>JAUDYJ010000002.1:104285891-106785891 GCA_030761175.1 Masticophis lateralis
CAGAAAGCAGACTCAAACCCACACTGATAATGAGGCATGACCAAGGACCAGAAGCCAGACTGCAGCTGCATCATTAGCCACTTTAAACCCCTCCAATCCATACATGAAGCAGACTGACACCCACCATGAAGAGCTCCCATGGCCATAAACACGAAGCCAAACAACAACAACAATGCAGCTCACCAGCTCAAATCCCCCTGTAACTCAGACTAAGCTGAGCACAACCAACCCCCCACCCAAACAGAACACACCCCCAGCCAATCAGAGCACAACCAACCCTGCATCCAATCAGAGCACAGCCAAGCCCCTAACCAATCAGAACATACCTCCACCCAATCAGAACACAGCCAAGCTCCCACCCAATCAGCTCCCACCCCCACTAGCAGTTAAAAGGAAGAGACAGCTGCAATCTCACCTTGCTCCTGGAAGCACGAAGCCGAAAACACCAGCCTGAAGATGACAAATGAGACTTCGTTGAAACATCGCCAAGACACTTCCAATTTTACGCAGGAGAAGACCCGAATAATCAAAGACCTACATACAAACACCCGCGAAAATCTCAGAAAATATATATATATATATAGCCTGTGTTGCCACCATTTCCAATATAACTTATCCATCAACCCACAACCTAGCAACAGTGCTTCCACCCAATCAAAATACAACTACGTCATCAGCCAATCAGAATACAACAACACTGTCAACCAATCAGAATACACCTTTGCCTCTTTTCAAAATGTCAATTAAGATCACACAGTTTGTCCATAAGCACCAAACCGAGAACATCAGCCAGAAGATGATGAATGTGATTTCGTCGAAATGTCACTACTACCATTCTAAAGATATGTTTACAATTACACGGGAAGAAACCCGAGATATTACCTGTACACACACACACACACATTTCTTTTCTGATATTTGTTTATATATATATATAAAGAGAACCTGTATAAGAATTTTCATATTGAGGGAAGTTCTGCCAAGATTGTGTATGTTACAATGAATACTGTAGAAATAAGTATGAACTTATAAGTAGGAGCCTTGGTGGCACAGTGGACTAAAATGCTGTTAAGTAGCACTTAAGTAGCACTTAGCTGCCAGCTGCCTACAATTACTGCGGGTTCAAATCTCACCAGGCTCAAGGTTGACTCAGCGTTCCATCCTTCCAAGGTAGGTAAAATGAGGACCCGGATTGTGGGGGCAATAAGCTGACTTTGTATAAAAAAGAACACTGCTTGGGGGCGGGGAGGCAAAAGCCCTACTAAGCAGGTATATACTAAAGAATGAAGGCTATTGCTTAACGCATTGTAAGCCTCCCTGAGTCTCCGGAGAAGGGCGGCATATAAATCAAACCAATAAACAAACAAACAAACAAACAAACAAACAAACAAATAAATAAATAGACTTTTCTTCTTTTTCTTTTTATTCACAAATTGAAACATCAATTGAATGCAATAAACCTATGATGAAATATGTGAAAAATGGACATAGACTGGGAATTTAATCAGTAATTTAGGCTGAAGTTCTAAATTGGTGCTATTGAATTCAGAGGGACTTGAGAGAACTTGGGGAAATGGCAAAGCTAATCAGTTTGGTCAGGGAAAAAAAACAATAAATACTTTTTTTTAAAGACTGGAAGCCTTATATGGACTGCTTTTGTTGAAAGAAGAAAATACTAAATTGATGATTTATGGATTTGGGGGATTAAACAAAGTCAAAGAGGAAGAGGAAATAATGAGATGGTGATCACTTGATAGAAAGAAGGATTGAAGTCAAATTCTATGGTGTTTTTTTTTTCTTACTGTTTCATTTTTCTTTTTTTCCCCTTAGATGAGACAATAGAAGGGGAACTCATCAAATTTGCAGATGACACCAAGCTGGCAAGAAGAGCCAACACTCCAGAAGATAGGTTTATGATACAGAAGGATCTTGACAGACTTGAACATTAGGTCCTATCTAACAAAATCAAATTCAATGGTGAAAATAGTAAGGTTCTACATTTAGGCATGAAAAATCAAATGTATAGGTATATAGGTGGCACCTGACTCAACAATAGTAATCATGAGAAGAATCTTGGAATCCTAGTGGACAATCACTTAAATATGAGCCAGCAGTGTGTTACAGATGCCAAAAAAGCCAACACAATCATAGTTTGTATTAACAGACAGATAGAATTGAAGTGTGAAGTGTTAATACCACTTTATAATGCCCTGGTAAGACAACACTAGGAATACTGCATCCAGTTTTAGTTGTCATGGTGTAGAAAAGATGTTGAGGGTAAAGAAAGAGTGAAGAGCAATAAAGATTATTATGGGACTGAAAGCTAAAACATATAAGGAATGGTGGCTGGAATTGGGTATGACTAGTTTAATGAAAAGAAGGAGTAGGGGTGACATGATAGCAGTGTCCCAATATCTAAGGGGTTGCCATAAAGAAGAGTGAGTCAATCTATTTTCCAAAGCAGCTGAAGGCAGGACAAGAAGCAATGGATGGGAACTAATCAAGGAGAGAAACAACCTAAGGAGAAATTTTGTGACAGAACAATTAATCAGTGGAATGACTTGTCTCCAGAAGTTGTGGTTGCTCCAATACTGAAAGTTTTTAAGAAAAGATTGGACAACCATTTGCCTGAAATGATAAAAGGTTTCCTACCTAAGCAGGGGATTGGACTAGCCTTCCAAAGGTTCCTTCCAACTCTGTTATTCTGTTCTGTTATTGTTGTTGTTTATATTGATCTTAAGATTCATTTAATTTTGAGTACTTTTATGGTACTGAACACTTTTTAATGAAAAAGAAATAAGATGGAGTTATTTCTCAGCAGCTGTGTATGAGATTGTAGTGTTAGAAAGATTGTTAAGAAAGAAAGCTTCATTAATTATGAAAAATACTTTGGGAGACACAGTAGAGCCTTGCTTAATTTCATTTAGCAACAAATTACATTGCTGAAACAATGGCAATATCAAGATCCATTTGCTAGAAATAACAGGTGGATATATATCTTCAATATATCTCATTAAATTTAGATCCAGCTGTACAAGA
This sequence comes from Masticophis lateralis, assembly GCA_030761175.1. Taxonomy (NCBI): domain Eukaryota; kingdom Metazoa; phylum Chordata; class Lepidosauria; order Squamata; family Colubridae; genus Masticophis; species Masticophis lateralis. The sequence continues at coordinate 104,288,931 of JAUDYJ010000002.1, forward strand.
GGCGGTTTCCAGTATATTATCAATAGTGTTTCCTAAATAAATTATTTTTCAAAAGCATGTATTCAATAAAGACACAACGTAATATATTCTTAAAAATGTGTGTATGTGGGGAAGGGGAATGTCACATTTTTCATTTTACTGTATCTAATTTGGTACTTATATTTTACTTCCCTTCATAAAGGCACTTTTCTGAATTAAAAAAAAATCTATAAAATGCATAAGGAACCAAAAAGGAGAACGATAGGAAGTTGAAGGCTTTTAAGCAAAGGAAAGATGTTCGATGCCATTAATGTTCAGGGCAGGTTTGGAGAGGGGGCATCTCTAATTTGAACATCCAATGGTCCTACCACTTAGGAAGGGAACAAAATTGCTGCAGTTTCATTGCTATTGAAAGTAGAGACAGTGAAATTAAGTTCTTTCACTAGGAGGAAAGAGCAGATCTCCTGTGTTGTCTTTCCTCCAGGAGAAAGGGTCAATGGCAGCAAAAACGCAGTCACTCTGTTTCTATTTTTCCTGAGTAAATGGCTATCAGTGAAAATACAGCAACCATTATCCCCATCAGTTTGAAAGAAAGAGAAATTCTCACGCCTCTTTTCTTCATGAAAAGCTTCTGCTATGGATCGGAAGAAAACAGAGGCCCATTTTTGAGCTGATGGACTTCTTACGTAAGTCAGAATTTCAGAACCTTCTTTTTCATTTCTCTTGTTTACTAGCTACATCAAGGCCACTACGTATTAATGTCATTATGATGAAACTTAGAAAGTGCTTTATATGCTATCTACCTCTGTAACAGAATCCTTCTGAAGTGACCTGAAATAAATCAATCCCATCAAGCATTTATGCATGACTTGGCATTCCTAAACCCATAAAAAAAGGCAAATTGTTATATTTCTCCACCTCCAAATATTACATTTCTATTTAATTTCTCTCTTACGAAAAAGAATAAAGTGAGAATAGAGGTAGAAGGATAAAATATCTAACATGCTTATTTTCTAATCAAAGAGCTGGTTCAGAAAGCATTTCCCAGTCATAATAGTTTGGTAACAGTGCGTAGCATCTACTATCTGAGTCCAAAAGATGCTTGTGTGTGGATTTGTGTGTGTGTTTGCTTTTGTCTTTTTTCTTTGTGCGTGTGAGAGAGAGAGAGAGAGAGAGAAGAGAGAGAAAGAGAGGGGGGAAGAGAGATGTGGTTATTTTCTTGCTCTGTTGCACTTGTACAGTCTTCAGACAGTGCTTAATAAATAACAGAACAAACTTTTATGCTTGTTTATTTACTTTAAATCCATTTAGTAAATATTTCTTTTGCATTCATCCCCTGTACCTTTTGCTATAGATTTGGGAGACTTTATTCCTATCAAACTGGAGAATATACTTGAAAATGTTATTAGTAAGAAGGGAGCAAAATATATTTATGGAACATGTCCTTGCTTTGAAAATCAAGTTTTAAAAGCAACCTAACTTCAAAATCTACAAACTAATTTTTATAAATGTATTTATTGTATTTAATTTCTATGCCACCATCTCTCCTACAAGGTGACTCTTGGTAGCTTACAAATTATAGAAACAGGTGAAAAATAGTTAAAAAATTAAAATGAACCAAAATTAAAATATTTTTAAGATTGGTGCTGAATCCACACCTATAAGAGCCAAGGGACAAATTGGACAAGCTTCATCAAATTTAAAAAAAAATTCTACTATTTGTAGGAATAGTAGAATTTTTTAAAATTTGATGAAGCTTGTCCAATTTGTCTCTTGGCTCTTATAGGTGTGGATTTAGCACCAATTCCTACAAATTTCATCCCATTTTGTTGAGAAGTAAAATGAATGATAGCACTGCAGTTTTTCCATGCTAGCCAATAGCAACCAGGACTCAAGTAATACATAGAATCCAAAGCAATAACTTAGATCCATACCTAAACTCACAACTAATAAACACTCCACAGGAAACACCACTTTAGATCTTCTCCCTATAAAGTTTTAGAAATTGATTTTATTTAGAACATGTATATAGCAGTGGTGGGTTCCTCCGGTTCCGCCTGGTTCTGCCGAGCCGGTAACGGTGAAGATATAATGTCACTGAACCGGTTCTGCCCCTCCCCCCGCATCCCCACATTATTCTTACTTTTTATTTGGCCCCACCCCAATCTATTGCTGCCTCCTGAGTCCCATCTGATGGGGAAAAAACTGTTTAAACACTTGCCGCGGGGCTTCAAAGGGCTGCCCTACCGCTGATCAGTGGTAAAAGGCAGTTTGGTGGTAGACCGATGCTTCCAAAAACAAATGAGTAGACTGGTGCCTACAAGAATAAAAGGGTAGACCAGTGCCTGCAAAAATAAATGGGTAGACCAGTGCCTGCAAAAATAAATAGGTAGACCAGTGCCTGCAAAAATAAATGAGTAGACCGTTATAGCTCTGCAAGCAGTTAAAAGCCTGGTAGACCAGTACTTCTGCTAAATCCTAAAGAATTTTCACATGACCATCAGGCCATGCCCACAAAATAAGCCACACCACAGAACCAGTAGCAAAATAGTTTAGAACCCATCCCTGATATATAGCCACCTTTCTTATAACCAACTCCGAGAAGTTCCTAATCAAAAGATCATGTTTCAAAGTAATCATAAACCAGCCTTAGAACATGTTCCAAATTTGGTTTTATTTTGTTTTTTTGGCCTGGAACTTTTATTTAAATCTTACAGGTTTTCCTAAAATGTTCAGTTAACATTTATGGGAAGGTTTTTGGTTGTTTACAAAACCTGACAGTTGGAAAAGATAAGAGGGAGAGAGTTTTTCTGCTGTTCTTCTTGACCACATGATCCACACAACTGACACTTTATTTAGCAGAATATTTAATTTGGGATGCTGTCAATGTCATGGCGTCACTAGACTGTTGTAATTTGTTTTATATAGAACTTTCCTTGAAACAGTTCATTCAGAAAATACAATTGGGCCAAAATACAATAGATCATTGTTGTCTGATAGTAGCTAGTTCAGCAGAATAAGACCTGTTTTGCAGGATCTGCAGCAGTTTCTGATAAGCATTTAGACCAGTGATGGGTTTCAATTTTTTTTACTACCAGTTCTGTGGGTGTGGCTTGGTAAGCATGGCATGGCTTAATGGGCATGGTTTGGTGGGCATGGCAGGGGAAAGATACCATAAAATCTCCATTCCCACCCACTCCAAGGGAAGGTTGCTGCAAAATCCCCATTTCCTACCTTATCAGCTGGGACTTGGGAGGCAGAGAATAGATAGGGGCGGGGCCAGTCAGAGGTGGTATTTACCAGTTCTCTAAACTACTCAAAATTTCCGCTACTGGTTCTCCAGAACTGGTCAGAACCTGCTGAAACCCACCACTGATTTAGACTCAGGAGAAGATTTTGATGATTATCTATCAAGCCTTATGTAACTAGGTTTGTGTTAACTTCAGAGCTGATTTTGCCAAGTAGAATCCACCCACTCTACAACATCTAGAAGGGAGAAGATGCTCTAAATCAGGGGTATCAAACTCATAGTGTCACATCATCATGTGATGTTTCATGACTTTTCCCCCTTCACTAAACTGTGGGTGGGCGTGGCCCCCACATGATGCATCTGGCCCGCGGGTCGTGGGGTTGACACCCCTGCACTAAATGGCAACCTTCTGTGATATCTTCAGGGTAGAGGCCATCTGGGACCCTTAGAAAGACATTCTCAGTATCAGACTCCTAAGGTCAGGTTGACCTTTATTATTTTGACCTTTAGAAACTGATGAAGTCAGGAAGATTTTAACTGTGCAGCAGAAGTTTCTGTTTTAATGTTCATTAATTTTTATAGGGCTTTTAGCTCCATATATTGTGAGCAACCTGGAATTACAGTAGCAGGTGGCAGCCACATGTTGGCAATCAAATACATAATAAACACAGGAATGGATTTAGAAGGTTATTAACAGAGTATGGTTTTAAGGTTAAATTTGATTGTTTTTTTTTTCAATCCCAAATTACAAATTGGGGGAGTTGTATGCCACTCAGGCTTGGTTGATTGGAGTGGCCAATAAGCTGGGTAAATAGGCACATTTATATATTGGTTGGTTTTTTTTTCAAAGAGAGAACTCTCGATATTTTACTCATATATGCAATGTTGTAGTTAGTCAAGTAGAAGATGGTAATAGTGAGTTTATAAGCAGATGGTGATGTGATAACCATGCCTTACTTTTCATTCTTTGTAGCAAAAAGAATGCAGTAATCCATAAATTACTGTTTCTCCTAAGCTTTTGCTTCATGTGGAATAATCCAAGGAGAACAAAGTAGACCAAATGTTACAAACATGAAAAGGCTTAGTTCCCCCTTTGAAGTTTATGAACAATTGAAATCAAAGCAACTGAGCATAATAGTGCTCTTATTTAATTAAAAAAAGGTTTGCATTGTTTATTTAGTTTTCATGCTCTCCACTGCATACCACTTAAGCAATCACATCTGACAGAGTGTACAATTATTCTAAAAAAAAAAAAAATCCTGCTTGCTTAGATTGTATTTGCCTCATGCTCGAGCTGCCCTAAACATGCAATTATTATGCTTGTTGTGTCTGGAGGATAAGTATTAGAAGTATGCTATTTATAAAAACAGGAAGGAACCCATATCCATTATCAGATTAAGCTGGTGATAGTGTTCTTTTTGAAAATGTTTTCATTTTTATTTCAGCATTGTAATTATCATGTAATGGAATTTTTTATGTAAAATAATTCACCCAGTCCCTAAATAAAAGCTCTTAACTCACTAGCATATTTAACTTTCAGTATTTCATAAGCTGTTTCTGTTTACCATGGTAAAGTGGGAATTGGTCTGACAATATTCTGATTACAAAAGTGTAGAATCACTGTAGTTTATCCAGAGTCCTTTCATTTTCTAGATTCATTCTAACTCATTGTTAATTTTCTTTTATGCATCCTGGCATAATTACAACCATAGAAAATAGTACATTCATATTTTCTGAGGGCTGTAATCTCTACCCCCGTCCGGAAGTTTTTCCAAGGCTGTACATATTTAAACCAGAGCCTGGGCTGACTTGTACTGAAACAAGAGCTTTACAACTAATCATATCTTATTGACATAGAAACAATATACAGTATCTCCCACAGGGCTTCTGCCCATTCTATAGTGTGCGATAAATTTATATTTAGCTGGTATATAGCAATAACTAATGGATTGTTTCACCTTGACATATCCTCTGATATCCTTCCACACGTGGGTTACAACAAAGCCATGAAACTTACTAAACAATATAAGAAAATATTGAACTATAGCAGCAGTTCCAAGATTTTATCATCTCTTCAATGAATCAAGGGAACCATAGCCTTGAATAAATTATCTTATACCTATAACCACTGAGTCTTTTTTTCAGAGAAGATTTTAATAATCTGTTCTTTAGAATAGATAACAGATATAATGGAATCTCTGCAGCACTTAGACAATGTCCTTGTGTTCTGATGAACATGAATTTTTTTAAAAAATGATTTCCTAATGTGTAAAATCCACACAGACCTGCACTCTCAACTAATTCACACTCTTTTGGAAACACTGTCCAGCAAACTTGATCAATCTTACTTAGAACTTTTCTTAAATGACAGATTTCCTAAAATCACCTACTTAACTGCTAATTCTTGGGTCATAGCCAGAAAGCTACATCATAGCTACAGTTGTTAATAAAAGAACACCATGAATTAAACTATTAAAATATAATTATATATTTTGAGATTGTATTTAGGTTGCTTTAACTGATTTTGTACTGGTCTTCAACCATCATAAAGAAAGACTAATTGATTGGGATGGTCACCATTTTGGAAAATTGGTTGAGATAAATTTATGGAAGAGAAGGCTAAGAATAAGTATTAGTCATATATTCTCCAAACTACTTATTCATTTTCACGGTGTTTTCATTGTCTTTGCTTTTATTGCGAGCGACTTTGAGATTCTTCCACCAATGTATAAAGGAGTAAACACACACATACATACACATGCATATACATCCATAAATACATACATGCACATGCACACACACACACATATCAGAATGAATAATAAAAGCCGTTTTCATTTAAAACTACTCAGTGATACATCAAAAGTCAAATACAGGCACAGATCCCAAGATATGTAGCATTTTATCATTTATATTACAATAAGTTCAGAGGAAGTTGGTAAAAGAAACAACATAAAAATAATCCTTCTCATTTGAGTAAACAACGTGAGATAGAAATGTTCTCTACTGATGGGGAGGCATTCCTCTAGAGGAGCAATAGGTCTATCCCAAAATATTGATAGTGTACCACATGGGTGAGCTAGCTGTCACATTATTGCTAGTGTTTCTGCTAGTAACAGAGACTTACATGAACAACTCTGGGAATTTATCCATTAGACTCTATATCTCATTAGAATTTCCAATACCCTGAAAAGATGTCACCCAGAAGAAGGGCAAGACCTGTTTTCCATAGTTGCAGAATACATGGTGTGAAGAAATGGATTCATGTAACAGAAAGACTGACAAAGCTTTCTAACAGAAAGGACAGTTTGATCTAGAGATCCAGAATTATTCAGTGAGGTGCTCTCCTTCACTGCCTCCGGGTTTGGGTTTGGATTTCTGTCCTGAGTAGTGCACAGGATCTAGTGCACTAAAAGGCCTTTACCAGATCTATGATTTCATGATTCTCCCCTAGCAGTGCTTCTTCTTAGTTCCTGAAGTTTCTTTTAAAAAAGAAAGAAATCTTATACCATCAGAAATGTTCTCTTGCCATATCACTGTCAAATTTTGGAAAAAATGACCCATTTTAAAGCAAGTGAGGTGGCAACCAGCAGTTTTCAGGCTAGACAATGCTGTTAGGTAAATACTGAGCAAGTATCCCTCACTCTGAATACCTGAAACAAATGAAATAATTTCCATTGAAATTATTTTTGGAAAATTTAATTTTCATTTTGGAAATTATTCCATTGAAATAATTTCCAAAAAGTGGAGCAAAGAATTGAAGTCCTGTGACATTTCTATCTCTGTCTCTATTTCAAGATCTATAATGTATATCTTGTTTCCTTCATTTATTTTATTCATTTATTTAAAATATTTGTATATGTTATATAATCACCTCTATGCTGTTCCCAATCAAAAGATTCTAAATAAGTAAGTTTTATATTCATAACTTTTACCTTGTCTGCAATACAAGATAAACTTCTGTAGCTCTGTTGTGCATATGAGCTTCTGCTATAAGCAAGATCCTCTATACAGGATGAAGTGTAAGGAGAGCTGAGATTTACCATTATGGTGATATCAAGTCTGACTTTCCTCTGCCAAAACCCCAGCAGGCTTTGGAAGCATAAAATTGTCCAAGCCCATTTGGAATTGTTAGATAATTCTGTAACCCTATCTACATCTGTTGGGGAGTAGGTCAAACCATAACTTAATTTACTGGGACTTATTTCGTATGCATAGGTTTGGACTAAAATACCTACAACAAAGCCATCCAACAGCCTTCAAAGATCAATGAATATTACCGATACTTCAAAGGCTGTAAGAAGTAAAACAGAAGTGAACATTTCTCTTGAATAGAGCTGAGAAGTAGAATAGTGTCTTGCATTTGCAGGGAGAAACTGTCAAAGGTACTTGTAGCCAATTTGCCAACCCCAAATTGCTAGATAATTCCTAACTTTCTTCATAATTAGCTGTGCATTTGCTATACTGTTTTCAAACGGAAACACAGTTGGGCTACCTTGGCAGATACCGTGATATCGCTAACTAGGAGCCTCATTTCCACAAGAGCATTTAAATTCTTTAGGACTCTACTTTCATAATTGGGCACACGCAGCTCAATTAGTAGCAGTGTATTATCAGATTTAATCTGCATAACATTTGTTATCATTGGACCCTTGCTAGACTTTGTACAGCAGAAGCATAAAACCAAGAAGCGAGATAAAAAGTACGGCATGCTGTATAGCACTGTTGGCTTTATAAACATCCATACTTTGTTTTCATACAGCCAAATATCTCATTTTCCACTGGCTTAATGATCTGAGTCAGAATGCAATTCCAGATGCAGTGCACAGATAGACAGTACTTCTTAAAAAGAAATCACATGGCTGCACTTGCATAAAGAGCATATGTGCAACAACAGATTCTCTCTAGATTTCAACACAGCACCTCTTCAGTCAGCATTCAAAACCCCTTTCTCTCTTTTTAATATGTCCTTAACATTTCTCAGTGGAAAACAACACAGCTCAAACATGAACCATATAATTGGAGGGTACAGCATGCACTTTTAATAAAGAAGTTAAATATGAGCTTTACATTGTTAGGCGAAGCACTCAAATAACAGGCAGGCAAGTCATCTAGGATACATTTACAGCTACGGCTCGAAAAAGAATCTATTTGTTCACATTAGGGAATGCAAATACAAGCCTCTCCAAAGTCACATAATCTCAACCATTAAATATGTTGTGACCTAGAAGGTTGGACAACAATTTGCTTTTAAAATACATTCCAACATAATTTACTATAATGCAACATTTTCAGGGAAGTAGGTTTCTTTCCCCTTTTTAAATAATGAGAAATAAAATATATTTTCTGAAGAGCAAAAGTGCTTGGTCATTCATGACAACAAAACATGAGCTTTTAGTGAGAAGACTGTAGCTGAATGTTGCCTGGTATGCTAAATGTTGAATCTGCAAAGTGATAATCCTGAAAAGCCTAAGGTTTACAACAGCTTGTTTAGTAACCGTTCAATGTTATGACAGCACTGACAAAAGTGACTTATGACCCTTTTTCACACTTACAACCATTGTAGTACCCCCGTGGTCATCTGATCAAAATTTGATGATTGGCAACTAATTCATACTTACGACTATTTCAGTCTTCTGACAAGCAAAGTCAAAGAAGAAGCCGGATTCACTTAACAATCTTGTTATTAACAACTGCAATGATCCATTTAACAAATGCGGCAAGAGAGGTCGTAAAATGGAGCAAAATTCACTTAACAACTGTCTCACTTAGCAACAGAAAGTTTGAGCTCAATTGTGGTCGTAAGTCACCTCTATAGAATTACAGAGAAAGGGCAGGATTTAATCTTGTTAATAAATACAATTTGTAAATAAAAGAAAACAAATTGCTTAAACCCTATACACACTTACTTGGAAAATGGCCTGCTTGGACTCTATGGGCTGAATAGAGGCATAACATTTGCACAGACTAAGAATTCCTAAATGTTACAGTTTAAATAAGCTGGAAGCTATTTATCTGCTAAGGAATAAATCTCACTTAGAAAAAAGATTAACATGGAACTCTGTCAAATAGATTGAATAAAACAGCAAGAATAATGTTAGCTGAGAACATTGTTTTGAGCAATATGACATTTTAATTATAGACCTTTGCCCTTATTATTTTAGAATTACTGATGTTGTAGGACAGACAATTTCCCAACAATAAATCTATCAATATGAACCTAATGCACATTGTGGGTGCTCTTACATGCATGCACACAATTTAACAATGAGTTTAGGACAGATCTGGGTCTGCTCTCCATCCCAACCTAAAAGGAAAATGGGATTATTATTTTTTTTCATTCAGGAAAACTGAAAATTGAGGTTTTTAAAGAGCCTTTACAGTTTATGAAATTATGTTCCCTGTAAAGAAAGTATTAAAGTGAGTAAGTAAAGACAGTAAGTTAGCTGGTTGTTTGGAAAGGGTTAACTGAAGCTTTCACACATTATTATTAGCTCATTAGTAGTGTTCCATGGATATTTCAAATGGTGCATACATTTTAACAAATGTAACAAATGAGTGTTATATATAAACATGAAATATATTAACCAATTAACCAACTAACCAACCATTTAACCAGTATTACTTTATCTTAGGGAAGTGCTGCGTATTGTACATTCATAGTACCACTGCCTATCCATTGGGCAGTGTTATCTTTCAGATTCATAAACTTCCTTACACATTATTTTTCAGTATTATTAAAACCACAATGAGCTATATGATGATTATTTTAGTTTGCTAGTAACTGCTCCTTGAATTTTTCCAAATATCATACCAAACACTCAGCCTTCAAGATTGTTTTCTGCATGAGACAATGAACAGTTCGAAATGAACACTGGATTTGACTGTCCATAAAATAATAATAATAATAATAATAGGGAATTATAATCTCATAAAATCTTTTCCACCAATGGACAGAACCTATGGTAGGTCTGATTGCTTCTCTCTGTGCCTGCCTTAAATCCATTCTGGGTATTATTAGTTTATATTTGGGTTGTGAGTAATGTATGAAAAGGGAAAAAAATCTCCTTCAGAATGAGCAGAAATCTAGTGGCATAAAGAATAGATTTTAACATACAGCATATAGTTTTCTTTGGAAACTCTGGATTCTATTGTATGCACAATTCTAAACAGAAAAATATTTCTAAAAACACAGATGTTTTGCTTTTCAAACATAAATGCAGAATTTGTTTCAATGCAGTTATTTTCTATTTCAAACTGCAATTCATCCCACAAGAACTATATGAGTGGTTTGCAGTAACATGAAGCCTATTTGCTTTTACTATAGCATAAGGAAATCAGCTGCTATAAAAACTTACTGTCACAGTAATGCTGTCTCAGCACAAAACAGTTTCAAATGGTCTTTATTCTATTATGTTAAATAGATTCTCTTTTAAGGCCATTATTGCATGGCAGATGATTATAGAGGCAATAAGTCAATCATTACTTGTTTTAATTGCTTAAAACTAAAGTATCAGTAATTTGTAAGTAATGAAAATCTAAGGTTAAGGACATAAAATTCTATGTTCATACAAATGACTTAATAGAGTATTTAGAATGTGGCAAGACCTTTATATTTTATAAACTTATTTAGAAAGACACACAGAGTAATAAAAAAAACCAAGTTTCTCAGGCAGGACTTCTAGAGATAGTAAAAATAATCACTGACATGTGTCATGATCATTATGTCATTATAGTAGTTTTATTTCAAGGTTCAATAGTTATTTGCTGTCTGAAACTTTTAGGAGAAGTGTTTGTGATATTGATATCATTGGATTCATATCCATATTTGCGATCTAATCCAACATTTCAAGTTAAGATTATTACTAATATGATTACATCTTGTATTCCAGCTTTATAGATCCCTTGTTTTTCTGTTTTTATTTATTTATTATTTATTTATTAATTAGATTTCTATACCGCCCTTCTCCTACCAGACTCAGGGTGGTGAACAGCCAATTAAAAACCAATACAAAAAAGTTAAAAACATACTAAAACCAATATAAATTAGGCTGAGAGTATAAAACCAAGTAAAACTCTAAAAAGTTTAAAAATAGAAGGGATCAGGCAAGTCCGGCAAGTTGAAAAAGATGAGTCTTCAGAGCCTGACGAAAAGTCCGGAGGTCAGCAATTGTTTTCAGTTCTGGAGTAAGATCGTTCCAGAGGGTGGGGGCTACCACAGAGAACGCTCTCCCTCTGGGGGTCGCCAGCCGGCATTGTCTGGCTGACGGCACCCTGAGGAGGCCCTCTCTGTGGGAGCGAACTGGCCGGTGGGAGGCAATTGGTGGCAGAAGGCGGTCCCGTAAGTACCCTGGTCCTAAGCCATGGAGCGCTTTAAAGGTGATTACCAACACCTTGAAATGCACCCGGAAGTCAACCGGCAACCAATGCAGCTCACGCAGGAGAGGTGTCACGTGGGAGCGCCCCGTCGCTCCCATAATCCCCCGCGCGGCCGCATTCTGCACCAGCTGGAGCCTCCGGGTGCATCCCAAGGGGAGCCCCATGTAGAGAGCATTGCAGTAGTCCAAGCAAGACGTGACGAGCGCCTGAGTGACTGTGCGTAGGGAGTCCCGATCTAGAAAGGGCCGCAACTGGCGTATCAGGCGAACCTGATAGAAAGCCCCCCTGGCCACAGCTGTCATGTGATCCTCTAAAGACAGCCGTGGGTCCAGGAGGACGCCCAAGTTGCGCACCCTTTCCTTGGGGGCCAATGATTCGCCCCCAATAACCAACGATGGAGTCAGTTGGCTATATCGGGACGCCGGCAGCCACAGCCACTCGGTCTTGGAGGGGTTGAGTCGAAGCTTGTTTCTCCCCTTCCAGACCCGTACAGCTTCAAGGCACTGGGACATCACTTCCACGGCATCGTTGGGGTGGTCTGGGGTGGAGATGTACAGCTGAGTATCATCAGCGTACTGATGGAATTCCACCCCAAAACCACGGATGATCTCACCCAGCGGCTTTACATAAATGTTGAACAGAAGGGGCGAGAGGACCGACCCTTGTGGCACCCCACACACTAGGCGCCTCGGGGTCGACCGCTGCCCCCCTGTCAACACAGATTGCCACCGGTCAGAGAGGTAGGAGGAGAACCACCGTAAAACGGTGCCCCCCACCCCCAATCCCTCCAACCGGCGCAACATGATACCATTGTCGATGGTATCAAAAGCCGCTGAGAGGTCTAACAGCACCAGGATAGAGGAGTACCCCCTACCCCGGGCCCTCCAGAGATCATCCACCAATGCGACCAATGCCGTTTCGGTAACCAGACCTGAAGCCGGACTGGAGCGGGTCTAAATAGACAGCTTCATCCAGGTACCGGGGGAGCTGCCACGCCACCACACTCTCAACAACCTTCGCTAAAAAGGGAAGTGTCAACCTCGCTAGTTTTGCTTTGCCGCTTCGGTTGCCATAGAATCGGGGGGAGGCGGGTTTATGCTCACGCGGGCTTTCTAGAAACTTTCTGAGAAACGAAACCTTCCCTTAAGCTGTTATCAGTCCAATGGACACTGCATTCCTGGATGCTGACATGGCCAGACGTCTGCTCCCACCTGACCTCTGGAAGACCTGTGGATTGGGTGATTTATGGTGCACAAGGGGGGGGATGCTTTCTAATTGTAACTTTCGCGCGTTTTACTTCAGAATCCTGCTTTCTATGGTTGCGTTCAATTCATATCTAGTAAAAGTACCAGTTACCTATCAAATGGAATCTGGGTCCTCCTTTCCTGGATACTGAAGGAAGCATACCTGACAATAAGCAGGATTCTCATCACAGCCATCCCGGATCACACCGAGGGGGCTGAAAACTTTACAGAATGTCTGATCAGGGAAGTGATACAGAACAGATGGGAGCATATGGCTCGGAAATGTCTTCATACCAGCAACCCGAAGAGGCTGAGAAATGGATGGAGAATTTACGACTGAAGGAAACGAGGGAAGAGCAAGCCCGATGGTCGACAGGGGTCGGAAGGTTGCCGGATCTGAGAAAGACCCCCCGTGGAGTAACAACCTCCAGACCCCGAAAAGGAGAAGGCGTGTGGCTGCAGGAGCAGAAGGAACGCCTCAAAATGGAGCAAGCCCTTCAACTCATTCGTGAGATTGATGAAGACCGAAAAGCCCGTGAGTCTTATGCATACCCTGGGGGGGGGGAGGAAGAAGACTCTAAAATAGATCCTGAGGAAGGAGTTTGTGGGGGAGAGGAAGAGAGAGCTGACGAAGATATATCCCAGGCATTGGGGGGTCAAATGAGGGATGCAGCAGTCCAGGGACCCCCAGCCTTACAGGCCCGACCCCGCAGACGGAAAAACCCTAAAATTCCCCCCCTTGCTGGAAAGTATGATGGGAACCCAAAAACTTTGGGATTTTTTTTAACCCAAGTGTGGAATCACATGCAAGACTGGGGCGAGGACTATTTGTCAGATGCCGCCCGAGTGAGATGTGTCACCAGTGCTTTAGAGGGGGTGGCAGCCGAGTGGATGGTGGTACTCCACAATAACAATTCCCCCCTGCTGCGGAATTACAACCAGTTTATGGCGGCCCTTAGGAGACGTTTCGAGGACCACCTAGCTGAGCGGAAGGCGAGGCTCCGTATGAAAAGTATCCAGCAAGGCCGGAGATCGGTAGCGGAATACACCCAAGAATTCCGGGAGCTAGCGCCATACATGACAGGGTGGTCAGAGGTAGCTTTGCTGGAAGGTTTCAAAGACGGGCTGAATGATGAAATCTACCACGACTGTAGAGCACGGGGGGTTCCCGATGATCTGGACAGTTGGTACATAGCAGCTGAGGATGCAGAAATTGAGATAAGCCGTAGCCGACTAAGGAGGGGGCGTGCCGGGGAACCCTCATTCTCCTACCACCGCAAAGAAGCCCCAAAAATGACTGGGGGAAGGCCGGAAACCAAACCCAAACCGAAGCCTTTCACTTGTTTTAAGTGCGGCATGGAAGGACACCGGGCCGCTGCGTGCTTGTCCAGGCCAGTGCCAAAACCTGCCAGCAGAGCGCCAAAGAAGATGGGCAAAACACCCGCAAAAGTTCGTGAAGTCGCGCTGGAGGGGGAAGTCGTAGAGTTCGCTCCCCGGGCCAAAAGGGAGTTGGGAACTCCGACCCACACGGACGACAGCGAGACCGACTCCGATGATCTGGTGAGTCACACTGAGGGGCCCCTACTCATCCCCATAGAACTTAAAGTGCCGTCCACAGGGACCCATGCACAGATGCCGGCCTTATTAGACTCTGGGTGCACCAGGTGCATTATCAGCCCGAAAGTAGTAGAAAAGATGGGCCTGAGACTGAGGGAGCTGAAAAGGCCTATTGCATTCTGCCAGCTAGATGGGTCGATGGCAGGCGGGGCCCCGACTAGTTTCATAACGGAACCCATTGAAATGAAATTAGGGGACCACGTAGAGACTCTCAGTTTTGTGGTGGCCCCTAGCATGGAACAACCCCTCATTCTTGGCTTGCCCTGGCTACGGAAATGGAACCCACGAATTAACTGGAAAACGGGGGTTCTGCGCATTCGTACTAGTAAACCACCATCTGAAGGGAAGGAGCCCCCCCCTGAAGACAGAGGGGCCCCTGAAGAAGCGGAGATGGCAATAGACCACATAGAGGGGGAGGAGAAAATTCCAAAAGAGTATTGGGACCTCCGTGAAGTTTTTAGCGAGAAGGCCTCGGATGTGCTGCCCCCCCACAGGGCTACAGACTGTGCTATTGAGATACTCCCGGGAGTGAAGCTCCCTAAGCCTAAGATTTATCCTATGACCCCTCGTGAACTGGGGGAACTACGAAATTTTATTGACAAAAACCTAGAACGGGGCTTCATCCAACCAGCCAGACCACGAGTGGCCGCACCAGTTTTATTCAGAGAAAAGAAAGATGGTTCCTTTCGTCTGGTGGTTGACTATAGGAACCTAAACGCGATTTGCGTGGAAAACGTCTACCCCTTACCCCTCATGAAGGACATGTTGGCTCACCTAGGGAAGGGGAAGATTTTTACCAAGTTGGATTTACGGGAGGCTTATTACAGGGTGCGCATCAAGGAAGGGGATGAATGGAAAACTGCATTTAACTGTCCGCTGGGGTGTTTCCAGTTCCGAGTACTCCCGTTTGGACTACAAGGGGCTCCTGCGGTATTCATGCAATTAATCAATGAAATTTTGCATGAGCATTTGTATAAGGGGGTGCTCGTTTATTTGGATGACATTCTTATCTACTCTGACAACATGGCCGACCATGTGAGATTAGTACGCACCGTCCTGAAAAAACTTAGGGCTGCTGAACTGTATGCAAAGCTTTCTAAATGTGAGTTCCACCAAACCAAAATTGACTATCTTGGCTATCGCATCTCCCCGGAGGGAATAGAAATGGACCCTGCGAAGGTTCAGGCGGTGTTAGAATGGGCAGCGCCACGCACCCGCAAGCAGTTACAGAGTTTTTTGGGATTTGCTAACTTTTACCGACAATTCATCCCCTCGTTTGCCAAAATCGCATTGCCAATAACTAATCTCCTGAAAACCAAGGGTGAAGGAAAACCAAAACCCTCCAAACCTCTTGAATGGACTATGGACTGTCAGGCAGCATTCGAAAAACTGAAACGGCTATTTGCTGCTGAACCAGTTCTTAAACACCCAGATATGGACGAACCTTTTGTGGTACAGGCAGATGCCAGTGATGTTGCAGTAGGGGCCGTACTTCTGCAGAAGAATGCGGATGGAAAATTACAGCCCTGCGCCTACACATCCCGGAAACTATCCGAAACCGAAAGGAGATGGGCCATATGGGAAAAGGAGGCTTTCGCCGTACGTTGGGCACTCCTAACCTGGAGACACTTTCTCGAAGGAGCTAAACATCCTTTTGAAGTTTGGACTGATCATAAAAATCTCGAGGCTTTGAAAACCCCACGTAAGCTGTCGCCTAAACAAGTGCGCTGGGCCCAACATTTCAACCGTTTTAATTTCACTTTGCGCTACCTTCCTGGCGGGAAGAATTTCATGGCAGATGCTTTGTCCAGATTGCCTCAGTACAACAGCACCAGGGAGGAAGTTGTCCGTCCAATTGTCCCGTCAGCCCAACTGGCGGCACCAGTGACTACCCGAGCACAATCGAAACGTGACCCAAGTCTGTCAGGTGAGTTGCTCCAGCAACTAAAAGAGACTTTAAAAACCGATGAGTGGTTCCAAGCCCACTCAAATGAATGTACACTTCGTGATGGACTAGCTTGGGTTGGAGCCAAATTGTATGTCCCAGCTAATTTACGAGCAACTGTTTTGCAACACGCCCATGACTCCAAGGTGGCGGGACACTTTGGATTTGTCAAGTCCTTACACCTCGTCAAAAGACAGTTTTGGTGGCCCGCGCTCAAAAAGGACACAGAGGCATATGTAGCGAGCTGTCCAGTGTGTGCCTCGGCTAAGAGACCTCCCGGGAAGGCACCTGGTCTTCTCCAAAGTGTGGCCAGGCCCACTGCTCCTTGGAAAGAAATATCCATGGACTTCATTGTAGACCTTCCCGAGAGTGGGGGTTGCACCGTTATATGGGTAGTAACTGATCTATTTTCCAAACAGGTGCATTTTATCCCATGCACTAAGATCCCATCAGCAAAAACCCTTGCTAAGATGTTCATTCAACATGTATATAGGCTACATGGAGCGCCAAAACGTATAATTTCAGACAGGGGAGTACAGTTCACCTCCAGCTTTTGGAAAGAGTTCCTAATGTTGATAGGCTCCGCCCAAGGACTAAGCTCCGCCCACCACCCCCAGACCAATGGGGCCTGTGAAAGAACCAATGGCGTGTTAGAACAATATTTAAGATGTTATATAAACTACCAACAGGACAACTGGGTGGAATTACTGCCATTCGCAGAAGTGGCATATAACAATTCCGTACATAGCAGCACAGGTTTCACTCCTTTCAAGGTGGCTTCTGGACAAGAGTTTGTGCCAATCCCAGAGTTACCTCATGATGACCCACAAAACCCTTCTCTGATTGAGTGGATCGATCAACTACGAGCGACTTGGGCAGTGACTCGTAAAGCGTTAGATGATGCCCACCAAGCCCATAAAACCCAAGCCGACAAAAGGAGATGCCCTGCACATACCTATCAAGTGGGGGACATGGTGTATCTGTCTACCAAGTATTTACAAACTCCGCAGAAATCAAAAAAGCTTGGTCCTAAGTATGTGGGCCCTTTCCCTGTTACACGGATCATTAACCCAGTCACGGTTGAATTAGATTTACCCAAGAACTTGCGACGAATTCATCCAGTGTTTCATGTTAGTTTACTGAAACTGGAACAATCATCCTCTCTACGTCCGTCCAAGGAATCTCCTCCTGTTCCCATCCTCATTGAAGGGGAACAACACTTTGAAGTAAAAGAGATTTTGGACTCTAGAAAACATCATGGGAAAGTACAGTATCTCGTAGCCTGGAAGCACTTCCCATTATCACAAGCTGAGTGGGTGAATAAACGTGATGTTAGGGCACCCAGAAAAGTGCAGCTGTTCCACACCAAATACCCTGATAAACCTTGAATCATGATGAGTGTTAATTGTTGTGATATTGCCTTTTCTTTTCTCTGTTTCAGGATTAGAAGCTGTCTCTTCTGAAGGGGGGCCGAATGTCAACCTCGCTAGTTTTGCTTTGCCGCTTCGGTTGCCATAGAATCGGGGGGAGGCGGGTTTATGCTCACGCGGGCTTTCTAGAAACTTTCTGAGAAACGAAACCTTCCCTTAAGCTGTTATCAGTCCAACGGACACTGCATTCCTGGATGCTGACATGGCCAGACGTCTGCTCCCACCTGACCTCTGGAAGACCTGTGGATTGGGTGATTTATGGTGCACAAGGGGGGGGATGCTTTCTAATTGTAACTTTCGCGCGTTTTACTTCAGAATCCTGCTTTCTATGG
Source organism: Masticophis lateralis (assembly GCA_030761175.1). Taxonomy (NCBI): domain Eukaryota; kingdom Metazoa; phylum Chordata; class Lepidosauria; order Squamata; family Colubridae; genus Masticophis; species Masticophis lateralis. The sequence goes on from JAUDYJ010000002.1 coordinate 104,307,107, forward strand.
TTGCGTTCAATTCATATCTAGTAAAAGTACCAGTTACCTATCAAATGGAATCTGGGTCCTCCTTTCCTGGATACTGAAGGAAGCATACCTGACAGGAAGGTTGGAGACTGGACGATAATTTGCCAAAACAGCTGGGTCCAGGGAGGGCTTCTTGAGGAGGGGCCTCACCACCGCCTCCTTCAAAGCGGTCGGTAGGGCACCCTCACTCAGAGAAGTGTTTATAATTTCCTGGAGCCAGCCTCGTGTAACCTCCCGGGAGGCCAGCACCAACCAAGAGGGACACGGGTCCAATAAACATGTGGTAGCGTTCAGTCTTCCCAGGATCCTGTCCACGTCTTCGGGAGCCACAGGGTCGAACTCAGCCCAGATAACACTCTCAAGACCGGGCTCAGTCACCTCGCCCGAACTAACCCAGTCAGCGGCCAAATCATCCCGAATCTGAGTTATTTTATCATCCAGATATTGAACAAAGTCCTCAGCACGTCCCTGCAAGGGATCCTCCCGCGCTCCCAGATGAAGGAGGGAGCGGGTCACCCTAAACAGGGCAGCTGGGCGATTATCTGATGATGCGATAAGAGCGGCAAAATAATTAGATTTCACTGCTTTTATTGCCACTAAGTAAGTCTTAATATGAGCTCTTACTAGTGTCAAGTCAGATTCAGAGCGACTGGCCCTCCAACCACTCTCTAGGCGTCTTTTCCGGCGCTTCATCTCCCTCAGCTCCTCGGTGAACCAAGGAGATAAGTGAGTTCGGCGCCGGGTCAGAGGCCGCAAAGGCACGACACGGTCCAAGGCCCCACCAGCTGCCCTGTCCCAGGCAGCCACCAGGTCCTCAGCCGAGTCGCGTGTCAGTGTCTCAGGAAATGGCCCAAGCTCCATCTGGAACCTATCAGGATCCATCAGGCGCCTGGGGCAGAACCACCTAATTGGTTCCACCTCCCTGCGGTGGGGTGCAGTGGTCAGAAAGTCGAGTCGAAGGAGCGAGTGGTCAGTCCATGACAAGGGTTCCACACCTATGTCCCCAATATCAAGACCACTCAACCACTGACCAGAGATGAAAACTAAGTCCAGGGTGTGTCCACCAATGTGAGTCAGGCCCTGAATTACCTGGGTCAGGTCCATGGCCGTCATGGAAGCCATGAACTCCCGAGCCAACTCAGATGTTTCACCGATAGATGGCAGGTTGAAATCCCCCATGACTATAAGCCTGGGGGTATCAACCGCCACCTCGGCTATAACATTGAGAAGCTCGGGCAGGGTCGTTGCCACGTGGCAGGGAGCCAGGTACGTGACTAACAGACCCATCTGCCCACCAGGACCCCACCTCACATAGATGGACTCACACCCGGCTATCTGAGGTACAGTGGCCTCCCTCGGACCCAGACCTTCCTTAATAATGACCGCTACTCCCCCACCTCTGCCCTGGGCTCTTGGCTGGTGGAATGCAAGGAAACCCAGTGGGCACATCTCCATGAGGGGAACCCCCCCCTCGTGGCCCAGCCAGGTCTCGGTAATACCAGCCAGGTCCGCACCCCCCTCTTGAAGAAGATCACATATGAGGGGGGCCTTATTTACAACGGACCTCGCATTGCACAACAACAGCCGGAGCCCCGGCTCCTGAGACTCTGAACAATCCGGGGAACGGGAATAGCTCTGGGGACCGGGGCAAGCAATCGCTCGAAGACAGCGAGTGCATGCCCCCACCACACAATATGGTCCCCTGCTCTCGCCATATCTGCCCTCCCACATAGTGTAGATATCACACCACCCTCAACAGAGGGCTCAATAGGAGCCCTCTTACCTCCAGAAACTAAACCCCCCGTGGCATCACAGACTGTCAGGCCTGTCCCTTTCCCCCCCAGGTTTCCCCCCAAACCCGCACCCTCCCTCACCCCAGAACCCCCTAAAACACCCCTTAAAAAAGCACTTAAAAACCCCTCAATCCCCGTTTCGTGACATGCCATGTTTTGTTTTTTTTTCTACCTAAATGTTAGTGTTAAATTTTTAATCTTGCTTGTGATTGAGTAAAGCTACTTGTGTCAACATTATTTGGGATATTTTTTAAACCTATCAATCTGGCTATCCTTTTTGCTTAATTAACAAACTGATTTTTAAAAAATAAGCAAAAATGCAAAACACTACTGATCCATAACTATTTTTTAAAAAAATCCTCAGATGGTCAGAATCATTAAACACAATGCGATTTAAAAACATTTCTTCAAATTATTATCCCATGTTTGAATATTTAATTGTTTCCTATAAGTGTTCCTCACTGTTTTCTTTTTTTTTAAAAAAAATAGTCATTTCGTAATAATTTATCCAAGCTTTTTCTTCATAGCAACCACACTTGCATTAAACTGAATATTTTTCTGTATTTTTTATGTTTCAGTTTGATGACAAATAACATACAAAAATAGATACACATAGAAAAGGAAAAGAACATTCTGCAGAAATCAAATAAATGGAGTTCATGACTTGTTTATTTTATTTAAAGATGACTAAAATGCTTCCTCTCTTACATTGTACATTTCTCCCATTGGTGACCAGAAACTCCCTTACATTCCCACATTTCATTTACAACTCAGAGGAAACCACTGTGAAGGAACTTCTTCCATGACCAGCACAATGGAAATCAAACTTTTGTCATGGCAACCACAAAATGATAAAAATTCAGAGACTTCGCAACTGACTCATATTTATGACAATTGCAGTATCCCTGGGTCATGTGATCACCTTTGGCAATCTTCTGCCAAGCAAAGTCAATTTGGAAGATAGATTCATTTAACAACTGTGTTATTAACTTAACAACAGTAGTTATTCACTTAATCAATGTATCATTTAACAACATAATTTTTGGGGTCAATTGTGGTTGTAGGTAAAGGGCTCCCTTTATGTGAATATTAGTTGGAAGTGACAAAACAAGATTGCCTATGTAATTTATTTATTTATTTATTAGATTTATATACCGCCCTTCTCCTTACGGACTCAGGGCGGTGAACAGCTGAATAAAAAATCAGTACATAAAAGTTAAAAAATTTTAAAACACAATTATACATGATGCATTAACTCTATTACCTGCTTAAAAAATCCCTTATTCATTCTTTCTTTCTTTCTTTCTTTCTTTCTTTCTTTCTTTCTTTCTTTCTTTCTTTCTTTCTTTCTCTCTCTCTCTCTCTCTCTCTCTCTCTCTCTCTTTCTCTCTTTCTTTCTTTCTTTCTTTCTTTCTTTTTCTTTCTTTCCAGTTTTTATTTTATTTTATTTATTTATTTGTCAAGCATATATAAGATAACAGGTAAAAGTATAAACATAATCTGAATACATGAAAAGAGTAAGTAAAAAGGAATATTAGGACAGGGACGGTAGGCACACTGGTGCACATATGCATGCCCCTTACAGACCTCTTAGGATGTCTAGGAGTGATATTTGCAGTAGTGCTATCTTCTGAAGCATCCTCACATCCAATCATAAAAAGGGCACTCTTTCAAGTAAATGATTCTCTCTAGTGAAATCAACATATATTGCTAACCAATTTACTGAGTTGATCAAACAAAAAAGTTTCCTCCTTCTGTGACAGCAATTCATCAGGTAAAAAAGGCAAATTCCATGATCCCAGAACATTGCATCTTCACCAACAATTAAGAAGCTGTCTTAAATCTCTTAAGCTCTAAAACTATAAATGGCAATAAGCATACAAAGTATTTTTTTTAATGTTTCAAACCCCCAGGAACTGCATCTCTAAAAATAAAACATGACATCCTGCTCAGGAAGCTGGTAACCTTGGGCCAATCAGCATCTCTCAATGTAAATTGTTCCACTGAGAAGATAAAGTAGGATACTACTGTATGTATCATCGCAATCTGTGGAGAAAAGGAGTGAGACAGAAAGATGAAAGACGATAGTAAGGTGAATAGACAGACAGGCTGTCAGATGGACATACTTGAAGGACAATGAAGATTCACTGCGAACTCTTATCTTCTTCATTTACTTATGAAGTTCTGCAATAAATCCATTCAGATCTTTAGGCGCTAAGGACATTTGAAAGTTAAATGTTTCCATTAAATATGTTATTTTACTTCTCTCTCTCCTCCCCCTCCCCCTTCTCTCTCTCATGCATAGCTCTAGCATGATTTACAGATTAGTGATCCAAAGTAAACTGTCACCAGTGAAGCTTTTTGTGGGGAATTTCATTGCTGCTCTGTTTGAATGTGCAAAGGAAATTCAAGAATCTTATGTCTTTTGCCTTTTAAAAGTGTATGTCATGAGAAGAATTTTTAGATATTAGTCAGGCTTCTATGCTACACAAGTCAAAACTAAATCTGTGCAGTTTGCAGCAATATCTGACAGTAATTCAAGTTAAGTGAACAAATAAATAGCTTTCATAAGAAACCAACAGCAGGTTTGCAAAAATATCCCTACCATTCAGAATGTTTCCCACAAATCCCTCTCCATCATTACTGCCTTCAGAAGCCTGCTGCTTTGCCTCAGTTTTAGCAGATTAAGTAGTTAGATATATTAATAACTACATAACCTGTATCATGTTAGATCATTCTTTCACATATATTTCCATACCTAAACATAGAAACAGAATGACCACAGGTTACCAAAACAAAAACCCAGAGGGACAAGAAAAATTCCCAAATTCTTCTTGTCTTCCCCACTGAATTGCTGGCAGCGAGCATCACAAATCTTTCTCAAAATTTGTTGCCTTATTATGCACCATTTTGCCCAGCGAAAGGTCACATTAGTTGATAAATTTAGTAGTATATAAATACATATAATAGCAATAATAAATAAGATTGTTATAAAGAATACAACAATGCCAATGGCTTGATAGTTCCCAAAGGAACTTTCTAGAAAAGGCAGTATTTATCAGCCCGTAGTACAGGCCTCAAGAATGATACTGATCTTTAACAAAATGGGCTGTTCCATAGGAAGCAAGCTGTCACAAAAAATTCCACTTCCTGATATGCTTCCTGTGGTAGATATTCTTTGACTATGTGTATCAAATAGATGGAATTAATCTGGAAAGATCACTGGTTAGATAACCAGTTATAGGGTGCTTTAAAATGGGCAAGTAGAATTTTGAATTGTGCTTGGAAACCTACTGATAAAGAGTGTAGCTCTCTAAGCAGTTTACAGAAGGGATCACCTATAGTAGCTGCACAACCAAATAAATCTAGCAGGGTTGCTTTACATCAGGTTCCTTGTACTAAATGATACTATCTATTGGGATGCTAAAATGCAATTGCCTTCTGGAATGTGACATTCCCTGAAAAGTCCTCATCTTGAAGATCTGACTCTTCACCCATGACTTTGGGGAGGGTGAATGAAGCTCTGTTTGGATTGTGTGGATCTGCTTCTCTTTCATTCCTGTTTTGGAGTTGTTACCCTTGCCAGCTTCTTGTTTTTTTTTATTGGTCTATTGTTATGTTTTTCTTCATTAACACTGTCAAACTATTTGCTATTTACTAAATCTGCACTATTATTAATCTTCTCATAGTTCCCATCACCCATCTCCTTCCACTTATGACTGTATGATTGTAATTTTGTTACTTGTATCCTTATGATTTATATTGATATTGTTTCCTGATTATTTGTATCCTATGACTATCATTAACTGTTGTACCTTATGATTCTTGATGAATGTATCTTTTCTTTTATGTACACTGAGAGCATATGCACCAAGACAAATTCCTTGTGTGTCCAATCATACTTGGCCAATAAAAAATTCTATTCTATTAATATTTTATTACAAATGATATTTAGTAATATTAAATTGTATTTAATATTTTAATAAATATCATTTATTTTTACTTATTATTAAATTTATTTGCCAACCATCTCATGGTTCAACGTGAAACATTAGATGAGACTTTCATCTGAGAGTGCATATGAGCAATATTATGAATGGATGATCATAATTTACAATGCTCTGAAATGGTCTCTAGAAGGGCCAGATTTTTTTTTTATTTAATAAGCTGTTTGATTCAGTTATGATTATTTTGTTTAATCACATTTTCACAGCTGCCCATCCAACCCAAGAACATAAAATATTCTTTTAATACATTCCAGGACCCTAATAAATTAACACCCTGGCCTTCATGTCTTCAGGCCCTCACAGACTTTAAAAAGGTCAATCGTGTGGGAACCATTGATATCTGGAACAAATTCTTGAGCTCAATTTAGTTAAACCAGCTTAAAACATTGATGTATCTAAATGGAAACAAGAATCATTCACAATGAGATACTGTATGTTCCCTTGGGGAGAATTTCAGAGCTAGAGAATCAGACTGTAGCCCTGTGATAGTTGTTTCTTATTTCCCAATAGACATTGCTTGGGATTATTGGAAGATGCAAAAGGCTTCTGTGAAAAGTCACTGTAAGTGGGAAGGCAAAAACTCATGTGGAAGAAAGCAAGCTTCCTGAAATCTAAATCACAAACCACATTAAAAGTCATTTGAATCAGGTTTAGAAAAGGGTTTCAAGACAGTTTTGTTGTGAGTCACTTGCCCTTAACTGACAGTCTCCATTAACAGTCTCCTTACATTTTCCAATGCTTCCCAGTAAAGAGAACTTTAAGAAAATAAAGTTGTCCCAAGACTCAGATTGTCACAGATGTGTTCCCAATTCAATCCATGATTGTCCTGTCAGACAGAATTATTAAACTGCAATCCATTTGACAAAGGACGGTGACAAATTTATCAGTAGAATGCCAAATGGTTGCACTAAACCAAAAGCTTCACTTGGCTAATATAATGTTATATTAACTTCCCTTCAGGGATAGCTCTGGATTACGGGGAAAGAAACTTCTAAAAATAGCTGCATCTAACTTACATCCTATTCCTATTTCTTTGAAAATTGCATCCATTTTTTAATGTATTGGACACAGAAATAGTGCTTAAAACAATATTGTCAGTATAAACCGGGCAGAAAAAGCTCTTATCATTCCTCAGAGATAGAACTTTTCTCTCTTTTTCCAGAAGCAAGATTAGTAATAGAAATAGTGGTCATAACAAATGTGGGAATATAAATTCAATGGTAATGTTTCATCCAAAATGTGCACACAGACACACAGAGAGGGAGAGGTAGGGGGAACAGCTGAGAATTGTAATCCAACGAATGTGACCACATTGATGTCCATTGTTATTACCATTTCATCTGTTTTGGCAATCTTTGTAAATGAAATGAGATGTTGTAAAAAAAACCCTCTTTATTTTCTTTTTACACTCTGTATTCTGCTCATTTAAATCTATGCATGATATTACTTAGCCTTTTCTAAGAGTTCAGCAAAGCCCTTCAGCTCCATAGTCAACTGTTGTGATTAGTTTGAGTACACAGAAGACGGACAGCTGATCACAATGCCAAGCAGATTAGAGGAAGCATCTTCTGTGATATTTCAGAGAAACATATTAGATTAAAATTCAAATACTTTCCCATGATAGATAGTTACAAAAATGGGAAATGGCACAAACAATCCATTGCACTAACAATTTTTTTTCCTAAGTGAGAGAGAAGGAGAGGGAGGGGGGAAAGGGAGGGAGACAGAGAAAGGGAGAGAGAGAGAGAGAGAAAGTGAGAGAAAGAAAGAAAGGGAGAGAGGGGGCGGAGGTAGGTTAATTATAACTGAACATTCCCTACGGAACTTTGAGGAAATACAGCTCAGTCTATTTCCTATTGACAGGTGGCAGTGTAATTTAAGTGTACTATTATAAATTCAAATCAGATATCAACTGCTCATCATCTAGACTGCAAGCATAACAATAACGTGCCTTTTTCACATTTGCAACAATTTTTCATGAAGATAGATTTACCTGCAACATTTGTCAGCTAAGTAACATGTATTCTGAATAACTTGCCCCATTTTCATCTGTAAATTACTTTATTATATTTTTTAATGCAATACCAAGGCTTTTCTTCCTTTTTTTCTGTAATTTCTACCAGTGAAGAAAGAATTCTTACATTATTTTGAAACTGAATCTGTCAGAATGCAAACAAATTTAAGTGGAATCTTGTTAAAGATTAACAAGGTTAAAATCATGTTGATTTCAGTGGAATATACATAAAGCCTTCTCACATTATTCAAATAACATTAGAAATAATTATTTCTGATTAGACTGTCTAATAAAGAAACAGATAATGATACAAGAAGCAGCTATTCGTATTCATGCTTATGAGCATATAAATGTGTTTTTTTATTGTTCTAGAAGTAAAACAATCAGCCAATATGCTCAAATATTTTGCTATCTATATTATCTGGACAGTATTTGACAACAGCTGCAATGTTCAATATATTCTAGACAATGAATATTTTATAATAACAGTTAAATTATTCTGAAAATGTTACATTCTGTTAAAGAACAATTTGAGATATCAGAAGTATGCATAATAGTATATAACGGCTTTTTGGAGTTTCAATTTAGAGATTTAATTTGAAGTTAAATTTTTAATTAAATAAAAATATTGAGCTGAAAAATCAAATCAGATGCCTACAAATTGATCTGAGAGTTTTACAAAAGCTTTGTTTAAAAAAAAAGTTTTATAAATTGTTTCAGAAAATGAAGCTGAGCAGACTAATGCTTTCAACTGAAGGTTCAAATCAACTTTATCAATGAAATCAAATTTTTAAATTGAGTAAGATTAATGATCTGAATTGGATTCAGTATTCAAAATGGATCAGGACCAATCTATCTATATATATATATCTAGAAACCATACCCTACTTTTTCTGTTGGGTTTAGGAAAAACATTTAAGCCAGTATATTGCTTTTTCAATTTGAAACCCCCACCCCCCAGAAAACACAATAATTCTATTAACTTAAAAAGAAACTTTATTTCTTTGATTATATGCCAGTGAGGAAGGCAGCATTGAGCCACTAATCACAATCACCAACAGTAATGGTGTTTGTTTTCTATACATGTAAAAGAATTGCATATCTGCTTCATTGTTCATCCAGTCTGAACAGATCAGTACAATTTATCAAAGAAAATCACACAGAGCTGGTAATCAGCATTGTAAAATAAGAGAGGTATCGAAAGAAATGTCTTTATGCTTAGACCAAGTGAAGCCCTTCTTTTGTAGCATAAGGAAGGACTAGGAGAGAGAGAGAAAGAGAGAGAGAGAGATTAAGTATTGATTATAGGATGTGTATGCCCTGATTGATCCAGATTATAACATTTCCTATAGCAACAAAAAAATAGCAAGAATAAAATAAACTATCACCTTTTTAATTCTCCAGATATAACTAACATTATTAGCCTTTGATATACTGCAAACTGTATATGGACATTAAATAATTATTTAAAAATAATCTTTAAGTATTAAAATAATTTTAAAATGCTTTTTCAGAATATATGACTTACATTTAAATTTTGAAACAATGAAGCATATTTATTTTCAAAACAGTCCTTTCTCAATCTCTAGCCAAGCATTGAATGTGTCTGTAGAAAACAACCCCATGTAGCTTGCAATGGTCTGCTTGGGAACTATGTTTTGCACCTATCCTTCAAGAGAAGTCAGCATCACTCCAGAAAGATAGAGAACCTTTTGTCTTTTTACTGGATCATTTTGTTTGGAGAAAGATGCTGCCCTTTCCATAATAAATAGATATTGAGTTGCTTGACCATAAAAGAAGAAACCATGATATTTTCCCTTCCTTCTTTATTATAAGATTACTGCATTTTTAAATTAAATTAAATTTTATTTTATTTACCATTTCTGAACACTTTAGCTATGTATTCTTTGTGAGAAGATAAGTTTGGAAAGGGAAGGCCTTCTATCTGAGTAATGACGTCATGAAATATCCCTAGACAAGATGACGAGAAGCCATTTCCTAGTTCTGCTACTATGCCACCTTGCCTATTGTATTTCTTCTTGGACATCTTGACCTTTCTCCATATTCTTAATATTTCTCACAAATATAAGTTTTGAATACTCAATCTTTGATTGATCCTCTGCATAGACCTAGATGTCTTATTCCTCATTTTACCACTGCTATTCTGATTTCTTTAGATGCCTCCTATTTTCTTTTTCTTTGAAATTACTTTTCATTGTGCTCTCAGTATCTAGACTGACCAAAACAACACACACACAACACACACACACACACACACACACACAGAATCATTTCAATAAGATGGGTTCAAGAGCCAATTTGGTGTAGTGATTAAGGGGCCAGGCTAGAAACCAGGAGACTGTGAGTTCTAGTCCTATCTTAGATAGGAAAGCCAGCTTGGTGATCTTGGATCACTCTGTCTCAGCCCATCTTATTTCATAGTGTTGTGTGGAAAATAAGAGAGTAAGAAGAAGGAAAATAATAATAAGAGGAAAATAAGGAGAGAAGGGAGTATTAGGTACATTTTCCACCTTGAATTATTTATAAATTATTTATAAAAATAATGAAGGCAGGATTTTTTAAAAAAATCTGTGTGAGTCTGAAAGAAGCTAAGAGGTTAGTCTTCAATAGCAGAATGTAAACCACTGAATAGTTAAAAAAGAAAAAAGAAAACAAACAGACATTATTAAATTGGAACTAGCATGAATGAGCTGACAGTTTATCTGATTAGATTAGATTAGATTTATTAAATTTATATACCGCCCTACTCCTGAAGGACTCAGGGCGGTGAACAGCCAACAATAAAAATACATGTATACAAAATTTAAAAACCCAACTAAAATCAAATTAAATAAATTTGGCCCAGACAGAATTAAAACACCCCACACAATTTAAAACAGATTAAAATATAACGCTAAAAGAGGAAGAGAGGTTAGGCCAGGCCCACCTGGTGAAATAAAAAGGTCTTAAGAGCGCAGCGGAAGGTGCGCAGATCCGGGATCCTCCATATCTCCGGGGGGAGCTTGTTCCAGATAGTAGGTGCCCCCACCTGGGGGCTGCCAGTCAACACTGTTTGGCTGATGGCACCCGGAGGAGCCCCTCTCTATGAGAGCGTACTGGCCGGTGGGAAGCTATTGGTGGTAGTAGGCGGTCCTGCAAGTACCCAGGTCCTAAGCCATGGAGCGCTTTGAAGGTGGTAACCAAAACCTTGAAGCACACCCAGAAGACCACCGGGAGCCAGTGCAGCTCGCGCAGGAGAGGTGTCACATGGGAACGCCATGTCGCTCCCATCACCACCCGCGCGGCCGCACTCTGTGCCAGTTGGAGCCTCCGGATGCTCCTCAAGGGGAGCCCCATGTAGAGAGCATTACAGTAGTCCAGACGGGAAATGACGAGGGTGTGAGTGACCCTGAGTAAAGAGTCCTGATCCAGAAAGAGACGTAACTGGCGAATCAGGTGAATCTGATAAAAAATCCTCCTGGCCACGGCCATCAGGTGCCCTTCTAAGGACAGCTGTGAGTCCAGGAGGATGCCCAAGTTCCAAACCCTCTCCGTGGGGGCCAATGATTTGCCCCCAATAGTCAGTGATGGTGCCAACTGACTATATCGGGATGTCGGAAACCACAGCCACTCAGTCTTGGATGGGTTGACCCTGAGCCTGTTCCTCCCCAACCAGATCCGCACGGCCTCCAGGCACCGGGACATGACTTCAAGGGCATTGTTGAGGTGGTCTGGGGTGGAGATGTACAGCTGGGTGTCATCAGCGTACTGGTGGTACTTCACCCCGAAACCACAGATGATCTCACCCAGCGGCTTCACATAAATGTTGAACAGGAGGGGCGAGAGGACCGATCCCTTTGGCACCCCATATAAGGGGCCTTGGAGTCGACCTCTCCCCCCCTGCCAACACAGACTGCGACCAGTCGGAGAGATAGGAGGAGAACCACCGCAACATAGTGCCTCCCACCCCCATCTCTACCAACTGGTGCAGCATGATACCATGGTCGATGGTATCAAAAGCCACTGAGAGGTCTAACAGGACCAGGACAGAGGAGCACCCCCTGACCCAAGCCTCCAGAGATCTTCAACCAATGTGACCAATGCCGTTTCCATGCTGTACCCGGGCCTGAAGCCCGACTGAAACGGATCTAGATACGTCGCTTCATCCAGGTGCCGGGGGAACTGTTTCGCAACCACGCTCTCAACAACCTTCGCCACAAAGCGAAGGTTAGAGACCAGACAATAATTTACCAACATTGCCGGGTCCAGGGAAGGCTTCTTGAGGAGAGGCCTCACTATCGCTTCTTTCAAGGTGGCAGGGAAGACACCCTCACTCAATAAATCCTTTATAATCTCCTGGAGCCAGCCTCATGTCACTTCCCGTGAAGCCAGCACTACCCAGGAAGGACACAGACCCAATAAACACATGGTCGCGTTCAGTCCACCCAGGATCCTGTCCACATCCTCAGGGGTCACAGGATCAAACTCATCCCAGATAACATTCTCAAGACCTGCCCGGGTCCCTTCCCTTGAGACTACCCAGTCGGAGTCCAGATCTTCCTGAATCTGAGTGATTTTGTCATGCAGATATTGAACAAAATTCTCGGCTCTACCCTCCAAGGGGTCCTCCCGCGCTTCCTCGTGGAGCAGGGAGCAGGTCACCCTAAACAGGGCAGCAGGGCAATTATCTGATGATGCAATAAGAGCAGCAAAATAGCTACATTTCACTGCTTTTATCACCACTAGGTAAGTCCTAATATGAGATCTTACCAGATTTAGAAAGACTGGCCCTCCAACTACTTTCTAGGCATCTTTTCCAGCGTTTCAACTCCCTCAGCTCCTCAGTAAACCAAGGAGCCAAGTGAGATCGGCGCTGAGTTAGAGGCCACAAAGGCACGACCCTATCCAGAGCTCCAGCGGCCGCCCTATCCCAGGCGGCCACTAGGTCTCCGGTTGAGGCGTGTGCCAGAGCCTCAGGGAATGGCCCTAGCTCCATCTGGAACCTATCAGGTTCCATCAGGTGCCTGGGGCGGAACCATCTTACCAGCTCCGCCTTCCTGCGATGGGGTATTGCAGTTCGAAGGTCGAAATGAAGGAGAGAGTGATCTGACCATGACAAGGGTTCAATGGCTATATCCCCTATATCAAGATCTCTCAGCCACTGTCCAGAGACAAAAACCCATGTGGGTAGGGCCATGAATTAACTGGGTCAGGTCCATAGCTGTCATGGAAGCCATAAACTCCCGAGCCACCTCAGACATCTCCCCCATGGATGGCAGATTGAAATCCCCCATGACCATAAGCCTGGGGGTATCAACCGCCACCGCGGCGATGACGCTGAGAAGCTCAGGCAGGGCTGCTGCCACATGGCTGGAGCTTTATATAATTTGCCATTTTATATAATATATACTTATTGATTACCATATGTACAAAAGAGATTTGTAGTTTTTAGCCACACATAATAGGTGTGCTGTTTACAACTAGAAAAAGAAAATAAGCAAATGTAAGCTTTTTTTGGTCCCCCTACCCAACAAATATATAAAAAATGCAGTCATTTTGTTGTCAGAAGCCTAAAGCTTGCATTAATTACACTACAAAGTTTTGATTATTAATGCATCTTTGCTTATTGAAGTGTGAAATAAGCAATAGTGGTTGGAGTGTGCCTATTAAATTAAACTTTGAGATCAGAATTTATAAACAGGGTTGTCTTTTGATTTATCGCTTAATTGTAACAGTATACATAACTAGGTGCCCTAACTTGGTCTGTCAAAATTGAAATATCTGTTTTTTTCCCCCAATATTCAAGAATCTCCAAATTCTGCATTTTTATTTTTTCTAACCAATGATTTCCAAGCTCATGTATATCAGTTGAGGGTAAACTATGCAATAATGATAATAATAATAAATTATGGTTGGTTGCATAGTCAGCCAGATGTTTAGGCTAGATTTGGCATTTTATCCACATATTGAGTTTTTTTTTATTATTATTATTATTATTATTATTATTATTATTATTATTATTTAGATTTAATATAGCTGTCCACTCTATGTTGCCAACATAGTGATTGAAAAGTAGACAAATTAATTTACACAAAATATGGTTATTTACAAAAGAGTTCTTCATGACTCACAAAAGTACTAGGTATTATAACCTGCTTTGTTTTTAGAAATCTGTTTCCTACACTATTTTTTTAATGATACCTTATAATTATATATGGTTGTATTAGCTGAACAGGGATATAATCTTTGCAATAAATGTATGTTTTTATGAGTTTAAAATTCAGATTGGTTATCTAGTATTGCTGGGCATTATAGGAAATTTCTGTACTAGCAATTTATAACATTTTAGAGTGCTATTCAGCCATTGCTGTAGTGATGTAAGCTCTGTCTTCATTACTGATAAAGGAGCATGTTGATTTTTCTGAATGATGTTGGAAGACAGAATTAATCATTATTGCAGAAATAGCTGAAATTCTGCTTTGAACTGTTCATATGTCATGAGTTTTGGATTGTGATATTGTGTATTGGGTTTTAGTGTTGCTCTTTTGACATTTGATGTAAAGTCTTTCACTAATTATAAATATTGTTCAGAAATGAAAACCATGACTGAAAAGGAGTTTTTGTTCTCTTCCACTTTATCTTGACAGCTGTCTGTGTCCATGAAAAACTATGCATCCATAAAGAAAAACCCCTTGCAGTATACTACAATGTACTTATGGTTCTTTAAATTTCAGTGATATAAAAATATAGTTTTTAATGAATGACTTTATACAAGTCATTTATGCACATCATTTATACAAGGTTTTTAATTCTATCAGGTAATGGTAAAATTAATATTTCAGAAATAGATGCTGGGAAATCAATATTTATGATAATCCATGTTTACTTGAAAGTTATGTTCCATTCTCTTTAATATTGTTTGGTAAGCATAACTAAGTGTACAAGATTCAACTAACCTAAAAGAATGGAAATATCATTTTAGGAAATGAAATTAAAATGTGTCTGTTAGTTGGAATAGGCTTAGCAGTAACTTTGGAAACCTCCTGTTTGAACAGAATATACAATATACATTTTCTGCTGAAATTAACAGAACAGAGTTGGAAGGGCTCTTGGAGGTCCTCCAGTCACCCTGCTCAAGCAGAAGACCCCCACACCATTCTGGACAAATGGCTGTCCAATCTCTCCCCCAAACCCTCCAGTGACAGAGCACGTTCAAAAGGATGGAAGGCTGAGTCAACCTTGATGGGTTGGGATCAATGGCAATGGGTAGAGTTAACCTGCAACACTACTTTTAACCATTGTGCCACAATAGTTCCTTAGTTATGCTGATGTTATATATTGCTGATGCATGCTCATATATGGATTTGCACATGCCATGCATCAATGCCTCATGTTTCTTCTTATAACATTAAGAAAATATAGTTCATTTGAGATCAAATATTCTTTTAAAATTGTTGTAATTATGAAATCAATTGGCATAATTCAACTACAGTATGATTTTAAAAAATGTCTTCTGGGGCCATTTTTATACTTTGGTTTTTATTTGCTTGATAAAGCAGTAAAGTTTAGTTTTGAAATCTGTAAAAGCCCCTACTGTGTACCCTCAGTCAGAACTATCATCATTTTATTATTATTTTTAATGACATGAGGTACATTCAAGCTAAAATTATAGGTTGGGGTTGAATATCTATAATCTGAGTAAAATCAATGATGCTACAACAAAGCTGGTACCACTTCTGAAATATCTCATCATTGTTATACCAGGATTATGCAGCATTTTGAATCCAAAAACAGAAAGGACACAAAGGTAACATCTGGGGAAAAGATTATTTTTATATAAGAAGTTGTGAGCAGATTTTACTTCACATTCCTTTAAGCATCTTTTTTCCCTTCAAATATCTATTCTAAATCCTCTAGCCCTCATGTTCTATCAGCTGTATCTGAGTTATTGTAGCTTAGCTTTTAACATAATATAGACCCAAAATTCTCTCTTAAATACTTTTCTACGTAAATGCTTAATAGCTATCTCAAATGTTATTTTAAGGACATTTTATTTTTCCCCTTATTACTTCTCCAATTGAATGGTATATAATGTTTTGTTTGATTTCTATAGCTCCCTATCTCAGTAAATGACCCTGGGTGGCTTACAATTTAAAACATATATTACTATTAAAAATTTAAGAAACATCGTAAAACAATAAAAACAAAAAACATTAAAAACAGCAGAGAACATTAAAAGATATAATTTGAAGTACGTACAAGGGCAAGATATCTGTTAACAATATTGACAGGAGGTGGGGTCCTTAATGTATGTGGTGGCCCAGGCTCAGGAACATCATCATGTTTTTAGAGCTTTATGGAAAGCTAAAAGGGTTGGGGTTAGAGTCATTCTAATCTTCAAAGAGAGAATGTTCCATAGAGTAGGGGCACCGCAGAAAAGGCTTACCTTTTAGTTCTCACCAACCAACATTCTTTGGCTGATGGGATCTGCAGTATGCCTTTCTATAATTGACAGTTGGTTAATTGCCAACTGTCAAGGCTATATATCAGGTTCATACTCTCTCTCTCTCTCTCTCTCTCTCTCTCTCTCTCTCTCTCTCTCTCTCTCTCTCTCTCCCTCCCTCCCTCCCTCCCTCCCTCCCCCCCCTCTCTCTCCAGGGCATATTGTTTCTCCATTTTCAGTATAACAAAAGTATGGTCTTCTCAAAAACTCCTGCTTCATGCCCTGCTCATTTCATACCTACACTTCTGCGATATCCTATCTAAATATTCAGCGACATTGAAATACAAACAAACAATTTTGGTACTGGGTTAAAGAGCAAGTATGAATTGAAAATTGGTATTTTGACACACAAGTGTTATGGCAGTACTATATTCATATTAACATGGAAATTTACAATATAAAGTTGTCTGAAGAGGCAGCAGAGCCATTTGGAAGAAAGGATTGCGAGCAGAAATGGAAATAAAGAAGCAACAGGATTAAACAATAAATTACGTATATTAAGTATTTAATCCCATGGGAAAATGTTATATTATGATCACATGGCTACTACAGATTGGGGCAAACAAATGCCAATTTTCAAAAGAGGTAGGACTAGTCATCCTTCTTCAAAGGCATATGTTTCCAAGCTAAGAAAGGCATATTTATCATCCTTTTCAGACTCTACAATTCCTAAAGTAAAAACAAAATGCTCACATGTTGTAGCATGACATGAAATTGGAATGTAAATATCTAAGGAAAAACAATTAACTGCAAGCAAAAAACAATCAATGAGGAAAAATAAAGCTAACAACTAATAAAAAAGAAAGAATAGCTAGAAGAGATAAGAATACCTTCTTAAATGAACAGTGCAAAGAAATAGAAGAAAACAATAGAATAGGGAGGACCAGAGATCTCTTCAAGAAAATTGGAGATATGAAGGGAATGTTTCGTGCAAAGATGGGCATGATAAAGGACTAAAATGGCAGGGACCTAACAGAGGCAGAAGAGATTAAGAAGAGGTGGCAAAATTATACAAAAGAACTATATAAGAAGAGGTTTTACATCCCTGATAACCACAATGGGGTGGCCACTGACCTTGAGCCAGTCATCCTAGAATGCAAAGTCAAATGGGCCTTAGGAAGTCTGAGCAACAAGAAAGCTAATGGAGATAATATATTCCAGCTGAGCTATTCAAAATCTTAAAAGATATTTTATTTATTTATTTATTTATTCGTCAAGAAATATTAGGTAATATATATAAGTATAAGCATGAATTGAATACATAAAATACAAAATAGATATAAACAGAGGAAACATTAGGACAGAGATGGTAAGTACGCTGGTGCTCTTATGCACATCCCTTACAGACCTCTTAGGAATGGGGTGAGGTCAACAGTAGACAGTCTTAGGTTAAAATTTTTGGGGTTTTGGGATGAAACCACAGAGTCAGGTAGTGTATTCGAGGCATTGACCGCTCTGTTGCTGAAGTCATATTTTCTGTAATCAAGTTTGGAGCAGTTTACCTTGAGTTTGTATCTATTATTTGCTTGTGTATTGTTGTAGTTGAAACTGAAGTAGTCGTTGACAGGTAGGACGTTGTAACAGATAATTTTATGAGCTATGCTTCCTGAAGTCATATTTTCTGTAATTGAGTTTGGAGCAGTTTACCTTGAGTTTGTATCTATTATTTGTTTGTGTATTGTTGTGGTTGAAACTGAAGTAGTCATTGACAGGTAGGACATTGTAACAGATAATTTTATGAGCTACACTTGGGTCATACTGAAGACGGTGTAGTTCTAAGTTTTCTAGGCCCGTAATTTCAAGTCTGGTGGCATAAGGTATTTTGTTGCGAGTAGAGGAGTGGAGGACTCTTTTTGTGAAATATTTCTGTACACGTTCAATTGTATTAATGTCTGATAGGTGGTGCAGGTTTCAGACAGATGAGCTGAATTTGAGAATTGGACTAGCAAATGTTTTATATGGTCTGGTTAGTAGTGTGATATTACCGTAGAAGAAGCCTCGCAAGATTAGATTTACAATTCTTAATACCTTTTTGGTAATATTGTTACAGTGGGCTTTGGCACTAGATCATTAGATATGAGTACTCCAAGGTCCTTGACACAGTAAGGGTCATCCACAAGGTCATGACCACTCAGCTTGTATTTTGTGCTCTGATTCTTTTTGCCAATGTGTAAGACAGAGCATTTATTTGTTGAGATTTGGAGTTGCCGATTATTTGACCATTCCAACACAAAGTCAAGGTCTTTTTGAAGGGTAGCAGCATTGTCGGGGGTGTTAAATATTTTTACATCATCGACAAAGAGAACACAGTTGCTTATAATATGATCGCAAAGGTCATTTATGTATAGTGTGAAGAGTGTTGGTCCTAGAACGCTGCCTTGGGGGACAACACTATTAACAGGTGCAGGACTTGATAGGGCATTCCCTATTTTGACCACTTGTTGTCTGTTTGACAGGAACACAGCTATCCAATTATGCAGGGATCTGGAGATGCCATAGGATTTTAGTTTTAGAAGTAGTTTATCATGTACCACTCAATCAAAGGCTTTACATAAGTCTATGTAAATTGTGTCTATTGCTTTGCCCTGATCAAGATTTGTAATCCATATGTTTTGGCAGTGTAGAAGTTGCAGATTACAGGATATTTTTTTTTTCTGAAACCAAATTGTTTATTAGAGAGTAGGTTGTTTGTTTTTAGGTTGAGGGTAATGGATTGGTTACTGATTGATTCCATGATTTTGCAAGTGATGCAGCATAAAGAGATTGGTCTGTAATTTTCAACTAGGCTGGGGTCTCCTTTTTTGAAGATAGGGATGACCATAGCTAGTGACCATAGACTGGGTAGGGAGTTGGTCCTGAAGGATTTTTCAAAGATTATGTTTAGGGATTCTGCTATAGCAGTGGAAAGCTTTTTTAAGAAGTATGCAAGTAGTCTATTAGGTCCGAGAGATAGAGATGGTTTTAGTCTGCGTAGTGCCTTTTCAACATTATCTTCTGTGACATCTATTTGTGTTAGATCACTGTAATTATTTGTGGTACAACTAGCGAATGTTGGGCATGAGCCATTGCTCTTTACAAAGATTGAACCAAAGAATATGTTGAAGAGGTTTGCTTTAACTGCTTCATCATTGCATTCTTTACCATTAGGTCCTTTTAGGGGTGGGATGGATCTCAAGTCTTTAAGTTTGTTGTTTACAAAATTATAGAAGGTGCGGTTGGTACTCATGTGCAGGAGGTTCTCTTCCTATTTGGTGTGGTAATTGGTGCTCTCAGTCTTTATTTGGTGGTATATATTTTTGTAGTGGCTTTTAAACTTAGCTACATAGGC
This sequence comes from Masticophis lateralis, assembly GCA_030761175.1. NCBI lineage: Eukaryota > Metazoa > Chordata > Lepidosauria > Squamata > Colubridae > Masticophis > Masticophis lateralis. The sequence continues at coordinate 104,326,770 of JAUDYJ010000002.1, forward strand.
AGTTTTGGGGGTTTTTGCCAGAGGGATTTTTTTTTTATTGAAGCTTTCTTATTGATATGGATAATTTGTTTTTCCTGGTTTTGGTGGTGATTAGTGGTACATATAATGTACCACTAATTTTGAGCAAGAAAATGGTCTTATAATGATCTTCAGCAGAGCCAGAGAATAGAATTTGCCAATCAAGAGATGAGAGGTCGGAGTCTATGAGATCATAGAGATGATGCAGTAAAACTGATACACTCAATATGCCAGCAAATTTAGAAAGTGAAGAGGAACTAAAGAATCTTCTGATGCAGGTGAAGGAGGAAAGTGCAAAAGTTGGCTTGAAACTCAACATTAAAAAAACTAAGATCATGGCATCTGGCTCTCTCAATTCCTGGCAAATAGATGGAGTTAGTGACAGATTTTATTTTCCTGGGTTCCAAGATCACCACACATGGGTACTACAGCCAAAAAATTAAAAGATACTTGCTCCTGGGGAGGAAAGCTATGGCAAAGTTAGACAGCATACTAAAAAGCAGAGACAGCACCCTGCCAACAAAAGTGCATGTAGTCAAGGCTATGGTTTTCCCAGTTGCAATATATGGTTGTGAAAGTTGGACCATAAGGAAGGCTGAGAATTGAGGCCTTTGAATTATGGTGCTGGAGAAGACTTCTGTGAGTCTCTTGTACTGCAAGGCGATCAAACTAATCAGTCCTAGAGGAGATCAACCATGGCTGTTCTCTAGAAAGCTAGATCCTGAAGATGAAACTCAAATACTTTGGCCACTTAATGAGAAAGAAGGACTCACTGGAGAAGAGCCTAATGCTGAGAACGATTGAGGGCAAAAGATGGATGGAGTCACTGAAGCAGTTGGTGTGAATTTAAATGGTTTCTGGGGAATGGTAGAGGACAGGACGGCCTGGAGTAAAGTTGTCCATGGCTTCATGATGAGTCGGACAAAACAACAATTCTGCTGATGTTTTTAACTGTTTTGATAATTTGAAGAAATCTATTTGCTATTTATCCATATGATCATAATGTATATTTCCTAAGGATGGTCCAAATTTAGAGATCCAAACACTTCAGATTGTTAATCTCTCCATAAAGAAAGGAATGAGAAAGAAATACACTGCTCAAAAAAAATAAAGGGAACACAAGCAGAAGACATCCGAGATCTGAATGAATGAAATAGCCTTATTAAATACTTTGTTCATTACATATAGTAGTTTTGTGTTCCCTTTAGTTGTTTGAGAAGTGTATAAACTACTGTATGTAACAAACAAAGTATTTAATAAGGCTATTTCATTCATTCAGATCTCGGATGTCTTCTGCTTGTGTTCCCTTTATTTTTTTTGAGCAGTACATTCTCTTCTCTTCTCTTCTCTTCTCTTCTCTTCTCTTCTCTTCTCTTCTCTTCTCTTCTCTTCTCTTCTCTTCTCTTCTCTTCTCTTCTCTTCTCTTCCACTAGGGAAGTAAAATCAAAACATGCCATGGAGGTCTCCCAACTGCCTTTGTTGCTATTATCTGGCTTTTTTAACAAGATGTTTTACTTTATAGACTTTGCAAAAAGAAGGCCTTTGAAGAAATATTAAATAGAGAGCTGATATAAATGATGTTTTCACCTACTAATCACCCTTTTCAAGGACCCAAACTGGTATTAAAATAATGTTAAAGAGTGGCCACACATGGAAATAGAAGCTATCTCTTGGATTTTCATGGATTAGAATGTAAAATTCTATTGATTATGGACAAATATAAAGACATGGACAATCACAGTATAGACAAGAAAGCATTATCTGATCTAGAATGTAATCTGTGGATTTATTAATAAACCTGATTAAATAAATTCACAGATTACATATAAAGCATTATTTATAATGCTTTTATCCAATATTGGCCACATAGGTTTCATTCTTCATCTGTGTGCAAAACAAAACCAGAAAATATTTTATTCATATAAAACAAAATTGACTCAACCTGATTTTTTTTTTGTAATTTTCTTAACTGCTGTTCAATCATACCTTTTTTTCTGCTTGCACAACTGAACATTATTTAGAAAATTAATTTAGATTTTAAAAAACCCTTATCTTGCTTTTAGATTCATCTGAGATAATAGATGGTATCTTTCAAATGTTAATATGAGATAATTATAAATAGTGACATAATTGCATTTTCTGATATTACATTTATTAAGTATTAGTAAGATTTGCAGTATTGTTGTTATTCCTATCTAATATTCTTCTAAGTAACATCACACATTATTACAAATAAGATAGTTCCTGCTTGCAGGCTGACAAACCAAGAGACATAACATAAAAAGGAAAAAAGGAATGAACAAAAGGAAAGGAAATACTTTGTAAATGTAGCTTTTCTTCCAGTTATGAAATCCCGTTGATCTGTTTCTAGAGGAGAAGGCAAAGTATCATTTTACATTCTGATCCATGAAAATCCGAGAGACAGCTTCTATTTCCATGTGTGGCAGCTCTTTAACATTATTTTAATAACAGTTTGGGTCCTTGTAAAGGGTGGTTAGGCCAATGCACCATTTATATCCACTGGAAAGATGATGTAGAGACATTGTCCATTATCTAAAGAGATGTACTCTTCAGGGCAAAACTTGATGGCCACATTAAAGTGCTTTCGTTTAGTCCTTCAACCAGCAGAAAAGCATGACAATGCAAATTCTGCTGCCCTAATTGCCAATTGCTATTCTGCCAAAAGACTGAGACTGGTGATTGGTGCTGCCCTTACTGATTTAATGCAGAACAAGTCAAAAGAAGAAATTGGTGCATATGCCCGACTTTATTGCTATTCCTACTGGAAGTGAATGTCAGAACTGGCACAATTCAAACCTCTAAATAGAAATTATCCTTGGCTCCATTTGTTGAGAAAGGTACAGTATAGTTTATTAGATATTAAGTAGATTGATGTAGTGCAAAGCCAGAACTAAAAATCTCATGGCAAAATTCCTATTTTCCCTTCCTTAACTGTGTCTTATTTCCTACCCCAGTGTAACCAATCAGGTTCAGGCAAGATGTTTTCCTAACAGTCGGTCCAAGCATAGTTTGGTATGTGGCCCTCTCCTTCTTCTAGCTGGGTGATCTTGAGGCAGCATCTCGATGAGATACAACAGTTACTTTCAGTTCCTGAAGCATATCCCCCTTCATTTCCCCTCCCCACAGATCATGGCAGCCTGTCAGCACATAGCAGTAAAGCACAAACAGGCATTAAGGTGACAGCTGATAGTGGAGGTGAGGATGGAAAACTTATCAATCATAATTTTTCCTAACACATTGGGTGGGACTACATGAGTGTAAATTGTGTTTCTAAATGCATGTTTAGCCACCTCTGAAGTTGCCCAATTAACAGATGGCAGTTATGAAGATGTATTTTACCTGTGGCATTTCTGAATAGCAGTCCAATCAGATTATTCCTCAACAAAACTTCTAAAAGTGCTAAAATAGACTGGTTAACTTAAGAGCTACAGGACTAAGCAGAAAAGAGCAAGTCATATCAAGTAAACTCCATACTCAAGTAATGTTGACAGGGGATGGCAGTGATTCTAATGAATGACTAAGGTCTTTAGTCTTGGCATCACTCAAAAGTAATAAAGTGATAAAGGAGGAAGTCACCCCTAATAATCAGAGTATTGAAGAGATAGAAGCAGTTCCAAATGGGCCCACAGTTGTGTCGACTGTTGAAACTAATGAAAATTGGAGTCGAGATTAATATAATGCAGCCAATGGCTGCTTAATTTTCTCAGATCTTCAACCTGACATAAATAGCAATAGCATCTAGTCATATACTGCTTTACAGTGCTGCATAGCAAGAGGCGGGCTGCTACCGATTTACACTGGTTCTCCTGAACCAGATGTTAACTTTCTGAACTGTTCGGAGAACCAATTGTTGGAAGAAATCTTTTCCCACTTTACAGGGCTAATCCTGCAAGGGAGGCAGGAAGGAAACATTCTGGTATGCCTGTATTTCTTGCCTAATCCTTATCTTAATTGCCCTGCTGCTTTAAGTGTTTTCAGAAACTGCCTCTGGGTTACACTTGTTACATTGTCAGCCTTATGCCCAGACTTTCTGTCTATAGACTGAGCTTCTCCAAAGTCTCTCCCCCCACTCCCCAGTTTTTTGTGGTACTTTTATTCCTGGGGCTTGACTTTCTTAAGGATTGTTAAAAGGTTGTTTTAAGCTTTTTGGAGTATACTTCCACCAGGGCTGGAACAACTATTTACAGAAGGGTTGGTATATCTATAGAAGAAATGGCTGAGAGGCAGAATGCAAGCTTGGCATTGTGTCTAATTATTTTACTGCCTTTCTAGGGGGCATGTGATGATTACCTAAGGATATCTTGTGAGGTGAGTGAGACCAGCTGATATCTTTAAGTGGTGCAAATAGATCTAATGATTGCTTCTCCTGGGTGTTTTGTCAGTTTACTGAGCACAGGAGTCTCTTGTCTATGGGGATTCCTCAGTTATCCAGGTCATGGTAGTCCCAAAGGTGCTTTTTTCCAGAAAGTCCAGTTGCCAGGCAACTGGACTTTTGGGACAGGAGTCTCTTGCATTGCTTCAGAGTGGGCAAGACACATGATTTCTCACTGATAATAAGTGGATCCTCCTTCCAATTTGTTTTAGTTTTATCTCATAATAATATGGCATTGTAACATGGCACCAATTGTAGAAAGTTAGCACTCACCCATCTGCTAGAAGAATGAAATATTTTGAGAAATATTAAAAAGGAAGAATATATTTCCCTGAATGAGAAATGGAGAAACATGTTTTCTTAGACATAGAAAGCAGACCCCACCTTCCTTAATAGCCCAAAGTGGATGTTAGCACTTAATTTTATTTATTTATTTATTTATTTATTTATTTATTTATTTATTTATTTATTTATTTATTTATTTATTTATTTATTTATTTATTTGGTTCGATTTATATGCCACCATTCTCCAGAGACTCAGGGCGGCTTACAATGCGTTAAGCAATACCCTTCATACTTTGGTATATACCTGCTTAGTAGGGCTTTCGCCCCCCCCCCAAGCGGTGTTCTTCTTTATACAAAGTCAGCTTATTGCCCCCACAAACCAACTCCTCATTTTACTTACTTCAAAAGAATGGAAGGCTGAGTCAACCTTGAGCCTGGTGAGATTCGAACTTGCAATAATTGTAGGCAGCTGGCAACTAAGTGCTATTTAACAGCTCTTTATCTGCTGCTCCAACAGGCTCCCTTTAAGAGATAAAGAGATAGATAGCTATATTCATAGGCAAAAAATTCCCTGCAGCAAGGTCTGAACAAAGGCAGAATGGGATTAGCCCTCACTCAAGATATTAATTTGTTAATTTGTCTCTTTAGCTTGGCATTTTGTAGCCCAAATATGCCCACCCACTTTCTGGAGAGCTTAAATGACCTCTCTGCTAAAAGTTTTCACTTTATGAACAAAAGTAACTTGGCTGCTGATAGTTATCCTTGTATTTTAACTATTTTAATTCATCAATGTGCTCTGGCAACCTGCCTGATTTGTAACTCTGGGTTGCAGGTATTGCTGAGGAAAAGGAAAGTATTCAAACGAAGTGGTTCAGCTATGACTCATTGATCTTCAGGGTGTATTCCCCCATTTCTAATCTAATTAGTGGTATTTGGGGCAGGTTTTTGCAACCAAAGTAACTTTTTTGTATTTTTGTACAGGTAATCCTTGACTTACAACAGTTCATTTAGTAGCCATTCAAAGTTGCAAGGGCACTGAAAAAAGTGACTTATGACCGTTTTTTACAAGATTATTGCAGCATCCCCATGGTCATGAGAGGATGGGAGAGCTGAAGTGCCCCTCGACATGATATCAAGTTGGACACACCCACCTAGCCACACCCACCCAGCCAGTCATTAGGGAAGAGAACTGGCTGTTAAACATTTTGCAGCCCACCTCTGTTTACGGAATTATGGAATCAGCATATTGCCCCAAATAGTCTGGGTCCTCATTTTACTGACCTCCGAAGGATGGAAGGCTGAGTCAACCTTGAGCCTGGTAAGATTCGAACTGCAAATGGCAGGCAGCCGGCAGTGAGCAGAAGTAGTCTGCAGTACTGCTTTCTAACCGCTGCCCCACCTTGGCTCTAAATCCTTCCTTTATTTATTTTTTGTTTGGTTTTTTTTGTTTGAAGTCCTCAAATAGAACTCTGGAGGAGCATGACTATTACAACTTTTTTTAAAAAGAGAAATGATGAAAAGGTATCACATTTTAAAACAATGCATTGCCAGTAGTAAGTAAAACATATACCTGAAAAAGTTCTCCTAAGCCAACTGTACTACCTTATTTTCAGAATTGTTTGGATTCAGATCTGCTGCTGGCTTTGGTTTTAACATCACTTTCAAGTGAGCAAATATCGTATTTCCAGAAAACATTTAAGAGTGAAATGTACATTGGCATGGCAGCATTGTTGTCCGTTGGCAGTGAAATGCCAGATTTAACCAAAAGAATTTGCTAAAACTTATTTATTCTAGGCATACGAACACCAAATTCTCCTCAATTAGATTAAATCGCCTGCAGTTGTTCAGTAAACCCAGATCCCGCACTTACCAGATTGGCTAGGGCATTGCACCTCCTTTTCCTTCTCTGATTTGTACATTTTCTTTGAAGATTTGAGAAAGTGGTAATTGAATTCTTTAACTTTCAGAATAAAAAGTGGGGGGGGACTAGCAGGGGAACTTTGTCAGCTCAGTTGATGTCTGGAGGCTATTGTACCCATTTTTAAAACCTGATCAAAATTCAGGCTAGCTGTTTGTTACTAAATTATGTATCTCTGAAGCATAAGTGTGTTGGTTTTGAAAGTTACAAATTAGTATATTTCCATACAGCCTGGGAGAACGTGTTTCATATCTACGGAAGAAGAAAAAAAGTATTATCCTGTAACAAAGAAAGTTTCTATATCTATCTCAAAAAAAAAAAAAAAAAACCCTTTCACAAAATCTCCAGTTTGTCACAATAAATTACTTACTTTTACTTACTCACTTCCTTAGAAAGTCCAAAGACCTCTTTTTCAGTCTAGGTAATAAAGGTTATTTTTATAGCAGCGCTCCCATTTGTTATGCACTTTAAAAATGACCTTACTCTTGTGAAGCAGTGTAATTGCCGTCCCCATACCTGTTATATATTTCAGATCTATAAATGACTGCATCCACTTCCAACAAGCATTGCTAGACTGCCAGCTGACATCGAATTAAATTTGAGTTGCGGTTACAAGAATTCTCAGCCTTTGCTCTTAATGATTGAAGCCCTATGTTAATGTAAAACCCATTCAGAACGGGAATTTCTAATCTGAAGGAGGTGGGCATAGAAATGCAACTTTATTAATTTTATAAATTATGTTTAATTTAATAATTCTGCTACAGCTTGATAGAATGGCACATGCTTTCATGTAAAGGATCATAACTTGTATCTTTATAGTCTTAATTAATCCTTATAATATTACATGTTAAGTGAGGTTAGAAAATAGCAATTATATCACCTTGAATATTTGCTTTGTTCCTCTTTTTTTTCCAGCTGCACATTTCTGGTACTATTACTTACTAAAGTTATAAAATAGATCACTATTTTTGAATATATTCTAATATTCATGTTGTTATGTCCTTATAAGGACATCCGCCTGGGATTGGCTGAGGATCCTTCGGCGGGAGTTTTGAATCCCTGTCAGTGGGCGGTGCGTCTGCCGGAGTGTATATAAGGAGAGCTCCGGCAGCGCACAAGCTGTTCAGTTCTTGTTATTAAACCTGTTAATTGAACCCTGCTGGTCACTTCTTCTTTCCTGCGCCGATCTAACACTGGCGACGAAGGTCTAGAGAAGAACCTCCGCGTGGCACGATCGCCATAACGAGCTGAAGTCACTCGACGCGGTCTGAGAAATGGCAACGCAGCAAGCGCCGTTCGCCTCGCTGGCTCCCTTCAACCCCAGCCGGGAGAAGTGGAGTTCGTATATGATACGTTTCCGCCAATTCCTCCGGGGAAACGGCTACAACAACCTAGACGACGAGAGGAAGAGGGCTCTCTTCCTCGCTCACTGCGGCTCCGACGTTCTGGAACTCGCCGTCAACCTCGTCGCACCCAGGGACATTGAAGTCATGTCCTGGGTGGATCTGCAGACTGCCCTGCAAGACCACTATGCACCAACGGGCACCCCCATATCGAACCGCTTTACCTTCCGCCAACGTAATCAGAAGGAAGGCGAATCGCTTAAAGACTTTGTGGCGGCATTGCGTCAAATCGCTGCGAACTGCGAATTTGAGAACGTTGACAATGCCTTACGCGACGGGATCGTCTTCGGGATGAGAGATGCCAACCTCCAAAAGAAGTTCCTGAGCAGAAAAAGACTGTCCCTGAAGGACGTTCTTGAGGAGGCTACGGCTGCTGAAACATCCGAGACCGCCGCTGCTGCCATGCTCCAGTCCCGAGGGATCCATAAGATCCGCAAACCGTCATCTGAATCGTCCGAGGACTCTGCCACACCAACCGATTCAGAGGGAGAGTCGACCGTTTTGAAAGTTTCCCGCCCACCTAGGCGGGAAATTCAAAAAGATGGCCGCCGCGCCGCTCAGTGCGGCAGTTGCAAGGGACACCATCCCCGCCAATCCTGTCGCTGGCGGGATGCCACCTGCAGACGCTGTCTTAAGAGGGGGCACATCGCGGAGGCATGCAGAGCCTCTGATCCGGTTCCTGAATCGATCAAGCCCCAGAATCCGGAAAGTCGTCGCGACTCCCAGAGGTCATCCAAACGGTCCTCAATCCAGCAAAATCGCGACGACCGCAACAGTTATCATGGCGGCGCTGTGAACCAGACAACGATTGCCCTCACCAGCACCAACAGTGCCACAAAATTCCACGTGACACTGTTGGCAGAAGGCTTGCCGTGCACGATGGAAGTCGACTCAGGCTCCATCTATTCGATCATCGACTGGCACCAGGTCAAGAGACTGAAACCGAATCTCTCCAAGCGCCAGCTTGAACCTCTGCACTCCAAGCTGGTGGACTTCGGCGGCAACCCCATCGGCGTCATCGGGAGAACCAACCTCCGGATCGCCTTCAAGCAGTTCCAGGGCCAGCTTCCCATAACCGTCGTGGAGCATAGCCGCCCGACCCTGCTGGGCGTGGAGTGGTTCCAGCCGCTGGGGCTTTCTATTGGAGGCATCCACCAGATTAGCTCAGGAGAACTCGACTCACTCATCGGAGAGTTCCAAGAAGTCTTCGATGGTAAGTTAGGGACCTTTTCAGGGAAACCCATCTCCTTTAATCTGGACAAGGGGGTAACCCCAATTCGGCTCAAGCCCCGCCGGGTTCCATTTGCCTTGCGGGCTAAAGTAGACGCACCGCCCACTGACAGGGATTCAAAACTCCCGCCGAAGGATCCTCAGCCAATCCCAGGCGGATGTCCTTATAAGGACATAACACATGTATTTATATATAGTTTTTCAGAGTGGATTCATTTATTTCAAGCATATTTCCCTTATCATGAAATATTATAGACACCTATGCTTTCATATATACATCTACGTTCCTTTTTTATCAATTGCAATTGTAAGTGTAAGATTCTGAATATGTAGATTTTGGTGTGGATATGCTTTCTGGTATAGCTATAAATTGGGGAGTTACATACATTATAATTTAAAACTGAACAAAACAAATTTCTTTGTATCTCTTGTATAACCAGTTGTGTGTATATATTTATGTATGTATTTGTTTTCTGAGGTTTTCGTGAGTGTTTGTATGTAGGTCTTTGGTTATTCGGGTTTTCTCCCATGGAAAATTGGAAGTATCTTGGCGACGTTTCAACAAAGTCTCATTCGTCATCTTCAGGCTGGTGTTTTCGGCTTCGTGCTTCTAGGAGCAATGTGTGATCACAGTTGTTTCTTCCTTTTAACTGCTAGTGGGGGTGGGAACTGATTGGGTGGGAACTTGGCTGTGTTCTGATTGGTTGGGGGCTTGACTGTGCTCTGATTGGATGGCGGGGTTGGCTGTGCTCCGATTGCCTGGGGATGTGTTGGCATTTTTATGCACATGTTGAATCCTTTCTAAGGATCTGGGATAGCAGATGTCTGATGGTGTTAAAGGTATTGTTGAATGATGTAAGCTGTTGCACGTAAAGTTGTGTTTTGCAAGTGGTATCTGTTTATTTTATTTTTTCACATTTCTCCCTGAAAGAGCTATTTCTTGCATATTTTCTAATTCACCATTGTTGATAGTTGATAATTCCATTGTTTGTAGGTAGTTTGTGAGTTCTTCTTATGGCAGCTAAATGAGTGGTCCACTGTTTCTTCAGCTTCTTTGAGGAGGTTGGCATTTGCTGTCTGTTGTTGTCTTTTCATTTCTGACTTTCTATGTATTTGTGGTTAAGGCTTGGACTTGTGAAGCTGGATTTAGCTGTCTGTCCCTTTCTTCAACTTTCTTTCTCTTAGCCATTCCCAGGTCTTATTGTTATCTGCTTTGGCTGCTAAGTTTTTTATATTAACTGGCCATATAATACTTTGTCTTGCCATTACTCTTTTCTATTCTTCATTTGTTCTTTTTGTAAGCTAGTTTGGTGTCTCTGGTATTCTGTAAACCTTCATGCTATACCAGCTTTAGTGCATCTTTGTTACTGTCTTTCAGATATTCTTCTGAAGCCCCTTTTTTTCTTCTTCAATTCATTATTTTTCTGGTCTTTCTTTTCATTCTGCCTGAGTCCAGTCCACTATTCCAACTGTGTACTTAATTGCCCAGGTGTTAGTTGTCTTGATGTTATTGCCTCTACTGATATTATATCTTCTTCACTCTCATTATTAATATTATCATGAACCAGTCAGATGTGGAGGTTGATTAAATAAAGAGAGAGCTCAAATCTCAAGTTAATTGCCAAACAACATAGACTCAAAACCGTTTCAGATTGTTTACATCACAAAGTTTTAATAAGTAGTTTGGCCCCGTCCAAATAAGGTCCAGTATTTGAAATAATCAGATTAGTGCATTCATCCAAGCAAAACAAAAAAGATAATGAATTAAATTATAAACCCAAGATAGGTAAAGAGATAGTTATGGCTATGAAGAATGAGTGTAAGTTCTTAAAGTAAGACCAATAAATTTGAGAATTTGAAAACATCTCAAGTCCCTTACTGTGATATTTACTTATGTATTATATTTACTTTACCACCTGAAACCAATTAGATTCTAAGCAGCTTACCAAATTTACATAATAAAAATAGGATATAAAGTTAGATTAAAGTGAATTAAAGTAGCAAGTAAAATAAGAACCTCAAATCATACAATTGTAGAAAATGGCACCTTTATATAAAACTAATCTTCCTCTGAGAGGGCTGTATTTTCATTGCTTCCAAAAGGCCATAAGAATAGGGGCCATCATTTTTCCAGTGGTTAGTTAACAGAAACAGAATTAGAAACTCAAAAGCTTAAGAGAATGATTAACTATACAATGAAGGTTTATCAGTATGGAGAAGCAAATATTATTATTATTTACTTTATTCATTAAACATAAAACCTAGTCAACTGCTTCCTTTTCACCTTTTAGCTCCAATCCATTTCTCTATCAGGCAGTAAGTGACTGCCTATGGGCTCCTGGATTGGCGCTGAAAGATGAAAGGGAAGCAGTATGCTCCCTCCCATATTGGGGTAGGCCAGGTGCTTCAACAGAAAAAGCACTTAATCTCTCCCCTGGCTCAGCTGATAAAGGGAGGAGAACTTGTGGCTCAGAGGTTAATACAACTGCCTAGTATTCAGGTAACCCAAGTTCGAATCCGAGTAAGGGTATGGCTAGATGAGAGCTAAATAGCTTGAAATAGATCTTTACTAGTCTCCCTTTATTTCTTTATCAGCAAATATAAATTTGATATATATATGTATATGTATATGTATATGTATATGTATGTATATAAGAATAGGGGCCATCCATGCTTCAGGGCCATTCAGTTCCAGAGGAGGGGAGCTGCTATAGTGAACATCTCCTCCTGCACCCTAATGTCATATTGTAGGAAGGAAATGTATAAATCTCAGTCTGTCCAGAAGAGGAGAAAATAAGATGTCAAGTGACTTGAAAACAAAATGGTTGGAGAGATGTGTCTGCTTATCTTGGAGAACAGTGAGGATGCATAAGAGCAGTCTTGAAGTATCTGAAGGTTTCTCATATACAACACAGGGGCAAATTGTTCAGAGCTGTTCCCAAACAAAGAAAAAGAAGCCATGAGTTTAAATTAACAGGAAACAGATTTCAATTAGACATCAGGACAAATATCCCATTGGTAATTGCTGTTCAGAAAAGGAACAGACGTTTTCCTTTCTCTATTGCTGGGGAATTTGTTTAAACAGAATCTGGAGGACAATCTCTAAGGGACGCTGTCTATGATTATTGCACTGGACTGAAGGCTAGATTAATTATCTTTAAGGTTAAAGTCCACCTTTACTTTCTCTCATTTTATGGCTCCATATTCCTAAGAGTTATTTTAGTATGTTAGGTTTTTCTACAATTCTTATATATTGACCTATGAGAAAAAAGAACACCCCTTTCCCCTGTGTGTGTGTGTGTGTGTGTGTGTGTGTGTGTGTTCACTTTTCTGGCTGTGGAATTTTAAGTTATCTTCAAATTTACCAAACTGTGGAATTTCCTCATTATATTGCAGCACTTGGTTTTCAGAAGGGAATATTTAACAATCCCTTTTCAGATCTTAAAAACATAAAAAGGAAAATAACTTTGTATGAACTGCCTTATTAGATGTTTGTTTGGAAAATTGAGCAGTTTTATTTTTTACAAACTCTTCTTTATTTTACAAAAAAAAAAAAAAGCTTTAAAAGCAATTTCAAAGCTCTTACTCTGAACCTAGTTTAAGTGCTGTATTTGAAATGCAATCTCTCTTTTGAGCAAGTTTTTTTTTTTCCTGTTACAAGCCCAACTTTGCTGATTTTTTTGTATTGTGTCTTTGGCTCATTTGGTGTTACTTGGCTCATTTGGTGTTACTTGTTTACAAGGTCAGTCTAAGTCTGAAAAATTATGGTTAGGTTCTTCTTTTGTTACTGCCTTGATATTAAGTTGGCACTTGAGTTTGGACAGGAGTCTTAACGATTCACACACTTTTATGCAGGTCAAGTTGGAACAAAACTATGTGGACATTGAGCTTTAAAAATGCAATTCTTCCACTGGATAATTCAAACTGCCATCCAACCAGGATCATCAATTATTTCTCCCTTCCACATTTCAGAGCAAGAAATGAATGTTGGCGGCATATCTTGAGAAATAAGTAGTGCATAAGAGGTTATGCCTTTCTGAGGCAATAATTATTATTATTAGCTTGCATGTGTGCGTACATATATTAGGCAATGTAATTGAAGCAGCCTAACAACATCACTGGGTCGGGAAAAACGTAAGAGGTGTTTCAAAGCCTAAACTAAATCATTGATGGCAGTCTTTTGTGCTCTGAAAATTGACAGTAATAATAATATTTAGCACTTTTACATCTGCTTGAAATATTTTGAGGAAAAAAGACGTTCTTCATTGAGGCGACACTCGAAATTTAATAGCATTTTGAATAGAAATGTATAGAAGGGAAAGGACCAGCTTTTAGCAACATTTTCTATTAATTTCAGAAAGATGTAGGGATTTGCTATTTTTATTTTTCATTGGCAGACAGTTAGATTTTGAAGATCAAAACAATGACTTGGATTCAGAGTTAGTCACCCACAGGAAAATTTTCATTGTAAGTAAGGTCACAAATACAAAACTCTCTTACTTGCTTGGAGTGCTTTGCCCAGGCTAGAAAGCACACATAAAGCAACGGTTGAAGAAAGTGTTATTAAATCTGGATTCAATTCCTGATGACATCTACAACTTTAATGCAAATCTTTGTGATTTTTTTTAATAATGAAGTCTCTTCTTGTTGTGCATCTATTCACATAAAGTAACAACAGGAATGCAGGAATTGTATAACATCTGAAAATTAACATTTATTATCACAAAAAAGGTTTTGTACATTATTTATTATCACTTCATGTTATTTATCCCTTAAACTGAGACACTGCTTTTATGGCTTTCTGCTTTTTCCCTAACTGTCCTATAAGGTTACCTTCCCCCCCCCCCAAAAAAAACCCCCTTCCTATTATACTATTAGATAGTTATCTCCTTTTTCAAAAACTATATTTTTTAATTTCATTTGAAATATTTCATGGGTTTTTTTTAATGCAGGATGAAGACAGCAATAGCATTTTTAGAATACATGGGTTGAAATCAGTGGTGGGTTGCCACCAGTTCACACTGGTTCTACAAAACTGGTAGTAAAACCGGTGGGGGGCTCTGCCCACTGTCCCTGATGTCATCAAAACTCTTCTGCGCTTGTGTAGAAGCTTTTGCACTTGCACAGAAGAGCACATGTGTGAGTGAAGTGAGCGTGCATGCACAGCCCACTGCAAATCAGTAGTAAAGATAAGTAAAACCCACCCCTTGTTGAAATGCATGTAAAATGTACAAGAATTCAGTACAGTTCAGTTGAAGAAAGAATTTGTATCCAAAATATTTGCATTCATGTATTGGATGGTCTTCTATAAACTTCTCTCCAGTGACCTGCTTATAATTATCAAAACAATATTTCTATCTTCAAAGAAGAATAGAATCTTAGAGCTGGCGTGAGAGTGAAGTTATTTTTATTTCTAGTGTATTTATTTTCACGTCTCAAGAGCAAAACTTAACAGAGAAAAACATACCAAAACTATTTTTCACATAAGCCTTCAGCAAGGGACATTGAAACCTTTGCTTGCCATTTTTTTATTCTTGCCTTACATGTTTCATTGACTGTATTACAAATTCTTTGCTGATTGTTGTGAATCTTTGAGAGTTCGGTGGCATATAGGTCAAATTAACAACCACTTCATGGATATCTCCTTGTCATTGGAAAATGGAAGTAGTGGAGGATAGAATATGGAATTGAAGATATGGAATTAAAATATGGACTTGTCGACATTCCAAGAGGCATCTTTCAAGTGACTCCTTATTGTTCTTATTATTTGTCATCTCTATGATGTTACTTTCAGTGATTGAGATGAAAAGAAATCTTAGTCACCAAAAAAAAAAAAAAAAAAGCTAGTAAAATCTCACATTTGCTTTATATGAATAAACTGAAGCTTCCTGGAAAATCAGAAATTGAAATCTATTTATTAATAAATAAGACTTTTTAACACAGATACAGCAATGAAATTGGGTCCAGAGAAATGTGCTACAATGGCAATAAATCTGGATAAACTCATGAAAAATAATTCAACTGAAATGTCCAATGATCAAACCATCAGAAGCCATCAGAATGAAGCCTACAAATCTCTGTGCTTTTTACATTTGGTTAACAACAATCATGGACAGGTTAAAAATGTGATTAGTAAAAGATTCAGAAAAGTGCTAAGGGCAAAATTGGTGAAAATACTGTCAAAACCATCAATACATGAACATATCTGTGATACAATACATTACCGGAACAAGCTGAAGTTTGGACCAAAAAGAAAAAAAAAGAAAACGGAATAAAACTAATGACTTTTTTAGTATGCATTACATGCCTGTAGTGATATTGATAGGTTACATCTGCCACACAGAAAAGGAGGCAGAGTTTTACTTCAAGTAAAACAAGAGGGAAAGTATGTTTCCATTGTGCTATCAACCTTTGCATAAAACTTCTGATATTTGTACTTCTATTAATTCTAGTCACTTGATTATCCAGTCAAAGTGGTGTGGAGTTGAATGCCTTCTTGTAACCAGTCCAATCTACATTCAGGTTGGTCTTCCTTCTCTTACAGGCTTCCAGAATCATCTTATCAGTTAGGAGCTGATCTTTAGTGTCTCTGCTGTTTCGGCTTTTTCCTTTCTGCTTAGATAGTAAAATATTGTTTTCAACTAGATGCTGTTGGACTGCATCAGCAGTTAACAATTTGAAAGTTATTGATAAGCAGGTAATTGGCCTGTGGGTACCTGATTCTGCCCTTTTTTGTTGGGTCTGTCATTATCAAGTATATTTTCCAAAATGTTAAGCAATCTTCAAATTTTTCTCCTTGCAGTATGATGTTAAACTGTTGGCAATGAATGACTGCAAATCTGTCAGATGTTTCAACCGAAAATAGTGAAGTTCATTCTTACTTGGTGCTGATCAAGTAAGGATGGTCAGCACAAAGTTTCTCCATTTCTGCTGTTCTGCTGTTAGTATATTTTTTTTAATTTTTATTTCTTTTTTATTATGATGTACCTCCTTTCGCCAGGCTGCATTTTGTTTATATTTCTTTGGATTGTACAGAACTGCACAGTTTCTTCTTTGTCAAATGTTCCTTCCAGTGCTTCATTTTCATTGTTTCTAGATGATATTTCTTGATCAGATATTCTTTGGTCTTCCTATTCTTCAGTTCCTTTCTTTTCATCTGTATCAGCTTGCTTGTATCTTATTGATCTTATTTTCCAGGCTGATTTTTGCTGATGCACTGTTTGTTAATTTGAATTCCAGTATTATCATGCTGAACATTAATTGGTTTGTTTCTTGCAGTGAACTTATATTTAACATTACAGTATTGGTATCTTTTAATACTTGACCTGTTTTTCGGGGGCAGGGGGCGAGAACAAGTTTCAATGCAGATAAACTTATTCTCTCGTTTTTAAATTATTCTAAATGCTCACTTATTTTCAGTTTTTCTTCTTTTTTTCTCCACTGCTAACTCCCCCAGGTTTGCCCCCACACTCTGAGTAACTTATGACAAGGTTTCCATTTCTTTGCCCCATAAATCTTTGCAATGATTTTCTAGACAATGAATATGTCTCAGCCAAGAGATACCTTCACATTGCCTATTATTCATGGAGACAGAACATTAATGTCTATCACAAAATTATAAACACAATTTGGAATTCATGAACTAAGGGGTTCCATGTTTGTAAGAATATCCAAATCTGATTTTTTTCCAAATCTGAGATCAATTCTGCACTAATCAATAGAAAATCAAGTCATAACAAAGATTATATATAATTACTATGACTAATAGGTACCTCCTTTCAATGGCATAGCAATTTTTTATAAAAGGGGGGGGGGTAATCTCATTCGCCATAAATGAAATTACTTCATAAGAACTCTGCAAGTAATTTTCCTATTTGTCTTTAATGAACACATTATAGCTGCTTCTAGATTTGTTAATCTGATAAGCAGTTTGCAATTTAGACCATTAGTTTCTCTCCTGCAAAGAAATTCAAGAATTCAAAAGCTTCTCTCTTTCTCTGTACTGGAAGTGCAAACAAATAGCAAAAGAAAATGGGATTTGGTCTCCTGATGCACTGCCTGACAGCTGACTCTGCATAGCACAATGAACAAGACATGCATCATTTGAGAAGAGCAGCAAAATGTCAGTTGGGGCTATCAATATAGTGAATAGGATGTGATAACCTTTAAATACATATAAACAATGTGTCCCAACGTATTATACTTTCCTATTCCCTCCAGTAAGAAATATTTCTTTCCCAGCTTCACATTCAGCGGCGGAGGAAATAAAACCAACTAACCATAGATTAATTATTTAACCTGCAGGGGGAAAAATAAAATTTATTTAAAAGGTGTGTTTAAAAGAATGGATAAGGCAAAAACATAATGTGCATCTGCTGGTTTGTAGTTTATTTGTTTCCTTTTTAATTCAAGAATCTCAGTTGGAGTAATCCATCTGTTCCAGAAAGAGTTATATACATTACTGAGTTTCAGTTCAAGAGGCAAGATTCAATAGGAGTCATCTGCTAATAACTTTTCATCCGCTCTACTATTAAAGTGTCACCAGAGAATACTACTGTGAAAGTTCCATACACATTTAGCTTAAGGCGAAAATAACAACCTAAAGAAGATTTGGACTCTAGACTTCAACATTACAACATGTGTATTTATGTTATTTTCACTCACACTAAAAGCAATTTATCCAAGGAGTTCTGCAGAATTAATTTTCAAAACAGTTTAAAACTAATAAAAAAATACATGTGAGATTCAATTGCAGGTCCCTTTGGCGGTCTTTTTTGAGCACAAATATTATTTAGAATTAATTTTATAATCAAGTAGGTCGTAATATTCTTACTGGAAGATCGTGGAAAAAACAAGCCAAGTTAAAAGCTGAGTCAGATATGGTTAGTATTTAAATGGAAAATTCCACCAAAATCTTTCAGAGCTCTAGGCTACAGAGCATCCTAAAAGGTATTACTGAACCATTTATTACCTCCTCTCACTAAAAAAATAAACCAAATCACATATGTAATTGTGTCTGTATAGTGATCAGGAATCAAACTTAATTTAAGGAAACAGTTATCTTTAGTTTTAATAAGATATATGTCATTTATACAGAATAAGTGACATATTTTTCTCCATTTTGAAATTCTACATTATGCCCATCAGAATGTAATTTGTTTTAGCTTGCCATATGGGTAGGATTTTGTCATTTAAACCCATTGCCACTATAATCATTTGGAATAATGAAACTAATTTCTAAAAACAGAAGTTTGCCAAATGAATAAATAAACAAACCATATGCTTTACATTCAACTTTATGTGAATAAATTCCTGCTGTGGTAGGATTTTCTCTTCATTTTCTCCATTACAGACTGCAGAATTATTTCTCTAGTAATTTTAGATTTTAGATTTAGATTTTATTGAATTTATATACCGCCCTACTCCCAAAGACTCAGGGTGGTGTACAGCCATAAAATAAAACATATAAATACAAAATTTAAAATAGACTGAAATGAATTAGATAATTTGGCTGAAAATTTAAAATCCCAATAATTTAAATCAAATTAAAATTCCCATTTAAAAGGGGGAAAGACTTAGGTCAGGCCGGCTTGATGGAATAAGTGAGTCTTAAGCGTGCGACGGAAGGTGCGCAGGTCCAGGATCCTCCGTATCTCCAGGGGGAGCTTGTTCCACATGGTAGGTGCTCCCACAGAGAAGGCTCTCCCCCTGGGGGCTGCCAGTTGACATTGTTTGGCCGACGGCACCCGGAGGAGCCCCTCTCTTTGGGAGCGTACTGGCTGGTGGAAGGCTATTGGTGGTAGTAGGCGGTCCTGTAAATAACCTGTAAATTAAAGGTGATAACCAAAACCTTGAAGCGCACTTGGAAGACCACCGGGAGCCAGTGCAGCTCATGCAGGAGAGATGTTACATGGGAGCGCCACGTTGCTCCCATAACCCGCGTGGCCGTACTCTGAGCCAGTTGGAGCCTCTGAGTGCTCCTCAAGGGGAGCCCAATGTAGAGAGTGTAACAATAGTCCAGACGGGAGGTGACGAGGGCATGAGTGACTGTGTGTAAAGAGTCCCGATCTAGAAAGGGATGCAACTGGTGAATCAGGCGAACCTGATGAAAAATCCTCCCGGTCATGGCTGTCAGGTGCTCTTCTAAAGACAGCTATGAATCCAGGGGGACACCCAAGTTGCGAGCCCTTTCCATGGGGGCCAATGACTCACCCCCAATAGTCAGCGATGGCACCAGCTGACTATATCAGGACGTCCTGATATAGCCACTCGGTCTTGGATGGGTTGAGCCTGAGCCTGTTTCTCCCCATCCAGATCCGTACGGCCTCCAGGCATTGGGACATCACTTCAAGGGCATCATTGGGGTGGTCTGGGGTGGAGATGTACAGCTGGGTGTCATCAGCGTACTGGTGGTACTCCACCCCAAAACCATGGATGATCTCGCCCAGCGGCTTTACATAAATGTTGAACAAAAGGGGCGAGAGGACTGATCCTTGTGGCACCCCACATATAAGGGGTCTCGGGGTCGACCTCTGTCCCCCTGTCAACACAGACTGAAACCGGTCAGAGAGAAAGGAGGAGAACCACCGTAATACGGTGCCTCCCACCCTCAACTCTACCAACTGGTGCAGCATGATACCATGGTTGATGGTATCAAAAACCACTGAGAGATCTAACAGGACCAGGACAGAGGAGCACCCCCTGTCCTTAGCCCTCCAGAGATCATCAACCAACGTGACCAATGCCGTTTCTGTGCTGTACCCAGGCCTCTACCTAATGTCCATTGGACTAGCATATAATATAATTAGATTTATTTTATTTATTAAACCAATTTTTCACAAGCAAAGGCAAATATATGTGTCCCAGAATAATGTTGCAGGATTCAATTTGGGTTGGTCACCGGGACGGAGGTTTAGTTTTCCGAGCTTTTGAACTTGTACTGGAGCTCATCCTCAGGGAATTCTACTGGAATGTATAAGGCTTCCTTTATGGAATGTATTGTTTGTTCATTTATTAACTTTATGTGCAGTCCATCTCACTGTTACAGCAATCCTGGGTGGCTTATTGAATGATAAAAATGAAAAAAATAGATATTACAAAATATTTAAAGGAAGAAGAAGAGGAAGAGGAAGAGGAAGAGGAAGAGGAAGAGGAAGAGGAAGAGGAAGAGGAAGAGGAAGAAGAAGAAGAAGAAGAAGAAGAAGAAGAAGAAGAAGAAGAAGAAGAAGAAGAAGAAGAAGAAGAAGAAGAAGAAGAAGTATCAAAAGGATGGTTGACACAGCAGTGGGAATCTTCTTTCTATCCTGTCAGTCACCCCAAGCCTAGAATGCCTCTACTGGGGGCTTAGGACCACTGGCAGAGCCAAGGTTTTAGACTCCACCAGAAGGCCTTCCTATATTTTCCTATACCTGCAGAGTGAAGCTGACCTGATACAGAGTATGAAGAAATTATATTTCTGAACAATAACAATGCAATTGGCATAATTGCACATGTGTGTATGTGTGTGTTGTCTTTTATATCCAAACCTCAATTCTTAAACTATTTCAAATCTTCCTTTTATCATGCATGGTCTATCATTTATAGTCTATAGGCATGAACAGATGAAGGACATATAAAAATACCTTTCTATTAAATACCATAATATACAAACTTCTCTTGGACAGTTTGTTTGGCATGGATTTCCATTGTTCCTGTCTAATCTCATTAGATACACTCATCTACAAGTTCTAAAAATATATGGCAAGTTTCTAATTATACTCTATTATCTTGTTCCAAACAGAATTATAAATTCAGGAATATAAAAAATAAGCCTCTGGAGAATAGTAAAATAAAAAGTAATTGTCTACAAATCACAGGGAATTTAAAGTTGGCCATAACTTTGATGCTTGTAAACTACTTCTTCTATTTGACTGATTTCAGATCTATTCAAATGTTACTGAGAAATTGATGGAATCATTTAGTATAATTATGGACATACTGTAGAATTAATTCTGAATTAGTTCAGTGGTGGGTTGCTACCAGTTCACCCCACATCAGGCAAACTGGTAGCGGCGGCTGGAGGCTCCACCCATCCAGCTGGATGCTTCTGCACATGCACAGAAGCATTGCGCATGCATACAAGCATGTGCACACCCAGAAGCAAATCTGTAGCGATGGGTTTTGAAACCCGCCCCTGAATTAGTTATAAAAAGTGAACTTTGATTCTTGCTTATATTGAAAGAAAGTACATTATCTCCATGCTTTAGATCAATGGGACATAAATTGGCCTATTTCAAAAAGGTCAGCCAACTAATTACACATTTGCTTTAAATATGAGAGCATATGATGTTTGGGGTGCAAACTTATATGTCTTTCACCCTTTGCATTTAAGTTTGTTTTTTTAATTATACTTTTGTTGTTTCCTGTTGATTTGTATTATTAGCTACCCAAAGTTTTTTGCTTAGGATAGACAGGCATCTAAATATTCTAAATACCAAGAGAAGATAATATTTGTAGGTCAAGGTTGAAATATGGAATTCATGGTGCTCTCTGAGCTTGGTTGTTCTCTTGTAGATGTTTCACATCCAACTAGGTAACATCTTCAGTGCTAGTCATTTTATAAATAAATAAGTTTTCTTCTGTAAGACAACTTGTCCTCCAAGCCACAGTGACCAAAAAAATGCAACATTCTGCTAATTTAAAATATCATAGAGATCAACAACATTTAATTTATATAATTTAATTTATACCCATCTCATTATTCAGAGTGACTTAATTCAATTGTTCAGAAATTAAGTTCATGGAAATCTATATGGATGCTGTGTTATCCACATGTAATTTTGCTTGTATTATATTTCCAACGAAATAATTTCTGATCCATTGTAAACCACTAAGATATCTGCTAGCTGATTAAAATCCACCTTATTTAAATTTCTGTATCATTACCCTATTTTCACATTTTTAAAAAAAATTAAAGTCTGTTTTTCATGACCCAATTTGGACTCAACCTTCCTAGCTCTAATTTTTTACTGAGCTGTTCTTGTGTTTCCCTTATAAAATGAAGGTGTTTTTATTTTTTTTAAAAAAACTATGAAAACTATACTTGCAACATACTGTGATAATGGGGAGGAAACAGATGATTCTACTTTTAACAGACTGCTCAGGGAACTGAAATTTACAACTTTTTCACCACTTTCTAAAAGCAAAATTGAGTTAATCTTCTACTTGGCAAAATATGAAATTTAATTACTATCTTGCTACTATGATAGGTTTTGTTTTGCTTTCCAAGAGTTCTGTGAAACATGAATAGAACCAGAAACAAATGTGCCTAACCTAATTATGATTATATTTTCTGAAAAATGTACTGCTCCTACAAGATTAGAAACCTAAACCATCTCTGCATTGAATGAACCTAATTAAACCATAGCCCAGTTGAATTTATCACTAGAATTCAAGAATGCCTTCTTTTCAGAGTAGCAGGGTAATAATAAAAACAATTTCAAAAACTTCTTCATATTGTTAATTATTATGAAATGCAATTTATTTTGCTATTATTGCTGTTTTCTGGCCTATAGTCTAACTAAAATCAATAATTTTATTTTTTCCTAAAAGAGAATTCCTTAACCTGAAGTTCCTCCATTTTCACACCTAGGGTTTTTTCTGCCATTGTCATATTTTAGTCTAGATTAAGTTCATTACAATTAAAATGACAATGACTCAGGAAGAGGTTTGCCTTTTTCAAACTAAACATATTAAATATTTAGTGTTTATTTTCTCTAATAATTTTCTATTTTCAGTGAGTGTGTACATTTGTTGCAATCTGTTTCCATTTGTAAAATGGATTGTAAGATAGGTCATCTTCATGTATCACTAAACACAACACAACTCAAAGATGACTAGAAATTCTGCCTTCTTGATGGAGTCTTTGTTTCATCCTCAACTCACCAAATATGCAATTTAAGTTACTTACATTCACATACCTTTCCCAGTATTCTTTTCACATCTTTTTTGGTGTAATTTTTGTCATGGACACAATCTTGGATCCTTATCATCATTCACAAGATAATGCTGGGATCTGCACAGATCCTGTTGTCCACTTCAATATACTATAGAGACATCCCCTTCCTTCCACTTATGGAACATTACTGTCCATGACCATTCATCCATGGCAGGAGAAACCATACACTTGAATTCACAGATGTCTAACATCTATCTGGTATTTCACAAAGGCTGACTAACTCTACATAATGGTAGATCCCAAATTCTTTGATTTCTGCATTGTTAGTTCTAACTTTCATATCATGCCTTTCTATTTCTTGTCTCCCCAACTCTCAAGAACTTGAAACATCAAGAATTCTTTCCCTCCAGCCATAACTATCTAATCATTAGCTGGGGTTAACAAGCACTTTCTTGTGTGCTTATCTGTTCATTCCTTCTTTCTGTCCAGGGCACAGGTGGTAGAAGAATTTACGGTCCTTCTGTTACATTCAGGAAGTTTGCAAAGTTACTGAAGTTTCTCTTTCTCTTTCTCCCACTTAAACTAGCTGAATCCCAGTTGAAGTGGGACAATGGTTATATATTTGAAATAATATCCATTTCTACTTGGATTGCAGCAGAAGGAAATTCTGTTCTCATCTCCTCTTGGCCCATCATAGGGAGGAAGGAAGGAAACTCTATGTCCACAACATATTCAGGAGCAATTTCTTCCAGTTCAAATTTCTCCCCAACTCTCATAAGTGGACACTTTCTTTCATTCATAATTTGAATATTTTCTCTTCCCCTTATCTCAACTTCTTTGCACCTCAGAGTTAGTGCACTGATACAAACCTAGAATGGAGAGTCAGTTTGGACGTTTGGATCTGTGGAGGTAGTGCCAATCGAACTGTCAGAAATGGCATGAAGCATGGAAATTATCACCTGGTTCCTAGGAACTTTCAGACTAGCTTTTCCAATGAATTAAACATTTTAGTCTGCTGTATGGTAGGAAAAGATGAAATATGTTTCCTCTCAGATGCTTCCTTTTCATCTATTGAATGAGAAGGGCAATGGTTTGCATAAGAAGCAAGTGAGATAGTCCAGGGTGGAACATAGAATCATTAGGCTGGAAGGGACCTTAGAGGTCTTGTAGTCCAACCCCCTGATCAAGGCAGGAGACCTAATATCATCCTGGTCAAATGGTTGTCCAGCCTATTTTTGCAAACCTGCTGTGATGGAGCACCCACAGGTCCAGAAGACAAGCTATTCCATTGATTAATTACTCTCACTATTAGAAAATTATACTTACTTCTTGACTGGATGTTACTTTAACAAGCTTCCATCTATTGCTTCTTGTCCTGCTTTCTGATGCTTTGGAGAATAATCTCTTCTTCTTTCTGGTAGCCCCTCAAGTACTGGAAGGTATTTATTATGCCTCTTCTAATCCATTTCTTAAATAGGCTAGGCATACCTAGCTCCCTCAGCCATTCATTATATGATTTAGCCTCCAGACCCTTTATCTTTGTTTCTCTTTACACACTTTCTAGGGTTTCCACATCTTTTTTTTTTTTTTTTTGGTATTGTGATTATCAGAACTGTATGAAGTATTCCAAATGTGCCCTCGCTGTAGTGTAAAGCAGTATTATCACTCCTCATGATCTTGATATTATCCATTTGTTGATGCAGTCTAGGACTTCTCTGCTGGTTTTTGGAGCTACAACATGTCACTTAAATGGTGGGTCACGAGGACACCTACAGCTCACTTATTGTTGAGCCAGGTATCGCCTATTCTGTATTCATTTGGTTTTTCCTACCTTAGTGCAGATCTTACTTTTCTCACCACTGAACTGAATCTTGCTGGATCGGGTCCAATGCTTAAGTCTGCCAAAATCCTTCTGAACCTTGAGGCTATCCTCAAAAGTGTCAGCAATTGTCATTGGCTTGGTGTTATCTGCAAATTTGATGCATTCTATCCCATCTAGATAATTTATGAAGATTAAGATAGAACCTTGAGGTACTCCATTTTATGCTTTCTTCCTTGTAGATGTAGTTCCATTAAGGACTACACACTGAATGCAGTTGGTCAGTCAATTGCAAATCTATCTGGTGATGGTACTATCTATCCTACATTTTTCTATCTTATCAAGAAATAGGCTATGGTCTACTTAGAAATGCCTTACTGAAATGCCTTACTGAAGTCGAAGTATACTGTATGCTCAGCATTTTGCTGGTCCATTGATTTAGCCACTTTACAAAGAAGAATACCCATAATAGTGCCATATCATGTTTGGTTTCATTATAGTTGGTAGTTGCAGGCAAAAGGGAACAGGATTGTGCTGTATAAGGATAGAAAACTATATATAATCTTGACATTCAACATTTTAGGCTATCATATGGAGGGGAGAAGCTTTATGGAGAGTCAAAGACAATGTTCAGAATACTAGTGATGATGATTAGTAGAGTTGCTAGATCTCTTGGTGTAATCCAGTTGTTCTTTGAGTTTTTGAAGCAAACAGGAGATCTTTCAATGAGGAAGGGTCAGAAAGTACTTGGCTAAAGATGGTAGTTGGTAATCATGAATGGCATAAAATGGAACAAATGGTAATATTTGAATAAAAGTGAATCCAGTATGAGGAGTTATCTAGGCCAATTATCTTCCTGTTAGTTTCTACAGCAATGAAGGTACTACTCCATGGTATTGTTTTCTTTTTCCCCCCACCATTTTTTGTGATGTGCAAGAAACAAAAGAAGCTGAGAAAGATACCACCATGAAAGCTTGAAAAGACATGGGTAGGTAGGTTTCAGTTATGGAAAATACTACAAAGTAATAAAAGGCACAGGAAAGGCTACAACATAGGAGTCATCTTTGAGAAAATATCAGGTACCACCAAATGACATTCAAGGCTATGACATCTTATAGGTCAGTAATAAATCCAAGATGACCATGTTCAAAGGATCTTGTATGGAGAGTAAGGGATAGAGTAGAGCTGAAAAAACTTTCATTACAGAGATAAAACATGTAGTTATGTATTGCGATGCAGTGCTTCTCATTAACAGAAAAGGGGAATGTGAACATGAAAGATTTCCCTGAAGGAGATGCCTATGGAAATTATATTTCATTCTTGCTAAAGAAATAGTTAGCTGAGCACGGAAGGGTCAGTATTCCAGAGGCTGTATCAGGGATGGAAAGCAGGGAATTCAGAAATAGTGATCATAGAATATGAAATAATTTGGTGTGTGATGAAAAACATCTTCTCTTACTTTCCGATCTAGGAATATAGGAAATATGAATGTTAAAGAATAAAATAATTGTCCCGATGTGATCTAGTCAATTTGATAAATCTATGGGAAATCTGCAAATATTCCAGATTCTTATTGTCAGTTTGATTGTTTTGATATCATATTCAGCCTTCCAGAAAAAGCATCCGTGTCTATTTTTTTAGGCAACAGCTGTTAATTACATTATAGGAAGGAAGGAAGGAAGGAAGGAGGGAAGGAGGGAAGGAGGGAAGGAGGGAAGGAGGGAAGGAGGGAAGGAGGGAAGGAAGGAATATTTGCATTTATTTGCTGCTATTGTTATTATTAATAATAATTTATCACATTATTTTGATTGTTGAGATATTCTGCCATAGTTTTTTCTTGTGCAATATAGTTAATCAAATTGGAGTGACATAGATATGTTAAATGATGTCATTATCTTTTGTTTAGATAATAAATAATTTAAAGTAATATTACTGTCACAGAATGAATTGTTGTATATACCATAATATACATTGTGAGCTAGTAAGAGATGTAGATTTGCCTTAATTATAATATGATCAAAGGACTGGAAAGAGAGAGAACCAGAGGTGGGCTGCTGCTGGGTCACACGGATTCAGGTGAACCGGTAGTTAAGATACGGCACATTTCAGCAAACTGGCAAATCCTACCACTGGCTGGCTCCACCCCTGCTCATTTTTTGGCCTTTTTCCAACAACAGCCTGAAAACAGCCAAAAAAACAGGGCAAAAAATGAGCAGGGCGGGGCCAGCCAGTTGTGGGATTAATCCCAACTGGATGAATTCTACCTCTGCCTTTGAGGTGAGTGGCCAGGAGGCGGGGCTGGGTGTGATGAGTGATGTCACCCATCCAGTCACATGACCAACCAGCCATGCCAACCCAGCCAGAGAACTGGTTGTTAAGTTATTCAAGTCCCACCACTGGAAAGAATCCCTTTGTTTCATAAATTCAGTCTCTGAATTTACAAGTCAAATATCAAATTGCTGTTAAAGCTAGTCACAGAACAAACAATTTCTGAACACTTTAAAGGCTAATCTTCTTAATCTACTCTTATTGTTTCCATGGGTCCATCACTCAAACTGGGTGTGTTTTTTCACATGCACACACACACACATACACTTTACCTTATGATAAGCTTTTAAGTAATATGTAGAAATTGCTTGAAAACATGGCAGACCAACTTGAATTGCTTTATACTTGTAGAGTCTAACTAACATTTATTAAGTGATATTGTTGGTATACAAAGCTATTGAAAGAGTCAAAACAATTAGTTAATTAGAAATCCACAGAAATATTTTAGTTATTAGAAATTCATATCTAGGTTTTATTTTATTTAGAAGAGAAATCACAGTAAAAATAGATACCCTCCCCACAATGCTTAGAAGGGGAGGAGTCAATACAGTTGCAAATACTTGTATAGGTAATCCTAGTTAATTCTATGATTTTAGAACATAGTCTTACATTACAACAGTGTCTACTTTTCAATATTAGAAACAAAAAAGCTCTCAGACTATTAGACCAATTTCAAACCAATGATTTTAGCTGGCTAAACACTATATAATTCAGAGTTCTGGTGAAATCAATCAATGCTGTCGGTAGCTAGAGAGTGTTTGGCCATCAGCCTGATGCCTCTGTTCTGACAGGGATTTATTCCAAAACTGTATTCTTAGAATGTCAAACCTCTAGCAAATAAGAAACCCACCTGCATCCTTGAAATGCTAAACAATGTTTTGTCTAAGTATATAAACAAACAATAACATAGAGACATGAGTGACATTCGTGCTTATGCACTCAATCCTCTGTTGTGAGAAATTTTGCATCTTTGGGTTTATTTGCTTCCGATAAAGGACACTAAATCTTAATACCTAGTGTGGATCCTTCTGCATCAATATTTGTGCAATTAATTCTACTCAGACAAGCCAACAACCTACATCTATAAATATTTACCATACCTTTTCCTCAGCCTGGAGAAATAAACAGAAACTTTGTGCAGTGTGTGTGTGTATACAGACACAAACATACACAAACTGCACCTATATTTCTTGTTATGACCTTTTCATAATCTATATTTCTTAGAATAGTAGACTTTTTTATCTATTTCAAAAGAATAATAATAATATTGCAGCACAGTGTAAGAATTCAGTGGCACTTTAACTGTAGGTTAGAAAGAAAAAGTGAAAACAGACTTTGTGTGTGTGGGAGGGTGGGGGGAGGCCCTGCCTCTATGTGTTTCAAAAGGCAACTGGACTTTGCTGTTTCTTGAAGACATTTTGCTTCTCATCCAAAAGAGCTATTTCAACTCTGACTGGAGGGGTGGAGGATGGAAGGATTTATAGTCATCTGGCTGTTAGCAGTTTTCCGGAGAGTCATTGAGGCCATTTGGAGAATTATCTGTGCCCTCAGGGTCACTTCAATAGTGTAAATGGGTGTGGAACCTTCTTGGAACTGGTGAAAGGACTGTGTGTAAACAGGAGGTACTCATTCAATCAGAACTAAAGAAGCTTCTTGGATGAGAACAAAACCTCTTCAGGGGAAAACAAAATCCAGTTGTCCTTTGAAAGAGCACCATGACTTCAATGACTAAGAGCCTCCATAGACATGCACCTATATTTGTTTCCTTATGTTCATTCTGAAAAATGAAAGGGAACAAATTTTTCCTATTCTTAGAACTACTTTAATTTTTTTACCATTTTAAAAATTGCCTAATCACAAATGTCCTCTTTGTGAGCTTTCTAGGTTTTGAATTTTACTGTGATAAATGTTGAAATATAAGAAAGACCTAAAGCAGCATCACAGGTCCATAAAATAGCAGCCTGGTAAGCCCATAGAACAGCTCTCATCTTTGCCTTCCATTGCACAACACTGTAACATTAGGTTGGGTCTTTTGAATACTCAGTTTCTTACTCTGTTCTTTTCAAGGGAATAACACAGTCACTGCCTGAGAGAAGACAGGGCACACTAAGGCTCATTGAAATCATTAGTCTTAAGCATGCTCAATTCTTTTGCTTAGAGGAAGTTAACAATTTTTAACTTTTCAAGAATTCCCTATTTTTTTTTTTTTGAATCACTCTCAAGATGGCCTGGAAAAGAATAGGTCATGATCCTTCAAGCTGCTTTCAGTTTTTAAAAAGCATAGAATCTAGTCTATCCATGTATTTGCCTGCTACTGCCAGTGCGTTATGTTTTCATCCACTGATGAGTCACCGCAATAACTACTCGGTTCTACCTTTGTAGGAGAATGCCCTTCAGTGATCAGTGAAACAGATATAAAAAATGAAAGCTATAAAGTAGAATGAAAGTTAGTTCATCAATATCTACAAATAAATGGTGTCCCAGTTGCACCGCTTTCTCTGGAGGGAAACTCATTTCATTAATGGTCACAAGACATAGAATTCAGTGCAAGTTACATCAAGGTGAATGGGTTGTCCTTTCTGCATGGGAAAAATGCATTCTTCTTGGCTACCCTGCAGTTTGTTCAACAAATATTAAACTTAAGCAGTGCAGTGTCAGCTAATTCTGATTTTAAAATTATCAGTGCAGATTGCTAAACATCTTTCTGCATAGGTTAATATTTCATTTTGGCCACTACATAGATAAATAAAGTGATAGGATGGATGGGTGGACAGACATATCAGTTCACGGGTTCAAAATGCTAAACTAGAGTGTATCAAAACTATTCTGGGTTATTTTTAAACATACTTTATGGGGAATCAATGATTCCAGTTTCTATGGATGCAATTTAAAACTTCAATAAAGCTTTACTTCTTATACCAAATGAGCAATGTAAAGTTTGTAAACCAGCATTCCTTATATATATACTGGGCAGAAGAAATAACTTCGAGGAACAGGAGGAAGAGCCACATCCAAGAAAACAGTCAGATAAAAGAAATTTTAGTTTGGAGCAGAAATATAATTTGAGTAAGTGTCTTAGATTTGATCCTCCCTGATTCTCATGAGGATGGAGGGAGGGCAGAAGCATAATCAGACTTGCAAGATTCAATTATTTTAATCTTATAATAAAAATAGTATTAGCATTCATAACTTTGGTTTTCTTGTCTGGCCTACTTTGACGTGCTGACAATACCATGAGTTTGCCCTGAGTTCTGCCATAAATAACACTTATAGTTGAACTTTTAATATTTGACATGAAGCTACATTAGTCCATTCCATGTACTCAAAGTTAAATGTAGAAAAGTACTGTGGGGATTACTGTGGAGACCATAAGCCAATTTGTCTTCTATTATGCTTCTGATCCAAATGGATTTTTTTTTTTAAAAAATTGATGTGGGGGAATACAAAAGTATCATATTAATTCTTTTTTTTCCTCTTAGAGGAGAATAATACCTTATACCAATTCACATAATCATGGATCAGTGTCATCTATAATGGAAATAATAACTTAGACTTTCCACGTTCTATTTCAGATTTTCTCTGAATTAGCTAAAGGTTTGGATTAGTTGTATTTCTTATTACTGCCTTATTGTACCTAGCAATCAAAGAAAAAGATCATCAAGGAACTTGTTAGAATGGCTGATAAAATCAGGCTTGGTTTAGAACTGACTTCTACTTCTGATTCACCAGAAGACTATCATGTATTCTCATTTATCTAACTTAGTGAGATTTCTATGCTAACCAAATACAAACCATACTATCTGTTCAGAGTCAGTGGAAAAAAATCTTTCCTCATATTGTCAGTGAAATGATCAAGTCTTTCATGTGAAGAGGTGAATGGCTTTATACTGAGTTATAAAGAATAGCACACACTGTACTAGCTTGATGGGTTCCCATTACAGAAAAGATGAACAACGTTGGAGACATGCCAAATGTTGATCATCAGATAATGTTTTTTTAAATTTATAATAAAGAGGAAAGAATGTAGGGTACCCATGTATCTAAGAGAATATATCTGAAAAATATTGGGAACTATGTAAATGGTAACAAGCTAATATGTCAATACAAATGTACATTCAATTATTCATCAGGGCTGGAAGCAATACATTTCCAGCTGTCTTGTTCTCAAGCCATTCTCCTCTCTTGATAATGCCCAACCATTTAATTAGGCCCTGTAATTACTTTCAAAGTTACATGGTAACCGTAATAAACTTCAACCATGTGATTTATTTCCTTCTCATTGACTAATCACTCCTCCCCTTTGATATTCTATGTTTATTTTTTATTTATAGTCTGAGTGTATACTTAGCCAACCTTGCCTGAGCTCAGAATCTAAGCAAGGTTAGGCCTAGTTAGTATTTGGCTGGGAGACAATAGCTACAGAAAATGAAAGACAATAACCACAGAATTTACTGTGCAATATTTATTTTCAAAAATAAAAACAAAACAAGACACGCCCATTGTTCCAACAGGAATGCATTTATATAATTATTAATTTAGGAGCCTACATGAGATTATAATTATGGTGTTCTATCTGTTCTGTTCTAGTATCCTCTAGTGTTACAGTCTTACAGTCCTTGTCTTAAAATATGTATGTGCTTTTGTATTGTGAGTATACAAAAATTCTCACCCCTATGGCTGGTCTGTGTCTTCCTCAGTCTCAGGTCTTCTACAAGTGTGAGAGTTCTGCACAGTAAAAGCTGTTTCAGCACTGTAATTCTAGACAAAGAACTCTGATGCTTTTCAAGGGTTGTGTTGGAGCTACTCTCCCAGTTTAGGAGTCACAGTCTCTATCACCATTGGAATCACTTCAGCCTTTACTTTCTACATTGTAAAAGGCCAGGGAAATCAGGAGATTCAGGCAGTTCAAATGAGTATAAAAATCTATTGTAGGCTTAAGCTCTCTACAAGAATCTGAGTTACTAACAGTTAAGGGAAATTAGCGGGAATTAAGAAGGCATTCAAGATGGGTTGGACTTAGATATCTTATGGGAATGCAGAGACTTATGATGCATTTGACTCTTTCCTCAGGCTCAGCCTTGTCACCATCTGCATACTGTATATCCTTTCTAGTTCTCCTTCATGCCTTGACACTTCTTCAGCTATCATACAGTATACTACCATATATAGCCTAGTGTTGCTGTCACTTGGCATTGCTGCACCACTTCTTCTAGTCCTTATCTATTGCCATGTTGTCTGGTTGATTGGCAAGTACCTGTCTGCATCTTATACCCTGCCACTGTGCATTGGATTGTTTCTGAGGCATTTCTGCACAATCTGCATCCTGAGTTGTATCCAGTGTGGTAGAGCCCTGTTTTTATGCATCAGGTACTTAAGGCGTGTTCTTGTGTTGCTATGATCAGTTCCTCAGTACAGTCTTTTGATTCAGCCCTTTTCAGCCACTAGTAGAATTTCCCAATGTCCGCCACTTCAGCTTTTTAATAGTACATCCTATGCAGGGCCTTGTCACTTCCTCTGCTTGATCTTCTTCCCTTGTCTGCTGCTGTTTCAGGTATTCGCTCAGCAGCACATCTTTGGGTGCCATCTTATTGATGTATTACTGCATGCTTTGGGTTTCATCCAGGATAGTGACTTTGACACTCACCAGACCCTGACCACACTTTTTGGTGTACAATCTCTGAGTGTTGGGCTTGGAGTGGAAATCTCTGTACATTTTGAGGGGCTTCTGGCACTTCACAACAGCAGCTTCCATATCATTTCTTGGCCAGCATACTCTACTGGCATGGTATCTGAGGGCTGGCAGTGTGTATATGTTGATATTATGGATCTTGTTCTTCTCTTTGAGCTAGCTGTTCAGGATCTGATTTCCTGAGTTATCCTTTGGTGGTAATTGGATGTTGTTATTTTCCTTGTATCCTCATTGTGGTTTCTAAGTGACTGTGGAATACCAAGGTATGTTTATTATATGGCCTGCTAATAGTCCCACTCCACCACATTTTTTCTACCATCTGGCCACACTTTTCTGGTCCAGAAGACATCCCATGTTCTCACTATAGACCTGTGTTAGATACATACACACACCACACACCACACACACCACACACATATATATAGAATGGTCCATTGTGTGACTATTGAATGGAAGAATAACCATCCTACAATACCAAGAGCTTCTAGTTTTGTTTGAGAAGCACATTTCCCCCCATCATTTTTATGCCAATATCCTATCCATTTGTGCTTTTAAAATCTTTAAAGTGTTTTATGACCAAAAAAAAAAAAAAAATTAGAGGTTTGAATTATGGACACAGTGATTCTGTAGTGCAATACTTTTTTCCCCTATTTTCTTCTCTCTCTCTCTCATTGATTGATTGAGTGCTATTGTTTCTCAGCTGCTACTGATTAGCAGGGATGTCGATCTTCAGCCCAACTAAAAGGTTTTCCCTGAGTTATAAACTGCAGAAAATTATGTACTGTGACTGGCTTTATAAAATTAATATCAGTACATTATTCTCACACTGTCACTAAAAATTATAATTGGGAAGTTTTAAAGAAAAGCTTCCAGTCATGAAGTTCAGTAACTTCATTGTTCACATATTTTGAATTCAGCTGCTAAGTGTACACAGGCAGAGATGGCTTTCAGTAAGATAAGCAAAACACAGAAGGCCCATTTGTTTTAGTGATTATGTTTTCAGAAAGTGAGAAAAAATGCATATACCTGACAAGATGATCATAGTTGTAGCCTACAGAAAACATTGAACATGCAGAGGCTTATGAATTGTGCTGATTTTTATAAGTTCAAGTCAAATAGTGCCCCGAGGGGCATATGAAATACCACAGGAAGACATCCTATCTGTCAGAAAAAAGTAATGACCTAGACTAGCTAAGGGAAGACTAACTAGACACTACTCATAATTTTATAAAAGTGACTTTCTTGCCATAAGCTTTTGCAGGCATCAGCTTCAAGAATCTTGTCCTAGTTCAGCTAATGGAAGCATTCAGGACTCACTGCTCCTAGCAATGAGAAGCTATTCAGATAACATTTACCCGATACACTAAAAAAGCAAGATAGTAAATCAAATCTTTCTTTTTTTTCTTTTGAAAAAAAAGGCATACCACTTATTTTTACAAGATGATGAAATTTTTAATGCATTATTAATAATATAAAACTTATTAGTTCTTCTGTCAAGACTGATAGAGATTTGATGAAACCCATTCAATGACTCATTGTTTTGCATCAAATACCTAACTTATAAATAAGATGTGTCAATAGAAAGGACAAGTGGAAACTCATGCAGAACATACAAAAAATGCCTTGTGGGAATATCTGCAATTACAATGGACTAATCAAAACTGTTTTGAAATTTTCAATTGAATTAGGTTAATCAACTTATCAACTTATAATGTGAAAGCAAAGAATAGCAAGCACTACTTTTTATTTCTGTTAAGCATGAAATTAACTGAAGCTTGTTTTTATAAACATTTGGAGTGAAGTATTCTTATGGCATGTATATAAATTATGATTTTTCAAAAGTTGGTTTTATTGTGTATTTGACTATAGAAATCTAAAAACCATGCCAGGTACAATTAACCATTCACTTAACTGAATATTCATTCTGTCTTTTTGAAATGCACACATAACATCATGTCTGCATAGACATCATGATTCAGCATTGGTTCAATCTATCATCCAACTATCATCCAACTATCTATCATCCCCATACTAAAAGTAAAATAGATTATGTTTGCTTTGTAAATTTAGAGGAAAAATCCCTAAACTGCTTTATAGTATTTTTAGAATACTCCAAATAGTAAAATGTTAGA
This sequence comes from Masticophis lateralis, assembly GCA_030761175.1. Lineage (NCBI taxonomy): Eukaryota > Metazoa > Chordata > Lepidosauria > Squamata > Colubridae > Masticophis > Masticophis lateralis. The sequence continues at coordinate 104,361,921 of JAUDYJ010000002.1, forward strand.
AATTGAATATACTGAGATGATGGATGGATGGATGGATGGATGGATGAATGGATGAATTGATGGATGGATGGATGGATGGATGGTAGGTAGGTAGGTAGGTAGGTAGGTAGGTAGATAGATAGATAGATAGATAGATAGATAGATAGATAGATAGATAGATAGATAAATGTGTGTGTGAGAGAGAAAGAGTGAGAGGGAGGGAGAGTATCAGTCTTGACTCTAATGGCCATTTGGACAAATCCAGTATTTTTTTTTGGCAGTGAGTTTAATTTGGTTGGCTGAAAGAGTGATTAGCCCAAGGTCACCAACATGCCTTTATGACTGAGGAAGGACTACAACCCATGTTCTACATTCCTTTAGCAATTAGACCAACCTCACAGGGATGCTTAATATTACTTCATTAATTATTTAAAATATTGTATAATACTGACTTCAAGGCAAATAAAAAGGAATCTGTAGTATTAACTAAAAAGATGATCTAATATAAGGCTATCAAACTCCTGGCCTGCGGGCCAGATGCGTCAGGTGCTGGCCAGGCCCACAACCAGTTTAGTGAAGGGGAAAAAAGTCCCGATACATCATGTGATGCCACCATGATGACATGAGTTTGACACTCCTGATCTAATACGACTTCCACTATAATTAACAGATCAATCAAAATACACGCACACAAACACACACAATCACGAATAGCTATATAGATGGATATTTGTTTTGTCAGTTCTTATTCCAGGTTATAGCTTTAGAAATTGGTAGCTTTTTTAATGCAAAGTTTTATTTTTTTTATCATGACTTTATTTTTAAGATATCTTTGACTTGCAGCCCAATTCTTCAACTAAAATTGCCCTCAAGATGATCATAAACAAGGCTTTGTAAAGATTATTTGACTAGAATGTGTATTTTTTTCCCAAGCCTATGTGAGAAAAATAAGACACAAAGAATTGAGTCATCACTTATTTAATGTTTTCTTCCTTCTTCTTCCTTCTTCCTTAAAATCGTATTATCGCCATTTCCAAAGAGGATTTTTATAGCAATTCTAGACTTCTTGTTCCAATGAGTTATATAGACACAACTGCTTCAACATTTTTTTTTATTTTTATTTTTTTGAGCGGGGGGAGATACTGTGACACAACTTCTCCATTGGAAGGACTACTGATTCCCTTTTGTGCAATACAGGAAAAATTTAGCAAAGTTTCAGGATACTTTCCTTTCTTCCTTCCTTCCTTCCTTCCTTCCTTCCTTCCTTCCTTCCTTCCTTCCTTCCCCCTCCCTCCCTCCCTCTCTCCCTCCCTCCCTCCCTCTCTCCCTCCCTCCCTCCCACCTATCAATCCACCTATCCATCCTTCCATCCATGGAGAAGGAGAAGTGTTAAGTCCTGCAGGATTTTGTAGAAACTTGGGGTAAGATAATATCTGTTTCTGATTTACACAATCCAAGAAATCAAGGATGAATATAATTCAGGTTCACTTTAAAACAGTTGCTGAAGTTTTGGAAGAATAAAACAGTGATATGGTGGTATGGAGCTACTCTTGATGCTAAATTACTGTTAGGTCCTAGAATCACCTCATAAAATGTATCTTATCCTGCTAGAATTTCTAGTTCATTTAATGTTATGTTTTTATTGATGAACTCCATTCTATATTGTTGGTACTTGAGTTTAAAAATTGAAAACATCTTGTAAATATATTAAATTAATAAAACTTTACAAAAATTTCACTGCTCAATATTTATGAAGTAGGGCACACCTGGAATGCTTGTAAATGAGAAATAAAAAATCAGTTTCTAAATATAGATTTAAAATAAATTGACAAAATCTATGTTAAGAGTTACATTTATAATGAACATTGGAAATATTCAGATATATATTGTATCCAGTGTCTATTGTTTCTTTCTTTGTGAAATTTCTACCGACTGCAATGGTGACATTTTCACCCTTGACCAATTTTGCAATGGAGTTTTAACTCCATTGCAAAAAAAACACCTGAAAGTTTTACAGCTCCACTAGTCAGTTCACTGGATTTTCAAGACAGTAATTGGTGCAACCTTGGAAATAATGACACAATGCAAGATCTTACAGTATTCTGCTGACAAAGTTTGTGTACAATAAAAACAGTGGGTTTGTCAATGTAGTTTGATCTAATGTCTTGCCCTTTCATGGTAAGGAAAAGAGAAGCAAAGGGTAGGAGGCTAACTACTCGGGGTGAACTACTTTAGTTTCTATATCCAATCTCTGATTATGCCTAAACTTTCTTTAGCAGGAAATTCCTATACTATTCTTCATTTTCTTCATTATTTATAAAACATGTCACAATGCTTATTTAATCCTTTGGTCTCCCTTGCCCCCACCCTGTAAATGCCAATGGAAGATGGCTGTTTACAGATTTGAGGAAGACCAAGACATCTGAGTGCAACTCAACTAAAAATATGGATACAAATTTTCTCAGAAAGAGTATGGATCAGATGCAATCCTACCCTTAAAAATTTTTGTAGGAGTTTCTACAAAATATAACTTTTAAACTCTCCTTCCTTCCTTCCTTCCTTCCTTCCTTCCTTCCTTCCTTCCTTCCTTCCTTCCTTCCTTCCTTCCTTCCTTTCCTTCCTTCCTTCCTTTCTTCTCCCCACCAAATCAATAGCATCTGAATCCTGCCCATCTAATATCCCAGTATAGAATATTCAATTTATACTGTATGGAAGCTGCTATTTAAGTGAATATGCCTTATACTCCTATATAAAGGAATACATAAATACTTTAAAACACATGAAGTGTTATTTGCTATTGATACTGTAGTAAGTTACCCACCCATCTCCTAGATGAATGAAATATTCTAGGAAATATTAAAAAGGCAGAATATTATATTTCCCTGGATTAGAAATGGAGAAACATGTTTTTTTAGGCAGGAAGCAGACTAACTCTTAATAACCCCACCCTGCTCAATAGCCCACAGCAGATGTCAGCACTTAAGAGATAAAGAGATGGCTAGGTCTATTCATAAGCAAATACCCTCACCCAAGATCCAACAAAGGTAGGATTAGCCTTCAGCCATAATAGGAATTGTCCAAAGCCTGTCCATTATATCACTCAGCACAGTTCAACCAAGCTTGACTCAAAAAACTTACAAGGTTAGCTATGACCCCTACAGCAGCCAATAGCTTGCCACAGGAACAGGAAGCTAAAATTCAAAGCCCAAGAGAGGGTATAAATCTCTCTCTTATACACACACCCATGTGCTCTTTTTGCCCAGGACCTCAAACCATGTGGTCCTGTCCATCATTAAACCAACTTTCCAAGCAGTCTCTATGTTTCCAGTGTCTTTCTTTCCACTTGGAACTGAACCAAGATGGACGTTTCTTCCAAAAATACCACAGAATCTATAATACAGTGCTATGCTGTTAGATATTAAGGGAGAAACATAGCAATAGCACTTAGACTTATATATTGCTTCATACTGTTTTACATCCCTCTCTAACCAGTTTACAGAGTCAGCATATTGTCCCCAACAATCTGGGTCTTCATTTAACTGACCTTGGAAGGATGGAAGGCTGAGTCAACCTTGAACCTGATGAGATTCAATCTGCCAAACTGCTGGCAGCCGGTGATCAATAGAAGTAGCCTGCAGTACTGCACTCTAACCACTGCACCACAGCGGCTCATTTATGCTTGCTTGTTTTTCATTTCTGTTAAATTTAGTAAATAATAAATTTGCCTAAAGTCCCAAAGGGAGAAATATTTAATTCACTTAAATTTTATTTTATTTTTTTAAACATCATTTTTTAAATTTAATTCACTTAAATTTTAGTTTGTGAAACAATTATTTTATAATCAACTTTGTAAAACAGCTAGGGCTACCAAATCTGGGTTGCTAAATCTGGGTGGCCAGTTGATGGCAGTATAGGGACATTGAAAACTTAGCAACTAGCAACTAGTGGTCATCTTGTTTTGTTTTGTTTTTTACTACCTGGAAGTGATAGCATTAGAATCAAGCAGAAGGTGTTGTGAGGAGTTGAATGGTTTGAATAATGGCCTTAACCTTTGCTGCTTGGTCTGAACAAAGCTCCAGGGTTTCCCTGTGTTCTGTGCTGTCTTTGTGTCAATTCCTCTCACTTTATTTTCCAAAACAGAAACAAAATGCTGATCATTCTTTATAAACTTTTATATTGTTTGGGGTCAAGGTTGCCTGAGCAAATCTCTTCTTCCATTTCCTCTCGCCTTCCATTCTGACATCATCACAGAGGGTCATTTCAGCAGTTTGGGATGAAGCTTTCTCTATTACTGCCTCAGTAATAGAGCCTCCCAAAAGCACTAAAAGGCCTCTCTTTAGACAGTCTGTTATTTATTTATATTTTAATTGTGTTGTATTAATTGTATTATTTTTAGTATCCTTGGTTTCATATCCTTTATATGGACCAAGCTGATTTTTGCCATTTGTGAGATCTAATTTTTTAATTTTATTTTATTTGGGATGCAAGAAAAGTCACTAGTTTAAAAATTAAGTAAAATTAATGTTATTGTTCAAATTCATAAATATATTAATTTTATGCAACATAAAAATTTGAGGGATGCCCTCCCTCGCATGTGTTTGTCAGATATTAAAAATAAGTATCATCACAGTAAAACTGTTTCCTCTCAGTCTGAAAGCACATTGATAATCTACTTTTTTTTTTAGCTATTATACAATTCAAATCATAACAAGCTGGCCAAAGGATAATTCATGTTTCAAATTTATGGCCTTTCTTCCTCCTTATTCCTGCTTTTGAATTTTACATCCAACTGTTTTTAGGGATTATTTTGTATTATTACATTTTATACAGAGCATTATAAGCTAACATTTTTGTTCTGAAATGCTTATCTGTTTTCACTTGATCATGATGCAGAATAACCCCAGTAGACTAATACTGTTTGGGAAATGAATTTGTAAGATTCCAAGCCCTATTTGAAAAGACATATTTGCATAATATTTAGTTAAATCCCCAATGGACACGGTAAGACCTTGACTTTGTTTGCAGATGCTATCTTGAATTCATAAACAGTTATATTTCTTCCATACTTTAATGCTTTAAGATACATTTTAAAGAAGATTCTATGTTCTCTGAGTAGAATCTAAAAGTGAAGCGTCATGGGAAGCTTTACAAGGAAGATTTATTTCATGCACCACTATTAATCTCATTTTTATTTTACTTGCATCAATAACTCTGGGCAGAATCTGAAATAAATTATTATGAAAGGCATATGGATTTTGAAGAATCTCTACATCTACATCATCCGCACTAGTTATCCTCAAATGGAATTAACAGCTAGACTTTCTGGTTCATTTGCTATCACACAGATAACAATTAATATTATCACCAACTTTTAATTTTTTCTTTAACTATATGTAAAGAAGGCAAAATAGTTTTAGCTTCTCTTATTTTTAATTTCTTCCAGACTTTCTTTTTATATTTAGCCATCCAAAATAATGCTGTTTAATACACATGAAATTCTTTTTACAAAAAGAAGCTAGTGAAAGAGTAGGATGGGGAAAGACATATTTAACCTTAGGTAGGTACATTAAATCTCTGTTAGAAAGAGATAAGTATGAAGTGTATGCGAAACAAATGGTAAAAATGACACAGGACTACAAATTCCAATTTCTAACTTTTATAGATTGTAATGTTAAAATAAAGGTAGTTTATCTAATACAGGTAGATCATATTTGAGGCTGTAAAACTTTATAACCACAAACATCAGGCCATATAAATTATGTCCTGCTTTTTCCTAATATCAGATCTGCTTAATAGTCTCAAGAATTCACAAGTTATTAACCTTGTGAAATTTGAATTGGTTGCAGTCAGGATGGCTTTGGAAATGTTTGGAATGGATCATTGTAGATACCCACACTTTGTATTGTACACTTTGGAGAGAAAAGAAAAGAAGATGATGATTCACTGCTACCTGAAATTACACACTAGTCTACCAATCTATAATATCTGCCTATCAAAGTGGATTGGACTCTCTGTGCATCCCAAGCATCTTGTTTTGCAAAGCAAATGCAATCAATGGGGAGCAGTGGAGGGGAAGAATACAGTTCCATGGACAAAATCTATTGTGTTAATGAATGCCACATTGGAAACCACTAAAATTAGGCTGGAGTACATCCTGAATTAAATTTGGTTTCTAATTCCAAAAGTTCTTTTTTCAGGATGAGCCATATTGCCTTTGAAAATGAGTTGGACTTTGCTCTCTGAAAAGTGGATAGTACCAGAGCAAAATAACAATAACATAATTTAATTTAATATTAGTTAAAAATTGATTGCTTTATTCCTTCCTAACTTTTTAATTAAAATAATTGTTTAATTTAAATACATTTAAACTAATTATCCAGTTCATACTTCCTGTCAGTATATATATGCATACTTGTGCTATATGATGTTTCTCAGTACATGGAAATGATAATTGACTATTGCTCTAATGGATCGATAATGTATAAGAGTTAATTGGCTTTGCAGACCCCAGATTTTAAGAAAACATCTTTGCTTCTACAAACATGTATCCAAAAAATGTCTATGGAGATTCTCAGCCATCCAGATCATGGTTGTCCCAAAGGTGCTTTTTCAGGAGGCAACTGAACTTGTTTTTTCTTTCTTTGAAGACATTTTGTTTCTCATCCAAGAAGCTTCTTCAGCTCTAACTGCATTTATACTCCTTGCAGACATCTAGTCATTTTCATTCTTTTAGAGTGTCATTGAGACCACTTTGTGGTTCATCTGTCTCCTCAGGGTCACCTGAGTACTGCAAATGGCTGTGGAGTCTTCTTGGCTGTAGGATGTTGATGAACAGATGAACCTCCAAGTGGCCTCAATGATTCTCTAAAGGAATGCAAATGACCAACTGCCTGCAAGGAGTATAAATGTTTCCATTACCCACCTCCAGTCAGAGCTGAAGAAATTTCTTGGATGAGAAATGAAACGTCTTCAAAGAAGAAAGAAAAAACAAAAAAGTCCAGTTGCCTCCTGAAAAAGCACCTTTGGGTATCCAATAAACCTTTTATTTACCCAGTTATTATTATGAACTGATTTACAGTGAAAAAAACAGATTAAACCAGAAGCTGAAATCTGATCTAAATATTTTACTGTTATTTATGACTGGTTCAGCTATATTTAGTGCACATGACTATTGTTTTCAATACTAAGATTTTTCTTTCATGCAAAAATATTTGTGAATGTTTCCATATTTAGCTCCAGTGTTGGATCAAGACACATGTAATATAATGAGCATACTATAGAAGCTTTCATTGTTTGTTTGACTGTTAAACATATACAGTAGTTTTATGCAATCATCTAATTCATTCACAAGACACAGTCTATAATCTGACCATATGCAAACTGCTGTGCAGTTTTAATAGAGACAGAATTGGATTAAAGAAGAATGTAATGTGTCCTTGATTTTACTGTAATATTTGAACAATAACTCTTGGATGTGCTCCTGGTTTTTCATGTTTTCTTTTCTCAGGTCAGATTCACTAGACTTGAACTACTCAACTATAATCTCTAGAGGGATACAGAGAATGTCCACTCTGATTTCCTCCTTGATCATTTTTTGCCCTGTATATTACTTTTCTCACAGTGCTTTCTAACTCCAACCACAAAGTTGTGACATTGCAGTATTCTAACAAATGAAGACAGTGCAGGTACAGTTGACTTTTTCATCAATGTAATGTCTGTATAGAGTCTAAAAATAGGACTAAATCCAAGGTTAATGTTTAACAAAGTCAAAGAAAAAACAGACATTTAGGACTCCAAAAGTAACTGGTAAAGCCCAATTAATCTCTAACCTCTAAAGAAGGTAAAATGTGAATGCAACTTCAGTGTTACTTGTCACTAGAAATAATTACTTTTATGGCCCATGCTTCATTTAGAAACATGTTTAAAACAGTAATGGTTAAATGTTGGACAAGGACAGAAGAAATCTAATTTAAACAGTACACAGTCATGAAACTTATTTGTGACCTTGAACCAGCAACTATTACTCAGCTTAATTTACCTCAGAGCTTGCTTATAACAATAAAATACAAAAGAATAATTGGATGAAAAGCAGAAGAAAAGAGCAATCCATAGTCTTCATATCACAATACATAGATAGCAATACAAAGAATTGTTTTAAGTATCCAGATCAGGGGTGAAATCCAGCAGGTTCTGACAGGTTCTGGAGAACTGGTAGTGAAAATTTTGAGTAGTTCGGCGAACCGGTAGCAGAAATTTTGAGTAGTTTGGAGAATCGCAAATACCACCTCTGGCTGGTCCTAGAGTGGGGTGAGATTTTGCAATATCCTTCCCCCAGGAATGGGGAGAAAATGTGGATTTTGCAGTATCCTTCCCTTGGAGTGGGGTGGGAAATGGAGATTTTGCAGCATCCTTCCCCTGCCACACCCACCAAGCCACACCACACCCACAGAACTGGTAGTAAAAATGTTTGAATTTCACCACTGATCCAGAAGTCATGAAGTTATCAGATAATAATGATAGCCAGGTAACCAAATGATGCCAGAGATTGGGAATGTTGAACAACTGCATGAGTAGAAAAATATTGAAATTGAACAAAATTCTGTCTTTTGGATACTTCCAACACCGGTATAAACATGGTTTCTTTGAGTTGCCTGGAGAACATAGTTATGATTCTGTGAAGGTAGGGAGATCTTGCCATAAGTTCAGAGAATCTTAAAACAGCCCCAGAAGTATGGCATAAATAAAAATGGGTGACTCACAGTTTTTATTAGCTAAATGATTCAAATGAGCAGAATTAAAGGAAATGATGACAACCATCCAATGTTATTTGAATATCTGATACCCACCAGTATTAGTTAAGGGTAATTTCACCCTGGATCTAGGATGCATGTAGCTGGATTGTCTCCTGTCATTTCCAGTCTTCTTTTTTGCTTTATTTCATTGTTTCAGAGTATGCATATGCATATACAGTATATTTATTTCTCTGTCTGTCTATATGTTGCCTATGTCTATTCCTAAATAAAAGTAAACAGAAGAGGTGTCATCAGAGTAGCCAGGATCACCTGTTCACCCGTTTTCTACTCAGCCAATTAACCAGTTAATGTCCTATTCAATTTCTCCTAAAATAAGCAGTTGGCTTATTCCATAAAGGAATTCCATAAAGGATATCAAAAGAAGTTGGGAGAAACTTGTGAAGACTTGTAAACTTTTAACTTGGCCTCTATTGCATTTTGGATAAGCATATTCATATGTTCAAACAGTGAAGTTCAAACAGATGTCTTCACCAGATGAGAGAAGCCAAAATCATTTCCACCTCTACATGAAAATTGCATACTTGCAAAGAAAACAAAAGTTGCCAAAATTTCTTGAAAATAGTCTGATCTTCTTCAGTTATATTTAATATCTATAAAAAAGATGTCCTGCCAATATTTGATTTTGTTCTTTGCCAATACAAATTATTTGAGATAAGTTGGGCAGAGGGAGTGACTGGCTCATATAGACCCAGGGACCATCTGAGATTGAGAATAGGGTAAAACCTGCCTCTCCTAGGTGCCAATCCAGCACTGTATCTGCCTCACCACATTTATTCTCAGTTAACTTTCCAGTTTATCCCAGATAGATTCTACTATCCATAAATGTAATAGTTTTTGATCCATACAAGAACTTGAAATCCACTACTTAATGAATAGAACTGGTAAATAAATAAAGATAATTAATTCAATAGTATACAAGAACTCAATTTGAATCAATACAAATTTATACACAGAATGGGAAAAAAAAACCCAAAGAGAAAGATATGTTTTTAATATAACTAGATACATTTCCTGAATTATTAATAAAACTGAATGACAGAAAGTCATGTTCAGATGAAATGACTAGAAGCTGCCACTACTGTTAGTGTGTTTTTAAGATGCGTTTGCAAAGTCTGGAGGAAAAGTAAAACAATATTCCATGAGAAAAGGTTTATGGGTGCTGAAAAGAAAAGAAAAATGGGGAAAAAATGTTCCCCTTTTGGAATATTTTTACTAGCAAAAATACATCAAAACATTGTTTATTATTTTGTTTAAAGTGAATCTGCAAATCAATCTAAACAGGGGGAAAATGGGATCAGAATGGATGATCGTAAAATAACAGCCTGTTAACATTGTCTGACCTCCAATGAATGTTTCTTGCAACCTTATCCAAGATTGTATATTGCTGTTGGGCACATATTTCCTTGTCTGCTTTCTTCATTGTTTTTTAAAGAAACTTTCCCTGGTGCATTAGACAAAATGGTTTTTGCAACCTTAATGAAAACAATACATCATTTATGAAGAATTTTCAAGTAAGATCTTGGAGATCTCACATCTCCATGATTGTTTAATTTGTCAAACATTGCTAGGAAAATTTAGACTCGACCTATTTATCTCACACATCTTCTCTGGAACATATCCAAGCAAGGGCAGATCATTAGGGCTACAATAGAATCAAGGGTTTATGTGGGTTTGTGTGTGTGTGTGGTTTTGAAAGGAATATGATATGACTAGTACATAGGTCAAACAATCTCATTTTAGTTTCTTTCTGATCAGTGTTCTCAGAACTGGAATATAAATCAGGGTTTTTTGTGTGTGTGTTAGTTGACATAGATTACTTTTTCTCCCTCCTCTCCCTCTTTCCATTTCCCTTCAAGATATGCTACTGTGACTATCAAATAGATTTATGAGGCATTTTACATACAAGCAAAAAGGCAATGCTGAGAAGAAACGCTCCAAATGGTACAAACACTTCAGTGTTTTTAGTTGCTAGATAGTTTCATTTAGAAAAAAATCATTAGTTTGTAATTACCTTTTAAAAGTAATCAAAACATTTGTAAAATTGTGTTTGGAAATAATTCATAGTCTTATTCTTTGAAGGTGGTTTTTAAGTCAATTTAAGGATAACATCACCATGCTATACTGTAGCTGATGACTGACTGGTCACTAATTAGGAACCTGGCTTTTACATTCCAGAGTATAAATTAAGCGAAGGCATCTGCAGAGGATTTGCTCTGAGTTATGTGAGTTATAGGGTGTTTCTTTAATTGGTCAATAACAGATGTGTGGACTTCGGTTTCTAAAATCTCAAACAATAGCTATGCTGGCTGAAAAATTCTATGAATCAAAATCCAAACATCTGCAAGCTGCCCAGCTCAGAAAAGACTGCCAAAAGACACAGTGGCCAGGAAATACATCAATAAAAGACTAGGAGAAGAAGTCATTGTAATCAATAGAATGGTGTTATTTCTTGTTCATTTTCTTGGTGGTAGCTATCCTTTTTGATCAGCCAAGATGTAGAATGACAGCAACTGAAGATAAGTGCCATATAGTCATAAAAGACCATTCATTGGAAAGGAAAGTGTGAGGGAGACTGTTGACAAAGGATAACAGGACAAGCTGTACCGGTTTCTGTCAGAACAGCCTCAATTTGTGCACACAACTATCATTTTTTCAGTGCTTCTAGCTTCTGCAATTCCCATGTATCCTTTGAAAGATTATAGCAGAGCAGGTGAACATTAGTAATTGTGTGTCCATGTGTATGTATGTGTCATGCTTTGTAAATTTTAATTAATAAAATTTCATAGGTGAATATGGACTATCTGTGTGCCATGTGTTGGTAATGATACATATAATCATTAAGGATGCAATATTAGTGCATTAGGTCCAATGCTTTCCAAATGTTAAACATATAATTAAGAAACAATAAGGGTATATTTTTCTAGTACAATCCGTAGTTAAAGTTCCCCCTAGAAGATGTAAGTTTGCACTAAACTTTGGGAAGTTATCACTATAGTTCGAATTGAAGAGAAAATACTATTACATATTCTGCATAAAAATGGACAACTGTAAGGACAGAATAACAATAGTGCATTTTAGATTAAATGGAGGTTTAAAAGCTCTAACCTCTGGCTTTTGCATTACACTTCAACTTGCCATTATGAGCCCATGCCATTTGTGAAGGGAAAGTACTTTATGATTTCAAAATACAGAAAGTGGGGAGGAAATTAGTATCTCATAGAATTCATATCAACATTTTATCATTTTTTTTCTCTGGTAGGAGAAGCAGCTTGTTCTCCATGTTCAATGTTTCCATGAGGAGCATCAGCATTTTAATCAATTATTTATGGATATTTGTGTCTGTTCTAATTCTAGTAATATAACATAACAATGCTCCATTTTCTATTCCCTACTTGCAGTGGCTGTGTACACAGTTGTCTTTTTCTGTCCAAAGGAAAAATTCTCTATAACTGACAATGCCTTGCAGATTTTCAGTTGGTTGCTTAGGTCCTAAAAAATGATACTGCAATTACAAGGCATAGATTTGCCTAAATAATAATAGGAGGAAATTTTGAGTCTCAGGGACATAATAAAATATATGGGAAGGACAATGTTTTTATTTTTTAAAACGGGAGTTGTGAACTTTGTTTTTAAAAATCTGTTAAGGCTATTTTAGGGCTTACATTATAGCTTTTATAGCTATTCCATTTCAAAATGGTTGAAAAGTGATCAGCAAACATTTGTAGTTGTACTGTCAGTTTTCTAGGTTGATCTGTAGCAAAGTATAGCCATATATCTTTTGAGGTCTAGAAGCTTCAAGTTTAAGCATCAAATGTTGATGAAAGAGCAGGAATGATGTCATTGTCCAGACAGGGAAAAAGTTTATAAACTGGCTTTTCCCTTGTTCCTATATTTCTCTGGACAAGCCAAGTTGCATCTGTCAGCCCAGGAGTGAAATGCTCCCAGTTCAGTCCAGATCACCTGATCCGGTAGCAATGGAGGAAGATTGTTTGGAGAACTGGTAGCAAAAATCCCTGCACACCCCCATGCCCAGCTGAGCTGCACAATCATCTGAGGCTTTTTTTTTTTTTACTTTTAAAAGCATTTTTTCTACAACCTCTTTGGCAGAAAAAATGCTTTTAAAAGTAAAAAAAAAAGCCTCTGATGATTGCGTGGCTCAGCTGGAATCATCAAAGGCCTTTAGAAGAACCCCTCCCCTTTTTTTTCTTTTAAATGCCTCTGACAATCCCAGCTGAGTTGCCTGATCATCAGAGGCATTTAAAAGAAAAAAAGTTTCAGGCAACTCAGCTGGGATTGTCAGAGCCTTTTGAAAGCATTTTTTACAACCTCTTCACCGAAGACGTTGTAGAAAAAATGGTTTTAAAAGTAAAAAAAAAAATGTCCACACCTACCCAGTCACATTACCCCCTCATCAAGCCATGCCCACAGAACTGGTAGTAACAAATTTTAGATTTCACCCCTGTGTCAGCCCCATGCTACTTTCCCACAAAGTAGACCCCTTCAAAGTCAGCAATAATGTTCAGTGATGGGTTGCTACCAGTTCTCCCCGATTCACAAGAACCGGTAGTGGAAATTTTGAGTAGTTCGAAGAACTGCTAAATACCACCTCTGCCTGGCCCCACCCCCAATCTATTCCCTGTCTCCCGACTCACAGCTGATTGGTTAGAAGGAAAAAATCAGGGCTCACTTGACAAAGAAGAGAAAAAAAAACAAAACAAGACATCGTCGCTTTAAATTGAGAAGCCTCCCAACTGATCGCTTCTCAGCCAGGAGATCACTTGGCAAAGAAGAAGGGGAGAAAAAAGATGCCATTGCTTTAAATTGACAAGCCAAGACGCAGCTGCTAGAAGGAAATTTTTGCTTGCAGTAGCAAAGTGACATTCAGCAGTTCATTTCTGGGTCAGCTGAACAACAAACTGGATAAGAGGAGGGATTCTTATATGGTCCTATGTTTTTGAAGTTTTGGGGTTTGTGCAACATGGGTTTTGCGTTTCTAAAAAGGTTTGGGTGATTTCTATTGTGAAATATCCTGTCTTGAATGAGTTTTCTACCTGTTTGTAAATGGAGCCAAACTTCCAGCTTCCACTTTCTATTATCTCTAAGCACTGGTAGTTATTTTCTTCTTACAAAGTTTCCTTTATGCAGCTGGCAGGAATATGGAATGAGTATTAGGCAGGTTCCTTCTTAGCAGCTTGATTTTTCCTTGTTTTTCTTATGAGTAATATTTTATTTGGGGAAATGAAGAGGGGGGAGTTTATTCCTTCCCAAAGCAGGTTAGTGGGGTGGGGAGGGAATGGGGATTTCAAGTAAGCTTCCCCACTAAGCCACACTCACAAAACCAGTAGCAAAATTTTTTGAAATCCACCACTGCATAACTCCATCTTAATATGCTATTCCTGGTATATGATGTTTTGTATACATACGGAGAAAGAAGCACTTTTGTAATCTTTGACTTTTCGGCCAAAATTGGATCAAAACATTAGTGACTGGGTGTCAGGGTGTGCAGACTGCCAAGAGTCATGACCAAACCCCCCAAGAGCGCCTCCAACTGAATGGGACAAACCAAAGGCCCCTTGGTCTCAAATTCACATAGATTTTGCTGGCCCTTTCCAAGGACACATGTTTTTAATCATGGTAGATGCATATTCCAAGTGGGTGGAGGTCAAACTTATGTCATTTACTACTTCTAAGGCCTTGACCACAGCAATGCAAACCCTTTTTGCTACCCATGGTATGCAATGGGTATCCAATAATGGAAAACACTCACTCACAGCCCCTTTTTTTCCAGCTACCAATGGCCGAGCTGAGAGAACCATCCACTCTGTAAAAGAAGCTCTGTCAAAAATGGGGCCAAGAAACGGGAACTCTAAGATTTCTACATACTTCTTGATGCTATCCCTTGCCCAGAGGCAAATCAAAGCCCAGCTGAGCTTCTAATGGGAAGGCAAATAAAAACTAAATTGGACAAACTTCATCCAACATATTCCCCAGACACTGCCAAGATTAACACTTCGAGACTCAGAACTTTTAAAACAGGGGACCACATATATGCAAGGAATTACTCAAGAAGTCCTTTATGGCTTCCAGGCATAGTTACCCAAGTCTTAGGCCCCAGGTCATACATAATTACCCTGGGAGATGGAAGAATTTGGAGAAGGCACATGGATCAAATTAGGAGTAGACATAATGAACAATCCAATTTAGCTAGCCCTGTTAACCCATCAAACCAGCCGGATAAAGGGTTTCTTGCAGATCAAGCAACTGAGCCGAGGTCGGAAGTCGAGGACTGGGACGCAGCTCGATGCGAGGGAAATTTACTGGGTTTTAGGGACTTTGTTCCAGTGATAAACCCTCCACTAGCTGATGAAGAACCTACTTCCACTTCTTCAGGAACTTCTTCGGTGCTCTTACCTACATCCAGCGAATGAGGAGGCCTGCGGAGGTCCGGACGAGTCAGGAAGCGGCCTGCCTACCATAGTCCTTGAGGACTATGTATGCGCCCTTTAGTGATGGACGAATGCTGTGTCTCAGGCTTCACGTCAGTCCGCAGAAGCCACTGCATGCTGATTGGTTGTTTCGTTTCTGGCACAGGTATATAAGTAGCTGTCAAAGTGCTGACAGCTGCTGCTCCTGTTAACTGAACAGCCTCGCTAGCCACCAAAGTTAGCAAAAGTGTTAATCGCACTTGTTAACCAATAAACCTTGTTAGCTTTCAAAGAACCTGTCTTGTCTCAGTCTGTTCGTCCATACAAGGACATAACAGTGGTGTTTTGTTGCGTTCAAAAGTCTGACGACCCACAGATAAAAGCTATTTTTCAGCCTATTCATTTGGCTGGCTATGCTTCTATATCTCCTGCACAATGGTGGGAGAGTAAAGAAGTGCTGACCAGGGTATGAATCTTCCCTGAGGATTTTTCTCACTCTGTAAGGCAGCATTAGGATATATCTTCAATCTGTTTTTTCAAAGTAGCATAGTTGCAAGTATTAGCTTCTAGCATAAGGACTGTGTATGTGAATGTATGCCCATGCCCATATCTGTGTGTACACACACTCGTATATTTATATAAATGATCTTGACCCTGGTCATCTTTCTATTGCTCCATAGAAGTTTACTGATAAGATTTTTAAATTTATTGATGATCCTGTACTTTTTCCATTCATAAATTCAATATTAAAACTTGCACATAGAGCATTGCCTATGTGGTTTCTAACTGGCGTTATCTATGATGATTCCCATAGTAAATATGTATCTTCATCATTATAGCAATGTTTGCTCTTACCATGTACTTGCTGCAATTTTATGCTAGGAAGGAAGGAAGGAAGGAAAAAAGAAAGAAAGAAAGAAAAATAAAAAAAGAAAAATTAAAAGGTTATAGTTTGTAGAAACTTCTGATAGTCTTAAACACCATTGCAAATTTTTCTTTTTCAGTTATAATTGAAAACTTTTTGAGAGTTAACTTTCTTTATTTTTAAAGTAAGTTTAATATAATATAAAGACAATAGGACATTTGTTCTTAGTACATATAAGTTTTATAGGACCTATGATAATGTAGTAGAATACAGTATTGCAGGCTAAAATTCTGCTGACTACCAGTAGTTCAGTCCTCAATGGCTCAAGGTTGACTCAGCCTTCTATCCTTCTGAGATCAGTAAAATGAGGACCCAGATTGTTGGGGGCAATATGCTGACTCTGTAAATTGCTTAGCAAGGACTGTAAAGCATTATAAAGCAGTATATAAGTCTAAGTGCTACTACTGTTGCTATATGATTCCCCCCCCCAGACATTTCTTCCCCCAGTCCATTTCTTTTTAATCAACAGCTCCAATTCTGTTTTTAAAGATTGTTCCCCCCAGTCTAGTGAATTCTAGCAATACCAGCAAGTATAATACATATAAATACATGTATCTTTTGATTGTGTTCTCTGCTAATAACTCATTGACAATAATAATGACTTGGCAAATATATGTTAGCCTCAAGAATTTTTGAGGACTTGCTTATTTAATATAATTCTGTGGATATCTGAGCATATACCTTCTTTTCTAGCAATCTCCCAATGAATTTGCAAATAGTCATTTTTGCACAGGATCAGGGTTGAAATGCAGTAAAGACCTTTTTTGGGCTGCTGGGAGTAACTTTGCCACTTTTCTGAGTTAGAACAATAATGGTTCATTAGGGCAGATGGAAGGCAAAGAACTACATATGTACCTCATCTACCAAGGAATTTCTACTTGGCCTTACTGTGCAACAGCTGGGTCTTATTTTGCTTTTGAGAGCAACCAATTCATAATTATTACATGTTTGCATATTAGATAAAACAAATGTGGGGTTTAGAAAAGAAAATAAGCTATTTTAAATTCTGAATGTGTGGTGGCTTTTCAGAAGACATCTTTTTCTAAACCAACCAGATGTTGCAACTATATGTGATGTTCATTTGCAATAAGTACCATTATTTATTTTTATCTCATAGAAATTCCTGCAAAAATCAGAGAAAAACACTGTAAATATAATATTTTCTGAATCAGTCAAATAATAACCCTTCTTTTAATAAATCAGTATGTATCTTGCAATGGAGTGGCTGGGAATCTGTGTCCCTTTATAGGTTGCTAAACTAAAACTACCAGCATCTTATATTGTTCCAATTTAGCAAGATCAGGCAGGAGGAAATGTTTTCAAAAAATAATAATGTAGATACTGGAAGCAAAACTTGCAAATCCTGCAATAATAATTATAATGTTTCTTTTAGAGATCACATTAAGAAATTGGTAATATTTAGATATTCAGGTGAATATTCAATAGTTTGTCAAGGAAAATGAAATATTTCTGAAATTCATCCAAGGATGTACAACCATGACAAGCTTGCTGAAGACAAAGAGAATCCTTTACCTTTATAATAAAATGTGTATAGCTCTTCTTAATATATGTCTTTCTGATAGACAATAGTGAGAAAACAGCCAAGCACACAATAAAAACTCACTTGTACTAGTACTAATGCTTACTAATATTTGTATCACTGTGTAAAAACTATAAGCATATTAGATGCTATGCAAGATATTTAACCAGTTACCTAACATAATTTCTAGTACTTTCAGTGGCTTTTTTTTCATAGATTCAAATGCAAAATGGTTTTTTTAAGACTTAATATACTTTTACATCCCTATTTGTAATGCATTGAAAGATGTAACAAATAAAAAAAATTGTTAACAATAAAAATATTAATCAATCAATTATTCTGCTGAAAAGTGGCCATTTTGCCTTCAAATTTCAGCCATTGATTTTGGGAGTGTGTCTTGAGGGCTACAAAATGTAAACAGGTGGTCTGCTTTTGTGTTTCAGTGTTTTGGTGTTTGTGTGTGGTTTCCAGTCATAGTTGACTCCTGGTAACTGTGTCATTTTCTTGACAAGAAATGCGTAAGTGGCTTGCCATTTCATGTTTCCTACGGTTGACAGGGAGTAATTGGACCAAAGTCATCCAGATGGCTTTATATTTAAACAGGACTAGAACTCACACTCTCCTGGTTTCTAACCTATCTTATCTAAACAATTTTCTTATTTAAATCATAAGATACATAGTATTTTCCTCTTCTTTTGCATTCCCTAGAAACAGAATGGTGAGTCAATGAAAAATCCATTTTTCCATATACTATATATATTTTCATACGAAGCCTCCACATACATTCCACATTTTAAAGGCTAATGAAATTCCCTGATTTGGAAGAACACTTTAAGGTTACCTGATAAAAAGTGCATATTATAAACTGATTAATGCATGTAAGAAATACAATTTTAAAAATAATGCAGAGGTGAAAGGCATGGACAACTTTATTTATTTATTTATGTATGTATGTATGTATGTATGTATGTATGTATGTATGTATGTATGTATTTATTTATTTATTTATTTATTTATTTATTTATTTATTTATTTAAATTTTTATACCGCCCTTCCTCCAGAGGACTCAGGGCAGTGCACAGCCAACAATAAAACACCTATACACAAAATTTAAAAACAATTTAAAAACATATTAAATAATTTGGTCCCAATATCATTAAAAATAAAACAACCATTAAAATTCATGTTTAGGCCAGCCCAGTTTGTTGGAACAATAATGTCTTGAGGGCACAGGGAAAGGTGTGTAGGTCAGAGATCCTCCGTATCTCCAGGAGCAATTCGTTCCAGAGGCAGGTGCCCCCACAGAGAAGGCTCTCCCCCTGGAGGTCACCCGTTGACATTGTTTGATTGATGGCACCCTGAAGAGTCCCTCTCTGTGGGAGCATATTGGCCGATGGGAGGTATCAGTAGCAGAAGGCAATCTCGTAAGTACCCAGAAGAAAGAACTTCTTTCTTGTCTGATTATTATGTTATTTAAATCAGAAATTAACCCTTTATATTTTGAACCCATTCCAGCAATGGAATTTAACACACATTCTTTCATGTATTTTAAATGTTGCAAGGGGAAAACAACGACACATTTTTTCTGCCTGTTCTATTTTCAGCTTCTCTCAAAGTGGGTTAAAAAAATAATAAGGTCATCAGATTTACAAAGAGAAAGAACAAAGTGAATGTCAAAATCTGGGTGCACAACTTAGTCCTATGTTGTTCTTGCTTCTTTTATAAAAAGGAACATCTTGTATTTCTATTTAGTATTTTATGTTGTATATAATTAAATGCTTTCCTAAGATCTAAGAGTTTTAGCTTTTTTTTAAAAAAATGACTTTACAATGAGAAGCTTCAGTCTGAAAAGTTGTAAAACAACATCTTTATCGTATGATATCAAGGACTGTTTCCCTTGCAACAGTGGAAAACTTGCAAGATATATTAAAGGCAGCATAAGCATTAATCTTATGTTTAAAATTATAAGCATAATATTATATTTTGTTTACAATTTCATAGAAAATTGGCAAGCTCTAGTTACAAGAAATAACAAACTGTTCATGCAACATTAAATTCTTTATTTTGCTTAGTGTCTTCTTACTTTGTAAATTCTCACTTTGTAAATTGGAAATAAACTAATCAACCAAAATACCAACAAAGTGCAGAATTGGACCATCCTAAACAAGTCACAGACTATTATATGTCTTTTTACTTACATAATTAAAAAAGCCTATAATAAGTACAAAAAAAAATCAATTTTGGGAAGCAGTGTACTGATACATGCTTTTAACCTTATTATACTACAAGACACTCAGAGTCACTGTATTGGTGAAATGGGCAGCATAGAAATTTAATAAATAATAGGAGCTTTTCTGCATTTCACTCTGATATTGAATATAATGTTACTTTATGGTAGATGAATTAAATTAATTATTGTGAAGAGGAGGTAGCTAGTTACATGATAGGTATTAATTTACCCAAACCAGCACTGGGAAATCTGAAAATTCCAGATTCCTAGCATCTCAGCTATTGTAGTTAACAGAGGTAGATTCTGGAAGTTGTAGTAAAAAAAAAAATGTTCTGCCATAAAATCTCAATGACTGACCTGAGATGAATGAGATTTGGGCTGCACAACTCAAAGGGATGGCAGCAAACAGAGAGAAAACAGAAAATATATAGCATTCACTGTAAAACATTCAGAGTCTCAGCCAACAACATGACACCAGCTGCATACTATGCACATGTGCATTGAATGTGCCAGTAACATCACTATAAGCATTCTTCAAGGTATTATTCAGTCAACTTTATTATTTCGCAACTTTATCTTCCTCCCTTCTCACTATTGAAGAATTCACTAAACATTCCATTATTTCTCAAGCATTATTTGCTTCCATCCTGAGCTTGCCTTTTGGAGTATGGACTATTCCTGCCAGCTTAATGTCATCTGAAACTTTGATGAGTTCCTATTCTATTCCCTCATCTAAGTCATTTATGAAGATATTGAAGAATACTGGGCCTAAGATGGAAACTTATGGTACCCCACTGCTTACGTCTCTCCATGTAGATGAAGTGCCATAAAGGATGACTCATTGACTATGGTTTGTCAGCCAGTTACAAATCCATCTAGTAGTGATGCTGTCTATCCCACATTTTTCTAGCTTACCAAGAAGTAGGTTGAGATCTTCTTTGTCAAATGCCTTGCTGAAGTTTAGGTATATTATATTCACAGCATTTTGCTGGTCTACTAACTTAGTCGCTTTGTCAATGAAATAAAATAGGTTTGTTTTTAATAAACCCGTACTGGCTTCTGGTTAAAACTTGATATATATATATATATATATATATATATATATATATATATATATATATATATATATATATATATATATATATATATATATATATGTATATATATATATATATATATGGGTGAATATGGATTCATTACATTTGTAGCTTCCTTTTTGTCATCATTTTTAATGGACATTAGCATTTACAACATTTCAATTCCATACAGTATTTGCATAAAGCAGGAAAGTTCTAAATCAAGATAAATTGTCCAGTAAAAAATGTCAATAGGAGAATGAGGAACATGTTTTAATCCTTGAAGGAAGTATTCCTCAATCACCCCCAACATAATAGGGAATCTATAATAATGATTATTTGCTTCTAAATGGGAGTTGTGACCAGGTGATCCAAGTACCATTCTTTTAATGTGCATTTGCATACATTATGCTAATGTAAAAAGAGGTGGGGCTTGAATTGACTGCCATTTTGAAATCCTTGAATCATAGATTGATTCAATTAAATGATAGATTTAATTGATTATAGAATTAAAGCATTACTGTTTGTTTTCAGCCAATCTCTTGGCTGATTATTATATTAAACTGACTGTAAACCAATACAAGAAAATCTGTAAACCAATACAAGAAAATCTACAAGAAAATTTACTAAATTGCGGTACAAATTTATTCAGGAAATTTTAATAGATGAGTAAAAACAGAAGGGCAAAACACAAATCAGATATCATGATTTAGGAATAAACCAAAAAAACCCGAAAACAAAACCAAGCACAATGTCAAACACTAGCGGTTTTTTCCCCAACATGGATTGTTGATTTATAAGTGATTATAAAAGTGATAGCTATTGTTTCTGCATTTCTGCTTTAATAGCTGACCAATAGGAACTTCATATTATACTTCAGAGGATCTGTTCTTTAACTAAGGGATGATCTTCTTCTGGAACATTGTTTCTATGATCCCTGCACCTTCTACAAATGGTTTTATAGAACATCTCATGGAAAGGTGGGCTGCTGCCAGTTCAGACTGGTTCAGGCAAACTGGTAGTTCTGACCACTGGCTGGACCCGCCCACCCGCTCCAATGCTATCTCGTCCTATATATCTCTCTCTTTAGCTCGCTCACCCTGCCCATGCAGCCCAGCTGATTTCTGCACCTCACCCGCTCTACTCACCACAGCTGCTTGAGAAGGAGTGCTGGAAAACACACGCATGAAATCACCGTGTGTTTCTAGCCACGTGCAAGTGCAGAAGGTGAGCATGAGAGTGAAGCGTGCATGTGCACACACGCTCACATTTTCGGTTTTGCACTAGGCGAACCAGTTGTTAAATTACGTGAAGCCCACCTCTGATCTCATAGGTCACCCCTCTCCTCTAAGAAAGAATAATCTAGAAGAGTTACCACAGTATCTTTTCCCATATTTATTATTAGTATAGAAATCTGTGTTGCAGAAGATAAGTGTTGTTTGTTTCTTCTGTACCTTCCAGTATATAGTCAGTTTTAGTAACAAGTGTATTTTCCACTCCTGCCACAGAGACTTAGCAGAGAAAGACAATATGTCTGGTTTTGTTTACACTGTTGAGCATTCTCAGAAAGAAAAAAGTATAAAACTTACAAGAAATAGCACAATATGGGAAGTGATAGTCAGCATGTGCTAATGCTCTATAACAAAAAAATAAATAAAAATAAAATAAAAATAAAAAAAATAAAAAAAGGTTCAGGAAAAAAAAATGTCACCAGTATAGCACTAGGAAACTAATGTCCTAGCAAATTATAAGCAGAACAATTTCAACATTTTATCAAGATGAAGTTCTGAAACCTCTGACACTGATTATGAAATATGTGAGTAATAGTGTGTGAGAGAGGGGGGGGAGGGGGAGAATGCCTGGGTGTATACATGTTGTGCATATCTGGGGAAAGTAGACAGAAATTAATGTAGTAAGAAAATGTAAAAAATGTAACATTTTGAAACCATCGTATTTAAAGGCTCTGAGACTTGCTGTCATCAGAGACTGCTCAACCTTTATATATGGCATTTGCAATTAGCAGAGACATTTGTGCTCCACAGTCCCACTTTAAAACAAAAGGTTTGTGAACAGGAATTCACGTTCTCCTCCCACTCTTCAGTCTGCTGAACCATAAAGAAATGGTGAAGAGTGAAGAAAATGAAAATGAAAAGATTTTCACAGCAACTCTATTACATTTTTTTGGTCAAAACCATGGTTAAGTTTTTAATGCTTTGTCCTGTAATAATTAATTTTATTACTGTGATAGTGAGGACAAAATATTTTTTTCTTCATATTGCAAAATTGTTTGAATGACAGCCAGCATTTTATTAATGAAATATTTTGCAGCCATTTGCTTCATATTACATTATGCATTGAGCAGAGTTTGGAAAGCAGCCAATCCATGGTTTTAGGTACATCCTTGAGACCGAATAAGTATGACATCAGATGATATGATAACCTTAATGTGTTAATAACAAAACAATTCATATTTTACTATATGATCTTGATCAGATATTTTTTTTAAAAAAATATCTAAATATCTAAAAAAAATTTTAGCCCATTCAGACATAGGGCTCTTCAAAATCATATTTCATTATTAATACAGATTAAGTAAAAAAAATTGAAAGAACTTCAATCATGGTAACAGTGCAAGGCGAAAAGAAATAGCAAGTGGCACCCTGCGTAAAAAGTCAGCTCTGAATTTTGAAGACAAGTTGAAGAAGCCAATTCAATCAAATATTTAAACCAAAGAAAGTAGAAACAAATTATCAAATTGAACTAAGGAGCTCTAAAATGAATCAGTTATATTTAGACATTCAGATAAAATCAGGATGTGATTCTGAATCAGTCTTGATTGGACTATAGAATAGAATTAGACCAATTTTTGCTGGATATTTACAGGACTAGTGGGTACACATGGAAGCCTAAACCCTGCATTCATGACTATCCTCGCAGATACATAAAAAAGGAACAGTAGGTATTGAAATGTATCTACATTCTGGAAGCCAAATTGTGTTTTCATAAGATAGATATAAAAGATACATAAATCTTACTGGAAACTGTTAACTTTCTTGGGTTTGGGAGAGTTTAAAACTGTGAAGCATTAATATTCACTGAATGCACGAAGTGCTATATACAAAGATCCAAGAATGAATTCATATACAATGGAAAATACAGCATTGTAGTTTGATAAGTACTCAAGTGATAGAAAATTAAATGCATGTATGATTATGGATCATTTATTTTAAGATGTACCAAGGCTTGCTTGCCTACCCCTTTTGAAATATCTTGAATTATTTGTGCAGCAAGCACAACTTTATTGTTTAGTCATCCTGACATTAATTTTATCATAGAGAAATGTCTGTACATTAATCAGTCTGTGTCTCAAGTTAAATTGCTTTGCTGGATTTTCTGCAATTAGTGTTACAGCAATTTAAGTTCCAGTGTTATCCAAAGGATAGATAAAACATAGTTCTCTCCTCAATGCCTATACTTTTGCACAACATTTGTTTATGTTGTGGGTGGAACAATTGTCAGGAGTAGTTATATGAAGTATGGTAATCTGATATGTACTTTTTCAAAAGGTAACCAGTTCAAATCTGTAATGTATGCATATGCCACAATAAAGTGAAAACAGAAAAGCAATTTCCTCTTCTGCTTGGCATAATTGAGTGTCAAAACACTCTGATACTTTTGCTTTTTCTTAAAACCATGTTAGAAGTGGGAGAAAATTTGACTACAGTGCTTGAAATTTGTGTGACACAGAAGAGCAAAGAACTAAATCCCTGTAACACAATGTGTAAAAACAGGATTTGTGCACTTTGTTATACATTTTTCATTTTCTACTTGACCTAAGACTGACTAGTACCCTATCTAACTTCACTCTAAGATATACTTCTCTGTTTTTGATCTTACTTTTATGATTCATTTCTCTGTGTTTGAAACTCTGTTTTACATAATGTGACACATAAATTGCACACTGGTGTCAAAATTGCCTGTCTCTGTGAATGAAACTATTTTAGTCTTCTGAGTTTTACTATCCGTTAAAATCTGTTTGAATATAAGCATTTTTTTTTGTTACTTCTTGACATTTTTGGGAAAGCTACTTTACAGTGTGGTAACTGTATATAGTCAGACATATGACAAAGCTTAAACCACATGCAACATTGGGAAAAAGTGACCGTAGTTGTAGAATATACATTGTGCTTTTTGTTGTTCATATATACTTTAAAGGTCTGTGGTGAGTTCTAAGTAGAAATATGACATGGAGTTCAGGAGCTTATAAAACTAAAGTCACCCTTGAGAGTGTGAGTTGGACTAGAGGAAGTCAGCTGGAAAAAAGCCTGCTTTAATTTTTTGATCTTCAAGACTTCTAAAGTCAAAATGCATTCCTCTAAACATAAAGAACATGCAAATAGATGAAGACCTCTCCTCTCCTCCTCTCTCCTTTCCTCCACTCTCCTCTCTTTTCCCCTCCCCTCCCCTTCCCTATCTTGAGAAGTTTCTTTTGAGCTGAAAAATTATAAGAACAAGTGTATGGTTTCTTTCTTTCCCTTATTCCTATGTTGTTAGACTAAGTTGATTTTTTTATTGGGAGAAAAAAAATAAAAACAACATATGTGCACACATACACAGGGACAAATTTACATTTAACTGCTGAATTATAAGCAATCGGATAGTAGATATTTACAATGCATTACACAATTTTGATAAGCATTACTTAAGTAAAGTGGGCTTCTATCAAAGTTATGGGACATACCAAACCCTGATTAGTTAGGTAAATAGTTTCTTGATTCTTGTCTCCTCCTTTCTCTTTTGTCTTCTTACTTGCATGTCTAACAATCTAAGTTCTGCAGTAATCTTGGAGAGAGAGAGAGAGAGAGAGAGAGAGAGAGAGAGAGAGAGAGAGAGAGAGAGAGAGAGAGATCAGCAGAGCACAATAAAAGCAGCAGCACAAGTATATAAAACACTAAATGCAACACAAATCACAAACAGAAGGTAAAGAGGATATCTAAAACAAGCATTTGCCTTGCCCTACCCCATCCCCCAAAGACCCTGTAAAATAGTACTGGAAAAATCTAAGAAAATTCCCCCAATTACTATATTGCTACAGCTAAATCTTAGTTGATAAAACTGTTACAATACCAAATCCCATGGTAATCATAAAATAAAACAAAATCAATGGGTATGCTATAAATTACAAATAGCTGTTTTGCTTCTTGTTGGCAGAAGCGAAGCAAGTCAGAATACACAGGGGGGTTGCAGTGCCAGTTTTCAGATTTTCTACTGCTTTGAAAAAGAAAGATTCTTCTGAATTGAACATCTCTTATCCTTGAGAACATTCCCTAATCCATTATTCAACTTTTAATCAGGAGCGTCCAAAAATATTTTGCCACTAGTATTTTGTTTTGAGTCTCCGGAGGTGCTTGTGTTTTCTCCCTCTTAGAGTGAATTTTGGGGCTGCTACTGAATGTTGGAATGGTAATACTAATAGACTTTCTGATCCCCTCCTGCTTTATTCATACAAGGACACAAAAAGAAAATCAGTTCCAAACGATATTATGTTCTATTTTATATCTGGGCAAGAGGCATTTGTTCTAAAATTCATTGCCAACTCTATTTAATCTTAAAAAGGCTGGAAATAATAAACTTGCATGTTGAATTGTATAATGCTTCCAACCTAAGTGCTTGATGCATGACAAAAGAAACTGGGATTTTTATGAGCAAGAAAAGCCAATCATCGCAAGATTTAAAATTACAGGGAACATTCTGCATGAAGCTTCAATCCATCAAGTAGCCTCTGAAAAATGAGGTAATTTCCCTCAATAATTTGCATATTAAGAGCCAATTCAATATTACAAAGCAAAGTCCAGTTGCACATTAATTGCAGAAGCAATGCACAATTTCCTGATTAATGTTTCATGCCTAATATTCCTCCATGCTTTGTGAGATGCTAAATAACAACATGGACAATCAATCTAAAGAAACTAGAAGAGTGAGACAAGGCACAAGCTTAACTCTCATAAATCACCGATTGAACTTCCATAACTCCAATGTTGCTGCATGCCTTTGCAGTGTATTTTAATGTTTTAAAGCAATTGTCTTATCAATAACAGTTTGAGCAAAATGAAGCAAAAAGACTGAGAATCAATCTATGATTGTCTAATCATTCCTCTGGGGAAGGGATTTCTATTGGAAGATGGATTTCTAATGCTAATTCTAGAATTACTATTGCTCATTGGCAGTCAGTTCACTGAACAATAAGAAGTTAATCTATTTTTATTAAATATTTATATTTCTATTTACCAGATGTATTACCAAAATATTGATATAAATATGTCTTTGATTATTATTATATATCATCACACCATTGTCATCTGTTAGTGACCAGTTAGATTTTCTCCACAATGATCTATCCCTAACCTTCAGGTTTTCTAACAATTGACCTCTCAATGACACTGTACCAATTGACCTCTCAATGACACAGTGTCTATCTACCTGTACAAGGTAGATAGACACTGTAGTCTATCTACCTTGATGCTGGCCATCCTCTTCTCTTTCCTAAAAATAAGCTTAAATGAATAAATATCTGCTGCTTAAGCAAATTATCAAATACCTTTTTTTAAAAAAATGTGGTCAGCAAACATGATATCAGAGACTATCTTTCTTTTATGTTTAGGAAGTAACTTATAATGATGCACTTGGTTGATCTCTATCAAAAGATCAAAGGAACCTCCCCAGCTCACTGTGAAGAAAGACTAAGGCAAATTGTGCACATGAAGCCTAATATATAAAGATGATCTAATATGACCTAATATTTGAAACCAGAGCACCTTTACAACTTAAAGTTAAGATGACTTTCTAAATTTGCAACAGACTTATTTACATTCTTCCTTACATACCTACTTACATACTTCAGTTACTTACTATGGTTTCAATTTTGCTCAGTTTCAAAAGTCACAAGGCAGATTCTGAGCTATATAGGGTTTAAAGGTGATAACCAGCATGTTGAATTTCACACAAAAACATACTACCAGTCAATGCAATTTCCATTACAGTGGTGTCACATGTTTCATATTATCTGAGTCACCACATGCTACACCATCAGGTCTTCATTGACAGTTCCATGTAGAACAAATTGCAATAGTCTAGTCATATGGTGACAAGGATATGACTGAATAATGTCCAATTGTCATGATACATGATGCCACATAATAATGAGTTTTGGGAAGCTATGCTTATCATCTACCCTACTTTACCCTACCCTACCCTACCTAATCTTTTTGTCTGTCTGTCTGTCTGTCTGTCTGTCTGTCTGTCTGTCTGTCTGTCTGTCTATCTATCTATCTATCTATCTATCTATCCATCCATCCATCCATCCATCCATCCATCCATCCATCCATTATCCATCTATCATCTATCTTCGATTGAGCATCTAAGTCAGATATTTGTTTCATTACTGTAAACAAAATTTCTGAGTATTGGGACTGCATCACTAATCAATTAAATAAATAAATACATAAATGACTAAGATAGTCCTGAGTTTTTTGTGTGCATGATTGAGTGTCCATGTTTGTACATGGAACAGTCTTCTCAGTGGGATTTCAGCAAGTGTATGTAAACCGGCAAGGCAATCTCTATATTAGAGATAGCAACCTGAAGAAAATAGAGGCTATATACTTCCAATAAAAGTGAACTTTGGATGTCTTTCTGATCAGTAATGGAACATTAGCAGAGAATTTTCAATATCACATTGTGCAACGAAGAGACTGAAAACTTATTTAGGCCTTCTATATTATTAAAATGTATTGTTCTAAACCCATTTCTGTGATAACAGAAATCAGTAACGGAAGTCAACTTGCGTAGGTCCATCTGGTGCTGATCATAGCACATGGGAAATTGTGACTTGGACTATAGAGAACCTAAAATAAATACAATAACGTAATAGGTGCCTCAGGTGCAATCTCCCCAAATTTAGAGCAACATTTGAACACAATTAGCATTATCAAAATCACAACCAATCAATTGCAAATGACAGCTTTATTTGGAACAATTTATATCCTGTAATGATACCTTTAATTCACTCAAGCAATATCTGCCTATCCCAGGTCCTTGGGAAGGAATTGATAGGTGGATTTTAAAAAATGTCAAATCCAGTATATGCATCTAACTGACTGTGCAACCAACCATAATAATAAACTTGCATCCCATCCTACTCTTAACCACTGTGATATGATTTATAAGATGTATAATATGATATGATTTCATATCAAAATATACGATACAAGATGACACTGAAGTGAAGGAAAGCAGGAGTATTGTAAAAATCTGTTGAAGAATAGAATTTATGCTTTAAAAGTTATAAAACATGGTAAAATGAAAGTTATAAATGCAGTGTAACTTGTTTATCATATGTACACAGACTACATTTTTGTTTGATGATGTGAGGAATGTCACTATTGCTTCCTTATGCAAAGGGAAGGTAGCAAAAATGAATACAGAAACTTCAATGGTGTTAGTTTATTAAGAATGTCTGGCAAGGCGTTTGGCAGATTTCTGATGGAAAGCGTATTAGAGGTGACAATGAGCAAAATACAAGAAGTGCAGTGTAGTTTTATACATGGCCGGATAACATTCCTGATTCTCTCACTCTATCTCATTATTAAGAAATATATAAATGTGAGAAAGTGAATTTTACATTGTTGATTTGGATAAATCATATAATGAAGTGAATAGGTTTGAATTATGCTTTGCTTTGTGTGAAGGTAGAGTTGACATTTTGCTATTGAATGCTACAAAAGCAGTATACGATGGAAGTAATGAAGTATGAAAACAAATGGAATGCTCTGTGAGTAGCTCAGTAATGAAAAGATAGTAAGAGAAGAATGTGGGATGTCTCTGATTGCCTTTATGAATAAATGTACAGAGAACACTTGTAGTGATATTAGCAATGTGTTTGTTAGGTGCATGTATGTGGAATTATTTTTGTATACAAATGATGCCATGTTATTGATAAAAATATTAACAATGTAAATAAAGTTAGGTAACATGATGTAATTGAAGATTAATATATCAAAGATGATGATAGTGTGGGTATGTTGATTCCAAATAATGTGGTTAAATACAAAAGTGAGCAAACAGTATAGATGAAGGACATTCAAGTGGGTTGGTCATATAAAGAAAATGAGAATATAACTACAAGACACATACATGAAGGAGGGATCCAGAGGAAGGAGGAAATTAAGAAAGTCATATTTGTGTTAATGAGATTTGCAAAATGAGAGGTGTCAGACGTTGAAAAAACAATAATACACGAAGTGTGGTAGAAGCAAGGATGGTTTGCAAGAAGTAAAACATTTAGAGAGATATAATTAATTCTATTGATATAATCTATTTTTTGCCTTATCTTATGTCTTACTATTGGTTTACTATTTTTATTCTATTTCCTGCATTCTGTATAATGTTCCTTACCCCTGATATGGATTTATATACTTTATCTCTAATCTATTGCAACTGGCAATTGGGAAGAAGAAAGAGTAAAGGAAGCATCAGAAGAAAATAAAAATATAATAACATATGCATGCATTCTTTCAGCATATATGGAAGAAATATTTCTTGTTTACATGAAAGAAAAACTATATAGTATAAACAATGTAAACTAGCCATCAACTATGATTTTATATATAAAATCAGATTTGGGACAAAACAAAACTACCAAACAACAGATACCTGAAACTTTTGAATCCTCCACAAGGCCAAGGTGAATTCAGCTGATGACTTGCTTGGCTGATTCAGAAATTAATTAACTGATGTTGGGAATAGTAACAAGCACCTGTCGCTAAGAAAGGGAGCAGATTTTGCTACTGGACCTTTAGGGAAGAAATTTGGATTGGCAAATAAATATGGAAGTAACTGATGTGAATTGCAGCATCTTGCTTCTTCTATACATTTATGAATAGGCAAGAAACCTCATTTCTATTAATGTGATTTTTATGCCATTGGCTAAAGAAACTTGTGATATTTCTAAATGTCTGAAAAAATCTTGTTGATTATAGTTTCAACCATCTCTTCAATGCATTCAATTAGAAGATAAAATCAATTTGAAAAAGAATTAATTTTGCTACCTATAGAACATGCAACCTTTTGGTAGCCAGAGGCTCACTCACTGATGTTTGAAGAAACTAAGGGAATTCAGCCATGATGCCAAATGGGCAAGGCTGTATTAGACAGGCCCACCAGATATGGATTGCAAAAATAGAGAGAACTAAGAGATATCAAGGAAAGATTTGTGTATTCCTCATGTTTTTGCTGCTGTCTAGTGGCCATCAAGATCATTGTGGTTCAGTTTTGTTTTGTTTATCTAATAGTAATAACAATAGCACTTAGACTTAGACTGCTCCATAGTGCTTTACTCTGGGTGATTTATAGTGTCAGTACATTCCCCCAACAGTCTGGTCCTCATTTTACCAATCTCAGAAGGATGGAAAGCAGGATCAAACTTCTAGCTGTTGGCAGAGTTAGCCTGAAATACTGCATTCTAGCCACTGAGCCACCATGGCTCATAATGATACATTTTTAGGTGAAACTAAAATTTGTTTCCTTTGGGCTGCAAGGTGAGCAAACTAGTCAGTTCTAGAGGAGATGAACCCTGACTGCTCTTTAGAAGGCCAGGTCCTGAAGATGAAACTCAAATACTTTGGCCACCTAATGAGAAGGAAGGACTCACTGGAGAAGAGCCTAATGCTGAGAAAGATTGAGGGCAAAAGAAGAAGGGGACAACAGAGAACGAAATGGCTGGATGGAGTCATTGAAGCAGTTGGTGTGATCTTAAATGGACTCCAGAGGATGGTAGAGAACAGGAAAGCCTGGAGGAATGTTGTCCTCCATGGAATACGATGGGTTGGACATGGCTTTGCAGCTAACAACAACAAAAATATTTGTTTGTTGTTGTATATGTTTTGCCATATGACCTAAGATTTTTGTTGGCTTTTGTTTCAGAATTTGCAGTATAATTTTCTGCATTTTTCCACTCAAAATAAAAAATAAAAGTAATTTATTGGATTGTGTGTGGGGGGGGGGGGGCGGGGTATTTGCATTTCCGAAGTTCAACAGCTGAAACCAAGTAGGTTTTAGGCTGTCCAGGAAAGAAATTTAAGGTTGCTATAAGGATAGCATGAGTGATTTGAGAAGAGAGCCTTTCATAGATTAGAATTTCACTGATGTCATGCATGTGGACATTTTCTGTCTTCTCTTTTTCAAGGCCCAAGTTTTCTTTCTGTCCACTGAGAAGCTCTGCTCAAATGGAAAGATGAAAATTTGGATAGACAGACACATGGGTAATTCAATTATTCA
Organism: Masticophis lateralis; assembly: GCA_030761175.1. NCBI lineage: Eukaryota > Metazoa > Chordata > Lepidosauria > Squamata > Colubridae > Masticophis > Masticophis lateralis. The sequence goes on from JAUDYJ010000002.1 coordinate 104,394,243, forward strand.
TGACTTTAGTTATCAATTTTAAGATAATTGGATTCATTTTCCAATAAGGTGTTATTAAGCTTCTAGGTGTGAATTGGAAATCTAGGGATTTTAATTCTCGGCAACATATAGATCATTGATATTTTTCTAAATAATTGATAGAATAATTATAAGAAAATATTTATTAGAATTAAGTTTAGTAGTATTTGAGACAGGTGGTAGGTATAAAGGTAAGCTATTTAAAATAAACATACTGTATAATACAGAATTGTTATAAGGATCTGAATCTGTTCCAGTATTTTGGAATGGTACAATAATAATAATAATAATAATAATAATAATAATAATAATAATAATAATAATAATAATAATAATACAAAGAAACAGTGGACCATGTTGTTAACTGCTTTAAGAAGATCACAGAGATTGACTATAAACAATAGCAACACAAAGTAGCAACAATGGTTCATTGTTTGCAAATACCGTTTGCCTCCAAACAAGAACTGATGGGATTACAAAATAGAGAAAATAATGAAGAAACTAAAGTGTTCTAGGACTTTAGAATTCAAACAGACAAGCATCTGCCACACAACACCGCAGACTAACAATTGTTGATAAGAAAGACAAAAAAAGTCTGAATAATGGATGTTGCATCACCTGGAGACAGCAGAAGAAAGGACAAACAACTGGGGAGGGGGGATAACAAAATACAAAGACTTGCAGAGAGAGAGAGAGAGAGAGAGAGAGAGAGAGAGAGAGAGAGAGAGAGAGAGAGAGAGAGAGAGAGGGAGGGAGGGAGAGGGGGGGGTAGAGGTAGATGTCTATGGTAGAAGTAAGCAAAGATAGTCCCAAAAGTAATAGGTTCCTTGGATAAAATCCCAAGACATTTGCAGCACCATCGGCATTGACAAAATCCCCATCAGTCAATTGCAAAAGGCACTTTTATTTGGAGCAGCTTATATCCTGTGGTGATACTTTTCACATCAGCAAACAACATCTGCCTATCCCAGGCCCTTGTAGAGAACTCGATAGGTGGATAAAAGTGCCGCATTCAGGCTAAACATCTGGCTGAATGATCAACCATAGTAAGTCTTTTACACAAATGGAGAAAATGTAATCAAGAAATAATTTTATTGCATCTACCCTATTCAAAAGATCAGAACAACTTTAGAATCATTTGCTTAGTTAAAACAGACTCTTGGTTTTTGAGGATGGAATTTATGCTTAAATATATATACCAATTCATATACATACATCATATATACATACATATATATCAGAATTTTACAGAAAACTAGTATTATGAGATGAACCTAGGAGCAAGATACAGCACAGAGCACACAGAGCCTTTAGATATTTAACAGTAGTTTATATACAGCTAAATATATACAGACATATACATGGTAGATACCTTATCATACATCTGCAGGACAGCAATGAGATACATGACAAGAGATAGATATGCCCTCTAATGGTCACCTATATATAGACACCTCTTAAAAGGTGGGTCCACACACTTAAAGGTGTGTGGACCCACCAGTCTTAACCCGTCAATGCCAGATGATGAATCATTCCCATTGCATCAGCTTTCAGTTGCCTCCGCTTACAGCCTTCCATCAGCTTAAAGCTATTAAATCTACATTCCCTGACAATACATATATACATACATTATATATAAAATATATATTTAATTTATATATATTATATTTCTAAAGCCATGTTCTGTGACAGTATCTTCAATGTCCTTCAGAAGAATGGACCTGATCTCCCAGTGTTCATAGAATTGCTCCACAGGTTGGGACAGTATTTATATATATATATATATATATATATATATATATATATATATATATATATATATATATATATATATATATATATACCACCCTTCTCCCGAGGAACTCAGGGCGGTGCACAGCCACAGTAAAACAACATATATTACACAATTTAAAAAATAGATTAAAACATATTAAATAATTTGGCTCTATATTAAAAACTCAAAAACTAAAACACCCATTAAAATTCGTTATTTAGCCAGCCCAGCCTGTTGAAACAGTAAGGTCTTAAGAGCATGGTGAAAGGCAGGAGAGGTGTTACATGGGTGCGCCGTGTTGCTCCCATAATCACCCGCATGGCCACATTCTGGATCAGTTGGAGCCTCCGAGTGCTCTTCAAGGGGAGCCCCATGTAGAGAGCATTAGAGTAGTCCAGACGGGAAGTGACGAGGGCATGGGTGACTGTACGCAAGGCACAGTAATAGGGCTGACAACTAAAGATGTCAGTCCTATTACTTTACTAGCATCCTGTACATTCTCTGGTATATAAATTTAAAACACTTTTAAAGAGATTAAAGATTATCTGAGAACAAATCCCTGGAATTAAAACTTAATATATTGTGTTACAGACAGCAAAATACTTTTACTACTTCATCTTTTAGTACCTGAATTTGCAACTCAGGTTTTTGTCATCATCAAACTAGCACAACTTTCAGAAGCTCTCTTTTGTATCTGTTCTAACCCTTATAATCATATACTTATATTCTTCGTTTTTTAGATTTCAGAATCAGATATTTGTGAATCCTAATGGAATGCTGAAGATTGAAATACTCAGAATAGATATTAGTTATTTCTTTTATCTAGTTGTAACAGTTACATGTACGCACATATGCACAAACAGATATTCCTATAAGTTTTTTTTAAATCTTTATCTTTTAGTCCACCTTACTCTCAGATGAAACATTTCCAACGTACCAGCCAAGTATGTATGCTCCCTCTCTTTAGCTGCTCCTTCAATCTGGTATTCAAAAGATTCCTTAAATAGCATCTTTTAAAGAGGAACCAACATTTTAAATATAGTTTGCATTTTTAAAAAAAGCTTAAAAGAATATTGTCCTACCCCATAAACATTCTGTTCATATTGCATTGGGAGGGATTGGGGGTTATATCTGAAAACAACTGTGTTTCCCCAAAAATAAGACTGGGTCTTATTTTCTTTTCAGCCCCAAAATAAACACCAGGTGCTATTTGGGGGGGGATGTCTTACCCACTTAATTTAGGATCACCACAGCCATGCCTCTCATGCCCTAACACCTGTCATGCCAGTGCCACCACTTACAGCAAGAGACTTTGTGGTGTGTTGTGCTGTTGTGCACATGAGCAGCAGCACCGGTGTGATGCACCTTGTGGCATTGTGTCATAAACAGCGGCACCAGCACGATGAACGTTGTGGAGTTCTGTCATGAGCAGCAGCACTGGTGCAACGAGCCAGGCGGTATCTGGTCATGAGCGGCCACAAGTGACCACAGAAGAAGTTGGGCAGCAGCGCAACAGGTGTTAGAGCATGGGAAGCGTGGCTGTAGTGGTCCTAAGGTAAATGGGTGCAGGGCATGTAGGACAGCTCCAAATACCCACGCCCACCATAGCTTGATTTTTACACCTGTGCCTCGTATAACCAGGCAGTGGGCGGGGCTTAACTCAGGCTTATTTTGGGGTAGGTTGTATTTTTTGGGAAATGCAGAAAATACTTGCAAGAAGTAGTAAAATGAAGAAGAGAGGAGTAAAATTGGCTTGCAAGCATTTCAATCTGTTACAGACAGCCTTTCAAGCTGATATTGAGCCTTGGTTTTAATGAACACTGCTCAAAAAAGCCTGCAGCTAATGCCATAAGCACTTTTTCCTATCCTCATCAATGAATCTACTTAGAAAATGGTAGTACATAGCATAACAGGACTCAGGCATTCTAAGCTCAATGTTTCTCTGCATTATTATTGCTTTATGTTGTTAAAGGTAACAGTATTTGATTCAAACGAGGGGAAAAAAAGAACCAGAGGAAATAAGTATTCCCCCTCATTTGGGATCAATGCTTTGAATTTCACACAGACACTATCTGGTCATTCACTCAATGCTCAGAGAGTACCTGTAAAAGTATATTCACAAAAATAGTTTGCTGTATTTGGCTATTTTATCTCTTCACTTTTCTTCAAAATTAATAACCACCATGGTTTGCATTATATGTAGGTCTAAAATTTAAAAAATCTAGAGAGCAGACTGAATTTCCTACTGTGTGAATTTCTCAGAAGGTGATATATTACGTCTTACTCTACATTTCTCACTCCTTTGAGAATAACTTTAAATGCCAGATAAGAGAGTTTTTATAGTATAAAAAGGTCTTATGGCACTGATGACCAATAGAGTTTTTCAAAACAGCTAGATATCTCCCATTATCTCAAAGGTGCTTTTTTTCTTCAAAAAGCAACTGACTGCTTTTCCCTTGAAAAAGAAGAACATTTTGCTTCTCATCCAAGAAGCTTCATCGGTTCTGATGGCGGGGGATGGAAGGATAGGTTCTGAGAGGATAATGGTGATGGGGAATGGAAAGATTGTATATCTTTGTAGTCATTTGATCATTAACACTTTTTTTTTATAAGACTGCAAAGAAATACAATAGGAAAAAAAAAACAGTCCAGTAGCCTTTTGAAGAAAAAAAAACAAACCACCTTTCAGATAACTATGACCTGGATAACTGACAAACTACACAGATATATTTCCCATTAGATTTTATTAATTACTGCAGAAGAAAAAGACACTGGCTGAACTTGTGTGGACTTTTGTATGCTTCCCAAAACAATGGTTTGAATACCTACTTAGTTACATTCCTGATGTGGAAAATGAGAAAAAATTTGAACTGCCATGATTAATGTTGATGAAATCTCCTACCTGTAAAAATATACTGGGAATCCACAGTTTCTCATTGCTGCTATAAAACTGTTCTCACTAGTTATATTTATGTAATTTCTTTTCTAGAAACAACAAAATAACATAGGAAAAATATTCCTTTGGAGTCATCGGTGCAAATTGGAGAGGTTTTTGAAGTCTATATGATTTTTCATAAAAAAATTGGTTGAGTCATGAGTTCTGGGAATTTACTCCATCTCTTGGTTATGTACTGTATACATTTGGAGCATTTTCTTCATCCTATAACCTCCCAATTTGCTGTTTCATGAAATTGGATTCTCTTGGTGAAGAATACAATCCCCAGGCTGCAACTGAAGTATTCAATCAAGATATCAGAACTGCCATGCTGCATCTGCTACACTTTGCTACATATCAGTGTCTGCCATGAGTAATGGGGGGAGGGAGCTGTGGGGTGGATGCAAGGGGGGGCTACATTCAAGGGGATCGAAAGTACTCATTATGCTATCCCCAAAAGCCGCCAACAGTTCCAAGATCACATCAGGGAATGCAACAACATCTTACTTGCCAAACCAGGGTCTGTTACCAAAACAATTTGTCTGAATGTAATTGGATGGCTATACATAATCAAGGTGGGTGGGGGGAAAGGGGGAAAAGTTATCCATATGCCTTGAGTGAGAAAAATCAGAACCGGCTTTGCTATGCTGTGACCAGTTTGGCATAGTAAAGTGTACTTGTTATAACCATGGCTTTGAGAGTCTTTCTTTACTACTTAACCAACTTGACATAGCTGACACAAAGGGTCTCCCTCCCTCTCCCTCTCCCTCCCTCCCTCCCTCCCTCTCTCTTTCTCTCTCTCTCTCCCTCTCCCTCTCCCTTATATTGCTTTGAAATGGGAGTTTGGCAGCTGGCTCCATCAACTGAGGAAGCCCTTTAGGGTACCAGCACCACTATTATTCAATGACATCCTTGATACTTTCTCAAAATTGTTAATCTGTTCATTGGGCATTAATGTATTCTTTAGGATCCTAAAGAAAAATGCAAAAAAAAAAAAAAAAAAAAAAAGCCCAAACCCTAAACTAAACTTCCCCTCTATTTTTCTTTATAAACAAGTGTGTGTGTGTGTGGGGGGGGGGGGGGCAGAGAGAAATTTTCTCCTATGTCTTTTCTGAGTATAGTTTATGTCTAGATAAAATTGTCCTGGAAATTTTGCACAACTTGAAAGGTGCTTCCTCTAATCATTCTGCTCAGTGTGTGAGTACTTTGAGAGCCTCATTTATTAAATAGGCCCTATCTTCTATTTGCTGCTGCCTATTTAATTATGGTTTGAAGAACTAGCATGCTCCACATAAAAGATTTGGCTTCATATTTTCTTGGCACAAGAAATATGATACCACATGTTGTATCTTTTCATCTGATGGAATGAAGGACACTTGAGTCATGGTTTTGTAGGGTGTGCCATACTTAAACTTCTACATGAACTCTATATGAGTAGTTGTAGACAGACGAGGCAATAAAGTCATCAAAAATTATAGCTTAATATGGTGTAATAAAGACATCTGAATCTCACTTTCATTATCATTGAGTAAAGTTCACTAATTTGATGAAGTATAGTTTAGGAAACCCTTTCAAGGATACTGGTTAATATTTAAATCTGCAGATACCCAGATTTACTATTTTGTTTTGTTTTGTTTATTTTTATTTTATTATTTTACCGACATGCCATCCATCTCATTTAGGGATGACTCTGGGCAACTTACAAACATTAAAAAAGGATAAACCATTAAAATGATAAAGCATTAAATGCAACAATAATAATAAGACAAAAAAGTCTGGATTGTGAGTGTGGCAGAACTTAGAGACAGCAGAAAAGAAAAGAAGGAACTGGAGAAGATAACAAAATGCAAAGACCTACCGTATTTTCCGGCGTATAAGACGACTGGGCGTATAAGACGACCCCCAACTTTTCCTGTAAAAATATAGGGTTTGGGCTATATTTGCTGTATAAGACGACCCCTCTTCCAACGCACCCCAAATAAAAATTAAAAAACATCAACTGGCTCACCCACAATGTAAAAGCAGCTGTGCTAGACCCAAAATGGCCCCTGCAATAAGCAGGAACCTCACACAGCCACAAAAAGCCCAAAAAAACAACTTTTACATTGTGGGTTTACACACACAAAATTCCACATACAGCTTTGTGAGATTTTGTGTGTTTGTGTAGTTAGAGTGAAACACTACAGAAACACATTAAATCTCAGAAAGTTGCACACATTTTATTTTTATTTATTTTTATTTTTATTTTTATTTTTATTTTTATTTTTATTATTTTTATTTTTATTTTTATTATTTTTATTTTTATTTTTATTTTTATTTTTATTTTTATTTTTATTTTTATTTTTATTTTTATTTTTATTTTTATTTTTATTTTTATTTTTATTTTTATTTTTATTTTTAATTTTTATTTTTATATGAAAGCTAAATTTAAAACTTCCTAGCCTAAAACTTAGACCTAGCCTTTAAATGGCTAGGTCTAAAAAAGAACAACTAAAAAACCCCCCAATTAACTATTTTTTTTAAAGCTCCCAAAGGGGGGAAAAAACTTACCCAATAGAACAGGGGTCTCCAACCTTGGCAACTTTAAGACTTGTAGACTTCAACTCCCAGAATTCCTCAGCCAGCTTTGCTTTGCTGGCTGAGTAATTCTGGGAGTTGAAGTCCACAAGTTGCTTGCATCAGCAAGCAACTAAATCTCCCTGCCTGCAATCAAGCAGGCAGGGAGATTTAGTTGCTTGCTGATGCAATGGATTGCAGGCAAGGCAAGGCAAGCGTTGCGGCTAGCAGCTAAGGTAAGCAAGCTGGAGGTGGGGGGGGGGGATTTTTGCTACGGAGCAATTAGCAGGCAAAAATTAGCAGCTGGGATGGCCAGCGTTATGTAAAAGAAAAGTTTTTCCCTTTTACACAGCGCTTGGCCATCCAAGCTCTGGCGATCCCAGCTGAGTTGCCTGCTAATCTCAGCTGGGATGGCTAGCGTTGTGTAAAAGGAAAGTTTTTTCCTTTTACAGGGGGCTTGCGTGTAACTCAGCTGATTAGCGGCAACTCAGCAGGCAATTCAGCTTGGCTCCTTAGAGCCATTTAAGGCTCGTCAAAGCCTTTCAGGCTGCTTTGCCTGGTTACAGGAGACCGACACCTGGCGTATAAGACGACCCCCAACTTTTGAGAAGATTTTTGTGTGTTAGAAAGTCGTCTTATATGCCAGAAAATACGGTACTTTGGACCGGAACCATCCTGCAGGGATGGGGGAAAAGGAGGGGTACCTCAGACGACCAAGAGGAAAAGTCAAGTTTCTTGGAGGTCAGAGGGAATCCTCTGTGAGTTGGCGGTGGGGAGCGGCAGCCATTGCGGATGCCACGAAGCTGGGATAACCAGGCAAGAGATGTGCAGGAGGAGAGTGGATTGAAACAGAGCAGTTTGAAGCCGGGTGAGTTACAACCAACCCAGGCTTGCAACAACACTTAGAACAATATTATTAACTATAAGACCCCTAGCTTTAAAACAGCGGCTGAACAACAAAGGGGTTATGGAAAGTTTAAAATGTAGTTTTAAAGAGACAAAGACACAACAAACAACTAACTCTAGAACAGAATTAATGGAATTAAATATCGTGACATGGTGAAAAGACTGGATATTTTAAAACTGGAATTGGATAAAAAAATGATTTGATACTTTTAAAATCAATGGAGGAAAAGTAACCAACTGGATTGTTATATAATTATAACAAAATGGATACTTGCATGACTAATGGAAAATGTGGATTGTAGAGGGACACCTTCTGGTCTAAAAAGGAACATTGTAACTTGTTTTTGTTATGGACAATTTTGAACTTTACAGATAACAGTTGTGGGATTTTGTGTAGGAGGTTTTTTTTTTTTTTCCTTGTCTGCAGGCAGCTTGAGTTTGATGAAAAGAAAAGGAAACTACAATGGAACTCCTATAATTGAAATAAAAACAATTTAATAAATTGGCGTAGGAACAAAAGAAGGATTTAGCACAGGCTCAAGAGAAGGGAATTGGATGCATTTTATCTGGATTAAAAATAAGAAAAAGACTTAATGTGACATATGGAGGGCAAAATTTGAAGACTTTGAAAATGGAAGGAAATATATACCAGCAGGCAAAAATGTGAAGAAATGAGGTAGACACAGCTGGAAAAAGAAAAAAGAAGAATTAAAACAATGTGATTAAAAATGAAAAATGTATAGGTTTTCACCCTCCCCAGATGCATAGAGAGGATCTGGAGCCAGGTAAGAAATGGGCCTACTGGGTGTGCGTGCCAGGACCGGGGGGAGGAGGTCACATATGCATGTGCGGGGTGGGATGCATAGAATTATGGGTTTGGGTACACACACACGTGAACCTCCCCTCTCCTGGCACACGATGGCAAAAAGGCCATCACTGCTATATGCTATAGTGCCTGAAAACTTTTTCTTTTCTTTTCTTTTTTTTATAAATTGGTGATATGGAGTAGTTAAGAGGTAAAATGGATACAGTTTGAGGCATCAGTTTGTCCACAAATACTATAAAAAAGAAAATCAGCCTTGCTTGCTATAGGGCTACAAATAGAGTGCTAATTCTCTATTATTAGGTATTTGTCCACCCTTGATTTAAATAGACAGAAGCTCCCTAATATTCAGAAGATATTTCGCTTAGATTTATTACATAGTTTCAACTGGATATAGCATTGCTTATAGATTAGAAGTGAGAAACCTTTTAAGTATGGAGCATGAAATTCCAAGAAAGCATAGTGGTAGCTTCACATTATCAGGAATCAGGCTCTCTTCTTAATTGCACTTATATATATAGCCTCATTAAAGTGCTAGTCTAGATACTTCACCACATTCACAACTGTATAAATGTCCATCACTGACCTTTTTCATATGCTCAAACCTACATGCTAGCTCTGTCCTAAGCAGCTCTACTTACCACAATGTTCCACAATTATCCTTTTGGCAGAAGCAAGCAAGATGATTGTCCTTGTTGAGACACTATGCATCACTTCATTCTGCAATTCTAGTAGCCAGAAGAAGCTTCTGCACATATGTTTCACAAACATAAGGAGCCTTTTCCAGCTATTACTGTAAAACTACCAGATAAGGGGCTCAGAGGGACATGAAATGAAGCAATCTGGCTGCTTCACGGGTAAAACCAGGAATCTTTCTTTCCTGTGCAGCTTCAAAGGAATGCTTTAAATCATTATCATGACATAATCTGAATAGATTTGGATATCTGATGGCACGAGGAGCATCATGAATAAAAATCTTCTTGGTAAAATCATTTTCCTGTCACTTGTTTGTCAGTGAAAATGAGAGATAAACAAAGCCAAGGAGAACATCACCTCAATCTAACCCTAACCTGTTGTGCCACTGGTCCTTTGATTTAACTGAAAATGAGCAAATAAAGCCCTCCACCCCAATAATATTGTTTTAATATTCCAGAAAAACAAGCAAACCATGAACAATGACCTATGTGAACTTGTTTTATTCTTCTTCTCTTTCTGATCATCATAGATTGAGGGCTGAAAATAATTTTCGATAATCTTCACAATATGATCCAGAGCAGCTTCTTGAAGGTGCTCTCTAGCAAAAGTAATTTATGTGATGTTTCTTTAGAAAAGAATTTTATAAAACAGGTAGCAACTCTCTGGATATTTATGTGTATCCTATAGAGATCTTCTAGACCAAATTGGCATTGGGGACTGGCATCTTTGTCTAAGGATTGAATCTTTTATACATCAATATTGAAAATCTTATCCTTCTTTGATCATTCAGATATAGCAATTATGGACAGGAAATACTTATTCCACTCTCATGTTCCTAATTCTTGCTGTTTGTTACCAGTGTTGTAGAACAGACCTGAAGAAGAATTGCTGTATCTCAGCATGAGCATAATATCCAACCACTTGGGAAGTTCTTGTGAATTAACTATAATGGTGTTCAGTCTAATAAAACTGAAGTTCTTCTTTAGATTATCCCTTCAATACAAGAAGATTAAGAGTGAAGTGGTCAGGGCCTAAGTGCTTGTCATTCTCATTTTATCATTTTGAATGCCTGCAATTTTTTTTTTTTTTTGCCACAAATGTTAGAACCTTAATGCCTGTATGTAAGATATACATACATTCTACTATTGCCATGTATTTTTATATACAAAAAGAGAGAAATGTCTCAGGCTTTATAGTTCAATGACAAGGAGGCAGGGAATGTTGTGGGTCCCTTCCCCTAGGGAGATACACCTGGTGGGACCCAAAAGAAGGGCCTTCTCCATGGTGGCCCCCTTTTTCTGGAACATCATCCCCCCCCAGAGATTAGAATGGCCCCCACTCTAGCACTCTTCTGGAAGGTGCTGAAGACTTTGCTCTACCAGCAGGCCTGGGGAACCCAGAGCAGGATGGAGCCCATTAAATGGCTCATATGAGGTGCTGTCACCAGGGCGCGGGGTGGGGGTGATTTTAGTATATTAATTTATTATATGACTCTTCTTTTATTAGTTTTATTGTTTTTATTTGGTTTTATATTCTGTAAGCCACCTTGAGTTGCCATGTGTGAATAGGTGGCATTATAAATTCCCCAAATAAATAAATAAATAAATAAATAAAATAACTTGAGGGCCAGCTGGATACATAAACAATAACTGTACAATTGAATACAACCAGAGGTGATATACAGACACAGTATCTTTATTGAAAATCTTTCTACGGAACACTCTTTTGACCTTTGAACCACTGCACCCCGCCACAGGGAGGTGGAACTGATGAGGTGGTTCCGTCCCAAGCACCTGATGGATCCAGATAAGTTCCAGACAGAGCTTGGGCCATTTCCTGAGGCTCTAGCTCACAGCTCGACTGAGGACCTAGTGGCCGCCTGGGATAGGGTGGCCACTGGAGCTTTGGACCGGGTCATGCCTATGTGGCCTCTGACCCGGCTATGGTCTTGCCTGGCTCCTTGGTTTACCGAGGAGCTGAGGGAGATGAAGCACCAAAAAAGATGCCTAGAGAGTTGTTGGAGGGCCACTCGTTCCGAATCTGACCGAACACTGGTAAGGTCTCATATTAAGACCTACCTAGTGCTGATAAAAGTGGCAAAATGTAATTATTTTTCCACTCTTATTGCATCATCAGATAATCACCTGGCCTCCCTTTTTAGGGTGACCCACTCCCTACTCTGACAGGAAGTGCAGGAAGACCCCTTGGAGGGTAGAGCCGAGGACTTTGTACAGTATCTGTATGACAAAATCACTCAGATTAGGGAACATCTGAACTTGGATGGGATAGATTCAGGGGAGATGATGGAGACAGGTCTTGAGAATTTTATATGGGAAGAGTTTGATTTTGTGAAAGGGGGCAGAGGTCAACCCTGAGGCCCCTTGTTTGTGGGGTGCCACAGGGGTCAGTTCTCTTGCCCCTTCTGTTCAACATTGATCTGTCCTCCCCCTTCAGAGACCCACAAAAACACAGCCAGCCGAGGGTTAAGAATCACTTGGCACACTCCACAGTTCTTATCTCAACCTTGGCAGCGATATGCACACCGTCTGCCAAGGACTTTATTAGGTTACACAAACAAGAAAATCACCTATGTAGCTTTGCCGTTCATCTAGCTTCCAAGACTACGAGGTTGCTATGTTTGTTTTGCTTTGTTCGTCACAAACTTCTTGACCCACCATCCTATCTTATATAGATGTGGTCCAGTGGGTGTGGTCCAGTGGTCCAGTGACTCATTGATCCTGTGACTCCAATCCAGTGACTCAGGTCTATTTCCTCATACGTCGCAGCTGCAGTAATCTTTTCTCTCGCCTTCTTTGGCGTGCGTCCAGGAATGACGTCTCTCCCTCACTCTCATCTGAGACACCTGTTTCCCCACTACTTGGCTCTCTTTCAGCTGGCACCTGAGACGGTGCCAGAGGGGGGGGGGGCTGGGAGATCTGGCTGGCTCCTCTTCCTCCTGCTCAGAGCTTCCTTCCTCCAATGGGATAGGCTCAGAGGATGGGGCCACAACACTATCCCCCACCGCAGGGCCCTTCCCCCGGGTCTGACGGTCAGGATGGGGTCGGGACGGGAACTGTTCGTGGAAAGCCCGCACCAGGTCAGGGGCCTGAACGGCAGACGTGTCCACCCAGGTGAAATCCTCGGCCCCGTACCCTTTCCAAACGACGAGATATTGGAAGTGCCCCTTCAGCCAACGGGAGTCCCGAATACTGTCCACCTCATACGTCGAGGCGTCGTCCTCGTCGGCTGCGGCTGGGGGGGGCAGGCGGCGGCGGGCGGCGGAGAAGGCTAGCGGGAGTCTCAGGGACCAGGAGGGACCGATGAAAAACGGGGTGGAGCCGCATGGAGCGGGGTAGAGTCAACCGATAGGCCACCGAGTTGATGACCGCCTCGATGGGGAAGGGACCGATAAAGCGGTGGGCCAGTTTCCTCACCGGCTGGTCCATGGGGAGGTGTTTCGTGGACAGCCACACCCGATCTCCAACTTCCAGCGGTGGCGTCGCCTGGCGGGCACGATCGGCGAACCGTTTATAGTCCTCTTTCGCCCGGATCAGCTGCCGCCACACCAGTTGCTGCACCGCCTGCAGCTCCGAGAGGAAGTCCCGGGTCTCAGGAACAGGGGAGTCCATGATGGTCAACGGAAAAAACCGTGGATGGTACCCGACGTTGGCATGGAACGGTGTCATCTGGGTGGAGGTATGTTGGGAGTTGTTAAAAGCGAACTCCGCCAGGGGAAGGTACTCGGCCCAGTTGTCCTGCTGCTGGTTGACAAAACAGCGGAGGTACTGCTCCAGTATGCCAATGACCTTCTCCGTGCCCCCGTCAGTCTCCGGATGGTGTGACGACGACAGGCACACCTGCACCTCCAGCGCAGCCATCAGGCTTTTCCAGAAGCGGGCCGTGAACTGGGCCCCGCGGTCCGAAACCACCCGGTCCGGCAGGCCGTGGAGGCGGAAGATGTGTTGCAGGAACAGGCGAGCCGTAGTACGAGCCGAGGGCAGGCCGCGGCACGGGATGAAATGTGCCATCTTCGTGAGCGCATCCACCACCACGAGGACGGTCGTGAACGTAGCGGACAAGGGCAGGTCAGTCAGGAAGTCCATGGAGATGGCTCCCCACGGTCTCTCCGGTGTCGGCAGCGGCTGGAGGAGTCCAGGAGGGGGGCCGGACGTGGCTTTGGCCTGTTGGCGTGGCACACAGGACGTCACGTAGGCGTGCACATCGTGCCGTACCCGAGGCCACCAAAAAGTCCGCGTCACTAGGTTCAAGGTCTTAAAGAAGCCGAAGTGCCCCGCCGCGGGGTTGTCATGGCACTGGTTCATGACGAGGGCTCGGAGCGGACTTGTGGGCACGTACAGCCGACCCCGGTGCCTGAGCAAGCCCTCCTCCATGGTCCATGGGGACGCGGGGCCGACGTCCGCTCTCCGCTGCTGCGACCAGTCGTCCCGTTGCTGCGCTTCCAGCACCTGAGTCCGCAGGTCCACCGGTTCCTCGACCGCGGCCAAGGAGTCCGCTGGCAGCACCGTCCGGGGGGAAAGGGAGTCCTTGGGGCAAAAGTATTCCGGCTTACGGGATAGCGCATCCGCCCTCTGGTTGAGGTGGCTCGGAATGTATGTGACGTGGAAGTTGAACCGGGCGAAAAACAACGACCACCGGATCTGCCGCTGGTTCAAATTCCTGGCCGTGGTGAGGTGTTCCAGGTTCTGATGGTCCGTCCGCACCTCCACCTGGTGTCGGGCCCCCTCGAGGTGATGTCGCCAAGCCTCGAACGCGGCCTTGATAGCCAGCAACTCCTTTTCCCAGATGGTGTAGTTGCGCTCGGAAGGAGTGAGTTTCCGGGAGTAGTAAGTGCAGGGAAAAAGAGTGCCGCCATCCACCGGAGCCTGTAGCAGCACCGCTCCAATCGCCACATTGGACGCGTCTGTCTCAACCACGAATGGACGGTGTGGATCGGGGTGCCTCAGGACCGGCTCCGTGACAAAGGCCTGCTTGAGAACCTCGAAGGCCTGCTGCTGTGGGGGCCCCCACTGGAACGGAACCTTCTTCCAAAGGAGCTGGGTCAACGCACGGTCAGGGTGGCAAAGCCCGGGATGAAGGTCCGGTAGTAGTTGGCGAATCCCAACAGATGCTGGACGTCCTTCACCCAACGTGGGGGTTCCCAACTGCGCAAGGCCGCCACCTTGTGTGGATCCATCGTGATGCCCTCGGGGGTGATGATGTGCCCGAGGAGCTCTATGGAAGTCTGGAAGAAGTAACATTTCTCCAACTTCGCATAGAGCTGGTGCTCCCGCAGGTGCTGCAGGACCTGGCAGACATGCTGGAGGTGACTTTCCGGGGTCCGGGAATAGATCAAAATATCATCCAGGTAGATCACCACGAACCGATCCAGCATGTCCCGGAATACGTCGTTCATCAAGTGCTGAAAGACCGCGGGGGCGTTGGTCAACCCAAATGGCATGACGGTATATTCAAAGTGTCCGTATCGGGTGCCAAATGCCATCTTCCACTCGTCCCCCTCTCGCATCCGCACCAAGTTGTAGGCTCCCCGGAGGTCGAGCTTGGTGAAAATCGAGGCCTCCCGCAACCTCTCCATCAGCTCCGGGATCAGCGGCAGGGGATAGCGATTCCGTACCGTGATGGCATTCAAGCGCCGGTAGTCGCAATACAGGCGCAAGTCCCCCGTCTTCTTTTTCACGAAGAGGACTGGGGCCGAGAGCGGGGAGGTCGAAGGCCGGATGAACCCACGGGCCAGGTTCTTGTCCAGAAAGTCCTGTAAGGCGGCCAGCTCGGGCTCCGACATGGAGTACAGGCGTCCCGAGGGCAGGGGCGCGTTGGGCATCAAGTCCACCGCGCAGTCGTAGGGTCGGTGCGGGGGCAAGCGATCCGCCTCCTTCTCGCTGAACACGTCGGCGAAGGATGTCAGCTCCAAAGGCAAGGAGACGTTCGGGGCAGAGACGTCCTGGCTGGCACAGGTGTGGCGAAGGTGGTTGACACACTGCAGGCTTGGGAACGAGATGGCATTTCTCGACCATGCCACCTGAGGGTCGTGCGCCCGAAGCCAGGCCATCCCCAGGACCAAGGGGAAGTGCAGGTCCGCCGTCACGTAAAACTGGATCGCCTCCTCATGGTTCCCAATGGCAAGGCGCAAGGGCTGAGTAGCGAAGTTGATGGGCCCCGCCACAAGTTCCCGCCCATCAATAGTTTTGACCCTCAACAGAGGGTCCACTGGAACCAAGGGAACCTTGTAATGGGCCACAAAGGCCTGGTCCATAAAGTTCGTGGTGGCCCCCGAGTCCACCAGCGCATGCGCCTGGAGCCGCTCCGACCGGCTAGCCAACAACACCTGGGTGTTCAAAATCAGGTGCCGAGGGGGCTCACAGTCCACAGCCGCCACCTCCGGCGGGGCATGGTCACCTGCCTGACCCGAGTTTCCCCTAGGCCAGGCCTGACCCGTTTCCCGGCTGGTCACGCCAAGGCTCCGGAACAGGCTTGAGCGATCCACTCCACTTCCGGGGACACGAGGCGGCGAAATGTCCAGCCTCGCCGCAATAGAGGCACAACCCCCCTTGGCATCTCTGCATCCGCTCCTGGGCCGTCAGTTGAGGTCTGGCTGCTCTGAGCTCCATGGGCTCCTCAGCCGTCGCCACCAAGCGCAGTACGGTCTGGGGCACTGTCGGTACGAAACGCGGGGGTGCCGGCACTGTCGGTGGTTCCGGAAGAGCCCTACGGGGCCGTCGCCATTGTAGGCGGGCGTCGATGCGCAGGCAGTGGATCACCAGCGCGTCCAGGGTCTGTGGCGCCTCCACCCGAACCAGCTCATCCTGCATCTCATCGCAGAGGCCGTCCTGGAAGGCATCCATCAGCGCCGCCTCATTCCAGGCCGAATCCTGGCCTAGAAATCGGAACTCCGCAATATAGTCCTGCAGGGGGCACTTGCCTTGGCGGAGGTCCTTGATGCGCCTCACTGCTGTCTGCACCCGGAGGGGGTCCTCAAACATGGTGCGCAGGTGTTGCAAAAAGCCCTGATAGTCCAGAAGCAAGGGGCTGTCTTGCAGCAACAGGGGCGTGGCCCATTGGGCGGCAGTGCCAGAGAGGGAGCTGATAATAAAAGCCACCCGAACCCGGTCATCCGGAAAATCCTCCGGCCGCATTGCCATGTACAGCTGGCACTGTCCCAAGAAGGCCGGGTACATTTCCTGCTGCCCAGAAAACTTATCTGGCATGTTCACTGGGCATCTTGGACGGGGAAGGGGAGCAGGTGGAGCTGCTACAGGAGCATTTCCCAAAGCAAGTTGTGCAGTTAGCTGTGCTACTTGCTGTTGCAGAAGTTGATTGGCCTCCAGCATCTGCTGTACCTGCTGCTGCAGCTGTTGGTCCATCGTGGGTTAACGATGGAGTTTTGGGTGACGAACAAGATGATCTTTTCCTCCCCCTTCAGAGACCCACAAAAACACAGCCAGCCGAGGGTTAAGAATCACTTGGCACACTCCACAGTTCTTATCTCAACCTTGGCAGCGATATGCACACCGTCTGCCAAGGACTTTATTAGGTTACACAAACAAGAAAATCACCTACGTAGTTTTGCCGTTCATCTAGCTTCCAAGACTACGAGGTTGCTATGTTTGTTTTGCTTTGTTCGTCACAAACTTCTTGACCCACCGTCCTGTCTTATATAGATGTGGTCCAGTGGGTGTGGTCCAGTGGTCCAGTGACTCATTGATCCTGTGACTCCAATCCAGTGACTCAGGTCTATTTCCTCATACGTCGCAGCTGCAGTAATCTTTTCTCTCGCCTTCTTTGGCGTGCGTCCAGGAATGACGTCTCTCCCTCACTCTCATCTGAGACACCTGTTTCCCCACTACTTGGCTCTCTTTCAGCTGGCACCTGAGACGGTGCCAGGGGGGGGGGCTGGGAGATCTGGCTGGCTCCTCTTCCTCCTGCTCAGAGCTTCCTTCCTCCAATAGGATAGGCTCAGAGGACGGGGCCACAACAAACATTTATGTGAAGCCACTGGGTGAGATCATCTGTGGTTTCAGGCTGAAGTGCCACCAGTATGCTGATGATACTCAGCTATACATCTCCACCCCGGACCACTCCAATGATGCCCTTGAAGTGATGTCCCGATGCCTGGAGGCTGTACGGATCTGGATGGGGAGAAACAAACTCAGGCTCAACCCATCCAAGACTGAGTGACTATGGTTTCTGACATCCCGATATAGTCAGTTGGCGCCATCACTGACTATTGGGGCAAATCACTGGCCCCCACAGAGAGGGCTCGCAACTTGGGTGTCCTCTTAGATTCACGGTTGTCTTTAGAAGAACACCTCATGGCTATGGCCAGGAGGACTTTTTATCAGGTTCGCCTGATTCGCCAGTTGCGTCCCTTTCTGGATCGGGACTCGTTAAGTACGGTCACTCATGCTCTCAACACTTCCCGCCTGGACTACTGCAATGCTCTCTACATGGGGCTCCCCTTGGAGAGCACCTGGAGGCTCCAACTGGTCCAGAATGCAGTCGTGGGTAGTTATGGGAGCGACGTAGCGCTCCCATGTGGCTTCCCTCCTGCCGAGCTGCACTGGCTCCTGGTGGTCTTCCGGGTGCGCTTCAAGATTCTGGTTACCACCTTTAGAACGCTCCATGGCATAGGACCAGGGTATTTACGAGACCGTCTTTTGCCACCAGTAACCTCTCATTGACCAGTACGCTACCATAGAGAGAGGCTTCTTGGGGTGCTGTCGGTCAAACAGTGTCAACTGGTGGCCCCCAGGGGGAGAGCCTTCTCTGTGGGAGCACCTACCATCTGGAACGAGCTCCTACCGGAGATACAGAGGTTCCGGATCTGCGCACTTTCCGCCATGCCTTAAAACATTCTTATTCCAACAGGCGGGCCTGGCCTAATTTTCCCTTTTTAAATTATTTTAAATCTGTCCTAAATTGGGTGTTTTTAATTATTGGGCCAAAATATTTATTGTATTCTAAATGTCTTTTAACATTCATATTATATGCATTTCATATTGGCTGTTCACCGCCCTGAGTCCTTCGGGAATAGGGTGGTATAAAAATAATAAAATAAAATAAATAAAATATAATATAAAATAAAATAAAATAAAATAAAATAAAATAAAATAAAATAAAATAAAATAAAATAAAATAAAATAAAATAAAATAAAATAAAATAAAATAAAATAAAATAAAATAAAATAAAATAAAATAAAATAAAATATAAAAACACTCAGCTGGTCTCTTTCTCTTTCTCATCTCTCTCTCTCATATCTATCTACATACCTATCTATCTATTATCTATCTATCTACCTATCTATATCTATCATCTATCTATCTATCTATCTATCTATCTATCTATCTATCTATCTATCTATCGTCTATTTATCTATGAACAAGTATTTTTCTTGTAAAACATGTTTTTGTTTTGTTTTTTAATTATCTCTTCCAGCTATTCTATATTGGATACAGGTTGGCCTTACTGTGTATGTCATTAAAAGGCTGTGTCACAATCGGGCACAACAGTAGAATTTCTTCTGGCATAAAATTCAATAAGCTATATCAGAATGATCATATTGTAAAAAATGAGGTCATGGAACAGTTAATTCAATGAAGTAAAATTAAAGGTGTAAGACTTCTCAGAAGAAACAGTATTAATATTTCATTAGAAATAAATTGTAAAATAAATATATTAAGTATTACAATTGTAAGGTATTGGTGCTTTACAAAAGCTGTCCAATCTGAAAACATGCACACACAGAAGACTTTTCTTAACTTAAGTGTAACACAAAATAGAAAGCTTCGCCCCCCCCCCTTTTTTTTTTTCAAATGGAAGAGTGAAATGTATTTTGGATCATATACATTGAGAAGCATAAGAAATTGAATTTACTTTTTTTTTTTTTTTTTGCTTTTCATTCTTCTGCTGGAGTTTGTTGAATGGCAGCTCAAGGTGTTAGAGTTCAACTACTGATTCAGCTCTGCGTTCAGATGCATTGTAGTAATGAATGACTCCCCAGAACAAATACAAAAGCAGGAAAAGCTAAGCCTTCATTATCAGGCTGGGTGAACGATGGAACTTAACTGTAACAAAGAGACACCAACTAAGATATTGATAGGACATTTCAGTGTTAGAAATATCATAATTCAGTGCTATTGCAGCCATTCCAGGATTCTGCTCATATACTAGCCAACACAAACAGAGACACTTGGAGTCAGGCAAAAGCAACAAGAACCACTTGAGAAGAGTCTCCAGAGTACTTCATTGCCAGTAAACTATGCTACAAGAGTCTTGCCAAACTGATTGCATTTCCTTGGGAATGGCAAGATAAGGATTCAATATTTCTGGCCCATGCTGCTTATTTCAGTGCAAGGACTCAAAACTCAAAACCCTCTTACCCATCCCTCCAGTCAGTGATGAAATCCATTTTTTTTTACTACCGTTTCTGTGGCGTGGCTTGGTGGATGTGGTGTGGCTTGGTGGGCATGGCTTGGTGGGTGTGACAGGGGAAGGATACTGCAAAATCCCCATTCCCTCCCCACTCTGTGGCCAGCCAGAGGTGGTATTTGCCAGTTCTACAAACTATTCAAAATTTCCACTACCAGTTCTCCAGAACCTGGTCAGAACCTGCTGGATTTCACCCCTGCCTCCAGTCTAGCTGGAGATTCCAACATAAACACACAAATACACACACACACACGCACATTGAAAAAATATCAATTAAATGTAAGCTTAAAGAAATACAACTACATTAAAAAAATAAACAAGCATGTTTATTTTGAGATTGGATAACCATTTGTCTGAAATGGTACAGGGTTTCCTGCCTAAGCAAGGGGTTGGACTAGAAGACCTCCAAGGTCCTTTCCAACTCTGTTATTCTATTCTTCTATTCTATTTGTTCTTAATATCACAAAAATGGCTCCCCATTGGAAATATTTCAAATCCATTGGGAAACTTTTATATCCCAGGAAAATATCTAATAACTAGGGATTGGCAATTTAGAGACATGCAAGTTGCAAAATTCTATCAACATGACCAAAAAACAAATCCAAAGAAAAGGAAAAATAGAGTGGTCAAGTGACTTAGTATACAAATCCTCTATGAACACACTAGCAATATTTTCGCATATATTCTAAAATAACAATTATGAAAAGTTAATGTTATTTTGCTAGAATTATGCATGTCAATTCTTATTTCCCTTAAGGAATATCTGACATTTACCAAAAAGATTTCAAGGCAGTGGATCTTCAAAGGGTCCACATTTTGATGAAAGCTTAAGGAAATCACTTCTTCAATGCTTTTTCATGAAGCAACATTGCCTCCTCATTTTTAAGAGGAAACCAAATGGTTCACATTAATTTGCCTGCTTTGGTGATTTCGTCTCTTCTGGAATTTATAATAACTTTAAGGTTCAGTTTATAATAACTTTAAGGTTCTAGTTAACATCTAATCTCTTGGCACTAACTTACCTGAGACAACAATCTGGCACAAAGTGCCTCACCAAAGCAAATAGTGTCATCTCTTTACCTTGACAAAGCACACCATGTTTTCTCTGTGGTGTGATATTCCACATCAGTGGGATGAAGGCATATTTTTGGAGCATAATAGCAATAGCATTTATATTCCACTTCACAGAGCCTCACAGCCCTCTCTAAGGCCTTTACAGAGTCAGATATTGCCCCCCAACAATCTAGGTCCTCATTTTACTGACCTTGAAAAGATGGAAGGCGGAGTCAACCTTGAGCCTGGTGACATTCGAACTGTCAAATTGCAGGTAGCCAGCAGTCAGCAGAAGTAGCCTGCAGTACTGCATTCTAATCACTGCGCTCCTAATGCTGGAGAATTCTCATGAGGAGAGAGAGGGAGGGAGTGGGAGAGAAAGGGAGAGGGAGTAGGAGAGAGAGAGATTAAATGGAAATTTTCAAACTTGCACCAGTGTCATGACATTCTTAGTGCAAAGGTTAAAGAGTGGAATTTTAAACAAAATGGATTCAGCAACATCTTTGTCTGTGATTGCACACAAAAAGCTAAGAAGTCAAACAGGAATGAATCAGTCATCCCAAACTGAAGAGTAATCTGGTTGACTGAGAACTCAGGAAATAGGAGTTCCAGAGGACAGCTGATTGAGAAAGGCTGAGATGAACAGCTATATATTATACAAATGCATTCTGAGGAAGGTTCTCTTTACTCATTTAAATGAAGCCTCATGTTTCTAGATCTTACTGTCAATACATATTGACCTCCACTTCATTAGAAGGTTTATATTTTATTCAAGCAAGTACATTACTTAGATGTGGAATTTGGCACTCTTTTTTTAACCGAGCAAAAACAAACTGAAAATCTGCTGGCACAATTATGTACTCAGATAATAAGGCTAAGGCTGCTGATTAGCTGATTTATGCACTTATACTTTGTACTTCTCCAATTTAGCAGTTTAGTCAGGAGCTTCGTCATATGTGCTGCAGTTATTCCAAAAACATATTGAAAAAATTTCTTACTGAAGATTTTTGAATAAGCAGCTCATTCTAAATTGACAATAACATCCAAAGCAAACAGGAAAAGAAAGAGCAAACAAAAATATGTATTCCATAAACCTTTATTTTAGGGTTTCATAAATATGCATATTTTCTTCTCTTCTTTCCAACCACCTCTTTCTAGAAGCTTAAATTATCTCTGTTGCTTGGTTAAATTGAACTAAAAATATTTCTATATTTTTTTTAGTGCAGACTACATCCATTTGACAGTTTACTACAATGCTTTCTATTCAATTACGTACCATTCTCAGTGATTCTATGGACCACAGAAATATTTAATAATTTATTCATCACCATAACAATAATAAATAGGAAAAACAATTAGAACTACAGATGTGACCTTAAAATAAACTTAGAACATTATCTCTTTATTATCACTACACTTCAATATTACAAGCACCTTACCTTTGAGAACAAAATCCTTCATCTAGCTCGACCATTTCACAAGGTCTGTAAAGATCAGATAATACAAGTGAAATTAGAATTTTCGCAAACTTAAAGGGTGAAAGAGTAATGTGTACGTTGTTCTGAAGGGTGGGAGAAGCAAAAGTCACTTCTCCTTTTATTCATCCTAAAGATATCCCAAAACATAACAAGCTGGATTTTTGCAATCTAACAGTTAGTAAAATACACTTTACTAACCGTTAGTAAGCAGTTAAGATGCCTCCATAAAGAATGATATCAACCAAGACTCATAAAATGTGCTTCTTGTCCATAAAGCCACTTGGGCATCTTACAACTATGACATCCTTGAGAAAGAGTAGGATAAGCAATTTACAAGTTGGAATTGAGAATTATTTATCTAAAATGCATCTTTCCTACCATTTTTTCACTGGCCTCATCCAAACCACCACAACCTGCAAGTACTAATTTAAAACTTAGTGCACATAAAAGTTCTTCAGTACTTCAAATTATATATTTAAACAGCATACTCTACTTACTGTAGTACTGACTCATATTACTCAGGCCATTCTCTCAAACTGAATCCCTAATCAGGAATGGAGCCACCTCTAATCCTGAACAATGCAGAAACTAGGGAGAATATTGTGGCCAATAGTGTTAAAGTGATCAAGTAAGAACAATATGGTTGAGTTGCATCATTTACCTTTCTAGGTTTTTTTAAAAAAAGTACTCAAGAGGGACTAATTATGGTTCAGCTGGTAATGGAGATATAAGAATAGATCATTATGGGGCCACATAATTTGTTTCCTTTAAAAGTGCTTGAGTACTTTTATAGTACTATTAGTAATATAGTAATATTATAGTAATATTAATGTGTATATAACCCTTTCATAAAATATTAGAAAGAAACAACACATACTGTATGTACATGTATACATAAACACAAACTTAATTGGCATGTTTTGTAAATGTGCTAATATTAGTATCAATGTTCACTGCTCAGAAGCAGCAACACTACATATGGCATTAGTGATGCAATTAACAATGATGTGCTAAAAAGAGGAAAGGAGGTATAGATAACAGTTTTGTTAATTTAATCTTTTAGAAGGTTCTTCTTCTTCTGATGCTAGTAACAGCCATGGTTGAATCAGAATCTCTTTGGTAGGCACAGGACTACAGCCAATGCACATTGGCTGGATCAGATAACTTATGGAGTTCTGGATTGGGGTCTTGGACTAGACTGGGTGTTCTACACACCCTTCTGTTGGAATTAATTGCTGCACACATGCAGTTCAGGTCTCCAAAGGCTGAGACAAACCAGGCTTATGCGAGTTTGTTTTGTACAGAATCAACTCTCATTGTGTGTAGGAGAGGGGGACAGGGGGGAGTAGAAAGCTGAATCTGATTCTTTTTCTCCTGTTATTAGAATGAACAAATCAGTAGTATCACCTGCATAAATTGATTCTTCAAGACGAGGCCTGGATTTCAAATCAGGAATAAATATGAAAAAAAAAACACCCACCCTTCTGCTGCTTTTTAGTGATTGTATTGCTTCATTTAAATATTGTTCCAGAGAAAAAGTATGATTGCTCTGATATTCCCATTCTCAACCATCTCTGCCAAATACCTGGTTCATTTTTCAGTGAAGCTATCAAGACCAGCAAAAGCCACACAGTTGACCAGGGCCTCTGGTGGTCCCAATTTAGTTAGGTGTGCTTGGCATAACATTTCCTCACTGAAGATTAGACCTGGTTCTACAATAACATTGAATGCCTTTTTCTCACCTCAACAGACAACTGATAAAAGTCTCTCTTATTTACCTCTTTATAAACATATAAGCAGTAGGCATGAGCTTAACTGGACTCCAGAGGATGGTAGAGGACAGGAAGGCCTGGAGGACCATTGTCCATGGGATCACGATGGGTTGGACATGACATTGCAATGACAACAACAAAAAGCATATAAGTAGTTTAATCTTATTTTTCTTTTAGAATGAGCATGTTCATTAATAAAATACCCTAAAAAGAGGAACAACCTCGGGGTACCCTTCTTGTGCCTTCTCTTATCAAACATTTGTCTCTGCAGTCTGGACAGGAAAAATTAATCCAACACACCTAAAACATTCTCTCAAAACTCTGAGTGGTAATATTTATAAGAAGGCAAATTAAGATTACAGTGCAAGAGTTCCAATAATATCTTATTTTCAAATAAGGCATAAATATATAAGCAATTTAGGATGGCATTCTAAATTGATACTTTTTCTGTCCCTTTTAGGTGAACAGGGTGCTGGAAGCTGGCACTTTTTAAAATCAGGGCTTGCTTGTATTGTGTTCTGTTGGTAAGTGTTACTCAATTTATCAGTGTGAGAAACAGCTCTCATGCTTTTAAAACATCAAAAAGCTAATCAAAAGCTAAAAACAGAAACACTGACACTGACAATAAAAAGCAATAAAAAAAGAAACCTCTGGAAAACAAGTATATCCCTTAAGAAAAATGTTGCTTTTGTTGTTCTCATCCGTGATATATCCCAGTGCTCTGAAATAATAGAAATGTACTCTGCTGTTTTTTCCATACTGTCCACTCCATTGTTACTTGGTCAAAAGACTCCAGATTCTGTGATTAAAATGTGTGACTCTCTCAACAGATTCCTGAAACTCTGTTATAGTAACACAACAGCACAGAGACTAAACCCTCAAGACTTTGATCTTTCTTTTTATGTATTAGTATTTACCCTTCAATAAATCACGCTGTTTATTGCAGTTCAACAGTGACTGCATCCACTGTTATTTAACTACTCCAAATAATGTATTCTCATCTCTGTTGCATTACTGTTCCTACCAAGGCTAATGATTTCCTGATTTGCACATGCCACTGAGCTGGCAGTAACAAATGATGTTACTCTCTTCTGCATGTTGCAAGTGCTTTAAATTATATTTTACATACCCATTTAAAGGATCATTAGTTAAGTTAATATCTTTGCTATTCAGGAACATCATGCATGTTGGCAAAGAACTGGCTTGTTCACTTTTGTTCTCTAGTAACTTGCAATGCAATCTTGCCAATTCTAAATTACGTATTTTAAATTTTCATTGGTTTCCAGCTCTGTTAAGATTTTAACAGATTAACAGAGTTGGAAGGGACTTTATAAATCATCTAATCCAACCCCCTCCCCCCACTCAAGCAGGAGACCCTACACCATTTCTGACAAATGGCAGTCCAAACTTTTCTTGAAAGATTGGACTCCTACTATTATGGACTAGAACTTAATAAGTTCTTATTTTTTATAAATATATAAAACTGCTTTAATCTATAGCTTTTAGAAACATAGTCTTTGGGAGCATGACACAAACAGCTGCCCCCTCCCCCCAAAAAATCAATTTTGCAAAAGACAGAAAGGTTTTGGTATCCTGGTTGACCACAAGTTAAGCATGAGGTAGTAGTGTCACTCAGCTACTAAAAAAACAACAACCAAAATGTTATATTAGGGTATATTAATAGAAACACAGGATCCAGATCATAGGATTTAAATCTTCCACTCTATTTTGTCCTGGTCAAATTTTATTTGAAGCATTTTGTCCAGTTCTTGAAACTACTATTCAAAAAAGATCCCTGACAAATTGGAACAGATTCAGAAGAGGATTATCAGGATGGTGAACTCTTTAGAAATACCTATGTTTAAAATATCTGGTCTATAGAAAAGACAATAGATGAGGAACATGAAACAATCTTCAAGAAGTGGAAGTGAAGTTACAATGTGTTCCATTGATACAGAGGCCGGACCAAAGCTAATTAACTAAGAGGAGGTAATTCTGGTTATATATCAGAGTAAACTTTAACTGTATGAACTGCCTGCCAATAGTTGATATACGACAGGGGTCCCCAACCCCTGTTAGGAATCAGGACACACAACCAGAGGTGAGCTGCTCCACAGTGCTAGTATCATTGCCTTATCTTCACCTCAGATCATCAGACAATAGATTCTCATTGGAACATAAACCCTATGTGAAGTTTCCGAAAGATGTCCTAATTAATTAATGAGCCATGAGCCAAACTTCAAAAGAAATACAGTCATTTATTAGGAGCTCCATTCTGGCAATATTCGGATGCAGTTAGAACTAATCCCACATAGAGTTACGTTCCCCTATGACCCTGGGTCTCCCCTCCTCCCTGGCCATGTCATAAATCACTTCTCCAATTAACCACTTTGGCTGGCTGTGAAATTAAACACCCTCCCTCTGATTGTGGTCAGGAAGCATGTATGGAATGTAACTTCAGTTAGTCAATCAGCTCTATCAGTTCTCCCTCCCTCCTGCTCATGGCAACTTGAAAACTCCGCAAGTTGACATTCGGCTCCCCTCACTTCCCGAGGGCGACCTGCACAAAGCAAAACAATTTGAGTACAGATACAGAGTTTAAGGATGTGACCCCCCACCTGGCTTGTTTGGATTTTCTGCATGAAACTTGGCTATAAGGCGATCAGCCTGGATGTTTTGACTCTTTATTCAAGATGCCTCTGATAAGGGGTAACCCTTCCACTTGATTAAATATTGGAGTTGTCTCCTATGCTACCTCAAATTGAGGATTTGCTGCACCTCATAATGGGTCTGGCCCCCTATGACCACGGGGTCTGGGTGCTCACGGGGTAGTGGCCTCAGGGTCAATCCAACCACGGGTTTTAAGAGGATACTATGGAATACCAGGTGTATCTTCCCTAGCAGTCGGGGCAACTTCAATTGCACTGTAACCGGGTTGATTATCTTTACTATGGGGAATGGTCCCATAAACTTTGGTCCCAATTTCTTGCTAGGAAGTTTTAACCTCAAATATTTTGTGGAGAGGTAAACTTTCTCCCCCAATTGAAATGGCCTTTGGGGAGCTCGGTGTTTGTCTGCCTGTTTCTTATAGGTTTGTGCTGCTTTAGCTAATGCTTTCTTGACATTCTCCCAGGTTGCTTTCAGTGTCGCCATCCAATTGGTCAAGCTGACTGAGGATGAAGGCTCCCTTGGGTACTCAGGCATTAGGACAAAGTCCATGTTGCTCACTACCTTAAACGGGGTTAACCCCATGATACTGTGAACAGCATTATTATACACGACCTCAGCGAAAGACAGAAGGTCCGCCCAATTGGACTGCTGATAGCTCACGTAGCACCTCAGGTACTGCTCTACCATGGCATTTAGTCTCTCTGCCCCCCTTTGGTGTTTGGATGAAAGGCTGAGCTAAGGCCCTGGGATGACCCAATGGACCGTAGGAATTCCCTCCAGAACTTAGCCATGAACTGGACCCCTCTGTCAGAGATAATTCTTCTTGGTACTCCATGGAGGCGGTAGATGTGTTTCAGGAACAGTTTGGCCAACTGGTGGGCTGAGGGTAGTCCGCTGCAAGGTATGAAGTTTGCCTGTTTGGAAAATAAATCTATTAGAGTCCAGATCACCATGTTTCCCCCATTTTTCGGCAACTCCACTATAAAGTCCATTGCAATCTCCTCCCATGGTCTTGTAGGCTCTGCTACTGATTGTAGCAGTCCGGTGGTTTTTTCTGGTCACTTCTTCATCATGGCACAGATGGTGCAACTTTTCACATAACTGTCCATATGTTTCTTTATGCTGGGCCACCAGAACTGCCTCGTGCTAAGTGTAAAGTCTTTAGGAATCCGAAGTGGCCTGCCGGTTTAACGTCGTGGCTCCTTTGGAGGATCAGGGTGCATAGGGATTCTGGGACATAGAACTTTGTCCCCTTCCATGGGAGGTCATCTCTTTTTGTCAGAATGTGTTGATTGTCTCGGAACCAGGGGTCTGCCAGCAGTTCAGTTTTGAGATTATTTGTTGGTCGGATGTGCCGGTTGTGGCGTTGTCATCTGGTGGTTACTTGGCCCACTATTTGGGTAAGGGGAACGATGGCGTCCACTACCTGCTCCCACTCACATTTGTACTGGGGCATGCAGGAGAGGACATCAGCTAAAAAGTTCCTCCCACCTGGAACGTGCTTTAGCATGAAGTTGAAGCGGTTGAAGTATTGAACCCAATGGACTTGTTTGGGCGATAGTTTTTGCAGGGTCCTGAGGGCCTCCAGGTTTTTGTGGTCAGTCCAGACTTTGAATAGTTTCTGGCCTCCTTCCAGCAGGTGTCGCCAGGTTAGCAGTGCCCATCTCACTGTGAATGCCTCCTTTTCCCATGCTGCCCATCATCTCTCTGTCTGTGAGCTTGCGGAAGGTGTAGGCTCAGGGTTGTAGATTTCCTTGACTATTTCTTTGGAGTAGCATTGCTCCAACTGCCACATCTCTTGGATGACAAAGGGCTTGGATGACAAAGGGCTGTTCGGGGTCAGGATGCTTCAACACTGGTTCCTTTGCAAACATTGCTTTTAGTGTTTCAAATGCATTTTGGCAGGTTAGGTCCCACTGTAGAGGTTGTCCTGGGCAGGGTTTTGTTCCTGTTCATCCTGTCTTTAGAAGGTCTGTCATGGGTTTGGTAATCTTCACAAAGGAGGGAATGAATTGCCTGTAGAAGTTCGCGAAACCTAGGAAGCTTTGTAGCTGTCTACAGGTGCGAGGGGGTTGCCAGCCTAGGACTGCTTGCACTTTGGCTGGATCCATCTCTATTCCCTCATTTGACACTCGATAACCCAGGTAGTCTAGCCGTGCGTGGTGGAACTCGCATTTTGACAACTTGACATACAAGTTGGCTGCCAGAAGTTTTTCCAGTACCTGGCGGACAAGGGGTATCTGGTCGTCCATGGTCTCAGTGTAAATAAGGATGTCATCTAGGTAAACGAGAACCCCCTTATAGAGGTGTTCATGTAGCACCTCATTTATTAATTGCATGAACACTGCTGGGGCTCCCTGCAGTCCGAAAGGCATCACTTTGAATTAGAAGCTCCCTAGGGGACAGTTGAATGCTGTTTTCCACTCGTCTCCCTCCCTGATGCGTACTCGGTAGTATGCTTCTCTGAGGTCTAGTTTGGTGAAGACTTTTCCTTTGGCCAGGTGAGATAGCATGTCCTTCATCAGGGGGAGGGGGTATAGGTTGTGTACACACACTGCATTGATACCTCAAAAGTCGACACACAATCTCATAGTCCCACCTTTTTTTTCTTTGAAGAGGACTGGCGCCGTGATCTGTGGTCTGGTTGGCTTGATGAACCTAGGTTTTTGTGTATGTAGTTGCGCAGTTTTTGCATTTCCCGAGGTGACATGTCATATAGCTTGGGCTTGGGTAGTTTTGCCCCAGGGATGATTTCGATGGCACAATCTGCCTCGTGGTGGGAAGGCAGGACATTGCACTCGGCCTCGCTGAATACCTCTGCAAGGTCCTGATATTCCCTTGGGATCTGTTCGGTCTCTGGGGTTTTGTCGGATGTGGCTGCAGTTGTTCTGGTGTGCTCTTTTGGAGGATTCTCTGCATGGGCGGTATTTCTGCTTGCTGGTGTGGGAGGGGTTGGGGCCTCCTTGCTATTCTCAGTCTGCAAGTACCCCCTTGTCACCAGATGGTTGGTCCCCACTTGTCTAGCCATGAGAGTCGCAGTATGACTGGATCTGCCATTTTGGGGGCTATTATGAATCGAATTACTTCCCAGTGATCCGATAGCTCTAGCCTCACTGGTTCGGTCAGGTGAGTGGGATAGGCTCCCCCCATTAGGGACCCATCAACCTGTTCAAACCAGTTTGGATGGGTCAGTCTTTTTGCTCTGATCCCCAGTTTTAGGACTGTGGTTAGGTTGATCAAGCATCTAATGCAGCCTGAGTATATCAGGTCTTGAAAGGCCCCCTGGGTCCCTGTTTTTGGGGCTGTGAGGCGTATTGGGAAAATGAAAGGGTGGACTGGTCCCCTCACCATTGGGTCATTTTTGCCCTCGTCCTTGCTATCATAGGATTCTGGCAATTGGTCATTGTTGCCTGGTGTTCCCCCTTTGGCTGGGTGGGAAGGGACCTCTTCAGCCTAGAGGGCCTTCCAGGACCTGTTGGTGGCTCATTTGGGGCCTCGTTCCCACTGTGCCCTGGATGGTGGCTCTGGCCTAGGCCTTAGGGCTGGGGTCATGCACACAAATACCATGTGGCCCTTCCCCCCACATCTGTAGCACTTCAGCAGGCTTCAAGGGAGGGCTGGTTTCAGGTCAGGTTGCCCTCTCTCTTTTGTGTCTGATTGCTATCTCATGTTGTTGGCGCACAATCCACTGTCGACTTTTATTGCTACTCGGAACCACTCAGAGAGCTGGTTTGGGATGTCCAAGTAAGCAGTTACCTGGGCAATTTGATTGTCCAGGCTTCTTCTGAAAAAGTGCACTAGCAACCACTCTGGCAAAGGAGGTAGCCTCCCAATGACTGTCCTAAATTCATGGATGTGCTTTTTAATGGGATGCCCCCTCTGTTTTAGATAGCTGAGCTCATCCTCTGCATACAAGTCTTCCTCTGCCTCCTCGAATCTGGCCTCTAGCAGTCATAGGAAGTCATCTACATCTTGCAGTTGGGGGGCTCTCCTGTTGGAGGGCTGCTAGCCATTCCCTTGTTTCCCCCTCTAGCCCCTCTGTGATGGTATTCACCATGGCTCTGGGGGATGGGTAGAGGTGTCCATAACATTCTAGGTTGATCTCCGCTGAGTCAAGGAATAGAGCTAGCTGGTCTGAGTCCCCATCTAACTTTCCTCTGAACTGGGGCAGTTCATTCAGCACTGCTCCTCTCTCCCCCTGTTGGCCTCTGTATGCTTGCATTTGATGTAGCTGGCCCTCTTCCTCTACTCTAGTTTCGTGAGAGAGAGGAGTTTGTCTGCCCTGGGCAGCCTGCCTGCTGCGTGGAAAGACACTGGTTGCGGCTTTCTTCTGATGGGTGGAGAAGGGGGGCTGTGCTCCTGTCTGCTTCTCCTCACTTCAAAGGGATCCACTGCTCCTCCCCTCTCCTTTGGCCTGTATGATGGCCCCTCATTGGAAAGGGTGACTTGGTCAAATTCCTCCCTAGGCTGCTCTCTGGAACTCCCCAGGGGCTTTGGGAGCCTGGCTTGTTTCCAGTCCAACCTCCACTCCACTCTTCCCAGCTCATTCAGGGGCTTCCCCTTTTTCTGGGCATTGGGGTGGGGGAACTCGACTTCAGCTGTCTCAGACATTAACTCCCACCAATACTCATCTGTTCTTGCTTCCGCCACTGGAGTAGGCATCTCAGCTTTGATGTCTGAGGGAGGCTGCACTCTGGCTGCAACTAGGCTCTCTTCAGATAGCCCATCTTCAGCCATGGTTGCCTGATTTTCCCTCCCAGCACCCCAGACATCGGGGAGCAATTGGAGAGTCCAGGATTCAGGAAACCTGGTAATCTTGATAGATTTTAAAAAGTAGTTCTAACTGTCTGTGAAGTTTCCGAAAGATGCCCTAATTAATTCATGAGCCATGAGCCAAACTTCAAAAGAAATACAGTCATTTATTAGGAGCACCATTCCAGCAATATTTGGATGCAGTTAGAACTAATCCCATGTAGATTTACATTCCCCTATGACCCTGTCTCTCCCCTCCTCCCTGGCCATGTCATAAATCACATTCTCCAATTAACCACTTTGGCTGGCTGTGAAATTCAACACCCTCCCTCTGATTGCAGTCAGGAAGCATGTATGGAATGTAACTTCAGTTAGTCAATCAGCTCTATCAATTCTCCCTCCCTCCTGCTCATGGCTCATGGCAACTCGAAAGCTCTGCAAATTGGCACCCTACTGTAAACTGCACATGTGAGAGATCTAGGTTGCATGCTTCTTCCTCCTGGTCTATGAAAAAAAATCTCTCCCATGAAACTGGTTCCTGGTGCCAAAAACACCGGAGATCTCTGACATATGTTCCTCTTTGAAATGAATCTTCAGATAGATCAATCAGACATGCTTCATTGCCTCTTGCAATGAGTAAAATTGAACTATAGGATCTCAATAGTCATTTTTAACTCTATTCTTTATGCATTCCATTTATCTACCTGCTATTAAAC
Source organism: Masticophis lateralis (assembly GCA_030761175.1). Lineage (NCBI taxonomy): Eukaryota > Metazoa > Chordata > Lepidosauria > Squamata > Colubridae > Masticophis > Masticophis lateralis. The sequence continues at coordinate 104,426,836 of JAUDYJ010000002.1, forward strand.
TTGCAAATGCAACTGATGACTTGGTGGGGAGGGATTAAGAAGAGTTCATATTCTTGGAGCCACAGAGAGATCAGAGGCATCAGGTAGCCCATTTTCTTCCCAGTAATACTGCAGTAGAGAGCTGATAACTGTTAACTTTGATAATGGAGACTGTCCCCCAAAAAGGATAGATGAAGAAGGGAAAACTGCCAGGAAGCTTGCTGAAAATAATTCTTTTGAGAGGGCATCAGATCTGAAGCAGTTCTTGAACAGCCTGTTCTTTTCCCATCTCAACAATCCTTTCACATTACTGCTTCCATACTGTCATTAGCAGTAAAGAAGCTACTAATTTTTTAATTACTGATCAACTGCAAAATAATTAGATAAAGGGGGAGTGGGGTTTACAGGTAAATTTGTTGATGACCTGAAGAAATAATCTAGTGTCTCTTTACATGCCTCACTATACCACTTTAGAGTTTCTTAAGCTGAAACAAAACTCTTGTAGAGATTCCTTATTTTTCCCAGCCAAGTAAATAACAGGTTCAACACATTACTCTTGTTCGATGCAGACTCTATATCAAGAAAATCAATTATTTAAATGTAACCCTGGGCCATCAATGCTCCTTTTTTCCCCTTTAAGCTACTGCTTTCTATAGGCTTCAAAGCCAAGATCTCGCAATTCACTGGAGTTGCTACATAATCAGAACAATTAGCAGATCAATGGCTTGAATTTAATTAAAAATCATTCCTGTTAATCAGAATTGATCATCTGGTCTTCTTTGATTCAATTATTGGAGAGAGAACTGCCCTCCCCAGCTATTAGAATAGTTTGTTGATATATGTGTGTGATCTGACATCATAATATTACAGGTTGAATAAATCATCAGATATACTTTTAATTCCATGTATTTCTCAGTTATATTATTTTGATCATATTCAGATCTAGTGATGAATCTCTGATTAAATTTAATGGGAGGTATTTTTTATCAGGTTATCCATAATGTTCTTAATTAATATTAAAGAAATATACCCAAAGAGAATAAGTATCTTTTTTTGGTTGTTGTTTCATTTACAAAGCTATACCGAATTCCTAATTTGGTTCATGTGTTATCTGCTAAATGTCATGTCATTTCCTGCCCAGCTGAAGAAACAATAGTAGCTAAACAAGCAAAATGAAAATGGGACAAATGGTTCCTATCAGCTAAGAAAATTCAGATGATTCATATCAGCTGATTCCCTGCTTCTCTCTGACCACTGAAAATCCTCTGAGACAAGCCATTCTTGATAATGCATTAGAGCTGCTTTGCCCAAGAATATCTTTTTATGAATAGGATCATTAAGAGAGAAAAGTAGACTAATGGGTAAGATTTATGTGTAATTATAAAGTCTTTTTTCTCTCAGGTTTTAATCTCAAATCTTTCTCTTGGGCATTTGCAGTTGAACATCTGGGCCAGCTTTAATCTTCTCCATGACTTTCACTACTTTACTCCCTTTGGTCCATTCCCCTCCCCCCCTTAGCTGCTATTTATTAACACTAATTACTAGTTTCCATTGTTCACTGTGCATGTTGCCTAATTGTTGGTGCCCTCCCTTGCCTTTCTTACAAATAAAGTAACAATGTGTAATGCAGAACAATTAGTGTTTATGTCTGATTATTGTCTCTTAAAACAATAATCTTTTTTTAAAAATACAGTGTTGTCTTCAGAGGTCTACCAAGATTTGCCATTGTTGAGTAAAATACTTGTGGACATTATCCTATTCTTAATCCTTTTCAGAAGTTGTTGAATAGCCAAGTTTAGTCATAAATCACATTACTGTTTTAGAACTTGCTTTCCTACATAGCTATTAGACCAAATCACAGTAGTTTATAAAAGTAGGTTCACAGTAAGTTATTAAAACACTGTAAGTTATTAAAATTCAAAGGTAAAATAAGATAAAAGATAATAGAATCAGTGAAATGTTTTAATTTACATTTAAATGTACATTTACATAAAAATGTACATTAAATACATTTAATGAGACTGACAAAGGTGACTTCTGTGAATGTGTGTTTATTTGTGTGCATAAGAACTTGCACACACACACACACACACACTATATGTTATGCACATTTACAAAATTTCCACCTCTCAGTTACAAAAGGCCACAATGCTTGAAGATATAATATGCTGATACATTATGACAATATGACATCCTAGGTTCTTGGTGTAATTCAATCCATATGAAGACTAACACCAGATAAAGAATTGGAAGCTGTGATTTCATATTATTACATCTATAATAATGGCTTTAGTTTCATATATTCAGGTTTCTTGCTCTACTTTCAGGACCTTTTTATACAGAAAACTCTTAGAATACTTACGACACACACACACACACACACACACACACACATATATACTATCCCCACTCCTATTACGGCAAAAAAATGGGTCTTATTTATTAAACTTCTATGCCACCCATGTCACTGAGGCAACTCTAGGTGGCTTACTCTAGGCAACAAAAATACCATATAAAGCATTACAGCAATAAATAAAGACCACAAATGTATAATTCAGTTAAAATTTAATTGACCAAGATGGAGAGGAAGGGAACAAAGTGCACACAGGGAAGAGGTGAAATCTGTCTAATCCATTAACCACGTCCAGGATGTCACTCATCCATTGGGCCCCTGGGCCTGCTAGTAGAGCCAGGTTTTCAAGACTTTCTGAAGGCAAAATAATGGGTGTGGCAGGATGTTCTGGAGGACAGGTGCCACAATAGGAAAAGCTCTTCTCCTGGACTGAGCCAGCCAAAATTACTTGACTGTCCACAGCATGCCTATTCTGCTGGCATTGATGAGGTGGACTAAAACCATTGAGTAAATTGGTTCCTTAAATAACCTGGACCCTCACCATGAAATTGTTTAAAGGCGATAAACCAACATTTTGACTGGGAATCAGAATTGAACTGGGAACCAGTGCAGCTCATGGAACAGTTGTATAACATAGGCCACTCCTGGAACCCCAAGAACTGCCTGTACAGCTGTGCTATGTACCAGCTAAAGCTTCAGGCCCTCTTAAATTTATTCATGGCTATTGACTAAGGCTGAGTGGTGCTGTTCAACTGCATGCTGCCGAAATAAAATCATGTTTCATAGATGTAGTCCTCAAAATATCATTATTTCCCACAGCACCTAATTTTTTAAATAGCCAACTTGTCATCTAAGACCTGACTCCATTTAATCCTGCTTTGCTTGCAATCTGATGGTATCACAGAGAAAGCTAGTATTGCTCCAGGCAAACTTTGTTAAGCCACAGAATGTCACAAAAATATTCCAGCCTGCACTCTCAGCTTACAACAGCTTCAAATACGAAGAGGGATTGCTGCCTTCTCCTCTGCTGCGTTACAGATATATGTGATTGGAAAATGGTGCTTGAAGGAATAGCTTATAAAGTATCTCCTAAAATACATTCAACATAGAGATGTATGAATTTGCATGCATGAAAATCTTCTAACAGCAGTTAGAAAAATGACAAAGAGATACATAAATCAATTAGATATATTCAAATACGTATTTTATAATTTAGCATCTTCTGAAGGCAGTTTTGATCAGAATTTATATTTTATGTGTATGGATCCATAAGGCATTTTCCTAGAGATCCTGAAAAAGATTGACCTTTGTTATCTTTCTGGGGAAAAAAAAACCTAGAAGACCTGCTTCCCCTCTGGGACCAGATTGTTAGAGAGCCTGAGATGTATTGTTGTTGTTGTTAGTTGTGAACTTGTGTCTGACCCATCACAACCCCATGGACAACTTTCCTCCAGACCTTCCTGTCCTCTACCATCCCCCAGAGACAATAGTGGGTTCTACTTACCTTCACTACTGCTTCAGAATTAGGAGCATGTGCATGCACACGCTCACTTCGCTCACAACATTTTTACGTATGCACAGAACCTTCTGCGCATGTGCAGAGTGTTCGTGATGTCTGGTTGAGTGGGTGGAGTCTCTTGCTGTCACCACTACTGGTTTGCCCAAACCGGGGCAAGCCGGTAGAAACCCACCACTGCCCAGAGGCCATTTAAGCTCACATCAACTGCTTCAGTGACTCCATCCAGGCACCTTGTTCTCTGCCATCCCCATCTTCTTTTGCCTTCAAACGTTCCCAGCATTAGGCTCTTCTTCAGTGAGTCCTTCCTTCTCATTGGTGGCCAAAGTATTTGAGTTTTATCTTCAGGATCTGGCTTTCTAAAGAGCAGTCAGGTTGAACTCCTGTAGGACTGACATGTTTGATCGCTTTGCAGTGCAAGGGACTCACAGGAGTCTTCTCCAGCACCATACTTCAAAGGCCTCAATTCTTTGATGCTCAGCCTTCCTTATGGTCCAACTTTCACAACCATACATTGCCACATGGAAGGCCATAGCTTTGACTATACGCACTTATGTTGGGAGGGTGATGTTTCTGCTTTTTAGTATGCTGTCTAACTTTGCCATAGTTTTCCTCCCCAGGAGCAAGCATCTTGTTAGCTTGGCTTATAGTGTTAAGGACCTTGTCTTAGTTTTGATGTTGTTTGATTAATATTTTATGCTTATATTTGATCTAGCCAAATCTCAGGCCTGAAATGGGTGGCCATTAAATTGAATAAATAAATAATGCCATCACTATAGTAATGCTATCTGTGGATTTTCAAGATTCAGAACATCAACAACATAAACCATAAGCTTCATAAAACTGTATAGGTTCAGCAATATTAGAAAGAGGCACAGGCAGGTTATCTATAGCAATGTGAAGCAAACAACTTATCTACTTTTTTACTTATGTTATAATATCACATACATGGACAAAGTTTGGTGTGAAGGCTTTTTACCATTTTGACGATTTTGACAACAGCAATGACTTTCAATGGATATCACAAATTAGATATATGTTTATTTCTTTGCTACTACATTTAATAGATGTTTAATATCACAGTTTTTTTTTAAACACAGCATCATCTATCTTGAATCAGAGGCTAGGATTTAGGATAATGAGTTTCACTGTCTGCCTCCCTCCCTCCCTCCCTCTCACTTAACCTGTGGTCTTCAGGTTAAGATGGCATCCAAGATTGGCAGATTTACTGTTCTTAGGTGGCACAGTGACATGATGTCACACTTAATCAATGCATTATTTTTCAGTGGAAATTCCAATTGCCACCATTACTTGTACATGATTTCTACTGAGAGGCCTTTTTAATGATGCACCTCCATTTATCCCCCTTGTATGTCACATGCTGTGTTACATCTACCACACAACTAGTATGTGGAGTGGGGTAGAGGGAAAGGACACCACAGTCTCATCTTTCTTTTTGTCAGCGGAAGGAAAAACAGGTGTCAATTTATTGATTCACCTTTGATCATTTCTCCTTTGTACTAACTATTAACACCACTTCTGTGTGAAGATAGGAATGAGTACTTTAGAGCCACATGTATTTATATGTAAAGAAATCTGCAAAAAGCTTGAGGCCTTTGTCAGCAGAACCTTTATGTGCATATATTCCTGTTCTAGGATCAGTGGTGGGTTGCCCCCAGTTCACATCAGTTCTAAAGAACCAGCAGTAAAACTGGCAGGAGGCCCCGCCCACTGACCCTGATGTCATGAAAATGCTTCTGCGCATGCGAAGCAAGTGAGAGAGCATGGCCCTATTGTGAACCAGTAGTGAAGGTAAGTAGAACCCATCCCTGCATGTCTAGGATGCAGACTTCTTGAAAATGTCCGGGTAGAGTGGTGACTAGAAAGAAATATGGACCATTAAATCTCCATACTGACCAACAGGAGTTCAAAGACTGAGTTAAAATGATGCAGAAAACCTTAATAGTAAAAATTATACTAATGTGAGTTGGAAAACATCATTTTTGAAGCAAAGCAGGAAATCATGATTCACTCCTTGGTCAAGTTCTCTTCTAGCCTATCCATAACTAGAAGGTTGTGTGGAAAAGTCTTTAATCACATGTTTATTTCTTTCTCTCAGCCTCTCCCATTTGCCTCTTTTCCTTTCTAATCTTGCTATTTTCTGCTTTTCTACTCCTTTTCAGCCCTATTCAGATTGTTTCTTCTTGTTTGGTTCAGTCTTTTTTTTAACTCTTTTTTTTTTTTTGGAAGTTGGCCTGGCTAGCAGTTGTGTATTGAGTATGCCCTCAATTCTTTATCCCCGGTGAAGGGACAATCAGAATGGGACCATGTCTACTTTTCCATACTACCCAACATCTGGAACTCTACTTTTGCTGTTTGCATGGAGCCTGCTTTATGTGAAAACAGTTCTGAAATCTACTCATCTTAGAAGCTTTTATACTTTCCCTATTTGCTCAGGCTTTTTCCACTGCGATTCCTCCCCCTCCCCCTTTTTTCCCCTTTAATTGCTGGCACTGTTATGACTCCCATTCTTCTTCTTCCTTTTCACAGATTTCATATCTTCTTGGTATATCACTTTCTTGAAGGGCAAGATATACAGCACATACAGACACACACCAAGGGACAACTTCCTTTTTTCTTTCTCTGTAATCCCCATGTGCTTTTAAATGCAGAGGCTGGAAATATCCTCTAGAAGAGATTTTAAAGGTCTGTGTGAGCTGTGTGAGGAGAAGATTAAATTGCTCCCTCCCATTTTAATCAGTGGAAATACAGCATTGCAGGTTTTTTTTTAAAAAAAAGCAAGAATACATCTAAGAGATAATAAGCAACAACAACAATCTGGAAATGATTTTAGTACAGAAATAGTGAGCAAAAGATGGGTAAAGCATTCCCCAATTTTATTTTCTCTAAAATGTTCCCCAATGTGACATTATTATTTTAAATTGAATACATAAATGTAAAGAAAAAAAAATTGCCTACGAAAATGGAGCGACTTTTATTTTAGAAGTTATTAATGCCATAGCAATTCTCACATCAGTGTTAAATACAAATGACAATACGAAGGGGACATTTGAAGGTAAATAAATCCCAGAGCTGAGTGATCACACTGACAACTGATGAGTGCAATGCAATGCCAAAAAAAAAAAAAAGAAAAGAAAAGAAAAAGAAAAGAAAAGAAAAAAGACTCCCCCTATCATCTAAATGATATTTATAGCAATGTCAAACATGAATTACATGTTTATCAGTAGATACCAAGCAAAGTACTCTTCAACTTTTTTCCCCATCTAAATAATCCAGCTAGATTGGACAAAAGGACATTCAGGTGGCTCTAATGAGCATTTATGGGTTCTAGAAAACTTATAGGAACAGAGATTAGGGATTGAATTAATTTGGTTGCGAGCAGAGCAGTCTGACTTTGTTGTGCTATGAATAAATATTGTACTATATAAAAATGTCATGATCAGTAAGCACCAAATCTCCATTGGACTGACACTGAGTAAGCAATTAAAACACACACATACAAACACACACCTCCCTATAACAACCCATATTGTTAAAGAAAAGTGAAAATGAAGAAAAGAAAAGCAACTGATAATAGTAAGAATTGAGAACTGTTGTTTTTAATTCCATTAAAAATTCTAACTACTATTAAAAATACTAACTATAACTATAGTTATAGGCAATCATAAACAGATTTACAGCTGGTACTACTACTACTTATCATTAATAATCATTAGTTAATGTATTATTATTATTATTATTATTATTATTATTATTATTATTATTTATTCAGTTTTGTGAAAACTGTTTATACAGAAAGCTGAGGGAAGTTCATTTTTATTTTCTTCCTGACTCAATCATTATCTTTTGCCAAGGAATAACTTCTCTAATGTTGTCTCCAGAATTTCTGCCTTGGACCAACACTTGACTGGGTTTACCTCATCTCCTACCTTATCTCACACTTGTGGCAATCCATCAGTGGCAGAAAATGTGAAATTAACCATCTCAGAAAGACAACATACATACATGCATGTGTGTACAATTTCCTTCACTCTTCGTGGACCCTAGGCAGTTTATTAAAGCTAAAATAATGTGTAAAAAGCTCATATTTCCCCCATGAAAGCTGATAGAAGCTTATCTTCCTCACTATTATAAGAAATGCTTTTAGAAAAATTAAATAATTTTGGTCAGTTCATCTTGAAGAGCTTTGTTTACTTTCAAAATACTTTGTACATTTGCTCCAAGTTACTTATAGTTTTCAAGGTCAGTAATTCTTGTTGCCTTTTAAGCAATTACCAGACTATTCAGCCACAAAATTCCTTGATCTAAAGCATCACATTCTGATTCAGATCTTCAAATTTCTGATTCAATTTTTCCATTTAATTTTTACTTTCATAAATTTTGTTTTTACATCGTAAGGAAACTTTTTTTTTTTAAAAAAAAAGAGTAGATACCATTATGGTGCTGTTTAAAGAACAAGAGAACAAATATCTCATTCCTGGAGATGAAATGGTGTGGGATTTTAATTCAACAATGATTTACATCCTGTTTGTAACATCTAAACAATAGGAATTTATCTGCAGGGGAAGGATGGAGTCAATTTTGTGTAACTGACGGAGTAGTTGTATATGAAAATGCTTAAGTCTTTGAGAGAAAATGGTCTGTGCAAATTTTCAGATGGTAAAATCAATTTTATAAATAAATTATTTTACATGCAATTAATTTAAAAAGTAGTTATCATTTAATTTGTATGTGTATTATGTGCATATATATGTTTGTCAATACATTTATATAACATTGCCACTACATATAATTTTGTGGGTATTATATTTTTTATCTAATCCATTTTTGGGAGAAAGGAAAGGTAGTTGTTTTAATTTCACAGTCATCTTCCATTTGAACTAATGTGGCAATCATTGAACTATCTCCCAATTTAAAGTTTGGCCCAGATGCCAAATTACCACATTTATAAATTAACAACATCTTTAAAAGGAATTTCTTAGCAAACAAAACAGCCACAAAATGACATGATTTCTCTTATTTTTCAGAATAAAGCTTTTGTGGAGGATAGTTACAGGTCGGTAATATAAATTAAATGTCCTGCAATTCTGAAAGTACATCTGTCCCCCCTAACACTTACAATCCAAGAAACTTGGGGAGGGGGGAGTGTTCTTCTGAGATATAAGAGCCAAGGTGGCGCAGTGGTTAGAGTGCAGTATTGCAGGCTACTTCAGCTGACTGCTAGCTGCAGTTCGGCAGTTCAAATCTCACCGGCTCAAGGTTGACACAGTCTTCCATTCTTCCGAGGTGGGTAAAATGTGGACCCAGATTGTTGGGGGCAATATGCTGACTCTGTAAACCACTTAGAGACGGCTGTAAAGTACTATGAAGTGGTATATAAGTCTAAGTCTAAGTGCTAGTGCTATTGTTATTTGCCACATCCACATTTCTTCTGTGAATTCAGATTCTGTTTGTCTGACTGTTCTCTAGTCTGTAGCTTTCTACTTTCCAAGACCTTTCCTACATACCACTACAATTAGCATGCATTTCAAGCAGTGATGGTTCAGGTAAAATCAGGAGACTAGAGAAGTTGATACAAACTTTATCCAGTCAGATAACACATATTTCTGTGTGGTCCACAACCACATCGCTCCTTATCACATCACAATAGCAAAATGCTTTTACAAATGCTACCTGCTAGAACAGGATATATGCTCTTGGCTGTATTTGTGTATATATAAATTAATACATAGACAAATCATGTCATACAAGTATAAATAATCTTTCCACTTTGATGATGATCTCTGGCCTGATTAATGTATATGATAATGCAAGAGGTCACACAATAAAATAAACCCACAGCCAAAGAGTGTTGATATATGCATATGTTTAATGTGCCTATTTATCAAATTTATAAATGCAAATGACATACTACAGAATGGCTATTGAGGATGAAAGCATCTTGTGACTCTCCTTTGATACCAAATGAAAGCATTTCCTCAGCCTTACTCCATTCTATTCACTTCTGAAAATAACTGTCAATAAGGACACACATCCCTTTCCAATTGACAGTATCAAATATTTTCTTCCTATCTATCTAACGTATGCAGACATTTATTATCATTTCAGGGAAATTGGATATAGTATCACATCCAGATAGTAGCATCTGGCTTATCTTGTTTGGCCTTGGAAAATGAGCAGAGTTGGATATGGTCAAGACTTGTCTGGAAGGGTATCAGGGAACACTAGAGCTGAAAACTAGATTGGGAAATAGTAAAATATCCTGGAAGAAAGCAATTTGCTTCTGTACTGTAGTCAAAGAAACCACCTGGACTGGGTTGTAAGGTCACCAGCAACAAAGATAAATGCAAAGGATACACCCAATATACATTTTACAACTGATCACTCTAATCTTCTCATTTATCTTTCTTTACAAATAGGAAAAACGAGTTTTAGACTCTTAAGAAAGTTGTCCTATTTGTTTCTAGATAATAGCACCAGTTATTTATTTCCAATCTTTCTAGGGGAAATAAAACAAAAGATTCATCTTTCTTTATTGTTATTTACAGCAGGGCATCTTGATTAGGTGAAACAAAATCAAATTGCCGCAGTGGAATTCCCTCCTATTAACTCTCTAGAGACATGAGTAAGTGCATGCCTTTCTGTTATATTAGTCATCAGAAATCCTCTGTTCTCCTATAGCTATGATGGTGAACCTATGACATGTGTGCCACAGGTGGCATGCGTAGCCATATTGGTGCGCACGTGAGCTCAGCTCTGGCATGCATGCGTGCACCGGCCAGCTGATTTTTGGGCCTTCTAGGCCCACCAGAAGCAGGGAAACATGCTGTTTTCTGCTTCTGGAGGACCTTGGGAGGTAGTGGGGAAGGCCAATTTTTCTCTCTTCCCAGCCTCCAGAGCCTTTCTAGGAGTCTGGGGAGGGTGAAAATTGCCTTCCAGAGGCCAGAAATGGTTCATTTGCCAACTTCCAGAGGCCCTCTTGGGGGGGGGGGTGCGGAAGGCCATTTTCACCCCTCCCCAGACTCCTAGAAAGTCTCTGGAAGCTGGGGAGAGTAAAAAAGGAGCCTACTATGCCATCACATGCCAGGAGGGGGGGAGCATGGGGCAGTTGCATGCACATGCATGGGGGCAGGGCGCATAAAATTATGGGTGTGGGCATGCACATGTGCGACCCTCCGTGCTCTGTGCATGCAATGGCAAAAAGGTTAACCACCACTGTGGGTACCGGCATCTTGGTTCCAAGGGAATATTCCATCATTGGTCATAGGGGGTGAGGTGTTGTCTCCTGTTGAAAGGGTGCACAATTTAGGTGTCCTCCTGGATTCATGGTTGATTTTGGGAGATCATATTGTGACCGTGACCATGGGTAGTGATGGAAGTGTCCCGACACTCTCATGTTACACCCCTCCTGCGTGACCTGCATTGGCTACCGGTTGCTCTCCAGGTGAGATTCAAGGTGCTGGTTATCACCTATAAAGCCCTACATGGCCTAGGGATACCTGATGGATCATCTGTGGCCAGCGACAGCTCCCCATCGCCCAGTGCATTCCCACAGGAAGGGCTTCCTTGGAATGCTGTCGGCCAGGCAGTGTTGTCTGGCGACTCCTAGGGAATGTGCTTTCTCTGTGGGTGCACTTACCTTATGGAATCAACTGGAGCTCCAGGTGGCCCCTGACCTGCACTCTTTCTGTCGTGACCTTAAGACATGGTTATTTTGCCAGACCGGATTGGACTGAAGGGTTTTTTTAAGGGGAGTTTTAATGGTTTTTAATACTTAATATTGATTTTGTCTGTTTTTATTGCTTTGAGCCGCCCTGAGTCCTTTTCAGAGAGAGGGTGGCATATAAGCTAAATAAAAAATAAATAAATAAATAGTAATAGAAATGGATTTTTTAAAGGTTTCTATGGAAATCTATCCAATGATTGATTGTTGTCTTTCTCTCTCTTTAGGAATTGTTATTTCTTATGGTGAAATAAGAATTGTCATTAAGAAGAGGACAGTTGTCATATCGCATTGCTCAATCAGAAACACAGTCAATTGTGCAATTAGAAACTGATCAGTAACATCTCTCTATAAGTTATTCATTGGGGAATTATCCAAGAAAGCTTTGAGAAGTGTCAGCTTAGGGGCCTTCTTTTAAAGGAAGCAAAAGTTTTAAAAAAAAAGCTATCCCTGTATAAATCAATTAAGGGATTTTATTTTGACACCCCAATGTCAGTATTTACTAAACTTGGACAGGCAAGTCCACCCCAGCAGCCTGCGTTTGCAAATAACTTCACTCATTAATATTTAATTAAGACAGAGGAAAACTGTCCTTGATATTTTGCTGCAATTAGTGCTCTCTATACCCCACTGACTTCCCATGATGAATTACTTTTCAAATAGAAAGTGAAGTGATTAAATAAAGCTGAAGATAGTCTATTCCTTGCTTGTTGCCCAATGTACATTTTCACTCAATGCAGAAATATGACTGTTAGTATACGGTTAAGCTCCTTTGGGAGAAAAACATAGCAGAAAAAACAAACAAACAAACAAAAGTGATGAATGATATTTATTTCTTCTCTCTAAGATCACACTTGTTATTTATACCATGCTATCAATATACAAGCTGTGCTTTTAATTTGGGACAAACCACAAACAGCCACAGGATCTATTTGCTGCTTTGGGGCCAAGTTTTGCCTCTGGGAGCGCACATTCAATCTTACTGATTTTAAGGTTGGTGCACAAATTAAAGAAAGAAATGAGGCTTCGGTTTCTGCAAAGGGCAATCTAGAAAGCTACCAGAGTTTTATTATGGAACTTTACATTTCTGATTGTTTTCAATGTTTCCTGAGGACTGAAGACATTTGAACCAAATGAGAACACATGATTTCTATGCTTGGCTAAATGGAAAGCAAAAGAGAGAGCAGCCAGTTATTCTAATTTAGCGCTCACTTGTTTTAAAATAATACTTCTATTAAATATTACAATTTAAAAGATAAAACCCAATAAGAACTAAAAAAGAAGAGAGTAAAGAGAAAAAGAAAGTTACCTTTTCTTAAAATACAATGAATAATATCTTCTTTCCATATCCCATCTTTTATCTATAAATAAACTCAAAAAACATAATCATTTCAAGTCCTGCAAAAGTCCATTAAGGGTTACCAGAGATAACATTGATTTTTCAACTTTGATCAAATAAACCAACTTTTGGACTTTTACTTCTAACTATCTTGATATATATTCCCTTCAAATAATCTTTTAAAACTTTGTTTTTTAAAAAAATCTTTGTTCCTTCTCACAAAATCCTTCAAAATTTAAAAGGTCTATTTTATAAAACCCATATAGGAAAGTTACCAAGATCACTCTTTTGTTTGGTATTTGTATGTTCCTTTTAATTATTAAGACAACCACTTTTATTTGTATATCTGATGTAGCATTCCCCCCCTCCACATCATTCCTATATTCTGTCATTTTTAAATCCACTTTCAAATCAGTCATAGTCTTCTCCACTAAAACTTGTTCTTCTGTAACATCTTTTAGACACAGTCTATTTATAATAGGAGACACTCTTAAAATTAACTTCTCAATCCATTGTTTCAAAAAAAAATCCTTTAGTGCATGCAATGTTAAAATATTTTGCTCTATTCTATAATAGTAAGTCTCTTTTGATTTCTATCTTTCATTTGCTTTAGTCCCTCTGGTGTCCAACTTTTAAAATCCCAATGTATCATTTTTTTAAGCAAAAGCATTTTTCCATGGAATGATGCTTATAATTGATTTTAACTGTTTATTTTATCATTTAAATAAAATTAAGAAATCAATTATAAGCATCTTTCCATGGGAAAATGCTTTTTTTAATTTTTATTCTAAAAAAACAATAGCATTTTCTCATGGAAAGATGCTTGTAATTGATTTCATAATCTTATTTTAAATGCATCTGAACCTTTACTACATTTGAAACTTTCTAAAAGCAACATTCTAATCAGTCTTTTGTTCTTTATCCAAAAATTTAAAAAAATTAAATGTTTTAACACCTTAAACTTGCATTTAAAACAGATTGAAGGAGGTTCATCCTGTGCTTTCAAATTTGTTGATTCAAAGTTTCCTATTAGTTCAAAAGCAGTTAAAAAGCAATTTTGAAAAGTAATTAATAAATGAGGTTTGGCGAACCTTGTGTCCATGTTGTGCATGTGTTTTTCATTGAAGCTCCTCAACTTTCCATTGCTCAAAACACAAACCAACCACCCCAGAGGTGGTATTCAGCCAGTTCGCACTGGTTCAGATTAAGTAGCTCTGGGGAGGTCAGTTGTAAATTTGAAAACTTGCTAAGCAACTGGCCGAAAAGCAAGGACCACTTGTATTTGGTTTGCCTTAAGGATTCAGAGCTGTATGAAATCTGGTTTCCTATGACTGTTTGAGGGATTGCAAAAGGTCCGGATGCAAGAATTTTCGTAGGGGAACTAGGATCGTGACCACCTAGCCACATCCACCCAGTCACATGACCACCTAGCCACACCCAGTCACATGACTACCAAGCCACACCCAGTCACATGACTACCAAGCCACACTCACCAAGCAAGCAACGCCCACAAAACTGCTAGTAAAATTTTTTGAATACCACCACTGAACCACACACAAAAAACTCAGTTCCTATAGCCTACTCATAAGCAGCAGATGTCTAGAATATAAGTGGGTTATTTCATGATTTCCCCTTTTTCCAGAGAGACTTTGTAGACACTAGTTTACTGTGGTTCCAAGCCCTGACTCTACTTCTTTCCATGGGGATTCCCTGTTGGGTGCTTGCTTATTCACTTGTAATTTCTTCCTTTCCAATCTTTCTTTTAAAAACAGATCAGGCATAGGATAACACATACTGATCTTATAGTGGTCATGTGACTGAAGAACACCGTGAAAGTGATAAATGTGGGGATTATAATTATTTTTTCCAACACTATTATATCTTTGAATATAGATATAATGGACAATACAATAGGTAAGCAATAGGTAAGCAAGGACTACCTGCATTTTTTTTTCTATTCAAATAATTCACCATTTACTTCTTAGAAATTACAATGTAATAGAACAAATTCCACGGGTAGAAATAAAAGTAAGTTTGGAAATTTATTAGGTGGTGAGAAACAAAGGACAGTGTAGAAAGGCAGCAAAGAAGGACAACTTCTTACCCTGCTTTAGGAAAAAATAGCAATTGAGATCACACAGAGAGACATGTATTCACACTTTGGTATGTAATTAATTATTAGTAGAGATGAGAGTTAGTTGGAGCATATCTTCAACCTTCAGAAGAACCTTTTGTACTAATGTTACATCCCAGATTTACTTCTACTTCCAATGCTGTAATGTCTTAAATATTGTACATACAATAAATTTGCAGCATTGCAAATACTACAATGTCACTTGTGATTATATCTTGCGAACGCTCTTGTTATGCCCTGACCTATAGAATAATTTGCTGACAAAACAAGTATAAAGGATTACTTTTTAAATGGAAAGGCAATCTATTTTTAGGATCAAAATGAATGAAACTCTGAATTTTTCATTAAACTTGCCAAGTTTTTCAGCCTTTAGAAACACTGTACCAGGTTTCTAAGTACTCTCCCATCCAGGGGTGGGTTCTAAATTTTTTTTACTATTGGTTATGTGGGCGTCGCTTATTTTGGGTCGTGGCTTGATGGTCATGTGACAAATATTTAGGATTTAGCAGAGGTACTGGTCTACCAGGCTTTTAACTGCTTGCAGAGCTGTACTGATCTACCCATTTATTTTTTGCAGGCACTGATGTACTCATGTATTTTTGCAGGCATTGATCTACTCATGTATTTTTGCAGGCACTGATCTACTCATGTATTTTTGCAGGCACCGGTCTACTCATTTGTTTTCTTTTAACACTGATCGGCTGTAGGGCAGCCCTTTGAAGCCCAGTGGCAAGAGTTTAAACAGTTTTTTTCCCCCTCTAGCCATCAGCTGGGACTCAGGAGGCAGCAATAGAGTGGGGATGGGGCCAAATAAAAGGTAAGAATAACGCAGGAGGTGGGGGGCGTGGAGAGGCATGGGAGGGCGGGGGTGGGGGGGCAGAACCGGTTCGGTGATGTCATATCATCACCGCTATCGGCTCAGGAACCAGGCCAAACTGGGAGGAACCCACCACTGCTCCCATCCTTTGGGAGGATTATTCATTGTTTTATTCACCCTATCCCAAGCACCTGCCTCCTTCTTTCCCTATAGGAGAAGTTTTTCCTTATGAATGCCACCTGCAACTATTCTCTCCAAAAGACAAATGAAGGGAATGGTAAGAGCAACTGCAGAATTCCAAGTAATCTTCCAGTGGATAGTTACTATATCCATTGTTGTCATTATGGTTCATTCATCCAAATAAGTGTACAAATAATTGACAATGGGGCTGTTCCATTTGATGAAAAGGTACATAATAAAATGTAGAGAAAGCTACTTGCAGAAGGAATGTGGGAGAGAATCTCTGTGGAAACATAATTGATTCATTGACTATAACAATCTGCTCTTTCAATATTTCCATTACAGTTGGATCATATGGTTTTAATTCACTAAGATCATGTCCTATAGCTAGAACAGGGGTGTCAAATTCACGTTGTCATAGCAGCATCATATGACATATTGGGACTTTCCCCCCCTTTGCTAAACCAGGCGTGGGCATGGCCAGCACATGACACATCTGGCACATGGGTTGGGAGTTTGACAGCCCTGAGCTGGAAGGGCATATTGTTAATAGGAAGCAGCAAAAGTCTCAAGCCACCATTTCTCCCTTTGAGGACCCTTCCTTCCTTCCTTCCTTCCTTCCTTCCTTCCTTCCTTCCTTCCTTCCTTCCTTCCTTCCTTCCTTCCTGTAATAATTTTTAGTAACTGTTCCTCTATTTTTGAAGGGCCTTCTGGCAACTGTCTGTACAGAAGAAATGAGTGTTCAAATGATTTGTTTGTAATAATAATGTTCAGGAAAAGGGAGGACTTACTGCTTTCTAAATTTAGGTACAATATCTGAGCTTCTTTTTCACTATTTGCATTTGTTGCCTTCTCTCTGTTATCTTAACATGTTCTGTTTATCCAAGCATTTTTCTTACTTTCCACGTTCTTTTATACTGAAGTTTATTTCGCTAATAATAATATGATGGAAGACAAGGGCACGTTGCATCAGGACAGTACACAGTCTCCTATACTTAAGCTTTGGTAATAGAGATTAGCACTGCAAACATTTTATTTCATTTTCCTGGGTAAATCCTACAGAATAATCACCACCTAAATGTGAATCCTTTATCTGGAATTGAATGAAAGTGAACACAATTTCATCCTTACATCTGCAACTCTGATAGCAACCTACCAGTGAAAAACAAATATATAATGAAAAGTACAAGAAGAAATTATATACAAAAAGCATATGCTCCTTGGGGGATATCCTGGAGATTTCCAAGTGTTATTTGTAAAACTGATATTTATCTAGGAATATGTTAAAGAAAATTAGTTTATAGGAGAAAACTAGATCATAACTAAATTTGATTGTGTGTGTGTGTGTGTGTGTGTGTTTAAGAGAGAAGTGTGTGTTTGTGTGAGAGAGAGAGAAAGAGAGATTGCTAAACAGCTATGTTTTCCTCTTTCCAAAAACTTCAAGTATTTTGTGGGGTTTTTTTTTCATCTGCTTCAGAACAGCATTATTTGTTAGCACTAATTCTAAATTACCAAATAGCTCAATAATAGGTTATATTTCAGGACCTCTTTTCCTCCTCTTTGTAGCTAAATTTTTCAATCAACTGTTATCATAAGAATCAGGACACATCTTTGTCCCATTGAATGTTAATCACCCCTTGATATGATCTTGGAAAAAACTGGGAATATTAATACTCCCAGCTTGCTCAAATGTTAAAGCTACATAGTTCAACTACATTTGATTATTTGGGAAGTATCCACAGACAAATTAAGACTATAACAAATTCATGTGGTTCCTTTCCTTTATGCTCCTGTTATTAAGCTTGGTGTATATAGCCAGAGAATAAAATTTTAAAAAGGGCCTATCCTGATATACAATGGAGAGAAAACAGATTCACCATGCATGCATTCATCATGCCTAAAATATATTGTATTATTAATATAATTACGTATTTTTAGATTTTTCCAGCTACCAAGACTGGAAGGAGCCTGGATAGCTCAGCAGTCTAATGCATTGTGATTAACTCAAGCTGTCTGCAATTACTGTAAATTCGAATCTCACCAGGCTCAAGGTTGACTTAGCCTTCCATCCTTTCTAAGGTAGGTAAATTGAGGACCCAGTTTGTGGGGGCAATAAGCTGACTTTGTATAAAATATACAAAAATATGAAGGCTATTGATGAACGCATTGTAAGCCACCCTGAGTCTCCAGAGAAGGGCGACATATAAATCAAATTAAAAAAAAATATTTGCAGAAAACTTAAGAGGTGAAAATTAAATAATGACTGCAGTTATAAGCAAATAAAATAAAATATATATTTTTCATCACAGTTTGTGAAGAGCTAATTGGATTAATTGGTGAACACATCTTGAAGCAAATTATTGAAGGTTCCTGACATCCAAAGTGTGGCCACACTAATATGAGTGTGGCTAGTACAGTGTTCAGGTATGAAGCGTGTCATTACATTTATATCAATGACTTTAGAGGACAGATATATGATAAAGTTGCAAACATGATTGCCAAATCCTGTGGAACGTAAACTTTCATAAGAGAACAAAATTCATTCTGAACTGTTGTATTATGCTATGGACATTCTCTCCATTTAGCTGATAAAAAAAAAAGCCAATGCAAGTTGTGCAGCTGTATATCACTTTGATTTCATACAAAAACTTGATGCAATACTAAAGATACTTCATAGAATCTTTAGAGTGTTATGCAGGTCTCACTGAAAAGGTGTCCAAGGCATAAGGCTGCACATACCCAAAAGGCTGAGTGACACTGATTAGTCATGCTGAGTTGATGCAATCAACACCATTATACATGGATATGCAAAGATAAGGGAAGCATGAGCTGAAATCTCAAGTGACTCGGAGCAGAAAGATTTGGTTTCAAATATAGCTAACAGTCTTTATCAGTAGATGGGTAAATTGGAAATTTCACTGTATGCTTCATTCTGGGGAGGGAGAAGGGAGGCTTGCAAAGATTTGATACAACAAACAATTCACAGCAGGATTCTAAAATATTGTCAATACTGCAGCAATAACATTGAAGTCTCTGAAAACTATTGTTGAGTCAACAAGGAATACATTTGATAGATATGGCCTAAAAGTGCAAATCTCAGTCTATCAAGATGATGGTAAAGCAGAGTTTGCACAGATGATATCCATATATATATTTGTTGTTAGTTGCAAAGTTGTGTCCAACCCATCACGACCACATGGACAACGCTCCTCCAGGCCTTCCTATCCTCTACTATCCTCTGGAGTCCATTTAATCTCATGCCTACTGCTTCAGTGATTCCATCCAGCCATCTCATTCTCTGTTGTCCCCTTCTTCTTTTGCCCTCAATCTTTCCCAGGATTAGGCTCTTCTCCAGTGAGTTCTTCCTTCTCATTAGGTGGCCAAAATATGTGAGTTTCATCTTCAGGATCTGGCCTTCTAAAGAGCAGTCAGGGTTGATCTCCTCTAGGACTGACTTGTTTGTTTGCCTTGCAGTCCAAGGGACTCACAGGAGTCTTCTCCAGCACCATAGTGCAAAGGCCTCCATTCTTTGGTGCTCAGCCTTTCTTATGGTTCAACTTTCACAGCCATACATTGCAACTGGGAAAACCATAGCCTTGACTATATGCACTTTTGTTGGCAGAGTGACATCTCTGCTTTTAAGTATACTGTCTAGATTTGCCATAGCTTGCTTCCCCAGGAGCAAGCATCTTTTAATTTCTTGGCTGCAGTCCCCATCTGCGGTGATCTTGGAGCCCAGGAAAATAAAACCTGTCACTACCTCCATTTCTTCTCCATCTATTTGCCAGGAAATGAGACGGCCAGGAGTCATGATCTTAGTTTTCTTAATGTTGAGTTTCAAACCAACTTTTGCATCCTCCATCATCAAGAGGCTCTTCAGTTCCTCTTCACTTTCTGCCATTAGAGTGGTATCATCTGCATATCTGAGGTTGATATTTCTCCCGGCAATCTTAATTCCAACTTTTGATTCCGCTAGCCCCGCCTTTCTCATGATCTGCTCTGCATATAAGTTAAATAGGCAGGGCAACAGTATAAAGCCTCACCAGACTCCTTTCCCAATTTTGAACCAATCAATGGTTCCGTGTCCAGTTCTCACTGTTGCTTCTTGACCAGCATATAGGTTTCTCAAGAGACAAATAAGATGGTCTGGTACTCCCATCTCTTTGAGAACTTGCCACAATTTGTTGTGATCCACACAATCAATGGCTTTAACATATGCAATGAAGCAGAAATAGATGTTTTTCTGGAACCCCCTAGCTTTCTCCATGATCTAGCATATGTTGGCAATTTGACTTCTAGTTCCTCTGCCTCTTTGAAATCCTGCCTGTATTTCTGGTAGTTCTCAAACCACATACTGCTGGAGCCTTGCTTTTAGGATTTAAGCATAATGTTACTAGCATGTGAAATGAGTGCAATGGTACGATAGTTTGAACATTCTTTGGTATTGCCTTTCTTTGAAATTTGGAATTTTCCAATCCTGTCGCCACTGTTGAGTTTTTCAAATTTGCTGGCAAATTGAGTGTAGCACTTTTACCGTATCATCTTTTAAGATTTTGAATAGCTCAGCAGGAATACTGTCACCTCCACTAGCTTTGTTGTTGCTCAGATTTCCTAAGGCCCATTTGACTTCACATTCTAGGATGCCTGGCTTGAGATCAGTGACCACTCCATTGTGGTTATCAGCGTTGTTAAACTCCTTGTATAGTTCTTCTGTGTAATTTTGCCACCTCTTCTTAATCTCTTCTGCCTCTATTAGGCCCCTGACATTTTGGTCCTTTATCATGCCCATCTTTGCATGAAACATTCCCTTCATGTCTCCAATTTTCTTGAAGAGATCTCTGGTCCTCCCTATTTTATTGTTTTCTTCTATTTCTTTGCAGAAATTCTATTTCTTCTATTTCTTGGTTCATTTAAGAAGGCATTCTTATTTCTTCTAGCTCTTCTCTGGAATTCTGCATTCAACTGGGTGTATCTTTTTCTTTCTCCCTTGTCTTTCACTTTCCTTCTTTCCTCAGCTATTTGGAAAGCTTCCTCAGACAACCATTTTGCTTTCTTGTCTTTCTTTTTCTTTGGGATGGTTTTAGTTCTACCTCTTGTACAATGTTGCGAACTTCTGTCCATAGTTCTTCAGGCACTCTGTCTATCAGATCTAATTCATTAAATCTATTTGTCACCTCTGCTGGATTTCATCAGGGATATGATTTAGTTCATACCTGAGCGGCCTAGTGCTTTTCCCTACTTTCTTCAATTTAAGTCTAAATTTTGCAATGAGAAGCTCATGATCGGAGCCATAGTCAGCTTCTCATCTTGTTTTTGCTGACTGTATAGAGCTTCTCCATCTTTGGCTGCAGAGCACATAGCCAATTTAATTTCTGTGTTGATCGTCTGGTGATGCCCATGTGTAGAGTCGTCTCTTGGGTTGTTGGAAAAGAGTGTTTGCTATGGCCATCATATTATCTCGACAGAGTTCTATCAGCCTGTGCTCTCCTTCATTTTGTACTCCAAGGCCAAACTTGCCTGTTATTCCGGTTATCTTTTGGCTTCCTACTTTAGCATTCCAATCCCCCATTATGATAAAGACATCATTTTTTGGTGTCATTTCTATAAGATGTTGTAGGGCTTCACTCTTTCTGGTGTTACTAGTTCTAGCCCTCTGCTGTTCCCCAGTAGCATATTGGACACCTTCCGACCTGAGTGGCTCATCTTCCAGCATCGTATCTTTTTTTCCTTTTGGTACTGTCCATGGGGTTTTCATGGCAAAGATACTGGAGTTGGTTGCCATTTCCTTCTCCAGTGGATCATGTTTTGTCAGAACTCTCTGGTATGACCTGTCCATCTTGAGTGTCCCTGCACAGCATAGCTCATAGCTTCATTCAGCTATGCAAGCCCCTTCACCACAACAAGGCAGTAATCCATGAAGGGGATAGTTTCCCTTTAAGCTAATATTTTCTGAAGCACCATTTCAAATGTTCACGTCACATTAACATTGGCATAGATGTAATTCAAAAGAGGATGGTATGCAATATTGCAAAGCAAGACTTTAAGGGCAATAGCCTCTTTGAGAAAATCTAGCTATCTTTTTATTTCTTTTTTTTTTCATGTTTTATTTGCAGTTTTCCTTTCACACCATACATGTTTATAGATAGTGTATTGACTGCGTCAAGGTCCTTTTTAAACAATGCTAACAATAATAATACAAATTATTGTATTATTACAATAAGTATGCATAATAATAATCTTCCAACTTCAACAATACCATTCTCTCTTAGTAATTCTTTATCATTTTTCCAGGGGTGAAATCTAAAAATTTTCACTACCGGTTCTGTGGGCATGGCTTAATTGGTGGGTGTGGCTTGTTGGTCAGATGACTGGGTGGGCATGGCTTGTTGGTCAGGTGGGTATGGCCAAGTTGACATCACTTCTTTGCCCTTTTTTAACCTACAAAACACAACACAACACAACTGGCTCACCCACAATGTAAAAGCAGCTGTGCTAGACCCAAGATGGCCCCTGCAACAAGCATCTCACATAGGCACAAAAAGCCCCAAAAAATAACTTTCACACTTTACACACACACAACACAACACAACATAACTGGCTTACCCACAATGTAAAAGCAGCTGTGCTAGACCCAAAATGGCCCCTGCAACAAGCAGGAACCTCACACAGCCACAAAAAGCCCAAAAAACCAACTTTCACACTTTACACACACACAACACAACACAACACAACATAACACAACACAACTGGCTCACCCACAATGTAAAAGCAGCTGTGCTTTTATTTTTATTTTTATATAAAAGCAGCTAAATTTAAAACTTCCTAAACTTTAAATGACTAGGTCTAAAAAAAGAACAATTAAAAACACCCCAATTAACTATTTTTTTTAAAGCTCCCAAAGGGGGAAAAAATTACCCAATTGAAGGGACAAGGCAGGCAGGCAGGCAGGCTGATAGAGCTGCTCACCGATGAGCTTGATTGCAGGCATGGAGATTCAGTTGCTTGATGATGCAATGGATTGCAGGGATTACAGCAAGAGAAGCAAGGCAGGTGTTGCAACCAGCAGCTCAGGATTCAGTCTGAACAGCGAAGGTAAACAAGCTGGAGGCTGGGGGGGGAGGGATTTTTGCTACCAGTTCTCTGAACTGCCCGCTGCCATCGCTACCTACTCACCTGAGCTGGTCTGAACTGGGAGATTCACCCCTGCATTTTTCCCATTAATTCATTTAAACATAAATAACATTTCCTTGCACCATGTATTTGTTATCCCCTACTAAATCACTAATATTTAATATTTTAAAAATCACTCATTATTCCACCATAATTTCAATATCCCAAATATCTAGGCCTACTAATAAAACCAAATATTAGCAATATTTAATCAACCCTGGGATTATATCTCAAAGTTCCCGCAATTTAGAATCCTTAAAAGTTTAAGTTCATAATTATTTGAACAACTGTTAATATTAATAATACAATAAAATTACCTAATCCTAAACTTCCACCTTCTAACCATAGCTTATTTTTAATTACAATAAATTCTATAAATTCTATTATCTCTTAGTATATATTTCAAATCCATAGTTCTATAACCAGTTTCAAGAGAGTATAGTTATTTAGTTATTTGTAATTTAATTCATCTTAAAAATCTTCAAAAAAGAAAAGAAACTCACTAAGTATTTCAAAATGTCCAAATTGTCTTCTAAAATAGAATCAAGGTCAGGCCACCTTCCAGATGTTGTTTACTTTCTTTTGCTATATGTATTAGATATTCTTCCATTAGATGGCTCTCCTGCTCCAAATTCCAACATTAAACAGTGTGTCAAAAACAGCTGATTATCCACTAAATCCAGGGGGTTTTAAAATAGAAATAAGAAAGATAGTTTCTCTCAAAAATCACCTTTTTGATTATTTAAGCTTTTTTCCAGGCTTTCTATATATTAAAGCTTCTTTTTGGCATTTCTTTCACCTCTTCATTTTCAGTCTTTAATCTTCTCCGTGTGCCTAATCACCACTTCCTTAACTCTTGGAGATTATTTTTTGAACTTCTTGTACTTAAGTTAAGTCTTTAAGGTAAGAGTTGGAAGTTATCTCACCCAGTTTCAATACTCTGTGCATGGACCACTCCAGCACAAATCTTATGGTCCTGGTTGTCCCAGCTTGTGAGTTGCCAAAAATGGCCATCGTTCCTGCTGCCATTCAGGAGAGCTTGCTTTGGACCTAACAAGGAAATTGAGAATTCCTCATGGTCCATGAAACACATCTCTTTCCTTCACCGCCCCTACAAGGCGGGTTTGACCCTGTAGGGTTTCCCAACAGCAGTTGCTGGCTGGATTTTGCAGGGCTCAGCAGAGCCTGCTATTTTTCCAAGCCGTTCCCACCATGATGTCAACCGGAACAAGAAGACCTAGCTTTCTGAATGAGCCTTTTCTTCTTTTAGTAGAAGGAAAATGAAAGTAAGAAATTCAAATGAGAAAAATCAAATGCTGCTTTTGTTTGCAGGTGAACTTCTATTGCACATTGTGGCAATGTGTATTTCTATTCTAATTTAAATAAAAATGGGTTCTGTAAGATTTTCAGGAATTTGATGTGCTACCAAACTGGGATTGATATGAACACATGGTCATATCAAACTGGGAGTGACCACATGGATTCATTTTCTCTGTGGCAGCCTGCCTCAACCTAGTCTTTCAGGTCTTCTAATGCTGCATCCATCACCACTGTAACTGAATCTATCCACCTTGTTGTTAATCATTGTCATATTTTTCCTTTACCTTCCTAGCATTGAAGCCTTCTTCAGAAAGCTAGGTCTGTACATAATTTATCTGGATAAGTAGGATTAGTGGAACTTGATCATTTGTTCATTGAATAAGAACTCTGGGCTAATTTGATGCTCCATTTGTTTATTTTCTTCGTAATCCATTTGTTTATTTTCTTGTCTGCCCATGAAATTCACTCCTGGATCTTACTTACAATAACAATTCATAGACATCTACCCATCAGCTATCAAAAATGATTCACTGATGGAGAACTTTTATCAAAGTGCCTGCTGTTCACTCTGAGAGATTAACCACACATGGATGCACATGGTTAGGGTTGCATTCACTCCCTTATTATTTTTTTTAAAGTATTCTAATAATATGCCAATGGCATCTCACTGAAGTTATGTTTTAATTGCACAGACTTTGAATAATGGAAAAACATTCCTGGAAAACGTTTCTTCTCTTTTCTAGAGGGAGAAAACTGACAAGTGTGAAGATTTATGTATCTATAACAAGAATCACTTAATGAAACACAGTGTCATAAGGTTACTCAAAATGAAATCCCAGAGCCTCTAGATGAGATTCCACAGGTTATAAAGAATCCACATTCTTCTGTCTGAGGCTGAAGTTAAGTGAGGCATCAAAGGAGGAAAACTAAAATTAGTTCCTTCTGGCCTCCTCTTGACCACCACCACATCCTTCACCTCTTCCTTCTCCTCCTCAGCTTTTGTTACAATGGATATTTAGCTTTTTATTGAGCAGGAGGTTTGACTAGAAGACCTCCAAGTTCCCTTCCAACTCTGTTATTCTATTCTGTTCTAAACTATTTTTTCCTAACCCTAACCAACAGATAATTAGATATTAGCATTTTTCAACCATAGCAACTTTAACATGTGTGGGCTCCAGAATTACCCAGCCACTGCTTACTCTTAACATCTTAAAATTGTTAAGGTTGAGAAACTGTGATCTAACGCCTATATCCCACATATCCGAGTGCAGGAATTATTGCAATAAGCCTCAAAAATATCTGCTGAACAATATGTATCTTCCTATGTCAAGTACTGAATGCCAGTTTGGTGAAGCAATTAAGGAACCAGGTTAGAAACTGTGAGACCATAAAAGACCTCAATTCATATTTCTGTAATAAACACAAAGTCTATGCAATATGTTGGTGGAACTCACACCATCTGGATCAAACTTCCTACTCCTTAGAAAAATATGTTCACTTTGTGAAACACAGCCCATCAACAGCATTCCTTCTGTCCAAAAAGTAAACCAATTTACTAGAAATCTTTCTCACCAACGCCTTTGCACTCAATTCTTCACCTTCAGAATTCTGTTTTCAGTTTTTTAGGTCTCTTCTAGATAAGCACACCACCTGTTATTAAACTGTTTTCATGCAGAAAAGCTTAAATTATTGGGTTGGTTTGGCTAAGTATTGCTGAGACTGATCAAAGCTGACTTTGCATAATTTATTTCTAACCCTGCTATTCCTGCATCACCTTTAGGTCAGAGATGGCTATTTCTGGATTACAAAGTGCCATCAGAAAATCAGCTGCGAAGGAGGTTAATGGTATGTGATTTTCCTGGTACTGCCATTTGCTTGACCTTTGCATTTGTCCTTTTCATAACAGTCATGCCCTCAGTGACTACCACAAAAAAAAGGGGAGAAAACAGAGGGCAACTCTGCGTAATCTTCTGCTTCAAATGCTGGCTTTGGATCCAAGACATTTGTTCAAAATATCACTTTTGACTCAAAACATGCACTATGACAAGGATGTAAAATGTATTGCTCAAAGTCCAGGTATAGTAAACTAATATCCCAGAATCCACAGTGTGGATGACATCTTCCTTCCTTCCTCCCTCCCTCCCTCCCTCCCTCCCTCCCTCCCTCTCTTCCTTCCTTCCTTCATCACAAAGGTTGAAATAGTAAAGACATATCTTCCCTTTTGCACAGGCTTAAGATGCTCATTTCATTTAATGATTATAACATTGGGAGATGATGAAGGCTGCAAGACATTTATTTATTTGTAAATATCCACCTCAATGACACTCTGCCTGAATATGTAGCTTCTATAGCCCCTCCTATCTTGCTTGATAAAGAGTCCGAGATGTGCTTCAATGACTATAGTATAAATAATCAGATCTGTTCTAGCCTTGTCTTCTAGGCTTCTAGGCTTGAACTAACTGCCCAAAATACCATGCCAGAGAGATGGCGCTAAATTTGCAAGTAGTTTTTTTTAAAAAAAATCTGAATAAAAAAAGGGAGCAGGGCGATGGAGGAAGAGACAAGTGAAAATCAGGAAACTCAATGACATAGGGAATTTCACAAAGTTTTTGGGAGCTGAGCTCAACTTCTGTCTCAAGTGACTGGAAAAATCATAAAATAATATACCTCAGATCCATTTTTTAATAAGAAAAGCAGAGGAAAATGTGGGAAGGAAAAATAGTAATGAGAAGAAAAATGAAACCATGTTTTTGCTATGTTTTGAACCAACAACCTTTTATTTACAAGACAAGAATTATAGCCATTGTGTTATTACAGTAATCGTGATAAAATATACCTTTAAAAGCATTTAATGATCATGTTAAGCATTGATGAATATGAAGGGGCATTCCTTCCTCTATGAAGCAATCAATAAATTGCTGATATTAGCCTGTAAAAACAAACAAACAAACAAGAAGCTCAAAGTAAAATAGCATACAAAGTTCTACATTGAAATTGAAACAGAAAGTGAACCCTGACGTTGTTTTGATGTGAGTGAAAATTAAGAAACAAAATGTTTGCCTGCACATTCTTGGTCAGGGCAAATGGGCATGAATATGCCCTATGTCTGTTTGTTGCCATGTAATGTCTAGACTTTATCACTCACATTTGACAGCTCTAATTCTCAGGAATCCTAGGACACAACTGCAGGGGTGGATTCTACTTACCTTTATTACTGGTTCGCATCGCGCCCGCACACCTGCACTTGCTTCGCTTGAGCCCACGCTCACTCTTCTGCACAAGTGTAGAAGATTCTGCACATGTGCAGATCACCTATGATAATGTCCAGGTCAGTGGGCGGAGCCTCCTGCTGGTTTTACTACCGGTTCTTGCGAACTGGTCCGAACTGGGGGCAACCCACCACTGTACACCTGGATGAACAAAGTTTGATGGGACAAGATGACTCTGGTTTCTTAAACATAAAAACCTACAATAGATACCTTGAATTGTAGCTGGAAACAATTAATACAGCTGTCTCAGTCCTACGTTCTCATTTCTTTCCTTCTGGTAAATAATGACTTTCCCCCCCTAAATCGGTCATACTTTTCTAACAAGATCCATAACTTTTCAGCTCTCCATTTATTTAATTTCAGTTAATATAAATATATGTATGTATATTATAATCAATTAAACCTCAGCTGTTACTGATTCATAGCTAAACGAAGAGGATGGCCTTTTCCTCTCCGCTCCCTTTTCCTAAGAATACCAGCCAAACTTCTTCAATTTGCTGTATCATGCTCCTTCTTCACATTATCTCTGCTTATTTGGTTTAGGTTATGAGTCCATTTATGTAAACTATACCACAGCTAGGACACTGTTGACCATGCTAATATGTGCAGAAATACCCTTAGGTCCAGATTGTTGTTTCCTAAATGAAAAAAATTACAATTCCTTGTTCTATTACAATTACCCTCTTAATAAGAATTCATTTTACTTTACATGTAATATGCAAGTAACTCTCATATATTGTAATGAGTGAATAATATGTGGAAATCATAATAGCATTGCCATAAGCAAATTTCCATTTTTCAAAATTTATAGTTAACTTAATATGTATAATTTATGGAACTGTGCATTCAGCTTTAGATAAAATCTTTGGGGAAAGAAAAGTAAATATTCATGCTGAGGGTCGGGTGTCCTAAAATGCTGGTGCAAGTTCATGTTGGTTATAGACTTATGTTGACAGAATTAGAAACTGACCTTCATTGTCAACTTGGTAAAAGGTGTAAGATGTGTGTGCAAAAGGAAATGGGCTGAAAACTAATATCCTGTAATAGATATATTTTTAGAAGTTATGGGCACTGGATTTCAACTGGGACATCTATGGCACAACTCATACACGCTAAGTGATGTCTTACTTTTGATTGGAAAAAACAAACAAACTACAGTTAGCTAAAACCATGGATGGCACTAAACAATAAGACATCATCTAATGGCTTCTCATTATGAAATCTTAGGGGAAAACATTGCCTCTCTTAGCAAAAAAAAAAAAAAAAAAAAGCCAAGTCCCCTCTACCTGCCTGCCTCCCTTCCAAAAAATTAAACAATTCAAGGAAGACTGTGGAATGGTCACAATTGTCAAGTGAAAATGGAAATAGAAAACTAGGTAGAAGTGGGCATGAAATAGTATAGGACATGGATGGTAGGTTAGCTAGCTTAAACCTGAACATATACTCCATAACCTGAAGTCTCACTGACTGAATCTTTTCATGATGAAATAGTATCTCCCTCTCCATAGAATATCAATCCTACCTATTTAAGCATTTGCCCTTTATAAATCTGCAATTCTGTTCTTAGAGTGTTGGGTTCCAAGTGGGGAGGGAGTAGAGGGCTGGGGAGGCTTTTAATTTTGGCTGTGATTACACTAATGTCACAATAATTTAGTAACTTCTCCTAGCAATCTTTTGACAAGATAACTCTGCAAATGACTCTGAAACAATAGTTTGATATGTGTAGGCTATTTTTTTTCTTTACAAACATCCTTCCACCTAATTTGTACATATTGACATGACAAATGGCTCTTCTATCTAATTTGTACGTAGTGATGTGTGTGGCCTTTCAGAAGCGGAGGGGAAAGAAACCCTGTCATTCTTATTCAAAGCAAGCTAAAGAAAACACCTAACATAGAATTCCATCTTTTTATAAGGTGCAAAACCCTACTATCCTTACTTTTATCCAATATTATTTTGTGTCTTTGTTTTGGTGCAGAAGGATTTGAATTACTAAGAGAATATCAAGGGGTACTCAAGACAAGAGACAAAAAAGGAAAAATTAATAGAAATCTAAGGCTGACCACTTTAGAGACATTTAAATAGTTAGGAGAGGATTGGAATAAGATTATAATGCTTGCTCAAGCAGGCATCAGAGTCCTTAAAAATCAATTAGCTCCAAGTAGTACCCTATCCCCACTCCCACGGATGAGTAGGAGAAGAAAGAACAGATGATTCAGATAGATTTCCCAACCTAGATTTAGATTCTTTTTAAGATCTCCTCCTAGTTCAAACCAGGGGTGAAATGCTACCAGTTCGGACCGGATTGCCCGATCCAATAACAATGGTGGCAGATGGTTCGGAGAACTGGTAGCAAAAATCCATGTGCATCCCTCTCCCATGCCCAGCTGAGCCGCCCGATCATCAGAGGCTGGGTTTTTTTTTTTTTTAACTTTTAAAAGCATTTTTCTACAACCACTTCAGCCGAAAAAATGCTTTTAAAAGTTTTTTTAAAAAAAGCCTCTGATGATTGTGCGGCTCAGTTGGGATTGTCAGAGGCTTTTCAAAGCATTTTATCTGCAACCCTTTTGGCCGAAGAGGTTGTAGGGAAAAAATGCCTTTAAAAGCTTCTGGTGATCCCAGCTGACTTTCCTGATCGTCAGAGGCTTCTAAAAGCATTTTTTTTCTGCAACCTCTTAAGGTTATAGAAAAAATGCTTTTAAAAGTAAAAAAAAAAAATGGCCACACCCACCCAGTCACATTACCCCCCCACCAAGCCATGCCCACACAACCAGTAGTAACAAATTATAGATTTCACCCCTGGTTCAAACCTGTGTCTTCTCTATATCCTCTAGCTTTTCACAAACAGATACAGGGGAATGTTGCCTCCTGAATCATAGATACCATTACTCAAGCTCTTCCCTTTTTCTTGGGCACGTGCCATTCCATCTATACAGTGGGTGGGAGAGGCAGATATGGTGGGCGCAGGGGGCCGTATCATGTTCAGGGAGTACGCACCTGCTATTTGAGAGTGGTGGCGTGCTCTGGCCCCCGGGTGCCTCCTGTAATCCTGGTTGCTCAGAGCCTCAGGGCCTGAGCCTTCAGTTGATGCTGTGCAATGTCAGGTCTGCTGTAACTAAAGCCCCACTCATTCATGATCTAATTCAAGAGGGAGGTGTGGACCTGGTGGGGATTACAGAAACCTGGTTGGGACAGGAGGGGAGGTTCCCCTCATCGAGATGTGCCCACCAGGTTTTCATGCATTTCATGGAAGCCGAGGGCCCAGGGGAGCAGCGGAGGGGTAGCGGTGATTATTAAGGAAAGTCTAGACCTGAGGGAGGCCACTGTTCCTCAGGTAGCCAGCTGTGAGTCCCTCTTTGTGAAGTGGGGCCATGGGGTGCAGATGGGTCTGCTGATCACGTATCTGGCTCCCTGCCACATGGCAGCAGCCCTGCCTGAGCTGCTTGACATAATAGCTGGGGTGGCGGTTAAGACCCCCAGACTTATGGTTATGGGGGATTTCAACCTGCCATTTACTGGTGAAACATCAGGGGCAGCTCAGGAGTTCATGGCTTCCATGATGGCCATGGACCTGACCCAGTTAGTTCATGACCCCACCCACATCGGGGGACACACACTGGACTTGGTTTTTACCTCTGGTTATTGTTAATGTTTCTTTGAGTGAGGGTGTCTTTCCGGCCACCGTAAAAGAGGCGGTGGTGAGGCCCCTCCTCAAGAAGCCTTCCCTGGACCCGACTATATTAGCTAATTATCATCCGGTCTCCAACCTTCACTTCACAGCGAAGGTTGTCAAGTATGTGGTGGCGCGACAGCTCCCTCGATACCTGGATGAAACTGTCTATCTGGATCCATGCCAGTTGGGTTTCAGGGCAGGTTACAGCACAGAAATGGCACTGATAGCATTGGTTGATGATCTCTGGAGGGCTCAGGACAGGGGATATTCCTCAGTCCTGGTCCTCTTTGATCTCTCAGCGGCTTTTGATACCATCGATCATGATATCATGCTGCGTCAGTTAGGGGGATTAGGAGTGGGAGGCACCGTGATGTGGTGGTTCTCCTCCTTTCTCGCTGACCATATGCAGTCTGTGTTGATGGGGGGACAGAGGTCGACTTCGAGGCACCTTACTTGTGGGGTGCCGCAAGGTTCAGTCCTCTCGCTCCTCCTGTTCAACATTTATGTGAAGCCGCTGGGCGAGATCATCCGTGGTTTTGGGGTGAAATGTCAACTGTATGCTGATGAGACGCAGTCGTACATTTCTACCCCGAACCACCCCAGTGATGCCCTTGACATGATGTCCCATTGCCTGGAAGCCATACAGATCTGGATGGGGAGGAACAGGCTTAGACTCAACCCTTCCAAGACAGAGTGGCTGTGGCTTCCGGCACCCTGATATAGCCAACTGGTACCATCACTGGCTATTGGGGATGAGACCTTGCCCCCCTCAGAGAGGGCTCGCAACTTGGGCGTCCTCCTGGATGCACGGCTGTCTTTAGACGATCATATGATGGTCGTGGCCATGGCCAGGGGGTTTTATCAGGTTCACCTGATTTCCCAGTTGCATCCCTTTCTGGATTGGGACACCTTACGCATAGTCACTCATGCCCTCGTCACTTCCCGTCTGGACTACTGTAACGCTCTCTATGTGGGGCTCCCCTTGAGGAGCACCCGGAGGCTCCAACGGGTCCAGAATGCAGCCATGTGAGTGGTTATGGGAGCGACTCATTGCTCCCGGGTAACTCTCCTCTTGCGCGAGCTGCAGTGGCTCCCAGTGATCTTCCGGGTGCATTTCAAGGTGCTAGTCACCATTTTCAAAGCGCTCCATGGCTTAGGACCAGGATATCTACAGGACCGCCTTCTGCCACTGAATATCTCCCACCGCCCGATACGCTCTCACAGAGAGGACCTCCTCAGGGTGCCATCAGCCAGACAATGTCAGCAGGCGGCCCCAGGGGTAGAGCCTTCTCTGTGGGAGCTCCTGTCTTATGGAATGAACTGCCCCCGGATATAAGAAAGATTCCCGACCTCCGTGCCTTCCGTTGGGCTCTGAAAACTCTGAAAACCAAGACTATGGTCCGAATAGATTAATTTTAAATGGGTTTTAAATTGGTTTTAAAGGGGTTTTAGTAAGGGGTTTTAAATTATGGCCAAATAGCTTTAATTTATTTTAGTAGTTTTAATTTTTGTGTCTGACTGTTTTAATATGGCTGTGAACCGCCCTGAGTCCTTCGGGAGAAGGGTGGTATAGAAATGCAATAAATTAACTAACTAACTAACATAACATGCAAACATTCTTTGATTTTGAGAATGCTAAGATCTAAGCTATGGATGGTGGGTGGTCGATGGCCTGACTACATCCTTTTGGAAATAAGATAGGGGAAAATGAAACACCAACATCCCCATTGCTTAATTTAGGCCCTTAATTTCTATTCTGTTTTTTCTTTATCTTCTCCCTCTTTAGTCTTTCTCCATTTCTGGACAGACTTGCCTGCTAGTTTCCGTTTCTCAGAAATGGAGAAAGATTAAAGAGGGAGAAGATAAAGAGGAGAGAGGGAGGGACGGAGGGCAGAGGGAAAAAGAAAGGGAGAGAGAGAGAGAGATAGGGAGAGGGAGGGAGGGAGGAGTAGAGTTTCTTTAATCATATACTAGGCTGATTAAAAAAGGAGAAAATCTGGAATGAAAATTCATTTGGGAAATAGGAAATGACTTGTGTTTCCTAATGATTTTAACTCTGTATTATTTAAGGTGGGGAGGAATTCTTACCATTTTAGATGGAGGCTTGCAGTAAAATCTAGGCAATATTTATTTCCAGCTTGATTGGTGGTAGCTGTGGGTGGCAGATTAACACCTACTTTGCAGGGAGAAAAAAAAGACCATTTCACTTTTCCTTTTTGTGAACATGCATGTTGTAAGAAAACTTAAGGGAATGTAGCATCCTTCCCAGACTGCACCCTTATAACATACATAATTTGCTGTGTATAAATATCCCCACCATATTGTCAGATAGTATACATCCCAGCTTCCCATAGCTTTGCACATTTTAGACATGACAAGAAAAACGTGAATTGAACACTGAAAACCATCATTTTTTTAAAAAAAAATATGATTCTTCTCCCCTACCCTCAATTTTGAGTTCTCATTTGCTTTTGCTTTCTCTAAACACATGCCATACTATATTTTACAGAGTGTGTATGTGTGCATGCACACGAACACACACACACACATGTGTGTGTGTGTGTGTGTGTGTGTGTTTAGGGATGTGTGTGTATGTGTACACATCCATCCATCACTCACACACATACACACGTTGGATGCAGAGAGAGTGAAAGAAAGAGTGAGATTGAGATCAGAAGCAATATATATCAGCCCTGATCCTTTGAAGAGGAAACATCTCTCATTCCCCATTTCCTGAGAGATGTCACAGCTGTGACAGGGAGGGGTTTGTAATGGCACAGTTCGGTGCTTTCATAATTTATTCTCTCTGATTTTATGCTCTTTTAGTCTCCTGCTCAACCATCCACTAACAAGCAGTGATATTAGCCAATAAATCAAAGATGTCTGCTTGTCACCACCAGATGCCTGGCCACATCACAGCCGATTATGAGACGTAAAGAAGGACAATTTCATGTAGAGAACTCAGCAGAGGTGTTCCACTGATATTCTGTTTGATAGGGAACCAGCATGAACTGAATATACTAAAACTCAATAACTTTTATGCCTCGTGGCGGTAGAGAACTAAGCTGAAATAAAATAGGGAAGTAAATTAGGACCCTTATCTTTATGACTGCTCCTTTTATGATTTGGCAGGTATCCCTTTGTGCTTTCATGTGGAATAACACACAAATAAATCTTTCTATATGTATAACTTAAACTTTGCTGGCTTGCTGATAGAGAAACACCTCGTTTGATTCTTTGAAAAGGCAGGAAAGGTATCTTACATCAATTGGTACAAAAGAGTTTCCTTTATGCATGTGTCACGATCACC
Organism: Masticophis lateralis; assembly: GCA_030761175.1. NCBI lineage: Eukaryota > Metazoa > Chordata > Lepidosauria > Squamata > Colubridae > Masticophis > Masticophis lateralis. Next base: position 104,461,640 of record JAUDYJ010000002.1, read on the forward strand.
AAAGATTATCCATTTGCCTTATCAGTCAAATGTGTAGCTAAGGTAGACTTTGATCTCTTGGTTATTCATTTTTAATGATGATAACTATTATTTATGAGAGTGCCAAGAAATCCTCTATGTTACAGAACAAAGACAAGGGACCTAAATTATAATCCATAGACATGTGGCTTTTTCCTTTAAATTCTATCACTTTTTTTTAATGATCTGTAGCCACTCCAAAGGCCAATTTGGACATTCACAAAACTGTAAAATTAATGGAAATCCACATGATTTATATAGGTTTGGGGGAGCAAATTGAAATAAAAGAAGTTGCCTTGTATGAACATAGAGCAGAGGTATCAAACTGGTGGCTTGCAGGCTGGATGCATCACATGCAGGCCACACCCACTCCGACAATGTGACATGTTGAGTTTGACACCTTTGACATAGAGCTTCAGAAGCAAACTCTTAAATATCATTTAGAAGCAAATTCTCAAAGCTTAGAAGGTTTGAAGCTATATTGTGAAATTTGATTTTATTCCTTTCTTACCACTAAATTAAATAATGACTAAAATGTCTATACTATCACTTTCAAAACAACAATTTAGGATTATTCAGTGCCCTCATGCCTCCTAGAGATTCCAAGTTTCTGATATTGAGAAATTTTAGAGTTAAATGTGGGTGTTATAGGACTTATCTATCCTTCTTCTTCTTCTTCTTCTTCTTCTTCTTCTTCTTCTTCTTCTTCTTCTTCTTCTTCTTCTTCTTCTTCTTCTTCTTCTTCTTCTTCTTCTCCTCCTCCTCCTCCTCCTCCTCCTCCTCCTCCTCCTCCTCCTCCTCCTCCTCCTCCTTTTTCCATAAGAGTCTCTATACTCAAAATATTTTAAGTTCTTCTAGCATTGAACAATAATATGCGGTCAGAGGATAATTATATCAGGCCTGACATGTATTGACTGATCTCCCAAACTTTGAGGCCAAATTTGCTGAATTTGCTAAAAAAGGCAAAAAGGCTTTTTGCCTTTTTTAAAATTATGCTAATTTTTAGATATGCCCCCCACATCCTTTGAGGAAAGGAGGAGGAGGAGGAGGAGGAGGAGGAGGAGGAGGAGGAGGAGGAGGAGGAGGAGGAGGAGGAGGAGGAGGAGGAGGAGGAGGAGGAGAAGAAGAAGAAGAAGAAGAAGAAGAAGAAGAAGAAGAAGAAGAAGAAGAAGAAGAAGAAGAAGAAGAAGAAGAAGAAGAAGAAGAAGAAGAAGTTCAAACCTAGATCTACCTCGAGAATGCTTATTTCAACAGCAGCTTCCCCAATCCTCAGAGGGTAATTTTAAAAAATGTAGCCAATTTTTTAAAAAAACAACCTCATTTACCAACCAGGGGAGGGAGGGGGAATTAGAAAGTGTTTTCTCTTCCTGAATTGGCATCAGAGTACTCCAACTGAGCAAGTAGTTAGTTCAACTTCAAAGGAATTGAGTTAAATTAATGTAACTTGTTTGAGTTCATCATGTTGTTACTTTATTTATGGAGTACAAAGAGTCATTCTACTCATTGCTGCAAATATCCTTCATTTTTTTCAAATAGTGATATTATACATTCCGACCACTTATGTAATTTTCTCAAGGGTAGTGATTTCTAAATTATTGTGTGAGCTAGTTCCCATTGTGGAGTACTATGAATTGTTTGCAGTTTAAATCTGCATTGATCAGATCTAATTATACTTCTTATGTTTCTCTTTCAAACCAAAGGCCAATTAACTATTGTGGATCCATTTTCTTTAACCAGGCATACAGTTCTACATTTAAGCAATTTCACTTAAGTGGTAAATGGCTGATTCTTTGAAATATTATCTCATCATTATTGTTCACTTCATTGCTAAGGAGTTTTGTTCATTATTCCAGACCATCTTCGTATATTTAAAGCATACAAATATTATTTAACATTAATTTGGCAAAAACAAAAATTAGCAGTTATTAAACCCTAATGTTAAGCATTTTTTCCTCTGCTCAGTTTGTTTCTAATATTTGACCCACTTTGAGAGAAAGAAGCTACTTTGGGACATATTGTGGACCTTATTTCTCTTTTTTGCTTACACTCTTTTTTTTGTCTTGAAGTGGTGTAGGGTTTTCTGCCTAAGCAGGGGGTTGGACTAGAAGACCTCCAAGGTCCCTTCCAACACTGTTATTCTATTTTCTGTTTTCTGTCTATACTTGAAACCTAAAACACTGTGCAATGGTTTGGGCATCAAAACTTCCTGAATTATGTATATTTAATACTGTAGATCTACAACAATGAATTGTGAAGGATTTATTCAGTGCAGTTAAGATTCTCAGCTAGCTTCATGCTTTACCTCCGATAAAACTCAGTAGAACAGGCAACTATTTTTCAGCAGTTATCTAATTCACCTTAAATGATTATTCAGTTGTCTTTGTATATAATGGCTAGTCTGTGCCATTTTCAAACACATTCATCTTCTTAAAAAAAACTAGTCATCCTGCTGGGTTTTTTTCAAAAAAATATTTCTACATGTATATAGTATGATCAGTTTGGTGCAATTCCTCTCCATTTTGTTTGTCCATTTGTCTTGCTGTCCCTTTTGTCCTCTAAGGTAAGAGTACACTTGAGAAGCACTTTAAAAAAAAACAGTCCCAAAATGGTGGTTCCAGTTGTCTTTTCTTTTGTTCAAAAACACCCTTAACTCAAGGTAAGAAAGGTACATAAAGGGCTGAGTTTGTGTCATGATATGTCAAGGCACATTTTATCACTCAACCTTGCCACTCCTATATATCATTTTTGTGTCTTTCTTGCTTAACTGAAAGTTCCAGAAATAATTCCAATCAGTTTGCCTGCTACAGTTAAAATGTAGCTGGCATGCATAATCAATAATAACAATAAAGCAATACATTACAAGAGAGATGATTGGATTGTGGCTTCTTTTCCACAGATATAATTAAAGATAGGTGGCACAATTTTTAAAGATTAATATTCATGTAGTTGTTTACTCTGCACTATTTATTTATTTTTATTTTTTCTGCTCTGAAAACTGAAGTAGATATATTTGTGTGTGTGTGTGTCTGCACACGTTTATATTTCTGATGACATTAAAAAAGAGAATAGAATTATTTTATTCCTGTGCATTAAATATATGTTAATGCTCTATGTGAGTTGACTTATCAAGTAATGATTTCTTTTGAAATCTTTACAGGTAGTTACCATACTAAAAGATTAAAATACCTGATTTTCTTCATTTTCTCATGTTACAAATTATTGAGAATTATTGGGAGGTAGACTACTTATTTCAACTTGTCCTCCATAATTTCATCTTTAGAACATTCAAGGTAACTGATGAGAACACAAGAAAGAGTAAGAAACTGTTGAAAGACTACAATTATTATTAACCTGTTTGAAAGATATGGCTGAAAAGGCTGCTCTTAACATTTAATATCAAGAAAGTGATAGCCAACTATAGACCTTGAAAAAAAATATTGTGCAAAGCTTGGAAGAGCTGCATGCCTCAGAAATGAGACTCTGAAATGTGAAACACTCTGAAAAGGGATGTTCATTTTTATCTTAAAATCAAATTTATACTAACAGATTGTCTCCTGGATAACCACAAAACTTTTTAAAAAATAATCTTGAATTATAAATCAATATTTCTGCATACTGATGAATCTTGATATTCTGTGCCAATGTAATAGTTTAGCTGGTGCTTAGTTATGTGCTAAGTGAGAACATTAATTCATGTAGTCTAATACAGTCTACTATGACTGTGACTCTTTTTCCAATATTGTCTCCCTAATCCTTTTAATTGGGTTGACCCTGAGGCCTATTGCATGTGAGATAGTGAGATGAATAAATTGCCCTTCCAGGAAGGTGGAGGTCAAAAGCCACAATGGCTTCCACAGAAAAATCACCTATTAATTAAACGCTTACGACAGGAGTGATTGCTTCATCCGTTTCTCTACTTCATTCTACTTTATTGTGTGAGGAGTAAAAAAAAAAAGAAGTATTAAATTAGGGAGGAGAGGATTAAGAACAAATGTTTTATGTGTTGTGCAATCTGCTGATAGAGAGCTCTTCAAGGGAGAAACTGAAACAAACTCTCAACAGCAATGAACAATAATATTATGCTTTTATAAGAGCTAAATAATGGTAGCTAACAAAGTTGCTGTTGATAAGTGTAACCCAGTCTGCTAATAAGGTCATTATGAATTAATTCCTAAAGTAACACTGTCAAATCTAAGATATTGCCCCAAACAAGAGAAACTAGAGTATTGTGCCAATGGTGATAAAAGGCCTTAAAGAGTGAAAATGTTTTAGATGGACTATAATTATCCAACTGATAAACACTTGCAATAGTACATGGGGATTATTTTAAGGGATGGGGTGAAGAGATAATCAGATAAGGGAAAACATAGCCCTCAGCTGCATAGTTGGAAGAGCAAGTGGTCAAATGTAGCTAATGGCAAGAGAACTGTACATTCACACTTGCAAGATTCTGTTAACACAGCTTTACAATAAAGTAGAATCAGCTTATCTGATTAGATTTCCTGCCTGGTCTGCCTGGTAAGGTTAACAACACTTGCTCAATTCCAGAATCCATTTCTTCTGATCCTATCTACGAACTTCTGCATTTTCTATAACATATGTGATCTATCCAGTCTGATTCAGCTGCAAAACTCTTGATAAAAAGTCAAAGATTACGTGTGTGTGTGTGTGTGTGTGTGTGTGTGTGTAATTTTATTTTTGTAGGTCTTTATGTGTATCATTCTTTATGCCAGGAATTTTCCTATGTATATCAAGATGTTTCATAGCCTAATTTTCAGTGAAATCTCAATTCACCAGCTTTTAGTCCTTCTTAAACATTACAGCAGCCATTTTGCTGTCTGTTTGAATTTCTGAGGGAGACTGGGATAGATCTATTTCTGCCTTTTTTGGCTTCTTCGGCCAGCCATACCCCCTTTTCTTAACTCTGCCCTGTAACAGTCAAATATTTATTATTTTATTTTCGTAGGTCTTTATGTATCATTCTTTATGCCAGGAATTTTCCTACGTATATCAAGATGTTTCATAGCCTAATTTTCAGTGAAATCTCAATTCACCAGAATGGCTGCTGTAATGTTTAAGAAGGACTAAAAGCTGGTGAATGTTGATTTGGATATATCTTATACCTAAGTGACATTCTTTCTTTCTCACCTTTCATCAGCTCTGAATTTAGCAGACAAAGAGAAAGATTTAAGTATTATATTTACTTCTACAATATAGCTGGTATCCAAAACGTCAACCGTGTAGTTCCTCCTTTCTTTAGTAGGTAGTAATGGGAAAAAAGCATGGATCATTATGATGTTGCAGATATCCTTACAAAAAACACAGTGAATAATGTGTTACAAGGTTATGCGTATTATGGGCTGAAACATATGTTAATGCAGATCAGAAGAGTCTGACACAAACTTGATATTTTGAGCAGTAGTCTTATTGTGCTTATCAATTTTGTTTGCAAAATTGAATGCATATAAATTTTAGGCTCTCATTCTGAAAAGTGCCCAGCAACCAACAATTTCAGGTGTTCACCTTTTTTTCTTTTGTTTGTTTGCTCACTTGTTTGCTTTTATGTGTTGACGTCACAGAAAACTCAGAAGTTATTTTGCAAACCCCATAGAAATTATAGTTAATTCCTTTTCAGGTTCGTGAATTAGTTTTAGTTTTCAGTTGAAAGAAATTTTGATCTTGGGTAGTATAAATATATGACAGAAAGTAAAGATTGGATTTTAGAGGCTATTGGAACAAAAAGATGGAACACAGTGTCTTAATTAGAAAGCAACTAATCTATGAATAGCATGTGACATTACACACTTTAAGTAAGTCCAGTATTTTAGTGCTGGGTGAAGAAGAAATTATTATGGCAATTAAATCATGCATTTTCTGTTGCTGCACTAGCTCCAAGTATTGACAGAGAAAGCAACAAATTTATCCAGCTTCCTTTCCTCCCTCCCTCCTTCTTTCACCTCAACTATAGAAGTTTTCCCACTTCTAAAAGCTCTCAGTCAGAATGTGCAAAGTATCCTGAGATCCTTGGCTAACAACTGCAGTTTTTTTTAAATAAAAAAAAAACTGTTGATTGAAAGCAGTAAAAGGAAAACTTCCCTTAAGAGTCTGTAATACCAGTTCCCTTAAGCCTGTTCATTTATACAGTCAAAAGCCTCTGTGCTACTATTATATGCAGGAAACTTAGGTTCATAAGTGATCTTGGGATTTCTAGCTACCCCCTTGGGAAGAAGCTGTTGGAATAGTTAAGAATAGAGTTGCAATAACCAGCTGTTTGCTGCGATTCAGGCCCCTGTAGGCTTGCCTGAAAAATGCAGGCTTCTCTTTTGTTAAACAAAACAAAAACAAACCAGATATGCACCTGGCTTCCTGAATCAGCAGAGGGTCTGCTGGCTGCCAGAAAAAAAGCCTAGAAAGTAGTGGAATGTGATTTCACTGAACTAGGGCTGCATAAAAATCTTGGTTTACGTAGGAAGAACCTGGCTAAAGAGAAATACACATAAAGCCTATGAAAAGGAAAGAAGTAACCAAGATTTTTCTGGAACCCTAATTCCTCCCTGTAAACACAGAAAGTAGTGAATGTGATTTCACTCAATTAGAGTTCCTCCTCGTTGTCAGAATCAGCTACAATCTACACGGGCCACAATAGATGCTAGGGCAGCCAGCACTCTGAGGAACGATCACAGCCACAATTCAGTCAGTGCTGTTATAACTTTGAAGGTCACTAAACACATGTTCATAGTTGAGATCTACCTGTATGTTTCAGATAGAGCATTCTTGCATTTATGAAGTACCTAAGAACATGTTTTATTATTTTTCTGCTCAGTTAACCTTTTGAAATTCTGTTGGGCTCCTGACTTCTCATGCTTGCCCCTGCCCTCCCAGATCAGGACGTATGAACAGTAAAGACATAGACAACTGGAAAGAGAAAGGCCGGAGAGTGAAATAAATGTGTGTCATAATCACATGGTCCATTTCCTCGGGTATATGCAGGGAAGTGTTAATGTTACTGGATTTTTTACTCATTATTGTAGCTAGGAGAAATGCTTTCTTTGCAGATTCTTCTGTCCTTTTGCAACACTATTACATGCACAAAGACAACAATGCAACGTTTTCTTTTGTTTTGAAGGTAAACTAAAACATGTTTGGAATGAATGAGGAAAAATAGAAGCCTCTTTCACAGGTAACAAATACTTTTTGGAAAGAAATTAGACTCTAGTATAACCTTATTTAATTAAACAAACGATTTAAACAGGTGTAGTGGAAAAAAAATGCTCTTTTGTAAATCCACTGGGTGTGGATAGTTTAATAATGTGGTAAAACTAACATAAATGAATGTATACTTATAAGCACTCAGATGTACAGTATCGCATTTTTCCATACATACCATCATGAAACGAGGTTACAATGTCACAACCAAATCTAAATTTTTCTGCAGCAGCTGTTTCCCCAAACAAGTTGCCCATGTGTCACAATAACAACATAACATAATTTAACTCAAGCACCAAAACTAACTTAACATAAACTTGCAATTACCATTAAGTCTATTGTTCAGCACAGCTTAATCCAGCTGCAAATAATTTGACAAGAAAAAAGTATTATTACAACCTTTTGAAGTTCAGAACTTATACGAAAAACACTGTCATATAAAGCTGAAGTGAAAATTACATTGCAGATTGCAAATGTTTGAATCCTAAAGTTGATGAATCCTAAAGGAAATAAAACTGTATTAAAAACATTGAATAAAATAGTATCAAAGTAATCAGTGAAACTGGCACATTTGTGCTTCTAGACATATGCATATCAGATAATGCAGCAATACTCTTGAACAATAGCGTATTTCATTTTATGACATTATAATTTATTACTTCTACTGAGTTTTCAAATGTGAATATTTTTAAATGTTATCTTAACATTTCAGATGTGCACAATCTTTTTTTTTTTAAACTGTTTTACTGATTTTGCAATATGTTTTTCCAAGCTGAATAAGACTTGATTTTTTGGACAAGACTTGATCACTGTCTTCTAACTGCACACTATCTTCATGAATTTATGCAGCTTCTTCAAATACTCAGTTTTTATTTTAAAAAAGCAATTTTATTAGTAATTTGCCAACAAAATTTTATTTATTTTATTACAGTATTATATTCAGTTATAGTTTCTTACACTATGTATAAGGATTAAAATGTGATGGGTTGATGGTACATACACAAGTCTTCAATGAATTGATTCTAAACAATGTCCATATTTGTCCATGGTTTTCTTATGTAAAATTATTAGAAACATTTAAAGTAGACAAAATAAATTTTGGTTTTAAATATTATAGGACTGAATTTGAAACAGGATTATGTATAAATGATGAACGTGTTATTGCTAAATAACACAATTATTAAATTTATTAAAATTTGAAATAGAATAAAAAGAATACTTATTCCCCATTGAAAAGCATTTGCAATGGTGTCTAAAATAGTCAAACACCTATTTTAACCCACATGTGTACTGATGGACCTGCTGGGCACATGTAAATATACTGAAGCTCCAATAAATGAGAATATTTGTAGCTGAGGGTTGAAATGAAGGGTCCTTGGTGCTCTTTGAGCTTGATTGCAGACACAGTCTAGGTAACATCATCAGTCCTAGCCCAAGTGATGTTACCTAGTTTGGGTAATGAATAGAATAGAATAGAATAGAATAGAATAGAATAGAATAGAATAGAATAGAATAGAATAGAATAGAATATGTATGTATGTATGTGCGTGCGTGCGTGTGTGTGTGTGTGTGTGTGTGTGTGTATATAAATTTGGCCAAGTGTGATTGGACCCACAAGGAATTTGTCTTGGTATACACTATATGCTCTCAGTGTACATGAAAGAAAAGATACATTCATAAAGAATCATAAAGTACAACAGTTAATGATAGTCATAGGGTACAAATAAGCAATCAGGAAACAATATCAATATAAATCGTAAGGATACAAGCAACAAAGTTATAGTCACAAGTCATAACTGGAAGTTTGGGTAATGAAACATCTGCAACAAAACAAACAAGCTCAGAGAGCACCAAGGACCCCTCATACTGAAAATATTGTACTTAAACCTGAAGACAATCAATAAACGTTAATTTCTTGTAATTTCCCCATAGATACAAATTAGGGAGCATATCTTCTTGAAGATAATTTTGTCGGTTATAATCCTTGATACGTGCATCTCCATGTTTTCCCTAAAAGTAGTTTAGTTAGCATGATTTTGTTATTAGCATGATTTATTTATTATTTATTTCACTTGTTAGATGCATACCCCACATTTCATTCACGAGCTCCATGTAACTAACATTCCCTTCTCTAGTTTTTCCCCCCACAAGACAGGATAAAATAATTGATCTAAAAAAAAATCACCCAATTTCATGGCTCAGGGAACTTCTTGTAATTCCAAAATAAATCTGCAATCCAAGGGATAGCTTTTGTTTTTATTTCAGAATTGGTCCCCAAAATGTTAACGAACATTTAGGATAGTTATTTGGATACAGGATAGTTACTGTTCATATGCACTTAGCAGCTGCAAATGCAGGTCACTATGTTGTAGCCATAGCAAAAATTGCAATAAGCAGCCTGGCACTTTAAGGGAAATGTATTTGTTATGACATCAGCATTCATGGATGAAGTGATAAAAGGCCACTTCTGACAATTTTCTTGCTATTAATAATCACTATGTGAAATGCTTAGCAATTATACATAGTGAAAGAAGCTTTTATGGACCACAAAATTATATAGCTGTCAATAAGTTTTATTGATGCAGAGACAAGCAGGACTTTTGTTTGTTTGTTTGTTAAAAGTCAAGATAATAAGGACATTCACTATGTGTCAGCAAATTAATTTTTGGTCACTCTGTTGACGTGCAGTATTTCATTACTCGTTCAAAGAAAAAATTATATTGATTCTATTCTGGACTATATTATGATTAGGCTTCTAGAGATATTGCACAAAATAGGATAGTGCTTCAAACTATAACCACTCAGAGTTGCTTTTCAGAATGAGATGGGTGACATATAAATTTAATTTTAAAAAATAGCCCTTTCAGATTGTTCTATACTTAATTCCTCCCAATGGCCTTTTCATTCTAGCAGAAATATTAACACTGTACATTCTCAGGTTCCTTAGTTCTGAATGTGGGGGGGGGGGGGGGGAAACCTGCCAAGAACTGGGAAAGGTTTCTTTTCTTGTTGCTTCCTTTTCCCCCATTTGGGTGGCTAAGATTCCTTAGCAAAATTTTCAGATGTTGACCTTAGCAATTATACATAGTGAAAGACTCAGAGAAGGGTATTTCTCTGTAATAAAGCAAAAATGTTGGTTTGTAGTCTTAGAAAAGACTGAATAGAAAATAACTTATTATGGTTTACCAGGAATAAATCATGTTAAAACCATCTGATCTCCCTGTTAATATAATGGCTTGTTTTACTGACTGTATGAATCTAGTGGCCATACCTTAACTTCCTTAAAGTCTCCATGAGATCCTGGTAAAGAAGATAACAAAAGCAGATTGGTCTATTCTACTGTTATAACTGTTCAAACTATCTTATCCAATTGGTACTATATATATCAAGGACTTCACATCAAGCCAGACAAAAGTGTTGAGTGATTTGCTAACAGGGTTTTATGACCACTTGTGCTGTTCATGTTTCAGCATGAGGAATTAGAAAATATAATTATAAAATTCCCAGCTATCACTAATCTAGAAGGATAGCATCTACCTTAGGGGTCATTCGAGATTTAGGTGCATTTTCTCAAGATAGAATAACAGAATAAAGTGTTGGAAGGTGCCTTGGAGATTTTCTAGCTCAAGCCTCTGCTCAAGCAGGAGACCATATATCATTTCAGACAAATCTTTTATTAAAAATCTCCAGTGATGGTCATCTACAACTTCTGAAGGCAAGTTGTTCCACTGATTAATTGTTCTAACTGTCAAATACATTGGGTAAAACCGGCAAGAGAAATTTTAAAAGTGATAAATGCAAAATCTAATTATAATCTAAGGGTTTTCAATAAGCTGGAAAGGTAAATGCAAAGTAATCAGAATTTACAATGTGAAGCAAAGAAAGAATTTAAGTGAAAGAATTTAGGTGCCTAATGTTGAAAGTATGAAAGAGATGAAAAGAGGCTACAGCTTTTTAAAAATAAAAGGGAGAAATAAGGTAGATCACTGGATGAGATAAAAGTAGTTCTCACCAAGCAATGGACCTGAACCTGCAAGAAAATCAAAATTGAGACCTTAACAATGGAAGGGGAAAGTAACCTTGAGGAGAGGAGAGGAAGAAACCCCCTCAATGGTTGTTCTGCCCAGCTATGGATCCCAAAGAACACAGCACACACAAAGTTTGTACAAAACTTAATTTACTAAAATAACTGTCTTTTTCAAAACAAAGGCTGTTAATAAACTTTCTTAAGAGCCTACAAGAAACCAAAGATAAAGTAATCACAATCTTACGAAGGTTGGCAGAAAGTTGGCAGAAAGCAATGTGCAGAGAATCCAGACACGAAGTAGAGTGAACTGAAGTTGTTCCCTACAACTTGCTTCAGTCAGCGTTCCTCCTTAAATAGGCTAAGAGAGTAGCCAATTAACCCCAAGCCTTACTCTCGAGGAGACCTCCTCCTGAGGAGCCACTCCAGCCTTTTGGCAGCTCTGCATGCCCATGCATCGAGAAGAGGATCCTCCTCTTTGTCCTCTTCACTTAAAGGAGCTTCTGGAGCTTCTGAAGGCCCTGGCTGAATTTCTGCCTCTGGCACCACATCTTCTCCAGCCTCTTCATTGTCTGACTCGGGTACCAGCTGCACAGGCTGCTGGCGCAACACCATACCAGCCTCCTCACTGTCAGAATCAGATACAATCCACACAGGCTGCTGACGGGCCGCAACAGTGGTTACTGTTTTAAGTCAAATAATAAAATAGATGTTATGACCGTTTTTAACATTTACAACCATTGCAGTACCCCCCCCCATGGTCATGTGATCAAAATTCAGATGCTTGGCAACTCATTCATATTTATGCTGTGTTCTTGTGTTATGGGATCACTTTTTGCAATCTTCTGACAAGCAAAGTCAATGCGGAAGCCATATCACTTAACAACCATGTTACTAACTTAACCACAGTGATTCAGTTAACAACTATGACATGAAAGGTCATAAAATGGGGCAATTTTTTCTTAACAAATATCTCACTTAGCAAGAGAAGTTTTGGGCTCAATTGAGGTCATAAAATCCAGGACTATCTGTAACTAGACTGATGTAAGTCGTAAAGGAGAGGAAGATGTAGGCTGTGCAAATGTAGGTTGAACAGATTCAAATTATTTCTTTCCTTCTTCCCCCTTTCCCCCTCTACCACTAGGAAGAGTAGATGATAAATCTGCAACTTATTACCTACAACATAAAAAGGAAGAGAGAGACATATGTGCAATTTTCTGTGATTGGTGCCAAAATAATTTTAGGTTGTAAGATGCATTGAATTTTAGGTGGGAAATATTCTTGTGTGCTACATTGCAGGCAGAAACATGTTGGATCAGACAGATTAACAAGTTAGTCTCAAATGTTCTATATTATGTTTCTCACTCAAAACAAACTCAAGCCTAGGCCTTTCCCATAGTGCAATCTGCATACTGAATTCTTTTCTGAACAAATTTTACTAAAGTTATTCATGATGACTTTTAGCCAGCAGTAACAACAACTTCAAAAATGCCACTTGCTTTCACTTCAGAATAATTGAAATATTCAAGGTTTATTTCCTTCATTTGCTTTACTTTTACGGTTTTTTTTTTTTTGCTTTTAATCTTTATTTTAAAAAGCCTTTATAATGCTGTAAATTGTTTAATGAAGTTATTGTGTAAACTGCTTTGGGAGGGAAAGTCCTTGCTTAGAACTGAAAATGTGATTTAGAAATGCCCTCTTTAAAAAAAAATAATTAAAAAAAAAGAATGATCTGAATGAGGCCCACTTGAATCAATTTCCATTCATTTCAAGATCACTGCATCAAATAAATGGTTATGTGTTTTTCATATACCTGTTTACAAGAGTCCAAATTAAAAGGACTTAAAATATTTCTTATGCAGATAATGGGAACCATATTATTGATTTGTTCTTAGTAATTCTTGTGTAACACAATTAAAACAAATGGAAGAACAAAAACAGGCAGCTGCCAAAGAGATAATTGCTTGGTGCAATACAATCAGTGCTTTAAACACTAAGGATGTATGCGGTGGGTGTCTGAAAATAGCATAGCTACTACAGTAGCAAAACTTAGAGAGAAGCAGTAAAATGCCATTTTTATTGTTGTGAATATTGTATATGAATCAGGGGTGATATCCAGCAGGTTCTGGTGAACCAATAGTGGAAATTTTGAGTAGTTTGGAGAACGGCAAATACCAGCTCTGGCTGGCATCAGAGTGGGGTGGAAATGGGGATTTTGCAGTATCCTTCCACTGGAGTGGAGTGGGAATGGAGATTTTGCAATATTCTTCCCCTGCCATGCCCAGGAAGCCACGCCCACAGAACCGGTAGGAAAAAATTTTGAAGTTCACTCCTGACATGAATTAACAATCCTATTGTTTAAACTTGATTATGTGCCATCAAGATTATATTGATTCTTAGTGACTTCATCAATAGATTTTCTCTTGGAGAAAAAGCTTTATTAATAAAACCTTACTATATACACAGAGAGACACAGACCACTCGATATGAATCTTAGTGTTTGCCAGCATTTTGTATAGTTATTTATTTGGAAAATTTATATTGCCACCTGTGACTCAATGCAGTTTACAGGAAGTAAAAACACAACATAAAAGAAATAATAAAATAATAACCCCATCCCATACTAGTGACAACACACACTCATACCAACCATTTAATGGGGTCCATCCTTCTCTGGGTTGCCTAAGCTCTCTGACAGAACCATGGGCCTTCTGAAAGAGTGTCAGAGTGGGGGCCAGTCTAATCTCTGAAGGAAAGATGTTCCAGAGAGAAAAAGCTGCCATGGAGAAGTCCCTTCTTCTGGGTCCTGCCAGATGTATCTCCTTTGGGGACAGGACCTGCAAAATTCCTTGCATCCCTGCTCTAGTGTTCAAATAAAATTTATCTCATTAAATTTTATCGCTTTTTTTCAATATTGTATATTCTTAAGACTTTGGGCCATTCCCTCTCTCTTATCCCTAGGAAGCAGGCAATACATATCTACCACCTTTCTTTATTTGGTCACATATGAATATGACTTAGCTAGTGATATCATAGATCATTTTTATTGCTAGTGCTCTTTCCAAGAAAAATTCTTAAGACAATTGCCGAGAAAGCCCTGCTTGATATTTATATTTTAAAGCAAAAAGACACAAGAGGAAAGGAAAGATACTAATTCTTTCAGTCACTGACACTATTGAGCATTGCCTAACAGGAAAGGCACAGTCATACATGACTGATAGCTAACTGTAAATATTCATGTTTCTTCTTTCCTCCTCAAATAACATCTGCTATCAGTTTGGGTGACAGTGCATTAGTGGCACAACTGAAAGCATCCATTAATTTTACCTTCTGTTTTAAAATGTATTAGCTGAATGATTATAACCTGATAAATCTGTTCTTGCTAAGTTTGAATCTGGTGGATTAGTTCAATGGAAGGAAGTATTGTGCAGTAATTGAAAAAGAAAAGAAAAGAAAACTAAAGCATATTTCTTCCAGAAGCAGTGGATGGAGAGACTGGTATAATGGTAAACAGATTTCCTCAAAGGGCCTTTAGCAAACTTCTCTGGTTGTATCTGCAGTCTAATATGCTCTTGTTTTTAGCTATCAATGTCTAGGGGGCAAATTCTGAACAATAACTAGACATCAGTGATGATGGTACTTTCTAATGATAGTTTTCGTTATCATTTCTGAAGAAAGATCTCATAGCCCCCTGATCATGGATTACCATTGGACAGAAGATCATACAGAGAAAGAGCAGGTGCTAAGCAAGACCCATTACAAAAAGCCTTGATGATGATACAAATATAACCTCGTCTTTTTAAAGAGGTAGCTCTAATTTACCTTGCATGTTCTGAGAATAAGTATTCAAACGAAGAATAAAGACATTATCAACATTCAAGCAGAATCATATCTCTGATCATATCTCTCCAGCTATATTCTGTCCAATGAATCTTGAATGTGTTGAAATTCAAGGTACTATTTATTAAGATAAGTATCCAGTTTAATTAAAATAATTGTACTGATTTTATTGGGAATATTGTAGAATTATTGCTTCCCCCGTAACTTCCCAATGAGCCTTATTTTTTATATGTAAAATAAGATGCTAACATGCCCATATAAAAACATGTTTCTCCATAATTACTTTGCAGTGATGCAGGAGAACTACAGTACAAAGTGATGTTAATTTCATTTGAACAATATCAGAGGTGGGTTTCAGCAGGTTCTGACCAGTTCTGGAGAACCAGTAGCAGAAATTTTGAGTAGTTTGGAGAACCAGTAGTAAAAATTCTGACTGGCCCTGCCCCCATCTATTCTCTGCCTCCCAAGTCCCAGCTGATCTGGAGGAAATGGGGATTTTGCAATAACCTTCCCTTGGAGTAGGATGGGAATGGAGATTTTGCAGTATCCTTCCCCTGCCACGCCCACCAAGCCATGCCATGCCACGCCCACCAAGCCACACCCACAGAATTGGTAGTAAAAAATTTTGAAACCCACCACTGGACAACATCCTTATATATTAGAGTGCATTACTTAAATGGAGTTTTACTGTTCCTTGACAGATATGTTGGGACTAATGACAAGGAATTCAAGAAGTTTAGCCTAAATACATGTAGAGGATTAGTTTGAGAACAGTGGCATACATATAACAAGGTACATTCTTATAACTTCACACAAATGACATAATTAGGTAATGGCATCAAAACATCTGATATAAAAAGAATACCTGCATCGTCATGAGCCAGTTTGGTCTTGTAGTTAAGGCACCACACTAGAAACCAGGAGACTGTGTGTTCTAATCCCACTTTAGGCAGGAAAAGTGGCTGGGTGACTTTGGCTGGGTCATTGTTTCTCAGCTCAACTCACCTCAAAGGGTTCTTTTGTAAGGAAAATAGAGGAGGAAGGAATATTAGGTATGTTGAAATGCATATTAAAATATGCAGTATTGCAGACTAACTCTGCCCACAGCTAGGAGCTCAATCTTGACTGGTTCAAGGTTAATTCAGCCTTCCATCCTTCCAAAGTCAGTAAAATGAAGACCCAGATTGTTCGGGGAAACATGCTGGTGTTGCAAACTGCCCAGAGAGTGCTGTAAAACATTATGGAGCAGGATATAAGTCTAAATGCTATTGCCACCTTGAATTATTTATTTAAAAATAATAATAAAGGTGAAATGGAAAGAAAGGAAGGGAAGGAGGGAGGGAGGGAGGGAGGGAGGGAGAGAGATTTTCATTGATTGCTCTAACCCTTTGCTAGACTCCCATCTGGATAAGGCTGTATAATGGATGGAAGTTTCTGCAGAGCAACATTGCTTTTCTAATCCCCTAGAAATGTTCACAAAGCAGTGAGATGGAACCTCCTATTGGTGAGTTTAGATTTTGCTTTCTGTGCATTTTGTCTAGCATTAGCTCAAAATGTGTTATTCAGCAAACATAACTGCTAGTAAATTCAATCTCTAAAATATTCATGGAGTGAGGATACAAATCACAAAAGAATGTGAAAGTAACCAAAGTCAAAAGCATTTTTTCTTTCTTTCTTTGGGCTCTTATTTCTGAATTTCTGATTTTATTGCAGACTAGTAATAAGTCTGTATAAACTGTGACTTAAAGGACTTTTTAATCAATCACATTTGCATTAAAATATCAAAACACACACAGAGATAGATAGTTAGATACACACAGACACAGACGCATACACAACACAGAAAAGCTAATATAAACAAATTGCTGTCCACAGTTGTGCTTTTTGATTCAATTTTAAAAATGACTCATGTTTATAAAGATTTTTATTTTTATGTAAGAATATTTCTTGGCATTCCTAATCCTTAAAAGATGGTTACTGATCTTTTTAGAATTATAGTTAGAGAACACTGTTAGCACATATTTTAGACACAGGGAATTAGGGTGTATGTGATATAAAATCATTACAGCATTCAGTTATAACCAAGATTTTAATAAGATAACTGAATTGGTCCTACCCTTATCTTGACATTCTTATGGTTATACCCTATCTTTCCTATAGAAAAGAGTTTTCCAATTTTGGCAGCTTCCAGATATGTGAATTTTAACACAGAGACTTCCCCAGCCAGTTTGGCCAATAATGAAAATTCAGGGTGTTGAACTCCATATATTTTAAAGTTTAGGAAAGGTGGAAACCTCTGCTCTGGAAAATAGGCATGGCAAATGGAATTCTCTGTGCACTTCATAATACTATTCTATGTGGAAGGCTGGATAAGAGTTAATGTCTGGCCACAAATTTGCCAGGAAATATCACCGCCAAGTGACGACTTAAATCTCAGGACATATTCCTACTGCCAGGTTGCAAGTACAAACAAACAACATTTTTTTTTCCTGAAAGACAGGAATAGACAATATTGCATTCAGCCTACAAGCAGCCTATTGTATATGTAATCTGTCTTATTTTCCTGTTCCATATTTGACCTTTCCTTTCATTTCCTTCCCTTCCCTTTCATCTTCCCTTTCATTTCCTCTTTCCTTCCCTTCCCCCTTTCATTCCATTCCATTCCATTCCCTGCTTTTCTATGTTCCATGGGGGTAGAGGTGGAATTTAAGTGGCATCTAAAAAAACAACCACATTCTTTAAAGTAGTTTGAAAGGTCTACCTTCAAGTTGGTAATGAAATTTGTGATAAAAATTGAAAATTGGCATAATTCCTTCAAAGTCATTTTTCTTACTCTTTATATTTTATTTTAAAATTGGTTCCTGAATCTGTTGTTCTGCCTTTAAGTGAATGTTGACTCTTGACAACTGCCTGGACTCGTCCCTGAAGGTTTCTTGGCAAGATTTCAGAAGTGGTGTGCCATTTCCTGGTTCCTAGGGCAGAGAGAGGCCAAAGGTCACCAAACTGGTTTTGTGTTCTGACCTAGAGAAAGCTTAAATCACACGCTTAGTCCCCAAAAAACCTTTTTTATTTAAACAGCTGTGAATTATGGTCATTCACAGCCTGTAATAATTCACAAACATTCTGTGAAGAGTCTGACAGATGTCTGCCCCAGTCTTTCAAGGTAATGCTGATAAGCACCCACCTTTATCTCCCTTGAAACACAGCTAGAGACCTAATTGCCAATTAGTTTTTCAAGGCCAAATGGAGCACAGAGTCAAACGGAGCTTCTCAGAGTTTGAACAGACCAGAATGAACAAATTGCTTCCTGCAAAGGCTCATGTCCATTTGCTCCTCTCTTATGTCTTATGAGAGGGGCAAATCATCTCCAAGCCTTACTCCCAAGTCACCCCTTTTGTGTTAACTGTTCTTGCCTCCTGCGCACTAGGAACAGGATTCCCCTGTTCTTCTGCCTCGCTGTTGTCAGATTCCAGAAGCTCCTGAGGAAACACATAATTACCAGATGGTCCTGGCCCCTTCTCTGCCTCTGATGCAGAGCCCTTGTCTGAGCCTTCTCCAGACTCCAGGACTGGCCGGCATTCCTCCCCAGTCTCCTCACTGTCTGAATCTGCTGCCAGTTCTGCTGGCCGCTGGCGGACCGTAACATTTTGTGACTAAAGTGGGAATACAATTTATGAGCTCCTGGTTACTAGGCTGGTGCCTTAACCACTACATCAAAGTGGCTGACTGTTCCTGGCTTTACCAAGAAGAAATAGCTAAAGCAATTGAACCAGTTTATTCGGAGCTAGCTTGGATAAGGCTATTTTTTAGTATAAAGTACTTGTGTTTGCCCTCAAACTCCTAAATAGTTTGGAACTAGGCTTGTCTAAATAAGGCATCCTTCTTTCATTTGGGCCTTTATACACTCAATGCTGATAGCTTGACAGATTCAGAAGGTTAAATACATATCTGAAAGGGGAAATTGAAATATGACTGTCGGAAGGGCAAGGTGGCAAGGTGACTCTTATGGTTGATGTTAGCGAGCTGCATTAGATAAAAAAAGATTGAATATTTATGGGAAGATTGTGTTTTCTTCCTAGTATATTGTTCCATTAATATCCACTAGTTGCTTTGAGCGGGGGGGAGGGGGGAAAGGTAACAGAAAATCCCGTTATTATGTTAGTAGTCTGAAGGTTTTTTATTTATAAAATATACTTTCCTCATTCATCCTTCACCAAATATGTAAATCTCTAATCTTCTATGAGAGGAAATAAAACCTGGATAACTTGTGAAACTACTTATCAATGTTTTTCTCTCTCAAATACTCTTAATAAGAAGTGACACAATGCACCAAGCATCTACCAATCCTGCAACACTGATAAGGCACCTAAATATTCATTACTGGAACTTTAAATTAAGGCGATTCTCAATCTGAGTGTCCAAGCTTTGTCAGAAATCATTGAGAGACTGAATGCGTACTTAAAGGATTTATTAAAGGAATGAGAAAAATAAATCTAATGCAGCCACAATGATTGAAAAGATTTTATACCTATTTATTTAATCTCCTTACACTGTAACAGGGAAATAATTCTGTGTTCTAATGTGTATACGAGAAGTTTCTCAATCATTCCTGGCACTACAAAAGACCACAGAATCACTGCTAATGCTAATGTGAACATTTATATTAATACACAATACTTTATATTATTATCCCTTCCCTTCCCTCTTTCCCTTCCCTTCCCTTCCCTTCCCTTCCCTTCCCTTCCCTTCCCTTCCCTTCCCTTCCTTTTTCCCCTTCCCTTCCCTTCCTTTTTTTGCCTGAGTATATTGGTGATGATAACACTGACTGGTGTCTTGCTGATGGCCTCTTATCAGCGGATACTAAACTAGAGGTTGTGCGTATATGTATGCATATAACTTGGTGGAGTCACTTTGTTGTGACTTTGTTGTGTTGGGCAGATATAGAAATTGGATAGAAGATAGATAGATAGATAGATAGATAGATAGATAGATAGATAGATAGATAGATAGATAGATAGATAATAAATAGAAACCAAAACATTCAGAACTTTTAAAATAATAATAACATTTGGAAAGGAATTTTAATTAAATAAGTACCATAAGAAAAAGATCTTTCTTCAAGCCCTGGACAACAGCGTGTTACTGATAGTTCATCACGGCTGCTTTCTAGCTTTCTCATATTTCATGTGTATGGATCTACATGCATGAAATACACTTCTACTAGGAATGCCAGTGGTGAAAATCTTTGCTTAGATCAATCTTCTATTCATGGGACAAAATACCACAAGGAATTGTGTTGAACTTTTGCAAGAATGGGGTATTTATTAAGCTATTCTCCAAAAGACTTTATTTATATAATAGATTTATAAGGTTGCCCACTTGTTAAAAAATCTGGCTGACAAGATTAAAAGCAGTGCAAGAAATAATTGATTTGAAAAGACCATCCTGAGCAGAAAAGTCAGTCCCACCCATCACACATAGATGATAATTAGTTAGGCCGTATTCTAGCCTTGAGCCTTTATGAAAAGTGAGAGTTTAAGAACAGTGGGGCTTTATGGATCTTTGAGCTGGGTGGTGTAGAAAGTTAGCACCCAGCCCTCTCCTAGAAGAATTAAATATTCTAGGAAATATTAAAAAGACAGAATATTATATTTTCCTGGATGGGAAATATAGTAACATGCTTTTAGGCAGGAAGCAGACTCAACCTTAATAGCCCCCCACCCTCCTCAATAGCCCACAGCAGATGTCAGTACCTAAGAGATAAAGAGATAGCTAGGTCTATTCATAAGCAAATACCCTCATCCAAGATCCAACAAAGATAGGGTTAGCCCTCTATCCATCTAGCAACAGAACTCACCACCTGGCACCTGGGGAGATTGCATCACCCAGCAAGGCTCAACCAACCCTGGGACTCAAAAGGTAACCTACAAAATTACCCCTGCATGGCCCCATGGGAGTCTGACAACCAATCAGAATACAAGATCAAATTCAAAGCCCAACAGAGGGTATAAATATCTCTCTCACACACACCCATGTGCTTTTTGTCCAGGACCTCAAAATGATATGGTCCAGTCCACCATTAAACCATCTTTTCAAGCAGTCTCCATGTTTCCAATATCTTTCTCCCCACTTAGAACTGAACCCAGATGGACATTTCTTCCAACAGTGGAATATTATTCCAAAGAACAGGGACAGCAGTAGAGAAGGTTCCCATAATTGTATATATATGATGATCAACTTGAATCAAGAATAATTGAAATAATTGAAATTGAAATAATTGAAGGTTCCCATAATTGTATATATATGATGATCAACTTGAATCAAGAATAATTGAAATACTTTAATGCTTTATTAAATATATAGTTTCCATCCAAAATAGCTAAAAGAAATATTGATCGTGAGTGATATTTGTTTTTATATCAAATGGCAATTGACACTATGGCTGGATTAACTTCCAGCATTTTTAAAATTTAATTTCTACAGTTTTAAAAGAGACGCAGTTCTTGAAAGTTTCTTGGTATTTGCAGAGGACTAAAATCTGTAAACTGCAAAAAAGTACTTTCTCTTCAAATGATACTATTGTTTTAGAATCAAGCTTAACATTAGAGATAGCTGTTAGAGACATTCTGAATAAAATGAGCCCTTGTTCAACATATAGGTTGGTGTATCATATTACCAAGACCATCTTGGAGTATTTTGCTGTAAAGCAGGGGAGAACTAGATTGGATCCTAGCAATGCAGTGGTGGGTTTCAAAAATTTTTACTACCAGTTCTGTGGGTGTGGCTTGGTGGGCATGGCATGGTGGGCGTGGCAGGAGAAGGACACTGTAAAACCCCCATTTCCTCCCGATCAGCTGGGACTTGGGAGGCAGAGAATAGACGGGGGCAGGGCCAGTCAGAATTTGTACTACCAGTTCTCCAAACTATTCAACATTTCCGCTACCAGTTCTCCAGAACTGGTCAGAACTTCCTGAAACCTACCTCTGTAGCAATGTCTTACAATGGTATGTTAGAGACTGGATCTGTTGAAGAAGTTCAGCTGGCAGAATCTAGAAAGAAGGCCTCTCTGCTATTGCTCCTGCCCTTTGGAACATCTTACTCATAGAGATGAAGTGGGTTTCTACTCTTCTGGCCTTGCAGGAAAGAATGAAGACCTGGCTCCACCAAATGGCATTGGGATCTAAACATGGTATGCTAAAGAAAAGAAAGAATAGAATAGAATAGAATGGGACAAAGCTGCAGCATAATCATTGTTCTTCAACTATGTTCTCAGTTAATGAACAGGGGAAAGGAAAACCCATGAAAAAGAAGATGGTTTTATTATTTTTATTATTAATGTAAGTGAAATTGTCCCCCCCTTGCTTTATAGTGTAGAACCAGGGGTAAATCAGGGTGGACAACATCATCCAGGCATCACAATCAGGTTTGAGAAAATTGGGCAGTCTCTGCCCAACACTTGCAATTACATCTAATGAGATATTGGCTTTGCTCTTCAAAATCTTTTAATTTCCCTTTCTCAGCATTCAAGAAGGAAAATATAGTACTTGTCCTCTCCTTACAGTATACAGATCAGTACATTGATTTCAGCTGAACAAATAGAGAAGTTTGCTTCTACTATTGCATTTCATAAAAATGCCTTCCAGTAAGCTAAATTAATAGCTTATGAAAAAGGCATTCACACAATCCTATTGTCCATGTGCCTTGGATATGAAGGACAGCATTCAGCATTCGGTCATAAGTGGAAATGCTCATTCTAATCTACTGTTTTGCTTATGAAACTTTAGCAAAAAAGGAGAAAAGCTGCATAACAATGCATTATAATCATAAACTTTGATATATATACAATTACATATGATTGTAATTCCTTGTCACTCATGTTCAAGTGACATATTAGGTCAGGCAATGACAAAAGCCCATTCTTTCCTGAAGAAGTTACATTGCATCCTTTGTGTTCAGTGATTTTGTGAGCTTATTAGAATGGATGGATGAATTAAAGCTGCCTTTTGGTGGCTTGTCAGTTTATGGTTTTTTTACATAAATAAAGCTGGAAGAATCAAGTTGTCAAGTGAATGTTATTCTTACTTTCTATTCATAGTACCAGTTAATGTTTTACATCAAAACAGACTTCTGTACATAGCAGAGAAAGGCGCTTCAAAAAAGACACCTTTCCACACTGAATGAAAAATAAATTACAGGTTACTTGTCTTTTTGATGTTAGAAGACACATAATTTAAAATAATAAATAATTAAAATATCAAAGTATTATAATTTAAATGCTGCCTTCAGCAGTACGACTGTTTCAGCACAAACATCTGTCTTGTTTTTCAATTCCAGTCTCCTTTTTTTCAATTGTAGTTACAATTGGATGTACACAAGATATTACAAGATTAAGTTGCTGATTTCTGGTTATTTTTTCAAAGTCTGTCAAAAGTCTGAAAATCAATGCTTATGTATGAGATGCAAACATACAGAAACAAGGAGAAATGAAAATATTATTCTTGTTCTTTAAAAAAAAATCAGTTTCTGCCCTGAATATTTAACACAAATATTCATCCAATGTCAGGATTCCAAGTAACAGACCCAATGCAAACAAAACTCCGAGGCCAAGGTGCTCCTCAGAGTCCAAATTTATTAGGCATATCATATTGGCACATTTGGTGAAAACCTGATTCTAAAGGTCCCGAAGTTTTCCCCACCCAAATTAAAAATCAAAATTCTTCCCCCCCAGTCCACATGTCCATCATATGGCACAACCAGATCCTAGTCCCAACTCCAGTTGGTTCCAGGCCATGCCTTCCCAGTACTTGGTGAGAACGTCCTTGGTTCCCAGGAGAAATAATTTTATTTTGGCTTCAAGTCCCCAGTTATCTCTCTTCCCTGCTTCCCATTTCCATATTTCCAAGGAGCCTCGCTGTGGCAGCCCTGAAGACACTCCAAAATGGTTCAGGGTTGACATTCTGATTTTCATTTTATTTATAACAATATGTACCATGTTGGATGGATAAACTTCCAACAATCTTCTTACTTTAATTTCAACTTTAGAAGAGATACAGCTCTTGGAGGCCATCTTACAGAAGACTAAGATGTATAAGTAACTGGAGGGCATTCTTCTCTTATGTTCATTAAAAATATCTGTTAAAAGCACTAGAAGCAAAATAGACTTTTGGGTAACATACAGTTGGTTTAAGTCAGAGGTGATATTCAGCAGGTTCTGACGAGTTCTGGAGAACCGGTAGTGGAAATTTTGAGTAGTTCAGAGAACTGGTAAATACCACCTCTGACTGGCCGTGCCCCCATCTATTCTCTGCCTGCCGAGTCCCAGCTGATCAGGAGGAAATGAGGATTTTGTATTAACCTTCCCCTGGAGTGGGGAGGGAATGGAGGTTTTACAGTATCCTTTCCCTGCCACGTCCACCAAGCCATGCCCACAGACCTGGTAGTAAAAAAATTTGAATCCCACCACTGGTTTAAGTGTAATATTAGTCGAGCTAATCCCATGGCATTTTACTTTGGGTCAGAGGATAATATTCCCTAAAGAAAGTCAGGCAAATTACTTTGGCAGAAATTATTTTAATCCCTTTCTTTGATGACCACAATCTCTTGGCAGGGCAAAGCCCTTCACATTTTTTTTTTAAAAAACAAATCTTTCCTGTTTTTTTTTTTTTTTTTAATTTGCAGGCAAAAAACCTTTGGAACAAGGTTTTTTGTTAATTGAAGGACTTTCATACAAAGGATACCTGAAAGTGGTTGAAAGGAAGAGCTTTCCATACAGAAAAAGTTTTTGTCTTACTTGATTCTGAAAAGCAAATAATCAACTGTTGCTTCTTCTTCAGCATCGTCAGTCTCTTTTTTATTTCATATCTGAATGCCCAAGAAAACAAAGCTCCACTATGTTCCACTCAGTGTTTGGCCACCTCATCTATAAAAATCAATCCTTGAAAAATATTAAAATTTGTCATCCATCTTCCTCCCTGTATTTCTTGAGCCTTTATGGAGGGAAATGGCTTATCTAGTCCTATGTGTATTTGTGGGTCTTCTTGAGTTGAACTTTTCTTTCTTATCTGTGCAGTCAAACTTTCTGCTTTTCTGGATTTGGATTGTATAAACTTGGCCTTCTATTGAGCAAATTTGGGCCTATTTTCATGCTGCAGTTCTTTCATGTTGTTGGTTCTATTAGTTTAGTTCATTAGTTAAGAGTTTGATACAACTATTTATATTGATACCTCTAAGATGATCGGAATCTGTTAATTATCCCTCTAATTATTTATTTTATTTTATTTATTTGTCAAACATACAAGATATCAGGTATATATATATAAACAAACATAAAGAAAGGAAGTTAGTACAGATAAATGGAGACAGTAGGATAGGGACAGTGGTGCACTTATGCCCACTCCTTTTATGGACCTCTTGGGAATGGGGTAAAGTCCACAGTAGACATTCCAGGCATTGACCACTCTGTTGCTGAAGTCGTATTTTCTGCAATCGAGTTTGGAGCGGTTTACCTTGAGTTTGTATCAATTGTTTGCCCTTGTATTATTGTGGTTGAAGCTGAAGAAGTCATTGATTACCTACCTTCAGCAGGTAAGACTTTGTAGCAGATAATTTTGTGTACTGTGCTTAGATCAAACTGCAGGCAACACAGTTCCAATAACTTTCTCACTTTTTCAGGTTACTAATAATAGAATATTAATGGAAATCCCATAATAGGCTTTTTTGGGGAAGACCCAAAAACAACAGTAGAAACTCTGATAACAGCAATTAGAAATATAAAGGAAACAGCTGATATGAACTACAGAAAAAATAACTTAGAAGAAGTAATAACAACAGAATCAGTACAGGCTAGTACTGAAACAATCTATGAACTGACACCCACCCCCTCTCAACAAGCAGAATTAAGAGAGAAAATTAAGGCATATGAAGACTTATCAGGAGAGAAAAAAAGACTATCTGCACTAAAAGTAGTACCCCCAAAAGCCCTGGAAACTTTAATGAAGGATCATATTGAATACCGAGGTGGAATTCTGGGCTTAAGTATGGCTGTAAGTTGAGAAGTATCTGTAGTTTGAATAGAAATGCTATTGTGTCAAGACATGGATAAAAAATGACCATATATAAGCCAGATGCATCAAAATCACAAAGAATTATCACACACACACACGAAAAAGAAGGCATGATCGACTTGAGAAAATATCACACTGGCGTTTATGGGGAAAAAATATGGATTGACACTCAATAAGAATGACGGTACTAGAAGCATGAAATCACAGTTAAAATAATTGAAAATGACAGAGCAAAAAATGTATGGGTTTTACAATTCAAGCTGATTGTTACTTGGAACATAACATGCCGTCACTGAAAACTGCTTAGTTTGCTGATAGCATTACAGAAGAGAATATAATAGAATAACAGAGTTGGAAGGGACTGTAGAAAATATGACCAATGCTGAGATTGGCAAATAGAGACCACAAAAATTTAGAAGTCATTAGATTTTAGAATATTTAGTATATTTAGAAATTTAGAATAGTATCAATTGTTTTTGGGACACTGAGTACAATATTATGAATATTTCGTCCTTGTCTCATCCTCCCTTAAAAATAGCAGTTGAGAATTTCTGATTATTCCCTTATGTCTATTCCATACAAATTGTTGTTATTTGACAAAATTTTATTTCATATTTTTATTAAAAGTATTATTTTCGCTACAAAAATATTGCTTAACATCAGGTCTAAGTCCAAAGAGATAGGGGGCTAATTTAAAATGGAGTGATACTTATCAAGAGTGAAAAAGAAGATAATTTATGTTTTATATAAATTGTCTTTGACGCTTAATGACTTGCATGGATATATCCATGCACTCTTCTTGAAAATGATAGTTGCTTTTTTTTCTTTTCCTTTCTTTTTTTCTAACTTCCAACTCTATTGTACAACACTACTCCTCTAAAATAATCTCCCATTCAAATTAGTCTTCCTATTCCCAACCAAACATTAACTTTAACCTTGCTTGATACTTTATTTTGTAAGTCAGTCATGCTGGCCAATCTACTTCCAACTGAAAAATTCACTTTATTGACCTTTTAAGATTAAATTTGTTTGAAACTGGAAACCAATATTTCTGAGACTCATAGAGAGTGTAGCTAGTAGTAGCATGTCATCATCAAAATAAGGAGGGAATTTTCTTTTCCTTTTGTCTGTTTGGAAGAATGGAATTATGGAGAAAATTCAAGAATAAAATTGATTTTAAAATCTCTTGGAGGCCTAAACTATCTATTTGTCCCTAGTCCCTAACTGCCTATTGTTTGAGAATTTGCAAGAGTCAAGAACTACAATGGGTACTTTTAGCCTGATCAAGATGTAAAGCACATAATTTGCCTGTTAAAACCCATCCAACTACCAAAATAGGGAGAGAAAAAAACAAAAAACACCTAACAACCTTCTGCCTTTATTTCCTCATTCGGAGAACAGTAAATTTATATAGAATTTAATGCTGTAAAAATGTCTGTCTGTTTTTTTTTTAAAAAAAACTTAAGATACCATATTATTGTTCATTGGCTTTGTATTATTGAATGCTCTCTTATGAATATTTTCCAATTACAAATGGAAAATTTATGAGGGTTTTTTTTCCCCCTCTGGTGAAATTTGCATCTGCAAAATAGAAGTTCGGGGTTTTCAAAATAAGTTTCTTGAACCAATAATTGCATTCAATTTCATGTGTTTTCAAAAAGTAATTCAGATTTATGGCACTGCTTCTGTTTTCATTTCCTCTTTGCTTTGTTTATGTCAATGTATATATGGGAGATAAGCTTTGAATTATTTCTGCTTTACCACTATACTAATCATATCTTTTTATTATTTATTATTTTAACAACAGAAAAGTTAATTGTGTTATTCATCAGCATGACAGGCAGTGATGGACAGACAGAAAACATTTTAAGATAAGGTCATGCCAACTACTAAAATTCATTAAAATTCACTGAGAATGGTTCAGAGAAAGCCTGATTGATTTATTAAATTGACAAATGCCTGGGACTTAAACTTCTAAGGGTGAGAGATATGATATAAGAGCATATATTGAACAAATAGAAAAGCAAATATTTAGATATATTTTAGCTATTAATTGCATGGTTATGTTCTTTCGGTGGCAATCCAGAAATTACAAAACTAAAACAATGCAGTTTGGGGTTTTTTGGGTTTTTTTTTTTAATTTATTAATCACATTTATATACCGTTCTACTCCCAGAGGGACTCAGGGCAGTGAACAGCCAGGATAAAAAACAGACAGTACAAACAGTACAAACAGTACAAACATTAAAACCCATTTAAAGTATTAAATATTTTGGCCAAAACAATTTAAAACACCCAATTACAAAACAGATTGACCTTTTAAAAATTTAAAAGGGAGAGTTAGGCCAGGCCAGCCTGCTGAAATTAAAAAGTTTTGAAAGCATGTCGAAACGTGTGCAGGTCCTGGATCCTCCGTACCTCTGGGGGGAGCTCGTTCCAGATGGAAGGTGCTCCCACAGAGAAGGGTCTCCTCCTGGGGGCCACCAGGCGACCCTGTTTGGCCGACGGCACCCTCTCTATGGGAGCATACTGGTCGGTGAGAGGCTGTTGGTAGCAGAAGGCGGTCTCGTAAATACCCTGGTCCAATGCCATGGAGCACTCTAAAGGCGGTAACCAAAACCTTAAAGTGTACCTGTAAGATCACTGGTAGCCAATGCAGCTTGCGCAGGAGGGGAGTCACATGGGAGCGCCACGCCGCTCCCATAACCACTCACACGGCTGCATTCTGGACCAGCTGGAGCCTCTGGGTGCTCCTCAAGGGGAGCCCCATGTAGAGAGCATTGCAATAGTCCAGGCGGGAAGTAACGAGGGCATGAGTGACCGTATTTAACGAGTCCCGATTCAGATAGGGACACAACTGGCGAATCAGGCAGAACTGATAAAAAGTCCCCCTGGCCACAGCCATCAGGTGCTCGTCTAAAGACAGCCATGAGTCCAGGAGGACACCCAAGTTGCGAGCCCTATCCGTGGGGGCCAATGACTTACTCCCAATAGTCAGTGATGGCACCAACTAACTATATCGGGATGTCGGAAACCACAGCCACTCGGTCTTGGATGGGTTGAGTCTGAGTCTGTTTCTCCTCATCCAGATCCGTACGGCCTCCAGGCACTGGGACATCACTTCAAGGGCATCAATGGGGTGGTCCGGGGTGGAGATGTACAGCTGGGTGTCATCAGCATACTGGTGGTACTTCACCCCAAAATCACGGATAATCTCACCCAGCGGCTTCACATAACAGAAGGGGCGAGAGGACCGATGTGGGACCCCACATACAAGGGGCCTCGGGGTCGACCTCTGCCCCCCTGTCAACATGGACTGCAACCGGCCAGAGAGAAAGGAGGAGAACCACCATAGAATGGTGCCCCCCATCCCTAACTCCTCTAGCCGATGCAGCATGATACCATGGTCAATGGTATCAAAAGCTGCTGAGAGATCTAATAGGACCAGGACAGAGGAACAACACCTGTCCCGAGCCCTCCAGAGATCATCAACCAATGTGACCAGTGCTGTTTCCATGCTGTACCCAGGCCTGAAGCCCGACTGGAACGGATACAGATATGACAATTCATCCAGGTACTGAGGGAGCTGTCACACTACCACACTCTCAACAACCTTCACAATGAAGCAAAGGTTGGAGACTGGAAGATAATTTACCAACATTGCTGGGCCAAGGAAAGGCTTCTTGAGGAGAGGCCTCACCACCGCTTCTTTCAAGGTGGCGGGGAAGACACCCTCACCTAAAGAGGCATTTATAATCCCCTGGAGCCAGCCTTGTGTAACCTCCTGAGAGGCCAGCACCAGCCAGGAGCATGGATCCAATAAACATGTGGCTGCGCTCAGTCTGCCCAGTATCCTGTCCACATCTTTGGGCATCACAGAATTAAACTCTTCCCACACAATGCTCACAAGACCTGCCTCCGTCCTTCCCCCTGATTCTACCCAGTCAGAGTCCAGGTGTTCCCGAATCTGAGCAATTTTGTCATACAGATATTGTACAAACTCCTTGGCTCTACCCTCCAAGGGGTCCTCCCGCGCTTCCTGGTGGAGCAGGGAGTGGGTCACCCTAAACAGGGTGGCTGGGTGATTATCTGATGATGCAATAAGAGTGGCAAAATAGTCATACTTCACAGCTTTTATCGCCACCAGGTAGGTCTTAATATTAGACCTTACCCATGTTCGGTCAGATTCAGAACATCTGGCCCTCCAACCACTCTCCAGGTGTCTTTTCTGGTGCTTCATCTCCCACAGCTCCTCGGTGAACCAGGAGCCAGGCAAGATTGGCACCGGGTCACAGGCTGCAAAGGCACGACCCGATCCAAAGCTCCAGTGGCCACCCTATCCCAGGCAGCCACCAGGTCCTCAGCCGAGCTGTGTGCCAGAGCCTCAGGGAATGGCCCAAGCTCCGTCTGGAACCTATCAGGATCCATCAGATGCCTGGGGTGGAACCATCTTATCAGTTTCGCCTCCCTGCAGTGGGGTGCAGCAGTTCAAAGGTCAAAGCGAAGGAGGGAGTGATCCGACCATGACAAGGGCTTGATCACTATATCCCCTATCTCAATCACTCAACCACTGACCAGAGACAAAAACCAGGTCCAGCGTGTTTCCCCCCATGTGAGTAGGGCCATAAACTAACTGGGTCAGGTCCACGGCTGTCATGGAAGCCATGAACTCCCGAGCCATCTCAGACGTCTCACTGATGGATGGCAGGTTAAAATCCCCCATGACCATAAGCCTGGGTGTATCAACCGCCACTGCGGTTATGACATTGAGCAGCTCAGGCAGGGCTGCCACCACGTGGCAGGGAGCCAGGTACATAACCAACAAGCCCATCTGCATCCCCATGACCCCCACAAGGAGGGACTCACATCCAGCCATCTGAGGAATAGTGGCCTCACTTGGACCAAGACCTTCTCTAATAACAACCGCCACCCCCCACCACCCCACCCCTGTGCCCTCAGCTGATGAAATGCATGAAAACTGGGTGGGCACATCTCCACAAGGGGGACCCCCATCCTGGACCAACCAGGTCTCTGTAATACCCACCAGGTCTGCTCCCCCCTCTTGAACAAGATCACAAATGAGGGGGGCTTTATTAACCATGGACCGGGCATTGCACAGCATCAGCCAAAGGCCCAGGGCCTGAGGGTCTGAGCAACCTGGGGAACAAGGTGAGCATTGGAGGTCGGAGTGCACCACTGCACTCCGGCCTCCAATGGGAGGGGAGAAGCCACCCGAGGCAACCAATAAGCCAACCATGGTCAACCTCCAGCCTCTCTCACCCCAAATCCCCTCAAACCCCCCAGTCTCAGCTGTGATGTGCAAACACTCCAAAAGGAGCAGATGGAAATGCTGAGGGCAAGGCTGTCTGTATTTCCCTCAACCACATGCTGCAGCAATTTCCTTAGCCAGGTGGTTCCTGGCTGTCATTGCCTCCAGCCGCCGCCACCAGTGGCGGCAGCTTGTAACTGGCACCCTAGGCTCCCCAAGCACCCCAGGTCCCTCAACAACATCCAGAGAGCATCCTAAATATCCTTGAGGGGCAAGGGGGATGGGAGGGCACCTCCAAGCTGCCACCATACAAAACCGCCGGCCGCTGTCGAACACTTCGGCCTCCACTTTTTCCAGCGCTAAACAAGCCGGAAATCACTGTCATAGCCAGGCCATCAGCCCATCTCCCCACGGCGACTTCAAATAGCGAGTCCAGCCCTGCCCCGATATTCTGGAGGGCAGGAAAGCCCTCAGCAGGCAGGGCGGACATTCCCCTCATGGGGGCTGGAGCTGGAGATGGTTAAAACAGCTCCTAAAGACCCTGGCACCAGCAATATCTCCATCCCCCTAGACGGAGCTCAAATGACTGCCGCCATACTTAGGACATGTGCAGAAGGTTTTTAATCAGGCCTTCAACTTAATTCTTCTTATCAATATGTTCTGTGAGATGGATGATGATCATATTATTGTTAAGATGTACAGGATTTCTTTGAAAATAAAATGACACCAGAGAAACTGTCATAAATGTTTATTTCAAATATTTGTTGGAAATGTAAACAAACTGGAGGTATATATTATTTTCATCTTTGGTAGTGATGCAACAAAGCTAGAAAATAATCGGATGAAGTATGTATTCCGGTGCAAAAAATTTTAAAACTGAATGCACAGTTGAAACCAGAGGCTTTTCTTTGGGGCTTAATGGACCACAAATGGACATACCATATTTTTCAGAGTATAAGATGCTCCAGACTATGAGACTCACCTACCATTTTTGGGGAGGAAAACAAGGGGGAAAAAAATCTGCCTCTGCCTCCCAGCATCCATCTGGCATTCATCTTTTTACCGTGGCCCATTTGCCGTGGGCCATTTGCCACAGTCTGTTTGCCGTGGCCTGTTTGCCACAGCCTCTTTGCCATGGCCACAGTCTGTTCACTGCCACTGCCGCACCAACCCCCTCCCCCACCACTGCAACATCACTATATAAAACGCACTGAAATTTTCACCTACTTTTGCGGGCAGGGGAATGCATCTTATACTTTGAAAAATACAGTAATTTGTGATGCTTCATTTTTATATATGATATTTAAAGCTTGAAGGAGTTATAAATGCCTACAGTGGAAGAATAGGTGGTGAAGCTGGTGGAATTGGTGGAGATGGTAAAGTTGACAGCCTTCGTGAAGGAAAAAAAAAACCTGACTAATTTTCTACTTGGAAACCACTTTTGGATTTTTTTTTGTGAGAAATTGAAAGAAATAAAAAATGATGTTATAACATCATCATTAAAATCATATAGAACATATGGGAATAATGTAAACAAAAATTAACCTTTGAGTATCTTCTTTATTCCTATTTGTACCCCCCCAAAAAGTCAGAAGTCATTCTTTTTTTTATTTCTCTTACTTTTTTCTCTTCTGCTTTTCTACTTTTTCTTGTTTCTTGAGCTTTTTTTTTAAAAAAAACATTTTACTGGTTTTTGTATCTTTTAACCATGCATTGTTTTAAACATCAGTAAAGTTATAATATACACTGTGGGATGGGAATATGAAAAAGGTGAAGGTTTTTTTTTTTTTTTGTATTATGGGAATAAAGGAGAAAGGAAGAAGGAAAATGTATGTGTCCTAAAGATTATATGGGTATACTCTATGTAAAAAGCAGCTGGTCTGTGATAGAAGACTAGTGGCAGATGCAGTTGGGTCAAATAATTTTATAAGTGGTTAATTTTTATTAGTCCTTATACTAATTATATGTACAATATCTTTTAAACAAGTTTTCATTCTTTTTTTAAACCCTGGCTCTGACTTTTCTTTACAATGTGATTGTTGGCTATTCTATAAGTGTACAGTATGTGTGAGTGAGAGATGGAGATGGAGATCTCAGTCCAAATGAAATACCTCAATTTCCTTAGAGAAGATCCTGATGGATCCTTAGATTATTTCTATTATCCATGGATACTAATCAAGGAGAGAAGCAACCTAGAACTAAGAAGAAATTTCCTGACAGTTAGAACAATTAACCACTGGAATAACTTGCCTTCAGAAGTTGTGAATTCTCCAACCCTGGAAGTTTTTAAGAGATTGGACAACAATTTATCTGAAATGGTATAGGGTTCCCTGCCTGAGCAGGGGGTTGGACTAGAAGACCTCCAAGGTCCCTGTTATTCCATTCTATTCTATTCTATTCCATGCCATGCCATTCCATTCCATTCCATTCCATTCCATTCCATTCCATTCCATTCCATCCCAATGTATTCCATGGCTTAGGAGCCCTCAGTTCTTTTGAAAGTTGTTCCTGTTTGCTTCTTCTTCCAGTCCCAATTTCAACATGAAAGTACAGTTTATGTGGAACAGACCTGACACCATGCTCTTTCATCATGAGCCCTTAAGCAGTTTTGCTTAGGACATTATTTGCTGCTTTAAATGTGTTTGATTTTGCATCGAAGAACACAATCCTTTTAGATCTCCCTTTGATCTTAGAAACTGGAGAGCTTTATGTTGTTTGTTCTGATTTTAATGTTGTTAGCCAATTACAGGCCAGGGAAACAAAGCATGGATGAATGGCAATATTTTTTATTAAAGGAAAGTGCAGTAGGTAGCTATCCCTGTGCACAATGTCCCCATTTTCCCCAGTCTAGATTTCTTTTCATTGCATAAAGGAATCCAACGTTTCAAAAGGAGGCACTGAATCAACCTAAGTTTTTTTTTTTCAAGCCAAGAAAAAATGTATGAAGTGGAAGTTTAAGTAAACATTCAGTTTGAAAGGAAGCATACAAAAATGTAAGACAGAAAGGAAGGATGGTTTGATGTCAGCTGTCCTTTTCTCCCCTGCCAGTGGGATATCCAGTGAGTGGCATTGTGTTCACGTTATCTCAATAACAACAACTACCCAGGATGTTTTAACAGAATCCAAGCAATTATGCTACTCTACCAGAAAGTGATACTGCTCAAGAAAGCAGGTGCTAGTATTCAGTCTCTGGGAGCCTGTGATCACACACTGGGCTAGACAAAGCAGAGAGATATACCAGCGGAGACCTTGGAACTAGTAATAAAGAATCATAAAATGAAATTCTATCAACCCTACTGAAAGCACAAGGAAACCTGGGTTAGATGTTGACAGCTCTCCTGGAATGTACATAGGCCAGTTCAAGACTTGGATGACTGGCAAGGAAACCTTGTCTGAGCCAGTGGTATTTATAAAATGCACAGGAATTCAATCATTTTCCTGGGAAACTGTAGAAAATGGTTCAAAAATTGTCCAGCTGATGGTCTGCGAAGGTCCACACATTTTTTTTTCAAACTAGTAAAGCATTCATGAGTAATGCTTATTAAACATCAAAACCCATATTAGAGCTATTTTCATATTAATACTGTTTTATTAATATTAATTTTAAATAAATTTGTTTATGCTGTGTTGTTTAATGATTTAATAGCCATGTTTAGTAG
The DNA here is from genome assembly GCA_030761175.1 of Masticophis lateralis. Taxonomy (NCBI): domain Eukaryota; kingdom Metazoa; phylum Chordata; class Lepidosauria; order Squamata; family Colubridae; genus Masticophis; species Masticophis lateralis. The sequence goes on from JAUDYJ010000002.1 coordinate 104,496,719, forward strand.
GCATGGATATTAGGAATTAGGCTAACATGCACTAGCATGCACTTTCCTCTCAATTAGCTCTGCTCATTTTTCAGGTGAATTCCTGCAGAAGGTTTATTCTTGCACCTCTGGGTTATTCCAAGTTTCCATGGCAATCTCGGATGAGTTTGAAAGATTAGTGAAGTTCCAAGTTTTGGAAAGCCATTCTAAATTCTCAGCTAGAGTAATATACATTAATGCAGAGACTGCCCTCTACCCCACTCCCAAATCTATTTCTATTATTTCACTTAGCAGAGCATAGTCTTAACAACCTTTTCCTTGTGAATCCTCCCTCTTCTATCCATCCCATTATTTCTTTAGGTAGAAATGAGAGAACAAGTTTGCATTTTGCATGGCAAGAAGAAAGATGAGTATCATAATTGTATATGGAATTATTGACGTGGCACTATTTATTTATTAAATTTACATGCCACCCATCTTGCTATCCAGAGCGACTCCAGGTAGCTTACCGAGGAATATGAATATGTGTGTGTGTGTGTGTGTGTGTGTGTGTGTGTGTGTGTGTGTGAACAATTATAAATATAGAAATAATTAAAATTACAAGAATTACATAGACTAAAATTATAACCATAAGAAGGAAAACTGCTGAAAATTATTGTTGATATTAAAAATGTCTTCTGTGTATGCATTTTTCTGTTCTCAGGTCCCGATGGATTTTACCCCTTGGCTATAAAATCCATGATTAAATTATGGTTTACTTCAGCTGCTTGGAGCAGGTAGGATAAGTTGCCTAGAGCATGCCTACTAATGCCTCGTAGCATCATATCTCCCAATTTTAAAGCTTACCAATGCTGAACATGGAATATAATGAGACACAGGTAAATAAATATCCAGAAATCATACAGCTTAAAATATAGGTTCTGCTAGCAGCAAATTAATTGTGAATTAGTTATCACATTTTGATTACTATTTCATAAAATGTACAATAATTTTTCTTTTTTCTCTTCACAGGTAGTCAGACTTTTCACTATGAAGTTTAGACATTGTACTATCTGTTAAAGATTATAAAGTTCAGCATCTTGGTTAACTAGAAAATGAAACATTTTTGTGATCGTTTTACACTCCAAGGGCTGATGCAACTACTATTGCATATACTTACAACTACCATGTTAAAAAAAAAAATCAAATTATCTGTTTGCATACCCTATTTTCCAAACTCAGAATTATTTGCTTTGGATGTTGATCAGAGCTATTAAATTGAGTGGAAGATTGGTTTCAACATTTTAGAGTGTAAAATAATGTAACTACACATTATGAGATCTTGAATAGTTGTCTAGAATACTCATAAATCCAGTCTTCTTTTCTTTCCTATCAAGCAGAAAAATAGATTTCTTTTGGTAACAGGGAAACACTGCTTAAATATTATTTGTGGAACACCTATTAAGACAATGAGGTAAGCCAAGAAAGTCAACATAATTGGGTGATTCTCTTACACCCCTGTTAAATGTGTGTTGGTGCTGTTCTCTAGTAGACCAAAAAAAGGAGCAGAAACAAGAAGTCTTAAAACTCTGAATACCCCTTACTCCTCCTCAACACCTTAAAACTAGATAGGCTCAAGATCCAAATTGCTCTTGACAGACTTGAACACTGGGCCCTATCTAACAAAGTGAAATTCAATGTAGAGAAAAGTAAAGTCTTACGCTTAGGCTAGAAAAATCAAAAGTACACATATAGCTTAGGCCCGTGATGGCTAACCTTTTTGCCATCATGTGCAAAAGCAGGGGGAGTGGGGGGGGTCACATGCGCACATGACCACACTCATAATTCAACGCGCCCCACCACTGCGCTCCCTCACTTTTGACAGGCAATGGCATGGTGGGCCCTGTAGGCCAGTTTTTCGCCCTTCCCAGGCTCCAGAGGCATTCTTGGAGCCTGGGGAAGGTGAAAATGGCCTTCCCCACCCCTCCAGAAACCCTCTGAAGGCCGGTGGGCCCAGAAGACCTGAAAATCAGTTGGCCAGCATGCACATGCATGGTGCAGCTGAGTTAGGGCAACATTTGTGTGCCCACCGATATGGCTCTTGTGCCACCAGTGGCACACATGCCATAAGTTCGCCATAACAGGGCCTAGGCAAAACCAGGCTTAATAGCAGTAACTGTGAGAGAGATATTGGAGTCTTAGTGGACAATCAGCTAAATATGATCCAGCAGTGTTCAGTGGCAGCCAAAAAAGCCAATAAAGTCCTAAACTGCATTAACAGGGGGATACAGTGAAGATCAAGTGAAATACTAATACTACTCTATAAAACCTTAGCAAGACTACAACTAGAGTACTGCATCTTGTTTTGGTCACCACACTATGGAAAAGATGTTGTGACTCTAGAAAAAGTGCAAAGAGCAACCAGGATGATTAGTGGACTGGAGACTAAAACATGAAGGACAGTTACAGGAACTGGGCATGGCTAGTCTAGTGAAGAGAAGGACCAAGGGAGACATGATAGCAGTCTTCCAATATTTGAGGGTCTGCCACAGAGAGGAGGGGTCAAGCTATTTTCTAAAGAACCTGTAGGCCAGACAAGGAATAATGGATGGAAACTGAACAAGGAAAGATTTAACCTGGAAATAAGGAGACATTTTCTGACAGTGAGAACAATCAACCAATGGAAGAGCTTTCTTTTGGAAGTTGTGGGAGCTTCATCATTGGAGGCTTTCAAAAAGAGATCAGACTGCCATGTATGTATGTATGTATGTATGTATCAACAAGTATAAGGAAACAAGTAACAGTAACAAGTAACCATATTTTTATAAGTATAAGATGCACTGGAGTATAAGACGCACCTTAGTTTTTGGGCAGGAAAATAAGAAAAAAGCTGATTGGCAGGTGGATCGGCCTCCCAGAATACCCCCAATCAGCTGTTTGGAGAGGGGAATTTTAGCAACAGGTTCCTTGGTTGTGAGCTCTGTGCCTTGCTTTTTTTTTTTTTTTTTTTTGCTTTTTTTTCTGCCTCTGAAACTTCTGAAACACTGTTTCAGAAAAAAACTTCTTTTCCAGCCTTTGAAGCCTCTGAAGCAGAGCTTCAGAAAAAAAGCCTCTGAAACTCTATTTGAGGGCTTCTTTTCTGAAGCTTCATTTCTAATGCTTTTTTTCAGCCTCTGAAACCTCCGTTTGAGAAGCTGAGCAGGGCTACATTCGGAGTCTAAGACGCATCCAAATTTTCACCCTCCTTTTTTGTGGGGGAAAAGGTGCATCTTATACTCTGAAAAATACGGTAGACATAGGCATGGACACATGAAAAAAATTGGCACAAATAAAAGGATATAAATAGGCAAAACATAGCCATGATTACATATAAATGGGGACAGTATGACAAGGATGGTAGGCATGCTGATCCGCTTATGGACGCCCTCTTAGGGATCTTTTAAGAAACATGAAAGGTCAAATTTGTTATATTTGTTATATTTTTACCTGGATCTCACTGGGTTTCTTTTTTGTTGTTTGATGTTGTTTGATATATATGATTGATTAATAGTGGAAGTCGGGGGGGGAAGGGGGGAGGGATAGGGGGGGAAAGGGAGGGGGTGGTTGATGGGGGGGAGTGGGGAGGGGAAAGGGGTATAAAAAATTGTATTGTAAAACTTTTTCAATAAAAAAAAAGAAAGAAACATGAAAGGTCCACGGTAGACAGTTTAAGGTAAAAGGTATGGAGATTAGAGAGACTAACAGCAGGATCAGGTAGAATGTTCCAGACATTTACTACTCTATTGCAGAAGTCATATTTCTTACAATCAAGATTAAAGCAATTAACATTGAGTTTGAATCTATTGATAGACCTTGTGTTATTACGGTTGAAATTAAAGTACTCATTTACAGGTAGAATGTTTTGGTAAATAATCTTATGAACTAAGCATAGATCGGAATGTAGACGGCGTTAGTCAGGAATGGTGTAGGGTCTCCTGCTTGGGTGGAGGGGGTTGCACTAGATGACCTACAAGGTCCCTTTCAACACTGTTAATCTGTTAATTGTTAACCTCACTTTGCCTATAGAGGAAAATGTTCTGCTCTAGCTATACATACCCTTGGTAAGGATGCCACAAGTTGGTACCACACATGCTGGGAACTGGCTCCTGTTTCACCTCATGAGCAACATTTTTGGCTTGCAAAATATGAGAAGTATCATAACTGGGTTGCAAATCTGGTAAACTACTAATGGAGAGCAAAGGTACTTGGTAAAACTGCTGCTATATAATGGTCATCCAAATTTTTGTGGTCTAGATATGGTAGCTCTAAAGATATAGACAGCTAGTTACTACTAGCATCTTGTTTTTTTACTTCCTTGCCTAACTGGCAAGTAGCAATGTACTTAAACCACTACTAGAAAGAAGATAATATAACTTTAGGAGCCCGGATAGCTCAGCAGACTAAGCATTGTAATTAAAACCCAGCTGTCTGCAATTACTGCTAGTTTGAATCCCCAGGCTCAAGGTTGATTCAGCCTTCCATCCTTTCTATGGTAGGTAAATTGAGGACCCAGTTTGTGGGGGCAATAAGCTGACTTTGTATAAATATACAAAAGTATGAAGGCTATTGCTTAATGCATCGTAAGCCATCCTGAGTCTTCGGAGAAGGGCGGCATATAAATCAAATTAAAAAAAAAAACTTCTTTGGTCCCTTAGCCTCTCCTCATACAAGAGATTTCACCAAAAATTACCGGCATGAAATAAAACAATCTAAAACCAGTTTTTCATCTAAAACCTCATGGCCCAGTTGTACATTATGTTTTTTTTTTTCCTTTGCTCATTTTCTATATGTTAGGCATATATAAGGTGTAGTTATAGCTCAAAAGCACATGCATTTATGACTGTAAAGAAACCTATAATTCAGAAGAAAGATTTCCTTGAATATGTATTCCTTTCAACTGTTAATTACATGAGCTTGTACCTGAATGCCAATACACACGAAAATCTTGTTCCAATACCAACAAAATTATTATGTGATGGCTTTTCATAAAATACAGTTTAATGGAGCATAGCAGCTGATAGGCAAAAAGCTGAAAACTGTAACAAGCAATTATATGAAGGAATTTATTTTTGCACTTATTTTTATTACCTAAATTTCTTTGAATCTTAATCTGATTCTTTTAATAATGCATCAGGCCTGACACTCCTCTGTGGACATGAAATACCTAATGGTCATGGCTGAGGGGATTCATCTGTTTAATTTCTTCTCTGAATAACTTTAAAAATTAATTTATCTGATTGTTCAGACCAATATATATGGATTTCGTTTTGGAAGGTGTAGCTAATAATTCACCTTCTGTTTCTTTCCCCTTATGTCTGGTTTGATAAGGTTTCTGTAATAATACTTTTACATTTGGCAGATTAAAATAAAATGGAACATTGTGTGAGAAATAAGACCTAACACAGCCACAGGAATACTAATAGAAAAATGGGCTAAGATTGGAACTTGAGGCAGACTTGCAGATTTTATGCAGCACCTTATACAGGGATGTAATTGCTTAACTCTTGTTATTTTCATACGTTATATTACTTAGAAGTAAGTACTTCTACTCATTTCTCTTTTCTTTTGCCTCCAATAAGTGCACAAACCTGCAACACAGTGTATGCACATTATATATGGAACTGCTTTAGGAATGCAGTTTAATTTTAGAATGCATGCAGAATCACAAGCCACTAGCATTAACTAGGAACAAATATACCTTAGTCATTTGATTGAAATGAAGAGATGAGAGACTTTTTGGCCAATGAATGGGGACCATGATTTCCCCTCAATGTCATAAGCCACCATTTTATCTGTCTCTTTTACTGATGATATACAGTAATTAGAACAGAGCCCTGCTAGATCAGGCTACAGGACCATATAGTTTAGCCTTATTTGTCTTGCAGTACAAACTGGATGCCATTTGGAAGCTTACAAGTTTGGACTAGCAGGCAATATTTCCAACCCCACCATCTATTTACCATTCATTCATTCATTCATTCATTCATTCATTCATTCATTCATTATATCTATCTATCCATCCATCCATCCATCATCTATCTATCTATCTATCTATCTATCTATCTATCTATCTATCCATCCATCCATCCATCATCTACCTATCATCTATCTACCTATCATCCATCTCTCTCTCTCTCTCTCTCTCTCTCTTTCTCTCTCTATCATCTATCATCTATCTAACATCTATCTACCATATTCCTACTCTTCTTTACTCCAAGCTATAGAATCCTGATAGAGGGAGAAGAAAAGAGAGAAAGGCAGAAAGTTAGGGTTAGGGTTAGGGTTGGGTTGTGTGCATTATTAAGTAAAGGACACTATTACTTTCTATCCCTGAAGAAAAGAATAATGTCCTTTACTTAATAATGTCCTTTACTTATAATGCACACAATAAATGTTCTTGTCTTCATGGCAGTTCAATGTAATGGGTAAAATATAAAATATTCCACTGATTTTAGGAATGGCATTGGTATTGGCAATGATCTTTAGAGATTGCTGGGAAAAAGATGATCTGGAAGCCAGAAGGTAGAGGGAAATCAGAGACAGTCTATTTAGGCAGAAAACTAAACTAAACTAAACAGAAAACATATGCCCACCAACAATGGAAAAATGAATTATTTTCACCTAACAAAGGGGACATGTAGGCTGTATAGGTTTTATCCTTTTTCACAATTATCCAGCTGAAGAAGTCTAACTGCTGTGCTAACAATCCAAATACCTGACTCCCATGGGAGATGAGGATGACTAAAAAACAATATATTGTACTTGTCTTTAAAGCAGCCACATCACACCTATGAATTCCCAGATCTAATTCAGTGTGTTGACATTTGGCTCAAAGGCCAAGCTACAGCTTCTCTTTCTCAATAACCCTCCACCCCACTGGTGGATATGGCTTACAGTGGTAATTAGAATTAGATTTTTCTCAGTTGTCCCCTATGCATATTTTTATCTACCAATTGAAATCACATTCAGGATTAGGTTGCCTTTTTAATTGTTTTTCTTTTAAATCGGTGTTTTTAAAGTATTGCACCTGGTTTTATGTAGTAATGTTGTTGTGTTCTTAATGTTATTTTGTAGCTTTTTTTAAAGAAGAAAAGCAGTATAGAAATAAATGAACAAATGTATACATAAATTTACATTTAAATGAATTTACTAAATAAATGAGATTTTAACAAATTCATATTGTTGCCTTTATATTCTGCTTAAGGGTCAGAGGTAATCCAGTTGATATGTGTCTTTTGTTTGGTACAAATATAAGATTAATTACTATCTAGCCTATTGTCAGGGTTCCGACATCCAAAGCAGAACTTAGAGACAGGTAGATAAAGAACATGTTTATTGAATACATCTTATCAGCACAGCTGGTGAAAACCAACTCTAAAGGTTCCCACAGTTTTCCCCTAATTAAAATAGCAAGTATTCCCTCCTCAGGTGTCACCGGTCACATTGTCCAATGAAGGTAGCTGGAAGGCTGCTTGGTCACTCCTCTGCCATCTGCTGGGATGACCTTGGTTTCCACGGGAAAACTTTTTGTTTCTACAGGTAGCCAGTCTATCTGCTTAAACCCTCCTTTCCCCCTTTCAAAGTTTGTGACAACTATGAGGCAGGAGAAAAATAGCTTTAGCCAGATCAACTTCAGAGTTGACACCTATACTACGTAAAATTCTGTGTTATGAACAAATATTTTGAAATGTATAAGTTAATTTTGTCATTAACACATTGGTTTGTGCATTAATAACTGAGTAACTTAAATTTAGTTTAGTAGATTTAAGAGAAAGTAAGAATTCATGGTTCTTTTGAGATATGCAGGATGGAGCCCATTAAATGGCTCATGTGATTGGCTGTCACTGGTGTAGGAGGTGGGAATTAGGGGTGATTTTATTACATTAATTTATTTTATTTTTTATGAGTTTTAGTTTTTTAAATATGTGTTTTAATACTCTGTAAGCTGTCTTGAATCACCATGCTTGAATAGGTGGCAATATAAATAAATAAATAAATAAATAAATAAATAAATAAATAAATAAATAAATATGCAATTTACATGGTATAACACATTGTATAGGTAATGATGTACAAAGTGATAAACTACAGTAAGCTTAAGTATGCCATCTTTATTCTCTTAATCCTTAGGGTATTTTTTTCCTAAGTAGATATACTTTCAAAATATGTTTTTAAAAAGTTTCAAAGAAGTCAGGTAAAACTTTTAAATTTCAAATTTGCATATTGTAATAAAATGCTTCTCAAATTGCTAAAACCTTCCAAGAGACTATCAATCACTTTGGGCTTGCCTAAAATTCAGTAAATCATGAATCTGAAGAGATTGCCACTGTCATCTTCCATCTTTCGCTCTAACAAAAGATTCATATTTCAGACCTGGATTACCTTTGCATATTGTCTGCCTCTTTTTAATCATGATTGGGGAGGAAGATTAATCTCTTAGTTTAACGTGTATTTAACGTGTACCACACTCAGAAATGGATTCTCAAATTAAGCAAGTACAAAGTATGATTCGGGTGGGGTGGGGGGAGAGATGATAGATAGATAGATAGATAGATAGATAGATAGATAGATAGATAGATAGATAGATAGATAGATAGATAGATAGATGTTGATGGATGTCTATTACATTGCTGGCTGTTGCTTCCTTGTGCTGCCAAGTCCCCGCTTTCTAAGTAATTTATAAATTGAGGTAAATCAGCATTTCTTTTGATTGATGAGGGACCTGTTTTCAGGCTTCAATCACTTCCCTGGCTGTTTTTGTGCCTGCTCATCCAACAATCTTAGTAGCTACAAAATTGAATGTTTATCCTTATATATTGCAATGTGGGGCTACCAATGAGTTTGGGTCTCTTTGTCTGACTGCTCATTTGTGTTCTTGCAGACTGATGGTTAGCTTCCTTCCTGTTTATCCAAAATATTCACAGGGGTAATCCACGTGGTAGATCCAATAGATTACATTGAAAGTATCTCCCATCTCTAAGCAGTCTTTACAGTGCATAATTTGTCCTCATAGTAGCCTCTGCCCACTTGCAGATCTTGGAAGCTTCATTCTACTGCTTCCGAAATGTTTTGATGTATGACAGAGTGTGAACACACAGAGAACACAAAGAGACATTCCCTGAGGATAAGCTCCAGGCAAAGTCCAAAAGCTCAGAAGACAAAACCTCTGGTCCTGGTGATTGACCCAGAATGGATCCTGCAACTTCTAACTTAGCTTCTGTTCAAGGGGACAAAAAAATACTGCAAACACTTTGGTGCAATGTTTTCTCCTGATTTGCAAGAAGAATTGATCTCATTAGTAGAAATGTTTGCCTCATTGCCCCCCTCAGTTCTTTGGATTCCCATTTTATTCAGTTTTAAATGTGGCTTTATAGGGCTCCCCCCCCCAAATGGTGACCATTTTGATTTCTCTAATGTATTATAAAGCAAACCTAGCAAAAGTGAGAGTGGGAAACGGGTGCATGCTGAAGCACCATATTTTATATTTTTCCATTAGTCATCTGAAAGTAATTCTAGGCAAAACAACGGAAATATATTTGTGGCCCATGATAAGCATGAATTTAAGGATTTGCAGAAGGCAACTTCTATATTTTGTGTTAGTTCATAACAGAATAAAAATTCACTGAAAAAAATGCTAGTGTTAATGAATTGATAGATATTATCTCTGAGAAGAAATTCCTAAATTTACTTAGGGTAATGTTCCTATGATATTTCTAGCCCAGGATATCAGCATAACATCATAGTTCATCATAGTATATTGATAAAGAAGCCAACAGCATTCTTTCATATAAAGATAAAAAGTCTCAAGATCTAATAATGCAACTGTCAACATTCCAGAAAAAAAACCACTCCAAGTAAAGATGCAGAAACAAACATTTTCCAAAGTCCTCTTTACTAGAATAGGCAAACTGGCACAGCTGGGGAAACCCGAATCTGAAAAGCCCAGGTTTTCCTTCAGTAAGTCAAAGCTCCCAAAACCACCCGCTTTTCCACCCAGTTGGTCACATGGTCCAATCAACGTCCATTCCATCCTGATCCAGCCCCCTGACTACTCCTTCTCCAGATGCAAGATCGCCCTGACCTTGACCGACAGGAAGAATGCTATTATGTCTACTAACCCCCTCTCCTACTTTCCCACACATGAGAAGGTGGCAGCATTGGAGTTTACGGCCTAATATGGCTTCCAAAGCTGACAACAACCCTTTTTTCTCTGTTTGCAGGAATGAATGAATGAACAATAAATGATACAGGAATACTATCTTACAAGGCAGTGTTTACAAGTCACTTGTTCAAAGCATGGATACTAATTCTAAGTTTTCTATGATAATTAATATCATCACTTTCCAGTAATACTTTGCAATAATGAAATAAAGTATGTTACATGAATATGAAGAACAGGTGTAAGAATAGGAATATGAAGAATGCTTGAAGGAATTGGGTATGGCTAGTGTAGAGAAAAGAAGGACTAGGGGTGACATTATACCAGTGTTCCAATATTTGAGGGGCTGCCACAAAGGAGAAGGAGTCAACTTATTTTCCAAAGCACCAGAAGACAAGACAAGAAACAAGGGATGGAAACTAAGGAGAGAAACAACCTGGAATTAAGAGAAACTTAACAGTGGGGGAAAAATAACCAGTGGAACAGCTTGCTTTCAGAAGTTCTGGGTGCTTCATCACTGGAGGCTTTTAAGAAGAGATTGGATACCATTTGTCTGAAACGGTATAGTGTCTCCTGCTTGAACAGGGTTTAGATTAGAAAACTTCTGAGGTCCCTTCCAAATCTATTATTCTATATTCTGTAAGTGATACTGGAACACCATGAACTTTCACTGAATTGAATAAATTACACTGAATTTAGCACTGAATAAACCTCCATAAGATTGGAGTGTGCCATTGGTTTGCATAGGATATATTGCTGCCTATCCCTGCCCATGTAATATTTTTGAATATGCAAAAATAGGATAATTGACAAACTGCATAAGCAGTTAGTCATTCTCTTAACATTTTTGATTGCTAACAAATCTGTGTATCTGGCTAAACATAGACACCTATAGGGGAAATGAGAAAACATAGTTCATAATGCTGCAAAGCAAAGCTCATCCTTTTTGTACTTGTCTGTGATATAACAAAAATGAAAGGGTAGGGCTTTTCTTTTCTTTCTTGATGTAGTGATGCTTATTTTGTCATTTTAATGTCACTGCAGCTAAGAACAGATAAGTTAGATTTCAGTAGCTAGATTGTATGTTCCTGAAAGAGAGGGAAAATAGCTATTTATTTGTTATATTTCTCCTGAGAAAATGTTCAATGTAATCTTGCTTTTGTCAATAAAGAAATTCTCCAAATTCAGTCCAAGAAGGAATCTGATCCAGCTATGTTTTACACATTAGACATATTTTCCCTTTCACCCCCCCTCTCATGTGTGTGTGTGTGTGAGAGAGAGAGAGAGAGATTCAAACTATTTTTGCTGAAGGAAATTGTTCTAACTATTTTGCTCAAGCTCTACTTGCTATATCTTCAATTTGCCTTATAAAAGTATTGCTTTAATACGGAGCATGTATTTCTTTTTCTTTCTGGTCAACCCACTGCTTTAGTTTCTTACTTCCATAGCAAACACTCTGATACCATCCTAGCCTCCACCTTTGCTAACATTATACTATTGAATAATTGTTGTTTCTTCTATGGAAATGATAGCCTCTTTTGTCAGGAAAACAAATAAGATTGCTAAATTGCATGCTAATATGAGCTAATTGGGAATGATCACTTCCTGATAACACTCTCTTTTCATCATATTTAGATGGACAAATTTAAAGGCGCAAGGTCATCATTCCATTGTCCTTTTTATCAAATTATCTTCAATTGCATTTTCTAAATATGTTATCAAAATGGTAATTCATGCTTTCCTCTCTGAAGATAGTCCAGTTTTCATAAAAGTAGTTCTCTTGCTACCATATATTGAGGGGGAAAACTATTTCAATTACTGGAAGGAATACATAACTCCAAGTCTATTTATTTTAATTTATTCAACTGTCTCGACATATTTGTGCACAGAACCTTTATAAAGTATGAATAAATTCACCTTGAAATTGTACCAATTGACTTTGGCTGAGCTAGGCTGTGAGAAGGAATCAGAATCACTTTTTGAAATAAACTCTGACAATGCTGATCACAACAAAGTGGCTACTCATTTATTAAACTGACAGCTCAGCAATTGTTTCAAGCAGAAGAGATGAAGTGGCCTGAGGTGTTAGCTATGGCCGGGGGTGATAGCTCTGCCTGGGTGCTTTTCCTGCTAGTCACATGTTCAGAGGTGTCATCTGATAGTGTGACATTTCCTAAGGCTCCAGCACCTGCCTGGATGTCAAACAGCTGGCATGATCTGAGTTCTGCATCCATTTTATAATGCTAAGCCATGACTGACATAAGAGCTTGGAGAACAGACCAAATTTTGCCCTCATCCTTTGGCTTCCCAGGGTTCCAATCAATACATGAATATAAGAAGAGTACTAGAGGAGATACAGAGGAAAGTGCAGTCATCGCTCTCAGCATGACACATTTCATGTTTAAAATGTGTAAAAGTACAATGCTCAAAAATATCCAAGGGGGAGAAATGATTTTGAATGCTTTCCGAATGTCAGAGAAAAGTAAGCTTAAAAGTGAAATTTATATTGATCACAGATTTATTATGTCTTAATTAAATACAGTGTGTTGCCATATCTGTCTTTCTTATAAAACTGTCATTTTCTCAAGAACTGTTTTTTCCACAGGATTATCAGGAATTCAAAGGATAATTATACTTGTTGTCTGGTGTATCAGTTCATTAATGGTTCAGTCCCTCCCCCAGACTAAGTTATGAAAACAAATAACACTGAAAATCCGGTCGTCTAAATTTATCTAAACATCTGGGATCAAATGCTCCACATTAAAATACTGTAAAACAATTTGCATGGAGAGGCTGCTGGAACTTCAGATGACTCTATCATCTATCTATCTATCTATCTATCTATCTATCTATCTATCTATCTATCTATCATCTATCTATCTATCTATCTATCTATCTATCCCACCCCCCGACCCCCGTCTCTCTCTCACACACAAAATTGTCTCACCTCACTGTTTCTTGGTTTTTTGCTTTTTTAAAATTGTTCTTCTAGTATTATAATCCCTGAATGGGATTATGGATTCAGTGGATTCAGTCACTCTCAAAAATTGCTTCAATCCCTATAAACCTATCCCTATAATTATGCTATATATTAGCAACTTATTTGGGTACCCTCAGTATCTAGATATTCAGTAGGTGGATGTGTAAGAATAGGTCTTATTAACTCTGATCAAAACTGGTAACTGCTTTTCAAACAGCTTTTTCAAAGTACATATTAGAGAACATGATTGTAAAATTAGATAAGACAATGACTGATTCAAATATCAAAATCCTAATAATTGGCAGATCCCAGATACTTGGCAGATCCCAAGTATCAGAAATTCAAATTCCCTAGTGATAATATCCAAGAGAATTCCAATGCCAACTTGAGTGATAAGATCTAGAATCTCAGGGATGCTGGATCTCATCACTATTCCTAGAACCCAACTAACACACAGGCATTCACACTCTGTCAGATCCAAAGCAGAGGCCCTAGTCCCAGTTAAGGGACTCTGTTTCTAAAAAACCATCAACCTCCTCCCATTCTTGGTACATCAGTATAATTACATACAATTATCTCAGGACAGCAAATGTCCAAGATAATTATATTATAACCCTAATCCATTCAGGTCTTAACAATATACGCTAATTCTGTTGATACCTATACCTCAACTGCCAAAATCTTGACAAATGTGTCAGTATTACAAATGGTCCTAGTGTTTACTTGAGATCAAGGCCACCAGAAATTTGCCCCCCTGGATCTAGGGATAAAAGAATAGAGCTAGAGGAAAGGATCAGTATTAATTTGAGGATCTCCCTTCCCCTGTAACTGCTTGCCAGGCATTTCCTGCCATACCTCCACTATTGAAATTTGCTCATTTTCAACTCTTCACAAAAGTCCTCATGGCACAATCTATAATGAACTGTGGAAATAAGCTTGAAAAACAGAGGTTTCAACCAAGACAACAGTTAGATGAAAGAAATTTGAGTCCTAGGCAGAAATGTAATTTGAAAAAACTTATCAGGCTTGACTCTTTCCATTTCTAACAAAGATAAAGGGAGGGAGAGGGAAGGGAAGTATTTTACAACTTGCAAGATACATTTGCTGCAAGGGACTGTGAATTCAAAAGACAATGGACAGCTTTATGCTAACAGGACAAAGGATACAATGCCATATGGTACTGAACCATTCTTCTATTAATTCAGTCTTGTACTTTTACTAATTCATCTTTCAGCAAAGACAGCAGCTGAACAACATAAAACAATAAAAATCAGTGTGGTGCAATTGGTGATATGGGGGTTTAAGACAGGGGAAATTTGGGTTTGAATCCATTCTTGGGCCCATTTTTATTCTCTCTCTCTCTCACCCTAACTCCAATTTGTCAGACAAGGTTGCTGTTATGAGGCTCAAATAGTAGAATATCTTAACATAAGTTATCCTGAATTCTTGGTGGAAAGATGTGATATATATCTAAAAATAGATGGAAAAGTAAAAGTAGACAATGTCTAATGCATCCATTCAAAACAACCTGATACCATCATTTATCAAGTTGAAATATGAAAGAAGCAAAATATTAAAAAATGAGGATTATTCTTCAAGTATGTAAAGATTATCATCATATCCAAATATGAATTTCCTGTTCCACTTGTTTATAAATGATAAATACTGTTTATACATATTTATTCCTAAGAATTATTTCTTCAGAAAAGCAAAGTTTGAACACCACCTATAACGATGTTTTTGTAGCATATTATGGTATATAAATCTAATTATGAAAGAAGCATCAGTAACATTTGGAACCAGTGAAAATGAGACCAGCATTCTGCTGGATGTGGGCTGGCATTCTGAACAGTAATTTAAAGGCACGAGGTAAAAAAAAATCATCAGTATTAGGCATTAGAAGAGAAAGGAAGGGGAAAAAAGGCTTTTAATGTAAAATGAGGTGATTGTAGGAAAGAAAATAGTTAAGCAGAAATTTGTCTCCTGGGGTATTCAATGCAGCAGAATGGCAGGAGATTCAGGATTGATAAAAAATAAGTACTTGTTTACACAGCACATTGTTCAGCTACAGCAATCAGTACCATGAGCTGTAGTGATATTTGTTAAATAGGGTGACTTTAAACAAAGATTAGACAAACTCATGGTATATGGCTTCCAATCATGGCATTGCCTCCAGTTTCCAAAACTGTTGAAGTGCTGCTGGATAATAAGAGCACAGAGATGTTTTTCTAGTGCCTGTAGGCTCCCCCCAGAAGCATTTAGTGAGACTTTTTGAGATCAGCATGTTGAACTAGATGGGCTTTTGTTCTATCAATAGATGAAGAAGTGTCAGTTCCGGCTGAATAATTTTCTTCAATCAAGAATTCCTAATAGCAGGAGTCCACATCATATTGCACCTTTCATCCTACTACGGTTTGAAATTGCAAGAGAGAAGAGGGTGGGTTTTTGAAGACTGCTGTTCTGAATGATTACATCTATGGGTGCTCCCTTACTTTAATTCTGTGTATGGCAAGGTTGAAAAGCCTTATTTGAAAGCCAAAACAAAACATTCATATTTGAACTCTGGAAAACCATCAGGAGGCTCCAATGAGGCTATAACAATTTTTATTTGTTAAGGTGAAAATATAACTTTTAAAGTTCAAGTTAATCAGTCTGGAATGCCAGACCCTTCAAAAAATACCTGGTACAGCTACAAATATAAGCCCACACATCTGGCATGATGTCACAGTCTCTCCTTAGCTGTCCTTGAAGGCAGATACAGAACATTCCCTACCTGAAGAGGCAATGTTCCTGTGATTCTGGTTATACAGAAACAACACAGCATGTGTTCCTACAGTGCATGTACCACAGAGACATTTGTTCCAGCCTCAGTTCACCGATATTGTACAAATACCCAGGGCGCACAGGGCAATTTTATACCTCCCTTCTCCTTACAGACGTTAATCCTGCTACAACATACAATGTTGCCAGGTTTTTGCATAGCAAAGATTAAAATCTCTCAGAAGTTGATCTGTGCCTCAAACTAACCTTAAATATTTGACTTGTTGGTTAAGAGGGGTTTTTTTTTATTATGATAAATTTAATTAGTCATGTATTAACACTTATGTTGCTTTTATATTTACATAATATTTTATTCCTTTTTACAGTATTTTAGTTTTTTGTTTATACACACACACACACACACAGAGAGAGAGAGAGAGAGAGAGAGAGAGAGAGAGAGAGAGAGAGAGAGAGAGAGAGAGTGAGTATTGTTTAAAATGTTTTTTTAAAACTTTGTGAGATATGCATATTTAGCATCATGAGAATTTTTTCCAGAGAAGGCTGCAATGGAAAGAACTACACATTACATAAGGAGTTAACAGGGATAAGGAGAAATAAAGATTGGGGCTAGGGGAAAAAAATGTACCACAGCCCAGTCAATGTTGGCAGAAAATACTCTTGACAAGAGAAAGTACTATCCTTTTTCTTAGCTATATGTGAAACCTTGTATCATCAAAAGTCGGGGTGATTTATGCATGCCCAGGAGGTCAAAATCTGTATGGATGTATGCATGTATTCTCAATTATCTTTCTAACTAAGAAGCACATTTCTTATGGAATGCTATATAAAGAGCTTCAAAGTAACCTTCACCCTTTCCTTTTTCCTTTTAACATGAGATCTGAAATGCACGCAAGTCTTCAATCATGGAAGACAGTGTAACTCAGAAACTGACCTGCACACTCCTCAGAGGAACTTTTAGTCTCAAGAGACAACAAATACACATTCTTTTACTTTTCTCGTGCCTGTAATTTTTTCCCCTCTACTCTTACCAGAGTTACTGTTCTTATGTCAGGTTTCATTTGGATGATTTTATAGAACATAACATCAGTTTTACATAACTCTCAGGAATGTCCCCAATCTAGTTTAATTGTCTTTTCCCAAGTGTATCAAATTGAGTGACATTTAAAAAAAGAAGAAATGGAGGGTGCATTAATATCTTTTTTTGCTGAAGCTGACATCCCACACATATGCACTAATGAATATCTTTACTATAGAATCATTATCTATCAGATTTTTTTTCATGCCGATACCGTACATCATTATTGACATTTCACCACCTGATATAAATGTCAGTTTCTCCAGGCACTACCCTTACTTTCTCACTCTTCAGATAAAAGATTTATATAGGGTTTGTTTTTGTTTTTTTGACATAAAGCAGTACCCCTATTTAATTTACAAGCCAAGTTGTTCTTATCTGATCATTGAGTCACATCCATAATCAAATCCTGTAACAAGAATTTTATACTTTTTTTAAAAAGACCAAGATGCAAGTCATTTTACTTTACCTATGGGCTTGCTCATTCATTTATTCATTCATTCATCGCATAAAGAACACCTGACTCTAATTCATTCTGGACATTTCATTCAACAGAAAGTCAGAACATGTTAACATGACTTGTTAACCTATCAGGAATTTAGAAGAATGTAGAAAATAGTATATCCTTCCACAAAGATTCTTGCTTTTTGAGACAGAACCCTACATTTTATTAGTGAAGTAATAGTTTTATTTTTAAAAAAAAAGTTTACGGAAATAAAACATTTTTTAAAAATGAAAGGAAAAAGGAAAAGGCGATGAGAAAAAAATAAAGAAATAAGAGAGAAATAGAAAAGACAGGATATAAAGAAGTAACTTCAGATCTTCTTTACAGCAGTTATAAATCTAATTTTATCCTTTCTCTAGGGTATAACTCCCTTCTTTTCATAATCTACTCTTTCAAATTAACAATCCCATAAATCAAGGCCAGAGCTGAAGAAGCTTCTTGGATGAGAAGCAAATGTCTTCAAGGAAAAAACAAAGATCAGTTACCTTTTGAAAAAGCATTTTTAGGACAACCATGACCTGGATGATTGAGACTCTCCATAGAAATCCCATAAATCACTTTTTTCTTGTTTTCAGCAAAAAGTCATTAAAGATTTCCAGTCGCTAACAAGGTAATAGTTTAAAATTAGACTATTCTCTATTATAATTTGTGTTTTTATTTTAGATTTGATCTTTTTTTTAGGTCTCATTATAAGATGTGCTGATCTATGGACACAATAATATAAATAGAATATTAAAAAGGATTTTGTTTTCTAATTGCTGTTTCACATTTTTAACATTTGATCAAATGGTATACAAGATATTCATGAAATATGTCATTATGCCATATTTTTAAAAAAGTGTGTAAGAATGAATTAATTGCCAACTAATTATCTTTATTTCATTTTCAGAATATGGCACAGCATTTGAATTAGTAATGACCATTTCATTTCTACATGATTGTCAATTTATAAATATTTGCCCAAGCAAAGATTTCCTCAGTGTGCAAATGTTAAGATGTAAAAGATAAATTGACAATGTTTTCTCAGACAAAAAAATAATGAAAACATATTTAATAAATTATTCATTTGTACCTACTGTGCATGATGATCACTAACAACATAGCATCTCTCACAAATTCATTTATTTTATTAGTTGTCCCTTGGAAAATGGTACATAAAGGTTAGTGGGTATAATGGCAATTGAGCTATGGCATTTCCATAACAGAAAGATGGAGCTTTAGAAAAGTCAATTTTATAAATATTTTCTTTTCCAGATTAATTTTGGCCAAGTAATTCTGTAAACAAGTTTAATATTTCAAAAGTTGCGTTATCTGTTTTCATCCTGTTTCTTTCAAATGACTATATTTAATGTTTAGGTAAACAATTCAAAGCATTTTGATGTTTCATAAATATTCTCGCAGCAGACTTTATAAACTTTAGAGGAAAAGGTATTATCTCCACATTTTAAATACAAGAATTCATTTAATGAAGTAGAAGCTTAAAATGTTCTGCTAGCAAAAATAATAGAATAGAATTCTTTAGAATATAATTCTTTATTGGCCAAGTGTGACTGGACACACAAGCAATTTATCTTTGGTGCATATGCTCTCAGTGTACATAAAAGAAAAGATATATTCGTCAAGAATCATAAGGTACAACATTTAATGATAGTCGTAGGGTACAAATAAGCAATCAAATCATATTAGGAAACAGTCAATATAAATCATAAGGATACCAGCAACAAGGTTACAGTCACACAGTCATAAGTGGGAGGAGATGGGTAATAAGAACGATGAGAAGATTAATAGTAATGCAGACTTAGTAAATAGTTTGATGGTGTTGAGGGAATTATTTGTTTAGCAGAGTGATGGCGTTTGGGGAAAAACTGTTCTTGTGTCTAATGTTCTGGTGTGCAGTGCTCTATAGCGTCGTTTTGAGGGTAGGAGTTGAAAGTTTAGAATGCGAGGGGTCTATAAATATTTTCACAGTTCCCTTTTTGACTCGTGCAGTATACAGGTCCTCAATGGAAGGCAGGTTGGTAGTAATTGTTTTTTCTGAACTTCTGATTATCTTCTAAAGTCTTTGTCTGTCTTGTTGGGTTGCAGAAACAAACCAATAAGACCTGGATGCAGGTAGTCCTCCACTTATGACTATAATTGAGCCCAAAATTTCTGTTGCTAAGTGAAACTTTTGTTAAGTGAATTTTGCTCCATGGCACAACCTTTCTTGCCACATTTGTTAAGTGAATCATTTCAGTTGTCAGTTTAGTAGCAGGGTTGTTAAGTGACTCTGGCTTGCCTATTGACTTTGCTTGTCAGAGGTCACAAAAGGGGATCACATGACCTCCATATTGCATTTGTTATAAATAAAAGTCAGTTGTCAAATGTCTGAATTTCGATCATGTGAACATGGGAATGTGACAACGGTCATGTGTGAAAAATGTCACTTTTTTCAGCGCTGTTGTAATCTCAAATAGCTACTATACAAACTGTGGTAAATGGAACACCACCTGTAGCAGTTATAAAATAAAAGTTGATAGCTTATGCTATCAGCGACTATTTTACCTCCTTATTTTCAGGGAATAGTTAATTAATGAATGTATTTATTTCTGCTGATAATTATATGTGCTGCTTGATACACAGCAGTTTATATTTAAACTATAGCTTGTGCTTAGCATGACGTTCTAAGTGTCATGCTTAGCATGATGTGCCTAGATTATCTGTACAATATTTGAGCTGGGAATGAAAGGTGAATAAAATTGTAACTCCTCTAAACAAACAAACAAACAAAAAATCATATCTTAATTCGTATGGATGCAGGCGACACTATTACATATATTAATATCTCAGCATATCCACCACCATCTTGAAACCAGCTCATAATTTTTTTTTTATTATTGCTGTTCTTCCATTCCAATTTTCAGCAGTCACCATTCCAATTGATGATGTAATAAATGACGAGATAAATAAAGGTGAGGAGGTATCTTTCTCTACATACTGAGTAATTGCAGGTAGAGACAAAAATAATCTCATTTTGTATCATTCATTCTGACATTTGTATTAGCAAAAAGTAGAACCATTCCTTGTCAAAGTATTGAAATTGTTCTTTAAGCTCTATCTCTTCTTACTATTTGTGTTGTAGCTGCATTGTAGGTTGTAGCTGGTAAGCTAATTGTTGCTAGTATTCTTATTCTTGTTCTAAATTTCCCTTACATTTAGAATTAAAAACAATCAGTATCACAAGCCATCATAAATGCAGCCTTGTAAAACAATACAAAGCTCATTTGAAAGTAACTTAAAAGCTGTGGACCTAGTAAATATCTATAAAGGATAGCACATGGAATCATGTAGTTCAGCGGTATCAAACTGCATTTCATTGAAGGCCACATCAGGGTTCTGTTTGACCTTGGAGAGCTGGGGGGCAGGCGTGGGCATGGTAGGCGTGACATGGCACTCATGTCGGGGCAACCTATGGTGGCCAAGTGCTAATGCAGGACTACCTTGTGACTGTCCCTCACTCTCATTATACTCTCCTCCCTCCCGCCCTCCCTCCCTTCTCCTTTCTTCTTCCTTCCCCTCTTTCCTTATTTTTCCTTCCTTGCTCTCTTCCCATCTTTTTCTTTGTTGTTCCTCTTTCCCTTTCTCTTTCCTGTCCCTTCTTGCATGTGCAAATGCAAAGGGGAAACATTTTTCCTTTTGTTTTGTTTTTAGTTTGTTTTTATAGCCCTCTCCCAGTGAAAATGGAGTTTGTATTTTTGCTGGCAGATGGCTGAAAGAGGTCATCACATCCCAAAATAACTCCATTTTTGCTGGCAGAGGCATGGCGGGCCAGTCCTTTGCTGTTTCCAGGCTGGCCCTGTGGGATCCCCCAGGCCAGATCCAGCCCCTGGGCCTTGAGTTTGACACCCCTGCTTTGAGAGAAGGTTGCTGATCCCTTTCTATGAGTAGGGAGTATGGCTCTGTAGAGTAGGCAAGGAGAGCAAATGATGAGATGTACATTATAAATGCAAACTACCAGTTTCTACATGCAATAGAGTTTATACATGGATGGAGCAGATCTTACATCACTATGCCACTATGCATATTTCATTTTTCTGATGAAATGTCCAGATACAATGGCTGTGTCTAATGGTGGAAGGATTTTTCTCTTTCAAGTGAACAACTGAGAATGTGTAGTGCACACAGGATAAATATGTAGACAATGGAAGATCTATAGTGTAAAAAATGAAACAAATTCCACACTCTTTGTGCACTGGCATTCTTCAATTGCTCCTTTCTTATATATATATATATATATATATATATATATATATATATATATATATATATATATATATATATATATATCATCAGATTCATGATAAAGAACAAAAGTTGGAAGAATTGCAATATCAGCTTTTCCGAATTCTATTGTAATGCACAAAATACATTCATTTATATTACTTTCAATACCATATGTAAGGTAGGTAAGTTATATTTTATTTTGGAATCCCAGATCTCCTGTAGGACAGCTTATTAATAGAAATGCTACAAGTGTAAGCTATAATTTAAACAACACTAAATTATTGTATAGTTCATTTAAAATAGATTCAGAAAATATCATCTGGAAAACCTATGATGACACCGAAATAACGATGGGAAAATAATAAAAAATGCTGTCAGATCTTTCTCATTAAAATCAGTACCACAATACCATTATACCAGTTTGGAATATGTAATGATTGTAAAAAATGTGTGTGTGTGTGTGTGTGTGTGTGTGTTAGTTAGTTAGTTAGTTTGTACGTATGTGAATATAGCTCTTTCACAAATGATTAAAATGCAATTCTTGTTAGCATTACCCACTCTGTATAGAATTGAGAGTTGTAACTAACAATTTAGGTTTCACGATGGCTAGGAGTTAAAGATGCTGAGCTTATCAACTGGAAAGTTGACAGCCCAGGTTTCAGACCTGAGCACTGCATGATAAAGTGAGCTCCTGTTAACACCTCCTACCTAGCAGTTCAAAACTATGAAAATGCAAGTAGATAAATAGGTGCCACTTTGGTGGGAAGATAACAATATTCCATGTCGCTTGGTGTATAGTCATACTGGTCACATGACCATGGAAATGTATTCAGACAATGCTGGCTCCCTCGGCTAGGAAACAAAGATGAGCACTGTCCCCTAGAGTTGGATACGATTGAAATCGGAAACCTTTACCTTTAAATAACAATTTAGATGTTATGGTTGATATTGTCTAAAAGATATTGTCCTGAACATGTAGCTTAGTTGGAGTGAGACAGTATATAAATCTTATAAAAGCTAGCTCAGGTTGGCTCAGCTTAGCTAAGCTACACTAAGCTAACTGAGCTTCACTACCCTAGAATGATAAATTGTCTTGGATTGTTTTATATTTTCTTTTCTCTCCCCTATAATGGTGGGATAAAAATAATAATAATTTGGTTTCAGGTTTTGCTTCCTAATGAAACATTTCAAATTGTTTCAAAACTGAAACAGAGGTTGTTTATAGTAGAAAGGAGCTCAGATGTTTATCAAACATTTTGTTGATATCTCTGATGTTCAGCTGTTTTAACTTTATAAAACTAAAATGCTGAATGCTCTCGTAGTATAGACAGAAACTTCAGTAGACTAACAATCAAACAGTGGCCATAAAAATGGAGTTGCCTAAAACCCCATTGGTAATTGAGCAATTATATAGAGACTTTTTTTTACAAAGAATTAACTGACGTTATTATTTCTTTTAAACAATTTTGAAAAATCCTTAAGAGCTCAAGATTAGGTACCGAGAGAGAAGGAGGGAGGGAGGAAAGAAGGAAGAAAAAGGAAGGAAGGAAGGAAGGAAGGGAGGGAGGGAGGGAGGGAGGGAGGGAGGGAGGGAGGAAGGAAGGAAGGAAGGAAGGAAGGAAGGAAGGAAGGAAGGAAGGAGACAGACACACACACACAGAGAGAACTCATTTCACATGTTCTTCCTCCTCACTTTTACTATGCTAGTCTCTGTAAAATATGCCAGCCCATATTTGCTTGTTATGTGGACAGGGTAGCCCTTCTAAATCAAATTGAGAACCTATGTAGCCAACCTTGATATGTAGCAAATTTAGCCAACATGCCTATATGTCCAAATACAGCAGAAGGCAGAGCTTATATCCCAAAACATTCACCTCTATCTGTGCAGTAATAGGATACTAGTATTTGAGTCAGTTATACTTCTAGGACTTTGACCAGAACACAAAAACATTATGGAATGACCAAAATGCAGAATCAGCTAATGGAACCTTCTCCAAAATCACAGCAAACTATATAAGATAATAAAATAAAGTATGTTGTATGAGAGTGGCTCATACATGTCAGCATTAAACATATTGTTAAATGATTTATCTATTTCTAATTGAAGCCCTCTATTATCCAAAGGTAATATTACATTGCTTTAACTGAACTCCAAGTCACTTCAATTTTTGCCTCAAAATGTTTATGTTTACCAGTCCTACTTTATCAGGAATAGTGGAGAAAATTGATTCATGTTGTGGAGCTTAAATGACATGTAAGATATTGGATGTGGCTTAAGTATGAATAAAATTATGTGACCACAAAGCAGGTGGCTGCCACTGTGACCCTGGAAAGAGACAAATAGCAAAACTCACATGATTGCCTTTTCTTGGCATAAAAGGAAGTGGCACACAAGAATAATACCTATCATTGTTTATGATACCTGGTGTTATTATATAAGGCAGGAATAGATTTGAGAAATGGAAGGGCACCACAATAAACTTATCTCCCAAGTATTCACAAAGAAGGAGGTCAGAGTATGACTTGCAGGATTTTCATTGTCATTCATATGTTAGAAACCAAAGATATATAACCTGTGTCTTTGCTTCGTTTAGAGCTGTTCTGGGTTTCTTCAGCCCAATGATCAATGTAATTCTCCACATCAATAAATCAGTAAAAGATACTTTGTTTTGTATATCTCCAATTACTTGGGTTCCTTATTAAAGAGAGCATGATATAAAGCAAAATATTACAGAAAACATATACGAAGTTGTTTCTGAAAGTGGTTCAGAGGTTAAGACACTGGGTTTGTTGGTTGGAAAGCGAGTAGGTTTGAGATCCAAATGCCATGCGATGGGGTGAGTTCCTCTCCTCACCCCAGCTCCTGCCAACCTAATAGTTTGAAAGCATGCAAATACAAG
Organism: Masticophis lateralis; assembly: GCA_030761175.1. Lineage (NCBI taxonomy): Eukaryota > Metazoa > Chordata > Lepidosauria > Squamata > Colubridae > Masticophis > Masticophis lateralis. The sequence continues at coordinate 104,521,379 of JAUDYJ010000002.1, forward strand.
TAGATAAATAGTTACTACTTCAGTGGGAAGGTAACAGGTGTCTGTGATGTCATACTAGCCATATGACATCTTAGGACAGCACTGTCTCAATGGGCACCAAATGGAGATGAGTGCCAGTCCCATAGTTGGCAATAAAGTAAAATCCTTAGGAACTCCTTTAGCTTTACCTTTCTAAAACTTATAAAAAGGAAGAACAAAAGAAAAGAAAATCTCAAATTTATCAGATAGTGGGGTATTGATCAATAAAATGACAAACCAAGAGAAACAAGTCTATTAGCTCTAATTTTAGTTCTCAGTAATCAAGCAAAATATTTAAACATTGCTTTGCTTGGGCATAAGGGAGTGGGAATTTCATTGTAATGTTGAAATGTCATGGCTATTAGAGTTTGGGTATCCAGTGAAGTGGAAAGTTCATCCAAGCTCAGGAGAGGATCTGACTGAAATGAGAAAAAAAGGTGGATAAAATCAACATAAAATGTGTAACGCTATTAACCTGAGCACCCCAAAACAGAGCTTGATATACAATGATGTCAGCTATTTTCTAAAACACTTTGGTCCATAGCCTTTTCAATTCTCAGAGAACTGGAAAAACAAAACCATATTTCGTTGAAATCTTCCTTTCTGTTTAAGACCACAGCACCAGTGGTGAAATTCAGCTGGTTCTATCCAGATTGCATGATCCGCTAGCACCAGCAGCCAGAGGCTCCATCACCCACCTGGACATCATCATGTCCCATTTTTGAAGGCTCTGTGCATGTGTGGAGGAGGCGTGCATGAGCGTAACGAACACATATGGGCACACGCTCACATTTGCGAACCGGTAGCGAAGGTAAGTGAATATCACCCCGGCACAGTACCCTCCACTCTAAATATAATGAGTGATCCTTGGATTAGATCAGATAACTGCATGTATTATTGTAGATCAGAAATATAAGAAAAAAATTGTGTGGCTGATATAGAAATTATCATAAGCTACTTGAAGATGAGAAGAATGGGGCACCAGTCTAGAAAGCAGAAGACTATGAATTCTGTATGACTTTAAGCCAATCACACTCTCTCAGCACAATCAATCTCACCGTGCTGTTGTAGGGCAAATAAGAGAAAGAAGGATATTATGTATGTTCGTTGCCTTGAATTATTTATAAATATGACAAAGGTAGGATATAAATAAATTAATGAATTAGTAGCATTACTTACAATATTTTACTTACAATATTTCTTTGAATATTTCTTTTGATTTTGTAACAAATATAAGATATATCTTTGTTGGTTTTTAGAGAAACATTTCCCCATTTGAATGTCTTGAAATCCAAGTCCCTCTTCCCCAAATTCTTGCTATTCAGTTCCTTTTTTTTTGTAATACTCTGTTTCTCCCAAAATAAGACCCTGTCTTATATTTTTTTGAACCCTGAAATAAGCGCTTGGCCTTATTGCCATGTGCTCAAAAGCCCGATTGGGCTTATTATCAGGGGATGTCTTTTTTGGGGGAAACAAGGTAAGTTTTTATTTTATTTTATAACATATAAAAATTCCAATTTCAATTAAACAGTGTTTTGTCAGAGTACAAATCATGTTAGGAAATAATAATCAAAGTGTTTACAACAATATTTAGTTACTTTTCTTCACTTTCTCTTCTGGAACATTTGCTATTTATAAAACCAGTGACCAAAAGCATAAGTGAAAAGGAGTAGAGGGCAAAGTCCAAAGTAAAGCTCAAGAGGAAGACAGAAGCAAGACATTGGAGTTTAGTTAAATGTTGTTGTGTACATTCCACTAAAACAAGAAATATGCTGATATTTCTATCTACCAGGAGAAGTCAATGACCATTCTATTTATAGTTCGGAAAGATCTTTCAGAGTTTGCAACAGCAATCACATCCAGAAAGCTGATCTGTCCCCCCCCTTCAGAGACCCACAAAAACACAGCCAGCCGAGGGTTAAGAATCACTTGGCACACTCCACAGTTCTTATCTCAACCTTGGCAGCGATATGCACACCGTCTGCCAAGGACTTTATTAGGTTACACAAACAAGAAAATCACCTACGTAGCTTTGCCGTTCATCTAGCTTCCAAGACTACGAGGTTGCTATGTTTGTTTTGCTTTGTTCGTCACAAACTTCTTGACCCACCGTCCTGTCTTATATAGATAGGCTCTGGGTGTGGTCCAGTGACTCATTGATCCTGTGACTCCAATCCAGTGACTCAGGTCTATTTCCTCATACGCCGCAGCTGCAGTAATCTTTTCTCTCGCCTTCTTTGGCGTGCGTCCAGGAATGACGTCTCTCCCTCACTCTCATCTGAGACACCTGTTTCCCCACTACTTGGCTCTCTTTCAGCTGGCACCTGAGACGGTGCCAGAGGGGGGGGCTGGGAGATCTGGCTGGCTCCTCTTCCTCCTGCTCAGAGCTTCCTTCCTCCAATGGGATAAGCTCAGAGGACGGGGCCACAACAAAAGCACACACAGGTAACTAATTCAGCAGGATTCAAAACTTCCTTATATACAAAATAACACATGAAATAAATATACAATATCAACAGCAGATTCTTCCATCATGGTAGAGAGTTACAAGCAAAAAACATAGGCAGATGAGAGAACAGCAGAGATGAGTTTCAGTTTCAATTCAGAGAGCAGACTAGTTTCGTTCCTTTTTGCACAGACTCAGAGCTACAGAGCCACGCCCAGGCTCCTTCCAATTTCAGTTTCCAAACAGTTCTCATTGGCTGACTTAGTTGCTATGCCTATTCATTGGCTGATCTTGTTACCATGTCTCTACCAGTCATAAATTCTCTGACAAGATCTTTGCTCTTGTTCACCTCTTGGAATATCAAGCAGACATGAAAGTAGAAACTGGTGTTTTGTTTTGTTTTTCTGTGAGCCAGTCAACCATTTCAAGTGTCAGCCTCTTCATCTGTTCAGTATCTTTTGTCATATATTCCTCTTTAAGATTATTCTTCAAAAATACTCTTTTGGGAAACCTTGACTTGCTAAAATTGAATATTGTCTGCTTGTTGACAAATATAGAGGATCAACATGGGAAATCAAAGGAATACATGCTTTGATTTTCTCTGAATTTGTAGACAAAATATAGATACTTTTTTTTAAAGGTGTTTAAAAGGTGAATTTTAAATATCATTGTTTCCCTTTCAAACTTTGAAAAAGGGATGCTTTGTTATTGAGAAGATGATGGGGAACAGAGGTGCTAATAAAAACAAACAAACAGACGTTTTCAAACTTCAGATCGAAAGGTTTCACTGTTGAAAGAGACAGCACCTTTTTGAAGGAAAAATTGCAAGCCTTCATAGCAATTATTCCAAAAAAGGAAAACATTTCTGAGGGTGGGAGAAGTGGAGACAACAAACTGAGCAAAACATGGTCAAACAAATATAGCACAACTGAAGCCTTTAGGAGGTTGCAGGCCCAGAAAGGTCAATTAAGTGGCAAACCTGACAGCCTGTGTTCCATTCCCTTTCCACATTTAGGAAAATATCATCATACCCCCGTCAGAAACTATGCAAGTTCTATCCTGGCTCATTTTTCTGACACTTTGGCCCCAATCATTTGCCCTGTCAACTTTTTAAGCCTCCTCAGCCAGGAGCTTCAGTCAGAGGAGTCAGCAGTTCAACGACACTATCAGCAATGTGAGTAAGGTCAAGCCAAGAAGACAGCAAATGATTGCCAAACTTTTATTTTCTCCAATGCCTTAATCCTAGCTTTTCTGTCAACATTATTGTGTTTCGAAAGGAGGATTACAGAGACATATAGCCCACCATGAAAAGAAAACCTTCTTTGCTACTGAAAAGCCCCAGTTTAACTGCTGCCTCGTGTCACGTACCAAATTTCCCACACGGCTTCTTATTTGCAAACAAGCTTTATACTCTTTATACTTCAAAAGTAAAAATGAGAGGCTCTGAAAGGTAAGGTTCCCAATAACATGAAAGCAGATTGATGATTGATTTCTTGCCTGCCTGCCTGCTTGATTATTTCAATTTATATAGCTACCTATCACATATATAATGACTGCTGTAAATTTGTCTGGTGGTTGTTTTTTGTTTTTTTCCTGAAACAATAGTCCTCTCCTCTCCATTTTTATGCAGAGGATATTTTTGGACAAAGCAGCTACTGAGTTGTCCAGGTCTTCTGATTTCATAACTAAAAGGAAATGAACTGGGCTTGAATGCATGGTTCTCATAATTGTAATGTTAAGGACATTTCTATATTATACATCTCCAGTGCTGAGAATCAGCAGCTAATCAATATTTTCTCTTCCTGATCAATTGACGAATAAAGATGTTTCAGCCTCTGTGCTCTGCTGCAGGAAGTACTGTAAGTACCTTGTGCTTCAAACTTAGTTTGTATCGAAAAATATTTCTAAAAACTTTTTAAACAGTTGTTTTTATATTTGGGTTTTCATTGTTTTTTTAATTTAGTTTTACTTATTTTATACTTCACAAATAGACAGTTTGGTGTGGACGTAAAAATGCTGGCCTAGAAACCAACCATTCTATTTCCCACAAATGGGTGACTTTGGGTTAAGCATTCTCTCTAAACCCAACTCACCTCATGAGATTGTTGGCGTGGGGAAAATCAGAGGAAGAAATAGTATTGGTATGTTAACTATCTTGAGTTGTGTATGAAGAAAGGAGTGAGAAAAAAATCTAACATCTCTCTCTTTCTCCCTTCTACTATCTATCTATCATGCACTTATTCCCCTCTAAAACAAATAAATAAATAAAAAGTAAAGTGGACATCTATCATGTCTCTACCCGCTCAGTTGTAGCATATATCTTGGGTGAGAGTCACTTTACCTAGTTCTAACAACTAGTTTTTATGAAAAGGAAGCAGCAGTGAGGGAACTGGGAATAATCTTCACAAATGGTTACGTTGCCCTGCCATCTGGCCCATTTCATAGACATTTTAAAAAAGTGATACAGAGATGAAATACCCAATAATTTATTGTTACTTGCAAGAATAGCAGTGTGAAAATTGATGTAACCAGAATAGAAATAATGCTATGATGACGACATACATATTGTGGGGGCAGATTGGAACCAATGAGATGTTCTTCCTCCTGAGGTAAGATTAGTCTCATTTTTTTTCTCATTTTTCTGAACTTCTGAAGGTCTCTTAAGACCTGGTTATGCCAGCAGGCCTAGGCCCGCAGGTGACAGGTGGATTAGTGAGGTGGCTCTGTTATTATTAACATCTCTTCCTCTGCTATTTCTTTGTTCTTGATCTGTTTTAATAATGTTTTGTGGTTTTAATACTTTTTAAAAATAATGGTAATGCTTTTTCGATATTTATTTACTGCTTAGTTTTGTGGTACACTGCCCAGATCTGCTTTTTTGGTGAGTTGGAATAGGTATATAAATTGGACAAATAAATAAAATAAAAAAAAAAATAATATGTTAATACTCAGTAAGGACCAGAAAAATATTTATATTGGATTTATGTGTTGAAGGATAACCACGTAGGACATGGTACCTTTTACCATGAGCCAGTTGAACATATTTGAAGCAAAATTTTACCTTCCTATAAATTAAGAAGTGAATGGCAAAGCTTATATTTTACTTCATATTAAAATACACACTTAATACACACCTACATACTCACAAAGATAATCAAGACCAATGTGTTGTATACTGAATTACTATTAAGTAGTTTTTGCCTTGGGCAAATTATAAATGTGGTAGTTTTTATACAGAAAAGAGCTTTTCCCCATGAATATGTGTGCCAGGTGAATAAAGCAAACATTTGTAAAGCAATACATGTTTTATCAGCCATGCATCACAGCTTCTTCTTGTCAGCAACTTAGTTTTTGAACCAGCAAAGTAATTTCTAGCTGACATGCAAATTAAAAAATGAGTTTCAGATGTAATTAGAGATGTAAAGTTTATGAGTATAATGCAAAATAATTTGATCTGCTTTATTTATTTATTATTCAAGCACCTTAGCAGAGCTTGGTACTTGAAAAACAATTAAAAACTCCTGCCATGAATAAATACTAGTAATCTAAGATTTTATGTAAAGAATATATTGTAAGTACTTAGATAGAATGTGAAAATGAGTAGTCTTAGGTTCTACAGCATTTAACTTGCAGCAGGGGTGAAATGCTCCTAGTTCAGACTGGACTGCATGATCCGGTAGCGATCATGGAGGGTGGTTCAACTATCTGGTAGTGATGGCAGAGCAAAGCCCACCCACCCACCCAGTGTCATTACTTCCTGGTTTTTAACCAGGAAGTAATGTGTGTTTTACCTTCTGCACATGTTCAGAAGGTTTTGCGCATGTACAGAAGGCCTGCAAGTGCATGTGAAGCACGGTGCATGCACTTCCAAACCGGTAAGGAAGATAAGTAGATTTCACCTCTGGGTTGCAGCTTGAAATACAGCAAGAATAGAACTGCAGCAACAAAACTGAATCAGAAGAGGATTATGGTAATTCAGAATGTTATGAGGGAATTTCTTCAAATCTTTTATTTTATTTTTATTTATTTATTTGTCAACTATGTATTAGATAATATATATAAGTATAAACATGAATTGAATACATAAAATTGATACAAATAGAGGAAACATTAGGACAGGGATGGTAGGCACACTGGTGCTCTTATGCATGCCCCTTACAGACCTCTTAGGAATGGGGTGAGGTCAACAGTAGACAGTCTAAGGTTAAAATTTGGGAGGTTTGGGGATGAAACTGCAGAGTCAGGTAGTGCATTCCAGGCATTGACCACTCTGTTGCTGAAGTAATATTTTCTGCAATCGAGTTTGGAACAGTTCACTTTAAGTTTGTATCTATTGTGTGCTTTGTGCTGTTGTTGTGGAAGCTGAAGGTTGTGGTTGACAGGTAGGACATTGTAGCAGATAATCAGTGGAACATACAAAATTATCAAGATTTTAAGCCCATCTTGTTTCTGTTAAGTGAAATGTTATAACATCTGGATATTCTTTCTTCTAGTTCCCCATTGTTACTACTTTGCCATCATCACTTTTATTCAAACTTCTCTGCCAGTATTTATATTATTATATTATTATATAATTATATGATTGGTTGTTTGATGGATCAATAGCATTTATATGGTCAGTTAGTCACCCAGTTCAGACAATATGACTCCAATAAATCAATCTATCAATCAATAACCGGGCAACAAATACATACAAAGGAAACATACCATTAAAATCCAGCTAACCTGTCAAAACAAATTCAGAGCTAAATTATAACTTATTAAATTACTACACTATTGAAAATCCTGAAATATCAGGTGACAGATCATTATGGGGAAAATGTATTAAACTTATTGATAGCTGCTTAGAATTAACAATGACTTGATGGCACATAATCAATCAGTCTTTAAATTAAGAACTCTATTAATCCTGATCCAAAGGCCCATAGAAATAATAACATCTTAACTGACTTCCTAAAGGCCTGAAAGGTCCTGGTCAACTTGGAAGATTATTTCAAATGGGAGAGGCCCAATTGAGAAGGCATGATGGCATTATTCCAATGAGGGAAGTGTGTCCTCCCTATTGGATCATGTGGGATAGACATATTTCCTTGGGAGTAGTTGGTCCCACAAATAAGCTTGTCTAATGTCATGTAGGTAGCAACCAACATGATGAATTACACTTGTAAGCCTATTGGGGGCCATTGCAGAGTTGTGGTGTTATGTTAACATAAAAGAGACACATGCAGTGGTGGGATTCAGCCAGTTCGCACCACTTCAGGAGAACCGGTTGTTAACTTTCTGAGCAGTTTGGTGAACTAGTTGTTGGAAGAAATCATTAGGGCAGAGAACCAGTTATTAAATTATTTGAATCCCACCACTGGACGCATGTAACTATAACACACCACTATATTATGAACAAACTAAAAAAATTCTGATGGATGGACTTCAAGGACAGACATTTGATGACTAAGAAATGAATAAGTGTCAGCTATGGCATCATCCCACTAGACATAGTTGATGCAAAAGTTATATGAAATTGTGTTTAAATCAGGTCTTTTCATTGGATTTTTCTTTCCTTCTAGTCCCTTTATTTAAAACCTTCTAAAATCTGGTTCTAATTCTTGAATCAAATTCTCAATATGCTGCAAAGTTCTATTCTTCCAGTTTGTGTATTTCAGTTTTTGTTTCACTGCCTCACATTTACTACTTGCACTTTATCCCATATTATTTATTTTAGAAGTTATTTAATGGCAAAACAGTGTCCTCTTTTATTTGTGAGACAATGTGCCAAGGAGATTAACAGCCCTACACAAGCTAATTTGACTTTTATTCCAAACTCATTTAAATCTGGAATCATTCTGAAGCTTGGTTCTAATCACTCTTCCAGTGATGTCATTTGGAACATGACAAGAGCTACAGGCTTCCCCTAAATTTCTTGTGAACCCAACTACATTCCATTCTTCGAGTGAGTATACTGTCCATTAATTTGCACAGAGCTAAACTAGTAAAAAAAAAAAATCATGCAATTTCTGTGTTTTTATTAGGAAGGAAAATTTTCTCCAACTGTTAGATATCAGAAACTCTTGGAAGTTAAATCATGATCTGACTAATTCCATCATATAATGGGAAATAGTGGGCACCATGGTGGTACTCAGTCTGAGCTAATTATGATTGAGTTGAAATTTGTAAAAGCTTGGGGATTCTGAACTAGCAATTTTCTCCCCAATCTCACTAGTTCCTTCCAGATAGAATCAAATGAGGTGTCTGTGAGAGAGAGAGAGAGAGAGAGAGAGAGAGAGAGAGAGAGAGAGAGAGAGAGAGAGAGAGAGAGTTTGTGAAATTAGCAATTTTCCGCATAATAGTAAACAAATGGACAAAGTTTAGACATTTATATTTTCTTTAATACTATCAGGACAACTGATCATTTTGACATATGCTCTTAAACAAAACTGGAAGTATGTTGAAGATTAAAACATTAAAATTCAACGCTTAATACCCCCAGAAATTTAACTTGGTGTCCATTGTAGTTACAATTAATAATGACAAATCTATGCAAGAAGTAAATACCAGCTATTAAATAGATTTCCAACAGTTTTGTTTTTTTTTCTGAAACATAAGAAAAGTAAAATGTGCCTTTCAAGAGCTGTGGCCATCTCTTATGAACATTAATAACCAGAGTTGGCATCAAGCTGTCATCTCCCTTAATCTGCTGATAACAGTGATAAATCAAGTTAAGTGCAATTGACACCTTCTGCCACAGTTGCCAAGCTGCAGTAGATGGGCAACTTTCAACTTAGGAATTGGCTATTGATCTTTAAACATGAAATAATTTATTGTTTTCTAGAGATCACATATTATTACTGTAGTGGTGTGAATGGATACTGCTTATCCATGCTAAGCAACTGCTTGCAATGCTTAAAGGAGCTGGACTCACAACTTGAAGCATTAGTTCAGAGTAGACATTGGATAATTATTACTTTAAGCACCATTTTTTTCTGTTCCTCTAATATTATTCAGTGTTGAATTAACAAGTACCCAGAACCAAAATTCTTTACATTAAAATATCAGATTCAAAAATTTGGCATACTTCCTTCAAGTTTTTTTAATCAATTTTAACAAAATTGCATTATTACAATGGAAAAAAATCAATGTGAAGCATGTCTTTCCTAAAATACTTTAAACCATAGCAACATATTCCTGTATTTGTTTGTATGTCTTTACTGTATTACAGGTCTAATCAGAATAAATTTGTAAGACTTATGAATGCTACAATTTTATTTACCTATTCAAAGATGTGCAGGCTGCCAAACAGTGAGGAGCATTATATATGCTCATCCAGATTTAAAGATTTGAGGCTGGCTCTGAAAGCTTTGAAGTATGGGAGCTGTGGGAATATGCTAAGCTCAGTCCTTTTTTTACACATTTCTTATCAAATATCTCCAAAGGGCTTCTAGTTATATATGATATGAGTATTGGGTGCAGTCTTATGTAAGATGTGTTCATATGTGTGACAGAAAGAATGAATCAGCCAAGCTCTGTCCATCATCAGCTTGTGACTCTTGGGAAATTAGCCACAAAGAATGATCCTCTCAAGCAGAATAAGATCCCCAGCCCTAAGCAATTTTATCTTCTGCTAAAAGCAGCCACAGTCCTTGCTAACTATGCAAGCACAGTAATTCAGGAAAACTACATGACAGTTGTGGTTCAGAAAATTCAGGGGCTATTGAGAAATAAAATGAGGGATCAATTGGTGAAATAAACTATTTCTAGTTTTAAGTGGCATATTCATGAGCTAAGTCTTGACTGCAGAATAGCTTGCCAGTTTTCTATATGTTCAAGGTGTGTGGTTCCTGTGTTGTTTTATGAAACCATGTATAGAACATTCCCCAATAAGTTAATTCTTTTTTATATAATATTGTAAAGTCTACAATATTACATTTTAACAATTAAAAACAGGGTTTGTGTTTAAATATTGTGTGAAACCTGACATTTTGCTACCTTTCCCCATCATATCATATCTGCAACATAGAATTTCAACCTTATGAGAAAGGTTGAACCGCTTTCTAAACAATGTCTACGGAGACATCATCCAGGCCATGGGTGTCGCAAAGGTGCTTTTTCAAAAAGGAACTGGACTGTCTTTGTTTTTCCCTGAAGATGTTTCGCTTCTCATCCAAGAAGCTTCTGCAATTCTTCAGTTTTGAATTCAATCAGAACTGAAGAAGCTTCTTGGATGAGAAGTGAAACATCTTCATGGAAAAACAAAGACAGTCCAGTTGCCTTTTGAAAAAGCACCTTTGGAACTTTTTCTGAACAGTAAGTCCATTGGTCCTTTGTGTGTTGCCTAGGCTTGGGAGAAACTAAAGGAGACTTCTTGACTAAGATTTTCTTGCTGTTGCTGCTTCTAGGATAGTGTTTTTCCATTTGTCCTCCATTATTAGTTCTGGTTAGGATCAAAATGATAGAAACCCCCTGTCCTTAGGCAGTGAGGACAGCACTAGTGCAATTTCCTTCAAAGTAATAACACCAATAGGGTTGTTGCTTTGGAAGTTCCACAGAAAAGCCAAACATTTGAAGGCATGTCATTCAGACCAGTGGTGGGTTTCAAAATTTTTTACTACCAGTTCTGTGGGTGTGGCTTGGTGGGTGTAGCATGGCTTGGTGGGCATGGCTTGGTGGGCGTGGCAGGGGAAGGATACTGTAAAATGTCCATTCCCATCCCAATCCAGGGAAAGGATACTGCAAAATCTCCATTTCCTCCCGATCAGCTGGGACTTGAGAAGCAGAGAATAGATAAGGGCAGGGCCAGTCAGAATTTTTATTACCAGTTCTCTGAATTACTCAAAATTTCCTACCAGTTCTCCAGAACTACTCAAAATTAGCTGCCAGTTCTCCAGAAACCCACCGCTGATTCAGACCATTTTGATTTCGTTTTATTAATTTGACACAAACTTTATATTATGCACTAAATGGTCATATGTATGAAAAATTAACACAGGTAATTTTTTTAAAAAAAAAATAAATCTGACCAATAGTGTCCAACTTGATATTGCCATTGCTTTTTCTTAGAAGAGAGCTTTTATTCAAGCTAGGTCAAATCCATACTTGCATGAAAAACTAGATTCTGCCAAAGATAATTTCCACATGGTTCAATAAATATGGCTCTGATTATGGAATACATCTTATGAATAATGAGTGTAATCTAAACAGAAGGGTTTTTTTCCCCAGGTCATATCCTGATGGCATCATTAATATTTACAAAAGATCAGAGTCACCCAAAAGGTCCCAATTCTCAATCAGAATCAGAGTCATTCAGCTTTGGAAGAATCAGTTCAGCCTTGGAAGAACCTGGTGAGGTTTAAAGCAGATTAAATGAATTAAATCAGACACTAGCTCCCCACCATTAGATTTAAATTTCTTCCAGATTGTATTAATAGTTTTCATAGTATGTCCTTGCATATAAGCAATAAGGATTTTTTTCAGTATCAAGATCAAATTTATTGTCATTATATACAATACCTAAATATATTTTCCTATAAAATTGGTAGCTCTCTGTATAAGTTGACATGTCATATCACAATTAATTTTTTTCCCCACACACTTTTTTTTCACATTGTTTTGTTGTTCACACATAACAATTCTGTATGAAAGACAGAAAAACTCTTCTAAAATTAAGCACAATAATATATTTTTCTGAATATAATTTCATTTAGCATTTCTACAATGTTTCTGTGTTCAATATTTTTAATATGTGACTCTTAGACTATAGACTCCTAGGAAGGTGGGTTTGGCTCCCACTTTCCTGTATTACAAAAAATTGCAAAAATGCATTTTACTAAGCTTTTAACTATGGATAATTTAAATTCATTTTTACTTTAAAGTTATTGCACTGATTTTATTGGAATTTTGCATTTTTAATTTTAATTATAAGCTGCAATGAGACCTTATATAAGAAGAAAGCAATGGTCAAACTATCAGTCAGTCAGTCAGTCAAACAAACATCTTATTCCAGTAGTTTCAAATGCTTTTTGCTTGTAGCCTTTTATTTATATTTTAAATTTGTTTTGTAAGTTCTTACATTCCTTTATTTTTATTTGTGACATGAAAAACATTGTGATTCCATAAGTACATGAATGATGAAAGAGTTAAACCTTTTTATCTTTAAAAAAAATACGTTATTGGGCTAAGGACCAAACATTTCCAACTGTGAATGCTAATCAGGTGCAGTTCTGTAGAAGTTGAGACTATTACTAGCTTTGGTTTGATGGAAAATGTGAAGTGCTTTATCTTAAAACTGGCAATGCATGATATATTGTCCCACAAGCATATAGCAGGGATTGACATGCAGATTTATCAGATAGTCTGCAAAGTACTAAAACCTTGAAATTTATTCTAAAAACTTCCATATCAAGGGGTGGGGGGGGGGAGAGAGAGAGAAAGACAAAAATCTCAAGATTAATTTGTCTATAGTTATTTGAATAAAGAAAGCTATATATCAATCAATATCATTAATACATTGGTGGCTTGTGTAATTCTTATCCTCTTCATTTTTAAACAATTTGCCAAAAGCAAATAAATAAATATTGAAATTTAATTGATCATTCAATTTACTGGACTTTTGTTGTATAAGAATGAATGTACAGATGGAATGACAACTGAATTTGGCCGTGAATTATTAAAGATAGTTTAAACCCTATGCATAGATTGTTAGAAACTGCATAGCTCACAGGCCTGTGTTGGGTTTGTAGGTCTCAAAATCTGCAGTAACAATGCATTGTTCTGCTTAAAGGAAAAATTATGAATCTTAAAAAAAAACCCTAGATATATTTCTTTTTTATTTGTCAACCACTCAGAATCACTTATGCCATGATACATATTTTGATGCTTTCCCATTATACTGAAAAGTCAGTATACCGAAAAATATGTAAGTAGATTAAGTTAAACTATGACAACTCCAAATCCTGAAACCATAGATGTGCACTATTTAGATCCAAAGTTGGCATGAATACTTCAGATCTGACATGGACATCTTCTTTATGCCCAGATGCGCTCCTTAGAGATACTGGGCCATTTGGGTGTTAGCCCACCATACCTATATTCCTTATCCATTTTGAATTAAGGAGCCACAACATGGTGGCATCAAATGGTTGCATTCTTTAATTGCTTCCATAATGCTTCCTTAACTCAAACATACCAGTATATTGTATTGCGGAACAATACATAACAGTATATTATATTGTGCCTCTACTTTGCAAACAGAATGTGGCTCCTCTAAGTAACAGTGAATTGGTAAAGAGACTGTGCCCCCAGTGGATCTGAAGCATCCTTGCTGAACTTTAGATCGGCATTGTGCATATCTGTACTTGAAACACAAACTCTAACTGCCTTTCATGCCATTTCATAACCTTAGATTTGGTTCACAAATCATACTACGTCACACAGAGCTGAGGCTCATGATTATTCTTTCTGGTACATAAAACAAAATTTAAAAATTCTGCCAGCTGAATTGAGTGAGTAAAGGGAATGACTGAAAGGATTATGTGTAGATGATTATTATACCGTTCCAGAAACTTGTGTATTCAAATTTCTGATCACTTGTCTATGAGTGAATTGGACCCAGTACTATCCTCACCATTCTACCCCAAAATTCCTTTAAAAAATAGCAACAAGGATTTAGACAGATAGAATATTTTTCCATGACAGCGACAATAAAAGAAATACTGCAATATATAGTACATCCACTGTATTACTTGTGCTAGGACAGAAAGACTATATCAGTAAGCTTCCCTGTAAATAACAAAGGCTTGATATAAAATCATATAATCATAATCCCACAGGATGTCAGCAGAAGAGAGAATCAGAATGGATTGCTAACTTTTGATGCTTCAAAAGTAAAGGGGTTAACAGAGGTCAACTCCAGGAAGCATATGGTGGACTTTTGGGTTGAACAGATAACTACTTGGGTTAGATATGTGAAGCCTCTAAGATAAGCATAGGCAGCAATCAATAGAGCAAAACTAAACCATGGGAGCTGAGGAATCATGTAAGAAAAAGAATATATATACTGTGTTTCCCCAAAAATATGACATGTCCTGAAAATAAGGTCAAGCTTGATTTTTGGGGTGAGCATACATATACACCCAAAAATAAGCCCTAGTGAAGGAGTGGGCATGGGCAGTAGAAGAGGCAACCCTTCCCTTCCCTAGTCACCTTATGGAAGCTCGGCACCTTAATTGTGGCCTGCGGATCAGTTGAGCCAGCACGGGCCAGGAGCTGCCTCTCATTCTTTCTCTCTGCAGAGGCCTCCCAGTGCAATGCTCTGCCACAGCTTTGGAGCAAACCTCTGCCTTCCCTGCGCAGGATTACAAGGCTGAAGGAGCATTTTTGGGATGTATGTCTGTGCAGAGCTCCCCAAGGATAGAACGATTGGCAGGGAAATGGTGGTGGTGGGGGGGGGGAGATTTTCCTGCTGATCAGAGCAAGGCAAAGCCTCCAGCCTTGCAATCCTCCGCAGGGAAGGCGGAGGTTTGCTCTGAAGCTGTGGCAGAGCATTGCACTGGGATTGCTTCTTTCCCTTCTCCCTTCCCCCTCAGTCTCTTTCCTTTCCATTGCTGCTTCTGGAATCGTTTCTTTCCCTTCTCCCACCCCCCCTCTCTTTTCTTTCCATTGCTGCTTCTGGGATCACTTCTTTCCCTCTTCTTTCCCTCCTCTACACCCGCACCCACTCACCTCTTTCTTTCCCTTCCATTGCTGCTGGGGATATATTATGTATTTATTGGATTGCATGAATGTTTTTTAGGCATAGATCCTTGGACAGTGCATTCCTTCCTTCCTTCCTTCCTTCCTTCCTTCCTTCCTTCCTTCCTTCCTTCCTTCCTTCCTTTCTCTGTCATTCTTTTTATTCTGAATTGTGCACAAAGATCTTTTTTTTTAAAAAAAAACTTTTTTTTACATGAATAGATTGGAGTGTAAGCACATGTAAGTTAGTAAAGGCACAGCATTGTGGCAAGCTCTGTTCTTGACTATGTTGAATAACTGAAAGAAATTTCTGTACAGAGTCTTGCTGAAATGGTGCCCTTATCATCCCTGGTGAATCATTCTCATCTTTAGGCATGTGTGTGCCCATACACACACTTCAAAATGTTATTACATCCGAATATGGGAAAACAATCTCCATTGCCTTCCATATTATGGTAGCTTAGAACAGATGTTAACAATCAGACACTGCCAGAAATAACCAATAATTTTGGTGATATTTTCAGAGATGAACTGATCCCAGGAAACCCAGATTAAAAGTATAATGGAGCACTTTTTTATTGCTAAAAGCACAGTCACAGACATTCTTTGCTAGACAATTATTATAGCAAGCCTGAAGAAAAAATATATGTGATAGCATTTATACCTCAGTATTGAATTAGAGCCAGTATTATAAGATTTCTGGGACATCCATGTAGTTATAACTGTTGCAGTATTTTGATGTTGTTATAATGCCAGGGTATTAATGCATATAACTACCTCTGTTACTACTTTAACCCTTATATTATTAGTGAACTGTTACTGTGGACAGTTTCATATTAATAATTAGATGCATAAATTTCTTCTTTTCAAATATAATTTCTATATTGAGTTTGTTTTACTTGAAAAGCAGAAATTCCAAGGTTTTCTTGAATTCAAAGTTTCCATTTTTGAAGTTAGATTAAACTAAGTTGGAAGAACATGGGTACAGTAAATCAGTTTTCAATGTGAAAAGCATTAAATTGTAAATCTGTAATTCTTCAACTGCCACATTCAAAAAGGATTATTTATTTCCATCTCTTTCTCACATAAACATACACACACATTTATATATAACCATATGACACCATCTGAACCTTTTGACTATTACTTCACACAGCTGCATTTTATCAAAATCAAAAAGCAATATATTCTGCTTTCAATTTCACAAGTTGAAAATGGAAAACATAGCCCCCTTTCTTTTCAGACCTAATCAAATCACACAAAAGGAATTTTTAAATAGAAGAAACAAAGAGTGAAGCTTGCGAGACATACTATTCAGGAAGAATTGAAACCAATTTACAGTCATTTAGAATGTGTTTCACCCAGGAAGTAGATGGGTAAAGAAGTTTTGAAATTACTCTTTATTTATTATATATGAGTCCAGTCTGTAATCTGTATTACCTCAATGTTATTGGAGTCTCACAAAAGGGGTCAGGAATTTAGATGAAGCAGGAATACTATGATATGTATCCAATTGCCCATAACCATGATTTTTAAGATAGTTTTGGCTTGACTGAACTGATTTAGGGAAGCTAACGAGAAACTAGATATTGTTGAGATTCAAAATTAAAGAACTGTGTCTTGAAATGTTCAAGTGTAAAAGGATTTTTATAGGAAAAGAAACAGAAATCAAACCATAATTTGGATTAGAACTTCATATTGTAAAATTGCCAATTCTAGAGTCAATGTCACTTTTTTTCAGATTGTTAAATGGGTATTTCAATGAGTATTTTGCATTTATAAATGACTAGCTACAAGAATGATACAGAAAGTAAATGACCAGCTACAAGAATGATACAGAAAGTACTTATATTCTTTTCTTTAAACAAAATGGTCAATTTAGCCAGCCAACTTTAGAATATAAATACCTTTGTTGGCCCATGAAGATCACTTCTGAACTTTGTGCTTGAGATGGAAAAAAAATGAAACTTTGTTTTTGGGTTTTACCAATTAGATTGATAGATGTTTATAGAAATGGCTAGTTTATATGACTATCAAAAAGCAAAAAGTTGTGGTTTGACATTAATAATTTATTTTACTGCAACAGAGAGAGTCAGTTGACACTTTATTTTTTCCCCCAGCCCTTTCTCACTTCTCTTTCCCCTCTATCCCTTCACTGTCTTTGTTGCAATGAAGGGGAAAGTTACTTTTTTATATATTTCTTTTCTTTTTTATTAACATTATCTTTATTTTTCATTTACTTTTTCTGTTTCCTTTCTTTTGTATACCTTCTATTCTTTCTTTTTATTCTTCTACTTATTTTCAATGTATGTTAGTTTTTATTGTAATTTCAATCTTTAGTGAAAATACTATAAAAAAGAGACCAGTCCTAGTTAGGATAGAAAGGAAAGTACTTTGGATCTTCCAGTCTAAATCCAACAATGATGGCAACCTTCTGTCAATCCTGAATTGTATAACAGGAATGTTATGTACCAAAATTAGGCAACAACTGATTCTGGTGATAATTTTGACCTGTAGCTTCATCAGTTGTGCCTCCCCCATATGATATTTATTTTCTTTAAAACAGAGAATTGCAGGATACATTATTTTTTTCTGTCTCCATTCTTTTGGCAGTGGATGTCTTGACAGATTGCTTCTACCATTTTTATTTTCTCAGTGACCTCTGGAGTTTTGTAATACCCCTACCTCATCTCCAAAGGTGACTGCAATTATGATCACTTCATCCCTGATGAAACTTAGTGGAAGACTAGCCATAGAATATATAGAGAAAAAACTGAACAGGGCTCAGCAGGCAACCTCTTTTACAGCTTTCCATTGGATGCAATTGAACACCCATCCCCAAGTTCTAAAAGAATCCATTCTCTTAGTCTGTAGAGATTTTTAGTCATCCAGGTCATGGTTGTCCCAAAGGTACTTTTTCAAGAGGCAACTGGACTTTCTTGTTATTTCTTTTGAAGATATTCTGCTTCTCATCCAAGAAGCTTCTTTAGCTTTTTTAGCTCTTCCATTCCCCACTATCCTGAAAAAGCTTCTTGGATAAGAAGCAAAATGTCTTCAAAAGAAAAAAACAAAAAAGTTTAGTTGCCTTCTGAAAAAGCACCTTTGGGACAATCCATTCTCTTCTTTTATCTCTAAAGTATTTCAGCACTGAGTGCTGACTAAAGTATTGCCATCAGTTGGGGACCAGAAATGTTGCTCTGTGATAATGTATCTATTCCTCCTTCCACCAGTTATATTCCAGCAGAATGAGAGAATAGGATAAAGTGATTTTGGAAGTGAGGTTCAAAGGGCAGATCCAAGGGAGGACTATAGTCCAAGTCTGAAAATACAGCCCTGCCCTAACAATTTATTAGAGGTTTCAGGTGGCACAGGGATGTTGTACCAAGTTCAAGAGGGTTGTTCCAATGTTAATTAGTGATACTGTCAAGTGGATCGGCATAAATCTTGGATTAACTCCCTGTCTGGTATAAACATTTCTATCTTTTCAATGAGCTGTGGCTCATTCAATTAATTTTGGTTGTCTTATACATTCTTCCATCCCTCTCCTTCAAATCCTCTCCCCTTTAACTTTATTTCATTTAGGCTGGTTTATATTTGGTAACAATCAAAATGCCATTGTTAATCAATCACTTATTTACTTTATCATGAATGCCAACGTAAGGGTCACAAAACACTGAATGACCCTTAGGGTGGCATTTATTCATGAATGCCAATGTAAGTGTTTTCAGTAATGTGAAATATTTGAATCTCTCATCAATTGAAATACACATAGTAATAACTGTTGATAGAAGAAAGACAATGCAGTATGAAACACTGAAATTGACATTAAGATGTCAATTTTCAGTACAAAATTCTGTAAAAGTAGATGAACAACTTTTAACTGGTAGACAGATTTCAATGAATTATATGTACCCACAACAGAGAGACTTTATTAGATAGTTGCAGGCATGGCCTATTAGCTGAAGTTTCTTCAATCTGTGAAAAGAAGCATTAATGTCAGAAGATGTAGTGAAAGTTGTAACTCAAAACACCAAATCCCAACTGATGCAAAGGCCATAAATAGGAACACTAGATACTCTTACCTACTTAATCCTACTTTATACTAATTTACTACTGTATGTATCCCCTTGAGGATCACTGCAGAAATTTAGAATTAAACATCAAGCCAATATTGCACTTAAAACATGCCAAACTATATCACTTTTTACAGCCTGGCTAGTCACATCATAATCCCAGAAACTGGTATTTGAATTTCTGTACCTGTGCTGGAAATACTTTTATGTCCTCAAAACACCTCAAAGAAGTGTAGTGACTTGCTGAATAATGTCAAACGTTACTACAAAGTTTGCTACATTTATACTGTGTGGGGTAAATTTCATTTATTCTAGTTATTCTATTTAATATTCAATTTGGCTTTTAAAATTGGTAACAGTAAAATATCTCCCAGTTCTTTTTAGGAAGAAGAAAAATATCTCTTCCCAAGGACTTTTTCAGTTTTGGATCTAAAGCATAGCAAATCCTATTATAAACTGTTGGAAGAAATATCCATCTGGTTCAGTTCCAAGCCGGGAGAAAAGCACTGGAGACAAAATGGAAGTTGGAGTCTGATTGGAAAGAGGGTCAATTTATTGATGAACAGAAGCATGTTTGTGGTTCTGGTGCAACTGAAAACATGGAGTTGAGCATGGGGAAGCTTTTAGACCTTCTCTTGGGCTTTGCACTTGAGCTTCCTGTTCCTGTGCAAGAACATGTATTCTACTGGATGTTGTCAGACTCCCATTGGGCCCTGTAGGGGTTATGTTTGTTTGAGCTAAGATTGGTTGAAGTTTGGACTGCTGATGCAATGTCCTTTGGAGATTGTGTCATGTGGTGAGCTCTGCTGCTAGATAGGTTAATCCTATTATGTCCTGGAGGGTTGTGTCTTAATTTCAACACCCTGGAGCTGGAAGTCTTTTGTCTTGTAGATAGGCTGGTCCAGTCTTTCTTAATTGGCACCAAATGGCTGCTGGGGACAGGAAACTGCTTTCTGTCTTTAAAACACATTTCTTCTTTTATCATCCAGGGAAATAAAATATTCTGGCTTTTTTTTTAATATTTCCCAAAATATTTCATTCTTCAAGGAGAGGGGTGGGTGCTAACTTTCTACAAAAATCAAATAAAATATAATGCAGATATTGGTATGAAATTAGGAATATTCTGATTTAAATAATTAATTCAAGTGGGTTTGTTGATGTGAGTCAATGCTATTGAGAAAACTGATTACTTTAATTTCCTTTTTCCAAGTGTGTATGCACTTGCCCCCCACCCCCCCAAGTTACTGAACTATTTCAAGGGTATCCAATCCTATTTGGTTTTCTGATTAATTAAACAGATTCAAGTCAAATTGCTTGTTTCTGACAATAATCAAATATTTTGGGTATCGGGGACCAGTTCCATGGAGATAGTTTTTTTTTGTAGAGTGGAGGTGGGGAAGTGGGGGTGGGGTCCACATACTGCCTGCATCTCTCTCCCCCCTCTCTCTCTCTGCAATAATTGCCATTAATTATGGGTCTTGTAAGCAAAGTTTTTCTTTTTACAATAGTTACTTTTTCTTTCTTTCTTTTTCATGTCAAAAGACAGCTTTAGGTGTCTAATGTTTTTGTGTGCATGCTTTTCAGGGATGGGGAAGGTTCTATAATGCATTTAATAGGCAAGCAACCATTTCAATTCAACAAAACACAATTTGGTGCTATGAAATGTGTTTGCTAGAGCTTTTAAACAAGAGTGTGAACTTCCTGCAATGGTCTGACCTTGTGGAGGAACACCTTCTATCTGAAATAAGAGAGAGACGGTATTCCATTTGCCAAAATTGCTCTACTTGGCTTTGATAAGTCACTCAAATAGGAAGCAATTGCCTTACTATCTTCCTAAATTTAGTTCAGAGTATTCAGGAAGGAAAACAAAATTTCTTTTTTCTGCCCACACATCTGAACTGCAAAATGCTAGCAACTTGCAACTTGATGGCAGTCAGCCAGAAATCCTTGTATGTCATTTTTTCCCCCTTTGGAAAACTTGGTTTTGATAAGTAACAAAAGGCACCCTGAAAGTACATGTATGAATTTCTCTAATCTCTTTAAGGTTTTTCAATAGCTCTAAATTAAATCTCTTTCAATCTTATCCCTTTAGTTATCAGAAAATCCAGGGGGTATTTGGATCCAGACATCCATTGAACCAAAGATATTTCATTACAACACACAAACAAGGCACTTTTATTGACTAAGAACCCAATTATTTGACCTGGCTTCAGCTTTTATTCTATCCTGCTTCTATCTTGACATGGACTGTTAAGCTCCTCTGACGGGTACCACTATGTATCAGTTTTGACTCACAGAGATGATTTCTACTTTCCCTCATATAGTTACTGGCTAAACAAACCAAGATGTTCAATATTACCTTTCTGAAAAATATTTTCCCATTTTAAATATAAATCATATTAAAAACTAAATAAAAAGTTAAATGAACTCAACAATGTGATGAGCCATCGTGGTGCAGTAGTAAGAGGCTACTTCTGCTGACTGCCATCTGACTGCAATTTGGCAAATCTCATCAGACTCAAGGTTGACTCAGCTTTCCATATGTGCGATACAATGCAGTAAGACATGCAGATAAGCTCCAAGTGGTTTCAATGACTCTCAGAAAGAGTGCTAATGACCAGATGACTGCAAGCAATAGCAATAGCACTTAGACTTATATACTGCTTTCAGTGTTTTACAGTCCTCTCTAAGCAGTTTACAGAATCAGTATACTGCCTCCAACAATTTGTGTCCTCATTTAATCTACCTCGGAAGGATGAAAGGCTGAGTCAACCTTGAGGCTGGTGAGATTTGAACTGCCAAATTGCAGGCAGCATGCAGGCAGCAGAAATAGGCTGCAGTATTGCATTCTCCACTATTCAGCAAGAACTGAAGAAGCTTTTTGAGTGAGAAGTGAAACATCTTACAAGACAACAAAGAAAATCCAATTGCCTTTTTAAAAAGCACCTTTGGGACAACCATGACTTGGATGATTGAGAATCTCCATAGACATTTAAATGAACTAATTGAGTCAGAAGTACAACAGGATAAATTTACTAATACATACAGAGTTCTAGAAATTCAGAATGGTTCTAGAAATTCAGAATGGTTCAAAAATAATCAACTTTCTTGCTAAGATTACTGGAGCAAATGGAACATTTTTTAAATTAAAGTTTTCTTTCTTGCTATGTCAAAACACATAGTGTCCAAATATCAGGTTGTTGAAGACAGAGGTTCAGCTAAAGTAGATGAAAGCAGATGAGTGGTCTACAATATATCATTGTATATTTATACATAACTGTGTACAGAGAGTTCCATGGAACAAAATAAGATGATGAGATAGAGGTTGTCAGAGTTTCTTGGAAAAATCAAATCCAAATCCAGAAGCACACACAGATAAACTGATGCAGCAGGATTCATTAACTTCTTTATATTCACAATAATAGATAAAGTATTTACAATACCAATATAAGAGTTGTTCTTCAACATAGTAGCAGTTACAACACAAGGCAGGAGAGTACAGTTAGTTTGTTTTTTAGCAGAACAGACAAGCATGCTCAGACTGCTGGGTTTCAGTTTCAATTCTCGGCACAGAATCAGAAGCTGCAGACTAAGACATGCCCTGGTTCCATCTGCCTCAGATCCCAATTGGCTGACTTACTTGCTGTGCCTATTCATTGGGTGACCTTGTTACCATGTCTTCCCAGTCATGAATATTCTAACAGAGGTGATAATCAAATTCATTGCAAAAATGCATTGAGAAGACCAGAAGGTAGAGCTTAGCCCCAACAGGCAGCAGTGAAAAATTAAAATTGCACACACCGGTCTTCCAGCAAAAACCAGTTGCTCTGATTGAGGAAATAAATTCTGAAGTAAATTTTTATGGCCCAGTAGACTGACTGGCTTTTGGGTCACAAAAAGCACTGAGGTAGATTACTACTTCAAACCTAAAAGACTTGGAGGAGAATACTGATGCCACAACAGATCAAGGATTCAGAAGAAATGGGATAAGATTTTAGACTTGATTGGGATATGTCAATACCCTGTGTTTACAAGAAACAATTGACTCGACCACCTTTTTAAAGTCATATGGAAGTAGGAACAATAAATGAATCAGCTGAATGGATCAAATTAATTTTTCCTTAATGAAAATTATACCTTCTGCATTCTAATAAGAGAGATAATTTATCCTGCCACATGACTTCTCTATAGGGATATATGAATAATCTATTTCAATCTTCTTCTGTATGTCTCAGAAACCTATATCTACCAATTGTGATGGACCTATAGTTGGATTCAGAGAGGATTTTGCTTTGCTTTAATATTCAAAATGAAGTTTGATTAAACTTCTCCAGCTATATTAATCTCAGAATTCATTTTCTGTGTTGTGTTGTTCAGCCAAATGCTCTTTGAATCTCTTGTTCTTTTTTTCCAGACAGATTCATTGATGGGCAACTGTCACTGATTTAACATTCTATAAATCCTTCCAGTTATTCTCTTCAACCAATCACCTCTTTCCTACCTCCTTGTAATATTAATAAGCATAACTCTTCCCTTCATTAATGAACCACCTAATCAGAATGGATGTTCTCTTTTTAAAATTCTTATTATTGAATAATAGAACCAATACAGAACTAATAAAAGGAAACAGAAGAGGAATATCACTAGTACTTAACTTATTGACCTTATTTTAGCCCAGGCTAAATAATTTTTTTATCATATCTACTGCAGTTAGTAGCAGTTATTAAACTCCAAGGGAGGTTTATGTTTTGAATTAACAAATATATGTTTGTTGAGATAAATGTGTTTCAAATAATTAAGTCTACCATATCTGGCCTGCCAAGGTATCAAAGCATCTTGGGTTTTTGCTTTGTTTTTTAATGTTTGCAAAATATCATCTGTACAAGTAAAACAGAGTTTGTGATTAAGGGCCATATAGATCCAAATCCACAGATTCCAGAACAAAATTTGGGTTTGGGACTTTCGAATGATATCTATTACGCCTATTTGCAGCAAATCATTTCAGCATACAATTTTTAATTTATAAAACAGTAATAGAAATTTGGAAAAACAGTTTTGCGTCTCCAAAATTGATTTTTTTTTCCCCTTTTTTGCAGTTTATTAAAAAAATAATATTTTGGTAAGTTCATATAAAAATGAATATCCAACCACTTGAACTGTTACGCTTCTATATTTTTTCTATCTTGCCATCCTCTTTTTTTAGCTCTCCTAGCCTCACAGATCTATATTTCCCTTTAGTCAAGTATGTTTTCTTTTCCCCTGGTTTATTTTTATTATTTGTCTCAATGACGGGTAGGGGCATTTTCAACTTTCAATGTATCACAATTCACTGCTTTTGATGTCCAGAATTAGTGGACTGTGGTTTGAAGTTCTGAAGCTCTTAGAACAATCCAAGGTTTAATTTGTTTTCCTTATTAAATATAATTGAAATATGCGAATTTCCCAAGTAAGGATTTCACTGGAAGAGTGCTATTTATTTATTTGGTTGGTTGGTTGAAATGAAAATTTAATCTTCTGATTTCTTTCTGCCAGCCATGAGACCCTGAATCTCATTTTGGGTTATTCATGTATCACATAGGTGAACAACCTGCAGCTTTGGGTCTAATGCACAGCCCTTGAAACCATCTTTTATGGGTCTTATAGTCTCCTTTCAAATGGAAAATTGGAACTAACAAAGAAATATATCAGTTTCTCTACAAAAGTATCCATGTCCACAAGTCTTATGGAACCTCAGCATACTCTGTGGCCTTCAGATCCAAAGCCTAATCTGAGCCCCAAATCAAATCTCTAAACCCCTAAACTTATTCATAAAAAGATTGCCTACATTTCTTGTTATAATAGCCTCACTATCATTTCTTCTTCTTTTTTTGTAATGCTATTTTTGAAATCATAAACATAAGACACAGCTACACACACACACTCACACACAGAGAGGGGGGGGGAACAGATTGCTAGAACAACTTATAGACAGACTTTTGAAGCATTTTCTTCTCATATTCAAAACCAGAAACCTGAAGAACTTAAATGGCAAGTCAAGGGAAAGTCCCTCTCACAAAAAAAGCTTACTTCTATTGATAATATATATATATATATATATATATATATATATATATATATATATATATATATATATATATATATATATATATGTCTTTGGTTATTCGGGTCTTCTCCCGCGTAGAATGGGAAGTGTCTTGGCGACGTTTTGACGAAGTCTCATTCGTCATCTTCAGGCTGGTGTTCTCGGCTTCGTGCTTCCAGGAGCAATGTGAAATTGCAGCACATTATCAGTGTGGCAACATCCTGTGTGGCTCTTGTGAATGTGGGTCTGGTGTCATTCATTGTGTTAGAGACTCATTTGTCAATAAGGACGGGTTTCCAAATGGCTGGTAGGCGGGAGGTATCGTCTCGTTTGTTCATGCTGTGTGGGCGTTTTTCTATCTCGATGGCTTCTCTGATTATTCTGTTATTAAAGTGTTCAGTTTTCGCGATAGTTCTGGTCTTTTTAAAGTCAATTTAATGCCACAGGACATGATCAGAACACAGCCAAGCTCCCACCCAATCAGCTCACACCCCCACTAGCAGTTAAAAGGAAGAGACAGCTGCAATCTCACATTGCTCCTGGAAGCACGAAGCCGAGAACACCAGCCTGAAGATGACGAATGAGACTTCATCGAAACGTCGCCAAGATACTTCCAATTCTACGCGGGAGAAGACTCAAATAACCAAAGACCTACACACACACGAACACACACACACACACACACACACACACACACATATATATATATATATATACACACACACACACAGTTGCATCATATCAAAATATTTACTGTGGATAGACAAAAAAATGGATCATAGCAAAAATCAAGTCAGAGTTCTCAGTTGGCACATAGATGGACAGACTGAAACTGTAATCTTTTGTATATATTGGGTAAAGAAAAAGCTCCCTTGAGAATTGTAGAATTCAGGAAAAGATGGAAGGAAAGGGAAGAAGAGGATGAACATCAGCAAGGTGGATAGACCTAATTAAAGTGATGATGGACACACTATTGAAAGACTTGAAGGGTGAGGTTGAATTTGTTTAATCAACATGGCTGCTAAGAATTGACATTAACATGACATATAATCAGATCAAACTAAACCAGTCAATGCTATTCTATTTATATTTTCCTGGCTTGGTATTAGCTGTCCTTGATACCATTTTTTTAAAATTTTTGGACATACATTTTGCCATCAGAGTTCACCAGCACAACATTTGAGGTTCCCAGGGACTGGACTTGTAAGAACTTGGGGTTGCCAGTTTAAAATCTTGTAGAAACCATCTTTTCTTCCCAGGTGTGATCTTCCTCTTCACTGTATTCTTTCTTCTTTTCTTTTCAGTAAGTACCTATGCACTATTTCATTGTTTTTTCCAGCCATTCAAAGTCAGGTTTCAATCCAAGTACTCCATATAGAGATTGTGGAAGAAATACCAGATCTTATTATTTTGGGGCACATGGAGCAAGATGTGGCTTCCCTTGCCATCTTAACTGATTTCCAGCTCTGCATTTAGGGCTTATTTAGGTGAGGGCTTATTTTCAGGGGGAGGCTTATTTTAGTGCATGCGTTCAAAAGCCCGATTGGGCTTATTATCAGGGGATGTCTTATTTTTGGGAAAATGGTAGTACTAACTGAGACTTGTGGATGAGGAATTTTCTCTTTAAAATCACAATATACAGAAGAAAAATAAAACTGATAAAGAGAAACATCTTAGCAATATATTCTTACTCTAGTTGTCAGCCTTCTACTTTTTTTCTGCTTAGTGGAAACTTTTTTTTAAAAAAAAATCACATATCTTAAGTGTAAAACGCTGTTAATGAAAACTTATTTACATCATCTGTTATTACTTTCTTTCACGTACCTATGCCTGTTTCACAGACAGATATTTGATCAGATGGAATGCTTTCATGTGCACCAGGGAGAACAGGTTGTTGGTAAAAAGGAAATTATTTTAATATTCTAGTTCTGATCTATGCATTTTGCAGATCATGCAAAATGGGATAATAGAAGTTAACTCAAAGTGACTTCAGGCTGAAAGAACCATACTAAAGTGTGTGAACACTGCTATATTTTCACTATGCACAATTACTACATAATTTTTAAGAGTGCCATTATGTAGCATTGGTTTGGATCCCAGACTAACCAGACATATATGATAGTAGTTGGATCTGCTTTATCTAGGAGAAGAGTCACGTTGACACAACCAGCTCTGGCTGTACTCACATACCTACTTGGGAAAAATATTGAGGTAAGGGTAGATATCATTATGAACTTAGTCCTTCAAAGGAGATTCATCTACTTGTATAATCTAATCTAAAAATTAAATGAGGTTTCCTACTGGTGACAGAACTTCTGTCATGTCACAAAAGGCTGACATTCCCAACACTATTAAGGTGAGTAGATACCAAGAGTTGGAAGGGATCTTGAAGGTCTTCTAGTCAGTCAACCCCCTGCTCAGGCAGGAAACCCTATGCCATTTCAGACAAATGTTGTCCAATCTCTTCTTAAAATCTTTCAGTGTTACAGCTTCCACAACTTCTGGAGTTAAGTCTTTCCACTGATTAATTATTTTGTCAGGAAATTTCACTTTATTTCTAGGTTGCTTCTTTCCTTGATTAGGTTTCATCAATCACTTCTTGTCCTGCCTTCAGGTGCTTTGGGGAATAGGTAGACTTTCTCTACTTTATGGCAACTCTTTAGATATTGGAACATTTCTATCATGTCACCCCTTGAGCCCCTTATTCAAGTGAACACTTAAAAAATAGGACTATACCATTGTGCCTTCCATAAATATTCTAAATGGGGGATGATAAAAAAATGATTTTATTTGTTGTCTTTCCTTTCCCCATGTTATTTTCATAATCTTTCACATATGGTATGCAAGGGAGGGTAATTGAACACAGCAACAGATTGTCTATTCTTTTCACACAAATTCTATACTGGCACAATCTAACTGAACTAGAAATAGAGAAGGGAATACTGCAAGGCTAGAGATGAAAAAATGCTGGAATTTGGCTTGAGGTTATGCTTGCTTTGATAGCTAAAGAAATAGTACTTTTCCTTCTCTCTTTGGATGTTCAAAAAACATGTGTTTGCGGAGAAACTATTTCAGAAAAGCATAGCACACGCCTTTCATGTCTCATATTATTCAGGAGAGGCAATGTCTCATCCTTCTAACTTGGACCATCAGAGCCATATAGCAGATGCGAAAGGCAATCATGAATAGCTAGAAAATCAACTCAATGTTCTTATTTGGCCCTTCTTTTTAGAGCACCAACTCTCTTTTGTATTACTTCCCACAGGGCTGCACAATACAAGTTTGCCTAGGAGCTAAAACACATATCTTAGCTCTTCAGTTATATAAAACTCCATAATCAAAAGCTCGGTAGTTTCAAGGGTAGTAAATAGTTCTGGCTTTCTTTCTTTCTTTCTTTCTTTCTTTCTTTCTTTCTTTCTTTCTTTCTTTCTTTCTTTCTTTCTTTCTTTCTTTCTTTCTTTCTCCTTCCCTCCCTCCCTCCCTTTTTTCCTTCCTTCCTCCCTCCCTCCCTCCCTTCCATCCATCCATCCATCCATCCATCCATCCATCCATCCATCCATCCCAAACTAGGAGTTGGAGGAGACAATTGGGAATTGTCAAACATGAACATTCAGACACTAGAGTGGCCTTCTAGTCAGTTCTTGTAACAATGCTATTTCTCTCCAAACAGATACCACTAAACAAACAAAACCAAAATTCCTTCTATTCAGTTGTCTTCATTCTGGATGTAAATGTCTGTGGAGTTTCTCAGTCTTATCTCAAGTGTGCTTTTTTTTATTTCTCAAATGGCAACTGGCCTGCTTTTTCTTTGAGGCCTTCCATTCCACACCACCACCAGTGCCCCGCCCCATGTGCCATCAGAAATGATGAAGCTTCTTCTATGAGAAATGAAACATTTTATTCTTCTTCCTCAAAAGAAAAAAAAAAAACAGTCTGCTTTTTGAGGGGAAAAAAAACACCCTTGAGACATTGTGAATGTAACTGTCCTCATTTTTCTTGACTATCATAGTACTGTCCTTCATAAAACATATGAAGAAAAATCAAGATTTGGCCAATCTTAAAATTCTACTTATATTAATAATTCTATTATATATTATTGCATCACATTTTGACACTTTCTTTCCAGTTACTTGAAGTGGTGAGCTATTGCCCCCCAATCCTGTGAGAGATACAAGCTAATGTGACTTTTTTTTCTTAGTTTACAATATATAAAAGAATTAAGGAAAGGAAAAAAAGGATCAAATGCCAAATGTTCAACATAGCTTCCCTACATTAAACAAAAGTTTAATCTTTATGAGTTACCTGATCTGTATGAATGGATGAGTCACAAACTAAAAACATTCTTTGAGCAGAACAAACACATGTTTACAAGGCACATTATATTATATACTACAAAACACATGAATAATGCTTAGAGAAGTTTCCTGATTTTTAAGCGTACATATTGACATCAGAACACATTGTCTGGATCCTCAAGAGTCTCTTCTCATCAAAATCTCTTTTTTAGAAGAGTTTTATCTCAGGAAAATGTAAGAAAGAAATGGTTTAAAAACATAAGAAACAAAACGTTTGTTTTCAGGAAGAAAAAGTAGAAAAAATGTGCAACTGAGAGATAGTATTTTTATCGATTATTAATCAGAAAAAAATTGAAAAAAATAGTATAAAAATCTTGAAACATGTGTTAGGCTTATTTCTAAATTGTTGGTGAAATATGATTCAAAAGCCAAACAAGAAAAACATTTTATGATTAAATAGATGCAGAATCTAAATATATTAATAAATATTCAAAAATGGGAATTGCATTGAAAAGATACTAAGTTTACATCAGATATGATCCTTGGAAAAAACTGATCTACTGATCAACCATGCTGAAAAAAATAGTTTCAATTGCCCACACCTGCTTATCTTCTCCCCATCACTATGGCTGCCTTTTTGGGGGCTCTGCACTCTGCTACTTTTCCACCTGCCATCTGCTGTCACCACTTCTTCCATAGCTGAACTTTACAATCTTCTTTTTCCTGCTATTAGCATGTGATCCATTCTCTTCTTCTGGGCATGCAGGAGAGCCGGGGTGGCTCCCTAGATGAAGGTAGAGTCTGTGGAAGGAGCTATTCGGGATGGTGGCACAACTGGAGGAAGCAGATGGATATGTGCTACTCAGAGGTGCAGCATGCACTCTGCAGCTCATGTTGCTAGCGCTTCTGGAGAATTGGCCTATGGAAATGTTTCAGCCATTGAATATTTAATGTTTTAAAAGCCTTAAGTGTCATAAGGTCTTTTTACATTTGGTTGAGCCTTCCCATCCATCATGTGCAATGGTTCTGTGGGCATGGCTACCAGTTCTGTGGGCATGGCTTGGTGGGGTGGGGTGTCCTGTGACTGAGTGGGTGCAGCCAACTCAATGTCACTCACAGCCACACCCACTCAGTCAGAAGATCCCCTCCCATCAAGCCATGTCCACAGAACCCAGTAGGAAAACTTTTTAAATTTCTATTCTTCCAGCGTGTCCTTACCTTTCTGTCATGATTCTGCCCACCCGCCCCATTCCCTGGAGTCAGGGAGTGCACCATGCCCCGACTCCGGCCTTGCCGCGGAGTCACTCACCCTTCACCACATGGCTCCGCCCACCCAACCCATTCCTCTTTCTGCTCACCTTTCTCCTGCAGCTGGCTGCAAGGAATGCAAGTGCCAAAAGATACCAGAGTCACTCACTCTCCTTCTTGAATGAGCCGCTCTGGTCCATGCGCCAGTTGCGCAAATGCACACCCAACCTGCCACTGACTTAAATAAACGGTGTGTGCTTGCACAGCGGAACAGGGAGAGTGGATCATTCAAGAAGGAGAGTGAGTGACTTCACTCGGGCACCTGCCTTCCCTGACAGCCAGCCGCAGGAGAAAGGTGAGCAGTAGGATATACTGCATGGCGAAGGGCAAGCAGGCAGCGGTTCTGCGGTGCATTCCCTGACTCCGGGGAATGGGGCAAGTGGGCAGAGCCTCCAGCTGCCATTGCTACCAGTTCTCCAAACCACCGGCCATTGTCATTACTTACTCACCCAAGCCGGTCCGAACCGAGAGCATTTCATCCCTGATCATGTGCCTCACTTCTTTTTCTAGACTTCACCACTTATCCCTCATGTGCTTTTCTTAATTTATTTGCAAAACAGGGAACAAG
Source organism: Masticophis lateralis (assembly GCA_030761175.1). NCBI lineage: Eukaryota > Metazoa > Chordata > Lepidosauria > Squamata > Colubridae > Masticophis > Masticophis lateralis. The sequence goes on from JAUDYJ010000002.1 coordinate 104,552,889, forward strand.
GAAAGAAAAGAAAACAGTACAAGGTTCATGCAGAGTTTTTACATTTGGTGAGTAAACTGCTTTCTTTCCTGCAATGCCATATTAGAGTGCTTATCAATTTTAAACAAGCAGCAGGGTTGGGGAGAATTTTTTCTTGTCTTTCCTCAATTTCTGGGCATTGTGCACTGCCTTCCTGAATATTGTTGGAGTATTCTGGATGCCCACCCAGTTAGGGCATTTCCCCACTTAGTAAAATTTCAGGAGAAAGACTGGGCCAAGAGCAAGTAGAGGGCCTGCATGTATGTTCTGTTGGAGTTGGGATTTCTTCCTTCGTTGCTCAAGCTCCCAAGCCAATTTTCCAGGAACTGCAGTATATGTGTTATCTCTGGGAAGCTCACATCTCTCCTCTTCCTACTAGTTTTACTATCAACACAAACTGTGCCTCCCAGACATTCTCCATCTTTTCCCAGGGAGCCACTAGCAACTCTCCTGCCTCACCTAGTGATGGAGAGTGACACATCTTGCCATCCTGATGCCTTCTCCCCAGTCTGGCTAGACAAGTTCCCTTTGGCAGAATAGACTCCACTGCCCTGCCATGCCCATGGCATGATCACTCCAGCAGGAAAAAGCAAAGATGGCAAAGATCAACTGCAGGCATCGGTGAAGTGACCGGAAACAGCAGGGGTATGTGGCAGCGTACAGGGCACCTAAAAGAACATAGATGGGGAGGAACATAGGAGGGTTGCGATAGTAAATGTGGGCAGGCTCAAATTTTGAGCACATGACTGTAGGACCACTGCAATGGCTGTAAATTCAAGAACCAGTCATAAATCAATTTTGACAGAACCATTTTAACATTGAATGTTATTGAACAAATGGTTGTAAGTCCAGGACTAAATGTCTATGGAGATTCTCAGTCATCGAGGTCATGGTTGTCTCAAAGATGCTTTTTTTTAAAAAAAAAAAAAAGAATCTTTGCAACCGGACTATGCTTTTTTCATTGAGGAAGAAGATGTTTAACTTCTCATTCAAAAAGCTTCATCAATGAACTGATGAAGTTTCTTGGATAAGAAGCAAAATGAAAAAAAAAAACACCTTTGAGACAAGTCAAGGACTACTATATATGTTTTCTTACCTTGACATTTTTACCATCTCATTCTTACTATTTAATCCAAATGCTTGAGAGAGGATGAAGCATTTTCCCTTCTTTACTCCTCATCTCGAAACTTGAGATCTAACTGCATTGTCTCTATATAACATATAATATTAGTTTATATACAAACATTACATTATTTTATACTGGATACATTATAATTTTTTCATATGTGTTTTTGTATTTGATTTGTCCATTGTGGATCAATATATACTTGGTTTCATCGTCCTTTGGCAGATGACCAATCATCTTCCTTATCCATACATGAGATCAATTGCAGTTCCTGCAAGATTTGGGAACAATTCAAATATATCTATGTGTTAATGTATCTGTCAAAGATTATTTTTAATGCCCAACTTCAACACACTTTTGATTATGTACCCAAATGAAGTGTAGTCATAATATCTGGTGATTTTACTGCTCATGTGACAGCAAGTAGGAAGTTTAGGGAAAAGATCTTGTACAATTTTTATTAGGCAAGTAAACTGAAATGGGCCTAGGCTTTTAACATTTACAACAGTCAGGGTCTTATTAGTGGGAAGCAGCTTCTTATATTACTCCTGAAAGCATTATTTCATGTTGCATGCACCATGGCAAAATACATTAATCCTGGACTACATTCTAGTCAACACTTGCTTCTGATCATCCATCAAAATGTAGTATGATGTGAGATACTGATTGTGGCTCTGATAATTAAACAGCTTGTGCAAAAAATTAGCTTAATCTCCAATGCATAAGTGACAGTTCCATTGACAAAGCAGAACTGATCAAATTTGGCCAAACTGATATAAACTAGAATTCCAAATAGGACAAAAATCTAGCTTGCTATACTGACACTGCTTGATGATATAGACATGGGAGAAAAACAAATCTCAGAAGCTCTCTATGAATGTTCCAAAAGTGTCTGCCCAACCATACAAATATCAGTCTCAGATGAGTGCTTAGACATGGTAGACCAATACAAATAAGCTGAACTTGTAGAAAGTGCATGAAGTCAATGAAGAATGACAGTGCAAGAAGTTCATCCAGGGTTTGGAAAGGCTGCACAAAAACGTAAGTACTATATGCTCTTTACACTTGCAGATATCTAAGTGGGAAAATGAATCAACAAATAATAGTACATACACCCATAGATATTAATATTTATCTAAAGTTAACAATATTATAGTAAAAAAAAACACCCAAAAATAATAACCATTATAATATTCAAGCCAATTTAAAAAATGTTATACCTTTCTGTGAACCATTAGTATTAACATTACTAATCATATGCCAAACTCAATCCCCCATCTAATAAAACATAATATATTTCTCCTTTCCCCTTTTTTAAAAAATTCTTTTCTTTCTTTCTTTTCTCTTCCTCCAAAACTTTTTTTCAATTTAGAATTTGAATACATAATAGTTTTTGCTTTTCTTCTTGTTATAAATTTTTGCTGTTTTTCTTTAAAAAATGTGTAGCGGAAGTCAGGGGAGGGATGGGGAGGGAAGGGGTGAGGGTGGAGGGAGGTTGGGGGGGATGGGAAGGTGGGGATGGGGGTAGGGGGGAAAGGGGAAAAATTTTTTGTATTGTAAAACTTTTTCAATAAAAAAAAATAATAATAGTACATACAGCTACTCCTTCCTTAGTAGCTTTCTTGCTAGCAACTCTTTACAAATATGGTAATTAAAAAATATTTTACAACTAACGCAGGGACTTAACAATCAAATTTTGTCTACCTGAGAACAACGCATGCTGGCATAGCTGTACAAGATAACTTTATCTAAATGAAATGGTAACAACCAATGATCTTCACAATCTCCCTCTCCCTCTCTCTCTCCCCCCCTCTCCCTCCCTCCCTCCCTCTCTCTCTCTCTCTCTCTCTCTTAGTGATCATTTCACTTAATGACCATTTTGCTTCTGACTTAAGAAATGCATTGTGGTCATTAAACTTAGAGATGAGACAATTGCATGGTCTTCCTATACTATTTACCAGTAGCAAACTAATAGTGGCAGTGGCAGTAGGCTCCACCCACCTGCCCGGACATCATCACAGATGCTCTGTGCACGTGCAGAAGTGCATGTGAGAGGGCTCACAATTCCAAACCGGTAGTGAAGGTAAGTGGAACCCACTACTGCTATTTACATACCATTTGGAATTGGAGAGGAGGATAACCACTAAGTATTACAGAAAGCAGTATGGTTAGGGACTGAAAGAAGAGTCAGTGTAATAATAGAAGCATTTAATTTTTAATCAAATTGCTATGTAATCATGAAGCCATGTTTTCTTCTCCTACATTTCTAATATTCAGTATAGAAAGAAATATTTGATATGTTGAACATTGAAGCTTTCAAGTGTCAACTGAAGTGATGTTGCCCAGGTTCTGGTTACTATCTCAATGAGAGTCAGAACTGGTTGCCAGAAATCTGCCACAAGTTGCTGATATTTTTTGGTTAATACTAATTTAAACATAATTCATAAAACAGTATGGTTGTAATTTGTACACAAATATATACAATGCCAGACATGGTAGGACCAAATAAATCTGTAATATTAATGAGATAACACATAATTGAATTTTGCTTTGTTGCCAATGTTAGCAAGCTACTTCAATGACCACGACAACAACAATGTTGTCAACAATGATAACAATGATAGTGATGCTGATTATGATGATTTAAGAAAATAACTAAATAGAGTAGAGTAGAGTAGAGTAGAGTAGACTAGAGTAGAGTAGAGTAGAGTAGAGTAGAGTTGAATAGAATAGAATAGAATAGAATAGAATAGAATAGAATAGAATAGAATAGAATAGAATAGAATAGAATAGAATAGAATAGAATAGAATAGAATAGAATAGAATAGAATTCTTTATTGCACAACTGTGATTGGACATAAAAGGAATTTGTCTCAATGCTAGCTATATTTAAGTGATGCTGATCAGCAGAACTACCATGAAGGTCTAGTCCCATGATGGCGAACCTAAGGCACAAGTGACACAGGTGGCATGTGGAGCCATATTGGTGGGCACGCAAGTGTTGCCCTAGCTCAGCTCCAGTGCACATGTGCACACCAGCCAACTGTTTTTCAGCCTTCTGGTCCCACCGGAAGTCAGGAAACTGGCTGTTTCCAGTCTCCAGAAGGCCTCCAGGGGGAATGGGGAAGGCTGTTTTTGCCCTCCCCAGGCTCCTAGAAAGCCTCTGGAGCCTGGGGAGGGGGAAGATGGGCCTACCAGTCCCACTGTACCATCACGTGTCAAAAGCAGGAGGAAGTGGGGGGGGTCAGGTGCGCATACATGGGGTGCATTGAATTATGGATGTGTGCACATGCAGCCGCGGCCCGCCATGCTCCCCCTGCTTTTGGCATGCAACGGCAAAAAGGTTAGCCATCACTGGTCTAGTCAAACTCTTAATTTGCAGCAACATCAAGCCATCAAATGTATAATTTGTCAAGGCCATCATTTTTACAAATAATCGCTGTGAAAACTGAACCATAAGAGAGGTAGAATTAAGGAGAAAAATAATGGTTTCTTTGAATGGTGCTCAAAATATTTGGAGCACAAGAAGAACATGTCCTTCAATATTACATGAAACAAAATCAGGCTGCTCACAATATTTATGATATTTAATGTGAAGGTGAGAGTCACTGGAGAATACCTTAATGCATAGAAAAAGAAAGGTTACTGAAAGAAAGGAATGAAGATGAAGCGATTTGATGCCATCATTGATAAGAACATACAAGAACTCAAAGAAGCAGTTCTGCTGATACGAAGTAGATTGAGACATAGAGAATCAAAACAATAAATAAAGAAAAAATAAATTAATAAAACAACAAAAAGAGAGAGAGAAAGGGTTACCAATTTCACCTAGAAACCTTTCATTTAAATCACAAACCAGTTCTTCAATTTTATGTCTCGGGTAGATATTCTTTTAACAATCTGCTTTTATCAACTCCGATGTGATAAATATTGTGATTAATGTTACTATGACATAAAACAGTACTTTGAACTTGCTTTTTCCAATTCTTCTGAAATTTAAAAAAGAATGCTGTTGGAATGCCCCAAAAAATGTTTTTGGTGTATATGCTTATGTGTAAGAATTTTAGAAATTGCTTTAAAGCAACATATTACTGGAATCTCAAGATCCAGTGGAATATTTTTATTCTTGGCATGATTTTCACTCTCTTTATAGTTTTCTATGCTTTTCCAAAATCAGTTTGAGAGGTTTAGAACTACACAAGTGAGGGAAGGGTTCAGAGAAATGGGGAATCTTGTTTCCCCTTCCCAGTGATCAAGTTGTTTCTTGAACTCCAGTCAATGAAAGAGCTTGCAGGTTGAACAAATATAACTGATTGAAATGATTAATCTCTTCTAAAAATATTCTGAGCACATTCGCCTTAGCATATCCTACCAGACAAGCAGCATTTCTACAAGGGCATCATGCGAAAGAATAACCTTGAAAATAGAGAAATAATGAGTGACTACTAAGAGAGAACTTTGAGAAAAGTCCTGAAATTTTGGAAAAGAAGCCCTTTCTTGGTTTTCTTTAGTATAATATGTGACAGAGAACAATTTCAAGGAGCCATGGTGGCACAGTCATTAGAATGCAGTATTGCAGGCTAATTCACTGCTCACTGCCAGGAGTTCTAATCTGACTGGCTCAATGAAGGTCCAGACTATTGGGAGCAATATTCTGACTCTGTAAACTGTTTAGAGAGGGCTGTAAAGCACTATGAAACAATGTATAAGTGCAAGTGTAAGTGTATTGCTATTATTTGTTTGTTGCTTGCTTGCTTGTTTATTTATTACCTTTGACTCTCTGATTCAAATCCCCTCCCCCCACCCTCTTGATGACTGCATGGAGAAGTCCCTGCAGTTTTCTTGTCCAGGTTTCTCAGAAATGGTTTGCCATTGCTTCCTCATTAGGATTGAGAGAAATAAGTCCAAGGTCCCCTTACTATGCCAAAAACAACACTGGAACTCAGAGTCTCTTGGGTTTTAGCCTGGTGCCTTAACCACTACACCAAACTGAATCTCTATTCTATTTTACTAGAAAAATCATCATTCGCAGAATCCTATCATGGCTGTTTCTTGATCTTATCTATCTCGAAAGACTGATGCTTCAAGACAAATTAAATAAAAAGCAAGATTTGTCAAACATAATTAAATAATAACTTCTTACTGAGATTTTTATGTCTTCATTCCAGGAGAGTTGGGAAAAAGATTACTGACCAGATATGCAAATATTTTAGTTATTTTCTTTATCGTCTGACTGTAAAATCTCCAAAATCTGTCTCTCTCTCTCTCTCTCTCTCTCTCTCTCCCTCTCTCCCCCCCCCTCTCTCTCAGAGAGAGAGAGAGAGAACTATAATGTATCATTCATGATCTGTTCTGTGCTGTGTCACAGTATCTGTAGTAGCTTCAGTCAGAAACAGCTGGTGATTATACATTCCTATTGAATTATAGCTTTTATGCAAAAACAAGATGAAATTGAGCATTTTCCCACAAGGCTATGTTTTTACTTTGAATATTTTGTAAGTTTAAGATATTGAATAAATCACACAAGCATAACTTGCAGATATCTGCATGCAGAATAATCCAACAATGGCTTTTTGAAGGAGATGATCGTTCCAGAAATGAGAATATAAATAAAATAAATAAAGGGGCTTCTGGGCTCTGCTGCTCCCTGTCCTGCCCCTTCCCATAAAAGGAAGGGTACTATGTCAATTGCCGCTGTATAAATATAATGAACTATTGGAAGAATGGCTAGTACTAAAATATTATAATGTCTTACAATAAAATAAATGAAACACAAATTAGAGTACATTTTGTTCTTTAATACTGTGGTAGATTACAGTAAAATTAATTTTAAATAAAGGTCCTTTTTTTAAAAAAATGTGGATGTTGACCTTATTGTATTATGCATTATGTTTATGTTTAAACTAACCATACATTATGTCCAACTTCTCTCAGCAAATGTGTACTTCAGCAACACACATTTAAACAACTATAGTAATTGCTTGAGTGTCATTTTGCTTCACTGTTGAGGAAGCACCAGACATTTTGCTTCACTGTTGAGGAATGGCAAAGTACATGACATCAAAAGTTGTGCAAGATACAATGATATACAGTGTATAACATTGCCTGTGTTATATGCACATCTTCCATGTTACCATTTCCTTCTTTCAATCAGAGAATAAACTTCCTTGCATGGGAAATTTATATAAAGCATTCCTGGAAACCAGGCACATCAAATAGAAATGGATTTTCCTTCCTTCCTTCCTTCCTTCCTTCCTTCCTTCCTTCCTTCCTCCCTCCCTCCCTCCCTCCCTCCCTCCCTCCCTCCCTCCTTCCCTAAATTGTGTGGGTTGTTTTTTCTGGTGTCTGGTGCTTATACTCTTATCATTGGCTGTACTGATACTGATTACCTGTAAGATAATTTATGTCAGTTATGCCATTGGTGCAAATAATGTATACAGATAGCATAAATTGATGTGAATGAGGTAATGACAATTACTGTATATAATCTTAGAAATTATAGAAATTACATTAGAGATGTAAATTTGTAACTAATGGACATTTTCATTTAGTCGGCAACCCTTTCTCCCCAATGGTTTGTTAAATCAAGGTTTTACAGCACAGATTTTCATATATATATATATATATATATATATATATATATATATATATATATATATATATATATAATAAGAATTCAACAATTGTATCTATAATGTACTTGACTGAAGACCACATAGTCCCCAATGTGTTATTTATTTGAACTGGGTTGTTTGAATTGGATGTCTGATGCATCTGTTTAGATTTCATTAGGAAAGAGCCTGTGTATTCCTAATGGACCAAGGCATAGTAGCCTTTTTAAAGGGGACATCTGGGAAAAGGAAGAAGCAGCTGCAAAAGAAAAAGATGATGCCTTTCAGTTATTTCATGAGAGCAGGAATGCTGTCCTGGGCCAATCAAAGGAAAAAGCATATGAGCTTGGCATAGCTTCTGTGCAGCAGCTGGATGGATGCCTAAGGGCAACACTATCCTCTCTATGATCTGATAGAAAACAGATAGTAAAGTCTATTCAAGAACCACCAGCAGGCAGAAGTTCGCAAACTGTGTTTGATTCACTCATGCACTTATTTCTTTATGGAATAAAACCAGCAAAGAGTTACAATATTAGCTCCAATTTTTTGTTTTTCCTCTAGCTGTATATAAGCCATACCATTTTTTTTAAAAAAAAGAGTAGAATCTTAAAATGTTGTAATAAACCTTTTCCACCTCTCTCTATAGTAATAAACTCAAACTGCCATAGGAAAGTTCATAGGACAGGATTATAGGCTGTGACTATCATACAATACACACACTTTATTGTTTTTTTTTTTGTTTTTGTTTTTTATAAGGAACACAAAATGTTTGTGGAAAATATGGCACAACAATCCAAGCTGATAAATCCAAGAGAGCAGCCACAACCATCACCACCATCAAAACCTAATTTGAATGTGGCGCTGAAGAGTGGATTAATTAAATGCTAAAAATAAAGGTATATACATGTCACTGCTAGCACATAATGGGGAATGTGTTCTTCCATGCATAATCCACTGAAAATTAACAAAGTTAAGAAAATACAGAGCCAAAGACATTAAGGCTGGCAAATTGCTTCCTTCCTCCATAATTCTTACACTGCAGAATCCCCAGGTAGCTCACTATAAAAAGCAGAAAAAGGAGAATGATTAGCAGTTCATTAATATACTGTGTTTGAACATGGAAAAGAGATGATAAGATTTTCAGAATGAATGACCCTGGCAATAGCTGCATCAAAAATTTTCCTTCATCCTTCTAATCAATCCTTCTACAACATGCAGGACATCTAGACTACTTTTTGTAATTATATTTGTTATTACTATTACTGTTATTATTACCTTTAATGAGCATTATCCTTAATGAGTGCTTTGTGGTGAAAAGACCTCTCATTGTATTAAGATCCTGTTAAGAACCTGAGGGCTTTCCTGTTTGCTTAATTGTTTGTTTTTGGTAATGCATTCTAAGGTCTATCAACCAATGAGGCTCATCTGGAAGAGAAGGGTTGAAAGAAAAAGGAAGACTAATAAGGAAGTATCTGAAGCTGCCACTTGTTTCCTCCCCTCCACTTGACCACATGTTTGGTCAAGAGTTTGGAGGGTATTGATTACTAAGGGTATTTCTTATTATATATTGCTGATTCACACTGACATAATTGTATGATTTTTGATGCTATGGATATATATGTAATATTCCTATGCTGTTCAGAGCCAAAATGAAAAGAGCAAGTAAATTTCAGAATCCATCATCATCCTGTTCAAAGGGTTGAACAACAACAAGTTTCAGTGGTAAGTGTTATGTTGTTACTGTTTTGAGCGGAAATTTCAAACTAGGGGGTGTTTCTGATTGGTTAATGACCAGCAGCCAAAGTGTATATAAAGAATACTGCTGCCTGCATACATTTGCTGAAGTCTCACCATGTAATAAAGAGCTGTTGTCACTATCCTGCCTGTGCTGCTCCTTATTGCCCAGCCACTTCATTTGGCGACGAAGGTGGGATAGCACACAGGAGGATCAAAAAGAGTTAACAATAAAACACGGTGCCCACCGGGACCGTAGACTTCAGCCATGGCCGCGTACATTCCACCTACGCCGTTTGATCTAGCCCGAGAAAAATGGGGCTCCTACATGATTCGTTTTGAATGCTTGCTCGAAGCCAGCAACATGCAAGGGCTATCTGCGAACCGCAAACGAACCCTGTTCCTGAGCCACTGCGGGCCGGACGTATTTGAAATGGCTGAGTCGTTGTGTGAGCTGACCCCAGTGCAAACGGTTCCTTGGGACACACTCCAAGCAAACCTAAGGGCACACTACGCCCCTGCACTGTCCAAGTTCATCCAGCACTATCAGCTGAGGCAGCGAGTGCAGAAAGAGGGGGAACTGGTAACTGCACATGTGGCAGCGCTTTGAAGAGCTGCGACACATTGTGACTACCATGACCTGGACGATGCGCTGCTGGAACAGTTAATATGCGGCGTTCGAGACACCTGATTTCAGAGGCGGCTGCTCGCGAAGCCTGGGTTGACTCTTGCCGGTGCCCTAGATGAGGCCAGGGCACACGAGGCTTCAACAAAGACATCGGAGGCTTTACAGCACCCTCAGCCTGAGAAGAGTGGTCCTAAAGCGATTCCAGTTCACCGCGAGGAGGCTCGAACAAGCTCGGAAGAAGAATCAGACAAAGACGTCTTCCGAACCGAAAAAAGAAAAGGCGAGCCCAGCCGCCGCCGTGAGTGCTGCCTGAGTTGCGGCAGCCAACACGAAAGACAAGCCTGCAAATATTGCAATGCCATTTGCAGGTGCTGCAAGAAGAGAGGTCACTTAGCCCGAGTATGCCGAGCACAGCTTCCGCGTTCTTCTAAACCACGTGACCAAGGCAACCAATCAGAGCCACCGCCGCCTTCAAAACGACCAATCCAGAACAAGGGCGCCGAAAAGCGGTGCGAGATTCAAACTTACAGCACGAGAGTCGGCCAAGCCAGCATGTCAATCGAAGAAAAAGTCTTCATGACTGTCAAGATCAATGGACAACCTTGCAGCATGGAGATCGACACCGGATCTGCACTCTCCATCATGTCATGGGCTATGTTAAGGTCCCTGCTTCCTAACTACAGAAAGAGCCAGCTATCGAGACAACGAGTCCGCCTGCTAGACTACCAGGGGAACCGAGTTCCAGTCGAAGGCGTCGACACCTTCACCATCTCCTACGGCGACTTCGAGGAGAAACTACTGCTAACCATCATTAGAGATCCACTACCTAGCCTTCTGGGTCTATGCTGGTTCCAAGCCCTGGGCATGGGCTTTACGGGGGTCCACAGCCTCAGCGGAGCGTCACTCAAAGAACAATTCCTGCACGAGTTCCGAAACGTGTTCGAGGACAGCCTTGGCAAGTACGTGGAGACCCCGATTTCTTTTAATTTGGACCTGGCGTAACCCCTATTAGGCTCAAGGCAAGGAGAGTCCCCTTCACTTTAAAACCCAAGATCGATGCCTAATTAGATAAGCTAATTAGCCAGGGCATCTTAGTACCGGTAGACCATGCTAAATGGGAAACCCCAATAGTGACCCTGATTAAGGCAGATAGATCTATCAGGATTTGCGCTGATTACAAATGTTCTATCAACAAGGCGTTACAGCAAAGCGCATATCCTGTCCCAGTAGTTAGCCACCTACTGCATTCCCTTGGCCCAGGGAAAATATTCACCAAATTAGACCTTGTGCAAGCTCATCAGCAGCTGCCAGTAGACGATGCCATGGCAGAAGCACAAACTATTGTGACATACAGAGGGACTTTTAAATGCACTCAGTTGCAATTCGGGGTCAGCATTGCCCCGGGATTGTTTCAAAGCACAATGGAGCGCCTTTTACAAGGCCTCCCTGGAGTCGTCCCATATTTTGATGATGTACTAATTAGTGGCCAAAACAAAAAGCAACTGGCAGAAAGAATCAGGTTAACCCTGTCGAGGTTCCGTGAGGCCGGCCTAAAACTCAAGAGGTCGAAATGCAAAATTGGGGTTCCCTCAGTTGAGTTTTTAGGGTATAAGATTGACGGATCGGGGATCCACCCCACAGAAAGCAAGGTGAGAACCATCAAGAGTGCTCCCACACCCAAAACCAAGATCGAGCTGCAGGCCTTCCTAGGCCTTCTAAACTTCTACACCATGTTTTTAAAAGACAAGGCAATGGTAGCTGAGCCACTTCATAGACTCTTAGGCAAGAACACCCCGTGGGTTTGGGGAAAAGCAGAAGCGGCAGCATTTAACACTGTTAAGAAACTCCTCTCCGAGGACAGCTTTCTAATTCAATATAGCTCTGAACTGCCATTGGTCTTGGTTTGTGACGCCTCTCCATTTGGCATCGGCGCCATGCTCAGCCATAGACTACCAAATGGCCTAGAGGTGCCCATTGCGTACTACTCCCGGACTCTGTCATGCGCAGAGTGCAACTATAGCCAACTTGACAGGGAAGCCTTAACTGCTATTGCCGGCATAAAATAATTCCACGAGTACTTGTTTGGCCGATCATTTGATTTAGTTACTGACCACCAAGAGTTACTGGGCCTCCTTGCTGGCGACAGGCCCACCCCTGCTGCACTTTCTCCATGAATGACTAGGTGGTCAATTTTTTTGGCCGCATACTCTTACAAACTAATTCACCGACCCGGAAAAGCCATGGGCCATGCAGACGCCCTTAGCAGATGCCTTCTGCCTGACATTTTAGACAACCCGACTCCCGAGGCCCCAATCCTTTTGCTGGACTCTGTGCCCCCAGGGCCTCTATCTTTGGCCGAGGTGGCCAAGGCTTCTAAACGAGACGCTACTATCTGAACTGTGATGGGCTGGGTCCTCCAAGGCTGGCCTACACAAACTGACTCTGTTGTATTCAAACCGTTTTGTATTAAACGCAACGAATTATCTATGTTGGGGGGTTGTTTACTTTGGGGAGATCACGTTGTTGTACCTGAAAGCCTAAGACATAGAGTGCTAGAGATGTTGCATGTGGGTCACCCTGGCATGGTTAGAATGAAGGGTCTTGCCCGAAGTTATGTGTGGTGGCCACATTTAGACCAAGACATTGCTGAGTGGGTGGGGAAGTGCAGACCCTGCCAGGAGTCCCGTCGAGATCCCCCAGTCGCCCCTGCTAGGGAATGGGAGAAACCTAAGGGCCCATAGGGACGACTCCATATAGATTTCGCTGGGCCGTTCCACGGTCAGTCTTTCTTAATAGTGGTCAATGCATTCTCCAAATGGTTGGAGGTTTTTCTCATGCCATCGACCACTTCAGAGGCGGTCATTAGAGTCCTCCACCGCCTCTTTGCCATGCATGGTCTTCCCGACACATTAGTTTCGGACAACGGGCCACAATTCACCTCAGTCCAATTCGAAAGCTACCTTGCTGAATTGGGCATTCGGCATGCCCTGTCGGCTCCTTTCCATCCGGCCTCGAATGGTCAGGCTGAACAATTCGTTCGGACCACCAAGGAAGCTCTGTCCTGATTAGACTCTGGCGACTGGCAGGCCAAGATAGACCAATTCCTGGCTGTGCAACACGCCATTCCCTGCATGGCCACTGGCCACAGTCCAGCCGAACTCTTGATGGGCTGCAAACTCAGATGTGTCCTCAACCGGTTGCATCCTAATTATTCGGCCGATACTTTCAAGGGGGAAGAGGGAGGCCTCAGGCATTTCCCAATTGGTACAATGGTCTATGCGAGAAATTATGCCATTGGTCCCTTATGGGTTGAGGTCATTGTAACAGGGATGTCAGGGCCAAAATCGTATCGATATCGGCCAAGGTAGAATTTGGAGGTGTCACATCAACCAGTTAAGAAAAAGGCTAGTCAGTGAAAATTCAGACTTTGAGTACAAACCAGCCCCTAACTTCCAAAGTCCTGCCAATACAGCTACCTCAACACCGAGTGAGCCGGAATACTTATCTTGCAAGCCAAAGTTCCAGCGCTGCCCCAGCGAACCACTCCTTCCAGCCGGGGAAAGTCACACCTCCGAAGGGTTCCAGGAGGTTCCATTGGCAGAGCCAGGAGAGACAGGAGGTCCCTCTGACCGGCTCAATGCCCCGCCTGCAACTGAATTGCACAGGTCAACTAGGATTAAGACACGCCCAGGTCACCTGCGCGACTACATTTGTAAATATGTAAATAATTGTGATAAAATGCATTCTGGGAGGGGAGGGGTGTTATGTTGTTACTGTTTTGAGTGGGAATTTCAAACTATGGGTTGTTTCTGATTGGTTAATGACCAGTAGCCAAAGTGTATATAAAGAGTGCTGCTGCCTGCATACGTTTGCTGAAGTCTCACCATGTATTAAAGACCTGTTGTCACTATCCTGCCTGTGCTACTCGTTATTGCCCAGCCACTTCAGTAAGAAAAAGTCCTGAATTTAGGCACACAAAACCAAATGTGTAGGTATAGAACAAGGGGCACCTGGCTCAGCAATAGTATCTGTGAGAGGGATCTAGGTGTCCTAGTGGAATCAACAGTGTGATTGTAAGTATAAATCAACAGTGTACTACAGCTGGCAGAAAAGCAAACATAGTTCTAGGCTGCATCAACAGAGTGATAGAATCAAGATCAGGGGAAGCAATAGTACCGCTGTACACTGCACTGGTAAAACCACATTTGGAATACTGCATCCAGTTCTAGTCACCACAATTCAAAAAGGATGCTGAGTCCAGGAGTGAAATTCGCAGGTTCTGACAGGTTCTGGAAAACTGGTAGCGGAAATTTTGAGTAGTTTGGAGAACCAGCAAATACCATCTCTGGCTGACCCCAGAGTGGGGTGGGAATTGAGATTTTGCAATATCCTTGCCCCAGGAGTGGGGAGAGAATGGGGATTTTGCAGTATCCTTCCCCTGCCACACCATGCCCACCAAGCCACACCCACAGAACCAATAGTAAAAAAAAAAATTGGATTTCACCACTGGCAAAGGCCCTAGAAAGAGTGCAGAGAAGAGCAACAAAGACGATAAGGGGTCTGGAGGCTAAATCATATGATGAACATCTAAGGGAACTAGATAGATTTAGCCTAATGAAGAGAAGGCTCAGAGGAGATTTGATAATAGTTTTCCGGCACTTGAAAATCTCTCACAGGGAGGACAGTGTCAAATTATTCTCCTGAGCACCTGGGGGCTAGACAGGAAACAATGGATGGAAGCTTGTCAGAATGAAATGCAACTTGGAAATAAGGAAAAATGTCCTAACAGTGAGAACAATTAATCAATGGAATAGCTTCTCTTCCAGAGCTGTGGATGCTCCATCACTGGAGGTTTTCAAGAAAACATCAGACAACCATTTGTCTGGAATGGTATAAGCCTCCTCCTTGGCAGGGAATTGGATTAGAAGATCTCCAAGGTTTCTTCCAGTCCTATGATTCTATGATTAGGAATAAATGACTATAGATAAAGTTAAAAGTTTTGTTGATCCTCCCTGATGTGTTGATATACTACTCTGCTTTAACTAAACTGTGATTTGCAAGTTAAATTCAATTTTTAAGATGTAATTTGGTAGCATTCTCAATATTTTTAACAAAAACACTTACGTCTACTCACATAAATTTATTTCCATTTATGTGTATGAAATATGGCAGCATTCTTAACAGTTTCAAACATTAATTTGAACATCAGTTTATATATATATATATATATGTAGGTCTTTGGTTATTCGGGTCTTCTCCCGTGTAGAATTGGAAGTATCTTGGCGACGTTTTGACGAAGTCTCATTTGCCATCTTCAGGCTGGTGTTCTCGGCTTCATGCTTCCAGGAGCAACCTTCTGGCTTGATGTTCGGTTTGGTGTTTATGGGCAAACTGTGTGATTGTAACTGACGTTTTTCTATGAAAAGAGGCGAAGGTTTATTCTGATTGGTTGACAGTGTTGTAGTATTCTGATTGGCTGATGTAGTAGTTGTATGTTGATTGGGTGGAAGCGCTGTTGCTAGGTTGTGGGTTGATGGATAAATTATGCTGAAACTGGTGGCAACACAGGCTTTTTGATGAACCTTTGATCTATGGTTTATATTTTGTGTTAAGATTCGTCTTTCTATGAGAGCAGGTTTCAAATTGTAGAAATAGTACTACTCTTCCAGCCAATCAAAATACAACTACTATATCAGCCAATCAGAATACTACAACACTGTCAACCAATTAGAATAACCCTTTGCCTCTTTTCATAGAAAAATGTCAAATATGATCACACAGTTTGCACATAAACACCAAACCAAGAACATCAGCCAGAAGATGACGAATGCGATTTCATTGAAATGTCGCTACCACCATTCTAAAGATATGTTTACAATTACACGGGAAGAAACCCGAGATATTATCTGTGTACACACACACACACACACACACACACACGTATGTATGTATGTATATATGTATATATGTATCAATTTATATGCCTCTTTTGTCCAGAGACTCAGGGCATCTTTCTGAGAGATTCTAATGTGGGTTTCAGTAAGTCAAAAGGAAAATAATTGCAACACCATTATATGGAAGGTCATGTTGTTTACCAGAATAAAAATCCTTAACTATACCTGTTTTCAAAGCAAATCTAAGCAAGGCACAACATCCAAAACTGCATAGACATAATCAAGTTGACTATAGAAGGAAAGGAAACAAGGCCGATGTTTATATCGCAGTTCTAACAAAACC
Organism: Masticophis lateralis; assembly: GCA_030761175.1. Lineage (NCBI taxonomy): Eukaryota > Metazoa > Chordata > Lepidosauria > Squamata > Colubridae > Masticophis > Masticophis lateralis. Next base: position 104,569,243 of record JAUDYJ010000002.1, read on the forward strand.
ACTGTTTTCATTTTTTGACTATAGAACTCATTTCGAAGATGCTGATCCAGCTTTCTTGAAGATTTTATACAATTGCACTTTTCTTGACCTAAAATGATTCAGAAGCTGAAGCTAATAGACTAATATAGCAAAGTGTTTCATTGAAACAGCTATACCGCTTTTATATACATATTTTTATAGTTAATATTCACTTGAAATGAATAGCAACACAAACCAGAATGTATATCTTTAAATTCTCTGCAGGTCAGTTTAGGCAGAATTCCCTAAAGGGGTTTTTTTTTCCCCTCAAACAACACTTGGTCTTAAAGTTCATCAAATCATTTGTTTGTTTGTTTGTTTGTTTGTTTATCAAATTTATATGCCACTCATCTCAAGGTGAAGTATCCTAGAAAGTGATCTCTATAGTGCACAATTGCTGTTGTTCCTAGACTTACACTGCTATCTTCTGGTAGTTATAAATGCTAGTTTCAAAACCAATTCAACTTGCACAGAATTTTCAGTACGTAGAACAGAATGATAATATTCACTAAGACTCATTTTATTTGTTTAAGTTCTTCTCCACAAGTTTTTCTGTGCCGCATTATCTTTCTTGACTCAAAGAATTACTAGCTGAGTAAGGATTCCTGTAGTGCTTGATTTGATAGAAATAATCTTCAAAAATCAAATTCAGAGTGGAAAAATCAAATTTCTTTTGAATCCTCTAGTGGATGGTACTAAAAGCCAGCAACACTTTTTTGCATCTTTAAGTTTACAGTATATATATTAAGCTACTGTCACATGTATTTTAATTATAAAAAGAATGGTATTATTTTAATGCAGACTACAGAGGGATTTCTTTCAAAACTTGCAAACTCTACTTGGTTAAAAAATATTTAATCTCTCTCTGTTTGGTTGGTATTATGCAGATGGTGATAAATTAATTATTAATGCCTAAAATTTTAGATAAACAGGGAACTCAAGTGTATTTACAAAATTTAGGTTCCATTTCACTCTCAGATTGGCAGTATTTCTAAGTTTCTAAAAAAAAAAAAAAAAAAAAAAACCCAGAAATCGAATTTCTAGAATTCTACTTGTGGAAGTTAGCAAAGAAACAAATTTTCATAAAATGAAATATTATGTGTAACAACATAATATTAGACAATTTATTTTTAGGGTTCCTATTAGGTGTCAACTTGCAGAACACTGAAGCTGCCAAAAGAGCCAACATAATTCTTGGCTGCATCCACATCATGGGAAGCAATAGTGTTCCCAGTTCTAGTCACCATACTTCAAAAAGGGGTGAGGCCTTAGAAAGAGTTCAGAGAAGAGCAACAAAGAGAATTATAAGGAGTCTGGATGCTAAATCATATGATGAACATCTAAAGGAACTACATCAGGGGTGAAATCCAGCAGGTTCTGACAGGTTCTGGAGAACCAGTAGCAGAAATTTTGAGTACTTCATAGAACCAGCAAATACTACTACTGGCTGGCCCCAGAATGCGGTGGGAATGGAGATTTGCAATATCCTTCCCCCAGGAGTGAGGTGGGAATGCATATTTTGCAGTATCCTTCCCCTGCTATGCCCACTAAGCTGCACCCACCAAGCCACACCATGCCCATCAAGCCATGCCCACAGAACTGGTAGTAAAAAAAAATGAATTTCACCACTGAACTACATAAATTGAGCCTAATGAAAAGAAGGCTTTTGATAACAGTCTTCCAGTACTTGAAGAGCTGTCACAGAGAAGAGGGTGTCAATTTATTCTCTTGAGAACCTAATCTATTTTAGGATTCCTATTGGGTGTCAACTTGCACAATGGGATACATTGTTGGCTTACTCACAATTATGTATCTTTACAATGCTACCTTATTTTTCGGACTATAAGATGCATTTCCGCCGCCCAAAAAAAGTGAGTGGAAATGTCTCTGCATCTTATACAGCGAATGTTACCAAAGCTCCACCCACCCTCTAGCCCCTACCTTTTGGCCTCTTCCTCCCAGCAATTTGCCTCCTTGCAGCAAACAGCAAAGAGCAAACAGCGTGGACAGCTTCAGCACAGCCTGATTTAGCACGAGCAGCTGATTGGCAGTTGGATCTGCCTCCTGGAATACCACTGATCAGCTGTTCCAGGCTGCAGGGATCAGCTGCCAATTGCAACTGCCACCTACCGCTGCTTCCGCATGTCCCATTTTCGGCCTCCACGTGCCCCATTTTTGCCCCCATGCACCCCATTTTTGGCCTGTTCCAGGCAGTGGGGATAGGTGGCCATGGCGGCAATCCCTGCCACATGGATGGGCCAAAAACAGGATGCATGGAGGATGAATATGGGATGCATGAAGGGGGGCGATAGGTGATAGTGGCAATGGGCAGCAATGGCAGCGATGGCAGCGATGGACGGTGGTGATCCTTGCAGCCCAGAACAGATGATCAGTGGTATTCTGGGAGGCAGATCCAACCACCAATCAGCTGCTTGTGCTAAATCAGGTTGTAGTAAAGCTGATCAGGCTGTTTGTTGTTTGCTGCAAGGAGGCAAATTGTTGGGAGGCACAGGCAGATTTTTCTTTCCCTCCCCAAACGCTAGGTGCATCTTATAGTCAGGAGCATCTTATAGTCTGAAAAATACAGTATTTAATTTATAATTATATAAATGTTATAGATTACTATAAATAGTTGACTATTTGAGTTTAACATTACCTGCTTTATATCACATCTTTAATTCACTGTCATTTTGTAGCTACTTAAATACAAAGTAGACCTTGAAGAAAGAGGGGGGGGGAGGAAAAAGTTGCTAAAATTAAACAAATAAAAATCCAAATGAAAGTCAGGTATCAAATTCCTTTCTGGTTATCAGCTTCTGCATCTAGAGAGCCAGCTGCTGAGAAAGCATTGAATTTTATCTTCCTAGTTTCTTTTAGGTATTAGCTTCAGAAACCCATGCAGTTCCCTTAGGCTGAAATGAGCTTGTCAAAGTTCTGAATTGGATTCATATATTGAGAGTGAATTCATTTAATTGTAAAGGTGATTTAATTTAGATAATAATGAATGTAAGCTAGTCAGTTTAGTTTGCAAGGAAACATAGGCTAAAACTAAACATTATTCAATGGCTTGGTGGAAAAAAGGGTGGGCTGGCAAAGTAAAAAAAAATCTTGCTGCATAGAAAAATCTTACACCAGAAATAATAACTTGAAATAAGTCCTATGTACTCACTATATACAAAGGTTTTGATGTATTGATGGATCAATCATTGGTATATATTTTAAGGATAAATGGAAAAAAAATACTTTATGTGCAACTTTAAAAACCACTAGAAAACTAAAATAGACAAATATTCTATGGATTTTATTGCTGTGTACATATTTCATGGGTTTCACATGAGCAACTTGATTTATGAGTCACTTTAATCAAAGTGCTTGGATTTATGCCATTTTAGTCCAACTGACGGCCAAATACTATATAACTGCTGGCCTATGTGTAAATCTGATTTGCTCTTGCCAAAAGCTTTATACCTAAAACCACTAACTGTATTACAAAATCAGTAGGCACCAGCTTTTTCTCACAACAGAGTCTGAATTGTATTAGGTCACACTGGGCATATGTTGGACACCAAAAGAACAACAAACTCTTTCTTCCTCCATATTTCACAATGAAGCCACGCTGTGAATAAAAGGTATTACAAAAAAGAAGAAAGCATAAAATGCAGCAGTTACATTGCCAACCAGTAAAAAGCATGAGTTTTACATTATATTGGTGCTAAAATTCTGCCCTGGCTCCCAGTTGTCTACTAGGCACAATTTAATATGTTGGTGTGAGTTCTTTGTATCTTTTGTATTAGTTTTGCAAGCCATCTTGACACCAATATTCCCTGTCCCATTTTTAAAATCCTTTTTAGTTCTGATTTTACCACATATCAGTTTGGGTAAGGAATACAGAATGCTTTCTGTCAAATTATCTTGTCAATCTTTTCCCAGAAGCTGTATAACCAATTGTTTCTTCTCTGAGATATTCTCTATTTGATTTATTAATTTTCTCATACAAATTAAATTGTGCAGATATGCTTCCTCTGTCACACAGTTGACTGGAATCAACTTCACAAGTGAAGAGGGAGAAACTCTCAAGGTAATACTCATGTAAGATACATAGCAAGAAAGAAAAACAGCTTCTATTGAGGGAACTCGTTTAACCTAGATACAGTTAAAATAAAATAAAATGTTAAAGTTAGCCTTGGTGAAGGAGCATTATGCAGATTTTAGGATAAACAGTCAGTAATCTGAGCTGAGATTTAGGATTTGAGATTTTAGGATAAGCAGTCAGTAATCTGAGCTGTTAAAAGGTATTAGAATAGCAATCTAAAGAACTGTTATCTTGAAAATGAATGACGTAGTATTTTACTTTGATCATCATGATTGTTGTATTATCAAACAAAGAAATCTCAGCTTATAGTTTCAGAAATCTGAAATAAAACCTTTTTCTACTTCTGTAATGTTCAAACAGAACATTTCTCAGAAAATATGGGGTCAGAGTTCAATAATATTGTGTTTATCTAAAATAAAATGAACATAATATTTATTTTTATATCAATTAAATATGCATTTCATAAATAATATGAATATATGTTTTATAAATATAAATATCATCAGTAGGCACATCCCCTTACAATTTACATGACCATTTGATGGCAGATTTGAGATCCTACAACAGTGGTTGCAGTTGACGGCAGAATTCACTTTATTATCAATTATGATGTGGAATATTTGAAATTGCATTCACAGCAACTTTCTTTTTGCTATTCAACAGTCTGGACATCTTTTGGTTACCTCCTGTCTCTTGTTAGAAAATTTCATAGTCCTAGGCTCATCCCAGCTTCTATCTTCAGAAAGGAACCAAATCAGGAAATTCTTGTTAAAAAGGTAAAGGTAAATGGTCCCTCGCACATATGTGCTAGTTGTTCCAAATTCTAGGGGGCGGTCATCTCTGTTTCAAAGCCAAAGCGCTGTCCGAAGACGTCTCCGTGGTCATGTGGCTGGCATGACTAAATGCCAAAGGTGCACGGAATGCTGTTACCTTCCTACCCAAGGTTGTCCCTATTTTTCTACTTGCATTTTTTACATGGTTTCGAACTGCTAGGTTGGCAGAAGCTGGGACAAGTAATGGGAGCTCACCCCATTATGCAGCACTAGGGATTTGAACTGCTGAACTGCCCACCTTTCGATTGACAAGCTCAGTATCTTAGCCACTGAGCCGCCATGTCCCTCAGTTAATCTACAGCCTTTAAATTTTAGAAAAGAATTATGTCTTTGCTTCACAGTCCTTGCCCAGAATTTTCTCATTGCAACTATTTTGAATTGGTGAGAAATTGCTCTGCAAATGCATGCACACACCATAAAGGAAGATGGATGATATAATAGGATGGGACAATAACTGAATGATCTTTGTCACTTTTCAATTGCTCAGCTGAAGAGAGCATTGACTGACTCGTGAAGTCTTTTGAGTTCCAAGAGTGAACAGCAATAAAAATAATCTCAAATTAATTTCAGGCTGCTTTCAAAGAATTGGGTGGATAGAAACCATAGCAATATAGAAGTGCTTTGTGTGTGAAGTGTACATGCTATTGCCAAACAAAGATGCTCATTTTTTTTCCCTGTAAATTAATAAATATCACCTTATTTATATTTTCTCCCCAACATTTAATAACAGCATTAAATTAAAAAAAAACTCATTAAGAAAATGGGAATAAAACAAAACAAAAAAATGAAAATGAAGGTAGAATCTACAAGGAATCAGACCATGATGAAAAACTTGAGCAAAACTTAATAACTACTATTGTTGAATTCCTTATGGACCAAGCAAATTATCTAAGGAAAGGATGAATTATTCCAATTTTAGGGATAAGCATTTGTTTAGAAACTTTAGGAGCTGATCTGCCATTTAGATTTATTTAGCTTCTAAATAATATTTAAGTTAGAAATTCTTGAGCAGATAGGAATCCATGGAATAGATTCAATAGTAATTTGATTTCATTAGAATAGGTGATCAAATTCTAAGTGGAATAGAAGCCAGACTTTCTTCAAAAGAATAATAAAAAAAAGTGAACAAGAGTGAGTGGGGATAGTTTGATAGAAGATTAATTTATGGACATTATTTTTAAATAGGCATAAATAATGAAGACAATCTTGAGTTGTAATAATGAGATTATTCAATTTAAAGTCATTTATGATCCAGTAGATATAAGTAAACATTTACATACTGTTACACAAAGAATGGATCTTAATATTGACTGAATCTTAATACTGACTTTCTATTTCATCTGTAGCATCTCTATTTTAGTTGTCACATAAATCATAAAAAACATCATAAGTGGCTATTAAAAAGTGTAACCAAATTCATAAAAGATTATAATTACTACATAAAGTCCATTAAAACATGCAACATATATTACTGAATAAACAAATCAGTTATGTGTTGTAAACTGTATTAAGTAGAAGGACCAGAATAGATGTTAAGCCGCAGATGCTGAAGAAGCATCTTGGATGAGAAGTGAAACATTTTCAAAAGAAAGAAAGAAAGAAAGAAAGAAAGAAAGAAAGAAAGAAAGAAAGAAAGAAAGAAAGAAAGAAAGAAAGAAAGAAAGAAAGAAAGAAAGAAAGAAAATCAAGTTTCCTTTTGAATGGTACTTTTGGGACAACCATGACTGGGATGACTGAAAATCTCCATAGATATTGATTCACCTCCCACCCCCAACAAAAATTAAAAGTAACTTCAGGAAGTTTCATATTTAAACAGGATGACTGTGGGGCATTGAACACTTAATTTCTGCTTCTTGGGCCATTTTTTATAGTAACAAATTGGATAATCTTAATTGGTTTTATATCTGGGGGAAAGATACATATATTTTTAGTATAAATTTATAAATTTAATATATATTATTTTTACTATTTTTTTTTAGTTTGTTTAGTAAGCTGACTATCTTATGATTTGTATGTTAAGAATAGAAATCTTGCATTGTTCCAGGTGACTTACTGGAATCCTTGGGAAGTGTAAATCAGTATAAAAGTACATGATATTTTAGAAGTTACATGCCAGAGATCACTCTGAACAGGTCTTGGTATATGTCTTAGAAACTCTTCATTCTTGGCGGATTTTAAATAATGCAATTAAACAGCATTATTTGAGTTATTGGTAATTTCCACATACGGGCCACTTAGAATGTCATGCTTCATGCTTTTTAAACAGGAAATCTTGTATTTTAATCTTTTTTCCCCCATGCAACTCAGCAGAGCTTCCTAATATGAAAGCTAAAGATTTCTATAGTACATTTAACAGCACTTTCTTTCATAATTAAATCCAGCCATGTCTTACTTCTTTGTAAGGGAGTTATTTTATAAAGGAGATAAATTCATGTGTCATGCTTACCCTTAATGTGTCTTGTTAGATTTAGGCTTAGTTTGCTGTGCAAATTTAAGCATTATGGATTACCTGCCTATCCGTGTTTCAAAATCCTGGTTAATGGAATCTTAACGAATATGTGTATTAAGCAAATAGTCTAATGTTACCTATGCTCTATCTTAGCTTAAACTTTGCTTTCTTAAAGTCCCTATCTGTTACAAGGCTCAATTGAAGTATTCTTTGTTAATTCTAGAAGAAATGGGATAGACAACCAGCAAACAAAAATACAATCAAAAGATAATAAATGATAATGTTGTTTTATCTGCCATTTCAGTATTGGGGTTTAGAAATTTAAAAATCAAAATAATATTATGTGGGAAAACTTGAATTAATTTATTAGTGTCTGTCTTCCCCGTGGAAGTGAATGGTTCAGACAGATGATATAAAGTCTGAATCAAAGATGATGATGCAATAAAATTCTCTTTTCTTTACCAATTAAAGATAAATTAATTACCAGATTTGGATGATATCCACTTGTAAGTTTTTAAATAATTCAAATGTGAAAGCATTCTTATTTTAATTTAAATGTTTACGTTATCTCTAAGAGTAGCCACTGTATAAGAAATTGGAAGAAAGACCAGTTTTTGAAGGTGATATGGGAAATTACAGTCTGGGTACCTTAATGTTTGCTTTGGATAAATGAGCCATAAGTTTTCTGTTGAAGAAGAATAAGCACAGTTCTGTCAAGATAAATATTATAATTTGTTTGAGATTATGTGGATGAGTAAAGGGATGAACTAGTAGTTGCTTCTTACTTGAACTTTCAAAAAAGGTGAAAGCTTTTGAATAAATATAATAGTCATGGAATGAAAGGATCTTTATTATATATGGTAAGAAGCAAAAAGAGGAAAAGAGTAGCAATAAATGATACATGGGTCTCGCAGAAAGATTGTAAGAAAACTTAATTTATGAGATTCATTATCCAACTAGACATCCTGGGAAAAGACTACTGTATATAAAACAAAAAAACTTGGAGGAAATAGATCTCATTCAACACGATTGACTTATTTCTATTCAACCTCACAGGCTGAGGGAGATGTTCAGATATCCCTTTCTTAGAGCCATCCTTGAACATTAAGAACCATAGGTGGGTTAATAATGTAATCTAATTATTCTGGGAATATCCTTAAGCATTTTGATCCTTCTCAATTTCTCAAAGGTATTAATTCTAATATAAAATACATTAATAGTCATCTTTCCTGACTTTCCTGAATGAAGTAATAAAAACAGTCCTTGATTACCACCCTTAGAAGGAAGCATAAAAAATAAATACATAAATAAATAAATACATAAACGAACAAACAAACAAACAAATAAACAGTATTTGGTATACAAATTTCCATCATTTTAAATTCGTAAAGCATGACATCTTCTGTGGCAATTCTAGTAATTCCCATTATCAAATTTGATGTTCAATCTAAGCAATTCTTGTCTTGGTCCCTCTCAGCCCCAAGCCTTGGTAATGTAAGGGACCTCTTACCTTCTCTTGATCTCTCCCACCTGCTTATCTTCCCCATCTCTTCCTTTCACCTGCCCTCCTTCCCACTGCTACCAGCTGCCTCTACCAACCAACCTTGCCCATTATTGCACTCAGTGTATCACATGCTGCTATTGCAGTGGTCCTTCTTTTGTGCCATCTTCTATCATTCAAGTTCAGCCAGAGCTTCTCTTGCATGCCGCCATCTGCCTTCATTTGTCCACCAGTCAGGTCTTCCAATATCTACCCCAGCCAGGGAGCACTCTGTGTAGGACCTCTGTTTGTGCACCAGATAGTGCTTCCTTTTTGCATCAGTTCAGGCATCCTTTTATGAAAGGAGATGGCACTCAAAAGAATGACCCAGCTGCACTGGATTGAAATAAGGACCCAGCTAGAAGGGTCTTTCTTTAGCACAGCTACTGACAGGACATTCTTTTAAGAAGCAGGCATCTTTTCTGAAAGATGGGCAGTATAGAAATGAAAGCCCTGACTGGCATGTGAACAGGGGTCCTAGCCAGCACACAAATGGAGGATCTGGGCAAGGTACAAATTCAGGCTTATAGCAGTATGAAATGTGATGGTCATGGCAGTGATGGGTATGGCCAGGCAGCAGGAGCAGCTGGTTGGCAATGGGTAGATGGTTGCCAAAAGGCAATTGTAAATATGGGTGAACCTGAGTTTTGTTCACATGACCATAAACCAGTGCAGTGGCAACATGAACTTTGGTCATAAGTCTCTTTGTTCAACACCATCCTCACTTTCAACAGTTGCTGAACAAATGGATATTAAGTGAGAACTAGCTGTAAGTGATACAATTGTAAGCAAATAATAATTTGCATTATTTATTTTTAAGAGCATTGCATGAACTGAAGTTTAAACTATACCCTATGGAAATACTTATGGCTTAGTTGAGCAAGATGTAAGATAGGGCACATAGTCCCACAATTTCAGATGTACTAGAGAAAGTAAGTTATTTATGGTAGTTATAGTTCCTTTAATTAATCATTGATTAATAATATTTTAGATTAATTCCTTTTTTGTTCCTAATTGTAACACAGGAGTCAATACATACAGTAGCTTGCATTCAGAAATTCTTCCTACAAGACACTGGATGCATTCTAAAAATTAAAGCAGCTTGAATTTGTCTACATACCTTTAACTTCCAGTTCTATAAATAAAGATCAATTTTACATAAGATTAAAACAAACAGATTTTATTTTAAATGTCAATAGCAATTGTCTTTTCAACTGTTTTCCACTAGCATCTTACAATATCAGATGTCAAGACAAAAAACATATGACGTAACACAGTTTACAGTCACTTACTTTCTGAAGAACAATAAAAGATGTCATCTTTATGTCAAGCAAGAAGATTGCATTATATATTAATACTGAGGGAACAACCCCAATAAGGCATGTGTTTGTTATTTTTGTAGGAAAATTCACCCTTCACATTTTTGGGTATGTGACACTTATTTTCATTTACAGTGGTATTATATGACATTTGAGAGAAATAACTCAAATCATGTGCCGTCCAATAAAAGATTGTTGTGCTGAATAAAATTTTATTCAGAACACAAAACACCTGAGAAAAACTTGCTTTCAATCACTTTGTATCCATGCAGACCAATAAGCACAAATTCATATATTTTATTTTGAAGTAAAAATTCAAAACAACTGAAATTCAAAGCAAAAGCCAACTGAAATGTCTCAGTAGCTTTTACACCAAATGCTAATAGTCAAGGACTTCATCTATGAATAGCAGAATTTTAGCAGTCCTAGCTGCTGAATTGTTCAAAAAGATGACTTGAAAATAGTAGCTTGAAAAACAGCCTGAAAATGGCCCAAAAAAGCTGGCTGCGAGAGGAAGAGAAGCCAGGTGAGCCAGACCCAGATGTGTCCCGGGTCCCCTCATCCCCGAAGCAGCAACCTCACACTCTTCCTCTCTCTGCTAGCCCCCTTCTTTGCATGGTATTGTCCAGAAACAGAGACAGAGAGGGAGAAGGGAGCGGCATTTCTGTATGCTCCCATTTCTGTGTGGCACTCTCCCCTCAATGCTAGTGGTTGCCGCTACCCCCTTCTCTCTGCTGGACAATCCCATGTGAAGAAGGGGGCTAGCAGAGAGGGAAGAGTGCAAGATTGCTGCTTCTGGGATGAGAGGACCCTGAAAGCATCTGGGTCCAGCTTATCCAGCATCTCTTCCTCTCACAGCCAGCTTTTCCAGTCTAGCATCATGGAGTCTCTCTCTCTCTCTCTCTCTTTCATACACACACACACAACAGTGAAAAGGATCTTTCTTTCCTACTGCCCCTGCCATCGGAGACCCCTGAATTCCCTCCCCAACCCTGCCTATCCCATAAAGGTACCACCCACACAAGTGACATAGAATTGACCATGCCCATTCAATCACATGACCCACCCAGCCACACCCACTCAGCTAAGCCCACCCAGACAGTCCATAGGGCAGAGAACCGGTTGTTAAAAAACTTGGAGCCCACCACTGCTTAGAATGTTTTCAGACATTGGACGAAGATTGTTCTTAGAAACTATCACGGTGCTTTTGAAAACTGATCCTATTTTGATTAAGGTGACGTGATTATTAATAAGCACACATTTTCTTTCTATGCGTCCCTTAAGACTTCAATCTTTTCCTGAGTGAAAAGACATTAAACACAGGTCCTAAATTTACCTAACTGCATCACTGCTCTTCTTTCTCTGGTAATACTATAGAGACAATATAGGATTATGTAATTGTTTTCAAGAACCTGGTGAAGCAAAGAAATGTCTATTGTTTGAATAATAAAGAGGTTGCAAAGGAAGAATCTATTGTTCTGCTGTAGCTGGGTGGAATACACTGTCAAGAGTATTTCCTGGTGGAGTATGCATTATGCTACTTTTTTTCCTAAAGCATAATAATGTTGCAATTCTAGCTTATTAAGAAGCAGCTATAAATGTTTATAATCAGAGGACTAAAGTATTGCAATCCCAATAGCTATTAAATGCACCTTTCAACAAGGAATTATACATGTAAAACAATCATATTGTATCTGCATCCCAATTATTTCATATACACTTGCACAGTACCTGGAGTGTTATGATCATTTATGTTTCCTGATGAAAGAAATTCCATTCCTTAATTTTATGTCCTACTTGAGGACTTCTTGGAAATATCTGTCATCTATTTTTTGGAAACTAGATACTATGCTACTGGACCCTTAATCTGTTAGAGTAAAGCTCTTCTTATGGACTTGCAAATGGACATAGTTTCTAATTATACCCGAGTAATTATTCTTTATAATTTCACTAAAGTTGTAACTTTTATTCTAATTTTTATGGAGTCCTTTTGGTTTTGTCCCTGTTCCTCAATCCAAACTTCACAGGGTTTTTGCTGTTTGGAGACAAAATGGAGGTAGAAATGCTATGTATTTTGCCTTGAGCTCCTTGAAGGAAAGACAGAATATACAGTCCATTAATTAAATAATCTAGTGGTAGAAATTTGATCCCTCCAAATTAAAAACCACAACAAAAGTTATGAATTTAGCCGAAATGGAAGCATCTTTAACCTATTATTGCATGGATTTTCAAGAGAAGAAATCTGCACATGTATGTATAACCCTATTACAAGTCAACATTGTTTGCCATTTGGCTCAGTATTTGCTTTCAGCCAAATGATGTTTGGATCTCTAGCTATTTATATTTTGGGGGTGAGGTTTTTCATTGTAGTGTTCAGTTGTACATTTTAAATATGAAATCATGGGATGATAGCATTGGAAAGAATTATTTAACCCAGTGGTTTTTAAAAAAATCTGTCAAGTTTAAACTGTGTGAACTTCAACTTCAAGACTTTCCCATCAGCATGCTGGGTGTTGGTCCACACAACTTAAAGTTGACAAGTCTGAAAAAACACTGATTTAGCCTTTCAAATCTACTTCCTGATAAGTGCAGTAATGTAGACTGAACCATCAGATTGATAGATGTATATCCAACCTTTGCCTAAAAACATCCTGTGAAGAGGAGCTCATTATCTCCTCAGTAATTGCTTCCTCAGTTTTTGCTTCTCAGTGCTAAATATATCCTGTTCTCTAATCTCTCCTTGTAAGACTTGGTTTCCACTCTTCTCATGATCTTTACTGCTTTTTCATTTTTTTAAAAAAATTGTGATACTCAGAAATGGAGTATTCAGGATGGGCTTCAAGCATAAGAAAGCTTAATTTTGTTTTTTTGAACTCAGGCTACAAAAAAGTTGTCTGTTTCAAAAATGTCCTCAGCTAGTCATCAAGCAAACAAACAAACAAACAAATAAACAAACAACCCAAAACCCAACTCTACCAAAAAGCAAAAGCTTGGCAGATTTCTTCAAAGTATTTTAATTAAATTCAAATTTTGGCAGAGGTTTCACTTGAATAGCAACATCTAAATTTATTTTTAATTCGATTCAGACCAGAGAGTCCAAATATCAGTTTTCTTTTGTCAATTGATCACAAATGGAGGTTTTCTAACATATTCACGTTTTGCATTTATTGATAGGAAGAAAAATTTCCACTAACTTAATATTGGTTTAACTGTTAACTCATCATCATTAATAATTGTATGAATACAGAACATGGCTGGGTCAGAACAGGACAAGTTTCCGCAGCCAACTTACCATGTAACAACTCACCGTAGGACAATCCAACAATTCAATTTAATTATTTAAAATAATTAAGAAATATTTTAATTTTGGTCATTCACATTTCATTTTGTTTCTGCTTTTGCATCCTTGATTTAGTGATTCAATTCAACCATTTGTTCAATATTTGTGTAACTCTTGTCCCGTGGTGAGTTGTCCCACAGCAAGTTGGCCATAGCGACTTGTCCTGCAATGAGTTGGCCAGGATGTGGCAAGTTGCCCATGGTGAGTTGGCAGATGACTTGGCCATGGCGGGTTGGCTAGAGTGAGTTGTCCTAGAGCCTAGTTGGGTAGTTTTGGAAGGAGACAACTTATTGTCCCTGTTTGTTGTTGATGTTAGTTGCGAAGTCGTGTCCAACCCATCGTCACTCTATGGACAACATTCCTCCAGGCCTTCCTGTCTTCTACCATCCCCGGATATCATTTAAGCTCACACCAACCGCTTCAGTGATTCCATCCAGCTACCTCATTCTCTGCTGTCCCCTTCTACTTTTGCCTTCAATCGTTCCAGGCATTAGGCTCTTCTTCGGTGAGTCTTTCCTTCTCATTAGGTAGCCAAAATATTTGAGTTTCATCTTTAGTATCTGGTCTTCTAAAGAGGAGTCAGGGTTGATGTCAACTTGCAAAGCTTTCAAGTTGCCATGAGCAGGAGGGAGGGAGAACTGATGGATCTGATTGATTTCCCTAACTGAAACTACATTCCACCAATGTTTTCTTACCACAATCAGTAGGAGAGTGTTGGGTTTCACAGCCAGCCAAAGTGGTTGATTGGAGAATGTGATTTATGACATGGCCAGGGAGGAGGGAAGAGGCAGGGTCATCAGGGAATGTAAATCTATGTGGGATTAGTTTTAACTGCATCTGAATATTGCTGAAATGGTGCTCCTAATAAATGACTGTATATCTTTTGAAGTTTGGCTCGTGGCTCATGAATTAATTAGGGCATCTTTTGGAAACTTCACAGACAGTTAGAACTAATCCCACGTAGATTTACGTTCCTCTAGGATTGACTGGTATGATCACATTGCAGTCCAAGGGACTCACAGGAGTCTTCTACAGCACCATAGTTCAAAGACCTCAATTCTTTGATGCTCAGTCTTCCTCATGGTCCAACTTTCACAACCTATTGTCCCTACACGATGTCTATTGTTTAGCATTTAGTAGTTACCGGCAATACATTATTTGAATCTATGCAGTTTTAAACAGGGATACCCTACTGTCTACTCTCTATCATGGTTTCTAAGCAACTGCCCCAAGAGTTTGCTTGTAGGTTATTCTGCTACATCTGTACTATGCCGATAAGATCACCATCTTCATTTTCTCAATTAACCATAATTTATCCAGTGTACTAGATATCTGCAACAAAGGAGAAAACACTTCTGCATCCTCTGTTCTTCAAACACAATTGTGTCATATCTCTTACCACCTTTGAGTATTTGCCTTCTTCAAGGACAGTTTTTCTTCTTGCACAAAGAAAAGAATGTGCTGTTTGATATGTAAGTAGAGTTTAAAGTACAGAAGAAATATCAACAATTAATCTACCTGACTCAAATGGATTTTATGTGCATTATGATAGATTTTTCAAATGTGATTTCAACACATTATTCATCATTTCCATTCTGTCACAAGATGGAATTTGCCAGGAAGCATAGCTGAGTAGATGCTTACTGTATTATATGTGATGGTGAAGGACGTGTATAACTCTAACTTGTCTAAGTGCAATTTGGCCTGAAGTTCAGAAGAGATCATTATTGCTCATCAAATTATATTCTTTAAGAACATTGCTATGTAACATTTAAAATCTTTATATAAATGACCTTGATAAAGAGAATAAATTGAGCAATAGTATCACCCAGTGGACAAAGAACAGAAGCAGGAACTTATTTTCAAGTACATTGTGCATAGTAAAACAACAACAATATGGTCTATCACATATACATACCTACAGAGACATATTACCATTTCCAGATATTATATCTAAATATTGAAGAATCTATTCTATATCAGTTATTTATCCTGATACCTATTTAGCAGCTTTGAAATCAATTATACAATTATTCTTAAATGTATACATTGATGATCAACATCATTCATGTTGCTGTCTTCTGATTAGCCTCTATTTGTTTTATTTTGAGAAATATCTGTGTATTTGTGTATACAAATATGTGTATATGTGTTTATTGTCTCTCTTTTTAAAATCCTGTTCTGGCTCCTAGACATGTTCAGCAGTTTGCATATGTAAGAATTAAATGTATGTTAAAGGCATACAACAAGTCCCATATACAACATCTCTGATATACAGGATACTCTAAAAACATTTGTGGAGCAGTACTTATTGATTCCATTCCAGTGATAGCTTTCATTTCCTTCAAAAGCTGAGGCAACTTGCATAAATTTCCACTCTAATCCTGTTCTCACACTTTGAGACTCATTAAGCAAAGAACTAATGGCTAGTCCAAATCACATTGTGAGCTTCATGACTGAACTGAGATTTGAATCTGGGTTTCCTTAGTCATAGTAAAGCCTGTATTATAATTTCCTACTAATCAGGAATAGGTTTAATTTCTTCTACATATTTCAGAAGAAATATCTCTGGGGACATGAGGCCTTACTGCACTATTCTTTGCAGGTTCAGAATCTAAAGTATGCTACAGATGGAGAAGGGTTTGCAATAGGAACCAACTTTGATCTTTGTCAGACATCAAAAGTATTTGGAATATCAGAAGCCAGCTGTACTTCAGTGATTAGTCAGAGTTTTTTCATAAGCAAGATCCTAAACTGTCAATAAATCAGATATCTGATACAGCTGAGAAACTGTAAAAAAATTAGTTTTAAACATAGTGGAGACTAACCTAGGCGGACCAATAAAGCATCTTAATTTGTGCTCTGAACTTAATTTTTAAGGTAAAAAGAAGAGGGCAGGAAGAAGACAGTAAAATAATTCAAGTATCAGAAACAATTAATCTAAACAAAATTTGAGGTTAATAAGTTTTTACATTCTTTACATTCCTCCCTGAAAGTAGAAAGAAAAACAAAAAGTATTCCATCTATTAACGATACAGCCCAGATAACAGTCAAGAACACTTCATTTTTAGAAGTTAAATAGAAATGAATGAATGAATGAATGCACAATTAATAGTGCAATTTTATACATGCCTATTCCAATAAAGCTTCTTTGTTTTCACTTGGGTTCACTTACAGTTTTCTTTGCATCAGCCTAAATCAGTAGTACTAAAATTGTTAGAAAGATGCAGTCCTACACAGTGCATAAATATACACACTGACCTGGCAATAAATGTCACTAAATTCAAAAGAGTCTACTATTGAGGTAGCAGAAATTGAATTGTTATGCAAATGCTTAAGTCATGCCTTCAAATATCTATAGCAGAAACTGTGATTGCCAAAATGTGAATTTAATATAAAATAAGGCTGCTTTATTTTCTAATAGGAATAGGAAAAAAGTCATAAATATCATATATTCAGATGATTTATATGTTCAGTGCAATCATTTGTAAATAACATTAACTCACTGAGCTCCTAAGCGATATAATGAGATAAATATCCATTAGGTATAATAATTCAGTTACTTGAAATTAATCTGTGAATATCTCCAGATGGCCTGCTATTACCATGTATCTCACAAGGTAGTTTATCATGTTGACCAAAAAAGCTAGTTATTTCAAAGTTAAGGAACCGTAAAGAATCCAGCAAGCTTTTAGCATTTTAATACTGTTTTAACACTAATGAAAATTCATTCAGATTAAATCCAATGATTTTTATATTTGCCCCATGTTTTTTCTATTATATTATTTACTTAATGTACCATTTCTCATATTATTTAATAAGCCAGGATATTTCACATTTGTAGGCTTCCTGTCCTAAAGATTGTTGTATGTATAGTTTGGTGTGTGTGTGTGTGTGCATGTGTGTGTTTGCAACCAACGAAACTTCTAGATAGATTTTCAATCTGTCCCTGGGCTAGCTACATTTTTAAAGTAATATGGCTGTACATATAGTCCTCTTTCTATGGGTTTTCAACTATGTTTGCTCAGACCTTCCCATTCCTGCTGCAATATGGAGATTGGATAAGTCTATCAGCCTGTGCTGAGCTAAAGCATGTGTGCAGTTATGATACATAGGCTGGTATTATTATTTGAACATTAGATGAGTGAAGCCTCAATAGAAGGAAATGTGAGACACAAGGCTGAGACATATACTGATGTTCTCATTTCCATTAGGCCTAAAGTAAATAGGCTGAACTCCTGATTCATGTTTTCTGTAGATCGCATACATGAATATAGGGTGACTTTTGATTCTGACTTTTATATGCCCTTCAACTACTTTCACTGCATTCTTGGCCCAATAAACTTCATTCTTGCACTGAGCTGCAAAGCCTGAATGTACATTTTTTGCCTAAAGTGGAGTAAAGCTCTTCCTAACATTGGGACAATAATCAGAACTCAGATACAGACTTTCCAATTCCATTGGTAAAATCTAAGACTAATTGGGTAAAAGCATGCATATCAATGGTGGGATTCACTTACCTTCCCTACCGGTTCGCAAATGTGAGCGCACTTGCACGCACTCACTCCGCTCACATGCACCTCATCTGCACATGCGCACGGTCTTCTTTGCATGCATGGTGGGCGTGTGTTACGTCAGGTCGGGTGGACGGAGCATCCCGCCATCGCTGGTACTGGTTCATGCAATCCAGAGAGAACCAGCTGAATCCCACCACTGATGCATTTGTAGGTAGCATAGAATGCACAGAGATTGAGGGCGACCCAATATTCTGTTATTTATGTTGCTTCATGTGAACTGAACCTGTTGCCTACTCCATTCCCATGCTTCTATGGAAGCTCCGAACTTCTGCTTGGATAGCGAGGTGAAATATGGAGATATACTACATACAAATATACAGGTTTCTAAACATAAACAGATGGACATTTGAAGAATGGGAATGAAAAAAAAATCAGTTTTCTTCTCTCACACACATTCCTCAGATGTGCATCTGAAAGTATGAATATGGGCAACATAGACTGCTGAAGGTGGAGAAGAGGTGAATATATGACTGATTACAAGTAAAAATTCATGTCTGGGCTTTCACTGTGGCTAAGAAATGTATTAGATGAGGTGACAGTCTGTGAAAATTTACAATATGCCTCCCTCCCTCCCTCCCTCATAGGATATTAAGCATATTAATTTTAATGGAATATGTGTAAAACCTATGCCATATTTAGGATTCAGTTAAAAATGGCCACAGTTAAAAATGTGGAGGTATGAATATTTCCAGCAGTCCCATCTTTTCCCATGATTTGATGACAGTTTGAAAGGGCAGTTTTAGACAGCTTATAGACATGCTCATGTCTACGCTCATATTCCTTTTCAATGTGAAACATGTTTTCTGAATTATTTCCAAAGTACCGTGCCTTCCCCAGAGGGGTTAATGCAATAATTAGATACGTTCAGATTTTGAAGTGTACAGCTATATTAACAAACTAACATGGAACAACTTTAACCTCCCTTCCAATGAATGCCATTTTTCTGAATAGAATTTATAGTATTTGATGGAGATGATCCTAGACAATGACATTTTTAATAAGTTGATGTCATTTCACAGAAGATGCTTGTGTCCAATTCTGGGAGTTCTTCTTCCACTACAATTTATAACACATAATTTTAATGAAGAACCTGCAGATTTGCAAAACTCAGTTTGTTTGGTTCCAAAATATTTCAGCAGGAAAAAAAAATCTGAAGCTTGCAGATTCTATGCAATGTTGCAATTCACTATACTTGTAAATGTCAAAGGTAAAGGTTCCCCTTGCAGCTATGTGCCAGTCGTTCCCTAGGGGGCAGCGTTCATCTCTATTTCAAAGCCGAAGTGCCAGTGCTGTCCGAAGACTTCTCCGTGGTCATGTGGCCGGCATGACTAAATGCCAAAGGTGCACGGAATTCTGTTACCTTCCCAACCAAAGGTGGTCTCTATTTTCTACTTGCATTTTTTACGTGCTTTCGAATTACTAGATTGGCAGAAGCTGGGACAAGTAACAGGAGCTCACCACGTTATGCAACACTAGGGATTCCAACCACTTTCGATTAACAAGCCCAGTGTCTTAGTCACTGAGCCACCACGTCCCTCTACAAGTAGGTCCCTATTATTAAATCACATTGTGCTACTGTAAAATAAGGCATGGCAAATTTACTTTATATCCCTTTCAAATTAATGCAATGGTGCCAGTATAAGTTTTCATTTGTTTCTATGTTTTAATGATGAGAAAACTAGCATGGGAACCTAACATGCATTCCTGGAGATGATTCTGCAGGATTAACAGCAGGATTAGTTAGTAAATCACAAATGCACCTATTTAAATAGGCACAGAATTGCTGACTAAAATCTTACTAAATATATTTGACATAAAAACACTATAGGTAAAACACCCCTAAATTCAGAGTTTTCCCCCCACCAAGGATGTACAGTATTTCACTAATATTTTTTTCCATTTCTCTACTTTTCCTGGTTTTACCTAAAATTAAACACAGACACACTAAACTGAATAAAAATAATGAATGAAAGCAATGCATTCCACTTTGCCGAAGCAAAGTAGCAAAACATTGCTTCCCTGTGGATTTGCACAAGTATTTGCCTCAAACCCAAGGAATGTGTATAGGTGTATCTGTGTTTGTGTGTGTGTACTGTGTATGTATGTATGTATGTATGTATGTATGTATGTATGTATGTATGTATCTATATCGATCTATCTACCTGCCTGTCTGTCTGTCTATTTATCTACCGTGTTTTCCCGAAAATAAGACCCTGTCTTATATTTTTTTGAACCCTGAAATAAGCTCTTGGCCTTACTGCCATGTGTTCAAAAGCCTGATTGGACTTATTATCAGGGGATGTCTTATTCTGGGGGAAACAAGGTGCCTGCCTGTCTGTATATGTCCATGAAAATAGTGAGTTCCATATAGGAAACAAGAAACCTATGCAGACTTTCTAATGCTCCACTGTTGTCAAGGAGATTTATTTTCAAAGAAATTATGTGCAGAATTATGATGTAGAATTTCTGCACAGTTTAGCAAAGCTGGATAATTATATAACATCACTGGTTAGCCAAGCTTTATTGCACTGGTGTAATAAAGAAATTTATTACACATATATCACCACTGCTATAGCAGAACTTCTTAAAGCTACTGAGAAAGCACTCATATTGTATGTTATGGTGGAGTGGAGAGAGGGAGGGCATAGTGATCCACTAAGTATGCTGCATGGTTTCCTTCTGCCTTTTTTTTTTTTTTTTTTTAGCAAAAAGGGTTTCAACTATCAGGAACTGGTATGAATTTCTGTGCTAAGAATATTACATTCAGAAGTATTTCATGTCACAGCCAGCTGGTCACCAGAAAGAAACAAGGAGAATACTTTGGGTTGCACTGGTCTGAAACGATTTTGTTCCCTTTATCAAGTAATGCTGTCTTTTTTTTCTTTTTTCTTTTTTTAGTTTTTAATTTAGAAGGATGTTTGGACATAATACATTTATCACTAATACACTGACGTTCCTCAGCTGCTCCACAATCTTATCTTCTGATGATATAATTCCAGATATCGTGGAATGGTTGTGCAAAAACTTGGAGATGACCTTATTTCTAGGAAGGTCAGTGAATGATTTGAACTAGCAAGCTCAGTTCTTTATTGGTGATAATCCAAAACTTTCATAATCTAAAAAAAATCTAATCTAGAAAATAGCTAATGGAGGAAAGCAAGTGCCAACAGTGACTTAATTGATTGTTTCTCAAGAACGGCTACTCTTTTAATAACAGTTGTGCTAACCAAATTCAGATTATTCTTATTCTTATTATTTAAATTTATATGCCAGCCAACTCCCAGTAACTCCAAGTAGTTTACAAATTATTTATATTAAGACATTGGAAAAGTGATATAATTCCAGGTGAATAGGTAAATCACAAATGTTGTTTTTGGAAAAAGCAACATTTTACCCCTTATCAAGGGATACAAGCAATGTATGTTACTATGCCAGAGATTCTGTGATATCATTCAGTAATGTCTTGCATTGCAGGTATCATAGCAGCATTGGTAAATCAGTGACTTTTGACAAGGATAAAATATAAGTCAATTGGTCTTAACTTTAGATCAATTGATAGACACGAAGATGAATTTTTAACATACTTATATTAGGAGCCCCAGTGTTGCAGTGATTAGAATGCAGTACTGCAGGCTAACTCTGCCCACAGTCTGGAGTGTGATCCTTGCCAACTCAAGATTGACTCAGTCTTCCATCTTTTTGAGGTTGGTAAAATGAGGACCCAGATTGTTGGAGGCAATATGCTGACTCTGTGAACTGTTTAGAGAGGGATAGAAAGCACCGTGAAGTGGCATATAAATCTAAGTGTTATTGTGATTAAGAGACAACCATAATCCATCAGATATAATATTTATGATTATATTTGTTATATTTATTAACAACATTGTTTGGACCAGCAGCAGTTTCATCTCTCATTATAACAACTTGTTAAATATTTAAAACTAAAAAAAAGAAAAAAACCCTATAATTTGTTTTTATATTTATCAACAAATTTGATATGCAGATGTTAAGAAATGACTGGAATAAACAACTAAAGGTTCCTTACACTGTCTAGATAATTGGAGAGTGTCTTAACATTTATAGAAGAGGGTCAATAAACCTCAAATTACAACTTATTGCAACAACACCACCAATAAAAAAAAAACTTAGAATTTATTGGACTCCAATATGTTTGTGTAGAAAAGGACTGTCAAAAGCAGCACTTTGTTGGAGGTATAATAAGGATAATGCTTCTTTAAAACATGTTTCTACAATGTCCTATACTTACCAAGTTTGGACAGAAAGTAGTAGATTATATAAATATGATTGTGCAACCAAAGCTACAATTTTCAGAGGATAATATTCTTTTGAACTATATATGGAGTATATGAAATTTGACAGCTGGACAATGTAAGTTGATTCTCTGTGCCCTTACTATGGTTGAAAGTCTGGTACTGCATCACTGGAAAAATAAATGTACAGGTCTGTTTATTCAATTGATTGAAGACCTGATTGCACTTGCCATTTATGAGTAGATTAATTACAGATGGAGACTTTGTATAGGCAAGTACAATGAAATATGGGACAGTAATACAGAATCTCCTGGATTTTTAAAAAAGTAATATAAATGTATTAGAACTATATTCATATTTGAAATTATATTAGGGAGAGAATATAATTATAACTGTTTATTGCTATAATGCCACATATTTTCTCTTCGTCTTCCACTGTTTTGTTAGAACAATTTTACCTTTTTTTGAATTAATTAGAAAGCAATAAAATATAAATAGAAAGGTAGATAATTTCTCTTTTCCTTCTTAGTTTGTTTATTTCATTTGTACATTTTTATTTAATTTGTATGTTCTTTATTCAATTTGTACGGTAGAAATGCCTTGAGACTGCAATGCACTTTCCTTTTGCATTTTGATTCTTTTCTCGTGAATGTAAGACTACACACCACTTGATCTGTGACAAAATCATTTTGCCAATATTATAGCCCTATGGTCACTTTCAGCAAAAATATCTGGTGGGGAGGACTAATTGTATTTTTTTTTTAAAAAAACTTTTTTTTAGATTACAGACTGTTTTGTTTAAAAAGTTAATAAAGATATTAACTTAAAATAATGCATGAATTCTTTAAAGCAATGAAACAAAGAGAAGGGTAGAGTGATAAAATTGGATGGGAACAATGAAAAACTACCAGATTAAAAACAGGCTTTATTCATCCATGCCAAAGGTCTGGGCAAATGGCCAGGTCTTCAAGGCCTTTTGAAACACCAGCAAAGTGGGGAATTATTCATATCAAGGGGGGAACCTCATTGCAGAGAGCAAGCACTGCTTATAGGGAACATGATAGATGGCATTATTAATCAAAGAAACCCAGAGTATGCCAACCCTGCCAGACTGAATTGGCTGGGCAGATACTATGGGAGATAGAAGGTCCTTCAATTAACCAGGGCCTATGTTGTTGTTTTAACTGAATAAGACAAATGCTATAAGTATATTAAATGCAAAAAGAATTATTTTAGAACCTTCATCTATGAGTTCAGCATGGCAATATATGGTTGAAGCCACATCTATGCAGGCTTTAACTGCCGCTTGTATTCTTGCATATTTTCTTTCCTAAACATTTGTGCACTGTTTCATATCAAGAGCTGCTTTGCTTGCACAACTACATAGCATTCAGCTAGCAGTACGTTAGTTGCAATTGATAAGCTTTGCTGCACTTGCTTCAGTGCACAAATTCAATTCATTATAAAGGTTATAACTAGTAACTAGTAAAGAATGAAAGGATTGGTTTCCCTTCAGTACATTCATTGCAAGCAAACTCACCTATTTCAACCTGATCCCCAAGAGAAATATTATTCATCATAATTGGTTTATTTCTTAATATATAAGAAGCCTGATAAGTAATTGGCAATTCTTCCTCATTACCTTATAGTATATTAGGTCAATATGAGACTGAGGATCAATTTCAATCAGTCAATATCAGTTTCATGTGATTTTGTTTATGTATAAATTTTACACACATTTGAAAATCTTTATGCTTTGTCCACTAATATTTAGAGTTTTCTATAGTGCTTCATTAATGTTAGCTTTTAAAAACAAAACTAATCCTAATGTAAATATAGCATATAGTATTTTGATAGGTATAGGACTTGGATGACATTTCTGGATTTCAAACATAAGTAAATTTGGGCCTAATTAAGTTTTAGATGGGAAATTTCCCTGGAATTTTATAGCTTTAAACTAGACTGGGATTTCAGAATCTACTAAATGTCCTAAATGGTCAGTGGCAAAACTCTTCTATCCTGCTGCCAGAAAGAGGGGGAAAAAAAAACATGGTCTGTTCATGTAGTCATAAGTTTGATTTATGGTCAACTTTAGCTTTTAGCTATATAATATATAACTTTAGCAATATATCATATATATTTTTTGGGACTACATTTTTTTCCCTATGTATGGGGGAGTGTGTTGTGCCAATGTCTGAAAAAGAATGATATACAATATCAAACTCTCCATACACAGAAGAGTTCCATATAATGGATTGTGCCACAGTATTCACAAAGAAATCAATAGCCTTTCATTTTTTAAATAGTATTTGACTAACTTAATACTAATAGTGTTGGTATATACTCATTTCCTTGAGGCCTCCCAACAGATAAACTGAATAAACAGACAAATATCAGAGTCTGCACTGAGTAATGAGTTGAATTAGATCATTCTTCATTGAGCAGTGAGTTGGATTAGATGACCTATACATTCTCTCCAATTCTATGATCTAAAACTTTACATTAATATAATGTTAATAAGATTAATCTTTAATACAGAAAATGTTAAGCAGTTTGTTATTGCCTCTCCCTTTCTGATGCAGTCTAATAGAGGACACATTTTGAAATGCCAAGAATCTTGACCCTCTTTCAGACTTTAAATAGGTTTGTCTCACAACTATGTATTGAATAAGTCATGGAAAGAATCAGGCTTAATTAAAGATGACAAAGGAATTGGGAGAAAAGATGCATGGTGTAGTAATCAGGGTAATGAGATCAGAATTTCTTCTCCTACCAATCCAGTACAGCAGAAATGTAATCACTGGTTCTAATGCCAATGATGAGATAAATCAGCATTGTTTTCATATCTTATAGCAGCATTCCTATTTTCTGTCACAGCATTTCTGCCAAGAATTCATAAAGGAACTTAAAAAAGTGGTCTTGGAAAATGAGTGGATGAATTTGGTTAGCACAAATTTCATCTTTTGAATTTTCACACGTATAAAACTATCACCAAGGGAGAAACTGGTAATTATTCCCTTAAGTTAGAACCAGTGCCTTTTGTTAGAATAAAATCCCAAAAGGGAAGCCAGCAATAATTAGACATGCTAGCTACTGCAGTTGGTGGGCCCTGGCAAACAATACTCCAGGATTGTTCTTTACTCTTTACACTTTTTGTTGTGGAATCACTGTACAACCATTGAATCAGAGATTCTCTTTTTGACAACCACTGCTGTTTCCGCTTTTATTTCTTCTAAAAACAGTGACTTTCTACTTGGCCTTTGCAATGGCTTTTATGTAAACAGATCAAGGCGCTCAGACAGTGGGAAGTAAAACTGTTTCAGAATCTTATCAGTGATGCCATATTCTTGAAGGGAAGGCCATTTAACGACTTTTTACATTTTTATAGGCAATATTGGATGGGAGGCAAGTGTCCATTTACGGGGTTACCTAGCATCTATGCTTGAAATATATATATATATATATATATATATATATATATATATATATATATATATATATATATATATGTGTGTGTGTGTGTGTGTGTGTGTGTGTGTGTGTGTGTGTGTGTGTGTGTGTGTGTGTGTGTTTTTCCGTTAAGCCAGGTTTCTCCTACATAGGCAAGATTTTTCTGGAACCACAATTGAGCGAAATCACATTCACTACATTCTGGGTTCTTTCTCCATTTTTTCACTCTGGCAGCAAACAGAATCTTGTGCTGCATTCTGGGAGACCTATATTGTGTGTGTGTGTGTGTGTGTGTGTGTGTGTGTGTATGTAGGTCTTTGGTTATTCGGGTCTTCTCCCGTGTAAAATTGGAAGTGTCTTGGCGATGTTTCGACGAAGTCTCATTCGTCATCTTCAGACTGGTGTTCTCGGCTTCATGCTTCCAGGAGCTCCTGTTCATTTTCAGATAGAAAAACGCCCACACAGCATGAACAAACGAGACAATACCTCCCACCTACCAGCCATTTGGAAACCCGCACTTATTGACAAATGAGTCCCTAACACGATGAATGACACCAGACACACACTCACAAGAGCCACACAGGATGTCACCACCACACATCCACACAGAAAGCAGACTCAAACCCACACTGATAATGAGGCACAACGAAGGACCAGAAGCCAGACCGCAGCTGCATCATTAGCCACTTTTAACCCCTCCAATTCATACATCAATCAGACCGACACCCACCATGAAGAGCTCTCACGGCCACAAACATGAAGCCAAACAACAACAACGCAGCTCACCAGCTCAAATCCCCCTGCAACTCAGACTAAGCCGAGCACAACCAAGCCCCCACCCAAACAGAACACACCCCCAGCCAATCAGAGCACAACCAACCCCCCATCCAATCAGAGCACAGCCAAGCCCCTAACCAATCAGAACACAATCAGAACTATAAAACACCTTGATTTATGTAGGAAAATCCTGGCATAAAGAATGACACACATAAAGACCTACGAAAATAAAACAATAAATATTTGACTGTTACAGGGCGGAGTCAAGAAAAGGGGGTGTGGCTGGCCGAGGAAGGCAAAAAAGCCAGAAATAGATCTATCCCAGTCTCCCTCAGAAATTCAAACAGATAGCAAAATGGCTGTTGTAATTTTTAAGAAGGCCTAAAGGCTGGTGAATTGAGATTTCACTGAAAATTACGCTATAAAACATCTTGATTTACATAGGAAAATCCTGGCATAACGAATGACACACATAAAGACCTACGAAAATAAAATAATAAATATTTGACTGTTACAGGGCGAAG
This sequence comes from Masticophis lateralis, assembly GCA_030761175.1. NCBI lineage: Eukaryota > Metazoa > Chordata > Lepidosauria > Squamata > Colubridae > Masticophis > Masticophis lateralis. Next base: position 104,596,434 of record JAUDYJ010000002.1, read on the forward strand.
TCAAGAAAAGGGGGTGTGGCTGGCCGAGGAAGGCAAAAAAGCCAGAAATAGATCTATCCCAGCCTCCCTCAGAAATTCAAACAGATAGCAAAATGGCTGTTGTAATGTTTAAGAAGGCCTAAAGGCTGGTGAATTGAGATTTCACTGAAAATTAGGCTATGAAACATCTTGATTTACGTATAAAAACTCCTGTCATAAAGAATGGTTTGAATCCCTAGTGTCACGTAATGACGGTGAGCTCCCGTTACTTGTCCCAGCTTCTGCCAACCTAGCAGTTCTAAAGCATGTAAAAAATGCAAGTAGAAAAATAGGGGCCACCTTTGATGGGAAGGTAACAATGTTCCATGCACCTTTGGCATTTAGTCATGCCGGCCACATGACCATGGAGACGTCTTCAGACAGTGCTGGCTCTTTGGCTCTGAAACGGTGATGAGCACTGCCCCCTAGAGTCGGGAACGACCAGCACATATGTGCAAGGGAAACCTTTAACACACACACACACACACACACACACACACAAGCCTATATGACTTTTCTTTTCTAAGAAACATCTTATCTCAGTTCTTCTGGGCTTTCCATTTACAGCAAAAATCTCTTCTGTGGCCTTTTCATCTCTTTGAGTTTGTGTGATCATCAAAACTTCGGCTGAATTCTAGTTATGGTAAAATCAGTAAGAGTTGGCTGAAATATAAAAGTGAGGTTATCAGTCTCTATTAAATGAATACGCATTTTTTCATGGCCTGATTCCCTACACTTCTCTCTCTTTAGTAATGAATTTACTTCAGGCCATGGGTAAATTAACATTGCAAAGCAAACATTAAAGAATAAGAATCATTGAGGCTGAAATATACTTTTTTCTACAAGGAGTAGGAGAAAGCTTATTTTCTTCTTTCTTTTTGACCAAACACATCTCTACAGATTAATGCCTTGAAAATGAAGCCGAGCTGCCTTGTAGTTTCTTCAATTTTGAAATTATAATTGCTTTGTGCTTTTTCTGGAAAGATGGAATTCCAAAGCGGGCCAAAACAGTGTTCTCACTACATTGCAACACACACACATACACACACACACATTCAAGAGATGGGAACCCTGGTGACTGGTTTGCTTGCAAAAAGTAACAGTGTGCTTATAATTCATGGCCAACAGTGTTCAAATGCATTTCAAACATTGTTTATGCCTTTAGGCAATATTACAACTTTTAATATTAAAGTCTAGAGTGTACCTATAAATAGCTTTGTGAAAAACAAGTTTACACAAAGCAGCTGAAATTCCCAGGCTGTTCATTCTTACATTTCTAAATGGTGCACAGCCACTGGCTCTTAGGAAACCAATCCCTGCTTAGCAAGATCTCAGACTGATATTTTAAACTGCCAATGATATTTTAACTTAACAAAGTAAGAAAATGCCACAATGGAAATAAGGGAAGCTATAAAAGTCACAATTAAACACATGCACATACCTTCCCTTATAGCCATTGATATGAATAATTTCAAATGGTAGTTTACTATCTCTCATATTCAAAATTGTATTGGTTAAAAATGTGACAGACTTTCTGTAATATTGACTGTCATAAATTGGTCTGATGTGTCTGCCTAGCTACATTTTTTTCCCTACCGGTTCTGTGGGTGTGGCTTGGTGAACTCAATGTCACTCGTGGCCACATCCACTCAGTCACATGACCCCCACCTCCACCACCAACCCATGCCCACAGAACCTGGTAGGAAAAAAATGTGTGTATGAGCACCAGAAGGGCTCATAGTGAATGCTGTGGCAGAGAGAATTCAAACTTTTCTCCCTTCATTCACAGCAGAGCTTCTGCTCCCTTTATGGTCCCCCCCCCCGGCCCCATCCTTCCTGGGGATTACTTTAAAGGGACAGGCTGCAGCAGCTCCGCTGTGAATGAAAGGGAGAAAAGTTCAGATTCTCTCTGCTGCAGCATTTAACATTGAATGCTGTATGGCAGAGAGAATCCGAACTTTTCTCCCTCCATTCACAGCAGAGCTACTGCTTTAAGGCCCCCACCTGGCCCCCTCCGTCCCGGGAGTCAAAGTACCTTAAGGGACAGGCTGCAACAGCTCAGATGTGAATGGAGGGAGAAAAGTTCTCTCTGCTGCAGCATTTAATGTTGAATAGGTTGAGTGGCTGAAAGAGGCAAATGACCAGCAGGAAGTGGTGAGCAGCGACCAGGTGAGTGGGAAGCCAGTCAGGTGTGGACAGGTGTGGACAGGGTGAACCAGGGATTCAGTGAACCAATCTTCTCTACTGGTTCTCCCGAGCCAGTTCGAACCAGTTGAATTTCAACCCTGGTATGAGTGTATGTATGTATGTATGTATGTATGTATGTATGTATGTATGTATGTATATAGGATCTATTGCTTCTGGCAAGAATCCCAATTTTCTTCTCACTTATTCTCTTATATATCGGTATTAAAAAATAAGCAGTTTCTTGAGGGAGGGGGGAGGGGGGAGGGAGGGAGGGAGGGAGGGAGGGAGGGTGCCCCCCCCCAAGAATGAAATATTTTTGGCAATATTAAAAGAAACAGAATATTATATTTCCCCAAAGGGAGAAATGTTCTTAAAGACAGAAAGTAGACTCAGTCTTTCTTAATAGCCCCCCTCCCCCAGCACAGATATTTTGTAAATGGGCCAGCCTTTTTACAAAAGCCTTCAGCTCCAGGGTGATGGGATTAAGAAGAACAGGACATGATCCTTTAGGACATAATAGGATTAACCTACTACCATTTAGCAGAAGACACAGAGTTCACTACATTGCACAATCTCCTAAGAGCATTTGAGACATTGCACAGCCCACCTAGCAGCATCTCTGAAATGTATAAAAATCCATTAATGTACTCATTAAACCAAATGGTCAGCTGCCCCAGCACCACAAACCCTGGTGGTTCTGTTTACCAATAAGCATCATCTTTCTTTCTAATCAGCCTTCACGTTTCCAACGTCTTTCTTCTACCTGGAACTGAACCAGATGGATGTGTCCCTGAATTAAATTTGTATTGTAGAAGCAATAAGTACAGACAGCCTCCCCCAACCCACATACAATAGATAATGTGCGGGAAGTATGTTAGAATCTCCCCTTGCAGGAGCCAGAGGCTCTAAATCAACATATCTTTCTGCATGGAAGTGTTAAATGTGCACTTCATTACAGATGCAAATGGCAAAATATTACTATGACTTACTGGTTTGAGGCCTATAACAAATCTAGTCAATTTCCAGATTCTGTTTGTGTGATTTGGGTAGCTGGTCTCCCCACCGCCCACACACACAAACACATAATCTATGTTTGTAGTCAGAAAATTATTCTGGATTAAAAATTCATACTGCATCTTATACAGTATGTATTTTAAATAGCAACTTAAAATTCTGTGCAAACATTCCTGTAGAGAAGACCTCAATTAGTTAGAATATGAGAGCCATTGATACGTAGGTTATGTTGTCACAAGACTGTTATTATATTTGTGGGAAAGCAGATTAAGATGTAAATTATAGAGATGCCCCCTCTGGATGTCAAATTGTATAAAACTCCATGGAAGAGACTGATGCTGCTTTCAATGGAAAAGTTATGGAGATAAATACATAAATTGAATGAGATCTATCCCACATGCATTTTGGTGAAATATATTCGTTTACTGAATCTAAATGATGAAGGGAGGGAAGGAAGATCTTTCTTTCCGATGAAAGAAATCTTAGTAAGATGGGGAGGGGGGAGGGGGAGGTGACACACACATGATACAATACTAAATATCTTGAAGAGATTGTCAAAAGGATTGGTACAAGAAAAGGCAGTTACTGCCTCCTCCCTCCCTGCCCCCTCCCTCTCCAGAAAGACCATTTTGTGGAAAGTTTGGCACTAAATTGAAAGATTTCTATTCTTTTTCATATCATAAAAATAACTCAGTGTATTTGCCAGGTGTGATCAATAATGTTTTACTGACCATTAATTGTATGACATCTGAGTCTCTTTATCCAGTTATCAATGCTACATCTTTTATTATTAATAAATGCTTTCTGTTAAAAGTGATTCTGTTTAGATTATATGTGCAGCAAATCTCCACTGTGCACTCATATGCTTTGAAAATGTATGTGTTTAAGGACATAAGAAAGTTAATAGTGTTGTACTTAAGGGTAGTAAAAGCAACTATTTTGTGACCAGGGATGGAGTTTCAATAATTTCAATAAATGCCATGAATAATGATAACCCTATGTTATTGTTTGAATGGGGACAACATGGGGATTTGAGGCAGCTCTTGTTATCATTTTTCTGTACATAAGAAAACAATCTGATCACATACATTCAACAACAGAATCTCTGCAGGCTTCGGGGAAAAAGAAGTATGGAATTATTGCAACCTATTGGCCTCATATTGCTTACCCCTGAACTAGAAGACCATTTAGTTGGATTTTGGGAAGCTCTGGCTCAAGTCTTCACTCAACCATTAAACTCACTAGAAGACTTAGGCTAATCATGGTATCTCAGGTCATATACCTCATGGAGTTATCATGAAAATAACATCAAAGGGATACTATGTGTGTACTTTTGAATGTCTATAGAGATAGCAAGTTATAATTACAATGTACAAACAAAAAAGAGATATAAAACAGCATTTTACAGGTACAGCTAGCTTAACAAACACCAATCCCTAGGAGTGTTCGCACATTAAAATGCATGGGCTATGAGAGCAGGATGAGAAGCACCACAAGACACTGAAAATGAATGCTCATGGTATTTGGCATCTGCTTGCTAAGTACCCTACAGATGGAGGGAACTATGTTGGGAGTAAAGCAAAGATGGTTGGGAGTAAATCAAAGATGGACAGCAACTAAGAATACAGTACAATTGAGAATGAAGCAGACCTCTATCCTGATTTTATAATATAGTTAATTGTAAACTATCCCTTTTGGTCTTCTAAAGAACATTTTGGGATCACATAATGCTTATGCATCATGCATAATGTAAGTGCTTATGGTTGTCACAATTCTTATGTTCTTTCAGCAACAAATACTGAGAAGCCACACCAAAAACGATTCCAAGTTCATCTTCAGTAATCTTCTACTGTACCCAAATCAGGATAGCAAGATTTGTGTACTATCTCCTCTGATCTTCAATGATTTATGAAATGGGTTCTATGCCATGTAATGACATTGCACACTCCATATTACCTCTATGAGATAGATGAGGCTAGAGATATTTTCTGAGACTTCCAAGCAAGAAAGGATTAGAGTTTCCCAGTCTAATTTTGGAAGTATAATTAATGAATAATATTAGCTTTTATTGTATAATATGGCCAGAAAAATAGAGGCAGTACATTCTACCAGCAAGGGATACTCATGTATATTATAAATTAAGGAAATAAATCTATTTCTTTCCCAAAGTGATTAGATCTTGTGTGTATAAACCACACCTGTAGCCAGATATAACTGGTATGAGCTGAAGTCACATATAGGATTACTGCCTTCTTAGCACACCTTTACTCAAACACTAATTCTGAGCCAACCGAATTACCATTTGAGACCAGGATTCAAAGGCTCAACTCTCACATAAAATATCTACAGATATACAGATTCCCATTAGGGCTGTGCTTCAAAAATTTTAGTTAAGGGTTTTCTGCCTGATTGCTGGGTAGATGTGGTCATGGTGGGCATAGCCTAGTCAGCCTCCTGCACCACAGCGAGGTGGTGGTGGTGGTGCATTTTTGCACTCCCCAGGCTCCAGAGGCTATCCTTGAGTCTCCAGGAGGGCGAAAACAGTCTCCGCAGAGAGCCTCCAGAACCCAGAAATGGACTTGAAAACTTCCCTAACTTCTGGTAGGCCTGTTTTTCTCTCTCCCTGAGCCTCTGCATGCACCCTGCACTTACCTGCATCCAAAATGGGCCATGTGGGGACTCCTGGGAGATGTGGGCAAGGGTGGGCAGGGCCAACCAAGAGTGGGATTTGGGGGTTCTCCAAACTGCACAGAATCTTAGCTAGAGGTTCTCCCAAACCACTGTAAACCCCCAGCCCACCCCTGATTCTCATATCCACACTGAATTGATACCACAAAATTTAAGGTTCTGTAAGTGTTTGAATTGTCATGAAATCTATTAAGATGTGAAATCAAGGAAAATCCATTAAAATGTTTGATTTAAAGTCCAAAAACATGTGGAGCCGAAAACATTCAGATCAGATACAGGTATTTAGATATTGGTACACCTTGAAAAGTTCAAAATCTTATTTGGACAAGAACCCACCCAAAACTGATATTGAATAAAAGACAATATGGCCCTAACATACATTATGTTTTGGATTGTTTTCTTATGATGAACATGGATAAAATGGGTACTATTAACAAACTATTTTCTTATCTCTGTCTCATTAACTATCTTGACTATCATATATTTTTGGTATATGAAATGGAGAGAACACAGTTTAATCATAACAAATGCAATTGAAGTAGGAGAGCTATAAAGTTTAATTCTGCTTATTTCCCTTTCCTGCTTAGCATCCAGCAGACTGAAGAGCCCATTAGAATTCCACTCCAGCTTCACATTGGCCATAGCAAGGAATAAATAATTATTATATAATGCTGCCATAGAAACCTTAATTAAATTCCCCCAATTTCATTCAAATCTCAAAATATGTTAATAAGGCTTTTTGAATGTTGATTTATTCCCCAGTGCAATTCCATCAATGCCACTGCAGCTATGTGTAGCACTTTATGTTAGCCCTTCTAAAAGGAGAATGCTGAGCTCTTTATGGATCTCTTGGGGCCAGAGTTCAAAGGAGAAGCATAAAATGAGTCTTTGGAAACAGGTTTTGTTGCTGATTCTAAAGGGAAATGAGGAACCCAGGCAAAATGATTGCCGAGTTATAAACAAAATAATATATGCATTCATCTCAAGTTTACTAAGACAGATGCCAGTGAATCATGCCACTAGGTCTAAGATAATCTGTAAATGAACTTCTATATATTTGATATTTAAATGTTATAATGCCCAAAATTAATTCTGAGTCTTCCAGACATAGCAGAAAGTGTCAGTCAATGTTTCTGGACGTTGTTTTATGAGATGAAATGATTTATTCTCCAAAGAGCATCAAGCTGAAGACTGAATGGTTTTGGATTTGCATTTATGGGGAGCCTCAAAAAGCATCACTCATGTATATTTCTCTTTTTTCCTTTTTGTAAATAACACAGATCATTCAGAGACTGAAACATATTTAGGAGAAAAGCATAGTTTTTAATTGGGGTAGTACCTCCCCTCTGTGCAAAAGATTCATATCTGTGGAAGATCTAGATAGTTTAAGGAGGTTGCTTTCCTGTGACTAGCTGTATCCTTTTCTACATTTTGTGACCCTTGAAATGTGCCATTAGGTTGAAATAGGATCTGTTGATAAGTACCAGTACAGGCCCTCTAGCAAGCTCCCTGGCCGTAAGTCAGATCTGTTCTCTTCAGGGACTCACTTTGGGGAGTAAATCTGCCAATGGCTCGTAAGAAATCATGGTCATCCTAAAATAATTGTACAAATAACACCACTTAGCCTGTAGCAAATTACAACTTTTGGGAAACCAACTTTTATGACAACCATTAAAATTAGTTGTGGAAAATGCCATAAACTTTGCTACTATTAATAGAAAAGTGTGCTGTATACAGTGGAAAAGATGGAAACTACTGCAACTATGGAAAGAATTTCTTTAGTAAATATGGGGAAGGATATTCCTTTTATTTCTATCTTAAACTTGGTATTAGCTTATAACCAAGCACTGAATAATGTCTATATGCATACATTTTAAAATATTGATATACATACAAATAAATCAAAAGCAGGGAAGGACCGTGATAAAGCTGGTTCAGAAAATGCCAACAGGGACTTCTCTGATAAATCCAGTTTCTTACTGGATGGCTTCCAGGAATACGGAAGGGAGATGTATGTTTTGTTCGTTTGCCTTATCCAGCAATCCTTCCCCCAGTTAATTCTCTCTCATTGAAACAAATAAGAGGACATAATTCTACAATAGCAACTTTACAATTTGGGACATGACTGGGGGACTGGGATTCTTTTGTTTAATCTCACCCATTGAAGATGGGTCTCTTCATTCTTACAAAGAATATTTAAAGTATTATTTGGCTCTTCAGATAATCTCATTAGAACTTGGAGTGGCAGCCTTAGGAGGATGAAGCAGAAGAAGCAGAAGCAGAAGCAGAAGAAGCAGGAGGAGGGGGGGAGGAGGAGGAGGAGGAGGAGGAGAAGGAGAAGGAGAAGGAGAAGGAGAAGGAGAAGGAGAAGGAGAAGGAGAAGGAGAAGGAGAAGGAGAAGGAGAAGGAGAAGGAGAAGGAGAATTAAATTTATTGTCAGCTCAGCTCTCCAAAGCATCACCCTGGGATTTTAATACAATCAATACAGAACAAAATGGTCTAAATTAAAAGCAAGATCTTGAATGAAGAAACATTAATGACTTAAGTGTTTCATTATTAGCACTGGGTGCATTTAAAAAAATATTTAGCAATATTTTCATTTCAACCCTTAGAATGTTAGAGAGTTTTATTTGAAGTGGCTTATAAACCAATTTTTCATTACTATATGACTATGCTTGTAGTGCTAAATTTGTTTAAATTGTTTATATGAAACAAAATTACATTTCTTTTTTTACTCTGTTCAGACTACTTATTTCTTAGATAAGACACACCAGATCATAAAATATACATTAGCTTTAGAGGAGAAAAACAAGGAAAAAAAATCTGCTTTTGCCTCCCAGCATCCATCTGGTATTCATCTGACTAGCACCCTTGCAGGAAACAGCAAACAGCCTGGTCAGCTTCAGCATGTTATTGCAGCCCCAGCACGTGGCTCGTCAGGGCTCTGCTCCATTGCACCCACCACCAATCAACTAAGCTGAGCTATTGCATGCGTCCAGGGAATGCTGGAACTTTCTCTGGTGATTGGATCGGCCTCCCTGAATATGGCTGATCAGCTGCTCTATCACTGCCAGTGGTGGCAATTAGCAGTGGCAATCCCAACTGCCTAGAACAGCTGATCAGTAGTATTCTGGGAGCCTGAGCCAACTGACAATCAGCTGCTTGGCAGCAAAGGCTCCAGTGTTCTCTGGCAGTGGTGAACAGCGGCAGTAGTGACAGGCAGCAGCAGCAAATGCCACACCAACGCCCCCCGCTGCAATATTCACTCTATAAGATGCACAGACATTTCCACTCACTTTTTTTGGGGGGGAGTGTGGCTCCCCCCCTCCCCAAATACGGTATAACAGGAAGTTAGAAAACAGGACTCAATTGGCATACTTTTAATATTTCATCAGAGTATTTTTATTTTTTAGAAAATAAGTAGAAGAATGTATCCAAAGAGGTATATTTGTTATTTGTACTGTATTTAAACGCCACCCAACTTCCAAATAGCTCTGGATAGCTTACTTTTGTTTTTATAAAGTAAAAAGAAAAACTAAAAAGAGAACATGCGTATCTGGACAAAACACATGTTACATGACCAAAAAAGACACCTAGATCTTAACAATCTAACTCCAGAACTGGAAACACAGTCACTCTTATAGGATATGGGCCATGCAGATCTCAGAGAACTGATTCCATGACAGAGAAAGCATGCTTCTGGGATTCCATTAGAAGACATTATTTGATAGAAGGCATTCAAAGCACCTCCACTCTGCCCAATATTAATGAATATGCAGATACCACTGTAGAATTCAAATAGGCTCTCTACCATAAACGATTTTATATGTGACACTTTGAATTGTACCCAGAAATAATTGGCAGCTATCGCATTGATGACACATATGAGTGTTGAATTGCAGCTGCAGTGCTGCTGCTGCAATGCAGTGCTGAATTTTGGCCCATCTGTAGCTCCAAGATTGTCTTCAAGGATAGCCCCATTTATAGAATACTGCAGTAGTCTAGCAATGAGGTTTATGGCATGAATGACCATCTGAAATCTCACTTTAAGAATGGGAACAACTTGCACATAAATTAAACCTCTGCAAAGATCTCTTGGCCACAGCTGCAACCTATTCTTTGAATAGTAGTTGTAAATCCAAGTAAATCTAGACTTGATGTATTAATCTTGAATGGGGAAGTGTCCTTGACCAAATGTGAAAGATTCATAGGGTTTGAACAACTGCGGACACTTAGTTTTATCAGCATTGAGTCTGAGGGGTTTTTTTTCTTCCCATTTTTTTTCTTCCCAACTTGATCTAAACATTGGTTTATGACAACATCATGACCCAGGACAAGAAGTATGATAATAAGATGTTATCATCAACATATTGACAATAACTAGACCCTGATCTGATGAATTACCTCACCCAATGTTTTTAATGGATGTTTGTTGTTAGCTGCAAAGTCATGTCTGACCAATCATGACCCCATGGACAATGTTCCTCCAGGCTTTCCCATCCTCTACCATCCTCTGGAGTCCATTTAAGCTCACGCCTACTGTTTCAGTGACTCCATCCAGACACCTCATTCTGTCATCCCTTTCTTCTTTTGCCCTCAATCTTTCCCAGCATTAGGCTCTTCTCCAGTGAGTCCTTCCTTCTCATTAGGTTGCCAAAATAATGGATGTTAAGCTAGATAAATAACAGTATTGAATCTTGAGGCCCCACATAAGCAAGGGTCTGGGCTTACAACCTTTTCCCCCTTTCAACACTGACTAGCACTGACCCACAGAATAAAAAGAACCACTGCAATATGCCTCCTACTCCCAATCCCCACAGTCATCCAGAAGGATGCTATGGTCAACAGCATCAAAAGTTCCTGAGAGATCAATGAACCCAAGGACAAACACATTACTGCCATCCACCAAAAATTAGTAACAAATGTGACCAATAATGTCTCTCTAAGAGCCTCTGTAACTGTTGCATGGTTACCAAAAGTTGGAAACTAGATGACAACTGTCCAGAATAGTGACAGCTTCTTATCAAGGGACACACCACCACTTACTTCATGGTAGAGGGATCAACCTAGAGACCCATGCTATTCCATGGACTCAACTACGTCCAAGCTGTCTTCACAAGTCAGGAAGAACCTGAATCGAATAAAGAGATGACTCAACTCATAGCTTAGAGGTGTTTGTCTACTTTCTCAGGAAACACAGGATCAAATTCAATCCAGATAATACCACAAAACAAACACAAAGTATTTTACTTGAATCTGTCCAGGTTTTCCATTATTTAAGGGCATTTTTTTTTCAGGAGGCTTTCTTTGTACCTTTGGGCTTAAACCTAAAACAAGAATAGTGAATCTTAAACCAGAACTGAGAGCAAAGATTGATGTCAGCTAGTAGTGAAAAAGTTGTATTTGAAGTAATAGTTTTTTGCCTTCTGAAATAGAAGAAAATGATTTTAGTTAAACTTAATTATACTCCCCTTTTCTCCCCAGAATTTGTTAATACCAGTTCATCTATATTTTCCTTCTACCTGAGAAGTAGATTGAACAGAGGCTGAGTTTGTATTTAGATCTCCACAGTCTTTTACTTAAATTCCTGCTAGTTATCTGGAATAAAATACAAATTTTCCCTTAATTAGAAGGTACTTTCCTTTACATATCAAAAAATAAGACACTAATCTTTTTATCATATCTACAGTTCCTTTATCTCGATTTGATTTGAATTTTAGTAGCCATGACTTCTATTTCAAAGAAATTAATGTGGCTGATTTAAATGTGTTTTTATATGAACTATATTGTTAGAAAAGAATATGTTTACATAATAACACTATAGGCATCTTCTAAGAAATGTATTTCTAAAACAGGCATGTTAAAACATACCACATACTATAATGTTTAAATATCTCATTAAACCTCCATAACACAAAATAACATTTATTAATTATATCACTACATTCATTGCAAATTCAAAATATGTTTTAAATGACTATACCACCATTCCGCCATTCCACAGTTTATTGTTTAAAATTTTCTTTATTATTGATACTATTGTTGGACCAACAAATATTTACTAGCTTATTAGCCTAGAGTATAAGCCTCTGGTGCAAAAATAGCTTCCTAGCATTAGTCAGTAATTGGAACAACTATCTATCTATCTATCTATCTATCTATCTATCTATCTATCTATCTATCTATCTATCTATCATCTATCATCACATTTCTTTACAACCCATCTCACCTGATTAATTGTGGGCGGTTCACAATAACAAACATACAGCTTAAAAAAAAGAGTTAAAAACAAAATTAAGAACAAAGTTAAAAATTAAGATGTTAAAAAATTAAAAAGATGAAGGGAATGTTCTCAAGCCACCAACTAATCTAGGTTTACATATCAATCTTAGACCCTCTTGTCAGCTGGGGTAGTGAAGTCTTGGCATTCTTCTGGAATGCTAGAAGACTGGGTGCCTCCACTCTTGTTCCAAATTGTGGGTGGCAGAGAAGCCAAAAATATGTATCATTTACTATATAATTTCATTATATGACTAATTCACACTGTCATATCAGCCTCTGTTCCCCTGATTAAATCAACTAGCATGAAAAAGACTCCAAAACCAAGAAATTACAAAGAAAAAAATAGATTTGAAACCTGAATTGGTTTTTTTTTAGGAATATTGGACCTGAAAATGAACAAAAACCTTCAATGCATTATATTGTGCATACTTATTGCAGCAAGAATCACATCTGCAAAAAATTGGAAGCAAAAACATGTACCCTCAAACAAAACAGTAATTAGGAAAATTCTAGAATGCACAGAGATGGATAAAATGACTATGGAGTTGAAAGAGAGACAGGATTGGGAATATTATGAAATATGGAATAAAATGTACAGTTAGCTCAAAAATAGAAATCAGAACAAGAAATGTTTAACTTAATATTGATAAAACTTAAATTAAAGTAACTGAATAACATTAAATAAAGAGATGTAAATATAATCTAATATAAATGTGTAGATAAGAACAATGAATGTTATCTTCTTTATCTTTATCTTTATTTGATTTGTATACCGCCCTACTCCCGAAGGACTCAGGGCGGTGAACAGCCAAATGGTAAAAATACATAAATAACAAAATTTAAAAACAGAATAAAATCAAATTAAACAATTTGGCCCAGACAAATTAAAACACCCTAATCATTTAAAATCAATTAAAATTTGCATAATTAAAAGGGAGAAGATTAGGCCAGGCCTACCAGGTGGAATAAAAAGGTCTTGAAAGCGTGACAAAAGGTGCGCGGCTCCGGGATCCTCCATATATCTGGGGGGAGTTCATTCCAGGTAGTAGGTGCCCCCACAGAGAAGGCTCTCCCCCTAGGGGCCACCAGTTGACATTGTTTGGCTGATGGCACCTGGAGGAGCCCCTCTCTATGGGAGCGTACCAACCGGTGGAAGGCTATTGGTGGTAGTAGGCGGTCCCGTAAATAACCAGGTCCTAAACCATTATAATGTGTATATATGCATATATGTTGGAGTAATACAATTATCCTAACTTTGAGTAGTAACTAAAAATAATAGAATAGAGAACCACAAAAGCAAAATATGTAAGTCAATATGAAATGCTTTAAATTACAGTTAATGTTATGTAATGTTCAATATGTTATGTCCTCATATGCTTTGTTTTTATATGTGTGTGATTGTTTTTTGTGTTGTTTTAAAAGACAAACTGTTTAATAAAAATTATTTAAAAAAGAAAAAGAAAAGACTCCAAAACCTATAGATGGTGAAATATTTTTAAAAATGAAAGAAAATGTGGAAGAAAACCAATAAATTGGGAATAAAATAAGATCCAGCTGCTTTATCCATTACACAGTTCTTACACAGTGATCAATTTCCACAAAGGAGACCTAGGGAGACTAGAACACTTGAAGTGTAGTTTAAGGGACATTTTTGTAATGATTATTCCTGTTATCCGTATTAGCTTATGGCAAAATAAAGCTTGAATAAGATATTTATTTCATAGTCATATTTCTTTGCATATGGCATTACTGCCTGGAGCTACCTTGTGTGAATACAAACATGAAATATAAATCAGACAACTAGATGAATGAATAACATTTTCCCTCCCTCTGTCCTTCCGAAGGCCTGAAGGGGCAGTGGCAATGACACAGTGACCTCTCTGTAAGCAATGCACTTGAAAATGTTGGTCCTTAAAACTGTTGGTCTTTTGAATTTCCCATGAAAGCTGTAATCATGGAGAGATCTTCCTGGGCTTGTAAAACTGGGACTAAGATTCTCTATATATAGCATTTCATTTGTAGGTTTATAAACTTGCAAGTTTATAAAGTGCAATATTCCTGGTGCTATTCAGAGCACAAATTGACCCCATTTGTCAATTACATGGTATAGGAGGGTCTATGATGACTCACTGAAGTCAAGTGGACATCACCGGGTAGGCGTGGCCATCTGAGTGCTGCCAGTGCTGGGCGTGAATGAGTGGGCATGGCATGGTGGGTGGCACCTAATCTTCCCGTCAACCCAGCCACACATCAATCCAGCTTTGTGTCGACCCAGCAAACATATACAACACTTTCAGACTCTCATCATAGGTCTTAGTTGCTACTGTCCTACACATTTAAGAAAACCCTATACCCGTGATGGAGAACCTGTGGCATGGATGCCACAGGTGGCACGTGGAGCCATATCGGTGGGCACGCGAGCTCAGCTCCGGCACACATGCGTGCACCAGCCAGCTGATTTTTGGGCCTTCTGGGCACACCAGAAGTCAGGAAACACACTGTTTCCGGCCTCCGGAGGGCCTCTGTGGGGGTGGGGAAGGCCGTTTTTGACCTCCCTAGGCTCCTAGAAAGGCTCTGGATCTTGGGGAGAGCAAAAAACAGGCCTACCGGGCCCACTGGGCCATCATGTGCCAAAACCGGGAGAAGCACGGGGGGGGCAGGGCACATAGAATTATCGATGTGGGCACACATGCGTATGACCCCACCGGGCTCCCCCTGCTTTTGGCACGCGATTGCAAAAAGATTAGCCATCACTGCCCTATATTGAAATGCTTTGGCATCTTGAATAATTCAGTTTCAACTATAAGATGCATTGTCTGATTTGTCTGTTGTGCTCTCCTAATTACACAATTGATCTCTACTTTCCCAAATATCTTGACTTACTCTAAAAATATTCATTTTTTCTTTGTTTTATTCATTGTATTTAAACAATTTATTTAGCTACCCCCTACAGTGTGGTTTCCAAAACAGGATACAATACTGAGATAGGAGCCACTTGTATGAGATACATTCCAATAGAGAAATTACAAGGGAAAACACACTGACCATAGAATATGTTTAATGCATGCTAAATTAACAAACATGAAGAGGAAAAATAAAATTTAATAAGTGCTAATAGCCTAATTGAACTCGTTTTCCATAAGCTACCGTAAATATTTACAGAAATTTCCTAACATTTTCTCCAATGGTTTGAATTACAGTTCACCTGCATTCGTAATGCCATGTTGTTATACAAAAAAGAAATATATATATTTCTGAGGTTTTCATGGGTGTTTGTATGTAGGTCTTTGGTTATTTGGGTTTTCTCCCGCTTAAAATTGGAAGTGTCTTGGTGACGTTTTGACGAAGTCTCATTCGTCACCTTCAGGCTGGTGTTCTTGGCTCCGTGGTCCTAGAAGCACGAAGCCGAAAACACCAGCCTGAAGATGACGAATGAGACTTCGTCAAAACGTCACCAAGACACTTCCAATTTTATGTGGGAGAAAACCCAAATAACCAAAGACCTACACACACACACACAAACACACATACATATATATAAGAGTCAAAATGATCACTTTGCTTGAAATCTGGAACAAATTATTTGATTGCTGAAATTGAACTTTATAAAATAAAAAAGTTGTTCCACTGTTTCAGCAACCTGAGGATCAATGAAGGTGCTACAATTTGGTCTGCAGAAAGCTAGAAGCAGGCATTGGCAAACCCACTTCTGTTTGCCTTTGAATCATGGCACTTCACAAATACTGCTAATGAATACTGGTTCCTTGGCATCAGATTTATGCACACATTTTGCTGCCACGGTTACCACTTCATCTAACAAGATAATATCCATTGATAAAGTTTGATTCCCTAAGTAGCTCTTCAAAATCCAAAATGTGTCCTAGGCTTTGTTTGTATTGCTTGGCTGGTGTGGGTTACTTTTGCATGGCCATGTGGTTTTAACCTGAGCCAAGTGACATTTTGTATTTTTATGTATCCATATTATTAAAGCTTATTTGTGGGGAAAAATATTGAAAAGATTGCTGTATAAATGCTTCACTGTAGCGAGTTAAGAGCACTTAACATTCTGTAACAGACTATGTCCTTCTGTATAATGCAGTGTAATGCTTAGCCAAACTTTTGAAGGTATTTATAAGGAAAGTTACATGAGATATTTATTTCCTCTTATGTATTCTATTTTACTAGGTCTTTCAACTGATTTTAAACAGTATGATAGTTATTAAAGCATTCCAGTTCTTTGATAACATCATCTGACTTCCCCTTTGAGTTATTTTATGATTTAAACCTTTATAATTTAAATTGTCTGGAAGATTCTTCTCAGAGAATGCGACAAAGACTCAATTTATCAAGACATATCAGGCTTGCAAGAAGTATCAGCAGCATTAACCTCTAATCATGTGTAAAATCAAGATCTTGAGTTTCCAAGCAGGGTGAAATATACTTACTTTCCCTACCAGTTTGGACATACACGTGCAATGCAGAGGGTAAAAACAGGGCAGATTGGCGGAGCTTCACGCTGCCGCCATTACCGGTTCTCCGCCACCACCACGACTGAACTGGTGCAAACCGGTAGCATTTCACCCCTGCTTTGCTGTGGAAATATTCCAACTCAAGATGCAGTCAATCTCCCAAAATATGTGAGCCACAAAGGTTTCAACTGAAACTCCATTTTATTATGTATCATCATAATATTTATTATTATTGTTGTTGTTATGATTGTTGCTATTGTTTATATATCACCAACTCAGAGAAAATCTGAGTGGTTTTCAGATTTTCTAAATATTCAAAGGAAAAAGACAAAAATGAAGAGCAAAAGTGACAAAGTTAACAAACTGGAAGGGAACAAAGAAAACAATCTGCATTTTTAAGTTACATACAGTTATGTACAGCATAAGTATAAAAATTAGAATCAATAATAGCTAAATAACTGTGTAGTGTCAAATGAAGTCCATGAACAATGAACATGTCAAGGAATCACATACTCAAGTAACACAGTTAAGCTGATTCATGTAGCCAGTATAGTACAGAGCGAAAATAAGCATTGTCACAGAGAAAAATCTATTTATGTGGTCACTAAGAGTCAACAGTGACTTGATGGCACATAATCAATCAAACTAAGCATTAAGGAGATCCAGATGACCTTGAACCAAACATTCCCACTGAGTTTCATTACAGAGTGTGATGAGAATGAAGAATAAAAATCTTTCACGGTGCCTTAATTCATTGAAGGAAGTGTAGGTTATTTTTTAAAAATAATATGTATTTTGTACCCTCAATTCATCTTGTGAGTCCTTCTCAGGACTTTAGAGTGCCATTAAAAAACAGGACATAGTCAGTTCTATCATTTATCATTACTTTTAACTTAGGGAAGGCAGTGTTTGGATGTGCTAGACTGACTAGATTCATCCTGGGAAACACTTTGGTAAAACTCTTTGCACTTCTTAACAGTAGAACTGGATATTTATGGGATGAAAATATGATCTGTATTTCTTTGTTATAAATGGTGAATTCATAGCCAGGGTCTAAAAATACATTTATTGTAGAAAGTAGAGGAAATTTAAATTGGAAGTGTCCTCTGAAGAAGATAAGCATTGCTCTTATCTTAAGAATAAACAGATTTTAAGTATAAACAGCTTTTAGAATAGCCAGAGCACATATAGTTGAACCATATGGCCACTGTAGCAAGAAGATGGAATTTACATACGAATATAGGAGCACAGGAAAAGGCATGCAAAACCAGATCAGTGGTGGGTCGCTACCAGTTTGTCCCAGTTAGGGTGAACCAGTAGTAGCGGCAGCAGGATGCTCTGCCCACCTGCCTAGATGTCATCAAATATGCTCTGCGCATGCGCGTGAGCAAAATTTGCACATGAGCAAACCAGTAACAAAGGTAAGTGAAACCCACCATTGAACCAGATAGTATGTGACATAGCAAATTCATGAATACAAACTTTTCATCCGCATTGACAGTTCAATACTTTTTTTAAAAAAAATACAGTGTTATATGTACATTCAGCCCTCCAGTTGGAACTAGAATTTGTGACAAGAGGAGAAGGAGTAAAAAAAAAAAAGAACCTAGAAGTAAAAAGACTTTAGGGTGGATATTTCCCTTCTCCCAAGAATAAAAGAACCAACATGAAGCTGCAGTGAAACTTCAGCACTAAACAGGGAGGAGAAAAGGAGGAGGAAGGAGAAGCAGTTCAAGCAGAATGAGAGTGAGTTTAAGGAAAGAAAAAAGATGGGAGTTCTTTGACAGGAAACAGGATGCCACAGAGTGTGTATACTTGTCAGAATATCTCTCTTCACACAACAGATAAGCAGCAGCCTAGAATCACATGGAAGCAGGATATTGTAGCAGGTAGTTAACAGAAGTAAGATAACTGGCAGAGCAGCAAGCAAGGAAATGTCTAGCTGTGGTGAGAGATCAGGGCCAAAGGAACAAAAACAAGCCACAGAAACAGCCAGAGGAAGATGTAGGAGAGGTGGACCACAGACATGTAAACTGACCAGCTGTTCATTCAAATGGGATGTTGTACTTCAGAATCTGTGAAGCAATCTTTAGAGCAGTGCCTCTGAAAGCTACTCATGTAACTTACTTAGATGACAATCCCTATACCTCAGTTACCCTGAGATCTTTGAGAGGAGTAACGACTACCCACCATCACATTTTAAGGTGTATTGAGGCAACTTACAGCATGACACTTGAGTCAGTTCAATTGGGAAACTGGAAAACCATTTGAATGTCTAATTCCTTGAAAAAATAATGGATGGCAGATAGCAAACCCATTTTTCTGATTCTCTATGCTATACTGGTAATCCACAACACTTCCAAATCAATAATGCTAAATCCAAATATATTCTCCTAAACTCGGGGATAGAACTTTGGAACATAAACCAAAAATATTTGAAATGTCGGTTGTGTGAATATTTATATATCCCTACTTTTTATTCTTCCAAACTTTTATTATTTCCTGTACTATTCTTCCCTAAGAAGTTTTCAATTGCAACTTTTTCTGTTCCACTATTGATCCCTGAGTCAGCATTTTGTTCTCTATTATTTTAGAGATAAAGCAGGGGGAGTGAATACTGTTTTATCTCATTGGCCTAATTTTTATAACAGTGCTAGTATTCCTTCAACAAAATATATGGATGGATTTTCCTCATACCTTTTCCAATATAGTATTATCTTTTATAGGTTTAAGACCAAGACCTTTTTTTTTTCCCAATCCTTGTGACCACAAATAAGAAATAGATACAGATTTTTTTTTTATCGTAAACAAAGTTGTATTAAATTTCTTGCATGCTTGCATGCCTTACAGAACATGTTTTAGTCATTGAGCATTAAATATATACTATGTATAAAAGCTCACATAAGTATGGAACAAAATAGAGAAGGAAGGAAGGAAGGAAGGAAGGAAGGAAGGAAGGAAGGAAGGAAGGAAGGAAGGAAGGAAGGAAGGAAGGACCTGAAGAGTGTAGCAATTTTGCAGTCTCTGTTTTCTGATTATTTTACAGCAACTCTAAACTGCATTAATAAGTTGCAGTTCATTGTCAAGTTTCTGTACAACATCGGTCAAAGATATGTCAAATGTTTACCATGGCAGTTGAATTCCTGAAACCATCCTCATTCGGCAGGAAACTTGTCAGATTAAATTGCCACCTCTTGCCAAGTGAAGATATGTAGCCTGATATCTCCCTGCCAGTGATGACACAAACAGTTGCTTCTGTTTGGACAGATTATGAATTTTTTAGTGCATCCCACTTTTACAAACAACAGTAATACAGAGCTTAGGATAAGAAAGTAGACATAATTTATTGACCAATTGAGATATCCGGTTCTTTATACATTTCTATTACTCTTGCCTCATCTCATCTATTTTCTATTCTGTTGTATTTCAGAGCATTGGAACAGTTTATTTATATTAGTTTTATTGGCTGGGGAATAGATCACAAAATGTTGTCAACATCAGTATACATTGTACACCTTTCTATTCAGTTGGCCATGTGCAAGTTTAAATTTTGAGCATTTTCCTTATTGTATCACTATGCCTATTGGCTATTATGGGCAAGGAGAATTTAATGGTAAAATTTTTTGCTGTGAGAAAATCATTATTCAGAACATGTGGCCATTACAGAGCAGGAGAGATGATTGGCTAGATTAGTGTACAGAATAGAGATTTGTTCTGTGTTTTGCATGCAAGACATTGCAGTTTGCTTTATATAGCAATCAGTTAAACAGTTCTATTAAGCAATAACCAACATTATAGTACAAAACAAATCTATTGCATCTATGCTTTCAGTAGCTTCTTCTGTTCATCTAAGAATGCTGGATTCATTTGCATTCATTGGCCTCTGTCTTTACCACATTCATGGGGGAAAAAAACTTTTATTACCTCTGAAGCTCTAATGCTAACTATATTACATCATCAACTGAACTGCTTGAATGATCCCTAATGTTATTATATCCTCGGTTGCATATATTTATTGCCATATTCTGATTCTGTAAATAGATAACAGTCTTCTCCAACCATAATGTTCTTGAGACATATAGATTTTAACTTCCCCGCTTATATTTTTTACTGACTCGCAATGTCCTTTTCTCAAACTAATGTTTTCTGATCTGTACCATTTCCAGAGCTATGGGCCATTTCCCCAAATTCTTATAATGACCATGCTGGCTGTAGACTGTAGGTGATAAGGCATGCCTATCACCTACATTCCAGAGCCAATAGACAAGCAAAACCTTTTGATCCTATTGCTCTGAAGGATACAAATATATTTTGTTACTAGGCTACTTAGGTATTACAGATATCTTCAATTATAAAGATATTATAAAGAGTAGGAGCAGATAAGGATGGTGACATACTCAACTATGCATGTGTGATCTATATACAATTTGTACACCCAGATAGGAGACATATATTTATACAGACAATAAATAATGAAAATGAAATATTAATAAATATTACATAATAGACTTAAAACCCAGCATTGATTTTTTACAAAAAAGCTTAATTTTATTGCCCTAGTAAAAATTTGGAAGTTGCTATTTTAATCTTAGGATTTTCATCTGCAAGTAATTTTTTTATATATTTGATCCATCTCTTCCTGGTTTAGATTTTATTATTTATTTATTTATTATTTATTGCATTTTTATATCGTCCTTCTCCCGAAGGACTCAGGGTGGTGTACAGCCATAATAAAACAGCAACAACACAAAAATTAAAAACCAATTAAGATAATTCAATCTTTGGCCATGAATTAAAACCCCCAAAACTAAAATCCATTCTAAGAACCATTTAAAAAAACCATTAAAATCATTGTTCCATCAGACCGGCTTGCTGAAATAATAGGGTCTTCAGAGCTGGACGGAAGGCATGGAGGTTGGGGATCCTTCATATATCCTTCGTATATCTGGGGGCAGTTCGTTCCATAGGGAAGGGTTCCCCATAGAGAAGGCTCTTCCCCTAGGGGTTTCCAGTTGACATTGTTTGGCCGATGTCACCCTGAGGAGGCCCTCTCTGTGTGAACATATCAGTCAGTGGGAGGCAGTCGGTGGCAGAAGGTGGTTCTGCAGATATCCAGGTCCTAAGCCATGGAGCACTTTAAAGGTAGTGACCAACACTTTGAAATGCACCTGGAAGACCACCAGGAGCCAGTGCAGTTCATGCAAAAGAGGTGTTACATGAGAGCCATGAGTCACCCCCATAATCACTTGCGCAGCTGCATTCTGGACCAGTTGGAGCCTCCGGGTGCTCCTCAAGGGGAGCCCCATGTAGAGAGCATTACAGTAGTCCAGATGGGAGGTGACGACGGAGTGACTGTGTGTAAGGCATCCCGGTCCAAAAAGGGACACAACTGGGAAATCAGGCAAACCTGATAAAAAGCCCCCCTGGCCATGGCCATCTTATGAACATCTAAAGATGATCTAAATATTTTAAAATAATTTCCTTCTGAAACATTTCTAAAATTCACAATACAATAAAATATGATCCACTATTTCAGCATCAATACCATTACAGGGGGAAAATCTATGAGAGATGACAATGTAAATCTACCATAAAACATATCTGATGGCAATACATTTAATCTGATTTTTCAAAAGACTATTCTGTATTTACTAAAATATAAATTATTCAAATATTTAGGTAGTTGAAAAATATATCTAAATCTATCTATCTACATCAGGGCTGTCAAACTCCTGGCCTGCAGGCCAGATCCATCATGTGCTGGCCACACCCATGCCCAGTTTAGCAAAGGGGAAAAGTCTTGATACATCATGTGACACCACGAGTTTGAAACCCCTGATTTACAACATAGCAATACTTAATTAATGCAAAGTAAGTGTTTAAGGTCCAATCCAGTACCAGCATCATCCACATATAACAAATCACAGTTATTTCTTTTAGTTAATTATGGACAATAGCCCTTATTCTGGTGGTCTCTAGATTATTGAGATAGATGCTAAGTAATGTAGGGATCAGGATGCTTCTTTATCTTACTATCTTATTTGTTGCAATGTCATATTTAAGTGCAACTTTTATGATGCATCTAACATGTAATAGTAATCTTGATATGTAATGTTATCAGGTATGTAAGATGCCTTTCAGGGACCAAATTTGTTTGGTTCTGTTAACAGAGTCAAAGATAGCTTAAAAATTGATGAAAGCAGCAAAAAAGTTTGCCATTCAGCAAAATAGAATATTTTCTTGCTAGGTAAGCTACTACAAATCATTGATCAATTGTTGACCTGCCTTTTCTAAAAGCAAGGTAACTATTCATTTAAATGGATAATTTAGATAAAGCAAGGTAATTATCTGTTTAAATATCTTGCTAAATTTTTTCAGGGCTTATAGTAAACTGGTTGGTCTATAATTGGCAGGGATTTTTTGTTAGAGTTTGTTGCAGAAATTAAATTCAGAAACCACACACAGGGAGACTGATGCAGCAGGATTCATTAACTTCTTCATATACATATATCAGATGAAGTAAATTTTATAATACCAATAGCAGATTTTTCCAGTGTAGCAGTTACAAGCAGAACACAAGGTAGAAGAGAACAGTTAGTTTCATTTCAGCAGAGCAGACAAGCCTAGGCTTGTTTCATTTCAGAGCTGAGCACAGAGCTTGCTTTATTTATTTATTTATTTATTTATTTATTTATTTATTTATTTATTTATTTATTTATTTATTTATTTATTTGACTTATATACCGCCCTTCTCCTTACGGACTCAGGGCGGTGAACAGCCGAATAAAAACCAGTACATAAAAGTTAAAATATTATAAAAACAAATATAAATTTGGCTGAAAATTTAAAACAGATAAATATTAAAAATGAGTCAAGTCTAAAAAACTCTAAAAGATTTTAAAATTAGAAGGGATCAGGCTAGACCAGCAAGCTGAAAAAGATGAGTTTTCAGAGCCCGACAAAAAGTCCAGAGGTCGGAGATCGTTCTCAGTTCTGGAGGAAGATCGTTCCAGAGGGTGGGGGCTATCACAGAGAAGGCTCTCCTCCTGGGGGTCACCAGCCGGCATTGTCTGGCTGATGGCACCCTGAGGAGGCCCTCTCTGTGGGAGCGAACCGGCCGGTGGGAGGCAATTGGTGGCAGAAGGCGGTCCCGTAAGTACCCTGGCCCTAAGCCATGGAGCGCTTTAAAGGTGATTACCAACACCTTGAAACGCACCCTGAAGTCCACCGGCAGCCAATGCAGCTCACGCAGGAGAGGTGTCACGTGGAAGCGCCCCGTCGCTCCCATAATCCCCCGCGCAGCCGCATTCTGTACCAGTTGGAGCCTCCGGGTGCACCTCAAGGGGAGTCCCATGTAGAGAGCATTGCAGTAGTCCAGGCGAGACATGACGAGCGCCTGAGTGACTGTGCATAGGGTGTCCCGATCTAGAAAGGGCCGCAACTGGTGTATCAGGTGGATCTGATAGAAAGTCCCCCTGGCCACAGCTGTTGTATGATCCTCTAAAGACAGCCGTGGGTCCAGGAGGATGCCCAAGTTGCGCACCCTTTCCGTGGGGGCCAATGATTTGCCCCCAATAACCAGCGATGGAGTCAGTTGGCTATATCGGGACGCCAGCAGCCACAGCCACTCAGTCTTGGAGGGGTTGAGTCGAAGCCTGTTTCTCCCCATCCAGACCCGCATGGCTTCAAGGCACTGGGACATCACTTCCACGGCATCGTTGGGGTGGTCTGGGGTGGAGATGTACAGCTGAGCATCATCAGCGTACTGATGGAACTCCACCCCAAAACCACGGATGATCTCGCCCAGCGGCTTTACATAAATGTTGAACAGGAGGGGTGAGAGGACTGACCCTTGTGGCACCCCACACACTAGGTGCCTCGGGGTCGACCGCTGCCCCCCTGTCAACACAGATTGCGACTGGTCGGAGAGGTAGGAGGAAAACCACCGTAAAACGGTGCCCCCCACCCCCAATCCCTCCAACCAGCGCAACATGATACCATGGTCAATGGTATCAAAAGCAAAGAGACCCTCCTCTATACAGGCAGTTAAGCTTCTGCATAGATTCAGTTGCCTAAGCCACATCCAGAATTCTAGCTTAAGTTTCTGTTTCTAAACATCCTTCATTGGCTGAATCTGTTACCATGCCAGTTCATTGCCTGACTGTGTTAACATTATCCATTCAGTCCCCATTGGCTGATCTATTCCAGTCCATGAATACTCTGACATTTTTAAAAATCTCTTTTCTTATATTGAAGCCCTATTCCAGGTGAAAAAAGTTAATCCAGAGCTCTCTATTGCAGTGAACAGAAACCACTAATAAAGGGTCCCACTAGTCTAGATTTTGCTTAAGATGTTCAATGGGTATATTGTTTTGGCCAAGAATCTAAGGTTTTTGATATTTTTTTTTATTTTATTTATTTTGTCAAGTACATATTAGATAATATATATAAGTATAAGCATGAATTGAATACATAAAATGAATACAATTAAAGGAAACAATTAAAGGAAACATTAGGACAGGGACAGTAGGCACGCTGGAGCTCTTATGCATGTCCCTTACAGACCTCTTAGGAATGGGGTGAGGTCAACAGTAGACAGTCTTAGTTATTTTATTTTAAAGGTAAATGTACAATGGAAACCAGTGATTTTTCTTTTGGGGTTAATGAATAACCAAATAGAATGATCCTATGGAACTTTGTTATATATGATAATAGCAGCAAGATTTCTATATGCACAATAATGGAGATACTTACAACTACCTGCATGGGAGGAATGAACATTTTTAATGTTTAATGTTTTAAGATAGGCACCAAATAAATGTCATTAATAAATACATAAGCTATTGGAGTTGATGTAGATGGTGACATTGACAATTTTAATTAAAGAAAAGACTTTGACTAATTTTACCTCCACTTGGAAAGCAATTTTGGATTTTTTTTTCCCCCAAGTAATTGAGAGAAATGAAATTTCGAGTTGGAGATTTGATAATTAGATTATATAGAATTATATAAATAATATAGATTATTTTAGTTACTTTAGTTAGTTTAGAACTAAGAGTTTTAGAACTAAGACTTTTAGTTCTTAGAACTTTTTTAGAACTAAGAGTTGATGTATTTTTATCCATATATATACACCAAAGACAATCAGAAACCATTCTTTTTCTTCCTTCTTTCCATTTTTTTTTTCACTTTTATCTTATTTTCTAGCTGATTTTTTTCTTTATTTACCATTCTTTTCCTTCCTGCCTCTTTACTTTTTATCTATGGCTTATTTTTTTATGCATAAACTTTTAAAAACTGAATACACTTTTTTAAAGAAAAATGAAAGGAGGCTCAAGTTTTTGACATACTGAATAAAATCAGACAGTTTTAAATAGATTTGCCTGCATAGGTAAGATGCTTCCAGTTTGGATTGGTTTGGGTGAACAGGTAGTTGCGACCCATGGCTGGACCTGCCCACCCGCCCCGGTGCTATCCTGTCCTATATCGACGTGTTCTTAAAACCGCATGCATGTGTGGAAGGCTGCGCACATGCGTGCATGCTCACATTTTCAGTGCAGGACGAAGTAGTTGTTACAACCGGCAGCAGCACACCACTGATTGTTGGTATATAGAGTATCAGGTTACATTTGGTAGAAAAATAAAGAAATAAACCCAATTCAGGCCAAGATCATGTTGCTCAAGTAGCAGTTCATACTTTTTCACTTGAAACAATATTTGCAAAAGAGAATTATTCTTTCATCATTTCTCAAGGATGAAGTTTCGCTTTTGCTGCCTTTTTTTTGAAAAAAAAGAATGCGATTAAAAAAGCTTATAAGTTAATGTTACCTTATTAAAAGCTGATGTACACTGAATTACCATAAATATGAACAGATTCGCCATATGCTGCTGCATCTGCTGTTATGTATGAACAAAGAAACTGTCCCTGCAGGACTTGTAAATTAATATGCATTAAAATGTTTTCAGCCTATATGATATTTCAATAGGTAGCCAAACAAGACAGTTCGCTGATTATTGCTTTTTTATCACATGTCAACTCTCACTTGTAGTGTGAATGAACTATGGTTTCAACAAGTACTCATATTTGTGACTGTATATCAAGGACTTTAAAACTCTCTTATTCCATGAAGCTGAGAGGCAGCAAAAATTCTAGACAGCAAAATACGTTATAAAAATCAAATGGGTGTTTACCTTCTTCAGAGTAATGAATCACACTTTCATTATTAGCAATAGAAAATGTATTTTCCCCCCAAAATATATCCCAGGATGTCAGAGTGCTCTCCAAAATCATACAGAGGTTGTTTCCTTCCTGCCTGTGTTTGAATTATACAGTTTTTCACTTACTGATCAAAATAAATTGGAACATGATTGAGATTCTGATATCAGGATACCACAGGAAATGTCCATGTAGTCTGTAACTCATGGCTTGCATTTGTTTCAATAATTGCACTGCTTCAGGATAAAATGATTCAAATAGAAATGAAAGATCTAAAAGATTTAATCAAATGCAGTTGAGTTAATCAATTTATTTGACTAAGAGACAGGAAATTTCATGGCTGTAACTATAGTGTAAGTATTTTCAAGCATATTTTCTTTGGTTTCATTGGAACATTTTATAGATTAAATGAGTGCATCTGTAAGATTGGGACATATATACCATATATTTGCAATGTCTAGAAAACTCAGATGTAGCCATTAGTCTAGTCTTCCTACATTGACAGAAAAGAAAATTGTTACAAATTATACCAATTCAAATAAAATTGCTTAAGATAAAATGGATACCTCAATCTCTTGTACGTTGGCTAAAGATGCTGCAGCTTTGTTCTAATAGAATAGAATAGAATAGAATTCTTTATTAGCCAAGTGTGATTGGACACACAAGAAATTTGTTTTGGTGCATAAGCTCTCAGTGGACATAAAAGAAAAGATACATTCATCAAGAATCATAAGGTACAAAATTAATAATAGTCACAGGGGAAAGAGTCAATATAAAACTTAAGGATACCAGCAACGAAGTTACAGTCATACAGTCATAAGTGGGAGGAGATGGGTGATAGGAACAATGAGAAGATTAATAGTTAATTAATCAACATGCAATTGCCATATATTTGGGAAATATTTTGCTCTCAGAAAGATTTGCAACCTGAATAGCAGCAGTTGTAGAGATTTATACAAATGAGGAATCAGTAGATAAAAATGGGGAGACATATTGATTGATCCTCCATTACTACAATGTCTAGTTAATGAAATGATTGGTAAACATGTGGTAAACAAAGCCAAAGTACTTGAGAACAGAAGCAAAGTCCTGCTGAACCAAGAATTGAAATTTGTGTTTCAATTATTCCCTCCCTCCCTCCCTCCCTCCCTCCCTCCCTCCCTCCCTCCTTCCTTCCTTCCTTCCTTCCTTCCTTCCTTCCTTCCTTCCTTCCTTCCTTCCCTGCCAGTCGCCATTGTATGGATATTTCATGGAACTGCCTGGTGGCTTTCTTTGATTTCCTAGTCAGGTCCCTTGTCAGTTGACATCCCTGCTAATTCAGAGTCCAATAATAGAACCTAATCTATACCTCAGGTTACAGTTAGCATAAGTGAAGTTAGAGACAACTGTAGTTTTGAGTCAGGAGTCCCTTATATCTCTCCAAGTATGTGATGCTTTCAAACTATCATTGCTGCTTCAGAAACATGCTTTCAAAAGGAGATTTCTCTCACTTCCCTCAATGACTTATTTATTTATTAGTTTATTCATTGCTGCAACTTCTGTACCATTTAAGTCAAATAATTCTATTAATAATTTCATATTTATATCATATTGTACATTTGTGCTTTGTTTTAAATACTATATATTAAGATTTTCTTTCATGTAATATTTCTCTTTATAACTTACTGTATTTTCCTGCGTATAAGACTACTTTCTAACACACAAAAATCTTCTCAAAAGTCGGGGGTCGTCTTATACGCCGGGTCTCATTCTCCTGTAACCAGGCAGACCAGCCCGAAAGGCTCTGACGAGCCTTAAATGGCTCTGAGGAGGGTCGTCTTATACACCCAGTCGTCTTATACGCCGGAAAATACGGTAACTATATTATTACAAAGTTTAATTACATTTGGTACCTAAGAAAGCAAATTGTGGACATTCTAAATGATTAGAAAGAATAATTTATACTTTTGTAATATCTCAGACTTCTGCAATAAAAATCCACATAAAAGCTGTCATGACTATTTTCTAATATTTTTATGTGCTTGCAGTGAGAGCCATTTTTAATGTAGTGGTTAAGGCAGCAGGCTAGAAATTGAGCAACTGTGAGTTCCAGTTGTGCCTTAGACACAAAGCCAGCTGGTGACCTTGGACTAATGTCTCTCTCAGCTTTAGAAAGGAGAAAGTGGCACACCACAAACCAAGAAAATTGACAGGACTTGTCCAGGCAGTTTCTGAAAATCAGACACAATTAAACATAAAAAAAGAGAAGACTTGCAGCAGAAAACATCACAGGTTTTGACATCACCAAGTAAACTGTACATCCAGATAAAGAAAGAGATAACATGATCACCAACTGTGAAGATGGGGATTTTCGAAAATTAGAAATATGAAGCTTCTTGATAATGAATTATATTATTTCATTACTGCTTCAAACATAATAATTATCCAAATGCAGATATGGTATGGTTGGTTTCTATCATTAAAAATTATGAGTCTGAAATTTAATTTATGTATTGGTAACTGGAAGTTCTTTTATATAATTTTTTTTAAAAAAATTAGATTTATATGCCGCCCTTCTCTGGAGACTCAGGGCGGCTTACAATGCGTTAAGCAATAGCCTTCATACTTTTGTATATTTTATACAAAGTCAGCTTATTGCCCCCACAAACTGGTTTCTCAATTTACCTACCTTAGAAAGGATGCAAGGCTGAGTCAACCTTGAACCTGGTGAGATTTGAACTTGCAATAATTGCAGACAGCTGAATGTTAATAACAGGCTTTTAGTCTGTTGAGCTATCCAGGCATTTTTTTTTTTTTTTTACAAATGTGCATATTTTAAAATGTAAGAAATTTGTATCTGTTTTCTTTCTTTCTTTGTTTTCAATATTTAATGCCTATGAAATTATTAAGCATATGTAGCATAATAATCAGAATGGAAGATTTTGCTTAATAGGTGTATTAATATAGCATTATGTTCCTGACTGAAAAGAGATATTAACAAGGACTTCATTCAAACAAATGTGCTATCTAGTCCAACTGACCCAAATCCTATTATATATTATTTCAATAAGTTGATAGCTTATTAGTAACCTTGACTATTACTAATTGTATCTTTTTATTCTTGATGAATGTATTTTATTCTCCTTATGTACACTGACAGCATATATATCTAAGACAAATTCCCTTTATTTACAATCACACTTGGCCAATAAAGAATTCTAATTCTATTGTGGGTTTTTTTTTCTCCATAAATGTTCATGTGCATTGACAAGCACTTCACTTTATTCAGACTTCCACTATACACACTGATGTCAAAGCAGCCAGGAGCAACTTTTTAAGGAAACATACTTTACTAGTCTTTAAAAAGCATAGCTGCTTTTACAGTTGGAATTTATGTGCTTCATTCATTCCTAGACACCTTTTTTAACCACAGACCTGCAGAGTGATCATAAGTTAAAGAGAGACTGAGCCTATAGGGGCCTCAAGGTTTCCCTTTAAGCATTAATCCAAACTTTTTTAGCTGCTATGGCAGAAGACTTGTACTGCAATAAATGTAACAGTGCTTTACAGCCCTCTCTAAAAGGTTTACAGAGTCAGCATATTGCCCCCAACAATCTGGACCCTCATTTTACCCACCTGAGAAGATGGAAGGCTGAGCCAACCTTGAACTGGTAAGAATCGAACTGCTGGCAGTCAGCAGAATTAGCCTGCAATATTGCATTCTAACCACTATGCCATCATGGCTCCATTACTAGATAGATTTAATAAACTTAAGAAAGGAAAACATTATTTAGGGCAATCCTTGATTTTAAATTTGACAACTATGAGTCGTAGTGGCAGTGGTTAGAATGCAGTAATGCAGGCTACTTCTGCTGACTGCCGGCTGCCTGCAATTTAGCAGTTCGAATCTCACCAGATTCAAGGTTAACTCAGCCTTCCATCCTTCCAAGGTTGATAAAATGAGGACCCAGATTGTTGGGGGTGATAGGCTGTAAACTGCTTAGAGAGGGCTGTAAAAGCATTGTAAAGCAGCATATAAGTCTAAGTGCTATGTGCTGTACTAATATCATAGCAATAGCAATAGCACTTAGACTTATATATCACTTCACAGTGCTTTACAGCCCTCTCTGAGAGATTTACAGAGTCAGCATATTGCTCCCAGCAATCTGGGTCCTCATCTGACAGACCTCGGAAGGATGGAAGGCTGAGTCAACCTTGAGCCAGTGAGGATAGCTATTGATTTTAGAATAAAAATTATATAACAAAGGTAATTAGAATTAGTGACAAACAAGAACTTGCCTAGCTATGTGGTTAAGTGATGTGCTTGCATGATGATACATTTCATAATACAATTCAACCTACATCTTATGATAACACATCATCCCAAATTATTCTTTCAGTGTCAATGTGACCCTTGGGCTAAAAAAATACTGAACAATGGAGAGTAATGTGATTGGTTATCCTTCATGGAATGTCTTAATGCCAGGAATTATTTCTTTTCCATTTCCACATTCAGCAGAAGGTTTGATTCAAAAGGCAATATAGCCCTTTAATTATGTAATTCTATCATCATAACCTTTTATTTTCTTGACTTAGAAGCTTATCTGATATTGGTTCCTTCATAATAATAAATGAAATTAATGAATTTGCGTGGTGAGCATTTTTCTCCAAGCACATTAAGGCTCCAGCAAGGATTCAAGGTATACTTTGTTACATGAATTTAAAATATGAGGGTAATTAAAGCCGGAAAAACAACAAGATTGTACAGACAGACATTACAATGCACAACAAGATAGTTAACAATGTTTCTGCTATATTTTATCTAGCCTTTCAGATTTGATTTTATCAACTGAAAGGAAGCATCATATACAAAAATACGGAAATTGAAATTTGTTTGCTGCTATGCAAACATTTTATAAATGTTATATATCTGTGAAGCTGCCATTAATGTCATCAAAGTATATGTGGCAGGGATCTCTTCTTTGGATGTAGAACTACTTAATAATGCAATTTACGAGGTCTCTAGAATTTTCTCTGAGCAGATGTGTTTTTCCAAACTCTAAGCATCACTAATAGAAATGATATACTTGCCATTATGAATAAGATAAAAAGCAGCTGCTCTACAGGCATTCATTTTCCAAATATATACAGTTCAGTCCACTGATGATAATTAACTGGTAAAAGGGGCTGTGGTGAGCAGATCTCAAGATAAATTGCTTTGGCTTATCATTAATTTATAACAGCCCTTTCCAAACTCCAGAAGTAGCTACAAGAGTCATATAACAAGCTAGTGTAAATATTCTGATCAAAACAACAGCAGCAGGTTAAACATCTCCATGGGGCTAAGTTAACTGAATTGAAATGTCTGCTCTCAATTGCCTGTTGCCATATTATGCTTTTCACTGGCTGACACGAACAAACTTCTTTCCCTGACAAAAGACAAAACATTTCTGCCAGCTGAGGTGACATTGTGCTCATTCAATAATGATACAAGGCCCAGAGGTCCTCCAGCAAGATAGATAACAAAGAAAATCCTCATTAGCTAACTGTAGAAGAATGAAGGTCAACCCACAGAGAGAATTTCATGCTTACATGTCACTTGGAACATTTGTTCTTCATTAATTCTTTAAACCTAAGCTGGGATACTATCTCATAGCAGTTTAATATGCTGTCCTCTGTCAGAAATCTCCTTCAGGGTGTTGTTTTTCTTTGTACTCTATTTAAGAGGCCAATTTTTTTTAGAAGCACTTGACTCCCTATCATTGGGCACTACTAATGTTTCAGGATTGTTACATGATTGGATTCAATGTGGACATTAACCATCTTGGAATTCTGAGATAAGACGAAATACACTGCTAGTTGTCACTCATTCCAAGGAGCTCATTATGTTGCTACATTAAAAAGGGGCAGGAGAGGGGAATCAGGCATACGTTTCACAACAGCAAAATACTATTCTGGTTTTAAGTATTTATCAAGAAGCACTTGAGCATGCTTCATTGTTATGTTACTGATTGTATCCAAGGTGAAACATTTCAACTTGATAACTGTGTATAACTTAAATCACAATCGATAGAACCAAATATCATAATCATAAGTTTATTTGTCAAGCATATATAAGATAACAGGTAAAAGTATAAACATTTAAATACATGAAAAGTGTAAGTAAAAAGAAATATTAGGACAGGGACAGTAGGCACGCTGGTGCACTTATGCACACCCCTTACAGACCTCTTAGGAATGGGGTGAGGTCAACAATAGACAGTTTAAGGTTAACGTTTTGGGAGTTTGGGGAAGAAATCAAAGAGTCAGGTAGTGCATTCCAGGCATTGACCACTCTGTTACTGAAGTCATATTTTCTGCAATCGAGTGTGGTGTGGTTTACCTTGAGTTTGTATCTATTATTTGCTCGTGTATTGTTGTGGTTGAAGCTGAAGTAGTCATTGACAGAAAGGACATTGTGGATAATTTTATGTACTACGCTTAGGTCAGACTGAAGTCGGCATAGTTCAAAGTTGTCTAACTCCAAAATTTGGAGTATGGTTGCATAAGGTATATTATTGTGGTTAGAGGAACGGAGGACTCTTCTCATAAAATATCTCTGGACTATAAATATATTAAATATATTACATATATATTACATAAATATATTAAATATTAATATTACTGGTAGTGCAGTTCAATGAAGGAAAATGGTGGTGACATTACAGATTTCCTATGAATATTTTCATATCTTCTACCAATACATCAGGATAAGGTTTAGCATAAGGACTGTGTTAGTATCCAGTGTGTATGCTCTCAGATAACAGATTTATATGAATAATGTTTAAGTATTGAAAGTATCTCTCTGCAATGCAGGACCGTGAAAATTTTCCTTCTATGAATTGGATCATTAGTCCATCAGACTGGAAATGTCAGGAATTGACTGACTTCTTTATGTAAAGTGAAGATTTACCACTAAGATTTAGCTAGAAAAAAATGGAAGAAAAATAACAAGAAACTGCAAAATTGGCTTCACAGATAATTTCTTTGGAATTTGAACCAGCCTCAACATGGTAGTTAATATTTTGCTTTAATGAAGGAAAAATATTTGCCCTCCCTCCCTCCCTCCCTCCCTCCCTCCCTCCGTCCCTTCTTTCTTTCTTTCTTTCTTTCTTTCTTTCTTTCTTTCTTTCTTTCTTTCTTTCTTTCTTTCTTTCTTTCTTTCTTTCTTTCTTTCTTTCTTTCTTTTCACTATTAGAAGATAATCCCACTTGATAAAGAAAGACAATAATTCTGTGGTAATGTTGAAGTCCTGTGAAATGGTTCTGAAAACTGGGAAAACAATAACAGTATCACTCAAAAGCACTCTTTTCAAGCAACAAGATAAGCCACTCAGAGTTACCCTGTGGTACAATGGGCAGCCAATAAATATATTGTCACCTGCATTTTGCCAAATTCACTATCTGATTCTCTCTCTCTTTCTTTCTCTCTCTCTCTCTCTCTTTCTGTGTGTCTGTCTGTCTGTCTGTCTGTGTGTGTGTCTGTGTGTGTCTCTCTCTCTCTCTCTCATGTATGTATGTATGTATATGAGTAATACCTGACCGGGGGTGGGGGGAGGGAAGGGAGCAGGTAATATTCAGTGTTTTTTATAATAGCTTGGAAAAATGAAAGAAGCTACCTATATTCTCTGAAATCTATGATAATCTCTTTCCAAACAAGGAAACTGAGGCCTATTTTCTTTATACAAGAAACAAAATCATTGATGGGAAAAGTCTGTTTGCTATTCTATCAACTTTTGATGTTTGAAGGATTTGGAAACCAATACATTTAAAACTAAAAAGAAACTGAATAAGCAATTACCTCAAACCATTCTGAAATTGTAGAACGAGACACATTTGTGTGTAAAATCCAATGTAAACCAACAAATTCCCAAACAGCAAGCTAAACACTTTTAAAAATGAATAGCATACATTAGTGATCAAGAATTATTTCAGTTCTTCTAAGGGAAAATCATTGCCATATAAGGGAACTTCATTGGGGGAAAATAGATCTTGATAAACTATGAAGAATTTATTATTTATTTATGTATTTAGCAAGGTATATTTTATCTAAATATAAGCTATAATGTTACCTTTAGAACTGGAGAGAGATTCATATTCTAATTAGGTGTTCCTCTGTTATCACCTTTTATTTTATTATGTGTTTATCTTTAGATCTTTAGATTTCTTTTTATTCTGTTATTATTTTTATCAATAACTAAAGGTGGTGAACATAGTCTTTATAATCCTTCCCCATCCTATTTCCCCCACAACAACCACCTTGTGAAGCTGAAACAGAGTATCTGACTCAAAGTCACCCAGCCAGCTTTCATGCCTAATGCAAAACTAGAGTTCACTGTGCCTTGTTTTTACCCTCATGCTTTGGAAATTTTACTGCATATTGCCTTATGGCTGTAATGAACTGATTTGAACTATTATCGTTTAAGAAATCAACTTCCTTAGTAGATCATACTAAGAACCATGAGCAAGATACTGAATGACTCTTTACATTACAAACTTTTTATTCCCAATGTGACTCTTTGCATTAGAAACTTTATATTCCCAATGGGAAAAATATATACCAGTTGTTAAGACTATTATAAACTTCTTCTGTGTTTTTTCTATAAATCTTGCTAAAAAAGTTCTGGAACCAGCTTGCTTTCCAGGGAGCCAATGCAATGAAAAACGTAATCTAAATCATAAATTTGAAATGTGTGTTATATCTTGACAAATCTAGATGACATAAATGTTCATAAAAATACGGTTCTTATTGTTCGTATAGCATTACCAAAGATCACTCCTATGTTCTGTGTCTTATGACCAGGGATGGTCTTCAAAAATTTTAGCAAGGGGTTCTCTGCCCAGTTTCTGGGTGGGCATGGCCATGGTGGACATGGCCTAGTCAGCCTCCTGCATCACAGGAAGTCATTGTGGGGGTCGTTTTTGCCCTCCCCAGGCTCTCTGGAGGCCCTCTGGAGGCCCATTTCTGGCCTTCCTGAACTTCCAGTAGGCCCATTTTTCGCCCTCCCCAAGCCTCTGTGCATGCCCTGCACTTACATGCCTCCAAAATGGGTTGCCTGTGGACTCCTGGGAGGGTAGGGATGTGGTGGGCAGGGCCAGCCAAGAGTGGGATTTGGGGGTTCTCAAAACTGCACAGAATCTTAGCTAGTGGTTCTCCTGAACCCCCAGCAGCCCACCCCTGCCTATGACTATCAACTATTTTTTTAAAAAAACAAAGAGAGATAATCATATCCATTTCTGAACCTCTCGTCCCACAACTATCAAGTTCATTTTAATCCATAAAAGTATTTGTTTATCTGAAACCTGGCAGAGCTGATCTCATTAGAAGAAAAAAAGAAGCCAGCAAATTCCATCCAATTTTGCAGGAAATAGAATAATTATGACAGTTTTCTTTTTAAAAGTTGACACATTTTTGAATGATCATTATAACTTCAAATGTCAACAGTGAGTTTTATATTTTTCTCTGTTAAATGTAATATGCAAACACAAAGATGATATCATTCTATTCTAATGAGAGTAGAAGGGATACTGAGGTTGTGGATTTCTGAACTGAAAATTGAATTTGTCTTAAGTGACAATTAATTGTATTTTTGTGGTGTTTTTTGAGGCATATGGAAATTAATTAAAATATATATCTACAAAGAATATATTGGAAGCAAAGTATTGGTGCAATCTGTTTTGTTTCAGGTTTTTATAGATGTTTTCCTATTCTTTGTATTGTGATTCTTGGTGCATATCCCTATTATATGGGATATAACATGGGTTATAGTTGAATTCTAAAGTATGGATAAACCAACTTATTTCTAATTTGGGTCAGTTTGAGTGCATTAAACATAATGTCAAATTTCCATGTCATATCACAATGTTAAACCAAGTAGAATAAAATATATTTTTTGCTCATTTAAAGTTTTCCTTTATATCTGTATCTTTTGCAATGTTCTATGATACAAATATTGTATGATATAGAAATGCAAACTGTTCATTGAATGTAGTTGTATATGCAAGATTCATTTTTTGTTATTTTTTTCCATAAGGGTTTAAAAAAAAAAAAGCTAAGAATTGCATTTTGAAATTATAGAAAATACTTGTAGCTTGGGTTTTAGATTTTGATAGTGGTTTGCTCTCCGAGCTTGCCATTTAGCTCCTCAATGTTTCATTTCCACGTTAGATAACATAATCAGTGGGGGGAAAGTCTGTAGGGATTCTCAGTCATCGAGGTCATGATTGTCCCAAAGATGCTTTTTCAGGAGGCAATTGGACTTTCTTGTTTTTCTTTTGAAGATATTTCACTTCTCATCCAAGAAGCTTCTTCAGTTCTGACAGAATAGTGGAAACAGGATAGTAGAAGTGCCTTGTTCTATTCCCCTTTAGCTTATATATGTTTTGTATGCTGGTGTGGTCAGTTGATCGTGTGATTGGCCATTTGTTTGGTGTTATATTTTATTTCTGAGGAGCTGATTGGTTCTATTATTGATTGGTTGTTCAAATACTCTACTTTCTTAAGTGTTCATATGCTGGATTTAAGAATTGCACTATTTAATTTAAGAAATGCCTGTTCTGACCTGAATAATATACAGAAGGCGTGAAACCAAATACATAATCACCTTCACCCAAAGTTTGTGTCATTTTAATATATTCAGTTATGTCATTCTTGATAGTAAGACCAAATCCAAAATAGTAGCTCCCCTATTGCCCTTCTCAACCTTTTGAAAGGAAAAAATGGTCCCTAACACAAATGAATTATTTTCCTGATTGAATAAACTTACATTGATGCAAATGCATGCAAGGTACTATGACTGCTAATCAAATTGCACAACTTTCATAACAATTGCCAGATCCAAAATTGTACTTTGTAATGGTCACGTTTACTTTCTGAATTGTTTTTATTAAATATATTATTTTTGTCTAGGCATGTCCAACTATTTCTGTAATATCACAGATCAACTCAGGCAAACATGCATTCTATTTCTAGTGACAGTTACATCATTGTTTGAAATGCAACTAAGGAATGGCTCTGTGAACAGCTTTTCATAACTCTGTCAGAGTTTAGCATTGATCCAGTCCCTCTGGCCTTTTTGATGATATCACATAAATTCATTTCTATCTTCTTTCTCTTTTGTTGTTTCAAGTGAAAACCTGGAAGAGTAGCTTTTGGCGTAGAATTAAGAGTGAAGACATGGATCTTTTGATAATATTCTTAGGGAATCAATAAACATAGGATATATTTTTGTAATTGAATATTGAAGTCTAATCTTCCTTCAAACTCCAGCTTGCAAGATCCTTCATCTAATTTTGCTTGCTTAAAAATAGCAACGAAGATTGCTACACATGCTCTATTTCCTATAATTTAGATAGCTGTGATTACAAGCAAAGCACCAGCCTGTGAGACACATGAATATTTTACTATTTTCAGCATCTGGCATTTGCAATACATTTCTTTCTAATTTATGTCACATGAATTCATTTCATCTCTCATAATATGCAACGATGTCCTGGATGTATGAAGTACCTTGTTCAATAAAGGAAGTAAATTTGTGATGGTTCTTTTCAGAAAAAAAAGTGTCCTGCAAAAATTGCCTTATGATATGATGACAATATTGAGACTTACTTGCAGGCCACCATTTCTTTATGCCAGAATCATTTATCTCAATGAATTATGTGTTGTGGATGGTATTCGTATAACACTGATCATAAAACAAGAGGGCTAAATTATTAATTTAAGTTCTTGTTCAAAAAACC
This sequence comes from Masticophis lateralis, assembly GCA_030761175.1. Classification (NCBI taxonomy): domain Eukaryota; kingdom Metazoa; phylum Chordata; class Lepidosauria; order Squamata; family Colubridae; genus Masticophis; species Masticophis lateralis. The sequence goes on from JAUDYJ010000002.1 coordinate 104,635,064, forward strand.
TCTTCTTGCTAATGCTTGCAATTCCACTATGTTGATATTATTATTATTATTATTATTATTATTATTATTATTATTATTATTATTATTATTATTATTATTTAATCTTTAGTGAGATTCACAGGCTTTGAGGCTGGTTAATAGCTTAGTAGCTTGAGTCCTAACCAAGGACCTAGGAACTGTTAAGGTATCATCTGAGGATGTAAGCTGTTCTGAGTAAGGTGATTTTTTGTAGAGTCAAAATGTTCAAGTCCGGTAAATTTAGAATTTCTAAATAGTAGGGTAGCCCTTTGGGTATTGCTCCAAGGGCTCCAATTACAATTGGGACAACACACGATTTCTTTTTCCACAGTCGTTCAACTTCAATTTGCAAGTCCCGGTACTTTGTGATTTTTTCTTGCTGCTTATCTTCAATTCCTGCATCCCCAGGTATTGCAGTGTCAATGAATAACAACAACAACAACAACAACAACAACAACAACAACAACAACAACAATGCTTTTAGATAGGGCAGCATTTAAAAACAAAAGCCATCCTCTTGGCAAATAATCTTCATAAGGAGAAAAGCATGTGTAAGAAAATCTGCATTCTTTAAAAATTTTGTACAATTTACTCTGCTTCTGGTCATGCGTAGTGATTGATGATTGTCTTGCTGAATAGTTTTGTCTGTTTAGTCATAAGTCTTCAAAATTTTCCTTAAAAACAGAAGTAAAGAAATTTCTTAAAGAGCTTTTATTAGATTATTAATAGTTCAGTCTTTAGTATTAGTCCTCTGAATTCCAGAATAATATAAAACATTTTTCAATCTTACCCATCAGTTTTACACTGAACCCAAATAGAGGCTGGTTTCACACAACATGCCAAAAAAACAACATAACAACAAGAACCCCATGGTACATCATACGATGGATGAGATTAGTAAAACACATGAATTCAGCTCTTATGGTTGTAAACTGTAATTTAAAGTCTTAGACTAGTATTTGAACATAGCCATCGACTATTTTTAAAGAAAGCAATAGGCATAAAATTTCCAAACTGAAAATAGAACTACGGTACTGTTTTGAAAAAGAAAATCAGTGTGAATAAGAATAGAACCAAGAAATATAATTTTTTGAAGCACTGAAAACTAATAGCTCAAGATATGAGGATTTTTAGATAAATGCACTGGTTAGTTTATATGCCTTGTAAATAAGGCAGACAATCAGTTGGTAGATTCATGACATGTTGGAAATGTGCTCTTATAATGTAGCCCTCCTTCTTTTATTGAGAAGTGTGGTGGCCTAATGATGAAGACACTGCCTTCCCACTTGAAAGGTTGAGAGTTCAGTGCCAGGTAGCAGCAAATGTTTCTCTGCTAGGGTGTGCACACACACACAAACAAAAATCTGCTGCAAACTCCACATAGGCATCAGGAAGGACATCCAGCTCAACTCTATCAAGTGACTAGGGATGCAGGATCATAAAAAGAAAAAAAAATGTAGCCCTTCTTTTGGCATGAGCATAAGGTAGACATTATGAATTCCAATACTGAGCTATTCCCCTTACCATGATCACCAACAAGGAAGAAACTGGATATACTTAAATCAGGAACAGCCTGAGAAGAAGAAGGAGAAAAAAAGATTTGTTCTTTGCTGCAGTCCTGACTTTGCCAAGTTCTTTGTCCTAATTGATATGCATTCCTTGTAACAAGAAACTTTTATGCTGTCTACCTGAGGTCTTGGAATCACAATTTCTGTGTGGCAATTACCAAGTGTCAAGGAGAATGACTTCTCTGCAAACCCAGCTGGTTGTATAACAAAGAATTTGCTCTTTGTCCTTCTAGTACACATTCATATTGCATTATGACATTGTTTTAGAATTCCAAGACTGATCTTGGTTTCAAAATACCCTAGAAAAAACATTTTAAAAAATATTTTGAAGCTCATAGAAATAATGAAAGCAACAGGACGTATGAATTTAAATATAGAAAAAACATATAAAAACACAGATAATTTGAGAGTATGTGATTCAGTCACCTGTAATATCTAAAAATTCTCTTTCTTGGAAATGAATTAATCATTGTAATAAGAATACTATTAGCCTGGGGTCTATTCACAGGGCCTATGCTTAACACTTGCAGCCACACTTTTTGTTTCTCAACTGAATCTTTTAAAGTTTGCCTTCATTAATGAGGCAGAAAGGATTTGATAGGAATATACTATAATAAAATATATACAGTAATTCTCCCATGCCCAAAATTGATATACGAAAAGTTATTTTGGAAAATGGTACAGACCCACAATCAACAGTTTTTATATTCCCTGCTAAGGAGGGTTTTACTTTTTTAAAAAAATAATGAACTTATTTTCTACCTCACCACTTACTATTAGTGTATGCTATATTATACCATATCTATACTAATTTCTATGCCTACACATATATCTTATTTCTAAAGAGGCCTTTCTTCTTTGTTGCTTGAGCTTACACCAAAGTCTTTAGCCACCTTCAAGATGGCTAAAGACTTTGATTATTATTATCAAGATGTTGTTATTAGCTGCTCTTCTAAATTGCTGAAATTGCAGCTTAGTGTATGCGGGATTGGGAAGAGTAAGGTTTACCAGCTGCTGGCTGTAGCATCTCAGTATTGCTGTTGGAGTGATTAAGGTACTGGACTCTGCTTTTCCTTGTTCAACTTGTTTAAGCTTGCTTTTCCTTTACTATCAGTTGCCTGCTGAACTGGAAGCTGCTGTAGTCCTTGGGCTGTAAACTGGGGGTGGGATTGAAAAATGTTAGCAACCGTTTCTCTGCCCAGTCACTGGGGTGGGCATGGCCATGGGGTGGTGGCTAGTCAGCCTCCTGCACCATGGAGGTGGGTGGCATTTTTGCTCTCCTCAGGCTCTGGGGGCTTTCCTTGAGCCTCTGGGAAGGCAAAAACAGCTTCCCCTGGGTTCCAGAAGCCAGAAATGGGCCCATTTTTGGACTTCTGGTACTTCCAGTAGGCCCATTTTTTGCCTTCCCCAGGCTTTGAAGGCTTTGCTTGAGCCTCCAGGAGGGTGAAAATGGCCTCCCCTGGCTCCAGATGTCTTCCGGACACCAGAAATGGGTCCGTTTCCGGACTTTTGGAACTTCCAGGAGGCCCATTTTTCACCCTCCTAGATCCTCTATATGGGACCTGCACTTACCTCACATCCAAAACGGGCCATGTGGAGATTCCTGGGAGGAGTGGGCAGGGTGGGTGGGACTAGTCAGCCCTTGCAACTACCAGTTCAGCAAACCAGATGTAAAATTAGCATCCGATTTGTCCGAACCGGTCCAAACTGGCTGAATCCCACACCTGCTGCAAACTCTTCTTTTCTGTTCTCCCATCCATCTTTCTCCAAACACATCCACATACCTATATTCTGATGCTCTCAGTATTTTCCTTTTAGAATTGGAAACAGATATGGTGCAGTGCTCTTCAGGATGTCTTAAGATCCAAGGGATAAAACAAAGAGAAGAAAGAGCTCATGCTGAGCAGTGCAAGCTTTTTTCCTATATTGTGTTCTTCCTGAAGATAAACTAAGAAGGAAGGCATTTATTGTATCTAGAATGTTAACTCCCATTGATTCTATAATAGAGGTTGTGCTATACTTCTTAGTTAAGATAATTTATTTATTATTTATTTATTTATTTATTGGATTTATATGCCGCCCTTCTTCCGAAGGACTCGGTGACTTTCAACAATAAGAAACAGAAAATACAAAAGTTAAAAGACAAATTAAAACAGAGTATCCAATAAATAAAGTTAAACGTGGGAATACCAATTCAAATTTAAGATTTAAGAATATAAAAAGCTACAAAATCTGTATAGTATAATGTACAGATATAGTATAATGTACAAGATAATGTACAGAATTTATCACAGAATAAAAAGTTTTGTAGTTAAAGGTAAAACAATAAAACATATATACTTTATGGATGAATAATTTGGTAAAATTCATATTTATGAACTCTTTAATTAAGTGTTCTCCAGATTGTTCAGTATTCTGTCATCTATGAATGACAACACTTTCTCTCTATATATAAAAAACTACAATAACTAATTTATCCTGGCTTCTAAAGTCAATGTCCTGATGATAAGGTTACAATTTCTTGTATATCTACCCAAAAGAAAGTAATTTAGCAGATTATGTTCTGAATAAACATACATTGACAAATATTTAGATTACTTTTAGATCAGCTGTCAGAGGTGGTACTGGATAGTATAGGAACACTAAAACTGCAGAGCACATTTACAATTGTATCCATACATTTATACTAAGATATGACCAAAGAATAACGAAGCAGTTTCTGTGTCACTACTATTCTTGAACTGAATATTTAGATAACATGTACTGTGACAAGAAATCTTGGTCTCTATTAAGTTTATGGAATGAGGCATTAAGTCTAATGAATTAAAGTGGCAGTAACAGAGATAGGGCACTTTTTTCAGTAACTTCTGTCTCATCAGTTCGACAGGGAAAATGAAACTGTAATACATTAACTGGACTTTAAAAGGCATAATTTATTCAAAATTATTATTATTACCCAAGAAACTTTGGGATTTTTATTGACGCTGCTCTGCAAATTGCCAGGTATGAGGCCTGTTTGTGAAATTGGTCTGTAGAGTTCAGAAGTGATTACTGCTTGTGTACCAGCATAGCAATCTCCTTACTTAAAATGTTCAAATCTGGGACCAAGTTGACAGCGGAGTTCCCAAGACTTATATGGAGCTCACCCCCATCACACTGTACTTGGGTCTCTAATCCTGGGCTGTCAGTTTTCTATCTGATAAACTCAACATCTTTAACTGCTGAGCCACTGTGATTTTCAGATAAATGATATAGCTATTTTCCTTATTGCATCCACAGACAGAAAGTTTGTGGCCCTGTTCAAAGTAATCCTTTGAGGGTTACTTTCAAAAATTGTTAAATAAGTAGAGATTTATGTAAACATTGAATTGAATCTCTGGTTCCAGAGATCTTTCTACCTTTATCTCTCCCTGGAGGTATGGTCCCCCAGTTAGAGCTGTGCAATTTTCTCCTGCTTAAAAAGCAAATATCAACAGTGAATGTAGTAGTGACAGAGACAGGTTTTCCATTTGTAGTAATTGCATGCATTTCTGAGTCAGAAGGCTTTGTTCAAAGAGATTCATACCTTAGTCATCTCACCTCTATATTATTATACTGTACCTTGAGTTGTTTCTGAAGAACACTGAGAAGCTGCAGTTGGTGCAGAATGAATGATCCTGGCAGCTTTGGGCATCTCTCCCTATGCCCACATAACACTGTTCCTCCATAAACTGAACTAGTCTCTAGTAAGCTTCAAAGTACAATTCAAGGTTCTGATTGTCACCTGAATTCCATAAGCCCAAGTCAAGGTTCTGGTTGTCACCTACAAGGCATGGGACCAGATTACTGGTGAGACAATCTTTTCCCCAATGCTTTTGCATCAGATTTAGCATAAAAATCTAGCAGAACAGATTTAGCAATCATGTTGAACCAAGGAATTGTGCCTTAACTGTGGCAGCACTTGCTTTATAGAATATGCCCCCCCCCGCAAGAGCTAGATGGCCCTAACCTTGTGAAGCTATATAGTAGTGGCAGAGACAGATTTTCAATATCTGTCTGTTTCACTATATGCTTGATATGTTTTATTATTATAATGTTCATGTTTGACATCATGGATTATTGTTTGTAACAGTTGGTTTAAAATTTTGTAGGCCCCCCAGAATTGCTGTTGTGAGATGAATGACCATATAAATTAGTGATATAAATAAAATATAATAAATAGTTGATATGGGTATTTACTAATCTAACATCTTCAAAGAGATTACTTGATACACTAAAACAAGATTTTCACTTCATGCAATGGCATCCCAAGCAACTGAAGACTGAATATTTTGAGAGCCTAAAATATTTAAGGTAATGATGATAAACAATAGACATGAACATCTTGATCATGGTGGTAAAACATAAATAAGAACTGAAGAAAGCTTTTCATTGGTTCAAGTGTATAAAACTAATAAGGGAAATGTCTCCAGGCAGAACTGAAGAAGGGAGGGTTATGTTTCCAGAGCACCTAGATGAATACACAGTTCCAGGGAAGGAATAAAACAGATAAAGTGTTTTATGGATATCTGGGAAGACATGGATAAGCATTGCATTATTCATAGCAGTGAAATGGATTTAAAGAAATATTTCAAAGTCTTTTCTAGTAAATGACCAATTAAGGCAGCAGTGTTTAATTGCATAAGAATGCATGCAGCAGACAAGTCTTTATTTCCTGATTGACAACTATAATATATTAATAGTGTTCATGTGACAAAGTAGTAATATGAATTAAATTAATCAGATTTATTTATTTTAAATATTTGTACGTTGTCCGTTATATAGTGGCTCTTCTGGAACTGAATAGAATTAAAATTAAATGTAAATACAATAAAATGTAGAAACTAAAAAATGTTGGCTTCCCAAATCCCTATCCACCTTTGAAATAGATTGGGTGACTTTAAACTTACCATTCATTCCCAGTCCAAACTATATGGCAGGGCAGTTTTGGTGAAGATAAATTAAGGGAGCATTTTTTGATTTCTGTGAAAGAGGTATGAGAATAAGCTCTTGCAAAAGAAATAATAAACTGGCACATGACATAATAGTTATTATCATTTTAAAATCAGGCTATGAATTTTAATCCAATAACATGTAGAGGGAGACATGTGGCACAGCTTAGAAAACTGTTCTTTGATTATGCTAACATTACTAGCAGATGAATGTTTGTTCTCTTCCACCCTTTTTACTATTTAAATGACTACAAATGCCCTTTTGCCTATATTGCATATTTTAAGGGCAGAAAAAATAAAATTGTGAATTATAGTTATTATATCATTTTCTACCACTTTTATAGACCATATTATTCTATGTTTCTTATATTTTATTTTTGTTATTGTTTAACTAGTGATATTTGATCCTTTGCACAATTTTTTTTAAAAAAGGAAAAAGCACGGCTTAAAATATATATCTTTTCACAGTCTAAAAGAGAAGCTGGAGCCAAAACAAAATGTACATTTGCATATCAATAATTTGCCATTATTATTTAAAATGAAGGTAGCAACTATTGAAAGGGGGATAATTAACTTCCAGAAGTCAGTCTTTGATGACAGCATGATATAAATATATTAAGCTAATTAGCCATCCTTAACCAGCTGTTATTTTGTTTTATTTTTTTTCAAAGTGTGCCCCCATGCATTTATCCTTAAATTTTACTTGAGGTTTTTTTTTTAAAAAAATAATGAGAGGGAATTTAATTAATGAATATCTAGAGTTTGGCTGTATTGTCCTTTGTAACATTAGACTGTTAGGTTTGTCCCCATTCCACTCCCATTATAGGATTTTAGGAAGTAACAGCACCTTCTGAAGATCTTGTACCACTTAGCTGTATCTCCATAATCCTTGGTTAATCAGTTATAGTTGTGCTTGATCATATCATTTGTTTCCACATGGACTATTAAGATGAAAATTGCTAATTTTCAGTGAACATCTAAAACTTCTAAATCTTAGAAGTTTTAGATGTTTGCTTTGGTTTGTTTGCTTTGGTTCCTCATAGTGATGGTTTCCCAGACACAGCCCTCTCATTGTCTTTTTTCCAGATTGAAAAAGATATGGTGGAATATGGAATTTAGTTGAGGGTAGAAGTGAAATGTTGTTGTAGTTCTAGGTTAGATTTCTCCTTGATAAGTTTCCATATGTTACATCTTGTCCTGCCTTCAGGCTCTTTGGAGTATAAATTGACACCCCCCCCCCTTTTCTGTGACAGCCTCTCAAATATTGGAAGTCTGCTGTCATTTCACTCCTAGTCCTTCTCTTTGTTAGACTAGATAGAACCAGTACATACAACTCAGTAGTGGGTTCCATTTACCTTTGCTACTGGTTCGGAACTGTGAGTGCCTGCGTGCGCATAGCTTCCGTGATGACGTCCGGGTGGGTGGGCAGAGCCTCCCACCGCGGCCACTACCGGTTCATCCAGACCGGGGTGAACTGGTAGAAACCCACCACAGATACAACTGTTCATCATATGTTTTATCCTCCAGTCCTCTAATCATCTTTGTTGCTCCTCTCTGCAGATTTTCTAAAGTCTCAACATCTTTTTTTTTTTTTTTGTGGTGAACAAAACTGGATGCAATATTCCAAATGTGATCTTACCAAAGCAGTATAAAGCAGTACTAACACTTCATGTAATCTTGATATTATACCTCTGTTGATGCAACCCTGCATTGGCTTTTTTTGGCATCTGCAGCACAGCATTGACTCAAATTTAAGTGGTTGTTCACTAGGACTCCTAGATCCCTCTTACAGTTACTGTTGTTGAGCCACGTCCCACCTATTCTATACCTCTGAATTTGGTTTTCTTGCCTAAATGCAAAAGCTTACTTCTCTCATCACTGAATTATATTTGTTAAATTTATCTTATTCACTTTAATACCCTGCTACTGTATCCAATCACATCTATAAAAAGGAACTGTAATTTTTCCTCTTCTTAGGCCTGTCTTTTCCATAATGCAATCAATAGACCAATTTGTGTTTTAATTAACGTATCTAGTGTCCAGTTCAAGAACATGCTAAGAAAATCCCTCTATGTACATTAGGGAATAGATGACTCTCTGATTTCTGTCCACTATAAGTAAAAAAATAAAAAATATCTCCATGGATTCAGTCATAGTCTCTGTGCCACTGCAATATTTTGGAATCTGCCTCCCCAGAGGTTAAAAAGATAATCTTAAAGTGAGTCCTAGGAAAAGCTCATGCAACTTAAATGTAAGTATTTCTGAAGCAAGCCTTGGTATTTCTCTCAGTGTCTGGGAGAGCTTTGACCATGTGGCTCATCTTGCTTTGTAAATCTGTATCTCCAATTCATTAATATATAATACTAATAATATAATAATTATCCAAATCCCAAATCAACAGGAACTGGGGTGACTGATTAGATGAATTGTACATGTTACATGTATCTACTAACAAGATCAAAAACTGCCCATTGTGGAAGAGAAGTCAGTCATCTGGGGCTCCTAGGTTAAATATTTAGCCTCTCTAGGTAAGACAAAGTTAGTGCTCTGAAAAGCTACAAATTAGTTTGCCTTTCTCCACCCCAATGGTTATTATACAGTAGGCAGGACTGTAATCCTGCATCAGTGCAATTTCTCTACAATCATGCTTAAATAGAGTTAACTTCTAGAGCTCTTTATACTTGTGATCCAGTTGTAAAAGACTGGAATGGATGAAATAATATCATAAGCTCTTTGTATGCAAATCTCTATAATTCAAACATATTATTATTTAAGATCCATAAATATGAAGAAAGAAAGATAAACCTTCTATGTAACCATTCAAGGTTGATTCAGCCTTTTATCCTTCCAAGGTTGGTAAAATGAGGATCCAGACTGTTGGGGGCAATATGTGATTCTGTAAACTGCTTAGAAAGGGCAGTAAGGCACTATGAAGCAGCATATAAGTCTAAGTGCTGGTGCTATAGAAAAATTCAAGTGTAGAACCTTTGGTTTTGATCCATATGTATGTATGTATGTTATACATACACAGACATTATGATTGTGAATTGTTTTTAAACACATAATTCTAATAATAATATTAATAATACCAATAATATATTAGTTTTTACTGTAGAATCTGTTTCAATTATCATTGTTTACATAATATATACACTGTCTAATTGAGCATCAGTTTGATCCATGGAGAAGTAGCATATGTTACAAAGAACTGTGAATATGCAAAGCTTTTTTTTTTTTTTTTGGTATATAAAATCTTTGAAGTAAAATGCAATCCTCTTGCAACCCAGAAAAGGTTAATAGTTGCACTATGAATTCATAAAACTACAGTTCTATGGGTTCCTGCTCATTTCAGGAGTACTGTTTTTGTTAATAACATTGACTTGCTTCAACAGGTGACATTTTTATCCCCTTAGGCTGTCCATTATCTAAATGATGGGCCATCTGGAAAGGGATTCTGTTCACTGGGAAACGTGACAGGGCTGATGGTTTTTTAACTGCTAGTCATCTATGATTGCTAGGAAGCCTGGAAAATTAGCATTGATCCCCAAAATGAAAGAGGCTGGAGAATACTTAAGACAAGGCTTGTGGAAATACCTTTCTGACAGATGTGCCAGCTAATTAATAGTTGTCATTGCAACCTACCTTCATGATTTGTAAATTAATATCAAGTCCATTTTCTAAAACAAACACCCACTGGTATAGTTGAGCTGCAAATGCAATTTGTAAAATCCCACCACAGCAAAAGCAAATGTTTAAATGAGATGGAAATCCTCACTGTCTAAAACCTTTACTCCGTTCATATAAACAACCAGCAAAAGAAGTGACCCATATGGGTGTGTGAATAGTTTGTGAATTGCATCAATCACTAATTAGTTTCACCTTATAAAGATATCCTGTTCCCCAATGGATGTGTATTGTTCCAGGCTAATATTGTACATCTTCCTTCTCCTGTCCTTACCGCTTTCTATAGAGGGATGATCGAGAGCATTCTGTTATAATGCATTACTATCTGATATGGAGGAATTACTGTTTCGGATAGGAAGGAGGTGCAGAGAGTGGTGAGAATGGCAGAAAAGATGCCAAGAAGTTCATTTGCTTCTGTCTAGGACATAGCACACAAGCATTGCTTGAGTAGGGTGAGCAGGATTGCCTGGGATGCTGCATTTCCTCTTCACAACCTGTTTTCCTTGTTGCTTTCTCGGAAAAGGCTTTGTGGTATCACATCCGGTACTCAGCAGGCACCATAATTTTATTTTTAATGTGTGCCAGCGGGCTCATAGTAAAAAATGACAATAAAAGTTATCTTAATCTTAATGAAGTGATATTTTGTTCAGCTATTGCACTGCCCCAAAACTTGTTACCCAATGAAACAGCTGTTGTTCCTTGATCAACAGGATAACTGTTTTACAATAAATCTGTTCTTCTACTAATACTTTGTCAAACCAAAATACCCTTTTCAAGATTCTGTCTCAAACAACCTACCTCACAGGATTGTTCTTGTAGGCGGAAAATTGGGTAGACCCTGTCCAATCTAAGAGAAAAGGCATAAAATAACAGAAGTAAAAATTCTATTTTTCGGTCTGGCAATAGTATCCATTAGGAAATAAAGCAAATTTGTGCAAATCAATATTCAGTTAGTTATTGTGTCATTATTGTTCAGTTACCTCTGACACTTTGAAGTCCACCTAGTGGACTTCATTTCATCAAGACAATCTATCAATGCTTCTTGGGTTTTGTAAGGTCATGCTTGTGTTATCAGTATCTGGCCATCTTCCATCATTCCCTACTTCCCATCCTCATTCCCATCTTCATACCCTACTCCCCACCACCCATCCCTCATCCCTGAAAAGCATCAGGTTCTTCTTTAATGGTTCTTGACTTTGTGTTACACATCCACAGTATTTAGGTTTTAGCTTCATTGTTAATGCTTTTAATGATCAATCTGATTTTACTTCATCTAGTATCAAATAATTATTTTCTTCTTGTTGTGGTCTAAGGAATTCTCAACTTTTTTTTTAATTATTATAATTCAAAGGCATCCATTTTATTTTGTTCAGCTTTTGTGATGCTCCAGTTTTGACAGCTAAACTACAGTTGGAAAAATCATATCCACAATGTTTCAGTGATAATGATAATTGTGTTAATGATGAGGATGATCTAAGCAGTTACCACTTTTTACTTCAACAAGATATTCTGTTTCTTATTTTCAGCCACCAGAATGGAACCACTAGCATTTCTGTGTAGTGTTACTCCCAGCAGTTTTACTTCCAGATTTTATTTCTTCTAATTCATTAGTCTGGTTTAGTTTTTTCCACTTGGCAATGTCCATTTGTAGACTTGTCTTTCTGGGTGTGAAGAAATATTTACTATAAATATTGGCAAAACTCCATTAGTATCTCTTCTAATTTGTTTCACATAGCTAGATGAATTTTACTCTCCCTCTCCATTCCATTCCATTCCATTCCATTCCATTCCATTCCACTCCACTCCTCTCTTCTCCCCTCTCTCTGGTGTTTGCAAACAAAGTGTTAGTCTTTACATAAGACAAAACAAAAATCTCAGAGACTGTGGGAGAAAAATAACTTTCACAACCATGTGGAAATGTCCTCTGTATTTGTGTATTTCAAATCTGACTCATCACAGGAAAGTTTTGCAGATGTCTGCACACTCTTATCTCATATTATTTTTTTCTCTAACAATTTCCTAATACTTTAACTTATCAAAATAGTTTGAATTAAATTTCTTTCTTCTAAGGTGGTAATCAAAATATATTTCTCTACTAAGAAAGTTACCACAGCCCAAAAATGATGTAGGTTTATCATGGTCTTGACAAATCCATCCTGACTTCTAGTAATTATTGCATTGCTTTTTAGGTGTTTACAGAATAATCTCTACATAATTTGCTCTCTAATATCAGTGTCAGATAAATTGTTCTGAGGTTTCTTGGATCGTTCATTCCTTTTTTTTTTTTTTCTGAAAATAGAGGTAATATTTATTCTTCAATCAACTGATATTGCACCATAGTGGCACAGTGGTTAGAATTCAATATTGCAGGCTAATTCTGCTGACTGTTGATTGCCAGTTTGGCAGTTTGATTCTACCTTATGGCACATAACTCTGGATGACTAATAACTATAGTAAAACCATAACCAATAAATACAGGACAATAAAATCAGATATCCAATTTATCACCTATACCCATTCATCTATTCAATCCCCATGTTCCAACCTTACTATCCCAATGCCTAGGTGAGTTAACTAGCTCTTCATGACTTTCTGGAAGGTTAAGGGGCCAGGGATACCACTTAAGAGAAAGAGTGTTCCACAGGGCAGGATTGCTATGGAAAAAATAGGTCTCAGTATGTACAGTACATAAAAGTTTTGCCAGGTAATCAGCAAATTCATTCAGTACACAGAAGTGTAAAAACGTGTTACAGTGAAGAGATGTTCCTTAACTGTAATACTATCAGTCTCAAACTTTAGTTCTGCCTCTTCATTCTGTCATTCACATTCCTGGTAGAAGAAATACTTTGTTAATTGGGATGGAGGAGAAAGAAGAGGAAGGGAAAATTAGCACTTTTGACATTATTGTTATTTCTTAGCATGCTGATAGCTTAATTGACCAGTTGCTTTTTGATGTATTTTAATGTACCTTGGGTATATCTTTTCTCCTGCTACATTCTCTTGGCAGCATGGAGCTTGATAATTTTATTTTGCTACTAATAACATATTGCTTGTAACTGACTACTACTACCTACTGAGGACATTAATAAAGAGTGCCCTTGGTAAGCATCTGAAGACATCATGGCTAAAGGTAACTATCCCAACCACTCACTGATAGCTCACTTTAGAATTTGGGAAGAGGAAGGACTTTGGGACTGTGTAAGTATAAACTCTAGGGATGTGGTGGCTCAGTGGCTAAGACATTGATCTTGTCGATCGAAAGGTCGGCAGTTCAGCTGTTCAAATCCCTACGTTAGCCACGTAACGGGGTGAGCTTCCATTACTTGTCCCAGCTTCTGCTAACCTAGCAGTTCGAAAGCACATAAAAAATGCAAGTAGAAAAATAGGGACCACCTTTCATGGCAAGGTAACAGTATTCTGTGCACCTTTGGTGTTTAGTCATGCCGGCCACATGACCATGGAGACATCTTTGGATAGCACTGGATCTTCGGCTTTAAAACGGAGATGAGCACTGCCCCCTAGAGTCGGGAATGACTAGCATGGGGAACAAGGGGAACCTTTACCTTTACCTTAAGTATAAACTCTACTAACATTGACTGGAGGGGATGAGCCTCTTGACTAACCATCATAGTGAGGAGCTAATTAATATTTCAATTCAGTGAATTCGGTAATCCTAGATAGAAATAATGGGATATTAAAGTAGTCCCCAGTTACCTGTATTTTCATTTAATTTGTGCAAAGGTAAACTATAGAAGCAGAATTTTTTTTGGGGGGGGGAAGGTGTGAAAATATATATTGATCAAACAGAGGCTTAGGAAACCAAGATAAAATCACAGAATGCTTTTAGTGTCTTTGAAGCACACATTTAATTTAATTAGTCTATCAAGTGTCCTAAAACCCCACCTTATCCGAAAGGTTTTGATGACTATTTGGGATCGAATAAGAAATAAATATTATCTGATGACTCCGATTTGGCTTTCCCCTTTAGAGGCGATGATACATCCAACTCTTTATAACAGAAATAAACCATTAATTTACCAAGCTCTGTTGGATCCTTCAGGCAAAGTAAAATCTCAAAATATGCTGGTGGAATTAGGCTATGAGCTAGATTGGTGGACATACAAGCAGATCCAATCTAGGACAGCTCAGGACAAAAACAAGTGAGGAATCTATAATTCCCTACAGGAACTTGATAAGATCTTGTTGGTAAAGGATGAGAAGGTATTATCCAAACTATATCAATTCCTCTTAATGGATTGGATTGGAGAGGAGGTTATCAAGGTTTCCCCGGGGGAGAAATTTGGGATATTCGATTGAACTTGAAAAATGGGAAGAAATTTGGGGGAAAACCTTAAAATTAACAATGTCAGTTTCCTATAAGGAAAATATATAAAAAATGCTGTATAGATGGCACCTGCCCCCGGCTAGATTATCAAAGATGTTCCCGGGAACCTCTCTGGTTTGTTGGAAATGTAACGCTGCTATGGGTGGACCTATCCCCGAGCAAAAGAATATTGGGCTAGAATTCAAAAATGGATTTTAAAAATCATAGCATATAGGATAGATTTGAACCCGGAAACGTTTTTACTAGGCATGAAACCAGAGAACTTAAACAAATCTAATTGGTATCTCACTCTCCACATCATCATTGCAGCCAGGATCTCATTTGCGCAAGAATGGAAATCCAAAAATATTCCATCGGAGGCTACGTTAACCACAAAGATCATGGACTGTGCAGAAGCAGACAAGCTTCCTGGACTTTTGCGACAAGAATCAGGGTTATATAGGAGCTGTGATAAGTGGTATGCTTGGCTGCAAAAAAAGAAATCTTAAGAAGAATGAAAATATTAACTTTAATGTGAATGTGGGTAAATATTTATAGGAGAATTGTATGGCAGTTGAGAATTTTTTCTTCTGATAAACTTTTCTTTCTTTTGATGAGTTGGTTTAATGGAGGTTTGGACTTTCTCTAGGTGAAAATTGATACTTTAAAACTCTATATGTATTATATTACTCTCTGCAATTCTATCCATATTGTTATACTTTTTTTCTGTATTTTTTAATAATTTTTAATAATTTTTTTTAAAAAAGGGTTCTAAAACTAAAAATAATACAAGAAGGACACCAAAACACATGAATAAATATATTCTAATGTATTTATTATTCTATATAGTACAAAATATTCATCTATTATGAATTTAAATGTTACAGATCCCTCAAGATCTATAACATTTAGTGATCTGGACATAATTCCCTTTTTCTATCAGACACATGTGCTAGGTAAGCCAAATTCTCAGAATCAGATATATTCCCTTTGCAGATTCAGCAAGGGAATTTACTATGTTTACTAATTTATGTTGTGCATTAATTTAAAGGCTTCAAGGTGAACTAAAATTATTTTTCTAAGATCTGTCCCATGGGAAGCTTAACATATCCTGCAAAATGTTACCCTAATCCTAATGTTCTTATTTACTAATTTTCATTATCTGTTTAGATTTAAAACTAAAACTAAATTTTGAAATTGAATAATGGGTAATTGTCCTCATCCATCAGTGGTGAAATGTAAAATTTGTTACTACCAGTTCTGTGGGCATGGCTTGGTGGTGGTGGTGGTGGTGGTGGTGATGGGTAGTGTGACTGGGTGGCTGTGGCCAACTTTTTTTTATTATTATTACTTTTAAAAGCATTTTTTCTACAACTTCTTTGGCTGAAGAGGTTGTAAAATGATTTTAAAAGACTCTGAAGATTCCAGCTGAGTTGCCTGATCATCAGAGGCTTTTTTTTTCTTTTAAAAGCATTTTTTCTGCAATGTCTTCGGCCGAAGAGGTTGTAGAAAAAAATGTTTTTAAAAGCCTCTGATGATCAGGCAAGTCAGCTGGGATCATCAGAGGCTTTTAAAAGCATTTTTTTTCTATAACCTCTTTGGCCGAAGAGGTCAAAATGCTTTTAAAAGCAGAAAAAAATGCTTTTAAAAGCCTCTGACAATCCCAGCTGAGCCGCGTGATCATCAGAGGCTTTTTTAAAAAAAACTTTTAAAAGTATTTTTTCAGCTAAAGAGGTTGTAGAAAAAATGCTTTTAAAAATAAAAAAAAGAGCCTCTGATGATCGCGCAGCTCAGCTGGGCATGAGGTGGGGGCAGGGATTTTTGCTACTGGTTCTCTGAACCACCCACCGCCATCGCTACCAGATCGGGCGATCTGGTCCAAACCGGGAGCATTTCACCCCTGCCATCCATAATATGAAAATCACATTAATAAAACATCTTTTGCACTTGTTTCTTATTTCTTAGAAAAAAAATGTTCATGTCTTCATGGATCATTCTGTTTTTCATTTCTAATTCATTTGGATCCATTTCTGCCCTGCAACTAGCTCATTAGGTAGATCCTTAGAAATAATTTGATGAGGCACTCCACATTTTAATTTTTTTAAAAAGAAATACAGAAGACAACAATATATGACCAATCACTCAATGAAAACCAGTAATAGCCATCAAATTAATAACATAATTATAATTCTAAAACAAGCATAAACAAATAAACACACTAAAAATAATGTACTATTATAAATTTAAATGTTAATTTAAATATATAACAATATATCAAATTGTACAAATTTTTAAAATTTTGTATAAACTATTATTGTTAATGAAACAAATAGCCTTTTCAAAAATGGCTGAATTATATATTTCTTAAATCCAGTCTTTGATAGTGTGACTTTTCTAATATCTCTGTATTGGTTAAATCCCATGCCCTATACAACTAGTACTCCTTGAAAATATTTTGACAACAAAGATGCTTCTGGATCTGGTTTCAAAGCTATTATAGACCATAATACTCAAAAGCTCACCTGAATCTTGATGCAACTACTTTGTGGTTTTGAAAAGCAGATCCAGAGATTGCTTTCTTTACTAACAAAGTATTCATCATATGACTTACACAGACCTTTTCCCTCTTTCCAAGATGCTCTTTTGTCTTCATCTCGGAACATTTTCAAAATACTTAAATAAATACAATAAACTTGAACTATCTGAGAGTTTCCAATTAATGTCATTTCAATTTCATTGGCTAAAAAAATGCCTGCTATGTATTGTTTGCTATATGACATGTGCTTGATTGCATATAAGTAGGCATTGTAGTAATCTCCTTAAATCATAACAAATAATGGATGTTCTTATTATAGAAGTATTACTACCGAGGACTTTAATAAACGCAACACACTTTATAACGGATCTAGGGAAAAGTTATTTTAAAAAGGCCTGGCAGACACAATTGTTCAGTTAAGAATCAATAAGAATCAAGTATTGTTAAATTCTTTACTGAGCATTTAAAAATAAAAAGGTGAGCATAACAGAGTTCTTCTCGTGCCTTTTGTTTTACTACCTGTGACCTCCGAAGACAGATGCAATGAGAGAGAGAGAGAGAGAGAGAGAGAGAGAGAGAGAGAGAGAGAGAGAGAGAGAGAGAGAGATTGCCTATCTAATGAATTCAGTATGACTGAATCTTTTCATTATAAGGCTAAACAGAAATGTGTTAACTTTGGAAAATGCAGTCACTTGAAAGAAGTTCGCAGCTGGACAAAGCTGGGAATAATGCAATGAAGGAAACACAGAGCAACCTTTAGTTGTATGAAGAGGGGAAGAAAGGAAATACTAAAAAAGCCAAAGCTTTCAAAATTCACCAGCAACAAACATGAAAAATGTCACCCCACCGGAAGACACAACAGTCTTCATTTTTAAAGCATTTCTCTGAAGCACAGAACAATCAGATTATTTGACTGCCTGTGTAACACGAAGATGGTATTATCAATGGACACCCTGCAGGTGCAAGATAAGATAGGAAGAAAGGAATGTTGTAAAGCTACTTTCCATTGTAACTGACTGATTTCGTAAGCTGGACATTTCATACTTAATAAAAAGGATTATGTTAAAGTCCCTTTCAGCCCTTGTTGTAGTTATGTGATTCATTACTAAAAGCTCTTCTTTCAAAAGGAGGCAACTGTATTAAGTGTCTGAAATTAGACCTACCCAACTGGCACAATAGAAAGAGACATCCTCAGATGAATCGTTATGAGTTGAACAATGACAAGCTGAGAAGAGCAGTTTACTTCCTTTTTTCTTACTTTATTTAAACAGAGCCCAGAAATTGTAACAAATGTGAATAACATCTTACTGTAGACAAAAAACAGTAAATGTCTATGGAGATTCTTAATTATCCAGATCACGGTTGTCCCAAAGGTGCTTTTTCAAGAGACAACTGGACTTTCTGGTTTTTCTTTGAAGACGTTTCACTTCTCATTCAAAAAGCTTCTTCAGCTCTGGCTGGATGGTGGGAATTGAAGGATTTATACTCCTTGCAGACAGCTGGGTATTTGCATTCTTTAAGCAAGTAATTAAGGTCACCTGGTGGTTTATCTGTGTCATCAGGATCACCTGAGTGGTACACTCAGTGATGACACAGATAATATATTTTTTTTAATTAGATTTATATGCCGCCCTTCTCCGGAGACTCAGGGCGGCTTACAATGCGTTAAGCAATAGCCTTCATACTTTTGTATATTTATACAAAGTCACCTTATTGCCCCCACAAACTGGGTCCTCATTTTACCCACCTTAGAAAGGATGGAAGGCTGAGTCAACCTTGAGCCTCGAACTCGCATAATTGCAGACAGCTGGGTGTTAATAACAGGCTATCTAGCCTGTCGAGCTATCTGAGGCTCTTTCCAGGTGATCTTAACAACCCCCTAAATCCATGATGGCAAACCTATGTGCCAGAGGTGGAACACAGAGCATTCTCTGCTGGCACTCACGTCGTCACCCCAGGTCAGATCTCTGTTTCTTTCGTGAGCCTCTGTTTCCCTACAAACGACGAAACAGAAGCTCACAAAAGAAAAAAACCTTACCTCTTGCCATGCTGCCAGTGTTGGGATGCCCCGCCTCCCACTGGCCAGATGGTCTTCGGGTCTCTGCTGTGCATATGTGTATGTCCGTGCATGTCCATGCACATTATGTCATGTTTGTGTATGTTCATGTCTATGCATGCACGTGCACATGTCTGAGCATGTGCATGCACATGTCCGTGTCTGCACATGCACATATCTGCACATGTCAGTGAGTGCTCGCATTTGTGCATGCACGTACATCTTTCAGTTTGGGCATGCCCGCACACACAGTTTGGGCACTCAATGTCTAAAAGGTTTGCCATCCCTGCCCTAAATGATTGCAAATGACCAGCTGTCTGCAAGGAGTATAAATCCTTCCATTCCCCACCATCCAGTCAGAGCTAAAGAAGCTTCTTGGATGAGAAGTGAAATGTCTTCAAAGAAAAACCAAAAAGTCCAGTTGTCTCTTGAAAAAGCACCTTTGGGACACAAGAAAAAAGTTTTCAGGTAAGATTTTTCATGGAGAGCTGCAAGGTCACATTTGGCTATACAGACTATAAAACAGAATGATTAAATATTATCTTTTTATATTGGGCAGAAAATATCCATAACAGGAAAAATGACTTTTTGCTACTTCTCCCTTTTTTTTATTGCCCTCTGGAATTTAGCTCCAGAAAGATGTGTCAGGAAGAGTATGAAATTGTAAAAGAAAAAATATCTATTTTCCTCCCTGCCTCCATTACCATACTTTTAAAAAAGCTTCCTTTCCTGAAACAAGAAGAAATTGTTGTATTTTAGAGGACCTAATGAAATTTAGGGCTATGATTTTCAATATATTACTTTCTCAGTGAATCACTTGCTAATAGTGTATGGCATCATCTATCCATCTTGAGCTAATGAAAAGCTAAGCACGGTGGGATATGACCGTCCAATCATGAGATAGAAATATAGATGTGAATGTTTCTAATTATTTGTAGACCTGTTATGTAAAGGTGTGGTGGGAGAAAACATACCAGATATTTCAGATATATTTTTCAGCATTCAATCAGGAACATTTTGTAATATTGGGTAGGATGAGCATGCTCCAGGTTTTGTTAGATAACATTTTATTTGGTGCAAACCAAGTAAAAGATATATTCTATACAAGGGTGGGCTTCAAAAGTTTTAACAAGGGGTTCTCTACCCAGTTGATGGGTGGGCGTGGCCATGGTGGGTGTGGCTTAGCCGGCCTCCTGCATCACAGTGGGGAGGTATTTTTGCCCTACCTGGGCTCTAGAGGTTTTCCTTGAACCTCCGGGAGGGCAAAAATGGCCATCCTGATTCTGGAAGCCCTCCGGCAGCTGGGCTGTTTCCAGCCTTCCCGAACTTCCAGTAAGCCCATTTTTCACCCTCCCTGAGCCTCTGTATGCAGCCTGCACTTACCTGCATCCAAAATGGGCTGCGTGGGGATTCCTGGGAGAGGCAGAGTGGGTGGGGCTAGCCAGGAGTGGATATGGGGTTTCTCCAAACTGCACAGAATCTTAGCTAGAAGTTCTCCTGAACCCCTGCAAACTCCCAGGAGCCCACTCCTGATTCTATAGAAGAGCATTCCCACAATGTTTGGAGGGCCACAACCCTGCTTTGTCTTTCAGAAAGCTTTGGAGCTTTCCGAAAGACCACAACCCTGGTTTTTCCATTGGGTACTGGATCAGGACGTCCACAGCTGTTTTGACTATTTCTATTTATTTAGAATTATTTATTTAGAATAAGCATACATCCTCCCTTTATTTTCTATGTTTCAAGACAGCATAATAATATTTCCATCTCCTACTTTCCCCAACATTATAATCCTGTGACATGGATTGGGCTGAGGGAGTGACTAGACCAAAATCACCCAACTGGGAAGATCAGAATTCAATCTAGTTTGGCACCAGAATAAATGGGTGAATGGTCAATGAATGGAGATATTCCTGGCCCCATATTTTTTACAATATTTTAATTGGGAGAGGGGTATTTATCTGCTATATTAATTGTGTACATACCATATTTTTCAGAGTATAAGATGTGCCTTAGATTTTTGGGGAGGAAAATAAGAAAAAAGCTGATTGGTGGGTGGATGACCTTCCGGAATATCCCCAATTAGCAACAGGTTCCTTGGTTGTGAGCTCTGTGCCTTGCTTTTTTTCCTGCCTCTGAAATTCCTGAAACTCCATTTCAGAAAAAACTGTTTTTTTCTGCCTCTGAAAGCCTCCGAAACAGAACTTTGGGGGGAAAAGGTTTTTTTTTTTTCCTGAAGCTTCTTTCAGAGGCTTTTATTCTGAAGAAATATCTGTACTCTGTTCAAGCTCCTTTCTTTGGTAAAGGTATGAAATTAACCTCCCCTGATCTGTTGGTTATTGTGTCATTTTCCAGATTTGTTAGCATAGTTTGGTTAGAACTTTTTGATTCTTCTTTTGTTGCTTGCCATATTATTTTAGGTAAAAGCCTTTTTGAGGCTTTTTTTCTGAAACTTCTTTCAGAGGCTTCTTTCAGCCTCTGAAATCTCGGTTTGCAATCCTAGGCAGGACTACATTTGGAGTATAAGACACACCCAGATTTTCATGCTCTTTTCTGGGGGGAAAAGGTATGTCTTATACTCTGAAAAATAAGTATTCTAAATCAAACCTCAATTGGGTGGCTATAGGAATTGATTTAATAAATAAATAACGTTATAAATATACTGGAGAAATAAGGCCTTTTCTACTTCATGGAAGGGCGAACTGGGCAAGCTCTGTTTTTTTTTCTCTCTCTCTCTTTCAGTAATTAAAGGTCAACTAAATATCACCTGTAATTTTCTAACAAACATGCCAAGTTAGTGGGATGATTTGCAAACGAGAGAAATCTCTTCAGGGGGAAAAAAAAGTAAGTTGCTTTCAAACCAGCACTATAAGTACTTCAATTTTCTTCTCCCAAAGAGCAAAAAGTCATATTTTTTTCCTTCTTTGGTTTTCAAAGAAACAGAAAAGAGAGATTGGAATACAAATAGTTCTCAACTTATGACCACAATTGAGCACAAAATTTATGTTGCTAAGTAAGACATAGCTGTGTTCCTGTCAAACAGTGGTCAAAATAGGGAGAGCCCTATCAAATCCTGCACCTGTCCCCCAAGGCAGTGTTTTAGGACCAACACTTTATACTTTACATAAATGACCTTTGAGATTATATTATAAGCAACTGTGTTCTCTTTGCTGATGATGTAAAACTATTCAACACAACGGACAATGCTGCTGCCCTTCAAAAAGACCATGACTATGTATCAGAATGGCCAAACAATTGGCAATTCCAAAGCTCAACCAACAAATGCTCTGTCTTACACATTGGCAAAAACAGCAGCAGCAGCAGCAACAACAACAACAACAACAACAACAACACAATCAGAACACAAAATACAAGCTGGGTGGATATGACCTCATAGATGACCCTCACTCTGTCAAGGACCTTGGAGTACTAAATCTCTAATAATCTAATTGCCAGAGCCCACTGTAACAACATTGCCAAAAAGGCATTAAGAGTTGTTAACCTAATCTTGCATAGCTTCTTCTCTGGTAATATTGTACTGCTAACTAGAGTATACAAAAGCATTTGCTAGACCAATTCTTGAATACAGTTCATCTGTCTGGAACCCGCATATTGGACATAAATACAATTGAGCGAGTCCAGAGATATTTCACAAGAAGAATCCTCCACTCCTCCCCTCGCAACAGAATATCTTACGTCACCAGGCTTGAAATTTTGGGCTTAGACAATTTAGAACTATGCCACTTTTGGTTTGGCCTAAGTGTAGTACACAAAATTATCTGCTACCTGTCAGATAAATGAACTGTTGTAAGTACAGGACTACTTGTATAGCCATGACATTATAAAAAACCAAAACTCTCTTACATTGTCAGATTAAACCCATATCATATTTATTTAATCCAGGATTTTTTTTTCTTATTTTAAAACATCTTATACTGTTACATCAATCAGCAAATTCATTCTGATTAGAATATACATTACAAGCAATGTGCTTTCACACACAAACACACCCACCCCAACTGAAGCATTTACTGGTGAATTAATTCCCTAGTCAAATAACATAAAACTATGAAATTTAGAATAGACTTGCTGTGTCACCAGTGTGAATCGCTCAATAATCTTTAACCAATTTAAATGCCAAGAACACTTCAATCTCCTCTAGTCTCACTGGGCCTTATGCAGGTAAGATCATTCTTCATCTCTTATTGTGAAAGCAGATGTGGGCTTTAAAGACCAATTTCCCTGAGGGCTTTTTCTCATTGTTCTCTCCATCAAACTTTATGAAGCTTCTATTTAGCTGATCATTGTCAATGCAGTTCCAACTAGGCATGAGGTAAGGTTGATTATCATCTCCTGGAGGCATTGTCTGATAAAAGGAAGCAGCCTGTCTTGGTTCTCTGTTATGGAAAAATGCATCAGGGATTAGGTATGGAAAGTATAGAAGCAAGGTTAATTGTTCAAGACCCAACACATTGAGGGGAACCAACCAATGTATAACTCAATATTTCAAATGAAGATTTTATTTTTATTCAAGTGAGTGGGAAGCCTTAATCAGTTACAGAATACCGTTTGGAGTAATTTCAGTATTTCAGTTGTACATTCTTTCCCCAATGATTGCATTGTTTATCTGAATGAATAAACACAAGGAGTGAGAAAGGAATGTAGAGAAAGGAAGGGAAGATCCATCCTTGGAAATACCCTTGCCTAAGTAAGTTATGAAATTATTTCTAGTAATTTAGAAATGATTTTAAAAAATAGTGATCCCAATATAAAATAAAAGGAGGTGCTTTGCACAAAAATGATGTTGTCAGCAAAAGAAGACAAGAACTTTCTGGGAATCTAACTATGCCAGGGGTCAGAGTCCAACAAATTATTATCTTCTCTTGATGGCAACTTTCATTGCCAGAAGGTGGAAGAAAGAACAAAGAGTGCTATTCTGGACCTAATCCTCACCAACAGATAGGAACTAGCTGAAGAAATGAAGTTTATTGGCACTTTAGAAGAAAATGATCCTGTTTTCTTGAATTTGTGATGCCTAGAGGCAGAATTCAGAAATTCAGCTAGGCCTTCATACCAGACTTTAGAAGATAACTTTTTATGAATCGTAGAAAAGATACTATCAGTGGAAAATCTGTTGAAAAGTATTCAAGAAAGATAGAATGAAATGTGATGCTAAAGATACAATTGCAAGCAATCTACACAAGAAAGCAAAATAGGAAAAATCTGAAGAGGCCAGCATTAATGTATGTAAAACTATCTAAAGCAACAAAGAGGAAAAAGGGAAATGTATGGGAAATGGAAGGAAGGGAACATGATCAGGGAGATTAAAGTGCAATCCCATATTTATTTATTTATTTTATTTATTTTGTCGAGTACGTATTAGATAATATATATAAGCATGAATTGAATACATAAAAAGAATACAATTAAAGGGAACATTAGGACAGGGACGGTATGCAAGCTGGTGCTCTTATGCACACCCCTTACAGACCTCTTAGGAATAGGGTGAGATCAACAGTAGACAGTCTATGGTTAAAATTTTGGGGGTTTGAGGATGAAACCACAGAATCAGGTAGTCCATTCCAGGCATTGACCACTCTGTTGCTGAAGTCATATTTTCTGCAATCAAGTTTGGAGCGGTTCATTTTAAATTTATATCTATTGTGTGCTCGTGTATTGTTGTGGTTGAAGCTGAAGTAGTCATTGACAGGTAGGATATTATAGCAGATGATTTTATGAGCCATGCTTAGGTCATACCGAAGGCGGCATAATTCTAAATTTTCTAAGCCCAAAATTTCAAGTCTGGTGGCATAAGGTATTTTGTTGTGAGCAGAGGAATGGAGAACTCTTCTTGTGAAATATTTTTGGACACGTTCAATTGTATTAATGTCCGATATGCAGTGCAGGTTCCAGACAGATGAGCTGTATTCGAGAATTGGTCTAGTAAATGTTTTGTATGCTCTGGTTAGTAGTGTAATATTACTTCCACATTGTCTAAAATACCTAGCTATGCCATGAAGTGTGATCTATTTCATAAAATTCTAAGGCTGGAAATGACCTCGGAGGTCTTCTAGTCCAAACCTCTGCTGAAGACAGAAATCCTCATACCATCTCAAGACAAATGAGTGTCCAATCTTTTCTTGAAAACCTCCTGCCAGGGACAACATGTATGGTAACTCCAGGAGGCAAGCCTCCAGATGCTTTATCATCTTTGTTGCTCTTTTCTGAACACTTTCCACAGCCTCAGCTTAACAACTCTTATTGTCAGAAAATTCCAACTTATTTCCATGTTGGATATTCCCCTGCCAAATTTCTACCCATTGCTTCTTGTCCTACCCTCAGATGCTAACAAGAATAAATTAACGCCCTCTTCCCTGTGGCAGCCCTTCAAGTATTGGAAGTGTTGGAAGATTGCAATCAGTCTTCTCTTTGTTAAATTAAACATACCTAATTCCTTTAGCTGTTCTTTCGCCTTTAAACCCCTTATTATCTTTCTTGCTTTTTTTATGTACTGTTTGTAGGGCCTCAGTTTTTTTTCCTTTTCTTTTTTGCATTGTGGTGACCAGAGCTGATCTCATTATTCCAAATATGGCCTTATCAATGTTATATAATGCATCACTATAACTTCCCATGATATTGATGCTGCGCTATTGACTTGTACTTGAGTGATGATCCACTAGGACTCCTAGATCCCTCTCGTAGGCATTCCTGTGTACAAATTCTTTATAATATCCTTACATTTCTGTGGATTGCATCAGTGAAGATAATGTACAATGATGGATTACATTAGACTTTAAGACTTATTTCTTTTTTGTGTGAATGAAGTATACAATATGTGCAAACATACACAAATTTCTTTTAAAAAAAGATAGATATTCTACTTATATTGGAGTGAGGAAAACCATCAGCTTCCTCAAGAGTAAGCCCAAGAGTAATCACCCGGGAGTAAGTATTCATACTACGCTGCCTAGAAGTTTAAAATGGGGAGGAGAGTTTTTAGTAGAAAAAGAAGAAAAAGAAGGAAAGGTCAGAGAAACACTGTTCATTTAAAAGGCTTAGCTATGGAATAATTCATCTCTTCTGAACTGTTCCTCAAGGAATGCCAACTTGGAAATAAAAAAAAAGACCTGCATGCAATAAGTAAAAGAATTGTTTAAACTTTCTCAGTTGTGGCATTCATAACTTTTATGTTGGAGACAGAAACACAAAAGAATGTTGATTTCATTACCAGTGCTGGCTTATTTGCTTCATTAAAACTATTGTTTGATTTGGAGCTCCAGAAAGAAGGCTGTGTTGCTTTTAAAAATGTAATTGTGAGAATTTAGAGGGGCAGATGGAAATTTATTCAACCCCTTCCATAGTCTACTAGCAGCAATAAGAAAGGGAAGCAAGGGGGTCAAAGTGATGAAAGCAGCATCAAAGCATCAGCCCCACAATTGTCTACCAAGGTCATCATGTCATACATATGCCAAAAAAAGGCAGAACCTTTGGCACAATGATGCAACTGTGCATTTATATTCTGACAAAAGTGAAGAGAACTCATCTATTGAAGCATTATTTCCTTGTTCTCCTACATTTACAGATGGTTGATCTCTCTCTGTTTCTTCACTAACAGTTGCCCTGTGTAGGAAAATATGAAGGGTTTGATTTCTGACCCCAACTCAGCTTAGTTAAAAGCAACCAAACACCTAGAATCTTAGCTGCATCTAAGGTAATGAGGGGCTAACAAGATAGTGACAATGTTAACTATGTAAGGTAGTCACAAAAGTTAACAGTAACCATTAACACTAAGCCCTAGAAATCAAGGTTTTTTAGATAACAGTTTAGCTAAATTAACTATTTATCTCCAAAATCTTAGACCCTTTCTTTAAATCTAAAGTTTAGTTGTGAGGGGGAAGGAGAATCTCATTTTATCTACCACTCATTAGATATACATATACATATACATATACATATACATATACATATACATATACATATACATATACATATACATATACATATACATATACATATACATATACATATACATATACATATACATATACATGTATACACATACACATACACATACACATACACACACACATATATTAATTAACCAAATTAGTAAGGTTAATGTTATCAACTATAGCAATGTCCAACTGCATTGTGGCTAATTAAAGCTGTACTTGGCACGTAGCCAATTAAGTGAAGTAGAAATTTGCATAAACTATAAAGAAGGCCAGCAATTCTACTGTTCTTTAGCGTTTTGCCTAACACTAATGGTTTTGAACTTTTCAATTGGTACATTAGTGCAATTGTCTTGGTCACTGATTTAAATGTACCTATCAAAGGAAAAAAAAAATCTCCTTTAACTTGTGGTATTGTGTTCAGAGGAATAGAGATAAGTATGCTAACTGTCCCCATGGGCTTGTCTGTTACATGTAAATCAATAGTGGGTTTCAATTTCGTTTGCTACCGGTTCACTTGTGTGTATGCTTCTGCACATGTGCAAAGATGTCCAGGTGGGTGGGCGGAACCTTTCACTGCCACCACTACCAGTTCAGGGCAATTCGCCAATTCAGGGCGAATAGGTAGCAACCCACCACTGATGTAAATGGTAAGCATATCTAGGGATGGACCCTATTTTTTTCTGGAATTTCTGCATGTAATTGAAGATTACAACAATCCTGTTCTTACCTCCATGAATAGAAGAATGTCTCCTTTTCAAATACTTATGTTTTCCAAGTGGAAAATAATATGATTGGGGTTGGAGGTAGATCATTTGTCCACATTCGACTTGAATATATAATTGTCACGTTCATGACATGCTACTCCAGGATTGTAAATTTTTTGTTTTCTAAGTTATTTTATCTTAAACTACAATAGCATCATCTTTATTCATAAAGACCAAAAAGCTGACGTGTTCTTGTTATTGTTGCTTCTGATCTTCTTTGTTCATGAATGTGCAGAAAATACAGTTCGGGTTATCTGCAGGTACCACAAATCCCCTTTCTCAGATTCTCTTCCCTTCAATATGGGTGCTTGAACATCTTGACAAAGTAGAAAGGGGATGATTAATGAATATCTTCTAGGATTTTCTACTTCCTGGAATCTCTTCTGTGCTGTTAATCAACTCTTGGAAATGAGCAAGCAACCTTGGTTAAAGATAGTATGGATACCACCAAGTCTAGTTATGGAAGAGTTAGCATTATAAAGTTTGATTTTAGAACAGGATAATTGCATATTTTGGAATACCCTAGTAAGAATTAGAATTTAAGTATCTTAAAGCAATTTTAAAAGAGCTACTCTGAATGATAACTAGGTCATCATATGTTGATAAACTGCCTGTGGGTTCCAGCTGAAGAATGAATAGCAGAATCTAGCCTAAGAGTAGAAAAATAACTGAATCATAGATTATACAGAAGAGGCTATTTGGATATTTAAACATAGAGAGAAGGAGATAGACTAATATATTCCTCTTAGATTACTTTTGTAAAAGTATTTAAATTATTGGTAGAATAGTTATCATTTTTCTAAATTGGCTTAATTAAAAGGAGGAGAAAACCTAATAGAGCAAAATGTATGAACCTTGGGGTTGAACTGTGGAGTTTTTGACACTTTTGAACATGTTCTCCATGGTATTTGTTTATATAAATGTATTTACTGATAAATGACATTAAATGTGACGTAACTCATACAACTCTGGATGACATACAAGATAAAAACAATTTGCTCCAGTGGAGAATGGTATACTAAACACATTAATAACATTCACACATTAGGACACACTTCTTAGTCCATAATTTGGGGGAAAAGCTACAACTTTTTAAAGTTAAAGCATATCAGTGTTGGACACCCCATACCTCTATTTGCCATAGGGCAAATTTATAGATAGATGATAGATAGATAGATAGATTTCAGATCATCTTACTGTTTTCTCTTCATGGTCCAGATAAATATATAGTATTTGATTATAAAATCAAGTTGTTGCCTTGCTGTATATATATTTATGTTTCTATTCTTGTTAGTGTTCTGTAATATTTTGAAGCTGCCAAAATTTCAAATTAAAGTACAGGTAAATTGATGTTACCTGTAAAAATGTGTTTTATTTGGTAGTTTAATAATGAAACCTGGTTATGGTTAATCCTCCCTCCGTCCCTCCTTCCCTCCCTTCCTAAAACACTTTTATGTCATGCTAAACGTGAATAAATAAAACAGAGTGGAAAGTCAACAGCCATTTGAAGTTATTGTAGGATATTGTAGAACAGCTATAATTTTTCATCATTTAACCAAATAGATAGATAAATATACTATTTACCTAGGGCATATACATAATAAAATGTGTAGAAATCTAGGTAGTTCATAGTTGGAAGCCAAAAAAATATCCATAATTTTGACAGTAGTAGTTTCAGTAGTATATTAGTTCTAAACATTCTCATCCATGTCATCTGTTGTTGTTTTTTTTCTAAATTTGTCTTAACATAGTGGTGTATAGTATAAGACTAAATATTGTTCTATATTAAGATTTATAAATTTTCCATCTAAAATATTTAGCTTTTCATTGGTGACTAAAGAGGAAATAGATCAAGAAATAGATTGATTAAAAAAAAGTGAAAGATTTATACAATTTGAAGAGAAACCAGAGTGGGGACTTCCAGTTGACACGAAAGTGAGATCGGACACAAGGAGCGGGTCTCTGCACTCCCGTGCTGAGTACTCAATGTTGGTGGGCTCCAAAAGAAGCCAAGCCACCCTGTAGGGGCAGCAAAGCAAATAAGGGCACTCTGTGAGACCATGGAAAGTCACAACTTTCCTGCTGGATCCCGGGGTTTTTTTCCCCTCTCAGCCATGACGAGGAGAAGAGGCAGCCTAAAGATGGCTGCTATGAACCTGGGGCAGCCAAGGAACACCTAAGATTGATGCTGGAGTGGAGTTAGTGAACAGTGTCTGGAACTGAGTGAGAGGATTCTTTCTTATTTAAAACCCAACCCCAAAAGGTAATAATCCAGGAAAAGAGAATAGAATAGAATAGAATAGAATAGAATAGAATAGAATAGAATAGAATAGAATAGAATAGAATAGAATTATTTATTGGCCAAGTGTAATTGGACACACAAGGAATTTATCTTGGTGCATATGCTCTTAGTGTACATAAAAGAAAAGATACATTCATCAAGAATCATAAGGTACAATACAATAATAGTCATAGGGTACAACTAAGCAATCAAATCATATTAGGAAACAGTCAATATAAATTGTAAGGATACAAGCAACAAGGTTACAGTTATACAGTCATAAGTGGGAGGAGATGGGTGATAGGAACAATGAGAAGATTAATAGTAGTGCAGACTTAGTAAATAGTTTGACAATGTTGAGGGAATTATTTGTTTAGCAGAGTGATGGCATTCAAGAAAAATCTATTTGCTAAAGCAGCAACTAATCACAAAGCATTTCAGAATTGAAAGAAAAGAATTAAGGGGAGAAAAGCAAAAAAAAAGTGTTAAAAATATAGAAAATTGGACTTTGTTTTTGAATATAAAGGTGGCAGGATTAAAAATTAGAATAGGGATAGAAACAAGAGAGGGGGAATATTAGTATACACATTTTTATACAATAAAGGCAAAAGTAATAATAAGAGGAAATTAGAAACTGAATGATGGTATTATTATGTATGTTTAAACAATATTGTGATTGGCATTGGAATAACGTATTGAAACATTGAACAATTAAATAATGAAAGTCTATAATTCAATACAAATATGTGTATTAACACTACATAAGCTTGAGGAATGTAACAAATACGATTAATAGCATTATTTTTAATTTGTACTAAAATGTATGATACCCAGATGCCACACTGTTCACGCATTGATATGGATATATTGTAAAATAAAATAAAAAACTTGAAAAAAAATAGATTGGCAAAATGAAAAAAAGGTTGGAGCTTGTAATGTTATGCAAGATGGAAATTTTTTTTAAAAAATGAACAAGATGTTTTCTTTCAGAGACACATTCTAAAATCATTAAGAAATCTGAAGATCTCGCCTTCTGTTTCACATGAATCCCTAGATAATTTCTGTAAGTTAATCACAGGTGCTAGCTACACCAAACTAATGTTTAATAGCACAGGCTAAATATCCTGACTACATTTCTGATGAGCCTGTTTATTCATTTTGAATTTAAAATTATCTTAGTTCAGAGTTCAGTGTTATTATCTGACAAGTATCTTATTTATTTATTTGCCTAGACCCGTTATCTAGATCAGTCTGGTATTTTATATGAAATCAAACTCAAAATAGAAAACAACTAAAGAACAGCAGCAGGTTTGCATCAGTGTAAATGAAAATACTGATTCTGATTGAAGGAAGGGTGCTGTGAATCATATCCAAAGATGAATTTATCCGGTGGTATTATTCTCTTGTTTTTGTTGTTGTAGTAATAGTGGTGGTGATGATTATAGTTGTTCTCAGAATAACAATGTATCTTTTCAATCAAGACATACATTTTATAAACAACTCTGGAGAAAATGGTAAAGAAATCAGTAACACTCAGTACTTTTCTAAAATCTTCTGACTCACATCTAATTTATCTGGGTGTTTAAAAGCATGTGGTATTCCACATTTTATAATGTAAATATGTCCTCTTTATTCTGACAGTGAGCCATTGATATTTCTGCAGATCTCACACATTTCCAGTTTGAGGTGTTCAGCACACACCTGAATGAAAAACTCACTGCATATTATTTGTCAAAAGTTATAGTACATTCTGAGCTTAGTTTAGAATATTACTCATTTATTCCAGCGGAGGCATAGAAAGTCCTTTATAATCCTTCTTTGTTACTATTAAGAGTCAACCCCAATGTTTTAAAATACTTCATAGTGCTGATCTGTGAAACTTTACAAACTTTAAATATAATTGGTTCATACCATGTAATATGTACAATAAGATTCTACAAGTCATTGTGGAAAAAAATAATTTAAAAGTAAACAAGTATGGTTGGTCTTTCCCATGTTGCCTTTTAGTATCCTCTTCAGATCATAGCAAATACTGGTAAGAGTTGAAAAACCTTTTATAAAGCTAATTAGATCCATTCATTACAAATTGCCTAATTATTATCAGGCATGGTTTTATCCATTATGATTTCCATAACTGATTCATAATCAGGCCAGGAAGATCTCAAGAAAAGTTATCTACAGGAACCCTTTTCCCATTTTCAATTCTATACTGAATGACAAATTATAGGAATTTCCAAGCAGAGCTACAGGACTAGAAATGTATGCCTTTGAAGGACTTGTCTTATATGTGGTTAGATTTTCAGTAGAGTTTTATTTTCTACAATAAAAATATGTAGCATCACTACTCAAAACTTCCTGAATCATTACTTCCCCCCCTCCCTTTACTTGAATTTGTGCTCATTATTCTCAAACTTAGAGGATCTTTTTGGATGATCATAGAAAAAAAGCCAGAAAATCAAAATGGGCTTTGTAAAACAAATTAAATCCAATGTTCCATTCCTTATAGTAATTTCTATGCAAGATACAGTAGGGACGTATGAATCAGCAAAATCCTACTTTGAAGTTAATTTTATTTTTCTGAAATTCTGATATGAAGAGTCATGAAACTGGCTTGAAGATCTGACAAAATAAAAGTGCATGCATGCAGTCTATTGAATCACTTAATAAATTTGAGAGTCCCTTTTTTGTTTGAGGTACGCACTGTTTACTTAAGAGAGTATCTCTTACTGCTGAGCAGTTCTTGCCAGGGAGATACTTTAAGGTGAAGAACAACCAAGATTCTTTATGTAGTAATGGTAAAAAGGGTCAAGCAGGAGGAGTTTGGTGGGACCTGGACCTCTTGAATTCTGGTTTTGTATGTGAGTTTAGTTTTCTAACTTTTTTCATGAGCTTTAGCACATGGCTATGTAGAAAAGGCTTGATCAACAATTTTTTTAATTTTAGGCAATAGCCAGCATTTAGAGGCAGAGTAACAGAGTGCAATACATTTCAGTGTACTAATATGCAATGAATAAACAGAATAAAACAAATGATGTAGCAGAGCACTATGTTAAAGCTAAAATTATTGAATAAAACTTGTATTTAAATGTAAAAGAGTAAGTAAATATTTAACTTAAAATAATTTGTCAATATAGATATGAATTATCCCATAACTAAAATAAAAAACCCTGAAGTATTAATCAAAACATAACATAATTATTAAGATACAAAAAGAAATGATTAATGTTAGCCTGAGACCAATTATCTACTTGTGTTTACTGATATTATGAAAGATTGACTATGTTGTATGTGTGAGGACTTTTCAACAGAAGAAACTGAAAATAAAATTTTTCAGTTTGACTTGGAATTGTATGAAAAAGAAGAAAGGCAAGCCTTCTTTGAGTTTCATAATAAAATGGACAATGTAATAGTCGGTCATCACAAGCACAAATTTGACCGCTTGTGAGAATCTTATTAAATTGTTTATATAGACGTGCAGAAAGAAGGTTGTTGAATCTGGTCTTAAAAGAGAAACTTAATTGTGATGGGAAGTTTAATGAATTGATCTAATCAGCTACTTTTCATCTGGAATAATTAAACTATTTTGGGGAAGATTTAGGAACATGACCTTCCTCATTCTGATAACTTATGCTTAGGAACTGTTCTCTAAAAGAAGGGCTGTCTTGTTTGAGGCCTGTCACTCAACTTTTGGGATGAGATTGAGGACAAATGACTTCATACTCTAGATTGTCTGCAAGGCAAGCTTCTGCAAAGAAGCTAATCAACAGGAAACACAAATAATGTACTTCAGTATAAACATTAGTAGAAAAAATTAAAAAGGGGTTAGAAAGGAAGGAAAAAAATGCAAGAATCTATTACAAAATATAGGTTTCTTTCTGTTGAACAGACCTTGATTTGAAACAGTACTGCTGTTCTATGATTCTTATAGATGTCCCGTGTAATGTTTCCGTTTACCTTTAACAGAATATGTGTTTCTTAATAATTAACACCTATTGATTTTAACTCTTTCATTCCATTCTGTCCAAGGTCTGACTATCAGGCAGCACAGTTCTTCGCCTTTTTTTGTTCTGTAAAGTTTTTCTTATAAGGACACACCCACAATGAGTACTAGACAAAATAATTATGCTCAGAAAGCTGCCTTGGTCTTTCTGGATCAGAATTTTGTTTTGTTCACTGACACAATCTTTTGCTTAATCCACTATTCTAGTTCTAGTGCTAAACTGTTGAAATATTATTAGAAACCAGAGTAATATTTTATTCCTTTTCAGTTTGATTAATAGAAAATAATCATTCTCTCTGGTTCCTAGTCTCCTGTGATTTAGCTAATTAACTGATAGAAGTAACACAAATAATTTTACAGTTGTGTACTTATTATTTTAAGAATTATATGAAAATTAATCCCTTACTAGATGATTAATTTTTTTAAGATTAGCTAATGAACAAAAATAGTCTTCAGTTGCCATTTTAATGTATTTTTAATCACCAGCTAAATAACAAAGAAGTTTATTTTAAAATAATTAGGACTACACATCAAGTCTCCATAGGATATCAACAATAAAGGGGTTAATGAAGCATCCACTCATCATGAAAATAATTTAAAAAATAAAGAATGCAAATTTCAGAAGCTTAAAGTCATCTGTTGTCAGGCTGAGTTTCCATGATACGTTTATCCTTCCTACAAAATTTACAGAAAAAAGAGAATTGAGAATATTTCAGAATGGCAACTTTTCATTAATATGTAGACACAGATTTAAAATAAATGTTAGTACTGAGGGGAAAAAAGGCAAGATAACAATCACTCAGAGCATGATTCAAATAGTCTCTGAGTGTGACAACTTTTGTGCAATAAAATAACACTACAGGGAAATCTTTTGTAAAATAACAGTTGGATTTTGATGATTTTTTAAAAAATCCTCATTTAATTAAGCAACCATCAAGTTTTAGTGAATGTTTTTTTTTTAATCAAGAGAGATTTTTTCAAAAAATGAAAATAAAAGTAATTAGGTATTTTTGTCTTTTCTCTGTGTCTTCATAAATCAAGACTACCCCAAACAAGGCAGACACTTTCATGGGTGTGACATAAAACAACAACAACAACATATCAAATAATGTGTATACTGTATTTTTCAGAGTATAAGACCCCAAAGTGGGTGAAAATTTGGGTGCGCCTTTTACACTGAATATAGCCCCGCCCACCCACTGGCCCCATCCTTTGGCATCTGCCTACCAGCAATTTGCAGCAAACAGCAAATATCCTATTTCAGCGTCAGCACAGCCTGATTAGCACAAGCAGCTGATTGTCAATTGGATCGGCCTCCCAACCATCAGCAGTTTCAGGCTGCAAGGATTGCCATTGCCTATTGCCGCTTCCACAGACCCCATTTTTGGCCTCTACATCCCATTTTTTTACCTCAGTGCACTCCATTTTTGGTCTCCATGACTCTGTATGCCCTGTTTTCAGCCTCTGTGTGCCCATTTTTTTCCCCCATTCCAGGTCGTAGGGATCAGAATGGGGAAAAATCTTACAAATCTAAAGGTTTGTAAATCTAGAGGTTACCTTTGCCTCCTCTTTTATCTTCACAAAATTAGAATGGGGTAGGCTGTCTGGTTTTGTTTTTTTTAATTGTCCTGGGTTCTAGTTTTGCTTATTTGATTGTAGTGAGTCTTCCTTCTGTCCTTCAATGTCATCATTTTCATTCACTACAGGATCTGAAAGCGGAAAGGAATGAAGGGACTACAAACAGAAAATTTTGTAACAATATTCCAACACCAAAACTGAAAAAGGAACCCTTCTGCATAAAGAATAACTAGATCTTGTTAGGATTCAGTTTTTATTTATTTCATTTCATTCAGACCTCAATAACTTCTACACCTGAAATAAAAATCTTCATAATGTTCCTGCCTTCACCTGGGATGAAGATGTAGACTTATGTGATAGTAATATGATAAGATATACTGATGGTGTTTCATAGTCATTTCATTTAGATATTAAACAGAAGGGAGATGATTGAGACCCTACAAATAAATGTTCATTTGGTTGATCATTCTTCCTTCGTTGCAACTAACTGGAACCATTCACTTTTAAAGGAATTGAACCACTGAAGCACAGGAAACTCAGTTCCCAACCCTCAGGTAATCCAGTAGGATACCATGGTTGATGGAGTAGAACACTGCTGAGTGCTTTAAATGCTGGATGCCCTCCTCCAGCCACAATATGATAAATATCATCATCAATGTTATTATTCCATTTTGTTGCCATACCTGAATTCAGACAAAAATGTTCTAGATAATCAACTTTTAGATGATTTCTTACTAGTTTCCTGGAAAAGGAAGAATTGAGAGCAAGTTAAATTTCTCCAAAACTGCAGGATTTATTTAGACAGGGCATGTAACAGAATAACAGTGTTATAAGAGACCTTGGAGGTCTTCTAGTCCAGCCCCCTGTACCATTTCTTACAAATGGTTGGCCAATCTCTTCTTTAAAATTCCAGTGTTAGAGCACCCACAAATTCTAGAGGCAAGTCATTCCATTGATTGTTTTAACTGTCAGGAAATTCCTCCTTAGTTTTAGGTTGGTTCTCTCCTTGATTAGTTTCCATCCATTGCTTCAGTCCCTTAGATATTGACACACTATTATCATGGCAGGAATAACAGGAAGGGGAAGTTCTTTTTATGTCACTTCTTCTACCATGGCAAGTGGTAATTTGTCCTCTTTCAAAAAAAAAAAAAGAAAGAAAAGAAAAGAAAAGAAAAGAAAAGAAAAGAAAAGAAAAGAAAAGAAAAGAAAAGAAAAGAAATTGAATATCTTCCAGGCTGAACTTCCCACAGTAACATTAGCAATCTGAAGAAGCCAGAAAGGATGTGGGTCATTATCAGAAGTAGCAGAAAACACAGATCACTCTTTCCATTTGGAATAGACATTTCAAAGGAAAACAGAGTGGCAAGTCACATTCTTTCTTTGGGAACTTAGCTTGCAATGTTAGGATGCTTCACCTAATAGTTCACATTTATTATTCTTAGTTTTATCTCATTACCCCTAATTAACACTCTTTGTACAATTTTAAATAATCCTCCAAACTTGATGTTTGCTTCAATTATTTTCAGGCAGTTAAATCAATTTCTCCAACCACCTAATCAGTGGTATTGGTCTTCCTGGGTTCCCTTTAATTTATCTAAGTCTTGTCAAATCTAAAATGTTCACAACAAAGTATGTTGCATCAGGAATGTAGGAAAAAAAAGACAGCAGTATTCCAATGATGCAATGACTGCCACCCAACATTGATAGCTTCAATGTTGTGTATGATGGGCATGATAAAGGATCAAAATGGCAGAAACCTAACAAAGGCAGAAGAAACTAAGAAGAGATGGCAAAATTACACAGAAGAACTATACAAGAAGGAGCTTAACATCCCCTGATAACCACGATGGGGTGGCCACTGACCTCGAGCCAGACGTCCTGGAATGCAAAGTCAAATGGGCCTTAGGAAGTCTGAACAACAACAAAGCTAGTGGAGATGACAGTATTCTAGCTGAGCTATTCAAAATCTTAAAAGATGATGCAGTAAAAGTGCTACACTCAATATGCCAGCAAATTTGGAAAACTCAGCAGTGGCCACAGGATTGGAAAAGCTCAGTTTACATTCCAATTCCAAAGAAGGGCAATGCCAAAGAATGCTCAAACTACTACACAATTGCATTCATTTCACATGCTAGCAAAGTTATGCTCAAAATCCTACAAGCTAGGCTCCAGCAGTATGTGAACTGAGGACTACCAGAAGTGCAGACAGGATTTCAAAGAAGCAGAGGAACTAGAGATCAAATTGCCAATATATGCTGGATCATGGAGAAGACTAGGGAGTTCCAGAAAAACATCTACTTCTACTTCATTGCGTATGTTAAAGCCTTTGATTGTGTGGATCACAACAAATTGTGGCAAGTGCTCAAAGAGTACCAGACCATCTTTGTCTCTTGAGAAAACTATATGTGGGCCAAGAAGCAACAGTGAGAACTGGACACGGAAACACTGATTAGTTCAAAATTGGGAAAGGCATCCAGCAATGCTGTATACTGTCGCCCTGCCTATTTAACTTATATGTGGAGCATAACATGAGAAAGGCAGGGCTAGATGAATCAAAAGTTGGAATTAAGATTGCCGGGAAAAATATCAACAACCTCAGGTATGCAGATGATACCACTTTAATGGCAAAAAGTGAAAAGGAACTAAAGAGCCTCTTGATGCTGGTTAAGAAGGAGAGTGCAAAAGTTGGCTTGAAACTCAACATTAAGAAAACTTAGATCATGGCATCCGGCCTTCTCAATTCCTGACAAATGGGGAAGAAATGGAGGTAGTGACAGATTTTATTTTCCTGGGCTCCAAGATCACCGCACATGTGGACTATAGGCCAAGAAATTAAAAGATGCTTGCTCCTGTGGAGGAAAGTTATGGCAAAGTTATAGGTAGTGCTGTATAAATTATTCTATATGGGAATATTTATGCAAAAGATAAAAAAAATGGAAAATTTAAAATATTAATGAAAGTGACCTTGAGTATATGGGAAAGAAAAAGCCAATCATCTTTGCAATGCATTTAATCACATTGGTCCATGCTCTCAATCGTATTTGAAGAAAATTATAAGATGATGATAGATATGAAGAAACTGAAAATTAGATAGTTTGTATAATGCAGGAGAATTACCAAATATTAATTGGCAATTCAAAGTTACAATCATTCATCATTCCTGGGGGAAAATGAGAAGGGAATTTTATAAATGATTTTGTCTCCAAACTTTTGGTTGCAGAATAAATATATATATTCATATATATATCAGCAAAAATATTATATATATATATATATATATATATATATATATATATATATATATATATATTCAATATATATATATATATATATTCAATATATATATATGTGTGTGTGTGTGTGTGTGTGTGTGTGTGTGTGTGTATATTCATTCTGAGGTTTTCGCGGGTGTTTGTATGTAGGTTTTTGGTTATTCGGGTCTTCTCCCGTGTAAAATTGGAAGTGTCTTGGTGACGTTTCAACAAAGTCTCATTCGTCATCTTCAGGCTGGTGTTCTCGGCTTCGTGCTTCCAGGAGCAATGTGAGATCCCAGATGTCTCTTCCTTTTAACTGCTAGTGGGGGTGGGAGCTGATTGGGTGGGAGCTTGGCTGTGTTCTGATTGGGTGGAGGTGTGTTCTGATTGGTTAGGGGCTTGGCTGTGCTCTGATTGGCTGGGGGTGTGTTCTGTTTGGTTGGGGGCTTGGTTGTGCTCGGCTTAGTCTGAGTTGCAGGGGGATTTGAGCTGGTGAGCTGCGTTGTTGTTGTTTGGCTTCGTGTTTGTGGCCGTGAGAGCTCTTCATGGTGGGTGTCAGGCTTCATGTATGAATTGGAGGGGTTTAAAGTGGCTAATGATGCAGCTGCAGTCTGGCTTCTGGTTCTTGGTCGTGCCTCATTATCAGTGTGGGTTTGAGTCTGCTTTCTGCATGGATGTGTGGTGGTGACATCCTGTGTGGCTCTCGTGAGTGTGGGTCTGGTGTCATTCGTCGTGTTAGGGACTCATTTGTCAATAAGGGCGGGTTTCCAAGTGGCTGA
Organism: Masticophis lateralis; assembly: GCA_030761175.1. Classification (NCBI taxonomy): domain Eukaryota; kingdom Metazoa; phylum Chordata; class Lepidosauria; order Squamata; family Colubridae; genus Masticophis; species Masticophis lateralis. The sequence continues at coordinate 104,674,828 of JAUDYJ010000002.1, forward strand.
TAGGCGGGAGGTATCATCTTGTTTGTTCATGCTGTGTGGGCGTTTTTCTATCTCGATGGCTTCTCTGATTATTCTGTTGTTAAAGTGTTCAGTTTTGGCGATGGTTCTGGTCTTTTTAAAGTCAATTTCATGTCCTGTGGCTTTAAGATGTTGGACCAGGACTTCCGGTGGTGCCTCCATCATTGTCGGACAGTCTTTATGACTGCCGGCCTTGCTGCGCGTAAAAGAGCCGCCTTACAGCTGGCAGGCGGCTCGAAAACCCCGCTCTTCAATCGGAAGAGTGGGTAGAGCTACTGGGAGTGCGGTAGAGCCCCCTGAATTGCCCCCAGAACTTTTTTTTTGTCCTGGATAGGGCTCAGGGTGATGGCTCCCTATTCACCTCCAGAGAAGCTCCGCGCTGCGAGGGATCTCTGCTGCTCGCAGCAGCAGAGCCAGACGTCATGAGCAACACCACAGATCGACTGAAATCCACAGTAAAAAAGCAAGCTGGTGAAACCTGGATTGACTAAAAGAGGAAAAATGCAAGTATTGTTTTTTACTAATTTTTAGAAAAGAGGAAAAAAAAGAAAAAAGAGTTTGGAGAAAATGTTTTGAAAATGGTGCCTGGCTTTGCTCGGGAAATGCTTGAGAAAATGGAGAGTGGAAAGTGAAAGTGAGAGCCTAGCCTGCGCCGAAGTACTTTAAAAGAAACATCCCAGCAGGGAAAAGGAACAAAATTGAGTTAAACAGAACTCCTTTGTGTGTGTGTGTGTGTTTTTTGTGAGAAAACTTAGAAACTATTTTTAGAAGTATGACTCCTAAACAAAAAGCAAGGGGGGGGGCTCCCTTACAAGTCAGACAAAGGAAAAAGCAGAAATGATTCAAAAGCACTTGCAGGGAATTGCAAATGAGGACTTAAAAGATTTTATAACTAGGTCTTTAGGAAGCATTGCTGAGAAGATAAAAAGCTCACAGAAGAATCTTGAGGAGCTGGTACAGGGAAAATATGATGAATTGAACCAAATTATTACTAAAGTAGTTTCTGCTTTTTCAACTGCAGCAATGGGGAAGAAAATGGCTGAAATCAGTAGAAAGTTTGATTCCAAGATGAAAGATTTACAGGAAAAATTTCTTGAAGCTGATGCCAAAAATCAGGAAATTCAGAATGATGTGATGATGCTTCAATTTAAAGCTATGGAGTCTGCTTTGAGATTAAGAGGTATAAGAGAGAATAATAGAGAAAATCTAAGAACACTTTGTGCCAAGGCATTAGCGGCATTTTTAAATTTGGAAGATGACCAAATTTTTGGCTGTATTGAAAAAGTTTACCGGATGGATTCCCAGGAGAATTGTACAAAAATGTAGATCTGGAAGAAATCCTATTACCAAAACTATTGGAAATTTACAATGAGGCCTTAATAGAATCCAAAATACCAGAATCATGGAGAGAGGCATACATTACGCTCCTCCAAAAAGATGGAGAAGATCCAAATTTAATAAAAAACTATAGACCGATCTCCTTGCTCAATACGGACTATAAAATTTACATGAGCATCATAGCAGAAAGACTAAAGAAAATTTTGAACGATCTAATACATAGTGATCAAAATGGATTCCTCCCTAGGAGACATATAAGGAATAATACAAGGATGATAATAGATGTATTGGAGTATTATGAGGAACACCCGAATAAAGAAATGGCACTGGTCTTTGTTGATGCCCAAAAGGCGTTTGACAACCTGAATTGGCAATTTATGAAACAACAAATCATCCAAATGGAATTCGGACCAAATTTTACCAACACTATATTTACAATATACAAGAAACAATGTGCCAATATCTTAATGAATGGAGGACTATCAGAAACATTTCAAATTAGAAAAGGCGTTAGACAAGGGTGCCCTCTGTCCCCCTTCTATTTATCTTAGCCTTAGAAGTCCTTTTGAGGAGGATAAGGAATAATAATGAAATTAAGGGATTGAGTATTAGAAAAGAGTTGTATAAAGCCCAGGTATTTGCTGATGATGTGGCGTTAATTATGGAAGAAGCATTAGAATCAGGCATTAGAATTCTGGAAGAATTAGGCGATTATGGAAAGGTAGCAGGTTTTAAATTAAATAAATCCAAAACTAAATTAGTAACCAAAAATATGACAGAGGCACGAAAGAAGATGTTGGAAGAAGTAATGGAGATACAAATTGTTAAGAAGGTAAAATATCTCGGGGTTTGGATTTCAGCAAAGTGCTCGGCCCTCAAGGAGGATAATTATGTGCCATTAATCAGGAACATAAAACAGGATTTGGAAAAATGGGGAAGATTGCAAATATCATTTTTAGGTAAAATTGCAGCAATAAAAATGAGTATTTTACCTAAATTATTATACTTATTCCAAACTGTACATGTCAAACTGGACAAAAAATTCTTCTTAGAACTCAATGCAATAATTAGGAAATTCATTTGGGAAGGAAAAAAACCAAGGATAGCAATTAGATATTTACAGGATAAGAAGGAGAGAGGGGGATTCGGATTACCAAAATGGGAGACATATCAAAAAGCTGCAAATCTAGTATGGCTGAAAGATTGGGCTACTTTACAAAATAAAAGACTCCTAACTCTGGAAGGACATGACCTCCAGAAGGGCTGGCATGCATATCTTTGGGATCCTGGTAAAAGAACCAAAACATACTTTCATAGACATAAAATAAGGGAGACCCTCATACAAACATGGGGAGAGATAAGACAGAGGCAATACATAAAAATCCCGAGATGGCTCTCCACCATGGAGGCATTAATATACCCAAATGTTCTGGAAATAGGGAAGATGTTCAGATATAAAGAGATATTGGATGGGGGAGGGAACCTTAAAACTAGGGAAGAATTGAGGGAGCAAGGCATCATTATAGATTGGTGGCCATATGCTCAAATTACTTCAAGATACAAAAAGGATAAGGAGGAATTCGGCATAGAGATAGGGATAAATGGATTCGATAAGATTTGGATGGGCTCAGACGAGAAAATTCTAGCTAAACTATACAATTATTTATTGGAATACGACACTGTAGAGGAGGTGGTTAAGGAGCCGATGTTGGCCTGGGCTAAAAATATTGGTAAAAATATATATCTGGATGAATGGGATACGATTTGGAAAAAAAACCTTAAAATGACTAGAGCAGTGACTTATAAAGAAAATCATTATAAGATGTTTTATAGGTGGCACATGGCCCCTGCAAGGATAGCGAAGATATACCCTAATTTGAGAGCAAATTGTTGGAAATGTGACCATCAACAGGGCACCTTTTACCACTGTTGGTGGACATGTAATTATGCACAAAAATATTGGAAGATATTATCAAAGTGGATTATGGAAATTATAGGAGAAGATTTCGAACTCGACCCCAAAGCATTTCTCCTGGGAATCCTAAAAACAGAGTATGTTAAAGAGAAAAAGTATCTAATTATCCACATAGTGACAGCCGCAAGGATTTCCTTTGCCCAGTACTGGAAGGAAAAACAGCTACCCCCAGAAGAACTTGTTATAAAGAAAATATTGGAATGTGCAGAAATGAATAAATTGTCCTTAGAAATCAATGACAGAACGGATTCGGAGTATTATGGGGTGTGGGGTCTGTGGTACGAGTGGTTGGAGAGAAGGAAAAAAATGAGATAGTATATATAATTACTGTGTATTATTATGTGTAATAATCATTAAGATAAAATCTAGCACTACTATGTTCATATATCTACCTATAAGAAGTAATAGTATATGTATATGTAGGACAAGATAAAAGTTTATGTATTTATTTATGCACCATGGAACCGAAAATGTTTCTGATTGTATTGATTTGTATAAATAAAAATTTAAAAAAAAAAAAAGAAAAGAAAAAGTTTACAGGGTTAATTCACGTGTGGCTAGACAGAGGAATCTACCCAGACATGTTGTTGTCTATTTCACTGATAGAAGATTAAGAAATGACATTTTACAAAAGTCTTATTCAGCTACTTTAAGGGTAGAAGGTTTACTAATTAGGGTTTATAAAGAGTTACCATCCAGGATTTTAAGATACAGAAAAGATTTTGGATTTTTGGCGAAGGAATTGAACAGAAGAAAGATACCATTTAGATGGGATGTACTAGTTGGTGTAATTTTGAGTTATCAAGATGTGAGATATTGTTTAAATACCGTTGAAAAAGCTGAACATTTTTATAATAACATTCTTAAGGGAGCCCCCATACTTTCATCTTTTGCTATGTTGTCATCTATGGAAGAAGACAAGAAAGATAAAGAGTCTGAAAGAGAGGTGGAACAATGTGTGCAGATGGAATTACAAAATCAAAATAATCAAAGTGTGTCAGAAGAAAAAGGAGCATTAGGTGGTTTTCTAGATGATCATATCATGGAATATCCAGATTTGAAAATAAAGTATCCCAGAGATTCAAGAGAAGTGGTACCGGGCCTTGAACTGTTGAAGCAAGAATCGAAAGATAAACATATAATTCGAGATGAAAAACAAATATCATCGAGACAGCAGAGGCCCAGTATTCCACAAGTGGAAAAGCATGAGGAGGAGAAGCAACAGAAAGTACAAGTCAAGGGAGGAAAGAAACTGAAAACCACTGAAACTGAACTGCAGACGAAACTGTGTCTGTTGATGGAATCGCTTGGTGAAACCTAAAGGTTATTTATGAATAGATAGAGTCTATTACAGAAAGGATTATTTGAAATAGTTTGAAAGATAACCATCATTATACCTAATTTTTACATGATAATGGATTTAAAATTTGTTACAAAACTCATCCTGATTTGGATTTGACATCTAGAGAAAGTTAAACAGATCACTGCAATAAATGCAGAGGATCTGTGATTACCCTATTATAATTTATTGGAATTAATTTTCTAGATGATGAAATTGAAGATGAAAACATCTTGGAAACCCAAAGGAAGGAGGTGGAAAGATTGGCAGGATTTGAAAGAGTTTTAAAGGAACATCTGGGAGTGCAGCTTGTATGAGCTGCATTTGTTCTTCTTTTAACGGATACATTAGGAGTTAGGTTGAATGATCTACCTAGAGGATTACAAAATACCTTCATGGTTGGATTTTACAAACATTAAGTCACTCGGGGGGATTTACATATGAAGAGATGTTTGTTGCTGATGGGGGCAGCTGGAATAAGAACTAAGAACTAGTTTATAAATATTGTGTTAGAAGATAGTTGTTTAACTTCAATCAAGATCAAGATGAAGGGAAGATGAAAATTTGGCTACTGAGATAGAAAATTTATTTGATATAATTGTGCATTTTGAAAGTTTGCCCATAGGCACCAAACCGAGAACATCAGCCAGAAGATGATGAATGAGATTTCATCGAAACGTCGCTGCAATACTTCCAAAGATATGTTTGCAATTACATGGGAAGAAACCCGAGATATCACCTACACACACACACACACACACACACACACACACACACACACACACATATATATATATATTTCATAGGTTTTATGTGTGTTTTTCCTTTAAGCCAGGTTTTTGCTACGTAACCAATATTTTTCTGGAAGCCTAATTGAGTGAAATCACATTCACTACTTTCTGGGTTTTTTTCCTCTTCTTTTCATTCTGGCAGCCAGCAAATTTTGTGCTGCATAGTGAGAGACTTATATAGCTATTTCTGGCTCACTAGCCATCCTCAGTAAGCCACACCCACATCTCATGTTCCTCCCTGTAAAGGTACAATGTCTATTTTCTTACTTTTCGTAGGTTTTATGTGTGTTTTTCAACTCGAAATTTGAACACAGGCTACAATTGGCCCCCAGGCCGGACTTTGGACATGCCTGACATAGAGGTTTGATAAATAAATAAAATTATTAGGACTAAAATGTAATACAAGACATGGATTGCCATTGAATTCGAAAGTCATGGACCAATAACCAATGATTTATAAGATCAGAAATATGGCTTGTGTGCTTCTTCTTTGATCTTCCATGTTTTCCATATGCACATGTCTTTATTTTGGATATCCTAACCTTTAAACCACAATTTGTCATTATATCCAAACTAGGAAATTATGATTTACCAAATGCTTACAAAGTTTGAGATTAACACAAGGTGGTTCATGATATCATAAGTTGTTGCTCAGAATTTCCGATCTAAGTTTTGATGATATTTGAACTTGAATGCTGTAGCTACCTACTTTCAGCTTGCATTATGGAAACTGGAAAGACAAGTTGTGCTTCCCATATGATAAAAAGGCTTTAATTCCCTGAGGCATGATACAGTCTTGAAAGGATTTGCTGTTCATTTTAAAATATTAGCAGGATCTGTTATGGTTACGATCCAATCACATGGCCTAAGGGATTTTGCAGGTGCACTGCTTGTCTCTGATGAAAGACTGCATATTCAGAGTCAGATTGTCCACCATATGCACACTGGCCCTTTCCTTTTCATACTGCAGCAACAATATGGCTCATGTATATTCAAAGGACATCAAAGGTGCTGTCCGAAAGACAAAGAGCCTGAGAGGTCTTTTTATGCCTTTGATGTACAAAGCAAATAAGCCAGAACTCATCCGAGACTAGTGATGACGAGGGGTGGGCAAATCCTAGTATGATCAAAGCATTTGGAGTTGGTGACATATGCAAAGATATTAATGACTCTTCCACAAAGGTTTCAACTTTCATATAAGCAGGATAAATGTAGAGGTTCCTTAGATGGATGATATCGTTAACTACAGCAAATGTTACCAAAAATAACCTGTGGTGGCTCATTTATTAAGAAAATGTTTGGCACATTCATTTACATTGCCTTAAGCGGATAAGATAGAAGCTTCTTTTTGTCTCAATAATAGGCTCAAAAATGAGGAATTACTCAGTGAAAACAATACTTTGTATGTCTGTCATGCTATGAAATTACAAAGCACCATGATTCAATTCATAGATATCTGAAATTAGTACAGATTGATCAATTGTTTCTGCTGAAGCAGAACATCACATACTGGTATAATGTGCCTAACAATTCCTGTGGTAATAATACTAAATGCTTTGGCTTGCTTTAATGAGTCAAATGACAGATATTATTAGTTATCTGGGCCTGAAGCAAAAATTCTTAAGTAACCAATGGAATTAAGTAATTTTTATCTCTGAAATCATCGGGTTTGAAGGAATGTACTTGTGCTACTTGCCATTTGTTTTGTAAAGATTTTTTTTTGGGGGGGGGGTAATATATATTATTTGAACACAATGCTTATGGCATAAAATGTAAAGCAATTTTTTCCATGAGTGCATTTCTTTCAGCTTTTAACTGCACAGTGGATATGTGAAGTCACTTATCTACTATATCTGGCCATTTAGACATTTAGTTCAGCTCTAATTATATATATAATCTCATTGTAGAATATTTTGGGTGAGACTGGTACAACTGATCAGACCCTAAAGTGTAAAACAATCTGGTAACTATTACATATTTTGAAAACACAAGAAGAAGCTATTGTATTTTCTAAAATTATCACCAACTTGGATACTACAAGTAATAATGTAATGTTATGCATTCATTTGCTAGACACCAAGGACCTGCTTATTTAACTAAAGAATGAAAACAGGAGAGAGTTAACAGATTGAGTTTACATTTTCAGATTCTGTTAATGGCTGGGGAATTTCAGCCTAACTTGGAAGACTCATTTAAATGGGAGAGAGCAGAAATATAGAAAATTTATACAGAGACAATGTAGGGATCAGATATAATGAGACCTAAAGAAAAGAAAAATTCAAAGTTTATTTTAAAAGAGGATGCTGCTGCAAAACAGCAGAAAAAAGTTTGGGAGTTTCTGATATACATTCTGATCTATACTGATATAAATTATACATATAAAATGTATATTATTTATCAAATGTATGCTATGGAATACATTCTGATCTACCATTTCTAACCACTCAGAAGTATCAATCACGTGTTATTTATTTATTTATTTATTTATTTATTTACTTACTTACTTACTTACTTACTTACTTACTTACTTACTTACTTACTTACTTATTTTATATGCTGCCTGTATCAATTACCAAGAGTTACTTTGGGTGGCTTACAATAATGAAAAAGTATAAATACAAAAACATGAAAAGCATTAAAATGAAAATCAACAGTAATTAAATTAACTCATTTCTTGGAATACAATGAAGTTCTATTTGCTCTTGTTTCTTTGGGAATCTGACAGTTTTACTTTCTTCATCCTGGACACATGAAGCCAATACAATTCTGTTCTATGTTTTTGTATTATTTAACATATTGCCTGATGAAAACTACCAAATTTTCATATTTTTGGATCGGCATAACAAAGGTAGGACTCCATTGTCAATCAGAAATGGCTCTTAAAGAATTTATTAAAGAATTCCATTCTTGAGATTCAATTTTGTTACAGTGAAAGATTTGGATTGGTCTGCCTTCATAGGTTTGAGCATCTGATGTATTAGCAGGACTTTTGGGAGATTTATGCATTAACCCTAAGCTTTATTCTGCTATGGACTTATGGGACAAAATCTTAATTATTGTAAGACTGTGTAAAATTGTTTAGGATATGGATAAACAGTACTATCACTTTTATTTTCTCTACATTTTTCGTCTTTAATTGTCAAAAGAGCAAATTACATATGTTTGGCAGGTTTATCAGGAAAAGAAACCCCAAAACTGATACCAATCTTGTCTCCAAATTACATAGATACAGGTAATCTCAAACTAGTCTATGTCTGCCCTATAGTGGTCAAAATAAAAAAGAATCTAAGTTATCACCACAAATGAGGTTGAATATTAAGGCTTGCCTGCTTTAAAAAAAAATGATTTCAAGTGACTGTTTTTGATTCCAGACAAGTGTGAGTATGGCATTTCTCTCCTATTAATTAAAGCAGACTGTCTTTTTTCAGTCTGCTTTAGAGTTTCTTGCGTAAATCTTTTTTAAAAAGTGAAACTTCTTTGAAGGTGACATTAAAAATAATGAGCAGGTTCCTTAAAACAACAGCATGCATTTTCTCTGCCCTCCATGAAAACCTGAACAAAGTTGGGCTGGTTTAATGAATAGGAGAAAGTGCTGTGTTCGGCCAAGGTCTAAAGCTCTTCATCCAAATAATTTTTGAAGCATGTCTAGCCCTATTAAACATAAATTCTTTGGTTATAAGTTTTTTTCATGCATTTAATTTTTCTAAATCTCATGTTCTTCCATCCTACATATTGAGAAAAAAAAGTAATATTGAATGACACCCCCCCCCAGATAAAATAAAATAAAATATGTATCAATGTTTTCAACCAAGGTGTTATGGCACCCATTCATTTCTAAGATAGGCTCTGGATGATGACAGATGTCAATACATCAGATAGCTGCTATTTGTTGCTTAAGGACTTTAATGAAGGAAGAAAAGCTCAGGGGTAGACAGGAAAAAGAAACCTAATGGTTTTATAGATAATGAATCAGTAAGTTATCATGATGAAGGCTTTCAATAACTCTTGTTTTGTTACATTTTAATATTTGTAGGTAAATTAGCATAATGTTATTGCAGTAATTTTCATCCAATGATGCTCAAGAAGAAGACATATATTTGTAGCTCAAAGAAGCATACCCAACATTGCTCACCATTCTGAGATTCTGAAGGTTTCATATCCTGAGAGGCCTGCAAGTGTCTGGTTCTTGACTTCATTTAAGCTCTTGGTATTTGTTCATTCTCTTCTGTTCTGACTACAGAACATGACAAACACCTTATGGTAAGTATAAATTATAAATATTTCATTGTCTAAATCTAAAGTAGTTGCAAAATCATTTATTTTGTTAGGATTCCAAAGGGAGGTCACATTTGTTCTGGGTCTCCTCAAAGTAGCATAGATAAAAAGGAGAAAATAGAGAACGGATTGAATCTCCTCATCCCCATTGCCCCTAATGGTTAGTTACACTTTTTTTCAGCATTTTTATGCTTTTTGAATAAATGGTTAACAAATTACTTAAAACGTTTGCTGTTTTTTCTTTTAAAGAAGATGCTTATTTATGCATATTCAGTCATCATACAATTAGGAGATGATACATCAAAATCTGTACTTCTATTAAGTAAAGGCATTGGGTGTAATTTGACATTGATTTAGAAATTCCTCAAAATCCATTTTTTCTTCTTCTTCTTCTGTCCCAACAAATTCTGTCTGACAACCATGTTTAATGACTTTGGACAATGAACAACAGGCTTGCTTGTTGTGTACATAGAAAGACTTCAGTCAAGATTTCTCATGGAAAAATACACTAAAAAATTATAAAATCTAATTGATGGGAAATTTCAATGGTAAACCATGTTTGTCCTCCATTATTTAGCTTTCCCTATAAGTTTATGCAGGAAGAAGGAAGGAAGGAAGGAAGGAAGGAAGGAAGGAAGGAAGGAAGGAAGGGGAGGAGGAGGAGGAGGAGGAGGAGGAGGAGGAGGAGGAGGAGGAGACAACTGTTGGAACAAAAAAGGGTTTTACTTCCCTAACTTCACAATATAAAATATTTTGTTATGGCTCTCATGTCAGATATTTCACAGAGAAAAAAAGTAATCATTTTTGTGTGCAATGTTTGCAAAGCAACTGATCATATATTTCTGTGCAGTGTTTGATGATGATTTTAAGGGGAAATTATAAATTTGGGGGTTGAGCTATTTAAGTTGGATTTTACCACTTTTTTTTTTTTTTGTAAGTGCAGGCAATAGTCCAACCCAATACTCAAGAATAACATGATAATCAATGGAATAGGCTGCCATATAAAGTGCAAGGTTCTTCCTCTAGTAGCCTTCAAACAGAAATTAAAAAATCATTTGCCACACTTACTGTGGTAGATCCAACACTGAGCAGAATGTTGCACTAAATGACTTGATACCTTTGAAGTATCTAAGGTCTTTCCTACTCTAGGATTCTGTGAACACTTATTTGATGTCAGTCACGTGAGAAAATGCAGGGGTCAGATTTGTAGATACCAGAGCAGAAGACTATAGATTTATTATTGGAAACTAGAATAATTTGATTGGGCTTCTGATACTTGTTTTGGATTTCTGAACCCTGTGTCAGAGTGGTAAATAAAAATACATTTCATAATAATTATGATGCAAGGGTAAAGGAATACAAAGTACAATATCTGCAAGCTCAGAAAATGAAGAATACAGTTGTTTGCATGATCCTGTTGGTAAAGCTAATTTGGGAAAGAAGGGTACCAGAAAGTCAGGCAAAAACAAAACAAAACATGCTAATCTGAACTACTTTCTAATATGCTCTTTTTAGAGAAGCATTTTCAGTGTAGAGCTTTGAGGCATTTGCTTATCTATTTGGAAGCCACAGAATACCAGAATAACATAGTTGGAACAGACCTTGGAGACCTTCTAGTCATGTTTAGGCAGGAAACCCTAACCATTTCAGACAAATGGTTGTCCAATCTCTTAATTAAAATGTCCAGTGTTGGAGCATTCACAAATTCTGGAGGCAAGCTGTTCCACTGATTAATTGTTCTAACTGTCAGGAAATTTCACCTTAGTTCTACGTTGCTTCTTTCCTTGATTAGTTTCCACTCATTGCTTCTTGTCCTACCCTCAGGTGCTTTGGAGAATAGCTTGATTCCCTTTTCTTTGTGGCAACCCCTGAGATATTGGAACACTGCTATCATGTCACCCTTATGAATGAATGAATGAATGAATGAATGAATGAATGAATGAATGAATGAATGAAGTCTTGGATATTAATATATGTTCTATGCAAAATATGGCAGGAGAAAGTAAAGGATATGAGAGTAACAAGAACAACACAAATAATATGATGGAGAAACGAATAATGTTGTTATTGTTAGTTGCAAAGTCGTGTCCAACCCATTGAGAGCCCATGGACAATGTTCCTCCAGGCTTTTCTGTCCTCTACCATCATCTGGAGTCCATTTAAGCTCATGCCTACTGTTTCAGGACAAGGACGGACATGTTTGATCGCCTTGCAGTCCAGGGACTCACAGGAGTTTCTCCAGCACCGTAGTTCAAAGGCCTCAATTCTTTGGCGCTCAGCCTTTCTTATGGTCCAGCTTTCACAGCCATACATTGCAACTGGGAAAACCATAGTCTTAGCTATATGCACTTTTGTTGGCAGGGTGATGTCTCTAAACTAATAATAGAGATCTAAAATCAAGAAAGCTTAAAAATGACTCTTGGAGAATATGTCTAAATCTGGCCAGCATCGAAGGGTTAAAAGACAGTTTACCTCTTTCTACCAATGCAATTGTCTATCTCAAACTTTGCAATTTTACTCAGAGAATAAACACATAAATGTCAGAGTTATCCCCAAAGAGTATGCAGCACAGCAGATGGATATTGTGGGGTTTAGATTGTTAAAACAGAAAGGGATAAAGAAAAAAGTCCCTCTGTCTCACCACAATTTCTTTGATCCTCAACAAAGTAAAGATTATGACTCTAGATCTTGAGTGTCATGGCTTATTTCTATGATTCTGTAGTATCATTTTAATCATGCATTTATTTCTTCTGCTTTTTTCCTTTTCATTTTCAGGTTATTTTCATTCCTATTTTGTTTTAGTAAGTTTTTTGTTTTCTGTTTCTTTTTGTATATTAGCAATATTGTATATTGTTGCAATAATGCATATTCTTAAAAGCCATAAACATCTAAAATAGAATGCTACATTGCAATAAATTTCAACAGAACTAGAATTAAAGATATATTCTGTCTTGTTTTCCTCTGAAGGAAACTGATCAGTTATTTTTATGAGTTATGATGTGCATACTGATTCAAATCATCTGGTATTTTTCCTATTTTTATGAATTAAATTTACTTAATCACTGAATTCCTGTTTTCTTGTGCATGTAAGAAATGTCACTGTTCATTAGAAATTCAGTTTCATTGCTTATCAGCTCAGGGAAAAAGGGATTTTCAATCTGGCCTCCTCAGTCTCCAGGGAAAGTACATCGTATGTTAATGTCTTATTAAAAGATCTTTGATGTTTGATGTTCTTGCTTGGAGAAACTCCTCTTTGGGGATAGTTTCCATTTTTTGAGAGGAGGGGGTTGTGTTCTTTGTTTTCCTTTTTGTCTTCTGTGTAACAGTCCATCACCATGATTTCATTCCAGAGCTCAAAATGAAATGTTTGGTTTCAAATTCATCACAGTTACTGTTGTTTGTCATTGTTGTGGTCGTCTCATAGTCAGCCAGATGTTTAGAGTGGATTTTTCATTTTGACCCACCTATTAAGTCCTTCCCAAAGACCTGGGATAGGTAGATGTTGTTGTTTGATGGTATTAATGGTATTGTCATAGGATGTGAACTATTTCAAGTTGTAAGCTATTCCTATTGCCTGTCACAATTGACTCGTGGTGATTTTGTCAATGGTATTCATGTAGTGCTCCAGATGTTTTGGAATTGCACCCAAGTCACCTATTATTATTAGTGCTATCTTTGCTTTTCTTCTATTTGCAGGTCATTGTATTTTGTTATTTTCACCAGTTCTTTCTCCTTTATTATGTTGCCTTTTGCAAATTCCACTATCCAGACTTTTTTGTTTTTCTTATTAACAATTGTTAAGTCTGAGGTGTTATGTGGCAGGTGCTAGTCAGCTTGAGGTCTAAAGCCCCAGATCACTTTAGTTTCTTCTATTTTTTGGAGTCTGTGTGATCTTCTTGCAACAGCTCACTTGATGGTCCTCTTGTCACTTATGTTTTCTCATTTCTGGCTTTGTATACTCTTTCTTCAAATTTCCTACTCTTAGCCATTCCCAGGTCTTGTTTTCTGTTTTGCCTGCTCTCTCTCTCTCTCTCTCTCTCTCTCTCTCTCTCTCTCTCTCTCTCTCTCTCTCTCTCTCTCTCTCTCTCTCTCTCCTAGCTCTTTGTCTCTGTCTCTCTCTCCTCCCTCCCTCCTCTCTCTCTGGGTATGTGTATACAAGTGCTCTGAACCAGTCTTCACGAGCCCCACTTAAACAGCCTATTTGTGAGGAGAAACCCCTTTTTATTTAGAAAGGCAGGAATACATGGCATTCACTGACAAAGCTCCTCGTCACACATCCGTAGGTGATTCACAAGCCATAGCAGTCTCTGAGTTTCCCACAGGAACCCTCAATTAGTACTCAATCCCAAAACAAAGAGTCCTGATCAACCTGGTTAGTGGCAAGAAAATCCTGGCAAGGAATCTGCCAGACAGAACTCTTCTGGAGCAAGAACAACCACACTTCCGATATCCCTCCTCCTTATATCCCAGCCAGGGAAGTGCTTGTTAACGTCTCCCTCTTTTCCTGGATAGCTGGCCCTCAGTCCTGCATTTCCATCCTCTCCTCACTTCTCTGTGCATACACACATCTGGGAGAGGCCCCAGCTATTCCTTCCCCTCACTCAGCTCAGGTTGTCTCTCCACATGAGCATGAGTAGTTGGGTCCTCCTCTGCATCTGGCTCTGAGACCTTCTGCTCCTCAGAGCCTTCCACCAGCTCCAATGGTAGCCCAGGCACCCCCTCCATCTCCTCTGACTCATCTGACTTGATTGCTATCTCCGCTAGCAGTCAACAAACCACAACTAGCCATGTAATACATTAACTTCTCATATACTATAATATAAAAATAACAGTTTTCAGTTTTTAGGATACTTTATAAAGTAAAACTCATAATAGATATCATCTAAAGTTAGATAAAAGTTATAAGAATTAATCAGTAGAACAACTTGCCTCCAGAAGTTGTGAATGCTCCAACACTGGAAATTTTTAAGAAGATGTTAGATAACCATTTGTCTGAAGTGGTGTAGGGTTTCCTGCCTAAGAAGGGGTGGGACTAGAAGACCTCCAATGTCCCTTCCAACTCTGTTATTCTATTCTGTTCTGTTCTGTTCTGTTCTGTTCTGTTCTGTTCCGTCCCATCCCATCCCATCCCATCCCATCCCATCCCATCCCATCCCATCCCATCCCATCCTATCCTATCCTATCCTGCCTTCTGGGTATGTTTATTTGCAATGCTGTATAGTGACTGGTGGAAATAGTTCCTGGGAAAATAAAGATTCAGTAGAATTTCTGAAATGGTTCAAAATGTATCTCACCTGACAGCTGAACCAATTTCTTAGTTAAATTGGTTTATTGTTAGCTACTCATCTACTTTTTTTTTCATTCTACTCTATTTGATCCTAGAGTTGCTAATGCAATTAAAATGCAAGTGGCATTATGGTTTTATACATTTCCTGAAGATTAGGTGATGATTTTCTATAGCAATAACACTTAGATTTATGACACTCCATACTGCTTTATAGCACTCTCTAAGAGGCGTACAATAAAAGATTAGTTGCACATTGCCTCCAACAACCTGGGTCCTCACTTTACTGACCTCAGAAGGATGGAAGGCTAAATCAATCTCGAGCCCTGCCAGGATCAAGCTCCAGGGCATGGAAGAATTAGCCAGCAATACTGCATTCTAACCACTGTGCCACCAGGCTCATTTTCTATAGGCAGGTAAAAATGACACTTGGTCTTTAAATTCTTTAATTTTTGTTTTATGTGCAGAAATATACAGCAAGTTAAGAAACAAATCAGTTTTAAAGAGGAAGAGATGGAAAATGAAAGTAATTACAGAATTATTACTGTGTGTAGATATCAGTATGTGAGATAATTTTGAACAAAGAGTGGCTACTGTTGAACAGTTTTATAATGGTAGCAACGATACAACAAATCATTTCTATGACTCCTAGAGGTCAGAAAAAAATCAAATATTATTATGTTTTCTGGACAATGTCATAAATGTTGACTTTATTAAATGTTACTTTTTGCTCAGTGATATTGTTTGTTTAAGGTAAGTCATGAAAGAGCTGAAGCAAACATCCACTTTTATATCACTGAGAAAGTATATTTCAATCATGACATTTTGCCTACAGTGTCTTTGGGGGGGAATAGATAGACAATTGTAAAATCCTTAGTATTTAATTTCATTGGTTCAAGATAGAACATTTTTGTAATGACCTTCAGTCACAAATATTAGAGAGATTTTTAGGTCAGATGTTATTATCTTTGAACAACAGAAGTACTTAGACAATGATTTAATGATTATCAGCGTGTTCCCTTGTATCACACATACCGTAGCCCCTCATGAGGCAAAATTGAAAATCCAATTAATGTAATCACTCTGATTGTGCAACAGAGCTGTTAATTTAACCTTTTTGTTACTGTGGGATATTTTTATGCTGACTTTCTTCTGGGATGACTATTAATAGTAAAAGTGTTTATTTTGACTTTGAGTGCAAGAAAATTATGCTTTTTATAGTTCAATATCTCCCTTCACTTAAGACAGAGTAGGGAGCATGTGCCTTTTGGATTTTATTGTATTCCAAATCCCACAAGTCCTGACAATTTACCATCAGTCAGAACTCATGTGAGTTGGAGTAGAATAAGAGCCATTGGGTCGTAGTTTTCTTACCCCGTAAGAAATAATCCTACATCCTTTTTCATGGGTCACATATATGTTACATTAAATGCAGAGAGTGCAGTTGATCTACTTTTTGTTTATTCGCTTTAAGAACAATGTTCAAGCCTCACTAAGGAATTGGATTATTGAATGGATGGAGAGGTCTAAAACTTTCTCCTAACGCATGCTTCTATTCCTCCCTTTCTATCTAAGGCAGACTTTTAAAATAGAGCTGAAAAGATGTCCAGTATGCACAATTGGGCACTTTTTCTTTTTTGTGCATTCCACTCCCACTATTTTAGGAGAGGGGGTTATTTCAGAAAACAAAGATTAGGGGAAACTTTAATATTCTTTGTTTTACAGTCTAAGAGAGTGATGACTAACCTTTTCCAGATCGAGGGCCCAAAGTGCTCACGTGCATGAATGAGCACATGACCAAACCCCCCAAAATGCAATGTGCATGCGGCCTTTGTGCATGTGTCTTGCCCCAATGCAGGCGCATACAGCCCTCCTGCAACTGCCCCAACCCATGCAGGCCTCCCGCATGCTCCCTGCCCCCCCCCGACATGTGCAGCAGAGACCCAAAGACCAGGTGGCCAGTGGGAGGCACATGCACGGCAGAAGTGAACTGGGATGACGGCTCATGTGTCCACAGAGAGAGCGCTGTGTGTCACCTCTGGCACGCATGCCATAGGTTTGCCATCACAGGTCTAAGATCTGATACTGATTGGGGTCACATTATTACTTTATAGTGAAAAGCAAAGTAAGATTCAGTTTCTCAAGATAAATTTCATATAACTTCATTTGATTCTATAATTATAATTCTATAAATATGGAGATGAGAGTCAAGTAATAGTTTTGTAAGCATGCTATTGCTATGGATATTTATAGGAGATATTATTTTAGATCAGAAGGCTTTATTGGAGTCATAAAGAAGATTTCTGCACATTCCCCTTGGATAGCCTAAGTGACAGAAAACAAGTATGGGAACATATTTATTTATTTTATTTATTAGACTTATTTGCCATCCCTCTCACCTTCATTCCTAGAAAGCAAATACAACATATTCCTAGAAGGCACAATCACAAATTTGCACCTTATTTACTTTGGCCATGTCATGCAATCAAAATCAATGGAAAGGCAGTTATGTCTAGATTGGTCAGATACCAGCAAAGCAAGAAGATAAAGCAATTGAAAGAAGCAAGATCAAAAAAATAATGAGAGCTGGTCCATAAACCTTCAAAGAATTGGACACAATTGAAGGGCTAGCATTATCATGTCACAGAACAACTGACAATTCAGAGGTCGGTATAGAATTGAAAGCAGTATATTTGCTTGTTAATTTGTTAGGAATCAATGTTGCAGATCCATCCCTTCATAGATTATAGATTGGAAGAGACCGTGGAATCAAATTAAAATATCTCCTTAACTCCACACATCCAAGCTTGTCAAGAAGAGCTCTTATATATTTGGAATAGATTCTGCAGCTTCACGTTTAAATAAAGCAAATTTAGAGATTAAGGAAGAGGATAGATATTCTGCAGAAGGAAAAATCTCTGCTTTGAAGAAAAGGAAGTAATGGGTGGTATTAATCAGAGTCTGTTTACTAAGATGAACTAAAGAAGCAAGCTGTCAGGTAGAGAATCAATTAAGAGAGGTACACTACTATATGTCTGGGAAGCAATGTGAACAAAAACACCTTTGCTTTAGCAGAGTCAATGATCATGTTGGAAAGTGGGGTCAGTGAAGAAAGTAATTCCCCAATTCTTCTTTGGATGAAGGAGAGGACTTGGGATTTCCTGGAGTTCTCCTTACAAATGATCTTTGTGACAAGACCATAAAACAGCAGACTCCAATATGTTTTAGAGTTCTAGGTGCCAAGAGAGTCAACCAGGGGTGAAATCCAGCAGGTTCTGAAAGGTTCTGGAGAATCGTTAGCAGAAATTTTGAACAATTTTGAGAACCGGCAAATACCACCTCTGGCTGGCCCCAGAGTGGAATGGAAATGGAGATTTTGTAATAACCTTCCCCCAGGAGTGGGGAGGGAATGGGGATTTTGCAGTATCCTTCCCTTGGAGTGGGGTAGGAATAGAGATTTTGCAGTATTCTTCCCCTGCCACGCCCACCAAGCCATGCCCACCAAGCCACACCATGTCCACCAAGCCACACCTACAGAACAGGTAGTAAAATAATTTGGATTTCACCACTGGAATAAACTTTGCCCAAGCTTCGGAATCTTGAGAAAGAATGCTGGGTTTGCCTATTTTTCCTCTTAGTGTCTTTTCTTAGAAATGGCTTGTAAATTGCTTTTGCATATTAGGAATCTTCAGAAAGACAGAAACTTCCAAACTACCGGAAACTAAGATATATGTAAGTTTAAAATTTCCTTGAAGAATTGTAGCCTCCAATAGATGTCAGGTTAAATTCCCACAGTACAAATTTTATGTATTTTTTTTTAAGGATCTGCAATTGCTTTTGAAAGCATAATCTGCTCTTCTAGTAGGAAGAGTAATAATAGACATCAGCAACAATCTATTTTTTATTTGTTCTTCACTTCATTTAACTCAGATCTCTAGAACATTGCCAAATTAGTTCATTTGATTTCCAGGCAGAAATAGATATATTTAACATTCAACAATGTAACCCCCCCCCTTTTTTTTTATTGCTTCTGCTCTTCTTTGAACAAATTACATCCTCCTATTCCATGTAAATTACACTACCAGGTCTCCATTATACCTATAAAATTGTTTTTGTCCCCCAAACTAAGATCTTAAGCTCATCTTTTTTTTCTCCACTCCCTGAACATGTATATACTGTAGTATATAGATAATGAAAATCCTAAATATTATGACTCAATGTTTTTTCTGATTATTTAATAGCTTCCATTTAGCAATAACATCATTTTCTACAATTCACATCTATAGGTGCTATCATTACATCAAGGTTTTCATTTCCACACCCCACAGAATTTAGTTTTAAACCTGCCTAATCTAATTCTCTATGATTTGGCCAATCTTCAATCAATAGTCCATCATAGAGGTTAGTCAGAAGGTGATCTCAGAAACCAAATCTCTTCAGTCACTACCATTTATGGTACCAGCCATTGATTTGCATCAGCCAATGACTTTTTTCCTCTTTATGGTCCTCTTCCGTAGACTGAAAGGATAAACAAAAATGCCACCTGATCCTTTTGAGCTTGCTTCTGAGATGTTTAAAATCTGTGATGGCTTGCTAACAGCTGTTACTTTCAATAGCATTTGTGCTCACTTGTATTAGCAGAAATTAATATGTCTTGAAAGCTGTTCGGTCAGCTTATTCTTGCTACTGGCAGGTGGCTTGCTTCATGAGTTGAAGGTTGGGTTGGCATGTATTTCATATAATAGTGCCATATGCTAAATAAATAAATACTGAGTCACCAAGTGTGATGATTTGTCTGTTCTTTTATGGCATAAGTGTATCCTCCAGCTGTGCAGAGCCACAATTTCCTCCTCCTCCTCCTCCTCCTCCTCCTCCTCACTTCTGCCTACTTATAAGAAAGAAAATAAATGATCACTTGAACAACATATCTCAGGTAATAGATTTACTGACTCAGTCTAAGAGAACTAGCCAGTCTACCACCATTGATTTATTTTGCTAGGTTTATTTTAATTTAATGTAATTTAATTATAAATTTGATGATAGCATTGATCTAGTCTTACTTGTTCCCCACCCCCCTTATAATGTTAAGTTTATTTAGTGAGTTAAATATACCTTGGAATCAAATTAGAACCTTAGTTCATCAGCCATGTGAAGTCATTCAAGCTTTTCTGCAACAGATAATGGGATACATATTAAAAATAATATCATTTGGTTGGGTAGAAGCAATATACGATACCTGTTATATTGGCTTCTTTTCCTTTGCTAAAATAAATAAGTAAATAATTGCTTGTTTTAACATCTCTACCACTTGAAGTGTGGTGCACTTTCTCTAAGATTTTTTATAAATGGTCAACTAGAAGAAATGTTAAGTAGCTTTGAGGGAACAGAGTCAAAGCCCTGTCCCAAATGCCTAGGCTCTGTTCATGTGTTCATGTGTGGTCTTGTTCTGTTCCCAGCTATCACTTCTCTATTTTGCTCACATTGTATTTTTATTGTGTATTATTTTATTGTGAAAAAGTTAAGTCAGTTGAACAACTTTTTAAATTATATTTAAGTCAGCTCATTCTATTCATTATGACTGAGACACATCAGTGCCACAAGAAATTCGGTTCTGGGTGAACCAGTTGTTATAGCCCTCCCCTGCTTGTAAACCACCTTGAGTCACCATGTGCGAGTAGGCGGCAATATAAATATAAATTTTCTAAATAAATAAATAAACAAACTGTGGAAAGAAAATGGAACAAAATTCACTTCACAAGTGTCTCCTTTAGCAATAGGGGCTCAATTGTGGTTGTAAGTTGAGGATTACTTGTCAAGAATATTCAAAAATACAAGTTTGCAATATGTCAATGAAAAAAAATCCACCTTATGCTTCTCATGCCAATCAGGGAAGTCTAAACAGATAATACCAAAACAACAAATAATTAATGCCTTTCCAATGAGGGTCTGCACTGAAGTTTCATTCTATGGAAGTGTCTAACATAGAAGCTCTGAACTACAATTACTCACTCCTATTTTTGCCAATAATAAGATTATGAAGGTTCAAGGCTAAAGAGCTATTTGGAATATAAGCAGTATTTGTTTATACCAGGGATGGAACTGCCTCACAGTTAAGGATTATCCGTTTTCCAGGGTTTTTTTGGATTAAAGGTGAGAAAGATTATCCTATTGTACACAGGTATCCCAGGAGGACAGATCTGAAGAAAGTATAACCCAAGTTATAATCCTTTAATGATTAAAATAAATGTTTGCTGTGTTACTGCATACTCAAACTTTATATAGTAATATGAAGTTCATTGTATCATACTCCTAGGGGAAAGAAGTACACATTACTAACCAATTCCTCCTAAACAACCTTCCAGAGAAATCAACAGTACCACAGCACCTTTATAAAATCCAGTACAATGAAAAAACCATCAAAAACAGGTCTACAGGATGATGGCTAAAAGCTTCTACAAGCTAGTTAGAAACTAGCTGCTTTGCAAACTGCTCTGGTTACTGTTAGGATTTAAAATGAATTTCATGGTGCTGGTCATTACCTATAAAGCCATTTGCAGTATAGGTTCTGGTTATCTATTACTTCCAGTCTAGATTATGTTCTGCATTTGATAAGATCTGACAGGCTCTCTGAGTTCCTTCACTTAAGTAAAGTGAATTGTTAGGAACGAGAAGATATATCTTCTCTGTTACCATGTCTGCCCTGTAGAATTGTGTCCCCTATGAGATTTGGACTCCTGATCCTTCCTGCCTTTTGAAAGGCTTTGAAAACAAGGATTTTCTCCCACACGTTACTCAAAAGATTTAATGATCATCTTGACAGTTTTCATTGCTTCTGCTTGTTTGTAGTTGTCTCTGGTACAGTACGCTTTATTGAATGTAATATTTATTATTTACTGTTTTTAATTATGTGCACAGTGAATAATACATTGATTGAATAGTTGATCTAACTAAATATGCACTCCAAATCTTCAGCTTTAGAAACTTTATACTCCCAACATTAGTTTTTCCCAAGAATTTTATTTATTTATTTATTTATTTATTTCATCAAGCATGTATTAGATAACAGATATAAGTATAAACAGAATATGAATACATGAAAAAAGTAAGAGTAGAAAGGAACATTAGGAAAGGGATGATAGGCATGCTGGTGCTCTTATGCACACCCCTTAAAGACTTCTTAGGAATGGGGTTAGGTCAAAAGTAGACAGTCTAAGGTTAAAGTTTTGGGGGGTTGGGGAAGAAATCACAGAGTCAGGTAGTGCATTCCAGGCACTGACCACTCTGTTGCTGAAGTCGTATTTTCCACAATCAAGTTTGGAGAGGTTTACCTTAAGTTTGTATCTATTGTTTGCTTGTGTATTGTTGTGGTTGAAGCTGAAGTATTCATTGACAGGTAGGACATTGTAGCAGATAATTTTATGTACTACACTTAGGTCAGACTGAAGATGGCATAGTTCTAAGTTGTCTAAGCCCAAAATCTCAAGTCTGGTGGCATAAGCCTGTGTAGCGTAGAGGGCTAATGCCTCCTACTAAAGGCAGCAATTAACACCAGCTGCCTGTAATTTCTCTGAGTTCAATCCTAGCCAGGCTCAAGGTCGACTCAGCCTTCCATCCTTTCTAAGGTGGGTAAATTGAGGACCCAGTTTGTGGGGGCAATAAGCTGACTTTGTATAAATATAAATATACAAAAGTATGAAGGCTATTGCTTAATGCATTGTAAGCCGCCCTGAGTCTCCGGAGAAGGGCGGCATATAAATCAAATTAAAAATAAAAAAAAATAAAGTATTCTATTGCCTCTATTGGGTAGAGGAATGGAGGATTTCTAAATTGATTGTGTTGCTTTCAAAGAGAATCCCTAATAAAATAGGATTCATAATTCTGGCACAATAATGCTGATGTCTCTGTTCATATTCAGCTGAATGTGAGCAGAAACACTTTTCAGATTTTCTTTTCAATGCAGGAAAATTATGTATATGAAGGGAAGATAGTACTAGGCTTGTGTATTCTAAGGAAATGTTTGCCCATCCTCAGCACAATAATCTAACAGAATGCACATGACAATCAATGTTTCTTCTAATTTTAAAATTAAGAAGGATATGCATGCAGCCTTTGTAATCTTAATGGCTGTTCTGTCAGTTTTAGGCTGCATTGTTCTCACATGTACTATTGAGCTAATTATAATCAGTCATCAATAATTTGAAAGCCAATCCTGGAAAGACAGAAGAGATTTTTCAAAGGAAATCAGTGCGTGCAGACATCCTAAACGAAAATGGCTCTTGAAGCAATTCAACAAAAGAAGCACGGAGAATACACAGGGATTCACCAGCTTTCCTAGGTAGGATTGTAAGAGTCTCCCACCTAACTTGAACTCTCATAACAAGCAGCTGCTTTCTGGCAGCTTCAGAAGACAGTGCTTAAGGAGACTCATGAGTGTGACAAAAAGTTGGCAAAATTGATTGGTATTTCAGGTTTAGTGGTCTCCAGTGAGCGTTCCTGAGTTTCTCTGTCTGATTTTGATGAAGTGTTTTTATTTGTCTGTCTACCAAGAGAATATGGGCAAATTTGAAATAGAGAAGCAGGTCTTCTGTTTAGTTTTATCAGGCACCACTTAGCTGTGTTATAATTTATTTTCCAGAAGAATGAAATTTCTCATGAGGGTTTGAGGCTAACACAGTTATAGCGCAGATGGCTACTGCTCAAATCTGTGTCTACAGACAGCTGTTTCTTCCACTTTTGGTGGAAGAAAGAAAGAAAATAAGAAAAAGCTAGCCATCCTGCTTTAAAAAGCTGCAGAATGGGCTTATTTTGTACCTAGACCTCCCCAAAATTATAAGGAGTTACTGTTTGGCAGCCTGCAGGTCAATATGAAAATTGGATAAGAGTCATCAGTGAGGAACCCCTACTTAGCACTAGAATGGGATTAAAATAATTCTCTAGTGTATCTCCAGGACAAAGAGTTAACATTGCTGACATTGCCTTGTTAAATATAAAAGAGTTGAGCTCCTTTTATATGTTTCAGAATTGGCTGGGTAAAGTTTCCCTGGTAGGAGGCAACATCTCTGCTTAGCTCTCTTTCAATTGTTTGGTTCATTCTTACCTTGACTTTATTGAGTACTAAGGTGGAAGTGATTATAGTTGTTATTTGGGCAGTTTTATTTTATTTCTCCATAATTATAGTGATTAACAAGCTAAGAGCATGAAGCCAAAAGGTCAGAAGTTGTTGTTCTGATCATTATTATTGTTGTTGGTTTTAAAAATCATTCAGTGTAGATGTAGAAAACAACTAAAATAACCCCCCTTTTTTCTTTCTGAGACTCCCCACCCTCCAGTTTTAATTCCATCTGAATTTGGGAAAATCTGTTCAGTCAAATAATTAGAAAACAAAAATATAAAATACTAAGTGGAATGTATCATATGATTCATAATACTGGTAAATTCATAATATCTTGAAACAGTATGTAATTGTCTTTTCAGAAAAAGAAAAACCAATGTGCAATTGTTGAACAGTTGTCTTTCAGTCAGCCTGTTGTTGTTGTTAGTTGCGAAGTCGTGTCCAACCCATTGCGACCCCATGGAAAGCTTTCCTTCAGGCCTTCCTGTTCTCTACCATCCCCCAGGAGACTATTTAAGCTCAAGTCACCCTAATGAGCTGCAATGTTTTATTTTCACCAACTTAACCAACAAAGACAGTCCTAAAATGACTACAATTTAGTCCACTAATCCAAAATCTGCGGTGTTTTGGTCCACTAGTCCAAAATCTGCTGTGTTTTGGTTCACAGCAGAAATGATTTTAAAAGCCAGTTATTGCAAAGGTGAAGCTATATTGATTCAATCCAGATTTTCTAGAAGAATATAAAATATACAGAAGACACACACACACACACACACACACACGTAAATCCTAGCTTGATTTTTACCTGTGCGCCCAATATAAATCCTGCCCTCAAAATAAGCTCTAATTAAGTCCCTACCCACTCCAGGATGCATTAAGCTAGGGTGGGGTGGGTGGAGTTGCCATACTACTTACCTTCGGACAGTTGCAGCCAGGCCTCGAACACCCTGACACCTGCCTTGCCGGCCCATTTATTCTGCAGCTGGCAAGGCCTGCAAGGCTTTCCTAAAGATTGATCTGGAGCTCTGTTATCAGCTGCAGAGGCCTTCAGGAAAGCCTCGCTGGCCTCAGAAGAAGTTCCTAAAGGCCTCTGCAAGTGAAAAAGAGGCCAGAGGTGATACGCACAAGTGAGGTGAGTCAGTAGATAACACCCCCTCCCCAAAAATAAGTCCTGGTGCATTTTTGGGGCAAAAAATATAAGGCAGAAATCTAAGAAGAAACCAGAATGGTTGCACAAAGATCTCTCTGATAAACTGAAAGACAAAAAGGACAAGTACAAAAAATAGTGGTACACATAACAAAGGCATTGCCATAAATGACTTAGATGAGGGAATAGAAGGGGAACTTATTAAATTTGCAGTTGATACTAAGCTGGCAGGAATAACCAATAGCCTATCGGCTCAAGAGCCAGATGGATCTCAACAGATTTGAACACTGGATTCTATCTAGCAAAATAAAATCCAGTCTAGAGAAAAGTAAAGACTTACACTTAGGCAAGGAAAGCCAAAAGTGCACATACATATTAGGTAAAACCTAGCTTAATAACAGTAACTATGAGAGGTATTAAATATGAGCCAACAGTATTCAGCAGCAGCCAAAAAATCCAATGCAATCCTAAGGGCAGCTTACAATTGCTTAATGCATTGTAAGCCATCCTAAATCTCTGGAGAAGGGTGGCATATAAATCAATCAAACAAACAAACAAACAAACAAATAGCATTAACAGAGGGTTTGAATCAACATCACGTGAGGTACTAGTACTATCTATAAAGCCTTAGTAAGGCCACATCCAGTTTTGAACAGCTATAAAAATGTTTAGACTCTAGAAAGACTTCAGAGAAGAGCAACAAAGATGATCAGGGGCCTGGAGGGTAAAACATACAAAGAACGGTTACAAGAACTGGGCATGGCTAGTATAGTGAAGAGAAGGACCAGGGGTGACATGATACCATGTTTCTCCAAAAAGAAGACCCACCTTGAAAAGAAGCCCTATCACATTTTTGAGTGCATACAATCAAATTAAGCACCACCCACAAAATTAGCCCTAATTAAGACCCTGCCCACCCCAGGGTTCAGGGCGTGGGGCAAAGCATACAGATAAAAAATAAGCTAGGGCGGGGATGGGGGGTGGAGCTGCCCAACTTACCAGGTCTCACATACCCCAACACCTGCCTCGCCTTCTTCTATGGTCACTTCTTCTGCTGCCACTTGCACGCATCGCCCCAGCTTATGTTTCACCTTTAGATGCCGGCTGGAAGGCATATGCAGCTGATAACAGTGCTCCAGATCGATCTGGAGGTCTGTTATGAGCTTCAGATGCCTTCTGGCAGACATCTGAAGGCGACACGGAGGCTGGGCGATGCATCTGAGTGGTGGCAAGCGGCTGAAGAAATGGGCCAGCAGCGGGCTCCTGCTGGGTGGAGCTGTTGGTGTCACCACCGTGAGTTGAATCAATAATTAGAACCCTCCAAAAAGAAGACCTAGACTTCTTTTAGGGGTCAAAAGAAAATAAGACCCAGCCTTCTTTTTGGAGAAACACAATAGCTTTATTACAATATTTGAAGGACTGGCATAGAGAGGAGTGGGACAACCTATTTTCCAAATCACACAAAGGCCAGACAAGGAACAATGAATGGAAACTGATCAAGAAGAGATTCAACCTAGTAATAAGGAGACATTTTTGACAGTGAGAAAAATCAACCAATGGAACAGCTTAACTTCAGACATTGTGGTTGCTTCATCACCGGAGGCTTTCAAGAAGAGACTGGACAACCACTTCAAGATCACGTGAAGTGTTAATACCACTTTATAATGCCTTGGTAAGGCCACACTTGGAATACTGCATCCAGTTTTGATTGCCACAATGTAAAAAAAGATGCAGAGACTCTGCAAAAGTACAGAGAAGAGCAACAAAGATGATTAGAAGACTGGAAGCTAAAACATATGAAGAATGGTTACAGGAACTGGGTATGTCTAGTTTAATGAAAAGAAAGACTGGGGTGACATGATAGCAGTGTTCCAATATCTCAGGGGCTGCCACAAAGAAGAGGGAGTCTAGCTATTTTCCAAAGCACATGAGGGCAGGACAAGAAGCAACGGGTGGAAACTAATCAAGGAGAGAAGCAACTTAGAACTAAGGAGAAATTTCCTGACATTTGAATTTATAAATTTCCTGAAATTTATAACTATTAATCAGTGGAACAACTTGCCTCCAGAAGTTGTGAATGCTCCAACACTGGAAGTTTTTAAGAAGATGTTGGATAACCATTTATCTGAGGTGGTGTAGGGTTTCCTGCCTAAGCAGGGTGTTGGACTAGAAGATCTCCAAGGTCCCTTCCAACTCTGTTATTCTGTTCTGTTCACTTGTCAGAAATGGTATATTGTCTCCTTCTTGAGCATAGGATTGGACTAGATGACCTTCAAGGTCCCTTCCAAGTCTGTTATTCTGTATTGTGTATTTTTCAGAAGGAAAAGTCTCAATATGCTATGTAGAAAGCCAGCTTCTCTATGATATAAAACTGCAATATCAGTTAGTAGAGTGCTGTCTTTGACCATCAAAGCCCCTGGTCACAAATAAAAGTAAATAAAATGTATCCTTCAAGAATAGCCTATAATATTGTCAACAGGGACTGCTAAAGGAAGGTCAAGAAGCCCCAAGGGAGGAAATTCTGGGTGCAGTAGGAGGCGTATTAGAAGATTCATTAATAGATATTCCTGAGATGAAACCAAAGCAATCTAGAGCTACGAGAGAGGTGGAACCGGATTTGGATTTACTGATGCAAGAACCCAAGGATCAACGTATAACCAGAGCGGCAGGGAAGCAACGATTGGAAACACACCAGGTGAAGATATCACAGGAGGAGAAGGAAGCGAATGGGAAAAAGTTATACTCAGAAGCTGTGGGAGGGGCAAGACCGAAGACGTCTGCGGTTGCGGGAACTCTTCGTGAATTGCTTCGAGAGCTTCAGCCATCTTCAAAATGATACTTAAAATTCTATCTTGGAATGTGAATGGTTTGAATTCACCGCAGAAAAGAAGAAAAATATTTCATTATCTAAAACAATATAATAATGATGTTGTCTGCTTACAGGAAACTCATATAAGAACCCAGGACCAGAAGCTTTTAATCTCAAAAATTGGATTACAATTTATATCTTCTAGTAGGGCCAAAAGAAATGGACTTGTCTTTTATATTGCTAAAAGAATACCAGCTAAACTTATAGAAGCGGATGATGAGGGGAGATATGTTGCTGTTGTTATAACTGTACAGAATGTTGAAGTGCTTTTAATTGGCATCTATGCCCCGAACCAGCAACAGGAGAGTTTTTATAAAATGTTGAATGAAAAAATTTTACAGTGGAATTATAAATCCTTTTTGATTATGGGAGATTGGAACGGGGTGATTGATGTAACATTGGACAAAAAGACATCTGCCAAAAAAGGGAATAAGTTACCACAGACTTTTTTTGCTATGAAAGAAGAATTAGAATTGAAGGATGTTTGGAGAATCCATCATCCAGAAGAATTGGATTTTACTTTTTTTTCAGATAGACATAAATCTTTTTCAAGAATTGATTTTATGCTGGCTACTACTGACTTGCTTAATGTAGTGACAAAAACAAAAATTTTTCCTAGAACTTTAACAGATCACAGTCCAGTCTGGATTGAGATGAATCCAGGCAAAAGAGAAAGGAGATCCTGGCGTATGAATGAGAATATCTTTAGACATGAAAAGTATATTAAGGAGCTAAAGGAACAAATTAAAGAATTTTTTTACAATAATTTGAATAAAGGTACACCCATTGAGATAGTTTGGGATGCATGCAAGGCCTATATGAGAGGTGTACTGATACATATGAATTCTAGACATAAAATGAATCGACAGAAGTCGAGATTGGACTTGGAGATGGAGATAAAGGATAAAGAACAATTGCTTATTAAGAATCCGACTGATGAAAAGGTATTGTTAACTATAAAACTCTTGAAAGACCAATTCCAAATGCTGATGGCTGAACAAACAGCAACTAATCTGCAGTATGCTAAACATAATACTTTTTGTAATGCTAATAAACCTGGCAGATGGTTGGCTTATATTTTGAGGAAACAGCAAAATTCTCGTATGATAAATGCTATTGAGTATAAAGGGAAACGAGTATATCAGCAAAATTTAATACATCAAGCCTTTTTAACTTATTACTCGAAATTGTATCAAGCTGATAAAGTTAAAGAAGATCTTATCGATGAATATTTGCAGAAGAAGAGAGTTACAAAAATCTCTACTACACAAAGTGACAGACTGGAACGACCTATAACATCGGAAGAGATTTTATATGCAATAAAACAATTGAAATTATCTAAAGCTCCTGGGACAGATGGTTTGACAGCAGTTTTTTATAAGACTTTGCAAGATGAACTGATAGAGCCTCTTAAAGATTTGTTTTGTAATATTCAACAGGGGGGAAAAATACCTCCCTCGTGGAAGACGGCTTTTATATCATTGATACCTAAAGAAGAAGACTCTGCTAAACCTGAAAATTTCAGACCAATATCTCTCCTGAATACGGACTATAAAATTTTTGCTAAAGTATTAGCCAACAGATTGATGCCAGTTATTCAAGATGTGATTCATGAAGACCAAGCTGGTTTTATAGAAGGCAGATACATGAAAGATAATGTTAGGCAACTCATAGATTTGTTGGAATATCTTGATGAAAAGAAACAGATCTCTGCGGTGCTGGTGTTTTTGGATGCGGAGAAAGCCTTTGATCGAGTCAACTGGGATTTTCTAAAAAGGATTTTGCATAAGATGAATTTTGGAGATCAGTTTATACAAGCAATCTCGGCAATCTATCAAGAACAGACAGCACAGATTATTATTAACGGCAGTTTGACTACTAATTTTAATATACAGAAAGGGACAAGACAAGGCTGCCCATTATCTCCACTATTGTTTATTTTGACGCTAGAAGTGCTGCTGAATGCTCTACGGGACTCGGACAAAATGAGTGGAATAGTAGTAGGGCAAACAGATTACAGAACAAAGGCATTTGCAGATGATCTGATTGTTACCCTAACACGACCTTTGGAATCTATCATACAGATGAAAAACATTATAGATGAATACGGTCTGGTCTCAGGTTTCAGCCTGAACCAGAAAAAGACTAAGATGATTGTTAAAAACATGTTGGAACCACAAAGGAAAGAGCTTGAAAGGGTGGCAGGCTTTGAAATAGCTACAAAGGTGAAATACTTAGGGATTCAAGTTGCAGCATCTAACAAAAAACTTTTTCAAAATAATTACGAAGAACTTTGGCATAAGATTCAAAAAGATCTTGATACATGGAAAAAACTGCAACTTTCTTTGCTTGGTAGAATCGCAGCTGTTAAGATGAATGTTCTAACTAGATTTTTGTTTCTGTTTCAAATGATTCCGGTGCTTAAAAATGATAAATATTTGATGGACTGGCAAGCAGGTTTAAATAAATTTATTTGGAGTGGGAAAAAACCAAGAGTTAAATTTAAGATCATGCAAGATGTACGTGAACGTGGTGGCCTTAAAGTTCCAAATCTACGTTTATATTATGAAGCAGCAGCATTGATACAGGTTGGAGATTGGATTGGAATAACCAAAAGAGAGATTTTGAATATAGAAGGCCATGATTTGCAATTTGGATGGCATGCATATCTACTTTATGAAGATAAGAGAGACAGTGTATTTAACAGGCATATTTTAAGACATGCTTTGCTGAGAGTCTGGAAGAAGCACCAGCTTCAATTGGATTACAAAATACCTTTGTGGTTGGATCTTGGGCATATTTTGCCAAAAATAAAGTCACTCGGGGGGTTGTTGTATAAAGAGATACTTTTTATGGATGGGGGCAGTTGGTGTTTGAAGTCTTGGAATACTCTGTTGGAAGATGGAGTCAATTTAACTTGGTTGCAGTACTTTCAACTTCAAGCGAGATGGAGAGAAGATCAGAAAACTGGATTAATGCTACATGAAGAGGACTTGGTGACTCAGATAAAATGTAAAGGTCCGATGCATATTAAACGATTGTACAATTTACTGTTGGAGAGAGATTCAGAGGAGGAGCTAGTTAAAGACTGTATGATTAAATGGGCACAGAATTTTGATCAACCAGTAATGTTAGAAACATGGGAAAAGATTTGGGTCCAGAATGTTAAATTTACGCAAGCACAGAACCTAAGGGAAAATTTTTACAAAATGTTTTATAGATGGCATCTAGATCCCAAAAAATTATCATGTATGTATCCAAATGTTCAACCTAAATGTTGGAGGTGTGATTGTTTGGATGCAACATATTTTCATATTTGGTGGACATGCAGGAAGTTGAAACCATTTTGGATTAAACTTTGGTGGGTGATGCAGAACATTTTGAAGAAGAAGTTGGAGTTTTCTCCTCAGTTTTTCTTGTTGGGAATAGTTAAGGGCTTCTCAGTAATTGACACTAGGTTAATACTGTATATGATTTCTGCAGCCAGATTACTGATAGGTCAATATTGGAAGAAAGAGAAAGTGCCTACCATAGAGGAATGGATATTGAAGATGTCTAATTTGGCAGAGATGGCAAAAATTTCTGCATACCTAAAGGAAAGGACCCATGAAGTTTTTGTTAAGGAATGGAGGAAATGGGTTGATTATATGAAGAAGAAATATCAAAGCAAGAAATTTCAATTAGTGCTCAGTTGAATTAGAGTTAGAATGTATTTAAGTAAATGTATGGTTTATTATTATTATTATTATTAAACTGAAGAATTTATAATTGATGTATAGTTTAAAATTTAAGATCATTAAATGTTAGTATACTTAAATAATTGCATGAAAGGTATAGTTACATGGTTAATTAACGTTATTAAAATGAAGAGTATACAATTGAGGTATAGATTAAATTTTAAAGAGAATGTATTAAGCTTATTTAGTTAAATTGTCTTAATCTAATTTGTTTAGATTTTTAAGTATGTGAATGTTAGTGAAGTGTTAATAGTTAATTTTTTATGCAAAGGGATCTCGCCTTTAAAGAATGTTGAATAAGATAAGATTGATGTTTGTTAAACAGCGGAAGTCAAGGGAGGGGGGAGGGATAGAAGGGATTGGGGGGGGGTGGGTAAGGGAGGGGGAAGGGGGGGTTTTCATATTATAAAATGTAATGTAAAACTTTTTCAATAAAAAAAAAAAGAATAGCCTATAATATTGATCAAACTCAGTAAAAATATTTCTCGAGAGCATTCAGCAGGACCCATTATTGCTTCAATTTTATGCTCCTTTTAGTCTCTTTGTGGTTTTTATGTTGTTTTATGATTTTTATAGTTTTTTACTGCTGTTTTTATAGTTGTTGGAATTTGTCTTCTTTAATTTTGTGAGGCACCATATAAAGGGTACAGGATGAAAATAAATGCTGCTAATTAGGGCTCCTTTATCTGGTCTGCAAATGTTCAAATGATCACTAGACGGTAGTAATGAGAGACAGAAAATTAATTTTTTCGCAACCCAGATATGTTTTCTTTTTTTCTCTCTGTCTCTCTATATGCTGTAGGTTTTTTGGAAAATTACATAGTCCATTTAAAAAAAAAGACAGTTTTGCTATATTTTTCTTAAAGCTGCATCAGCTTTTCTAAGCTGCCATTTAAAATACCACACAGCCCTAGCCCTATGCAGTTTTTGGAAAGTAGGTTTGATCGAAGTCAGTGAGACTCCATGCAAGTGCATTTAGTTAAAAATGAACACCTTGATTGGCAAATGAGAGTTCTTCTTGTATAAATCCTGTCATTTAAATTCAACAGTTTTCTGAGAGAGAGAAAAAGAAAATAGATATAATAGGGAGGGGGGACACCTTGGGTCTATCTGTTCCTTTAAAACCAGAGTTTTAAATGCAATCTTTGGGACAAATCTCCTACAGTGTCCTACCTGTCAATGATTAGTTCACCTTCAACCACAACAATACACAAGCAAATAATAGATACAAACTCAAGGTAAACTGCTCCAAACTCAATTGCAGAAAATATGACTTCAGTAACAGTGTGGTCAATACCTGGAATGCACTACCTGACTCTGTGGTTTCTTCCCCAAACCCCCAAAACTTTAACCTTAGATGGTCTACTGTTGACCTCATCCCATTCCTAAGAGGTCTGTAAGGGGCATCATAAGCACACCAGCATGCCTACCATTCCAGTCCTAATGTCCCCTTTTAT
Organism: Masticophis lateralis; assembly: GCA_030761175.1. Classification (NCBI taxonomy): domain Eukaryota; kingdom Metazoa; phylum Chordata; class Lepidosauria; order Squamata; family Colubridae; genus Masticophis; species Masticophis lateralis. The sequence continues at coordinate 104,708,170 of JAUDYJ010000002.1, forward strand.
TTGTATCTATTTCATGTACTCATAATCATGTTTATACTTATATCTGTTATCTAATACATGTGTGACAAAATAAATAAATAAATAAAAATAAATAAATAAAAAAATCTAGTTGCCTTCACAATGAAATGCTGATCATCTTATACTATAGTTAGTTGTCTCCCTTGATTGGGTTGTAGCACATGCTGTGACAACTGCATGGATTGGCAGAAATTAGTTTATTATTGCAACAACTCAAGGGAGTCACATGAATTAAGGGAAAACATTTACATTAGAACAAATTACATTTTCCCCCTGCAAACCTAATTGTTACACCAAGAGCTCTTACACTCTTGTAATTGTGGTATCCTAATTACACACATTGCATTATTTAAAAAAAGAATGTCATTGTTGATCTGCAATATCCTCTACTTATTTACAGTTGCATATTTGAACAAGGAGCAAGAGTTCTTCCTGCAATGTAGCACAGAGAGATTATTATCTGCTCACAAATACAAAATTAATTCAGCAGAGAGGATGTATTCTCCAACAAATGAGGAAGGAAGGAAGAAATTTCTCCGGAGGCAAGACATTCTACAATTGTTTCTTTTTTTAAAAAAAGTGTGTCTAATTAACAAAACACTATCTGCAGTGACTGACCTGTCAGACAGTCCCTAAGAGATATTTTAGGGACATTATATGTATGTATATGCATAGGCATAGGCACACGTATATAATAACAACCTGGATTTAACTTGTAGAAAATAATGTTAGTCTGTGAATAGAGATTACAAGTACTCAAGATGGAATTAGTTTATGAAGGATGCTGATTAACACTTGTATCCCTGATCAGATGGGTTCAGCTCAGCAGAACACAACAATATTGCTAGTATGAGCAGTAAATATCCCATAGAAAGGGAAAATGCAGCTCAGGGTTTAATGTGGAGTCCTTGGTGCTCCCTGAGTTTGGTTGTTACCTAGTTGGTAATATTTGCAAGCAAATCACCAAGCTCAAAGACCACCAAGGACTCATCAGTAAACATATTTTATTCATGTGTGAAAACCACTTTCTGAAAGTGGGAAATATTTTTCTAGTAAACTTAAATGTTTTTCAAACTGCTTAGAGCCACATTCAAAAGTGTGTTTTTTTCCTCCCTAAATCAATCTCAGCATCAGGGTATTTCAGAATTTATTCTGGTGTCATCACCTCCATCCTTGAGAACCCTGCTACATCTAACTAAAGTTTTGGGTGACAAAATTGCTTTTCTCCCGAAAAAGATGAACCCCAAAAAGAAAGGAATAAATCATTCCTCCTCTACCTGTTTTACAAATAATACACATCTGCAAAGGCAAACTAATGAGTGGTATAAGAAACAAGACAATTTAGAAAGTTATACCTGAATATTAGTACTGATCATTTTATCCTGCCCCAAAATGATTTGATTTGATTTGATTTGATTTGATTTGATTTGATTTGATTTGATTTGATTTGATTTGATTTGATTTGATTTGATTTTATTTTATTTTATTTTATTTTATTTTATTTTATTTTATTTTATTTTATTTTATTTTATTTTATTTTATTTTATTTTATTTTATTTTATTTTATTTTATTTATTTTATTTTATTTTATTTTATTTTATTTTATTTTATTTTATTTTATTCAATTTGTATACTGCCCTTCTCCTGCTGGACTCAGGGCAGTGAACAGCAAAGAATAAAAACATACCAATACAAAATCTAAAAATTATTAAAAGAATTACACAACTTTGGCCCAAAAATTTAAAACCCATTGAACTTTAAAAGCTAAAAAAAGGTTTAAAAAAAGGGGGGGGGGTTACGCCAGCCCTACTTGATGGAAAAGAAAAGTTTTTAGGGCACGGCAAAAGGCCCGGAGATCTGATATCCTTCATATCTCCGGGGGCAGATCGTTCCAGAGGGCAGGTGCTGCCACAAAGAAGGCCCTCGCCCTGGGGGTCACCAGTCGACATTGCCTGGCTGACGGCACCCTGAGGAGTCCCTCTCTGTGGGAGCGTACTGGCCGGTGGGAGGCTATCAACGACAGAAGGATTGGAGCAAGACTTTCCTTTACCAGAACCGCCACCTCCCTCCCCTCCCCTGGGGCCTCGACTAATGGAATGCATAGAAACCCAGAGAGCATATCTCAACAAGGGGGACCCCCCTCTCCTGGCCGAACCAGGTCTCTGTAATGCCTACCAGGTCTGCACCCACCTCCTGAATCAGATCACAAATGAGGGGGGCTTTATTTACCACAGACCTGGCATTGCACAACATCAACCAAAGGCCCAGGGCCTGAGGATCTGAACAACCCAGGGAGTGAGATGAGCATTGAGGGCCGGAGCATGCAATCACTCGCAGGTAGCGAATGCGTCCTCCCCTAACACGATATGGCCCCCATTGTAGTTTTTCATCAGTTAAAGTGTATTTATAAATAAATTCACAAATAATTTAATAATTTTGCCTTTAGAGGATAGGTGAGAGATCACAGATTTTTTCTCAGATACATTATCCTCCAACAGTATAGATGCAATCCCACCCACCCCAAAAAAACAGTGAAATTATTCATAATTTAAAGATTGGTTAAATAAATTTAGCATTATTCTCTAAACTGCAGAAAAATAGATTTTGTGGGAAATGATCAGTGGTGGCATTCAGCCAGTTCTATCCGGTTCGCGTGAACCAGTAGCAGAGGCTGCAGGAGGCTCCGCCCACCCATCCGGATGTCATCACATCCCGTTTTTTATGCTCTGCGCATGCACGGAAGACTCTGTGTGCATGCTCACATTTGTGAACTGGTAGCGAAGGTAAGTGAATACCACCCCTGGAAATAATAGTTAGTAGAGCTAATTGTTGTGACCCAGGCCCAAGTAAGTAGTAGGAAAATTAGTCCATGAAAAAACAAACAAACTTTATTTGAACAGCTGACAATTACTTCATTCCCAGCATTGTTCAACTAAATTAAAACAAATTCCTCCCAACACAAATTCCTGTCCTATTACAAATCTTGGTCCAATTAGGCAAACTGCCAAAGGCCTTTCTTGGCAAATGTTCAAAAGTCACAGATGCAAAAATAAATACAAGACGTTGATGAAGAAGAAGACAAAGCTACCAACGTTGTTTTCCGGCAAAGCCCAAACGCCCTATGTTTGGCCTGTTTTAAGCCTTATGGGAGGGGTCAGCCATCCCTTGGCCCTACTCCTGAGTTGTCCTCTTTGCCTGAGCTGCTCTTGGCTTCTGGTAGCTCTTCTTATGCATGCATTAGGAACAGGATCCTCCTGTTCCTCTGCCTCACTCCTATGAGGCTCTGGAGTCGCACCTCACTCCCTGATGGCCCTGGCCCCATCTCTACCTCTGACACAGAACCATCATCTGGACCTTCCCCAGCCTCCAGGACTGGCCCATGTTCTTCCTCAGCCTCATCGCTGTCTGACTGCGCTGCCAGCTCCTCAGGCTGCTGGCGGACCACAACACTAACCACACAGTTAGTTATAAACCACAATAAAACTATTCATGAAAAAAGGGAGTCAATATAATGAAATTAGAGGTTACGAGCTCGGAAGATACTATACAGTATGTTTCTCCCATTGACTATAATGGAGAAAAAATGGCTGTATTTTTCCCCCCTGAATTGAATGAACTTTGACAGAGGGAGAAAGGCTGCTTAATTATAGAAACAAAGTGCTTGGGTTTGATGCTATTTATCTTTTAATTTAGGGTTGTTTGCTTCCTTGACTGTTAATGAAAGATGACTTTTGCTTTACAATCAAAAGATACATTTTTTTTCTTACTGACCTTTGTGTGTTTATGAAAATATAATAATAAAATCTTGAAACATATAAGAACAGAACAGAAATAAAAGTGCATACCATATTTTTCAGAGTATAAGATGCACTTTTTACCCCTAAAAGGGGGTGAAAATTTAGGTCCATCTTATACACTGAATGTACCCCCGTCCACCCACTGGCCCTTACCCTTTTGCTTCTGCCTCACAGCAGTTACCTCCTTGCAAGCAAACAGCAAGAAAAAACAGGTCCTTTCAGCTTCAGCACAGCCTAATTAGCACCAATTGATTAGATTGGCCTCCCAACTCTCAGCTGATTTGCTGTCAGCTGTTTTGCACAGGGCTCTGCTGCTTGCTGCAAAGAGGTAAATTGCTGGAGCAGATTTTTTCCCCCTTGTGCTATGCTGAAAACGAAAATGAAAGTAAAGCAGGCTGTTTGCTGTTTGCGGCAACGAGGCAAAACAGAGGCAGAGACAGAGGGAGATTTCTTTTTCTTCTTTTCCTCACCAGAAAAGGTAAGTGTGTCTTATACTCCGGTGTGTCTTATACTCCGGTGTGTCTTATACTCTGAAAAATATGGTAATTATTAGATTAAAAATAGGTTCACAGGTTTAATATATTAAAGCACTAATTTGCATCACATTAAAAGGTATTTAAAGACCAGTGCTCTGACAGACAAGCACAATTCAAAGTGCACTGACAATGTCTCCTCAAATGGTGATGAAATGTTTGCAACCAAATTTCCAAGATCGGAGCTCAGACCAATAGCCCAATAATCAGATCAGTTTGTGGTTCAAGATACTGCAGAAAGAAAATGTTCAGCATAGTTATATATGCACTTTAAATTACAGAAGAGGGGAGTTTACCAACAAAGACTAGGTTCCACAAAACAAATTGGGAAGGCTGAAATACAAAAGAAACTCAGGGCTACAAAGCAATAAAACAGTAAAAGTGGGTGTTGGAAAGTTATATATCAGGAATAAAATACTAAAAAGGAAGGAGGCGGGTTCATGATAGAATATTATAGAATAATAACAGATTACAGGAGGGTGATGGTTCAGTAGTTAAATATGCTGAGTGTCAGGGTTCCAAGTAACACCCCCAACGAAAGAAGACTCCAAGGCTTAAAATTTGTCAAAGTTCCATTTTATTAGAGATGTCATATTGGCACATCTGGGAAAATCCAAATCTGAAAGCTCCCAGGATTTCCCCACCCAAAAGAAAGCCCACGTCCCTGCCAAGCAGCCATATGTGCATCACATGGTCCAATCAAAGCACCGTACCAACTAGAGATGCCTCCCAGTCACACCCCTCCAGGTGCAGGGCAAGATGTCCTCAACTCTCTGAGAAAGAAATGTTATCATGACTACATACCACCCATGCTCCATACAATCCCCCCTCCCAGTTCCCACAACAGTAAATGTGGCAGGCCTGAAGGCCCAGTGCAAAAGATGGCTTCCAGGCCTGACACTGAGCTTGTCAGCTACAAAGCTGACAGCCCAGATTTGAGACTTGAGCCCCGCACGGTGGGGTGATAGTAGGAATGTAGGAAAGTGGGAGACACCATATACCTGGATTTCAACAAAACATTTAATAAAGGCTCCTCAGTCTTCTCATTATGTCTGCAAATTATGATAACTCAACCTGTCCATTTGCCCCTCAGATGAGAACTTTGGATTGCTTTGTTCCATTATATTCTCAGGAATCTTTTTCAACATCAAAGTTCGAAAGCATCAATACTCTTTCTAACCTGCTTTTTCAAAATCCAACTTCCCCTTCCATAAAGTGTTGAATGGAAAAATATTGCCAGCAGGATTCCAATCTTTATAGATATAGATATATCCCAACATCTGAATATCTATTCCAAGGCCTTCACTCCTATTCTACTACATGCCCATCTGTGCCATATTTTTTAACTCTGGTTCTTTTACTGCTGACAGTTGCTCCTAAAAGGCAGAAACTATTCATCATTTCAGTATCATTATTGTCAGTTCTAAAGCTGGTTGCTGTACCTGTAATCATTAGTTTGGCCTTTTTTTATATTTAATCACAGTCACATTTTTTTCACTGTACTTCTTGACTTTCATTACTAGAGCTTGCAGAACATTTGCATTTTCAGCTATCAGAGTAGCATAATCAGCATAGCAAAGGTTATTGATGTTTCTTCATCCAATTTTATAACCACATTCATCTTCTTCTAGCTTCCCTTGATATATATTCAGCATATGGGCTGAATAAACAAGGGGAGAGCAGGCACACTTTCAGACTCCTTTGCCAAACTGGAACCAGTTTATTTCACCGTTTTCTGCCCAGATTGTCTTCATGATTATATGCCATGGAATAGGTTTTGCATGAGGACAATTCAGAGCACATTTCACAGCTTAATATTAGCTGACATAACCAAAGCTGACATAACTTTCTATATTCAATGAAGCACACAGTGATATCACCTAAGAAAAAGATATAGATCAGATCAAGTGAGTTCAAAGTTGGGTAACAAAAATGATAGAAAATATGAGGAACAAAACATACCTGGAGTGGAGGAACTGAATATGTACAGCCTGGAGGACAGAAGGGAAAGGATGGGGGGACATGATAGAAACCTTTAAATATATTAAGGGTGTGAATAATGTTCTGGAGTGCAGTATTTTCAATATTAAGTAAAAATAAAGAACATGGGCGGGTGACCTCAAACTGGTAAGTGGGAAATTCAAAAGTGATGGTATAAAGTATTGCTTCACAGAAAGAATAGTGCAAGCTTTGGAACCAAGTTCCAGCAGAAATAGTGGGTCAATCATCAGTAAATGAGTTCAAATATGCTTAGAATAGACACATGCCCAGTGGTAAAATCTATTCTCTTTTTTTTGCCACCAGTTCTGTGGGTGTGGCTTGGTGGGCATGTCTTGGTGGTGATCATGTGACTGGGTGGGCATAGCCAACTTTTTTTTACTTTTTAAAGCATTTTTAATTAGTAAAAAATGCTTTAAAAAGTAAAAAGAAAGGTTCTGATGATCAGCACCTGATCAGCCTGCCCCCCCCCCCTTGCCAAGCTAGACCCAATGCCTCCTAGCCCCGAAGATTGCCCATCTTTCTACCTCAGCCACCCAGTCCGGGAGATGAAGGAGGAGGGAGAGAGAAACAATGCGCTCAGCTGCTCCCCACTTTTCACTCACTCTAAGCTTCCTGCTGCGGATTTTCACACCTTGCTTCATCTGCCTGGGATCGTCACCCTTGTCTTCTTCCTCCTCCTCTCCATCTGCCAAATGGAAAAACGCCAGGAGCAAGTGCAAAAAGAAGTATCCTGGTGTTTTTCCATTTGTAGGAAGCTTTTGTATTTGTGAAGGCAAGTCGGGCTTCCTTCACTGCTCGCTAAAAACCTCACCAGTACTGATGATTGTGCACAAGTTGTGTGGTTTTGTGTGTGTGTGTGTGTGTGTGTTCCTGGTCTTTTGCTGCAGCCTGTACCCAACATCCCATCCACAGCCGGCTGAACCAGAGTTGGAGAATTCACACCTTCTAGCCTTGCCCGAGCCGGGCTGGCCGAAGGAGCACCCAGATCCTGATCCTTGGGCAGTGAGTCCACTCAGGGGAGCTGTCTTGGGGGTCATGTGGCGTGACAACTGATTTCTGCTGCTCTTAAAATCCTCAGAGAGGATTCTCCAGAACTGGTAGTAAAAAAAATGCTTAAAAAGTAAAAAAAAAAGTTCCGATGATTGTGCATCACTCAGCTGCTTGTCAGAACTTTTTTTTAAAAAAAGGTTACTACCAGTTCGGCGAATCAGTAGCATTTTTTGCTACCGGTTCAGGCGAACCGGCCCAAACCGGTAGCATTTCATCCCTGCACATGCCTATCATCCAACAAAAATAACATAACATAACATAACATAACATAACATAACATAACATAACATAACATAACATAACATAACATAACATAACATAACATAATTAACTAATTAAAAAGAAGACAAAAACAATCAAAATACTCAAAGGGCAGACTCGATGAATCACTGGGTCTATTTTGGCTATCAATTTTTAATGTTTTCTGTCTTTTCTATTTGGTGTTGTTTGGCTCTTTTTCATTTATCCAGTGTGCATCAGCAGTAATGTATCTCATTCTTCAGCCTTTTCGAAAATGGACTTGAAATCTGGCATCTCTTTTTCCACATAACGGTCTAATCTGTGTTGGGTGATCCTAAGCATTTCCTTGCTAGCATGTGAAGCTCTACTGAATGAGAGCTTGCACACTCTGTTAAATATCCTTTGGTGTTGGCATGTAACTGACATCTTGACCATTATATCTTTCTTCAGATTTGTTGGTGTAAATTGATTAGAACCTTTACTGATTCTTCTGTGGCTTGCCTGTGGATCAGTTCCTGTAGCCTTCTGATTGTCATTGTGACAGTACTTTTTTTTGCTAAGATTTTCCCAAAGAATTTTATCTGGCTTTGACTATTCTCTTCCTCTTTTCTTGGCAATTAGCAAAATTGATATGTGGTTTGCTTTCTTCTGTTTCTTGATGTTTATCTATCTCTTTTCACATTGATCCTTAAATAAACTATTATTTATTTATTTATTTGTTTGCTTCAATTTATAAACTGCCCTTCTCCTTGTGGACTCAGGGCGGTGAACAGCCAGAATAAAACATGATATACAAAAATTAAAACCAATTAAAAATATTAAATATTTTCAGCCAACAATTAAAACAGTCCAATTTAAAATCAATTTCAATTTAAAACAGAGGATGGGATCAAGCTAGCCCAGCTAGATGGAACAAATGGGTTTTAAGGGCCCAACGAAAGTTCCGGAGGTCTGATATCCTGCATATCTCCAGGGGTAGGTCATTCCAGAGGGCAGACACTGCCACAGAGAAGGCTCTCCCCCTGGGGGTCGCCAGCCGACACTGTCTGGCCGATGGCACCCGGAGGAGGCCCTCTCTGTGCGAGCGTACTGGCTGGTGGGAGGCTATTGGCAGCAGAAGGCGGTCTCACAAATACCCAGGCCCTAAGCCATGGAGCGCTTTAAAGGTGGTCACCAACACCTTGAAGCGCACCCAGAAGACCACCGGGAGCCAGTGCAGCTTGCGCAGGAGAGGTGTCACATGGGAGCGCCACGTCGCTCTCATAATTCCCCGCACGGCCGCATTCTGTACCAGTTGGAGCCTTCGGGTGTACCCCAAGGGGAGCCCCATGTAAAGAGCACTGCAGTAGTCCAGGCGAGAAGTCACGAGAGCGTGAGTGACCATGCGTAGGGAGTCCCGATCCAGAAAGGGATGCAACTGGCTTATCAGGCGAACCTGATAAAAAGCCCCCCTGGCCACGGCCATCATGTGCTCTTCTAAAGACAGCCGTGTGTCCAGGAAATGCCCAAGTTACGAGCCCTCTCTGTGGGGGTCAATGTCTCGCCCCCAATAGTCAGCAATGGCACCAGTTGGTTATATCAGGACACTGGCAGCCACAGCTACTCGGTCTTGGAGGGGTTAAGTTGGAGCCTGTTTCTCCCCATCCAGACCCGCACAGCTTCCAGGCGCCGGGACATCACTTCAAGGGCATTGTTGGCATGGCCTGGCATGGAGATGTACAGCTGGGTGTCGTCAGCGTAGTGATGGAACTCCACCCCAAAGCCACGGATGATCTCACCCAGCGGCTTTACATAAATGTTGAACAGAAGGGCCGAGAGGACTGACCCCTGTGGCACCCCACAAATAAGGCGCCTCGGAGTTGACCGCTGCCCCCCTGTCAACACAGATTGTGACCGGTCAGAGAGATAGGAGAATCACCATAGAACAATGCACCCCACACCCAACCCCTCCAATCAGCGCAACATGATACCATGGTCGATGGTATCAAAAGCCGCTGAGAGATCTAATAGGACCAGGATAGAGGAGCACCCCCTATCCCGCCCTCCAGAGATCATCCACCAATGTGACCAATGCCATTTCCGTGCTGTGCCCAGGCTGGAAGCCGGACTGGAGTGGATCTAGATAGACAGCTTCATCCAGGAACTGGGGAAGCTGCCATGCAACCACACTCTCATCAACCTTCACAACGAAGCGAAGGTTGGAGACTGGACGGTAATTAGCCAAAACAGCCGGGTCCAGAGATGTTGTGGCTCCGTTGCCTGAGCCTGTGTCATCATCAGGAGAGGACTCCGAGAGTGAAAGGGAGGAATTTGCAAGACTTCCCTCTCCAGGACCCTCCTCTCTGGCAATGCCCCTGGAGGACACTGAAGGGCAAGAGATAGGCCCAGAGCCAAGCACATCCCTGCAGCCACAGGTGGACAGCGACAAGGGAGATAAGTCCTGGCTGGATCCTCGCCAGCGACGCAGGGAGAAACGTGCCCAACAGAAGGCAAGGCGTGCTCGTGATTAGCTGACTCACTGGACCACACCCCACAGGCTATAAAAAAGAGTGAGTTCAGCCTTCAACTCTGTGACGGACAAAAAACAAATATTCCTGCATCTCAGCTTTGGCTATTCTGGACACTTGTAGTGTGTATTTTTCTGCTACGTTAATAAAGGTCTTGGCAAGCAGCTGCTGGGATTGCTGCCAAGCATCTTATCAGACTACTTGGTTGCCTACCAGCTTATTTATTTATTTAACCCCCGACTGTCTGAGTGTGTGTGTGCGTGGGATCAAGGACACAACAAGAGAGGGCTTCTTGAGGAGGGGTCTCACCACTGCTTCTTTCAAAGCGGCCGGCAGGACACCCTCACTCAAAGAAGCGTTAACAATCTTCTGGAACCAGCCTTGTGTAACCTCCCAGGAAGCCAGCACCAACCAGGAGGGACACGGGTCCAATAAACATGTGGTCGCATTTAGCCATCCCAGAATCCTGTCCATGTCCTCGGGAGCCACAGAATCAAACTCCTCCCAAACCACACTCCCAAGACCTGCCTCATTCATCCCGTCCGGATCTACCCAGTCAGAAGCCAGACCTTCCCGGATCTGAGCAATTTTGTCATACAGATACTGCACAAAATCCTCAGCTCGACCCTGCAAGGGGTCATCCCGTGCTCCCAATTGAAGAAGGGAGTGGGTCACCCTAAATAGGGTGGCTGGGCGATTATCTGATGACACGATAAGAGTGGAAAAGTAACTAGACTTTGCCGCTTTTATCACCACTAGGTAAGTCTTAATATGAGACCTCACCAGTGTTCGGTCAGATTTGGAACGGCTGGTCCTCCAGGCGTCTTTTCTGGCGCTTCATCTCCCTCAGCTCCTCAGTAACCCAAGGAGCCAGGTGAGTTCGGCACCGGGTCAGAGGCCGCAAAGGCACAATGTGGTCCAAAGCCCCAGCAGCTGTTCTATCCCAGCCGGCCACCAGGTCTTCAACCGAGTCATGAGCCAGAGTCTCAGGAAATGGCCCAAGCTCCATCTGGAACCTATTAGGTTCCATCAGGCACCTGGGATGGAACCACCTGATCGGTTCCGCCTCCCTGCGGCGGGGTGTAGCGGTTAGAAAGTCCAGTCGAAGGAGAGAGTGGTCCGACCATGACAAGGGTTCGATGACTATGTCCCCTACATCAAGGCCACTCGACCACTGACCAGAGACAAAAACTAAGTCCAGGGTGTGTCCGCCCATGTGAGTGGGGGTGTGAATTAACTGAGTCAGGTCCATGGCCGTCATGGAAGCCATGAACTCCCGAACCACCTCAGCCATTTCACCGACAGATGGCAGGTTGAAATCCCCCAAGACCAAAAGTCTGGGGGTATCAACCGCCACCCCGGCTATCACGTTGAGTAGCTCAGGCAGGGCTGTTGCCATGTGGCAGGGAGCCAGGTACGTGAGCAGCAAACCCATCTGAACTCCATGACCCCACTTCACAAGGAGGGACTTACACCTGGCTATCTGTGGTACACTGGACTCCCTCGGATCAAGACCCTCTTTTATAATAACTGCCACCCTCCCCGCCCCTGCCCTGAGTTTTGGCTGATCAAATGCACGGAAGCCTGGAGGGCACATATCCACGAGGGGAACTCCCCCCTCCTGGCCCAACCAGGTCTCTGTAATACCTGACAGGTCCGCTCCTCCCTCCTGAACAAGATCACAGATGAGGGGGGCTTTATTTACCACGGACCTGGCATTGCACAGCAACAGCCGGAGACTCAGGCCCTGAGAGTCTGCGCAACCTGGGGAGCGAGAAGGGCTTTGGGGACCGGGGTGCGCCATCACTCGGAGATAGCGAGTGCGCGCCCCCCTCACACGATATGCTCCTCTGCACTCACCATAACTGCCCCTCCCACTCAGCATATTGATAGAAAGGCCCTCTGCAGAATGAACTTCAATGTACCCCTTACCCCCGGAATCTACACCCCCGTAGCCCCACTAACAGCTGGGCCCAACCCCTCCTCCTGTGGGTTAACCCCCACACCCCCACAACCCTCCCGCTTCCCAGAACCCCTTAATAATCTATCCAAAATTTTCCCCCCAAAAACCCTCAAATCCCTTTTCGCTACATGCCACCTCTCAGGGCTCCAAAGCCCATCATAAAGGTCGGCCTCGATAGAGTGGAGGGCCACATCTTCAAGAAGGGAGAGTCTCGCAGGGTAAGAAGCTCCACTGATGAATACATTTAATACTCAGGGGAAGTCCATGGCCAAGGGGTTAATTAAGATGGATCCAAAAGTTCCGGCAAAGGGATATCCACTCCAGTTCAGTCAATAAACTCCACTGCTCTCTCACTGCAGTGGATAGAGTCTTAAGCCATTTCGGGCCAGATGTTCACACCAGCCGCCCTCTCACGGAAGCTGGGAAGGGCCAAAAAACAGCAGACTTAATCCGACTCTATACCAGACTTGAAAACCAGGGTGTATCCTTCAATAGTTGAGAAGCAATCAATGACAATCCCCAATCTACAGGAACTGCTGGCCCAAGGGGCATTCCGATGGCTGCATTTTAGGCGAAATGAGGCTATAAAGTCCATGGGAGGCAGATATCACAGTTGTTCAGGGGTCTAGATGATAAATAGCCATAAGGTCAAAAGGCCATATCCATACAGAGAGAAATGGCTGGAGATCTTTCCCAGCCTTTAGAACAATGGTAGCTCTGATCAGAATTATTAACCCAATTCTGTTCAGGATTTAATAGCAATTCCTGATTAACTCTTGAAAATTGAGATCAAATTTCTATATTGTAGAAACCTCTGCTTTAGCTTGACTTGGAACTTGCACATGAATAGATCATAATCTGTTCCAGAGCCAATCTCTGACTACTTCTTTGCTGTTACTCCTGAACAGTTCCCAATTCCTGTGCCAATAATAGAGTCAATTTTATTTCTATGTACTTCATGGTTATACTTCATATTTTCTTAGTTCAAATGCTCTGTTAGCATAGAAGAAATCATTGGATTGGCAGAAATTGATGTCATTCTTCTGATTTATGTCTATTTTCTAGGCTCTATACTTTTGTCTTATTTCCAACTTTTGCATTCCAGAAGCAGCATTCTGCTTGCCTGTTCTGTCAATTTCAGATTGAATTTGACTATAACAGTCATCTCCATCAGTATTTGGATTATGACCTATAAAAATATTGGTTTGATTTCCTGCAAACCAATATTATTTGATCATTGATTGCATTATACTCAAATAGTGTCCTTGCTATAACCTTCCTGAATATGAAAGAAGCACCATTTTTCTTATTTTTCATTGCCGGGTAATAAATCGTATGATACTGTGACTGAAAATATCCAATGGCAAACTATTTCAATTCATTGATGCCAAAGTGTTAACGTGTGGCTGATAGATATAATTTTCCATTGTTTCGAGATTTCTACATTCATACACTTTTTAGGTTCCATGTTCCTACTGTAATTCTCTCTTTGGATTCTGGATTTTGCTTTGGATTTTCTTTTCTATCATGGTAACATCAGTAACATGCATTTTAATCTAGTCATGTTATCAGCACCATTAATACTTTGAAATATCCTCAGTTTTTTCTCAGTAATCTGTTGAGTGCCATCTAACCCTGGAAGCCTATTATCTGGTATTATATTGTGTATTATGTCTACTCGCAAAGCATCCCTCGCCTGCTCTTGAGTTGCCATAGGTAAGGAGGATGGGAATGTGAGCTTCACAGCTGCATCAAGGAGCTGGTATCTCAGTCAAAACAAAGCACATTCCAACCAATATGTCAAGGTCATCTCCAAGGAAACCCACAGTGGCCGGAGAGAAGTGATCTCTACAACCTGTGAAATTGCTTCCTTGGAGAATGTGACTGATGACACACCTTGAGGGGGGGAGGAGAGGGCAAACAGGGTCAGAGCAGGGATGTAAATTAAGTGAGGTCAGAATTGGCTTTATTTGGAAGTGCCTAATAAATAACTGGATTTCTTTTAAAGCCTGGTGTGAGGCTCATGATTTAATTAGGGCACCAGTCAGAACCCTGATATATTACTTGTACTGTCTAGTCAACTGATTTTTTTTTAAACAATACAAAAGTGATTTACCATTGTCTTCCTCCATACTGTATGAAATGGCACCTTTCCTACTGACATACCTCCAACATTTTCCTAAACTGTTGCTTCTCAATATAGGTTTCTGCTTGCTTTAGCTGGCATCTAGGACAGTGGTGAAATCTGAACTGGTTTGCTACCGGTTCACTAGCCGTGCATGTGCACTACACACCAAGCGTGCACTGTGCACATGCATGCACAGTGTGTGCCAAATGTGTGCTGTGAGCACATCCATGTGCAGTGTGCACCAAATGCATGCTGCATGTGTGCACATGCACGGTGTGCACCAAACACATGCTGCACGCACATGTGCAGTACACACCAAAAGGAGGCTTGGGTAAGTAGAAGAGCAAGAGGGGGGATTAGCTGTGCTGTGCAATTTAGCAATTTAGCAGGATTTCCTGCTTTCTAGCAAAGCTAAACAGTGCAGCACAGCTGATCGTCGGAAAAACTGGCTTGGAGGAACTGGTAGCTTTTTTTAACTAATGTTTCGACCAAACCAGTAGCTTTTTTTACTACCAGATCACCTGATCTGGTAGTTTTTATCACTACCAGTCTGCCTGAACCGGAGCGAACCGGTAGCATTTCACCCCTGATCTAGGATGATTTTTGCATTTTAAGTGACTCTACTAGGATTATATATTTTTTCAGATTCTGCAGAAAATGCCACCACTGAGAGCAGGGGTGGGTTCTAATTTTTTTTACTACCAGTTCTGATGGTGTGGCTTATTTTGTGGGCGTGGCTTGATGGTCATGAGACAATTATTTAGGATTTAGTAGAGGTACTGGTCTACCAGGCTTTTAACTGCTTGCAGAGCTGTACCAGTCTACTCATTTGTTTTTGAAGGCACCGGACTACTCATTTGTTTTTGGAGGCACTGGTCTACCCATTTATTTTTTGCAGGCACTCATGTACTCATGTATTTTTGCAGGCACTGATCTACTCATTTGTTTTCTTTTAACACTGATCAGCTGTAGGGCAGCCCTTTGAAGCCCTGCAGCAAGAGTTTAAACAGTTTTTTTCCCTCTAGCCATCAGCTGGGACTCAGGAGGCAGCAATAGATTGGGGATGGGGCCAAATAAAATGTAAGAATAATGTGGGGGCAGGTGGGTGGGGACAGGAAGGGCAGAACTAGTTTGGTGACATCATATCGTCACCGCTACTAGCTCAGGAGAACTGGGCCGAACCGGGAGGAACCCACCACTGACTGAGAGAGATGACCAGAAGTGATGGAGAAGAAAGAACAACTGAATATATGGCACACACCAATTATCCATGACTGAGGAGCACAGATGAACCAGAGATTTCTGCAGCAGGTTTAGGACAAAGCAGGAATAAGGAAAGGAACCAAAACAGCCATAGAAAAGGCAATCTTGTGTAGATTGTTGCTGAAATACAACAATCTACCTTCCTGCAAGTTCAGGTGAGAAAGACAGTTGGTTACAGAGAAACAAACAAAGGTAATCTCTTTGTTTTTTCTCTTTCTTTCCTAGCAGCAACAAGTTTGGAAATTAACATTCCACTGCTGACAAGATAAGCAATTCTGAAAGAAAGAAATAGGTGATAGTGGTAGACAGACAAATAAGCATTAAGGTTATTAAATAAGCATTAAATAAGCAAAAGTATGAAGGCTACTGCTTAACGCATTGTAAGCCGCCCTGAGTCTCCGGAGACGGGCGGCATATAAATTGAACCAACCAACCAACCAACCAACCAACCAACCAATCAATCAATTAAAGCATTTCTTAAAGAAATCCAGGGTTTTTCTGCTTTTTGAAAGACCTCTTCTAAATATTCAAGAGTTTAACTTGTTCTATTGCATGGTCATCTAACTGCTAATATCGAGTTTTGCAGTATTATAAAATGGAAGAAAAGTCTTAGAATAATTGCTCCCTAAGGACTCTTATCTGCACAAGAAGACACAGGGTTCTTTTCATGTCAGCTGAGGTCAGTGATATCATTACAGAGTCATGTGTATATGCATAGATAATCACTCTTCCTTAAGTGGACCACCAACCTGATTATTTAATCATTTAATATTAAGGGCATTGATATATAGTCATATCTGATACATCTACTCACAGGAACCACAGGTTCCTGTGAGTAGATGTATAAGATGGTCTGGCCTGAGCCTAACTTTTAGTTGTGAGACTTCACAGAATCTAAATAGTAAACCCTGTGTTAGTTCTCCTTCATAATAGTAAAAACAAAAGGTATCTGTTAATAGTATTGTTTTGTTTTTTCAATTTGAACCGCAGGTTATCTCTTGAAATTATCAAAAGCTGTCCTAAATTCAATAAATGCTAGGTGTTTTGCATACATTTTGCTAATTATGCCCAGGGGACTGATAGGGCAATAAGTTGCTGGACCTTCTCTGTTACTTTTTTGAAAATTGGAATAATTGTAGCTAGATCTTAATCCCTTGGGATCTGAATGATGCAGTTAATTGTGGTGGAAAGAGAAGTCAATTCACAACTTCAAGCATTTATCTATAACTTTGTCAGTAATAAAAAAAAATGAAGTCATTCCAAATTGTAAATGTTTGATTATAGTCTCCTTTTCACAGCTTGTTACAGGAAACCATTGAGGGAAGCAATTAATTTCTATGTCCAAAACAAAGTCCATTGTCCAAACCCATGTATACAGTGCACAAAAATTAACTATGATCATGTGGAGATTTGAGATGAGGGTCTTAAGTAAAGCTGAATGAATCCCTAGAAAAAGGTAGAATTCTTTAATTGAGGTATAGCTATTAAGGGGTCTCATGGATTCTCCTTCACCTTCTCTTTCCATTTCTATTCCATCTTTCCATTATCACTCTACTGTTCCTAAGTGGAAAATAAAGAAGGCCTTTCTTTATATATCTGAAATGTTCCACAACTTTTCTTTGCTCCTTGACATTTATAGTCATACCAGGGCAAAACCTGAAAAAGTGCCCTTTAGAATTACTTGATTTGGTAGTGAACAGCAAAGTTGAAAAGTAGTGTAAAATGATCCAAGAAAGTATTATCTGAAGCATTACCCAAGATTTCCAGATAAATCTATTTGAGACTGACCCACATATTTTAGTTACCATAGGTTCTTGTTCAGGTGACTTTTACATGCATAAATCAAGAATTATCATCTGAGATAGAAATAAGGCTGGGAAACAAATCATTTGAAGAAGGCATCTGATATTTTTGAAGATATAATGGTAACATAATCAATTATCGAAAGTTTAGCAACCAAGCAAATGTTAATAATTAGCAGGATTATGATTATATTTTAACACCACACCATGGACTGTGTCTGTGTCAGTGGTGGTATTCAGCTGGTTCCATCCGGGTCAGGCAAAGGCTCCGCCCACCCAGTTGAACGTCATCATGTCCTGTTTTTGATCCTCTGTGCATGCGCGGAAGGCGTGCACGCTCACATTTGCAAACCGGTAATGAAGGTAAGTGAATACCACCCCTGGTCTGTGTAGACAGGGTTTGAATTGGTATTTGTATATTGTAAGACTCATAATATACTAACATAGCAGTTATACTTCTTTATAGGAAACACTTGGGCAGAAACAAAGAGAAAAACAAATTCTTCTAGCTGTCCTATCCCGTATTGCTATTTCTATTCTATCTTATTATGATCCAATATATGTATATATAGGTGTTGCCAGATACTTCCATAAAACTCATTTCTGCGCTAATACTATCAGTGAAATAGAGACAGGAAAAATTAGAATTGCACAATGTCATTAAGATAATATCAGTGAGTAATTATGCGCTACAATTACTCTCTAAGTAATTAGATCAGATAACCTTGAGGCCATATTGAAACAAAACAGGTATGGGCTGAATAAAATCAGTGTCTTCATAGAAGACCCACATTACCCCCATGTTAGTCTCCGTATTTGTAAAGAGGAAAATGCTCAGTAAGCTTCCATGATAGAGTTGAATTTATGCAGACCTACTTTAACCCTTTCACTTAGTATTTCACTTATATTTCGTACTATGGTATTTCAATAGTGAATGATTATTATAAAAGTGATAATGACTGCATGGTAATTTTCTTGGAATTTATCAATGGGCTCAGTTTCATTAGAAATTCTATAAAAAGTCATGCAAAAATGAGTGGTATTAATTACATCAATATTAACAAAAACTTTCCAGATGATAGTATCAGCGTCAGAAATATGATAGCACTTGGCTTAGATTGATGGTATCAGAATGAAATTCCTGGCAAAAGTATCATATGTTGGCAAAAGTAATTCTCCCCTTGTTGAAATTCAAAGTCCAGAAAAATATCATATATGGGAACTGAAATGGAACAATCTCTGGGACATACTATATGCAAAAAAGTCAAATGTTGGGAATGGAAGTTGGATTATTTCTATGCAGACTTTCTTCTCACAATTGTATTACAAAAATTAACTGCACAGGCTTTTTGAAAAGGAGATGTCATTTATCAAGTTTGGGTCAACTTTGGATTTTGGTCTGAAATATAAATTGGCTTTACTGTTGCCTATGGAATGCATATAGAGTTGTAATTTTACAAGCCTGTTAGATTAAAAAAAGGCCAAATGAATCACACTGCCTGAGAATACTTTCTGAGAATAGTAACTTAATGTGCAATTGAATGAGAGCAGCATTCATTAAAAGCTTCACCTTGGCAAGTGGTTTAAAGACATGCTATATAGAGAGATAAATCTATTTTATATCATGCCTATGAGTCTTAATCTTACTTCTGGACATAGTGATTACACCTTACATTGAATTACTACTTTTTATAATTCACTGCAGTGAGGTATATCTCCATGCCATCTCTAACTTACTGAACACTTCATTATTTTTTAAAAGAGACGGAAAGAGGAAATCGTATGAAGTCTTTACAACAGCTATTTTCCAGTATTGTGAAGAGAAAAAGCTGTAATAGATAGCATATGGGTGAATCTTCATTCTCTGACTTGCAGAATATGTGAAGTCTATATGAGTCTGGATTTAATAGGAGAGGGAAAGAAATCATCGCAATTTTGTCCTCTTAATTTGTTCCATTTCAGAGAATTAAAAACAATTTCCTGACTAATGAACATGAACAGACCTGTTAGTCTGATTCTTCTTAAACAACTCTGGATAGGAGTTAGGGATTTGATGGGGAAAAATCCCTTTAATCTTTACTTAATTGTTGTGTTTCTTTGCATGTGTAGTTTACTGGCTGGGGGGGGGGGGAATCCTGAGATCTGGATATTTGGTTGATTATTTTAAAGGTCATTTGGGCTGAATCTAACTGGAATTTCCTGAAAGTAGGAGTTATTCAACAGTGGAACATTAGCTATATAACTGTGTTTTTTTTTTCTCTCTTGCTTGAAATAGTCCTAGGATCATTAATGGTTATTGATTATATTTTTGTGTAGTTCCATGGCTAGGTCAGTATGTGTGGCTGGGCAAGCATATACTTTGCCTCTTTGTCAAATTTTACCAATGTATCCCCTATAAAATCAGCATTTTTGTGAGCAAATATATTGCTGATACCAATTGGCAACTTATATCAAAGATTAAGATGCCATCACTCTGCTAAACAAATAATTCCCTCAACACCATCAAACTATTTACTAAGTCTGCACTACTATTAATCTTCTCATTGTTCCCACCACTCATCTCCTTCCACTTATGACTGTATGACAGTAATTTTGTTACTTGTATTCTTACAATTTATATTGATATTGTTTCCTGATTGCTTATTTGTACCCTATGACTATCATTAAGTGTTGTACCTTATGATTCTTGATGAACATATCTTTTCTTTTATGTACACTGAGAGCATATGCACCAAGACAAATTCCTTGTGGGTCCAATCACACTTGGCCAATAAAAAAATATATTCTATTCTATGTGGGAGGAATATCCTATTTGCTTTTGTATCGTGCTACCTATCTCCTTCCTCTTCCAAGTGGTCAGAAAGATCTACTGTCATGCCCAAGCATATAACTTTTATATACTGTTGTTGCTCTCTAGCCCAGGTAGTGGCTGGAGAGACAAATACCCAACCATATTGTTTGAAGCTGACCCAACCTCTTTACCAATAAGCCCACATTCTCAAAACAAGTGAACATTGGGAAGCCAGATTCCATTTCCTTTAGCATTTGGAGAAAGCAGAAGCACAAAGAAGAATTCATCTTAATCTGTGGCACATGGTCATCCAAGGAAAAACCCACATCCCACACACAGACCATCGCTGGTGACATTTAAATTACTTGTATGTATTAATTGTTATGTTCAGCAGTAACTCAATACTGCCTATCTTGTATTTGGTTCTCATTGTATGTATTCCTATTTTCCAGTTTCACCATATCCTGTTCTTTCAATAAAGCATTCAGATCTATGCTCACAGTCTGTTTTATTGGAGGATAGGTGGGTTAAGCTGCAATAAGCTGCCCCAACATAGCGGTGCCGACCTGAGTCGCTGTCGGGATGGGCAGCGTTTTTGCTGTTTCAGGGTCTTCTGGGGCTGCCAGGACCATCGGCAGCCCCACCCCCGCTTGGGAGAGTCCCTCCCCAACTCATTGAGGTCTTTTGACCTCCAGGACATCTGAGTTGGGGAGTGTCGAAAGAAGTACACTGCGGGAGACAGCAACCCTAACCCTACCCATCCAAGACTGAGTGACCGTGGCTTCCAGCATCCCGATATAGTCAGTTGGTACCAGCACTGACTTTTGGGGGTGAGTCACTGGCCCCCACAGAGAGGGCTCACAACTTGGGCATCCTCCTGGATACATGACTGTCTTTGGAAGAAATATGACGGTTGTGGCCAGGGGGGCCTTCTATCAGGTTCACCTGATCCACCAGTTGCGGCCCTTTCTGGATCGGGATGCCTTACGCACAGTCACTCATGCCCTCATTATGTCCTGCCTGGACTACTGCAATGCTGTCTACATGGGGCTCCCCTTGAGGAGCACCTGGAGGCTCCAACTGGTCCAGAATGCGGCCACGCGGGTAGTTATGGGGACGACTCGGCGCTCCATGTAACACTTCTCCTGTGCGAGCTACAGTGGCTCCCAGTGGTCTTCTGGGTGCGCTGCAAGGTACTGGTTATCACCTTTAGAGTGCTCCATGGTGCCCCATGGCTTAGGACCCGGGTACTTACAAGACTGCCTTCTGCTACCAGTAGCCTCCCACCGACCAGTATGCTCCCACAGAGAGGGCTTCCTCAGGGTGCCGTTGGCAGCTGGCGGCCCTCAGGGGGAGAGTTCTCTCTGTGGGGGCACAAACCCTCTGGAACGAGTTGCCCCCGGTGTTACAGCAGATCCCTGACCTACGCGCTTTCCGAACTGCCCTAAGACGTTTTTGTTTCATGAAGCCGGGCTGGCCTGACCTACTCTCTTAAATTGTTTTAACTTAATTACTAAAATTATGAGTTTTAATATAGAGGTTTTAACTATGGGCCAAATTGATTTAACTGGATTTTAATACTGTTTTAAATTTTGTATTTTTGTATTTTATTTGCTGGCTGTCCACTGCCCCGAGTCCTTCGGGAGAAGGGCAGTATATAAATATAATAAACATAAACATAAACATGCTGAGTTGCACACAGACTAACGTGTAGTGAGGACAGAACATTTACTCTGCTTCCCATCTCTGCTTCCTATCTAAAGGGAGAACAATTATTGATTCTATCACTATTGTGGTGCATCATGCTTGCTGAAGCCTGATTCTTCCTCTCTGTTTGGCTTTGGCTAGCTGGAAAGCTGTCTCTGAAATGATCTAATTTTTATGTAGACATTAAATCATTATGTTTTTTCCCCTTAATTTAGTTTTAAATTGGTGTTATGAATGTATTATATTGACATCTTTTATTATACATTATTGTACATTGTTTAAATAGTTGTAAGCTCCCCTAATGCATGCAATAAGATAATGTTAATCTCTTTATAAACAAATCCGTAGTATAAAATCTTAAACAATGCACAAAAGCCTACTTTTTGTTCGGTTCTTTGTATTTAAATGTCATAGCTCCGATTAATGAACATCAAAGTACTGTTCATTATTAAAGGGTATAAGAATTAAAACCAGCTATATATTTTGTGACTTAATCTTTCTTTGTTATATAAATACATTCTATTCCAAGTAAAAGGCTTAATAGCAATGCACATGCATAAGGCAGTTTAAGTCAATTTTGTTAATTAAAATAGCTTCTAGCGAGTCAAGTAAAATTGTTTAGACAAATGAAGATTTGTTGCTTTCTATTACATTTATGAACTACCCATAGATTTCTCTCATTTCCCCTCACTCCTAAAATATATATTTCTAACTTTCTTTTGAGCAATTTCCACTTGTCCTATTAGCATTTACATCAATATCACTCCAAACATCCAAATATAGAATTTAATCTGTAACCTGCCTTCTTCCTTTGGCCTCTAAGAGCGGCTGTGACCTCTTTTCCTTCATTCTGCCACATGCTTATTAGAGCCAGCAGCACAATAGGTAGAGAGAAAAGACACCATGAGAAAACAACATCCAAGAGAATCTCTGTGTCAGGCAAACAACCAATGGCATTGATAGAAGAGGTTATAGAGAACAAAATGAACTTGACCTTGGGGTAGGCAAGTATTTGTACACAATAAAATATTTTGATGCTTCATCTCTGGCGTGCATTCCTAGTTTTCTTGGACCAGTTCCCCCTTGGCTTTAATGGAAATTCTACAACTATAATTGACTGAGAAAAGCAATAATGAAAAACATGACCAGAAAGGCAAAGGAGAACACAAGAAATCATGCTACGCTTTAGTGAAAGTTTGCTTTCATATCAATAATATAAAATGAGACTAGAAGGATTAGTTTTCAGTCAGCAATAAATTTGATCTTAGAGTAGTTCACTGTGTCCATAATGTTTAAAAACAAGTTGTTATATTCTTCACCCCACTCATGAAGTCTTTTAATGATTCAAGGACCATGACTGCTGCAAAATAAATACAGGATATCGAATTAAGATAGGGAAGCTAATGTGAGACTGGACATTCAATCTTCTAATGCTTCTGTTGCAATTTAACCACAATAACCTTTCCCCCATCCCAATAACTTTTTCATCTAATTATGTTTTCTACATTTATAGTACAAATTCAAAACCGCTTATATGTGTATTTCTCCTTGCTTATTTTCAACAGGAAGGGTGATCTGGGAGAAGTTGTGAGAGTTGATTGAACTAAAGGCCATTAATGTTTTCTTTCCTGAGCTTAGCTTGGGTCTTACCAAACGTGGTTCAGGACTTAACCCAAAACATCACATTAACATAGGCAATGAAGAAACCAAAACCTCACTAAAAGCAGGAGTGAAAGCCAGCAGCTTCTGACAGGTTCTGGAGAACCAGTAGCGGAAACTTTGAGCAGTTCAGAGAACTGGCAAATACCACCTCTGGATGGCCCCAGAGTGGGGTGGGAATAGAGATTTTGCAATATCCTTCCTCTGGAGTGGGATGGGAATGGAGATTTTGCAATATCCTTCTCCTGCCATGCCCCCCAAACCATGCCCCCCAAGCCACACCATGCCCCCCAAGCCATGTCCACAGAACTGGTAGTAAGAAAATTTGGATTTCACCACTGACTAAAGGTCTATAGAGAAGTTGACCAAACCAGTATAGGTATTGTTAGGAAATGGTCATTGCCTAACTAGTTGGTCAGGTAATATATAAGACAACATTATATGTTTATAGTATGAATATGTATAATATAGCTTTAAGAGTATTGCTGAGTCATTCTGCATCCTGATTGGATGAGCTCTGTAGCAACTGTACTTAAGGAGAGCTTGATTGTGGTCTGTGTGGACATTACACCATATTGTTACCTGCTGCTATGTTGTAGATATCTTTGGTCTCTTTACTTGGTCAATTTGATCATGGTTTATTCATTACTGCTTTTATGAACTGTTTTATATTGTTCCTGAATGATTCATGTCTTGTTTGATGAACCGGTAAGAAATTTTGTATCTCTGGATTGATTATGCATGGCTAAGACTTGGATTGGAAAAAGACTATGAATTTGCTTTTCTCTATAAGTAAAATACTTTAAAAACCAGTTTGTATGCAGTTTATTCACAACTACTCTCAGAACTGTTTCCATGCACAAACACTCTATGCTCTGCTTCATAACCATTCCTGGTTATCTCACAATTATATCCTTAACAGATATTGTTATATTCCACTTTAAAAATACAAACTTTTAACATCTATTTAAATAGTCTTTGTATGAACAATATTTGGCATAAACTGATGAATTTTTTCACTTTAACATTGGGATCTGGTACCAAGTGAATTGGAATGATTACTTGACAAGCATGATCCCCTCTAATAAGGACTTTGTATCACTGATGAATTTAATGAATGCCATAGTAGACAAGACATATTGATGAAACTTAGATTCATCTGAGTAGAACTTGTAATGACCACTAATTAGCCTTGTGTGGATTGATATAGTTTTACTAAGCCTGGTCATTGAGGTTTTTGGGATGCCAGGAGGCTGGCATAACAAGTTAGCAAACCTAGTCCTTCCTAGAAAGAGTGTTTTCATCACTGCATAACTTGTTTGTGATTTGTTAGCAAAATTTCCATATTAGCAGGGACTAAAGAAGCAGGAAATACACTATGGATAACAGAGAGTGGTACACTCTGTTCCTATATTTAGAGCAGAAAACTTCAAGGCCAGCACCTGGCATGAATTTACTCATTGTTGAGAGACATAAACCTGCCCCAGTCATGAAAATTTTCAAAGGAAGCTGAGTCTTGGACTCTTCTTCAGAATATTGAGAGTTGAATTGAACTCCCAGTTAAGTTGGAAGGATAAACATAAAAGAATAAAGGTAAGACTTCTTTCCATTCACCCTGAATAAATCAATAGCTTAGAAAGTGAATGAAACCCAAAGTAAAGCTAGATTTCCCACACTTAAAGAATTCTCATTGGCAGAGAATTTAGTGAAGTAATAAATCTAATTAATGGACTGCTTTTGTCAATATTAGCGATCCTATTACAATACCAAATTTCTATCAGCATTCTCCATATATGGAACTGAAACTCAACATTGTATATTGTTTTAATCAGAATAATAAAAAACAACTAAATCTGCTTTGAAAGACTAATAAGGACTTCAAAGCCATCTATTTAATTCATTGCTAAAAATTAATTATTACAATTACCTTGATTCATGAATCTTCCCCAATGAAATTATTCAACTGAAATTTTGTCAAACTGAAACACTCTTTCAAAGTTTTGCATAGCCCAATTTACTGTATAATATCACAAATTATCACATTCCAATAAATTTTCAGTTTTCAAATTGAAAACTGAATGAATTATTTCAATTTGAAATAATTTCTTGCCACCTCGTCCAAGTGTTTTGTTTTTTTAAAAAATATTTTATATATAATCCGGTAATGCTATTCAATTGTAGTTTAACTTCCAAAAAATAAGATTTATTTCATGGTGGCTGCCAATAATAATGTGACATTTAATTACACATTTGAGAAACACATTTATTCTAAAGCTATTTTCATTTCACTTTAGAAGGTAACCCTACATCAAATTGTTTTATTAATTTAATTAAAGCAGTTAATCTTGAAATAACTTTCAGGCTGCTCAAACAAAACCAAGCAAATATTCAAATTAAATCAGCATCTTTGTCTTCAGTATATATAATTAATTTACAGCAAACTCAATAAACAAAATCATGAAAAGTTGTTCTTATGACAACCCAAAAAAAATGCTTGGCTGTCCTCTTAATCTTCTTTAACATTATAAACATTCTCATTACACTAGCGGGTCTGTTGAAAACCCTTTTGTTAGAAAGCAACAATTATAAACTTATCCCTACCAGTGCTAGAGGGCAAACATTTCTTTGAAAATGAGCGCCATTAATCAGCTAATTTAATACAAATGATCCAATAGTCACTATGGCTAGCACCAGCTGGACTGTGATGAAATCTCTCATTTGCAATCAAGCTATCAAATATTCTTTCCAGCTTACACTTTTCTTTTGTGACTTTTGTTGTTCTGTAAGGAAGAGTTATTGTGTTATCCAGTTCCATTCATTCTCTCCCCTCCTTTTGTAGAGAAGTTATTAATCCAGTGCAGAGTTTTGATTAGAAATGCCTTTTGTGCATGTCTATAAGGATGCTGGGAGGACCATGAAGTAGAATTGTCACATAGTTTTGAACACTTCATGCTTGTAACAAGAAAATCAAGAGGAGAGTTTTCCAAATCTAGAAACCATGGAGGGAAAATATCAATTTTCTATGGTTTTTAGGTTTGAGATTAAAATAAAATAATGGTATCATTTTCCTGGAAAATGGTCCTTTCTCTATCTCCCACCATATCTCCCATGCCTCTCGCCACCATAATACCTGGATGTCCCCCATCTCCTCAACAGCAGCCCCATCTCTATATCTAAGGTCTTCAATTCCCAAGGCCAGAAACCTCTGACCATCCTCACCAATCATCTATAGGATGGGAAGTGAGATTGCTCAAGGCACTTTAACGTAACCAGTTAAACATGTTGAAAATATGTAGGCAAATCTAAATTACGGTGTAGGAAGAAATATCCTTCTAGATTCAGCTGCAAGTGGGGAAAAAGACACTGGAAACATGGAGACTGCTTGGAAAGATGGTTTAATGGTGGACAGGATCACATGGTTTTAGTTCCTGAACAGAAAAGGGGTGAGACATGGTGAGTCCCCGGGTTTAATCCCTCTCTGGCTTTGAACTTCCTGTGGCTCAGAAAGAGTATCCTGTATGGTTGTCAGACTCCCAGGGGGTGGGGGTCTTAGCTAGCCTTGCTGGCTGATGTAATCTTCCCAGGTGCCATGTGGTGAGTTTCTGTTGCTAGATGGGTCCTATTGTGTTAGTTTCTGTTTCTAGATGGGTCCTATTGTGTTGCAGATGTTGATCCATTGACAAAGATTGAGTTTCTGCCTCTGGCCCATTGACAAAGGGTGGGGGCAGGAAGATGGGGACTGCTTCATCTTTAAACGTGCTTCTCCATTTGTCATCCAGGGAAACATAATATTCTGCCTTTTTAATATTTTCAAAAATATTTCATTCTTCTAGGAAAGGGGTGAGTGCTAACTTCCTACAATGGTATACTATCAACCTAAATTAATTATATCTTCCATTGTACTTTTCTTCATACAGTACACTAGACAACCATGACCTGTTCGATCATCCTTTATCTTATTTCTTTTTCCTTTATATTTTATATTTATCTTTTTTAAAAATTCAGCTTAAAGTGATATACAGCTGATCATGCTAGGACATTGGTTTCTCCAGATAAATCAGCACATTCTCCATAGCTTGTCAAACTTCTCAAAAGTCTGTCCAGAGATCTGTGGGTATTATTATGATGATCGGAGTTCTCCACTAGAAGTCATTAAATTTGATAATTTTATTACTATTATTAGTAAGGAAGTAATAAGGAAAGTGCCCTGAATAGGATGGAATTCATTTTATATACATACATACATACATACATACATACATACATACATACATACATACTGGTAATTTCATATTTTTTCTTCGCTACATAATGTAATGAATCCTTCACTTGCTATTATAAAATAAATATTTCCTTTGAGTCCAATTAGCACAGCTGAAAGAAAAGGCAAAACAGGGCTCTGTTCAGCTTGCATCAGTGTAATGGAAAATCAGTTCTTTTATTCTGGCTTTAATAACTGGAACTTGATTAGAGGCAAAGAAAGAGACTATAATGGGAGGGGGAGAGAAAGAGAATGAAGGAGCTCTGCCAAATTAGTTCTATAAGAATTCTCAACCGGTCTGCTCTCTGAGTTCCTATTCAAATGCTAATTGAGACTTTTTGTAAACAGAATGGGTAATCATGAAAGAAAAAACAGGCATAGCAAACAAATGAACTAACTACACCTTATCCAAACCAGCAGACAAATTTTACTGATAAGCTTTTTAAAAAGGCTCTTAAAACTTAGTCCTTTTGGTCTTTGGTGATTTTTAAAACTGAGAATCTGATTATTAATAACATAAAATAAAACAAACTCTAGAGTGTTTCTTTTGAACAATGAAACTAGTCATGTCATAATTAGATAAGCGGATTTATATTCACAACTATAAACATGAAAGTGGACCATGAGACTTGATAAAGATGAGGTTTTAATTCTTAAAAAAAATTAATTACATGGCATTATCCTTATCAGTACACAGGGATGCATTAATTACACAATTAATAATATGATGAAAAGGATTTCTTGCTGCTTTAATTTGCATGGGGGCATTTGGTTTCAGACCCAGAATTGTCCTTCAGGCATTCCTGTAATCTTCTTACCATACAAAGTCAAGACCTTAAACCAGTTAGTGGGAATATTGAAAGACATGTCTTTTGCTATACACAATTAAGGCTTATACAAACTGTAGCAAGGTTGTGGATCTTTCATGTAATTGGGATCTAAGGTAACAACATCTCAATATCTTTTCTTAAGTGGCAATAGTCCAATTTTTGTGCAAGTAATAGAAATTATTTTCTGTTATATGTTTTCCTGCATATTGCCTTAATGCCTTACCCTCCTTAAAAGTTCTAGTCTAGTCTAGTCTAATATTCTTATATTAAAGATTTAAAAAGTATACATATTATCCCACATCTCATGTATCCTCCCTGTAAAGGTACAATATCTATTTTCTTACTTTTCGTAGGTTTAAGGTGTGTTTTTCTTTTAGTGGGTGTGGCTTACTGATAATGGCCAACTAGCCAGAAATAGATCTATGTAAGTCTCCCAATGGGCAGCAAAAGGCTTGCTGGCTGCCAGAAGAAAAAAAGCCCAAAAAGTAGTGAATGTGATTTCACTCAACTAAGGTTGCAGAAAAATCTTGGTTACGTAGGAAAAACCTGGCTAAAAAAAACACACATAAAACCTACGAAAAGTATGAATATATATATATGTATGTATGTATGTATGTATGTATGTATGTATGTATATATATATATATATATATATATATATATATATATATATATATATAATTTATTAAAATATTAATATATTTTATTTAATATTTAATGTTTAAAAAGGTCTAAAAACTAGTGAATGGAGATTTCACTGAAAATTAGGCCATGAAACATCTTGATATACGTAGGAAAATCCCTGGCATAAAGAAATATACACACAAAGACCTACGAAAATAAAATAATAAATATTTGACTGTTACAGGGCAGAATTAAGAAAAGTGGGTGTGGCTGGCTGAAGAAATCAAATAAGATAAGAAATAGATCTATATCAGTCTCCCTCTTAAATTCAAACAGTTAGCATGATAGCTGCTGGAATGTTTAAAAAGGTCTAAAAACTAGTGAATGGAGATTTCACTGAAAATTAGGCCATGAAACATCTTGATATACGTAGGAAAATCCCTGGCAGAAAGAAATATACACATAAAGACCTCCAAAAATAAAATTATATATATATATATATATATATATATATATATATATATATATATATATATATATATATATATATTCCAGGTATCTTGGGAAGTTCTGGGTTAGACATATATTTTTAAACAGAAGTAATTAGTGACAAATTTCACAGGGCCTTTGATACAAAATTATTGCAATTAAAAATGTACATTTTGTGAATGTGTGTCAGAAATATTTAAAGATAATCGGTTAGATTGACTCTTTCAAAATTAATTTAAATTCTATTGTTTAAGTGGATTTGTTTTAAGGTATAATTATGGCTCCATTTACAGTGATATATCAACAATGATAACACACTCATTGATCTATTTTTCTCCACCACTAACAAACTGATATATTGAAATAGCTCATCCTTGCTTTCAGTGCTAGACTAAATAATAAAGGTAGCCCCAGTATACTCAGCATTTTCTTACCTTCATCTTTTTAAAGTTCATGTAGGACATATCAAATTGTTCAATTATACTCTAGGAATCAAGCTGAATGTAAACCTGCTTTCACCCTGCTGTTCTTCTTAAATGAGATGTTTTAAACCAAGATTATAGGTTTAGATGAACACTGAAAAACAATCCATCTTCTTGTGTATTTTCTAATTTGGGACCTTGTCAACCTAGGCTAAACCATTTGGTTGACAACATTTCATGGTGCTGATAAACACCACTGAGAATTCTATCAATAAAACTAATCAACACTTTTTAACATCTAAAACGGAGACATGCCATATAATGATTGGGTTTTTAATATCCTTCACTTTAAAGCTCTAGGTAATTTTATGCTTTTGAGAAACAAATCCAAGTCCTTTAGGAAATGGAGAAGCCTTTCAAATAATTCACAGAAAGCACCCCCCAAAAAATTAAATAAATAAATGAAAAGATGGTGGCATAACATTGCTCTAGTTTACTTGGTCTTGTAAAATGCTAAATGGATATGAATAATACTAAGCTTTTCCAGAAGCATTTCTCTTTCTCTCTCTTTCTCTTTCTCTGTCTCTTTCTCTCTCTCTTTGTGTGTGTGTGTGTGTGTTCACATCATGTCCACCTTATGATTGATTAATGAAACTTTGACACCGAGTGCCAGCCATCGCTAAAAGTTTGATCTGAAAGGGTTATTTCTAGATGAATAGAGACAGTTATGACAGGCAATTTAGAAGAAGGGCCTATGATCATGTAACTTAAGGTGGGAAGCTTAGTATGAATGTGAACACTGAATATGTAGTTGATTATTAGAGTGAGCAAAAATGAACAGGAAGGAGGACCTCGGGTAGAAATTTGACTCTCAGAGATGTGTCTGTCTGCACAGTAAAAAGTAGACCTTTCTTCTTCTCTGTTTTTATCTGAGTTCAATTTGACTGAAATACCTGAAATAAGTGTAAAGTTGCTGTATTTTGCACACCAATCTTCAAAACTCATTTTTTTAATGTTCATGTCCAAAGAAAGGAAGATAAATGGGGCTTGTTTTCCTAACATAGCTAGCAGGAATAAAAAAGCAGAGGAATCATGATCTAATTAAGAATAAGTGAAGAACCATGGTAGATCTGGCCCAGACAGAATACCAGAAGACAAGCAGGTGAAGTCTGCTGCATAGGCGAGCTCTTAAACACACAGAAACATATACTTGCAACATTTAGTCCTTTGTTCCTTAACTGAGAATTCCATTTAACCAGACATGCATATCCAACCTACTTAGTGAAATTTGGCTAAACTTCTGTTGTGAATATGTATCTACTGTGATGGTTACCATTGTTGCATTAGCTCCCAATCAAACAAACAAAACCAGTGTAAATGCACATATTTTCATCCCAAGATTCTGAATTAA
This sequence comes from Masticophis lateralis, assembly GCA_030761175.1. Lineage (NCBI taxonomy): Eukaryota > Metazoa > Chordata > Lepidosauria > Squamata > Colubridae > Masticophis > Masticophis lateralis. The sequence continues at coordinate 104,739,666 of JAUDYJ010000002.1, forward strand.
ATTAAATTTAAACAGCTATAGCAGTGATCACTTTTTGGTAAATCATTATCTCTTTAGTGCTGATGTTTTTGATTTTTCAAAAATTATTAATGACTAAGAAACGAGATAATTTTATTAACATTTATGTAAATCTTCTTTCAGTCAAACCTTGCCTCAGTTATAGATCCAGATTTATCCTAACCCACTGACTGTACCTGTAGAGAAGAGGGAGGCCAATCTACTGATTCCCAGTAGAGCTAGGCCTTTAACCCCAAATAGGAAGGTAACTCTAAATATTGCCAGTAAACAAGTACACGTCCTTCTCAAATGGTTTTCTCAAATGCTATTTATGGTGAGAAATAATTATTTGCACATCTCTGCACACCCTGCACATTTCAGTCCATAAAGTTAATATTGTTATGATGGAATGGCTACCAGATTTTCTGAACACCGTTAGAATGGTAATTTAATTCAAAACATTAATAATATCATCTATTTTGTTCAAAATGGTGAAATATTTGGAAGTGCTGCCAATTAATTCATGCTGTGAATTAATTGGCATGTTAAATCATTACTACTGAATAAAAATGATAGGACCAAGAATATTTGTATTCAACATATAATAAAGCCTGATAAGAGAATCTTCAGTACTGATTGCCAAGCCCTCTTTAATTAGCCTTTAGCATTGTCAACTCTTGAAGCCCTTCCAGAAGATCTTTCAGTAAAACAATTTTTGAATAGCTTCCAAAATTATGCTCTGGTGGTTTGTCAATTTAAGATCTCCTGGGCCTGCACTGTAGCTAATTCTGCTACCAACACTGACTTGACAACTGTATAGTGTGTAAAAACAAAATGAATATCCTATATTGAGAAAAGATGATTCTTTAAACTTTATGAGCAATTCATTCAAGGTTTGCTCAGTAATTTCTATTTTCAATAGTAGAGAATATATGTAGCTCAAGGTTGAACTGTTGGGTCATTGGTAACCTCTGAGTGTGGTTGTAAAGATATTTCATTACTAGGCTAGGTAATGTCATGACATACAGAAAACACCAACTATCTTATCTCTACTATTATTACACCCCTTAGTTTGAACTACGTGCAGAATATTTCATAGCCTCTAAAAACAAGTAACCACTTGAAGGGATTAAAGTCTTCTCACTGCCATCTATTCGAGAGCCACTTGATCCAATGAAACTCTGCTAAGGAGCTAACTGTAAAACAGTAAATCTTTTTGACAAAATAAATAATTTCTTATTTCAGTGGGTCTTTCTTTCAATCATTCCTCCCTTTCTATTACCTTGTCACTTAGGGGCAACTGACAGCCACGCTCCTACTCTCACAACAAAGCACCTTCCAATGGTTGATGAATGGTGTCTGAATAATACACCTGCTTTTGGATTCCTTTCATGGAATCTAGCTGGATGGCATTCCAATATGAGTGGTCCCTGCTTCTATTTGCACACTGTAATATCTAAACATTGTATTTCTTAATGTAAAGGCTTTATACTTTCTGCAAGTTCTAGCCTAAAACATTGACATGTCCAAGTAGCCTTAACATTTTTAATTTGCTTTTAATTTTCTATTAGCTATTCTGTGTCTATGTTCTTTAATTCTTTAGTCACTGCTTTAATCCTTTGATTGACTCACAAAATTTTCTTGTTAATTAATCTGCATTGTATTTCCTATGACTGATCTTGCAGGCATATAACTTGTTAGATCAGTTTGAAGACTAATTCTAACATTTTTCAATGTCCTACCACAGAACTGACTTCGACAGATGATTTTAATAGTAGAAAAGGGACAATTAACATCAAGTAATTGAGTGAAACAATGTCAATGAGACATTAAGAACATATGTACAAAGAGTCAATTGAACAGAGATACACAAAGGCTACCGTATCTTATTTGTGGGTCTTACATATGTTCAGATCTGATGTAGATAATTTCAGAAGTTTGATCAAACCTTGTTTTATTAGACCCTAATGCAACTTCATATTCAGAGGATCAATTTTCTTTATGTTTTGTATTGTTATGAAATTTGTGATAATTACCATTTGCATAATAATGTCACCTCACTAATTATGTAATTCCTTAAGATGCCCTGTTGTCCAGTTCATTTCTTAGTAATGGACACCCTGTCCAATTATTCCACTAAATGAACCTTAGATAGTATAGCCATGTAGCTATGTCCTTTTCCTCTTGCATCAGAGCTACTTAATGATAAATCTATGCCAAATGCTTCAGTGATGGGTATTTTGCTACAGGAAAAAAATAAGTATAAATTCTTAATAAATTCACAGAGCAATACATTCAGAGATTAGGTGAAAAGGTTTATTTTAATGAATAAATCTAGAGAGGAAAAACACAGTTCTGGTTAAGGAATGTATTAAAGAAAGAGCTCAACCATTTCATTTCTCTCTTCTCCTTAGCAAAGACAGTGAGTGAACCCTAACAAAAGACCTGGTGTAGAAACTAATCTATATTGAGATACCCACCTTTGAAAATGTGTTCAAACTCTCTAGTGCCAGGTCGCAGATTTATATTATCCTTCAATTCTCATGGAGTCTTAAAACATGACTAAAGTTTATCTGACATGAATTTGAGGTGACAAATAAGAAATCTGTAATCCTTGCATGTTGTAGTCCTGAGAATTTTCACCTTATTATCTTAACTAATATGGAGTGGAGTTGGAGAAAGGAAGCAAGATTTATTTTTACCATTTGTTTCAAAAATGTAACAGTTAAAAGCCATTTTCAGACAGCTATAAAATACTAAGTGGGTAATCATGAATAATAGGAAATATATGAGGAGTAAGAGGTCTAATCTTTCTTAGAACTCTTAGTTTTTCTGATGATTCCAGTGTAATAAATCCTGAACTTATTTCACCTGAAAATTTATTATGTAGCAATGCCATACATCAACTGCTAAAAAGATCAGAGTCTCTGGTGACAATTCTTTTCACTCAACCTGAACCATTTGTACCTTCCTTGGGCCAATACAGTCCAGTCTCCTGTAGAAGGACCCTAAAGAGAGAGGAGGGCAGGCAGGCAGGCAAACTGTTCAGAAGTTCATTTTCCCTATCCCTCATCCTTCATATTGTCATTAACACCTGCTGGCCTACAAAATGGTTCTATAAAAGTGATGATGTTCTTATTTTGATAATGCTTCTATGCTTCTTTCATCAATTTTATTGTTCTCCTGATAACAAAATTATTATAAAACATATGGGGTGGGGCTTATCTTTCTAACGTATTAGTACAATGAATAGGGAAGAGTTGATGTTGATATTTATTTCTATGATGACACAGACATACTTTTCCCAATGTTAAATTTTCCAAGGCAATTTGTAAAATAAAAATGTGTAGCCCCTCAAGGTGTGATCATGTGTATAATGTTTATGTAACATGAACTAAACCTTGATTGAGAGACTACCTCTCCCCAGTTATATCTCCTTGTCCTATTAAGTCTAGCAAAACAGGGCTGTTGTAGATCCTATTTGCCTGGAAATTGGTTTGGTTGTAGTCTTAATTGTTTTGAATTTGTTTGGTCAGTTTTACTGTATACACGGCCCAGCATTACTATGTGAGATGGAGCTATATAAACATGCTAAATAAATAAATAAAATTGCATATGCTATTGTCAGAGCTATTTGTGATTATGACGAATCACATTATGACGTGAATGGAGTTAATCTGAAAAAAAAAACCAACCTTCCAGTTCTTTTAAAGCAATAAACATGAAGCTACCAAAAAGCATTAATGATTGAGCGATAATGTTTATGACTGATGTTTGTCACAATAATAAAAAGGTAGAAAAGATACACTACTCTAAAAGGAAGGACATTAAAAAAACTAGTGATCAAATCAGGTAAAAAGTAGTTACTTTACAGTAAGATAGAAACTTCAAGACACCCATTTCACAGACAGATGATAATGCAGGAAAGACAATACTCAAGAATTATTTTTTTTAATTTGATTTATATGCCGTCCTTCTCCGGAGACTCAGGGCGGCTTACAATGTGTTAAGCAATAGCCTTCATACTTTTGTATATTTATACAAAGTCAGCTTGTTGCCCCCACAAACTTGGTCCTCAATTTACCTACCTTAGAAAGGATGGAAGGCTGAGTCAACCTTGAGCCTGGTGAGATTCGAACTTAGAATAATTGCAGACAGCTAGTGTTAATCACAATGCTTTAGTCTGTTGAGCAACCAGGCACAGTGGAACAAATTATTGTTTGTTCCTTTCCTTTCCTTTCCTTTCCTTTCCTTTCCTTTCCTTTCCTTTCCTTTCCTTTCCTTTCCTTTCCTTTCCTTTGGTTCCCCTTGCACATATGTGCTAGTTGTTCCCGACTTTAGGGGGCGGTGCTCATCTCTTTTCCAAAGACAAAGAGCCAGCACTATCTGAAGATGTCTCCGTGGTTATGTGGCGGCATGACTAAATGTCAAAGATGCATAGAATGCTGTTACCTTCCCACCAAAGATGGTCCCTATTTTTCTACTTGCATTTTTTACGTGCTTTCAAACTGCTAGGTTGGCAGAAGCTGGGACAAGTAACGGGAACTTACCTCGTTAAATGTTGTATGGATATACTGAAGTTCTCCATGTACATGGAACTTGGACTTCAACTTGAGACCATAAAGGAAATAATAGAACAAATAAAACAGTTCTATGCCTTAAGAAAATATTGGTTCTGGCAAATACTGACACTCAATCTGAAGAAGAGTTGTTATAAATTTGTTCATGTTGGATGTTCAAATTTAGATTTTGAAGGTCTCAATCAGTTTTCATACTAGAAAATTCTGTGTATATTATATAGGGCAGTTTAATGAATATCAGCCCCTACATAATATCAACTTTGTACCTACTACCTCATTCATACAGCCGTAAATTAACACTGAGTTTTATTTTGCAGATGATATGCTAAAATGTATTCAAAATTAAATACCCAGAAAAGCTGAATTTCCTCCTCCTTGTACTTCACTGCTTTTACTTTTTGAAATGCTATTTTCTCTGCTTTCTCCCCTCTGCAGTTCTCCTAAATTGCTGTGGAAATTGTTTCTGTTTCAGCCACAATAAGGAAACAGCAACAAAAATCCATCACCATAGGAGTCCTACTACTTCTATAATATTTTAGTGTTCACATATTTCCTTCTCTGCTTCCTGTCCTTTTGTCATTTATCTTTCTAATACTCAGCCCACACTCCTAAGTTTATTCAAGACTTCAGATTTGCTGACAAATATTGTCAAAATCATTTTTCAAAGTCCAAATATTAGCTGGCAGTTGGTTTACCTCTTTCCACTTGCCAGTTCTTCCTCTTAAAGAATGTAGACACTTGTTCTAAGAGTTGTTCTGTGAAGTAGATGGGCAGTCTCAAAATCTGATATATAAATAAATAAAGTTCAGTGATACAGCTAAATGGTTTTAGTCTGTAGATATACTATAGTTTTGTGAGAAATCATTTAAATTGTCATGTGTGTTACTTTAGCTATGAAACATATTTTACATCATCCACATTGTCAGCTGCTGTATCTATGTGTATGGCCAGCTAACCATACTGTCTATAAAATTATTTTACAAATTAGGAGGAAAAAATGATGTGACTACTAAATATAGTCATTGATTTGTTATAAGTAGGGTTGCCAGATATCTGAATAGGCAAAGGAGGACATGAACAATTGGAAAGAAGAACAAAAGGTGAAGGGGTGGAGAAGGAATACAGACTAACGGTTTAACTTTTTTGGCATTCTTGACAAAAATTACAGCAAAAAATGCCCCTGCCATCTTCTTCAAGAAAGATTAGCAGAACAATTTTGAATGGAATTTAAGGAGATGTGTAGATGTGTCTAATACATCAATACAACTGTATTTTCACCATCAACAGTATTACCATTTTGACAAGTCTATTTCAATCTACTACCTAATGTACTTGGGTTTACATGTACAGTATATGGAATTTCTCCTTCCAGCATCAGAAAGAATGTTTTTAATCACAATCTTTTCCCAAATATATATATATATGTTAAAATTTTCAGGAACATATCCTAATGATAGCATTGAATCAGCAATGATTTTCAAGTTTCATCATAAATCATAGGTTGAGACATGTGATCTACAGATTACATGTTTATAGCTTGAATGGTCTGGATTAACCCTGATGGATGAAATCAAGAAATAAATTAAATAACATAAATCCAGGCTATTGAGTTTGTATCTGGTCAATATTTGATTTTGAGGCTATACCTGATGAACAGAGAACATGAGGAGAAAAAGTAAGCTATCTTTCTTTTGCTAGATAGCTGGTTATCCTAACTGTATTAACTCCTGGTGTTGTGTATAAGATGTTTTATTGACCAAGGTGAATTCCAGTTGCTCAGACATTCTACCTAAATAGGCTATTAAAGCAGAGTAAGTACTCAAGTAAATGCTTAAGTGGGAGGTTAGACTAGAAGATCTCCAAGGTCCAATCCTGATAGTCTTTGTTTTACCCCAGTTAGTTGCAATGCAGCTGACAAGACATAAACTTTCTATCAGTGGGGACAGTTTGTTTTCATATAAAATTAGGGGATTTATTGATAAGCGTGGTTGAATCATTTATGCTGCATATGTTAGAAGCACCTTGAAATCTTTATTTTTAACACATTTTAACACATTCTCATAAAAACAGAAACCACTGAAACACTTAGTTCTGATCTTATTAATCCTTTTCTAATCAGCTGGAAACTTTGAAGGTACAAAGCCCATCCTTTTAGAACAGGTGGAATATTCCACATCCTTCATGTAAAATATTCTGTCACTTTTAATTCTGTACCTTGTTTACTTTCTATGTTACAAAAGAAGTGGGATTTGCTTCCATTGATTTTTGAAATAGGAAATGGAACTTTCAGATTTCCCATATGAATTTAAAGCAAGTCAGATATTAACCTCACAGTAAAACATCTGCCATGATGCTCAAAAAACAGATAAGAACTATCTTACTATAAACTGCATCTGTGCCAAATAGATTGTGATTTGGGATTTAGGTATTATGACTTAGTGGAATTCAGAAAATGGAAGAATTATAGCAAGTACCCTGTTAATTAATACATGCTATGTTTTCTCAAAAGTATAAGATAATGTTCAAAGGTAAATATATGAAATTTTTATCACCAACATCCTCTGCACCAGCAAGCCACCCAAAAGCAACTTACCCAAAGAGGAACAGACAGCACTACTTAACCTGAAAAAGGACACTAGCATAATAATCCTACCAGAAGACAAGGGCAACGCCATGGTGGTTATGAACACATCTGACTACCAAACCAAATTAACCAACCTACTCCAAGACTCCACATACAAACCCCTAAACACAGACCCCACTACCTACCTGGAAAAAACCACCAGATCCAAAATAAAAGCCTCCCCCATCAGCGAAGAGATCCAGCAAAGAATCATTCCCAGAGAGAAATCATCCAGATGCCCAAAGCTCTATGGTCTCCCCAAGATACACAAAGAAGGAACCCCACTTAGACCCATAGTCAGTTCCATAGGCTCACCTCTACAAAACCTAGCCAAATTTTTCGCCAAACAACTACAGCCCTATGCAGAATCCATCACCTCATATGTAAGAAACTCATTCCAGTTTTCTAGACATCATAAAGAAACAAAACTTACAGCCCAGTGACCTACTCGTGAGCTTCGATGTCATATCCCTCTTCCCCAAGTACCAAACAAAGAAGCCTTGACAGTTATCCAAAACAAATATAACACCCCCAAGCACATCCTAGATCTGACCAACCACTGCCTATCCAACACATACTTCATCTATAATGGACAAAAATACAAACAAATAGAAGGAGCACCCATGGGATCACCCCTCTCACCTGTCATTGCCAACCTCTATATGGAGCACTTTGAAACCCAAGCTCTAGAAAAATCTGATCACAAACCGAAACTCTGGCTCAGATACGTAGACGACACCTTCATAATCTGGCCACATGGGAAAGAAAAACTGGACAACTTCCTCACACACCTCAACAGCCTACACCCCAAAATACAGTTCACCATGGAAACAGAAGCGAACAACCAACTTTCCTTCCTGGATGTCTTAGTCTACAGGAAATCCAATGGCTCCCTAGGACACACTATCTACCAGAAGAAAACACACACAAACTGCTATCTGCATGCACTCTCACACCACCACCCAGCCCAGATCAACTCTGTAGCCAAGACACTCATCTACAGAACAAAACGCTTAACTGACGAACAACACCTAAAAACCGAACTACACACACTCAGTAACGTACTATCATCCAATGGATTCCAAAGAAATAAGATTACCAACCTAATCCAAAAAGAAACCCCCACTAAAATCCAAGACAAGAAAACGGCAAAGCTCTCCTCCGATACATAAAAGGCACCACAGACAGAATAAGCAAAATCCTCCACAAACATAACATCAAGACAGCATTCTGCACAAACCGAAAAATATCCACCATCTAAAGAACCCCAAAGACAAAATTGAGTTAGAAAATCAAGGAGTATATGAAATCCCATGCACTCCCTGCCCCACCACATACATTGGACAAACCAACAGAAGAATAAGTGCACGCATTGAAGAACACAAGAACTCAATCAGAAAAGAGGAACCAACGTCTTCCCTGGTCCAACACCTTAAAGCCAGGACATGAAATTGACTTTAAAAAGACCAGAACTATCGCCAAAACTGAACACTTTAATAACAGACTAATCAGAGAAGCCATTGAGATAGAAAAACGCCCACACAGCATGAACAAACGAGACGATACCTCCCGCCTACCAGCCATTTGGAAACCTGCCCTTATTGACAAATGAGTCCCTAACATGATGAATGACACCAGATCCACACTCACAAGAGTCACACAGGATGTCACCACCACACATCCACGCAGAAAGCAAACTCAAACCCACACTGATAATGAGGCATGACCTAGACCAGAAGCCAGACTGCAGCTGCATCATTAGCCACTTTAAACCCCTCCAATCCATACATGAAGCAGACTGACACCCACTATGAAGAGCTCTCACGGCCACAAACACGAAGCCAAACAACAACAACGCAGCTCACCAGCTCAAATCCCCCTGCAACTCAGACTAAGCCGAGCACAACCAAGCCCCCAACCAAACAGAACACCCCCCAGCCAATCAGAGCGCAACCAACCCCTCATCCAATCAGAGCACAGCCAAGCCCCTAACTAATCAGAACACACCTCCACCCAATCAGAACACAGCCAAGCTCCCACCCAATCAGCTCACACCCCCAATAGCAGTTAAAAGGAAGAGACAGCTGCGATCTTACATTGCTCCTGGAAGCACAAAGCCGAGAACACCAGCCTGAAGATGACGAATGAGACTTCGTTGAAACGTCGCCAAGACACTTCCAATTTTACACAGGAGAAGACCCGAATAACCAAACACACACACACACACACACACACACACACACACACACACAATAGATAGACAATAGGTAGATGATAGATAGAGATAGATAGATAGATAGATAGATAGATAGATAGATAGATAGATAGATGATAGATAGATGATAGATAGATAGATAGATAGATAGATAGATAGATAGATAGATAGATAGATAGATATGCTATGAAAACTCTTGTTGTCATCACTTTTTACTTCAGTCATGTGATCTTCATTTTCAATGTTCCATGACAGTTTCCCAGCCAATCTCACAATCCTTTAATTTCTCTGTCACCTGGCAACATCAGCCACTTCTTGCCTGCTTCCTGCCTGGGAAGGGAAAGGAAGGGAAAGGGAAAGGGAAAGGGAAAGGGAAAGGGAAAGGGAAAGGGAGAAGGAAGGAAGGAAGGAAGGAAGGAAGGAAGGAAGGAAGGAAGGAAGGAAGGAAGGAAGGAAGGAAGGAAAGAAGTAAGGAAGATTTCTTATGCTCTCCATAGCTTCCCACATAGAAACTCCATGGGGATCCCAGTAGAAAGTTGGAAGCAACTCACATTCCCATACTTTTTTTTTACCACCTATGGTCATTCTTTTCTATTTAGTTTAGGAAATATTTCTGAAACAGTGACTCAATGGGACACTGCTTGTTTAGTATAGATATAAGTATAGAGATCTAGATGTATAGAATAATGATTATACCTAATTCAGTTTTGTCTCTCAATATATTATTATATGCACTATTTCAGTACCTACTGCAGGATCTTCTGTTTTAGTTAGTCTTCCTTCCACCCTGAGATCTTTTCAATTTGTGTTACCAAATAACCTGGAATCGTCTTCACACAAAGTATTTACCCATTACTTGACTTATAATTGATGAAATCAAACAAAAGAATTTTTTTCATGTTCAAGGGTAATATGATATCTTAGAATATGGGATGATGAACAATGAAGAATTTGCTTGTGGCTTGCAGGATAAACATCCTGCTGGCCACTACTAGAAATGGAAATTTGTAATAGATGAGATTTTAGTATAATTCAATTTGATTCTTTCAATGATTAAGAGTGTAAAGAGGCATCTTTAATTTCAGCAATATGTAAGGGCCATTGACTGGGGTAATGGGAATAAGTAACCTATTTCTTCTCATAATAAGGTCCCTATTCAAGATATGGTTCAATATTTAAATGCCAAATCTAATTAATACTCTTCAGTTGAAACAATATACAATTTTGTCATCTTTGTAAAATAGCCCATGCATTATGTTTTAAAAATAAATAGTAGAGTACATTATGAAGAAAATCACTTTATGTTTCTACTGGGCCTTCTGTATTGGGTGTAGATTAAGAAACCACTTGTAGGGAAAAGATATATTTAGTAGATTGCAGCATATTCATTCAACTATTCTTCCCATTCTTTTTCTATTAATTGTAGCAGGTCATATGTATAACAGCCTTGAATTCCAAGCCTTGCTTAATCTTAGTGATATACATCAGCTTCAGATGCATTCTGAACCTTACCACTTCAGATAGTGATATAGCAATCTTTGCTAAAGCAAGTTTCTTTCTGAAGAGGCCAGAAGAAAATCTGGTTTATACAGAATACTAAGCAATTTGTACTCTTTCAGACTGCAGTAAGGCATGCAACCTGCTAAAAGGAAAAAAAATTCTATTATCTTTCCTTCATTCAATTGCCCTAATGCAAAAGCCAGTATACCTAAATAACACCTCATCATTCAAGGTGCAAATCTTGAAAAATCTATTTTTTACTGTTTTAACAGAAACTACTATTTGTGGATTAGCAAATTAGAGCTGTCTATAACATACAGTTATGTCTATGGAGATTCTCAGTCATCCAGGTCATGGTTGTCCCAAAGGTGCTTTTTTTTTCCCAAGAGGCAACTGGACTTTCTGGTTTTTCTTTGAAGACATTTTGCTTCTCATTCAAGAAACTTCTTCAGCTTTGACTGGATGGTGGGGAATGGAAGGATGTATATTCCTTGTAGACAACTGGTCATTTGCATTCTTTTAGCTGGTTGTTAAGGTCATCTGGAGGTTTATCTGTATTATCAGGGTCACCTGAGTGATGCAAATGGGTGTGGAGCTTGGAGAGAGATAATATTGTATCCCTCCTCTCTGGTTAAGAGATGGCTATTCAATTTTGACATACTGTGTTTCCCTGAAAATAAGACGGTCTTATTTTCTTTTGACAACCCCCCCCCCCCAAAATAAGGGCTTGGCCTTATTATTGGGTAGTCTTATTATTTTTTGGGGGGAGGGCAGGAAGCAGCGAGTGTGGGACTGAATGTCCTGTCACTGCCATCGCCTCCCCTCCCTGTTCTTCGCACCAACTGACTGACCCAACACGTCCTACCCCACCCCAATGGCAACAGCTGCTTCCATTCCCTGCTGTCTCTTTATTGAGAGGGGTGGCAGGTGGGGCAGGGGAGAAGCAAGATGTGTGGAGCAAGAAATGGCTCCCCTTGCCATCTCTTCTCCCATGTCGCTGGGCATGACAGGGCACCTGCCCCTCACTTAGCCCCCTGCTCCCTCTAGGAATGCAATTTGGGGGTGGCAGGTAGGGCAGGTGAGAAGCAGGACACAGGTCTTACCTTTCAAACTCTGTTGCTTTCCTTGCCATTGTGTCCAGGCAAACATGCTGTGAAAGAAAACCTTCTCGCAAGTTCAATCAAACTTTTCAAACTCGTGAGAAGGTTTCCTTTTACAGAGTATTTCCCTGGACACAACGGCAAGGAAAGCAACGGAGTTTGAAAGGTAAAAGAAGTGTTCCACTTCTCACCCATCCCACCTGCCACCACCAAATTGTGTCCCTAAAGGGGGTGGGTGGCTAAGCAATGGGCAGGAGCCCCATCATGCCCAGTGAGGGAGGGGAGACAAGAGATGGCAAGGGGAGCCACATCTCACTCCATGCGTCTTGCTTCTCACCCGCCCCACCTTCCACCCCTCTTGATAAAGAGATGGTGGGGAAGGGAAGCAGCCAGGCTGCTGTTGCCTTTGGGGTGGGACGGGACATGTTGGGCTGCTCAGCCAGCATGAAGAACAGGGTGGGGAGGGCATGTTCCCCCTTCCCCCCCTCTGGCTTCGCCTCCTCATTTTGGTTGCACGGCAAGCAACCAGAGGAAATGGCGAGACCAGCTGTGCATGTGTGTAAGTAGTTGGTGGGGGGACTTATTTTGTGCTGAAAAGCCTAATTGGGCTTATTATCCGGACACGTCATATTTTGGGGAAAACATGGTAGATGGCCTCTTTAAACCCTGTTTCACGCCAGTGGTCCTTTCTGTCCAAAATGTGAAATTTGCTGTCTTCAAAACAGTGGCCTGTGTCTTTTAAATGCAGATGGACTGCTGAATCTAGTCTAGATGTGTTTGTTCTCCTATGTTGTGCCACGCATTTATGAAGTGGTTGTTTTGTTTTCCCAATTTACAGATCTGCACATGGCTCACTGCATTGTACTGCATATTCCACATTGCTCAGTTTATGTCTGGGAGTTTTATCCTTGGGGTGGACAAGTTTCTGCCTTAATGTATTCTTGGGTTTGAAGTGTGCACATATGTTATGTTGGCTGAAGATCCTCCTGAGCTTTTCTAATATTCCTGCAAAGTACGGAATGACAATGTTGCTTCGTTTATTGTTTTCATCAGTGTCTGTTATGGAGCAGCTCCTATAGGGTCTTTTTTGACCCCGATGATAGAAACTTCCAGGTGACCTTCCAGGTGACCCTGATGATAGAAACTTCCAGGTGACCTTAACGGCCTATTAAAAGAATGCAAAAGACAAGCTGTTTGCAAGGAGTATAAATCCTTCCATTCCCTCACCATCCAGTCAGAGTTGAAGAAGCTTCTTGGATGAAAAGCAAAACGTCTTCAAAGAAAAACCAGAAAGTCCAGTTGCTTCTTGAAAAAAGCACCTTTGGGGCAACATACCATTATGTGCTTTGTTCAGCTTTAAAAATTAAATACAAGAATAAGCCCTTTCCATATCTCTTTGCCTATAACTAACCAGACTTCATCATCCTCAGTAATAACAATCTGTAAAAAAAAAAAAAAAGTTTAAACAGAACTGTGTTCAGGAATTTCCTATGTGTATATCAATGGACACAAAACTCTAAATTTCCCAACTAATTCCATTGAATTAATTATTTGCTTACAGGCAACTTCAAGTTTCATCCAAATACAGCTGAGCTATTTTCTGAATTGATATATTAATGCAAAATTTTGCATTCACTAGACGTCTGCCCCAAAATCTCATTTAAACTAAAAGAAACAAACCACCTCTGATTATTAAAAGCATCTGTCCAAGACAGAAACAAAGAATACGCACTCAAGGACTTTACTGTAGCAATTGACAGATGATAAATTACTTTTAAAACTTTAGGACCTGCTCAGAAGGTGTCATAAATTATCATTCAGAAGGTTTGCTGTCATAGGTACATAAACTGTTCAGATTCAGTTGAGATGAAGTTGCTGGTGGGGTGAAGAAAGGGCAAAAGTTTAGCCTGGCATCTGACAAGGCTAAATCAAAAGGGCCTACATGTCCACAGTTCTGCAACAGTTAGCACACTGACTGCTTGTACCTTGTCTTTATGAAGTATGAACAAGTTTATAAGTATGGATTTATTTATTTATTTGGTTAGGTATCTAAGAATAAAAACAAATCCTTTCCCCCCCTTCTCATGTGAAGAATTTGCTTTGCCTTCTCTCTTCCCTCTTCCCCCTTTCCCTTTTTTACCCTTTTTTTCCTTTTTACCTTTTGCCTCCCTTTTAATTTAATTTTATTTAAACTTAAACTTGCTTACCTTCCCCATCCCCCATACTTCTATTTGAAAAGAATGTCCCCACCCCGCACCATATTCCTACTTAAAAAGTATGGTACATAAAATGGCTCCACAAATAGCAAGCATTATATCTGGAAGACCAGCTAGAAGGAAGAAGAGAAAAAATGAAAGTGCCAGAGAAAGAGAAAAAAAAGTGACTTGAAAAGAAAAATAAAATGATCAAGTTGAAAAGTAAGGTAGAAGTAAGGAAAAGGGGGTAAAAATAGATAGTGAAGAAAAACCATATTCTTCCAGAAAGAAAGAAAAGAGAAATACATTATGATTGTTCCTTGATTAAATAGTTTATTCAGTAAAAAAGTTCTAAATCATGTATTCATGCTATAATTATGGGTCAAGGTAAATTACTTTTTTAAAAGGAAAAAGGATAGAGCTGTACTTATATATCTTGATTATTCTTTTTTTAAACAAGGCTTCCCATTGTCACATTTTCCATGGACGTTCAGGAAATGGTATTGTAAATCCACCACAATTAACATATTCAAATATTATGACGGTTGATTCCTCTGCAGGGCATTTCATCTTCTCCATCATCTATTCTATAGAAGCATCTGCCACAGATCAGTTGTAACATATTTTATTAACTAATTTACAAGTCTGAATGAGCTTATTTGAAATGTTAATATTTCCTTGGTAATCTGGAGAAGTTATTTATTTATTAGATTTATATGGTCATCTCAAATACTGTACATGACTCTGGGCAGCTAACAATATAAAAACGATTAAAAATATTCAAAAACATAAAATGCAGAACAGCTAGGAAAAAAAATATACGACAACATCCATCTTTATATAAACAAAAAATAGGCTTCATCATACACCCAGAATCCCAGGCTTACGTTTTCAAGGTTTTATGGAAGGCCAGCAAGGAAAGGACCAAACTTATCTCTGGAGAGATAATATTATAGAGGGAGGGTGTCTTGGGAGAAAAGGATTGTTTACCTGGGCCTCATTATCGAACATTCTTCAGCATAATTAAATGTAACAATTCTGAATCAATCCAAAATCGGTGACTTGCAACAAATGTCAAAGACAATAAAAAAAGATTCTTTCAACTTATAAGTAAGAAGAAAAAAGTCAAGGAAACAGTAGAACCACCTAAAAGAAAAGATGGCAAGGAAGTAACAGGCAGTAGAGAGAAAGCAGAATTGTTTAATTCATTCAGTCTTCACACAAAAAGAAACTATAGCCCAACCTACCAAAAACATAACAGCAAAAGACAGATTAGTAATAAAAATCTAGTAAGAAAATAGTTAGAGAACACCTATTTGATCTTGATGAATATAAATCACTGGGTCCTGATAGTTTATATCCCAGAGTTTTGAAGGAGCTGGCAGATGTTATCTTGGAACCATTGCACCACATCTTTCAAAAATCCCAGAATACTGGAGAATTATCTGAGGATTGGAAAAGAGCTGGGGGGGAGGAGGGGCAGACCCAGGAAATTACAGACCAATCAGCCTAACATCAATACTTGTGAAGATACTGGAAAAGATAATCAAAAAACAGATCTACAAACATCTAGAAACAAATAAAGTTATAACTAAAATGGTTTATTAAAAACAGATCATGCCATACCAATCATATTTAATTCTTTGACAAAGTGACTAAATTAGTAGACCAGTGAAATGCTAGTAGTATACTAGCATTTCTAAGTATAGAAGCCTAAGTATAGTATACTTAGTATACTTAGTATACTTAGACTTCAACAAGGCATTCAGCAAAGTAGACCACAATCTATTTTTTGGTAAGCTAGAAAAATGTGGGATAGACAGCATCGCCACCAGATGGATTTGTAAATGGTTGAGAAACCATATTTAACAAATTATCCTTAATGGTACTACATCTAAATGGAGGGAAGTAAGTGGTGGGGTGTCAAAGGGTTGCATCTTAGGCACAGTAGTCTTCAATATTTTCATAAATGACTGAGATGAGGGAAGGGAACTCATCAAATTTGCAGATGACACTAAGATGGCAGGAATAGCCAACACCCCAGAAGACAAGCTCAGGATCCAGAAAGGTCTTGACAGACTTGAACAATCCAACAACATAAATTTAGTATGGAGAAAAGCAAGATTTTACACTTAGGCAGGAAAAAACAAAGGTATAAGAAAAGATTAGGTGAAACCAGCTCAAAAATAGTAACTGTGAGAGGGATCTTGGAATCCTAGTGGAAGATCACTTAAATATGAGCCAGCAATGTGCAGCAGCAGCTAAAACAATCCTTGTTTGTATAAACAGATGCATAGAATCAAAATCACATGAGTATTAGTACTGATTTATAAAGCCTTGGTAATGCCACACCTGTAATTCTGCATCCAGTTTTGGTCATTACATTACAAAAAAGATGTTAAGACTCTTGAAAAAAATGCAAAGAAGAGCAACTAAGACAATTAAATTTCTGGAGACTAAAACATATGAAGAACAGTTGCAGAATTAGGATTTGGCTAGTCTAGAGAAAAAAAGGACTAGGAGTGACATGATCGCAGTATTCCAGTATTTGAGAGATTGCCCTAAGGAGGATGGAATCAACTTATTTACCAAAGCACCTGTAGGCAGGGCAAGAAACAATGAGTGGAAACTAATCAAGGAGAGAAGCAACCTGGAGCTAAGGAGAAACTTCCTAACTGTGAGGACAATTAACCAGTGGAATCAGAAGTTGTAGGTGCTTCATCACTGGAGGTTTTTAAGAAGAGACTGGACAGTCACTTGTCTGAAATGGTATAGGGTCTCCTGTTTGAGTAAGGGGTTGGACTAAAAGACCTCCAAGATCCCTTCCAGCTCTATACTGATTGATTGATTAATTGATTGGTTGATTGATTGATTGATTGATTGATTGATTGATTGACTGTGGTGATAGTGGCATAAAATATTTTCCGGGAAACTACATGACAAAAATCATCTTAATGGGAACTATTATTGTCTCTGAGATGGAAATAAATACTGAACAGTTACTGTGCCTATGGGACTGGACAGCAATGCATACTAAGGGACATTTGTGATGACTTGATATTGCTGGGTTTCATGTTTAAAAATAATGGTCATGATCTAATACAGCAGCTCAATAGTAATCAGCTCTTACACTATTCTATAAATTAACCACCTAAAAATCAAAACTTGATGTAGTCAGTATCTTGCTATATAGTACATTGCAACTTCAATTTAGTTGCAATACAGGAGCCTGAGTGGCGTAGGAGGCTAATGCCTCTACTAAGGCAGCATTTAACATCCAGCTGCCTGCAATTACTGCGAGTTCAATTCTCACCAAGCCCAAGGTCAACTCAGCCTTCTATCCTTTCTAAGGTGGGTAAATTAAGGACCCAGTTTGTGGGGGCAATAAGCTGACTTTGTATAAATATACAAAAGTATGAAGGCTATTGCTTAACGCATTGTAAGCCGCCCTGAGTCTCCAGAGAAGGGCATCATATAAATCAAATTTTTTAAAAAAATTACAAATGCCAGATTGAATGACTCTCCAGACCAAATCTCAGTCAAGAGATAATTCTTGCCAATCTGAATAAAAGTTCATAGCAGTTAATACTCCTCTATCTGAACATGACTCAAATATTTTTAATCCATAGATAAATCAGTATGTATATTGTATGTGGATTGTGTGTGTGCTTGTTTGTATATATGTCTGTATGTGTGTGCTGAGCATAGCTAAAAAAAATACTCAGAAGACATGAATATTTCATCCCTCATATGAACACAGCATCTGTCTACTATTCATTAAAACAGGCCCAGTTTGTTCGGGATTCCATTTGGGTTTTCTTCATTCATCAAAATTAACCTTTGAGACTCTTTCAGGTTCTTGCATACAATAAGCTGAAAAATGTTGGGTTTAACACAAAATTCCTTTTGCATATTTCAGTGTATGCTGCTCTCTTGAAACAGAACCTTGTTTTTTAAAAAAAGGTTTCCTTGAGAATACCAAAACACAATAATTATATCTTAAAAGTATTATTTCCAATAGTTTGAAAACAACAATTCTGAAGGAACTCTTGACAAGTCTTACGGACATTTTAGAAGGAGGGGGGAAAATACTAGCTTTACAAAGAAGTCATTTTTCTTTTTCCTTGGCAGGTGGGGAAATCTAAGATTGTTGACTGATTGACTGAATCATACTGCCCAAGACCACAAAGCCATCTATCTGAGATATTGTTTGAATGAAACAGAAGTATGTCTAGGTGAAGTGTGCCTTACTTTTATATGCAAAAGCTTTTTTTATTGTTACGATAAACTTTATATTAACAAAGATAAAGGATGAAGTACACTCTTCTCATTCATTGATTACAAATATTGACTAGTATTTCATGCAGAAGAATTATGCAGCAGGAATCGAGTGCAGGAAGAAATGTAATATATTTTTTATTAGGGTTAACTATAACTTCAACAACATGTTAGCAGGTGCTTTCTGAGTTTGGTTGTTTGCTTGCAGATGTTTAATTAATGGACAAGGTAATATCATCTGTGAGTGTAGGGCAGGGGTGGGTTCTACTTACCTTTACTACTGATTTGCAATGGGATCGTGTACACATGTGCAGATCACCGATGATGACATCTAGGGCGGTGGCAGGGCCTCCCGCCGGTTTTACTATTGGTTCTTGCAAACTGGTGGCAATCCACCACTGGTGTGGGTTTTGTTCCCTGTTTATATACAGTGATTTGCCCTGCCAGTATTGGTGGGCAATGATTTTATCCTTGGTAGTTCTTTGATTAGGCTATTGCTTTCTGCTAATTGTTTGTTTGTGTTAATCCCTTCTTATCTGGGTGTTGGTTGCAGGGAAAAGGAAGTGTTCTGGTCTTTATTTCTTTCTTAGCCTTTTTTGTTTCTTTTGAATGGTGTGTAGATGTGATTTATCTCTATGTGTCTATTGAGAGTTGATTGTTTGAATGCCAGACTCTTGCCAATCTAGGCAAGGAGCAAATAAAAGTATTTTGTTTATGGGTCTTATTGGATGCACTATAGGGTATATCAGGCAAATTGAATTATATCGATCCCTGTTCAAAATCCACTGAAAATGTTGAAATATATATATATATATATATATATATATATATATATATATATATATAAAAAACAATTGCAGGATGCACTTTATCTTAAAAATATAAAATCTCAGATCCTCAGTTCAGATTGGGGTGCAGTGGTGACTTTTTTTTATAAAGCAGAACAAAAGTAAAGAGAAATATCTCTTTCTTTAAATTTATATTAAAGCCACGTGGGAACAAAATGGAAACCAATACATCTTAATAGTCTGTAAAGTCAGGACCGGGAGAACCCTTTCTGATCTCCTGGATCCTAAAGAAAGCCATCTTCTCAGAATACTCCCTCATGCTTTTGTTTCTAATCCATTCCCAGTCTTCCTTTGTTTTAATCTTCTCTACAATAACTAAAATATCTGCTATGATAATAACAAAGTCAAGCCTTCCATCATATTTTCGTAAGTAGCACATAATTGAAGGGGGTCGTGTGTATGACATTCATCAGTTCAAGAGCAGACATGTAAATCAACTAAAATGAGCATAACATTCCAAATTAGTCCATGGTGCTGCATTAATTTGAGAGTTATGGATATGGATAATAATAATCTAATGTTCCTCAATTCTTTGACAAAAACATAACCCTCCTCTTCATAATTAACCTATCTCTTATCATTTTTTTTTACAAATGATCAAAGTTATTAAGAGTTGAAATTCTACTTTTTGTTTGTTTGCTTGCTTCCCCAGTGGGCTTTTAAACTCTCAGTTCATCTATTTCATCAGAGTGTTAAAAATGTAACTATAACTTTTAATTATGGTTTCATATTCCTCAAAACTATAGTAAAATGTTGGCAATGACAGCCCATGCTTCCTCAATTTCAGTCAATGAAGGGCTTGTTGTTTTCTATGCAGCTTCTTCGTGTTAACGTTTATTTTTAATATAAATATTATTGCTCTATATAAAGACAGCTGCACTTAAAATGTCCCAGAATAAGGTGTTAGTCCAGAAGCTGTATGGGGTTGAGATCTGGGGGTGTGATAAGAAGGTTATTGCCCAAGTGGAAGTCATCCAAAGTAATTTCATAAATAATATTTTGGGTTTTCCCAAAGATTTAGGATTTAGGATTTAGGATTTATTGGATTTATATACCGCCCTACTCCCGAAGGACTCAGGGCGGTGTACAGCCAACAATAAAAATACATACGTACAAAATTTAAAAACCAACTAAAAACAGATTAAATGAATTTGGCCCGGACAGAATTAAAACACCCCAATATAATTTAATTTTTTTTAAAATTTAACACTAAAAACGGGGAGTGGTTAGGCCAGGCCCGCCTGGCGAAATAGAAAAGTCTTAAGAGCGCGGCGGAAGGTGGGCAGATCCGGGATCCTCCGTATCTCTGGGGGGAGCTCATTCCAGATAGTAGGTGCCCCCACAGAGAAAGCTCTCCCCCTGGGGGCTGCCAGCTGACATTGTTTGGCTGACGGCACCCGGAGGAGACCCTCTCTATGAGAGCGTACTGGCCGGTGGGAGGCTATTGGTGGTAGTAGGCGGTCCTGCAAGTACCCAGGTCCTAAGCCATGGAGCGCTTTAAAGGTAGTAACCAGGACCTTGAAGTGCACCCGGAAGACCACCGGGAGCCAGTGCAGCTCGCGCAGGAGAGGTGTCACATGGGAACGCCATGTCGCTCCCATCACCACCCGCGCGGCCGCACTCTGCGCCAGTTGGAGCCTCCGGGTGCTCTTCAAGGGGAGCCCCATGTAGAGAGCATTACAGTAGTCTAGACGGGAAGTGACAAGGGTACCCTTCCTGCCTATTTAATGATGGAGATTGGGCTACTTTCCCTTAGCATTAGAATACATCTTGCATTGTTGGGACACTACAAGAAATTACAAAGTCTTCAAGAATCCCACCAGAATTATGTTTTAATGCCAAAATGTTAAGGAAAAAGAATAAGGATAAATATGATTAATTGAAAAGATTAAAAGGAATTTATAAATATTGTTAAAGATATGTTTTAAGCAAACCAACCCTCAATGTTAAAATGTCATGAATATTATGAAAAAGGAGACAGAAAAATAAGATTATGGGAAAAAGCAATGCATAGATGAATGGAAACAACAAAGAAAGGTTTAGGTAGAGATAGATAGTTAAACCAATTATGAATATGCTGTGTTTAACAGCCAAATAAAATGAATATGCTGTAGAACAGCCAAAACAAAACTGAATATGCTGTGTAACTGCCAAAAAATGAATATGCTGTGTTTAACAGCCAAAAAATAATAAAAGAATAAGTTGTGTTCAACAGCTAAAACAAATGTTTATGCTGTGTTTAACAGTCAAGAAATAAAAATGATTGGTTTAACAACAAAGATAAGGATAATAATGTTGGGTTTTGTTAGGAAAATACAAAATGAGATGGGATAATTAAATGAGGAGATGTATGTTGAAAGTGATAGTTAAGATAAGATGTATAAGTTAGGTTTCATAATAGAAATAAAGAGTATAAATTTTGAGTCTAATAGTTAGAAATAAAATGGGTATGTTGAAATTAAATATTTTTTTGAATGTTTAATATATTTGTATGCTTTAAATTGTTAAAATATATCCATCTAGGCAAATGAAAGAGAAAAATGGATTGATAATTGATTAGTTTAAGGTAACGGGTTTTGGGGGATAATGGCATGGACAGATTTGAGGGAAATATTTGTTTAAAATATTTAGTTGTGTTAATTGAAAAATAAGATTTGTTAATGATTTGTTTTAATATGTGACTGGAGCAAAAGCTTAGTTTTGAAAAGTCTATTTTATGTTTTTGTTTTAAAAATTAAAAAAATATATATTCAAAAAAAATTAATAATAATAATCCCACCTTGCCAAACTCTATTGTTTCCATTACACAATTGAAAATCAATTACCCAAATATTTGTCACTCATCCTACTTCTTTGAGAGAACATAGCTCTTGGAACAGAGAAGATATTAAAGCTAGCCTGTCTGAAAGGGATGCCAATATAGGCAGTTGTCCACTTACGACCACAATTGAGCCCAACATTTCTGTTGCTAAGTGAGAAATTTGTTAAGTGAGTTTTGCTCCATTTTACGACTTTTCTTGCCACATTCATTAAGTGAATCACTGCAGTTGTTAAATTAGTAACATGGTTGTTTAGTGAATTCTCCATTGACTTTGCTTGTCAAAACTTGCAAAAGGCAATCACATGACGCTGGGTCATTTTGGTTGTTATAAAGGTAAATCAGTTGTCAAGCATCCAAATGTAAATCACATGACCATGGGGATCCTGCAATGGTCATAAGTGTGAAAAATGGTCATAAGTCACTTTTTTCAATGCTGTTGTAACTTCAAATGGTCACTAAGTGAACTGTTGTAAGTTGTGGACTACCTGTAAAGATGTCACAATAATTCAATCATCCAATTTTTTTATTTGGGAACACCATCCCTATTAAAAGCATATTACCATTGTTCCATGGAGAAGAGTTTTAACAATCCTTCACCTGCAGACCATGATCTCTGCTTATCTTGAAGGAAATTTTGGAAGTTTGGAATTTTGGAAATTTTGGAATTTGAACAACATCTATGTCCTTATGGTATTGGTCAGGTAAAGGACATTATCCATGATGTCCTCCACGGCCCCATTTGCAAAGAGATCAGGGCCAAATTATTGATGATAGGTGAAGCCAAGAACTAAGACTTTAAAAAACTGAACTTTTTTCTTGGACATGTATCCCCAACTGCAAGCAGCATATCTGCTACTTTTGTTCTGTTGCCATTCAAACTGAATAAAATGAAATGCTTAAGCTCTTAGTGATAGTTTTTTCTTTATTTTGCTGTAACATTTTTACATCCAACACTATTTTACGGTCTTACTCTTTTTACTGTCATTTTATTGCATTTTTGCATGATTGTTATAATCAATTTAATTAAAGATAAGTTTAACTAAGCCAACTAACTAATGTAAAGAACAATTGTATAGGAAAGAGAGAGATTGTATAAGAACATTTTTTTTTCTAAAGCTGGACAACTGTATCCAAGGGAAGACTAAAGTAAAAAAGAATTGTTTTCCAACAATGTTTCATTAGCCACCAGGATAATGCTTTCTTTCTGGGGGGGAAATAAAAGAATTTTGAAAAAAATGGTCTCTCCCTTTGGAGCCTAAGCTTGACTTATCTTTCTTGATCAGCCTTTGAGTTTGCCTACTTTTGGTCTTACATTTTACAATGCAGTCAAAAGCATGGTAATCCAGAAAGATTTTCATTTCTCCTTTTTTAACACAACCTCAAGATATACCTAATACAGTAGCTAACTTGGCCCTGAAAGAATGCCTGCCCTGTTAAGTTACTCAATTACTGCAGAAAACAAGCGAAGAGCTGCAAAGTCTCTGTGGCTCTTTTGTGTAGCTTAAACTACTACAATTCAGACAAAATGTGACTTCTTTAACAGATGTTTTGGAAAGAGAGAAAGGCATAGAGCAATACAGCGAATGCCAATGTAAAGTTGTTTTGGCTTCATTTCTTTTTCTTTCTTTTAATCTTTCTTTTCTTTTTCTTCTTTCTTTTTCATTTAGCCCAATGGGTATATTTAGAATGATTTTGTCTGTGCAAAAAAAAATGCAAAGACATACACATACACAAATAATTCTGAAAAAAAAAAAATATTTATGAAAAGTAAAGCATTTATATTTGATAAATGAGATGATAAAAGCTCCTACATTCACTTGTTTTCAATTGATTTCATCTTGGCAATGTTTTCTCAGGTATAATTATGCTATAATTATGCAAAATTGGAAATATATTTCTTAACCAAGGTGTCAATTTGCAAAGCATTTCTGGTCTGCTCTCAAGTTGCTATGGGCAGGAAGCGGGGAAAACTGACGCAGCTATTCAACAGCCACATTCAAAAGCACATTCCACACATATCTTCCTCAAGGTTGGATCTCAGATTACCAGAGCTGGCCTGTGAAGCGTGTTTTCTACATTCCATAAAAGTGCCTTGTGGGAGAATGTGATTTATGACATAGCCTGAGAGGAGGGGGAAAACAGGATCAGAGTTGAGCTGAAAACTACATGCAGAGTTGACTTCACTCAGTAGTTGCTGACAAGTTCCTTGTAATAAATAACTGGATTTCTTTTGAAACGTGGCTCAAGGCTCATGAGTTAATGAGTTAATCGGAACTCTGACACAAGGTTCTTTTTGGACTTTAAAAATGTGTCTTTTACATCTTCAATGGTTTGGGACAAGTTTTTTTTCCTTCTGAAACTAAAAGGGTAAGACATAGAAGGAAAGAACAGAAGCAATCAGCTAATATTATCTCAAGAATGTAAATGGATTGAGAGACTCTTCATAAAATGAATTGCATTTCATTTGTCATTCTTAATTAAAGACAGATTTGAATATAGTACACCTGTCACTTTCAATATCAATATAGCCAGTCTTCAAATCCCTGTTCAAGAACCTTTGTATTATCTATCATGATCAGATAATGTTATAAGATGGACTTCCAGGATAGTTTTTATATGTAGCAAGTGTATATTTTCTAACATTTTTTCTCATTACAGCTGTTTTAAATATTGATCCAAAAGATGGAAAGATTAATTTAAACAGAATGTAGATAAAATTCTTTGAATCAAA
Organism: Masticophis lateralis; assembly: GCA_030761175.1. Classification (NCBI taxonomy): domain Eukaryota; kingdom Metazoa; phylum Chordata; class Lepidosauria; order Squamata; family Colubridae; genus Masticophis; species Masticophis lateralis. The sequence continues at coordinate 104,764,554 of JAUDYJ010000002.1, forward strand.
GTCAGGGATATATATATATTGGTTGCTGAACATTTTTCTGAATGTTAAAATTTGGAACAAAAGACAGGTTTGCATTAGAGTTTGATATTATTAAGTTCTACTTAGACCTTTGCTTAATTAAAGGATCCACTGCTAATCCTGGAATCTCCCCATGCTGACTGCTTCTTCTCTGCATGGGTTAGTCCCAATAACTATGAATATCATGCATACTTTTAAAAAAAAAATCTCAGCAACCAGTAGAAGGCAGCAAAAAAGATATAGAATTCTCAGAAATGGTACACTTTACCAATGAAAACTTTTAAAACTGTATTAATTTACAAGCTAATATCGCTAAGTAAACATTCTAAAAATGAAGTTACTTTGAGCTAAAGTATTTGGATAAATAACAGAATGAAATGTAGAGCCACAAAGCCCACAATGAGAAATTCCAAGAGATTAAACCAAAGAGAAGAACTGACTGGACCTATTCTAGCAATACAGCAACACCACGCCCTTGATCCCATAAAGGTTATGAACTGAACAGTGAGAATGTGAAAAAGAGAAGCCTGTCTTTATAATTGTGGTTATAAGGCTTAACTTCTTCAATCCAGGTTAAGTAAAATTTTTGGATTATCTGATATATGGCAATGGCATAGACAGCAGGAGACAATTAACTTTGTAGAAGTTAAGAGATATGAAATCATATGCTTTTTTAAAGTAGTTATTTTGTGACTTCCTTTCAGGTACTTGAAGCATGTTAATATAGTATTTTCTTCTCAAGTGTGTATATAGGTAAAAGGTAAAGGTTTCCCTCACACATATGTGCTAGTAGTTCCCGACTCTAGGGGAGCAGTGCTCATCTCCATTTCAAAGTTGAACAGCCAGTGCTATCCAAAGATGTCTCTGTGGTCATGTGGCTGGCATGACTAAACGCCAAAGGTGCACAGAATGCTATTACCTTCCCACAAAAGGTGGTCCCTATTTTTCTACTTTAATTTTTTATGTGTTTTCGAACTGCTAGGTTGGCAGAAGCTGGGACAAGTAATGGGAGCTCACCCAATTATGCAGCACTAGGGATTCAAACTGGTTAACTGCTGACCTTTCAATCGATAAGCTCAGTGTATTAGGTACTGAGCCACCATGTTAGTGTATGATCCGATATATGGATCACTTTTTAATAATACATTTAAATGTTTCCAGGTTAGCATGTGAGGCTGGATGGTTTGAAAGTCTTTGGATTTTTTCTCCCCCCACCTTCTTTTAAGAAAAAGAAACAAAATTTGCCATCCACTCTCCATATTTTCTCAATAATAATATTTGACGTTTTAGCCAACCTATCAGCTAATTTCTTTGAATGCCATGCTGCAATTAATCTGGCTCTAGAGATTTAAAATTACTCAAATTAGAAAACGGTTGCATAAGCATATTCTTTTCAAACTCAAACTTCAACCCTGTATCTTTATCTTATTCTCAACTATACATTTTTTATCATAGAAGACCGAGTTAAAAAAGTAGTTGAGTAATTTTCTTCATTACCACTTACCTTTTTGAGTTACCAAGTTTTTATAAGAAGCCGATAGGCTGATTTCAATGCAGCTCCCACAGTAGTGGTGTTACATGTGCTATATATCTGGCACCGTTTATTACCTGCTTAGACTACATTCTGCATCAGTTGAAGTTTATGAATGTTCTGGAGCGGCAACCCCATGTAGAACATGTTACAGTAGTCTAAAGGTTAGAAGAAAAGTTAGAAGAGCATGAGTCACTGTGAACATTTTCTACATAGCTACATTTTTTGAAAAACTCGATTCATTCTACAATCATTCTGACACCATCTATGGTTTTTCAGCCATTTTGGGGCCGTTTTTTGGCCATTTTGAGCCTTTTTTTGGGTTGGTTTTGGGCCCTTGTTGGGGCCCTTTTTGGGCCATTTTTACTTATTTACTAATAGTAGTAAATAAACAGAGAGGGAAATTGAGTCAAAGCCCTCAACAAGGTACAATTTCACACTACTACTACTACTACTACATTACTACTACTGAACATCCAAAATGGCCAAAAAAAAAAAAAAAAACCCAGCCAAAAAAGGCCAAAAAAAAACCAGTCCCAAAAGGCTGAAAAACATCCCCAAAAATGAAGTTTTCAAATGTTCAATTACCTCTCTTGAAACCGTACAACAATCTGGATTTGAAAGGGGAAGAGGAATTCGTAGCTTGTGCGGGCACACACTTCAGACCTCTCAATACCTCATATCCATTGTGCTCTTTCTTGCCCCACTGCACAAATCTTTTAAATATTTGCTGGCAAACACAAAGTGAGCCTTCACCCCAAAGCATATTCCCTCTTCTGAATTTGGATTATCACACAACCATATGGGTTGTTTTAAAGCCAAGATATGAAAATAAGGAAAACAAGGGTCCCTCTGACCACCCAAATCCCCGCTTTAGACTGAATTGCACAGGTCAACTAGAATCAGGGAACTCCCAATCACCTGCGTGATTATGTATGTAAATAATCATCAAAATGCCTTCTGGGAGGGGAGGAGTGTTATGTATCTAATTTTGAAGGGAAAATTAGAGCAAGGAAAAAGATTATTGGCTAACACATTTGGCAAATAGCTATATAAGGAGAGCTGTTCTACTGTAAAGCTTGTGGATTCTCAGTATACTTTAAAGAGTTGTTGTTCACTTCGACCTGGCTCCTGTCTCCTCACTCGCCCAATCTAACATAAATAGGAGCCTGTGTAGCGTAGAGGGCTAATGCCTCCTACTAAAGGCAGCAATTAACACCAGCTGCCTGTAATTTCTCTGAGTTCAATCCTAGCCAGGCTCAAGGTCGACTCAGCCTTCCATCCTTTCTAAGGTGGGTAAATTGAGGACCCAGTTTGTGGGGGCAATAAGCTGACTTTGTATAAATATACAAAAGTATGAAGGCTATTGCTTAACACATTGTAAGCCGCCCTGAGTCTCCGGAGAAGGGCGGCATATAAATCAAATTAAAATAAATAAATAAATAAATAAATAAATAAATAAATAAATAAAGACAGAGAATGGTAGTTTTATAATTGAGAGAACTTTGTGTTTATTTTTAGGGCCAGAATGACCACAGCTCGATGACAGACCATAGAGATTGCATATTCAGGCAAAGCAGAGATCTTTGCTGAGATCATTGTGAACTTCTCATAAATTATGGTCCATGAAGGTGGGGAGATTAGTGATCCTTAGATGGCTTTTTATATTTTTATGCATAAGGCATGTTTCTATTAGAGTCTTCCTTCATAGACATGCTGCTCAGGATAATCTATAATAAGTTGTTTTTTTTTTTTTTTAAAGAAGACCAAAGCATAGATCCCTAAAAAGATCTTAATTTGCCAATTTTTGACTGGGTTTTCCAAAGTTGCAATCCTAAAATGTGTGCACTTCCAGAATTGACCAGACAGCATTCTGGAAGTTGAAGTCTACACATCTTAAAAGTTGTCAAATTTGAAAAACACTGATCTATCAGAACATCTAGCTCAGTGGTATCAAACCTTGTCAACTTTAAAAACTTGCGGACTTCAAAATGTGACATTGAGTTGGCCACACCTACCCAGTCACATGACCACCCAGTCACACCTACCCAGCAGTCATTAGAGCAGAGAACTGGTTGTTAAATTATTTGAATCCCACCACTGGATCATATCCTCTGTTAAACTCATGATAGTTTCAGCATAAATTTATATTACTTAAAATGTCCTTTAACAGAGTTGAGTCCTTCCTTCCTTCCTTCCTTCCTTCCTTCCTTCCTTCCTTCCTTCCTTCCTTCCTTCCTTCCTTCCTTCCTTCCTTCCATGTCCAATGGGCTTTCTCTACCCATCTCTGATACAAAAAAAGAAAAAAAGGAAAAAAAACCATTTAATACTCTATAACTTTGGGAAAGACATATAAAAGCTTCACCTTTATTATATATAATTGTATGGATGTGCAGGCATCAATATTACTGAAAAATAAAATAAATGTGTAAGTAAAAATTACAGATGCTATTGCTATATTTTATGATTTGAGTTCAAAGATTTACTTATTGGGAAGAATAAGGATTTATGGTAATGCATGATGGTAACTTTTCTTGATCTCCTCTCCACACAATATCAAAATTACTTAATGTCATTTCAAGTTCAATCCATTCCAATAAACACAAAGGGGGGAGTAATTTACATACAGAGCTCAACATTTCCTTGGTCATAGATGGTAAGTGCACAGGTTATTTTTTCCTCCTCAAGGGAAAAAAAAGCTTTTTATAAAATAATTGCATATTCTGGTCCTTTTTTTCCATTCACTGATGCTCTTCTGTTATTATACGTTGTCAAACTAGCAATTAGAATGCATTCTCCACAAAGCAAAAATGCAGCTTTCAAGGTTTCTAAAAGTCCAGAGGATATATAGAATAGGCAAAATAATGTGTGACTGCCAAATGAAACAATAATTAAGAAAATAAAAATAAAAGCACGGTAAAGTCCAATTTTGCCAAGAAATTGCTACATTTCTTCTTAACTGCAATTTCAGTGGCATCTACTAGACAATATGAACAATTCAGGAACATCTTCCTTAATATTTTCCAAATGTAGTTTTAAGGTCACTTTATTTTCTGATGCATATTTTCTTTTTCAACATTTCATCTCATTGTGTACAGAGGTTTGTTGTTGTTTTACCATTCTGTCTATTTGCAAAGGAATATTGATGCATTTAAATTTTATGTTAAAGAAGGCTGCTGAGAATACTGTGGACAGCCAATGGAAAAAGGAAACAATGGCTCCTCAAACAAATAAACACAGGTTTCCTCTGGAGGCTCAAATGACCAGGTTCAAATCATCTAAAGCCAAGAAAGAGATGTAGTCTGTAACCAGAATCAGGGTAGATTGACTCAATTATTTACAATATTAAATATGTGTATACAACAAGAGTCAGTTTGATTTAGTGTTTAAGGACCAGGCTAGAAACCAAAAGACTGTGAATTCTAATCCCTCCTTAAGCATGAAAGGCAACATGTGATGTCAGGTTTGGGTGACAAGTCAGTCAATCAATTCTAATCAAAATGAGTGGATCAACAACACTGACTTGATGCAAAAAAGGCAAACCTTCACTTGCAGTAATTTTGCCAAGAATACTATCTATAAATAAACACATAAATAATAGTTAGCACTGTTTGCTTAAGTTGGTGCACATGGGAAAATGAGATCCATATGTGGAAGTCTGTTACTATATGTAAATGCCCTTGCAGAGTGCCAAGTTTTTTTTTTTAATGAGAACTTTGAATAGCTTGAATTTGATGTGATTCAAGAGCTACTTGAAGCACCTGCATTGTTATCCTTCAGGGAATATATAATAAACATCACAGCTAGTGATAAGATGTCCTATGTTAAATTACTTTTCATAAATGGTTTTTTTTATGTTATCTAAAAAGAATAAGGATTTCTTATCCTCCCCCCCACCCCCACCCCCCGGAACAATAATTTACTTGCGGCTGAAAGTGAACTTCACATATTCTGACAAGAAACTATTGAAAATTACAGAGCAGAATTGTGTTTGCATCCACTGTTATAACTTACAATTAAGCTTCCATTAGTTCTTAGTTCTTCATTAAGAGAGTGAGAATTTAAAAAGACAAATATCCCCCTTGATATCTCAAAGTATTCATATTTTCCCTAAAATTCTAGGGAAAGTTACAAACTTTCAAGAGAGCTTAACTTTGGCATTCTGAGACTGCCTACATGTCATATACCAGGGGTGTCAAACTGGCAACCCACAGGCTGGATGTGTCACGCACGGGCCATGTCCACATTAAAGTCACACAATTCCAAGGATTTTCCATTTTTAATTGTGCAGGGCTGTATACTTCCCAGTCAGAATTATTACACAATATGTGGTCCCTCCTTGACTCTTGTTCAAACAGCAGGTAGCAACTGTGGCTGGGATGGCTTTTGCAGAAACAGGCTAATTAATTTATGATGGCAGGTCATAGCTGGTCAATTGGCACAATGTTGCCAAACCTTGCATTAGAGAAAATCAAGGAGAAATACTTTTAGCCAGTTCATAAAGAAATGTCACCAACTCTATTAGCTTCAAATAACAATGGCTTCAGGTCATCATTTTTGGTAGGCAAAAGAGGATTTTTTTGCCTACCAACACTGCTCCCGCAGACTTTTAACAGTATGTTTTGCAGGCTAAGATTGATGGCATTCAATTTTACAATGCTACTTCAATTATGTCTGTTTAAGAACATTCTTTCAAGTTTGCTACTTTGTTCATTATTCTTCATAACAAAATCCAATGCATCACCTCTGTGGAGGGATACGAATCTCCCATGATATATAAAGTAAATGAGTCTGATTTCCTGTACTAAATATGCACCGAAGAACAATTCTTCCCTAGATAACATGATATAAACCAATAATGAAAAGCTACAATTTGGGACAAATAGGAAATACATTTTCTAGCTCATCTAGTTTCACTCAGGTCAATAATCTCCTCAGTGGTTTTATTGCATTTATTTGTGTTTCTCTCTCTTTCTCCATCTCATTTTAAGTTTCTTTTTGAAAACAGGAAATTGTCTCCGGTTGGAGAGATCAATGTCTTCCTGCATCTTGCCTACAGTAAAATTAGTATGAAAGGAGAACTACTTGATCTCTTATGGTGCATTTGGCCCAAGATATTTCATACATATTGCAATATATTGTAAGATAATGTACCGTATTTTGTGGTGGCTCCCATTCCAATAAGCTATGTCAGGTTAAAAAAAAAGGCAGAAAAGAGCAGGTACCTTCCTGTTTTTTTCCCCCTCTTGATAGAAAGATGTGTTTCTTGCTGAACAAGCAGCCGTTCCATACTATTACCTGACCACAATAACTTTATTACAGTCTTATATCTATTCAAACCATTTTCATTTCAGTTGGTCATGATAAGATTATCCTTTTTGTTCTTTTTCCATCTATTTTGGTGGTGGGTTTCAAAATGTAAATTTGAAAGAAGGGATAATCTGACTATTGATATGTGTAAATGAAAGAAATAACAATCTTTTCAGTTATAGAGCTGGCAATAGAGACAGATGATTAATAGATAGATGATAGATGGAGAGATATGATTGATGGATAGATAGATAGATAGGTAGGTAGGTAGGTAGGTAGGTAGGCAGGCAGGCAGGCAGGCAGGAATAGAATAGAATAGAATAGAAATAGAATAGAATAGAATAGAATAGAATAGAATAGAATAGAATAGAATAGAATAGAATAGAATAGAATAGAATAGAATAGAATAGTAGAGTTGGAAGGGACTTTGGAAGTCTTCTAGTTCAACCTCCTGCTTAGGCAGGAAACCCTACACCACTTCAGACAAATGGTTATCCAATCTCTTCTTAAAAACTTGTGTTGAAGCATTTACAACTTCTGGAGGCAAGTTATACCATTGATTAATTGTTCTAACTGTTCTAAGTTGCTTCTATCCTTGATTAGTTTCCACCCATTGTTACTTGTTCTACCCTCAGGTATTTTGAAGAATAGTTTGACTCCCTCTTCTTTGTGACAACCCCTGAGATATCGGAACACTGATATCATGTCACCTCTAGTCCTTCTTTTCATAAGTCTAGACATATCCAGTTCCAGCAACCTTTGTATGTTTTATTCTCGAGTCCGCTAATCAACTTTGTTGGTCTTCTCTGCACTCTTTCTAAAGTCTCAACATCTTTTTTACATCATGGCGACCAAAATTGGATGCAGTATTCCCAGTGTGGCCTTACCGAGACATTATAAAGTGGTATTAATAGTTCATGTGATCTTGATTCTATCCCTCTGTTTATGCAGCTTAGAACTATGTTGGTTTTTTTGGCAGCTGCTGCACGCTGCTGGCTCATATTTAAGTGATTGTTCACTAGGACCCCAAGATCCCTCTCACAGTCACCACTATTGAGCAAGGAACACATATACTGTACCTGTGCATTTTGTTTTTATTGCCTAAATGTAGAACCTTACTTTTTTCGCCATGAAATTTCATTTTGTTAGATAGCACCCAATGTTCAAGTCTGTCAAGATCCTTCTGTATCTTTTGGTGTGTTGGCTATTCTTGCTAGCTTGGTCTGCAAATTTGATGAATTCCCCATCTATCTCCTTGTCTAAATCATTGATGAAGGAGAGAAAGACAGAGAGAAAGACAGAGAGAGAGAGAGAGAGATATGGTAGATATGTGATAAAGAGTAGATAGGTATGTAGGTAGATAATAGATAGATGATAGATAGATAGAGCAATAATTAATTATATTGCTGTTATTTTGTATTTTTAATGGTTCAGAGATTTTTTTAAGAGTTTAATCCTGTCTTTATTTTTTTTATAATTAACTCAAGATAGTGAACATACCAATACTTCTTCTGACTATTTTCTGTACCGAAACAACACTGTGAGCTGAGAGAGAATGACTGGCCCTAAGATATTCATCAAACCCCAAGAATGTGTACTAAATACCACTATCAGGAAACACATTAATCAAATGTCGCAGAAGTTGATAAGTGCCTCAAGTATTTGGGAATATTTTTCAATAATAGTCATGATCATAAAGAGTAGAAACACATGACCAGTCCAAAGGAGTTCCCCATCTAGCCTTCTGTTATCACGGTAGCATATCACTTGGAGGCTTTGGAAAATCCATAAACAGTTTTAATGGGTGAATAATAGAAAGAATCCTAACTTTTATTTTTGTGTGGAGCTTACAAAACAAAAATTAAACAGCAAGAGTCAGCTGGCAGGTAATCATCTACTTCTTTTTCCCTAAAAATAGTTAAGCAATGGATTATATTGTCATCAGAATTGCCAATTTATGTGTTAATCAGATTATTTTCAGAAGTAAAATTAATCATTTCATTAGATGAAATAATTTGTGTAATTGTGAAAATTTAGGAATAACAGTGTCTTTCTATCGGTCTGCCTGCCTATCTGCCAACCTGCATACTGCCTGCCCTCTGCCTGCCTGCCTGTAATTGTGAAGATTTAGGAATAACAATGTCTACCTGCCCGCCTGCCCGCCTGCCCGTCTATCTATCTATCTATCTATCTATCTATCTATCTATCTATCTATCTATCTATCTATCTATCTATCATCTATCCATCTATCTATCTATACCTATCTAGTCCTACTATTTTCAATCTACGGTAATACTAAAAAGAATTAGAACTAAAGTTTTGGAGATGGCAGTGAAGAGATTATCATATCATAAATATCTCATCAAAGTTTTTCAAGCTCACCGCTAAACATATTTAATGAATATCTAACTAAGAAAACAAATATTAAAATGTAATCAAGGATTTAGCTATTTAAACTAGATTATAGAAAAAGTTAAGAAAGCTGAGCTTATGTTGAAGAGAAGTCTTTTACAGAACTGTGATTAAGTGAATTTAAAAAAATAACTCAGTGTTTTATGGATATTTTGAGGACAGAGCCAAGTCACTTTAGCAAGATTGTTACCTCTCCATCTGCTTTACCAAGAACTTTTGGCATACTGCCATCATCTTATTTCCCATCAGCTAGCACTGCATTTTAAAACTTAACATCTAAGAAACACTTTCCTTTTAATAATTAGGATGCATCTTATGTAACTTTTCCCTTTTGCTATTTGGGTATGATGAGTTTTGAACAAAAACGTTCTGATGATTTTGAAAACTATTAATTAATTAATGATGATGTCTGCGATTTAACCCAAAGGTGCTTTTTTTGTTTTTTGTTTTTTTTTCAAAGAGGCAAATGGACTTTCTGGTTTTTCTTTGAAGATGTTTTGCTTCTCATCCATGAAGATTCGAAGGAAGGAAGGAAGGAAGGAAGGAAGGAAGGAAGGAAGGAAGGAAGGAAGGAAGGAAGGAAGGAAGGAAGGAAGGAAAGCACCTTTGGAACAACCATGACCTGGATGACTGAGAATCTCCATAAACCTCTGTGATTTAATGATAATATTCAGCTTTCTGGTTTGGGCCATAGATATAGACAAGTAATTCAAAATTAATAATTTATCTGACATATTTAGCCATTTGTTCTAAACTTGTATCATGGATATAAATATATCCTTTATTTATTTTATTATGTTATTTTATTTTCTGTTTATTGCTTCTATCAGTAATATTTTGTTAACTGAAGCATTCATTATTTAGATGGAATTTGTACAGAGGGTATTTTGCCTTCACTGTAAACTGGGAACAGTCTCACTCTTTTTCATGCTTTTGTTTCGGAGAAGATAGTATTTCCCTTTCAAGCCACACCTGCAATTTATCACAATAAATCAGATCATGCCCTATCTGAGCTCTTCTCTGACACTGGCAGCCCTTTTGCTGGTTCTAGTTAGAGTCAAGCAAGCTAAGCAATGGTAATTGCTTTTGATTGGTGAATCAACAGCATCCTCAATACCTACTTTGCTTCCTGTGGGTGTATTTGTTCCATCACTTTAATAGCCTTTTTCTACATCTTCCACTGCCAAATTTTCTTACTGTATGTCTTTCCAGGGATAATATTGTCATTGCTACTACAAAGTTTATTGTTCCCAGTCTAAGAGGAAGACACAAGGAAAGTCTACCAGCAGAAGGTCCATCTCTCTACAACCAGTCACTCTTCAACAGATTCATGTAGAATTCAAGCATATTCAAGGAAACATAAGAGTAGATTAAAAATAAATAAATAAAGCAAGCTAGATTAGTTCCATCTCATTGGCAAAACCAAAGCAAATAAACTTAATCTAAAATATGGATTAAAAAGAATTCCATCTCATATTGTACTGGGAGATAATTTGGCTAAGGTACAATTCGGAGAGCAAAGGAATAGCTTTTTAAATTATAATGTCTGATCAGCTTCCATTTTCTGTCAACTATCTCCGGGCTCTTAGCTTTGTTTTGTTGTTCTTTAAGAGGCCTTTCTTCCTCTATGGTCAGTCCAGGAAGGATCACAATTAGAATAAGCCTCAGAATAACCCCCAGTGAGGCACAAATGTGACTCAAAATATGAGCAGATAAATGAAACAGATTTGTCTGGCCTACAGTAGAAAGGACTGCAGCAGTGATTAAGAGAATGAGTCCCGGCTGTCCTTATGTAAAAAATGATTCAAAAAGTCAAATACTAATGATCACAGACGTGGTAGCTTCTGATGCAGAAATGCCTCCTATGGTAGCTTGGAGGAGCATACCAGAGGGAGAGAAAATACAGCTACAACATGCCTAATTTCTGAAGAAGAAGCCATGAAAATGGAGGTTAGTCACAGCACATCATTAGGAAAAGTCTAATAAAGAAGTCTCATGTTTTGCTCAACTTTGTCAGTATAAGCCAGATACTAAAGTAGGGTCCATAAAACAGATTAATTGTTCTTAAGAAATGACAAAGTCAAGGGGAATATTAAAGGTTCTGTTTCACTGGGGATGGGACCTATATATTTCACAAAAGCAATTAACCACTGAAGAAAGCTTATACCAATCCTAAAGATTCAAGTCGAAAAGTAATGCCTCGAGGCATATCAAATTCTTGATGGTAGCTTAACTACAGATCATCAGTAAGCTTCTTATCTCTCCACACCTTGGGGATACTTCAAAAGTTCCTTCAAGAATAACATGAACTGGGGGTCATATTTAGCACTTCTAAGGATTGTTCAAGATTCTGACCTTACCGGACCAAAAATAAATAAACCATAGCCACTCACACTGCAGGGAGTGTTTTATGAAAGCAAAGCAGTGGGACATGGCAAGTGTAACAACGCTGCAGAAATGCCAACTCATTCTGAATATTTATTTAAACCTGAAAACCCTTTCCTAATATCTCTTTCCCCTGTAGTATCTGTACGATGTTGCAGGAGAAGGTGGAACTTGATGATACAGTTGATCAATTAGCCAGGTCTTGTGGAATAACAACTACATTAGTGGTTGGTGGAGTATCTCGGGTTACATGGTACCCGAGGGGTACATGTATCTCGGGGTACATGGGTGTACAATTCTCTTTTTAAGTTAGGCTGTAAAATGACAAGGTTATTCCTTCATAATGGTCAATTTTCTTTAAAGCAAATAAGTAAAAGAATCTAATAAGCAAATTGCTCGAGATTTTGGTAGTGGTTTTGAGTTAGCATAATATTGTAGGCTGGTACAATTTTTCAGCAGCAAAACATGAAAAGAAAAAGAAACTGAATTTCAAAATCAAATGGAGTTATAGTGTATGACCCCCATGCATTTGATTACTATCAGATCTGGATTTATATCAATGCTGTATAGAAAAAAAGGCATAAATTGTGACTCAAATGCTGGGTCTTTGTTGGAAATATTTTGTAACTTTCTTGAATAGTAATCAGGGATTTTATTTTCTTTAACTTCTGAGGGATAACTAACCATATACATTGCAGTTACAGATATGTTTCTTATGGCAGGTTGTGAATCAGTTTTCCATAGCTGCCTTTAATATGACACTTCAAGGAATTTCTCCCCTCCTTTCCCCTACCTCCTTAGGTCTCAGACCCAAACTCTGAAACTTCAAAGAAATAGAATCTCCACAGCTTCAAAGTGTAATTGCTTGCTTTTAAGTCTAAATAATATGTGTTCTGTGAAATTAGTTTTTTTTTTTTACTGCACATAACTGTTGTTGGAGGAGCAAAGTGTTGTGAGGTGTGGAGGGCAGTTAATACACTTTTTTTAAAAAAAAATTCCAAGTGTTCTCACAGATTCAACAAGTTGGTAAATTCTAAACTGTAAAGCATGCTTACAGTTGGCTTTGCTTGGTGAAGGGCTGATCAGGGATAGAGTCAAACTGGATATTTCAGAGACCCTTGGCACCACGGGTGAAATCTATTTACCCTCCTTACCGGTTCGGAAGTGTACGCGCCACCCTTCTGAGCATGCACAGAGGGTAAAAATTGTGGGAAGTAATCATGACTGGACAGGTGGGCGGAGCCTCATGTAGCCATTGGTCCTGGTTCTCTGGACCACTGGCTGTCATCGCTACTGGTTTGGCTGAACCAGGAGCATTTCACCCCTGCTTGGCACCACATGCAACTGAGAAGAGATTCATATGCAGAGATGAGAGCATACTTTCAAAGATTTAACTGGGTTAGAATACTTCACTTCAGTGGTTCTCAACCTTTTCTTCAGCACAGACTCTCCTTTTAAATACCTTTTGTGGTCACAGACCAAGGCCATGAACCCCCAAGACTCAATTGAATTTTTAAATCATTACATTTCTTCAAGCCTTTGCAGACCTGCCTATGATGACATTGGAGCGGGGGCAGGTGTCTATAAACCACATGTTGAGAACCACTGCTTTAGATTTCATTTATTAAGATAAAAAGAATGTTGTTCTGACCTAGATGGATTGATAAAAGAAAGCTGGGAATTGTACACATCACTTAGAGTCTCAAAGTACATTTTGAACTTGCTAGTGCCAAATTCCCCCCTACTTGCCAGTAATTTTTCACAGCTTTACATAAGATTATTTATTTATTTATTTATTTATTTGTTTGTTTGTTTGTTTGTTTGTTTGTTTGTTTGTTTGTTTGTTTGATTTATATGCCACCCTTCTCCGGAGACTCAGGGTGGCTTACAATGAATTAAGCAATAGCCTTCATACTTTTGTATATACCTGCTTAGTAGGGCTTTCGCCCCCCCCCCCCAGCGGTGTTCTTTTTTATACAAAGTCAGCTTATTGCCCCCACAATCCAGGTCCTCATTTTACCTACCTCGAAAGGATGAAAGGATGAGTCAACCTTGAGCCTGGTGAGATTTGAATTTGCAGTAATTGCAGGCAGCTGGCAACTAAGTGCAGGCAGCTGGCAACTAAGTGCTACTTTAACACCACTTAGTCCACTGCGCCACCAGGCCACCAGTGCCCTTGGTTTCATCCATTCAGGTTTACATATGTGGAATGCCAATTCCACTCAAGATCCATAATATACAACCATAGATTATTTTTCTATTTCATAGCAAAGTTCTTTGGGAACATTTTATTTCAAATTCATACTTACACTGTCTAGATCTTATCATGATCTTACTGAAAAATATGTGTTAAAAGAAAAGAGTAAATCTTAAGGGAAGTTATCTCACAACACAATTATTATTACCAAAATATAAGCATTCTAGTAAAATTTAGTCTGTTCAGACTTTATGCAAGCTTCCTTAGCTCTTAATTTCACAGTCATTAGCATCTCCCAATGTATCTTCTTGTTTTTTTCTGTTTTCAGTAGAAAAAGAATATTACCATTGGAATAACAGATTTGCAAGAGACTGTTGCTCAGTCCTATTAATAATATAATATCAGTCTAAACCACACAGTAATTTTATTGACTCATGGGACATTAAGCATGACTTATTTAAAGACTTCATATTTTATTTCTTGAAGTTTTCTTTTGAAATCAGTTTTACTGCCTGGTTAAAATAATTCAACAAAAGATATGCTTTTTCCAGCTAAACAAATGCCACCATCAAATGACAATATGATTTGCATTACAAAGGAAAAGAGGAGGGAAAAAAGAGAATTTATATCAGTAAAACTTCTGTTTGTTTTATTTTAAATACATCATGTACTTTTTTTTTATTTCAGTGAAAGTTCAGCAAAAAAAAGTTACAATCTGATTGCAACTAACAGTGAAAGATAAAGTTATCAATGGCCACTAAACAACAATATGAATGAGGCATCTGTTGTCCTCTAGATTGTTTGAATTTTAACCAAGAAGTGTCAACCATCTTTGCTAATAATTAGGAAATGTCTGGAGGGGACTTTAAATAATGGGTGTATAAGTATTACTCACATGTCCTACTTACGGATTTTCCTTAAGCATTTGATTTATCTCTATGCAATGCAGAAGATCTAGAAAGTACAAGTAATTTGCTGATTTAGTAGTAATCTTCCTGAGTTGTACATTGTTTTTCAAAAACATTCTGATCCAAGAACACAAATGTTTTCACTTTATAATAGTAGTTTTTAGAAAAGTCCTAGATTCATCTACTTATCACCAATTTCCAAGCTAGCCAGAGATTGCTGTTTCCATAGCTTCTGTCTTTTTCCCACTTCATCATCTCAAAGTTCAGCCACAAGCCCTTTACTTAAGAGTATCCAAGTAGATACTGTCCCTATCCAGGAAATATGACTGACATCAGTCCAACTTTAATTGTATTTTCAATTGTCATATAGAAATTGCTTCAGAGATGGGTTAGATTGAAAATTCATATTCAACCGGCACTTCATTTTCATTTTAGTTATACAGTGTGAATCATGGATGCAGGAGCTATGTCTGTGAGTGATTAAGGACAAAGTAGTTGGCTTGTGATTTTGGAGGTTTTGGAGATTCTACTGTGTTACCCCCAAAATAAGACCCTGCCTTATATTTTTTGAATCCCAAAATAAGCACTTGGCCTTATTTTTGGGGAGGTATTATTATTTTGGGGCACATGGAACAAGATGGGGCTCTTCTTGCCATATTACCTGATTTCCAGCTCTGTCTCCCTAACCCTAACCAGAAGAAATTGGCGGGGCCTGGCTGCACATGTGTTTAAATATTTTCAGGGAGGGCTTATTTTCAGGGCGGACTTATTTTAGCACATGAGCTCAAAAGCCTGACTGGGCTTATTATCACAGGATGTCTTATTTTAGGGGAAACAGGGTATAGACAAAAATTTAATGCCCAAATTTCAAACATTTTTTTTAAAAAAATTGAATTTATCTATTTTATGTATTCATTTATGTGGAATAAAATTATTTACTTCCTGAAAGATGATACCAGAAATTTAAAAAGAGGATGATGAGGGGGGATAACAGTTGGCCAACATTCATCTCTTCTGTAGATATTTGTTTTTGTTAATCTGCTTACAATTCATTGGCCAAGTGCCAAGAAAGAGAACCTCTCAGAAGTTGGATATTTGTATTTGGGAAATTACAAACCACCAGAGAAGACTATAGTCCTGTATTATGCATATTATACATATTGTGTGATGAAACATATTATGTTATGGACTTTTTTTGTTAACCTGAATCTCATACAATATGGAGAGTGGCATTTATACATTGAAACGGCCCATGTAGAAATCCTATATTTGAAAAGAAAGAGAGTGGGAGAGAAGAAGCAGTCACTGGAAAACAAAACTAATACCATTTTTTTTAAAAAAAGAAAAAATAGTGCAAGAAGAAATTAACATGTACAATAAAATATTTTAAAGTACAGCATTAAAAAAACCCTGTGTTTTATATTAAACTATGGGCCCTTTGGCACCTCATTATATTGAAATTCATGTTAATTCAGTATTAGCTAAACACATTTATTCTTGTAAGTTTTCCTTTTTTCCTAAAAATGGGAAACATTTTTGGACTGGAAGCTCTCATGAATAATGCCTCTGATCCCTTCTCCTCTCTGAAACCCCACAGTGCTTGACATGCTATTGAAGTGCATCTAGTTTAAAGCAAAAACAGGAAGAGATTCTCATCTTCCTCTTCCCTGATGTCAGCAGGTCTAAGCAAACACACCAGCTGTCCACAGAATAAATGGAAATAGTGGGGAAGGTACCGTATATTATCACATCCTCGCCTAAGGAACCAATGGACCAATTTAGCACATATTTTCACATATTTTCAGAATAAGCATTGCTATTTCCTGACACTTGGGAAACTATAGTGCAATCAGACTGTAGATAATCCAGATGGATGTGTCTAGTTCTTGAACCTAGTTTATTTTAATTTGTTGCCCACTTTACTGCAAAAGAAATCAGAATTTGTTCCTTATCCATGATCTTCAGGAACAAGAGCCCATTTATTTTTAAAACATGAGCAGAAAACAAAAGATTGATTTCTTTAGTCTGTGAAAAAAAAGAGTGATCATTGGTTAAAATGTGTAACAGCAAACCTTCACAAGGAAAATTAGTGCTGCAAACAGAACACCGTTGTTATTGCTTTTTTAAAAAAAAAAACCTTGTTGATTTGTCCATTATTTTAGTAGATAAAAACATTTGAAATGGAGATAGGATTTTGTTCTCCATGTGCAGATCCTTCTATTTTACCTAGAATATGATAACCATGTTATTTTTTAGACAACTCAAAATTAATTATTGAAAGGAATGAAATTACAGATGTTTCCGTGCAAAAATGACACAGGTTGATGTTCCTGGCAACTTGGTATCCCTCCCTCCTCCACAGACTTCACAGGCTATTATGGGTAATGGCACCTTTATCTTCAGAATTGTCTACATTAGGAATGTTGCAATATATTGTCTTTGGAAGTTTAAAGTTCTTGGAGCAAATAAACACAGAATATTAAGATGACCAGTCTTGGGAAGGAACCCCAATGAACAACTCTTAATTATTTCTAATGTTTACTGTTTCTTTAAATAGGGAGAGAAACATCAGGCATCTGCAGGGTAAGTTTTTGCATTGATGGCCACTGGGTGCCGCTGTTTTGCTTCAGAGAAGAACCTTTGAAATATTATTTTTGTGGCATTAATATGTTTTGATGGCTATAACATGAATCTCATAGCTGCATTACGTTTGCATCTTTAAGAATACCTAGTTACAAAGACCAGTTCATACTTTTCTCAAGGAGGTATATTACTTTTATATGGAATTGTGCATTTATAGGTGCAGAGATAACATACTGTATATATTTTCAATACAACGTTGACATGGATTGAATATGTGTTATTATTCCAAGGCATGTTAAATTCAAAATTATCAGTTTGTAATCCTTAATTCTGTTGTCAAAGTACTTGGCTGCAAACCCATTGGAATTTTATTCAGACAATCACTTGCAAAAATAGACCACTTTCACTCTGTATGTATGTGGTTAATTTGCAACTCTCAATTTCCCCGTCCAGTTATATAAATTTAAACATGGAGAGTGTATATGACAGAACATGTCTGGTATTTCTGTGGTTAATGTTTGCTATATGTTGGCATGCATGCCAGGGAAAAGAATGTAAATCAGAACAGTGTAGCAATTTTAAAACAAAATCTAACATTCATTGGATAAAAATGAAAGACATTACTAAACTGGCATTCTGTTCTATCATAATATCTTTCTCAGGAGATAAATAGAATTATAAAAAGAATTATTAAAGCTGGTATATATTTGTACTTTATCTTATCACAATTTGTCTTCTCATATCTTTAAACACATCCAAATCAGGGTGAAATGTAAAATTTGTTATTACCGGTTCTGTGGGCATGGCTTGGTGGTGAGGGGGTAATGTGACTGGGTGGCATGGCCAACTTTTTTTTTTAACTTTTCAAAGCATTTTTTCTAATGCTTTGGAAAGTCTCTGCCGCTCAGGCAACTCAGCTGGGATCATCAGAGACTTTTCAGAGCATTTTTTTAACCACTTCTTCGGCCAAGAGGTTGCAGAAAAAAATGCTTTGAAAAGCCTCTGATGATCCCAGCTAAGCTGTGTGATCATCAGAGGTTTTTTCTTTTACTTTTAAAAGCATTTTTTCGTTGGAAGAGGTTGTAGAAAAAATGCTTTTAAAAGTATCGGTTGGGGGCTTGGCTGTGCTCTGATATATATATATATATATATATATATATATATATATATATATATATATATATATATATATATATATATATATATATATATATATATATATCTCTCTCTCTACCCTACAATATAGGTAGACTTTAACATGACCACAATTGAGTGACACATTTTATAGCCTTTCTTGCCACATTTGTTAAATGAATCACTGCTGTTGTCAAGTTAGTAACACAGCTATTAAGTAAATCTGGTTTACCCATTGTCTCAGCTTGTCAGAAACTAAGACAGAAGGTTGCAAAAGGTCATGTATCCAGGCACATTTCAATTGTCATAAATATGGGTCAGTTGCCAAGCATCTGAATTTTGATCACATGACCATGGGGATGCCGCAATGGTCATAAATATAAAAAATTGTTATTGGTTACTTTTTTCAGTGCCTTTGTAATAGCTAAAATGTTCGCTAAACAAATTGTTGTAAGTCAAGGACCACCTGAACTGCATTTTTTTTCCCTTTGAGGTACTATTTTTGAGATTATTTTCCTGCTACAATATGGCAAAAGGAATTGGTATGAAGTTTTGTTCTGGTTTTTATTTTCCCTTGTTAATCTCTTAGCATCACTCTGCAGTCCCCTGGACATGCTCGCTAACCTTAAAAAAGACCATAAGAGGAGTAATAGTGTCTTCTCTGTCACTGAAGAAGAAGCAGCTTTGGACCAATGGAGAATTTCAGTGAAAAAGAAGAGTCCATAATATTCTTCCACTTTACGGTTTTATAACTGAAATACATATTAGGAAAAAAAAAATATCTCCAAAATGTTTTGCTGTATTTTAAAGTGGTTTCTTCTCTCTCAAATGAATAGTGAGTGAGTGAAAGAAAATGCAAAAGACTATTTCAGCATAGAGATTAATTCTGAATCACTGAAAATGCAACTTTAAAGAATCGTTCAGACTGTCATGTTAGGAAGAAAGGAGATTGCCTCTCTTAATGTACTTTTTTTTCATACTATGCATCAATTTGTACTTTTTTGTCACATTCCTCTTTCTTGGTTTTCTTTTTATTATCGGAAAGCTTCAAAGGGTGTATAATGTTTTGTGGTAAGTTCTTGATTTCTTTTTTCTGCATTTCCTCAAAGAGAGAGGGAAGGTGAAGAGGTGCAGCGATTAGAACTCTACCCAATAATTCCAGAATCACTTCATAGATGTTTAATAATCTCTTCATATTTAATTCACAAATATTTTTGAATAGGAGTCTCACCAGTGATGGGTCACCCTGGTTCTATAGAACTGGTAGTAAAACCAGTGGAAGGCCCTGCCCACCGATTCCAACATCACCAAAATGCTTCTGTGCATGTGCAGAAGAGTGTGTGTGCATGCGAGTGAAGCGAGCACTCCCGCACGGCCTTGTTGCGAATTGGTAGTAAAGGTAAGTAGAATCCACCCCTGAGTCTTACCTAGCATTCTGTAGAAACTGGAGAGATGCTTCGGAACTGGTGACCAAAAGGGAACTACAAGGAAACACAAACAGGGGACTTTTAAGAGGAAAAATGTAAATTTCTGGAGCAAATCAAGGGAAACTGTTTAGCAAATTGGGCAGTTTTCTTTGTTTTCTTTGGCTGAATGTATTGCTTTTTTTCCCCATGAAGAAAAGCCTTCCACCTGCAGCTACAAGTGACCAGTGAGTGGGTGGAATCAAATTCCTCAGTCAACAGCTTCGTTTAATCCAATACACTTTATACAGAAGAAACACAATTGAGAGATTGTGACTAGAATCAGTAACAAATAGGCAAGCAGGAACAGGGGAGTTTTGCAAGAGTGTTTAGTGATGAGGGAGCCAACTAAGGTCCCACTTATAGGGACTAGACATCAAACTGAGCTTAGTTATTGTATGGAGAATTCAGAAACCGTAGAGACTGTCTGTTAGGTCAACCTGTTTCTAAAGAAGAAAAATAGCAAAATTATTAATAATAACTATGATCAAGATAGAGAGCCAGCAGGGAAAATGATGTTTTCCAGCTTATTGCACAGAGTACCAAATGTACAACTTTCTGCCTGTTGGGCATAAATTGAGGGTTGTACTTGGTGCAATGAGCTTCTGACTTTCAGGGAACAAAGTGGTTAAGCTTCAGATGCTCAGAAAGGCAGAGAGGTTTGTAGACAGGACCTTCAAGGATGATATAACTTTATTCCATTGCCAAGATAATAGCTTCCTTGCTGTCAAAGAGATTGAGGGTCTTCAGGAAGCAGGACTTCACTTTGAGAATAAAGGAGATGAGCCCCTAAGGGAGACTTAATCATAAAACCATAGAGTTGGAAGAGATTACAGAGGTTATTTAGGCTAACCTGCTTCTCAGTGTAGGTCTACTGTAGTGTCTGAGACTGATAATCAGCAACTGAGAACTCACTACATCATGTGACAACTTGTTGCAGTAGCTGACAATTAATATACTCAGAAAATTCCTCCTGATAGGTCTATAGTTATAATCCATGGGTTCTGTAGTTTCAAACCTATAGGTTTTAGTCTGTGGCAATAAAAAATGAATGCCTTCCCTCAATGCTGTGACAACCCTTCAGATTTTGAAGATTCCTATTACGCCTCCACTTATACATTTTGAGAGTAAACATGAGCAGATCTTTTAACTGTTCCTGATATGGCTTAGTTTCCAGACCCTTTACCTATTTTAGCAGTCTGCCTCTGACCTGATTCTAGTTTTGAACAATGGTACTCAGAACTTGACGTTGTATATCCAGTGGAATCTGACCAGGATGGAGTAGTGTGGAATCAATACTTCCAGTAACTCTCTGTTCTTGTTAAAGCATCCCAAAATTACACGTGACTTTTTAGTAGCTCTATCATATTACAGGTAGTCCTTAAACTTACAACAGTTCATTTAGTGACCGTTCAAAGTTACAACAGCTTAAACAGTGATTTATGATCATTTTTCATACTTATGATCATTGCAGCAGCCCCATGGTCAAAAGTCAGATGTTTAGTGCCTGGTTCATATTTATGACAGTTTCAGTCTCCAAGAGACATGTCTTCATCTTTTGCGACCTAATCTATTGAAGAGAAGGACCTGATAGCAGGTCCTGAGACATGATAGCAGTGTTCCAATATTTGAGGGACTGCCACAGAGAGGAGAGGCTATTTTCTAAGGAACCTGAGGGCCAGACAAGGAATAATGGATGGAAACTGATCAAGGAGAGATTCAACTTGGAAATAAGGACAAATTTTCTGACAGTGAGAACAATCAACCAATGGAACAGCTTGCCATCAGAAGTTGAGGGAGCTTCATCACTAGAGGTTTTCAAGAAGAGATTGGACTGCCATTTATCAGAAATGGTGTAGTGTCTCTTGTTGGATGGGGTTTGGACTGGATGAGTAATGAAATCTAAAATTTGTTACTACTGGTTCTGTGGGCATGGCTTGGTGGGGGGGTAATGTAACTGGGTGGGCGTGGCCATTTTTTAAACTTTTAAAACCATTTCTTCTATACCCTCTTCAGTGAAGAGGTTGTAAAAAATGCTTTCAAAGGGCTCTGATGATCCCAGCTGAGGTGCCTGATTAGCAGAGGCTTTTTTCCTTTTAAATGCCTCTGATGATCAGGCAACTCAGCTTAGATCGTCAGAGGTATTTAAAAGAAAAAAAAAGCTTTTTTTCTTTTAAATGCCTCTGAGGATCCCAGCTGAGTTGCCTGATCGGCAGAGGCTTTTTTTCTTTTAAATGCCTCTGACAATCAGCTTGGATCGTCAGAGGCATTTAAAAGAAAAAAAGCCTCTGCCGATCAGGCAACTCAGCTGGGATCGTCAGAGGCTTTTAAAAGCATTTTTCTACAACCTCTAAATGCTTTTAAAAGCCTTTGAGGATCCCAGCTGAGCCGCGCGATCATCAGAAGCTTATTTTTTTTACTTTTAAAAGCATTTTTTTTCGGCCAGAGAGGTTGTAGAAAAAATGCTTTTAAAAGTAAAAAAGAAAAAAGCCTCTGATGATTGTGTGGCTCAGCTGGGTATGGGGAGGGGCAGGGATTTTTGCTACTGCTTCTCCGAACCACCCACCTCCATCGCTACTGGAGTGGCCAATCCGGTCCGAACCAGGAGCAACTTGGACTGGAAGACCTACAAGGTCCCTTCCAACTCTGTTAATGACCTTCTGACAAGTAAAGTGTCACTTAACAGCCGTGATATTAATTTAACAACTGCAGTGTTTCACTTAACAATTGTGGCAAGAAAGGTTGTAAAATGGGGCAAAACTCACTTAACAACTGTCTCATTTAGCAACAGCAATTGTGGGCTCAATTATGGTCATAAATTGGCTACCTGTATTGGTTCATGTTTCACTTGTGGTTCACAATCAGATTATTTTTAAGGTATTACTGACAGCCTTTCTCATCTTTGTGTCTTACATTTTTCCTACCCAGACGCAAAACTTTAACATTTTCTCTGTTAAATTTCATCTTATTATTTTCTACTCACTGCTTAAACCTGTCTATTTTTTCAATATTTTTTTCTTTCCAGCTTCAGGTCATCTTTTGACTTTTTAACTCTCTGGCCCATGTTGTTAATAAAAATGTTGAATGTTGTTGAATGGAAACATGTTCTTTCCAAACTGAAGTATAATAATTAATGAGTACCTTTGAGTGTGGGTGGACATGCAATTTAAACTGAGACCATCTCACAGCGGCAGCACATAGCCTATATTTTGTCATTTTTATGGCAGAAAATATCAGAAGGCACTCTTCGAAAGGCTTAGAGGTCCAATTACGCAGTCTCTGATCTGATATTTGAACGTCTTATATTTTGAAGCTCTATCAAAGAAGAAAAAGTTAGATGACAATTTGTTTGTGAAGAATTGGTCCTGACCCCTGTTATTTATAGTATGCTTATCCAACTGCTCACACATATACTGTCTAATAATCCATTCAAAGACCTTGCCCAGTATAGACATCAAGCTGAAAGGTCTACATTTTTCCAGTTCCTTCTTCTTTAGATTGTTGAAGATGGGGATCACATTTTTGCAATCTTTTGAGACCACACCAACACCCCCCTACCAAAATCAGAGACTGTAATCACCTTCAATAGTTACATTGGTACTCTGGGAGGTAATCCATATGATCCTGAAGTCTTTACTTTATAAGCAGTATCTTCTGTTGATGTCAGTGAAAGCAAAATGCTTTACAACAAGGGTGTCAAACTTTATTTGGGCCGGATCTAGCTTGTGGGGTGCTTACATCTGTTCCACAGGGCTGCCCTGGAAACAGTGAAGGACCAGCCCATGGTGCCTCATCTTGGCCTTTCCAAGCTCCATTTTCATTGGCAGTGTGCTGGAGCACGTCATCGCAGCCAAAAATGGAGATTGGGAGGGCCACCCTCGCCCCTCCTGAGCTCCATTTTTGCTGGAAAAGTGCTGCAGGTGACCGTCACAGCACAAAACAGAGCTTGGAAGGGCTTCCCGCACCCCTCCCAAGCTCTGTTTTCACTGGCAGAATTGTGTGCAGAAGCTGTCACAGCACAAAATAGAGCTTGGGAGGCAGCCCATGTCCCTTTTTGGTCATGGAGCTCCATTTTTGGGGCATGGAACTCCATTTTTGATAGCAGACTGTTAGCAAAGCAAACTACTAGTAAATGTTTCCCCCTTTGTATTTGAGCATCCAAGAAGGGACAGGAAAGGAGAAACAGAAAGAGGAAAGACAAAGAAAAAGAAGGAAAATGGGAAGAGAGCAAGGAAGGAAAAAGAAGGAAAGAGGGGAAGGAAGAAGAAAGAAAGGAGAATGAAGAGGGAAGGCAAAACAAGAAAAGGGAGGGAGGGAGGGAGGGAGGAAGGGAGGAAGGAAAGAAGGAAGGAAGGAAGGAAGGAAGGAAGGAAGGAAGGAAGGAAGGAAGGAAGGAAGGAAGGAAGGGGATTATAATGAGAGGAAGGGAGGATGTGTGGGAAGTTCTACTTCAGCACTAGCAGCCCTGCTGCCCTTTTGCCATCTCGTGTCCCGCTCTTGACCTCTCCTGGTGGTCTCACATCCTATTGCTGCAGATGCGTTGGTTACAAAGCCGGGTCTTGTCATGTGCAGAGAGAGTGGACCCCCTGTATGCACCATGGCCAAAGAGAATGAGCATCATCCTTGAGGAGGTAAGTGCAGCTGACCATCTCCTAGGAGAAGTGGGGCTGGGCTGGGCTGGGCTGGGCTGTGAGGTCCCAGTGCCCTGGGAGCTCAAGGGCTAGGTTGGGCACTTGCCCTCCACTGCTTAGGGCTCTGGACAGCCTGTGCCACCATCCAGGGGTCTTCAACGTGGTCTGAAAGGGACTGCGAGGCTCCTGTGGAGGACAAGGTTTTGGTGCTCTCCCTGGTCTTGCCTTCCTCTACTGGAGACAATGGATCCCCCCAGCTGCATCTGGGCCACCACAGGTGTCCCCGACCCAATCGACATTGAGCTGAACACACCCATACTGGCCATGCCCATACCAGCTCCCCAAGGTAAAAGACAATCCTGATGCAGGATTTTCCTCAATGAAATCCAGTTTCCTTGCTCTACAATGATGGCCTTCAGCCTAATGCAACAGAGCTTCATTTGTTCATTTGTTCTTTTTCATAGCAAACAGTAACTGACCTGGTATTTTTATTCAATATAGCCTAAGGTATCTTTTGCTAGAACCAATAATTATGTATGAAACTCAAATCAGTTGTCACAAAATTACTTGACTTTGTAGGGAGTTATTTGTACTACCTTAAATATTATTTCAATCTGAAATACTATTTTCCACCACTCCTTTCTATGAAACCCCCTAAATTTGTTGACACAAACTTAGCATTGAATGGCGTGTAACTTCTCTAGTTTTGGGTCTCTCCACTATTATTTCACTGGGGATCCAAACAGCATGATGGAGATTTGTCACTATTTTGCTCAGTATGTAATTCTTTTTGTTTTGGTTTAAATCTGTCTGCTTAAATTAATAATATTTTTTTTTAACTTACTAGTACGTACAATGTCTGAATCCTCAAGGAGCTAATTGTCTGGCACCTAATCTCTATCATCTCTTTCTACATCTATCTCCTTAGAAATATCCATCCATCCATCCATCCATCTATCCATCCATCCATCCATCCATCCATCCATCCATCCATCCATATATATCCAGGTTTTGAGTTGGGAAATATGTAATATGAAGAACAACTGTTATATAATATATCCAAAGAAGTACAAATTAATGCTTGCCAGAATAGATATAAATTAAATATCAAATTCATAAAATTACCATATTTTTCAGAGTATAAGACAGACCTCCCCCCCCCCCAAAAGGAGGTGAAAATTTAGGTGTGTCTTATATACCAAATGTAGCCTTGCCAACACACTGGCCCCCACCCTTTGGCCTCTGCCTCCCAGCAGTTTACCTCCTTGAAGCAAGCAGCAAGAAGAAACAGTTCGTTTCAGCTTCAGTACAGCCTAATTAGCACAAGTTGATTGGATCAGCCTCCTGACTCTCAGCTGTTTTGCACAGGCCTCTGCTGCTTGCTGCGAGGAGGTAAATTGCTGGGAGCAGATTTCTTTTCTTGTGCTAATCAAGCTATGCTGAAAAAAAAATGAAAGTAAAGCAGGCTATTTGCTGTTTGCTGCAACAAAGCAAAATTGCTGGGAGGTAGAGGTAGAGGTAGAGGCAGAGGCAGATTTCTTTTTCTTGTTTTCCTCACCAAAAAAGGTAGGTGCGTCTTATATTCTGGAGCGTCTCATACTCTGAAAAATATGGTAGGCTAGTCTCCAATAGTGGTGCTTCTACGAAAAGATGCAATTAGGTGGCAGGATTGGAATGAGACTTCTCTCTGAGATGTCACAGCAACACTCCCATCTTGTATGTAACATCCTGAAGTTATTTTATTTTTCCATCAGAGCTGTAGACTGCACCACCAGCTACAGCTCTTTTTGCCAAGATCATGGACTATAAAGAGAAGTGGAAAAGAACTTATTTTTCAGAAGGACTATTTAAACAGTTGTGCCCCTTTGTCTAATATGGCAGACTGCAAAACTTGGTAATGTGGAATCCGGTGCTCACAATGTAATAAGACTTGAGTATTCGAGAATAAATTCATTACAAGACTTAAATGGAATTCATCATTATGCCTTCATTCTTACGCTGATATTTAGAACACAATAGAAATTGCGGAAATTGGTGCTTAAGTTGGAATTTTGGAAATTGGTGCTTAAGATAGAATTCACAAGAATAGTAGATAAGATTTTTGAAGTGTCTTATTTTATTATACTCTTATATTCTGTTTCTACCTAGTTGATTATTGCGTTGTTTAAGATAGCAACCTGGAGATTCTTCTTTCTTTGGCACCAATTGCCTAAGTATGAAAAGACCATTCAATTTCTTCTTATCTCTCTGGAAATTCAATAGTGAAGAGGCATTAAAAGTTGAATGGAATTTTGAACTCCTCAGTTTACAGCAAGCTGGAGTCCACTAACAGGAATGATTACAGACACATCTTGGCTTTTATGTTTACAGCATACCAGAGAGCACAAAAGGAGTATCTTGCTTAGTGCTGCCTATCTTCTTTCACATGAATTGACCAACAAAATAAAATGGTTAGATTTCAAGTAACTGATGAACTACCATAAGAAAATTTCAAAGATGGATGTGACCCAGGGCAATTCTAGCTGACCTAGCTACAGGGAAACCTGGAAAGCACTTTAGACATGAAAACTGTTCCTTTCCTTTCTTTTTTAAGAGAAAAGGAAAGAAAGAAAGAAAGGAAGGAAGGAAGGAAGGAAGGAAGGAAGGAAGGAAGGAAGGAAGGAAGGAAGGATTTTTTTGAGATGCTATAAGTTCCATTTTTTCCTTCTTTATTAAGAGGTTCTTCATCTGAAAAATAAAATATATATATACAATTAGAAGTTAAATTAGAATAAACCCTCCACAAATTTGGATGGGGCAAGAGACTTGAAAAGAAAATACACTTCTAAACATCAGTCTATAAACAATCTCAGGTCTCTGCGAAGTTGTACAAATTGGACATTTTAATACACATAATTTTAATACACATAATTACGAAGATTAAAAAATGAGGCGTAAGATAAATGATAAATAACTGTGGGAATGAGTTTTTAACATGTTAATTGTGGCAGGAGAGTCCTATATAATATACCAGGCCAGTGACTTTCAATTAAAATCAGAATACACAGAAAGACTCTAACATATAATGGAATGTATACAAAATATTTCATCATATAATTAGGCATTGCTCTCGAAATTCCTTTTCTAGAACAAAAATGCCTGTAAAAGTTATCAAGTAGCAATTAGAATACTGAATCCAAGCTATATACATGTTATTTAGAGCCTATTGGACAGGATATTAATCATGCACATGGATATTTATCAATTTTACTATGTATGAGACTGTGGCTTTCTTCAATATCTTTTCAAAACCATAAATGATTATCAAATAATATGCATAACTCTCCACACATTTCTAGCAAGCAGATCTATTAAATAGCTCTGTTAAAGCAAGATGGAACAAGAACAATGAATTGCAATATTACATAGTATTGTACTAGTTTGATATCAAACAAGAAAGAACTGACTGAATGAATTCTGCCTCTGTGTTACATGGTATGCCATGAATATACGCTAGGCACGAAGGATCCAGAATAAACTTTCTACATTTCATTTACTGATGATTCAGATTTTTGTTTTGCTGAAATATAGTATGTATTTCTTTTTCTGGAGCTGCAAATATATTTCCACCTAATAAAACATAAGCTCCCCTGAATTCAAAATAATTAGTTTGGTGCTTGTCTTTCTCTCAGTGTGTCTCTCTGTGTGTGTGTGTCTTTCTCTCTGTGTGTAAAGGATGGTGCTGGTAGTATTAAAAACAGCAAGGAGAATAGATCCAAAGAGATGCTCAACAATCCTAAAAGATATAGATTGCTATCAAGCTGCATGTATGTTGTACTTTGTTTACAAGCTTCTCTAAGATAACAGTTTGGATTAATTCAATTAAACGAGAGTATAAAAATATCTTTCTCAAGCCAAATTCTGCTAGAAAAAGCAGCTTCTCCCATAAGTAGATGTGCAAATAGGCAAACCCCAGTGCAATCTACCTTGCCTGAGGCTGTTGTTCAGAGTGCCTCCAAGTGCTAGGGAGAATAATGGGTTGTCAGAGGTCAGTTGATGTTGAAATGCATTATGTATACTCATGCCTCCAGCACAATCATAAGAAATCTCTTATGGTTACAGAAATATTTCATGGGAATTTAGATAGCATGCTTAATTTCCAAAATGAAAGTTCTAGAATTCAAGATTGTCGTGCAGTCAAACCATCTGACCTGGAAACCGTTATTCCTAATATCAGAGATACATGGACTGAGTGGTATGCTGGAGGAAAATATACATTCAAAGTTCATGTCTGTTTATATAGAGGTATATTCTATTTTTCACTGAGTCGAAGGAATGTTTAAATTTAAAAAATGAACACAGACAGCAGTTTCATCTTTTTCTCAAAAGTATCATTGTTCCAATGCTGCTTTAGTCTCTCTCTATATATTTATATAGTAAAGTATTGATTTCCAATCATCTCCTAACCCAAACATCATGGATTTCTCCATTAGTTTCCTCTGAGAAAAATAGTTGTAGAGAAGAGAGAAAGGAACATAAGGAGTCAGAAGGGAATCAAACGTGTCTGAATCTGTTCATCAAATCTGCAGCTGAAGGAACTTGAAATGTAAAATTCATCTGAAAACGTATATATGGAAACTATGAATAAGTCCATAAGAGGAAAAAGGAAAGAAAAGTTGGATTTTGGATTTGAAAACATACTTTTTCTTTAGAGGAAAATGAAGATGTTATTAACTGCTTGAACTACTCAACAGCATAAAATAAACATTCAGGAGATAAGAT
This sequence comes from Masticophis lateralis, assembly GCA_030761175.1. Taxonomy (NCBI): domain Eukaryota; kingdom Metazoa; phylum Chordata; class Lepidosauria; order Squamata; family Colubridae; genus Masticophis; species Masticophis lateralis. The sequence goes on from JAUDYJ010000002.1 coordinate 104,793,887, forward strand.
GGAAATAAGTGGGAAAGGTGTGTTCCATGAGATAAATATAACGATTGATTGATTGATTGATTGAACTTACAGTATATGCTGCCCATATACTGTGGTGGTTTTCTACTGGTTCACCCCAGTTCGGGTGAACTGGTAATTGTGGCAGTGGAAAGCTCCGCCCACCTGCCTAGACATCATCACAGATGCTCAGAGCATGCCCAGAAGCACCATAAGTGAGTGAAGTGAGCACGCACCCGCGAGTGCTCCCAGTTCTAAACTGGTAGCAAAGGTAAGAGGAACCCACTACTGCTGCCCAGGTTGCCCAGGGCCAACCTCTTGAATTAAAAAGGAAGACTAAAAGAAAGAAGGCTCTTGTTCCCCTGTCTTTGTTTTTTCACCCTATTATACAGCTTTATAAATTTCAGAATTTGCAGATAGTATATAGCATAAAATGTAAAAAGTGCTGAAACCTTTCAGGTTTCCAAACTGAAGATCTGAGTGGGAGCAATTTTCCTAAGCAATAAGAATATGAATCCATATTTTATTGGCCTAGATCAAACAACAAATCCTAAATTAACATATAGGATATGTAAAAGTTCAGTACAGCTGCATACTTTTTTGCCACCTCTATCTCTTTTCTTTGCATAAATATGTGAACCGCCACAGTTACATGTACATTTTTACTGGGAAGCAGAAGCTAATACACAAAGTACATTTTGATGCTTTAAGATGGAAACAAACATACTAGACCAGTGGTGGGCCTCAAATAATTAAATAACCGGTTCTCTTCTCTAATGACTGGCTGGGTAGGTGTGGCTGGGTGGTCAAGTGACTAAGTGGGTGTGGCCAACTTGATGTCACTCACATCGAGAGGCACTTAGCCTCACCCGGCCTCTTATGACTATGGGGATGCTGCAATGGTTGTAAGTGTGAAAAACAGTCATAAATCACATTTCTTTCAGTGCCATTGTAACTTTGGTCGCTAAATGAACTGTTGTAAATCAAGGATTATCTGTACAGAAATACAAAAAGCTTCTTTGCTTGTAAAAAGCTGTCCTAAATACCAGTCATTCGATTAGAAATGGGGAATACACATTGAAGATCAATGAGTCACAGCGTCATGGAAAGCTAAACCATTCTGTCTGAATACCTTCCTTTTCCTCAGCAATTCCTGCAACCCAGAGTTACAAATCAGGCAGGGTGCCAGAGCACATTGAGGAATTAAAATAGTTAAAATACAGCCAACTCTTGCTCATAAAGTGAAACTCTTTAGCAGAGAGGTCATTTAAACTCTCCAGAAAGTAGGTGGGCATATTTGGGCTACAAAGAGACAAATTAACATTTCGAGTGAGGGCTAATCCCATTCTGTCTTTGGTCAACCCTTGCTACAGTGAATTTTTGCCTATGAATGTAGCTCTCTATTTCTTTATCTCTTAAGAGGTAACATCTGTTGTGAGCTATTAAGGAAGGTGGGTGATGCTTTCTTCTCTAAGAAAACATGTTTCTCCATTTCTAATCCAGGAAAATATATTCTTCCTTTTTAATATTTCTCAAAATATTTCATTCTTCTAAGAGAAGGGTGGGTGCTAACTTTCTACAATTGGTGCCATGTTACTATGCCATATTATCATGAGAGTGAACTATAACAAATTGGAAGGAAGATCTATTTATTATTAGTGAGCAATCATGTAGCTTGGCCACTCTGAAGCAATGCAAGACACTCCTGTCCCAAAGGTGCTTTTTCAAGTGGCAACTGGACTTTCTGGAAACCAAGAAAGTCCAATTGCCTCTTGAAAAAAGCACCTTTGGGACAACCATGACCTGGATGACTGAAGAATCCCCAAATAAGACAAGTTTTTATTTTGATCTTAAGTTATCTAAAATTTAAATTTTGACTCTATTTTCTTCAGGTAGTCTACATGCTATAACATTTAATAGATGCTGCATATATGAAGGTTTTATGGGTTTTATATTGTGGGTTTTTAATGCTGTAAACTGTCTGGGGTCACTATGTGTGATTGTGTGGCCATATAAATTTGTTAAATAAATAAATAAATAAATAAATAAATAAATAAATAAATAAATAAATAAATAAATAAATAAATAAATAAATAAATAAATAAATAAATAAATAAATCAGTCAGTCAGTCAGTCAGTCAGTCAGTCAGTCAGTCAGTCAGTCAGTCAGTCAGTCAGTCAGTCAGTCAGTCAGTCTTCTGCATGGCATCTGAACAGGAAATATTTAATTAGGATCACAATACATTTTATTTCAGTGTTGAATTGTTTTTATGGAAGTTTCCAGCTCTTTTTATTAAAGGCCATCCAGACTCACATCAGTAAACAATTTACAAATATTGGTAATAAATAAAAATAAATAAAATTGGTTTCTAGATTTGACTTACTTGGAAACCACTAATTACAATTCCAAAACTGCATGCATCATAAAGGTTGGTTAATTGCTATTATTGCACCAATTTTACAGAATGTGGGATGAATTAGCCTCAAAGGATTCTTACTGGTATAAAACTGGATTAGGCAATAGTCTGCATAACTGGGGATCCTATAGGAAAGGAAATATCAATTAGCAAATAACAAATTTATAAGTACCTCCATGATTTATTACAAGAGAATATTACCGTTCTTGCAAGCAGCCAAAGTAGGACCTCCATAATAAATCAGTAGGATTGTTTCTATTGAAAAAATGCCTAATCTTAGATATAATGCATGATCTGGAATAAGACACAGTCTAATTTATTCAGGCTAGCCTGAATCAACAATTAAGTAAATAATTACATACTTTTAGATCTGGCACAGGGGTGAAATGCTACTAGTTCAGGCCAGTTCACCCGAACTGGTAGTATAAAATGCTACCGGTTCACTGAACTGGTAGTAAAAAAATGTAAAAAGAAATTTCTGACAATCAGCTGAGTGACACGCGATCTTTTTTTTCTTTTTTCTTTTTAAGCATTATTTTACTACCGGTTGTCTGGAACTGGTAGTTTAAAATGCTTTAAAAATTAAAAAAGAAAAGTTCTGATGATCGTGCATCGCTCAGCTGATTGTCTGAACTTTTTTGTTACTTATTAAGCATTTTTTTATTACCAGTTTGGGTGAATAGGTAGTAAAAAAAATGCTTTAAAAAGTTAAAAAAAAGACTCCCAAGATCACAGCTGTGCCATGTGATCATCAGAACCTTTTTTAAAAAACTTTTTAAGCATTTTTTTACTACCGGTTCAGGTGAATAGGTAAAAAAACACTTTAAAAAAGTAAAAAAAAAAGGTTCTGATGATCATGTGGCACATCTGTGATCTTGGGAACTTTTTTTTTTTACGTTTTTAAAAGTACTTTTTTACTACCCATTCTCCCAAACCAGAATTAAAAATTGCTTTTAAAAAGTTTTTACAAAGGTTCCCATAGATAACGCACCATAGCTGATCCCCCCCGTCTTGCTGTTCTACTTACCTTTCCAAGTCTCCTTTTGGTGTATACTGTGCATGTACTTACAGCACATGTTTGGTGTGAACTGTGCATGTGTATGCATAGCATGTGCTTGGCGCATAGTGCACATGCGCGATGGGCAAATTGCTAGCAAGCCGGTTCAGATTTCACCTCTGATCTGGCATAAAGTATATATCATAGATCCTGCCCACAGGGGAAATTCAGTTGATGGTACCCAGAAGGAGAACTTTTCTGCCATGGCATTTTCCCTTTGCAACATCATTCCTGAAGTAAGATTGGCTCTAAAACTTAGACCTTTCTGAAGAACCTGAAGACATAGTTTTACCATCCCTATTAAGATATGGAGTCTGTAACATGGCAATATTTGTAATTATTGGTTGTCATTCTCTCACATTTTATGCTTTGTTGTTGTTTTAACTTGCTTTTAATTTTTTTTTCTTATTGCTTTTAATTATTTATGTTTATGGGTTTTAATTAGTGGCTTAGTGATAAAGATGCTCATCTCCAACTCAGAAGATTGAGAGTTCAATCCTAAATAGCAGCTGTTCATTCTCTTCTAGAGAGCAAAAAAAAAAAAAAAAAAATCTGCTGTGAATTCTGCATAGCAGGGGTATCAAACTCAAGACCCAGGGTCAGATCCAGTCCATGGGGTACTTAGATCTGGACCACGGCCACCCTGGAAACAGCAAAGGACCATCCCGTGGCACCTCTACCAGTGAAAATGGAGCTCGGGAGGGCCGTGTGTGGCTCTCCTGAGCTTCGTTTTCTCTGGCAGAGTGTTGCAGCCATCACAGCTGAAAACAGAGCTTGGGTGCCCGTTTTCACTGGCGGAGTGCTTGGGCGACCACAGGTGCCCCTGACACGAGTGACATCAAGTTGTCCACTCCTAGTCTGGCCATACCCACCCCAGCTCCCCAAGGCCAAACATGATCCTGATGCAGCCCTCAATGAAATTGAGTTTGACACCCCTGCTCCATAGCATCAGGAAGGGCATGAGGCCAGTAAATGTTCAATTCCATCAGTCGCCCCAACTCTATCCTGAATTAAGGGATTACAAAGTCATAAAAAGGAAGTGTTATTTTTATGAATTTTATTTTATATCATTTTAACTTTATAACTCACCCAGCATAACACATGCAAGGTGGCAGCTATATAAATTGTATGAATAAATAAATAAAATAAAACTAATATTACAATTAATAAATAAATAAATCCAATAATTAGTTCTTTCAAGGTAAAATAAAAACCCCAAACAGAACAAATAAGAGTAATTTTGTAAGAATGACATGTGCAATAAAATCATTGGATATAAATTCTATATTTTATATTTTCTTTCTTTGATAAATTTTCAGCACAAATTATTTGAAAAATAATTTGAAATCCATGCATAGTCATTGGACATAATTAAGAAGAATGGACTTTTTAATTAGTTTTGTTTCAGGCCCAGAAGAAATTAGTTGGAGCATTTGTGCCTCACCTCCTTAAAATAAAGTTGATATAAAATTAACAAATATCTATGGGGGACATACAATTCTTATCAAATAAACTGGATCAATACAATGACATCATACATGCTCTCTACATGGGGCTCCCCTTGGGGTGCACCCGGAGGCTCCAACTGGTGCAAAATGCAGCCGTGTGGGGGATTATGGGAGCGACAGGGCGCTCCCATGTGACACCTCTCCTGCAAGAGCTGCATTGGCTGCCAGTGGACTACCAGGTGCGTTTCAAGGTGTTGGTAATCACCTTTAAAGCGCTCCATGGCTTAGGACCAGGGTACTTACGGGACCTCCTTCTGCCACCAATTGCCTCCCACCGGCCGGTTCGCTCCCACAGAAAGGGCCTCCTCAGGGTGCTGTCAGCCAGACAATGCCGGCTGGCGACCCCCAGGGGGAGAGCCTTCTCTGTGGTAGCTCCCACCCTCTGGAACGATCTTCCTCCAGAGTTAAGAACAATTCCCGACCTCCGGACTTTTCGTCGGGCTTTAAAAACATATTTTTTTTTATTTATATGATATCTTAATTCAAAACTTAAGATGCCCAACATTATTTTATCATTTTTTTTTTAAAAAAAAGATAAGTGTTATATTTTGTATGCGAAAATTTTCTATGATTTTTTATAAATGATTTATGTGGTTATATATCTGGGGGGGTAATAGATTTTAAAAGTTTAGAATATTTTTTGTACTAAATAAGTTTAAAATTGTTTTATTGTTAGCCAGATCTTACCTAAAAAGTTGTTGGTTGTTGATTGTAATACATGATTGTTTAATAGTGGAAGTCAGGGGGGGGAAGGGGGGGCTGAGGGGGGAGGAGAGGGGGTGGTTGTTGGGGTGGGGGGTTGGGGGGAAGGCATGTTAAAATTGTATTGTAAAACTTTTTCAATAAAAAAAAAACAAAACATATTTTTTTCAGCTTGCCGGTCTAGCCTGATTCCTGTTAAACATTTTAGTATTTTTAGAGTTTGCTATTTATTTTAAATTAATTTGTTTTAATTATTGGCCACTTTATATTTGTTCTTTTTATGAAATTTTAACTTTTGTGTACTTGGTTTTTATTTGGCTGTTCACTGCCCTGAGTCCGCAAGGAGAAGGGCGGTATATAAATCTAAATAAATAAATAAATAAATACTAGATATCCTATTCAGTTCTAATTGAACTGGAACTTTTAATTAATAATAATAATAATAATAATAATAATAATAATAATAATAAATGTGGTCAGGTAAATTAATATTTACTGACACTTGAACAGATTGTCTTGATGGAGCCTTTCTCCTATATCAGTTTCTACAATCCTACATAAGGAAAATTTAGCACTTAAAATGTCTATATGCAATACTGAGATGTATGTAACCAGTATGGAGAAAATTGGTTATGGCCATATATCTATTCAAATTTAAATAACACATTTAATCTCTCTCTCTCTCTCTCTCTCTCTCTCTCTCTCTCTCTCTCTCTCTCTCTCTCTCTCTCTCTCTCTCTCACACACACACACACACACACACACACACACACACGTTCAGTTTTATCATACATCTGTCCATCTAATATCTAGTTAAGGTTTTTTTTTCCAAAACACACACTAAATCTTATTTAAGATTAGCATCTAACTCCAATGCACTTGCCAACTGATATATATTTACAAATTCTGGGAAATATAAAATGAGTGTAATGAATGTTTTATATTCTGCTTAATCAAAATATACATATGAGCTGTAAAACCTATAAATCACAGCCACAGAAGAAAGAACATTATATTATCAAGTTGTCAAACTTCAAACTAAAATGAATATATCAGCTATTAAAATAAATGTACACCCCAACAGGAAAATAAATCAACGTCAATGCAAATTGTTCATTTACCAAGCTAGAAACATCATTTATTGAATCACAAATTATTGAATATTGAATAAAGTGCATCATCTATCAAAAACAGATCTACTATTCTACATCCAGCACTATATCAGATTGAAAGTTATATCTTTCTAAATTAATGATTTCTTCCCAAGTATAGCACTAGATGTTTGAATCCCATTGAATAAAATATTGGAAGTAAATATTCTATGTAAGGTTACAATCCTATTTATTATTATAAGGTTACTACTTATTAAAAAAGCACATTGATTTGAAGAAGTAGGAATAAATATTCTGCTATGTGCATCATATTTGAAATCTTATTCTGATTCCTGAGACAGGAAGAAAAGATATTTTTGTACTGATTTTCATTGACTCTCCACTCATTGCTTTGTCTGCACACTATAGTTTTTGAACAGAAAAACGGGTTCATTTCTGCTATAGAATAAACAAATAAGTAATAAGAGTAATAAGAAAGTGTCATAACAATAGAAGGACATTACTATTTCCCAGTGTTTCAAGATGGGACTTCCAAAGTATCTGGAATGATCATATAAGAACCATAGGATTAAACTTTCTATCAGATGTAGGGAGACTTCTGAATTTGTAAAGAGAAATGTTCGGGTTTTCTACTGATGGGACCATACCTTTTCTAAATACCGTTATTTTCCCCAAAAATAAGACCCTGTCTTATATTTTTTTGAATCCTGAAATAAGTGCTTGTTGCCATGCGCTCAAAAGCCCGATTGGGCTTATTATCAGGGGATGTCTTATTTTGGGGAAAACAGGGTAGAGATTTCTTGATGTTGAAAAAAGCCCCAGAGGGGTTCTGGCAAGATGTGAAAAGGGTTTGAAGTCACAATGGTCCAAATTAAACTGGAAGAAGATTTTACTTTCATCTAAAGTTTATTAGTTCCATACAACAGTAAGATGTAGAAATATTGTTGAATTTGAATAGATGCTTGACTGCAAATCCATGACAAAACAACTTGGGTATAATAGAATTATATCTAGAATAGAGCATACACTACAATTGACAAAAATTTCTAAGCTGTAGTCCTCCCCAATAAATATTTAAAATATCTATGAACAAAAATGAAAAATCACCAGAGTTCATGAAATTGAGGTGTATTTGAATGAAATCTTTGGTTCACCTTGTCAAAACTTCATGAGATATTAAATTCAAATTCAAATCTTTATTGTCAGTGCACAACATATGTACAATGAGTTTGGTTGAGCTCCCTCAGTGCACCCCAACACCATACATTCACAGTGAAAACAGAAAATCCCTAAACCAATAAATCATATTAACAAAACAGCCAGTACTTGGAGAAGTGGAAACCAAGGTATGAGTTTCTGAAGCAATGCCAAGTGGTGAAAAACCCTCCACATGAAGATTTCTTATACTGTAGTAGTAAAGAGTACAAATTTACATTAGTCAGTGCTCTGTGCTGTAATGTGCTATGATATCATTACTAATGCAAGCACAATCTTCTCTATCAAACTGATACCTTTTATTCATCCCTTTACATACCCTTTAACACAGGTCTATATATGTATTTCAGTGTTGAGAATGGCCCATGAGCATATGAAAAAGCACTTTCCCATTTAAGCTTTGGAAATAACTTACAGTTTATAACTTAGTCAATAGGCCCATCCCTTCTTCATTGCAAGTTGTTAAAATCACACCACATGTTTATTACTGACTTACAGTTTCTCATTATTGCTCTGCATTTGTCAATATGAGCATTGATTGTAATTGCAGTTTTGGCTAGCTCAAATTGATTGGAACATAAAGTAGCAAGAATTGTACAATTATGTCAAAAAGAAGGACAAAATTCAATAGCAAAAGCAGATGTGCTGATTCAGGCAAAGAACTCCCAATGGGCTATTTAAAGAAGTACTCTACCTTTGTTTTAGAAAAGTGCAGAAATTTAGAAAAAAAAAACATCATGACTGAAGAAAAAGAATAGAAATATGGAACCTGTACATATGTGCCAGTATTATGTTTGCAAATTTTACTAAATTTTATTAAAAGATAACAAATTCAGAATATCAAAGTGTATTACAGCAATAATTTTTGTGCAAATTCCTTACGTTATTTAGAATGTTTTGCTTGTCTGTCTGTTCAACTACTTGTTTCTTTATTTTAAACAAAACTACTGTAAGTTTGCATGTGTCAGTCTAATGCCATTAGTAGAACATACTAATGACAATATGTTCTACTGTCTTCAGAATAGGATGCTGAATTCATTTGGTTGGCTTAACCTTTATTTGTATTAATCTAACTGCTTATTTCCATAAATCAAAACATTTTAACATTAAATTTGTACTTTCCTTTTTATTTTAACTATTTGCATGTTGATTTTCTGTCCAAGTGTGATCCTCTTAGCTGAAATACGATAGACCTAGATATGTCAACAGTGAACACAAGAAGTTAGAAACAGCTTGTAAAATGCAATCATCATCATTATCATTTTAGCCTTTGTCTATCTACTGCAGGATTAAGGGGTCTTCTGCATACTTGCTGATGTTGTCAATCCATCTTGTTTTAGGTCTCTTTTGTGGATGCTTTTTATCAAGTGGAATCTATTCCATGACTGACTTGGTCCACCTGCCATCAATTCTTCTTGTTATGTGGCCAGACCATTTCTATTTCAATTCTTTTAGTCTATGATATTGTATACTTTTGTTTGTTCTCTACTCCATGTGTGCGTCTTTCTATCTTGTGCTATATTTTTTCCTTGGCTCTTTGCACCACTCATAGCTTTTGTATCAATTGTGAGGTTAGTGTCACAATGATCACTGACATATATTAGAGCGTGTAGCACAAACTGATTGAAAACTTTTTCTTCAGGTATAGGGGGAGGTTGTTCTTGAAAATTACACTTAGCTTGCTGAATGCCTGCCAACTACATTTAACGTGCCGTTCAAGTTCCTTTATTGTATCACCTTCCATTTAGTACCATTGGCCAAGGTAGATATATTGGTCTACTATATCTAGTTCTTCTCCAGATGTAATTTTTTTCTTTATTTAGTGATTTTTTTAAACATAGCCTGAATCTTTTTCAGGTTTATTTTTAAGCCAAATGGTTCTCTTGCTTTGTGCAGCTCTTGTATGTGTCTTTGTAGTTCTTCTGGGTCTTATGAAAAGAAAACAACATCATCTGCAAATCTTAAGTGATGTAAAGAGGTGCCATTAACATACATACATACATACATACATACATACATACATACATACATACATACACAGTACATATACATATACTTTCTGTTATAATACATGTCTTTTATATCTTTAGCTTTTCATTTTTAAAGATTCTGATGCATCCTCTATGTTTGTTAAATATCTGTATCCTACATTCCTTATGCTGGTCAATAACCTTAATAAAGATTTGCTTTGTTTATATTTTAGAAAGTATACTGACCCAGGTTCAAGATAAATATAGAAAGGATAAATCACTTATCTTGGAACTATTTAAATATAAAAGGACTGCAGAGTTGAAGTGGTACTTTAAAGGGGTTAGAAGGACAAGTACTTCCCACTTTAGAAACAAGGGCTCCTATCCTCTTGTTGTCCTTTCAGTTCCTGACCTCTTTTCCAGAGGGTTTTCTAAGTACTCCAATATACCAAGAACTGAATTTGGGATAACATAAATCCTATACGTAGGATATATTGATAGATACAGAAAACTGGAAGAATAAAGTAGTTTGCCTAGACAGCAAAATAATAAAATAAAACAAGCTGCTGTGCCTTTGGAGTAGATGCATCTGGAACTTCAGAAAAAGGAGAAAGTCAATAGAACCCTAAAACTCTTTAGTTTAGCAGAGGACTACTATGGAATTCCGCAGAATCATCATCATCATCATCATCATCATCATCATCATCGATCAAGAACTTATTTTTAAAAAGATGAAATGATAATTTCTGGGGATGGGTAGGTAGTGGCAAAGGAGTACTATTTTACTAGTGATAAAATACAAGAATTACTCTGAGAACCGAGTTTTCTAAAGGGACATCTCCATAGCTTGGAATGAGAAATAATAACTATAAATGGAAAATTTAACAAAATCCTAAGAGCTAAAAATGATTTATTTAATTATTTTCATATGACTAATCATCTTCTAATCTACTTTGTAGCTCATCATACAATATATTCTGCTACAGTTAGCTATTATTACAGGCTGGAGTATATGTATGGAACTTAAGGAACTTTATTTGTCTAAAGCATGGGTGTCAAACATGCTATGTCACATTGCCATCACATGATGTTGTGTGACGATTTTCCCATTTGTGGAGCTGGGGTGGGTGTGGGCTGCATGTGACACATCTGGCCCACGGGCTGCCACTTTGACAGCCCTGCTCTCAAGTGACAAATGTTTAAAACAGCATAAACAACATAATCTACTTTAATATTCTAGACTTCTGTTGGTTAAAATGGGAAAATGCATATATGTATCATACGCTCACTGAAAAGTATTTAATCATAATTAAATCATGTTCTTCAACAATTGACAAGATGTTAAAATATGAGATGAAAACCATGAAGAAAACCATCCTTCTAACTAAACTAAAGCACTTCAATTACTTCTACTGAATCTTTTTAAACTTTCACACAAAGATAATATTATAGGGGTAGTATAGTAGAACAAACATAGCAACCATTCCAAGCTCAAAGTTCTGTTTTTCAGTGCCATGTCAGGTGCTGGTTAAATATCTAATATGCATGATTTAATCCTGGATGAAATGATTAATATGGCTTGGAAACTTGGCTGACAGCTCTTCTACTGGGCTACTCCAAAACACAAGATGCTCAGATTGGAAGTTGGGGAACTGTATAATAGTCATGATGCTTAAGGATTCCATTCCACAGTGGTTACTGAGAAATACACAATTTATCACATTAGACTGCCTGACTCAAGTTTGTAAACTAGTCTAAGAAATCATTTTCCAGGTATTAAGTCTTGCCTTAAATTTGGCCTTTAGTTGTGCTCTTTTCTGGGTTGTACAGCTCTGTGCTCAGTCATTCATGCCTGGCCATATCGTCCTTGGTTTACAACCTTTCATGTAGTGACCATTTTAAGTTGCAATGGCTCTGTAAAAAGTGACTTATGAACATTTTTGAGACTTACAATCTTTGCCGCATCCCCAAGGTCAAATGATCAAAATTTGGACATTTAGCAACTGCTCGTATTTCTGATGGTTGCAGTGTCTCAGGGCCATATGATCACCTTTTGCGACCTTCTGGTACAAGATCAATGGAGATGCCAGATTCACTTAACAGCCATGTTACTAACGTAACAACTGCAGTGATTCACTTAACAACTGTGGTAAAATGGGACAAAACTCACTTAACAAATGTTTTGCTAAGCAACAAAAATTTTGGGCTCAGTTGTGGTTGTAGGTTGAGGACTACCCGTATTGCATTGACCTCTACATGGGGCTGCCCTTAAAGAACATTTGGAAGCTATAATTGTTTTAGAACACAATTCAGGATTGCTCAGGAGGACCCTAGGGGAGCACATGTAACACCCACGGTTACATGAGCAGCTGAAAGCTCACAATCAGAGTGAGTGAATCAGCAAACGAACAAAAGCACATTTGTGGTGGTGTTTTTATAATACTTTTTACTAAAGTTTACAAATACAAGAATAAAAAATGAATAAAACCAAGAAGAATAGAATAGAATAGAATAGAATAGAATAGAATAGAATAGAATAGAATAGAATAGAATAGAATAGAATAGAATAGAATAGAATAGAATAGAATAGAATAGAACAGAACAGAACAGCAAAGTAAAAGAATAAAAATTATACCAAAAAAAAAAAAACTACCGTATTTTCCGGCATATAAGACGACTTTCTAACACACAAAAATCTTCTCAAAAGTTGAGGGTCGTCTTACGCCGAGTGTCGGTCTCCTGTAACCAGGCAGACCATCCCGAAAGGCTTTGACGAGCCTTAAATGGCTCTAAGGAGCCAAGCTGAATTGCCTGCTGAGTTGCCGCTAATCAGCTGAGTTACACGCAAGCCCCGGGTAAAAAGGAAAAACTTTCCTTTTACACAATGCTGGCCATCCCAGCTGAGTTGCCTGATTAGCAGGCAACTCAGCTGGGATAGCCAGAGCCTGGATGGCCAAGCGCTGTGTAAAAGGGAAAAACTTTCCTTTTACACAACGCTGGCCATCCCAGCTGCTAATTTTTGCCTGCTAATTGGTATGTAGCAAAATTCCCCCCCCCCCCCCCCGCCAGCTTGCTTACCTTAGCTGCTAGCTGCAATGCTTGCCTTGCCTTGCCTGCAATCCATTGCATCAGCAAGCAACTAAATCTCCCTGCCTGCAATCAAGCAGGCAGGGAATTGTGAACTTCAACTCCCAGAATTACTCAGCCAACAAAGCAAAGCTGGCTGAGGAATTCTGGGAGTTGAAGTCTACAAGTCTTAAAGTTGCCAAGGTTGGAGACCCCTGTTCTATTGGGTAAGGTTTTTTCCCCCTTTGGGAGCTTTAAAAAAAATAGTTAATTGGGGTTTTTTTAGTTGTTCTTTTTTAGACTAGCCATTTAAAGGCTAGGTCTAAGTTTTAGGCTAGGAAGTTTTAAATTTAGCTTTCAAATAAATAAATAAAAATAAAAATAAAAATAAAAATAAAAATAAAAATAAAAATAAAAATAAAAATAAAAATAAAAATAAAAATAAAAATAAAAATAAAAATAAAAATATAAAATAATATTTGTGCAGCTTTCTGAGATTTAGTGTGTTTCTGTAGTGTTTCACTCTAACTACACAAACGCACAAAATCTCACAAATCTGTATGTGGAATTTTGTGTGTGTAAAGTGTGAAAGTTGTTTTTTTGGGCTTTTTGTGGCTGTGTGAGGTTCCTGCTTGTTGCAGGGGCCATTTTGGGTCTAGCACAGCTGCTTTTACATTGTAGGTGAGCCAGTTGATGTTTTTTAATTTTTATTTGGTGTGCGTTGGAAGAGAGGTCGTCTTATACAGCAAGTATAGCCCAAACCCTATATTTTTACAGGAAAAGTCAGGGGTCGTCTTATACGCCCAGTCGTCTTATACGCCCAGTCGTCTTATACGCCGGAAAATACGGTATATAAAGAAATGATCCCCTGCTTCCTCCTGATAAGTACAAACAACTTTGGTAACATCACTTTCTCTGATATGTCAATTAAAAAAATCTTTTCTTTCCATATCGCATGTCTTATGAATAGACAAAAATAGACAAATTCTAAAAGCTCATCATATCAGTCCTAATCAGTGGAAATCCATTAAGAGCTACCAGAAATGAAAGAACATGGAAAGAAGGAAATTTATTTAGTGAAACAGAAGACCGAGGGTTAAATTTAGGATCTTGCAAGATATGAAAAATGTGTTGAAATGTCTACATTAAATCTTAAATTATACTATCAAGCTAATTGTTTCTCTTGGATTAGGGATTGGCAAATTGAATTCTGTTGAAGGATGAAGACTCCCAGAAGGTTTGCATAAATATCTTTGGTTTGACACAAATAGAGGAAATTATTTAATTATAGATAGAATACTAAATGCAGAAGAATAAGTTTAGTTTTATCTCCCTTTTTTCAGTGCTAAATATTTATTTTTGTGACGGTAAAAGGGATAATATTTCATGAAGAATTACAAAAGCAAAAGAGTTGACTGAAATTGAAAATACAGAACATCTGTTATGGTTTATTGTTATTCAAACATGATTCAGAAACTGGTCAAGTCAAAGAACATAAGATTAAATAAATTTAAACAAGACAATTGATACTCTATAATGGGAACCCAGATGGAAAAGAACTACTAAACTTACTGCAAATATTACATTTAGAAAAAACTAGTACAAGATTATTTGTTTGCTTATCTGTTTGGTATGCTACTTGTTAATTGCCAGACTAAATAATTCATATTTTAAAAATTGCTGGAAATGAAATAATGTGGTTGGATATTTAAAAAAAAATACTTGGATGTTATGTTATAAACCTCAACAATTCTGGAAAATATTCTATAGAATAATAAATAAATATTGATTTTCCTTCCCTTCCAACCATTTCTTCTGTCAAGCGTTAAAAAGTCTGATATTCATTCAAAGTGTATGGGAGTTGGTTCTTTACATAATAGTAGCTGACAGGACACTTTACATAGATCTTCTTCTTTCAAAGAATGGCAGACAAAGCTGTGACTGTGTGCATCAAAACAAAACACCATATTTTAAAAAATTGTCTGATATTAAATTTAGTTTAATTTGGAAACAATTTATGTATTATAATTTGAACATGGACTTGAATCACATCCAAAATTCATTAGCAATGAACACAAATGTCATATACTTTTTAATATTGTTATCCTGTCTCCTCGTGGGGAACATATCAAAAGATTTACAAGCCCATCTGCTGTTATGGCATTTTGTAGAAGCTCTGCCCTTATCTGATGACTAACAAGTTTGGCTTTTCCCCCGCTTTCCTTCAAAAGTCATTTCTACCATATGAGGTATAGAAACTTATTTTCCCTGTTTTATTCCAAAGATTGGGGAAGGCAGAGTAAACTAACCAAAACTGTAGGGTTAAAATGAATGTGTTTCTTTTTTCTTTTTTTAGGTTAGTATTGTTGGAGTGACCATTTCTTTTTTGTCATATTTTTGTATTATATCAATTTTTTAAAAGTTCCTGTTAACCTAGCAGTTTGCAAGCAAGCAAATGCAGTTTCAGTTTCAGTTTCAGTTTTATTGCATTTATATACCGCCCTTCTCCCGGATGGGACTCAGGGCGGTTTACAGCCATGTTAAAACAATCAGATATAAAAATTAAAACTAATAAAATAATTAAACTGTTTGGCCATAAAATTAAAACCCCTACTAAAAACCCTATTAAAATTTAACGCAAATTTAAGTCAGACCGGCTTGGTGAAACAGTAGAGTCTTCAGGGGTCGTCGGAAGGCACGGAGGTCAGGAATCTTTCTTAAATCCGGGGGTAGTTCATTCCATAAGGCTGGAGCTCCCACAGAGAATGCTCTCCCCCTGGGGGCCGCCCGCCGACATTGTCTGGCCGACGGCACCCTGAGGAGGCCCTCTCTGTGAGAGCATATCAGGCGGTGGGAGATATTCATTGGCAGAAGATGCCAATGAACGCAAGTAGATAAATAGATATTGCTTCGGTAGGAAGGTTGTTGTGTTCTGTACTTTCATGTTGGCCACATGATGATGGAAAAGTAACTCAGACAACGCAGACTGCTTGGCTAGGAATTGGAAATTTCTTTCTTCAGTTGGTCACAACTCGATAGAGGAAACCGTTAATAGAATGTTTACTAAAGATGGGAAAATAGGAAAAAAGGATCTCTGCATAAGATGTTGCTATATGGAAGGTAGATATATGAGAATTACACAAAAAGAATGGAATATTTAAGAAATGTATGTGATAAAACATGAAGAAATGGGATAATGAATGACTGTATGCTGAATTGGATTCAATATAAAAAAATATTCATCAGTAAGGAAGAATACACCTTTTCTCCTACAGAGAGGATGAATGAGGACATAATTGCAAGAAGAGAGGAAGAAAAGTGAATATGTCCAAAAGGAAGACAAAACTGTTAAACTTATGATTGGATTAAAGCAGGGGGGGTTTTACTTACTTTTACTACAGATTTACAATGGGATCACACATGCTCGCTCGCTGCACCTGCACCTGCACTTTGCTTCTGCGCATGTGCAGATGCCCGATGATGACATCTGGGGCAGTGGGTGGAGCCTCCCGAAGTTTTTCTAGGAGCAACCCACCACTGGATTAAAGTGATTAGTTCCTAAGAAAACAGTGAAAAGTTAAACTTCCATATGGTGAAAAAAAAACATGGATGACTTGTGGGGTATACAGTTCTAAAAAGGTACAATAGTTTAAACTATATGTAGCAATGGTTCCTTTTCTTCTTCTCATTTCACACATTTCTTTTTTTTTCTTCCCTTCCCTTCTCTTTCTTACTATTTTTTACACTATTTTGGTAGAACTAGCACAACAGATGTACACGTGCTGATAGAAGAATACATTTGGAGTTCAGGATTGAACTGAGGGATCCTTGTTGCTCTCTGAGCTTGGTGGTTTTCTTGAAGACATTTCACGACCAAACTAGTTAACATCATCAGTGCTAATGGTTTTTGGTGAAGAAATATCTGCAAGAAAACCATCAAGCTCAGAGAACACCAGGGACCTTCAGTTATGCACGTATGTAGTTTACCCCAACCCCATGTGACTTTTTCATTTCCAGGTAATTTCTGGATATAATTTTAAAACAAATAAAAACAGCAAAATCAAGGTATTTTACTTGTGTTTATTTGTCTCATGAATTTAGCATTCTTTTCTATCAAATCAACACTTGTTTTGTTGGGGAGTTTACTTAAGGGATTGCATGAGAATTTGCATAGTTGGATTTTGGATTGTGCCCACTAATTGTAATTGAAGGATGTTCATTATAAAGGAGTCAAGGTTTATTCTCCCAATGCTTTACATCTGAGACTGTGGCAACAACCATTCAATATGCTCTGTTTTATATATATATCCAACTTGATTCCAGTGAAAATATTCATTTATGGGTGAGGAAAGGGGCTAATGGGGGAGGTGATTATTATTCATACCTCTGTGCATTCTTAATCAAAATGTAGAATTTCACAAGGAGGGGGAAATTGACAGTGGCTCCTGCAGCAGGACGCTGAACAATTATGACTTGATTTATAAGGAGCCACTTAGCTACACATTTAAATATAGTCATCTACAAGATTTGGGGAACATTTCTGATAATCAAAATGTCACAGATTTAGCACATTTAATTTCTGCCATCTCCTGTGAGCTTGAACTCTGATTGTAATTACAGCTTCATCCTCTCTTCAATGACATTATTTTATCAAAGTGTGCCACTGTATCAGGAGCTAGAACTTGATAGGAGAGGATGAATTTGCTTGCCATGGGAAGCAATGAGCAAAGCACAAAATGAGATGAATATGCTGAAACAAATGGAGGCAGCAATCACTCTGGCTTTTTGATCTGAATGAATTACGGTATTTTTCAGAGTATAAGACACACGTTTTTCCCCTCTAAAAGAAGCTGAAAATTTGGGTGCGTCTTATAGGCTGCCGGCCCCCACCCTTTGGCCTCTGCGCATCCTCTACCTGGCAGCAGAGATTGCCACAGACAATGGCTTGCATTTTTTGGCTCCGCACCTCGTGTTTTCAGCTTCCAAACACTTCATTTGAAAGCTGTTCAAGGCTGCAGGGATTGCCAAAGCACATTGCCACTGATCGCTGCCTCTACGCATCACATTTTCGGGCTCTGCACATTGCATTTTAGGCTTCTGCATGCCCTGTTTTTGACCTCTGCACATCGCATTTTTGGATGGCGATTGGCAGCAATGTGTTTTCCCACAGCCTTGAATGGCTCTCAAACAGAGCATTTGGAGGCTGAAAACATGAGGCGCGAAGCCCAAAATGGCAACCTAGAACAGCTGCTGCCTTGTCTTACTGCTTCTGCACTTCACCTGCTTTACTCACTGGAACTCCCTCCAATGATCAGCTGTGCTTTTGAAGCTGCTTATCAGCCCCAACAAGGCATATATGTGCTCACAACCAGAGAACTAATGTGCTGAAGCTGACCAGGCTAAGGATGCTAGCCAGATGAATACTGGTAGACAGAGGCAGATTCTTTTTCCTTTTTTCCTCCCCAAAAATTAAGGTGCATTTTATAGTCTGGAGTGTCTTATAGTCCAAAAAATATGGTAGACATCTGGCTTATAGAAATAGTATATCTACCTTACAGAGCGAAAGAAATGACTGTATGCATTACACTCCAGTTGGAACATCTATGTTCCCTAAATGTGTTTCAAATTATCCCAAATGTAATGCCCTCTAGTAGTTTATGGTGACACTGATTGGAATTATAATTAAAATATCTATTATACCTAGATGAATGAAACAGTCTTGAATGGTCCTATTTGGGGAAAGCTAGGTTAAATACTCAAGGGAGTGAGCTAATCTGTTTTTTCAACTTGGTGGGAAAGATTCATTTGTGTGTCAATGTGAATGTGGCTCTGTTTTGGCTCTGAGTGTGGCTCTGTTTTGAGAAGTAACAGCCATATTCAAGTGTCCCCCCCCCCCCCATATCACTCATGCTTCTCAAATTCATGGCAAAAAATGCAATCTGCTTTTAATATTGGGAAAAAAAATACTATATTCCTAGTTATCATCATATCACGAATATAGCTTGTAGACTAATGATCAGCCATTCCTTACTAAAAACGGTTATTTACCTTACACCAGGGGTGAAATGCTTCTGGTTCAGACTGTCTCAGGTGAGTAGGTAGCGATGGCGGCTGGAAGTTTGGAGAACCAGTAGCAAAAATCCCTGCCCCCCCCCCGCCCAGATGAGCTGCGTGATCATCAGAGCCTTTTTTTTTCTTTTAAATGGCTCTGACGATCCCAGCTGAGTTGCCTGCTAATCAGGCAACTCAGCTGGGATCGTCAGAGCCTTTTGAAAGTATTTTTTACATGGTTTTACATGTAAAAAATGGTTTTAAAAATAAAAAAAAATGGCTTTAAAAAAATTAAAAGAAAAAAATGGCTCTGATGATCCAAGCTCTGGTGATCTCAGCTGAGTTGCCTGCTAATCACGCAACTCAGTTTGGATCGCCAGAGCCATTTTTTTTAAAAAAATGGCTCTGACGATCCAAGCTCTGGTGATCCCAGCTGAGTTGCCTGCTAATCAGGCAACTCAGCTAGGATCGCCAGCCATTTAAAAGAAAAAAAAATTGGCCATGCCCACCCAGTCACATTACACCCCCCCACCAAGCCACGCCCACAGAACTGGTAGTAACAAATTTTAGATTTCACCCCTGTCTTATAATTACATTCACACTCCAGTATTACCAAGGCATTTTGATAGGATATGAGAGAAAAAACTAAAAACTAACATTACCACAAGAGCCAATTTGATGTAATATTTGTTGTGGTTCAGCGACTGCCAGGAGAGATGGCAGTCAAGTCAGAGGAGATGGAGGGGGTATCTGGGTTACCAATAGAACCAGCGGAAGGATCTGAGGAACAGGAGGTCTCAGATTCAGAGCAGGGCCCATTTACTCATGCTCAGGTGGAGAGATAGCTGGCTTGAGATGAGCGAGGGGAGGAACAGATGGGCCCTGTCCCAGATGCGTGTATGTGCAGAGAAGTGCAGAGAGGAGAGCAATACAGGACTGAGGGCCAGCTATCCAGGAAAAGAAGGAGATGTTAACAAGTTCCTCCCTGGCTGGGATATAAGGAGGAGAGGTGTGGGAGCATAGATGTTGGAGACATCTGGTTCACGCTCCAGAAGAGTTCCCTCTGGCAGATTCCTTGCCAGAATTTCCTTGCCACTAACTAGGTTGGTCAGGATTCTTTGTGTTGGGATTGAGGTACTAATTGAGGTTCCCCTGTGGGAGAGATCAGAGCTTGTGAATCACTTATGGATGTGTGACCTGGATCTTTGTCAGTGAATGCTGTGAATTCCTGCCTTTCTAAATGAAAAGGGATTTTTCCTCATGAGTAAGCTGTTGAATGGGGTTCGTGAAGGCTGGGTCAGAACAATAGTTAATGTGCTGGCCTAGAAACTAGGATAATGTGAGTTTTAGTCCTGCCTTAAGCATGAAAGCTGGCTGGGTGACTTTGGGTCAGTCACCCTCTCTCAGCGGAACCCATTTTACAGGATTATTGTTGTGGAGGAAAATAGGATGAGAAATAAGTTTTATGTATGTCTGCTGCCTTGAGTTATTTATTAAAAAGTCATGTTTATAAATAAATAAACCCATGATAAAAATCTAATAAATAAATAAATAATACCTGGTTCCACTAACTTAATCTTTTTTCAAAAAAACAATTTTACACCACAGTTCAATTTATAGGTTTTTTTACCATAGCTAATGCCCATAAATAAATCAACAAATAAAAATGATACATTAAAATATCTTTTGATTATTACTACACAGTCAATTACTATACAATATTATTACTTTAATGGCCTCAAAACATCATAGAAAGTCTTATGGAATATGAATAAAAACAGATTGTCTATGAAAGAGTGGAACTTATGATTGACTTCAGTCTTATTATTTCAACTGCAATCCTATATAAGAAAAGAAATATGTAATTTTTCTGTGTATGATGTATAAGTTGCTATTTTTATTTGATAAGATATGCTTTATTTCTCATGAAACAGGGACAGTGCGTTTAATTGTACATTTCAGTTTGTATGATTAGGTTATAGCATAAATCCATGCAGAGTGTAGGACCAAATTATTAATTAAGTCTAATATATAAATGGAAATATAATTGTCTCTAAGATATTCAACACATTTCAACAAGTATGTTATTCCATTTGACTACCTATCATCTAATGTTTATAGACTAGATCAAATAAAAATTCAAAAGATAGGAAATGATTGTTTTTCAGCTTGATGAAATAAATGCATGTATGATTGTATCAGAATCAGTAACTGGAAAGTGATGCATTAATACTTTTCTTAGAACATTTTTTTTTATATCAGTGCCACTGAAATAAGATTCCCCCAGTCAAATGCACACTGCTTTATAATATTTCTGAATCATATTCTTAAAGGAGGTTAGTTATAATACAGATATAGCCCATTGAAGTGTAAATCTTTAACTACATTACTACCATAGTTCTATAAGAAATTTTATATCATAGCTCCATTCAAAATGGAGAATAATAATAATGAGTTTAATCCAGAATTACAAAGAATTTTATCAGGAAGATTAAATAATACATGATAGGTAGATGATAGGTAGAAGATAGACAGACAGGCAGACAGATGATAGATAGATAGATAGATAGATAGATAGATAGATAGATAGATAGATAGATAGATAGATAGATGATAGGTGACAGACAGACAGACAGACAGGTGAGAGAAAGACAGACAGACATAACACAATTTTTGCATGTTGTTGGTTATTTTACAAAGTTTTTATATATGAGACTCAATTCATAGGAGGTCGAACTTTAGACTTCTTTGCATTAATTAATTGTTCATAAATGCATATGTAAGCATATACATAAGAGGTAAATAGGAAAAGGCTTTAAAATGCTACACAGTTATACATACCTACTTATCAATATTTATTAAATATATCTCTAACAGTTGTAGATAGGGGGGGGAAAGCAATTGTAGAGCGAATGATTTATAGTGAGTTTATTCCTTTCAATATGGTGGGATTTAAACAATTTCATAGAATCCTACCCTTGAAAGGAAATATAGGATCAGTGCAAGAATCTTAATTAAAGAATCCACAACAGGAAATGATCCAATCTTTCCTTAAAAATAGAGAAAGGAAGCTGATCACTTCTCTGGTTAATTATTAAGCTTTGTCAATGTATATTCCTATAATTTAATTTCTAATTCTTTAATCACCTGTGGATCCTTTATGAACTTGTTCCCTTTGCCTTTGGGAATGTGATTGCCACAACTGGACAGAGCATTTAAGGTAGGACCTATGTTGAATAAAGTTAGCATTACTGCCCATGATTTGGAAACTATTGCTAAACCGGGTATTTCCAATTGTAAACTGTTAATATGATTTTTCTTTATCATCGACAAATTTCACCTTCTTATTTTAATCCCATTTTGTATAACCTAGCACAATCTTTTTTTTTTTTTAATTTAATTTATATGCCGCCCTTCTCCGGAGACTCAGGGCAGCTTAAAATGCGTTAAGCAATAGCCTTCATACTTTTGTATATACCTGCTTAGTAAGGTTTTCGGGGCTCCCTCAAGCGGTGTTCTTTATTATACAAAGTCAGCTTATTGCTCCCACAATCCGGGTCCTCATTTTACCTACCTCGAAAGGATAGAAGGCTGAGTCAACCATTCTGAATTCTAAGATAACAGCATTCACCCGGTTTTGTACCATTTTGAAAATTTGATCAGCGTTGCTCAGATCTCCTCATCAATTCATTATACCAAACTTGAAGGGTACAAAGCAAGGGTGGTATTCACTTACCTTCGCAACCAATTCACAAATGTGAGCACGTGCACATGCACAGGAATTTCCACACATGCGCAGAGCATCAAAAAGGGACATAATGACGTCCGGTGGGTGGGCGGAGCCTCCCACCACCTCTGCTACCATTTCACCTGACCGGATAGAACCAGCTGAATAGCATCACTGGTACATGGGCCAGAATTAAACTTGTGGTATTCCTTTCAATACTCACTACAAACTGATGAAGAAACATTCATGAGCACACTTTGAAACAAATTTTGAGCCATTAGTTGAATGCATTCCAACCTGCTAATCAGAATGTCATGGGGTAATTTGTTAAATTGTGGCTGAAATGAATATATATCATAACACCAGTATTTCTACAATCTAGTAAGGAAATTATTTCATCAAAACATGAGATAAGGCTTGCGTAGAAAAAAAAATGTGTTCTTTACAAATCCATGTTGAATTCTGATAATAGTCACTTGTTTGCAAGTTACTTAATACTGATATATCTCTATACTCCAGACATTTCCAAAATATCAATGTCAGCCTGATTGGGTTATAGATATATGACTTCTGCTTTCCCCATTTTTTTGAAGACAGAGTTATATGCTTTCTTCCAATCATCTGACACTCAATTATTCATCTGAATTTTCCAGCTGTAGTATGAAAACACTCAACTAGACTATCAAGTGTCTCCCATTCTCAAGATGAAATTAATCTTTCATAATTGCAGGAACTGGGTATGTCTAGTTTAATGAAAAGAAGGACTAGGAGAGACATGATAGCAGTGTTCCAATATCTCAGGGGTTGCCACAAAGAAGAGGGAGTTAAACTATTCTCCAAAGCACCTGAGGGTAGAACAAGAAGCAATGGGTGGAAACTAATCAAGGAGAGAAGCAATTTAGAACTAAGGAGAAATTTCCTGACAGTTAGAACAATTAATCAGTGGAACAACTTGCCTCCAGAAGTTGTGAATGCTCCAACACTGGAAATTTTTAGGATGATGTTGGATAACCACTTGTCTGAAGTGGTGTAGGGTTTCCTGCCTAAGCCAGGGGGTTGGATTAGAAGACTTCCAAGGTCCCTTCCAATTCTGTTATTCTATTCTATTCTAATATGATCCTAAAGATCTAAACTCATCAAGAAAATAGATATGACTGCCTTTATATCTGTTTCAAATTTCAGTCTTGTTCCTTCATCCTGTTCTTCATAATTTTCTGGTGGAAATCATCCCATCTCATCTTCAAAAAAGATTAAGCCAAAGTTAAGAGAGGGATCGTTCAATGTTAGAATCTAGGTTTCTCTGAGGTCTTTGTGTGCATTTCTGTAAATAAACTTTGAAAGGAAAAGGCAACTCTTCTCTCCATAGACAACCCATTAAATTCTGCTTCTATGTGCAAAAGTAGCTTCTCTGGGGATTTCACTGAAATAGAATGTATAAAATATATTCCATGCTTCTCATTAAAAAAAAATAATAATTCTCGTGGAATGAATGAAGAATAAAAAAATAGTCCAAACTAATTTCCATACTATTGGATAGGCTATTCCCCTCCCTTCTCCATTGTGACTAAATTGTTTTCTTTATCCTGAACTTCGGCTTCAGAAAAGGATGTTCACTCATACAAATCACAGGTTAATTTCTCTCTCAGAGTATTTGAGATTTGACCATTTCAAATCTGCCTTTCCCTAAAGCAGAATTTTCACCTTTGCTGTGGAATATGTCTAGTTCATTCAGTTAGGCTGCTGGAAAAGGCAGTTCAGCAAGGGAACAAATTAACGGGAAAACAGACAGTTGCTAGCCTTTGCACATCTCTAAAATATCAATAAATATTGTTCTGGAGTTTCAGGAAAATGATGTGGTTGAAATCTTGCCCACAGAGGCCACTGACCTATACATTATTTAAGTCATCCTGCATTCTCTTTGAATAATCTCAAACTTGAGGCTTTTAGAGGGACTTTAAACATTATATTCTTCCTCTCCACTGCTTCCCCCTCCAAATGGAGGGGGTAGTTTTATTTTTTAAGGAAGGTAGCAATTTTGTCACTCTAGCTTCAAGGGTTATTGGATGATATAAATCTGATGCACTAGCCAGGGCTGAGACTTCAGAAAGCAAAGTAGTTTCCTCAGAGGAATGGGAAAGCTTAGAGTCACTTTTCACACCTGAGTAATGTGCAAGACTGCAGGCAGGAGGCTCATATAAAATCACTGAATGTAAGCTTTCGAGCTTATGCTGTCAAAGCAGAGCTGAACTGTAGAATCAGCCTTCACCGAAACACCAAAAATTGTATGTTTTCTGCCTTACAGGTCAAACATTTATGAAGGAGCATGTATGTGCCCTTTTCCGTTTTCGATAAGGATTGCTAGGTTTGGTCTTCAGTTAGAATCTACAGGGATGCTGAAAGGACTATCTGTGTGTGTGTGTGTGTGTGTGTGTGTGTGTGTGAGTGTGAGTGTATGATAGAAGATAGATAGATAGATAGATAGATAGATAGATAGATAGATAGATAGATAGATAGAGAGAGAGAGAGAGACAGACAGGCAGACAGACAGACAGAAAGTCATAGAGAACACACACACACACACACACACAGTGGTGGGATTCAAGTAATTTAACAACCAGTTCTCTGCCCTAATGATTTCTTCCAACAACCAGTTTTCCAAACTGCTCAGAAAGTTAACAACCGGTTCTCCCAAAGTGGTGCGAACTGGCTGAATCCCACCACTGCATACATACACAAATCATTAAATAATCAAAGTGTAGTTGATTACCTTAATAAATTACTAGGTTTGACTTTTCATGTAGATATTATAATTACACTGAACTGGAAAAATAATTGTAAAATTTAGATATCTCCAATTCTATCAGTTATTTCCATAAGGGGGCAGAAATGTCCATTGGTTAACTCAATTTGTTCTTGTCACCCCTGTTTTTCAATTGTTCTGAAGTAAGCTCTTGTACCCAATTATTCTTATTTATAAGAAAACACTGCAACACTGATGTATATGTGAGCTGGTTGACTGTAGTTTCAAGTACTAACAGAAGATCCTGGTTAGTGGATTAATAGGGATTGAATTTGGCTTGAACCTCATGGTAGACATGGTCTGTCTGATGGAGAAGATTTGGTGAAATTTCCTGACATGTCTAACTTCTCTAAGAAATCATTTACGATCATTATGCTACAGGCATTATGTTAGTAAGTATGACTACAATTGAAAAATAAATATAAATTACTAATGGGCCAGTAAAAGAGTAAAAGGGTTACAAACATACAGTAGAATTTAAGATATTTTTCCCCCTGGATTCATAAAAAGCTATTCATTATTACATGAACTTTTTAAGAAAACAAATAGCTATAATTGTGTACTGCAGTGAAGACAAAGAACATTCCAAGACATAGTTCGTTCGTTCTTTCTTTCTTTCTTTCTTTTTCTTTCTTTCTTTCTTTCTTTCTTTCTTTCTTTCTTTCTTTCTTTCTTTCTTTCTTTCTTTCTTTCTTTCTTTCTTTCCTTTCTTTCCTTTCTTTCTTTTCTTTCTCTCTTTCTCTCTTTCTCTCTTTCTCTCTCTCTCTCTCTCCCTCCCTCCCTCCCTCCCTTCCTTCCTTCCTTCCTTCTTTCCTTCCTTCCTATCTATTTATCTATCTATCTAATCAAATTTAAATATCACCAATCTTACCAAGTGTCTGAAAAAAATAGTTTCAGTTTAAAAATGAAAGCTATAAAAGTATAAAATATACAGTTAAAACCAGGGTTAAAAACAAAATTGAAAACAAGCTGAAAGGCAAATTAAAAGACAGAAGGAACAACTTGAAGTCATCAACCATCTCCAGAGTTGTATGTCATTCTTCAGTTCCCATGCTAGTTGGCAGAGTTAGGTCTTCAACCTGTTCCAGACTAGAAATGTGGGGGACCAACCTCACCTTAGGGGGAACATGTTTCATAAACCCAGACTCTGCCAGTTGAAATCTAGACCCCCACAGCCTCCAAGCATCTGAAAAGAATATCCATAACATCACTTACTTCACTTGGGATGGCGATATACAACTGGATATCCTCTGCATATTCATTCCATGGTGATAGATGATCTCACCCAGCAATTTCATGTAGGTTCCCTTTTCATGTAGAAAAAACAGAAGAGAAAATACTCAACTCTGTAGCACCCACAAAGCAGGGACTATGGGCTAGACCTTTCATTCTCTATCAATATCAATTGGGGCGGGACACAGAGGAAGGAGGTGAAACAGTATAAAACTGTACCACCTAGCTGCCCCCCAACTGCAATAGCCACTTCAAAAGGATCCCAAGGTTGATACTATTGAGAGATCAAGAAGAGCAAGGATGGATGCACTTCAGTAGTGGGTTGCTACTGGTTTGCCCCAGTTTGGGCAAACCAGTAGCGGCAGCAATGGGAGGCTTCACCCACCCACCCAGATGTCATCAAATATGCTCTGTGCATGCACAAAAGCACAGAGCATATTTGCTCAAGCACAAAAGTGGTGTGCATGCCAGCAAAGTGAGCATGAGTGCACAAATGAACCAGTAGCAAAGGTAAGGGAAACCCACCCCGATACACTTCTCTATCTTGCTCCCACCAGAGGTCATCCAAAAGGGTGACCAGTGCAGTTTCTGTCCCATATCAGAGCCTGAAACCCAATTGGGTCCAGAAAAATCTGCTTCACCAGGATCGTTTTGTGTGGAGTTTATAACTGTTAGCTACTAGTTTTACCCTATATCCATGATGGCGAATCTATAGTGCGCATGCTAGAGGTGGCGCACAGTACCCGCTCTGTGGGCACTTGAGCCATCACCCCAGTTCAGCTCTGATGCATATGCATGTGCACCTCCCACTGGCCAGCTGGTCTTCGAGTCTCTGCCGTGCATGTGCAGGGGTCAGGGCATGTGTGGTGGGCCGCATGTGAATGTGCGATGGGGGGGCAGGTGCAGGGGGGTGGGGCACTTGCATGCACGGGGCAGAACACATGTATAGGGGTTGCACACACATTGCATTTTGGGGGTTCGTGCACGCTTTAGGCACTCAGTCCAGAAAAGGTTAGCCATCACTGCCCTATATGATAGGCAGTGAACAGCTCCATCAAGCTGTTGGATTGATAGATCTTGGAATTCACCTCCCAGGCCTCTTTCTAGTTCTTACTCCCCATAGCATATATAGGGGCTTCTGTGTTCAAACTTAAATATTTATTTGGGGCTGGCTTTTGTTTTTCCTAATTCTTTTTCTCCATTCCAGTCCTATTTTTTTTAATTGTTCCATAACTCATTTGACATAACTGATTCTTTTTTATTTGTTAGAGTATAAATAATACTCTAACTTTATACTTTATAAATAAAGTAGGACCAAGTCAAAAATAAGGGGAAATAAAAGGAAAAAAGTATAAATGTTAAATATAAAGCAATATTCATTTTTAAAACAGGGCCTGCAATGATAAGTATAGAAATTTCTTCTTTGACCTTAAGAGAGGCCTTTTATTACAAGGAACAAAAGCTGAGGTAGCAGGGAGGAAAGTGGGGAGGAATAACTCTGATAATTCAGAAATGTGCAGCCAATCAGGATGAAAACATTAGAATCACCAGAGTAGATAATTTGCACATTCACTGTACTATTACTGGAAAAAAGCAGAAAGTGATTGTAGAAATCTATTGCTTTCTGAATGGGCAGTAATGGCCATCATCCAATCAATGAGTGACAATTTACATGCTTCCATTTAGATAATTCACTATCATGTAATGATCACACAAACCAGAAGCCCTCAATCAAACCAAAATGTGGGATAAGAAAACAGCCAAAGCAACATCAGTGAAGCTTGGCTGAAATTCAGTTACAGTAGACTTTTATAGCATTTGTATAATAGCTTTTTGCAATCACACATTTATATTTTACTTACTGTTGGTGTTCATAGATCAAAGTTTCTAGCTATAATACATTTTATATGGCCCAGTGAAGTAATTTATAAATAGATTTATTTATATGTTGTTTGGAGAGTAATTTATATTACAGTTCAAACAGAACAATAATGTAGGTATCCAAAATTTACTACATTTAATCTTGAAGTTTTATAAAGCTGTTTTTATAGAATATTTTTAGGAAGGATATTCCTGTTTGGACAGTATTACTATCTTATAATGGCATGAAGGCAGTCAAAATACTTGAAGATGATAGAATACAGCTTAGTAATGAAGATTTCATAAAAAAAAATAGTAGTACCAAGAAAAGATTACAAATACTTGGGAATTTTGGAAGCTTACAATTTATTACAGGATCAAGTAGAAAAAGAAATATATTTTTACCAAATATATCAAATAAGTTCAGTAAATTTTGAAACCAAAGATGAGGAAACAATTGAACATTTGATCAGTGGCCACAGCAAAATTTCAAAAACTTACTACAAGTAGCAACATGCCAGAATTATTCACTGGAAACTTTGCCAGAGGTTTCGATTTAAATGTAGTAAAATTACTAGAACCATTACCAAGTTGAGAAAATTTTGGAAAATGAGCAGGTTAAAATCTTATAGGACTTTTAGATCCAAACTGACAAGCAACTTATTCATAACATGCCTGATATAACAATTATTGAAAAGAAGAAAGCCTTGTTTGTTGATGTTGCTATTCCAGGTGACTAGGATAGTAAGTAAAAATGGAAGATTAAGTAAATGTTAATAAACATAAACATAAAAGTAATTGCCTAAAGGACTTACTCAGTATCTGAAAAACTGAATTTATCACAACCGAACACCCTAACCTTAGAACAAAAGATACTTGCCACCTGATATTTTTGATCTGTCACATGATAACCACTAGGATACATGGCCATAATCTTTCAACTTCGACAAAGTATTCATCTTAGATCACCATAAGATTTAATATCCAAATCAAAATGTAGCCCTTAGCATTGCTCAAAAATTAATTAATGCACAAAAGTGAATTAATTAAAAACAATTTGTTACTTTTCCTTATATATAAAAATGTATGGAACTGTTTGGTTTTCCACATAATTCTTCCAAGTAATTTTTTCTCAGAGTGCATCCCTTTGGAATATCCAACTTATAAACAGATCTTGTCTCAATCTCTGTCCCTGTTAATATATCTTAAAACGAGCAGAATGATTGAATGGATTCTATTCCATATGTATTGCAATCAAAAAGCAGCCAGAATTAATCTCTTCAGTATGGTAACCTTGTGGAACAGAACAGGGGAAAAAAAACTGGTTATAATATTAGCATTCAATAAAGGAGGAGGTATTTAGACATAAGCCCCACAGTCATGAGCGAAATGCTTATTATTTTCTTTTTAGAAAATCTCCACTAGATTTTTTTTTTTGCATCTAATGTACTTTGAGCAGAAAGGATTTTGTTTAAAGACCATGTTGCGTTATGGTTTTCTGTCTCTGAGAATATTCCAGTCTTAAAGAAACCACCAAGCTTCTCAAAATCTTAGTCTTTTCAACTCTGATGCCATTTATACAATCCCAAAATTCATTATAGTTTAAGTTGTATATAATTACTCTTCAAATAATAAAGTATTAAGCTCCATTTAGGATTAATTTTAACAGAACAATTCAAAAGGCTATACAATAAGCATTCTGGATTTACTTTAAGAAATGAAATCAGTATTTATTTAAACCATACAATTTAAGAATGCATAAAAGTGTAGCATGATGTATTTCGCACACAATGAATAACAGGAGCAAATTAAAAATCCATCAATCTTAAAATTAGAACAAAGTTCAAATAAGATTAAAGGAAAGACTCGTTTAAGTTGGCCTCAACTCATGGTGAATTGGCAAATATGCATATAGTTTCCTTAATAATATGGAGGCGGTTACCTTTTTTTCAAGGATTAATTTTATTTCTTGGTTTGGTCTACAGCCTGAAATTACCAGGCCATGCTATCAATGTACTAACAGAAATCAATCCTGCTTTTCAAGATCAGCTAAGATCACCTAGAAGTTGCCATCTAACTGAGCAAATTTTTTAAAAGAATAAAAAAATATATTTCCATCCAACATTCCTAAAAGCCTTGGTGGCGCGGTGCTTAGAATGCAATATTTCAGGTTAATTCTGCTAACTGCCAAGTGCCAGCAGTTCAACAGTTTGAGTCTCACTGGATCAAGGTTGAGCCATCCTTCCATCCTTCCGAGGTCAGTAAACTGAAGACTCAGATTGTTGGGGGCAATATGCTGACTCTTTAAACTGCTTAGAGAGGGCTGTAAAGCACTGTGAAGCAGTATATCAATCTAAGTGTTATTGCTATTTAGCCTTCTTCTAAATCACTCCCAAGCCAGAATAACTGACAGATTCTCATATACAAGTGTCATAAATCTTGCAATCTTAAAATGATGTTTCCTTTATACCATTATGATATGAAGTCCATATTCTTAATCTTTGGTACTTCCTTCAAGTTTCACTTAGAGATGACATTCAAGTTATTTCGATTTTGTCATAGCTGTATGTCCTGTGAGTATTCCTGTTGTAAAATTAAAAAAAAAAAAGCCAATATTTACCTATAATAGAGAATATTATACATGATATATTCACACCATAGAACATGGCAGTTATTGATATTTATGAAATTATAAATAATAGTACCATACATTAATTAAGCATATTGAGTCTAGTGGACTCAGTGGAACCATACTAATTTTTTATTTCTTGTATCTGCCACCTCACACAGTTAAAATAAATCCATATCATTTGTTATACGGTAGCAGTACCATTAAGGCTTAGTGGTGGACTAATTACACATCTTTACATTGTATAAAAATCTGGTATTGTTATCTTATGGTATGCTTTTTATTATGCAATAATAAAATCTGAAAATCTAATTAAAAATTACTTGATTTATAACTCAGATAAAAATGTGATTATTTGGAGGCCTGAATCTCATCAGCATCAGCTTTGTTATCATCAGCCCATCTCTTTAACAAGGCACAGTACTGATTAAAAGGAAAGTACCAATTAAAACAAAAAACTTGCAGTGAAACCCTAAAATGCATGTATGTATTTACAAATTGCTGGAAGGATAAAATCAGATCTTAAAAATGCTTGAGGGGGGGACATTAAGAAAAAAGACATAATTTGAAACAATTATACAAAACCAATACCATTGTTAGAATGTGTATAGAAACTCTTACTTAGATATGACATAGTCTCAAAACAAGTATAAAACTGTACAATAAAATGGTTATAAAATTCAAAAAGTCACAGTATAACAATAGGAAGGATGATGGATTGAATCTATAAAAAATTATTTCAAGCTATAATGTAAAAGAAAAAAGGTAGAAACTATTTTAAAGATGGTATATAATTGCATCAATAATCTCTGAAATAGATTATTCAGTAATAAATGTTTAAAATGCCATTAAACAGAAGGAACATTTTAATGTATATGGTGGACATGTTAAAAAAAAAAGTTGTGGCAAGATATGCATCATATAATGAAATTTGGAAATTAAATTTGAAATCAAACTACAGTTATTCTTAATAGGTATTTTATTTATTTATTTATTTATTATTTCAATTTATATACCGCCCTTCTCCCCGGGAGGGGGACTCAGGGCGGTGAACAACCAGATTTAAAACACATATAATACAAACATTAAAAGAATAATAAAATTAAATTAAATTCATTGGCGTTCCAAATAAAATTCTAACCCCATTAAAATACCCAATTTAAAACCCCAGGAATCAATAAGAAAAATTTTGTTAAAACCCCATTAAAACAATCAAGCGAGGCCGGCTTGTTGAAATAAATAGGTCTTAAGGGCCTTTCGGAAAGTGCGGAGGTCCGGGATCAAACGAACTTCTGGAGGCAGCTCGTTCCATAGGGTGGGTGCCCCCACAGAGAAGGCTCTCCCCCTGGGGGCCACCAGCCGACATTGCTTGGCTGATGGCACCCTGAGAAGGCCCTCTCTGTGTGAGCGTACTGGCCGGTGGGAGGTTATCGGTAGCAGCAGGCGGTCCCGCAGGTACCCCGGTCCCCCGGTCTCTGGGTATAATCCCAGAGAAAATCAACAAGAAATATCATAATGTATTGAGATACATACAGCAGCAAGAATAAATTTTGCCCAACTCTGGCAAAAAAAATATATAACCCCAACAATATCTGATTGGAATTTTAATAATACGCAGCAATGGTAAAAGGAACAGCATATATTCATAACAGAAGTTTAACCAAATTTAAATAAGAATTGTTCCAATACATACAATATTTCATATAGCATGGTAAATATAAACATCTAATGCTTAAAAGGACCTGATTATACAATTATTTAAAATAATTCATCAGACAGGGTATATTGGATAAGAAAAGAAACAGAAGAAAAGGGCAAAGGAAGGGGAGAAAATTGTCATCTGGATGATACGATAAAGAATCCCACATTTTCCTTAAAGACAGGAATACATTAAAATGAACAGGATTGAAGGGAAGAGAAGCAATTAGCACTATTTATTACTTTATTGAAGAAAAAATATAGCAAACTCTTATCTGAAGGAATAGAGCCAGAAAACAGAAAATTCTTCACTTCCGTGAAAGATAGTCCCAATAGATTTTTTTTTAAAAAAAAAATGAGAATGCAATCATTTGTGGTCAAGGAGATTTGGCCCTCAGTATAAAATCATGAACAGGGGAAACCTACTCAACTTCAATGATGTTAAGAATAATAAAATTTAACTAAAGTAATATGTTGCATAGAGGATACTGTTTTGCCAATTCCGGAAAAGTGAGATGTTTCTAAAAAGGCAGCTGAAAATGAATATTGTGAAACACATGAGTAATCACTTACCATACAAAATTTGATAAAGGATTGAGTGGTATCAAGGGGAAGGGAGACCAATTAATCTGATAATTGGGAGGCAAAACTAAGACCAAAGAGGGTATAATTATTAAAGACAACACTGAATCTAAAATCTCTCCACTAATTGTTTCCACTAAGGAAAGAAAGAATAATTAAAGAGTGAAAAGAGTGGAAGAGAAATCCTGCACCACTACTAAAGAATTAGTATGAATATTCCTGCCTGTGAAGGAAGGTTTCTGGGTTCGAATGGACCGTGGCCCGATACACACACAAACACACTAAAGCATGCAAGTTGAGAGAGGAGTCTTAAAAAGGTAACTAGTTCAACAATAAAAACACATAAAAACAAAACCTACAAGAAGGCATCAACAGCCTAAAGAATTCTCCTCACAGCAAAGTCCATTGACTCTAATCTTCTTCCCAAACATGGGAGGCTCTCTGGTGTGTCCATGAGTCTTCTCAGGAGCAAGGCAGTGACTCAGCTCTTTGTAGTGACTTCAGTCTGGAGGTTCTCAGCTCAGCGCCTCTCTGCTGGAGAGTCTCAGCTGCTTCGGCTAGCTGTGTTTGGCTGCAATCCTGCTACAATTTATATACTCTTCAACTGATCATTGAAAAGAGCAGGAAACTCCGAGCCAGGAAGCTGTGCTCTTGTTGGTTGATTCAAACTGTTCAAACCAAATCACTTAATTGATTGCAGCAATATACTAAGAGGTTTTTCCTCTGACATTGCCCAACAATGAAGGACAGCATTGGTAAATGAATTCTTAGAACCATATAGAAATCTTCCAAAAATAACTCTGAAATAGTAAATGATAAATATTAGCCAACTATGAACATTGTGAACTAGTAAGAGACTAAGAGAATAAGAGAGTTGGAAGCGATAGGAGCCCTATACCATTTCAAACAAATGGCTGTCTAATCTCTTTTTTAAAACCTCCAGTGATGCCAAACTGATTAATTGTTCTAACTGTCCAGAAATTTCTCCTTATTTATAGGCTGGATCTGTCTGCAATTAGTTTCCATCCACTGATTCTTTGTCCTGTCTTGTCAAGTGCTTTGGTTGGATCCCTCTTCTTTGTGGCAGGTCCTCAAATAAATAATAATAGTCAAAGAGGAGAGAAGCTTCCAAGATCCAAGGATGAAATAAAGTATTTTTTATACCCTCCCCCCTTTCCCTGTGAATAAGCTTTAGAATAATAGATATAACCTGTGATTTCTAAGACCATAATTAACAAATTTACAAAATTGGATTTTGGTGACCAGCACCAAGGATATCATAGGCATTTAATCATTATAAAAGTTTATTTTCTTCATCAATAGCAAAGCATTTTGCAGCAGACATTCTGTAGTGGGTGGCTGACAATAACCAGGTCAGTGTCAAGGGTCTCACAATTTTGAAACAGAGATGGGGTGAAAGCTGCTCCCAGACCAAATTCTGCCCAGCATAAGCTAGAAGCATATAATTATGTGATAGCCCAGTTGTGGCTGATAGACCAGTCTTGGACTCTGTCCAGACTCCCACTTGCAATTGGCTTTGACCTTGCTATAACTCCCACCAGCTCGTCTAGAGCAAGACTTATCATTCATAGTGTTCAGGGTACAGCTACATGAAACTTCTGCCCTCACCTTTGCTAGTGAAACCATCAATCACAAACAGTTATTCCACTGTTACTCTTCTTTGGTCATAGGCTATGACAATTCAACAGATCCAGTCAATTACTCAAATAGCACACTGAGTTGCCTTGACAAGGCTTGCATAAATAAAGCAGCAAATAGCAAACAATATTTCAGAAGTTAAACTACTTGTAATTGACTTAAATGTAGAATTACAGCATGGAACTCATTCTAACTTCAAAGTCTGCTGCCCAGGAAGCATTTTAATCATTTAAACATCTTTCCCCAATCATTTTCAGATCATTACAGATCATCCAGATCAACAATTAATCAGTGGAACAATTTGCCTCCAGAAAGTGTGGATGCCCCAACATTGGCAGTTTTTAAGAAGAGATTGGATAGCCATCTGTCTGAAATGGTATAGGGTTCTCTGCCTGAGCAGATGTTGGACTAGAAGACCTCCAATGTCTCTTCCAACTCTGTTATTCTGTTATTTTAAGATTTTCTCCTTCTTTCTTTAAGAGCAAGCCCCACTGTAAAATTCATGCTGCCTCACTGAGCTGGCCATGGAAGCACTGAAATCAAGACAGTAAACAGAGGCAAATTATTGGCAGCAACTGACATAAAAACTCTCTCAGATTTTATCCCTATGATTACATCTTTGCTACCTATATCTAAAGCATTCCTGAGTCAGCCATCCACTACACGACAGCAAAAAGATGGAGAAAGCTCTAACTTTTTGCTGCAATTTAGTGGTCATCCATTTATCACCATTGTGGAATGCCATCTAAGAGGTTTGCTTTGGGGCTTAGACAACTCTACTCATATCCCCAAAAGTAACAATCTACTCATATTTTTCCCCTTCAGATTTTCAATTACACCAAGAATGACATTTCAAAGGACTATCAATCTGAACTTTGTTATATATTTACCAAAGTGCTTTCTACATTCAGAAAGGGACAAAAAATAATAATTCCTTATGATTTGTCCTTCCTTTTCAACATTTGCCTGAAATTTGGCATGCTATGCTGTTTACCGTAGAGACTTTTGTCATTACAACTGCTGTTCCCAAAGCACTAAAATGTATTAACATATACAGGAGTACAGTCTGAAACCTCTTACATTTCCTTGAGATTTGACACAGCATATTCCTTGGTAACTCCTTAGGTAGCCTACAAATTTCATCCTATTCTATGGAAAAACAAAAAATGTAACAGATGTGTTCATAATTCCCATACCTCAGAAGAACAATGCTCCATTTTCATTTTCACTTGACATCTAAGCATCAATTTAGATGTCATTTCTTCTAGAACAATCTGGGCAGTGTCTTTTGTAATTCTGGACTGGTCCCTCCAAAGCAAGTCCAGTAGCCTTTAAAATCTTAATTACAAGTCCCAATTTTCATTCCTGTAGCTAAAAACTTTTTTTCCCCAAATGAATATTGTGTTTACTGTCTTGTAGCAGTAAGATCCACAAGGATATCAGCATTCCAATTTCAGATATGGTGGCACATCATAATACAGTAGTGGCCAAAATTATGGAAACCTTTTGGGAAAAGTTTATTTTCTAAAACTAGCTAATAACACCACTTTTATTTTTAGTAGTGCCAAAAAATTATATATCAATGGAAACATAATTTAATCAAGAATGTAATACAATAACTTTTATGAAGGATTTGCTATTAGAATAGCAGTTACATATAAAGAAGAAAAGCGAAACATGTAGAAAAAATGATATATACAAAAAAATATCACCATAGAAAAAACGAGATATACAAAAATCATCATGTCAGTTAATACTTATTTGGGTAACCTTTAGCGTGAATTATGGCCTTACGATGTCTTCCCATGGAGTGGGAAGTAGTTCTGCAGTATTATAATGTGAAACCAAGATGAATGATTGCTTCTATTAACTGGGTTTTATTGCTGGGTCGCTTCTGACTAACAAGTTTCTTTAGTCAGCTCCATAGATTTTCAATTGGGTTAAAGTCTTTGCTATTCCCAGGCCATTCAGCTGGGGAATATGATTATCTTGAAACTTCAAAAACAAGTGGTGTTATTAGCCATCAAACCTCAAAAATACTCTTTTCCCAAAAGGTTTCCACAGTTCCACATGACCCTGGAACACTGCAACTGTCATAAATATGAACCAGTTCCCATGCTTCAAAGGTCGCAAGTGTGAAAAATGGTCATAAGTGACTTTTTCAGTGCCATTATAACTTTGAATGGTCACTAAATGAATCGTTGTAAGTCAAAAACTACCTGTAGTTTAAATATATATTGTCTTACCACTTGTGTCAGTATTTTAAAGATTTATGCACTTAAAAAACTGTTTCCTATACATTTTAAAATGACACACAGCCATGTTCAAATATACACATGAGCTTGTTGCTTCGGTTTCTCATCTACACTTTCTTAGCTCCAATATGTTGGTTTTAGTTGAGCAAACAACTTTGCTGGAAATTGCTTTCTGTGCATTACATGTTTTCCTAAGTGATATTTCCCCAGAGCTGGCAGATTGCTTTATTGTAGCAGATGTGCATGTTTTTTGGACAATAACCACCATAAGGAATAGCATAATTACATTTACTGCTGTTAGAATAAATATCAAGTAGAATGGATACTTCTGCATACAAACCAAACCCAGTTCCTTCTTCCACTCTTCTAAATCTAATTTTCCAGGTTTTGGTGATATGACCTACGGTATATGTTGCTTCCTTTCCTGCGTGTCACACAACTATGCATTTGTTGATAGTGTTCTTTATATCTCACAAATATATTACAGCATTTAGAAAGAACAGGGAGAATAGTTTGAAATCACTGAGTGACCAGGTAAGAAGTGATGGGGAAGAGTTCAGAAACCTTCATAAAATGTGGGAACTTAAGCATTACTAAACAAATCACTATAAATGCAGTTCAAGGTAGGAAAAACACTCTAATATTTTCTCCATTTTATAAATCTGTAAACACTTTTTATTTTATTTTATTTTTTTATTTTTAATTTGATTTATATGCCGCCCTTCTCCGGAGACTCAGGGCGGCTTACAATGCGTTAAGCAATAGCCTTCATACTTTTGTATATTTATACAAAGTCAGCTTATTGCCCCCACAAACTGGGTCCTCAATTTACCCACCTTAGAAAGGATGGAAGGCTGAGTCGACCTTGAGCCTGGCTAGGATTGAACTCACAGAAATTACAGGCAGCTGGTGTTAATTGCTGCCTTTAGTAGGAGGCATTAGCCCCCTACACTACACAGGCTCAGTGTGTAGCGGTCTTTCCAGAAATCCAAAGGCTTTTTGCCTTTATCAGTAGTCATTGGACTATAATGTGAGTGCTAAATAACTGGTAGATAAGGATGCATTATAATTTATATTCAGGCCATTCTACTCCTGCATGTACTCTCAAGTCCCTTTTGACAAATTTCTCCATTCTCTGCCAATTTACAAATTCAATTTAAAACCCACACATAAGAAAGCATACACACACACACACACCCGACATGGTATTCAGCAGGTTCTGACCTGTTCTGGAGAACCAGTAGCAGAAATTTTGAGTAGTTTGGAGAACCGGTAAATGCCACCTCTGATTGGTCCCGCCCCATCTATTCTCTGCCTCCTGAGTCCCAGCTGATCAGGAGGAAATGGGGTTTTGCAGTAACCTTCCTCTGGAGTGGGGAGGGAATGGAGATTTTATAGTATCCTATAGTAACCGGTAGTAAAAAATTTGAATGCCACCACTGATACACCACTGACACACACGTGTGTGTATTGATTGATTGATTGATTGGGTTTTTTTTGTTTGTTCGTTTATGGGCAGCTTCTGAGTTAAGAACTATTTTGTAAAATTCAGGGAAGTATTGAATCCAGAGTTCAGAGTCGTAGAATAATCCTGAAAGTAGATTTGCTTAGGCTGTTTAAGAATGTAATTCCAGCAAAATGCTCCATCATCCCTCTTGCAGGCACAAAGCAGCTTTTCTAAACACACAACTAATATACCTGTGTGCCCTACTTTGTGCAGCTGCTTAAGAGGTTGCTGTGGAATTGTTGTTGTTGTTGTTGTTGTTGGGGAAGAGGATATCAGATCATTCTGCTCTACGTCTGATCCTGATTGAACTGACTGACTGCTGCTAAGAGTTTTCATGGGATTCTACAGTAGTAAAGTTTTGTATAGTTCATCCTAACTACAATCACTGTTAGAAGCAAAGAATAAAGAGTAAACATTATGATCTGATGCATGCTTGCTACATAGCAGAATGTTGCTTTTTATTTTTGCATTTTCCTGCAATTGCATAACTAACATAGAACGAGCATTTGTTTATCTTTTTTTCTTTTTAGGTAGTAGCCAGTTCATTCCTAAACCTTTTTAAGGATCTTTTTATATTGTTGGTGTCTTAATGTTATTATTTTATATTTGCTTATTTGTCTCTGATCTTTGATCATCATAAAACTGTATCTTAATGTTATATTAATAAATTATTAAAAATAAATCAGTGTTGCACTTCCCTCAGAGAATTCTATAGCACATTTGTGTTCATTGTAATTTATCTTCTAGCACAGGAGGTTGTCTTTGATGTGGTTCATGATCAATGCAGAGGTCAAACTGTATGGAAATGAGGTTAACTCAGTAGAAGAAACTAAGGCACAGTATCAAAGCACAGCCAACTCCAAAGACATTACATACTTCTTAGTTGTTTCTGGCATCTGTAATTGCTTGACAGTCTTCCAATATGCGAACAATTAATTTTAAGAAAATACAATTCTTTCTGTTTGAGTTCAAAAGTAAATAAGCTAAATCAAGGGGTCAGTTGCCACTGATAAACAAAAAATAAAAAAAGTCAAAAGCTACTGTCCTAAATGGGTGACTTTGAGCGGTTGTCCCATAGAATTTAAATTGTAAGCGTAAAAATTTAATTTTCACTTTGGGAAAAATGGAAGGCCCACCCCACTCATTTTATTTTGCCTGGAGAATTATTCAAATTGGGACACTTGAGAAACCTGGACAAAGGCAGTGGCAAACTACTTCTGTTTTGTTACCAATAAAATTGACTATGTTCTCCTGCAAATTGTTTTATAGTTTTAATGGTTTTAGAAGTTTCTAATATTTTATTGTTGTTATGAATTGTTTGTTGCAATGTTCTTTTTTAACTTAGTGTGCTGACCAGAATTAATTAATTAATTAATTAATGAAAATCACATGGGTATGTCTAAATATTCATCAGGAATCCAGCTCCACATAAAGTTTGTTAGGTAGGTATGGGACCAAAAAATTGACAAATAGAAAATGAAAACGGTAAAGTGCTCTGGGATTTTAGAATTCAAACACTTGCAATATAACACCTCAGATTTAACAACTCTTAACAAGAAAGACAAAAATGTCTGGCTAATGGACATTGGAGGTCCATTGGAGACCAGAAGAGAAAATAAAGGAGAAAAATATTAAAATGCAAATAGCTTCAAATAGAAATAGAATGACTGTGGCCAAAGAAAGCAAAGGTAATAAAAATACTAAAAGTTACCTTGGATATAATTCGAAAACTTCTGAGATTAACATGATAAGCATTACTTGAACACTATTGGCATTGACAAAACCACTTTTGGTCAATTGCAAAAGGCAGTTTTACTTTGAACAGCTTACATTCTGCAAAATACCTCTAATACCATCAAACAACATCCCAGTTCCTTGAGAAGGACTCTGT
This sequence comes from Masticophis lateralis, assembly GCA_030761175.1. NCBI lineage: Eukaryota > Metazoa > Chordata > Lepidosauria > Squamata > Colubridae > Masticophis > Masticophis lateralis. The sequence continues at coordinate 104,834,823 of JAUDYJ010000002.1, forward strand.
AGTTTAAACATATGGCTCATTGTGCAATCAACTATAATACATCATTTGGATTTTAATTACTTTGGAAAATCACAAAAATGACAGCTAGCATCACCTTGGAGAGAAGGGTACTCCACTGAGAATGTCTTTCCATAGATTGGAAAGTTCTCATGTTCAGGTAGGGAGACAGAATGTATTTAGAATAGGTGGCCTTTTGGATACCTAGGCCTTCATACATAATAATCAGTACCTGAAACTACACTCATAAATGTCATTAACCAGTGGTGGGATTCAGCCGGTTAAGGCCGGTTCGGGTGGACTGGTAGTTAAATTGCTGGCTGGCCCCACTACTTCCTGTCCCGTACCTTCCAGGAGTCCCTACATGCCCCATTTTGGCTCCCAGGTAAGTGCAGGGAGGCCTCCTAGGCCCAAAACGGGACGTGTGGGGGAATCGCCTCCCTGCAACCCATTTTTGCTCCCAGGAGCTTCAGGGAGCCCTCCTAGGCCCAAAACAGGGTATGGCAGGGTATTGGGGTCCCCTGCAGCCCATTTTTGCTCCCAGGGGGATGTAGGAGGCTGAGTGCTTCCTGTCACATCCCCTGGCCATGCCCATCAAGCCACATCCACAGAACCAGTATTAAAAATTTTGAATCTCACCACTGCCATTAATCAATACAGTTTTAATAAATTGTTACAGTACTGATACAATCCAGTAAGCATTTTGGCTACTGTATCTGGATCAATTGCAATTTCTGGAAGGTTTTTAACAACAGCCTCCTATATATAAAATTATAATAATCCAACTAATAGGTGCAAAGAGCATGAGAAGGCCCAGTGTCGAGCTGGAATCTTGGTAACTACATTGACATGAATTTTTCTTAGAGCAACAGAACATAATTCATTATTTTTTTTCTAGATTTATACAACCTCCTAAAAAAAATATTTAAAGCAGCTAAATAGCAGCAGCTATTTTACAGTGAAAGAAAGTAAAATAAGGCACATCTTTTAAAATTTAGAAGCATTTTCAATAAAAAGATTTTTTTAAAAAAATTAACAGTCAAAAATCAAAATCAAACAATAGCTGTAGCCCATTAGTTAACCTGTACGGTCACTGATAATTAATGATATGAAATCAAACATACTGTATCTTCAGGCTGATGTTGATGGAGTCTGACTTACTCTAAGCTTCAAATAAATGACCGCAGTTTATGCAATCCAAGTACTAGCCCATTAGCTCATTAATTCCCTTGTCCCTTTGATCATTTAATACATTCGATAAAAATCAATTGACCATGCCTGACAGTCTCTCCCACCCCCCACCTTTCCTCAATGACTCTCGCTTTCTCATTAATTCTTTGTGGGCAGAAATGACTTTACTCTTGATCACTTTCATGCATCTTTAAGGTTTTTGTTGGTTCATATATTTTTTTGTTGCTGTTGTTTTAAAATGTGCTTCTCTGACTGTTTCTAGCAAATAGATGTCTGACTAAGGCATCTGACTAAGATGTCTTAGTCAGACATCTTAGTCAGATGTCTGATTAAGAGGAATGTTAGCAGCTTGGGAAAGATTTATGGTAAGAGATTGCTGGCTAAAAGTAGAAGGTAAGGCTGATAGATCAGTGCATGATATGCTTTGTCTGATTGGCCACCATTGATGACACACATTTGTTATATTTGTATACTAGACAGGTAGTCCTTGACTTATGACCACAATGGACCCCAACATTTCCATTGCTAAGCAAGACATTGTTAACTGAGTTATGCCCCATTTTACAACCTTTGTGCCACAGTTATTAAAAGAATGGCTGGAGTTGCTAAGTGAATTTTGCGTTTGCTGTCCTTCCTTGTTGGAAGACAGCTGGGAAGGTGACAAACGCTGATTACATGACCCCAGACAGAGCAATTGTCATAGATACATGCCAGTTGGCAAGTGCTTGAATTTTGATCAAGGGAACATGGAGAGGCTGAAGTGGTTGTAAAACCTGTCAAAAATCACTTTTTTTCAGTGGCATTGAATGGTCACTAAACAAATGGTTGTAAGTAGAGGACTACCTGTACAGTTAGTCCTTAACTTACAACAGTTCCCTTAGTGACCTTTCAAAGCACTGAAAAAAGTGGCTTATGACCATTTTTCACACTTATGACCGTTGCAGCCTCTCCATGGTCACAAGATTTACATTTGAATGCTTGGCAACTGACTCACTTTTATGGCAGTTGTAGAGTCCTGGGATCATGTGATCATCTTTTGTGACCTTCTGACAAATAAATGGGGAAACCAAATTCACTTAACAACTATGTGTCTAAGTTAAGAACTCAGTGATTCACTTAACAAATGTGGCAAGAAAAGTTGTAAAATGGGGCAAAACTCACTTAACAAATTTCTCATTTAGCAACATATATTTTGGGCTCAATTTTTTTTTTTAAATTAGATTTATATGCCGCCCTTCTCCGGAGACTCAGGGCGGCTTACAATGCATTAAGCAATAGCCTTCATACTTTTGTATATTTATACAAAGTCACCTTATTGCCCCCACAAACTGGGTCCTCAATTTACCTACCTTAGAAAGGATGGAAGGCTGAGTCAACCTTGAGCCTGGTGAGATTCGAATTTACAGTAATTGCAGACAGCTGGTGTTAATCGCAATGCTTTAATCTGCTGAGCTATCCAGGCTCCTTGTGGCTCTAAGTTGAGGACTACCTTTATATCACTTATCCAGTGCCGTTAAGTAAACTTACGATAAAGTGCCCTCGGTGTTCTATTTTTTCTCACAGCATCTGGCTTATAGACATCAAAGAAGATGTCTATAGATTGTGTTCTCTCTGCAACAAAACATTATCGGGATTTGGAGAGCTATTGACAGGACACCAATTACTAGATCTTTATCAGTAAAAAGAAAACACCCTGTTGTCTTTTTTTATTGAAGTTTATTTAAACAGAAATCACACAAAAATAAAGGTGTGATAAGCAAAGTAGAAAATAATTGCTAATAAAGCTTCAGTAAAACACACAAACACACACATATATATACACTTACAATGTACATTCTCTCCTTCCCATTCATTTCCCCCAACTGGGGGGGATGGGAAGGTGGGGGTGGGGGTGGGGGGAAAAAGGGAAAAAACTTTTGTATTGTAAAACTTTTTCAATTAAAAAAAAAAGAGGTGCGCATGCATGTAGCATATGTGTGCTCCTGTGCGGTCCCATTCCCGAACCGGTAGCGAGGGTAAATGGATTTCACTGCTGCCTAAAATACATCCTTCAGACTTGAGATCCTGAGCCTGGTTATGGGTGTCATCACTACAACATGGTACAAGTAATCCTCAATTTATGAACATAATTGAGAGTAACATGCTGGTTACTAAATGCCCAGGATTGTGTGACTGTGGGGATGCTGCAGACATATAAGTGTGAATAACAGGTGTAAATCACCTTTTTTCAGTGCTGTGTAGCTTCAAATTATTGCTAAATAAATATTTGCAAATTGAGGGTCTGTATTCTCAGAAGCAGAAGGAGTTCTAATTGATTGGGGACTGGAGACTAAATGATTAGGGGACTGGAGCTAAAATATATGAAGAATGATTATGGGAACTAGGTATGTCTAGTCTGGTGAAAAGAAGGACCAGGGTTGACATGATAGCAGTGTTTTGATATCTCAGGAGTTGCCACAAAGAAGACAGAGTCAAACTATTTTCCAAAGCACCTGAGGGCAGAACAGGAAGCAATGGGTGAAAACTAATCAAGGAGAGAAGCAACTTAGAACTAAGGAGAAATTTCCTGACAGTTTGAACAATTAATCAATGGAACATCTTGCCTCCAGAAGTTGTAAATGCTCCAACACTAGAAGTTTTTAAGAACATATTAGATAACCATTTGTCTGAAGTGATGTAGGGTTTCCTGCCTAAGCAGGATGTGGCCTAGAAGACCTCCAAATTCCCTTCCAACTCTGTTATTCTGTTTTTCTGTTTAATTCAGATCAAACTGCTCATTTATAAGTATTGCAAATACTTATTGGGACTAGATGTCCATTGATCAGGAAAGGTCTATCATATCATTTGCTCTCTGGTCTTTTAAGATTTCAGATTGCATTGATCTACCTATGATAGTCTACAGGCATCATATATGCACTGATACAAACAAATGATGTCTCTTTATTTTTATGTTGATTTTTAAAAATATATTGTGATATTTTATCTCTTAAAACAATGAAAAATCACAAAATAAACTTTCCTGGGAGGGAAATGGGAGAGAAGAGTCTTCAGACATTGACATTGATTATGTCCATTTTCAGGTGTCAAGGCAGAAACACTTAGAAACCTTTATTTGGAAATAAATGCATTTTACTTGTCACAGCAAAGCAACTTTTTAGTGAACAAAAAACTATGCTTTCTGTTCCAAGAGGTTGACTTTAGGATATGTTAGAAAGTGACATCTTTGTCAGACTGTTATGTCTGAGAAAACTGTATTTTATTTTTATTTATTTTTTTAACAGCTTTTCTTAAATTTTTATTGAAATATATAGAAATACAATTCGATAGTTTTCTGTTTAGCGATGTTCAAAAATATATACAGATTATTTACATGGTGTTCCATATTTACATGAGTATTGTTTGTTAGTTGCACCCTCTCTTATTTTACCTTTTACTTTTTTTTTCCATCCACTTATACCACATTTCCCACACTGTGTAATATTTTGAATTCTCTTTTCGTTTATCACGTATGTTAATTTATTCATCTCGGTGCATTCTAATATTTTTCTAATTACATGTTCTTCCAGTGGTAACCCTTTCTGTTTCCAGTACTGTGCATATATTATTCTGGCTGCTGTTATGACATGATTGTATGATTAGATAACTCTTTTTTTTCCCCCTCATAGGCCCTTTTCAGTATTCCCAGGAGAAAAGTTTCAGGTTCCAAATTGATATTTTCCTCTATCATTTCTTGAATCCATCTTTGAATCATTTTCCAAAATTTCATCGCTTCGGGGCATGTCCACAAAATATGGTAAAAAGTGCCTTGATGGTGACCGCATTTCCAACAGTTTGGACTCGTGTTGGGGTAAATTTTTGCTATCCTAGTAGGGGCTAAATGCCACCTGTATAGCATCTTATATTGGTTTTCTTTATACGCTAGTGCCCTTGTCAGCTTAAGATTGCTATTCCAAATCGTTTCCCATTCATTTAAATTTATACTGTGTCCAATATTTTTAGCCCATGCAATCATTTGGTCTTTGACCTTTTCTACCCTATCATATTCGAGCAAATAGTTATATAATTTGGCTAATAATTTATTTTTGGTTCCCATCCATATTTTGTCAAATCCATTGGCTCCTGTTTTTATACCGAACTCCTCCTTGTCCTTTTGGTATCGAGACTCTATTTGTACATATGGCCACCAATTAATGTGAATGGCTTGTTCTTTTAACACCTCATTCGTTTTAAGGTTTCCCCCCACCATCTAAAATATCCTTATATTTGAGCATTTTCCCAATTTCTAGGGCAAGAAATCTGTATTTTAATATGTGAACATTTGCGTGCAGAGTGTCTGGAAGGGCAAAAATTGGACCTAATGGAGCTTCTGGAAGTCTGGAAATGGGCCTCTGGACCCCAGGGGAAGCAGCTTTTGCCCTCCCTGAGGCTCGAGGAAACCCTACAGAGACTGGGGAGGGCAAAAAATGCTCCCCCCTGCAGTGGTGCATGCAGCCAACTAGGCCATGCCCATCATGGCCACACCCACCCAGCAACGGGGCAGCAAACCCCATTGCTGAATCTGAAAAGGATCTGAAGTCCCTGTATAAGTCTGTAGTTGCTATCATTATTTCCTATCTGTTTCAGTATCAGAACAGTTTCTTCAAACTTAGTGTATAGATTAATACCTGTGAAATTGCAATGTATGGCTGTGAAAGTTGGACCATAAATAAGGCTGAGTGTCAAAGAATTAAGGCCTTTGAACTATGGTGCTGGAGAAGACTCCTGCGAGTCCCTTGGACTGCAAGGCAAACAAACTGATCAGTCCTAGAGGACCCTGGCTGCTCTTTAGAAGGCCAGATCCTGAAGATGAAACTCAAATCCTTTGGTCACCTAATGAGAAGGAAGGACTCACTGGAGAAGAGCCTAATGCTGGGAAAGATTGAGGGTAAAAGAAGAAGGGGATGACAGAGAATGAGGTGGCTGGATGGAGTCACTGAAGCAGTAGGCATGAACTTAAATGGACTCCAGAGGATGGTAGAGGACAGAAAGGCCTGAAGGAACATTGTCCATGGGGTCATGATGGGTGGGACACAACTTCGCAACTAACAACACCACCTATGAAATTGGGATCTTGCAGCCAAATAATCAGGTTTTGGGGAGGGGGAAAGGTTGGATTCTGTAGTTCAGTGAAATCAAGAAAGTTATATAATATGAAAATGCCATCCTGCTCATTATAGGAATAATTTGTTGAAAATAAAGGATGATTGAATAAATGTATTCTTCCCTAGTAATTGTCACACATATTCCTTCATCAATGTATTCCATTTTGTTTCCAGATTAAGGTATGTGTTTATTTGCAAATTCATAAAAATGGGCATTTAAAATCAGCAGCTTTTGTAACAACATGTTTGCAATTGGCAAATTTTCTTGAGTGCATCCTTTTAATGTCTACTTATTTATTTACTCTGAAATCTGTATTGCAAAATTACCATCTAAATGTAAATGTGTTCTGAATATAATTTTAGCCCAGGAGATTCATAGTGTATCATCTTGTAAAAAGGAGATGTGGTTGCATTGAATGTGCATATACTAAGAGAGAGGAAATGTCAGATAAACAGCACTGTCTTACCTTTACTTGGACACCAAATGTGATTTGAACTAGCTGCTACAGCTTGCTTGCTTTATTGCTAGGTAATGTAAAAAACGTTGACTTGATTTTTCTTGGTATCTTCTGTCTCCTGATTCCAAAGAGGAAAATTGAACATATGCTACCAGTTTAAATAAGGTAGGCATAATGGCAAAGCAGCGCAGGAAATAAAATCAGCAAGTGGGCTGCTTGGTAAGTACTGCTAAATACCTTTCTAAAGAAAGAATTTGCTGTAGACTGATCCTTTAGAGCTTAAGTACCTGAGAAATGGCAAAGGGGGTCCTTCGAGATTTATCAAGAGTACTAGGAGTCTTATAATCTAAAGGAAGAATTAGAAAGTTGGCAAGTCTTCTCTTAATCAGGAGGAAGACAACTAAGGAAAAATAAGTGCACTGTTTGCTCATAAGGCAGGATGTCCTGTCTGCAATATGATTGAGCCACCAAGCTGGCATTGTTCTGACCTAGGCTTCCTGGGTCATTAAAACACACGAGAAGTCCCAAAAATCTCTTTTATTGCAACAGCTGTGAATTCTGTTCATTCACAGATGAGTCCCAAATAGTTATAAAGAGTCCTTTGGGAGAAGTCCTTCTGGATAATCACCCACCTTTATCTCCCTTGACACACTGCCAAAGACCTAATTGGCAAAGCCACATGGAATCCAGAATAAAACAGAGCTTCAGGTTTCAGGCTGAACCGAATGAACAAACATTGCTTCCTGCAAAGGCCCACGTGCCTTTGCTCCTCTTTTAAGTCTTATGGGAGGGGCCAATCATCTCCAACCCTACTCCCGAGTTGTCCCTTTTGTTTTAACTGTTCTTGCCTTCTGGCAGCTCTGCCATGCGCACACTGGGAATAGCTGCCCCTGTTCCTCTGACTTGCTGAGGTCCGACTCCGGAGGCTCTGGAGGTAGCACATACTTCCCAGATGGCCATTTCTTGTCTGAGTCTTCCCCAGACTTCAGAACTGGTCCATGGTCCTCTGCAGCTTCCTCACTGTCCGACTCTGCTGCTAGCTCCACAGGCTGCTGGTGGACCACAACAGGCATCAAGAGTGAAATACAAGCTGAAAATAAATAAGTATCACTAGAATAAGATCCAAAGCTCATAAAGGCAAGTATTGGTGTTTTAAATTTGTGGGTTTTTAACTGAGGGGCCATAAGTATTTAATCTATTTTTAAATTGTTCTTACATTTTGTATTGTATGTGGTTTTATCGTGGCTGTACATGGCCCTGAGTCCTTCGGGAGAAGGGCAGTATAAAAATTTAATAAACAACAACAACAACAACAAAGCTGTGTCAAGTGTCAGTTTCCAAAGTAGGATGAAATATTAAACCTTGTCTATAAGTAATCCAGCAAAGTCCAAGAATCAAATCTAGCCTTTCAACAAATCTAGACTAATAAATCTTGCTCCAATCCTAAAGTCGGAAGACTGTGCTTTCACCTGCTTTGTGTGTGTGCATGAGTGCACATGTGTGTGTGTGAGTGCCTTCAAGTCTTGACTTCTGGAAACTGCCTGGACAGGTCACTGCAGTTTTCTTAGCCAGAGTTCAGAAGTGGGTTGCCATTGCTTGCCTCCTAGGGCTAAGTCAGTGAATGGCTCAAAGTCACCCAGCTTTGTGCCTCAGGCAAGACTAGAACTCACAGACTCTGGTGTCTTAATCATTACACCCAATTGGCTCTCTTATGCTTTCAGAACAGGTGGCAAATTCATGGGTTAATTCTCACCCACTAATATATTGTGAGCAAATTCACTAATGTCTTTATTGGATCTCATAAAGCTGTTTGATACTTCTTTGTGAATCTTCAAACGATGGACATGTCTGGTCTATTTCGTTCAGACCACTTGTGAAGGCAGAAATTCTTTGAAGTGCTAGATTTGTTCTAGTGCTTCAAATACAAAGACAATAAATAGAACAATGTTTATATTTGTGTATGCCTATAACACTTTTTTAAAAAAAAAGTCATATCATTGTTGTCTAGACATTCAGTAGTATGTTTTTAAGGTCACAGGTGAGTAATCTGTAGCTCATGAAAATCTAAACGACAAAGCTAGTATGTATGATTCCTTTTAAAAAAGGAAAATAAAACAAAACCTTTGTACAAAATTAATGCATAAATAAGTATGTAACACATTGCACAAAACAAGAATCATATCCATTACCAGAATTTGATAAAGTAGATATTAAAAAATAGTTTTTCATTTTCCAAACTTGGTTGCAATTTATACTTTATTAGAGAATGCATTTTTAAGATAGACTTAATTTTACTCATAATTACATGCATAGTTGTGCCTCCCTTGGGGCAGCTTTAGTTTTACTTTATGAAATATATGACTCTTGGTAATTTTAATACCAGTAAGAATTATAAGTTGAACTACAAGCTGAACACTGAGACTAACTGAATATTCAGATCTGTTTAAATAAAAATGGGAGATACATTTGTTTCAAAGGAAAAAGGGGGATTTAGTACTTTAATTATTATTTTTCAACATTTTAATATATAAAATGATTTTCATTTTGAATAAAATATCCTTCCACTTGGCCAGATCGTCTGCAGGAGCTTAACACAGTCAACCAAAAAAAATTGCAGCCTGACTGCGTAAGATTTTATTCTTCCTTCTTCGGTACTTTCTCTTTTTTCCCTACAAATATGAATTCCTTCATTTGATATACAGGTATGGTTATGTTATATAGTAATCTGTAGAAACATAATGAAGTACGATACATGCAATTCTAGAAAAAAAAACTTATATGGTAGTGTAATATCAGTAGTTGTGACTTTGTGATCTAAGTACATTCATACTATGGACTACAATATCTTATTTGTTTATTTTTTGGATTTATATTCCAGTCTTTTTTTCTTCTGTCTTAAAGTAGCTCCTAATCTTGATCAGCTTTATGTTCGCTGTTTATATATGCATAATAAAGATTAGAAAATTTGTTTCTCATCTAGTGGTATTTGACTTTCCTCTTATTTTGTGCCGTAATAATTGCCCTTCATTAGTCCTCCTCCCCAAAACCCAAATTGCCTTGAGAGTTTGGAAAGTATAAGGAAGAACTCAAACATCTGACTGCAAAACTAATGCAGAAGATATACAACCAGGCTCTTACAATGAATGCTTAAAATGGGAAAGGCATTCCCACTTGAATTCTACTTTGCATTTGGTACTTTATCAAAGTCTCACCTGGAAGATGCCTATGAGTTCTGCTTAGTTATTATTTTCAATATAAATGAAAATAAAAACCCAGAACACATGGGGTTCTTGCAGGGCAAAGTCTAGAGATAGTAAGTGGCAAGGCCATCAATACATTCACATTCCACTTGTATTTATAGATGAGAGTGATAATGCTTTGATCTATGCAGAAAGGTAAGCGTTTCATCATATGTTGACAGTCCAGGCTGAATGTTAATTCTGGAAAGGTATGCTATTGTAAACCAGGCAGGATAACTGAATTTTCTTTAAACATCTCCATGCAATTGAGAAAGCCAGACAAGATAGAGTGACCATTACTTTCTGTTGTTAACTATTAAAAAAGAATCAGGTTATAATACTGTTTCACGGAAATCCCTTAAAACTCAAAAAGCAATATTAAAACCCTTATTAAGGCTTTCAAAATAATGATCCTGGCCAATCAACCAATGTATAGTTTGCATTGCCTTCACATTATCCATGATAGCTCCGGGGGGGGGGGGGATATACTTGATAGCATATTACAGAAGAAGAGTGAAATGTCCAAATTGTATCTTATCAAAATTACTTTCCAATGTACTAATTTGCTGAGCTTTATAGACATGGTTTTCCTCACTTTGATGCTCTTCAGATATGTTTATTATTAACTTGCATAATTTTCAGAAGCCTGACTAATGGCTGAGAAGGATAAGAGCTTAAATCCAAAACAATAGGATTGTATTGGACAACACATTTTTGTCTATAGACTATTTCAGCAGACATCTTCTTTTATCAGTGAGAAATTGGGAGTTGTTTAAAAATATGATATACATTCAAGAAACATTTTATATTGCTGGTGCTAGCCAGTTTTGGCATTTGACTGCAGACTGATATTATATAAATTCAATCATTATCTTTATTAAATTAATACAATTTATTTTTTTATATATTTTAAAAAGATAATCAGTTTATGTCATGAGCATATTGCAATACATTTAATTAAAATTTCATATCATCATAATATCCTAAATAACAACCCATTGTAATATTTTTTAAAAATTACATAACTAAAATATATAATATATAAAACATATAAAAGCCAAAGATATACCCTATGATTTAGATAAGGAACTCACTTGGTGGAGTATAGCAATAGACAGAAAAATTTAACCCAAACTCTAAATATTTTGTTTTTCTTATTGAAAATGAAGAATTTTCTGGATTCTTTTCAAATTTACCAGACAGTGTTTTTATTATCTGGATATCAAGTTTAACAGAAAAGCACAGGTGCAATGCCAAACAATTTAGCTAACCCAGAAGCAAAACTGACCTTGTATAATTCCAAGAAGCCAGGTCAGTCAATCTTGGAAACAACAGCCAAGCCTCAATAGTGATCCTTTAATTCTGTCATCCTTACATATTCTCCCAAAGGAAATGTTAAGAAATAATTCTTTCACTCAGCTGCCAAAGAAGGATCAAGCTAACATCCTCCAGATATGAATATGAAACTGAAACAGATCTTGTCAGACCTGCATACTAATGTAACTTCCTTCAAATCAGGTAGAACATCAGTTCCCAAATTCTGTAGTACTGAACAACCAATTCAACAAATCTATTCTGTAAACACAAAATCTCTGACAGACTCCTGCAGTTTCTTAAAGATAAACATGTAAAGAACTTGGTCAAAAGTAGTTTATAGGGAAGGACCAGAAAAACGAAAACACTACAGGTACCTATATAGATGATCTCCTGCCAAATCCATCTTCAGTTTAATTAATACCTTATGCCACCAGGCTTGAAATTTTGGACAACCTGGAGCTACGCTGACTACGGTCTGACTTAAGTGTAGTACACAAAATTGTCTGCTACAAAGTCCTACTTGTCAATGACTACTTCAGCTTCAACCACAATAATACATGGGCAAACAATAGATACAAACTCAAGGTAAACATTCCAAGCTCGATTGCAGAAAATACGACTTTAGCAACAGATTCCTCAATGCCTGGAATGCACTACCTGATTCTGATTTTACATCCTCAAAACCCCAAAACTTTAACCTTAAACTGTCTACCATGGACCTCACCCCATTCCTAAGAGGTCTGTATGGGGATATGCATAAGCGCACCAGGCTGTCTATAGTCCTTGTCCTACTGTCCCCATTTATTCGTACTCATTTCCTTTGTTCATGTCCATGTTTATACTTATACCTGTTTTCTCATACATGTTTGACAAACTAAATAAATAAAATAAAATAAATCCCTGGAGGATATTTGCATCTGTTAAGGAAATACCATTCTAAAGCATTTGAATTTGAGTTCTGGAATGATTGATCTTAACTCAACCTGACTTCACCCTCCACTTCCATAACAAGAAGCTACTCTGAGGCAATCCTGGAGTAAACATTGCTGAATTACATTTGCTACTTTGCAGGATCTTTGAATTCGCATTAATGAAATACAACATGTTGGAATTCCAAAGAAACTCCATAGTTGCTTTCAACTATTAAAGAAGTTTCTTCTTTTGTAAGAAAGCAAGAATATAATATGAGTCTGTGAAGACAGAGGATACTTTTCCTTCTCACTTCAAGTAACTCCTATCTTGAAAGGAGGTTGAGGACTATCAAATACCTCTGTGCCTGTTCATTGTAATTTTCTGGCTGTCACTATACAGCTAAAATCTGAGCCCAGATCCTTAAACCTTTAACCAAATGAATGATTATTTTCCTCCTACTAATTGCTTCCAAACAAAAAAAATGCATTTTATTAATCTGTATATTACTCATTAGAATTGCATTTCCAGTTCCTAAGCTAGAAGCTGATTTTAGCAGTAGATTTTCAGTGTCAGGGTGAGCCTTATTGTTGAATTTGTCGGGTTTTTTTCCCCAAATTTTCACAGTATATCAGTGGATAAGGATTCATCCATGGGTTTGCAATCTGCTCTGGAAGCAGACAGAGGTAAGAAGCCTTCAGTTTTTGCTCCAATACTTAACCTGTGATATTGATTTTAAAGTCATGGTGCTTATTTCCATTTCTTTTGAATAATTTTCCTCTTCAATTTTTAACATTTTACTTCAAAGAATCCCCACACAAACGCACTTTAGTGAAAAAGTCTCTTAGAACAACTTCCAAATATTAATGAGAAATTGCATTTTTTGAGACTTTCAATGACACAGAAGGGAAAATAATGGTGAGGGAAGAGGCAAAGAAGAAACCTGGGCAAAAGTTCTTAAAGTTTCAGTTCTTATACCTGCAAGAAGGAGAATCGGATATGCCTGATTTTATGAGCAAAAAACAGATCATAGCAGAGCCTGAAGCCTTCTACTCTGTTTGGCATCTCTCACTTGGGATCCAGTTGCCTTCTGCTTTTGTTCTTTTGCTTCCACAAGGCTTCCAACTGTTTGTGCCTGTTGGTCTCCTTTAAGTACAATACTAAACTTCTTGTGTGCAGCAAGAAAACACATTCCTCTTGCCTGATTCCTCTAAGACATCCTGACTTGAATAAAGGAGAACCCCCACACACCATGGGTATTTGTGGGGATGCTGGGAAAGGACTGGAAGGAAAAGTATATCCCCCAAAAAATCAAGAGATGGAAGTTTTATCAACTGTCAGCTTATCTCATTATTGGCAACTTAACCCAGGTGATAACAAAACTGAGAAGCAGCTTTTCAAATCATTTGAAGAGTCTCTATCTTAATTAACTCACTGCAAACAAAGGTGGGAAATTTTACTTAACAGTTTCCAAGATTCTATATTTACTCCAGGCTAGCATAAAGATTATGTTAGCAAAATTTCTGTGGGGTTGTTGTTGTTGTTGGTGGTGGTTTTTTGCTTGTTTGTTCTTATTTCTTCTTGTTACCAAGAAAATTAGTAACAGGATTACCTAATTTCCAAATGCTATTCTACAAGGCAGGGCTGAAATCTACTTACCTTCCCTACCAGTTTGGAAATGCATGTGCCATGCACATGCACTTGGTCTGCTCACACATGTGCATGTGTCACATGCACACGTGGACCCTCTGTGCATGCGCAAACCCTTCTGTGCACGTGCAGAGGGTAAAAAACAGGCAGGTGGGCAGAGCCTCATGCTGCCGTCGCTACTGGTTCTTTGAACCACCTGCCACTATCACTACCGGTTCAGCTGAATCCAGCTGAACCGGTAGCATTTCATCCCTGCTACAAGGTATATTATATCATGTGGCTCTGTAGATGAATAAGAAACAAAGTGAAATCTTATACAGTAATGAGTGGAACTGATGGATTTTCCCCCAGTTAATTGTCACATTGAGCTAATTGTGATGGTTCTTTCTTCAAGAGCTTGGCAGAGATGATGAAAATCAGTGCTTTGGAACAGAGCCACACAATACGCATTTTCGTCTCATGTTCATGCCTTCTTCCTTAACATATTTTTTTTCCTATTTTCATCTTCAAGAAAGTTAGAAAGAATGGATACAACATGTGTATGTATACAAAAACTAAATATGTTATGACATATGGCAGATCCTGGGAGACTGAGCCATGGGGGCAATCAAAATGTTTCCCAAGACTCCCAAGCCTTGGGGAATGGTTCAAGGAGACATTTTTGAGCAGCAACATTTACCTTTCTACCAAATATTTACAAACCCCCCCCCCCCAAAATCAAAGAAGGTTGGGCCCAAATATGTAAGGCCTTTCCCCATTACACGAATCATTAACCCAGTCATGGTTGAATTGGAGATGCCAAAGAATTTGTGATGAATTCACTCCATGTTTCACGTTAGCTTACTGAAACTGGGACATTAGTCCCCTTTACGTCCGGCCCAAGAACCTCCTCCCGTCCCCATACCCATTGAAGGGGAACAACATTTTGAGGTTAAGGAGATCTTGGATGCACCACGGTAAAGTGCAGTATCTGGTAGCCAGGAAACATTTCCCATTATCAAAAGCTGAATGGGTGAACAAATGTGATGTTCAGGCGCCTAAGAAAGTACAGTTGTTTCACACCAAATATCCTGATAAACCCTAATTTCTATGCCTTTGCTTTGTATGTGATATTACCTCCTTTTTCCTCTCTTTCCAGAATAAGAGGTTCTTCTCTTCTGAAGGGGGGCAGAATGTCAGCCTCCAGCCTCTGCTTTTCTCTGCTTTGGCTGCCATAGTAAGGGATGGGGGAAAAAGTTAGTTTGTGTTATGTATGCTGGAGGGAGGAATCAAAAAGTGAATCTTAAGATTTATTGCTGCATCTTTGAAGCTGCTATCAGGTCATCATGACACTGCCAGATATGTGCTCCCACCTGACCTCTGGGAGACCTTTGGATTGGATGATTTACGTTGGACAGTGGGAAGGATGCTTTCTATCTGTAACTTTCATGCTTTTTGCCTCAGATTCTGCTTTTCTTTTGTTGCAATCACTTCATTTCTAGTAAAAGTACCATACTTTATATTCAATGGAGTCTGGGTCATTCTTTCCTGGATTTTGAAGGAAGCACACCTGACAATATCCATTTTGTATCTGGATTTTAATTGTAGGTATGGCCACCAGTCAGTTTCCACACCTTGTTCTTTTAATTCTTCTCTTGCTTTTAATTTTCCTTCATCATTTAGGAATTCTCAATATGCTTTCATTTTATTTATATCCATTGTATTTGAGTATATTTGTGCTTCCATTGTTGAAATCCACCATGGGATTCTATCATAGTGGTTCTTCCTAATTTCAGTCCAAATCTTTAGCAATGTATCTCTCACAATATGTCTTCAGAATTGTTCATGATTTTTAGGTTTCTCTTCCCATAGATATGTGTGCCATCCTTTCACCAGATCAAAGCCTTCTAGTGTTAATATGCATTTGTTTCTGAGTTTGATCCACTCTTTAATCCATGTTAGTGATGATGCTTTGGGGTAAATTTACCAGTCTGGAAGCCCCAGTCCTCCTCTTTCTCATTTATCCTGTAGGTATTTTAGTTTAATTCTTGCCTTTTTCCCTTGCCAAATGTACTTTAATATCATCTTGTCAAAATCTTTGAAGTAAGTTTTTCCTGGATTTATTAGTATCACCTGGAATACATACAGCATCCTTGGGAGAATATTCATTTTAATGGAGGTGATTTTATCTAGAAATGATAACTGTAATTTAGTCAAAAATTCTAAATCTTTCTCTATTTGTTTGGCCAATTTATTATAATTATCTTCTTTGAGTATTGATATTCTATTGGTGAGCCAAATCCCTAGGTATTTCACTTTCTTTACTATTTGTATTCCTAGTATATTTTCCAATTCTTTCCCTTGATTTTTGGTGAGGTTCTTTGTTAGCATTTTTGTGTTTTTGTTTATTGATTTTCAGGCCCCTACTTCCCATATTGTTCTATTTTTGTCAATAATTTGGATCCTGATTGTAATGGTTGTTCTAGGATGAGTACTATATCATCTGTAAATGCTTACAATTTGTATTCCTGGTTCTTTATCCTTAATCCCATTATTTCTTTATCTTTCCTAATTTTTTTCAATAATATTTCCAATGTTAATATAAGCAATATGGGGGATAGGGGGCATCCTTGCCTCACTCCTTTCTTTATATCAAATTGTTCTGTTGTCTCTCCATTAATCAATATTTTTGCTGTTTGGGTATTGTATATCATTTTGATCATCTTTAAGAATCTTCCTCCAAATTTTATCATTTCCAATTGTGTTATTAAGAATGTCCAATTAAGATTATCAAATGCTTTTTGTGCATCCAGGAAAATTAATGCTACTTGCTTATCTGATCATTGGTCATAGTATTCAAGGGTATCAATAATTGTCCTTGTATTATTTTTGATTTGCTGTCTGGGAATAAAGCCATTTTGGTCTGGATGTATATAGTGATGAATTAAATTTTTCAATCTCTGTGTTATAATAGATGTAAATAATTTATAATCTATTAAGAAGAGATATTGGTCTATAATTCTTAATTTCAGTGGGATCCGAATCTTGTTTTGGTATTAAAATAATTATTGTTTCATTCCGTGATTATGGAATTTCAGCTTCTAGAAGTACATCATTAAATACCTGTATTAGAATGTCATCTAGTAATTGCTGGAATATTTTATAAAATTTGAATGGTATGCCATCTGGTCCTGGTGTTTCGTTGTTTTTTGTTTCTTCCTTGCTTCTACTAGTTCTAACATGGAAATTGGTCTATTCAATGATTTGGTATACTTTTCTTTTAATTCCTGAATATTTATTTTGCTTAAATATTCTATAGTGTCTTCCTCTCGAATTTCTTCTTATGCATATAGATTTTGAAAGAAGTTCCTTGCAATTCATTTTTTATCCTCATTATTATGGTATATTTGTCCATCTTCATCTTTTAATTGCTGTATCATTTTCTTCTCTTTTTCTTTTTTCAGTTTATAGGCCATTGTGTACAATAATTGTGTACAGTAAGGAGCCTTGGTGGTGCAGCAGACTAAAGTGCTGTTAAGTAGCACTTAGCTGCCAGCTGCCTGCAATTACTGTGAGTTCAAATCTCACCAGGCTTAAGGTTGACTCAGCCTTCCATCCTTCCAACATAGGTAAAATGAGGACCCGGATCGTGTGGGTAATAAGCTGACTTTGTATAAAAAAGAACACCACTTAGGGGAAGCCAAAAGCCCTATTAAGCAGGTATATACGAAAGTATGAAGGCTATTGCTTAATGTATTGTAAGCCACCCTGAGTCTCCGGAGAAGGGTGGCATATAAATCGAACCAATAAATAAATAAATAAATAAATAAATAAATAAATAAATAAATAAATAAATAAATAAATAAATAATTTCAGTGAATCTTTTATTATTATTATTATTTCAATGAAGTTGTGAACTGACAGATTTTTTTTTCTCTGCCAGCCTCAAACTATTTCACAGCTTGCAAACCTGTTAAATGTCCTTCCCTATCCAAAGTTTAACAGGTGAGATTTCTGCAAACAGTTTGACTTCAGGTTTTTTAAAGGATCCAGGGAATCTTAAATAATAGCTAGCTAGGAATAAGCATTTGATATCTAATACCTAGGGCTTCAATCCTATATGTTTTTATTTGGGCACAATTCTCACTGAATTCAAGGAGGTTTATTTCTAAGAGAAATGTATAGGAGTGTGTGATTTTTCATATATACTCTACAGTTTATTTACTTTCTTTCATGCTGAAGGAGGTAAATAGCATTGCTTAATTGAGTTACTCCTGTGATGCAGCAAGTAATAGTAAATGTTTAGCTATGAAAACAACAGGAGAGAGGGGACTGGAGTGTAGGAGAAACAGACAAGGAGGAGAAGAGTTGTGTTGTACCTATGTGTTTAATGTATTCTAAAATTTAGGTTTGTTTATTATTGTTTACAAGTGAGCACTGAATATTCTCTTCAGTATTAATGGAATAAGTTATATATAAAGATGGCTTTGATGTGCATGCATTTCTCAAACTCTTAAAAGCTGTAAAATGCTCAAATTACAAAATTAGATGCTTGAAATAGAAGAGGGATGAATGTGATCTAAAGTTCTGAAGAAGTAAGAAGAGAACATAATTGCTGTAAATGAAGATTCAAATTGCTGTAGCTATCTGAAATTGAAATATTGCAAACTGTTACTTCAGAATCACTATTTTTATGGGCTTCATTCACACATAAATTCTAACGACTAAATTGTGGGAGGAAAAAAAATAGGCAAATGTTATTAAAATTCATTTTCTTTGATACTCTTTCATCTTGAATTCCTTCAATGTTCATGTATAGTTTTTGGTTGAAGCCCAGAAGACGATTATAGGTGGTAAGGGGTGGTGTTCCCTCATGATCACCTGTATTTTATGAATTTCCTATAAAATTTGTACTTAGATTGTGTAAATTAGAATTTGTTTTAATTTATTGATTCAACTGAATTGGCCCTTTGAAGCAGATCTATTAAGTAGTCTCGCACTGTGCCCTTGGATCTGTTCCTTCAATGGTATTCTAGAGAGCATAAATATAGAAGTACTTACCTCCATTACTTTTCTCTCTGGCATGTCAGGCACCAAGACAGATCATCTTACCTCGGTGCCTCTACTGATTCAACTGGGATGGATTGTAGTGATTCTGCACCAGTCTCTGCAGCATTTTCTCATTTTAGTAGTTACATCTAAAGATTAGATAATGACAAAAGAGCAACATGTTTTCCTTTAAATGGAAGTGATTACTTGTGACAAATGAGGAAGTAAGTATTATAAAGCACTCTGTGTAATGAATCTGGGATGCAGGAACTTAACCTTTGCTGTTAATATAGCCAGGACAAGTTCTTTGTGTTGGACTCAGACTGCTAATTGACAAAGTTCATTTTGTTCCTGGAAAGAGCTTATTTAAGAAAAAAATGTCTATTTAAGGGAAGAGAAAGATAAATACCTTCCCACCATCACCACCAATCACCACCATCACCACCAATAATCCTAACCACCATTCCCTATGCTATTTTGAAGGATCTGATAGAATAAGGGGCTGATAAACTATCTCTTATCTTTTCCTTATTTGGAATGTTCACCTAAGAAAACGTTGCACCAGGGTCATGTAAATTGTCACTATTATCTTCAGTTTTAGCCTCAACAATATTTGCTATTTTTTTTCTGTTTGATGAAGTTCTGGCTATGAAGTCCTAGGAGTCAGGAAGGGCTCTGTAAGAATAAAATCTCTCTAAGAAGAATAGAAACCAAAATCTTATTATGGTGTTCAACTAGTATAGGATAGAAACATAATTTATAGAAAATAAATTAAATAAATAAAGACTAGACTAGACTAAACTAGATTAGACTGGACTAGACTAGACTAGTTTATTGTCCAAGCGTGATTGGACACACAAGGAATTTGTCTTTGGTGCAAGGAATTTGTCTTTGATACATATGCTCTCAGTGTACATAAAAAGACATAAAAAGACAAGATACATTCATCAAGAATCATAAGGTGCTATATCATAAGGTGCTATAATCATAAGATAGTCATAGTGTACAAATACTTATTGATTGCTTATTTGTAAGCAATCAAATCATACTAGGAAACAATATCAATATAAATCGTAAGGATACAAGCAACAAAGTTACAGTCATGCAGTCATAAGTAAGAGGAGATGGGTGATAGGATCAATGACAAAACTAATAGTAATAGTAATGCAGCCTTACTGAATAGTTTGACAGAGTTGAGGAATTATTTGTTTAGCAGATTTAAAAATATAACATAAAAATGGTAGGTAAAAGAAGTATTCAGATAAAAGAGCATTTGAAATAAATCTAAAACTGTCAACTACTATACAACAAAAATGTTTTATACAAATACAATTAATTTTTATTTCTATTTCTATAAAATTTGTATTTCTATAAAAATACAAATTTGTACAATTAAACTAACAGGGATGTTACTATCAGATAGGACTCTGAATATTTCATACACTATTGCAGAAAACTTTGTAAGATTACGTGTTACGGAGGGATTGTTATCAGAAAGGAATACTCACTTGAAGTGACCTGGCAAACTACTAATAATTGAGAAAATAAAAGTCCTATGGATCACTTTGTAGAGTGAACAATACAGAAACACATGTTCAATTGCCTCAACTTGTCCATCACAACAGAGGTATAAAATTTTAAGAGGAGAAACTTATTACATCTTTTATCTAGTAGAACTAAGAGGAAAGCACAACAGCAAGGTTAAGCAAAGGTTAATCAATGGCAAAGCCAGTTTGGTGTAGTGCTTAAGAGCACCAGACTAGATACCAGAAGACTGAACTCCAGTCCTACCTTATCTGAATCCAGCTGGTTGACTTTGAACTAAACCTATTCTAAAATCTCAATTTAAACTTAATGGGGAAATGAGATTTTGTGTAGCTTTAAGTTATTTTAATCAGGTAAACAAATTTAATAGCTAACCACAGAATATGATTTACTAGATCAGAAATTTACTAGTCAGAAATGGTATAGGGTCTCCTGCTTCGGCGGAAGGTTGGGCTAGATGACTTACAAGGTCCCTTCCAACTTTGTTAATCTGATCTGAATTAGATCAATTTTGTTTGCTTGCTTCAGGTTAGTCCTGATCTACTGGCAATTATATGAACAAGACAATGTTACTGCCTTTTTCCTGGAATTGAGATTTATTCAAAATCACCTAGCTGGTTTCTATGCTCAAAATAGGAATGGAACTCAGAGTTAGTTATCTAGCACCTTGGATCATTGACTATGAGTTAGCCTTAGGAAACAGGTAATTATAATCCACTTCCAAAATCTTACTAAGAAACTGCAGGGACTAGTTCAGACAGTCATGAGGAGTCAGAACTGAATTGACATTACAAAAACAAAAAAAGTTAATCAGTGCTAAATAACTATCTAGAGTTAACCACGCACTACCAACAGGTTATATCTAGAAATAAAATCTAATGAGAAAATAACCCTGGAATTACCCAAGGTTTATTCCAGTTTACTAAATCTTCTTTTGGATGCCTTGAGGTATCTACAATCTTTCAGAGAGAAACAGAAATCTTTTTTTTCTAGAAAGACAATATATTATGAGTTCTATCTGGACAATTTTATGATTCACTGCAAGACATTGAAGGAACACTTGCAGCCGTTACAGACTTAATTGCAGTATGAACTATTAATCCAGCTAAATTTCATCTTTGTTCGGTAGTGGGTTTCAATTTAATTTGCTACCGGTTTATTCATGTGCATGTGTGTGCTCGCACAGAAGCGTCTGGGCAGGTGGGTGGAGCCTCCCACCACCACTGCTATTGGTTCACCCGATCTGGGGGGAACCGGTAACAACCCACCACTGTCTTTGTTACTCTGAATTATGTTATCTGAGCTGCATAGTTGATCAATAAAAAGTTAAGCTGGGAAGGAAGAAGGTGCAGGCTATTCAATAGATACAACTGACATCTACCAAGAAGTTTGAACATTCCTGCAAAACTATAGAATACCACAAAGAGCTAATGCCCTTTTTTCCTCAATGAGAACAATAGTAAAAGCAAAAACAAAGAACCTAATAAAACTGGCTAGATTTCTGAATGTCAACAGAATGTCATTCTAGTGTTAGTCTAGGTTAGTCTATCAGATTTTAATTCTCCACTTGTTCTGTATGTTAATTCCTCTGATTTGGGTATGGAAGCTGTTCTAATGTAAGTATCCGAAAATGGACATTATCCATTTTTTACCTTTAAAAAAAAATCTGGTATAAATAAGACCTCTGCTTTGAATGATAATGGAGAGCAAAAAGGTACATGTTTTATTTATACGGTCATGAATTCACATTGGTCACATACATTTTGGTTGGAGAAGATGGACAATACTGATAGGAGACTCAGCTACTGGTGTCCTATACTACAACCATATAAGCTTTTTATTCAATATCAGTTAGGGAAACAATATGAAGGTGCAGATTTTCTGTCTAAAGATGGAACTGATAAATATTCTAGAGTAGACTAAGGACCAAAAAATATCACTGAAGATGAGAGGATTATACCTACCCAACAAGAGAATAAGATCAGAAGAAGACCAAACAAGGTCATTGTTCTGGAAACCATTAGAAATTGCCCGTGAAGTATAATTAATGCCCTTGATTAACTCTAAGGAAGGAATTTAGTAATTGCTATACACACTTAAATATAACTTTACTGTATGTTAGCCACATTCACTGTGATAATAATTGAAGTTGTGCTATTGCAAGCAGGGAGCTAATTAACCATTAAATGGTACCAGCAAATTAAGTCATTAAGTAATTTATTGCTTTTCTGAAACCAAACTTCAGAGGTGAAACTACATTATTAGCCTTGCTTGGTTTAAAGGAAAACTAAGAGACATAATTAAGTTATGTCATAATGGAAAATTGGTTTCACAGAAAGGTTTTTGTGTCTTGGATTTGACTGTCTGGGTCCTGAGAATCCCGCATTTGCTACCCATGACATTTCTACTAGAGATTTACAAAAATAATCCATGCATTTTTTCCACATAACTATGATTAAATACATATACATACTAGTTAACAAAAATATAGGTAGTACCATGACATGTTCACTTCCTTCCCCTTCCATCATTGCTAAGGAGGATCTCAAAACAAAATAATCAAACATAGAAATGCAACTGACATATTTATAATAAATTCTAAGGACATAATAAATTAAACTGAAAATAGATAGCAATAGCAATAGCACTTAGACTTATATACCACTTTCCAGTGCTTTCCAGCCCTCTCTAAATGATTTACAGAGTCAGCATATTGTCCCCAACAATTTGGGCAAAATATATCCTTAGAGTGCTTGTATGCACTGAATAGAAAATCAGAGGTGAACCTCTGAAGTGCCTGGTATTAACATTTTAATTGTGCAGTGATTTCCTTTCTTTTTTTCTTTTTTTCTTTTTCTTTTTCTTTCTTTCTTTCTTTTCTTTTTTGCAAAAAGTTTTTTTTTTATTTTTTTCCAAACATACATATTACATCCTTTTGGAACAGAGCTTTGATTCGGTCATCACTTTGTTCAATTTTTAACAAAACCTTTAACAATTTTTTTTCTATTCTATTTTGCCATAGCACTTATTTCTAAATCTTAAATCACATATACAACTAATACCATTTTTTTAAAAAATTAACACATATTTACTTAATCAAAACAATAACCTTTCTATTAACTCACTTTAATTCTTAATTCAATTAATAACTTATAATACAATTCTTACCCTAAATCCTCATTATTGACAATACAATTCAAACATATTTATGTTTGATTATGCTCATTAAATCTTTATTCCATTATTACTTTATCCAATTTAAATCTTATTTTTTTAATTTTAGAACTATAGCAATTTAACATTTAAACATAGTTCTTAGTTCAAATAATGCTCTTTAACACAATTTCTCAATTATCCTAAATTCTATCTATCAAACCATACCATTTATATAACACCAATTAAGTAATTTTTGTTTATAAATCATAATCATATATTGTTTCAGTTTTCTTTTCTTTTTCACTTAGGTAATAAATGTTCAAATGATAACACTTGTTATACATATTTAAACAATATCCCAATTATTATAGCTATCAATTTTCTAATTTAACCTTTTCTTTTATCCTTCCACAGTTAATCCCAATGTACAAAATACATCTTTATTTCACAATTAATCCCAGCATAATCATCTTTATTTTTCTCACTGCTAATTTCAGTGTAATCATCTTTATTCACTGTTAATCCCAGTGTAATCATCTTTATTCCACTGTTAATCCCAGTGTAATCATCTTTATTTTTCTCACTGTTACTCCAAACATAATCATCTTTTACTTTTGTAGTTGTATTATTAAAAATATTCAAATGATAACAATTGTTATAGGTATTTAAACAATATCCCAGTTATTATAACCATCAATTTCCTCAAGTAGTATCTTTTAACATCTTAATAAAAAATTGGTTCATTATGTCCATTTCTATATTTCTTTTAATGTAATCTATTTTCCATATATTTTAGCTTCAATCCCTATTTCATTTCTAAATATCTATAACATAATTCTTCTCATATTTATCTCAATATGGTCATTTTATAAATCCAGGGGCCTGGACTTCTTTAAATTACTTAATATTTTCCAACATTTTATTCTTTTATAATTTAGTATTAATCTCCATATAATAATCATTATATCATTATTAATCTCAGTATAATCATCGTGTTATTGTTAATCTCAATGTAATCTCTAGAGACCTCCTTTTTATTAGTAGCATTCACATATTCAATTATTTATTCATATTTAATCACAATACCTTTATCTTCTTTATTTTCCATTTCTATGTCTTATTTCTCTATCCTCATTTTCTTGTCCACACATGTATACTCCATTTCGATTTTTATATCCTCAAATTTTGTCCTCTGTGCAATATTATAGTTATTTCTTTTATTTCCATTTTCCAAATCAAATAATTGCTCCAATATAAAAGTTCCATTGTATTCCCTTCTATTTCGTTTTTTGTTCCTCCAAAAGTCAAGCCTCTTATAGACAAGAAAATCCTCCACAAGTTCCCATGGTTATTATCTGTGAAGTTCACAATTTTCCAAAACAAGGAACTAAGTTGCAATGTTCCTTTTTACTCCAGATGGCGACTCTCTGCAATCCACAATTTCCAATTGCTTAATAAGTATCCATTTTGTTTCCAATACATCACAATCTTACTTGACTTCTCTTTTTTCTTTTTCAATTTAAAAATATCAAATCATATTTAAATCCAGTCCAAATTTAAATAGCTCTTCTCACTTCCTTTTTCCTTTTCCCCCTTTTATTTATACCTCCCCTTTTTTTCTTCTTCTTAAAGCTTACTATCTATTCTTTTTATTTTTGTTGCCATTTAAAAAAGAAAGGGGGGGGAGGATCTCTATTTCTTTCCAATCCTTTGACCATGTCTAATTGTTTAAAGTTTCCAATTAGTTTGTTCAGAAATCAATTTTCAATTACATTTCAAAATCCTCTTTGCCCCCATGTTCCTTAGCCACTATTACACATTAGGAGTCTTATAGTTGTAAGATGTTTCTCTTGTTGTTATTCAAGCCTGAGTTGGCTGTCACTCACCCGGCTTCAAAAAAACCTCCATTCCATTTCTTTCTTCTCTCTAGCTCTATACTTAGCCGGTTGTCCCAGCTTCATGGCAGCTGCCATGGCTGTCGCCGCCTGCTTCTGACTTGCAGAGAGTTCCCTCTGACCTCCGAGGAACTTGCCTGTTCCTCTTGGTCATCCGAGGTGCCTCTATTTTTTCCCCATCCCGCAGGATGGTTCCTGTCTGAAGACCCATCGGCAGCAGTTCGGCAGCCAGGGTTTTCGCAGCGCTCATCAGAGTCTACTATTTCCCCAGCTGTCTCGCTGCAATGGCAAACCAGAAGTCCCGGTGATTTCCCTTCTGATGGTTAGACTACTGTCAGATAAACAATGACAAAAGGTGAATCTGAAAAGAAGAAAAAGAAAGGTGCAGTTTAGAAAGGCATTATCTTTCTGTACCCTTTTAAAGTGAGGACAGAAAATGAAGGTTCTTCCTTCAGGTAAAGCCTCTCTCTTTCGAGGAGAACATTATGGCAAGAGAAGAATTATGAGAATTACAAATCCTGTTGATTACTCAGCAAAATAACGTATAGGAGATACTTGTTTGTTTCTTTGGGGTTAGAAAAAAAACATCAATAACCATTTCCTAATTAAGGAGCAGTGCTTGACTTGGCATTTTCCTCTTTTCTTTCCAATTCTTTTTCATTTTGTGTTTATGTATTTTAGATTTTAATTATAGATCTTAGTAAACTGCTTTAGAGCCTTTTCATCCCAAGAGTAAGATAAAGAACACTAATAGCAGCATTTAAAACAAAATGTACACATATGTCAAATGTCAAATTAGTAGCCATAAACAGTACTACAGATATAACTAAAACATTGCATTTGTGTTAATTCAGCATACAAGTCAAAGTTATATATGTAATAGAAACAAGGTAAGCAGAAGCCCATGAATCTCTTAATCAGCAAGAATGACCATTTGGTTAAAATGAAGGGGCTCCTTAGATATTGGAACATTGCTATTGTGTCACCCCCAGTCCTTCTTTTCATTAAACTAGATCAAGGGTCTGCAACCTTAAAAACTCAAAAAGCCATTTGGACCCATTTCCCACAGAAAAGAAATCACCGGGAGCCACAAAACCTGGGTAGGTGTGGCCAACTCAACATCCCTCACTCTTATCCAGTCACATGACACTCACACACACACCCAGCCACGCTAACCCAGGATTTGTGCCTGCTGGTGTTACCTTAGGTAATTGCCCTTACCATCTTAGGCCAGGCAAGGACTGACTTGCCTGGCCTAAGGCAAGTCAGCAGCGGGAGGGGAGAGCGAGGGCCGGGGCCAGCCAGTGGTGGATTCAGACAGGGACAGGGAGCCACAGCAGGGGGATGAAAGAACCACATGGGGCTCTGGAGCTGCAGGTTGCAGACATCTGAACTAGACATTCCCAATTCCTGCAATTATTCTTCATTTTAACCAAATGGTGTTCATTCTTGCTGGTATCCACAACTTCTGGAGGCAAGTCGTTCCACTAATTATGTGTCCTAACTGCCAGGAAATTTTTCCTTAGTTCTAGGTTGGTTCTCTTCTTGATAAGTTTCCATCTATTGATTTTTATCCTTTCACAAAGAAGAGGGGCTCAACCTACTCTCCAAAGCACCTGAAGACAGGATACTCCAACATTTGAGGCTTTTAATAAGAGACTGGACAACCATTTGTCCAAAATGGTATAGGGTTTCCTGCTTGAGCAGGGGATTGGACTAGAAGATCGCCTAGGTCTCGTCCAACTCTGTTATTCTGTTAAGAGTAAATTACTGCCATCCTTTACCATTACCTGTAAAGTTACTGGACTGTATCAGAGGATATCTTTAATAGAGATCGACTGTCTAAAAACATGCCTTGTAGGTTCTATCACTTAAAAGAATGCAAACTAAGTAACTAAGGAGGAAGTGAACAGAAACTGTCCTTAAATTACAAATTCCTGTTCCACTTACCCAAACATTTGTGTTTGCATACATACGCAAATACATGTATATACAATGTAATCCTGCATTGTTATATTGTAACAAACAGTGCTTCCTGTCACATGATGATGGCTTCAAGTTTCAGACTTTCTGTGTTCAGCTTTCAAATTTTTTAATCTTGTCAGTAGATTCTATCAAAGCATTTTCAGAAAACAAGAGCAGGTTACCCTAGAGGGATTTTCTTTAATATTCAATTTCCAATGAGCTGTTTCTATAAAAATGCAGCACTTCCCAGAGTTTAAGCTATAAAATTGGTTACAGTTTTCCATCACAAATCACTTTCCCAACTTTTTACAAGGTATTAAATTTTAATATTTGATACATTTGATATTCTGCTGGATATACACTTTCTCTACTAATTATTTTGCTGGCAACATCTGTGTTCAGAAAATTGGAGTTCACTGAGTAGGGTTACATATACTAATAAGCCTAAAATCTCTTTGTCCTGATGTTGAATTCATTATTTTTATGAGTATATTTGCAGGAAAAGATTTAATTTGTACGTATTAAGTATCTCAACCATGTAGCATCATATTCAGGATGTATTTCATTACCTATAATCCCTGTAATAAATCTCAGGTAAACATACTCAATCTTCTATCTATTCAGATTTTTTTTAAAGGGGGGGGGTTGTGAATTCATTAAGAAGGGAAGATAAAGATTCAGCATTATGTAAAATATCATGTTCATTTCCATAGACAGCCTGTTATCCTTTTTAATTACTTCAGTCCCTCTGCAAGGCTTTAACTATTTAGTCTGAAATCTTAACTGGAAATATATCTGATTGAACTGAATGGGGCTTACTTTGGAGTAAACATGTTTGCCTAAGTTTACACTATTAGGGAATAAGATAATTAATTTGTCCATAGCAACTGATCCTGCCAAGTGGAGCAATACCGGCTGAAAGATATACTACTGTGAGTCCTTGGCTTTGTCTCAGAGGATGAATTATATTTGAGTGCAATTAATCTTTCTTATACATGAGCAGAAATGCAATCTAATAGTGAATATTAGTAAGATGGAAAAGTACCTCTTCCCCCAAAATGCAGTGTTCGGATGAAGCCAATCAAGTTGGAAGATCATCATCACTACCACCAGACACCTCTTTATTTAAAGCATTCAGACCTTTAAATCAGCCTGTGATTAGAGGCTTCTCTGAATCTGTTGTGGCAGATCTAATCTTAATAAGCAACTTTTGCCATTCTGACATACTGTGTTATAATAGTGTCCCCATTCATTGTATACTTATAAGTAAACCAATACCAAAAGTCCTGCAAGGTTCCAAAGGATTATATAACATTAGTAAAACCATCCAAAAATAATAATAGTTTAAGTGATAGAGGAAGACATAGTCCTGAGATTCTGAAAGCACCTGTTAAGGCACAGACCAGGCTTATATAACCCATTGAAAGGAAAGGCCCCCATTGATAAATTAAAAATAACTGGGGTTACAAACAGCAGCTGGTATGCTGATTAGCTGTTTGGTAGTTAGGATGTGGCAGCAGCAATTGAGTTGCTGATGTTTATGGGACTGGAGCAGTGGTAGGTTTCAAACATTTTAACTTCCGGTTCTGTGTGCATGGCTTAGTGGGCATGGCATGGAATGGTGGATGTGGCTTGGTGGGCGTGGCAGGGGAAGGATACTGTAAAATCTCCATTCCACCCTACTCCAGGGGAAGGTTACTGCAAAATCCCCATTTCCACACGATTACCTGGGACTTGGGAGGCAGAGAATAGATGGGGGTGGGGCCAGTCAGAATTTTTACTACCAGTTTTCTGAACTACTCAAAATTTTCTCTACCAGTTCTCTAGAACTGATCAGAACCTGCTGAAACCCACGTCTGGACTGAAGGCACTAGAAACTATTGACTTTTGGGTAGGGCAGATCTTTTCCTGTGGTGTCAATGTATCACTTCAAATTTAAATTCCATTTTTTTTCCTGCAGATATAAATCTTTCTAGTACTTTGAGGACTTCTTACATGTCCACCACATATGATAAACCATTACTTTTGTTTTGTAGAATTTTCAGTAATTGTTATTGTACGATATGTATATCTCAAATGTAATTGATGGAGCTGTAGATTATCTGCAGAATATTTTGTGCTAACTTTCCTTTAAGTTATAACTTGATTTACATTTTATGGAATTTAGATCATGATTCCTTCCATTGTTGTGTGGTAACTGTTTAAAATTTTGCAATCATTTTATCATAAGAGTTTTTGTTTACTTTGCATATAAGTAAACATGTATGTATGCACCTTAACAGATGGTATTGGTTTCATATGAGAATCTCAAATTCTGTCTCCTTCCTTCTTAAGATCTGATTTTATTCTTCCATCAATGTGGAATATACTATATTGCTTTTAAAAATAATGAAGGGGGGGGGATCCACAATATATACATACTTAGTCAGAGAACATAGAAAGTGCTTTTTTTAAAAAAGCATCTATCAGAAGCATTTCAAATTAGAAAAGGAGTTAGACAAGGGTGCCCTCTGTCCCCCCTTCTATTTATCTTAGCCTTAGAAGTCCTTTTGAGGAAGATAAGGAATAATAATGAAATTAAGGGATTGAGTATTAGAAAAGAGCTGTATAAGGCCCAGGCATTTGCTGATGATGTGGCGTTAATTATGGAAGAACCATTAGAATCAGGTATTAGAATTCTGGAAGAATTAGGCAATTATGGAGAGGTAGCAGGTTTTAAATTAAATAAATCCAAAACTAAATTAGTAACCAAAAATATGACAGAGGCACGAAAGAAAAGGTTGGAAGAAGTAATGGAGATACAAATTGTTAAGAAGGTAAAATATCTAGGGATTTGGATTTCAGCAAAGTGCTCAGCCCTTAAGGAGGATAACTATGTGCCATTAATTAGGAACATAAAACAGGATTTGGAAAAATGGGGAAGATTGCAAATATCATTCTTAGGCAGAATTGCAGCAATAAAAATGAGCATTTTACCTAAATTATTATACTTATTCCAAACTGTCCCTGTCAAACTGGACAAAAAATTCTTCTTAGAACTCAATGCAATAATTAGGAAATTTATTTGGGAAGGAAAAAAACCAAGAATAGCAATTAAAAATTTACAGGATAAGAAGGAGAGAGGGGGATTCGGACTACCAAAATGGGAGACATATCAAAAAGCTGCAAACTTAGTATGGCTGAAAGATTGGGCTACTCTACAAAATAAAAGACTCCTAACTCTGGAAGGACATGACCTCCAGAAGGGCTGGCATGCATATCTTTGGGATCCTGGAAAAAGAACCAAAACATACTTTCATAGACATAAAATAAGGAGACCCTCATACAAACATGGGGAGAGATAAGACAGAGGCAATATACAAAAATCCCGAGATGGCTCTCCACCATGGAGGCATTAATATATCCAAACGTTCTGGAAATAGGAAAGATGTTCAGATATAAAGAGATATTGGATGGGGGAGGGAACCTTAAAACTAGGGAAGAATTGAGGGAGCAAGGCATCATTATAGATTGGTGGCCATATGCTCAAATTACTTCAAGATACAAAAAGGATAAGGAGGAATTCGGCATAGAGATAGGAACAAATGGATTCGATAAGATTTGGATGGGCTCAGACGAGAAAATTCTAGCTAAACTATACAATTATCTATTGGAATACGATACTGTAGAGGAGGTGGTTAAGGAGCCGATGTTGGCCTGGGCTAAAAATATTGGTAAAAATATAAATCTGGATGAATGGGACACGATTTGGAAAAAAAACCTTAAAATGACCAGAGCAGTGACCTACAAAGAGAATCATTATAAGATGTTTTATAGGTGGCACATGGCCCCTGCAAAGATAGCGAAGATATACCCTAATCTGAGAGCAAATTGTTGGAAATGTGACCATCAACAGGGTACCTTTTACCACTGTTGGTGGACATGTAATTATGCACAAAAATATTGGAAGATGTTATTAAAGTGGATTATGGAAATTATAGGAGAAGATTTTGAACTCGACCCCAAAGCATTTCTCCTGGGAATCTTAAAAACAGAGTATGTTAAAGAGAAAAAGTACCTAATTATCCACATAGTGACCGCCGCAAGGATTTCCTTTGCCCAGTACTGGAAAGAAAAACAGCTACCTCCAGAAGAACTCGTTATAAAGAAAATATTGGAATGTGCAGAAATGAATAAATTGTCCTTAGAAATTAATGACAGAATGGATTCAGAGTATTATGGGGTGTGGGGTTTGTGGTACGAGTGGTTGGAGAGAAGGAAAAAAACGAGATAATATATATAATTACTGTGTATTATTATGTGTAATAATCATTAAGATAAAATTTAGCACTATTATATCCATATAGCTACTTATAAGAAGTAATAGTACATGTATATGTATGACAAGATAAAAGTTTATGTATTTATTTATGCACCATGGAACCGAAAATGTTTCTTATTGTATTGTTGATTTGTATAAATAAAAATTTAAAAAAAAAGAAAAAAAGAAAGTGCTTTTTTTAAAAAAAAGTGAAAATATGCAAATATAAAATAGAGAATAAAAGGACAAAAGTATATCATTTTAAGAATAAATAATTACAATTCTACATATAATTATCTAACACCATTTTTATTCAGATTCTTAACTTATATAGAAAAAGTGACATGGATCTTAAATTATGACTTATACATAGCTATAAATATTGCCAGTGGCTTACATTTGGTAGATGATTTATCTCTTAATACAGACTATGTTAAAAATTCATCTTCATCAATCAGTTGGCCCAAAGTCAATATCGCCACTTCCATCCAATTTTTTCCATCTCACATCTTTTTCCCAATTATTTAAGTTGAATTTCCCCATAAAGTCAACTTTAAAGACTTAAATAGATATTTTATCTTGGATGGGACATACATTCTAATGATTACAATTCATCCTAATGCAGGAAGTCAGGCAGTAAGTGATATATCTTTCATACTGTATGATATATTGTATGTTTAGGAAATTATAAGGAAATTCCTTATAATTGTTGCTCAAATTTGGTTAACTTCTATAATGTATATATACTGTTAGTTTTCCCACCACTGTATATTCTCCAAATTTAAGTTCCCAATCAGACATTATCAGAATTACATTTTTCTTCCAATGTTAAGCAATTTGTTTTCTCACTGCTGTACAGTATATCATGAAATTATGTTTCTTGATGATTTTTTTATGAAGGTTATATTTTGTGTAAGTAGTGATGGCAATGTTTGACAGTAGTGGATTCAGAGGTTTTTTGTTTTGTTTTGTTTTGTTTTAATGCTTGTGTGCCACACCAGGCTACTTAATGGGTATATGTTGGGGAATTCTGATATATTGACTTTTAATATGAATGTTAAAAAGTTGAAAAACCCAGGTTTGCCAATCTGTTACTCATGATGATCACAGTACAAATGGCTCTGCGTCTGTTCCTATGAAGTTGAATGCAATAAAAACACCAACTCCTCTTTTTGGAAGGCACAAGGATTACTCTACCAAATGTTTAAAAATTTATTTCTACCGTTATCACTTATGAATATCACAATCTTGACTTTTTTTCTTCTTTTTTAGGGCATATTAATCAATGAGAATAGTAATGGTACCATCTGAAAACCACACTTTGGGAGATGACTTTATGAAAGACTAACATGGAGAACGGCTAATTTTTTGTTTCATTTCACCTCAAAGTATTGAAGAATGTTGCAGAACACTAATAAAGTAGAAAAGTATTTGCTTTGAACTATTAGAGATTCTGTTTCCAGCTGCCGTCTGCTTTACCTCGGCTTCTGTGCCTGTTGCTTTCTTCATTGAGAGATTTGTCTTAACTTTGCTGTATGTGTTTATAAGTGTCAAGTAGTCAGAAAGTAGATGTTTTTTTAAAAACGTGAAAAGCATTTCCAAATGAAAGAAGTGAAGTGGTGTAGCGATTCCTGCCTAAGCAGGGGATTGTATTAGAAGACCTCCAAGGTCCCTTCCAACTCTGTTATTCTATTCTATTCTAAATATTGAGAAATACAATATTTTTCTATGAAATATCAATATGGATCACCATTTAGCAGAGACATTGATTTTATTGCAAAATTTGTCCCAATAGTTAACAGCTGTAATAGTGATAACATTGATATAATGATGTCACTACCTAGAACAGAGCACAACTTTCTGGTTTGTTTTCCCCTATTTCTTAAAGACCCCATTCCACAGTTTTCCAGGTGCAAACATACCAATTTGCATTTTACTTCCAGCAAAAATTGGGGGTTCTCTATAGTGAAAAAAACAGAGGGAATTGGACAGATATGGCTTGTGAGCCTTATATTTTCTACTTCCTGCCTTGCGGAGTTAAGGAATTGTGGGAAAAGGGTCTGTATTTAAGAGAACCCATTTACTATTATCCAATACTATCAACGGAACACACTGCATTATGCTCTATATATTAAATATATTTATATTTCATTCTCATCACAATTAAGACAACTCTCTTTGGCTTCCTTAAAAATGTGTATGGTAAATGTTTAGGGAGGACCAAAATAATGAAGCAGCAGAAATAATATATTCAAAATAATCAGTAGGAACTATAAATGCTGAATAGATTTTTCACTGATTCCTTTAAAGGAACAGTTGCAAAGTATCCAGTAAAAATTAAATTAACTTTGGTGTGACTAGATTCACAGCTGTCATATACAATGAACAAGGAATTACTATAAGCAAATCACCTTGCCTGTATATACACTTTTTGTGACATATATTTATTTCACATTTATTATTACAGTTTAAATCTAACCTCTCTGACCATAGGGACTTCAATGTATATAATATGTTAGGAAGAATTAATGGCCAGTTCCTTATAGTTAATGATACTGGAAACCTCCATAGGGATAAGATATGGATTTTATCCAACGGTACAATAAATCTTAGGAAGGTTCACAACACTTATTATGGATAATAATAATTTAAAAGTTTAAAATGTTACACAGCTGATCTTAAATGACGTATTTGCTTTCAAATAGCTGTAACACTTCTACTTATCCAAAGAGTACAAGTTCTAAAAAAAATAAACCATTAAATAAAACAATTTCCCTAAATCATTGTTATTTACTAGTGGCTCTTGGTCATATGTAGAAACCACAATTCAGACCACCAACTTGCTTGTGAAGTGAAGCAGTCAGTAAGTGAAACCACCACTATGCTTATCATTGTACTTCAGTTTTCCTTTGTTTTACAGATCTGCAAATGCGAGGATTGGTCCCAAAATTACTTTTCATCACTGTTGTAACTATGCACAGCCATTTTACAATGCAGTTTTCAAAAAAGAACTACCTGTATAGCATTGCACGTTCTCCAAAACTTTAAATATCTCTATATTACTTCTACTAGGTCTATAAATTATGGTTTATATTTAAGAAAACTAGCTATTATTTTAGGGTGCCTTTTCATATAAAGATAGTCCTCAACTTACTGTTGTGACCTAGGCTTAATGAATCATTACAAGACACAATTAGTCCCAAACAAACCTATTTTATTTTAACAGCTGAGAATTATGTTCATCCCCATCTGACTCCCAATTAGTTGCAAAACAAGTCCTTCAGAAGAAGTCCTTCGGGATAATCACCAACCTTTATCTTCTTCGACACCCTGCCAAAGGCCTTACTTGGCAAAGTCCCACAAAGTTCAGAAACAAACAAGAGATGTCGACTGGAAATAGAGTTAGCAACATTGATTTCCTGCAAAAAGGCCTAAGTGCCTTTGTTTCTCTTTTAAGCCTTATGGGAGGGGCCAATAATCTCTTGGCCTTATTCCTGAGTTGTCCCTTTTGCTTTAGCTGCTCTTGCCTTCTGGCATGCGTGCACTAGGAACAGGCTCCTCTTTCTCTGCCTCTCTGCTGTCTGACTCTGGGGGCTCCAGAGTCCGCATATCACTCCCAGATGGTCCTGGCCCCATCTCTGCCTCCAATGCAGAGCTCTCGTCCAGGCCTTCTGTGGACTTTAGGACTGGCCTGTGTTCCTCCCCAGACGCCTCACTGTCTAACTCCTCTGCCAGCTCTGCAGGCTGCTGGCGGACCACAACACTTACGGCCACAATTGAACCCAAAATTTATGTTGTTAAGTGAGAAATTTGTTAAGTGAGTTTTGCTCCATTTTATGACTTCTCTTGCCACATTTTTCAAGTGAATCACTGCAGCTATTAAATTAAATTAGTAACATGGTTGTTAAATGAATCTGGTTTCATCATTGTCTTTGCTTCTCAAAAGATCACAAAAGGCCATCACACAACTCTGGAACACTGAAACCGTCATAAATGTGAGTCAGTTGTCAAGCATCTAAATGTAAACCACATAACCATGGGGATGTTACAACGGTCATAAGTGTGAAAAATGTCATAAGTCACTTTTATCAATGATGTGGTAACTTCAAATAGTCACTAAATGAACTGTTCTGTAAGTTGAGGACTACCTGTATAAATTAGAAAAGGTGTTTTCCTCAACCAACATACCATTCCATTTCTCACTATATCCTAGCTAAAACCTTCTCAGATTTCAGGTTTGTCCTTCATCCATTTCACTACACTG
Organism: Masticophis lateralis; assembly: GCA_030761175.1. Lineage (NCBI taxonomy): Eukaryota > Metazoa > Chordata > Lepidosauria > Squamata > Colubridae > Masticophis > Masticophis lateralis. Next base: position 104,870,878 of record JAUDYJ010000002.1, read on the forward strand.
CTGAATATGCCTTCTAATTAATATATGAATAAATAATGTGCTGTAATGCTGGGCATCTGTCCAAAGACCAAGTAGCAGACATTTAACTATCTGTTAAAGCTCATTTATCCCAATGACTGGTGTAACTGCTATAAAAATCAAGGCTATTTGTCAGATTCAAAGAATAACCAGAGCATAGTTTAGCAGAGTCACTGACCAGTGCATTAACTGAGACTATTGACTAAAGCTCTTTTACAAAGCTAAATAGGGTGATGGTTATTTAGGGAAGGAGGAACCAATTAGACCAGATTACTCCTAGTCACATCAGCGAATACAGCTCATTAACTTTATAGCAGGATTTCCCATGTCTTACCATTTCTCATGTCAAATATTTTTGTGGCTGAGTTACTTAGAAAAAATTAAACACAATGGTTGAGGGAACACATTATACTACACCATAACATAATTTGTAAGTTACAATGATGGTTTAAAAATCCTGATGAATATGTTCACACTTCATACAGGTTCACACAGAATAATGTTATACCTTAGTACAAGGTATGAACTCAGCCACTGAGACTTGAAAGCCATTATTTGTAGCTTAGCATTGTGTGAACGTACTTCACCCAAAGTTCATAGTTTATGGCTTAGCATTGTACTCAACAAACATTGGTTTAATGTGATGTGCAAATTTAGCTTTTAAACAATAGAGCCTAGACATAATAAAGCACAGCACAATCCCATTTCACATTCACCATGACACTGTTTTCCCCTCCCGCTTTTTGTAAATAAGAGGATCTAACATATTACCATATGTTGTTCTTCAGAAAGTCCTTGCTCAATAGAGATTAGAGTTTAATTATGAAGAAAGTGACAACTGTGATGGATCACTTTTGAAACAGGTATCCTTTCTCTTGTCTCAGTTATTCTAAGCTATATTAATTCTGTTCATCCTTTGGGAGGGAAAAAAAAGGAAGAGGCCTTTTCCTACCAAAGCCCTCCAAAACTAAGAGGACATCTGATTGATGCCAAATCTGATATTGTATTTCTCAAACCATGGAATAAAGATTTTGTTCTTTTTTTTTTTTTAAGAAAAGCTTGGAACAGTGTTTTCCCCTCTCCAAAATAAAGTACTGGAAGTAAATATGTAAACTTATATTGTTTTCAGTGGAATTTAAAACATAGGATGAAAGATATTAGAAGATTTTTTAAAAATATATATACAATTTATCCCATTGGCAAAGCAAATCTGGAGGCTGCTAACAAAATTAAGGAGGGAACTTCACAGGGTATCATAACATATTTCCCAGAGGTTATGCAAGCACTTTTAATTCAGGGAATCCAAGAGGATGATTTTGATTGTGTATGCATAGCTCTCTACCTTCCTTCTGTCAGCTATTCCCTTTGTTTCCATTCATTTAAACAAACAAGCAGAATGTGATTTTTATGAACATTTTTACCTGTGGAGTAACTTTCTGAAAGAATCAGAAATATACAAGAATAGAGGGAGGGGAAGATCCATGCTCCCAATGCTAAAACTACTTATGAAGTTAATAGCTTTAACTAGAATATCTAGAAATAGAACACTCCCCTAAACAAATTTATAAAGCCTGACCTCCATCAGAATTACTACTATTAATGTTCAGAACTTTAAGAAACTAATATTTCCTTGCTTACATTCCCTTTAGTTCTGGGTTATGTACATCTTTCTCACATACTGTTTTGTTTCTCTTTTGTTCTGTTTGTTTAAAAAAATCCCATCACAATCTAAATGGAGCAATACTGAATCAACACAAGAGTTCAACACATACAGCATTTTCTTTCCACACTATTTAGCTAGGAATTCTAAGTGAAATCCCATAAGGTTTTTAATCCAGGAATATTCAGATCCACATCAGTTGATATATAAGGTGGTTTTATGCTATTCACTAAACCCAAGTTTACCACTTTCCTAATAGACACATTACTGTATAAGAAAGGATACAGCAGTATCTCAATATTTCTACTATAACTGACAGATGGTTAACTATCAGTACAGGGATTTATAGAGAAAGCTGGTTAGAAGTATAAGGGAAAAAAGAGAAAACAATATAGTCCAAGGTAACCTCGCTAGAGGTTTACCTGTGTAAACATGTAGCTGCATTTGTAATTAGGTGCATATGGAAGTTAATTGTATTGGGATGATGAGATGTCTTTGCCCTCTGTAAACAGGAATTACACCTGGGAGTCTTGGATATAAGCAGAGCTTGAAGTTAATTAAGTCTGCATAATTTTATGATTATTAAATTCATGGTGAACAAATATTGCAATGCTAAATTGATGTACAACTGCCAAGAAAAGTCTACAACACAAGACTAGAAGAGGATTATTCCATCAAGTTGAATCTATAGTGAACCATTATTAAACTACAAACAATACAAAAGAATGTTATGGATACTTTCTTTCCTATTCTCTTGCCAACTTCAATCGAATCTGGTAATGGGATGCAGACATTTATTCTGTTTCTGGTGGTATTGTCTTACTCAAATCATGTAGACATTATGAGATGAGAGGACTCAAAGAACTTTTCGATAGGTAGGCATCCAAATCACACATTCTCATTTTCATGGGGAAAGATGAACACAAAAGAGAAAATCAGAAAAATGTTTAGAAAATATTCAGTTGAATCACATTAATTTGAATATTTAGTAAAGGTGAAATTTGCCAAGCTAATGCTCATGAATATCAATTAGCAGATAAATTACATTTCAACATAACTTGGAAAGATGACAGAAAATTAAACAATTGTAACAATATGTTCACTTTGGGACTTTATGGCATTATGGGGAAAGGCTTAAAGCATTCCTGGCTTAGAGCAATTGCTACCTTTTTGGCAACTTGATACCTGGACTAGTCAGAAAGAGACAAGGGAAGCAGACAGAAGCAAACTAAGGCTATTTTTTTTTAACTCAGCTGATCTCCACATTTAAGTGGGTTGACATTGGGTATAATGGCTAATTTATGGCTAATCTTATTTCATCAGTAGTCCTAAAAAAGGAATTTGTATAATTAAATTCAGGATGGGACATAGTGGTTACAATATTAGGATTAGGATGATCCAAATTCAAATTCAACCACAACCATGGAAATTCACTTATTGACTTTGGGCCAATTTTCTTTATAAGATTGTTCTAGGGAAAATTGGGAAAAAAGAAATCCCTCATATGATGACTTGAGCTATTGGAACAAAAGTGAGAGATAAAGCTAACATGTAAAATGCAAACTCTATTCTATTTCTAGCTCCGTGTTTTTCAAATGTGTTTTTAAAGCTATTTCATAAAAACTGGCTTATTAGGGTTCTAATAATTAGGAAAGTTATGTGTACATTTAGATCTTTTCTATAAATCTAATGATAATCAAGTATGTGAGGATGTGAAGCAGTAGTGGTATTCACTTACCTTCGCTACCGGTTCGGAAACGTGAGTATGTGCGCTATCTCTGAGCATGCACAGAGCTTCCGTGATGATGTCTGGGTAGGGGGGTGGAGCCTCCTACCACCGCTACCGGTTCACTCGAACTGGATAGAACCGGTAGAATCCCACCACTGATGTGGAGGTAGGGCTTAGATGCTTACCTGTATCTCTTATTCAGTTTAATCCTTCCATACTGCAGGCAAACTGGTGTATAAAAATATGGGGGGGGGGGGAGAGAATTTGATGTTCCAGTGTGCCTTGGTACCTCTCAAGTTCTCTTCCATAACTAACTTGAGAGTCATAATTTGACTCCTTCAAAAATAAACAAAAAGGGAAATATATTTAGGAATTTTCCTGCATAACCTATGAGGCAGGAAACATCATGAGAACCTTGAAGGGACTGGAAAGGAACAACAGCATCGAAGGAAATGCTTGTTACTGACAAACTTTAATCCTTTGAAGAATTCACAGAATGGGTGTGGGTCTTCAATAAAGAGCATCAATATATATATTTCCCCACATCTTAACAGGGCCATTTTTCTACATCCACTGTGCCACCTAAGTTATTTGTGAATACCCATAACATGCTCAAATGTTCAGAGTCTGCTCAGTAGTCCAGAAGAATTGCCTATCTTTCTGCATATCAGTCTATACATTCATCTAATTTTATTTATGAACTTCTTTAAAATCTTTATTAAGTTGAATACTGCCAGTCATTTGAAATACCTGTAAGTAACATAGTTACTTACCTGAAAAAGAAAAACACACTATCTTTTTGACTGTCCCAAAGGTGTTTTTTCAAAAGGCAACTAGACTTTCTGGTTTTTCTTTTTTCTTTCTTTTCTTTTTTTAAATTTTCTGGAGACTCAGGGCGGCTTACAATGCGTTAAGCAATAGCCTTCATACTTTTGTATATTTATATTTATACAAAGTCAGCTTATTGCCCCCAACAAACTGGGTCCTCAATTTACCCACCTTATAAAGGATGGAAGGCTGAGTCGACCTTGAGCCTGGCTGGGATTGAACTTGCAAGTAATTGCAGGCAGCTGGATCTTAAATGCTGCCTTTGTAGGAGGCATTACTCCCCTACTCAGGCTCCTGAGGCTTTGAAGACGTTTCGTTTCTTATCTAAGAAGCTTCTCTGAAACAACCATTACCTGAACAGCTGAGAATCTCCATAGATATCTTTTTGCATTGTAATTTACTGCAGTGGTGTGGGGTTTTTTCACCATAGTTGTGGTGTCAATTATAGATCAATAAAAAATTTATATTTCAAACAACCAATAATAAAGCAAAATAAGTTCATATACAGAGAGAGAGAGAGAGAGAGAGAGAGAGAGAGAGAGAGAGAGAGAGAGAGAGAGAGAGAGAGAGAGAGAGATATTAATAACAATAGAATTGTGTATTAGAATATATTCATCTTCAATTTTCATTTCTTTCCAGAAATTGTTGGTCTGTGATCCTGACCCATTTGAACATGCAATTGTGAACCACAGTTTATGCTAACTGGCACACTGTAATAAATAGCACCTTTAAGAATTTAAGAATTCAGAGGGCCCTAATATATTCCATTTTGTATCCACTTATTTTGGAGAGGGCATGCCTAAAGTCAATCTGGTATAGTTTTATTAAACATGTACGATATTTTTCAGAGTACACACTTTTTACCCACCTTAAAATTTGGGTGCGTCTTATACTCCGAATGTAATCCTGAATGATGCCCAAAATGGCTACCCGGAACAGCTGCTGCCTTCTCTTACCTCTTCCTTAGTTACTGGAGCTCCTTCCAGGGATCAGCTGTGCTTTTGAAGCTGTTTTTTTCCAGCCCCAATGCAAGCAAAGTGATCTTCCATGCTTTGCCGGCTTTTCTAATTGCTGCTCCCTCTGACAATCAGCTGTGTTTTAGAAGCACAGCCCCAACCAGCCCCAATCTCAAAACCAGTGAGTGATCTAATGTGCTGGACCAGCCAGAGGAATACCAGGTAGGCAGAATTTTTTTCCCCTATTTTCCTCTCCAGAAAGTAAGGTGCATTTTATACTCCAGTACATCTTATACTCCAAAATATATGGTATATACTTATATCCTTAGTGAGGTCTACCATTCTGAAATGAGACAGAGAACTGAAAATAGCCATCACTGTGAAATACATTTTTCTCTTTTATTGCATTTAATATCTATTTCCATATTTTATATTACATTATAGAAAATGTTCTCTTTTTTTTACTTTCCAATTCTTGAATGCAACTATATTATGATCCTTCAGGGACACATTAAGCCTGAACATCTGGACCTACCACATGTTCTTTATTGAATATTTTTTTTAAAAAAATCAGTTTTGACTTATGAGTATTAAAGTTTAAAGTGAAGGTAAGATTCAATATGTTTAATGAAAGATATGGTAAGTCATCTCAAGTTTATAGAACCCTGGTAATTATATGGATTACGAATACATCGAAATTCATTTTTCTTGTCCCTCCACATTTCTTGAAGCTAAACCCCTTTTAGCAAGTCATAATCCATATGAAGGTACTATGCATATGTTAATGTACATTCAACCTGTGGAGGGCAGGTTAAAGGTGCACAATCAGTTATTCCCCACTTGATGTAGCTTAGCTGCTATATTCTTTATAATATATCATTTCTACATATATTATTTTAAAAGCTTTAGTGCGAACCAATTATTTCTAATACTTGAGATAATATGCAGTCATCATAACACCTAACAATTGACAGTCTTATCCTCCAAAAGCTTATCTGAGCCGCTTTTTAAAGGCTTCCCCATATTCTATAGTAGCAAATCCCATTGTTTAACTAAAAGCTTTAAGAAGTACCTCCTTTTATCTGTCTTGCAATCTCAAATAATTCAATTTGAATGACCACAATTTCTAATAGCAAAAAGATAAAGATGGGGAAAGATTTCTTCCTCACCACATTACATTTTTTAAAATATTTTTTTTAAATCCCATTCTCGTCATTTTTAAAAATAACTCAAAGTAGTAAGCATTCCTAATACATTTCCTTCCTATTTTCCCCACAACAATTCTGTGAGATGAGTTGTTTTGACAGATTTATCAGAAATATCTTTCTATTTATACTGTGAATTCAACCATGTTTAAAGGGAAGATGCGGAGGTATAATCTGATTGATAGATCTTGCTATTTCAATCAAACTAAGAAATCTCTTGGTAAAACCAACCCTACAAATCATGGCACAGGGAGCAAGTGATTTATGAGTTGGCTTTGTGTGCTTTCAATATGATCTCTGTTACATCAATCCTAAATACTTGAGAACATTCTCCAGCATTTCATGAAGACCAAATCTACTCCATTTGCTCCTCGTGGGAGCAACAATAAATACAAATTGATGGTTGTAGTTATTATTACTCACATTCTCACCTGCACAATTTGTCTCAGATCAATTAAAACAACTGGTGGCATAATAGCTTGCACCTGTTATTGAATGGCTTTGCCTGGAAATAGCTTCCCAATGAACAACAGGCATTTCTTTTATGCTCCATTCACTTTCCTTGTGTGTTTAGTCTGATTATCCAATCTTGCCCAGCTTTTTCCTAAATTCAAAAATACAGTTCTTTCAATCTACACAGTCATATATCTATATACCAGTAAAACTCTTGTGTCTGTTTGTAACTTTCATTTGGGCAAATTAGTGCATCATAGGGCAACAATTTCTTAATTACTATACTTCCCTGGACTAATTTAAGAATACTTCCAAAATCCAGGTCTTATGATTCCCACAGAATTGAAATTTGGCAAAGTTGTGGCTGCTTCAGTGCTGCCGTGCTACTGTGCTGCATCAATCATCCACAGTCATGTAATTTCCAACTTTGTCAGCCAGCTCCCTGCAAGGAAAGTCAGTGGGCAACCCAGTACAAAGTTGGAAGTCACTCCTGCTCCTCCTGGTTTTTGTCCTCCCATTGTCATTCTGATTCTGTTTAGATAAGGAAATATTCTTTGAAAGCATGACTCAGTGTCATGGATCTACCCCCAGACTCCTCTCCAGATGTGAGTTTAGAGGAAGAAGGTGAGTTTGAGTCTGCAGAGGAAAGTATGAAACTGAGTGTTGGTCAGGATCAGAAAATGGCAGCTTGATGGAGCAGCCTCAACCGGGCTGATCAGACAAGTGACAGGCAGGTGAGCTGCAACAAGTTGGCCAGGAGGCTCTAGGTGAGTACCAAGAGCAGCTCCCCCCCTCTTAGGAATGAGGAGGAGATGGAGTCCACACCTCCTCCTGATCAAAGGACACATACAGCAGAGAGGAAACAGGCACAATGCCAGTCAGGCAGACTATTCATGAGGAGGAAACCTTGCCTCTCATGAAAGGCTGCAGTGACACCGCCTACTTAACCTCATCCTGAAGACCTATGTGTTTCTGGAGCGATGTGCACAGTTCTGTGCCTTCAATGTGCTGGTGTTGTGTATCCTGGACTGTTTGACTCTTAGACTGCTTTCCTGGACTTCATGTGTGCTCATTGGACTTGGTTACCCAGTAATTCTTGCTGTACTGAGTTTGTAATCTGGACCTGTGCAACAGAGGTGTTTTCCAAGGACGTGTTGGGGGGTGTTGAATGAACACCTGTAAAACTCTGGCCATACATATGGGTGTGGGGAAATGAGACAGCACACCCAATGGGACACCAGTTGTCTAGTGTGTGTGTGTGTGTGTGTGTGTGTGTGTGTCCACATGTGGGTGCGTGCATGTGCATGCATGTATTGACCAATCTGTTAAGTATTTAATAGAGATTTTTCTGGACTAAAATGGTTTAGCATCAGACATTCCCAAATTCTTAGTCTAGCCAAGCTGACTAGAAATTCTGAATGTTGCAATTCCGACATATCTGAAAGATTTTGTACAAAGTCTGCTTCTGAACCTACAGTTTCTGTCTGATTGTCCCTCTGCCCAACTATCCATCCATCCTTCATTGTTAAAGAGATGCTAGCATTAGAACAGGTTTGTGCAAAAGCACTTAGGAAAACTTATAACATATGATCCCTGCCCAGATGTTGAAAAAAGTCTGATTTGTGACTTCAATTTGTGTATTGCAGAAAAATAATCAGTGAATGTGGAGCATTTCTGTCTGTGAAGTTCATTTTAATATAAAAATAGAGCACCACTGGGAAAAATGTCATTCAAGCACATAGAACTGTTGCCATTTGGTTTTCAGAGATGAAGGTAGTATGGCACATTTCATAGAGAAAAAATAGATTCAGTGTTCTGGTGGAATTTTATGTTAGAGGTTCATTTTTCTATAAGTTTGGGGCTTAGCTTTAAGGAACTTAACAATTTTCATTTTGACAGCATAGTGAAGCTACAAAAATTAGAATGGAGATAAAGAACTAAGAATAAAACAAAAATAAGTGGACTTGTGAATAAGTAAAGGTTATCAACAGACAGATATGAATTTATGACTGCACTAACCTGAGATTTCTAAAGCCACTGAAACCAGATTGTCATGCTGTTCTAGAAGCAATGTATTAATTGCTCCTTGGGATCTTGAGATTTGTTCAAGATGTTACATTTGGATGGTATACAAAGCAGGGATAATCTATCCAATTTGTTTGAAGTAACAAATGAAGAAAACGTTAAAGAAGCGATAGTGTACAGGTATGCCTTTAAAGGATAGTATGACATATTATTTCTCTACTTACTTTAATTTTTAATCCGTTCTATTTCTCAGCGGCTTTCAAATAACCAAACTATTTCAGATGCTTAGGTTCATGGTATTTATCCAATTGTATGAATACCTGAATGGAACACAATAAGGCAGATGTTGGAAACTGTTACTGAAATAATGGCATCCCTCAGCCCTGTGGTTGGATCTTATAGTAGGTCTTCCAAAACACCTGGAATTTAGTGGTTTGTAAACTCTGCTATAAATCTAGTGAGCAATTGTGAAGTTTTCATTGGCTGCAAAGTTTATTTAATGGGGGTCACCAATAATCTATTTGTAGCGTAGGGCCTGTGTAGCGTAGAGGGCTAATGCCTCCTACTAAAAGGCAGCAATTAACATCCAGCTGCCTGTAATTCTGCGAGTTCAATCCTAGCCAGGCTCAAGGTCGACTCAGCCTTCCATCCTTTCTAAGGTGGGTAAATTGAGGACCCAGTTTGTGGGGGCAATAAGCTGACTTTGTATAAATATACAAAAGTATGAAGGCTATTGCTTAACGCATTGTAAGCCGCCCTGAGTCTCCGGAGAAGGGTGGCATATAAATCATTTTTTTTAAAAAAAATCACCTTTTCCAAATAATATTCTTTATCAATGGATAGACAATATATCTATAAATAAGATATAAATATTGCATGTTCTAAATCCATGTCGATTGACAGCCAGCTAGGGAATAAATCTATGTGTATGTACAAGCTTCATTTCCCAACGGTTTTCACTATTTACTTTGGAAACTATTAATATAGTGCTGGCATTTCAACCTTCTTTCATTTATCCAATTCTAATGTCATTCCACAACCTTTTCTTCTTAAAAATGGCAACCAACTATGTACTGCAAAGATTCTAGTTGGGTTTATATTCCCATTATTCAAAGAGATAATTGGAAAGTTTCTTCACCTTATTCCTGTCACCATATCACAAAATAAAAGGGAACACTGGTTGGTTGGCTTGTTTTTCATTCTAATGACAGTTTTAACAAATTTTCAATGGCTGTAGAAAAAAAATTCAAATGGAGATTAATATGATCATCATTGTATACTTAGGAGACATAAAATGTTTCAAAGAGGAGCCATCTATTTTAACATTTGTAAAATATTAATTTTGCAGGATTATTGTTGTGCTAAACCATTGGGACAACAGCAGTGAGATTCTATAGCTACGTATATTCAGTGAGCCCAACAAACGTGCAGTAAACCTGATATCTGGAAGAGTAAAAATGGGGGGGAAAAGTCAGCATTATAGACATTTCTGCTCATTTAATTCCTACATACAAAAAAGTTTTACGGAGTTTAAATAAAAATTCTTCATTGGAAATCTTTGCAAATAACTATAAAAAATTAAACTTTTCTTCTTTCTTTTACTGTGACCAATGTTTATCTCTTTTCAATCAAGCAATTGGAACCAGACATTTCACTGGGCTCTAAATACCAAATCAATAGCATTGAACACAGACTGCTTTCTTCTCTAGCTATCAATACAAGTGAGGAGGAAGAAAAACTCTGTTTCCCTTTAAATGGAGTCAACTAAAAGGAAAGCTTAGACAAAATCTATTCACATTTTGGTCAGTGCCAACCTTGGGGTGATAGGAATTAACAAGTGTCAATTCAGATAGGATGACCAGTCTTCTGCAACATTTTATGCTGACAAAGTGCTGAAATGCAACAATTTCATGAACAACAAAACTGCTGGCTGAAATAGGGAAAAGGGTGAAGCATGATGTTTGGAAAGAACAAGGGGAAAAAAACTTTCATTGACAATTTGTCATAGCTAAGTCCAAGACCATCCACCATGCATCCTCACTCAAAAAAGAAAGAAAGAAAGAAAGAAAGAAAGAAAGAAAGAAAGAAAGAAAGAAAGAAAGAAGGAAGGAAGGAAGGAAGGAAGGAAGGAAGGAAGGAAGGAAGGAAGGAAGGAAGGGAAACCAATGACAGATTTTCTGGGGAGGTTGAGCTCTGCCATATGTTTATTGGACCCGTGTCCCTCCTGGTTGGTGCTGGCCTCCCGGGTGGTTACACGAGGCTGGCTCCAGATCATTATTAATGCTTCTTTGGGTGAGGGTTTCCTCCCCCCCCCCCGCCTTGAAAGAGGTGGTGATGAGGCCCCTTCTCAAGAAGCCTTTTCTGGACCCGGCTGTATTAGCGAACTATCGTCCAGTCTCCAACCTTCGCTTTGTGGTGAAGGTTGTTGAGAGTGTGGTGGTGCAACAGCTCCCCTGGTACCTGGATGAAGCTGTCTATCTAGATCCATTCCAGTCGGGCTTCAGGCTGGGATACAGCACAGAAATGGCATTGGTCGCATTGGTTGATGATCTCTGGAGGGCTCAGGACAGGGGGTGTTCCTCTGCCCTAGTCCTATAGGACCTCTCAGCAGCTTTTGATACTATCGACCATGGTATCATGCTGCACCAACTGGAGGGGCTGGGAGTGGGGGGAACTGTGTTGCAGTGGTTCTCCTCCTTTCTCTCTGACCAGATGCAGACTGTGTTGACAGGGGGTGAGAAGTCGACCTCGAGGCGCCTTATTTGTGGGATGCCACAAGGGTCGGTCTTCTGGCCCCTTTTGTTCAACATTTATGTGAAGCTGCTGGGGGAGATCATCTGTGGTTTTGGGGTGAAGTGTCATCTGTACACTGATGATACTCAGCTGTACATTGCCACCCCAGACCACCCCAATGATGCCCTTGATGTGATGTCCCGATGACTGGAGGCCATATGGATCTGGATGGGGGAAACAAACACAGGCTCAACCCCCCGAAGTCTGAGAGGGTATGGCTCCCAGTGTCCCGGTATAGCCAGCTGGTTCCATTGCTGACTATTGGGGGTGAAATTTTGGCCCCCTCAGAGAGGGCTCACAATCTGGGTGTCCTCCTGGATGCACAGTTGTCTCTAGAAGACCATATGATGGCTGTGGCCAGGAGGGCTTTTTATCAGGTTTGCCTGATTTACCCGTTACGTCCCTTTCTGGACCAGGATGCCCTGCGCATGGTCACTCATACCCCTGTCACGTCACATTTGGACTACTGTAACACTCTCTACATGGGCCTTCCCTTGAAAAGCACTCGGAGGTCGCAACTGGTCCAGAATGCGGCTACGCGGGTGATTATGGGTACGACCCAATGCACTCACATGACACCTCTCCTGTGCGAGCTGCACTGGCTCCCAGTGGTCTTCCAGGTTTAGTTCAAGATGTTAGTGACCATCCTGAAAACGCTCCATGGCTTAGGACCCAGATATCTACGGGACAGCCATCTGCCACCGATAGCTTCCCATCGACCAATATGCTCCCACAGAGAGGGACTCCTCAGGGTGCCATCAGTTAAAGAATGTAGACTGGTGACCCCCAGGGGGAAAGCTTTCTCTGTGGGGGTACCCGCCCTCTGGAATGAACTGCCCCCCAGGATACATAGAATTCCAACCTGCGTACCTTTCGCCGTGTCCTTAAGACCCTGCTATTTCAACAGGCTGGACTGGCTTAACAAGAAATTGGGATGCGGTGTTTTAAATTTGTGGGTTTGTAATTTAACGGCTGAAATATTTAATCTCTTTTAAATTGTTTTTTAAATTTTGTATTTTAGCATTTATTTATTTATTTATTTATTTATTTATTTATTTATTTATTTATTTATTTATTTATTTATCAAATTTATATACCACCCTACTCCCGGGGAACTCAGGGCAGTGAACAGCCAAGATAAAAATACAAATAATACAAACACTAAAACGCATTAAAATTATTAAATATTTTGGCCAAAACAGATTTAAAACACCTAATTATAAAACGGATTAACCAATTTAAAAAATTTAAAAAGAGAGAGTTAAGCCAGGCCAGCCTTCTGAAATAAAAATGTTTGAGAGCACCTCGAAGTGTGAGCAGATTCGGGATGAGATCCGGGGGGAGTTCGTTCCATATGGTAGGTGCCTCCACAGAGAAGGCTCTTCCCCTGGGGGCCACCAGCTGACACTGTTTGGCCGACGGCACCCTGAGAAGCCCCTCTCTATGGGAGCATACTGGTCAGTGAGAGGCTGTTGGTAGCAGAAGGCAGTCTCATAAATACCCCGGTCCGATGCCATGGAGTGCTCTAAAGGTGGTAACCAAAACCTTGAAGTGTACCCGGAAGACCACCGGAAGCCAGTGCAGCTCGCGCAAGAGGGGGGTCACATGGAGCGCCACACTGCTCCCATAACTACCTGCGTGGCTACATTTTGGACCAGTTTGAGCCTCTGGGTGCTCCTCAAGGGGAGCCCCATGTAGAGAGCATTGCAGTAGTCCAGGCGGGAAGTAATGAGGGCATGAGTGACTGTATTTAACGAGTCCCGATCCAGATAGGGATGCAACTGGCGAATCAGGTGAACCTGATAAAAAGTCCCCCTGGCCACAGCTGTCGAGTGCTCTTCCAAAGACAGCCATGAGTCCAGGAGGACACCCAAGTTGTGAGCCCTATCCATGGGGGCCAATGACTCGCCCCCAATAGTCAGTGATGGCACCAACTGACTATATCGGGATGTCGGAAACCACAGCCACTCAGTCTTGACTGGGTTGAGTCTAAGTCTGTTTCTCCCCATCCAGATCCGCACAGCCTCCAGGCACTGGGACATCACTTCAAGGGCATCATTGGGGTGGTCCGGGGTGGAGATATACAGCTGAGTGTCGTCAGCGTACTGGTGGTACTTCACCCCAAAACCACGGATAATCTCACCCAGTGGCTTCACATAAATGTTGAACAGAAGGGGCGAGAGGACCTACTCTTGTGGCACCCCACATACAAGGGGCCTCGGGGTCAACCTCTGCTCCCCTGTCAACACGGACTGCGACTGGCCAGAGAGAAAGGAGGAGAACCACCGTAAGACGGTGCCCCCCACCCCTAACTCCTCTAGCCAATGCAGCATAATACCATGGTCGATGGTATCAAAGCCGCTGAGAGGTCTAATAGGACCAGGACAGAGGAACAACGTTGTTTTATGATGGCTGTACACTGTCCTGAGTCCTTCGGGAGAAGGGCAATATAGTAATTTAATTGACCTAAACCTAAACCTTAAAGAAATAAACACATATTTTTCCCTGTATTTAAGACTTTACAGCTAATATCACAATATATTCATTTCCCTGGAGAGGGTTAAATATCTAGCTTATGCTTTGGAAGTGAAAGAAAATAGGACAACTAGCAAAATAACAGAAGCCTGTTTCTTCCTACCTTGACAAAAAGTAAAGAGGACAGGGAAGAAATAGGCATCACTCATCTCCCATTTATCCAGCTAAGGGAAAATTGTTTGATGAAGATTTCAGTACCATTCTGTTGTATCTAACTAAATGAATTAGCTACTTAATTAACTACTTGACAAAATGATTTAGCTAACCCTATATAACTAACTTTAATTTATTTAACAAAATTTATCTAACAAAATGAAAACCAATGTAAAAAAAGTAAGGTTTAAAACTTAGACAAGAAAAACCAAATGTACAGCTACAATTAAGTGAAACTTGGCTCAACAGCAGTAACTGCAAGAGAGATCTTGGAGTCATAGTGGACAATCGCCAAAATATGAGCCAGCAGTGTGCTGCAGCTGCCAAAAAAGCCAATGCTATCCTAGGCTGCATTAAAACAAAGATAGAATCAAGATCATGAGAAGTGTCACTACCACTTTATAATGTCTTGGTAAGACCGTGCTTGGATTACTGCATCCAGTTTTGTTCACCACAAGATAAAAAAGATGCTGAGACTCTGGAAAGAGAGCAGTGAAGAGTGACAAAAATGATTGGGGGTGGGGAAGTGAAGACTAAACATATGTAGAATACTTGCAGGAATTGGGTATGTCTAGTCTAAAAGAAGAAATAGCGGTGACATAAAAGCAGTATTCCAATATTCGAGGAACTGCCACAAAGAAGAGTCAACCTATTTTCCAAAGTACCAGAAGGCAAGGTAAGAAACAATGGATGGAAACTGAACAGAGAGAGAAGCAACCTAGAACTAAGGACAAATTTGCCTGACAGTAAGAACAATCAACCAATTGAACAGTTGCCTTTAGAAGTTGTGGATACTTCAACACTGGAATACCCAGTGAGCTGTTTGTCTAAAATGTCATAGATCTCCTGCAGGAGGTTGGACTAGAAGTCTTCCAAGGTCCCTTCCAACTCTGTTATT
Source organism: Masticophis lateralis (assembly GCA_030761175.1). NCBI lineage: Eukaryota > Metazoa > Chordata > Lepidosauria > Squamata > Colubridae > Masticophis > Masticophis lateralis. The sequence continues at coordinate 104,886,131 of JAUDYJ010000002.1, forward strand.
CTGTGTTTTGAATTTTAAACCAAGGATCTCCCATCATGGCGATTAGGATGAGCATATATTTAGTTTTAGGCACAAGCTGTGTCCTTCCACAAAATTGCTGTTATTAGGAAGCTGGACTATATAAAAATTGTTTCTGCAGTGGGCCTAATATAACATCCATTTACCAGAAGGCCAACTGGTGAAGTCATCCAGATGATTATATGGCTTTGTACATCATCCAGAATTGTTACATAAATCCAGTCCTGGTTTAGTTAAATTGCTACGAATGAAAAAAACAAAACAAACATACACTGCTTTGTATGACATGTGAATCTTGTCACTGTTAAAACATGCTGTTTTCACTGTAACCCTGGATATGTAGGACAATGTAAGGCATACAGTAAGTGTTTGACAAATATTGATTCTAGTTTCTTTTTCAGAAGTAAAGCATTATGAAATATTATAAATTATTCAACTGCATGTCTGACTTCTTCCATGTTATGAGTTCATGACCTGTGAAAGCATCTTTACTTAGGTCATTTTTTTAAAAGCATGGCTTCTGAATTTTGGGCCACAGAAGTTGCCATGATTTTATTGGAAGAAAGATGAAAATTATTGGGGTACATTTTGTACACATTATACTATTCCCTCTTAAAGCAAATAGTGTTAATCATAAGCAGAAAATGAATAAGAAATAGCAACGCCAAGGAATTTAGACACAAAATAATAGAGGGAAATATAGTTAAATCTACTTTTTATCAAAGTATTCTCTATAGCTCTCCATACTTTTCTATCCTTGTGAACCGTATCTTCTTCCTTACTTTCTCATCTATGCCCTGCTTCATATATTTCCCACAAAGAACTTGATGGCTTATAGAAACCTGATTTTTTTCTGTATCTTTGTTGAAACTTCAACCTGCAAAACCACTTCTTTAGAAAGTTTTCTTTCAATCAATGTTCCTACAGTAACCTATGTTTGTTTGCTTGTATACTAGAAAGAGTTCTTATTTGGACAACTCTAATGTATGTGAATAGAATTTTCAGGTATTGCATAAGTACAACCTACTTCAGAATGACAATGGCTGTTAGTTGGATGCCAACATTAAGATTACCCTATTTAAAGAAAAATAACTTAGTTTTACCTTTACAAACATGTAAGTGATGTATAAACTTGGTAAAAATGATGCAGGAAGCAAGTTTGATTTTCTACACTGGACAACTGCACATGTACAATTTAAGTGTCTCTTAAATAATGATTTTTTCTCTAAAGGTTTCATATAAAAATCATAAGATAATGCTAAAACTTCCAATATCCATCATCATTAATTAAATCAGATTAAAGTAGCTTGATTCCAAATTAAGCATTCAAATTTCAAGAAGTTGGAAATAAACAATATTGACTAAATCCAAAGTTGTGGTACCAACAAAGAAGTAAGCAAAATGTGAATGAAAACATGTAAAAATAACACCAGAATCTATTAATACATTTCTGATATGGCTAAAGTCTAAACGTATAGTATATAGTATCTTATTTTAATGTAACCTTCCTCCTCCTATTAGCCATTTAACTGAAAATACTTTTTTTTCCAATAAAAGCACAAAAATCCCACAACTCATCTTCAGAATGAAACTTCCCTTCTTCTTCCAGCTTCAGAACATGTATAAAACATGTTTAGATTCGATGATTTCTCTCTATAGTGCATCAGGTTACTGACCAGATCCAAACTAGTGCTTACCAAATTTAATTTTCAACTTCCTGAAAATTTGCTTCACTCAGAGAAGAGGCTTCCATTTTTTTTCTCTGCTCAGGAATGCTTTATAATTTTATGTGAATTTCTTTAGATTGTTTTTGAACTTCTGTTGAAAATACGTAAGACATATTTTATGTTAACTAAGTATTATAGCAGTGGTGAAAGAAATAATCATCACCATCACTGTCATTAATCTGCATCTTGCTCCTTACACTTCATATCCTGAAAGCATCCCAAAGGAGAAAATCCCTTATAACATTTGTCTCTGTTTTTAACTGAAGTGAGGGCAGCCAGGGAGGCTGTAGACCACCGATAGCAAAATCAAATGTTTATTCATCCATATATCACATTCTACCTTAAAATAGCATTCATTTTTAAAAAAATTGAAAAATAAAAATTGCGATCAAACTTACCTTGTTTTATTGCTTATATGTTGTGTCAATTTTTTTTACATTTCCAAAAAGTTGACATTCATTGCAAAATAATGTGGGTTGGTAAAGAAGAATATTTTCAATAATGGATATTTTGGAATATTTTGGAATGAGATAAAATAGAATCATAAAATATATAATAATTTTCAAAATAGCACAAAGCTAGATTTAGAAAGTTCAATTTTGATGGTATTGAAGAGAGAGAAAAAAGATTCACATAGAAAGAAGACAAGAGGCTGTTGTATATACTCTGTTTTAAAATCATATTTTAATGGGCAATGCTGACCGAAGATAAGGGAGAGAGAAGTCACTTCTTCATGACCTTGAGTTGCTTCAAAAAAGTGTACCACCTTTGAGTAAAGTAATATTATTAGAAGATCTGTGTCAGTATAACATATATCTAAATAAAACTATACTGCTTTAAGTAAACAAAGATTATGTTCAAGTTTACATTTCTACAAACTGAAACTGATATGAACCTAAGACAATAAAATAAATAGTATTAAAATGTTCTCTAATAGTTTTTTAAAGATGTTGTATATGGAACATTCAATGGCCTTTAAAAATATTGTGTTAATGGGTGAATCTTCTACATATAAGCAATGAAACACAAATTATGGGTATTGATACAAATGGAGATGCAAATGAGATGGGGGGACTTCACAAACTTTGCAGAGACAACAGTGGTGCTAGATGTTAATATTTTCACACCTGGACAGAATTATCAAGAAAATATTAACGTGAAATTAAAAAAAAATATTCACGAACAAACAAACTTTGAATATTCGAAGTCTGAGTATCTGAGTTTCCAGAGATACCAAAAACAGGAATAAGATTTCAATAATTTAACAGCAGGTTAAGAGAAAGATTTAATTTGAAAAAGAACCAGATCAAATGGGGAACACACATTTTGTCATCTCTTACCTGTCTGTTGAGAAACTCCCTAGATCCAAGTATAAGTCCTTAGGGTGAAGGATGTCCTTAGATAAATCAGTGGCAGAGATGTGTTTAGCACTTTTAGGTGCAAACCAAGTCCAAGAACTTCCTGCCTAGGTTGGAGATGAACTGTTCAGAGTCTTCTTCTCTAATGGAAAGAGTTCTAGTCAGTTCCTTCCAAAGGCTGCTGCTGCTGCTGCTTTGCCTTCTGCATTTTCAGAGAGACCCAGTGCTAGAGCATATTTTTCTTCCTTTTCTTTTCTCACCCTCTCTCTAATTGTGACTTCAGTATTATTCTGCAGGCATTAGCAAAGTGGTAGCTGACAAGACAACTGTGCTGCTTCCCTCCCGGCTTAAGTGAATGTGCCTGTGGTGAAAGGAAGGCAAACCCCCCTACCAGAGCATCACATCACTCTGTAGAGAAGAGCAGTAAGGATGTGCTGTGCTGTTCTTCAGCTGCTTAGAGAAGCCTTAAAAGGATCCAGGCAAAGTCATTCCTGCTCATCTGCTGGAAGTCTTTCACTGATAACTTATGGGTGACTCTATGCTCTGGGATGTCGTTCTTGTTCCTCAGACATGAACAGACAACATCTACTGAACTACTAATTTTGATGTGTATGTGTGTTGGGGGGAGAGGGGGTTAAATGCCCAGGAAAGCTTTTCTGGGAAAAGAAAAGTTATTTCCTATCAGGTGAAGAGGGGTATTTAATGAAACTGGAGTTCAAATGTAAGCATTTGCTCACATAGATAGAGGCTAAAATCAAGCTGTTTAAAATTGTTAAAATATGTTTTACCGTATGAAAAGAAAGGACTGTTGCTTGTTTTATTCTGAGAGGGCAAAGTTTTGGTGAACAGGAGTTAAATTAACTAGTTTGGTTGGAGGTAAGAAGGCTGAGAACTGCAGTTGGCAAGGCTAAGATACAGAATGCAAAGAGCACCTTCCCTCATGTCAACAAATATTTATCTTCCTTCCTTCCTTCCTTCCTTCCTTCCTTCCTTCCTTCTCTCCTTCCCTCCCTCCCTCCCTTCTTTTGTTTTAATTCTCTCCCTACCCCATCTTTTATTAGGAAGATATTCCACACGTTAGATCTCTGCAGAATATATTTATAGATGCAAAAATTCATAGCAGAGATGCAAAAATTCATAGTAATCAGTAGGAAAGAAAACTTGTGGATGCAAGTAACCAAAAAAAAGTCATTGCAGTTTTGATCAGCTGCAGTTTGGAACACTTGTCTTTGGTGTTGAAATAGGAAGAACTGTATTGTATCTCATAAGAAAACAATTTAAAGCTCTTTCTGAATTTAATTAACTGAAAATATTTATCAGCTGACTTTAAACAAAAAGGCAAATGCCAGCATACAAGCATCTAAAAACTGTCTCAAACTAAAATATTTATATTATTAAGTAACAAAAAATAGTAAGTATGCCAATGTGAAAACACATCCAGTGTAGCACTTCCACTAATAATAGTTACAATAAATTAGATGTTAAATATTATTGTATTTCAACTGTGATGCATCTTTTTAAAAAGTCACTAATTAGTTCTATACAAAATTTCATGAAACTGTCACTGAGGTTGCCTCCTGTTACATAACAGCACAAAGCAACTATTTGAAGAGTTCTGATCTGCGGCACTGTGGCTTCAAATAGCATCATTATTTTATTTATTATGAAATTTATTTGCCACTCATCTCTTTTCAAAGCAACTCCTTCCTGTAAATTGTGTTAATACTAAATTCCTTTATTTAAAATTTATTTTTGCTTCCCTAACCAACTATTCAAAGATGGGAGGGAGGGAGGAGGGAACGGAGGGATGGAGGGAGGGAAAGAAGGAACCTAGGAACTGTTAAGGTATCATTGGAGGATGTAAGCTGTTCCAAGTAAGGTGGTTTTTTGTAGAGTCAAAATGTCCAAGTCCGGTAAATTTAGAATTTCTAAATTGTGGGGTAGCCCTTTGGTATTGCTCTAAGAGCTCCAGTTACAATTGGGACAACACATGATTTCTTTTTCCACAATCGCTCAACTTCAATTTGCAAGTCCCGGTACTTTGTGACTTTTTCTTGCTGCTTATCTTCAATCCATGCATCCTAGGTACTGCAATGTCAATGAACCATACTTTTTTTTTTCAACTACTGTTATGTCAGGTGTGTTGTGGACCAAGTGCCTGTCAGTCTGAATGCTAAAGTCCCACAAGATCTTGAGTTTCTCATTCTCTAAAACTTTCTCAACCTGATGTTTCCAGTGGTTTTTGCTGTACTCAAATCCAAACTTCTGGCACAATTTCCAGTGAATGATCTTAGCAACGCAGTCATGGCATTGTAGGTAATCAGTTTGTGAAATTTTGCTGCACCCACTGATCAGGTGGTCGACTGTCTCATCTTTCTCATTGCAGAGGCGGCATTTGTTGTTGTTGGTAACATGTTGAATTTTTGCCTTCATGCAGTTGTGGCTAGGGCTTGTTCTTGAGCTGCCAAAATAATAATAATAATAATAATAATAATAATAATAATAATAATAATAATAATAATAATATATTTAATTTCTATACCGCCCTTCTCCCGAAGGACTCAGGACAGTGCACAGCCAATAGTAAAACAAATCCAAATACAAAATTTAAAAGCATTTTAAAATCATATTATACAATTGGCCTTAATCATTAAAAATAAACCCCTATTAAAAATCATGTCTAGGCCAACCCAGCTTGTTGGAACAATAGCGTCTTGAGGCACAGCAAAAGGTGCATAGGTCAGGGATCCTCCGTATCTCCGGGGGCAACTCATTCCAGAGTGCAGGTGCCCCCACAGAGAAGGCTCTCCCCCTGGGGGCTGCCAGTTGACACTGTTTGACCAAAAGCACCCTGAGGAGTCCCTCTCTGTGGGAATGTATTGGCCGGTGGGAGGCTATTGGCAGCAGAAGGCGGTCTCGTAATATATATATATATATGTTTTCTGAGGTTTTCGCTGGTGTTTGTATGTAGGTCTTTGGTTATTCGGGTCTTCTCCCGCGTAGAATTGGAAGTATCTTGGCGACGTTTCAACGAAGTCTCATTCATCATATATATATATATATAGTATATAAATAAATCAACAAAGAAAATAGCAAATATTGTCTAACGATTCACACCACAAATTCTACAGAGAAGATTGGGGTTTTTGAATGCATGGAACAATGAAATGGTGTAACTTGGAATATAGTGAGATACAAATCACATGTTTCAATGCTGGAATTAAGAGATTTGCAACATCTTTCAAAGCAATTCTGGTATAGTCTAAAAAGTCACTATGTAATCTCTGATATGAAGTGTTATTTTATAAAATTCTACTCCAATATTTGAAGCATGTCTTTCCATATTGTATAAAGTACATCAAGGTAGTGTGATGTACCTCATGTGGAAAAGCATCTTGTCAAGGAAGATGCAACCACACACCTCTAATTAATAACTTATTAAATGTGTGTGTATGTGTGTGTGTTTTCCTGAAACAGAAAAAGATGCTACCCATCATATTATTCATACTGAGAATACATTGAATGAAAAGTCTCCAGATTACATTACCATGTAGTATTGAAGGATGTTTGGTTCAGCATCCTTTCCTTCCTTTTCTGTATTTGGGTATTGGAACATAACATCCACAACAATACAAAAAGCACAACTTGTATTGTTGGTCTGACTGACTTCATTTCTGTTCCATGTGCCTGTTTTATTTTGTTTCATTTTATTTTTAGTTTATAAAGAACTCAATTTTAGGAGGCTAGGCTCAGTAACAACATAATAAAAATAAACAAAATGTTGCAACAACACAATGGGGAAACAACAGAACAAAATCCTGTAAGAATCAAAATGTATGAATCCTACAAGGAATGAATTGTAACTCATTCTGTTGAAATGAAAGTACATCAGGGTTGGAGCCATATGGAATTTTGGGACAACGGCTCTTCCATAAGACATGCACAACCGTTAAGAAGGCACATCCTGTATCTGAATTTCTTTCTGGGCCACTGATATCCCTTTGGAGTGATGCTCTTTCTGAATATTTTGTTTCCATCCTTGTGATATATATTAGACTATGGCAAGCCTGGCCCACTTTTAAAGTTGGGTGACTTAGTATGATTTAGATCTTCCTAAGATCTTGGGCTGTAAAAACAACCAATAGTTAATATCCTTAAAAATAAGAGCGTAGTCATCCAGATATACCTATTTCAAGACTCAACATAGATTAAAGGTTAAAAACTTTAAATTGTAACCAGAAATGGAATAATGTGAAAATAAATATTATTATATAAGTAATTCTGAATGTTCATGTTGTTCTATTGTCAATATAAAAGTAGCCATTTTTAACTTGGCAACATTTGTTGGATTTTTCTTTATTAATTCCCTATTCTTTGGTAGGCTGGTTGAAACTTGTTGCTTTTTCTCTTGTGATTGATTCCCCCCCACCCCTTCTACCACAGTGAGATTGCCAAATAACAAGCTTCAATGATTTTTAGATTATCAGTTCTCTAATTCCCCATATTTGCTCATTCACTTATATTGCATGGGTGAATAATTCTTAATTGTATTTTTGTTGAACATCTTTTTTCTTTCCCAATTTTACATGTTTTCAGTGGCAGTCTGAAGAACCATTACTGATTCTAATGGAAAGGCTATTTTGGAATGTAAACGAGGAATTCAAATCGCTTGAGGGTAGTAAAATTTCCCCGTTTGGAACTTCTGTTTGTTTCACCTTGCTATCATTCTGCATTCTAAGTAAAAGGAAGGAAAGAAAAACAATATTCAGATTACAGTTTTGAACATTTGCCTTGCACAGAATTGCAGGGATTCTTTCTTTTTAATAACAAAGGTCTCAAAATGTACCAATGTAGTATTGGTATTAACAAATCCAATGGAACTGTCAATACACTTTTGGTTGGTGTCCAAACTTAACAAGCAGAAGAAGATGCAAGTCTCAAAGTAGCATTTCATATGTATGAATGCATGGACTGAACAAATAAAGAAAAGAGCCGTGGTGGTGCAGTGGTTAGAATGCAGTACTGTAGGCTACTTCTGCTGACTGCCAGCTGCCAGCAGTTTGGCAGATTGAATCTCATCGGCTCAAGGTTGACTTCCGAGGTTGGTAAAATGAGGACCCACATTGTTGGGGGCAATATGCTGACTCTGTAAACTGCTTAGAGAGAGCTGTAAATAACTGTGAAGAAGTATATAAGTAAGTGCTATTGCTAATTGTATTTAAAGTTAGGGAGCTATTTTATCTAAACCTGTTTTTGTTGTTCCCCTCCCAGCCTCCAGAAGTCTGACAGAACAGGATATTTTGAGGACCCAGTTTGAAGGGGCAATAAGCTGACTTTGTATAAATATACAAAAGTATGAAGGCTTAACACATTGTAAGCCTCCCTGAGTCTCTGGAGAAGGGCGGCATATAAATCAAATTAAAAAAAAAAAAGAACAGGATATTAGCAGTTGGGACTAAAACAGTTATTCCCACTGAAAAAGTTAAGTTCCTCTAAGTCCATTGCTTTCCCCGCCCCGAAATATATCTAAACCAATATCCTCTTTTAACGACCCCATAATCCCTTGCGAAGTGGAGTCTGGGTACTGAATGGAGCTGAGCATTTACTGGTTGAATGCCCCTCCTGTCATCAGTGCAGAGTTTTTGTTCAACAAATATATTTTCAGTGTGCCCAGAGAGAGAAATATCTGCCTCTGCCTAGTATCGAACTCACAGATTGTGAGGCGAGAGCTCCACCACTAGGCAACCACACCACTCCCCAAACATATCCATACAATAAATAATAGTTTAACTGAGACAGAAATTATTATTACTAGTCCATCCAAATTTTTTAATAGTTTTTTTCCCCTCTCTCTCAATCACTATAACTTAAAAGTCTATAGATAGTAGAGTTTTCTTGGAGATCCTTCAAAGGGTGGCAATGGGAGCTGGATATAGAGGAATTATTTGTCATTCTCTGGCCTTGAGAAAGTAATGTATATCAGCTCTTATACATTGAAAATATATGCCTATATATTTAGGTAGGTATTCATGTACATATGTCTCTACAACTCACTATGGTGGAGTTGAAGGTAGGTTTAGGGTTGAAGATTTAGGCTTAGAGTTAATGAGTGCTTTAACAAAGCCTAAGTATAAAAGAATAAAGAGTTGGCAAGCTATTAATTTTTCCTCAATCTTCTCTATTTATACTTCCTTTTGTAACAATGCATCAAGAGAAACTGGTGACAAAGGGCAACATACTGCATCATTTTTTTTCCCACAGACCAATATATATCTCAGTAAAAGAATCAATCAACAGTGACAGAGAGGAGGAGAGAATATACAAGTTACAGAAAATTGCATTTGTCAGATCTTCCTGCCATTCAGTCATTCCTGTCATGAGCTCCTTGAACAATATCTAACATTGTATACATATACGGAACATCTTTTCACTTTTTCTATATAACTGAAAACTAAAATCTTGCTGTTCTCAATGTTTATTAACCCAGACATTTCTCCCAATTATTGGGTGCAAATTTTGAAACTGAATAAATAATATGTGCATTTTTTGTTTCCTAGAGCACAAGTTTTGCTCTTCCTAATAATCAGAAATAAAAAGAAAAATAGAAGGAGAGATGGAAAAAGAAAAAGACAGCTGATCCTAATGATCAGAATTAAAAAGAAAAAAGGGGAGAGAGAGAGAGAGAGAGAGAGAGAGAGAGAGAGAGAGAGAGAGAGAGAGAGAGAGAGAGAGAGAGAGAGAGAGAGAGACTGGATCTTCCCTTCTGCTTTGCTATGCTCTAATCATACAGTATTATTATGATGAATCACTTTAGGGAATTGCCCTCCAGCTCAGGATCTAAAATTGAGATCTACCGTATCTTTCAACGTATTCCCAAGCTATGGAGAGAAGGAGAAGGGAAATGAAATAAATATATTCAGGTTTTAGAACATTGCATCCTTTTATCACAGAGCTAAGAGCAAAACTTGACAATATGAACTGATTTCAAAGAGATGGTTTTGCTTTAATTATTTCTAGTAAAGATAGAATCATTTGTGCTGATTCAATAGTTGTCATTCTTCCAAATGCAAGTCAGAAGACCAACTCTACAGAATTAAACAGCGTGAGATAAAGACTGAGGCCATTAGCTTTCAATGGATGATCCAGTCAATTTTCAGGAAGACTCTGGTTACTTTCAACTGAATTCTACTCTTTCCACTCATTCTAGTCATTTGCATGAATTAATTTAATACAGATCAGAGAACAGTCGAATAGGCAGGAACACAATTTGCTAGTAATGGATGCCAGAATCATAAAAGAAGCCAGAACACTAAATTCTGCTTTAGGTCAAAATATGTGGTTAATTATTAGGAACAATGCCTCATCTTCTATTTCAATTAACATATTATACCTAAAACAATAAGTCAAACGCTTCTCCAATCAATAGTTCTGCAAAACAAACAAACAATAAACCGGACATATGCATAAATACTTATTGAAAATGGAGTGGAGAATAGAGAAAAGGCAGCCATTTATTGTTTTTAATAATTCTATGTCCTGCAATGGAGGAGGGGTATAGATTGGGGACTATAATAACTTGATTCAGGGGCACTGATTTAAATAAGTTTTACAATATACCCTTGGCCAATTATAGGGAACACTGATTAGCTCATAGTGTTCCTAGTTTTTCTTTTCCAGTGTTCCAAAGTTGGTAAGAGTGAAGATGACTCTGCAGTTTTTGGAGAAATTGAAGAGTAGAACAATGTTCGTGTGAAAAGCCATTGATCCATATAATGATATTTACATTCAGAAACTGTATTATCTTTAAATAAATGCCATAGGGTTCAGCAAAAGTCTTACAGTGACAGTTTCTGTAAATTACCTAGAACACAGTAGGGGAAAGATGGTATTCATGATATTAATGGTGGCAGAGTGGCTAGAATGCAGTGTTGCAGGCTAATTCTACTGACTGCCAGGGGTTTCATCCCCACTGGCTCAAGGTTGACTCAGTCTTTTATCAAGGTTGACTCAGTCTTTCATCAAGGTTGACTCAGCCTTCCATCCTGCTGAGGTGGTAAAATGAGGACCCAAATTGTTGAAGGCAATATGCTGACTCTGTAAACCACTTAGTGAGGGCTGTAAAGCACCGTGAAGTGGTATATAAATCTAAATTCTATTGCTATTGCTACAGTATCAAAAGCCTTCAAAAGTTATTCAAAAATTAGCAAGGATATAATCTTTTTAAAGATGACCAGGGGACTTTTAATGCAGACAAAGTTTATGGCTCCAGCCAATATAACATAAGATAGAAAGAAAGAATATTAACAAAAGGCATTAATAAAAATATTTAAGAATACAATGATACAATGTCAAAAAGAATAAAAATCTTTTGCCTCTTCTGCCAGAAAGGAAACTTCAGAGAAATAATAGTGGAAGTAGCTTAGATCTGCATGGAAGTTCCCATGGAAACTCTAGATTACCGTAAATATGCTCTGAACCTTAATGAAACACACCTACTTTTCAATGTTTGCACATCTTTGGATTTAGTAAGGAAAGATCTCATGTTCCATGAAATTGGCAGCTATTTAACCTTGATTAATATATATATATATACATACATATATATATATATATATATATATATATATATATATATATATATATATATATATATATATATAAAAGGAGGAGAATTCTATCTTATTTTGGAATACTTTATCTTCCTCCCATGAGACATTCAAGGCTGTTCATGTGTGTATGTTCATATGAAGTAGTGGTGAGGCCATCTCCAAGTTAAGTAATATATGTTTCTCAGAGTTAATTGGATTGAAATCGGAAAGAATCATCCTTTTCTACACAATTGTCTCACCAAAGGCAAGATATAACTAAGTATAATCTGAGTATGACCCTTTAGTGAGTAAACAAATGCTTGCTTAATTCTGTTCTTCAATACTTAACTACCGTATGTAAATGTAGAGGCTTGTAGGTTCTCTTTATATCATCCATAAAAAGAAGTAGCTATTTCTTTTCTTTATAATCCATTGATAACCAATAGAATAAGCATCCTGTTTTTGTAATAAAACCCTATCTTGACAGAAAACAACTGCTTATTAGTTATAGTTTGATGTCTAAGACAAACTCTATAGATGCATGTGCTTTATTGTGTAAAATTTAGTGATACAATTTTGACATCAATTATCCACATACATTGCCATTTAATATTCAGTAAAATGGATACAGTATTGATATGCTTTTATATTATGTGCCAATTCACGTTTACTATGGAGACAGAATGTGAAAAAAATATTTTATAGAAAATGACATATATATTGTAGGAGAGAGCATTAATAGCAAACCCTTCAGATATCTTCTTTCCAGAATTAGAAATAAGAAATGACATCTATTGAAATTATATATTTCTAGATAAAATCCCATTCTCTAGAAAAGATTTCCATTGAATTTCACCCTCAAAATCAAAACAATAGATATGTGACTGCTACATCAATAAAGCTAGGTGCAAAACTGAAACTGTAATAAACATTTTTATACTGTATACACTCAGAATGTTTAGGCAGGAAAACTACCCTAATAGTCATTATTTTTAATTAATGTATACTATGAAATGCTAGCAGTGTAGAGTACTAACAGGATTTAAAAAATAATTTGAATCCAAGTGAAAATACAGGGAAAGGGGGAACAGGTGGTTACTTTACTGCATTTAACATTGTAGGATTTAACAGGGTGTTTTGACTGCAACTGGTCATCTTTTGATAGCATACAAATATTAATAAATTAAGGTGGTAAAATGGTTGTATTTCTCATCTTTGGCTATTTTAAGATGCACAGATTTTAGCTCCCAGAATTTCCCAGGCTGTATTCTGGAATTTAAAGTTAATGCAACTTGGTTGCCAAGGTAGAGGAACATTGAGTTAGAATGAAAGTTTCCAGGATAACAACCCAGACACTGGTGTTTTTATCTCCAATTCTGCAAAGTAAGACAAGATGCCAGATCTCCTTTTTTTTCTATATTTCCAAGATAGTTCTGCTGTTCCTCATATGAGTTGTAACAGTTACTAAGCTCTTTAGCTTCAATACAAGGTGATTCAGACATACAAATAACATCTTTAAAGACAAAACATATTTTCTCCCAAACTCACTCTAACGATCATGTAAAAACCAGTTACCTCAGAGTGGCACACAGTTATTTTCTAGACTTTGCAGAAATAATCAACTCCACTTGCTAATTTAACACATTTATTTAAAAAAAAAACGTGGAAAGACAGTAGTCAATAATGTTTTAAATGAATCAGATAGCTTCTGAAACACTCAGACACAAACTGAGCAATGTGATATGTGCAATGTCGGGAGATATGTAGCTCTGTACATTGGTAAAGACCAGTGGTGAGTTGGCTTGGTGGGTGTGGCATGGCTTGGTGGGTGTGGCATGGTTGGTGGGCATGGCAAGGGAAGGAATTTGCAAAATCTCCATTCCCACCACACTCCAGGGAAGGATACTGTAAAATCTCAATTCCCTCCCCAATTCAGGGGAAGGTTACTGAAAAATCCCAATTTCTTCCTGATCAGCTTGGAAGACAGAGAACAGATGGGGGCAGGGTAAATCAGAATTTTTACTACCAGTTCTCCAAACTACTCAAAATTTCCACTACTGGTTCTTCAGAACCTGATGAAACCCACCTCTGGTAAAAACAACCACTTCACAAGCACATAGCACAACATAGGAAACCATACCTAGCAGGATAAGATTCAGCAGTCTATCTGCATTTGAAAGAGAAATACCACTCTTTTGAAGACAGCAAACTCCACATTTTGGATAGAAAAAAGCATTGGTTTGACAGAGGGGTAAGAGAAGTCATTTATATTAACACTGAACTAAACAGCCTTCTCTCAACAGAGGGAGAGGGATAAGATACCACCTATCTCCAGTCCACAGCACAGTCCTTGCTGCAGTTCCAAGAAGATTCCACAACCAATTGCACTCCAATTCAGGTGTCTCTGAGGACAAAGATAAACCCCCAATTGGCCTCAAGAGCTCTCAGAGACAGTGTTAAGGACTAGATGACTGCAAAGAAGTACAAGCCTTCCATTTCCTCCCTCCCCAACCATTTAGTCAGAACCTTTCCTTCCATCCCCCAACCATGAGAATTGATGAAGCTTCTTGCATGAGAAATGAAACTTCTTCCTGAAGGGGGGAAAAACCCCAGTCCAGTTGCCTTTTGAAAAAGTGTCTTTGAGATAACGTGTGTTTAATGTGGAAACTTCTTAGAACTGTTTTGTTTTAATTATAATTGTGTAGGATAGTATAATTTTTTATTATATTTAAATATAAATTTCTAGGATATCGACCATAGTCTCCAGAAAAGGTAACTAATCAATGAATGTATGAGTTGGTATCTTTCAAGTGATTTTCTAAGTGAAATTGAAACTGAAATTGATTGAAAATGGAAAGGGCAAGAATGAATGCATATGAGCAAAAGCAGCTTACATGTTCTTTAACTGGTATAGATGGAGTAAATAATTTGGAATCCAAGCAATACCTCCTACATAAAATGCACCAGTTGTCTTATTTTTCTGCTTTTCTGTCTCTAGTAGTAATAAACTGAGGGCCCAATACAGAATTTTATATTATTATTAGCCACAAATGTCCTTTTCTATTGACAAGAATATTTTTAATTCCATCTTCTGAATAAGTTCCATTAAACAAAGGTGCCCAACAGAGTTTGTTAATAAGTTTATTTCTTGCAGATTCAGCCATATCTTATGAAATCCTATTAAAAGAATTTTTGCAGGAACCTTAATGTTTGATGAGAGAATATGCCATCTCTCTGTGAATTATTCCATATTAAGTATCTTTTCTCAGAGATATGACTGTCTTTATACTTTCCCTTCCTCTTTCTTTCTTTCAAATTGTACCCCCTCCCCTTTTATGGTTATTTGTAAATGAGAGCAAATAAATAATTCAAGCCACATAGAAAGTGAAATAGACATGGCATAATTCTCAGAAATATTATCTAAATGGGAAAGTATTTACTTTAATTTATAGTTAGATGAAGCAAAATAATAAAATAATAAACATGATTAAGCCAGCCAGAAAGAAGAATTTCATTTAAGACATAAGAGCCCTGAAAAGTATCAGTGCTGATATAATACCAATGGATATTATTAAATAAAATTAGAAGAAAGATAAGGAAGAAAGCACCAAATCAGCAATTTGAAACAATGCCATCTAACGTTTAGTAAAAACTAAGGAAAGGAAAGAATAGAGCACACCCAAAAAAAAAAAAAAGCCTTGAGAATGGGTTTCTAAAAATAAATTTCATATAGGTGGAAACCTTCAGGTAAAGGAGGAAACATGGTAGAACTACAAATATTAATTCTAATATAGCCAATCTATTGTTCTTCAAAAGTTTTGGATTTCAATTCCCATTAACTGCAATCAGTATCTTCAGCAAATGGCATTGTGGGATTTGTAATTCAAATCATGTCAGCCTTTGAGACCTGCAAATCAAGAAACAATCTCAGCAGGAATTCTCTATTATTCTAGGATAAAATAACAGAATACTGAAAACTGGTCAAAATTGTCTTTCTGTCCTGTTATATACAAACAAAATCAAAGTAGGTTTTTTGGAACTTATTCCTTATTTCTTTCACTTTCTCAAGAGTGAATAAAATTATCCCCTTCCGTAAGAGTTCCCTTGTCCCTTCTACTTCCTCTTCTCCCTTCCCAAGGCGAGATCTACATCCTTTCATCAAGAAGAGGCCACCAAATAACTAATTTAGGAGAATACAAAATTTGAAATGATCACACTAGAGAGGGATTCAAAACTTGTCAATGTCCCTTAGAAATTAAAGATAAAACTTAGTGTTGGGTACTAGAACAACCAAATAATCTATCAGTTATATAACTATAATCACAATCATTATCAAAAATGTCTTCTTTTTCACATGTTGCCTATTAAAATAGCTTTCATAAAGTTTATTTGTCATGGCAAATTAAGAGTTTTTATTGCTCATTTTGGTTTAGCAGTATTTGTCAATGGTATGGAAATAGCAGTGTACAGAGGAGATTATGAATATCATTGAGCTGAGGAAAATCTACAACAAGTACAGCAAAGTCATCAAACAGCACCAGTCAGCAGTTTAGTTTCTAAAAATATAATCCACCTTGTCTTTCCATGGTCCTCTAATCACCACTCTCCAGACTCTTAAATGAATTGACCCAATTGTAACAGGGCTCTCTTTGCATTTTTAGTCCAAATCTTCAAACATTTGCATGTGAATTTCATTTTTTTATTAGACTGCTATGGAAGACTTTTAATTTGGAAACTCCTTTTTAACTTTAATGTATTTATGGAAATAGTGCATCAATTGCCTAGCTTAAAAATAGTGATGCCACAATCTAGCAAACATTAAACATCCTGATAGTAGAAGAGGGTTTAAACACATCAAAGAGATGTGTTATATGACCAGGCAGAAAGAAGTACGTATGAATCCAGATCTTATTGTCAAATCTGTAATTGCTTCCCAATTAATATAAAGAAGTCATAATATTTGTTAGATGGCATATTTTCTTAACTGCCCCATCCCATCTTTCAAATGTTTACGCCAATGAGAATGCAATCCTACTTATTTTGAATGATTTCATGCAACACAATCATTATGTTTTGCTGTATTATTTGGGTGATTTAAAACAGGAAGAATGTTTTGACTGGAAATGAAGGGTTAGTTTTAGAAAGCAATGCTTGGATGTGATTACATTCCCTTAGTCCTATAGCATTAATTCCATAGCACAGCACAAAGTTTCTTTTTCCACTTTATTTATTTTTTTTTTAATGTAACTATAGTCTCTGGAGGCTGGTGAGGAGAGAGTTAGACTGAGGAAACCTCAATATGTCAATGATATATGTAAATATTTTTATTATTGATAATGAAAGGGATGAAAGCCCAATAATTCAGACTGAACTACAATAGGTCTAGAGGCTAGGTAATTTTAGACCTGGGTGCAGATATACTAATCTGCAAAGAAATATCTATTTTCTGAACCTTTAAAAAAATGCAGTAAATAACTATATTGGCCTATATATTAGTTCTGGAAAATTTTGTCAAAGGCTGTACAAGGATATTTTAATAAATGTATTAATGAAGTTGACAGTCACTCTAGAATTTGCTTGTCAAAAATGAATTTATTACACACTTCACCTTTGCTTTACTTCTCCTCCCTGCCCCTAATTGCATCATGTTTCAATTATGTTTTCTAGTTGTAGTGGGCCCAGTCCCTTTTTACAAGAACAGTTCCCTTTCCCTTGAGAATATTTCAACTGCTGCCTTATGTGTTATTCAGGACGAAAAGAAATGACAGCTCCTCTCAACAAATTGTCTCATCCAATATAAGTCACTTTGCTTCAACAACAGGCTGCCTAGTTTGAATTCTACTAGTGTTTCATCTTAACCTTGCCACTAAATTCCACAGTGACTTGTCCCAGGTCCTGATATTGTACTATCACTGCCCTTACCTGTCTAGCAAGCTTTGCAATCATCATCAACTGGGATTGCAAGTATTCCCACATACTTTCATTGCATCAGACCAGTGTTATGTTATTATGTTATTTTTAGTGTCTCTTTCACAAATGGAATTGTTATATTCAGGCTATTTGTCTCCAATTTATTAAGCCTTAGAATATACAGATTTAGCTTCATGACAAAACCAAAAAAACCCATAGTTTCCATATTAACCTTGGAAATGAACTATTTTCTCTTTTACTTTTTCCCACTGAAAATGACTTGATTAAAATGTGTATTATGAATTAGACTTGGAAACTTATCTCTGATTTTTTTTAAATCAAACTATAAGTAACAATGCACACAGTGCATAAAACTCCTTCCTGCTCCTATTTTTCTCTCAAAAAACAACCCTGTGAGGTGGTTTTATCTGAAGAAAGTAACTGACTCAAAATCCCTTACAACTTAGTCCCTTAACCACTAAGGTTAAGTCTTCTGGTTTCTAGCACAGCAAAATTGACATTGGCAATGAATTTGGAACAAATGGGTAAGGTGAGTAGGGCCCTGATTTTTTGAGTCAGCCTTATCTACATTTCCTGGTAAGTTACATGGAAAAATCCCATTGGGAGTAAATGCACTTACCGTCAGGGTTCGATGAATTCAGACAACAAAATGGACATTGCCACTGAATTTTGAGCTCATGGGTATTTTAGAAGGCCACTGAGTCAGCTTTATCTACATTTCCTGAGAAAATGCATAGAACAATCCCATTGGGGGGTAAATCCATCTAGGCTTACAGTTAATGTTCCATGAATTCGGACAGCAAAATGGAGATTGACAATGAATTCAGAGTGCATGGCTATGTTTACGAGCGCACTGACTTTTTGAATCTGGCTTATGTACTTTTCCTGGTAAAATACATGGAAAACTCCCATTGGTGGCTAAATCCATTTAAGGTTAGCTTTAGTCCTCCATGAATTTGGACAGCAAAATGGACATCACCAACAAATTTGGGGACCAGGGAGATGCTTAATTTGCCACTGACATTTAGAACCTGGTCTGTCTACGTTTGTGGTAAAATACATGGGGACATCCTATTGAGGACAAATCCACTTAGTGTTAGGGTTCAGTCTCCATGAATTCGGACATCAAAATTGACATCAGGAACAAATTCAGAATGTATGGGTATGTTTAGCAGACCACTGACTTTTCAAGTCTGGCCTATGTAGATTATCTAGTAAAATACATGGAAAAATCCCTTTGGGTAAATCCACTTAGGGTTAGGGTTAGGCCTGTATGAATTTGGACCATAAAACGAACATCAGCAATAAATTTAGTTGCTTGCATATGCCACCTCTGTGCATGCGCACAGCCTTCTGCGCATGTGCAATAGTCATGCATTATGTCCGGGCAGGTGGGCAGAGCCTCCCACAGTCGCCACTACCAGTTGTGTGATCCGGACAGAACCAGCTGAATCTCACCATTGCAGGAGAGCACAAGCAGTGGAAATGAGGAGCGACAGAACTCAGGTGATGAGCAAGGACTGCTCCCTCCTGATCCCTGAGCATGAGGAGTGGAGAGAAGGCTGGAACAGTGCAGACCAACCGGATAATTTGGGAGGAAAGCACCCTGCCCTTCTTCATAAGGCAAACCTGGGGACTGAAATTTCAACGCTGTGGGGAGGGGCATTTGTCAGAAACAAACACTGAATTTGTAGAGTTTTGTGTGCCATTGAAAACATTTGGAGTTTGCCGGAATGCTTTCTTCTTCCTTACTTCATGCACTCATTGCTTCTTCTTTGCTTTGTGGACTCATTTTTTCCTTGCTTCTTGGACTCACTGTGTTTATTCCCTCATGTTTATTCCCTTATTGTTTATTCCTTGCTTTGGACTCATTATTTGTTCCTTTGTTTTGCTGGACCTCACACAGCCAGAGGCTGCCATGTGTATGTGTGTACGCTTTGCTCTGGGACTTGCCAAGAACATAGGAGTGTTTGGGGAAATTTGGAGCATTAAAGGCGAGTTTGAACTCTCAGCTGGCTGTGTGACCTTTGTGCCTTTTCCTGGGTCATCACATCTGGCTTATCTACATTTCCTGGTAAAATACATGTAAAAATCCCATTGGAGGCTAAATCCACTTAGGATTCAATGAATTTAGGCAGCAAAATTGACAACCCTAAATAGATTAAGCCTCCAATTGTGTTTTTCCATGTATTTTACCAGGCAATATAGATAAGCCAGACTTGAGTAGTCAGTGCCCTCCTAAACATATAATCCTAACCCTAAGTGGATTTACACCCCAATGGGAGTTTTACATGTATTTTACCAGGAAATGTAGGTAAACCATACTCAAACAATCAGTGCCCTCCTAAACATACCCATCCACTCCAAATTCATTGCCGATGTCCATATTTCAGTCTGAATTCATGGAGACCTAACACTAACCCATTTTAACATTGGAACTGGCCTATTTTCTATTTTACTTTTTCCCACTGAAATAATTGAATAATGAAATTATTGAAATAATGTTTGATTAAAATGTGTATTTTGAGTCAGACTTTAGAAACTTATTTTTTTATTTTTTTTAAAATCAAACTTTTATTACTTATATGTAAACAATGCACACAGTGAACGTATATAAAACTTTCTGCTTCCATTTTCCATCAACAACAACCCTGTGTGGTGCTTTTGTCTGAAGAAAGTAACTGGCTCAAAATCACCCAGTCAACTTTAGTGCCTAAGGTTGGACTTTAACTCATAGTTAAAGACAAAATGTTGAAGAGTTGACTGTCTATATTTTTTTGTCTCTCATAAGAATATTGCATCAGCGATAAAGTAGCTATTAACTATTTCCTTAGTTCATTTGGACTGTATTTTTATTAGGCCACAAGATAGACTGGATTTCCTTTTCCAAGGTTACAGAGACAGAAAAAGTGTTTCAATTTTTGAAACTGAAAATTGTTTTCCTTCCTAAACTCACCACAGCCTTGCTTCCTGCAAAAGATGGAGCTCATGGTATATTTTGTTATGATATACTGAGTACAATCAGAGAGAAATGTTGTTTATGGACTCCAAGGGGTACTTAGCTTGGTCATGTTTAATCAGAATTTTGTTTCTAATTTCTTATTTGCTGCAAGGAATGGCTGCTTACAAACTCTATAATACAAAATACTAAGCATTCACATTTTTTATTTCTAGACTGTGCAGTGTGTGTTTCATAGGTAACAGCCAAGTTTATTTCATGAATGGTCAATTTCTTATGAAGGATTATGAACATTTGCTGATTATAAACATTCACTTCCTCTGCCCTGGAATCAGTTGAACCTTTACAGCAATTTCTTATCTTCCAATCCCATCCTTTAATTAACATACAGTGAAGGCTGGAAATGGGCCACTCTTTTTGTCTCATTATGCAGCCTGATGATAAGCTAGGTATAGAATGAAGTTAAAAGCTTTTTTTAAATAAAGGGAAATGCATGCAAGAAATTGATATTTAAAAATGATATTTTAGAAACCATGAGCCTGATATTGTAATTAGCAAAATGTAAATTACTTTGCTTTTATCAAAATGCAGGACAAGAGAAAATAATAAGGATAGCATTAGGAAAGGGGAAAATATACCTAATGACAGTCTCATTAGTAAAGAAGGTTAGCACTTTGTTTGGTGTCCTGGAAGAGTTTTAAAAAGTGGAAATTAAACAGTTTTTAGCCATTTTCTTCATTGCTTTCATCTTCTTCTTTGGGGAAAAAGAAAAATCAGTGTCCATTTATGGGTAAGTCTTTAGCTAGAGCATTCATGAGTTGGCCAACAAAATAAATCTTGCATTCAATGATATTTTGTAGAACTCAGGTAGTAGAATTAACAATGAAAGGGAGTTTTGTGTTAATTCTATTTTTCCTTACAGCACAACAATCAATCATTTATTTATTTGCAGTACTTATATGACTGCCTATCATATAATTACTATAGAGAGTTCCCAACAATCCATAAAAAGTAACTAAAAACAAAAACACCCTCACCCTACCCTAGGCATTAGTCAAACAGCTTTCCTGCTCAGCTTCCATTCTAGTCCAATGCTTGCAGGAAAAATCAGGACTTAATAGCTCTCTGGAGGCTAAAATGGTAGAGATCAGAGGTGGTATTCAGCAGGTTCTGACCAGTTCTGGAGAACCGGTATTGGAAATTTTGAGTAGCTTGGAGAACCAGTAAATATCACCTCTGATTGGCCCTGCCCCCATATATTCTCTGCCTCCTGAGTCCCAACTGATCGAGAAGAAATGGGGATTTTGCAGTAACCTTCCCCTAGAGTGGGGAGGGAATGAAGATTTTACATTATTCTTCCATTGCCACGCCCACCCTGCCATGCCCACCAAACCATGCCCATAGAATCGGTAGTAAAAAAAATTGAATCCCACCACTGGTAGGGATCCCTCAGGTATGAGATTGTTCCAAATATGAACCAGTTGCCAGGTGCCCAAAATGTGATCATATGTGACGACAACATAAAGTAGGTAGCTCTGAGAGGTCCATTGTAACTGGAATAAACTGTGTACTACCTATACCTGTAAGTCATAAATATTGATTCCTCATATCTTGCTGTGAACAAGTGCGAAGTAATTTATCTTTTTCCTTCCAACACATTTTCCTTTTGTGGATACCTGGCAGTAATGATTGGATCAGAAATGACCCATTAAGGTGGGAAATCTGCACTCATGGCTCATGAGTGCAGATTTCTGGCTCATGACCCATTAAGGTGAGAAATCTGCATTTCTGCTGTACTGTCCAGACTATGGGGATGCCTCCAGTAATGGAACAGAAAAATCATCTTGCATTTCAAACTACCATACTTTTTGGAGTATAGATGCACTTTTTTTCCCCTAAGAGAGGGTGAAATTTTGGGTACATCTTATACATTGAATGTAGCCCCGCCCACCCACTGGCCCCCACCCTTCAGCTGTTTTCAGCATCCACGTGTCATGTTTTTGGCCTCCACACAGTGTTTTAGACCTGTTCTAAACTGCTGGAATCCCCATAGATCATTGCTGCCTCCGTGCTTCACATTTTTGCCTCCATGCATCACATTTTTCGTCTTCCTGAACTGCGTTTTTGGCTTCCGAATGCTTCATTTTAGACCCATTGCAAGCTGTGGGGATCACCACACTATATCACCGTCAATTACCGTCTCTATGCATCACGTTTTCAGCCTCTGAGCATCACATTTTTGGCCTCTGCACACCTAATTTTTGGCCTCCATACATCATGTTTTTGGGCAGTTCCAGGTGGCAGGGATTGGGGGTGGCAGCGGCAATCCCCGCTGCCTGGAACTGCCCAAAAATGTAATGTGCCAAAAACAGGGCATGTGGAGGCGGAAAACATGCAGAGGCTGAAAATGTGATGCATGGAGGTGGCAATCAACAGCGATGTGCTGTGGCAATTCCCTCAGCCTGGAATGGGTCTAAAAAGGAGTGCTCAGAGGCCAAAAATGTGACGCATGGAGACGGCAATGATCTGTGGCAATCCCTGCAGCCTATAACAACTGATTAGGAGTATTCCGGGAGGCCTATCCACCCACCAATCACCTGCTCGTGATGAATCAGGTTGTGATAATGTGCTGAAGCTGACCGGTCTGTTTACTATTTGTTGCAAGGACACTAGCCAGGTGAATACCTATGGATGCTGGTAGGCAGAATTTTTTTTTCTTGTTTTCCTCTCCCAAAAAATGTGTGTCTTATACTCTGGAGCATCTTATACTACGAAAAATTTGGTATTCCAAACTTCCCACTTGCACAGTTTTGATAAAAGAACTTTTTAAAAAGAAACTGCCAAATTTCCTTATAAATGGAATAACAAATTTAAGTAATTTCAATTAAATATTTTTTTCTTTTTAGGAAAAAGTTATTTTCAAAAATCTAATGGTGAAATCCAATATATTCAATCATGTGAGTGGTACTAAATGAAGAATAGCAGTTCCTTTTTCTGAAAAGCTTTCTATGTTCAGTAACGATATGATTACCATATTCAGTATGGTTCTCCACATGCTAGGAACATAATATATGAGAAGGAATAGAATAAAGATTAATTAAATAAACTTAAATGATAGAGATGGAATGGGAAAAATTCATTTCATTTCATTCTATTTTTTCTTTCTTCATCTTCCTTTTCATATTCTAGCTAACTTAACTTACAAAAAAAAAATCAGATATGTTAAAAAGTGGTAACTAACATATTTATGTATAGCTAATCTGGATCAGAGTAGAAGTCTATCTAAAATATTATAATTCTTTCTACAGTAAACAATATCTGAGCTCCTGGCCAAAGGTAAGATATAAATCAAATCAAATCAAATCAAATCAAATCAAATCAATCAATCATATTCTGTAAAGCAACTTAAAACCTGAGTATGATGGAACATGAGAAAAACTGCAAGGAGAAATATAGATCAACAAAGCTGACCTTTTGGCACAGATATTATTATTTTTGCAAAAAAATTGCCAAGTACATTGTTTTTTCAATCTTGTAGACTTATCCAGTGCATCATTATCAATAACTGACCTGTGACAGTGCTGTCTTAAGTTACCTTTAAAATAGGTTCAATATTTAACAAGAAAAAAGGAAATAAACTTATTTCTCCCTAACATGACACTTCCAAAAGGAACCAGTGAATAATAGTTCACAGGGATCAATGTAGTGTGTGTGTGTGTTGGGGGGGGGATTTTATGTGCCCTACATACTTCTGTGAGTTGAGCTTCAGAACTTCAGAAAGATACCTCTAGTATATTAATCATAAAGTTTCATAATAACCAAGTCTCTCAGATGCCAGGCTTAAAAGTGCACATATTTCCTTCTTCTTCTCCCACTCACTCTGAAAAAAAAGTGAAAATTAAGTTCTTACAAATCCACTGACTTTGCAAAATGAGGTATATTACTAGTTATGATAGAACTAGTAAGGAGTGATGACCATAATAGTATGATAGCACAGAAGCAAAAAAAAAAAAATAGAATATGGTTATAACTTTTAGTCATACAAGGAAGTGGCTGTGGAGTGGGACTCTTTTTAAGGAGATTAAGCCAAAGATGTTTTGCCAAGGCTTTGCAGCACGAGTTAAGAATGAGAAGGATAAAGACTGACCTCCTTTCATCAAGCTGAGATCATCTTATCTGGTTCCTGTACTATGGCTTAGTTGCAGCAAGAAAAGGAAGACTTTGAGCAATAGATTATTCTTTAGCCATTGTCCTTCACTCAAAATTTTGGGAAGGAAATGGAACTATAGTAAAGGAATGCATTACTTTGAGAAGCCTATGGGAAACAGCATTTGTACCTGCTGTGACAGATACAGATTTTCACGTTCATTCATACGAAGTAGCTCAAGTAGCTGCCAATTCTCAGAAGAGTTTTGCTGAGCTGTATCATGCAATAGGAGATATAATAACACTTAAGATGTGGAACAGTTGTGATTTGTTTAGTTCTTTCTTAGATTAACAGTTCTTAGGGTCAATGCCATAAGAAGTACTTTTATATATGTGAATATGTGTGCATTTCAGTGATATCTACTCTGCTCATAAGAACAATTCAGCAAAAGAGAAAGTGGAGATGCATATATAATAAATAGAGTATATATCTTGGTTGAATCAAGGAAATAAATACAGGTTCAATTCATTGTCAAAATCCACATACACATTTGAAGCCAAGTCTGTGTAAGAGAGCTTTATGTGGAGGCAACTCACAAATTTATAATGCAAAAAACCCAAGTAAAAGTCATTGGAATCCCTAGGCCAAAATTAGTCTGCTAACTGAATGACATAGGTGTACAAGTAGGACAGTGATCCCCACAGAATTCATGTTTCATTTTGGGGAATAATTTTAATTTAATTTAAGGATTTATATAATTACCCAATTAGCAAAAATATGAGTCTGGATTGCGAACATAATAAAAAAAATTATGTGCTCCTAATCCCAAAATCAACAACCACAAAACCCAGTCAATATTTACTACCCAGGACAAAGTCATCTAACATCCTAACCCAAACCTGAGGTCACAGCCAAGTCCTCAAAATATTTCCTGGTCAGTTGAGCCTCAGGGTTAGTGCCATAACAGAAAAGGCTCACCTCCTAAATCCCATCAGATGTTGTCTCAAAGAATGGACCTGGAATGTGCCAGCTTTGTGAGAGTGTGTGTGATGGACAGAAACAATTGGAAACCAGTTTCTCATAAATACTAGGTTAACTCTTCCAGAAACAGACTGTTGAATTAGAGAAGTCTTAGGTTTGATTTAGCAGAATTTCTACTATATATTTAAAATGTGCATGTTTTATACTGTTACCACATTTCCTAATAAGAAGAAATCATTTTTACTGTAAAAGCTTTGGGGATTATAAATTGGTCATGAAAATTCAATCTGCAAGGTATACTGGCTTACATGGAGAATTGATTTACATCCTGCTCATTCCACATTTGCTCTGTTAATTGAGGTAATATGGGATAACGGCAAGTCGCTAATTGATGACTGTGGTTAAGGGAAAGTGGAAATTCAGAAAGTACTTTATTGAGAAAGAAGAATGGGATAGGATTTCTATTGTAATCACCAAACATGAAGGAAATCTAGCACTATAGTATTTCAGAACATTCTACTTCTATCAGAACATAAATAACAGAAATCTGAATGATGATGGCTTAAAGATTGAGCACTTTTTATCACCCATGCTCTCTTGAAGAAGGGAAAGAAACTCTTGGCTCCCTACAGAAAGGTAAAATAATGTTAATTACATATTATTTCAAGGGAGATGTATTTATTTAATTCAATTTACATGGCCACCCATCTCAAATAAATGACCCTGGGCAGCTTACAAAGAACATTATTTATGACATTAGGGAGTAATATCTCAGTTCCTGGATTTATCATTCCACTTCTACCACAAGATTACTATGAACCTTTACTTGCTAGCACCTTGTAGAAATACAAATTGGATGCTATGAAACTAGTCAATTCCAATAATATTAATAATGCTTTATGCAGTGTAGGTCATGCTGGATATGTAATACTTCATTTAATATGTTTTTTTTAATTAAATTACAATAGCAGCTTTTATTCTTCTCAAATAAATGATAACAATAATCAGCCAGACAAGAACTTTTTCCACCCTTAATTCTTTTCAAAACTCTTCCAAGTGTTATAACTTGACATTGAAATTAATAGGGCTAATCTTCAGGAAAATGGATAAACAACTGCAAATAGGCAAAGCAATCCTAAATTTTAATTACAGAAGAAGAAAATATATCTGTGTGCTGTAACAGAAAAAAATACGTATTGTCTTCTATAAATATGCAGATCAGGAGAATAAAAAAAAATGTCTGTGTTCCTGATGAAATGGCTGCAGGTCAGATACAAAAGAAGGAAGGAATGAGAGATCAATCAACAGAACATTGAAATATTGAATAACTATTCTTATAACAATCATGTATATTACGTAAGTTTGATTAATGCAACAACTATTGTTATTTCTATTATTGCTGTTTGTATCAAAATGAATTATACCCAGATGCCACACTGTTCATATATTGATATAGATGTATATTTTTAAAAATTCAATATTTTTTTAAAAAATAAATCAACAAAACTTTATTGAATGATTATGGATATTTCTATAGGATAGTTTCCTTCATCCCCAGCTCATTGGGTAGGGGGAGAGGTATTACAAAGAGCAGCACTTGAAGTAAGCAATGCAAAAGTGTTCACAAAAGTCTGCCTTTTGGGGTCCAGTTTTGTAGCCCTAAAATGTTGCTCCCACCTCTGGATGTACTTAGATTGCTTTGGAAAAATAAATCAATCCATAATTGCATAATCTGAGAATCAGCTTGGGAAAGTTACCAGTTAAGGACTACAAATGATTACTTGTATAACATGTTATAAATGTAGAACAGAAACAGAACACCTTATTAAGTCAGAAGTGAGAAATAATCAATTATTGAGCTAAGCAAATAAGAAGAGACTAACTTACCTAAGCAAGTTTTAGGGAACCAAATAAAACAATTCCATCACAGGACAATTTAGAAGAGTCCAAAATTCTATAAAAGTGCAGATTGCCCATAGCATCCTTTAAAATAAAATACAATCCACCAATTCTGAACCAAACCAGTAAAAGTTCCTAATAAATACTGTCTTCAAATCAATAACGCTCGTGAACTGGGTTCTCTGGATCATGCTCAGTATACAACAGTTCCCATATGTTATCTACATTGAAAAGCTTCTGAATGTCCAGTCAGTACTTAAAGATCACAAGATAAACTAATTTAAACATTTACTCATATGGAAGCATCATCTCAGAAACATGCACAGCACACTTAGAAGGTATCACCATTCTATTTTCAACTGTGGGAAGCCAGCAGAATATAATAAGGTCACATACTTAGCCAGAGGTCAGAAATAAATATGACTGAAAGATGTCCCTCCATGTTTTTGTGTTCCATAAGGCTTTAAGAGGAATCAAGAGTGTCAGGTAATAACTTATTCAAGATAAAGAAAATTTGCCATAGAGCTATAACTGCCATAATGATAACTTTATTGCTTTTAGGGGAGGAATTCAACATTTTGAAGAAGAGGTAGGTAGGTAGCACATTTAAAAACGAATACTTGTTGTCATAAATCACCAACTGCCTACCAAAAGCAACCCAATAATCATTCACAATCCAAACCAAAAGCCTAATTTAAAAAATCTGCTTATTCAAATCATTTTTTAAAAAATAAGCATTCTTAGCAGGTGAAAATCTCTAATATATAATTAAACAGATTCTGATCATATACCACAGAGTGCTAGTTTATTGTATAAAACCCAGTGTTAACATAGTTGCAGAATATAATCCTGTGGGAAGAAAGAATAGAATATGGGCAAAATATGTGTCTATGCTGAGCTTATTCTGGGATTTTGTTTGGGTTCATTTCCTTACAAAACAATATGGGCTCATGAGGAATAGCTCTTGTTTCTTACTACATAGGAATCATTCTCACAGGATATGATGCTTTGCTCATAGGGAGATGCAATGTGGCATCTTGGTTAAAGTCTAGGCTGTTTTGAAAGCCTTCATCTCAAGATAATTACTTATTCACCTATCAGCCTTTTGCAAGCTTGCCAAGAAGCAAGGTTTTGCTCTAATTCACATGTTAGTTAATGAACCATAACATTATTAATTTAGTTATCAGCCTCATGGTTTCCTACAAAATGACATGATGAGCATGAAGCACATTGGCTTAAAAAATGTAAAAAGGTTGTAAAGTTAAAAATGCATTTTAAAGGTGGAATATTTAGTATTTATTTTCCACGTCACTGCTACATCCCAGGAACTGAACTGCAGTGATTGCAATGGCTGAAACAGTAATATGGGAAATCAATATAATATTCAATTTAAGAAATTGAAATCACATTATGGTGATGATGCCCCAGCATGAGGATGAGATTGTAGACAGGATAAAAGGTATAAAATAAGTACATTTGTATACAGACACATGCAAATAGAAAAGTTTGAACAGGTCAGAAAATGCATTACTTGGCTTGACTTTCTGTCTATCTTCTTCTCTATTTACATCTATTTACATCTATAACCTGCCCTAACCCTGAAGGCATCTGAGAAATTGTAATAATACCTGAAAAAAAGATGCATACATTTAGGATTAATGAAAGCTTCTAATATATAGTATGACAAAATTAAGTGATTAGTTCAAATCATGTCAAAGGGTCAATCTTCAGACAGAAAGAATCATAAAGCCAAGTGATTAAAATTATAAAATCTACAATAAAATTGCAGAAATATTATTAAAGCAATAAATACTTGATCAATCCCTATCATTAAACATAGACGAGAGATAATTGACTAGTCAATCTTGATTCCAAGCTTAAGAAAATACAGTACATACATCATGAAGTTACTCAATAAGTGACATTCACAGATTATAAAGATAAAGGTTCCCTTGCACATATATGCTAATTGTTCCAAACTCTAGGGGCTGGTGTTCATCTCCATTTCAAAGCCAAAGAGCCAGCACTGTCAGAAGATGTCTCCATGGTCATGACTAAATTTAGTCCATGGTCATGACTAAATGCCAAAGGTGCACGGAACGTTGTTACCTTCCCATCAAAGGTGGTCCCTATTTTTCTACTTGCATTTTTTACATGCTTTCAAACTGCTAGGTTGGCAGAAGCTGGCACAAGTAATGAGGAGCTCACCTCATTACTCAGAACTAAGGATTTGGACTGCTGAATTGCCGACCTTTCAATCAACAAGCTCAGCATCTTAGCCACTGAGCCATCACATCCCTTTCACAGATTATACATATCCACATATCAGTGATGAAATCTAAAATTTGTTACTACCGGTTCTGTGGGCGTGGCTTAGTGGGGGTTAATGTGACTGGGTGGGCGTGGCCAATTTTTTTTACTTTTAAAACGCTTTTTTACATGTAAAACCATGTAAAAAATGCTTTCAAAAGGCTCTGACAATCCCAGCTGAGTTGCCTGATAATCAGAGTTTTAAAAACTCAGCAACTCAGCTGGGATCATCAGAGCTTGGATCATCAGAGCCGTTTAAAAGAAAAAAACTTTTTTTAGAGAGCCTGGATAGCTCTGCAGACAAAGCACCCTAATTAAACATCCAGCTGTCTGTAATTACTCATGTTCGAATCTCGCCAGGCTCAAGGTTGACTCAGCCTTCCATCCTTTCTAAGGTAGGTAAATTGAGGACCCAGTTTGTGGGGGCAATAAGCTGACTTTGTATAATATACAAAAGTATGAAGGCTATTTCTTAACACATTGTAAACCACCCTGAGTCTTCGGAGAAGGGCAGCATATAAATCAAATAATAATAAAAAAAGGCTCTGATGTTCCAAGCTGATTTGCCTGATCGGCAGGCAACTCAGCTGGGATCCTCAGAGCTTGGATCATCAGAGCTTGGATTGTCAGAGCCATTTAAAAGAAAAAAAGCCTCTGATGATCACCCAGCTCAGCTGGGTGGGGGCAGGGATTTTTGCTACTGGTTCTCCGAACTGCCCACTGCCATTGCTACCTACTCGCCTGAGCCGGTCCAAACCAGGAGCATTTCACTCCTGCCACATATAAAGATAGCAGAGGACTGTTGCAAATAAGAAGAAAGAAAAATCTGAATGAAGAAGGAACATAATCTGAATGATTACAAAATAGCTATTAGGAGAATCCGGAAGCAGCACAGTGGTACTGGCTGGGAAAATGTCAGGCTCCGACGAGCTTGGCAAAATCCAGCCAGACGAACTGTCACTGGGGGGTCTTCGGACTGAAGCTGTCTTGTAGGGACAGTGGAGAAAGAGAGGAAGCTTAGTGTCTAAAGAGGAACAGGCAAGTTCTTTGGACAGCCCAAGAAACTCTCTCTGAGTTGGTGATAGGGGGTAGTGATCAGAGTGAATTGCCATGAAGCTGGAGCCTCTGGAGCAAGCGATGTGCAGGAGGGAAGTTTTGGACAGAGTACTGGTGTTGGGTGAGTGATTGGCTAACCCACAGACCATAATAAGAAAATTCTAAATATTTTTAACTACTAAACTATTACTAAAATTACCCTGGCATGGAAATTGCAGCTAAATAGCTGCGGGGGAAGATGGCGGATGGAAAGAGAAAGTGAAAATGACAAGCACACCAGAGGACAACCTTACTAAAGAATTAAAAGTGATTGACAAACGGAAATGTAAATCTGGAACTTTGAATTGGATTATAAACTGATTGGTGGTATATAAAGGTGAAAGAAGATGTGAAAACTGGCTTTTTTCTCTTTTATGACTCGGTAAACACGGATGTGGATTACAAATAAAATGGCGACTTGTGAATTAGTTGACTGGAACTGTGGATTATAAAGACATCTACAG
The DNA here is from genome assembly GCA_030761175.1 of Masticophis lateralis. Lineage (NCBI taxonomy): Eukaryota > Metazoa > Chordata > Lepidosauria > Squamata > Colubridae > Masticophis > Masticophis lateralis. The sequence goes on from JAUDYJ010000002.1 coordinate 104,917,608, forward strand.
GAGAAGAAAGAACAGGACATGGAATTGTTTACTTTGAGAAAACCTCTGAAGAAAACTTGAACTTTTAAAAAGATAACTGTCGAGAATTAAGGAGGATACGTTTTGCCTACAAGAGGACAGACTTTGATGATTATAAAGAGGGACCTTAATGCGATTTAAAACTGGAATAATTCAACCCGGAAAGAATAAAATGGAACACAACTTAATGAACTGATAAAGACGATATGTTTGGAAATAAAAGAAATGATTATAAATTTGCATGGAAAATCGAAATCTGAGGAGGCAAAGACAGAGCTAGAATGCACTGAAGATGAAAAGGAAATGGCTAATGAAAAACAAGAAAGAGAGATGGATAATGAAGAAGACAAAGATAAAGAGAATGACTATGGAAAATTAAACAATTGTAATATTAAGTATGGACAAAAAGAAAAGAAACAAAGAAGGGTGGAACAGGAAAAATATAAAAACCTTAAATGATTACATTGAGATTTACAGTGGAAAGATAAGGACGAGACAAAAGAGATGGAAAATAATAAGAAACAAAGGACAAAATAAAAGATTTTATGATTTTAAAATACAAAATAAGCATACTAAGATTAACAATGAAAAGACACAAAAAAGGAAAGAGAAAGGAGAAAAAATGGGAAATATAGGGCGGAATAGGAGAGTGCAGACTTTTAAATTACAAAAGAAAGGAAGAAGAAGGGAAAACAAAAGGAAAAGAAGGAAAAGAGGGTGGAGGAGAAGAAAAATATTAAAAACATAAATGATTACACTGGGATTTATAATGGAAATATAAGAAAGAGGGAAAAGGGATAGAAAATAATGGGAAATAAAGGGCAGATTTTATGATTTTAAGATACAAAATATTAATAATGAAAAGATACGAAAAAGGAAAAGAAAAGTAGAAACAAAGGGAAAACTGTAATAAATGTCACATGCTCAATAATATTGGAGGTTTATAGAATGATAAGTTTTGACAATATGAATAAACTAGTTGGGGAAAAGGTAACATTTGGAATATCTTAAACTATATATTTGAAAAATAATTAAAAAGAGAAAAGAAGACAAATTAAGAATATTTTAAGAACTAATTGGATTGGGTAAAATGAAAAAGGATTAAGATGTGCTTTATAAATATATATTTGAATGAGTGGAAATATATTATTAAGATGTTTTGAAAAATATATTTAATGATTGAAATTGAATGTAAAACTGAATGAAACTGAAATTATAAAAATGATTTAAATGTTATACTTGCAAGAAGTAAAACAGAAAAAATATATTGGTAAAAGTAAAAAGATAAGAGATTAGAAAAGTGTTTGAAGGAACATGTTTGAAGATTTGAAGGAAAAAAGAGAACAAGATGAAATATATTGTTAATAATTAAAAAGAGAAGGGATTGGGGTTGCCTGAACTCCACAATGGGAAACATTAAATTGAAAATGAATACAGCAATAGAGAGAGAAAAGGAATTGAAAGGGAGGAGGAAGGAGAGAGAAGGATGGAAGAGTAGGGAGGAAAGAAGGGAAGGGAAAGTAGAGTAGAGTAGGAGGGAAGGCAAGATAGGGAGGAAGAGAGGAGGAGAAGGAGAAGGGAAGGGGAAGTAGAGAAGAGAAGAAGAAGGTGGGGAAAGAAAGTTGGAAGGAGGAGAGGCTAGGTTTGAGGAGAAAGATTGCTGTATAATAAAAAAAAAGATGAAGTGGAAGAAAGGCAATTCTGAACAAACAAATATAAATATATTAAGAAAAAGAATGAATTGTTTAAGAATAAAAGAGGATAAATATGTTTAAATAGTAAAGTTAGAATTTAGGGATAAATGAAGAAGATGTTTACGTATGCAAGTATAGAAATACTGAGGTATATTCAAAAAAAGGAAAGGGGGGAAGATGATATCAACAAAAATTGTAATTGAATAAAATGTATTTGAATTTGACTAATTGTATAAGATAAGAAATGACCAACACTCTGTTCAAAAATGAAAAAAAAAGAAAGAGATGGGTGAAGGTGGGAGAGGAGAAAAGAAAAAAAACCCAATAAAACTTGTTTTTTTTTTTTAAAAAAATGGCTATTTATGGAAGTTTGTAAGGAAAGGCTCCTGAAGACAACAAAAATTAAGTAGAATACAAGAAGAAAATAATTCAAAATTTGAAAAACAAACCTCTAGGTCCACTGTATTGAAGATATTGAAGGAAAAACAGGTTAACGTCTAGCATGTTTGTGATTGAAATCTGAACACTGTAAAAGAAATGTGACACCTTATCTTTTATGATTAAGAACAATTTTCAAGAGAGGCTATCCAAAACTAAAGGAAACTTTTTTAACAGTGTCATCCCCAAATCTCACTCACTTGTGGCTAAAGTATGGAGCTGAGGCACAATTACAAGATAATGCATAGACAAAGAAGACGGGGTACATAAAATGACTATTCCTAGATATCAGGATTGTTTTTCTCTAAACCAGAATTTGGGGCCTAAACCACTTGGCCTTCAAAATTCCTTTTGCTGAGACATTTATTCTTTTAAATTTATATGCTACAAAATGTTCAGAAGAACATACAGCACTAAAATTAAATTAAAAATGCCTTTTGAATGACAAAATATTCAAAATGCTATACTTGATATAACTGTTAACTGTTAATAGAAAATATAACTACTATCATTTCCAAAATGCATATTACTATGTATATACATAACTAGTATCATTCCTAAAATATCCTGTGGGAAACAGTTAAAACAAAAGTAGTATTTAAAAGCTTTCAATAAGGACAGGACTTTCTGATTTGAACATAAAGGTGATATCATAGGAGGAATGCTGCCGTGGAATAAAAGTTCCCCCAAGAAAAAATTCCACAGTTTCTCATCATTTTGCTGAAAAAAAAATCAGAAAACAAACAAAAAAAAAAAACCCCAAATATGATAGAAATCATTCTGGAATGATAGAAATTGAGGAAACCAACCATATTATTTTGCCCTGTGATAAATGTCTGTTTTGTCACTAATCATATCAACAGACATTTTGAATAGCAGCAAGCCCTCCTCACATAATTGCATTTTTGTATATGTGCATCTAATATTTATTCAACATATATACCAAAAAATGTTACCAAAAAAAGTCGTACGTTGTGAAAAATAGGCACTTCTGGTGGCACCGCCAGCGCCGCTGCAGCTCTTTTGGGAGCTCTGACTCCCGTGATTTGTAAAGTTAACAAACAGCGAAAATCAGCTGTTTTGGCAGCTCGGAACTTTCTCCTCTGGTGAAGAGGGGAAAGCGAGTGCACAGGTGTGGGTAGAGCCCCCCCCCAAACCTCCAGGATTAATCCTGGGGGTGCAGAGGTTGAGGGCTCCCCAAGCGCCTGAAAGCAGCTCCAGATCCAGGAAGATTCTCTCATTGACAGAACAAGGCGCCGCGACCACCCCTGCGAACCAACTGACTCCAAGGATTGATTTTAATGCAGGCAGAACAAAACAGGAGAACTTTTTGCAAGTATTTTACTTTTCTTTAACTCTGATAAATAATATCTCCTTCCAGACCCGAGTGAAAGTTTTTAAGAGATTCAAAATGGCACTGATAGAAAACGGAAGCTAAAGAAGAAAGTGATTTTTAAAGCTCATTTGTGCTTGTTAAAGTTGTTGCAGCTGTCAGTACTTTGAAGCTTTGCTGAATGAAGTGGAGATTAAGGCTTGCAGCTCAAGAAAATAGGTCTTTTTGACTATGATTTGTTAGAGACTGAGAAATAGAATTTCACTGATTTTGTTGAGAAGCTGCTGGAAAGTGGTTTTTTTTTTTTTTAAATGGCGGTGCCATGATAGAGCAGTACTTGAGGTGCTATGTAGACTACCAACAGTCGAACTGGGCGGACCTCCTATCTTTTGCAGAGGTTGTGTACAACAATGCTGTTCACAGTAGTACAGGACTAACCCCATTCAAGGTAGTGAGCGGTACGGATTTTGTCCCCATGCCAGAATATCCCAGGGAACCCCCTTCTTCAGTCAGTTTGAACGATTGGATGGCGATGCTAAGAGAATCCTGGGAGAACGTCAAAAAGGCATTAGACAAGGCGGCACAGGCTTATAAGAAGCAAGCAGATAAGCACCGAGCCCCTCAAAGACCGTTCCGAGTAGGAGAGAAGGTCTACCTCTCCACCAAGTACTTGAGACTCAAACTCCCAACTAGGAAATTGGGCCCGAAATTTATAGGACCATTTCCTATAGTAAAAATAATCAACCTGGTCACGGTACAATTGCAGTTGCCACGGTTACTAGGAAAGATACACCCCGTTTTTCACAGTAGTCTTCTGAAGCCTGTGGTGGGGTCAACTTTAAGGCCGGTGCCACGTGATCCCCCAGGGCCCTTGATCATTGGGGGCCAAACTCATTATGAAGTACAGCGAATTCTCGATTCGAGGTGGCACAGAGGCCGCCTCCAATACTTAATTAAGTGGAAGGGTTACCCATCATTAGAAGCATCATGGGTGAAGAGCATGAACATTCAAGCTGACCGCCTTATAGCTAAATTCCATGCAGATCATCCAGACAGGCCGGGAGGGGGTGGGACACAGTCCCAGACGGGGTAATGGTATTAGACCTGTTGTTTTATCTTGTGCAAGTTTTGCTGAAGAATGAAGGGAGAGGGGCCGGATGTCAGCTTCTCAGTGCTGACATAGTAAAGAGGGGGTTAAATTCCTGTGAGATTATTAAGAGAGAGAGTGCCATAGAGTGAGTTAGATAATGACCAATAGGATAAGGAAGCAAGCCAGGAAAGGGAGGGATGATGGAGCAGAGGTCATTTCCTGGCTGCATATGAGTCCGTGAAGATGTTGTTCTTACAAATAAAAGTTTTTTTTTCTTTATTATCAAAATGTGCGAGGCATCTAAATTTCGTTCAGACAACTCTAGCGTGACAGGCGGTGGTAAAGATTTTTGAAGGGGATGAAGGCTTCCTATCACATACTTCAGCAAGTGTACAAATACTGACAGTGGATCTTTTGGAAAAAAGGCTAGAATCATTTACCTCCTTGTTAATGGAAAGATTGGAAGGGCATTTTGACAAATTTTTTACTCAAATTTGTGATAAAGATGCAAGGGGAGACAAGGTATTGGTATCTCAGATTTCAAATAATACTGAGATGCTTAAGGAAGAGGTGGAAGAAGTAACCCAGATAAAAGCACCTGTAGAAAATGGAATGGATGTATTTCAAATTAAGAATGGAAAGCTGACAGACTTGAAGGAGATTAACCAGGAGATATATAGAGAGATCTATCCAGAGGTCTTAACACAGATGAAAGGAAAAGTGCCAGGAGGCATCGGGACCTTTAAGGTACGAAGGAGGATTCAAAATGGAACATTACAATTTCTTTATAAAAATGGACTTTTAATCTTAATTAAAGAGGCATGTTTTCCAAAAGGAATTATTTTGTGACCTGCACAAGATTGCAAGATTCAAAAATTACAGCTGAATACTCAAGAGTTTGAAAAAATAAAAAGAGATAGAGGAATAAGATGGAAGAAGAAGGCTTGTAAAAAGGACAGGGGAAAGTGGAGGTGGAAGAATTATATGCCTCCTTGTCAGGCAGGACAACACTGATGAAAAAGAATTACTATATTTGTATGCAGGATATGATTTGTTTTGTTCTGAAAAGTTATATTGGAGTGAAAATGAATGATTTACTTATATTTAGGGATGTGATTTACTTTGGAAAGTTATTTTAAGCAATGTTATGTTTCAATTGTTATAGGCTATTGGTTAAATATTTATTTATGTTTAAATAAATAAAATTAAAAAGAAATTTTTTGGAGGTTAAAATTAAGGTCAATAGATCTCTCAATATATATTTAAGGGTTTTAAATTACATTAATGTTATTTAGTGGATTTGAAGAGAATAAGTAGGACAAATTTATGTTTAATATAAGTTTTTTAGGATGGAAAGTATAAGGTTTTCTTTTTTTTTCTTTTAAATTGATGGATTTGATTAACAATATATTTTATTGAAGATTAGTTGAAGTATTTTTTTTTCTTTTTCTTTTTCACTGGTAATATATTTAAGGGTGTAAAATGCGATGACTAATTGTTACTAGGTTCTGATTGGGATAATGAAGATTTGCTTATTGCTGAAGAATGGATAAGAATCAACTAGGATTAATTACCTTCAAGCAAGAACAGTCATATTTAGTTATGAATAAGGAGAGTTAAAGTGCAAGAGAGAGACAAATCTATAGATAGTTAGTGTGTGGGTTTTTTTTTTAGTGTTTATTAACTCTGTATTTGCTCTGGGAAGTTGGGAGGGGGAGTAGAGGTTGGGATAGGAGGGGGGAGGTGGGGGGGAAATAAAAAAAATTCTTTTCCAGGTTATGGTGTATTAGAGGTATTTTGATGACTGACTATGTTGTGTTTATATGCCTAGATGTTTGTATGTTGATTATGAAATAAAAATTCTTAATAAAAAAAAGTTGGGAAAAATAGATTGTCAAATATTGATACATAAATTGCCATAAAATCTTATCATTCTGTATCTGTTTCATTTTAATCTCCTTTTACATTATATTTAGTGTTAATTTTCCTTTTCAAGTGATTTAAATTGTGTTAATTGCTGATCTAGTTAGTTTAACTAGATTGTATTCAATGCAGAACAAAGTTAGCTGTATTTATGTCCCTTTAAATCAATGGCACTTGAGCACTTAATTGTGCATTCATTACATTAAATTCAATATGAGTTCAGGTATCTTTAATTTTCTTCAGATAGTTTCCCTTTCCAGTGTAATTAATGATATGTAAACTTGTGGCAGAACTGGAGAGGAAGGAGCCTTAATTACATAGATGTTCAGTTCAGAATTCTTTGGGATAAGAAACTACTGAATCAAAACAATACTACTCCATTTGTTTGTCTGGGGTATGGAAGAGAAGAGTTTTAATCTGGAAAATTTTATAATCTTAAAATTTATAGAAGTATTTACCAAATCAATCCCAAATGGCCATGAAGTGCACTTTCTAAAATGGGCAAGAGTGGAAAAATCTTTTCCAACCACAATTCTTTCTCAATGTTTCTTGGAATAACCATGTTTTGTGTTTAGATGACAACAATGGCAATGCTTTTGATGTAAGAATAAACTTAGTATTTTTTTCATAGTCTGTGTCAATTTTCATTTAGGACAATTTCTGATAATTTTAGAACATCAAAGATCTAGAGTGTTTGCTTGCTATCATTTTTTGAGATATGGATATTTTTGGTGCTATTAGAATAAGTTTTTACACTGTTTCTTTAGTGTTTTCCTCTGATTAATGAATTGAGCTTCTGTAAGATCATTGCTTCCTTTATAACTTGCTTTTTGAGAAATGATGAAACATATATATATTGTAGCTAATTTAATCCCACAATATTAAATCTCCACATTCTAAATACTAAACTAGATGTTATTTATCCATTTATAAAGCAGTTATTTCAGTTAAACAAATTTGTCTGTTCCCATCTGTTTAGCTATTATACAGTACTTATATAGACTCTGACAAGGAATTTCCTCCTTTAAGATGTCTACATCAGAAAAGATGTGATATTAATATATGATGGTACTAATGTTAAATAAATTCCTGTACAGCACGCCAAGCAGGGATTGGTATATTCTATCCATTATATTTTAAAATAATGTGATTTCTAATTCTTTAACGTAAGTAAAATAACATTTAATCTTCAGTTGGAATGTTTTAAAATAAAGCATTAGATTGGGAAACCTCTTTGTTTTCCAAGGTTTTCAGATGTAGCATATCATCATCATCAATAATAATAATGCATTTTTTTCTTTTTAAATACATGCACATAATGTATGCATAAATGTATTTTTATCCATGAGGTTATGTTCTTCTTTTCTAAAGGAGCTGACAATGTTTATAGTAACATCAGCCTCTAAAAACGCTGAAAAGCAATTCTATCTAATTTGATTCTATATCCTTTTCCATTAATTTGAATAAAGTTAACATCCCATTGGTGATACCAAAGATGTCACATAGACCTGATAGAAAACTCTGAGGTAGAAGTATTGTTTTCACTTTCTTAAGAGGAAATTGGACTATTGTGTTTTGATGTAAGCGATCTTTGCAATCACCTGCCCATTCTCGGTCACCTATAATTTGCCAATTAACATGCACCTCTATGCTCTCTAAGTAAATGAGGATGATTTAAGCAGCATACAGTACATTTTCTGGTTCTTAATGACAGCCAGGGAGGAGCTTATGTCCCAAAGTACAGCTAAGGGCCATTAACTTCAAATGATTATTAATCTTATGTGCCAATTTTATGGCTGGTGTTTTAAAATGATACAAAAATGGAAATCCTCTCTAGAAGCTTGTATATAAGTGCTGGAACACACGTACACATTGCAATCTCGAGAAAAAAAGAATATTTCTTATGCATCTTTTTTCAAATGTAATATATAGTGATTTTTAAAATCCAAGTATATGATTTTGAAAACAAAAAGAAAACTCTTACTGTTTACATAAATACATTTTCTATCATTTTTAGAGGTAAGATGATTCATTATTTGAAACAGATTTATAATATAAATGGATACTTAGACAAAATAGCTTTGTCAAGAAGTGGGGGGGAGGTTGTGGTGGTAAAATTTTCAAGTAGCAAACTTAGCGAAAAGCTGAAACTTAAGCATCACCAAACTCTATACTTTCTCAATTAAAAAATGCACATGTTTTGTGCCACCCGCTCACTAGTATCCTTGTGTGATAGCGATCAGTATTTTACAGTATTTACATGCAGGCTAACAATGAATTTAATGCTTGAAATGTAGGAAGAGTAAGAAAGCTGTAACTCTAAGTAATTAACATTTTTGAAAGAAGGAAATGAAATGCCATTAGTCTGAACATGGAAAATCAAACCAATAATTTTTTAGCATTATTATTATTATTAGGCTTTCTAACATATATTTCTAAATGTTTGCTACACTAATGGGCTACTGATTAAAAAAATACTTGTATTTTGCTCAAAGAAAAATAGGAAGATAGGAAGGATCTCTACCTTGTAAGCTATTCAGCTATTTTTCTTTGTCTACAATTAGCCTGACAGCTAATCTTTTTGTCTAAGCCTAGCTTAATGTGCTTTTCAGTAGCGTGTTTTATAATAAAATAAATAATAGATAGATATTTATCGATTTTTATCTAGGGGTTGCAGTCTTGAAGCAAGTACAATAGATAGATAGATAGATAGATAGATAGATAGATAGATAGATAGATAGATAGATAGATAGATATGATTTTAGTTCACAAACTTGCAAAATGTTGAAGGAAAACGTGAATCAAGATTTAAAACAAGTAATATTGTGAAAGCACTTGCTTAGTAGCCTGGCTACTTTGAACTCTATATCTATTTGTATTCAAGAGTAATGTGCTTTCATTTAAAAAAATAAAACAAATAATTTCATATAATACTATGTTAAAACTATTTTCTACATCGTTTTCAGTCTCATTCAGTTGAATGAGACTGAAAATATCAAATTAGGATGTTTCTGTGGAATTTTCATGATGGGAAAAGAAGGCTTAAACTTACCTCAGTTATGAAGAAGCCAGTAGTTATTTGTTAGAATCTGGCCATTTAAATAATTAAAGTACAGAAAAGATATTGCATGTCTATTCTTTCCATGAATTTTTTGGGAGACATGAGTAGCTAAGATACTGCAGAATAAGTAATCAAGAGATATAAAACAAAAATACAAAACATACCATTCTTGGACTATCTTGCAACAGAAGGGTAAATTAAATAACCACAAAACAAATAAAAAATAAAGTCTGAAAGCTCTGACAATGATACAAAAATAAGAAGACTCTTTCATGAGGAAGAGGAGGTTTTGAGCATAATGGTTGAGCGATTTTAGTACCATGTTTATGGTTTCCAATAAAAATTGCACCTGTGCAGATGTTAGTCAAACTCTGTTCTGACCATCAGTGGCATTAAGTAAGTATAGAATAGAATACTGTCAGACTAGCTTTCCTAATCTATCAAAAAAGTAAAGTCAAAAAATGTACTTGTTTATATGAAAGTAGAAGTTGCAAACTTTGTAAATAAGTTAATTACATAAAGTTGCTGATATTGGGAATAAAGCCTTCTGGAAAAATCACAGCTATTGCTTGATTTTTTTTTAAAGGAATCATTAAAGACCTCATTCTTATTTCCAATTCATTATTTATCACTGCATATGAATATTGTAATAGCCATGCTACAACTATGACATTATTTTATTATTATTATTTTGAAGCAAGTAATTGATTCACAGAACTAAGAACCCAGCATTTTTCCAAAATTGGCTGATTAACTAGGGAGATTACCGGGGGGGGCGGGCAGGGGTGAAATCCAGCAGGTTCTGAAAGGTTCTGGAGAACCGGTAGCAGAAATACTACCACTGAGTAGTTCGGAGAACTGGCAAATACCACCTCTGGCTGGTCCCAGAGTGGGGTGGGAATGGAGATTTTGCAGTATCCTTCCCCTGCCACTCCCACTCCCACCAAGCCACACCACACCCACAAAGTCACACCCACAGAACCGGTAAAAGTGGATTTCACCACTGGGGGAGGGGGGTTTGGCCTCTTTCAGTAACTTAGTTAAAGTTCAAAGTAAAAGGTTTTCTCTTTCTACTAAATAAATGGATAGATGATACTAACTGCATGTTCTAAAGAAGCACTTGGATTAGTTATTGTTAGTTGATTAGCAGAGGGTAAGGTAAACAGAAAATTCTATTGAGGTTGCCCTGGATACTTAGCTCATTTTCCAGCCTTCTGTAAATTGGATTACCTGAGAAATGACTCTTCCCTTCTTCCCTGTTACAGACTGACTGAAGATTCCAGCTGTATGTTTCTTCTTCGATCAGAGTTTCTTTGGATTTCAAAATGGTTATGTTGCTGTTAGGGACAGTTTTTCTTTTCTTTGGTGAGTTTTTCCAGTATCTCTGGGTTACAGGACCCTGGGCCTGCAGGAATATAGAGATAATGGGACTGTTGCTTAGGATTATCAATAATTGTTTCTTTGTCTAAAAGTCTAGAGGGTTTCACTGAGGTGAAATGGTATATTATGAAGAATTAATCCCCTGGCTTTCTGGTGGTTTTGTAACAGACCTTGGGAAACAACAGAAAAGTGTGACTAGAGGTGAAAACATGTTATAGTGCCACTATGATATAAATTGGGCTTTATACTTGAAACTTCTATTTCTTATCAGCTTGGCTTTCCAAAAGTATCAGTCCTGATTCTAACCTAATTGATGGAGTCACTATCTAGTAGTGAAATTAAAAGCTCCAGGACTACTACTACTACTACTACTACTACTACTACTACTACTACTTCTTCTTCTTCTTCTTCTTCTTCTTCTTCTTCTTCTTCTTCTTCTTCTTCTTCTTCTTCTTCTTCTTCTTCTTCTTCTTCTTCTTGAAAACTATCAAAGTTGCTTACCATATATGGGGTTCTAAATAGGCTATCATGATACATTTGAATGAAAATTCAGGTCTTGACCAAATCTAAAGTAATATTCATATTACTACTACACTACTACTACTACTACTACTACTACTACTACTACTACAACAACAACAAAGGAGTTTCATGAGCATATTCAATAATTATTTGCTATATGACTAGTGGTCAGTTTAATGAAAAGTCATGCCAAAATGCATATAAACCGGGAAGCATTTCATTCCAAACTTGTGTTGTGTCAAAGATGTCCATAGAAACACACAGAAGATAGAAACACCTAGGGAAGATGGGAGAAACATAAACCAGTCTCTTCAAAAGCCAGAATGAAGTGATGTATGAATAGAGTACAATATCTGCTCTTGAAGTAGGATAGTTATCATAATAGCAACTGAATGTCTTGTCCATCTACTAGAAACATTATATCTTTAGAGAAAAGTTGTGTGCTTCAGGAAGGGAATACAATAAAAGCTATGGAAATAAATTCTATATCACATTCTTTAATGAGAAGGACATTTTCAAATTGCAAGATAATAACAAGCATAGGAAAGGCCAGGAAGCATTCAACAAATCAGAATTAATAGAGTGTGAAATTTGCTCAACTCCAATAGTTCCCACAGGACAAAACGTTTCAGCTTGTGACTTATCAATCATCCAGCATCATAATAAAAGGGAAGACATTCTAATAAGAGGCTATCACAGAATCTATGTTTTCTGTATTTGAAATAAGCAATATATTCAACAATTTTTGTCCCTTAAAACAATAACGATGAAATAAAATTATAGTTTTCTCCCTTTGGCATGTACTGTAGTAACATAATGAAAACATTATTCACTAACATTTTATTCAATTGTCATTATGTCTGCAACAAAATACCAGCTCTTGAAAATTCTCATTGTTGAAAATAGATTTCATTTAGAAAATTAAAAATCATTGATTGACAAGATATGGGTATAAATATGGAAACATTATTATTGCAAAACAGCTCCTTAAACATTGACTTTTAAAGTCTCGCACTCCTTTTAAGGTAAGATGCTGAATTTAGATAGGTAATTATTCATTTTCAAAACAAAGTGGCATTCAACTGTATTTGTTTCCTAAATTAAATGAGCTTGACCAGTGGTGGGATTCAAGTAATTTAACAATTGGTTCTCTGTCCTAATAATTTCTTCCAACAACCAGTTTGCCAAACTGCTCAGAAGTTAACAACCGGTTCTCCTGAAGTGGTGCGAATTGGCTGAATCTCACCACTGAGCTTGACCCTTATGAATAGATAGTTGAGACTAACCCAATGTATAATGAAACCATTTGTCTAGAAAAGAAACAGCAAGTGCAGAACTTAAAGCACAATAATCAGGAGGGTGAATTAGAAGTAAGGGAGAGCTACAGTTCAAAATTTTTCAATCATGGATGCTCATTGGGTGATTTTAGAAAGTCACTATTCTACAGGGTGAAATTTGGAAAAGGCAAAAATATGTTCAGTACATGGACTCTGTGGTGACTCCCCTCCTATAGAATAGGTTGCTTCCAAAAGTGAGATTGATCCTTTCCTAGACAGAATAAATAGGATAAATTGATATTGAGAGGGAAGATCTACCAAGGTAAATAAATAGATAAACATGGCTTATCTATCTATTTGCTATGGACACGGCTAAGTCCATATTAAGATAGAAATTTACAGAAACAGTTAAGGCAGCCCCTACCCAGAGAGAGATACACCAATTCACATGAAAGGAGGAGAGGAATCAGATACTCAGGCTTGTAAGATCTAAGATATTGATGATAGGGAAATGATGCTCATAATGCAACAAAGATCTGTCTCAAACTCAGAACTCTCTCAATCTTCCAAGACATTATGACTGGCCTAACCCAATCATTCTGGTTTTAGTCATTGGGGGTATCAGCCATTGAATTTCATTCTCTCTTTCCTCTCTTGTTTTACCTAAATGTCATAAAAGTTAGGAGAAAATTCTCCTACAGGGCCATTCCCCACAGCACTATACATAAAGAAACATACATATACATAATAAACAATTAAGAACATTTTGTCAAATCAATGGACTTCAATTTTAATAAATGCAAAATATACTTGACATACTTCTTATGATTTAAATATGAAATTAATCCATCCAAAAATATTTATTTCATTTTTGAGGCAGAACTATTGCAAGAATATTTAAAAATGAATGGACAACAGATCTTCTAGGCAGGTGATATAAGAAATGTGAGTGCTCTTTGACTAATATGATTTGGTCATGTTTTCTTATGGTTCTCTTTTCATTAAAAAAATATTACATATATTAACAGAGTTTGGAGGAAAAATATCATCGTTAAAACATGCGTGTGATTTATTATAATATATTCCAAAAATAATAAAGTTTGTATTTCATGAATAACTGTTGAATTCTGTTGAATCTGGGCTTGACTAAGGACATTATCTCATGGGAATGAAGGAGGCTGACTTTAATTGTAGATTAAGTAGAATTGTAGACAAGTAGATTCAAGACATGCATTCTCAGCCAATCTTTGACAAATCATACTGTAGAAATGAGAATATAGAGCATTATGCTTTTACATGATCAAGATTTAATAATAATTTAAAAAGTTTAGTTTGCTATATATTACTATTTCTCACTGGGACTTGTTATATGAATCCTTGTTTGTCTTTTTTTAAAAACATGTATTATTATCATCATTCCTTTTTATATTATTGTTGCATTATTTATACCTGTTATTTTCTTATAAAAATATAGACATATTTTTTAAATATTTTAAAAATTAACAATTTTTTTTAAAAAAAAGAACTGATTGATAATTTAGGTTTATAAAATCCCAGAAGTTAAACAAAATTGGTTCACACGTGCCCACTTTGAATTGGATAAATCAAAATATGTTCTGAGTTGTCACTTTTCAATTCATAGTTTAGATTTCATCAAATGTAATCTATAACCCTAAAGACATTAGATTGGGCCTATTTTAATAGTATGCAGTCTATTATTTAGTATTAAAGTGTTAACAATATTATTAGATATATTGATGTTCATTGCTATTGTTAAAGCATTATTTTATGCATTTCTACTATTTTTTTAATTCTGGATTCTATTGCTACCATAATATATAAGCTATTCCAGTTCTATACAATACTTTGTGAAGCTCGCACTACAAATCTAGCTTATGATTGTGCTGTAGCATTTTTTGTTTCAGACCTTCCAAATAATTGTAAATGATAAAATTAGACATAAGATTGCAGAGGAGATAGCTGCGGTGGAGAGCCTTCTCCTCTGGGGCAGTCTACCTGGGTGGCCTCTGCAGACGGGCGGCCTCGGGGTGTCCTGGAAGGCCTTCCCGCATCAGGAGATGCTAGCCCTGTGAGAGGGGGGGCAGCCTGGCAAACTTCACAGCTCATCTGCTGAGAGGAGCTGGTCCAGGTAACAGTGCCCACCAGGGAGGGACAGTGGGGAATGGGACCTCCAGGCTGATCACAATTCCCATGGCTCTCAGCAGGGGAGCACTGAGCACTGGGGCTGCTGCAGAGGAGGTAGCTGCAGTGGAGAACCTCCTCCTCTGGGGCAGTCTATCTGGGTGGCCTCTGCAGACAGGCGGCCTCGGGGTGTCCTGGAAGGCCTTCCCGCACCTGCTGGCAGTGCTTCAAGTGGCTGTGAAGCTGCCCCCTCCCCCCCCCGGCTAGCATCTCCCAAAGCCACCAGCATTGCAACTGCCCCCCTCCCTACTGCTTGGAGCACCAAGTGCTTCCAAGTGGCAGGGGGAGGTGGTGAATCCAAGTGGTGGGTGAAAAGTGAGCAAGGATTCCCCCTCAACACTTTTTCCCGCCACTGGAATATGATGTGAATTTGGTGCAAAATACAGAATCTGAAATTTTATGTACCGGTAGTATACCTTGATACAGGTAATCCTTGATTTATGACCACAATTGAGTCCAAAATATCTGTAACCGAGACAGTGAAGTGAGTTTTGCCCCATTTTATGATTTTTCTTGCCTTGACTTATCTTTGACTTATGACCACAACTGAGTCCAAAATATCTGTAACTGAGACAGTGAAGTGAGTTTTGCCCCATTTTATGACTTTTCTTGCTACATTTATTAAGTGAATTACAGTTGTTAATTTAGTCACACAATTGTCCAGTGAATTTGGCTTCCCCATTGACTTTGCTTGTCAGAAAAGGTGATCACATGACCTCGGGATTCTGAAACCATCAGAAATATGACTCAGTTGCCAAGCGTTGGAATATTGATGATGTGACTACAGGGATGCACAATGGTTATACGTGTGAAAACTGGTCATGTCACTTTTTTCAGTGTTATAACTTTGAAAGGTCACTAAATGAACTGTTGTAAGTCAAGGACTACCTGTATATGATCATTGCAGTGTCCACAGATGGTGTGAACACTTTTTACAACCTTCTAATAAGCGAAGTCAATGGGGATCTAGCTTCATTTAACAGCTGTGTTATTTACTTAACAACTGCAACCGTTTACTTAACAACCATGGCAAGAAACGTTGTAAAATGGGGCAAAACTCACTTAACAACTGTCTCACTTAGCAACATAAATTTTGGCCTCAATTGTGGTTGTAGATCAAGGACTACATGTCCTTTAGGAATTTAACCAGGACCATCAGTTGTTCATACCATCACAGCATAATAGTATTGATTCAAGACCCAGATTAACTCTAGCAAAGACTTCCCTTTAGAGAGCATGACCACCAAGCCACGCCTACCCAGTCACATGACTACAAAGCCACGCCTACAGTCACATGACCACAAAGCCACACCCACAAAATAAGCTATACCCACAGAACCGGTAGTAAAAAAATTTGAATACTGCCACTGCTTTGAGTGTGTTTGTATATGAGAGAAAGAAAGTTTTTGTGTATATTTGTGAGAGAGGTGTCAATCAGCATTTAACTTAAGCAAATTCATGAGAAATAGGCAACTGAGATAAAAAGAATAATCTGATTTCCATTTTTCTTGCATCTTTATGTATTTTCAGGCAAAGGCATACACACACACACACACACACACACACACACATCATATGACATCAAGGGAGAGGGCCTTCTCTGTGGGGGCACCTACGCTTTGGAACAAAATACCACCTGGAATACGAATAATCCCAGATCTTCGCACTTTCTGACGTGCCCTGAAGACCTTTCTATTTCAACAAGCAGGGCTAGCATAAACATCAAAATTCTATGCCAAGGTCTTAGTAGATACACCAAGTTGACTCAATTTATTATTTACTGTTTATAAAATATATTTATATGTATATGAAATCTGTTCACCGCCCTGAGTCCTTTGGGAGAAGGGCGGTATAGAAATTCAATAAATAAATAAATAAATACAAATGACATTATATCGTACAAATATATATGATGCATATATATCATATGATATCCAGATTTAAACAGAAATCTCGCTCATACACATGACTATTTCTCATGAATTTGCTTAAGCTAAATGCCAAATATCATGAGAGGAGAGAGAAAGTGAGGGAGACACACACACACACACACACACAGAGAGAGAGAGAGAGAGAGAGAGAGAGAGAGAGAGAGAGAGAGAGAGAGAGAGAGAGAGAATCCCCATTTAAATTTAAATTGGCAAAAAAGAGAGTAGATCCCTTCACTGGCAGTTATGTTAATACAAGATCCTTCTCAGCTTCATACATAGAAGTTAAAATGCGCAAGTTTACACCCTTAATATTCTCATTCTTCTTTACTTTGAACACTATGGTTTTATGAAAAATGTAAGATACCAAATAAAAAGCAGTTGCAATCAAAACAAAACAGGCACCCTAGCATAAAAACATTGTTCTGATCTCTAAAAAAACACTAGATTTTTTTTTTTGAACTAAATATTGGTTGCAGAAGATGAGGATTAGCAGGATTGTCTGCTGACCATTTTTACCCCTTTCAAATATTCAAGGGACTGAACAAAGCAGACTGATGGTAGAAGAAAGAAAATACATATAAGGCTTTGAAACAGTTCATTTATTGTAAAACATGCAGGAAGCCTTTTGCAAATGCAATTGTGAAATTCAAATGGATTTCAGCTTGCCTTTGATTGGCTATTTTGACTTAATTGTGAGTGTATATTTGCAGAGAAGGATGAGCTGCTGATTATTACAATTCAGGATCTTTCAATTCAGCTCTTCATAATGTCCTTGCTTGAAATCTATTTAATTCTCAGATTACCTGAAGATATTTTCTTTGCAGACAGCCATCTATTTGGAATTTGCATAATTATATGACAATGCAAATGTTTCCAAAGGGAGAAGCAAACAGCATGACAAGAGCATTATCCAATATTATTTTTTTACAGAGATTGCATTTGTGAGAGAGGGCACATGCATGTGAGTTTGCACCCATAGACAGAGTTGTTTTAGATGCAATGTAATAAGCCATGGTATTTCTGGAAAAAAAAAAAACAGCAGGCAAAGGCTAGACTGGTGGACTGCTGGGCTACCTTTCTTTCAGCTTTTGAATCTATGTATTTGCAGTTTATGTATCAATCTATATATATATTAAGAATTATCCTAAAAATGTGAGTTCCAGGTATAGTTATAAAAGAAGCGATAGACATCACGATCTCCGGAACGTTTTGTTAGGTTGGATCGATTTGGGGCCCCATAATATACGAAGACTCATTGGTTTAATTATTGAAAGCAATCCTTTATTGATTCATGTCTGTTTCATTACAGGTATCATCAGGAACAATGGCGGCAACAACAGGAGGAGATCTTAAATACCTAGGAGGTGGAGTTACAGGTAATGGGAGGGGGAGATAGGATGGGCTAGATTTGCTTGTGTTGGTTAACCCTTGACTTGTCAACATATATTGTGAGTTATGTCCAGGGAGAACATTTACTTGTAACAAATCCCCCTCTAAATGTTTATCCCTGGGACTGACAGACTCAGACTGATGGGGGCCCGTGGGTGGAACACAAAGTTTAGAGGTGAGGTATAAATGCTGCTTAAATGGAAGTGGCTTTGTAAGTATGTCTGCTGTTTGGTGTTCGGTGTCACAATGCATAATGGTAACAAAACCTGATTTGTGGAGTTGTCTTACATGCTTGTTTTTGATATCAATATGTCTTGACCTATGACCCACAGCGTCTGATGTGGAAATTTCTATTGCTGCTTTGTTATCTTCGTAAATTTGGATAGGGTGCATGGGTTCGGTCCAGATGTTAGTTAGCAGCTCATCAAACCATACAAGATTGTTTATAGCCCTGGATAAGCAGATATACTCTGCCTCAGTGGTGGAGGTAGCCACTAGGTTTTGCTTACTGGTATACCAATATACTGGGCAGTTATTTAAGAAGAAAACGTATCCAGAGGTACTTTTCCTACTTCTGATGTCACCTGCCCAATCAGCGTCAGCGTAGCAGGAGAGAAGAGGTTTCTTGTTGGTACTGGGTTCTAATCTGAGGCAGGTGTTTATGCTGTACTTTAGATACCTGAGTATTCTTTTTATTGCTTCCCAATGGAATGCTGTGGGGTTGGCTACGTGCCTTGAAAGTAGATTTACAGGCAGGGCAATGTCTGGTCGTGTCCAATTAGCAATGTATAACAGGGAACCTATTGTGGACCTGTATAGGGTGTTTTCTTGGAATTGGGGAGAATCATTGTACATATTTTTCAAAAAATCAGCTAACATAGGAGTTTCACATGGTTTGGCACCTGTCATGTTACATTTAACGAGGAGTTCATTGATCTTTTCTCTTTGGCTCAGGAGGAAACCCTTTGGTGATCTGGTGACGTGTACCCCAAGATACTTATTGATGCCCCCCAATGATTTGAGAGAGAAATGTTTGCTCAGTTCACTTGCGAAAACGTCACAGTCCCTTTTGTTCTTACTTATAAACAATATATCATCCACATATATGAGAACATACTCCATGCCCCCATTGTTCTCCCGGGTGAAGAGACAGTTATCGGCTAAGGTAGCCTTGAACCCCATAGACTCTAATACTTTGACCAGACAATCATACCATTGTTTACCCGACTGCTTAAGCCCGTAAAGGCTCTTGTTCAGTAACCAGGTGTCGCCCTTGGTGGTGTCTTTGCTAGGTGGGGCTCTCACATAAATTTCTTTATCTAATTTGGCGTGTAGGTAGGCTGTTTGGATGTCATATTGTCGCAGCCACCCTAGACCTAGGGTGGCTGCGATGACCAGTGCGCTTTTGACACTCTCGGGCCTTACTGTTGGTGAGTATGTCTCCGTATAATCATCAGGGAACCTTTGGGCGAATCCCTGTGCTACGAGTCAGGCCTTAGATAGATTCTGTCCCCCCTCTAAGGTCTTTACTTTAAAGACCCACTTTGTCCCAATGACAGTCTTGTCCTCTGGTGCCTTAGATGGCGTGTATACATTTAACTCCCTAAGACTGTTCATTTCCCTTTCCATTGCGGCCTCCCATTTTTGTCTTTCTTCCAGTGGTAGTTTGGTTATTTCGCTATAAGTCTCAGGAGTAATGGGTTCTATCTGCAAGTGCATGACGTAATCTTCGAATTTTTGGGGTTTTTGGTTCCTATTGGTTCTGACTGGCCTACCTGGCAGGGTCTCCGTGTCGTGCATATATTTTGCTTCTTTGTTGGTGAGTGAATCTACCTTCTGTTTGGGTTGGAGTGATTTTTGTGTGTGGCTGTTGTATGTGTGATCAATGTTGTCTGGTTTTTGTTGACTGTTCTCTATTTGGTGATGTAATTCATTGAGGTGTATTTTTGACCAGTTAGCTTGTTCGTGGAATGTGGCAGATCTGGAGATAATGAATTTGTTATTACTGTCTATGAACCTAAATCCCTTTGTGCCTGTCTCATAGCCCATGAACCTGAGTCGTTTTGATATTTTGTCCCCCTTTCTACGTAGTTGCCTGGGTATATGCACATCTGCTGTAACCCCAAAGATGTGAAGATGGGATATCCTTGGTTTTCTATTGTACATCACCTCATAGGGTGTCGTGTTTAGCACACTGGACCAGAGCCTGTTGATTGTGTAATTAGAATAAACCAGGGCTTCGGCCCAGAAGTGTTGGCCTAGCCCGGAGTCTTCGAGGACGCACCTCATCATTGTTTGCAATGTGGAATTTTTGTGTTCTGCGACGCCATTTTGAAAAGGTGAGAACGGTGATGACTTAAAGTGCAGGACGCCCTTTGACCTCAGCCAACATGAGAAGTCATTTGACAAGAACTCTGATCCCCTGTCAGTCATGATTTTTTTGATTTTCGTGTTATGTTGTGTTTCCACACGTTTGTAAAATTGTTTAAATTTTTGGTAGGTCTCACTTTTGTATTTCAGGGTGTACACAAAACCATAATGGCTATAGTCATCTACTATAGTTAAGAAGAACCTCTTACCATACTTTATGGAAGGCCTAAGTGGGCCTACGAGGTCCATGTGTATCATTTCAAATATGTGACCCGTTGAGCGTGAGGCCTTTCTGGGTTTGGGGGCTACCTTTAGTTTAGAGCGCTTACATATAGAGCAGTCCAAGTAGGTTTCACAACTTTTTATTCTCGAACCTTCTGTACAATCAGTGACTTTCTGAACAACAGGGAAGCTAGCGTGTCCTAATCTGCAGTGCAGCAAGTGTGCGCACTCATCATGGAGTGGCTTCCCTAGACTAACTTTCCCTTTGTTTAGTGTGCCTTCCTTGTGGGGCTGGATGTCCTCCCTCCCTTGTTCTTTATTACCCTCAGCGTCTTCCTTAGTGTTGGTTTTATCTACGTAAAGGAAGGGTAGTCCCCCTCTAATTGTGGTTTTTCCTATGGTTGTATTTCCTTTGGTCATGGTGATTCCCCCTTCCTTAATGCTAATTTCTATCCCTGCCTCCTTGCTGAGTTTCAAGGAGGCGAGTATATTGTGAGGTATTTCCGGTACCAGCAGTACCCCCTTTAGTTTTCCTAGGTTGGGGAGGGTCACATTGCCTTTTCCTGTCACTCTTACGTCATTTTGATTTGCCACTTTGATGAGGTAATCTTCCTCTGTGAAGGAGGAGAGAAGTTCCCTTTCACATGTGGTGTGATTGGTGGCTCCTGAGTCAATGAGCCACCAGGACCCCTTTTCATTAGTTTTGCTATTTTGTGTGGTTCCTGGTGTGGCCCCTCCTACTCTGCAAAGGGACCCATCCCTGCTATCCTTTGAGTTGTCTCTGTTTTCTTTCCTCTCCCAGGGCCTGGGGGAATCCCTTCGCCTCATTCTGCTGTCATGGTGGCGTCTATCTGTGTGTTTGTCACGTGGTTCATGTTTGTACCTGTCCCTGTACCCCTTTGTGCAATCCCGTTTGTAGTGACCCTTTCGTCCGCAATTATAGCATTCGGGGGAGTCGCGTGGGGTGTTAGTGAAGGCCACCTTTCGTGCTGGCCTGTGTTCCCTGTGAGTCACCTGGTGTTCCTTTCTGTGATTGTCTTCTGCTATTAATAGATTAGATAAGCTGTCTATTGTCATGTGGCCTAGGCTAAGTATGTTGAGTTGTGTAAGAAATGTTCGCCAGGAAGGGTCAAGCGAGTTAAGGATGATGCTTTTCATGGTCTGCTCTGATACAATTTCTCCTCTTAGTTGCAATTCTGCCCTAGTTGCATTTAACTCCATCAAATGTTCCCCCATTGACACCCCTGGTTTGATCCTAGCTGAATAAAAGTCCTTGGAAATTTTTGTGGTGGTGGCTACACTGTCACTATAAAAGTATCCAAATATTTTTTGAACAACATCATGTACAGTCAAATTATTCTCAATGCTATAATAAATGGTGGGTGATATGCTAGAGATAAGGAGGCAAAATGCCTTGTGGTGCATGCAGTCCAGTTCAAATGTCCATGGTATATCAGGTGGGTCAGTTATAAAAAACATCATATTTTCTTTTAAAAATAAGACTTGGAGTTGCTGATACCACTCCATTAAATTTGAACCTTCCATTTTTAATATAGGGAACCCATTTGGTAAGTTTCCTGTGTTATTTTGTGTGTTACTCACAGGTGGGTGTTGCTGTCCATGGTGCTTGACATGCTGGAAATAGCAGAGCGGCTCAGGAACGCTTGAAGGTAATTTAAAAGTCCCTCCTTGCATTTTTTTTTCTTTCTTGATCCACAGGAGCTTCTGCGCATGCGCGGCGTTCATTTCGGCTGGGACTTCGTTGAGGAAGGTTCTTCTCATCTCCGCTCCGACTTGGCTGTCTCCCCAGGATGGGTAGGCCTCTGCTTCAGCTCCGGATGTCCAGCGGTGGTCTGGGAAGGCTGTCCTCTCCGCTGGACGGCTCCTGGTTCCCTTTTGCGGTGGCGGCGGTGAGTATTCCCTCCATTCCGTCCTTTCCGGTACGCGCGGCTTGGGAGTGGGGTGGCGTACCGCAACCGGGGGCACTGCGGCATCGGTGGGTCCTCAGCGGCGCCCGCGTCCCTCGGTGAATAGTTGGGGGGTCTTTTCTTTTCCCCTTTGGGCTTTTTGGCGTTTTTTGAAAGCCCCTTTAAAATTTTCATTTTAGGCCCGAAAGCATCGGTGAGTGTTTTTATTGCCTCCTCCACCGCCTGATCACTAGGGGTGTCCTCGGGGGGTGATTCCTCACTTTATTCCGAGGAATCACTATTATTTTGTAGTTTTAGGGGTTCGGGCACCTCATTGGTCAGTGGATTAGCATATTTAGATTTAGTTTTTTGGAGGTCGGCCATCTTTTTTGGCCACGTGTTCAAAGATGGCCACCAGTTTAGATTTTACGCGGGAATTCCCCCCTCTGCCTTTGAAAAGTAACTGTTCTGGGGGTTTTTTCTTACCGGGCTTGTGTCCGGTTGTCTCGTTTTTCGTCCTTGGGTTTCTCTGGCCTCGTCCCGGCTTTGGATGAGGTAGCTGATGCTGGCTAGGAGGTCTTCGTCTGTTGCAGGGGTTTCTAGCAGGCTCATCATTTCTTTCCTGAGTCTGCTGGTGTTTCTTTGCTGGATTTTTTCTTCGTTTAGGTCTTTTTGCCCCTGTTCATTATCCGATGAATAGTCTTGGGAGCTGTTTTCTTTTTCTTCTTCTGAGGTTATTGGCGTTGTCATGTCTTCGATTGGGTTTTGCTGTTTTTCCCGCCTTTTGGTCTCTGACCTCGTTTGTGGTCTTTTTGGCATGTCTTCTGATTATTGGGTTGCCCAACCATCGACTGCTACCATTTTGTTAGGTTGGATCGATTTGGGGCCCAATAATATACGAAGACTCATTGGTTTAATTATTGAAAGCAATACTTTATTGATTCATGTCTGTTTCATTACAGGTATCATCAGGAACAATGGCGGCAACAACAGGAGGAGATCTTAAATACCTAGGAGGTGGAGTTACAGATAATGGGAGGGGGAGATCGGATGGGCTAGATTTGCTTGTGTTGGTTAACCCTTGACTTGCCAACATATATTGTGAGTTATGTCCAGGGAGAACATTTACTTGTAACACGTTTAAAAAAGTTTAAAAATTTATTTAAAACTTATGCTAAGCTTTATATACTTTAAAAGACTGGGGGCATATTAAGTGATCAAATATAAGAGCCTTGGTGGTGCAGCAGGCTAAGTGCTGTTATGTAGCACTTAGCTGTCAGCTGCCTGCAATTAGTGCAAGTTCAAATCTCACCAGGCTCAAGGTTGACTCAGCCTTCCATCCTTCCGGGGTAGGTAAATTGAGGGGGCAATAAGCTGACTTTGTAGTCATAAACACTGCTTATGGGGGGCCAAAAGCCCTAATAAGCAGGTACGTACAAAAGAATGAAGGCTATTGCTATAAGTGCATTGTAAGCCGCCCTGAGTCTTTGGAGCAGGGTGACATAAATTGAACTAATAAATAATAAATGAACTAATAAATAATAAACTTTCAAAATAAATGATGTCTATTTCTCTAATCTATATTCACCATAGAAAACATGATGTTTGCCCTCATTATTTTGCTTATCCTTTTGCCATTGATGGACATATAATTGGTACATCTGAAGTGGACTCCAGATACAATGCAATATTGCCAACTGTATAGACTCTGCATACATTCAAATATATAGTCATTTTTTTTAAAAAAAATGTGACTTATATCTCTAGAAGAAATATTCATTCATTTTTTATCATATTCTGTAAAAAATTTATAAGCAGTTGATAAAATATATGTTTTCTTCTGTTTATTATATCAAAGGCAGATGATGAATCAATAAATGCTGCATACAAGTATTTTGACGAATAATTCATTGATTTGTGACTCAAATGTTGTAAAGCGAAACACTAATCTGTTGGTTTCTGAAGTCTTTCTGTTCTTCTCCTGTTATCTGCCTAGCCTCTACCCAATCAATCAACCTGTTTAAAAGATACTTTGTACTAGACTACATCTAACGGTGAAATCCGGTTGGATCTATCTGGCTTGTGCGAACTGGTAGCGCCGGTGACGGGAGGCTCCACCCACCCACTGGGACATCATTATGTCCCGTTTTTGATGTTCTGTGCATACGCAGAAGGCATGCACACATGTAGCGTGCATGCGCTCCCGCACGCTCCTGTTCTGAACCAGTAGCGAAGGTAAATGGATTTCACTGCTGAATACATCCTATGTCAATGGGACCTATGGGACAAAAGTTAGTGGGGTTTGTAGAATCTGAATTTTTAAAATAATGGACCCCACTTTTTGTCCCTCTTGCCCCTATTTTTAAAAATACCTCTATCCAGGCAGGTTGTTACATTATATCCCATCAACCAAGTTTTTTGGGGAAAAACCATACCGTAGACTTGTAGAAAATGGGAAAAAAAAAATACCCTATATATGCATGTACCTAGCTAACCAGCATAGGTATATGCATGTTTTATGTTACATATTTATTTGTAGATGTATTTATGTTAGTTTTTTTTAATCAACTCTGTTGATTAATCTTATTTTGGATTTGGATCTGATAACTATTTTGTCTATTCCTGCTGCAAAGTTGTTGTGTTGGCATGACATATGACATACCTTCTATCCTCTGAGCCTCTCTTCCTTTAAACAATTCTCTAGCTATTTCATTTGTTCTGTTAAGTTTAAAATTCCTTGTGTATTTTTGTAGGCACAATTATTTTTAACCCCAGGGATATTTGGTGTAACCCTGTATGTTGCATCCTGTGCTTCCTTGAAAAGTCTTGAGCTTGATTCTAATCTTGGTCACTTTTTATTCTTCTCCCTTCTTCCAACATATTCATATCTAAGTTGCTCCTTGATGGCCCCTGTCTTTGATTGCTTTTTTTGAAATAGAAGTAACTAGCCACAGTAGCTTTAAATGCAAACCCCTCTTCCTTGTATATATACTGGACTATGTTCTCATGATAAATATCCTCCGAATTTTATTATATCTATGAACAAGCTTTGATCCACAAACTTTAATATTCTCAAGAATATCAATAATACCTAAATGAATGTTTCCCTGTTGACAGTGTGATGTAGCACCAAATTGTTGTTAACAATAAGCTTTATTGACATTCACACTTCTCAAAGGCAAAGTACCCTGCATTACAATGTCTTTCCAGACACAGACACCTAAAGTCATCTGTAGTCTTATCTATAAACATTAGCAGTTGTAAAACAATTCAGTCAATGATTAAATTTTTACTCATCCTAAGTGGTTAATTGTGATTGAATGGATAAATGTATTCAGTGATTAACTATATGCTCATCCAGAAACTCTAAACCCTATTTAGCAAGTCTGTTTACCAGTCTCACAAACTTTCCCCCTTAATACAGTAGCAGGGAACCAAATTACTCACTGAAATGTTCAAGTTTTGATAAAAGAATTGTTGAATCCCATCAAAGTACATTTTTAGATGTGTTTTTCTACCACAGTATTCACATCCTAGTATTTATATTAAACTTCCACTTCTCTCTTTTTTTTAAGTATCTCTTAAATTACACCAAATATGACTTTCTTGAATTTTCCCTTTCCTCCATGTATACTTTGTAATTAATCTTCAATCATTGTTTCCAATCATGTTCTCTGTCAATTTGCTTTTAATGGTATGTTTTATGCATTTATTCCAAAATACATTAAACAATTAAAAGAAAATTATACATTATTGTCTTACACTCTGCTCGATGCTGAACAATTCATTAAACATGCCATTTGCTCTCACTTGTCACTCTTAATGCTCTCAGCCATTAACTTTCAACTCTGTATTTGCACAAATCATTCAAATCTATTCATACTACCAAACAGTTTTCTAAATCAATAAATCTACAATATACTTTCTTTATCAGTTATACACACTGCTAAATGCTAAAAAATCTCTCTGGCATATATCTTACCTGGGATAAAGCCAGTGGTGGTATTCAACCGGTTCTATCCGCTTTGGACGAACTGGTAGTGGTGACTACGGGAGGCTCTGCTCACAGATGTCATCACGTCCCATTTTTGACACTCTGCGCATGCGTGGAAGGCCCTGCACATGTGCAGAAGTGGCACATGCGAGTGGAGCTAGCATGCACGCTCACATTTGCGAACCGGTAGTGAAGGTAAGTGAATACCACCCCTGGATAAAGCCATAATGGACTTCCAAAATTTTGCATGTTTGTGTGAACTGCCACTGCTGTGAAGACAAGAAAGCTCTCAGTAACCAACAGCTTAATCAAGGACCCACCAAGACCACTCTCACCAACATTGACAGAAAAAGCCACTAACAAAAATAAGAGAAAAGCCCCACTCCCTTCTAGTAGTGATTATATTACTTAGTTTGGTAATGAAATGTCTGCAAGAAACAGGCTTAGAGAGTCAAGGACTCAAAAACATTTTGCATGTTGTTATGCCTCTATCTTTGGAAACAGAACCATGACAAACCTTTCCATATTTGTCATGGTTCTGTTTCCAAACTTAACAAACTGAATTAATATGCCTGTAGATTTTTTTTGTTTGCTCTTCCTGCCTTTACTTTACCAACAACATTCTTTCAATTATCAGGTGTAGATTCCAATTTTGGTCACCACAATACAAAAAAGATATTGAAACTTTAGAAAGAATGCAGAGGGGAGCAACACAGATGATTAGGGGATCAAAACATATAATGAACAGTTGCGGGAACTGGGTATGCCTAGTCTATCCAAGAGAAGGACTAGGACTGAGATGATAGTAATCTTCCAATATTTGAAGGATTATCAAAAGAAGATATTGTCCAAAGCACTTGAAGGCAAGGTAAGAAGTAATGGATGGAAAATCTATCAACGAGAGAACTTTGATCTATCTATTTGAACTTTGATAGAACAAAGTTCTTTGATAGAACAAACCTAGACCTAAGAAAAAAAATCCTGACAGTGAGACCAATAAAGCAATGAATGGGTTGCTTTTAGAAGCTGTGGGTACACCGTCACTGGAGGTTTTTAAGAAGAAATTGAACAGCCATTTGTCTGAAATGGTATAGGGTCTCCGGCTTAAACAGAAGGTTGGGATAGAAGACCTCCATGGTCACTTCCAATTCTGTTATTCTGTTATATGGTGTTTACAAAATTGTTAACCAAGTCATATAAAGAAGGTATATCCACATTTTAACATTTCTTGAGCTACACTCTCTACACCTGCAGTCTTACAATTTTTCAATGTTTTTACAACATTTTTATTTTCCTTCTATATTTTTACTTGGTAATTAATATTTATAAAATTCATTTCAGTTCCATTATTAAATATATCCCTATTATTATTGTACAAATCCTAAATACTCTTTCCACAATCCCTCACCTCAATTTTATTTTAAATCATTTTGTCATTTTTATTTTAGTGCTCTTTACCCATTTCCAAAATAATATTTTGTTTCCATCAGAATAACTTAGCTTATTTTTAATCATCCATTGTTTTGATTTCCTTCTTTGCAACTATTTTTCTCTTTATACACATTATATGCTATGTATGCTTCTTTCTTCCTGATTTTTTATAATAATGTTTATAGTATGCATTTTATCTCATCCACAATCTCTTTGACTTCATTTCCATCAACAAATTGTTTTGAAATCCTGCAAAACAAAAGCATCCTCCTCTGGAAAAAGAAACAACAACAACAACAAATTACTGTACAAAATAGAGTAGTATAACATTAAGAGAAAACATATAAAGAATTAAAAGGAGAACAAACAATTTAGTTAAGAGTTATCTTTTTGTGAAAATCAGCTAGTACAATATAGATGAGAGAGAGAGAGAGAGAGAGAGAGAGAGAGAGAGAGAGAGAGAGAAGAGAGAGAGAGAGAGAGAGAGAGAGAGAGAGAGAGAGAGAGAGAGAGAGAGAGAGAGAGACGTAATTGATAGACAGATGATAGATAGAAAGACAGTTAGTAAGTAGGCAGGCAGGCAAGTAAAAGCCAGCAAGGTAGATTACTTGACAATAGCAAACAATCATATAAAAACAATAACCACTTACTAAATAGTGTCAAGATATCAAAAATAAGAAAATATTAAATAGATAAAATACAGGTAAGTGGGAAATGTTTTGATTTCTGATTATATTAATGAATTTTACCAGTGTTATATATAGGTTGTGTAATACTTATTTGTCTTTTATTTTTATTCAGTTGCTTTATGGAGATCTGTTTATTTACTACTCTAAGATATTCACAACTGGAATGCCTTGTAAGGATATTTAAATAAAAATGTAAATAAGCATATATAGTCTATAGTCTAAAACCATGACATGACTGACAAAAAAGATTAAGTTACCATCAGCAGATAGTTACATAATCATTTCACAAATTGCTGTGGATATTAACTTGTGTTGGACCTTACTTGCTGTCACACAAAATTCTGCCACATTTTGCAAATTTAGAAATTGAGTCATTTTTGTCAATTATGTTGGAAACCATAATTGCTTCAATCAGCTGAAAAATGCAGGTAGGAAAACTATAATGTCCTTGGCATTGTAAAATCTATTAAAAAAATCAAGTAGTATATGAGCAACTTTTGCTATCATTCCACAAGAGCAAAAGCATTTCTGAAACCTATGTATTTCAGGATTCCGTAATATTCTAAATTAGAGAACATCAACTTTTATTTTTGTAAATGTTCTCCTGTGTTTGGGTAGTAAAAGAGGAAAAATAGCTGACAGGTTCTCCTCAGGGGCATGTAAATTCCCCACTTGTTTCCCTGGTTTGTAAAGCCAATTCTTCTGGATAATCTATATCCTTGATGTACTGCTTTGGTTTCACCTTGACATGCCTATAGCCCAGAAAAATAGAAATTCTGAAGAGAATGTAAGATTATGAGAAGTGTTGCCAGGTTCCACCTAGACTGAAGTTTATCTAGGAATATGCCAAATAAACCAAGTGGGAGAAATGTATTGATCAGTTGGTCGCAAGTTTCAAGTTGATGTTCTCTCTGAAGTTCAGCCTGAAGATTGCATCTGGGAAACAGTAAAACTGAACTACTTGCATTGATTAAATAATCCATAATTGGATTAAGGGCCAGTTTATACAACATATAAAATTTGCCTGAATTGTTGGTAAGTACCAACTAACTTCCTTGTGTTAGGAAATTAGGGAGTTAGGGAGATCAGTTAGGAAGTTAGGGAGATCAGACTAGCTGCTGAAAACTTTGATCTGCAAGAACTACATATTCCATCTGAGCTTTTGAATTCTGAGAAAAGTGGAATATTATCTCAAAGTACCTGAAGCATTTTAACTGTTCAATATCATGACCATTTGTACACCAAATATGGAACTTAGAACTTTTTGGGAAATATGAATTTATTTGTATATGTTCTTATTGCAATACTATGCAGGATACTTCAAGAATACCTAGGGCAATTTCAGTATATGACAAAAGCACCATATCATCATTATACAAATGATTGTGCCACCAAGCTAGAAGAACTACCAGATAGAATCTGAGGAACACATCCTATTTCATAGTGCTATTAGCATAACTCCAAACACATAACTTATTTTTTTGTTTTCATTCTGTTCCAGGCAATTTCCACATCATCTTTCTTTACATCTGCTTTCCAATTATTCTACTTTGTATGCAAGATTTGCACTCTCTCTTCCTGAATTTATTTTACTTTCACTTTTTCTTTGATTATTATCATTTCTTCAATGTCCAGTTTTTTCTTAAGATCCATTTTTAGCATTACTAAAACATTCAGAACTTTTCATCAACTTTATATCCATGAATTATCAGTTTGTCATCATAAACAATCAGCTCAACCAAGTTTTAAAATCCATATGTCAGCCAGTGGTGGGATTCAACTGGCTTGAGCCGGTTGAGGTGATCCAGTAGTTAAGTTGCTACTAGGCCCAAAATGTGGCACAGTGGGGTGAGACGTGCCCTCCTGGCCCTTTTTCACTCCCAGGAGACTTCAAGGAGGCCTCCTAGGCCCAAAACAGGGTGCAGAATAATCTTTGAATCTTCAGAGCTGCCACACTTAGTGCTGTGGGAAACTGGGAGGGGAACTGCATGGAGTGGTGGAGGTATCTGGTTATAATAACATTCCTTTTTCTGATAGTCAAGGACATTCAGTCTGCGCCTTGGATGGCGTGACTGGGAGGCATCTCCAGTTGGGATGGTGCATTTTGGAGCATATGATGGACATGTGGTATAAGGCAATAAAATATAAAATAAAATAAAAATAAAATAAAATAAAATAAAATAAAATAAAATAAAATAAAATAAAATAAAATAAAATAAAATAAAATAAAATAAAATAAAATAAAATAAAATAAAATAAAATAAAATAAAATAAAATAAAATAAAATATCTGGTGAAGGAGAAGGGACTTTGACTTTCTTTTGGGCAGGGAAAACCTGGAAGCTATCGGTTTCAGGTTTTTCCAGATATGCCAATATGACATCTCTAATAAAATGGAACTTTGAGGAACTTCTAGCCTCGGAGTCTTCTTTCGTTGGGGGTGTTACTTGGAACCCTGACACTTCTTTGCCTTGTACACATGAACATTTATTTTCTTAAATCAGGTAATATAAGCTGTTCCTTTCATGGCTTCTCTGTTCCCATTTATATTTGAATCTTCAAATGGTTCAGTCACTTTTTTATGTATTCTCTCATCTCATCATATGTATCCATCCAGTCATGTCACCTATCAGAGTATTTTCCTCCAGATCATATTAATTCAGAATGTTGCACACTTTTTCTTTCTCAATTTCATTCCTGTTTCTTCTGTTATCACCATTCACTGGAGTATAACTTGCAATTATCACCAACTTATGAATTCCTATGCTCATGTGCACCCACAGCATTCCTGATAACAATTCATATTCTCCAAAATTCAGTTTGCCTTTTCATTCATAATTAAACCACTACTTCAATTTTCTTGCCTGCTTTCATCATCACTCCAGCAGATTATACCACCTTCATTCATTTCTATTTCACCCTCTTTTTCTAAGTTTCATAAACACCCAATGAATCACTCTCTCCTTTGTTCATTAATTAATGCCTTTTACTTTTCTAACATCTCATGTTACAATCTTTAATATGATATTATCATCACCAGATAGGCTTCTAGATATTGACCTCTACCCCCATCATGGCTTTTGCTAAATGAGGCTTCTATATAATACTTCTGTTCAATTGGGAAGGTAAAGTCTAAATTATTAGCTTTTGATATAGATAATAAATTCAGCCACCCAGAGTTGTTCTTGAGGTAGGCAATGTCCAAACAAAATGAAATGAAAAGAAACCAATCAATAAAATAATCTCAGAAACCCCCATCTTGAATAGAACAACTCAGGAAAAAGCCATTTCCATATATTTTAACTCTTAACTTCTTTCTGGAGAGTTTGATTTTCAGATTCCAAACATAACAGTTTAAGGCACTTAGAAGAAGAGTAGGTACCATAAACAGTATAGCATTTGAAGACATAGCAGCTTAAGTGTCAAATGTAGTTAATACATACACTAGGGTTCATTATATTAACATGTGGAAATTTATAATTCTTTTCTTCCTGAATTATCACTGGAATATTTTCTACCCAGAAACTGAGTTTATTGCAATATAGCCACTGTCATTGTAATTCTTATATAGACTATTATATATTTAAACACATTATTTTTTTAAAATTTGAAAGATTCCATAGATAGAAATCCTAAAAGAAAAATAATTTAGGAGAATTAGAAAATTATGAAAATAAATAAATAAAATCCAAACCTAAATCTAAGAGAAAGAAAAATGGGAAACACCTGATACAATTATCTTGATTGCTTAAACAGCTGCCTTATAAACTGATAAACAAAAAAGGACAAATTTTTGAAAAAGAGCATATAACAAAAGCAGAACATCACAGAATAGCTGAACACTGTAAAGCTATACATAGTTAGAAAAGCTAAGAATGAGCTGAGTTTTGTAGCAAATGCCAAAAATAACTTCAAAATATTGTTTCAGTACACGTGGAGAAAGAGGAACATCAAGGAAGCAGTCAGTTTGCTGGTTGGAGAAGATGACAAAACAGTGACAGGTAATAGAGAGAAGGCTTAAGAACTGCCTAATCCCTATTCTGCATCTGTCTTTTTGTAAAAGGATAAAGTAATCCAACTTGTCAAAAGCCACACATTGGGGGCAGAAAAGAAATGCAGGTCAAAATAGGTAAGGAATTGGTGAGAACACACCTAGCTGCTTTGAATGAATTTAATTCTCCAGGACAGATGGATTACATCCCAGGGTGTTAAAAGAACTGGCAGATATGATTTAAGTTTTGATGGTCACAATGCAAGAAAGATGCTGAGGAACTGGAAAGGGTGCAGAGAATAGGTGAGGGTCTTGGAGGTTAACTCCTTTGAAGAACACTGAAAGAAACTGCTTTAAAAGGGAAAAAAAACTTTGAAGAAACATGATAACAAAAGTCAATTGGCTCATTGACAGATTCAGTACTGGAGGTGAAATAAAGAGACCCAAAGAGTTATAAATCTCTTTATAGACTTATGTGGGTTGTTACTTTGATTGGTTACCACTGATATTAGTTTAATGTTAAAGAGCACATAGGATGCTCTTTATCATGTGTGAGATAAAACTAACCTTATTAATTGGGCTCATTCAGATGAATATTAGAATATTTAATAAGGGGAGGAAGTAATATATTTCTATATACAGGTAGTCCTTGACTTATGACCACAACTTAAGTCCAAAATTTCTGTTGCTAAGGGACACAGTTGTTAAGTAAGTTTTCCTCATTTATGACCTTTCTTGCCACAGTTATTAAGTGAATCATTGCAGTTGTTAAGTTAGAAATATGGTTGTTAAGTGAATCTGGCTTCCCCATTGACTTTGCTGATCAGAAGGTCATAAAAGATGATCACATGACACCAGGACACTGCAACCTTCATAAATATGAATCAATTGCCAAGTGTCTGAATTTTGACCACATGATTATGGGGATGCCACAACAGTTTTAAGTGTGAAAAACAGTCATAAGTCACTTTTTTCAATGCCATTGTAATTTTGAACGGTCACTAAACAAATTGTTGTAAGTCAAGGACTACATAAGATGGGTCTTTTGATTTAAATAAAGGGATGTTGTCTGAAGCTACAATTTTACTGTAGCAAGTAGCCACTATCTAGAAACCTGGAGCTCCCAGCACTAATTGTTAATTATTCGATTAAGCTTATAGTAATGTAATCAACGCTTTTACTTATCTTGCTAGTTCTTTGTTACATTCAATGGCCCTAATTGTTTTGGCTGAGCCAGCAATATTGTACATTTGTGAGTAGGATTTTCACCTTCAGATTATGTCCTACAAAATCAAATTTAGGGGGTTTTTTGTCCAGAATTCACTATTTCTTTGTTTTGGCCCAAGCCACATTTTGTACATACATAAGTATGTAAGATGCCACTCAAATGTAATCATCAACACCTTTTGCAATCCTCTTGCAAAAAAGGATTGGAAGCCTTTAAAGAATCTAAATATATTATTACAGAAGTATGGTTCCAAAATCCGAATGAATGGGTTTTGTATGAAGGAACTGACAAAAAATATTTAAATTTTGAAAATTATATTTTAATCCTGCTTTATTGTTGCGATTTACCAGATAGTTCCCAGTATCTGTCTTTATGTTGTGTTTTCTCTATTACATATTTCATCGTGGTTTGTCAGACTTTTTAGTTTCTCCTCGATCTTGAGCTGAAAAGGGCCCATAGAAAGAATTTTCCCATGATGTCTTCCTTTGGAATTTGACTAAAGCATGGACAAAAACTGAAGATCTGTGAAGAAATGGTTGCATACAATACAAGTTAGAATACTCAAACACACTGGCTCTATGAAAAGAAGGTAGATACTGCACCTTTTAGAATGTCTTCTGATTTGTCATTATAAAGTGGAATAACCACTAACTTAAACTGGCATTCCATAGTTCAAAGTAGGTTTTAACACATTCTCTCTTACCAATTGCTCTCCTACCAGATGATTTATCAGACACTTCCATTTCACAGGGAATTTCTTCCTTCCATAGTTCCCCAAGATATTTTGGAACCATAGATCAAGATAAATATCCAACTAGAAGATAGTTCAACCTGATAGCCCTATTAATTTGTGTTCTTGAAAATCATTAATTTGTTTCACAGAAGGCAGTCGTGCTTGACCTTTTGTTTTCATGTAAATTTTTCCTCCAAGAATTTCATTCAGGTGAGTGATTGTTCTTGTTCTGACCCAGCCTTCACAAGCCCCACTCAACAACTGACTCATGAGGAAAACCCCTTTTTTATTTAGAAAAGTAGGAATACATGACATTCATTGACAAAACTCCAGGTCACAGATCTGTAGGTTATTCACAAACCATAGCAGTCTCTGAGTTCCCTGCAGAGAGTTTCAATTAGCACTTCAATCCCAATACAGAGAGTCCTGACCAACCTGGTTAGTGGCAAGGAAAACTAAACAAGGAATCCGCTGGTGGGAACTCTAATGGAGCATGAATGGATGTCTCTGGCAACTATGCCTCCCACACCCCTCCTCATATCCCAGCCAGGGAGGGGCTTGTTAATGTCTCCTTCTTTTCCTGTATAGCTGGCCTTCAGTCCTGCATTGCTCTCCTCTCTGCACTTCTCTGCGCATACACACATCTGGGACAGGGCCCAGGTTTAGCTTAGGCCCTTGCTCAGCTTAGGCCCTGAAAACAGCTGTCTCTTCACCTGAGCGTGAGTAGAATGGCCCTGCTCTGCATCTGGCTCTGAGACTTCCTATTCCTCAAAGCCTTCTGCCAGCTCCAATGGTAACCCAGGCACCCCCTCCATCTCCTCCGACTCATCTGACTCAACTGCCACTGGAAGTCGATGAACCACAACAGTTCCAAGCTAGATCTCTTCCTATGAAAAAGGATATAATGCAGATACCAAAACAGTGTGTGAGAGGCAAACCACTGATGTACATATTTAGTTATCCTCAAAAAAAAAAAAAAATCTAAACAACTACTATTCTCAGAGAATGTAGTATGTTACATGTGTAGTTTTCTGTTCTACCATTAAATAAAATACAGAACTAAGCAGGTGAATGCACAGATGTTGCAATATTGAATACCAGGCTTTTTTCTCTGCAGAAACATGGCACGCCTGAGGAGATCACAAATGCGTCTTGAATAGCATTTCTTTTTATGCAAAGGGCATGTAACACTCTTTGCTACAAGTTTGACAATGAAGAACTCTCTGCTGAAATATAGTTTGTTTTGATATCCAAGGAGGAGAATCAGCACTTAATGATTGTTTTAAGTTTGATCACAAGGCTGAGAGCAATATATACATAACTCTTTGCTGTAATTGCTATCATTATTACTAACAACAATTATAAATAAGAATGAAATATGTATTTTGTTTTATATACCTACAAAATATCTTAAGGAAATACATACCAATAATCCTTGAATAAGAGTAAGATCATAACCAGGTACTATGGATCATGCATATTGGTTTCACAACTGCTTTTAATTTAATATAGATAATATGCAAACTGCTTTGTGTGTACATTAATATATACATTGTGTAATTGTGTGCATTTATTAGAGACAGATTGATAGATGATAGATAGCTAGATAGATAAGATAGACAGATTAAATAGATTAGATAGATATAGAAATCTAAATTATGTTAAATCAATATTAAATCTGCCTATTTTTCAGTGCAAAATGGTTACATCCAATTTAATCTATTTATGACTCAAACACATTCCTTGCTTGATGGTGATTCTACTAAACTATTATAAAGAAGCTCAGATTTTCTAACTCATTGTTCTATGTGCGGGTATAGCTTTGTCTTTTATTATTTTTTACCAGCATTTAATAAAATTCTGACTTTTGGCTTTCAATTCCATTCTGTTCTAGAAAGAATCACAAAATGGCACTCTTGAGAGGTCAGGAGTACAAGAAACAACAGTAGCATTCTTAAAGAAAGCAGAAGCAACACAAGCTGAACAATTTTAAGTTGCTGCTTCTGTGAATAATTACAATTTATATTATGCACTTCCTCCAGTAATTAGATTGAAGGGAAATACTCCAATTAAACTATCTACAGTATATGGGCAAATCAGTGGTGGATTTCACTTACCTTTGCTACTGGTTCGATCATTCAGAGCATATTTGATGACATCTGGGTGGATGGGTGAAGCCTCCCACTGCTGCTGCTACCAGTTCGCCCGAACTAGGGCGAACCAGTAGCAACCCATCACCAGGGCAAATGACTATTTAACTGTGAAAGCATGTGGTCACTCTACGATATTAGTAGAAAACAATCAAGTGACATCATGAAGCAGCTTCAACAACAGATCTAGCTCAATCAAGTAGCCAAGAATCTTTATTGCCATTTTCTGATGGATAAGTAGTCCAAGACCAAACTTTTTTTGTTTGTTTTTGGAGTAGAACTCAGTGGAATAATATACAATCTAAGTGAAATATGTATTTATTTATACGTTTCAACCCATAAGTAAGTAAATGACGATGAGTAATGCAAATACCATTGCATTACCAAAGAATAAATTTATTGCTATGCAACAAATCTTCAAAGGATGTGAAAATAGGATTAGAAGGACATTGTAGTTTAAGATAGAGTGGTGCAGTGGTGGGTTGCCCCCGGTTCGCACCAGTTCTATAGAACCAATAGTAAAACTGGTGGGAGGCTCCACCCACGAACCCTGATGTTATCAAAATGCTTCTGCACATGCGCAAAAGCTTATGTGCTTGCACAGAAGAGCACGTATGCATGCGAGTAAAGCACACACGCGTGTGCAGCTCCATTGCAAACCAGTAGTAAAGGTAAGTAGAAACTGGTAGTAAAGGTAAGTATTATTAAGATGGCACAACTCCACCCCTGGAGTGGTGCCATCTTAATAATAAGCAATGTGTAAATAAACGAGAAAGGAACTGAAGAGTGCATCTACAAAAATTGTTGTGGCCCCATCCTCTGAGCCTATCCCATTGGAGGAAGGAAGCTCTGAGCAGGAGGAAGAGGAGCCAGCCAGATCTCCCAGCCCCCCCCCCCCTGGCACCGTCTCAGGTGCCAGCTGAAAGAGACCCAAGTAGTGGGGAAACAGGTGTCTCAGATGAGAGTGAGGAAGAGACGTCATTCCTGGACGCACGCCAAAGAAGGCGAGAGAAAAGATTACTGCAGCTGCGGCGTATGAGGAAATAGATCTGAGTCACTGATTGGAGTCATAGGATCAGTGAGTCACTGGACCACACCCAGAAGCCTATCTATATAAGACAGGCCAGTGGGTCAAGAAGTTGTGACGAACAAAGCTAAACAAACATAGCAACCTTGTAGTCTTGGAAGCTAGATGAACGGCAAAGCTACGTAGGTGATTTTCTTGTTTGTGTAACCTAATAAAGTCCTTGGCAGACGGTGTGCATATTGCTGCCAAGGTTGAGATAAGAACTGTGGAGTGTGCCAAGTGATTGTTAACCCTCGGCTGGCTGTGTTTTTGTGGGTCTTTGAAGGAGGAGGACAGATCAAAAAATGTTCCGCCCTCACAAATACTTGAATTGGCTTTTCGGTCCCATATAATATCAGACATAATCCTGTAACAGTTCTTAAAGTATTTCTTGGCAATATGCTTTGGGGTGCTCCATGGCCGCTCCCATATTTCTTATTAATATCTATATATTTCAGTTATTGATTTGAAGGTACTATATCTGACAACATCTAAAATCCACCAAAACTTAAATTGGAAAACTTCTATCCCATATCACACAGGGCATCTCCTCCTAATAAAATATATAATTTGGGATTGTTTTAACTACACATAATCAGTGGTGAAATCCAATTTTTTTTACTATCGATTCTGTGGGCGTGGCTTGGTGGGCGTGGCAGGGGAAGGATACTGCAAAATCTCCATTCCTACCCCACTCCTGGGGGAAGGATATTGCAAAATCCTCATTCCCACCCCACTCTGGGGCCAGCCAGAGGTGATATTTTAACTGTTCTCTGAACTACTCAAAATTTTCTGCTACCGGTTCTCCAAAACCTGTCAGAACCTGCTGGATTTCACCATTGAAATGTATACATTTCACCGAATATTCATTATGTACACCATACATAATGTATTCAGTTTTTTAATCATTTCCACCAACTTCATTTAACAGAAACTAAAATGTCCCTAAATTTAAGATAATCCCATTCCCCTGCCATCTCCCTCCCTCTTTCTGTCTCTACAAAGAGACATAATATAGCAACTAGAAATCAGTTTCACTAATGATTTCACTTTTTTTCTTTCCTTTTAGGCTTTGCTACACTTTCGAATACTTTGCCTTTCCCACATTTGCATCATTCCCCCCCCCCACTTTTCTTATTACTTTTAACTACCATTGTTATTTTCAGGTTTTTTTTAAAAAAAACAAACCTTTATTAAGACTTTAAAAAACAAACATTTAAAATACACAAATTTCTTAGTCAAACAAAAAAAGATAAACAAAAAAAAGGCAAATGTACTTATACTATTACTCAACTTCACATATTAAACTAATTTCTATATCTTTTTTTATATACATATACATATATACATATATACACTATTCCAACTATATCCATCTGACAGTGCTGTTTTTAATTGCATCAATTTCTTCTAGATTCCATCTTACTCACTTTTCCTCTTCCTCTGTTTTGTCCATTGATACCATTTATTCCATATAATATAATACTCTGAGTCCTCCTTATCTTTTAGTTGTAAAGTTAATTTGTCCATTTCTGCGCATGCAAATATTTTCTGTATTACTTCCTGTTCTGTTGGCAAGCGATCACATTTCCACAATTGCGCTAATGATAGCCTAGCCGCCGTGATTATATGTAAAATTAAATACTTAATATCTTTTCTAATATTTCCTTTGATCATGCCTAATAGGAAAACCTCAGGTTCTAATTCAATTTCGCATTTTGTATTTATGTTATCCATGTTTTTATTTTGCTCCAAAATTTCTTAACTACTGGGCAGAGCCACCAAACATGATAAAAAGTCCCCTGTGTTTTTTTACATTTCCAACAAGTTGGATTTACATTTGGAAACATTTTGGCTAGTCTTACAGGAGCCAGATACCACCGATACCACATTTAATAATGATTTTCTTTGTAGGCTACCGATTTTGTCATCTTATAATTGCTTTCCCATGCCCTTTCCCATTCCTCTAATTGTATATTATGCCCTATATTCCTCGCCCATGCTATCATCTGACCTTTGACCAGTTCTTCTGCCAAATCATATTCCAATAAATATTTGTAGATTTTTGAGATCAATTTCGCTTCTTTAGATTCTAGTAATTTATCCAATTGATTTTGTTTTATGTCAATTCCTTCTTCCTCCTGGTCTTTTCTATATCTTATCTTTATTTGTGAATAGGGCCACCAATCAATTATTATTCCTTGATCATAAAGTTCTTCTCTTGATTTCAATTGTCCCTGTACATCTAATATTTCTCTGTATCTTAGAATTTTATGCTTTGTTAATGTATTAGGATAGGTTATTGCTTCTATTGTTGATAGCCAACCAGGGATTGGTTTTTTGAATACAAAGAAATCACTTGAGTTCCATCCAAGGCATTTGGAATGGAGTGTTTCTTAAATGACATTTCATTTATGTATGATCCCCATGCCTAGCTATTCCAAGGCACACATACAGCAGTTACATGAGTAATGCACCCATTCTCTGCCCTGCTTCTCTACCTTCTCTAACACTTTTCTAGCTCTCTGCTTCCATTAATCTTGCAGAGATGCCATGGCACCTCATCGACCTCCCTCCAAGATCCTTGCTTTGATTATTCTTGATGAAGCACAAAATAAAGCACAAGTTGTTGAGATGGGGTCAACATAGGATTTTGATTGGGTAGATGAGAAACTGAATAAAGCTTAAGTGATGGATGCAGCAATTTGTAGTGTTGAGGTTACTATACAAGTCAAGCCATTTAAACACCATACATGTCATTAAAAGTCATTAAGTTTGGATATGAACGACTGAACAGTAGCCCACTCACTGTTATCCACTCCATATAATAACTCCATAAAATAACTATTCCTACTTTCTGGAAGTGCATTATACAAACATGTTGGATGCACACTACAGATCTCCAAATTCTGCTTTGAGTTCTGTGACTGTTTTAATACACGAGCATGTGTCAATTTCAAATACACAGGTCAGAAGAAACATAACTCTCAAAATATCAATATAAATATTTTTATGTATGAAAACTTAATTATTTTTTTTTTGCTTTTGACGCAGCATAGTGCATCTGAAAAAGGATGGCATATAATAAAAGTTTCCACTTAGTAACGGAAAGTTTTCAAAAAGTGTATATCTCCAACACCAATCTGGCCTTTTTTTCTCTTCTGGCAGCCAGCAAGCCATATGCAAAAGTGTGTGTGTGTGTGTGTGTGTGTGTGTGTGTGTGTGCACGCACATATTTTCTTACTTTTTGTAGGATTTATGTGTGTTTTTCTTTTAGCCAGGTTTT
Source organism: Masticophis lateralis (assembly GCA_030761175.1). Classification (NCBI taxonomy): domain Eukaryota; kingdom Metazoa; phylum Chordata; class Lepidosauria; order Squamata; family Colubridae; genus Masticophis; species Masticophis lateralis. Next base: position 104,958,932 of record JAUDYJ010000002.1, read on the forward strand.
TCCTACGTAACCAAGATTTTTCTGCAGCCCTAGTTGAGTCAGATCACATCCATTACATTCTGGGCTTTTTTTTCTTCTGGCAGCCAGCAGGCCCCATGCTGCCCATTGGGAGACTTAAATAGATTTATTTCTGGCTCATTAGTCTTCATCAGTAAGCCAGACCCATGTCTTACGTATCCTCCCTGTAAAGGTACAATATGTATTTTCTTACTTTTCGTAGGATTTATGTGTGTTTTTCTTTTAGCCAGGTGTTTCCTACATAACCAAGATTTTTCTGCAGCCCTAGTTGAGTGAGTCACTCAACTAGGGCTGCCGAAAAATCTTGGTTACATAGGAAAAACCTGGCTAAAAGAAAAACACACATAAATCCTACAAAAAGTAAGAAAATACATACATACATACATACATACATACATACATACATACATGTACACCTACATGTGTGTGTAAGAGAAAATTCCTATCTTTTGTTTAGACTTTTATCTACCTCTTTTATTTTTGTAAACAACTCAAGGCAGTGAACATACCTATTACACCTTCCTCTTCCTATTTTCTCTACAACAACCCTGCAAGGTGAGTTGAACTGAGAGAAAACTGGGCCCAAAGTCACCCAGCAGTTTTTCGTGCCTTACGTAGGACTGGAACTCATCCAAACATCTAGGCAAACAAAAGAAAGTGAACAGTCATTTCAGAATCAGAATTAGAATCGAGCTGGAAGGGACCTTGGAGATCTTCTAGACCAGCCCCCTGCTCAAGCAGGAGACCATTTCAGACAAGTGACTGTCCAGTCTGGTACAATGAGTAGGCTCCAAAGTTGCGAAAAAGCTTCGGATAAATGAAGAAACCTGGAAAACGTTTCTCAACCTCATCCTAAGGTACAAATGGGAAGAGGTAAGCTTAAAATTAGATAATTACATATAAAACACCTCTCACCTAAGCCGAAATGGGGATCTCCTTTGTTAAAACCAGAAACAAGAGCAATCCATATTGACTGCTGGGTATGCTTTATTTGCCACGAAACAGCAGCAAATCCCTAGGCTTCCCCCTCCCCCAGGGGGGAAGTAGGAATTTGTAAGGGCTGATCTAGTATTTACAATATATCTGTTAAAATAATTTTATTGTATTGATTGCCTGAGACCCATTTCATTTCATTCCCTTCCCAAAGGACTGAAACCCCAGACTTAAATAAATGAAAAGTGTAGTTCATCATCCTTAAATCTGCTTTTACAGGAGCTTTCTCCTGTCCTGAGCTAACTCCCCTTTCCCTCTCTAGTGTCTCTCTAAGAGGCTGTAATTGCAGAAAAGCCGAAAAAAATACCATCAGCAATCAGGTTTGCTATAAGTTTTGTGATGTGTGTCTGAAAGATTTATGTCCTGATTAAAAGAGCCTTGATTGAATTTTCGGATAGAAAATGGTTTTGTTCATAAACACATGTGCCTTTTTATCCTTTGATCCCTTCTTGGCTTTCAGACTATTTGAAGATATAAAAGTTGGAGGGAAAGGGGGTGATCAGGAAAATAAAAAGTGGGGGTAGGGTTATAAACAGTTAGAGGTATTAGAGACACTCAGCAGATATTACGATTAAAGTGATGGCTACCAAGGTACTTATGAAAATCTAGAACAGATTCAATACCAAGCTGACTTGGATTTTTTTTTCTACCTACATTTCAATGAAGTTTTTGTTTTCTTTAAATCATCAGACATTTGTGGGGAAAATGTGAAGTGCAAAAATGAATCTTACTTGGGTATTTACTGATCAGAATTTGTTTGCCAATGGTGGTCAAATCTGCCACACAATGAAAAACATTGGACTATCTCTTAGTCTATAATCAGATATTTGCAAATTTCTTATGGAAGAAAAGCAGTAATTTTTAACAAATACATTTTTTTTGGTAAATACTTTCATAATAGGGTTAGTAGTTATCAGCATCACTGGGCAGAAATGACAACATTTGCATTAAAACATTATAATGCAGATTTGATCCCTTTCAAACTTGTGTCATCACAAGAAATGTAAGTTTGTTAAGGAAAAGCTTGTTTCATGACATTGTACTGCGAGCTTCATTATTTTGGTGAGATCCTCAGTTGGAATGGCCATTTTAGCAATATAAGCATCAACTATAGCTTTAAAAAAAAAAAAACTTCTAACCACAGCATTGAAAAGTTCACACATGCTGGTCCTGTTCATATAGCATACTTAATCCAATCAATCATTAATCCTGTCAAATGTTGCTTCCGCTTCTGACCAGCCATTATTATATTAACTAAGCTGTAAAGATTTTTTTTCTTTCTTATTAAATTTGTATCAAAATCATGAAATTGTGTTTCGCTTACTTTGATCATGTCATGCAGGGAAATTCACTGGAGAAAGCAATGTTTTGAAGACTTAGCAGTAAAACAAAACCAGGCCATCAAAGAACATGGTGGCTGGACACCGTCAAAGCTGACACCAGCCTGAGCGTAGAACAACTGAAACAAGTAATACAAGACTGAAAATTATGGAGTGTCCAGGCCCATAGAATCATCAAGAGTTGGACACAACTGAATGGATAACATCATCATCATCAAATTTGTATGCTACCCAACTCCCAACAACTCTTCAGACTGGAAATAGTATTGCCATTCATGTTTTTCAGATATGTTATAAACTCTTGTACCAAAGGAGCACTGATATGCTTTGATATGACCTTCATCCCCTTTCCTATCAGGCCCACTCTCTGGTTGCTAATTCCAGAAAGTTGTTACCAAACTTTCCAGTAACTCCATTCTCTCCTACAGTGTTGGTTTCATCAATCTATCCCCATATTCCTTCACTGCTGCTCCAATGTGACTATAGAAGGCAAAAGGTAAGGGCAAGCAGGAGGTGAGAAGATGCTTTTCATGCTCATATTTTGATACCCCCCCACCACACAGCTCACAAATGCTTATAGTATTAGAAGAAAATCTGCTCTCATAATTGGAAAGTAAAGGAAAAAGCAAAGACACAGCTGTCCCTACATACAACCAACACAAAGAAAAGGAAGGAAGGAAAGAAGGAAGGAAGGAAGGAAGGAAGGAAGGAAGGAAGGAAGGAAGGAAGGAAGGAAGGAAGAAAGGAAGAAAAATAACTGAGTATATTCTTATTTGGGACATTCAGACAAGACTGACATAGTCCTGAAAACAAAGCAGCATCTCATGGGGAAGAAAACTGTTTTCTCTGAAATAGCTTCCTTTTGGACTTTTGGGTGTCAAGAAGATCCAGCTACAAAGGCTACTGTGGAGGCAACATGAGGAAAACTATGATGCCAGTTTTTCCCATTTAGGGTCAGAATGTAATCTTGGAAAAATCTGACACATACTATTGTCTTCTTTCCATTCAATAGCTGTTTCTTTTATACTTTTTTCAGTAGAGTAAGTGAGATAATAATACACGCCAGTTCCTAGGCTATATTTCAGGACTGAGATAATACAAATAATGTATATCAGTAAATTAAGTATCGTAACGCTTTCAGGAGAACAAAGTAGGAATCCAGATAGGAATGTATAATTCAGGAATATAAACTTCTCTTAGAATTATATTTAGCCATTTAATAAGTTAAGCATCTTCTATTCTGTTGATGGTATTTTCTCCTCTTTCCTTATGGGATCTATTTTTGAAGCACTGTTTTTACTTACCTGTCAATGATCTATTGTGTTCAGCGGTTAAGATATAGGAAAACAAATACAAGTGTTTGTTTCTCTGCATGCAGATTTTTCCTCCATACAAGGACTGATCTGTGAGTCTTTGGTGCTCTCTGAGCTTGGTTGTTTACTTTTAAACATTTCATTACCCAACTAGATAACAGTACACTTCATTCAGGTAATTAACATCGACAAGCAAACAACCAAGCTCAGAGAGCACAAAGGACTCCACAGTTCAACCCTGAACTACATACAGTATATTTTCTTCAAGGACCGGATCTGATGATGAAGTTTCCTGGACATAAAGCAGCACAAAACATAGTTACTAGAGAGGGAAGTCTCTATAGCTAGGCATCTGTGAATTTGACCTTCCTTTTCTAAGGGAGTCTAGGTTTGTATTAGAAATAAATCTCAGTCATTTCAGTGCTCAAATGTGCATGCTGAAATCAAATTTAGTTCCGGATTCCAAATATATAGAAGTTTTTGAGTCAATATTGTATAATTCTGTCTCAATTCATAGCATAACAGATTCAAAAGTAATTTTAGTAAAGGAAGACATATTTGATGGTGAGAAATGGGGCCTTATATTATTCACAGAGAGTAGAATACCCAACTCCTTGTGAATCAATAATGAATATTTCATTGCACTACTATCCTTCAACTTGATTTGTATGTTAAAGTGACAAGAGAAATAAATGCATTCATGCAGGCTATTTCTTTACAGCACTTCTTGTCACATTTCATTTTGTTCCTCATTGTCTTAAGTAGTATTTTTAAGCTATTGCTAAATATATACTCTTCAGATTTGTTCCTATTCTACACAATAGGACTGTATATATAGTATTGGAGCCACTTCTAAATTATGTATATTAACAAGGAACTGAACATAACAAATAGTAATAGTCATGCCCTCAAGAATACTTTTAAGAATGGATGAAAGAATGGATTGAAACACAAGGTTATTGACATTGGAGGGTCATGATCTGCAACTGGGTTGGCATGCTTTTTTATGGTATGGGAAGAAAAAGGTACATAGTTATTTTCAAAGACATTATGTAAGAAATGCTTTATTATCAGTATGGGAGAAAAACATTATTTGAAAATACCAATAAGGCTTTCAACCATGGAAGCATTAGTACATCCAAACATTATTAACATGGGAAATATTAAAGATATTTTATCAGAAAAAGGGGAATTAAAAACAAAACAAGAATTAGAAGAACAAGGGATTGATATGGAGCGGTACACACAATTGCAATTACAATCGAGATATGAAAAAGTTGCAAAGTTATACAGTGTTTATTTGGAGATGACAGAATATCGATGAGATACTCACAGGAACAGATGAGGATTAAAAAATTGTATACTTACTTACTTTCTACTAAATTAAAAGAAGAACAAGTAAAAGAAACAATGATAGCAGGGGTAAAAAACTTGGGATACACAATAGAATTATATAAATGGCAGCAACTATGGGAAAGAAACTATAAGTTAACAATGGCAACAGCAAACAAAGAGAATTTGTATAAAATGTTTTATAGATGGCATATGTCACCAGAAAGATTGGCAAAAATGTTTAAAGATAAATCAACTAAGTGTTGGAAATGTCGCCAGACACCGGGATCATATTACCATATGTGGTGGACATGTGCAGAAGTGAGAAATTATTGGGCAAAAATTCGGATTTGGTTAGAGAAAATGACTCAGCAAAATATTGATTTAAAACTGGAGCTGTTTCTGTTGGGTATTTTACCTGAGAAAATTAGTAAAGAAAATGTATATTTCATTATTTATGTAATAACTGCAGCAAGAATTGTGTTTGCACAAAATTGGAAAGTGGAAAAAATCCCTACAGAGGGAGAGGTAATTAAGAAAAATTAGAATGTGCAGAAATGAATAGATTAACATTAACAATTAAAGGGAAGGAAGAATTGGAATATTACAACATATGGGGGCAATTTTATTATTGGATAGAAAATGAATATGGACAAAAAGCGATGCAAAATTAAATAAATCTGGAAGAAAAATGTTTTAACAGGAGATATATTAAATTGAAATGTAAAAGCAAAGAAATATAAACATTATGATGACATAAAATTTGTACCCAGATGACACACTGAATGATAAATGATGTAATGTTTGTTTTAAAAAAATAAAAACTATATATATATATATATATATATATATATATATATATATATATATATATATATATATATATATATGAATAGTATTTAAGGACCAAGTTATGAAATTAAAAATTTAAAGTTAACGTAGATTTTCAAAATCATTTTCTAACACATGCCATATTGAGAATATGGACAAGAAAGAAATCCAGGTTGTGTTTGAAAATATCTGTTACCACAATAAGCATATTACAGAAGAGAAATGATAACTAAACATAATGGCTAACCTATTGTGATATATTAATTTTTTCCCTATGGAGATTTCAAAATAAAATCAAAAAAGAATTTGACATCAGAAGGCAGTATTTTAAAGATTAATATATAACTGAAACCAGAAATGTTCCTTTTGTGACTGTCAAACTTCCAAAAAGATCATGGAACTTTGTTCTTATATATGATAATAGCAATGAGACTTTGATATGCATAGTGATGGAAAGATTTGACATTAACTACAATGGAAGAATGACATTTATGGAAGTGACTGAGATGGTGAATTTAACTGCTTTGATTAAAGAAAAGACAATGGTTATTTTTTTTTATTACTGATTGAAAATTTCTTTTGTTCTTTTTATGTGAAACAAAAACATGAAATTATGATATACGGGTTTGATGATTGAAAAATAGTACATAATAGAAAAAATGAAAATTATGTCTTAACCTGAAAATAAGAGGTTAATTTAAATTTATACTGCTATCTGTTGGGAACAAAAATCTGAAATCATTCATTTGCATTTCTTTACTTTTTAATGACACTTTTAGCTTTGCTTTCTCTTTCTTTTTGTTATCTATTTTTTTTTTAATTTACTATTTAAAATATTAGGTATTTTTAGCTTTTCAAGTTTAAAAAATCTAATGATCATTTAAAACAAAAAGGAAACAAGTCACAAAACAGTAATAATTTCATGTGCTGAAAAAACTGAACAATCCTAAGAGAATAGGGAGGTGGGACAAAAATCTAGTTTTAAGAGGAAAAATAGGTGAATTAAGGTTTAGCTTTTTTATATCTGATTTTCTGACAGCACATATCTACGGGTAGAAAAAAAAAACATTTCACCACTTCTATCAGTTTCTTGCAAAAATCAAATCCAGAAGCACACACAGATAAATTGATTCAGCAGGATTCATTAACTTCTTTGTACACATAATAACAGATGAAGTATATACAATACCAATAGTTGATTCTTCTTCAACATAGTTTCAGTTACAACACAATGCAGGAGAGAAAAGTTAGTTTCATTTTCAGCAGAGCAGACAAGTTCACACACACTGGTTTCAGTTTTTGTTCTCTGCACAGAATCAGAAGCTGCAGACTAAGACATGCCATGGCACCAGTCTGTCTCAGCTCCCAATTGGCTGACTTAGTTGCTATGCCTATTCATTGGCTGACCTTGTTACTATGTCTTCCCAGACATGAATATTCCATGTCTTCCCAGACATGAATATTCTGACACTCCTCCCTTCATGACTGGAATAGACATAAAATTGAATAACTCAATATTCTTCAGATACCTGTATTTGGAGACTCAAATTCACAGTCCCCTTCAAATACCTGAGAACCCTTTTACTGTGATACATCGTTTGCAATGAAACAAAGATCATCCACAAATGCTAATAACTGACAATCCCCATCTTGTAATTTTCCAGTGTATATGCAACCATCAGCCATGCAACTCTTGAACCCAAGATCCTTCAATGCAGTATCTAAACAGATATTCCAATTCCTGGCTGACTGCTTCAGCCCATAAATGGCCTTGTTCAATTTATACACCGTTTTAGGCCTTTTACTTTCATAACCTAGTGCTTGAACCATGTAAATTTCTTCCTCTAATTCTGCATTGAGCAATGCAGTAGTTACGTCAAAATGCCAAATTTTATGGCCATGTGCTTCTATCAATGCTAGTGCCAGCCTTATGCTTTCACTCTTTACTGTAGGCGCAAATACCTCATCATAGTGCACATTTTTCATCTGTGAAAAACCTTGTGCCAATAACCTGGCTTTATATTGTACCTCATTGTTGGCTAGTACTTTCTTTTTGTATACCCATTTATATCCTACAGCTTAGCTACCCTGTGGCAAAGTCTTAGATGTGAACACTTTATGTTCAACCATGGATTCATTTCCTTGTCCATGGCTTCTTTCCATTTTACTTGTTCAATTTTAGGTAATGCCAATACTTCCTTATAGTTTCTTGGCTCATACCATACATTATGCACTTTTACTTTACTAGCAGAACACCTATCAGGTGGAATCCCCTTGTTGTATCACTCTTACCTGCGTGGCATTGATTGCTCCTGTGTTTCAACCCTCTCTTGCTTCATATCTTTTTCAACTTCTTCAGTTTGTCTTCCCTGAACGCTGACAACATCATTAAGTGAGTTACCATCATTAAGTGAGTTACCGTCACTAAGTGGATCACTATCACTTAGTGAATTGTTCCAAAAATTTATATCAATTCTGTTCCGATTTTGTTTTGCAAAACTAGCCGACCTGGAAATCACTATTCTTTTGCTCCCATCACTAAAACGATAGTATTTTGAACCTGGCTCATAGCCCATAAACCTAAGCTTTCTAGCCTTTGGTTGTCCCTTTCTTCTAATTGCTTTTGGAATCTGAACTCATGCATTACTTCCAAAAACCCTTAAATGTGCCAGAGATGGTTTTCTCCCATATAGCACTGCATATGGAGTATCATTAATGGAGGAACTCCTCAGCCTATTAATTAAATAATTAGCAGTCAATATGGCTTCACCCTAATATGACTTGGAAATGCAAGCCTGCCAGGAATAACTTCAGGCAGGTATAATGGTCAAAGTGAGGAATTTGGGAATAGATTTGGGAAAGATCTTTGGATCAATTACACATACACTCAGGTTCTGATCTTAATGAGTCACATGGCAATTGATGTGAAATGTTCAGTGCTTGATAATCTGAAATTTTAAGATTTATCCATATTGACAAGTTGCCCATCCCCAGAATGGGAGTCAGCTGTTCCTGGAGCAGATAACATTGTCCTAAATTAATCTTCCTTTCTTTTTCTCTTCTATATTAAGGAAGCATATCTTTCTATGTTATGTCACCTCCTGTCCATTTGAGTGAGAATATTTCAATTTGTAGCAGGTTATCCTTGGTCATCAATTAGACAAGCTTATGTTATATTTTAATAGGTTTTACAGATTCCAGTATCAATACTGCAGAAAAACCATAATGATTATAATGTTTGTACAGTATGCTTGTCCAAAGCCTAGCAGGAATGTTTTGTTGTTGCTGCTGCTGCTGCTGCTATTATACTACTTATCCCTGAGTTTTATTTTATTTTTTTAATAATAAATCTAAAGTTTACAATTTTTATTTCAGGTGACTGGAAATTAATTAATTATTAATAACCTGTATTATTTTTATTTTTAAAAAAGCTAAAGATAAATCAGTGTCAGACCTGCCCCATCCTTTCCCTTAGAAAAGAAAGACCATCAATTCCATATTATTAAAGCAAGGGTTAAATGCTACGAGTTCAGTCAAACTGGTAGCAGTGGTGGTGCGTGGTTCGGAGAACCAGTAGCAGCGGCAGTGAGAGGCTCCTCCCACCTGCCCGGACATTGTTACTTCCTGGTTTTAACCAGGAAGTAACCTATTTTTGACCTTCTACATATGCACAGAGGGTCCAAGCATGCACATCACACACACACACACACACACACACACACACACACACGCAGAGCACACACTTCCAAGATGGTAGAGAAGCTAAGTAGATTTCACCCCTGGGTGAAAGGGTTCTTTTACTAAAGGGTTCTTTTACTAAAGGTATTGGTTGCAGAAAAGGTACTTGCAAGATACAAAAAGGGTTCATCAACAGACCATCCCTTTCCCTGTGACCAGTCCATTTCTAACCAACCAGAGTTTGCCAAGATGTTTTGAGAATATTGAAATGTTTGGGATAATCTGCATATTTCTCAGAGTGCCTGGCCATGGGATGGTGGTACAAACAAGTTCCAGCTGCTCTGGTCCTTATCACCTGTCATTCCCCCCTCCTGATTTCCTATCACAAACACACACACACACACACACACAGACACACACAGAGAGAGAGAGAGAGAGAGAGAGAGAGAGAGAGAGAGAGAGAGACAGAGACAGAGACAGAGACAGAGACAGAGACAGAGACAGAGACCACTTTATTGCCCTTTCATCCTCCCCTTTCTTCCAGCTTTTGATGGCAGGATGCCTGTGAGATGCCAAGCCAAATCAGGCAGAGTTGACATTTTTTAAAAAAATGTTTTCTCCCCAGTTTTGAACTGGCATCATTCTTTAAATTTACCAGGGACCTTAACCACTACAATATTTCTGCAATGCTGATAAAAGGGAGAAACACAAACACAAGAAGGAAAGAGACTAGCAATCACTGTCTGGGAAGAAAAAGTTGTCCAAAAGAATTATGGGAGGTCATGGTAACCTGCAGTCTTTGCAATACCTTGTAAGCTGTTGCCAACATATCTCAGACCAACCCAGATTTTGTAAGATTCAATTAGACTTTGATTAAATTTCTAAAGCCAAATAATCTAATAGTCACTTATCTAAAGCCAAATAATAGTCACTTATTCTAAAGCCAAATAATCTAAAGCCACTTAGACTAAGATTTTTTTTTTAAAACCAAACCAGAATCAACCCATGAGAGAAATAGCTTAAATGGCAAGTGTGGATTTATTGAGAATTGAACAGACTGGATAAAGACTCTAACCTGATCTATAGCACTTCCTTTTATTAATAGAAATCAGAGTCTAGCCTTCTGCATAACTTTGGAAATTCCACGCGTAGACCATTAGAATTGCTATTGTCTCACTGGTTCAAATAACTGTCTTGTTTGGCTCTGAAAAGCTCAGGCACAATGCATTTTACATATATCTTTTTTAGCATCACCGCAGTGCCTTTTCAAATATGTTTCATTGACATGGAAGGTTAGATAGGGCAGCTAGAAATAGAAGAATGATGGTGATAATATGAAGGTACTACCCTTTGGTAAATTTATAGTACCTGATGTGTTTTGAGTTCATGATCTCCATGCATTTCCTTCCCTTACAGAATTAACACCCTTGCCCTTTATGGAAAGTGAACACATAAAACGAATAGTCAATGTGTCAGAACTTTGGCTATATACATTCCTAATCTTGAAGTCACAACCCTAGTGAGAAACCCATATTGATCTAAATATACAAATCTGGTAGAAATTTTAACTGAACTCACTTCCCAATTAGGTTTTTAGGTTATCTTGGGCCTTGATCCCTTTTTCTGTAGGGAATCAATTAAATTTTCCCTTGGAAACTTGGTGATCTAGTATTTAACTATCTGGCACAAATTCAGATGAATGAAAGTTTATAGTTATTCCCCAGAGGAAGCTTTTGCATCTTTGGGTTGAATCTCAGATTTTGGATAATTTAGCAAACTAGGTTTATATGGCTTTTGGGTAAGACATGAAAGTTTTTAAGTATTAGCTTCTCCCACACATAATGATGGAAGCAATCCATCCTGACAGCAGAAGTTCCTTCTCAGTAGGGAGGAAAGCTGGAACAATGGACTGGAGCATAACATTCTGTTCTGTCCATAGGAGAGTTTATATGAGAGGGGAGAGGGATAAGGGAACCAGTAGCTTGCATCAGATGTCACTGCATAATTGTACCATTTGTGGAATGCTTTCCTATGGCCATCTATGGGAATAAATTATCAATAAAACAGCCCACTCATTCTGTGATTTGAGAACAATGAAATAAATGAATTGACGGTATGGCATAACAGCTTTAGCTTTACCCCAGATTATATGTAGCCCTTTACTTACTTAGACCTTTGGGAGTAGGGGAATTGCTAGGACTGTAAAGTGACATTCAGAGGAGACCCCCTTTTGACTGCATGCTTAGAACATCAAAGCAGCTGTCTGTCTCAAAGCCTTTGTGTGACCACTTTGAGGCTGTTTCCCGGTCTTGCTGTGGGCAAAGGATAAAAAGGGATGCTTTGCTTGCTCTATAAAGTGCCTCTCCAAGTGTCTCACACAGTTCTCATGATTAAATTGGAAATATCTAAAAAATCTGTTCCAACTTAAATATATATAAACTTCCTCCCAAAAGATGAAATAAAAGGGCAATGCCAAAGAAATCATCCAAAAATATTTGAGTGGCTTTAAGACTCCTCTGGGGTATATTTAAACATATTGTTCCCCCTATTGTGCACAGCAAAAGTTTCTTTCAGGTATAATAGATTCTAATGGCTCCCCCTTCGACAGCCAGAGAATGTCAAATTAAGCAGTTCCTGTTAGATACTGGTTTTGATTGGATACCTGTTGAGGTAATGGTTCTCAATGGTACCTATCTCAAGACTGACAGGCCTGAACACAAAGCACTCTTTGGTGTGACTGGGAAGAGGTTAAGACACACGTTGAAGCATAGAAAAAAGAAATGAGATTCAGGAAAGCCAGAAAATAGACATGGAAACAATTTGATTTGGGAAGTCGAAAGCTGAACTCTGCATTCTGTACAGAGAAGTTTCTTCCACTGTAGCTGATGTTTCCAACATCAGCCTCATCAATTTTTATTTAAGTTATGAAAAACAAATCTGATCACACACTGGCTTTTTCTTTCTGTGGCAGACTGCATATTTTCACTCTCTGAATATTGCAGCCTCTTGCATCTTCCCTCAGCTCCCTAGTAGACTGCACTGAATGAAGCCTCTGATGAAAAATGCAAAGTCTGTCAATCTGGAGAACAGATCAGCCCAAAGAAAATAATAATAATAAAAGGATAAAAACCAGTGTCCGTGAGTTATTCAGTATGTCAACATATCAATAATACAGACAGTAAGAGTTCAGAAATTAATCAGTTCATAAATTATTCTCAGTTCAGGTTTTGGTTCACAATGTGGACATTACGTTTAATATTACATTATGGCTATATATACACAAAGGTCTGCTTTGATAGCAAATTTACTGAGGGATGAGTTGATTTAGATTCCATCTTTCCTGATGAACAAAATGTTGATTTTGCTTCCTTAATGCTTAATCAAAATATAGAGAGACAAATACAAACATCCTATCTAAATGGTTTGTAAATCTCTGGAGCAAATTTAGAAATAGACAAACCATATGCTTTTAGTAAAATATTTGCAATCTCTACTTAGCACATTGATTAAAATGAAATTGGACCATGTGGCTAAGACATATCCATATGTCTTAGCTTCTTATCCAGCTTTCTTTATTGGTTCATATGCCATAAGCTTTGCAAGCTTCTAGAATCCTTTGCCTCATATTCTTAGAGTACCTTATCTTGAAATTCCTTGAACTGAAATTTGCAGTAAACTTTTAAAGGAAAGAGAAAGACCCCAAGCTGTTTGTCCTTTAATATTATGTTTAATATTTAAACATAAAGTTCTTGTCTTATTAGAACATGTATGTTATCAATATGAATAGTCAATTTTGTTATATGTACATATAATTTTAATAAAGTCATGCAGCAATATGTTATTAATTTTTCACTTACAATTAAAGAATGATAGTTTACCCATTTTATTACTATAGTAGTTATTCAAGAAATATATGCTCATCAGGGGTGGGTTCTACCTACCTTTACTACCGGTTTGCAATAGGGCCAGCGCATGCGTGCTTTTCGCTCACACATGCGCTCTTGTGCATGCCCAGAAGCATTTTGATGACATCGGCATTGGCTGGTGGGTAGTAAAATCAGTTTTACTACCACTGATGCTCATGTTTGATATTAGCAGGCTTGCACATATTATAATAACTTTCAGTAAAAAAGTTATGGGACTAAATCCAATAATTTGTCAGTAGATTTCATGGCAAGCTTAAGGAAGTTGAAGGGACCTGATCTTTCTTTTTGAGTGCATCTTTCTTTTTCTTTTTCTTTCTTCCTTTCTTCCTTTTTCTTATTTTTTGAGTGTGTATTTTAACTTTCTGAATAAATTATTAAAAATGCTAGCAAAACTATCATTCTTGAGCATGAGCATGGGCCTGCAAAATGTCAATCATATTGCATTTCTTTAAAGAGCTATTGGATGGCAAGTTTGTTTAATATTTTAAATCTCCAGTGGAGGAAGAATGGAGCTTCAGCACTAGGTTCTCCAAGCTAAAACTGAAATGCTAGAAGAGGAAGAGATATTCAAAAGAAAGGGCCTTCACTGGCTGACAAGGAAAAAAAGTAAATGCCTAGAGTGTAAGACAAAAAAAAAAAAAAAGAAAAGAAAAGAAAAGAAAAATACACTGTATCCTTCTGGGTTGTCTAAATTTCTAAATTTTAAAGATGAGTGAAGCTTGTAATGGATTCATCAAGTCAAGCTAGTGGTGATGACCAACATTCACTAAATAGTTTCTTCAATATTGCTTAATGTACTGTAATGCATTTTAAGCTGCCCTGAGTCTCCGGAGAAGGGCGCCATATAAATCAAATTAAAAAACAAAACAAAACATGGTGTGCTTAAAATGAGAGGGGGGGGAACTACATAAGATGATATTGTACTATAACAAGCCTTGAACACTATTTCTCCTTAAATATAATATGAAGTATACATTTCAAGTTAAGAGATACACCCACATTCTTAAAAAAAGCCCTTGTCTTATAAGACTAGAAATAGAATTGGAATCCTTGATGTAAAACCATGCAGATTTTTTAAAAAAGGTAAAAGATACATTTGCTTCTAATTACCTATTACTATAAAGAACACAACTTTAATAAAAAAAATAGTCAGAGGGGAAATATGAGTAAGAAACATTTTATGGATTATGAGAATGTAGAAAAGTCAGTCTTTCCAGATGGCTGCAGCGTAAGGAACCAAAACTGAGGATCAGTCCTCTATTCCTTATCAAAGTCACATATCTTTATCTGAAACACAGATGAAGTTGCATCCTGTTTCTGCAACATTATAAAATAATCTGTATAACAATTGGGATTAAACTGCACATTAAATTATTTTCTCTTACAAACATACATTTCTAAGTGTGTATTTCTTTCAAAATACACCTTTCTATTCATTTCATTTTGAATTTAGCACTTACTATGACATTCAAAGAAATGCCAAATCGATATGTAATTGTGTTCCAATCCATATATTTGTTTGAACTATAATACATTTGTCAGTTCTTTAAGTACCCTTATTTGGCTGTCTTGGTAACACGAAGACAAGTCAGTGAGTGAATTGAGGCCAGACACAATTAAATAGTAAGAATCAGAGTAGCAGAAATTATCATCACTACCATCATTACGGCATTACTTTCATTTGTGTTCAGGAAATTGCTCAAGGAAACAAGGTACCTATCTAATGCTAAGTAGCAAAAACACCTTAACAGCAGTGCACAACAGTGTGGCAGGACTGTGACTGTAAGTTTTATCCAACTTACACTGGATAAAAGATGGAGATAATATCCTGCTTGAATTATCCTTGCACAGGAAGAACAACCAACAAAAACTAGATTTTTGTTGCTTAAGTACCTTCTGCTTCATCTCTTTCTATCTCTTTCTATCCACTGATTGATTCTGTGTCATCAAGTTGTTTTCTATCTCTAGAGACCACCTAGATTAGAAAGATTTCCTTCATGAATGTTATCTATATAACTATCATATCCAAAACATGCAGTACCAGAAAAATTAGGATTAAAAGTATTAATTAATTTTGCTTACAAAGCAGCTTGTTAGCTGGTTTGGTTACAAGTTTTCCTCTTGTAAATCACTCTCTCAGTCAGCCTGACCCAGTGTTTGTAAAGCCAAAATCTCCTCATCATCTATGTGAAACACACAATTTTCAGCAAACTGCACCTACTTCTACAAGAAAGCTGATGTCCTTATGCTTTAAAAGAAGGCCGGCAAGGTGCCTAATTGGGTTGCAAAAGCATTTTTGCCCAGTAAAGCATCAGGATGCCCCTCAGAGACCTTCTTGGTGACCTTCTTTGCTCACCATATGTGGGTAGTATTAGGGAATAAAACAAAACAAAATGACCCAAAGCTGACCTTCCTGAGCAGACATTATGCAAACATCCCTCCAGCCTCATCTCATTTGCATCACTGATTATGGGATCCTTGTAACAGAACTATCAGACAGACATCTGCATGGCCAATGACACTGAGTCATTTATTCTTCCTCGACAATTCCTTTTGTCAGTCAAATGATGAAGTGCCAGACTCTTGGCAGCCAATTTACCAAAAATAAGATTCTCACTGAGTCTTCTTTAACAAGATCTATTAAAGGGGAAAGGGGTTAGGCTACTGATTTACTTTCATTTTAGAACCCAATTTATCTTCCAGCTTGTTAGGGCAAAGATTATTCAATTTCTTTCTAATGCCCCTTCTCAGACCTGGTGAGCTGGCTGCCCATTTTTCAGACTACTGAGGTGTGTATAGATGTTTGTTAATCTCCCCTGAATCCTTATTGGGTTGCCTGCATAGCATTACAAGAAGCCTGAGAGCTCTCTCATGGTTAAGGCCCTCTGCTTTCTTGTCATTAACCAGCCAGCCCTAGTCAAACCTTTTCCCGTTCTTTGTTCTCTTTCCACCGGTTCTTTTCTTAGGCATTGCCACATTTATTTCCTACTGTTTTTCTTGGATTAATAATATTTTATCCTAAAGACAGGTACCCCACCACCCCCCAAAAAAATAAACTAAAGAAGAAGGTACTTATTCCGCTCTTCTGCACTTTACTATACTTTACTTCTTTTTCCAATTGCCCCCTCCCTTATTTTTCTGTTTAAGGTTACTGGTTTTCCTGCATAACGTCATGTGCCAGGAATATGAGCTAAGCAGTGCCATCCTTTTTCTCCCTCCTTGATTCAAAACTCCTATTTCCCCAAGAGAATGGGCTTCTCTGAGTTCATTCACTATTCCCAAGTTACCTTGTGCCTACTCCAAGTGCTCCTTTTAATGCGTACTTGTGTGTGTCTCTGTGTTACAGCTTTCTGCCTCACAATTTCTTTGCCATAGCAAGATACATTAATGTTGCATCTCTTGCATTCTTTGCTATAGCAAAGGAATCTTAATGCTACATCATTCATTTTTATTTTTCTGCTTTTCACTATCAACAGATGAACTCTTTGTGTACTCCATTAAAGTGAATTACTGCTTAAAATCTGATACTTCGCTCTCACATGTCTTTGAACTTGCTCTTTATTTGTTCCCATTGAATTGAATGTATTTTGCATAGATTGTTTCTCTGGTTAGCCTACAAATTATTGTTTGAGGTGACTAAATGTAAAGTTATTCCCTTCTTGCTTTAGATAACCATCACATTAAAACTGTAATGTCCCGTCTTGAAGAATTGTCGCTGTGGGACAATTCACATTTAAAGTGTTATTACAGACTCTTTAAAAATCCTGAGAATATATTAATACATTTGCTTATGTTAAAAGAGTTGCTGTTGTGGTCCGCCAGCACCCTGCAGAGCTGGCAGCAGAGTTGGACAGTGAGGAGGTTGGGGAGGAACATGGGCTGGTCCTGGAGTCTGGGGAAGGCTCGGAGGGGGACTCTGCATTGGAGGCAGAGAAAGGGCCATCTGGGAGGTACGTGCTGCCTCCAGAACCTCCAGAGTTGGACCTCAGCGAGACAGAGGAACAGGGGGAGCTGGTTCCAAGTGCATGCATAAGGCAAGAACATTTAAAACAAAAGGGATAACTCAGGAGTAGGGCTTGGAGATGATTGGCTCCTCCCATAAGACTTAAAAGAGGAGCAAAGGCATGTGGGCCTTTGCAGGAGGCAACATCGTTAATTCTGTGCAGTTTAAAGTCTAAAGCTCTATTTCTGGACTCCATGTGGCCTTGCCAATTAGGTCTTTGGCAGTGTGTCAAGGGAGATAAAGGTGGGTTATTATCAGCCTTATTCCAAAGGACTCTTTACAACTATTTGGGACTCATCTGTGAATGAACAGAATTCATTCATTTTAAAATAAAACAGGTTTTGGGACAGGTTTTTATTCATTTTAAAATAAAACAGGTTTTAGGACTACTCATGTGTTTTACTGACTTAGGAAGCCTAGGTCAGAACAGTTGCTGAGATCTCATAAGAATATATAGTTGCCACAATGTCATGTCAGCAGTCATAATCAATGAATATCTTAAAGGTAGGATTTAAATCAGATGGTACAGAAATCAGAAATCTAGGAGTCACTTATAGGAGTCTCACACTCAGCAATCATTTACAGAAGAATAAGTTCAGTGTAGTAGCTAAGGCCCCAGGCTAGAAACAGGAAAACCATGAGTTATAGTCCTACCTTAGGCAAAAGGCCAGCTGGATAATTTTGGACACGTCACACTCTCTCTTGCAATCCTAAGAAGAAGGTATTGACACACCTCTTTTGAAAAAACTTGCCTGGAAGGACTAGCCCAGGCAGTTGTCAGAAGTCAAGAAAACTGACTCAAAAATACACCCACAGAGAAGTCATTTATGGGGATGTGCAAAGCATTATGTGCACAAGCTGTTCCTTGTGTGCATTGACAGCTTCAAGCAGTATGTGTCTGGGCCAAAAAATGCAGATATGCCTAGGGTTAGAGAATCAGCACAAAAGCCAAGGGCACTAATGATACAGGAAGAAAAGCGGAGTTAAATAAAGGTTATGAGAAGGTACAGGTGATCAGATGTAAATGCTACTATCCTTAATTTGAAGCATGGTGTCGCCAACCTTTCCCTACCCCTGAGACCGAGGTACTAGTGGGTGGGAAGCAAGTTGAATAGACTTATTTGAGTTGAAGTGCAGCAGCAACTAAAGGAACTTAGTGAAAAAACACAGGATCATATGAAAGAGAGGGGATAAGTGCACCAACCTTTTTCCTACAGCTTTGCACTTTCTATTATCTTTAGGTGGCAAAGTTGGAGCTTACAGGTAGTGATATTCACAAAGCTCAGAGTTGAGGAAGTAAATAAAGCCCAAAGTAATATTAGCCTTGTATCTCTCAAAAGAATGCCAATAAGCGGAGCACATAATGAAATAATAAATCTCATTAATTAGCTGGTCATATCAACATATTAGAGCCCATCACATCACTCCACGCATATCTCACCATATAAGGTTGATGATTGCAAATATATTTTTTTATCTGTAAGAATCCCAACAGTAGCAGAAGAGCAGCAAATCTCTGAAATGCTCCAGAAACATCTTCAAAACATGCACTCATCCTGATTTATATTCAATTTCAATAGAGTGATTCCACTGAGGTTTCATTGAGTTTCACAATCCAGTTAATACCTTATACACCCCAACAAACTACCCTAGGTGTTGACAAAATAGTTAAGCATGATCTTAAAGATTATTTCAATATTGTACTCAAAAACTGTTCTTTAATGGTTTGTAATCATACTGGAATGAGGCATTGTGGGGTGCCACATATGTACCCCTGGGCCCTATGGTATATTTTTCAACATTTTATTAGATTTAACTAAAGAGTTGCAGATGGCACAAAATTGTACAGCAGCTATGGCAGGAATAAAATTCAAAATTATATTGGTATATTAATGAAATATGCTGAAAGTAACAGTATAAAATTTAACCAAGATGAATTCAAAGTTGTTCAGTAAAGAAATGACATATACAGATATTCAATAGAGAACAGCTGGTTTGGTAGCATACATGTACCAGAAAAAGAGAACAGAACCAAGAGAAGAGAACCAAGAACCAAGAGAAGCAAGAAAACCAAGAATATACAAAAATGCTCAGAGAGTACCAAGGACTCTACCATAATACCCATGACAAACACCTTAGAATAGTAAATGATCATAAACTGTGTATGAATCAACATTGATGTTTGACTGTAAAAAAAGGAAAATACTACTTTAGGTTACATCAGCAGCTATAGTTTACAAATCACAGAAAATAATAATTTCATTTTATCAAGTACTGAATATATTCTGTCTCATGTGTTATGTCTGTTCTAGACACATATTTTAAAATGGGTTCTGACGAATTGCAGCAGGTTTAGGGCAATGAGGATCAAATAGATAATGGATCAATTCAGGGGGAAAAATCTAATATCAAATCACAGAAAATAATAATTTCATTTTATCAAGTACTGAGTATATTCTATCTCATGTGTTATGTCTGTTCTAGACACATATTTTAAAATGGGCTCTGACGAATTGCAGTAGGTTTAGGGCAATGAGGATCAAATAGATAATGGATCAATTCAGGGGGAAAAATCTAATAATCAAAACAATAAAACTAATTATCTATGGAGATTGTGTTTTACTTTTTGATATATATACATATAGATATAGACTGATATCGACTTTTTAGGATGTTTTAATTTGGACCAGTATCCTAAATTTGATAGAGACTTTCCCAATGACTTTGAGTGACTTGTCTAGCATTTACGGTACAGAATGATCTCCACCATACAGAGGTTTACCTAGGGAATTGAATTGAGGGAGACTTAAATCAGTACAGAAAAGGTGCAGTACAAGTCAGAATTTCTGAACTGGGTGTTTGCTTTCATTCGCTGCTCTAATTATTCAGTTAGCACCTGCATAATGAATCAGCAGAACAACTTCTTGTACATACCTGTTAACATTATATTGAAGGCAACCCTTTGATTTGTGAGTGACTCTGTTCTTGGATAATTATTCTTTTAGCCTGAGTCCATCATCTCTAAGAAGAATCATTAAGATTCATTATTCTACCTGATTAATGATTCTATGAGATTTTCTACCTGATTATCAAAGCCTGCTGATGTCACAATTGCAGCATTTGGTACTCATCCCTTTGCTGCAATATGAAACCAAATTATCAGAGGAGTCTGTGTGGCCATTTGGCCTTGTGCTTCAGCTGCCAATTCAATGTTTTTAATCTCTGCTATTGATTTGTAACTTGCAAGCATTCTCTTTTATTTTCTTTTTTATGCCATTTAGATGCTGGAAAGATCGCTTAAACTGCCAGGATGCACGGCAGTTCTTACTAAGCAAAATAAGTATGTGCTTAGGGCATTCAAGAATGGAAGAGGACACAGAGTTTCTTCTACCCCCATGCCCCAATTATAACTCTTAACTCTTTCACTCCATGTTCACCTTTAGTATTCAATAAATTTTTGTATTTTGATTTTGCCTTATTATTATATTAAATAAGGCATTGAAAACAGTGGTGGGTTTCATTTTTTTACTACCAGTTCTGTGGGTGTGGCTTGGTGTGGCTTGGTGAGTGTGGCATGGCTTGGTGGGTATGGCTTGGTGGGCATGGCAGGGGAAGAATACTGTAAAATCTCCATTCCCACCCCACTCCAGGGGAAGGATACTGTAAAATCTCCATTCCCACCCCAGTCCAGGGGAAGGTTACTGCAAAATCCCCATTTCCTCCCGATCAGCTGGGACTTGGGAGGCAGAGAATAGATGAGGGCAGGGCCAGTCAGAATTTTTACTACCGATTCTCCAAACTGCTCAAAATTTCCACTACCGGTTCTCCAGAACTGGTCAGAACCTGCTGAAACCCATCTCTGATTAAAAAGCATTTAACCTTTGTGTTTTAATTGCCTTAGTTATAAGTAAATAATCTGGTCATATTTCTTACTGCCATTTACTGTTAAATAAATATTTTGGTTTTTTTAAAAAAAGATTATATTTAGTATAATTATAAGGGCCACCCTGTCAGATGACCTGCAAGAATTTCTAATCTTTTATTTCAGCACTGCATTGCCAAATGTCAGGTATTTATTATCAGGTGCCAGACAATAGGTTCTTTGAGGATTTGGAGGCAATAAACACGCTGGTAGCTAAGGAGAATTTAAGTTTTTATTATTAGCTTTAGCAAACAGATTTAAACAGAAGCACAAAAGAAAAACATGCAAGATGATAACCAATCCTCCATTCAGCTCTTGGGAGCCCCAGTGGTATTCTCCCAGCTCAGGGATTCCAAACTGGACAAGTTACACAGCACTCAGTGTTAAGTCTGGGTCAGAGCTCCCAGCTCAAAGGGCAATACCAGGGTTTTATCAAAACCTGTACCAAAAACCTCATGACCCTGTTTCTATGGTAACAAGATTGAGGACCTAACCTTGACTGGATAGTGCACCTGTTTATCATGCAAACTGACTGAACCCTGGGATGGGAACCAGAGCCTGAGAACTGTACAGATAAGCTGTGGTGCCAACCTAAATAATCTTAAGGTTTTTCTGCAGCTGTGTGAAGATTCTCCTCTTTATTTATGAAGCCAGAGTGAAATGCAAGCAAGCTAAAGTTCAGAATGAACTTTAAACTTCTAGAATCTTCTTAGCAGGAAGGGAAAAAAATAAAAAGTTGTCACTACACTCCTCAAAGTACAACCGTCTTCTGCAATGCCACTACAAGTACGTATTTAAATTTAATAAATAAATAAATAAATAAATAAATAAATAAAAATATTTGAGCCTTTAAAATGTTGTCAGGAAGAACCAAGGGGCAAAACTGTTAGGCTGTGCTTAGAGCATCTGAAACCCTGATCTCAAGATGAGCGTAGAGGGTAGAGCCGAGGACTTTGTATAGTATCTGTATGACAAAATCACTCAGATTCGGGAACACCTGGACTCGGACTGGGTAGATTCAGGGGGTGGATGGAGGCAGGTCTTGAGAATATTATCTGGGAAGAGTTTGATTCTGTGGCTCCTGAAGACGTGGACAGGATACTGGGCAGACTGAGCGTGGCCACATGTTTATTTGACCGGTGTCCATCGTGGCTGGTGCTGGCCTCTCGGGAGGTTACACGAGGCTTGCTCCAGGGGATTATAAATGCTTCTTCAAGTGAGGGTGTCTTCTCCACCGCCTTGAAAGAGATGGTGGTGAGGCCTCTCCTCAAGAAGCCTTCCCTGGACCCAGCAGTGTTGGCTAATTATTGTCCAGTCTCCAACCTTCGCTTCGTTGCGAAGGTTGTTGAGAGTGTGGTAGCACAATAGCTCCCTCAGTACCTGGATGAATCGGGTATCTGGATCCATTCCAGTCGGGTTTCAGGCCTGGGTATACAGCACAGAAACAGCATTGGTCGCATTGATTGATGATCTCTGGAGGGCTTGGGACAGGGGTTGCTCCTCTGTCCTGGTCTTATTAGACCTGTCAGCGGCTTTTGATACCATTGACCATGGTATCATGCTGCACCATGTTGCAGTGGTTCTCCTCCTTTCTCTCCAACCATTTGCAGTCTGTGTTGACAGAGGTCAACGCCGAGGCCCCTTGTATGTGGGGTGCCACAGAGGTCGGTTCTCTCGCCCCTTCTGTTCAACATTTATGTGAAGCCACTGGGTGAGATCATCCATGGTTTCAGGGTGAAGAATCATCAATACACTGATGATACTCAGCTGTACATCTTCACCCTGGATCACCCCAATGATGTCCTTGAAGTGACGTCCTGGTGCCTGGAGTCTGTATGGATCTGGATGGGAAGAAACAGACTCAGGCTCAACCCATCCAAGGCTGTGGTTTCCGATGTCCCGATATAGTCAGTTGGTGCCATCACTGACTATTGGTGGCGAGTCACTGGCCCCCACAGAGAGGGTTCACAACTTGGGTGTCCTCCTGGACTCACAGCTGTCTTTAGAAGAGCACTTGACGGCTGTGGCCGAGAGGACTTTTTATCAGGTTCGCCTGATTTGCCAGTTACATCCCTTTCTAGATCGGGACTCGTTAAGTACGGTCACTCATGCTTTCATCACTTCCTGCTTGGACTACTGCAATGCTCTCTACATGGGGCTCCCCTTGAGGAGCACCTGGAGGCTCCAGCTGGTCCAGAATATGGTTGCGTGGGTGGTTATGGGAGTGACGTGGTGCTCCCATGTGACTCTCCTCCTGCGCAAGCTGCACTGGCTCCTGGTAGTCTTCTGGGTGCACTTCAGGGTTTTGGTCACTACCTTTAGAGTGCTCCATGGCATAGGACTGGGGTATCTATGAGACCACCTGCTGCCACCAGTAGCCTCTCACTGACCAGTAAGCTCCCATAGAGAGGGGCTTCTCAGGATGCTGTCGGTCAAACAGTGTTGAGTGGCAGCCTCCAGGGGGAGAGTCTTCTCTGTGGGGGCACCTACCATCTGGTATGAGCTCCCCCTGGAGATACGGAGGATCCCAGATCTGCGCACTTTCTGCCGTGCTCTCAAAACATTTTTATTCCAGCAGGCTGGTCTGGCCTAACCTTCCCTTTTAAATTGCTTTTAAATTTGTCTTATAAATTGGCTGTTTTAAATTTGTTTTTGGGCCAACTTTGTATAAAAATATACAAAAGTATGAAGGCTATTGCTTAATACATTGTAAGCCGCCGTTACAAAAAGTAATGTGTACTCCTGAGTCTCTGGAGAAGGGCGGCATATAAATCAAATTTTTTAAAAAAACATTTAATGTATTTTAACGGTTTTTTTTTTTTAACATTTGTATTATGTGTATTTTATCTTTTGGCTTTTCACCACCATGAGTCCTTCGGGAGTAGGACGGTATATAAATTTAATAAATAATAATAATAAATAATAAATAACAGAGCTACAAATATTCTTGTTTACATTTATTTTTATTTATCATGAGATACAATTTTTGACCAGAAGACAACTTGTTTGGATAATAAATCCCATTGTTAGAATTCCAAGGTCTCCCAGGCCTTTCAAATATTGTAAATTGATTTAAATGCTGCTCAAAATTACTGTTTTGTTATTACTATTCTTTAAAAGAATAGCAAAGAATAGCTTGTTTCATGGGAAAATCAATATTATTCTTTCTATATGCAATATAGAAATTCTTGAACAACAACAACAAAAAGAAATTGTGTACCTATTACCACCTGATTCAATTTAAGGTAGATTCATCCTAATAGATAAATATGATTATTCTGTTAATATTATGTTAAATACTAAAAATGTGAATTCCTGTCAATGCAACCTGAATGACTTCCAATGAAGCTTCTTCTCTAAATACCCATGATCCCTGGATTTGCTTTGCTAGTTGGCAGATACAATTGGAAATCATAATAAGGCACAGCTTTAAGGGATCCTTCACTTTGATGATATTTCAAACAGGTGTTCATTGAAGTGATTCCCCAGAATGAAGTACTTGCAGTGGCTTTGTTCTTGTGGGCCAGTTGGGGTTGAACAAAGTGACTGACTTTGGTTGGTTGGAATATATTCACTGCAGTACTGAAATGCAAAATTTTTTGCTACCTGTTCTGTGGGCGTGGTTTGGTGGGCGTGGGTTGGTGGGGGTCATGTGACTGATTAGGCGTGGCCAACTTTTTTAAAAAAACTTTTTTAACCATTTTATTTTTCTGGGCTCCAAGACACCGCAGATGGAGGCTGCAGCCAAGAAATTAAAAGACTCTTGCTCCTGGGGAGGAAAGCTATGGCAAATCTAGACAGCATACTAAAAAGCAGAGACATCACCCTGCCAACAAAAGTGTGTATAGTCAAGGCTATGGTTTTCCCAGTTGCAATGTATGGCTGTGAAAGTTGGACCATAAGAAAGGCTGAGCACCAAAGAATTGGGGCCTTTGAACTATGGTGCTGGAGACTGCAGTCCCTTGGACTGCAAGGCAATCAAACCGGTCAGTCCTAAAGGAGATCAACCCTGATTGCTCTTTAGAAGGCCGGATCCTGAAGATGAAACTCAAATACTTTGGCCACCTAATGAGAAGGAAGGACTCACTGGAGAGGAGCCTAATGCTGGGAAAGATTGAGGGCAAAAGAGAATTAGGTTGCTGGATGGAGTCACTGGAGCAGTAGGCGTGAGCTTAAATGGACTCCAGAGGATGGTAGAGGACAGGACGGCCTGGAGGAAAGTTGTCCATGGGGTCACTATAGGTCAGACATGACTTCGCAACTAACAACAATAAAAACATTTTTACTACCTATTCGCCCAAACCAGTAGCAAAAAAAAAAAAAAAAAAAGCTTTAAAAAATTTTTTAAAAAATGATTCCGATGATCACACAGCGCAGCTGTGATCGCTGGAACTTTTTTTTTTTTTTTTTAACTTTTTAAAGCATTTTTTTACTACGGTTCACCCAAACTAGTAGTTTTTATCATTACTGGTTCGCCCAAACCAGAGCAAACTGGTAGCATTTCACCCCTGGTTCACTGTGTTTGGACTTGAATCAGTAAAGTTAATTCATTTTTGAGTGGAGGTATAACCTCAAATTAGATTGTGGTGATCCAGTTTGATGACAGCTTTGGTTGAGCCTAATATGTGTTGAAGCAGAGAAAGCTTCTATTCTCATGGAGGAAAAAAAAATTGAAACTTGGCGTATATCTCTTATATAAACTATTTTAAAGATTCTTAGGAAGGTATGTGAATGTCATATTCCTTTCTGTAGAATCATGTTCAAATGAAGAAGACAATAAAATGAGGTCTTCCAAGAACTAGAATCTCTTCTTCTGCATACCAGAAAAAAAAATCTCACTATCCCTATCAAGGAAGTAGTATGGAGCCTTCTTCATCCAACTCCTAGGAACTCCAGAAATTGAATATCAGAAGATGGAAAAAATGAAGAAAATAAAGCTAAGTTGGGAAATAGCTGAATCAAAAGATTAATTGGAAGGGGACCCTATTGAGGGAAATTACCACTAATCAAGGGTAGCTATGTTCAGGCAAGGTCAGAGGCTGCTGATATTTGAGATAAAGTTAACCTCAACAAAATTGCTGGAACAATGTTAGTCTAGGAAAGCCCTCCCTGGAACCAATTGATCAAATTCTTATTCCTGGCTTTACCTTTAATTTATTTTTTGACATTCCATTTTTGCCTGCTCTTTCTGGATACTGTTATCTACTGAGTATGCTTTTGGGTGTGCTGAATTTGAACTGAATTTATGACCACAAGTGTAGTGGATGGATATATTATAGCAGTAATCCAGTTATGAGCTACTGTTCATGAGGCCAAGACATTGGGGCTATAGAGCAATCTGGTTAGCCATAAGAGCACTTGATTTCATTTCATTTCATTTTATTTCTAACAAATAAAGCCAATCCCTTCTGAACTGTCAGAGCATCTGGAGATTTCCTATGGATATTCCGATGCTATAAGGCAGTTTTCACATGCAGCCAAAACAGTAGCTTTGCCATTATTATTCCTCACTGCAGCAAAATTTGATTATTCAGTCAAAAATGGATTTGATCAAGTGTGATTTATCATATTCATTTTTCTCCAGCTGAAGTTGCTCTGTTTCCATAAACCCTACCTATAAAAGAGCACTGTCACACATTTCATTGGTAGTGTCAGAGAAAAGTGTACAAAATCATTATTTACTATCTCTCCAATTTCTCTGTCCGTTATTTGTAACTTTTCCTCCTCAATTCTCTATGCTTTTAAATTTCTTTAGCTAAGGAATGTAAAAAAAAAACAGTTTGATCCATGTTCACTTGCTTTATATGGTTGTAAACCCCCAAATTTTCTCATTTCCTTCATGATTTGCTATTGCAGTCAGCTATTCACATGTTATTATTTTCTTTTCCTTTTTACATGTGAGGCTTTTTGTTTACTTAGTATCTCAAATGCCTTGATTTTAGTCATATATATTCTGCTGAAATTTATCCTTATTCCCTCCAAAAGAGAACCAGACTGATTGTTACAGTCCAATGTTCCCAGAATTAATCCATTGTGATTGGAGGAATGGATGGGTGGATGGAAAGGGGGGGAAAGTATATTATGTAACCAAAGCCTTATCTATTTTTAATATCCGTCTGTATTTTAATATATTCCATTTTTCTCAGCTCATTGAAGTCACAAGACAAATTGCTGCAAGTTCACCTTTCACAAATCTTATGCATCCTTGAAAACTATAATCTATGAGATTATCCTATTGAGTGGAGGCATTGTTTTTGGAAGATGAAACTAGAAATATTACTCTATTTAAACTCACTGGTGGTTTCATATGCTATGCTTAAGTAGCTTACATTCAGTGTTACTATCTTATGCAGACATGAATACTCAATTAACACTGGGAGAGAAGAGACTTAGACTACCCATATATTTCCTGGTTTTTTCAGAGTTTAAATTAGTATCTCCCAATCAACTGTGTTGTACAAACATTAAAAAGAAGGTTCCAATTGGTTCACTTTCAGTTACTTACCCTCGTACGGTAGCAATAGCACTTAAACTTATATACCACTTTATAGTGCTTTACAGCACTTTCTAAGCAGTTTATAGCATATTGCCCCCAAAAATCTGGGTTATAAATTTTACTGACTTCAGAAAGATGGAAGACTGAGTCAACCTTGAGCCAGGGAGGATCATACTCCTGGCAGTTAGCTGAATTTTCTTGCAATACTGCATTCTAACCATTATGTCACATATGCCCCGGGTTTTGTGTCTGTAGAACAGGGGTTTTCTAAATAAGTTAAGTAATATTTAAGTTGTCTATGGAAATTCTGAATCATCCAGGCCATGGTTGTCCCAAAGTTGCTTTTTCAAAAGGCAACTGGACTTTCTTTGCTTTTCCCTTGAAAACATTTCAGTACTCATCCAAGAACATTCTTCAGTTCTTCTGGAACTTTTGAAAAAGGACCTTTGGGATAATACTTAAGTTATTTAGAAGACCCGTTTTCTACAGATACTGTAGATTATTTTTATTTCTTGCAGATGGACAGAGAAATTGAAGCAGAGGATAAATGATAGTTCAGAAGTATACATCTTGCCAGAATATGCCAATGGTATCACCAAATATCATGGGATGTCGTTGAGTTTCATTGAATTTCTTCCCTCCAACTATTTTTGAAAAACAACTGACAATCTTTACAAAATAGATTGGGATATCAGTGAAGATGTCTGGTTCCAGTGTAACTGGAGCAGCTTTGCACTGTGCTGATTTAGAATAGAATAGAATAGAATAGAATAGAATAGAATAGAATAGAATAGAATAGAATAGAATAGAATAGAATAGAATAGAATAGAATAGAATAGAATTCTTTATTGGCCAAGTGTGATTGGACACATAAGGAATTTGTCTTGGTGCATATGGTGTACATAAAAGAAAAGATACACTCATCAAGAATCATAAGATGCAATACTTAATGATAGTCATAGGGAAACAGTCAATATAAATCCTAAGGATACCAGCAACAAGGTTGCAGTCATACAGTCGTAAGTGGGAGGAGATGGGTGATAGGAATGATGAGAAGATTAATAGTAATGCAGGCTTAGTAACTAGTTTGACAATGTTGAGGAAATTATTTGTTTAGCCGAGTGATGGTGTTCGGAAAAAAACTGTTCTTGTGTCTAGTTGTTCTGGTGTGCAGTGCTCTATAGCGTCATTTTGAGGGTAGGAGTTGAAACAGTTTATGCCCAGGATGTGAGGGGTCTATAAATATTTTGACTTGTGCAGTATTTTCTGCCACTGTTTTATTTTGTAAACAACAGATTTGGGTGAACAAATGTCACAATCAACTGTTCACAATACTGAATGTACAGATGTCATGTCACAGTGACAAATCATCTGATAACTTTTCAAATAATTATACATGAGCTTGCCTTCAGTTGTGAAATATTTGCCACTGTTTGCACTGCTAGAAAATGTGGAAGTCTAGAAATAGATGGATTTGTTGTTTTGGGTTTCTTTTTAGTATTCACTTAAAAAAATCTGCTAGACTGAACATTGGCACAGCATTGGGAGTATCAAGGATGATGACAAGTCAAAATACCAACAGCAATGGTTACTTGGTTTTCACTGATGGAAACTGACATTATATTACAGATTGTGTTCTTTGTCTTCTTTACTGAACAGCATTTGGGACAGGGTAGCAATTGCTATCATTTCCTGTTGTTCTCTCCCATTTGAAATAAAAGTTTGACTTTTAAAAAGTCTGCACACATTTTGAGCGTTTTTGTGCCCATTTTTTTCCTAACAGAGACATTTTGCATGTACATTTGCTATATGTGTTTTCTTTCAACCAATTTTCTTTTAATCTAGTGCACTAAAAGATGCATAATTTATCTGGATAACTTCATTTCCAATTTTGAGAAAAGCAAATATGGAAACATAACCACATTGCTTTTCACGTATTAACAATTTCCAAATGCAAGCTAAACAAAACTTTTCCTCAATCTTAGAGGAGTCTTTTTGTTGCGAAAATCTATTTACCTGTATCAACCAGTTTTATATTTGTCAATGAAATCGTAATTTAAATTATGGGCATAGATTTGGCAGCCATGAATTAAGTATTAGGATATATTCCAGATATAACCTGATCACAGATTATCAAGCCTGAAGCCTCCAGATTTAGAGCTTGAGATAATCGCCTGAATAGATTCAGATCAGTTGAAGGGCTATATAAGTTTGTTTCAGGTCTTGGAACCCCAACTGTATCTTAATGCAGAAATCCAAATTCTACTCACCATTAACTATTAACATATGCTTTATCTACCTAACTGAAATAACTGGATATTGTAGAAATCAGAACATTTTTCAAAGAAATGAAGATTGCATTCTAAACAAATAGAAGGAAGTGTTTTATGTTCCTGCTATGTCCTTGCATTTGGATTTTTTTTTAAAAAAACTATCTGCTGACAATTCTTAATTGTTTTGTAGAATCTGATAAAATCTGAAAACAAGATGCTCCTTTATCCTTGATAAAAATGATCAACCATCACATCTTCAAAGTAGACCAGATTATGAAACCAAATTAATGGATGACAATATGATTTTTATTATAAAAATATTGTGTTCTTTTCCCAAGATTATAGTTACAATAGTAAAAATTATAAAATCCAAAAGAAAGGGGAGAGAGAGATAGAGAGAGAGGGAGGGAGGGAGGGAGGGAGGGAGGGAGGGAGGGAGGAAGGAAGGAAGGAAGGAAGGAAGGAAGGAAGGAAGGAAGGAAGGAAGGAAGATGATGCAAAGGAAAAGGTACAATATACCCTGTTTCCCTCAAAATAAGACATCCCCTGCTAATAAGACCAATCAGGCTTTTGAATGCATGGCAATAAGGCCAAGTGCTTATTTCAGGATTTAAAAATATATAAGACGGGGTCTTATTTTCAGGGAAACATGGTGTGTGTGTGTGTGTGTGTGTGTGTGTGTATGCAAGTTTTAGTGTATTCGGGTCTTTTTCCGTGTAAGATTGAGAGTATTTTGGCAATGTTTCAACAAGGTCTCATTTGTCATCTTCAGGCTGGTGTCTTCGGCTTCGTGCTTGTGCGAGGAAAGCGTGATCGGAGCTGCCGTCTCTCTATAAATACTAGTGGGGAGGTGTGGGATGCTGGTCTCTCTATAAATACTGGTGGGGTGCTGGCTTTGTTGCTGTGAGCGAGTTGGTTGCCTGTGTTGTTACATCTTGATTGGTTAATAGAGTTAATGTTTGCAAATTAGTCAGCTGTTTCGTAACATCCTGTGTGGGTGAGGTCCTTGATGTGTGCCCATTAGTCTTTTGTGTTTTAACGACCTGTGTAATGGGCTGTCCTGAGCAGACATCCCGGGCTTTGGTTTGGCTCCGAGTTTGAGGTCTTGCCATGTGTTCATGGTGTGTGTCAGTTTGCTTTGTATGGGGATCAGAGGGGGGTGCAGCAGCTGGTGATGCTGCTGTGGTCTGGCTTCTGGATGGTGTTTGTATTTCGTTTATGGGATGGCTTTGGGTTTGAAACTGGTGAGGATGATTGGTGGTGGTGTCATGTGTTATTTTGGGTCTGGTGTTGATCTTCGTGGCTGGGATTCTTCTGTTGACTAAGGCTAGTTTCCAGATGTCCAGTAGGAGGGAGGTATCATCACATTTATTCATCTTATGGGGGTGTTTCTCTATTTCGATGGCTTCCATGATTATTCTCTTGAAGTGTTCAGTTTTGGTTCCTTCAAAGTCAATTTCGTGCCCTGTTGTTTTAAGGTGTTGGAAAAGGGAGAAAATCTATGAAAACATCTATATCTATATCTATATCTATATCTATCTATCTATATCTGTCTGTCTGTCTGTCTGTCTGTCTGTCTGTCTGTCTGTTTATATATCTACACACACACACACAAACACACACACACATATATATATACACACACACACATACATACGTAAAGAAATAAGCAGACATACTGCAAACTCCGGAATTTAAAATTTTAAAATAATTAAAATTTTATTTTACTAAGCTTTTGTCAGCCATCTGCTGACATCGTCAGAGTATTAAACTACCATTACAGAGACCTCTGCCTTTATACAGGCATGTCAGATGATGTCAGCAGGATGTCTGCTTCTTTCTTTACTAATATACCTGGAACTTGTATTTTTAGAATAGTTTGTAACACACACACACACACATCCTTTCCATTATAAAAACATAAAAGCGTCCACATAAATATATAAAAATGCAAGGTCACCTGAACAGGGAAAATATATCTAAACTTTAAATTAGTTACATTAAATTATATTTAAATGTGTGTGTGTGTGCCTGAACTAAGTTTATATTTTATTTACATATATGGATGCTTTTATGAAAAAAAGGGATATTTTGTCCACATTTGCCACAGTAAATTCTATTAACCCTCTTAAAATGCATGTGGCAGCTGAAACAAGTTTCTTTATATCTTTCTTTAATTTCTTAAAAGCTTTAAACAGTGCCAGGCTTTTAGAAGGCTAAATGTTTTCTGTGCAGCATTTCTTGGACATCACTTGGTTATATGTCCATTAAAAATGCAAGGTCTATCCTAACAATTTGTGTCCTATTCAGTTTAATCAGTCCCACTGCGGCTGCTGTTTTTGCTGTTTTACGATGTAAAAGATTTTTTTGGGCAAGGAACTATATAGGCAGTTGGGAGGAATGCTACAAAGCTCATGGCAATATATTTCAAAATATCGAGAAGAGGCAGCTCTAAACAAAATCTATTGTAATTTATAATAAAATGGATGATTTTATGAATGATTTCATTACATCATTTCAGAAAATGAGTTCATATCAAAGGCTTTTTTGGAGCAAGAATTTTGCTAGCTGAAAAGCAGTTTGCACTCATTCTGTGTGCTACTCTTTTTAAAGAAAATTTTGTAGATTTTTTTTAGCCGTGGTGGCACAGTAGTTAGACTGCAGTACTTCAGGCTACTTCTGCTGATTGCTGACTGCCAGCAAGTTGGCAGTTCGAACTTGACTGACTGAAGGTTGACTCAAAATTTTCATCCTTCCAAGGTCAGTAAAATGACCCTTGAAAATGACCCAGATTGTTGGGTGCAATATGCTGACTCTGTAAATTGCTTAGAGGGTGCTGTCAAGCTCTGTGAAGTGGTATATAAGTCTTAAGTGCTATTGCTATATGATTTTACTGTTTTGATTGTTTTTTGTACTCCCAAATGCCTTCATTGATAGCAAAGAGGTCGCAAATTATATGACCAAAAATGATGCTGGGCTAGGTTCATGGTGACAATATATCCAAGAGAAATGCCCAAACTAATTTGAACAGACAAATTATATGTGGCCTTAAACATATATTTGCCTTAACACAGACATTATTCGTTAAAGTCACAAAGCAGGACTTACTGTGGAAGGTCTTGGGATTATGATGATTTTCACTGGGATAAGTAAGGTACTTTAGGCCCTTTTTTAATATAAACACTTTATTAAACTTTTATTGCATTAAAAACATAAAAAATATTTCACTCAACAACAGCTAATTGTGGTGTTTTTCTTGTGACGATAATTTGTGCATTATTTACAAAAATTAAATTGTGCATATTTACATTCTTATATTATCTATTACTTGTATTTAATAACTATCTATCTTCAATCTATCTCTGTTCTATCCAGTTATATCACTGTTCTCACACATTGTAAAATATCGATGTCTCTTTATCTTTTAAACTCAGCATTAATTTGTCCATTTCTGAGCAATTCATGACCTTTTGTATGACCAGTTTCTCTGCGGGTGTACATGGCTGTTTCCAACATTGAGCATAGGCAATCCTGGCAGCGGTTAATATGTGTAGTACTAGATATTTTGTGCCCTACACTTTTTTTTTTTTTGAAGATCCCCAATAGGAAGAGTTCCAGTTCTAAGTCTAATTGTTCATTAGTAATTTCCTGCAGCCAATCTTTAATTTTTAGCCAATATTTTCGAGCCTCAGGACAGGACCACCACATATGGTAGTATGTTCCCTCTTTCTTTTTACATTTCCAACATATAGGGCTCATTTTAGGGTACATTTTCGCTAATCTCGAAGGGGGTAAGTGCCACCTGTAGAACATTTTATATGCATTTTCTTTATATGCTGCTGATTTTGTTAGTTTATGGTTTCCGTTCCATATGTTCTCCTAATCTGATAGTTTTATGTTGTGTCCAATATTTTGACCCCATGCAATCATGCATCCTTTCACTACTTCTTCCTCCAGTTCTGCTTCCAAAAGGTATTTGTAAATTTTAGTAATTTTTTTTTATGTCTGGTCCTAATAAAATTTTGTCTAGTTGTGTGGTTTAAGATATATTCCATAATCTTTTATATCTTGTTTATATCAGTTTTATAATTGGAAATAAACCCACCAGTCAACTCGTAGCCCTTGTTCTTGGAGGTCCTGTAATGTTTTTAACTTTCCATGGTTATCTAATAGATCTTTATATTTTAACATTTTATTCAAATCTAAATTGTTTGGATGGATCATCGCTTCCATTGTGAATAGCCAAGTTGGTATTTTTATGTACAGTAGTGTTTCTTTTTAACTTTAATCCAATTATTTATTAGCGAATCTCTAATCAGGTGTCTGTGGAAGTATTGTTGTTTTCGTAGGTCTTGTTTCCCACAGAAAGGCATGCCATCCTCTCTGCAGGTTGTGACCTTCTATAGCTAGTACTCTTTTATTCTTCAGATTGATCCAATCTTTTAACCAAACTAATGTTGCTGCACTATACAGTAGTATAATTCCCAGTTTGGCAATCCAAATCCTCCTCTGCTCTTTGTATCTTGTAGTAATTTCATTTTTATTCTGGGTTTTTTCCCGTGCCAGATAAATTTTGTTATTGTTTTATTGAGGTCATTAAAAAAGGTCTTAAGGTACTTTAGGACTTTAAGGTTACTATTTTCATTGGGAAAAAATGGTCAATTGACAGCAATTGAAAGCTTTCTTCCCAATAGCTTCAGAAAAATCATTTTAATAATAATAATATAAAAAAACCCAGATCATGCCTCTTTGAGTTCAACAATTCACACCCCTCTCTTCAAAAGGTACTATTTTCATTGTTTTAAATATGAATTTTAAATCCAAAGACACGTTAATGTCAGATAGAGTTTGGCCTCAAGGAAAAACAAAGCAGAACCCTTTTTCTCCAATATAGTATCTATGTAGAAATCAAAGAGTGTTTTCTAGCCAAACATCATCAAGACAAATATTTTGTTCCCTGGTAGCATATCATTGTTCAATTATAGGATACTGAGTACCAAAAATTCCAAATATATTATGAACTCTGTATGATACAAAGGCACTGTCAGGCCCTGATTGATTCTGACAGCTTGCAATTAATCAAGTTCATTTGCAATTCCAACTCTTTAGCCAGTCTCAAAGCTTTCTGTGTCAAAAGACTTACTTTCAATTAGTAAGAAGGCTGAAACAAAAAGAATTAATTATAAAACTGGCAATGCTCATTTAAGTCCTCATAGTGCAGCAATTACTTTACATTAAATGTGAAGAAATTGGAGAGATGTAGTTGTCTAATATAGTTCAACCCAGATCAAAAAGATAATACAAAGTATATTAATGTACAGTGTATATCACACTTTAATTACCAAACTTATGAATAAAAAAGCCTTTGCCCAAGACATAAGTTAACATGTCAAAAGATTTGAAAATGTTGAAGGATTGGTTCACTTAGCATGGCCTGAAATGTTCCCAATCTGCAAAATAATAATTTATGATTATTGATTAACTTGCAGCTTTCTAAAACAATAATTGAAGTTACTGTCATTTATCAAACTAAAAAATGCAGGAACAGTACTTTCATTTCTCCCCTTCCAAATGAATGTGTGATGTACAAAATATTTGAAATAAAGTATTTAAAAATATAAAACATTAAGTGGCAATATAGAAATAACATTACTTAAGTATTGGAAGTGAAGTAATTTGAAGTCCAAATTAGATGTAATTTAATTTAATTAGACAACTTGAATCCTATATTAGTAGAAAATTCCAAACCTGTTTTCCAGATTTTTGGAACAAATTTAATCTTGGCCAGTAAATGAGTCACTGAGTAACTATCTGGAGCACAATAATGCTGTATCCCTAAAGATGGATGGATAAAGATGGAGATGGATATGGATATGGATATAATATAGTCTGGAATATGTGTGGAGTTCATTGGTAAAGGAGCTACTTTTTAACTCATGTGAAGGAACAGAGATTCACTTCAAAGAAGTTGTTCTGATTATGGACCTGCCTTACTTCATGAAATGAAGAAAGCCACTCAATCAGCCTAAGTGAAGTGATTGGGGAGCCCTAAATCATTTTGGTGATTGATGCAAGCCTAAACGTGAATAAATAATGTTTGGTTTTATAAATAAAAAGAAATTTTAAAAATGAGCAATTGTAATATTAATCCAAAATTAAATATTTCTGAGTAACCTTGATATAGATGAGAACACATGCTCAATTTTCTCGAGTTGAAATTAATGGGCTATTAACAATGCTTAACATGGCATGAAAAATGCTCATAATATTGATTCCTATTTGTCAGAAACCCAAATGTCTTTAGATAAATATAATAAGATAAACTAGACAAAGATAGCATGTTTTGTTGAATACAGGAAGACTAAAGATTGCATTACATGTTCAAAAATGTCATTCCAACCATCCTAAAAGTCTGATTGTTGGTAAATGTAATTTCATACCAAATCCACCTGGACAGTGGCTATGACATTATCTCTTTTCTTTTCATATAGAATTGCCAATTGATGGTACATGAATAAATCACCAGGTTAAAAATAACTTCAGGCAGATACAATAGTTTCTGTATAAAGACAATATTCACTTAATTTCAATTGTTTGACCTGCATGAAGCCACAAATGCTCTTGAAATGCTCTTGATTATCCCTTCCTCATAAATACAGTATACTTAGAACACGTTGATTGCCTCTTGGCTCTTGCTAAGTTTTATATATATTTAACAACAGAACACTGCAAAAAGTTAATTGGTAAATGTATGATTTCATGAAAATGAAATGGGTTGTATCTAAATTTGATAGATAATAGATAGATGATAGATTAGACAGACAGACAGACAGACAAATAAATCTAATATTGCATGAGGATATTTTGTTGACCATCAGATTATATTTAATAATCACAATTTCTCTATTCACTTTCATTTGTTGCTAGTTCATTAAATTATAGTTAACGCTAATTTTAATACTTTGTCATTTACAGACCTTCTCATGTACATTAACATTTTTCACTTTATCATAATGAGGCACAGAAGACTAATCAAGCAAATAAGTTTTCCCAAAAGAAAAATAAATTGTTAATACATGTAAACTAATTTTAAATAGTGGGTATAAAATACTTAGTTTCTGCAATAAAACTGATATCTTCATGACAAACAGAAAAGAAATGGATTTATAAATCCAAAAGGTTTTAAATAGGAGATTAATGATATAAAATAGGCAATGCCTGTTAAACACTGTATTTCTCAATCCAGAGCAGATTCACAAACAGGAATTCTTCTAAGAATATGAATGACCTACTTCCTTTCATGCCCATTGACATACATTTGCAACCTTATATGGGTGTGTTAGCAGAACAGCTTCCCAGAGAAAATCAGCAAAAAAAGCAAATTCATCAAATATTGCAAATTTTCTTCAAGACTGTGAGGATGTCTTGTAATTTGTTAATTATCAGTGTTATATTTTATCACAATTTCCTTTCTCTAATATTTCCTTTTAGGAAATAGATGGCCAATAAATGTTAACTCAATTTTCCCAGTAAGCATTCTCAGTAAGGTAAATTATATACCCTTAGAAGAAAACAAGTCAAAGTATGAACCCACAAAATACACTAATTGGAAACAATAAAGTCATATACTTTAGAGAGTGAGGACATGTTTTAAAAAAGTGTTTTTTTTCTCATGTTCTTCAAATATTAGTATTATGTCCTTATAAGGACATCCGCCGGGGGATTGGTAGATTCCACTGGCAGGAGATTTAAACCGTTGTCATTGGCCAGCGGGCATGCCTGAGCAGGATATAAGGAGGCTCAGCAGCCCAGCCGGCAGTTCAGTCTTGCACTTCTAATAAAGGTTCTGAACGGACAGCTGAGTCGCGTCCGTTCCGGCGCCGAGCTAACACTGGCGACAAAGGACTGAAGAAGAACCGACGAGCAGCAGCACGACCGCTACCGCCATCCTAGAGCTGAATCACTTGAGCAAAGTCACTGAACCATGTCGGGACCCCAAATTTCTCTGGCTCCATTCAATCCAAGCCAGGAAAAATGGAAATCCTTCATGGTGCGATTCCGACAATTCCTGGCGGGCAATATTTTTCTTTTGTTTTTCTTTCAATGTTCATTACTGGCTTTCTGTACATATAGTTTCTAAAGAGTAATTATGAAAATCAACTAAGTAATTTTCAATCAACTAACCAACCCTAATCATTATAACATTGTATAATCCTCATGGAAGTCGCAGGATAAAATCCATTGGATGTATTATTTTCTATAATAATTACTCTATTTTAGATGTCCAGTTAAAAAGATAACATAACAGGAGTTGTACTGAAATACACTAAAATTCTATCCAGTCCAGAATTGTGATCTCACAATGACCATTAAATACCAAATGGCAATACTACACTGAGCAATCAGAAATCAGGTGTGCTTTTATCTTGTCATACACCTAGAAAATAATATCAAGAAGTCTATTTGTCTGTTCCAGGATTTACTTTATTATTCAATTCTGCATTCATATTTATTCTCTTCTTTCTTCCTTTCACTCTTTTTGTGGGTGCAATACATTTAATGAATAGTCAATGTCGTAGGTAACAGCATAAATCACAGAGACACTTCCAGATATTTGGAGCTTCAATTTCCTGCAGTGTCAGCTAGAATGGCTAGTAGTAAGGGACTGCTGGAATTGAAAATATAACCAGAGTAGAACATTAATTGCTTCCATCCATTACACCAGCACTTGAATTAATTGAAACTTTGATCTTTGCCATAATTATCAGCTTCCTTGCATTGGAATGGAAACTTTACACTTGTATCCTATTAAGTTCTATGATGTGAATCCAAGCTTTCATACAGCAAATGTATTTCACTGTTGATTAGATAGCAAGAAGATAATCTCCATATTATGGACCTCCATATGATGAGTTCTGTCTGACAGTGCAATCTGAATAAGATAAAAGTCCCATTTCTATATAGGTTTTGCAGCTTCCAGGCTCAAATTCTTAAACATTGGAACACCTTTATCTGGAAATTTTGCTTCTTTAATCCAAGTTAAATGCATAGCCTTATTCAAAAGCCTTTTCAAAATCTTTAGTGTTCAGTTGAGACAACAGCTCTCTGAATACATAGTCAGTGTTTGCTGTGTTTGCTGGGAAATTTGTATGTGATTCTCTCATATGTCTGGATGGGAATGTCCTTAAAAATGGGAGGGGGGGGGAGAGAGAGAATTATATTACACCTCTATTATGTACTTCCACCTCTCCTAGAACTTCTTGAATTCAGCCACTCTTTTTCTTTTTTTTTACATAAATGTCAAATCAAAGGGAATAAGCATAAATTAATATTTTAAAAGAAAATATTAAGTGAAATTGGCAGTGTGCTCATAATTAGCATTAGATTCCCCCAAGGTCTGTGAAAGAACTGAAACATTCCATTGGGACAATTCAGCCAGATGAACACTGACTTTGTACCGATAATTAATGGGAGGGAAAAAGAAGTGGAAGAAAAATTCCAAATACTTAATATCCTTTTTAACTATACAGAATAAATATATTGTATAAATCTCATGCACCTAATGAGCAGGGAGCCTATTATCCATCTTCCTCTGCAATCAAGAGGGTTGTAGAGTTCTTAGTCTTTGGCCAATCAACCTTAACAAAATCAAAAAGGGAGTGGGAATTATTCATGCTTCTATAAGGATTATGTAGAGTTCAGTTGCTAGATGCACTCCAAGGTACACTTAAAAAAATGGAAAAATAACATTTATTCTGATTTACTGTAAGTGGCTTACTGTTAGCACTGAAAATGATGTGCTTTAAAACAAAACTTTTATGGACTTTCAGATATTAAGCTCTGAATAGATGATATTGTTCCATATTTAATTACTAAAGGCAGCCAAATTTCCTATAAATTTTAATTAACGGTACACTAGCCCTTTCTTCATTTTTGAAAGGTAAAACTACACAGTACTGCAAAAGAGCTGCCAAGTGAATATCATTTGCAGAAATGTTTTTTAGCACAAAACCAATTTTAATGGGTGTAAATTTGGCTTTAAAACTGAAAAAAAAGGAGTTTTATAATGATTGATAGAACAATCTTATATTTTACTTATGACTTATTTTGGGTTTTTTTTTTAATGACTTAAAATATATGTGTTAAATATATGTGTTGGAATTCTGAGATTAAATTTGTATAATTTACTGGGCCTCCCACAATTTGTGGAAACAGTCCTAGTCAGTGGTGGGTTGCTACCAGATTCCTCCGGTTCGGGCAAACTGGTAGCAGCGGGAGCTCCACCCACCCACCCAGATGCTTCTGCGCTTGCACAGAAGCATCACGTGCATGCGCAGAAGTGTTACGCATGGGCATAAGTGCCCACGTGTGAACCGGTACTGACAGGTTTTGAAACCCAGCCCTGATCCTAGTCCTTTCTTCACCACCATAGGAGAGATTTTGGATAAGGCATAGATATAAGAGGAAAGATACTGGATCTGAAGCAGCAAAACTCTTCGTTGTGGCTCCGACTTCCATGAGAGTTTAGAACAACCTTTCAATTCTTCTAAAATATTTCCCTCCTACTGTGTACAGTAATTTAATTCTGTAATTCTGTGTAACTTCACAGTCCTGAATCTCATTTCTTCATATTCCTTCTTGCTGCCTATCAGTTCTTTAATCAGTTATCTAATACTTTTAATTTAATATGTTGAATTTCTTCTTTGGAAGTCTGTTATTTTACAAAACGTCACACCAACATTTATGCGTGTAATGATATAATTCTGAAAAGTTTACTAAATGGTGACGGTTTTAAATTATTTATAAAAAGAATTTTTCTTCCTAAATAATGTTGTTTCCTTTTAAATCTGCTTCTCAAAATATGCTCCTTCCCTTCCCTTCTTTCAATACTGAGTTTTAAGTATACAGTGGTATTACTCATTTTCATGATTGGATCTCTTTTCCAGAATTCCTGTTTAATTTGCTAGAGCAATGAACTGACAGCCAAGCCTATACATCAGCTCTAGTATTATCAAGAATAATAACAGACAAATAGACAAGCCATTCTAGACAAATGGCTGTCCAGTCTCTTCTTGAAAGCTTTTAGTGTTGGAGCACCCACAACTTCTGGAGGCAAGCCATTCCACTGGTTAATTGTTCTCACTGTCAGGAAATTTCTTCTTCTAGGATGGTTCTCTCCTTGATTAGTTTTCATCCATTGCTTCTTGTTCTGCCTTCAGGTGCTTTGGAAAATAGGTTGAACCCCCCCCCCTTCTTTGTGGCAGCCCCTGAGATATTGGAACACGCTGTCATGTCACCTCAGTCCTTCTTTTCTCTAGATTAGTCATATCCAGTTCCTGCAGCTGTTCTTCACATGTTTTAGTCACCAGGCCCTTAATCATCTTTGTTGCTCTTCTCTGCATTCTTTCCAACATCTCAATGTCTTTTTTATAAGGTGGTGACCAAAACTATTTCACAGAAATAAATTTGTCTACCAAAGAATAATGATCCTATGTGATACCCTCTTGGTTGTCAACAATATGATTAGCTAGAACCTAGTTGTATAAATGTGGGCAGGTAGAATAGATCATTTGGTCATTTCCCCTAAAAGACAATTCTTTGACATCTATTTTGTTTGAAATGTTTTGGGTTCATATTGGCAGTGTATAAAAACATTAGAAAATAATTCTGTGTAAACATAGTTAAAAAGTAAATTATATGTATATTTTCTTAGATTTTGGTTTAAGGGGCTGGTTTTGGCTTAAAAGGGCCTGGTGGCTCAGCAGACTAAAGCATTGTGATTAACATCAGCTGTCTGCAATTACTGTAAGTTCAAATCTCACCAGGCTCAAGGTTGACTCAGCCTTCCATCCTTTCTAAGGTAGGTAAAATGAGGACCCAGTTTGTGGAGGCAATAAGCTGACTTTGTATAAACACACAAAAGTATGAAGGCTATTGCTTAACACATTGTAAGCCTCCCTGAGTCTCCGGAGAAGGGCGGCATATAAATCAAATTTTTTAAAAAATATTCTTAAACAAATTTACTAAATTTCAGTCAATAAGGTACTGCAGGGCAAGATTTCTTTACTCCAGAGTCAGGATTATTTTACACCAGAAATTTCCTTATAATTGAATAATCCAAACAAATGATGTGATATAGATTTAATTTAGCTAGTCTGATATACATATATAGAATCAAAGAAATTCTATATTGTTGGATATAATTAACCCACACTGAGGGATACTTTATTTTGTCATTTATATTTATTTATTATTTATTTTATTAATTAGACTTATATACCGCCCTTCTCCTGACGGACTCAGGGCGGTGAACAGCCGACTAAAAAACCAATACATAAAAGTTAAAGGACATTAATGGGCAAGCCTTGTTTTGAAATCTATATGCTCTTTAACTGTCCTGTACATGACCTTGAAACTTGAAGATAAACCCAGATACTTTTCTGTATTTGATCCTTGCAAATTTCAGTAGTTGCACGTTTCAATGAAATCATTTTTTTCTTTGTTAAGAGATTTAATTATATATCTAGACATATTTATGAATATAGTTACATTGTATGTATCTCGACACTCCAAACAATTATAACAGCATCAAGATACATAAGCATAATTAAAGAAATCAAATGAAACTGGCATTCAAACTCTACCATTCAAAATTGAAAACCCTAATTCCAAGGTTACAGATTAAAAGATCTGCAGAATAGTTCTATTTTTAACCAGGTTCCTCCATACCAGCAGGAAAGAAGTTTTATGTTTTATCAGTTAAATCTTTCATAATTATATATTATATGCATAATTATCAAAGTTCCAGGAGAAGTCTTATATCTGTGCTATATAAAAATAATCCTTATGTTTAAGCAAACTTTGTATCTAAGAACAATGAATCGACTCTTGCATTTTCTGGCAACTTTTTAAAGCAAGTTGTTTGTTGCTGGCATTCGCTTAAGATTGAAACTGATTGTAATTAGACAAACATGTTTGGTAAATAAATTAATAAAACAAAAACATGGACTGTGTGAATTTGGAACAATAAGGTAGCCACCAGCTATAAGGCAAGGTGTGACTGTTTTAATTGAAGCCTATTCCTTAGTTCCTCCAGAAGAAATAGTATTATCCATAGCCAATCTACATTATTTGTCGCTGTAACAATGAAATCCAAAGATAAGAGATTAAGCCAAGTTCTGTCAATGTAAGAGGCCTTTAATTGAGTGGTGGGTGGAATAAAGAATAGAAATTAGACAGGTATGTAGTTGAAAGCATTTATGAGGCCTTGGGGGCTTGTATCTAATTATTACTGGATGCACTTTGCTGTATATACAACTGCAGCAAAGCTACCCATTTCATCTGAATTATTGCAGCTCAGTAAAGCTTCTGATCAGTCCATCCCACCACTTCTCACTTCACCCCACCTGGAACCTCCATTGGTGAGTACATTTGTCTTACATTGCTCCTTTGCACTTACACTTCTCCTTCTGTTTCATAGGTTGTCTTCACACTACTTATTGAGGAGCTGGGAGTGGAAATGGTATACTGTAGTATGGAAATGCCCCTAAGAACAGACATAAACAGACATTCCTCATAAATGTATGAGGAAAAAAAGAGCTCAAGATGTGAGCTATATGATACAGAGAAAGATGGAAGGGGGAAAATATAATAAAATATTAAATAATAGAATTGAAAGGAATTCAGGAATAATGTCAAGTTGAATAGAGAGAAAAATAAACACCTCTAAGAAGTAGGTTGTCATTAAAAACATGTGTCATAGTTACATTAAAAGCATTCTCTATGAGCAAAGGAAATTGTAAGTGTTACCCTAAAATGGATTTAAGCCTTGTACTCTCCCATCAGAGAGGGACCTCACTCAGTATTTGACATTTATTTTATGGAAAGGAAACTACAAATTAAGAGGGCTGAAAAGAAAATGAATCTAACAAAAAGGACCTTGTCTAAATCAATGCTTGAGGGAGAGAATGCAGTTCCCAATTATTCTTACAACCATATATTTTTAGCCTGTACCAAAGCACAATGTTATAGGCTTCCAACCAAACTACTTCCAGTCCAGTAAACGTTGTGTAGTAGAAGGATGTTTGGGCAAGTGAAGAGCTGTGATTGGCAATATTGTTGAGGATGGGAAAAGTAACTGATTTTAATCTGAAACAGCAGAATGCAAGGGATTAAGGTTGGCAGGCTTCTAAAGTCTTCTTCCAACCTGGACTATGTCATTTTCACTGTTGTTGTGTAAATTGATAAAACAAAAATAGATGAACTATGTCTGTAAAGAACAATGGCTGATATAATCAGGTTTTAAAATGAAGGTTGATATTGGTAGCTACTTAAAGAAAAAAGAATACAGATGCTGCACATATTACAATATATATGTCCTGCTGATTACACATGGGAAGCAAGCAAATATATATTCCAAATATTAATATTCCAAAGCATTTTCTGTTGATATATTTCCTCTATTGGCTTAACGTATACAAATATCCAACTCAGTTCTCTGGCCCTGTACTTTCTGCTCCATCTTGCTGTTGGTATTTTTTCCATATAGCTCATTTTCAGTACCTTATTTTCTAACTGTGGTTGACTGAGCATCCTTTATTGGTCCTCTCTTAACCAAATTTCCAGCATCTCTCACTATTGGCTTTGCTACTGTGATTCTTCGCAGTTGTAGTTCAACGCTACATGGAAAAACA
This sequence comes from Masticophis lateralis, assembly GCA_030761175.1. Lineage (NCBI taxonomy): Eukaryota > Metazoa > Chordata > Lepidosauria > Squamata > Colubridae > Masticophis > Masticophis lateralis. The sequence goes on from JAUDYJ010000002.1 coordinate 105,003,750, forward strand.
CAACTTCCCTACTGTACTCCATATTTAGATGTAGCTGCAGTACTCTGTGTGTGTGTGTGTGCGTGCGTGTGCGTGTGTTTGAGGAAAAAGGAAAGAAACAGTAGAGTTGTTAATTGGAGCCTCCACCTCCCCAGTTCTCTGCAATCACAACAGAATTGGCTTTAAGTGGAAATATGTGGAAACAATTCCATTTGCGAACTCAAACCATGTTTGAAAGACAGCACTTGCCATTTAGCATAATTTAAGAGCAGATGGGTCTGAAGGCTGCTGTAATATAAAGGTTGCTGTGAATATGCTGTTCTAAAATTAATATGCCATGTATGTTGCTCTCAATTAAAATCTTTTTGGATGATCCTTTTAGTGAATGTCTGGCAGCTACTATTTGGTCTCACAAACTCTACTTTTAAGAAAATATATTTCAATATATATAATTATTCTGTATAAAGAGGGATAATTTATGCAGGTATAATTTATTAACATTTAACCATATTACATTGTGTCAGGGCACCAACTATATGCTGGTGTTTACTTTTCTAATTAGGTAAACATGACTGACACAGAGAATTAAGATAATAAAACACTTTTACAAGATAATTAATCTTTTCTTTCTGATCCAGCCCGCCCTATCTTGAGCTTGATAATGTTATTTACCTCAGAGGCAAGCCCAACGTCAAGATGTAATTGGAAATGCTTGCCATGACCGTTGGCTAAGATGAAAGATCAAGTAATTTGCATCTCATCTATTTAGAAATTAAAAATGAAGGACTGACCACTTGACACTATGAAAGTTCTTGAAATAAAGCCTGCTGAGATCTCTTTGCAGGAGCTGCTAAACGATTTTGCTTGCCAATTTGAAAGCATGATGAAATTCCTATTAGGACTCAGTGCTGCAATTATTGCCAGCATAAGGCAAGTATAACAGGCTATGTACAAAGAATCTGAGCATTAACCCTTTATCAACACTGCATGGAAGAGACAAAGTAGTTTAGCTATCTGATCCATATTTATTTTGAGGTTTTCTATCACTATTCTTTCCAAATGGATCGAAGCTTGACTAAAGCCTATTTACCACTTACAAATCAAAATGTGTTTTGTTTTGTTGGGGTTTAGCATGACATGTGAACAATGCAGCTATAGTGTCAAAGTGGTTTTTACACCATAGCTGCATTGTGTGATATATCAACCAAACATTTGGGATTTGTGCAGTAAATATAAACAAACACAGTTTTATTGGATGTGCAAACCAGATCAGCCCTACAACATGCTAAGATGTATTTTGAAAAATGTCTGAGTATGAACATTTCTGTAAAGAAAATTTCTTTTTTTTTTAATGTGCAGGGATTGTCTCATAAATTACTTATGGGGAGTAAGTACTTATTGGGAAGGACAATCAACATTGAATCTATGTTGCCATAATATTCTGTGTCCTGAATTCTGGGATGACAAGGAACAAATCTGAATCATTTTCTTTGAGATGCCAATCAGGTTTCCAAGATTTCTATCATTCAGTTCTTTCCCCTTTTCTCAAAACCAATCATACTCTATTCTTGTAGTCTCTCCCCATGGAACTAAGTTCCCAAATGCCTTTTCAGCTCTCTGGATAGTTTGTGTATCAGTTTAAGTTTGTCTGAATCTTCTAGATCATCCGCAAATTTCTTCTATAACTTAGGGTGCAGTTCATTGGTCTTTGGACATTTTTGCTCATTTAAGGTCAGGAGATATTCTCTTACTATATAACTTTCAAATTCTAGTTGTAGCCTGATTCTTCAGTCTGGAGTTTTCAGTTTCCTGATAGAAAACACTAAGCGTTAAACATAAGTAAGAGTTTGATTATTTTTCTTGTTCTGGGTTATCTATTAATCCTGATCCATCTTCAGTTGGTGACTGGTATATCAATTATTTTTTCTTTGAACAAATCTGTACAGGTATGATGATTAATGATGATGATAATGATGATTTACTAAACTCACTGCATTCTGAGATTTAGTTTTCATGACATGATTTCTGTAAATTTAATGTATCATGTTGGGTGACCTTCATGCACTTCTAATTTTCCAATTTTCTCTTACTTTTTTGTGCTTAATACTTTTGCTTCTGTTGTCTTTCTTTCTCTATTCTTATTGGCATTGCTTGTGATAATGTTTAGTACACATTTTTTTAAAAGTATAATTTCAATAAACTCAGATATATTTAAATCAGAAATTAATTGAAATGATAGTTTTAAGAACTGTCCTGTTCTCCAACTTGATGCAAATCACAAACTAAACAAATGGATATTATTAGAGATAAACTTACTAACTCAGTCTATTATTAGAAAATAATAGCGATATCTAACTCAATTGCCTCTGATACAAATATTCCACAAAAGTTATCTATGATGTTTAACTCAGGTCTTTATTTAGTGGAAAGGGCTGGTTTATCAATATCACTTTGCTACTTGCTCACATAATGACTTGGTGGGAAGGGGATATACTGAATCCAAAACTCAACAACTGGCAAGCTTTGGTAGCTGAAGGAAGCAAGGACTGATGTATTTTCACTGTTACTATAATAACACTGTGAAACTAAATTGCCATCATTCTCTTAATAGACCTTCACCACAGTTTATTTTTAAAACAGATTTCTAGTATGCAACTGCCATATGCAACAGAGTAATTGGTTTCAGGGCTAATATAAGCACTTTTTTCTCCCACTAAATCATTCCATTTTTTTTTTCTCTTTCTATTAAATCACACCCAGTTTTCAGATACCACCTGCACAAGTCTCTGCAATTTTCTTGGCAATGCTTTTTTAGAATGGTTTGCCATTATTTCCTTCCTAGAGCTGAGACTGGTCCATGGTTACCCAGAGATAGATAGATAGATAGATAGATAGATAGATAGATAGATAGATAGATAGATAGATAGATAGATACACACACACACCTTTTCATTGTTAAATTGAATGAATTTGCAACATAATTTATTTTTTGCTCTTATTTAGAATCTAAAAGACAGAATTCAATTGGCTTTAATTCATGTTTCATTATATTATATATTAGATTTGCTTGAACTGTGTTAAACTTAATATTTCCATCTCAAGATCTGATCTAATAAAAAGCAAATGCCTAGGGATTATTGTTACCAGCACAAATCCACAAATCATGAAATCTGAGTACTGGAGAAAGATTAAGTGGTATAGTTTATATAGTTCCCTGTTTTCTCCTGGATGTACAAATGTCATTTTCCTCAAATTTAATGCAAATAGAGATAAAGCTTTGGGAAATGGAATATCATGTGGCATCCTGTAAAATCAACTGGACATGATTGGTTATCACATGTAGTAATAACAAATTTTTGAGATTTACAGAATCAGCTTTTGGTCATCAAGGCCTCTAGATTAGCCACATGGATAGACAGAATATAAAGCATACATAATTTTTAACCAGTCAATGATAGAACTGAAAACAAATCATTTTAAGGTCTTCACCTTAATGTGAAGACCTTAAAATGATTCACATTAAGGTGAAGTCATCCAAGGGGAAAGTGCAAAGATGGATGACTGACTTTGACCTCTCCACTTCCTTGCAAGCCTTTGATTATTCCAAAGATCTCTTCGAGAAAGGAGGCTAAGGTTAACTGAATCTAAATTAGGCAAGGCATGGTTTACCAGTGCTTACTATTGGCCTTATTTGAATCCCCAGATTCTTGAAGACTAGGGCTTAACCAAGTCAAGGAACATACTGATCTGATCACTCAAAGGAAGTAGTTGGTTGCCCTTGCTTTCCTTTTTTATTCCTTTCTGTCTGTGTAAAGACTTTGCTCCACCAGTTTTCAAGAACCAGAACTGTCTGATGGAAAGCTACACCAATACTCCTTTTTATCCTCCTCCAGATCCATTAAGTTGCCTTTAATTTGAGCTACCCAGAGCCATGAATTTCAGATAGTGGTCATATGAACAGTAATAGTCAAGAATAAATGCATACATGATTAAATAATCTTTCTTTACCTATAGGTTGACTTCTCTGATCCCTTTCTTTTTCTAAGATACATGCACCTTTTGTGCTTATCCAAAACTCTTTTGCCACCCCTCTATATCTCTAGCAATTTTTTTTAAAAAAGCTTTTACATAGCTTATATTGGATGTCTACTGTTTCCTAAAAACATTCTCTCTGTCTCTATCTCTGTCTCTCCCTCTCCCTCTCTCCCTCTCCCTCCCCGCATCTCTCTGTACACCTTGGGAATATTCATTCCTGCTCTGAAGGAATATTACTATCTAAGCTTTGTAGAACAGAGGTAGATGGTCCCATGTCTGTGTAGAATTCTTTTATCCGTTTATTTGTGCATATTAACAGATCTGCTAACAAGCACTAATGCATTATTCTCTTACTGAGTTCCTGGAATACACATTAAGGAAGTAAATTCTCTCCCACATTTGAAATAATAGCTGTTAGATAATATCTATATACATATCACCTTGTTTTTAAATAATATAATTGTTGAAATGATTGTGTTCATTCCCCTACATGCTTGCTATTATCTAATGCTTACAGCTCATTTCCTCTTGTCTTCTCTTGATTTCCTATATCCCTATCTCCTTTATTTTCCCAGAAAATCAATAGATGTGTTAAAAAGTGGATTTGAAAATGTCTTGGTCATTGCATTCCCTGAAAACAGTCACTTAGTTACAGAGTAAAAACAGAAATAAAAAAGGAACAAGTAGTTACAAAAATTTCACATTATGATGATCATTCTAACTGCAACTGAGAAAGCATAATATTCACTAAATATATCTATATTCAATCTCCTTATATACCATCCTAAATAAAAAAGTACAGTATGCTAATGAAGCTATTATTTTCAGTAATATTTAGGGGGATGTGCATAACAAGACAATTGCCTATCTAATCATCGTCATCTATTTAATATCATATTATTACATTTGGAAGCAACGTTGGCTATTAAATCCACTGGATAAAGATAAGGAAACAGTATTGGACAGTATGTAAAATGCATCTCTGTATATTATACTATTGTAGAAGTGAAATTGGTTGCAACATGCCAATACTATATTATCCCCAAATTACTCAGCACCAGGGAGGCAACAGCATGCATGACTTTCTTTCAGAGATGTATTTTATATTTTAAATTCAAGTGGTGGCTATTTCTTTTTGAAGTTGGCCCTTTCACCAGTCAGTGAAACATTTGAGTTTCTAGCCATAACTACATCATCAACAACATTGTTACTGAGATTCCCTCAGATTTCTATATGGCACATTTTGTATTGAAAGAAAAAAAAACCAATCACACTGAAAATATTAAAAAAAATATTAAAATGTTTTTTAAAATGTTAAAAACTGTTTAAAAAACATTCCTGGGATACCTTTGCAACAGTCTGGGAATGAGACAAAGTGAATAGGTATCCATCTAACTGTCTGCCTATCATCTATCTATCTATCTCTATATTTATCAAATTTATATAGCTGCCCATTTCTCAAGTGTGACATCATGAAGACATGTCACTGTAAAACTTTTATTATTTTGTTGCAGTAAACAAGAGAACTGGTCTGAAATCACTGAATATGTTTTGGAACCTAGCTATATTTGTTATTACCTGGAGTATATGATAGCTCAGCTTGTAAAGCTGCATAACACTATTTTCCCAACCAAATTGCTTATGTCTCAGGATTAAGCTGCAAACACTTTGAATATTAAAGGAGGGTGGGCCAGGAATACTAAGCAAATTGGGATGGTAAACAGGTAAAAAGGCAGATCAGGAGCAGATGTCTCTGTTTTTGCCAATAGTGACTTTGGCTTCCATTTTGATGGACAAATAGACCAGGCACTTTTGTTCCATTGGCCAGAGATACTTTATTAAAAAATGGTGAAACTAAAAAAAAAAGGTGAATCCAAGAGCTTGCAGAATTGACTGCAGGGTTGTGCCTTTTTCTGAGATGTTTTACAGACTTTGTATAGTTTATTATTTTAAAATATGGCCTTACTGAGAAATGAATAACAAGCAAAAAGAGGTATAATATGCTATTTACATTATGTAATATATGGTGTTTACTATTCATGAATGTGTGATGGGACAAAGATGAGATCATTGCAGCAGCTACTTCTGCTCTGGATTCAGGGGATCACTGCAAAAGGATGAAGAATTGGCATCTTTGAAAAGACAGGTAAGGATAGCTAGTTTAATCTGTTTCTAGCTATGGCTGTTTCTCATTTGTTCTCTGCCAAGTTTATTCCACTGTATTTAAGAAATATACAGCATCACTTTTACTTAAATTGTATTTATTTTTTATCAATATGATACATGTGTGTGTGTGTGTGTGTGTGTGTGTGTGTGTGTGTGTGTGTTATTTTAACGTCTACTTTTGACTACAATTATGGCCAAGTGGTCTATTTGGAAAATGGAATCCAACAGTTTGTGATGTCCTTCTGAAGACACAAGAGCAAGCACCACTTGGATTCCATTCTGTGGCTCTGTCTTTTGAGGAGCTGTGGAAAAATAAATAAAGGAAACAAGGCAACATCTGTGTGGTTCTTCCAGTCATTTGGACTGGAAAAAGACCAGAGGTGATATTCAGCTAGTTCAGACTGGTTCACCTGAACCAGTAGCGGAAATCTCAGGTGAACCTGCCTACCTGCCCCGGCTCTATACCGTCCTATTTAGGCACTATTTTGAGGCCAGGCCCATGCGTGGAAGGCCCGCGTGCCAGCAAAGTACATGTGAGGAAGGCCGGGCACATGCATGGACATTTGTGTGTGCACATTTACGAACCGGTAAGGAAAGTAAGTGAATACCACCCCTGAAAAGGACTCTGGGTTGAACTCTATATGATTTTGCCCTGTCAAAGCAAAAGAAATCAAGAAATAGCTACTATTTCTCCATTCCACTATGGATCTGGTAAGAACCGCAAACAGAGGTTCATTTGGCAGCTCAGCAATCCTTTAAAAAATGGCTTTGAACGCAAGGAGGGGAGACAGATGGAGGGATTCCCACCAGTGTACACAATAGCCAATTGGAGTACAGTGTTTGCTTAGGTTAGAAGGAAGGAAGGCAGATGGTTCAGAGAAGAGAAAAGCAAAATCCAGAAGTTTTTTTGCATTTCAATCTATGGATTGTTTCCTGATTGCTTATTTGTACCCTATGACTATCATTAAGTGTTGCACCTTATGATTCTTGATGAACTTATCTTTTCTTTTATGTACACTGAGAGCATATGCACCAAGACAAATTATTTGTGTGTCCAATCACACTTGGCCAATAAAAAATTCTATTCTATTCTATTCTATTCTATTCTATTCTATTCTATTCTATTCTATTCTATTCTATTCTATTCTATTCTATTCTATTCTATTCTATTCTATTCTATTCATCCAGTAAGCATGAATTAAGTCAGTTGGCTTAAAAATGCATTGAGCATTCTTAAAGATAGATATCGTCCCAGGAAATTTCTGCAGATAGAGGAAGATTGGCCATGTAGATTGTCAGCATCTGAGAAGAAATCTTGCTTGTATACATTAACATTCTGACTGGTTACAGTTTGGAAACATAAGCGAGGAATGTTAGAGAAATGTGGAAATTTGGATGCATTTGAATGCAGGTATGCAATGTATGTCCAGGGGAAATTTATTGAGTTGAGCACGCAGCACTTTTCCCCTCTTTTTTTGGATAGCAGAATAATGCATTCAAACTATTCTTCCACCCTTGTTTTAAAGTGGTGCACTGTGTCTTGGAGATAGGAGACAAATCTAAAGTTGAGATTTTAACCAGAAGAGACAAAGAGAAGTAATGAGAATTAACTCTGACCGTTAGAAAGTGAAATTGAAAAGGTAGGGAAATGAAACATAAAAGGGAAATCTAAAATCTCAGTGGAACACATCATTCCCTTGGCTTTCCGAACCTGGATAAGCCAAGCGCCGAGGCATATTGCAGATGGGAGGAAACTTCATTAATCTTCCATGACAAGTTACTTAGGAGAAGCAAATTTGTAAACCTGATAACTTGTATATTTCTCAGCAGTGAAGGCCATTGAGAAATGATTGCCATTCAAGTTTCACGGGGTAAATTGTGTGAAAGGAGAAACTACTGAATTAGCTTTCAAGATCTGCCTTCATATACATGTGTTGAAAAGTGAAGGTAGGCACAGCTTCCTCAGCAAGCTTTTTGCATTGTCAGAGCCAATAGTGATGGGCCTCTTAATTTTAAAATCTACAGATCATTTTTCATCTCCCTGCTAGAATGATCAGCTTTGCATTTCTTTTCCCAAGATGCCATTTGCTGACACTTTGGTGTGAAATGCTTCAGACTTCTTACCTTTTAAGTATGCTGGCTCCAGTTTAATCAACAAAGCACTCAGTCAGCAGCAGTCTTTTCTCATTATTAAGGCTCAGGTCTTGCTTGCTGAGCATTTATAATGGAATTCAAATTATTTTTGGAACTGTTATCACAATCTACCACAACTTAGTCTGTGATATTTTTTTTTCAAGTTCCATTCTAAATACAGATTCCAGGCACAGTCAAACAGCTGTGTTAAAGCACTATCCAAACAGTCGTTGAGCTGACAGGCATGCCAGTGTAAAATGTGCTGGAATGGGTCATGCATGGACACATTGTAGAAACAGAGGGGGCCGTATGCCAGAAGCAACCTTGCTGAAAGTTTAAAAAGATGTACAAGGGTTAAATGTGCCTGACTCCAGAGGCCACCACTTCTGCTTACTAACATTTGTACTCTATTCATCCATGTATTTTTTTTTTCAAATAATCTTCATTATTCACATCTAAAAGTAAAAAAAAAAAAAAAACCCACATTCATTTATTAAAAATCCTATACCCCAGCCTGTTTTTTTTTTTTTTCATTCAATGTATCCTCAGTAATTTATTCTCCAGTCATCTCCAAAAATCAGAGATACATTAGGATGATTGCACAACCTTAGCAACTTTTAGCATGGCTGACTGGGCATTCCGGAAGTTGAAGAGCACACAACTTGAAGTTGCCATTTTGAGAAACCTTAGTAGACAATTTGGACAATTGTTCAGACTATTAACTCCTGTAGTCCTCTTTCAGCGATGGTAGCAGTTGTATAAGCTAATAAAAGAAAGTAAATAAATTTCTTTTGAGTCTCTCAGCAGCTGGTTTCTTTTGCTTTTATTTGGGAGGCAGTATTTTTTTTTTCAATTTCCCAAACTAGCTTGGGAAAATGTCCTGGTTGGAACTGGGATTGAAAGACAAACATAAATGCAGAAATGCCCTGTAGCTGATACAGTATATGGTACTATAAGTTTGACTTGGATGTTCATTGGGTCATTGAAGTCTTCTGCCACATGTGGTAAAGTTATTCGATAAAGCCTTTCAGAACCTGAGTTTCAATGACTATAAATTTTCTTCTCTGTCTTTAACTTAGCAACCATATGGTGGCACAATAGCTCCACACCTCACCAGATGGCAGGCCCTAGATGGCCCCAGGCCAGACAAAGATTATATCCTTTAGAAGGTTAGACCAACATAAAATAAAACATTATGTTTATATAAACAGATTACAAAAATGTTGTTTGACAGCACACATTAAATAGGATTAATTCAGTGGGCAGAAACTGCAAAGGACTCCCATTGCACTTGCTAATAATCCCTTCTCTAGATTCCAGTTTGCAATTCTGGTAATACAAGATATAGCTATTTTTCAGCTACTCTGGCTTGCCTTTTCAAAATCACCTTTACTTTATCAGCCAAACAGAACTCTGTTATAGGAAGAATGCCTGCAAGGCAGCATTCTGTAAACCTATTCCTGAGACTCACAGATCCAAAGTTGTATCTGAACGGTTGAAAAGGTATATCGAAGAGCTGTACTGACTTTCTTGCTGGAAATGCTGGGACACCTGCTAGAAGAGTTTTCTAAAAGAAATTAAACTGATTAATGAAAAAAAAAAAAAACCCAACCCCAGAGTATTCTACTGTTGCACATCAGTGTGGTAGCATTCCACCCACCATTTTTGGCAAGGAAATTGAACCAGAGAGATTTCCAAATTCTTCTGACCATCAGCTCATTTAAGCATTGATATGGAATAGGTATAGGCTTAGTATTGTCATAATGTTCAGTGCTGATAGTCCTTATTAACTGCTAGATTGTTTTGTTTGGAATGGATTGCAAGTATGTCAAAGTCTTTTCCCCCCACAAATGTTGGATGACAGTCTCAAAAGGTCATGCCATGAGCCATGACCTTTGATCTGTAGAAAGAGCAGATATGATTTTTTGGGTGTAAAAACCCATAGTTTGCCTTTCTGCTACACTTAATTATATAGGTGGATTAGGTATATGGGTAGGCAATTGAGGCTTTCAAGCTTTCTCTCTTCCCCACCTCTAAATCTCTTTGAAGGGTCTATTTTTCAAAATATGAAAGAATGCTGGGACACCACATGCGGCCTGAAGATTGCCATTCTTGGTTTAGTTATGTTCACATGTTGTATGACAATTTGCATGAAACTTAACAATCAAGTTATTGCAAGGATTCCTGAATTATCAATTCTTTCTACAAATTACATGCCTCAATGCATATTATGAATCTCAAACTGCAATTGAAAACTACACAATTTAAATCTGACCAGTTGGTGATCAAGATATAATCACTGTATAAAATCTCATCCAAATCCCTTAGTAGAGTTGAATGTCTTTATCTTTAAAGCCCCTGGCAAGCTAGTCACAAGAATATATAATTCTTTAGCGTTTAAGCTTAATACAATCTATTAATCTTAATGTCAGCTATGAACTTACATTTCTTATTCTTGGGCTTCTAGCTGAATGAATTTGATGCAAAATAAATAAACAACAAATATAATCACCGCATTTCTAGAGGCAAGGGAATGCTATGATCAAATTCTTTACTTATTTATAGGCTAAACTTTTAATGAATGAACCATTGCATCCATGGGACAGGTGGTTTGTGTTAGTTTATGACCATGCAGAAGCAAGTGGGCCAAAAACAAACACAAACACACACACAGTCTCTCTCTCTCTCTCTCTCTCTCTCTCTCTCTCTCTCTCTCTCTCTCTCTCTCACACACACACACACACACACACACACACACACACACACAAAACAGAGGTTTGGAAGTTGGATTTTTTCCTCCTCCCAAGGCCATAGGTTAAATACAGTTGTTCTTGGTATAAATCTTTCAGAAGGGGATGGAAGAAAAAGAAAAACAGAAATGGGGGGGAAGGGGGACCCACTAGGCTGAAATATTTTTCTTGATAATTTCCTTGATGTTGGCAAAGGCTGAGGGAAAGTGAAAGCATCAAGACTCTCAGGAGCAAGCAAGGGAGTAGGATATGCTATATGCAAACATTCAGAAAACAGGTGAGGGGAGGAAAGGAAGCCCTAGGAACAGGGCTGGGTTCTAAAAAATTTTTACTACCAGTTCTGTGGACATGCCTTATTTTGTGGGTGTGGCTTGATGGTCATATGACAGTTCTTTGGGATTTAGCAGAGGTACTGGTCTACCAGGCTTTTAACTGCTTGCAGAGCTGTACCAGTCTACTCATTTGTTTTTGAAGGCACCGGTCTATTCATTTGTTTTTGGAGGCACTGGTCTACCCATTTATTTTTGCAGGCACTGGTCTACTCATTTGTTTTTGAAGGCACCGGTCTACCACCACACTGCCTTTTAACACTGATCAGCTGTAGGGCGGTCCTTTGAAGTCCTGTGGCAAGAGTTTAAACAGGTTTTTTCCTTTTAGCCGATCAGCTGGGACTCAGGAGGCAGCAATACATTGGAGGCGGGACCAAATAAAAGGTAAGAATAACATGGTGGGGGGGCAGCTCCTGAACAACGAGAACCAGTTTGGTGACATCATATCATCACCGATACCGGCTCAGCAAAACCGGGTGGAACCAGGAGGAACCCACCACTGCCTAGGAAGATCAGAGGTGGGTAGGCCATCATACAAACCATTTTGGAGGCAGAGTGGGTGATGATGAATATCAGTCTTACCAACTGGCCCTATAAAATCAGTCTTCATAAAATTTTAAGGATTATATTGTTATGAAACCAGCTAAGCGTCCAGGTTTTGTTTGTACCAAACTACAGACAATCCAAAATAGAGTTCATTACAAAACATATTTCCCCTATTGTGCAAAATGTGGGTATCTCCTGCTTTTCCTTGAGAAACTCAACATGACCCACATGGTACTAACTTTCCCAATTTTATTCCTGAACAATCACCATGTGATCTAAGCTGAGTTGAAAAACAGCATCTGATCCAAAATCTCCACTTAAGCTTCTATAGCTGAATGTGGTCTTATAGTCAGATCTCATCTATCCTGTGTCACATTATTCTTGAAAATAATGTTTTATTTTATAAAAACAAACATTGACATTAATCTGCAGCATGTGTTTGCAAATGCCATTAATTAAAACTTCTTTTCTCAGTTAATTATTATACCAATGATTGTAAAACATTCTTTAGAAAGAGAATACAAAAACTGCTGGGTTTTTTTTTAGTCCTGTTCTATAAAAATGAACTTAAAATCCCCCACTGGTTAACATTTAATATATTCACCCCAATATAAATCAGAGTTTAGAACTGATTTGTTTCCTTTTAGTAAAATAAAAATCACAAAATTGTGAATAGCAATATGTTGACAGTCTGATAATTCAATGAGTATTGCTATTTCTGGTTTTGAAAGTCAAGGGCCAACAGAAGACACTTAAGCATTTATCTTATTATCTCAGGACCACATTTTAATGTACTTAAAGTCAGAGTGTAATGCCAACTAAGAAATGGTTTGCTTTATATATAGTCCTTCTTTAATGCTTTCTCCAAGATATTAATAACAGATAGGCACTTCAGCACTATGAATCATACTAAAGTGGCATTTAACATTTTTTTTTAAAAAAAAGAAATATATACACAGTTCCTGCATAATATAGAAACTAAGCTTGCTGTACAAAAAAAAGTACTTTAGAAGCACTGATAATAGTATTAAAAGACTCTATTTGATTTTGCCCTATCTTGTACATTCATGCTCTACCTAGCTGCAGGATTTGCTGCACTCATTTGAATTAAATAGTTCCCATCTTAAATCAGAAGAAACATTTATATGAAAATCAAAAATTTCAAGGTTGTGTGACCTAAATCTCTCTGCAGCATTCATATAATGGATTTTCTTTTCTTTTTAAAAAAGTAAAATATTTAAAGCATATTTAACTCTTGTTTATGTCAACGTCAGTGTGTCAGAGATAGATCCTGCTAAGCATTACCTAGTTTTATTATGAGAAGACTGGCTTGACTCACAGATTAAATTAGAAAAGGAGATTATGCAATCACAACCTAGCCTTAACATCTTTCTCACGTATCAGCAAAGATTGAACCTGTCTACATTAAAATCCATTTTATTTTTATAAACAAAAAAAATAAATAAAATAAAATAACCAAATACAAATTAAAGCAGTTGAATCTACAAAATTATAATAAACTTTGAAAAACTCACATTAATTTGATACATGATGCATAACAATTTAAACATTATTCTAAAATGCATCATGATCAACAACTTCTGCAATCAAAATTTATCTGAACTGTTACAAAGCTTGTATGACAAAATAGCATGATTGCCTTTCAGAATTTTGTTGGTAGAAAATGAGATGGTCTCCCTTAGGAAGAACTTCCACAGCCCAGCATAGCCATTAAAAAATGTTTCCATGGTTCCATCCATACAAGTCTTAAGAATTACAGAGCATAGACAAAGATCATGATGTTAGAGAGGCTGATTTAACAAGGAAGAACCTTATCAAATAGTCTAGTCTTAATGCTTCCAAAACTATAAAGTTGATCACTAGCAGACTATATACTGTTTTTCCATCCTGTTTGGTCACACATTTTCCACTGACAGCTTCTTTCAACAAATAGGTCACAACATTTTGGACCATTGTTAAATACTCTTAAACACCAAGGCATTTATCTGTCTGCCTAGCTTTGTATATTTACCATGAATGGACATTGCTTGTATTAGATATGAGCCAGCAGTGTTCAACAGCTGCCAAAAAAGCCAACACAGTTCTGGGCTGCATAAACAGAGGCATAGAATCAAGTTCACGTAAAGTGTTAATACCACTTTATAATGCCTTGGTAAGGCCACATTTGGAATGTTGCATTCACTTTTGGTTGCCACGATGTAAAAAAGGTGTTGAGACTCTAGAAAGAGGGCAGAGAAGAGTAACACAGATGATTAGGGGACTGGAGGCTAAAACATATGAAGAACGGTTGCAAGAACTGGGCATGTCTAGTTTAATGAAAAGAAGGACTACGGGAGACATGATAGCAGTGTTCCAATATCTCAGGGGTTGCCACAAAGAAGAGGGAATCAAACTATTCTACAAAGCACCTGAGGGTAGAACAAGAAGCAATGGGTGAAAACTAAGCAAGGAGAGAAGCAACTTAGAACTAAGGATAAATTTCCTGACAGTTAGAACAATTAATCAGTGGAACAATTTGCCTACAGAAGTTGTGAATGCTTCAGCACTGGAAATTTTTAAGAAGATGTTGGATAACCATTTGTCTGAAGTGGTGTAGGGTTTCCTGCCTGGGCAGGGGGTTGGACTAGAAGACCTCCAAGGTCCCTTCCAACTCTGTTATGCTATTCTATTCTCTATATCAACCTCTTTTAGTCAAAGGTTTTTCTGGGCATTGCTGATGACATGTTATTTGGGTTTAAGAATAATTCCATAGGATTTTCAAGACAATGAAACCATGTTTTCAGTTGGTCTGCAGGTAGGATGCTATTATTGGGTAGGTAGGATGTTAAATTGCTGTTATCTGCATTTATCAAGAGAAAGTCCAACCTGACTCAAGATTTTGTTTTACTTTATCTGATTTATTCAGTTCCAATATTGTTGCAAGTCTAAACAACCTGGAAATGAAATGAAAATATCAGTTATATTTATATATCACCCACATACAGTTTAATTCTGAGACTTAACATTCTGATTGACATCTCCAACACTTTTAGAGAAATGTTAAATAGCATGTAGGATAGGGGCAAAATTCTAACAATTCTTACTAAAAAGCTCTGAAGTTATTCAATATGAGGTTTCCAAAATCACTCCCCGCAAATCAAAGATGAAATGAGCATGACCGATAGTGTGAAAAATTACTGTGAAGTGCTTCATAATCAAAATGAAAAAATCCTTTCTGTGTCGTTCAGAACTTTTTTTCATTCCCCAAACTGGGCTCAAACTAGATTGATACAGATCAATGTATATTGACCATTGTACATTGTGCCGTTTCCCAGAAAAATCTTGAATTGAGAAGCCACTCTATACCTGACAACTTTTCTAAGAAAATTGGAAATTCATCTACTTTGCCATTTTGTCCTTAATGACATTGTTTTTAAACTTGCAGAACATTCAGCACTCCCACCATTTTTCATTAGCAAGGGGAATCCAGTATATATCTCGCAAATAAATACAAGTTCAGAGTTCCTTTTGGAATATGGATAGTTATAAATTAAATAAATAATATATAGAAACATCATATTTCATATCTGTAATAGATAGGTATCTTATGTCTCTACAGCATTCTTCTCTTACTATATTAAATTTAACAAATAATCTGATCAGGCGTTGTGACTACTGTATAGATGGATCAATACCAATTTCATTGTTTGTGTTAGTAGGGGTTTTTTTTCTCCACATTTTCCCATTAATCTATTAAAATCTGTATTCACTTTTGCATGTAATTGTTCTGACCTAGAGAGATGTTGAATGTGACTGGGTGTGTGGGGTATGGAATGGTAATCAACCTCCTTTCTACTCTTAGAGCACTACTGAAATAACTTTATGAATTTTTCATTGCACGTCTTTTCCAGTTAACATATATTTCCAAGCATAACATTATATGAACTGCCCTGAAACAAGAAAATGTCATAGCCTATTGTCAAGGTCAAGGACAAACCTGATATTTTTCTTAGTCATCTGACTCTTGGGTGCACAGCTTGGGCACAAAGGGAGTTATAAATAAACTGGTGGGGGAGGGATTTAAACTCCTGAGAAGCACTTACCAATTGTTGGAAGATTTTGAACAAAGTGTGTGTGTGTGTGTGTGTGTGTGTGTGTGTGTGTGTGTGTGTGTATGTTTGTATGTATGTATGTATGTATGTATGTATATAAAAGAGCAGATGGAAAAAGACATGGTTTAACAGGAGCCAATACTGGATCAAGATATGGACCAGTGGAAACTGTAGCTGAAAGAACCTGGAATCAGATACTCCCTGGCCTGGGAGGAGGAAAAGACCAGGACAAAACCAGAGGCAGATAAAGCCAGAAAGGGAATGTGCAACAACATCAAGAAAAAAAAAAAAAACAGACTTGGATTCCAAACAATGGTGGAGCAAAATCATCCAGGTAAAGGATAACTGTGGAAGAGGGCATTAAAGAGAAAAGCGGTTGGCATTTCTAAGCTTGTGTTTTAGATACAGTGAGCAGCAATTCACTCTATTTCTTCTCCTGTGGCTGTGGAATCACAAAATAAGGACTTTAAGCAGAGAAGCAGAGAAGCAGACATAAGCAGAGAAAAGCAACAAAGATGATTAGGGGACTTGAAGCTAAAACATATGAAGAACGGTTGCAGGAACTGGGCATGTCTAGTTTAATGAAAAGAAGGACTAGGGGAGACATCATAGCAGTGTTCCAATATCTTCAGGGGTTGCCACAAAGAAGAGAGAGTCAAACTATCCTCCAAAGCACCTGAGGGTAGAACAAGAAGCAATGGGTGAAAACTAAGCAAGGAGAGAAGCAACTTAGAACTAAGGAGAAATTTCCTGACAGTTAGAACAATTAATCAGTGGAACAACTTGCCTCCAGAAGTTGTGAATGCTCCAACACTGGAAGTTTTTAAGAAGATTTTGGACAAACATTTGTCTGAAGTGGTATAGGCTTTCCTGCCTAAGCAGGGGGTTGAATTAGAAGGCTTCCAAGGGCCCTTTCAACTCTGTTATTCTATTCTGTTCTGTTCTGTTCTGTTCTGTTCTGTTCTGTCCTGTTCTGTTCTGTTCTACACTTCTCTCCTTCCCCTTTTCCTATTTTCATTTCCATTTGTATTTTAAACTCTAACAAGTTTAATAAAATTATATTACAAAAAAGAC
Source organism: Masticophis lateralis (assembly GCA_030761175.1). Taxonomy (NCBI): domain Eukaryota; kingdom Metazoa; phylum Chordata; class Lepidosauria; order Squamata; family Colubridae; genus Masticophis; species Masticophis lateralis. The sequence goes on from JAUDYJ010000002.1 coordinate 105,020,874, forward strand.
ATTTGGTTTTGGTTTTGTTTCAAAATGGTGATACAAAATTATATGTTTTTCATGTTTTTACAGAAAACGAGCTGGAAAAATGTGTACTTGGTACACATTTTCTGGGGTGGGGGAGCGCATGGCACTCATTTCCTTCTTCTAGGTGACAATTTGAAAATTTGAATCTCTCACCACTGGAGAAAAGTCTGTTTACTCCATTCACGTCTTGTCATTTAATCAATATAAACTACCCCATCTTACTCTCTTTTCTACCTCTTTTCAGCCAGTGGTGCAGATAATATTTTGTCACCCTAATAGCAGGAGGGCAGAGCTTGGGAAACTACCATTATTCTTCCTGCTCTCTATCACAAAATGGTCACTTTTACTGAGTGACTCGACAGTGGAGGTCTGAAGTTTATACCTATTACTTGGACCAGTGCTGAAAATTCAATTGCCTCTCAGGAGGAATGATCCATTTCCTGCTATTTATGGTCTTGAACATTTAAAATAGCTTTTGAGTGCAAAACGTAAAAATGGAACCTAGGAGAAAGTCTTCAAAGATCAAAAACTTAAATGGGAGTATAAGAGATATAATTCAAATCTTAAAGAAAGTGTGATAGGTGAAAGACAAAAAACAAACAAAACAAAACAAAACAAATGGAAGGATCCTTGAAAATTAGGGAAGGTGGGGGTAGGGAAAGCAAAGAATAGCACCATATCTGTTATCAAGAAATGAAAGTGGCCATATATTACTAATCTCTGAAATTTATGGAGCTCAACCCAAGCCTGAAGAAATGCTGTGAGGGAGAGATAGCCATGTCAGGAATGGTAGATATAAATAATGAATGTAAGAATGTAAGAATGAGTAAGATAAATGGCCTACTAGAGTATCCACATTCACATTATAAATGTCTTGGTCTTGATATATAAACCAAAAAAAAAAAAAAAAGTGAGGAAATGTGAAGGAAAAGTTAATTAGAAGAAAGCAAAACATATGCAAAAGAAAGAGAGAAATGCCAGCATTCACAAGGACCTTGTCGCTTTCACTTTCTGTAGAATTTCCTTTCAATCTAAAAAGTGTTGTGAGCAGAAAGAAATTAAAGGAACATCACTGGCATTTCAAGGATGGCAAGACTAATTATAATCATTTTTTTGAAGGAACAGATGAAGGCTAGGCAAGGGAGCATTGGATAAAAGAACATGTGTGGATACCAACGTGACTGAGAAAACTACTGTATATAAATGAGTCAAAGGGATATATGGAGGAAGTAAAAGCTAATCCTGAAAACAAAATAAAACCTACTGGGAACAGTAGTGGAATTTGTCTGGGCTGAAAGACATTCAAGGTTAGATAAAGGAAAAGTAAGACATTTCACTCTCTTGCCTATTATTTAGCTGGAAGGCTAATCTATGGTTCCCAGGAGGCCATTCCAGGAACCAGTGTTTATATTGGATTTTCTTTTTAATGTCTATCACAAACTTTAAGAAAATCTCCTTGCATTTTTCTAGTATTTCTCTATCCTAAATGACCCAAGTATTATTAGGAAGATACCAATTAACCTTTTTGTTCTCTATAATAGCTTTTTTAGATCATTCAGCATCACTCAAGCTCAAGGTTTCATAGAGAGATGAGTGAAGCACTCATTTCTTTTTCTGTGAGTCTCAAATTGCCTGTTGTTGGGAGGCCTGATATTCTTTGTGAATTATATTAAATTTCATGCAACAACAACAGAGTCTTTGCTGAATGCTTATTCTGAATGATTAGGGATGTTCAGGTTTGTATTTCATAAATCTTAAAAGAAAAAAAATTCCTAAGGATTCATTTTAATGTTCATTTAAACTCCTTTGCCTTCTTCACATATAGCTTTATGAATACATAAAAGGACTGCAAGAATGCCAGGTCTAGCCTCTTTGATGACAACCCACCTGCCAGCAAGACTCCACATAGAACACTGCTTGAGTTTGAAGGAAACCAATTTTATTGCATGTAGGCTTCACAATACAAGAAATGAGAACTCTGATTTGCTTATGCATTATGAATCTTCCTCATTTTAAATTGAATGTGATTTTGTATCAGTTTGAGAGTGCCGCTGGTGTGCTGTGTCACATCATATCAAGGGGATGGATCTAGTTACATGCAGATGAACAACTTCTTCAGACGTTTATAATGAGTATCTGAAAAGAACTTTTGGTCTATTTCAGAGATAAGTATGATATGGAGTATGAAGTATGAAGAATCTCCATCTGTTTTTGATTGCCGCATTGTGTGTGTTTGTACACACACATAAACACGATGAGTTTATAAATTCCATCTAAATTTTAGACACACATGAGCAGAATTCACTGGGTAGGCTGTTACAGGAAGAGAGAGGTAATCAAAAGACAAATCAATCAAATTTATAAAAAATGAACCTCGTAAGTTAGGAGTAAGAATTGATGATATATCAATATTGTTCCAGGCACCTTATTTAGCCAAGGGTTCTCTTTAAATACCATAATTCTTTGAATAATACCTAGTCCTCACTTCCTTCATCAAGTTACTCCTGAAGAGCCCAGACAGATTACCTATGCTTTGACATTATGGCTTTTGCTTCTTCTCTTCAGAAACTACTGTTTTTAGAGACTGGATGGAAGAGATTCCTGACAGAGACTACTGGGTGGAAGGCAAGAATGGTGGGGGCTATAAATGTTTCAGCACTGGGAGTTGACAAGATAGACTCTGCTGCTGGGGATACATTCTCTTAATTCTCCTCCTCTCCTAATATCAGGCTAGTAAATACCTGAATTCCTTTGATTTGGTAAAATGCCTCATTTCAAATTTATGATTGCAATCAAATTGTTTGGTTACATCCTGTAATTAACTAAATTGAAAACTGCAAGCACAAAATGACGGCTTTTTAAAGCTAGGCTCACCATGGTGGTGCAAGAATCAAAAGTTTGTGATTGATGGGGTCTTCAAGGTTGAATTGAATGAATTTGAGTGGACAGCTAACTGAAGATGACTGTCCTGTTATGGAGCAATTCCAAATCAGGACAGAAACCATCATCCTTGCTAAGAGAATATCTTGAGCGAGACAGAGTGCTGGATTTATGATCTGACAGCTAGGTAGTATTATCTACCTAGACTTCCTATATAACAGAGTTTTGGATGCCTTGCAGTATATAACTTTCTTCCACTTCATTACACAGAGCAGAATAGTAAGTAGTGAGATCAAGGAAGCCAAGCCACCAAGCATTGTGGTTGACTAAAGATCCCATTAATATTGTGTTGTCTCATTGTGTCCTTTGGGATTGGACCCAAGGAACTGTCACTGTATGACATCAACATCATCAAGCCCTAGGAAGACTCTTTCCCATCATTTCAGAGTAGAAAACCATTAAAAGAGAGCAGTCATCCATTTCATAGTCTATACTTGAACATAAGATGCTTTCAAACATCTGAAACAAAGAAATCAATATGCTGTAAAAAAGAATAAAGTCCCGTATCTTCTACTATATTTTGTATATGCATTAAAACTATTAAAATTATAAACACAGGGTAAGTCAATTGTGGCTACAAGTCATGATGACTATATATTAATTCCTGTTTTGGAGGCAGTAAACCTCTTGATACCAATTTCTAAGGAAAAGAAAAAGACTGTCATTCTGCTGTTATGTGCTTCACACTGACATCTAGCTAAACAAAGTGAGAACAGAAAGCTTGGACTATACATAGTCATTGACCTAATGGAGACATTGTTGATGCACCACTAAGAATCCTATTTGCTGTTCATCCATCATTTCTGTCAAGTATTATATTTATGAAAATTAAAAGCCTTAGTCTCTTTCAGGTTATGGTATCTTCTGAAGCCTTTTACCCATGGAGAAGTCCTTTAGAGAAAATCTGACTAAATTTCTATTAACATGGAAACCATTGGATATGATCCAGCTGAATTTAAGAGTCAAAAATGTCCTTTAATTCTTTAATTCTAAGTGATGTTTGTGATTTGTATTAAAAACTCATGTTTGATATTTCCTTTTAAAATGTCAGCAAAAACTTAATTTTCTGGAATTATGTCTTCTTATCTTCTTATGATACTCCGTACTGTATTTAAATATTGTTTTAAGATGGTTAGCTAGGCTAGAATTTATTTCATCTGGGGCCCTGTTTGTCAATAAGCCTATAAGCCTATAGGAATTAAAAGGAGAATCAGAAATTTTTAACAAAGCATAACAGATTTTTAGAAGAACTCCTATCCAGCAGCAGTACCAAAAGGTTTTTTTATTATAATCCTTGGTATAGACTGGATTGTATTCAATTTCTTGGAATAATAAGGTAAAAATAAATTTCCTGACTGACAAATGCATGACAACATTAAAACTTCAGGCAAAAGTTTCTTGAAGGAAATGTGGGACCCAGATGTTTCATCAAATTTGAAATAAAACAATCTGACTGGCAGAAAAATAGCTACATGCTAAGTCTGATAGATAGTTTAGTATGATGGATTCTCAAAACAAAATTTGATATCAACATTAAGTGAAAATAAATGTTCTTCTTTCATGGAAAAATGGACAGTTATATGGTCATCAATGCAGAGGTTACTTTAAAATAACATGCCTTGATTACTTATTCCATATGCTAGTAACCTCCAGTTATGGATTAGTTTAGCAAATAAGACTGAAATGGAAAGGTTTTTGAATATACAGTATACATAGGTACATACTGTATATACATACATATATACACATTCATGCAACGCTATCAAGTTTTATTCGGTTTTGGATTCTTAGCTTATATGTTGGCCCTCCATCTCATTTTTATTTATTTCTTGAAATTTCTTCAGCCAATGTGTTGAACTTCATTTCTTAACATTCTTCATCAGCACTGATATCCCATGCATCAAGAATGCAGCAGGCTGGAAAAGAGTAATTGGAACCTTATTCAAAGAAATGCATGAAATCACAAAAGCCAATCATCCATAAGGTTTAAAACTCCTATTTAAAAAAGACTGGCATCTTTCAGATAGCATAGTCACAAACACCAGCATATAATCTAAAGTCACAGTCAGGAACTGAATGGAATGTCCAATTCTGATTGTGTGATCCACCTAAGTGTGTGTGTGTGTGTGTGTGTGTGTGTGTGTGTGTGTGTGTGAGAGAGAGAGAGAGAGAGAGAGAGAGAGAGAGAGAGAGAGAGAGAGAGAGAGAGAGAGAGAGAGAGAGAGAGAGAAGGAGGGAGGGAGGGAGGGAGGGAGGGAGGGAGGGAGATGGGAGGGCAGAATCGTACATATTGCAGGAATAAAATCTATAAGAATTTCAGGGCAGCCATGATATTGACTTGAAACAGTGTTTTGGATTCAATTTCAAAATACTGTTAGAAGGATGAATGAAAAAAGTTACCTGTCTGTTACTCTTTAAACTTACTGTGTCTTTTTCTAGGATCCATTGATGCCTTCTGATTACCGGAAAAGATATTGCTACTTTAGTTCCAGAACAAATATTCTTTACAATGCAACGTTTTGGAACCAAACCAAGGGCAGTGCATAAATCTAATAGGACAATCTGTTCAGATCAGTACAAGAAAGATGAGCTGGCACCTTATATATAAAGCCTGAGAAACTGAATAGTTTCTCAGCTACTGCTTCCCATAAGTAAAACAAGAGAGGATCACTGGATAAAATTCAGAGCTGCTATTACTGTACAGACATTTTTGACTCTGTGGCCTTTTCATAACTTGACAAATGTTAATAAGAACCCTATGTAGTATAAAAGAAAATAAGCAGGATGTGTAGAATCTGAAAATGTTAATGATTCTTCTGCTACTGTGAAGAGAGAGAGAAAAAAAGGATAACGTTAAAATAATATCCTGTCTTGTAGTCTAATAATTGATAAACTAATAGATGACCACTGATGAGATGCCTTTATATACAAAAATAACTTAAACATTCTATAATAATTTGTCAGGGGAAAAAAGAGAGTAATATGAATTCAGGGTAATTGTTAAGGATTATTACACAGATGCACCATTTCACTAGAGTTAAAAGCAGGAGTGTTAATCTCAAAGTGCAGAAACATTGTTTTATGTATAAATATTTTATCTGACCCTAACTAGAATCAGCATAATTTCTTTGTACACCAGATTGCTAAGGCAAATTTATTCAAAGAGATTCATTTTAATTTTATTCAAACACCCTAGATTAGGGTATTTCTAGCTCCCTGATCAATATAAACTATATTCTCCTCTTAATTCTGAAGCCAAATACCATTTAAGCAGTTTGTTGATACATAAACAACTCAGTATCACATTATCCTCCATATCTTCATATAGATAAAATATTCAATTCATTTCATATTTCTAAGAGCACATATTTGATACGGGCAATTAGCAAAGAGGCTTTAATCCAAACTGTTCCCACTCCAAGTCTTCATCAGCATTCAGTGTAAATTTCAACTCATCTCAAAGAAATACAGACCCTTTCTGGATGCCAGCAATATTCTCTTTGCCCTTCTCATGCTTTTCTCATCTTAGTAGGTCAGACCATTACTTTATAAATAGAAGAATCCAGGTGCTTTTCATATCAAAGTAATTAAGCAATTTAATGAAAATGCATTAAGCTGTGTCCATCCCATTCGGCGAGTGTTTTGAGCAGCAAGTGCTGTATATTTGCAAGTATTATGAAACGTGGGTCTCTGCTGTCACCAACAGGTTATCTTGCCACATGAATTTGAAGGGTTCCTTCTCAACTGTTTCTCCACCACAGAGAAGGCAAAATATAAAGTGCAGATTACTTATCACAGAAGCTTCCCTTACACATGTCCTATCTATCTATCTATCTATCTATCTATCTATCTATCTATCTATCTATCTATCTATCTATCTATCTATCTATCATCTATCTATCTATCATCTCTCTCTCTCTCTCTCTCTCATCTTTGTATCTATCACCTATCTACTCTAATCTATCATCTGTCTGTCTGTCTGTCTGTCTGTTTGTCCATCTGTCTGTCTGTCATTTATCTATCCTAGATAAAGTGGGCACATACAAGAAAAAAATCAGACCTCATGCATTTTGATTAGATGTCTAAAAATCTAAATCCAGCACTTGTAACCTATCATGCAAACTATCTGCCTGAAAACTTCACTCTTACACAGCAATTAAAAACTCAGGAGCCTTTGCATTTGGCTCTCCTTTAACGAGGAATCTTTTTTTTCCCCCATCTTCCATAGATTGTTGTGCTATATTTTCTGTCATCTTTGGCTGGGTAGCTGAGGTCAATCAGAGTGGGGATACATAGGTTCCCTATTTCTGCTAGAACCCCAATTCACAACTCCTCCAGATTTCAAGTTGACAAAAGAACAGCGATGCTGAAGAACTGTGTAGGGCAAGGTTTCCGTGCATTTGATAGAACAACTTTCTTCTTTTCATGCCCAGCTCCTTCTGACTAGTTTCTCACATGTCCTGTAGCTAAAGTCCAGGGGCCATAGGGTGAGTCCAGATAGATGATGCCTAGCAAATAGCATATTCTGGGTCTCCTTTAATAGATTGGAAGGATAATAGAAAAACATTGTAAAATGTGGGAGCTCTACACGACATTAGCTTAAAAAAAGAGCCTTGCTGAATCTGACCATGTCTATCTTATTCTAGGATTTCATTTCATTTAGTGGCCAGCTTGATGTCTTTGGGGTGATTGCAAACAGGAGAATTAAGGCCTACATTATACGGGAATATTTTAGGCCTTGTGTTTTCACTATCGTACCATTGCATCTTGGAAGGAAATACAAGAAGAAAACGAACAGCAGCAAGGTGGATGGACTCTATTACAGTGGGGAGTTACCATTGAAAGAGCAGAACTTGTCTCACTTTGGAGACAAATCCCAAAGGTGATTTTTCAAAAGGCAGCTGGACTTTGTTTTTCCTTGAAGACATTTCGCTTCGCATCCAGGAAAAACAAAGTCCAGTTGCCTTTTGAAAAAGCACATTTGGGACAACCATGACCTGGATGATTGAGAATCTCCATAGACACTTAGGGACAAATCATCTAGGACAATGATGGCTAACCTTTTTGCCGTTGTGTACCAAAAGTGGGGGAGTGCGGAGAGGTTGCCCATGTGTGTGCCCACACCCATAATTCAATGCACATGCACACACACACACACACACACACACACTTTTAGCATATGATGGCACAGTGGGCCTGTTAGGCCTGTTTTTCACCCTCCCCAGACTCCAGAGGCTTTCTAGGAGCCTGAGGGGGCGAAAACAGCCTTCCCCACCCCCCTGGAGGCCCTCTGGAGGCCACACACAGCCCATTTTCTAACTTCCAGTGGGACCGGAAGGCCCAAAAATCAGCTGGCCAGCTCACAGATGCATGCTGGAGCTGAGCTACAGCAATGCTCATGTCCCCACAGATATGGTTCCATGTGCCACCTGTGGAACCCGTGCCATAGGTTTGCCATCACGGATCTAGGATGAATCTTATCTATGTGCTACCTAAGGCTCAACAACAACATGACATATAGTCAATGAAAACTTGTGACTGGCATTTGGAGTAGCATTGCCTCCAGTTTGGACGTAACGGTGTGTCCTCACAACTGAAATCACTCAGAGAATGAAAAGCAAGGACACACTGTTCTCCTCAGATATTTTTAATTGGGAAAGTATATTTGGGATGCCTATCCAATTTGTATAGAAGAGAAGAAAAAGGATTGTGTTATTATTCCTTGCATAAGATTAGATCCAGAAGTATTTACTCTAAGAAGAGAACCAATGAGGTCATGATTAACTGGATTCTCTCAAGTTGAATAAGTCTGCTGTAAGCATGAGGTAGGGTTTTTTTTGGGGGGGAGGGGGATGAGAGGATGAAATCCAATTGCATTTCAGTTAAAAAGACCTGCTTCAGAAAGCAGCAGCTTGGCAGGATAGGACTACGTGCTTAACCTTTTCCCTCCCCACTGCTTCTTTGTTGTAAAAGCCACACAAGAGGGCCTTTTTCAACCCTGCAGGGGGACAGTGAGTAAAGAACTGATTAGGAGCAGAGAAACAGCAGGTAGAAATAATGTCAGTTGCACAACTGATATGAAAGAACCTTGATGCTGCAACACAAAGGAGTTTCTTCATCTAAAACAAGGTTTTTTGATAATGTCCAAGATAGAAATGTCCAGTTATTTTATGACTGATCATTAGACTTGTGACTAAAGGAAGGTCATGCATAAAGTTGAACAATTGAAAGAATTGTGTGTGTGGTGTGAGGGAGGGATTAAGAAACGAATGGTTTTTAAATGTCAGAATTAGTACTGGAGAGAAGCAGAGAAATTGTCTCAAAAAAAATTCTAATAATAGTGTTGAGATTTTGTAGGCATGCTAATGCTTTGAAATAATATTCTTCCTGTTCATAGAAATAATCAGGTCTCACATTGAAGTGGTCTGTCAGATTTGATTACTTATAGTATAAGGTACATTGGAAGCAAACAGACCCAAATTATGAAGAATTGTTACTCTGACCAGATGAACACTTGCTTGATTGGACTTTATGAACAAAAAATCTTCATAGTTTAAAACTGAAAATCTAAAATGAAAATGTTTTAAAATTAAGACTTTTTGATTATGCCAAAAATGTTTGTAAAGGCCATATCTTTTAGGTCTCAGTTTTATATCCTGTTTCTCATGTGTTTTGTAAAGATCCTCATGATATCATCTCAAATTTATCCCCACTCCACTGCTGAGAAATCCTAGAGCCACTTTTACACATTTGAATTTGAAAAAAAAATCATTTCTTTCTTCTCCTGATGCAAAACTTTCTATGAGGACAATCTTAGATGTCTTAGGAATGAATCTATGGCTGGCAGGACAATGGTCTACTTAGTCCAGAGGTCTTCAAACATAGCTGGCTGGAGAATTCTGGGAGTTGAAGTTCACATGTCTTAAAGCTGCCAAGTTTGAGGACCACTGCCTGTTCGGCCTGGTAAATCTGCTGTGGAAATGCCCCTTCCCATCTGGTTCCTGGACATGCTGCAAAAAGGACTAGACACCTTACATTTCTGGAGATCATCCATGCCAGCCAGGAATCTTTCTATGTGATGCTTATTTCCACAGTGTATATGACTACTGGGGAAATTGTAAAATAAGAAAAAGCTCAGTTTCTCACTGCCCCCACTCCCCAAAATAGGGATGGAAGAGAAAACATTAGAAATAATTTAACAATTCGGTAAACAACTGGGGGGAAAAATACCAAATTCTAGAATTTGCAAATTGAAATTGAACATTTATGGAGAAAAAAATCCATTGTTACATCAGTTGTGATTTGAACCTTGGGATGATACCTAAAGGACTTCCTTGATATCTAGAAATATTGAATTTATCAGACCTGAACATTTTTTTACAAATCATCTTGCTTGGAATCTTAGATGGTATGTTAATAATTCTTAAGCCCTTGCTTTAGAACTTGAATTATTAAGTTTTCCCAAATCTTAGACTATGAATCTAACACTAGATTACTCACAAATAATGTTTTAATACCCCACTTCACCTTCAAGAGAGTGATTGATGTGTGTTCTTTTGCCAATAGGTTATACCAAGTTGGAGAAAAAATTATGTTGAGAAATCCACCAATCATTACCCTGAAATTATCCGGTGTAAACTGTGTGAGGGCAACAACACAGATCAAGTTCATTGCTGAAGCAAGGTAAGGATGGACAGTGGAGAGTCAGCACAATTTATGTCAATATACTTGTAGACTCAGTGATGGCAGGAAAGTATATTAATGTGGCTGTGAGGGACAGCAATTTATCTAAAAGTATTGGCTTAGCTTTCTCTGTCTGAGATAAAGTATGAGCCCTACTTGGTAAACCAGGCAAGAAATCAACTACACAGGAAAACTACAACCAATTTTACTGAAGTTGACTATACTGGCAGAGTCTTGAAAGTTTGAATGTGCCTCATTTTTGGAGGGTGGGGGAAACTATAAAACTCCAGTGAATCAGGTAGTGTCTTCCAGAACCACTTCCAAATATTATCTCATTTCTCAAAACTTTGAAACTTTGAAACACGATAATGATTCTCTCTCTCTCTCTCTCTCTCTCTCTCTCTCTCTCTCTCTCTCTCTCTCACACACACACACACACACGCATAAAGGTATATTCCTTAGTCTCTAGCCCCTGTCTCTATATCTACCTCTTTCTCTGCAACTGTTTCCATTTTCTAACTCAAACATTGCAATTCTAGATGGTGGACAATGAATCAAAAGCCAACAATTTCAGTTAAAATCCAAAATATTAATAAGCAGCAAGGAAATCACATTTATATCCCTCTTCAGGCGTGAAACTGCAATCATCCTGGACCCAAAACATGAAGAAAAAGAAAAATAGCAATAGCACTTAGAACTTAGAACTTATATACTGCTTCATAGTGCTTTACAACACTCTCTAAGCAATTTTCAGAACCCACATATTGTCCCCAACAAGCTGGGTCCTCATTTTATCAACCTCAGAAGGCTGAGGTCAACCTTGAGCCAGTCAATATTGAACTACTGAAAGTCGACAGAGTTAGTCTACAATACTGCATTCTAACCACTGTACCACCAGGTCTCAAATGGTCTGAACTACATAATTCTGTGTGTCAATGTCTAATGAATATTTGTACAGATAAGTCTTTCATTGCAGCCAATGAAATGGTTACTTCTTTATTTGTCTCACTGCTTCCAGTATTTTAAATTCTAAACTATGCAAAACACAGTTTGCAAGGGGGACAGAAGGCAAAGAAAAGGTATTTGTTAACTTATCAGGAGGTTTTCCTGTACCTGCTTACAGAAAAGTCAACCTTGCTGTTTTTCTAAATAAATTTTTTAGGAGTTATTAATACACAAATAACAGGGATGCCTGTTTGATTACAGATATTTACACAGTGTTCATTATTATCTAATGCCAGAGTAGCAGGCAACATGCAACATCCAAAAAAGAAGTACTGATGAAACTGATGGCAGGTGCTAAAAACTGATATGCTGGCACAGAAGATGGAACAAATATGGAATCCAATGTCAGATAAAAAAAAGAGTTTCTGGCTATATCTTTGGAACTGGTATATCTCATATCTTCTATAATAAAAAAGCATTTGAGCATCAGTGAAATATGGAATGCAAAGATGGGCTATCTATTTAAGCTATTAGACAAATGATACTTCTATCATCAAAGAGCCTGGGTGGTGCAGAGGTTTGTTTGTTTGTTTGTTTATTTATTTATTTATTTATTTATTTATTTATTTATTTATTTATTTATTTATTTATTTATTTATTTATTTATTTATTTATTTATTTATTTATTTATTTATTTATTTATTTATTTATTTATTTATTTATTTATTTATTTATTTATTTATTTATTTATTTGATTTCTATATCGCCCTTCTCCCAGTGGACTCAGGGCGGTGAACAGCCAATTAAAAAACCAGTATACAAACGTTAAAACATACTAAAACCAATATAAATTAGGCTGAAATATAAGACCGAATAAAAACTCTAAAAAGTTAAAATTTAAAAAATATTTAAAAAATAAAAGGGATCAGGCAAGTCCTGCGAGTTGAAAAAGATGAGTCTTCAGAGCCCGACGGAAAGTCCGGAGGTCAGCAATTGTTCTCAGTTCTGGAGGAAGATCGTTCCAGAGGGTGGGGCTACCACAGAGAACGCTCTCCCCCTGGGGGTCGCCAGCCGGCATTGTCTGGCTGACGGCACCCTGAGGAGGCCCTCTCTGTGGGAGCGAACCGGCCGGTGGGAGGCAATTGGTGGCAGAAGGCGGTCCCGTAAGTACCCTGGTCCTAAGCCATGGAGCGCTTTAAAGGTGATTACCAACACCTTGAAACGCACCCGGAAGTCAACCGGCAACCAATGCAGCTCACGCAGGAGAGGTGTCACATGGGAGCGCCCTGTCGCTCCCATAATCCCCCGCGCGGCCGCATTCTGCACCAGCTGAAGCCTCCGGGTGCATCCCAAGGGGAGCCCCATGTAGAGAGCATTACAGTAGTCCAAGCGAGACGTGACGAGCGCCTGAGTGACTGTGCGTAGGGAGTCCCGATCTAGAAAGGGCCGCAACTGGCGTATCAGGCGAACCTGATAGAAAGCCCCCTGGCCACGGCCGTCGTATGATCCTCTAAAGACAGCCGTGGGTCCAGGAGGACGCCCAAGTTGCGCACCCTCTCCGTGGGGGCCAATGATTCGCCCCCAATAGCCAACGATGGAGTCAGTTGGCTATATCGGGACGCCGGCAGCCACAGCCACTCGGTCTTGGAGGGGTTGAGTCGAAGCCTGTTTCTCCCCATCCAGACCCGCACAGCTTCAAGGCACTGGGACATCACTTCCACGGCATCGTTGGGGTGGTCTGGGGTGGAAATGTACAGCTGGGTGTCATCAGCGTACTGATGGAATTCCACCCCAAAACCACGGATGATCTCACCCAGCGGCTTTACATAAATGTTGAACAGAAGGGGCGAGAGGACCGACCCTTGTGGCACCCCACACACTAGGCGCCTCGGGGTCGACCGCTGCCCCCCTGTCAACACAGATTGCGACCGGTTGGAGAGGTAGGAGGAGAACCACCGTAGGACGGTGCCCCCCACCCCTAATCCCTCCAACCGGCGCAACATGATACCATGGTCGATGGTATCAAAAGCCGCTGAGAGGTCTAACAGCACCAGGATAGAGGAGTACCCCCTACCCCGGGCCCTCCAGAGATCATCCACCAACGCGACCAATGCCGTTTCGGTGCTGTAACCAGACCTGAAGCCGGACTGGAGCGGGTCTAAATAGACGGCTTCATCCAGGTACCGAGGGAGCTGCCACGCCACCACACTCTCAACAACCTTCGCTAGAAAGGGAAGGTTGGAGACTGGACGGTAATTTGCCAAAACAGCTGGGTCCAGGGAGGGCTTTTTGAGGAGGGGCCTCACCACTGCCTCCTTCAAAGCGGTCGGTAGGGCACCCTCACTCAAGGAAGCGTTTATGATCTCCTGGAGCCAGCCTCGTGTAACCTCCCGGGAGGCCAGCACCAACCAGGAGGGACACGGCTCCAATAAACATGTGGTGGCGTTCAGTCTTCCCAGGATCCTGTCCACGTCCTCGGGAGCCACAGGATCGAACTCAGCCCAGATAACACTCTCAAGACCGGGCTCAGTCACCTCGCCCGAACTAACCCAGTCGGCGGCCAAGTCATCCCGAATCTGAGTTATTTTATCATCCAGATATTGAACAAAATCCTCAGCACGTCCCTGCAAGGGGTCCTCCCGCGCTCCCAGATGAAGGAGGGAGCGGGTCACCCTAAACAGGGCGGCTGGGCGATTATCTGATGACGCAATAAGAGCGGCGAAATAATTCGATTTCGCCGCTTTTATTGCCACTAAGTAAGTCTTAATATAAGCTCTTACTAGTGTCAAGTCAGATTCAGAGCGACTGGCCCTCCAACCGCTCTCTAGGCGTCTTTTCCGGCGCTTCATCTCCCTCAGCTCCTCGGTAAACCAAGGAGATAAGTGAGTTCGGCGCCGGGTCAGAGGCCGCAAAGGCACGACACGGTCCAAGGCCCCACCGGCCGCCCTATCCCAGGCAGCCACCAGGTCCTCAGCCGAGTCGCGTGTCAGAATCTCAGGAAATGGCCCAAGCTCCGTCTGGAACCTATCAGGATCCATCAGGCGCCTGGGGCGGAACCACCTAATTGGTTCCGCCTCCCTGCGGTGGGGTGCAGCGGTCAGAAAGTCAAGTCGGAGGAGCGAGTGGTCAGTCCATGACAAGGGTTCCCCACCTATATCCCCAGTATCAAGACCACTCAACCACTGACCAGAGACAAAAACTAGATCCAGGGTGTGTCCACCAACGTGAGTCAGGCCCTGAATTACCTGGGTCAGGTCCATGGCCGTCATGGAAGCCATGAACTCCCGAGCCATCTCAGATGTTTCACCGATAGATGGCAGGTTGAAATCCCCCATGACTATAAGCCTGGGAGTATCAACCGCCACCTCGGCTATAACATTGAGAAGCTCGGGCAGGGTCGTTGCCACGTGGCAGGGAGCCAGGTACGTGACTAACAAACCCATCTGCCCACCTGGACCCCACCTCACATAGATGGACTCACACCCGGCTATCTGAGGTACAGTGGCCTCCCTTGGACCCAGACCTTCCTTAATAATGACCGCTACTCCCCCACCCCTGCCCTGGGCTCTCGGCTGGTTAAATACAGCATTACAGGCTAACTCTGCATTCCACTACCAGGAGCCTGATTTTTACTGGTTCAAGGTTAACTCAGCATTTCATCCTTCCGAGGTCGGTAAAATGAGGAATGGGAGAAATTAAGTGTGCTAACTCACTAGAACAGCCAGTGTACAGTGGCTAAATTATTGGACTTGACTGGGAAGATCTAGATAAAACTCCATCCTCAAAAATGAAAGCTTACTGTTTGACTTTGGGCCAGTCATTGTTTTATCGAAGGGGGTGGACTATGAAGGGAATTAGCAGAAAATGCTAATACATACTGTCTTGAGCTCCTGAAAGAAAATGGGACATAAATTTAGCAAATATATGTAAAAAAAAACCTAAGTCAATCAGCCAACTCCTTTACTTTTCTATAGAAGCTCCTGCACAAATAAACAGGGATTTCCTCTTAGAAAAGGTGTGACACTGTAATTTGTAGCACCACTTCAGGCTGTACTTCATCAAGGATTTAAAGCAAAGCAGCTTTGAAGTTCTGCAGAGCCCTAGTGATAAGTGGCTGGACTATGTGAAAAGATCTGCATGGCAATGTATGAAGTTCATATGTAGGCATATGAAAACTCCACCAATCATGTTAGATCTTACTGGCTCATTCACAAAGTTAAGCCGTTGCTTAATGACATTGTCATATCAGTTCAGGATGCTTTAATTTGGATCTCTGTATTATGCAGAGGGTTAGATTTGATGGCCAAATAACCTTTTCCAACTCTAAGAATATTGATGAACTATCTATGTGGTCACTAAGAATTGACAACCATGGCACATAAATATCATTACAATCATCTTGGTTGAAATAGTAATTAAGTTTTGTAACTTAATGAGGTCTTTATGCTTGTTGAACACAGAATGTGTGAGTTGATTTTACAGAACAGCATTATGATGTAAATGACAATAACAATTTTTTTCCTGCAGTGTTTCATCTACATTTTAAACATACAAGTACATAGTCTTCTTTAGCCAACATTATGAGCAAACACATTATATACAAACAAGAATAGAATTTGTCTCAAATTGAATGCTACTAAATTTCACATGAATTTTATGAGCATTTAATAACTCTTTGTACATTACCAATTAAAAATAATTGCTTATTGTAGAAATGTAGATTATTTTATT
Source organism: Masticophis lateralis (assembly GCA_030761175.1). Taxonomy (NCBI): domain Eukaryota; kingdom Metazoa; phylum Chordata; class Lepidosauria; order Squamata; family Colubridae; genus Masticophis; species Masticophis lateralis. The sequence continues at coordinate 105,037,191 of JAUDYJ010000002.1, forward strand.
GTTTCAAATCTGTCTTTCCACTCCTATTACAAACTCCACTTTACATATATTTCACTGGAACCTGACTACATTTTAGTTGGCTGTTTTGGTCTAACAATTAACTGCAAATTGAGTTTGGGTAAAAAAAAATTAGCCTCTCTAGCTATAAAATACATCTATAGTATATGACAACATATGACATAGTGCAAAGCAAAATGTTAAATAGAATTGTTCTGTCACAGAAATAGATACATGGGAATTAGATTTAAGTATAAGAGAATATGCAGTTGCAAACTTTCATCAGATGGCATTGCATTTGCCTTCATTCTTATGAACAAAACTCATTAGCACATTTAGAAATCTAATTATGTCAGTAAATTTCCTCACGTCATACATGAACAATACTGATATTTATTTCCTATAATAAGATGTTAAAGTCTAATTAAAGTTCTTTCTTTTGGAGTTAAGTAAGATGATTCATGATGAATATATTTTTATCACAATATATAACATTTCTTTCTGTGTTACATCTCACTATCAACTTAGTCCTTCTCACTGTTAACACTGCCCTTTGTAAAGTCAAAGGTTTTCAGGGTAGTTTAGGGGAAAAGTTAGAGTATCTCAAATATCTTTCCTAACATAGCACATTCCAGATGTACTGGATTTAGTTTCTGTGGTGGCAGTGGATTATAGAGTCTACTACATCGAGAATATTCCATTATTGGTGTGGGCTTGGTTGACTTAAATGCTGACGTTTCCATTTTCCAAGGGTAAGAAATGAGTACAGTTTACAGTTTAAGATTGGTTTACAAACTAACCATGATCTGCAAAATGCTCAGTATGGTCTTTATCATCTCTGAAGTCATCTCAATGACACACTGTGATTTCTATGTCCCCAATCTCAGTTTACAGAGTCAAAATATACAAAAAATTCCTCAAATTGTCAATCTTATCTAATGGCTTCTTTCTTCCATTCATATGTGTAAGCTAGTGCTACCTGCTGAAAATGTAATTGCCACTTATTAGAGTAACATGCTTTCTAAATTTCACAAGTTAACACATTCCTAACATAGAAGATTAGATAAGCTATTCAGGTTTGGTATTTGCTGGGATGGCATGGAATGGCATGGGAAATTTGGAATCAGTATGCCAATGAGAAGAAACAATTTGCCTACTGTTATGGGCAAATGCTGCAGAGTTCCAAAAATTGGATACTATTATTTCTTCAACCAGCTCGCAACAGATGGCTCTCTCTGAAGAGCCACCTGTTTTCCAGGTGGCTTTCCATAGCTGTTCAGTCACAATTCCCGTAACGCCTAATCATTTGCCCATACTATCAGAAGCTGGTGGGAATTGGAGCTTGACAACATTTAGGGAGTGATAAATCTCTACATTATTACAGAGCACATCCTGAAGTAATTTGCTAAAGAATCTCAGTAACTGAGGCTAGTAAGAACTTGATTTCTTAAATTAAAATGTAACTCAATGTAGCTAAAGCCAGTAAAACTTAATTTTCAATAAAATTCTGGAAGAAAGCTTCCAAAATCCAGGACATTATCTTCTTCATCATCTTCATCTCAACTTCCCATTTTAAGAACAAATGAGTCATTGTTACATTAGATGAAGTTATATCAAAGTACATAGGGATTTAGTAATAGCATCAAGGAAAGTTCAATTAATATATTAACCCACTGGAGACTATAAAATCTATATCATATAAGTAACAGCTGTTTTTGCTGAAAATAAAGTATAAGATGTACATAGTACATGTAGATTATTAAATGAAACATGAATGAATAGCTTCCCATAAGAGGCCTTCTGCACTTAATTAACTAATCAATTTTCAAGGGCATGAATAAATGTTAATAGCACAAGTTTAATGCCTGTGCATAATAAATAAACTTAAATATCACTGGCATATATTTTGAAACATCAAAGGGAACAGAAGAAAAAGAGAATCGTAAACGTGAACAGTTTGAAAGAAAATGAAGTTTAGGTGACCTAATTAAAGGATTTTTTTTCTCAGCAACAGAAAGACATCAAAGTACTGTTTCTGAAGTTTGAAGCTTCCCTCAACCCCCTTTCAAATAAAAAAGATTTCATTAAATGAGTCAGGGAAGAGCAGACATAGGAACCCTTGGATTTTCAGTGTTTCTGTAGCAATATGAGGAAAATGATTTCTAGTTTATCGTTTTATATTCCTCAGCATTCCTTCATTCCCTCGGAGAACAAATATATAAAGTAACAAAAAGAAATAAATAAAACCACTTGTATATACAGTATAACATGAATTGGGCAGAAATGACAGGCCAAATATTATGCAATACCCGGGTGAACAGTATCATTACTTGTTTTATATAATTCCTATCTTAATGGATTTGAGACAAAAAAGTATCTTTTTGCCAGAATAACTGTATTCAGAACTACATAATTGCTTCCAACTTCAAAGCCATGAGTCTGTTTTTCATTCATTTCAGGAGTGCCCATTTTGCATGCTACATATGCACGCTACTGTCCTTCTCATAAAAGAGATTAATATGCAATGTATTCATTATAAAATTGAATTAAGTGTCTTGAAGAAATCACAAAGGGATCCAGGAGGTGACAAACAATTTGTATGAAGCAAGACGTTCCAACAAGAGTGTCTTTTAATAGAGATTGGCAACAATTCCTAACAAGATTGTTTTTATGATTTTTCTCTCTTGCTACCCAGATGTTCCAATGCAATCCCAAGTTTATGAATTTAGTAAAAACAAATTGTTTGAATATTTTAAAGCATATAAAATATGGAAGAGGCGCTTGTATTGCAACATTATACCAGGAGCAAATGTAGGGTTTCGCTCCAGATGGGTTTGTGGTAGGACCAGCTCCAGCAAGAAGACCTGGCAAACATTTGGCTTTTCATTTTAAAATTTTGATTTACTTTTCAGATTATGAAGTGGCTTGAGATCTGCTAAAATTAATTTATTTTACTCAAACTGCCCTGTCTAATTTCCAATATTGCAGGATCTCATACAATGAAATGCTGCAGCAGAGAAAGCTTGTACTAGTTTAAGAATACAGAACATTTATTTTTACAGAATGGGTCCATTCTGTATGCATCTAAGTCCAAATAGTACAGCAAAAAAATTGTCCAGTTGTTTCCTTTAAAATTCCAGAGGTGGAAAAAAATACCAAAGTAAAATGTAGTCTGGTATTATGATGCAAGGTTTATGCAAAGGAGCTATTAAAGACAATGAACTTAATTACGGACTGAAAGAGACTGATGGAAATAATGGAAAAATATATGGAAAGCTGTATATGAAAAGCTGTGTTTGGATGAGGGGTGTAAAAAAAGAAAATTATTTGAATAAGAAACACATGTAAGGATTTAAAAGAAAAGATTTTATATTTTGAATCTGTAGCCAATATCTGCCTGGTATTCAAGGAACATATCAATTCAGTTGTCATTTGCCCTCTTTTGTGCATCTAGCAAACAGTTATGTTATATTGGTCATGCATGTTCCCTACCCCACCCCACCTCCAGCAGCCATGTTTGCAATGACCTTGATCCTTTTTCAAAAAACTAAATTAGTCTCAAAAACTTTTCTTAATCTGCATTCTTTGTCATGCATTTTTATGAATACTTTCTCTGATATTTGCACTTTTAATGAGTTTTTGTATTGGAAACAGCATCATGAAGGTATTAATTTCCTTATGAATTTCAATATATATATATATATATATATATATATATATATATATATATATATATATATCTTTGAAAATTCTAGAATGATAAAAGATTGATCAGAATCTGAAAAAAGATCTTTTTATATAGGTTCACGCTTTTCATATCTTCTCAGATGCTTTAATAATAGTTCATTTTAAACTACTATTGATTAATTGATACTTCCAGGATCAATTATTACCCTTATATGACAATAATACTGTACATATTACTTATACATCCATGAATAATATAGGGCTTTACAGAATTTCTAGTGGAGGTTTTGGTTTATGAAGGGTGGAGAAAAGTAATAGGGTTTCTTGTTTCCAACAAAATTCATATTAGCTTCATTGCAGATAATAAGAATAATAGCTTCCTCAATTCTTTCTCTTTGCTCACAATTTTCCACTTTAAATATTGTTTTTTTATCTGATTGGCATCAGAAATCCACTTGTTTGATGTAGTAGTTGTTAGGGATGATGTAAGTGTTAGACTATAGCTGACAAGTCTGAGTCTACCTTTAGCTGTAGCAATTCACTAGGTAACTTATAATGAGTCAATCTATCTTAGCTCATCTTTATCAAGCCCACAAGTAGACCAGACCAGAAGATAAACTCCACAACACTAGATCTAAACTTTACTGACGCAGGCTATGTTAGAATCTTGCAAGCAAGACTGTGCTTTAGCTTCCTTCTTATATCCAGGAGAATCAGAGATGAGTCCAAGTTGTTTCAAGTTCTATGTTGCTTCTCAGGATTTAAAGAAGGTTTCAGCCCTCTTTGCTTATGTAACATTTCTTGCATATTTCTCTCAAGGTAATCTTCCTTATTCTCTACAGCCCATCCCAAAAGTCACTGGGGGGATAAAATTAAGGAGATTCCCATTTTGCTCCTCAAGAAATGTGGCTGTAAAGATAAATATGTTTCCTTTCCACAGCCTCCTATAGAATCCTCCTTTACCATCTCTCTCAAAAGCCAGAAGAAGCTTCTGAAGAGGTGTTGAGCCTTTGCCAAGGGCAAGAGATGCTGCAAAGGAGGCCGTGGAAAAGGAACTGCAAAGAGACATGAAGAGCTGCATCAAGGCAGATTGCCTAGTTCCTTTCTTTTGCCTTAGCTAGGCAAATTGTATTTCCTTCCTGGTGCAAAACCCCTCACTGAGGCAAAGCAAAGCTTCACGCAGGACTAATAAATAGTGCTACAAAAAGACCTTCAGTGCTTCTAGGGAGTTAATGAGAAAGAGCTTTGATTTCAATATATAGCCAGCAAAATGTTTTATTTCCAGCCTCAGTATGAATATTTTAAATAGAAAGAAATGTATAAGCATAAAGAGGGCAATTTACACTGAAGATGTTAATCAGCTTTCTTACATATGCAAGCATCTATTTTAGTTTGCGTTCTGCAAACATGCACAGAGATACATTTATATTTAGGACATGGATTATTATTTTTTTTCCGTTAGTGCACAAAGATACCTACAAATAATTATTTGAATGTGAGAAAGCAAATATACTCCCCAGAAGGTAAAAATGGATGCAACGAGTTTCTTTTTGAACTTTAAAATACCTAAGGGTGCGAAATGGCAATAGGATTCATATTCTTACTGAATGGTTTTAGCTGTCATCCTTTTACTTATTTCTTCATACCTCATGTCATATGAATTGTCTCCCTTAGACAGTCATACTGCTTTTAAGATCACTGCAAGATAAAGGCTTCTACTTTTGTTCCTGTTTTCCTCCATTTCAGCTATCATTTATATCAGCCCCTTTATTTCCATTTCTGTTCTATAAAATGACTCTGCAAAGCCCCCATCCTCCTCTGTCTCCTCCTCCTCCTCTTCTCACAGGCAATCCTTCTGACAAATTGTTTAGACATGTGAAAGTATTTCAAAGCCATTAAGCTTGCAACAGTGTGGTTCTGTGTTGAATATAGTCCTAAACCCTGGGATCCAAAAGTTGAAGTCATAAATATATACATTTAAATGTCAGGGGGAATCTATATATGCAGATGTCTCATGCTTTCCACACAATTCCCGGTACCATATCCCTCCATTTCCTTTTGCAAAAAGATGTACGTATTACCCTTCAGCAGAGGTTAAAGGGGAAAACAAATCCAGGTACAAAGGATTTGAATCCTTTTGCAAGTTTTTCTCCCACCAGGTGGCTGGACGCTCAGTTTATTTACTTGGAAAAGTACCCCAATAGTCCTTCTAAATATGTGTGTTCATTAAATGCCCAAATCATATTTACAGGATAAAAACCATTGCATGAAATTTGGAATTGGTTCCTGGTGCCAAGAATTTAGGAGAAAGCTATTCAGTGGATGGAATTCTACATACAATTACCTGAAAGTCATTTCAGTTGCAATCAATGGGGCCTTGCACTGACTAAATGAAGATAAAATTGGGCTGTTACAATATGGTTTCCAAAGATTGATGCATTTGGTTCCACCTGTAGTAACTCTCTTCTCTCTAAGCCAGAAAATTCATTCCACCATTTGTATTAAACAGCATCCCATTTAATATTTGAATAGAAACAAAAAAAAAATGTCATTGTCACATGCTGCAGAAGCCAGTGTCTGAATTAGTTTCTGGGAATTTTAGATGATTGGAATGGCTTTTAAAGAACCATCAAAGTATTTTCAATTCTGTAGAATTAATCATGAAATCTGTTCCTGCCAGCTCACTTATCATATCCGAAATATTAATTTTGAGCAAAATTAAATCGGACACCCACCGACAGCAACATTTTGCCCTTCAGAACTCCCCTTCATATTGATTTATTAACAGCTGCCAGAAGAGTGCACCCTAGCAATTTATTACTACTTTCTCAATGTTTTTTTGAGCGTAGAAATAGTCCTCCAAAGTAAGAGGTCCTATCTGACATCATTGTGACAAGACTACATTCTTCAATTTGCATAATTCTCTTTAGATTTATTGAAAGGTAGAAAAATAGATTTCATTTTACCATCAACAGGAATGGAGCAATTCATTCTTTTTAAAGGAAAAAGTTTTCAGGCGTCTAGAAATATTGTATTACATTTTTTAAAAAATAAGTCTGGTTCATTTCATATTTTCACTGGAAGTTGGCAAATTATTTAGCTTGTTTGAATTTTTTAATTTTGCTAATATAATTTCTGAATGGAAAGAAACCCAATTATACATTTAATTTACACACGCATAAACAGAAATACATAGATACTGTATGTATGTGGAAGCATACTCTACATGTACATAGACATGTTTATGCTCCTGTATGTATACATACAGCTTTCCCCAAAAAAGCCTCATTTAGCATATTGAGTTGCCACAAGACATCCTGTGCAGTTATATACAGTTTCGAAAAGCTGTTGGTCTAAAGAATTAAACACTAGCAATGGGGAAAAAATATATATTTCTTGACTATTCTGTTAGAAATCTAGGTTACATTTTACTTTCTGTTGATGATCTTTGAATAATTTTGGACATGGAAAACTTCAATATCTTAATAACAATATTAGTTAACTACTATTTGAATATTTAACCAACAAGCTGTTAGGTTAGTCTGAGAGATAAAAAGTTAGTATCGCTGTTATTGATGAGGTCGCTGATGTAGTTCAGAAGCTACAACAATTTCACAATAGGTTCAGAGTTTTCTTAAGAGTTTTTTTGAGTCTTGTTAAGTTAGTAAAAACCTTGCTTCTTAATTAAGAATTTCATCTGTCTGTCTGTCTGTCTGTCCATCCCTCCCTCCCTCCCTCCCTCCCTCCATCCGTGTATCCATATCTCCTTCTATCTCCTTATTTCCTCTCTTTTCCTTTCCTCCCCCCTTTCCCACCATCTTCTTCTAAATTGTTAAAATGTAATATGTGAGGTTCAAATGGCAATATGGCAGTGAGGGAAGGGATTGTATACACTTATTTAGAAAGAACTAGCTATTCAGACAAGTTTTCACATCACAGTTCCTTTGCTTTGAGAGTGTTGTTTTATTGCTAAATGCTGTATCCTGAAAACACTTTGAAATATAAGATGTTATAAATATTGTGTGTGTGTGTGAGCGAGTGAGAGAGGGAGGGAGGGAGGCAGGGAGAGAGGGAGAGGGGGAGAGGGAGAGGGGGGGGAGGGAGGGAGGGAGGGAGGGAGAGAGGGAGGGAGGCAGGAGGAGAGGGAGAGGGGGAGAGGGAGAGGGGGAGGGAGGGAGGGAGAGAGGGAGAGAGGGAGGGAGGGAGAGAGAGAGAGAGAGAGAGAGAGAGATGGGCTTACATATATAGACAAGTACCAGAATAGAATAGAATAGAATAGAATAGAATAGAATAGAATAGAATAGAATAGAATAGAATAGAATAGAATAGAATAGAATAGAATAGAATAGAATAATTGTATTTCTATACCATCCCTCTCCTGAGGGACTCGGGGCGGTACACAGTCAGTTAAAACACAAAATACAGACATCAATATAAATTTAAAAATAATTTAAAATTATTACATTTTTGGCTACTAATTAAAACCCCAAAGTTAAACTCCAATTTAAAATTACATAGCAAGCCCCGCCTGACAGAAGAGCAGGGTCTTAAGGGCTGTACAAAAAACACAGAAGTTGGTGATCGTGCGTATTTTGGGGGGCAGTTTGTTCCAAAGGGCAGGGGCTCCCACAGAGAAGGCTCTCCCCCTGGGTGTTGCCAGTCAACATTGTTTGGCCGACACACCCTAAGGAGTCCCTCTTTGTGGGAGCGAACTGGCCGGTGGGAGGCTATCGGTGGCAGAAGGCGGTCCTGTAGATACCCAGGTCCTAGGCCATGGAGCGCTTTAAAGGTGGTAACCAACACCTTGAAATGCACCCGGAAGACCACTGGGAGCCAGTGCAGCTCATGCAGGAGATGTGTTATATGGGCACAACAAGGAGCGCCCATAATCACCCGTGCGGCCGCATTCTGGACCAGTTGGAGCCTCTGAGTGCTCTTCAAGGGGAGTCCCATGTAGAGATACAATGAGGTTCCCTTCCTTACTGAATGTGGAAGTCATCTACACATCTACATCAGTATCAGATGCAGGTCCCTTTCAAATTTCCTAGGTACAGCTACATGCAAAGTAGGAAGCAAGATCTTGCCTTATCATCTGCAGAATTAAACTTAATCTTCACAGTCCTGTGAAGTGGGCTTTTTGTGTATGTTTTGAATTCATTAATTCTCTCCTCATCTCAAGGAGATAGCATTCCTTGTCCGCATTATATGAGAAATTAAAAAAGAATGAATCAATTTGTTTCAGGACATATTTAAAATTCTGTTCAACATTCACTTGAAGGTTTTTTTAAAACAAAACAAAACAAAACACATAGCAATTTTTTATTCAAATGCATATTTAAATATTAATTTTTGAATATATTTCCTGAAACTCTGGTACAAAGTATCAAAGTATCAAAGACTGTTTTTTCTTAAAACAGACATGTTAAAATGTGCATTGATGTAGTTTTCCTCAAATTGTGATACCACATTTGAAAAAGCAACATCTAATTGTGAGCTACATTCCAGTAACAACTGTAAGAGTCTTTAAATCGGGGTTATTTCATATCATTAGTTTCAAAAATTAAACTTCTTATGCATCTTTCTGCCAAAGAAAAATGTATCTCCCTTTCTAGACTAATACAATGGACAACATTAACATTCTTCATTCTTGATCTTTCTGAATAATGATCAATAGCTATTTCATTCAGTTAATTGTCAGTAAGATTCCAGTTCCATAATTTTTAGGTTAATACAGAACAATTTTTTAAACACACAACATGTAGCTGTTTTCACTTCAAGGTAAAAAGCATTTGTGGAGAAATTAGTTACAAAAATTATCGAAATGCAGATCAATTATTCTACTCATTCTGGAATAAGTTTTGTTCATGCTTAACAAGGTCAGATAAACATCTAACACAGGAGTGAAATCCACCAGGTTCTGACAGGTTCTGGAGAATGGGTAACTGAAATTTTGAGTAGTTCAGAGAAGCCTCAGGAGCCTCAGGAGCCTGAGTGGCGTAGGAGGCTAATGCCTCCTACTAAGGCAGCATTTAACATCCAGCTGCCTGCAATTACTGCAAGTTCAATTCTCACCAGGCCCAAGGTCGACTCAGCCTTCCATCCTTTCTAAGGTGGGTAAATTGAAGACCCAGTTTGTGGGGGCAATAAGCTGACTTTTTATAAATATACAAAAGTATGAAGGCTATTGCTTAACGCATTGTAAGCTGTCCTGAGTCTCCGGAGAAGGGCGGCATATAAATCAAAATAAATACATAAAAAAAAATTGGCAAATACCACCTCTGGCTTGTCCTAGAGTTGGGTGGGAATGAAGTTTTTGCAGTATCCTTCCCTTGCCACGCCTACCAAGCCATGCCCACCAAGCCCCACCAAGCAACGCCCACAGAACCAGTAGTAAAAAAATTGAATTTCACCATTGATCAACAGATGCTTTTACTAAGCTTGGTTAGCATTAACCTTGGTCAGATAGTTGCTGTTAATTTATGATTCATTGTATTGTGCAAATACTGAAAATGAGTCAGTTCATTAACCAGGTTAAGAATGTTTATAAACAACCACAGTGTGGATTTTTCTCATTTTCACCAGTAGTTATAGCCATTTCTGTACAAAACAGTATTCAAAATTCCAAGTATACAATGTGCAATATTGAATTGCAAGTGAATATGCAAAATCACATTAGCTCAAAGCATTTACACAAATAATTTTTTACTAGCATAGAAAAAGAGGAAAGAAGCACATTGATGGGGCTAAGGTCAATTTAGGAAAGAATCCATAAAATGATAACAAATTCATTCAACTATGTAAATAGGTTTGCATTATTTGTTTACTGTGATAATTCTTAGGCTAATCAGGTTCTGTCACTTTACATGCACTTAAATTCGATAGTGATGAACATAACCTCTTTTTTTTTTTTTTTTTGGTCTGTCTCTTACTTGCTTTCATATACATACAAATCCATTTAACTGGAGTTATGTACTCCATATTTGTTTTTCAAAATAATAGAGATTTTATTTTGCTTTGGGACTCGTATCTATGAGGAGGCCAGGTGTCATATGCAAAATTTGGGACTTCCTATTGTGAAATTAGTATGGAATATCCTCTCCCATTTTCTATATGAGTTATACAGGAAACTCATAGTTTCAGATATGATGAACTTGTAAGTAATTATCCATCCAATAGAGAATTCATTGTACTTGAGGAGATTAACAGGTAAGAAAGATAGCTCTTGGACTTGTTCATTGGTCTCTGAAAATATTTCATTATAGTACTCTTATTAAATCATGGAGTCAATATGAAAAGGAAAGAAATCTCCAATAGAGTTTGAACACAGGAACTATTGCAGACTGTCTTACGACACAAAACTTCAATCTGAAATACAGTAAGAGCAAATGATGTGGTCAATTCACTGTTTGACTATTAAGATTCCAACCATTTGATGGGAACATGAACACCTATGCACCTTCTTTCAATACAATTTCTGTTCACTGTCAACTACTCTTGATCTGAAACACACTATAAGGATCTGTGCTGTTTGTTATCTACATCACTTGTGAATATCTGACTGGATGAGGCTTCCAGGTAGAAGATACTGACAAAATATAAGCACAATGAACATTTTACCCATTGCAATGGTAGCTAAACACATTAGGTAGGCAGGCAATTACAAAAAGAAAGAAACCTCAGTCCAAGCCAATAAAACAGAACACACCACTTCTGACTCCATCACAATCATGTTTCATAAGTAAAATGTTTTCAGCATATTAATTTTTCAGAGTGCTCCTCTGCTACTTTTACTGAACCACCAAATGTTCCTGATCATTTCACACCCAGCATGTATTTCCATAATGTGCAGATTCCCTGTTGTTCACAAATACATACATAGTTAGACCCAGCAATGGCTTATTTGACACTTTTAAGGACAATTATGTTAGTAGCTGCAGAAGGGAAAGCACACACACACACACACACACACACACACACACACACACACACACACAAACACAACTTAATAGCAAATAGCAAGATATTATGTGCTTATGTGTAGAATTGAAAAAAAATGAGGTGAAAGAGCAGAATGGTCAAATGAGGGGGAGAAAATGGAAATGGTGAAGACAAAGGGTTTATTCTTAGTGAAACACTAATACTGTGATTCTGTCCTTGTCTATTCAAATAAAAGGCCCACTGAGCTCAATTAGACTTATGCCTAAATAAAAATTCATAAATTTGAGCTTAAGGCTTCCAATTATTAAATAGCCCATCACTAATTAAATAATATATTCTTCACATAGAATTCTTGAAGTGATCTGAGTCCATTTTTGTTCTGACCTGGTAGTAATTTACTATTCTAAAATCTATATAGGATTTTAATTATTTATGTGTGAAATAGAGATTACAAACAATCCATTGCTAAAATACAATGATAAACAGTTTTAGATAATGCCATAAAAACTAACCAGATGCCCAGAGAATCTCAGTCCTAGCTTTTTGATCAATTACAGCCTGATGTTGTTGTTGTTGTTGTTGTTGTTTACTTTATTCATTAAACATGAAACTCAGTCAACTGAACATTCAAAAATGCATTACAAATACCATTGACTGGTGCTAATGGTTGACATGGGTTGCTGCCAGTGTCCTAGGTATCAACCAAGTACATTCTTAAAATGTACGATGTATCAAGTAGCACAGTTTTTTGCAGTTCCACTGGTGTTGCTGCAGCAAGCTGCAATTTGTTGATGTATCTTATAAAATTCTTGGACATGGTACCAAGTGCTCCGATGACAATGGATGATATGTTTCATCCATATTATTATTATTATTATTATTATTATTATTATTATTATTATTATTATTATTTAATCTGTACTGATATTCATAGCCTTTGAGGCTGGTTAATAGCTCAGCAGCTCGAGTCCTAACCAAGGAACTGTTAAGGTATCGTCGGAGGATGTAAGCTGTTCCAAGTAAGGTGGTTTTTTGTAGAGTCAAAATATTCAAGTCCGGTAAATTTAGAATTTCTAAATAGCGGGGTAGCTCTGTGGGTATTGCTCCAAGGGTTCCAATTACAATCAGGACAACACACGATTTCTTTTTCCACAGTTGCTCAACTTCAATTTGCAAGTCCCTGTACTTTGTGATTTTTTCTTGCTGCTTATCTTCAATCCGTGCATCCCCAGGTATTGCAATGTCAATGAACCATACTTTTTTTTTTCAACTATTGTTATGTCAGGTGTGTTGTGGACCAAGTGCCCGTCAGTCTGAATCCTAAAGTCCCACAAGATCTTGAGTTTCTCATTCTCTAAAACTTTCTCAACCTGATGTTCTCAGTGGTTTGTGCTGTACTCAAATCCAAACTTCTGGCACAATTTCCAATGAATGATCTTAGCAACGCGGTCATGGCATTGTAGGTAGTCAGTTTGTGAAATTTTGCTGCATCCACTGATCAGGTGGTTGACTGTCTCATCTTTCTCATTGCAAAGGCGGCATTTGCCTTTGGTGGTAACATGTTGAATTTTTGCCTTCATGCAGTTTGTGGCTATGGCTTGTTCTTGAGCTGCCAAAATAAAGCTTTCTGTTCCTTTTTTCAGTACTCCTGATCTTAACCAGTTCCAAGTTAGTTTCTGGTCAGCTTTGCCTTGTTGTTGTTGTTGTTGTTGTTGTTGTTGTTGCTGCTGCTGCTGCTATTGTGCTGTTGTATGTATATAAATTACTTATATACATTTACTGACCTCTTAGACAAGCACTCTAATTTTAATTCCACCCTCCTTTTGAAAAGCTTTTCTCCAGCTTCAGATATTTTTTATTTAAAACATATTCCATAATGATTTTACTAGAATTAACAACAAACCTATTGCTGTAATAAGATAACATTGAACACTACATCTGCTGACTGTGAGACAGCTAAATAAACTATCTAGAAAGATCTTAGTTTTGGGAAAGGGAAATAAATATGTAATTTTTTTATAAAACTTGCATGTCACTTGTCTTTCAATGATTCTTGGTAGCTCACAATACATCAGAAAAAAGACCAAATGCAAAAGAAAGCAGGCACCTTAAGTGAGAGGTCTTGTTCTTGAGTGACAGCCTGCGTAAGAACTGAGTCTTCACAACTCTTCTGAACATCAACTGAATGGGGACCATCCACATTTTCAGGGGACTATGAAACTTTAACTACCAGAATGCTCAATAATGCCATGGCCATATTGGCTGTGGAATTTTAAGGGCTAAATCCTCACATATGGAAGGAATCCAGATGATTCTCAATCATCCAGATCATGGTTGTTCCAAAGGTGCTTTTTCAAGAGGCAACTGGAATTTCTTTGTGTTTTTTTCCTTGAAGACTTGCATGTCATCCAAGACTTGCTTGTTATGACAAGCCTTGTTTCACTTGTCATCCAAGATGATTCTGAACTGAGGATGCTTTTTGGATGAGAAGTGAAATACCTTTAAGGAAAAACAAAGAAAGTTCAGTTGCTTCTTGTAAAAAAAGCACCTTTGGGATATCCTATAAAGTTTTACATTTTTCCCAGACCCCTACCCACTTTTAGGAATACAGCCCATTCCAAGTTATTAAATGACAATTAGATTGGAAACAGAAAACACACACAAACGCACACACGCACACACAGAGATATACATAAAACCTTGTACATTACTGACTTTAGGAACATTGTCTATGTGCATAAGTGTTTCCTTAAGGGTGCAATTGGCTTTTGGTAGAACTGTGGCAGCTGCTATTTGTCAAAATCATTGATCTGTGCCATCTCACATAGTTTGACCTTCAGCAGTAGGTTTGGAAATATCCTAGGAAAGGTTAGATTTAGTGGTAGACAAGGAAGCTTGTTCCTTTCACTGCAGCTCTAATCCTGGAGGCTTGCAGAGTTCAGTGCTGGCTGACAACAGGCTGATAGTTAGTAAAACTGTTCCCTGAAGCCTGTCACTCAACATGTGCCTGAACATTTCCCAAATGAGCTTTAGCTTCCAGACTGGAGGAAAAGAAAAAAAAAATGCTGGATGGATTCTCAATTCCTCCAAATCATTCTTCCTATGTATCAGAAATGTTACACCACGTGTGATATTGCTGTCTCTCTACCTCCTTAGCTGTCAAACCAACTTGTCCTATTTTCAGTGAAGGGACTGAAAGAATTTCATTGCAGTCCTAGATGTTTGATCTTCATAAGGGCTTCTTCCCAGATTAAGGGTACACAGGACTGCATCTTAATGGAGGGAAAGTGAGGAAAGAATGGCTATTTCATATAACTGGGCTGAACATAGGGTAGTGTGATCATATCAAGAGCCGTGGTGGTTAGAATGCAATATTGCAGGCAAATTCTGCCAACTGCCAGCAGTTCAATTCTGACCGGTTCAAAGTTGACTCAGCCTTCCATCCTTCCGAGGTCAGTCAAATGAGGATCCAGACTATTGGGGGCAATATGCTGACTTTGTAAACCACTTAGAGAGGGCTGTAAAGCACTATGAAGTGGTACATAAGTCTAATGCTATTGCTATTGCTGTCATTTCTATTTAGAAAGTTGCATGATACTTTACACTATGCTATAAAAGTAAATGAGAGACAAGGGATAAACCTTGTTAAATCCTTGAAAAACAAAGGAAGTTTGTATCTGGAAAAATATTAAACAAATCCCCAAATTGAGTTTTTTTTCCCCTCCTCCCCTCCAAAATAGAAAGTGCCACATTGCCTCTCTACAATCTTAATCTACTTGTCAGTGTCTACTGCCTGTCTTTTCTAGTCGCTGGCAAATGTCTCCTTCCTTCCTTGGAATGAAGAAAAGAATCAATTGGAAGGCTTCCTTTTCAGGCCAATTTAGAATGAAAAGGCATTAACTACTGGTTGATCTGCATTGCTACTTCTCTCAGGAGAAGTGGTTTTTTTTTTTTATTTTATTATTTTTTTTTTTTACAGAAGGAGGTGCTTTCAGCCGAAATGGTATAGAGCAACAGTGACATCCAATGGTTGGCAAGCTCATCCATTCTTCCGCTCTCCTTCCTTCCTTCCAGATGTTGTTTTCAGTGGGAGACAAGAGGAAACGTGTTCTTTCTGTTTAATAAGGCTGAGTTGGATATGAACTCTTCTGTGTACAAAACAGGCAGAATGAATCCCTGGAAACATATTTCAAGGTGTTAAGGTTTATCTTGAACCACAGACTTAAGCAAAAAAACAAAATGAAGAAAAAAGGCATTCTGGAAACTCATGCAAATACCTTCCTAACAAAGTAAACCCCGGTGGGAGCACACAAATGAGCAGGAATTACTTTCATATTTCATTTACATGCCAGTAAGATATGCAATTGTTCTCGCTGCAAAAGACATGACCATCGGGAGACTGCTGGATTTTCTTTCAAGTGGCCAAAAGAAATAGAAAAAATACAAATGAATCTTTCTTTACCCGATCACCTCACTAGCTAAAGGGGAAGGGGAGGTTATGACAAGTGTTAAAATGCAGCTATTATTTGCTTTCCAGGGAAGCAAAATTTACATTCTGTAAATCAGAAGCAGCTCAAGCTTTAAGACTGAAGCAGGCTAGATAAATCTAAGCCACTGATGGCAAGAGGCCCAAAATCTAAATGTGTATTTAATAGTAAAGATGAGTTACAAGCTTCTAATAGTTTGATGGCAGTGAGTTTCATTATGCAACAATAAAATCTACTTTATGAGTTTTTTTAACTACTCACTTCTCCAAAATTTAGTTATTTTAGTATGTGTGTTTGTGTGTGCATGTTTTCATGCAGTATAGAATTCCAATGCCAAAGTCTCTGCATTTGTTAAAATGTTAATTTATGCACAGTCATATTTCTTGCTGAGAGATGTTTCTTTTTGTCTCCTTCCCCTTCCCCCACCTTCTTCTTCTTTTTTTCCCCCTCCTTTGGCTAAACCTTGTGGGACATAAATGATAGAATCGCAGTGAGAGCAATTTAAATGCAGGAACAGGCCACAGGAATAGTGCAAACAGTGAGAAGAAAGATTGCGATGATTCAGTAGTAGCTAAAAGGAGGCAATATATGATGAGTGTGTCTGTGTATGTGGGAGGAGATTAAAGCAAGATCTATACTCAATGCCCTTTGGGTTCATAGATCCCACTACAATAGTAGTTTTTCAAATGACACAATGAATGCAGGCAGCATACCGGGTGCTTGTAATACAATTATAGCCCTTTAATGGTGGGAAAAAGGCAGGGACTTGAGAAGCTGAATTTCTTTTTATGATTTGTGTCTAGAGAACAAAGACCACAAGCCATACTATATCACTGCTACTACAGGGAAAGCAGGAGCTCAGCTTGTCACTCTAGCTTACTTGTTTAAATGGCTGGTAAATGACTAAACATCTGTACTACTTTACAGAAAGACAGGTTGCTATGTCTGGATAATGTTCTCCAATGGGTCCAGTTTTAGTTTGTGAGGCCATGTAGGGGTATGTGAAAAATAGTCCTAGCTCTAACTGCCATCACACCATAAACAAAGTTTTCCTACTGCAAATCTCTCCTCGACTAAGAAATAGAAAAATTGGAGCAAGGAGGGACGTTGCAAAAGAGATCTTTTAAATTGAAGCTATTCCCACCAAGATTTACAAGGCCATTACATTTATCACCCAAAAAATGGAAAGAAAGAGCAATCACTGTGGAAGTTGTTATGAAAGTGTTTTGGGGGACAAAAAAAAAAACCCATCATCAAACAAGTAAGGCAGTGTGTCACACATCACCTGAGTGAGCCAGACATTAGAATACTAGGTACAAATGCTATATGCTTTGCCCCTAAAATAAGAAATATTCTCTATGACCAGGATGGTTGTTCCTCAAAGACATGGGTGCATGGCATGAAATAAAGATTCTGCAAAAATTAGAATTCTGAAATCAGGCTAATTCTAAGGCTGACTGGGGGGGCGGGGCATAGTGTCAGAAGGGTTATTTTTTCAATCTTATTCCTAAAGCAGCTCTTAGATTTCTGGAGTTATCTAGATTAGACCGGTTCCTGATCTGCCTCAGTGAGCAGATGAATCAGCATACTATTTTAAATATATCTCTCCCTAGAAATCCACCATCCCTCATATGGACTAATGATATAATCAAAAGTTTTATTAGCATTATAGAAAAGAACATGATGCAAATTCCTCTGCCTCAGAGGTAAACACGGCAGATACTAAAAACAGATGAAGGAGATACCAGCTCCACATGCCCACTTCAACTGATAGCTATTGTTTCATATTTTGTCATACCAGGATATTCCCAGGAATGCTGGAACTACAAGAAAAATACCAATGAAACCTACATTCTCTGGTCCTAATTTTAGACATTGACTGCATCCAAACAAATTCCTATAAGCAACAAGTAAGGGAGCCAAATAACATTTGTCCCCTCTGTAGTTCAAGCCTGGTCTTCAACCAACCACTGAGATAATCAGAGTGTGTAGTTCAATGTATTAAGATTGCCAATTTGCTTTTTATTTCTACATATTGTATAGTCTAAGGCCTTTTCCATGTACTCCTAACCAAGGTTACAAACATGCCCCAACTATATTATTTTTTTCCTGCCATGTCCCCATTATGTGACTTTCAGTGTATTCCCTGCCCATGAGTAAGTAGCTTTAAATTATTCTTAGCCAAGCAACTGCCAGAGTCTTGTCTTCCACCTTGTTCAACCCTGCCCAAAAGCAGTCTCAAAGTGTGTCAAATCAGTTTGATTTTGTGCTCTGCTACCCTGGAGGTACTGATTACTGCAGTACCTGAAGCAGAGGCAATAGAAACAGGATAGTTAGTGAGGAACATCATGTTGGGAAACTTTTCTGTTGACTCCACAATGAATGGTGAGAATCAGTTCAGCGGTGGCAAAGGACCTATGCTAGATCGCTAGCCTGAAGCTTTGTAGAATTCTTTATCCAAAGAAATGAGTTCCTGTTAGATTTCTTGCCCCAAAAGTATCTGCACATTTTCTGATATAATTGTTTTTCCTTTCAATGGAGGTAAAAGTTGTACAACATCACAATCTCTGTGGGCTGTATATGTGTTTCTAATTAGCTAGTTCCAGTGGCTCGCTAGAGGGTATTTGGAAATATACACACTCTAATTGTCTCTGCTGGGTATCTAGGGTGTTTCCATAGATGACTTAACCTCACGATTGGAGTTTTGAGCTTGGGGGCATGTCTCAATGCTCTTTTCCTTCTTTCTAAATTTTCTATCTCAGATGCCACAGAAGGGTGGCACAAGAGCAATATGCTTAAAAATAGAATAAACATTAAATGAGCCAATTGCCCAGAGATAGTATGAACCAATAAAGTTACACAGTTAACATGAAAATACAATAAGAATGCATTGGTGAATGGAAGCATTTAAAAAGTTCTGTTATCTTTCCTGATGAGTATCTTCTAGGTTTAGCTAACAGTTGGAGATTTTTAAAAGGGAGTTTTAATCTTTACAATAGTAACCACTGTTGAGTTTCAAGTTACTTAGCATTAGTTCTCCAGGAGGCAATGTTTGTGGCTGCCAAGGATCTTAATCTAAGAAATGTGAAGATCAGATTTCTGGAGCAAGCTGATAAACATATATTTTACTAATACTTAAAAAGAAGGTGGGGGAAAACTAATTTCTCCAAGTTGTTCCTGAAAATCTCTGAGCTATTTCAGTTTGACTTTTGATCTAGATATGTTTGTTGTGTGCTGAGAACAAACAATCTCTTGGTGGTATTCTGTATTACTGATCATGATATGCAAAACTATCTATCTTGGTTGTGAAATAAGTAATTAAAGTTGAGTAATTGGTTCCTTCTGGCAGATTGAAGAGCTGCTGGGAGATTGCTGTTCAATTTTCTGGCATTTATGCTGGGTGCATCATGTTTTCCTTATTGTTTAATATTTATATTGAATTTCTGAGCAGATTTGTCCAGTGAAAAGGCATCAATACGCTGATCACATCCATTTCCATTTCTTCCTGCAATATCCACGCCAGGCAGCTACTAGACCTAAAAGTTACTTATCAATTCTGCCAAGAGAAAAAAGAATATGACCACTCTATGTAAGAAAAAAAAATGCCTTCAGGCTTGTTAGCCAAGAATTTGGGTCCCAGGTACACAAAAGAAATCTTCAAGGTATGGGCAAATCCAGAATGTACACCTGTTTTTGGATAAAATGAAAATACTGCCCACAAAGTATGTTTTCCAAAGAATTATTATTTTAACTCCTTTTTAGATAGTCCTACAAACCATTTTTTCAATTTATGTATTGATTTGTTTTTTCATTAAATTTATGACCCATCTTTCTTCTACATGATGCTCAGAAAAGCTATTACAATAGGTTTAACATTAGGGCTGGTGTCAATGTTGTTTTCTTTTTGCTTTGGAAATAGAAATGAGCCTCAACATCATGAGGATACTTTTTGGTGATACTGACTTTATTAGCATAATAAAGTGGGCAGACTAAAATATTTTTCTGCTTTATGTAGCTTTTGGATAGAGGACTTAAGAATCAAAATATGCACACACCCAATTAAAGCAACTACTGTTTTCTCCACAAACTGGTCTGATTTTAAACTTTGGAATTTAAAGTTTAAGGGAAGCCTTTGTCCTCCTCCTTAAAAGCCACTCATACAGATAAAGAGTTTTCTGGATGAGTCAAAAACTTGTGTCACTGACCTCATATTTTGGCACTCAGGAACCAAAATAATCCTAGCTCAGGGGTCTGCAACCTTAAACACTCAAAGAGCCAATTGGACCCATTTCCCACAGAAAAGAAAACACCAGGAGCCACAAAATCCTTCCTGTGCCTGATTACTTCTTTGAGCAGCCATAAAACTAGCATATATAGTTGAATTAAACATTCTGTTTTCTTCTGAAACTTTTCTTTTCTTGGATTTATCCATGGTTGGCCTACCAGGGGTTGAAAAGCTCAATAAATCGCATGCCAGCAGGTGTCACACATTGGCAGTTGTGATGCATATTTTGAATGACAGGGAGCCGCAGCAGAGGGGTGAAAGGGCCACATGTGGCTCCAGAGCCGCAGGTTGCTGACTCCTGTCCTAGCTATATGGAAGCTATATATTCTGCAAATAGCAGAGATACTGCTTTGTTAGATGGCATAATAAATTGCAATAACATTATTTTTCTTGTTTGTTTTATTTTAATTCTTAGTATCACCTAAATGTATAGGTTTTACCTATATTTCTAATTGTAGTTGGCTTTCTGGTTGGTGTGATACAGTGCATATGCAACAGAAAAACTAGTTTTCCCACTCTTTTGTTTCTAAAAAAAGAGTGTTCTGAAGCAAGGGTGTCAATCTCATGGCATCACAGTGGTGTCACGTGTTGTATTAGGACTTTTTCCCCCTTTCCTAAACCGGGTGGGGGAGTGGCTAACACGTGATGCATCAGCCCATGGGCCGGAAGTTTGACAGCCCTAGAGAAATTAAATAGATACTTCAATCAGAAGAAGAGCCTTCTCCATGGTGGCTCCCTCCCTTTGGAATATCATCCCCTCAGAAATTAGACTGGACCCCACTTTGACATTCTTTTGTAAGGCCCTGAAGACTTGGTTTTGCCAGCAGGCCTGGGGGAAGCAGAGTGGGATGGTACCCATCAAATGGCTCATATTACTGTGTGTGGTTGCCGGAGAGATGGATGGAGGATTATTTTATTTCTATATTGTGTTTTTATTGCTTGTAAGCCACCTAGAGTTGCTGTGAGCACCTATATAAATTTTCTAAATAAATAAATAAATAAAGTTTCTACATTTTTGTTACTTTTGCTGCTTCTGCTGCTGTTCTTTTCAGAATCATTCTATGCTTTCAGTTCACAGTAGCACACTGCTACTTCAGACCATGAGTTAATATTCAGAAATGGGAGGTGGCTGCATAATATGCAGAAAATAATAATTAAGTAAAATGTCTGGTCATTCTGGTTTAATTGATGACTATGGCTACAATATTGTTGCCTGATGTATAAGTATGTGGAAAATCTTTCCAGCTTTTTCTAAGATTATTAAGAGACATGAAATGAAGGGGGAAGAGCCGGGATGAAATCCACCAGGTTCTGACAGGTTCTGGAGGACCAGTAGCAGAAATTTTGAGTAGTTCGGAGAACCGGCAA
The DNA here is from genome assembly GCA_030761175.1 of Masticophis lateralis. Classification (NCBI taxonomy): domain Eukaryota; kingdom Metazoa; phylum Chordata; class Lepidosauria; order Squamata; family Colubridae; genus Masticophis; species Masticophis lateralis. The sequence continues at coordinate 105,058,953 of JAUDYJ010000002.1, forward strand.
ATACCATCTCTGGCTGGCCCCAGAGTGGGGAGGGAATGGGGATTTTGCAGTATCCTTCCAATGGAGTGGGATGGGAATAGAGATTTTGCAATATCCTTTCCCTGCCATGCCCACCAAGCCACACCCACAGAACTGGTAGGGAAAAAATTTGGATTTCACCCTTGGAGGAGAGGTAATGAGAACTGCAAACTCTACCCAAAATATTTCTAATAAAATGATCACACCCCCTATTAGAAGGCCAGTAAAATTCATATTCAGTCAGGGAGATTATAGTGGCTGCTGTAATAAAACCAAAGCAGGGCAAATCAAACAAAATGGAGAAACCATGTTGTAACTGTTTTTTTTAAAAGAAATAAATAGTAGTTTCAAACATCAATTATAATAAAATGATTTATAGCTGAATGCTCAAGTTAAAGCTGAGTAGCTGTTACACTATCCTGGTGCTTAGCCAGGAACCAGGGTTAGCCAATGAGTGGTCTTCTTTGTCCCAACCCTACATCTTGCCTGTGTTGAACAAATGGAAATGGATAAATCCAGTTCCTTGCAATAGTTATGATTTCAAGATCATAGCAAAGAAGAAATGGAGCAAACAAAAGGCTGAGAGACACAATCTCCCCACACACAGACTTAAAAAAAAAACTTAGCTCCATAATACCAAAAATAAAGCAAATTTGTCTGGATTGGCAAGACAAATTGTCCCATATTTCAGAAAGTTCATCTTAATTAGTAGAAGCCTATCATAAACATTTTTAGTAGAGAACCTTTGAAAGAGAGCAGCCCCCTGTGAAGATTCATCTTAGTCCCCTCCAAGTTTGCTACGGAAAGTTTCACATCTCACTCCAGGGTTTTAGACATTCTGACTCCATATAGAAGTTTCAAACTATTATGGGGATAGCTAAGGCTCCCTGGCATATCACAAAGAAAAACAGGAACTGTTTTAAAAAGAAAAGATGAAGATGGCAGCACACAAGTCCTTTTCCAAAACAGGGCACTGGTGGAACTTTTTAAAAGAAAAAAAAAAACTATGGGGAGAAGATTTTTAGATTACTTCTTCTCCATATAACATAGCCATAATTCATTTCAGCACTCATGCATAATCTCTGTTAGAAATCATGCATTTTCTCTTAAGGGCCTGGTGGCTCAGCAGACTAAAGCATTGTGATTAACATCAGCTGTCTGCAATTACTATAAATTTGAATCTCAGCAGGCTCAAGGTTGACTCAGCCTTCCATTGTTTCTAAAGTAGGTAAAATGAGGACCCAGTTTGTGGGGGCAATAAGCTGACTTTGTATAAATTTACAAAAGTATGAAGGCTACTGCTTAATGCATTATAAGCTACCCTGAGTCTCCGGAGAAGGGCGGCATATAAATCATTTTTTTTAAAAAAAAAAAATCTCTTGTTAACTTTGCCTAGACATGTTGCAAACATTCTAAACAGTAAGGACTGGCCCTTTGGGGTGATGATGAGAACCAGTGTTGTTTTCTTTCTTCTAGTTTTGAATTCCCTGAAAAAAGACCTTGAAGGAGATCCCTGGAAGACTTCAGAAGAGGTCCCTTCCATTTCCTGGAAGAAGACTTCAGACAGAGATTCAATGAGACTCAATGGTCACTCAGATGCTACTGTGCTAACTGCATTTGCATGTCATCCATTCTCAGACAATGGACAGCTTGCTTCTTTTCTTCTCTATAGATCTGATTAATGAGCAATTCTTGGCAAGAATCAAAGGAAGCAAATTTTCCCATGGGGAAGGCAGCTGTATTTTGGTAATTGAGGAACTTGCAGCTAGAGAGAATATTTCCACAACAGTCTTTCAGTTGTTCTAGTCAAAATAGGTGTTGGGCAAATTCTTCCTTATTCTGAGTCTAATGTGTGTCAATTAATCCCAAACACCTACTATGAAGTGTTTCATGTTCATTTTACTCCATCCTGATATATTCAGCCTAAACGGCTATTAAAGATGATTTAATTTTGTGCTCAGGAATGTCTGATAAAATCCAAGAGTATTTTTTCTCCAAATGAGAATGTGTTTCAACAGTCATACTCCTAAATCCCAAAGTTAAAATTATAAATGTGAGTCAGACACACAAACAGTATTCTTATACAAATATATGTGGAAGATAAAAAATGTTACCTGTCAAAAATAGCCATGAAAAATTAAATATCTGCTTACTGTGAAGCTTCAAGTTTTGCAAATGCAGCATTCATTATCATAAATGCAGTAGCATGATCTAATTAGGCATTCTGTACTCAGCCTGTCAGATAACACACTTTTAAAATGGCACAACTAAATCAAACATGTCTACTTACCTATTGAACGATAGTCAAACTGCTTATAAAAGACTTGGATCTTGAATCAGTTTTGAGGTGCTAACAAGACAGTTAAAGATTACGCTGAGTTTCAAACCTTTACTATTTAATAGAATTAGAAAGCATATAGTGAGTTGAATATTATAAAAATGTTCACCATCCTCATAATTCTTTCCTACATTGCCAAATTGGTTGGGAATGAATGCTCTCTTCATATATATCTTGACACATCCAACCATTGATTGCAGAATATGCAAAACACAGAAATAAATTTTCTATGCATAGACAGAGACTACCTTGTGTTAAACCTCAAGTATATGACATTAATAATTCTCCTGTTGCATCCATTCTTTGATACCAATTAGAAATTCAGGATGGCTTTGTTGCTATTGCTCCACCTACTTATACTGGATACATTTATTGTTCCTTCTTTAGTTTAGCATTAGTTCATAGCAAATGATATAATCTAATTGTAAGGTTCATGCTAGATTGAGATTCATGCTATTCTATTTAATTCATAAAGGGGATGTGATGGCCATTAAAGATACTGAGCTTGTCAGCTGAAAAGCTGACAGCCCAGGTTCGAGATCTGAGCACTGCACAATGGGGTGAGCTCCCATTCCTTGTCCCAGTTCCTGTCCAACTAACAGTTTGAAAACATGCAAATGCAAGTAGATAAATAGGTACCACTTAACAGCATTCTGTGTGCCTTTGGCATATAGGCATGCTGGCTACACGACCATGCAAATGTCTTCAGGCAATGCTGGCTTCCTTGGCTAAGAAATGGAGATAAGCATCACCTCATAAGATACAATTGCAACGACCCATTAGATACATTTGTTAAATTTTGTTGAATTTTGTAAAGTAGTTGAGTACAGATGTGAATACAGATGTGCCTAACTTGCTAATCAGATGTTTGTAGCTAGGACCTCAGCACAGCAGTGAAAATAGAGCTTGTTTTTAAACATTTCACAGCATACTCCTGGATGATTCACCCTAGGCATCTTATAAATCCAGTTGATTTCCAAGCAGTGATATGACAGAAATTCTGCCCAAGCTTCATCGTTCTTTAGTTCATCATCCTTTGTACGGGTGACTAGGATGCTGGACTTTATTGCCATGAAACAACTCTCGGACTGCAGATCCTGGGGTGTCTTTTATTTTTTAGACTAAACATACTAAGTTCCTTTAGCTGCTCTTCATAGAATTTAGTATCTAAGCCCCTTACTATTGTTGTCATTCTTCCCTGCATTTCTCCAGTTTGTGTTCTTTTTCTAGTATGGAACCAAAATTGGACAAAGTATTCTAGCTTCAATTTGATGAGTATAGCTTCCCCACTATCCTGTAAGAGTTGAAGAAGCTTGTTGGATGAGAAGTGAAACATCTTCAAAAGAAAAAACCAGTTGCCTCCTGAAAAAACATGTTTGGGACAACCATGACCTGGATGACTGAGAATCTCTATAGACTTTTAGCTATACAATTTAGGATGAACACCCTTTGAATGGTATGGGAATAGGAATGGATTTCCAGAGGAAAAATTGCAGACTACAGGAACCAGAAGCACTATTCAGCTGACCCTGAGGACACAGATAAACCTCCACGTGCTTCAATGACTCTCTAAAAGAATGCAAATTACCAGCTGTCTGCAAGGAATATAAATCCTTCCATTCCTCACTATTCTGTCAGAGCTGAAGAAGCTTCTTGGATGAGAAGAGAAATGTCTTCAAAAGAAAAAACAAGGAAGTCCAGTTGCCTCCTGAAAAAAGCACCTTTGGGACAGCTTACAACAATATTATCACTTCCCATGATCTTGATGTCAACAAAGAAGGCAACAAGGATATCTGCCATATTGGACTTAATTCTCACTAACAGATATGAAATGATAGAAGGAAATTTGGGGGGGAAGTGATCATGCAATATTGGAATTCAACATTATGCAAGCACAAACAATAGAACAAAATCAAACTAGAGTCTTGGACTTTAAGAGAATAATTTCAGTAAACTTAGAGAGAGCTTGGGAAGGATTTCATGAATGAGAATCCTCAAAGGGAAAACAACTCAAGAAGCTTGGAAAATTTTGAAAAGTAAGATTATAAAAGCCCAGGCTAGCACAATACCAAAGATGATTAGGGGACTCAAGGATAAAACATCTAAAGAACGGTTGCTGGAACTGGATGTATCTAGTCTTATGAAAAGAAGGACTAGGAGTGACATGATAGCAGTGTTCTGATATCTCAGGGGTTGCCACAAAGAAGAGGGAATCAAACTATTCTCCAAAGCACCTGAGGGTAGAATGTGTGAAAACTAATCAAGGAGAGAAGCAACTTAGAACTAAGGAGATAGTTGTCCTAACAGTTAGAACAATTAATTAGTGGAACAACTTGCCTCCAGAAGTTGTAAATGCTCCAACACTGGAAGTTTTTAAGAAGAGATTAGATAACCATTTGTCTGAAGCAATGTAGTGTTTCCGGCCTAAACAGGGGGTTGGGCTAGAAGACCTCCAAGGTCCCTTCCAACTCTTATTAAGATGTTTTGGGCCCAGGACCAAACCATAAGATAGCCAACTGCATACCTTCCTCCATGTAAACATAGACACATGATGGACCATATGCTGGCTGTGGTTTCGCAACCAACTATGAAACCATTTGATAGTAGGACCATCCATCCCACATTGTTTCAGTTTGCCAAGAAGAAAACTGATCTACATGAGCAAATTCCTTAGTGAAGTTTAAGACATGACAATCACAGCATTTCCAAAAATCTAATCATATGTCAAAAAGAGCAATGAGATTTGTCCAACATCTATTAATCACCTCATTCATTTTTAAGTGCTAGCAAACCTACTGTTTGATTATTTCTTTTAGGATTCTCTCTGGTATTGATAAGCTGATTTGGATGTAGTTTCCTGGATATATGTTCTTCCTTTTTAAAAAAAATATTGGAACAATGTGGCTTTTCTCCAGTCTCCCAGAATTTCTCCAGAATTTCTGAAAAATTCTTTTAACACCTTGAGTTGTAATCCACCTGGTCCAGGAGACTTGAATTCATTCAAAACAACTGGGTGTTCTCTTACCAGTTCTTTCTCTATTTTGATCTGCAATTCTCTGCTGCTCCCCACTGTGCTGCTTCTGACAAGTTGGACTGCTTTTTCCTTTTGTGAAAAGACAGGTGCAATTAACTAGGTATCTTTCTCAAAGACTTTGAGAGCTGCATTAATGTGTATTCCCTCAGTCCTTGAGTTGGCAGAAAAATATGCTGGCATAATTTGCATTCCCCGATGGCTGGGCTGTTGTCTGCCTCAGTAAAAGGCTTGCCAATGGTCCTGTCCTTGCAGCTTTGCTACAGGACAACTGAAAGGCAGGGAATAGTGGATTACTCTTACTTTGTTTCTTCTCCCACGCAGAATTATCAGCTAGCTGGGAGGAAAAGAACCCACCACTAATAATTCTTCTTAAAGTGAGGATAATGGCAAAAAGGCACTGACTACCTTTCAAAATGTCTGAGTGAGAGGTCTCCGCTGCAGTGATACCTTGTACTTACATTGGCATCCTTCAGTCTCAAAAGACTATGGTATCATGCTCTGGAAAGAGGTGCAAAAACAGCATCTAGTGTGACTAAAAAGGCCAATTCAAGAGTGCAATCCCTTCCACATTGAGGGCAGATACATTCTGCCCCTGCCCAGCCCCCAGATTTCACGGTTCTGGGACTGCCTCTTTGCCTCAGCCTGCCGAACAAGGCTCTGGAATACCAGTAGGCTTGGCTCAAAAATAGTCTGGCTAACCATTCTGGAGAATGGAGGAAGACCAGGAGATGACACAGTAGAGAGTTTGCATGGTCATTGGGAGACTTCCTTCCTGCTTCCTCCTGTGGCTATGTCTTTATGCAAAAGTTCTTTCTGAGCCAAGCCACTGACCTGTCAGCTGGAGTGAATTATAACACAATCTTCCTGTCACTTCCTGTAAATTTTTAAAATTTATTTTATTTTTATTAATCATATTTCTATGTCGCCCACTCTCCGAGGACTCTGGGCGGCTTACAACAATTGACAGTATACTAAATAGCATATTGCCCCCAACAATCTGGGTCCTTATTTTACCCACCTCGGAAGGATGGAAGGCTGAGTCAACCTTGAGCTGGTGAGATTTGATCTGCTGATCTGCTGAAGTAGCAGTCAGCTGAAGTAGCTGCAGTATAGCATCCTAACCACTGCACAACTGCTCTTAGAAAGGATAACTGATAGAATTCCTCTCCATTTCACCCAATTCTTAATATCCAAACTGATCCATAGCATCGGCACAGAGCATCCACAGTCAGCATCTGGGAGAATCACCTGGTATATGGAAAATTATATTACAGTAGTCAAGCTACACTGATCTTCTAAAATAAGAAAAAACAGAAGGAAGTTTGGCCATGTAAATGTCTTATTGGCAGAAAGTAGCAGAAAACAAGTAATGCATTCATTAGGGACAGAGCTAGCAACACATTACTTTTCTACCTGAAATTAACTGAGAGCTCTTTTTTTCCAGACAGATGTAAAAGGATTACTGAACATGTGTTTAATAGCAGCTCCAGAAGACAAGAATACCAGTGTATTAGAATAATCCCTCACCAGCATTTTGCAAAACATGAGTCAAGCAGTATACAGACAGAACCCTTCATGGAAATCAGATGCCAGTTTATAATTGCAGCTTAAGACCATAGACAACGGTGTCCAACGAATGGGGAGGACATTCTGTTCACCCCACCAGTTTCACATGGCCAAGGCTCCAACCATATCATTCATTCTTGAGGAAGCTTATATTAGCCATGGTGACTTGAATTAGGAGTGGCATAAAATACGACATGAAAACTGGAACACCGTGAGTAGCTTTTGTGGCAATCAAGTTAATGTGTCTTATTTATTTTTAAAAGGAAAAGGAATAAAACAAAATGGCAGTACACCAGGAAAGAAATACATATCTATCTGATCAGATATTCTAACAATATAGAAATGTTTGATAATCATATATTCAGGATATCATTGACATTTATAGATGGGCATTAATTAGGAAAGCAAATTCTGGCTGCAAAAAAAAAAAAGCAAAAAAAGTGTTCTACAAGTTTTTTGTTTTGTTTTTTCCTATTTGAAAAAAAAAATCAAATTTGGAATTTATGTTTAGTGAATCTGCAATGAAAATGTAAACGGCAAATGTTTACCATATAACAACTTTCATCCAGACTATCATCTATAAATTTGGTTCATTATTAACAAAATCTTGCCCATTACTTAATCAGACAGTAATCTTATGCACATCCACTTGGGACTAAACATTCTTGAATGCAGTAGAAATTACGTGAGTAAATGCACCTGTGTTTCTCTTTGTTCTTTAAAACTAGAAAAAATATATATGTCACACTGCAAAATATGCAGATATAAAGTTCAAGATAGATAGCTATGAGCTGAAAATTCGTATTAGAATACAGACCCAAGATGATGATAAAGATTTGCCTACTGCAATTGGAAATGCACTTTGGGAGGTCTTTGGTACTATTTCAATCATGTATAATGAAGTGTTAGTGCTACAACTGAATGCTACAAGAATTATGTATTTTTCTTTCCTTCCAATTTGAGAGTTGACACAACTGAGATGGTGTGTGAAGAGATCTCAGAATAGATTTCAGAAACAGGAGAAAGCATGCCATTCAAGAGGAAAACGGTGGATTTTTTTTTTTTATCTGTCTTGCACTTTGCCTTAGCCTTGCCTTTGTCTTGTCTTGCCAAAATTTGTTAGCAACAAACTCTCATAACAGATTGGCAAGAGACTAGAAACAAAGAAATCTGCTTTCTTGTTACCTTGATTTTTCTGGGAGGAAAGGCAGGAGTTGGAGCAGGGGTCAGCAACCTGCGGCTCTGGAGCTGCATGTGGCTCTTTCACCCCTCTGCTGTGGCTCCCTGTCACTCAAAATATGCGTCACAACCACCAATGTGTGATATCCACCAGCACGCGATTTATTGAGCTTTTCAACACCACCACCCTCCCCCAGTAGGCCAACCATGGATAAATCCAAGAAAAGAAAAGTTTCAGAAGAAAACAAAGTTTAATTCAACTACATACACTAGTTTGTGGCCACTCAAGAAATAGTCAGGCACAGGAAGGGTTTTGTGTCTTCCGGTGTTTTCTTTTCTGAAGGAAATGGGTCCAAATGGTTCTTTGAGTGTTTAAGGTTGCAGACCTCTGAGTTGAAGGAAGGTGAGTAGCATTTCCCTAAATCCTCCAAATCCTACTTCACTACAAAGTCATCTACAGCACTTAAAATGTTTTTAAGCAAAAAGTAGAGAGGAACTCTTAATCACTTCCACTTCATCAAGGTTTCCTTTTCTTTTCCAACATCTTTCAAAATTATCATCTATGAACAGAGCTGCAAACATAGGATAAATTTGGGAAGGGGATTCAATTTTAAGTTGCGTATGCCTAGACAATTATTTGAAGTAGGTGTCTCAAGAAGATGCAAGCAAAGCATCTCTCTAAAAGAACCAAATTTTTCAGACTAAAACTTCTTCTAAACTCTTTTCAAGACCTGGTTGGATAATATTATTCTGTTTATAGAAATTTAGTACCAAGCTTATGGGTTACTTATACAGGACCTAATTTTTATTTATTTTATTGTTTGTTAGAGATTTAGTCCACATGCATTCTCAGTTACTGGGGGATGATTTACTATTGAAATTTCTGCTAATTGTTTCTCTGTATTGACTTGTTCAGTTTCCTTTTTTAAAACTCACAACTCCACTGGTGAATTAATGCTATAATACAGATGAAACTCAAAAAATTAGAATATCATGCAAAAGTTCATTTATTTCAGTAATGCAACTTAAAAGGTGAAATTAATATATAAGATAGACTCATTACATGCAAAGCAAGATAGTTCAAGCCGTGATTTGTCATACTTTTGATGATTATGGCTTATGAAAATTCACAATCTCAGAAAATTAGAATATTGTGGAAAGGTTCAATATTCTAGGCTCAAAGTGTCCCACTCTAATGAGCTAATTAAGCCATAACATCTGCAAAGGGTTCCTTGGCCTTTAAATGGTCTCTCAGTCTGGTTCAGTAGGAATCACAATCATGGGAAAGACTGCTGACTGACAGTTGTGCAGAAAACCATCATTGATACCCTCCATAAGGAGGGAAAGTCTCAAAAGGTAATTGCAAAAGAAGTTGGATGTTCCCAAAGTGCTGCATCAAAGCACATTAATAGAAAGTTATGTGGAAGGAAAAGGTGTGGAAGAAAAAGGTGCACAAGCAGCAAGGATAACTGCAGCCTAGAGAGGATTGTCAGGAAAAGGCCATTCAAAAGTGTTGGGCACTTTCACAAGGAGTGGACTGAGGCTGGAGTCAATGCATCAAGAGCCATCACACACAAACAGATCCTGGACATGGGCTTCAAATGTCGTATTCCTCTTGTCAAGCCGCTCCTGAACAACAAACAATATCAGAAGTGTTTTACCTTGGCTAAAGAAAAAAAAAACTGTTGCTCAGTGGTCCAAAGTCCTCTTTTCTGATGAGAACAACTTTTGCATCTCATTTGGAAACCAAGGACTCAGAGTCTGGAGGAAGAATGGAGAGGCACATACTGCAAGATGCTTGAAGTCCAGTGTGAAGTTTCCACAGTCTGTATTGATTTGGGGCGCCATGTCAACTGCTGGTGTTGGTCCACTGTGCTTCATTAAGTCCAGGGTCAATGCAGCCATCTACCAGGAGATTTTGGAGCACTTCATATTTCCTTCCGCAGACGAGCTTTATGGGGATGCTGACTTCATTTTCCAGCAGGACTTGGCACTTGCCCACACTGCCAAAAGTACCAAAACCTGGTTCAATGACCATGGGATTGCTGTGCTTGATTGGCCAGCAAACTCGCCTTACCTGAACCCCATAGAGAATCTATGGGGTATTGCCAAGAGAAAGATGAGAGACATGAGATTGAACAATGCAGAAGAGCTGAAGGCTGCTATTGAAGCATCCTGGTCTTCCATAACATCTCAGCAATGCCACAGGCTGATAGCATCCATGCCATGCTGCATTGAGGCAGTAATTGATGCAAAAGGTGCCCAAACCAAGTACTGAGTACATATGAATGGTTATACTTTTCAGAGGTCCGATATTGTTCTATGTACAATCCTTGTTTTATTGATTTCATGTAATATTCTAATTTTCTGAGATTGTGAATTTGGAGTTTTCATGAGTTGTAAGCCATAATCATCAAAAGTATGACAAATTAAGGCTTGAACTATCTCGCTTTGCATGTAATGAGTCTATCTCATATATTAATTTCACCTTTTAAGTTGCATTATTGAAATAAATGAACTTTTGCATGATATTTTAATTTTTTTGAGTTTCACTTGTATATAAGTCTAAGAAACAAGCATAGCAAAAGTTTTACTTACATGAAGTCTTCTAAGGTCAATGAAATAGGATTTCAATATCTATGCTTATAACATCTTCATCTTATTCAGTGGAAATCTTCATATGGCACAGAATCTACTCTGAAATTATTATTGGCTTTGAATGGTGTTTGTTCATTCCCTCCAAGCTCAATGTTAAGTACTAGCTTTCCTTGATAGCTTTTGGCTACCTTTTTTAACAGAATAATTCATTAACCTGGCTCTTTTTTTTTCAAGAGGTGACAAGGACTTTTTTGTCATAGAAGTCATTAATTTGCATTTACATGATGGGTGGTGGTGGTGAATTTTCAACTAATTATAATCAGTGCCTGAGTCTTTATGTAAAAGTTATTTGTACATTCACAAAGAAAAAGATCAGCAGACATAGTACTACTTTATGCCTCTTCGTATTTTCCTTAAACGCTGCCTTATTATTACCATGAATCTCACTTTTGTTAACTGTGCCTCTTCAGCATATATTTGATTGTGTACTCTGAACATCCATTGCATTCCAATATTCTGTTTATGTTGAGGATGTTTTGATACCACCCCCATTTCTCCTCTTTTTTATGCATTCTTTTCCTTAAGACAAAAAACAAAATCCTGCAAAAATATACAGAAAACAAGTTTTCCAGATGTCCCTTTAAAATGCACAGAATTTTATGGGATTGATTTGCAATAGTGGCAATCCAAAGAATTTATATACAGGTATAGAAGAAAACTGTGGGCCAGGGGTGAAATCCATCAGGTTCTGACAGGTTCCGGAGAACCGGTAGTGGAAATTTTGAGCAGTTTGGAGAACTGGCAAACTGGTGGGAATGGAAATTTTGCAATACCTTCCCCAAGGAGTGGGGTGGGAATGGAGATTTCCAGTATCCTTCCCCTGCCACACCCACCAAGCCACACCCAGAAAACTGGTAGTAAAGAAATTTGGATTTCACCACTAGTGTGTGCATAATTAGAGTGCTGTTTCTGATACAACCCAGGGTTGTATGGCAGAGCTTATGGGAAATGATTCTTTTCCTCCTAGAAGTCATCTAAAACAGTTTTGGGGTTGGTGGTGGTGGGGGAACACTGGCTTCCCATTCCCAGTTCTGCTTATACTGCAATTATAGCTTCAGTGGTGTCTGTTAAATATGTTTTCTTTTTCCAAAGAGCCAAACCATCTTACAAACCAGACAGCTTCTTGTCTCTTTACTGCCATTTTTTTTTCATTCAGCTGGTTGGAAGAATGAAGTTATGAACTGACACATGCAGCTTGTATGTCTATGCTAAAAGCCAGTCAGAAAGAAGGAACGCTGTAGAGACAACAGCAGAATGAATCCTAGGAACCTCTCATTTTGTACTGCTTACTCTCCCAAATTAGGAGGAATGTTCATCCCTTAACTGAGCCCAATCAGGTTTCAATTGTGATTTACCCGTTCTCTTTTTCTGTCTCCCCCACCCCCACCCCCAAACTCTTACATAAAAATAGATACGCTATATGAAAAATACTGAAAACAGTGGTGATTTCATTGACAATCATGCCATCTTGTCACCCAAACTTTTGCTTTAAATGGTTGTAGGTGATAAAGCTTCCTTTTGCAAACGTATATCAAAGTGACAAGCTGATTTATTTATTTATTTATTTATTTATTCATTCATTCATTCATTCATCTTTCACCTGCACATTCTTGCTGGACCTTTTTCAGTTACTCAGCTCCCAATCCAAACTTTCATTTCATTCTTTTCATTTATTCTCCAAAACAAAACACCAGAGGGCAGGACAAGAAACAATGGTTGGAAACTAATCAAAGAGAGAAGAAACCTGGAATTAAGGAGAAACTTCTTAACAATGAGGACCATTAACCAATGGAACAGCTTGCCTTCAGAAATTGTGGGTGCTCCATCAGTGGAGGTTTTTAAGAACACACTAGACAGTCACTTATCTGAAATGGTATAAGTTCTCCTGCTTGAGCAGAGGACTGGACTAGAAGAACTTCAAGGTCCCTTCCAGCTCTATTCTATTCTAATAATCTAAACCAATATAATTTTTTCAGTGCATGGAACTCCATATCAATTATGTACAATCTTTCCTATTTCTTTCACAATTTTTCAATTCATTCAGGCAGTCTCAGTTTAAACTCCTGAAATATCAGACCTATCAGGTGTCCAGCACTTGAAACAGCAAGGTTTGGCTTTCTCTTCAATAAAGGAACATCCATGGCTTAGGACCTGGGTATCTACGAGACTGCCTTCTGCTATCAATAGCCTCCCACCGACCAGTTCGCTCTCACAGAGAGGGACTCCTCAGGGTGCCGTCAGTCAAATTATGCCGACTAGCAACTCCCAGGGGGAGGGCCTTCTCTGTGAGGGCTCTTGCCCTTTGGAATGAATTGCCCCTGGAGATATGTAACATCCCCGATCTTCGTACTTTCCGCCATGCCCTCAAGACCCTGATATTCCAACAGGCGGGGCTCACCATTCAAGCGAAGTTTAATTAGATATTTTAATTTTGGGTTTTAATTCAATTGGGCCAAATTGTTTAATAATTTTAAATTTAAATTTTATGATATTTGTGTGTTTGTGTGTTTACCTTGGCTGTACACCGCCCTGAGTCCTATGGGAGAAGGGAGGTACAGAAATATAATGAATGAATGAATGAATGAATGAATGAATGAATGAATGAATGAATGAATAAATAAATAATAGCTGCCTTCTCCTTCCTAACCCACTGTTAAGGCATTTCGTGAGCATTTTTCTATCATCTCACTTCTTTTCCATGTCTGGCCTGGAGCCTTTCCTTGTTTCCCCTAGGTTCATGTTGAAAGCCCATGGCTATCACCCTGTTTACCTTCTGTCATGTAAAGTAGCAGCCCTTTTGAATAACCTCCATTGGAAAGATTTTTTTTTTTTTGATCAGCCAAATAAAGAGAAAAATCACAATCAAGGGAAATTGTAGCAGCTTCATACCACCACCTTCCTCTCCTGCTTGATCTCAGGTGACCTCATTGTTACATAGTCTGAGAAACTAAACATTGATCAGGAGGAGCCGCAGCTAATTGTCTGATATAGTCAAAAGCAGGGCACCTGCCAAACAATTCTGCAAGCTCTAATTTTCTGAATAGAAATTGGAAATCCCTGCACAGAAACATAATTCATATATGTAAATTCACAGATGGCCACTGAAAGATTTGTAGCTCTATATAAATATCCATTTTTAAATTTCTTCTTTCTATGTACAAGCCCACATAGTGACCAATGCTGAGCAAGTATAAATTCCAACTGGTAGGGAAAACAAACTATTACAGCTATTACTGATTACACAGAACTGCACATAATGAATCTACTTAAAATTCCACTTTTACACACAAATAACATGCATTTCTTACAGTAAAATATATTTCTTGTCTCCTTAGGAAAAAAAATGCCAACATGCCTTCAAACATTTGTCTCACTGATTTGGAAGTCCAGATGTTCATTGCTTTGTCTCATTGTACACAGTCTATAATAACATCCATTCTGCTACTCGCTCCGCACACACAATTAGAGAACACAGCTGGCATAAAACTCTGTCTTGCTCATCTTCTACCTCACACCAGATGGAAAACTAGTACATATAATGACAGGCTTGTCTCAGCTACAGTTCTTGTCAGTCAGATTTTTCTCTGAAACTTTTCTTCTTTTTAAAAATATTCATATGAACAATTGAAGGAAACCTTCCAATTTTGTTTCCCCTACCCCATGGACATTTGTTTAGGTCTTATAGTACTAACTTGAACCTGCAAAATGGGAGAAAGCTGACTGAAATTAGTAATGACTAATGAGACAGGATGTCTGAGAAATAAACCATTAGTAAGATTTATGGGTTTGCATTATAATGTCATAAATAAAATATAATGAGTTTAAGAGTTTCTTTCTAAAAAAAGATAACACCAATTTATTATCTAGAGAAGTATTTCTCAACCTTGGTAACTTTAAGGTGTCTGGATGTCAATTCCCAGAATTCCCTAGCCAGCATGTTGCCTGAGAATTCTGGGATTGAAGTCTAGACATTTTAAAATTGCCAAAGTTGAGAAACACTGGACTAGGGGCAGTTTTCCATAACCTGATGTCTTCTAGTTAAATTGGGATTGTAATTCTCAGACTTTCCAGCCAGCAAACAAGCTGAGAATTTTCCAAGTCCTAGTCCCAATATATATGGAAAGTATCAAGTTGAATAAGGCAGATTTAAGATTTAAAAAGATGGCTTCCTTGGGGAAAGTGATACACAGACCTCTGAGAAACATTATCTACACACACATCATCAATCATTGTTTTAGATTGTATACCATGATTAACCAAATACAATAGTGCAACGGTTTAGGAATCATCCTCCAATTATGCAGAAATTTATTTATTTAAGAAAATGTATGTGGCCACCCAACTCATTCTCAGTGATACCAGGTGGCTTACAATGTTATTTTTTTTTTAAGTGAAAACAATAAAAAGCAATAACCTCCCACCTCCCTGGGGTCAACAATCAGTCAATTTCTATTTGGAAATCTGGAGCTTACAGAAATGATCTGTGATAGGGAGAACATTCATGTTGAAACATGATACTATTGCCAAGCCAGAAATCATCAATATAGAATCACACATACACCCACTAAGGAGCACTCTGGCACTTCCTTATTCATGCTGAGTATCACCTGAGGCTACAGGCAGGATCATTAAATTCATTGAGAGTGAAGCAGCAGGTGAGCAGCTTGAACTCAGGAACAGAACCCTGTTCATAAAATAGAGTTTAGAGTGGTAGAAGATAACAATGAGTATCAATTCTCTCTCTCTCTCTCTCTCTCTCCTTCTTTCCTTCCTTCCTTCCTTCCTTCCTTCCTTCCTTCCTTCCTTCCTTCCTTCCTTCCTTCCTTCCTTCCTTCCTTCCTTCCTGGTATGATGAAGTAAATGGTTATCACTTAAGTTAAGTCTATTGATTTGTTGTACATGGTATATTTAATAGCCACCACTTGAATATGACAATATTCTCTAGCTTCAGGGTAGAGTTCGCTGGTGTGGCTAAATGAAATATTCTCAGTTCAGGGACAATATATTGGGAATGTTTGCTGGGAGCAAACAACTATTAATTTAAAATTATGCTTATGGGTCCCCCCCCCTGAAATATTTAGATAAATGTTGCAGAAAAGGGGAAGGAAACTACATTCTTGACATCATACAGGGAAAAGAATGTGCCACCAGTTCAGGACCTCTGGCATTTTCTAATGTGATTAACCCATAACCACAGACCTGCGGTCATAGTGACTGCAACAAGAGCCTTGGTGGTGCAGTGGACTAAAGTGCTGTTAAGTAGCAGTTAGCTGCCAGCTGCCTGCAATTACTGCGAGTTCAAATCTCACCAGGATCAAGGTGACTCAGCCTTCCATCTTCTGAGGTAGGTAAAATGAGGACCCGGATTGAGTCTCTGGAGAAGGGCGGCGTATAAATCAAACCAATAAATTAAATAAATAAATAAATAAATAAATAAATAAATAAATAAATAAATAAATAAATAAATAAATAAATAAATAAATAAATAAATAAATTAATTTTCCAAAATGTTTGGAACACTCCTATTTTTAGAAATGGACCATTCTAGTTGCGAATAGCTTTTGTTTTCCCACCAATAAGAGTGTATGCACCCTCACACTTGCATCAGTTATTTGGTGTTTTCCACCAAAAAGTACGATTTGGTGATCCAAGCTTGAAAGAAACTGTTCTAAATTGGTATGGAGAAGCGAAGAGTGATCTGAGTGAAGTGGAATGAGATTGTGATGAAAATTTTGTAATGGACGATGAGGAACCTGCCGCCGCTGTCGATTCTGACATCAGTGATGATGAAGCTCCCAATGAAATTAATGACCAGGTACAATCTACGTCATGCATTAATTTATATGGCAAGAACAAATTCAAATGGTCTTCTGTGCCTTTTAGAAGCAATAGACCCAGAACCTCTAGTCACAATATTGTGCAATTACCTGGACTACAGCCAGCAGCTAGAAATCTCGGAAATTCACCTACTTCGCTAGAGAATTGGAAATTATTATTTTCTAAATAAATTATTAGTGCCATCATTCAGTGGACCAATGTAAAAATTAGAGAAGTTCAAGGATGGAGAAACAAAAAGTGACCACCGCGATGTGTATTTGAAAGAGATCAATACATTTTTTGGTTTACTGCTCTATACATCAATTTTTAGATCCAACCATGAAAACATGGAATGTCTTTTTGTTATGGAGGTCATTATGACCTCATGTATGTAATAGTGTAGCTGAAATATTACATCTGTGGTTAAGGGTTAAGCATGCTTAAGTACCATTCATAAATGCTCATCTCCTAGCAAGCCTGGCTAAACCATTTAGAAAGCTTGCTTGATTGCTTTCTTTTTCTGATACCCTTACCCTGTACAAAGTCCAGCCTCTTTTATGGCCAGATCTTGCTGGCTAGCTAGGCTATAATCTAAGATCCACTCATTCAATATATGTTTCACATATAGAAATCAGATCACTCAGGGCATGGAGATTCATCTTACGCTATACGTAGTATTGATCTAATTCTAAGACTTGAATACCTCACTGGACAAGGTAATTCTGAGGCTTAAAGAAATGATACTTCAGTCTCTATATGTTACCACTATCGCCTTCCAAATAATTGATGGCAGATGTGCGCAGGTCTGCAGGCTACACTACTGCCCTATTTTCTTCAGTTTAGTCTCTCCATTCTTCATATGCAGCCTCTAGAGCAGGCCTGTCCACAGGCCAGATATGCAGGCCACGCCCACCTGATTCCACAAAGGCAAAAAAAGCATTGTGATATGTCACAATCTGGTCCATGATGCAATCGAGCCTTCTCTTGCTCTGCCCTTCATCCTGGAGGGCCGCGCATCCCCCCACCACCAATCCTCCGTACAAACCACCCACCCCGTTTCTGCAAAGGCACAGCCTCCCCCTTGCAGGGCAATCCAAAGAGGGGAGGGGGATGCTGCTGAAAAAGCTGCCTTCCACCTGAGACTCCTCCTGCAGCCAAATGCTTGCCCTTTCCTCAAATGGGCTGTGCATGGACGCTTAGAGAGAGAGTGAGCAAGACAGCTCTCCAACCTCTGATTGTGTGTGTGTGTGAGAGAGAGAGAGAGGGAGGGAGGGAGGGAGGTAGAGAGGGAAGGAGGGAAAGATCTGAAGCCGAGGCACCAAACTTCTGGCAGTGGCAGGGGCAGCTTCTGAGCTGCCAGTTCTACCTGACCTACTCCCTGAGTCTCACCGTTCTCCTCGCCCCACCCCTACCCCACTCAAGTAGCGGCTTCCCTGCTCAGTCCCAAAAAGCTTTGCATCCATGATGCCTGCACCAGCATCCCGACAGAAGCAGAGACGATCATCGCTTGCAAGCAGACAAGCAGAGGTAGCAAGTGTACGTCATGCTGTGGGAAAAATGAGAGGTCTCAGAGCCTACCACTTCTTGAATGGGGTGGGGGGGTGAGGAGAACAACAATACTCAAGGAGTAGGTCAGGTGGAGCTGGCTGACTCAGGGCTGCTCAGAAGCCACCAGCGCCACTGCCAGAAGTTTGGGTGGCTCGGTTTCAGATTGCTCCCTCCCTCTCTCTCTCCGTCCCTCCCTTACACACACACACACACACACACACACACACACACACACAAGAGGTTGGAGAGCTCTCTTGCCCGCTCTCTCTCCAAGCGCCCCTTGCACAGCCCAAATGAGGAAAGGGCATGCATGGCTGGGTGTGTTTGGCTGCAGAAGGAGGCCCAGCGCAATGGGGTTGTTTTGTTCACCGAGGTGGTATTTCAGGAGGGCAGGCGGATATCTGCAGCTGACAACTATAATGAATATGTTCACCTGCCCTCCTAAAGCACCATTGTGGCGAACAAAAATTCTTGTGAATTTACTATGCATCAGAATCACTTATTGCTACCCTTTGAACTGGGCTAGAAATGAGATGCATGATACAACATGTGTCTTCCAGAGCTCCCTTTTCATTCTTGCTATAATTGAAGGCCTTCATGAAAAACAAAAAAACACCATGATGAAATGGATGATAAAAATGCTGCAGTCTGAAAAAAAAATCTGACTTTTCCAGATTCCTGCTGCATTGCTATTGCAACCTGCTTTAATTTTCTTCTTCATCATCATCATCAGATTATGCCTGTAAAATGCCACCTTATGGTGCTGAAAAAGGAAGTAACTGTTGCTTGAATAGATGATGCAGTCAACATACTAAGAATTCCAGATAACTGTTTCCAATTTTTCATCATCAGATTAAATTATTTCACGCATTATAGATTTACTAGAGAATTTGTCCTTGAACATTTAAAAAAGCTATTTTCTCATGCAGTTTGGAATCACTATTGATTGTTGTGCCATTTATTTGTAGATTTATTTTTTTTAATATTTTGTTTAACAATCAAACATCTGAACCTTTAGTATTTATAAAAAGTGAGATGTTATTTGCTTTCTACAATCTTATTAGGAGAAAAAATGACTTGCCTTCGAGACAGATCATTTTGTTCCTATTACAACATGAGAATAAATTACTGTAACAGTAGAAAGAGAATGGAGAAATTGCAATTATAGATGAATAAATGAAGAATGGGAGAAGAAGGTGAAAAAATACTGAAACATTTATTTTAAATAATTTTATGATGCTATTAAGGAAAATGGCACTATTTGTTTTATAAGCTTCATCAATATATATTCTGTGAATGTTAAACTTTATTAAAGCTGTAAACATGGATACAAAGAATTTATCCATTTTGCATGATGAAAGTGTTTTATTTTGTGTCTGCCTCAATTTATTAATGCATAAATGTTAACAATCATAAAAACTATTTCACTTCTGAATAAAGCTATAGAATAATAATTTTTGAAGGAATAACAAAAGTCATCTTATTTCACTGTCTTTTTAAAAATCTGTCTTTGTATATCCCAAAAGTGTTTTTTTAAAGAGGCAACTGGACTTTCTGTTTTTTTCTTTGAAGATGTTTTGCTTCTCATCCAAGAAGCTTCTTTGGCTGTCCAAGAAGCTTCTTTGGCTGTCCAAGAAGCTTCTTGGATGAGAAGCGAAACATCTTCAAAGAAAAAAACAGAAAGTTCAGTTGCCTTTGAAAAACCACCTTTGGGATATAGAAAGACAGATTTTTAAAAAGACAGGGACAACCATGACCTGGATGACTGGTCTTTGTATAGCTCAAAAAAATAAATAAATAAATAAATAATTAAAAATTAAAAAAAAAATCATTGCTAATATGACAGTAACTTCAAACGGAAATCATACACTTATTCTATACGCAGAAATATGGACAAAACTGACAAAAGTCCAGATTTTTGTTTTAAAATGACAAAGCCTTGTGAAATATTCAGCATTACTGTTTATTTATTCTGTTTTGAATATGCCCTTTGTTACACATGAATTATATCTCTTATCTTAAATCTGATGAAAAATTTTACTTGGATCTTCTCACAAAAATGAAGCCCTGGGATCTACCAAAATATTGCCTCTCAAATCACCCTTTTGTCCAAATATTAATCAATTGATTAAGTGCCATCAGGTGATGACTCTTAGTGACCACATCAATACATTTATTCAGGATGAGGTTTTCAGCCTTGGCTTCCAAAATGGTGCATTCATTGCAGTAATGAATGGACAGATCCATCAATATTGCAGCTAGTCATTCTCTTTTGTTTCCTTTCACCTTTCTAGTATTATAGATTTATCCTTGAGTTGGATGCTTGAATAGTATGTCTGTATATAATCATTTGAGGTTGATCATTTAGACTTTGAGAATTCTGGATTTGATTTTCCCCCCTATTTGTTTCTTTTCCCGATTATTTATTGTATTCTCAAAAATTTTCTCTGACAACTAAATTGAAAAGTGACCGTGTTTTTCTTATCCTTTTTCTTCAATGTCCAATTTTCATTTGCATAGGCTAGTATCACAGTGAAAACTATAGCTTGCAGGAGTCTGATTTTTATAGATGCAGATACCTTCTGGAACCTGAATATCTTTTTGAAATCCTTCATAATTACTGTTCCAAATTGAGTCTGAAATA
Organism: Masticophis lateralis; assembly: GCA_030761175.1. Classification (NCBI taxonomy): domain Eukaryota; kingdom Metazoa; phylum Chordata; class Lepidosauria; order Squamata; family Colubridae; genus Masticophis; species Masticophis lateralis. The sequence goes on from JAUDYJ010000002.1 coordinate 105,079,755, forward strand.
TATATCTTGACTCCTGGTTTCTTTCCTGTTTATAATTGATCCTAAAAGGCATAAAATAACTATCAAAACCATTCATTCTAAAACTGAATATACTTTTGTCATTAGTTTGTCATTAGTTTGATCTTCCTAGTCATTTTTTTATTTGAACTTTCACATAATTTATATTTTGGAGTAGTGTCATCAGTATAATGGAAGCAACTGATTTTTTTCTCCAACTTTAAAACCATTCTTGTCCTCTTTCCATGCAGCTTCCCTCAATATATTAGTTAAATATACATATTTAAATATACATACAACCTGTTTCATCATGTTCTGTCTGCACTGTAGCTTCCTATATAGTTTTACAAGACAGTAAGTTATTCTGAGATTCTTATTATCCTAGGGTATTCCTCAGCTTGATGTGATTGATGCAATCAAATGACTTGTCAATTTGATGCCTTTCTTACAACCAATGAAGCACACATTGACTTATGTAGGGTATTCATTGTCTAATTCAATTATCCAGTATGCATCAATAATAATATCTCTTGTTCCTCATCCTTTCAAAAAGCAGCCGGAACATCTGGCACCTCTTTTTCCATTAGGGTTCTAATCAGTTTTGAATATTCTGAGATTTTATTTTACTAGCAGGTGAAATTAAGGCTACTGTATGATGGTTAACACAATCTATTAAGTCTCCCTTCTTTGGAACTCCACAAAGAACCATCCAAATTTTGTTTTTAGTCATATATATTAGAGCCACATGAACTGCATTTCTCAATAGATTCTGTACACAAAATTTCAGGACCAAAAAAAAAAAAAAAAAAAAAAGCAGCACAGTACCACAAGTTATGTGGGTAGCTAGACTATGTGAGATGGGAAAGCATTGAAACAACTTTTCCCCTTTTCTGCAGCAATGGGGATTTATCAGAATTTCATGCAGTTGCAAGGCCCCTGTGTCATCTCATTACCAGAGAGTCCATCTTATGCTAGACACCAACCCTAACCTTTTAGCCAGAAGCCTTCATGCTTGAAGGAACATATTGGCACATTTCTATATTCCAAGAGCCAACTCATTGTATAAGTTTAGATTTTCAAGTAATAGAAGTGAAATATTATTCAAGAGAGCAGGAAAGAATAAAAGAAACCAAATGAGAAAAGGGGAAGGGAGGGGATAAAATGGAAAGAACGAAAAAGGGAGGGAGGGAGGGAGGGAAAGAGAGAAAATCTATTGAGCAATGAATATATTAGTTATGAAATCCAAACTACTTATTCTGTGGGTTTAGGAGGAAAATATAATTGAATATTTTGGAATTTGAAATGACTAGGTCTCTAAAGAAAATGCTATGCAGACGCATTCTTAATTGCTTTTACTCTCAACTTATTTGGGTATCAATATCTGAAATCAGGGTTTGGCTGTTTCTATATTCCATTTCAAACTTGAATAAGTCAACTGGTCAACTAGAAATCATCAACCATGAAGAGAAAGGTATTGTCTGGCCACCAAAAGTTAGCTGTTTTCATACCAGGAGGTATTTCTTCACTTTTTAGTTTCAGAAACCTGTTATGTGTTATACATCATACTAGCCATAAAAAAGCAGTGTTATCAGCTTTTGGTACTGTGCTTGCTGCCTTTAGCATTAGACTCTTCAATGATGTCAGAAAGGGAAGGGAAGAGAGATGGAAATATCTTATTTATGTGCTATCTTTCTGACCGATCAAAGCAAAAACAAAACTCTTAAGGTAGCTTCCAAGGAGACCAAGGCCAAGGAGTAGGGTTTTTTTTTTTCCTAGTTTTATGGTGGAACAAGTTAGAAATGATCCTCAGGGTAAATGCTTCACCAGGAACTCCCAAATAAACACATACATAGCTCCTAACTATCCCATGGATTGGGCCTTGAGCTCACAGGTAAATCTGTCAGTCCTCACTTATCCAGCATGCCTGTCAGCCAGACTGAGAAACATACTTGCATAACTGTCCTAAAGAAATGATGAGTGTTTTATAGAAAAGAGATTGAGTTAATCCTTTGTTATTCACTTTGAAAGCATCTCCACCAACATTTTATATACATGTTTAGTTCTCTTTGGATAGAGTGCTAGCCCCTTAATTAAAAATAATCTTGAAAATACCTGGCAGGCACTGGCAGGCTATGAGGTAAAATGGAGTATCTTCCCAGTACTACGTATCCAGTCATGGGTTTCAAACAATTTTACTACCAGTTCTTTGGGTGTGGCTTGGTGGGCATGGCATGGCATGGCTTGGTGGGCATAACAGGGGAAGGATACTGTAAAATCTCCATTCCCACCCCACTCCAGGGGAAGGATACTGCAAAATCCCCATTTCCTCCCAATCAGCTGGGACTCAGGATGCAGTGAATAGATGTGGGCGGGGCCAGTCAGATGGTATTTACCAGTTCTCCAAACTATTCAAAATTTCTGCTACCAGCTCTCCAGAACTGGTCAGAACCTGCTGAAACTCACCTCTGTACCTCTCTGATACTTCTCAGCAGTGGTGGGTTACCCCTGGTTCACACCAGTTCTATAGAACCGGTAGTAAAACTGGCAGGAGGCTCTGCTTACTGAACCTGATGTCATCAAAATGCTTCTGCACATTTTGAAGGTAAGTAGCACTCACCCCTGCTTCTCAGGCTGGCTGACAGCCACTTGCTGAGGAGACCTGACTCTTTTCTTGCCAATTGTCCAATCACACAATTAAGCATTTTTGATCATTAGCCAGAATAAACTGCCCTCCCATTTTTCTTGCCATCACAAATCTATCAGGAGAAGTGGAGGAGGATAGCTCTTGGAAAGAAGGGTAAATTTGAAAAAACTATCCCATGGCCAAAATAGTAAGTCCATGGGGTTGGAAAGAAAGGAGTGTGTTCATAGCAGCTTCCAATAGTCAATGAGACCTGGTCAGATATTAGTTCTTAATTATGCCACTGACCATATCATCAACAAGGTCACTATATAACAAAACATGTGTGAAGTGAGAAAGTATTACTTTAACACTGGAACAACTGAAGGTAAATATAAACTATCCCCATGATGATCTGAAGATGAGAAGAAGGCAACATCATCAAATTATATCCTTTAAAAAAAATAAACCATCTTCATACCAGTATGTTTGATTGGATTGGATTGGATTGGATTGGATTGGATTGGATTGGATTGGATTGGATTGGATTGGATTGGATTGGACTGGACTGGACTGGACTGGACTGGACTGGACTGGACTGGACTGGACTGAACTGGGTAGGGTAGGGTAGGGTAGGGTAGGGTTGCGTTGCGTTGCGTTGCGTTGTGTTGGGTTGTGTTGGGTTGGGTCGGGTTGGAATCATATTGCTGGCTGTCTCACCTCACTAACTATGGGTGGCTCACAACAATTAAAACAATACTCAAATCATAAAATAATTGAAAAACAACTTATAAACTTTAACGACAACTGTTAAAAACAGGCAAAATAACTACAGTTGGTGTCAACATCCAGTAATGAGTCCATTATCACCTTGTGCTATCTAGGAATAGAAAATTAGAAATATTAGAAAATATTAAAATACTAAAGCTTTATTAAGTAAGATGCAAATGATGCATTTTCTGCATAAAACAGGAACTATGGAAGCTGTCCCTAGCATACAATGTGATGACAACAATTCACAAATATGAATTTAAAAGCAGACTGGGGTATAGCATGTCATGATGACCACATTTTACTTCCTATTTTAAATTTCAAATATTTAAATAAATTACTTGGGAGAAGTAGCAGAATATGTAATAGTCATCATATTCTGTTTGTTAGATCTCAGAATATATCTGATTTGTTACCGTGTGATGATATAGAATAATATGTCCTTGGCCAATAGAATCTTTAATTCATTTATTTTCTTTCTTTTAACATTGCATGACTCTGATTCTCTAAGTGGCTTACAAACATTTTAAGTTCATTCTATAATTTAATAAAAATGAAAACTTTTAAAAAAAAATCAACACCATAAATTTCTAACCTAAAACTAAAGCTGGGATAAAGATGTGGTTTAAAACGTCTGCTAAGTTTTACAAGGATGTGCCATTTTCAACTCCAATTTGAATAATACAGACACAACAATAGTTTTCACTTTCTGTTAAAAGGCAACACTTACCATTTCCCTATTGCTGCCAAGAAAATTATATGGATGTGCATAAAATCATCAAGAGTCCAGCTTGACTTGAAGAAGACGTTATCTACCTTGCTACCTTTTCTTTATTGCTGGTAGTTCGATCTGGCTAGGGTCTGTAATGTCTCTTAAAATACTTAATAAAAACTGTTCAATACGTTTCTTATTGTAGATATGGTACTGATATTTTTAAGGACCCAATTGGTATGCTTTATGTTCATTCAAATTTTTGACATGTTTCAAATGAATCATTCAATTGTTACATTGTAGCATATTGTAATTACAGATATTGTATGTAAAATGCTTGCTTTCTTAATGTTTTTCAGCTTGATGTATTTTTAAAAAATGTAGTTTAAAAATACAATGACTAGGCTTTCAGGGCTTTGAGTTATCACAATATTAAAGCACAATGGTTGCTTTGCTTCAAGAGTTTTAAAAAGAAGAGAAAAGGAAAGAATAACATGGCCAAATCCTATTTTTGCAAGAGGCAACGTATTTTGTACATATCACCCATTTCATTTGCTGTACAAAAGAAATTACATTTTTGTACTTTAATAGCCACTTCAAATATTACATTTCATCAGCATATGTGATTTATAAATTATTAAAGAAATAAAATGAAGTGTTCTGTTTAATCCAATTAATTTGAAGTAACTTCCATTTCTACAGCTCTAGAATGGGCTTATCCTTTGTAGTCTTGCTACAGTTGTATGTTGACAATTACCCATGGAAAACTAATTTTAGACTACTATTATGCCCATTTTTCCTTCAAGCAATTACATTTATTTGAATTCTCAAGCACAAATATACATTCTTAACATTATCCCCTCTTTGTGAAATATCTCCTTTTCTTTTCTTGACCAGGTTCTGAGTGTGTATCGGGCAGCATAAAAGGCTGGTGTACCCTTTCAAACTTCTCATGCCTGGGGACTTATAGATATGAAAGAGACATAGAAACATAGATTCACAGGACTGGAAAGGATCTGGAGGTCTTCTAATCCAAACCCCTGCCCAAGGCAGAACAACTTCCCAGACAAGACAATAATATATTTGCTCATTAACACAGGTGCAAGATTGGGGACATTATGTGACTGTACTTACCATATTTAAAGATGCACTCCCCCCCACATAAAAGAGGGTGGAAATGTTGGTGTGTCTTATACACCAAATACAGCCATTTTTGGTCTCCTGAAGTTCCGCCCTGCTCATCCCATTTTTGCGAAAAATGGGTCCATTTTTCACAAAAACAGGGGCATTTTTGCCCTCCCCCAGCTCCTAGGAGCACTCTGCAGGCCTCCCAAACTCTCTGTGGGCCCCATTTTTGGAAAAATGGGCCCATTTTTGCAAAAAAAAACCAAAAAAAAAAAAAACAGGGCGCACAGAGGGTTTGGGAAGCCTGCAGAGTGCTCATAGGAGCTGGGGAAGGGCAAAAACCATTTTTTCCCCTTACTTCTTCAAAATCTTGGTGCATCTTATACACCTGTCTGTCTTTTAGTCTGAAAAATACGGAGATACAGAGCATTGTACTGGCTTACTGATTTAGGGCATTGACACTTTGGCTATCTTGGTGGGCAATGTATGAGAAAAAGATTTCGATACAGCCAGCCATGGTATCTTTCTTAACTTCTAGCTAAGATGAAACAAAGGATACATTATAAGTGTTTCTGGGTCATATAGAAAGGACCCTTTCAACATATGAGGAAGGGATATTCAAATTTCATACATTAACTAACAACATCCCTCTGGTAAGACCTTGTATATTAGCCATAGTTAAATAAGTTTACATTGTGACACGGCATACATCAAGCTTTCCTTTTTTTCCCCCTTTTTAATTGCTGTATATGCTGATCTATAAACACTTTTGCCCTTCTTCAGAATCTGAAAATAATTATTTCTTGTGAATATCTCTAGTAATGTAGACATGCAGATCAAAATCCAGGTGTCAAATCTTTTATATTTGAAGAAGACTTTTAGCATCCTGTAGGTCATTGGGTAGGTATAGGAAAGCTAACTAGACTGATGCTTGAAGTGAAATTGGAACACAATGAGACTTTCATGTAATTGGTTACACAAGTATTCTTTCAGAATGGGTAAAAAAAAAAAAAAAACTAGGGCACCTTCAGAAAACAGACATGTTTTATGTTCCTACTTCAAAAGCCCAATTGCCTTTTTGCTAAATCAGGTGCCAAAGCAAAAAGGGAATAAGGAAAAAAATATTTCCTGCATGGTTGAGTTGACCTAATTCTACATTTGTTCAGATTGGATTTAGGATAGTTATTTTCGTGCTATGAAATACAACTATGAAGAGAATAGCCTATATTTCTCTATATATTTTATTCTTATCCCACCAACTCGACTTACACAATTATTTCCCTGAGAAATTTCAATTACTGGTCAAATAAACTATATCAAATTATTTGGAGATGCTGTGAAATATATCATTCATTCATATATATATATATATATATATGAATTATATATATATATATATATATATATATATATATATATATATATATATATATATATATATATATATATATATATATGGTCTATAATCATCAGAAGTATCATTGTCCTACCTCTCGTCTCCTTCTTTCCGACCCCTAAAAAAGCTCAGAATACACTAGACCAATTTTTATTCTTTCAGCACAACAACCCTGTGAAATTAGTCAATAGAACAAAGATTATTGGGTCAAAGTATCCTTCATGGCTGAATAAGGAACTTGCCTCATCCTAATCCATTTTCATTTGAAAGGGCCCATATGTTACCCAGCACAATTAAATCTTGGGATGATGTCTGAATGTGCTTCTAGCATATTGAACAAATTTCTCTCAATATTTTGTTTCATCTCATACAAAAAGAAAGCTCTTGAAAAGATCCATCTAAATTTCTTCTGTCTCAGCTCAGGACTAAATCTATTGAGGTAAGATATTGCCATATTTCATAGTAGTTTGGAATATGATCTTAATAAAAACAACCGCAATTTGAGGCACTCAGACTACCTCAGGATTCTGAATAGAGAGGCCCTACATTGGAGCTTCTTTGTGTGTCTCTCTGAGGCACCATGGTGATAGTATTTCTTTGAAAGGTAATTGCTTCTCAGTAGGCATGTGCCTTAAATGCAGCATGTGTCTGTTGTGCTCAATAAATTAGTTTGAGGTACATCAATACATCACATTTTAAGTGTGAGGGAATAGGAGATATAAGAAAAACTGCATGGTTTTACAATCTATAATCTTGCAATCGTGAATTTCAGTTCCTGCCGCATTTGCTTGCTAACCTACTTACTTGTCTTCTTATACCATTTTCTGGGAATTCAGAGGGTTATGCTGAAATGATATTTTATTTATTTATTTATTTATTAGACTTATATAACGCCCTTCTCCTTACGGACTCAGGGCGGTGGACAGCCGAGTAAAAACCAATACATAAAAGTTAAAATATTATAAAACAAATATAAATTTGGCTGAAAATTAAAAACAAATAGATATTAAAATACATCAACTCTAAAAACAGTTAAAATGAAATAACTGTTTGGTGGTTCACACAAACATTTCCACATTATCCTGAACCTGAATTAGAAAAGGGAATTTAAAAATGTTGTCTGCAACATGTGTCTCCATGACACTCACAGTCAGAACAGTTGTCCCAGGCTCATTTGCAACCATGTATATAAAGAGATTATGTTTCTGCAATCCTCAACATAAACTCATTTTGAAATCCTGCCGGTGCCAAGATTTGAAATCAACACATTTTATTCCTAGTGCATTGAACTCACAATTACCCAAAAGAATGATCAAACAGTCTAGAAGAAATTAAAAACACTAAGGAGGAAAGGTTGGAGAGAGTGCTGTATGCTTTATTCATAAGTCAAATATAACACTAATGGGATGAAAGCCTGGTGCAGATTAATACAGGTGATTTTCCCTTCCAGTACGGCTTCTCTGATACAGATTAGTATTAACCTGGGGAAGAGTAACTCCTGCTAAGCACATATCTAGCTATCAGTAATTATTATTGTAGAATTATTGAACGTATCATAATTTAGCCACATTTTGAGCAGACACATTAAAATAAATGGCATTCAATTGGGTTTCTAGACTAAATATAATTTTATTGGTATTGTTATGGTCCGCCAGCAGCCTGAGGAGCTGGAAGTGGAGTCGGACAGCGATGAGGCTGAGGAAGAACAGCGACCAGTCCTGGAGGCTGGGGAAGGCCCAGATAAGGGCTCTGCATCAGAGGCAGAGATGGAGCCAGGGCCATTGGGGAGTGATGTGTGGACTCCGGAGCCTCTAGAGGCTGACAGTAGAGAGGCAGAGGAACAGAAGGAGCCTGTTCCTAGTACACATATGAGAAGAGCTGCCAGAAGGCAAGAGCAACTACAGCAAAGAGGACAACTCGGTAGTAGGGCCAAGAGATGATTGGCCCCTCTTATAAGGTTAAAAGACCAGCAACAGCTCTTGGGCTCTTTGTCGCAAAACAACAAAGACTTGTTGTTGATAGACTTGTTCTTGTTTTACTACACTTACCTCTGGTCGGCATCTTCTGCTTCTGAACTTTTGCCAAGAGAAGTCTTTGGCAGTTTGCCTAATTATACCAAGGTTGGTGATTAGACTGAAGAATTTGTTTTAATTTAGTTTGGACTACGCTGAGAATGAGTTAATTCTCAGCTGTTCTAATAAAGTCTGTTTGTTTTGGAACTGTTTGCATCTAATATTACCTACTTGGGCCTGGATCACAACAGGTATGTCCTGTCTGTTTCTTCCTTCCAAGCACTTGTTTATTCCAAAAATAATCAGTGCCTTAGAAAAGGAGAAGTGCAATTGAACCAGAAGTTACAGTATTTCTGTAGCAATAATTTAGAGTACATCCCAGCCATTAAGGTAACGTAAGTTTTGTCCTCTTGACATTATATTGGCACGGCAATGGTTGGATGTCTCTAGAACACATTCAAACACCAAGTGGGAAATAGAGGGAGAGAGGAAGGGAAGAAAGAAGAGGATAATAGAAAAGAAAAGCTATAGATATGGAAAATATGTACTGGAAAGCATGAGTGCTACCATAACAGTGGTATAAAAGAATTAGATAGGAAAGGATTATTGGCACCATTAGGCTACTGCTATCATCGTTAATGAGTGAAATTATCTCAGAGTTAATTATCTTAAAGAGAGAGAAACAGAGAGAGAATGCTTGATAGGCCCAATGCAAAACTGTAATAGGGCTAAAAGAGTGAAGGGAAGCATGCCAACAGTACATTGTACTGATCTCCTCTTGTTTTATGCTAAAAATTCATTGATAGTGTGCAGTCAGTACTGTTCTCTGTTTGCTTGGTTTTAGAGATAAAATAATTTCCTCCCCTTTCTAGACTATTTCATGTTCCTTATTTGATCCTGCTCTTTTGCCCTGCTCTATTATCAAACAAAATTACATTTCTAACCTGCCTGTTCATCTGTCTGGCTTCAGTGAGACATATATCTGAGAAATGGACAGTCTGGTCTCTTTTTCGTGTGTTCCAATGGCTCCTATTAATGAGTTTAGCTGAAGGTATCATGCTGTGATTTTTGCTCACCATTTTAACTAACACATTGCAGTCCAGGGAAATTGTCACTGAAATTCTGATACTGCCCTTTATCCTTTAATTCTCATGAAACATGGGACTAGATTATGCCATATCTGTCAGTTAAAATACAATCACACTGGCCATTTGGGGCCTAATTACAACTGGTGTCAAATTCATATTTCATAAAAATTTCCACTTATTTTGGAAGAAAAAGCAATGTATTGCTGAGGAACGGCAACTGACCAATAAATAGAAATATTTTAAGACCTTTCAAATCCTTCAAATCCTGTAAGATCTACTCTCTATGTTTCTTCCTTTGCCACTCTGGTGGGGAGAGAGGGAGGGAGGGAGGGAGGGAGGGAGATCAGGCAGTGGAGACAAGATGCCCCTTTGACCAATCTGACTTTAAAAAATGGGCCTGTATAATATTAAATGGAAAAATGCAAGGAGCTATGTTACTTGTTCATTCTTGTTTGCTCGGCAAAGTAAAAGTATAAAAATCCTGGAAAGAATAATCATTTTTTCCTCTTCTCTCACTGACTCTGCATGCTGTGATGGTTCTCCACATCGAGTAATGACAAGGGGTGGCTATATTCTGGTTTTTCTTCAGATTGTATCAATTTTTCAGCTTTTAAAGTGGTGATGACAGAGTTTCAGTCTGGTTTTGCTCATTGCTTCTCTCCTAATTCCATCCTTGTCAAGAAAGAGAAAGCATGATCAGGCAGAAGATAACAATATGTAACAGAATAACAGAGTTAGAAGGGACCATGAAGGTCATCTATTCCAACCTCCTGCCCAAGCAGGAGACCCTATACCATTTCAGACAAGTGATTGTTCAGTTTAAAAAAAAAAACTTGCCTCCTTTCCAATATTTCCTACCTGTCCATTGTAGAAACTAAGGGAGATGACCTTGATAGAATTATGCAGAAACTGTTGCCTAGGCAAAAGGGCTGGAGCAATTTTAAGCCCAGAATGGGATAAAATTTGGAAGCAGCTCAAGCAGATGTTCCCTAATTCACTATATGAGGAATATGAGGGAAAAAAAGGAACAGCACAATCAGATTCTTACAAGAGTCTTTTAATAGCACCAATCTCAATAAAAGTAATTTTTACCTTCCTGTGGAGGTGATATCCTGGTCTGATATCACCTCCACAGGAAGTGATGCCTATCTGTGCTAAGCTCAGTCTTTACTTTTGCATTGGCCAAAAGCATATGGTGGGTCACCTGAGCAATCAAAGATCAACACAATAATTATTTGCTCCCCCCCCCCCCAAAAAAATGGAAGGAGGCTACCTCATCGTTTCTTCTTTATGTCTTACAACATAAAGAATTTCATGGCCTGGCAAGAATCATCCCTATAATGTACTTTCAGAGGGAGAGTAAGGTGATCAAATGTAAAGTGGTTGTAAGGGTGCTAAAGGGTTGGAGTAGAACTGGGAATCCTATCTTTAGTCATTCTTGGTCATGGAAATTCATTGGATGATTCTGGATGAATCTCTTAGTTTAATCTAGTTTAATCTAAATCACGTCTTGTAGGACAAAAGGGAAACCTCTACACAAATCATCTTGCACTGTTGGAGGAAAGTCTACATATAAAGCTAAACAACAACAACAACAACAACATTTTGCCTCCCTTATCTAGCTAAAGGAAAGTGGAAAGTGAGCAGTTAGGGACACTCTAGCTCAAGCTTTCTCAAGAATGGTCTAACCTTCTCATCGATGCTTCCAAAAGTAGATGAGCCAGCTAGGATACCTACTTTCTTCTCAGCCTGTCTTCAGAAGTGAAGAAGCTCTGTGGGAGTGGCTACAGGCAGTTTACAAATGGCATATTAGAATGGAGCAGTTAGTAATATTCATTGATTGATTAAACAAATTTGTATGAGCATAAACAATTTTCACTTAGGCCAATGTTCAAAAACATCTACTAGTGTGCTTCCAACAATCACTGGCTACAGCACTAGGAACCTTTCAAGCTAGATGATGTTATTCATTGGAGGACTAGGACCACTATTTTTATTTGCAGTGGCAGAATTTTGATATTTTGGGAAACAATTTAACAATGAAGTCAGAGAATGAGAAAAATTGTCCAGTGTAGCATTCTCTAAATTCATAGTTAAAGAATACATCTTATTTGTTTTCTTTATAGGAGGTCTGCTGCTTCATGCTGGCTAACAGTTGTATTACTGTCCAACTGGAAGTCCAAAATCTCTGGTGACGTTTTGTAAGAAGAAAGACAGTAGGATGTTTAGTTCAGCAATAAAGCCAGAATAAAAGATCCAAGCCCAATTTTAAAGTAAGGGCTAGAATCAGCCCTTATAGAGTTTAAGAAGCTATCAACTATTAGCTCAAAAATATGGAAGGACAAACCAGAAAGATGGTTAAAACCAGAAAAAGAAGTAACTTTAGCCAGACCCAGTATTTAAGGGAGGGTGCTAGGAATGCCATGATCTGCAAAGTTTCTTCTTTTTTGTAGAATATTTAAGCTATTTTTTTTATTTCAGCCTTGTCCTTCCTTGATTGCTAAGATATTGGAGGAGGCTCAATTTCTTTTAATTCTCAGTCAGATAAAAGTTGCCTTAAAAGTTGATCAGCTGTATTTCAATTAGAGACAAAACTATCTATCTATCTATCTATCTATCTATCTATCTATCTATCTATCTATCTATCTATCTATCTATCTATCATCTATCTGATAATATTTGTTTTCTAAATAAGTGTTATTTCCTGAACAGCTTCTTATTGATCTTCATTCCCCAGTTATTCATTTATGACCAATTCAGCAAACTGAAGGTCTTTTGTTAATGCTCAGTGCATTTATTAGTTGAAGCTATGAAGTTTTATGTAAACACCACTAAAATGAATGTAATTCCAAGTACCAATGCCCTCTTAATCAGTGTTCTAATAAGTCATGCTCTGTTAACTTAATCAGCAAATATTATTTATTAGATGTTTTCATTGTTATGTCATGTATAAGACCAGGATATTAACTGTCTTAGAATATTAATAACATATCCGGGGGAAAGTAGTTTTAATCCTTGTATATATGGCTACAGGGATTGCCACAATGTTTTTGGTGGTCAAACTAATAACCATTTGCTTTCTTTAGGGACAAATCTTCTTGGATGGAGACATCATTTGCTACTTTACTCTAGTTTATAAATCTGAAATGCCATTAGCGATGAACAAAACTGGGATGTATTTTTCATGACCAATTTTCATTTCACTGAGAAAGGAGCTATGTCTTCTGTGTTAGAAATTTGTTCCCCATTGATGAAAGAGTGATGGGAAGAAAAAGGGGAAATATTTCTGCTTTCAATCTAAAAAGCAGATGGCCCTTTGCATTACAGCACAGCAATAGCAATAGGACTTAAACTTATATATCACTTCATAGTGCTTTACAGCCCTCTCTAAGAAGTTAAAACAGAATATCCTACCATTATTTGTGAGCTGTTTAGTGATTGGATTGGAAAATTTGATTCCATTCTGCCTTAGAATGGATAGAAAATATTTAGGTATGTTTGGCTACAATGGCCTGAAATAGTACAGTCTTGGGAATTACATATGTTCCTTTGCCTATAAGCAGGTCATCTCATAACTTTTGGAAATTAGTACACATTGTCTCATGACTCTTATTCAACTACTGTTCTTGACTACTGATGTTGCAAGATAAAAGATTTCTTGCAATGCTGAAATATAATCTGCACTATTTTAATTTTTTTTCATGTTTCCTCATCATTTAGTTAACTTCTCACTCTTGAAAATTTTGTTAAGCTCTTAAAGACTTTAATATGTCATCATCCTAATGAGATAGCTTTAGTAAATTGCTATTAAAATGCTTAATAATATTATGGTGGTTAGCCTATAATAATCTCTGATAAATTACAAATTTAATATGTTGGTTGTGACACTATTGATTAAGTGTAAAAGCAACTCTATGTCTTGAGGATATTATATCTGAGTGGATTTATTTTAATGGATGCTTACAATCATTTTTGTGTAGTAGATTCCATTACTTCCTAAAATCTCTTTCTGTTCTACTATTAATCTCCTTTCTCAGGCTGGATAGTCCCAAACATACCTGTGAGATATGAGCATGCCATACAAACAAAGAGTGATCTAAAAAAACTTTAGATCAAAACACTGCATATGTCAGCATTCTGAATAACACTCTCATTGAAATAATTGCCAGCATATGTTCAATCTGCCTTGTTCTCTTCATTTTATATTGCTTCTTAAGGGTCTTGTTAACATCATCCTTTATTATGTAATGGGCCACAGAATTAACAACTATTGGTAACTGAATGACGTTTTTATGGCAAACCACCCATGGAAGTTGTTGTCCAAAGTTGTTGAGAACAAGCTGTATAAGTTTATGACAAAGGATAAGCTCTTTAATGCTTGTTATGCAATTATAATAGAATGGACTATGTCTTGTCTCAAGGTTGAATTGTTGAATATGGACCTTTCAAAGGAGCTGGATTGATTCCTGAGAAGCTTTCAGTAAATGATGATTTCAGGATCACAATACACAAAGAAGTAAATAGACACTAGTAAGTTCAACTTCAAACACAAAACGAACCAGAGAGATCTGTTTCTGTAATCAGTAGTATCTAAGTTAGGTCTCTAGAGGAGAAAGACATGACACCAAGTTTCTTCCAAGAGGCTTCTTTTTAAAACATCGATAGCAGAGAATTCTTTTGATCTTGTATTTTAATCTTAAATTTTAATTAGCCTATAAAATTTTGATCACTTTCCTCCTCAGTTTCAAAGAGAGCAGTGCTCAGAATTTCATTCACGCTGCACATTACACCTGTAAGGCCAGAGTCATTCATATTTGCAATAGCTTTGAGGGCTGCTGATTAAATTAATAATGACTGTCTCCACTTTTCAGCCGATGTTGTGTCCTGAACTGCAACTAAATTACATAAGAATGTTAGAGATTTGTTTTCATAAATATAATTGCAGTGTAGAGTGATTCTACAGATTGTGCCCACAGGGAATTCTGCATTCATTTCATATATTTCCAGCAAGTTATCCTACTTAAGAAGGTTAAAGTGCAAAACACTTGTTTGCAATGCTCCAAAAATAAGCATCTGTCTGCTTCTGTCTCCCCAAAGCCAATATGAAATTTTGCACACTACAAGTCAAGTGTCATAATTCTGCCAGGTAATGGGTAACAATTTCTCTTCCTTTAACATGAGCCCAGGGGGAAAACAAGGTTAATTCACTTAAGAGGTAGTTATTACAACACGAAGATTTGTTTTGGCTCTCTTAAAAGTGACCAAGGGCTCAGTATTCCAGAGCAAAGAAGCATTTCTCCTCCTCTCCCGTCTCTCACCCCACCCCTAAAAATACCAATAAAAAAGGGAGAGAAATGATACTTCAGCTCTAATGCCTTCTGACTGGAAAGTTGCAATGGCTTAAGGACAAGATGACTTAGGCTTGAGGATCTGCTCTTCTTTCAATAATGCTAAATTGGTTGGCTGCATGAAAAACATAATCTTAAAACATATGTATTACAGGAGGGACAACAAAGACTTTTTGCTCTTTTTTGAGTGTAAATATTGCTGCTAAGCAAGGGTTCTAAATGCTAGTGGAGAATTTTTTATTTTAGAGTTCAGTATTATGTATCTAAGGGGATGCGGTGGCTCAGTGGCTAAGAAGCTGAGCTTATTGATCAGAAACGTCGGCAGTTCAGAAGTTTGAATCCCTAGCACTGTGTAATGGAGTGAGCTCGTGTTACTTGTCCCAGTTTCTGCCAACCTAGCAGTTCGAACGCACCTAAAAATGTAGTAGAAAAATAGGGACCACCTTGGTGGGAAGGTAACAGTGTTCCTTGCGCCTTCAGCATTTAGTCATGCCAGCCACATGACTAAATGTGTCAAGGAACACAGTGTTCCTTGCGCCTTCAGCATTTAGTCATGCCAGCCACATGACCACAGAGACGTCTTCGGACATCGCTAGCCCTTCAGCTTTGAAATGGAGATGAGCACCACCTCCTAGAGTTGGGAACAACTAGTATGTATGTGCAAGGAGAACCTTTACCTTATTATGTATCTATGTAAGTCACAACACAAAAAAAGGGTGTATCTGCAGTTTATGGAAGGTTTCCTGCCTCTCTCTATAAAAAACCCCTCAGGGACATTCTAGACCTAAATATAAGACAGCAAGGTAAAATTTGACCTCGTTAGGATAACTGAATGAAGCAGCAGCTTGAAAAAAAGGCTGGTTGATTTCAACTCCATGTGCAAGAATTATCTATTGCATAAAGAATAGAAATAATGTCCCAAAGCAAACTATAAACACCAATTCTGTTCTTAACATAGGAAAGGAACATTTCTCAGACTTTGGGGTTGAAGAAACCTTAGGCCTCTAACTTTAGCAGAGCATGCCACCATAGGAGACGACTGTAGACATCTCTGTGACAATGTAGTGTTGGTTTTAATTGTTTATTCTTTGTATTTATTGCTATGAATTATGAAAGTTGTTTGTCTTTTTCAGGCACTAAATAGTGAAACATTTCAGCAAATTGTACAACCTCTACTTCTCTCTTGCTAATGCATGCCTAAGGGGAGGGAAACAATATCTGATAATGTTGAGTTTCTGGCCTAACTCTTGTAGGAGCCAAATGAGGTAGGAAACAGATCATACAGCAAAATCATATTTCTTGCAATTAAGGTAAAACATTTTGATGCCCTTCAACTTGTTTACTTTAATTCTGTTTGCAGCTGGCTACACAAGGACATGTTTTTAGTGCCTGCATGTACAATAAAATAGGCAATGCTTAGCTGTCAGGAAATATCTTTTAAAGTGAATGTCAGGTGTTGAGCGACCTCCAGACTACAATCAAAGAAAAGTAGCTTTTAGACAACCAGAAGAAAAAAAATGTGATATAGATTTGTCCATTCAGAGTATTCCATTTCACAGCAGGGTAACAAAGAGATGTATAATAGTGTTGGATTCACTATGAATAAAAGCAGAGATATTCCTGAGATGAGCTTTACACCTGGTAACTACATCCATGTGGTTTTCTTGGCCGCATTAAGGGAAGAGATTGGCATTGTCTTCTTCAAGGAACTTTAAAAAGAAATTCCCAGTCTAACTACCTCTGTAGGAATTTCCAGGTGGTCTCCCATTCAGATACAAAACTGGAAAACCCCTGCTGAGTTTCTGTAATCATTCAAGGTCAGCTAGGTCCTACCACCTGTTGAGTCTTTTCTACTAAAAATAACTACTCTGAAATAATTGAAGGAGTATTTAGATTATTTGATTCCACAACTGAGACAGAAAGTTGAGGAAAGAATAGGAGCAAAAAGTATATACCTTGGATGAGTATGTGTGTTTTTTTTTTTAAACAAACAAGCAAACATCAAAAAAGTAATTACTGTATAAAGCATTCTTTAACCCAGAAAGATAGAAATATCACTCTTAAATTATTTCTTGCCAGAAAAAAAAATGGCATGTCCATGTCTTGAACAGCACATTTCATCAGAATACAACTCTTACTTTGGAAACATCAGTCAATAAATTTTATAGGAACAGGCTGTAGTAGCAAAAGCTTGATGTGTGTGTGTGTGTGTGTGTGTGTGTGTGTGTATCTTACATTTGATAGCACAAATTATGAAAGGTCGTCTAGAAAGAAAGCTGGTAATCTCCTTTCTTTCAAACAAAAATGGTCTTATTGGAATGATAGCAAAGCAACCACTTGGGTGGCTTTAAATGGGGACTCATCATAGTCTTTAAAGGAGGAAAACTATTGGCTATGAATCACAAGTTTGCCTATGAATACCAGAATCAATCAGAATAGATCTGGAAGGGACTTTCTAGTCCAGCTTCCTGCTCAAACAGGAGATCCTATTCCATTTCTGGTATAGGACCGTGATGGCGAACCTATGGCACGCGTGCCACAGGTGGCACTCAGAACCCTCTCAGCGGGCACATGAGCCATCACCTCAGCTCAGCTCCGCCACGCATGAGTGCATGCCTCCCACCAGCCAGCTGTTTTTTGTATCTCTGCTGCGCTTACATGGGAGGTTGCTAGGGGTCACGCATGCATGTGCGGAGGCAGGGTGCACACGGGGGTCACGTGTGCAGGCATGGCGGTGGAGCACATGGGTGTGTGCGCGTGCATTGCATTATGGGTGCGCACACGCTTTCACATATGTGCGCTTTCAGCACTCAGTGCCAAAAAGGTTAGCCATCATTGGTATACGATATACTAAAGCTGTAGCTAGGAAAAAGTTTCTCAAAACGCACACAACTCATGCCCAGAGAAAATAAAAGCCCACCAGCTTCAAAAGGTAACCATTGGTTGGAATTATCATCAGAAAGTAAATCAATATCTCAATCAGCAACAGCCTTTTCTCATTTTGATCATATTTGAATAGTGAATATACATATACATATACATACATACATACATACATACATACATACATACATACAAGTATGTATATGTATATGTATACACACACACACACACATAAATAAAAATTCAAGGATTTTCACAGGTACTTCATTATCTTGCTTTAAAATTATGTGCTTCAGTACAAAGCATCTAGAGGACTACAGAGGCATATCAAAGCTTAGTATTAATGCTTATACATGTTAAAGCTCACAATATTGATTACAGATTCTGTAAGTGATGACACTAAAAATTCAAGAATAATACGCGGACATTTTAAAGTCAGCAGTTATTGAAGGTGAACAAACCTGTTTAATGTGCCAAAACTGATAACCTTGCTTTTCTTAAAGGAGAATGCCTTTCTTTGTTTGATAAGTGATAAGAGAGTAGATATAAAATGTGCAGCACAGGCTAAAACAAAGTATGCAGTTTCTTCTGTATTTTTGAGGCTAAAGAGATTTATCCTACTACAGAACCCAGAACCTGGAGAAGATATGCTGAGTCAAATTCTCAGGAAGATGCTAAATAAAGTCACAAAGGAATATGGTACTTTCACTGTTCCAAGGAAGTAATTGGATGAAAACAGGAAAAGGCATAATATAAAAGCTATTTCAAGGATTTAGAAAGAGGACAAAGCAGGTCTTAGCAGTGACAGAGAAACTGTCACTTCTCGGGGTCTTTAATTTGGTCAGCCAAGACTCAAAATACAAGAAACATAACATACAGTATCTATTTCATTGTAATGGTCTTCTTTTTAATATTGTATTATCTCTAGTGAAACAAATTGGTCTAATAGTTAAACAAATAGTGAAACAAATAGTTCCTCTGCAGTGGATCTCCATTGTCCATTATAGAAGAGTCCAGGGACCATTGGATTCCATGCAAATAATTGAAGATTGTTTAGTTTGGCTTTTATTTAAAGAAAAACTATGTTTATAATAGATGCATAGGTAAAATGGGTTTCTTTTCTGAATAGTTCAGAAAACTTCTTCTATTTAGATTTATGATGTCTCCATAATAGAGTCTGATCTATCCAATGTGATTGATACTAGGAATTTACAGGTATTATCTACTTTGCATTATATCATGATACCATAGAGACTTGTATATGGGCATCTATCAAGAGATAATGAGAACGAATGATAAAACAAGCATCACAATGTTGTGTTGAAAAATCCACCTGTTTTATACTTAGATTGCAACATCATACACAAGTGATGGAGTATTCTAAAAAGTGAGTTTTGTTCTTGTTTACTAGATTCCTCTCTATGTAATAATTACAAAGTCTATTTTATCTTCAAGGTAAGGACTCTGTATGAAACCATACAATGAATGTTCAAAGAAGTGTCAATCACAAATAAAATAAGCCATAATATTGTGAAGAAGGTATTCAGTCTTTCATTTTTCCTCTTCTTTTTTCCCTTTGTTTTTCTGGGTGCCATGAATTCTTTTTGCTTGTATGTATACACTATGTTTTGTGCAAACAACTAAATTGCTTCTATTTTTCCAGGTACAATTTTTGCTGGCATAATTTTAATATTAGTAAGACCATTCATGGGAACATGAATGAAAAACACACTTGACTAACTTTGTTTCTTCCATTTCAGATATTTACAAAAATTGGTGCTTTTGTTTATTCTTAATCGGCCAACAATAGATTCCAGGCTGGATTTTTTTCCTTTCAAGAAAAGTGAATGCAACTTCAACAGTGTTCACACTGGAACTGTTACCCAACAATATTCATACATAACGCAGTTTAATTTTCAATAAGCAGGCATTGTTGACCTTGGAGACAAGGTAAAGTATGTATGTAGGATCTTGTGGTATGTTTCTTTTTAAGATGTATTGTTTCAATATTTTTGTAACATTTGTATTTCTTGCTGATGCTTTTTGGCATTAAAAATCACTCAAGCTGTGCTGGAATATAATGATCTTCACTGAACCATGGTACAGAAGAATAATTCAGTTCAAGGAGGTTATTCTAGCTCATTGTATATACAAAAGCTTAGGAGTGAATGCAGGGGAATCTCACTTCTTGACATGTGCTCTGTTCAATTCAGCACTAGGAAGATTCACTTATATACAGAAATGCAGTGTCTTGCATCTGCAGAGCAATCCAGCTGAACTGGGATTCAAAAGTCATACACAGGGAGGCATTCTCCTATTGCAGTTCTATCAACCACGAACTAAAAAGATCTACGTTTCTCTTCTTTTCTTTATGATAATGTTGCTTACAGAACAGCTACGCT
The DNA here is from genome assembly GCA_030761175.1 of Masticophis lateralis. Classification (NCBI taxonomy): domain Eukaryota; kingdom Metazoa; phylum Chordata; class Lepidosauria; order Squamata; family Colubridae; genus Masticophis; species Masticophis lateralis. The sequence goes on from JAUDYJ010000002.1 coordinate 105,100,109, forward strand.
GATAAATTTTTAAAAGCAAAACTTGCAAATCCCATGAGTCTGGATCTGGGTCTGGATCTAGGTCTGAGTCTGGGTCTGGGTCTGGATCTAGTCTGATCCTGCTATAGCATTTATCAAGCTTTCTTTCATATTTTTCTCATCTATTGGCCTTACTTCTGTTTCCTCCTTGCTTTTCTACACTTCTTCTTCTTTGTCTTCTTCCTTGCTAACTTTAGCTGTAGTTCCACAAAGGAGAATGAAAAAATGAAATAATATTCTGAAAACAAATTTTAAAACATTCTTTAATTGCATCCACAGTAATATATTTCAAAATCTAGCACACATTGGGAAAAGAGCCTCAGATAGCTCAACAGGCTAATAGCCTGTTATTAACATTCAGCTGTCTGCAATTATTGCAAGTTCGAGGCTCAAGGTTGATTCAGCCTTCCATCCTTTCTAAGGTAGGTAAATTGAGGACCCAGTTTGTGGGGGCAATAAGCTGACTTTGTATAAATATACAAAAGTATGAAGGCTATTGCTTAACACATTGTAAGCCGCCCTGAGTCTCCGGAGATGGGCGGCATATAAATCTAATTTTTAAAAAAATGGAGGGAGAGAAAATTAGGATAAAGCTTCTTCTTCCTAATAGTGTTAGAAGAATATGTAGGATAATGGGAGAGGGATTGTAGCTTATCAACAAAGTATCTTTTTCCCCCAAAAAAATACAGGTAGTCCTCGACTTACAACCATATCTGAGCCCAAACATATCTGAGCAAAACATTTGTTAAGTGAGCTTTGCTCCATTTTACGACATTTCTTTCCACAGTTGTTAAGTGAATCACTGCAGTTGATAAGTTAGTACCCAGGTTGTTAAGTGAATGTGGTTTTCCCATTGCTCATCAGAAAGTTGCAAAAGGTGATCACATGACCCTGGGACACAGCAATGATCATAAATATGAACCAGTTGCCAAGCATCTGAATTTTGATAACATGATCATGGGGCTGCTACAAAGGTTGTAACTTTAAAAAATGGTCATAAGTCAGATTTTTTTCAGTGCCATTGTAACTTTGAACAGTCAATAAATTAACTGTTGTAAATCAAGGAATACCTATATCATCTGGGAATGCCAGAACACATGCTATCACTGAGCAAAATCTAAAGGTGATATTTGCCTTCATTTATTGCAGAGATACACAACTGTATTTCTGCAGTCCACACATCCCTCCAGAAATTGCTGTGAGAAATTGTCATTTCTGATGTAAAAGAATCGTATTCTGCTATTTCAGTTATATGTTTGTTTTGTTTTGATTTGATTTTCTCTTTTCCGCATCTACTTTATGGATTGTGGATCCTAAAATGCTGTTCAAAAGTCTCTTTGGGATATGTCATTGGCATAGTTTTCATTGTAGGAAAATATCTGCTTTTGTTCTCTAGATCAGATTACCATTTTCATCACTTATTCGTTGCTGTATGTTTTAAGCAGTGCTTTCTTTGAAAACCTGCCTAGTATACAAATCAGTGTACCCCTAACCCCAATCAATTAATCATCCTGTGATTTGCATGTAACAGGCATTCCTTTGTGAATAATAAGTTCACTTAAACAGTAATACAGAGCAACCTTTATCAGGCTTTCGTGATTCTTTTTTCTTTTCCTTTTTGCAGTTGCTTAGCATTTCACTGCTTACAATCCTTAAAGCTGGATTTAGAACCATAATAGAGGGCATGGGGTCCATTTTTACCTCCTTTGCTTGGAAGAACCATCAGCTTATGGGAATCTGCATTGAATATTTCACCATTATAGCTTTGCTTTGGTTTCATAAAGGGACTGAACAGCTGCACACTTTAGAAGGGCTAATCTAAATACCTGCTTCTTGTATGCCACTATAGGGAGGTATTTATATTATCTATCCGGCTTTCTGCTAACCATTGGGCTGAATGCTCCCTGCAGCTTTGCTGACTCAAAATAATGACTTGTAGGGGAGCTCTAATGACAGAACAAGGGGCAATTACAGACACAGCATGAGGCTTGGAATAACTGTGTGATGTATTTTGTGCAGTTGATTGACCTCGTGCTCAAGTTCATTTGTGCTTCACTGTCGTAGATACAGCCTGTGCCTCAGGGTATATGGCTTGTTAATTTCAATATAAGAAGACAGAGCAGATTAGATCAGATCAGGCTGCTCCCAGAAAAACAAAAGCAGCAGCATTACAAAGAGGATCAGTGAAAGCAAGATGGGTGGGTTGCCGAGGAAAAGAGAAAGCAACATTTTTGAATGCATTCAAAGGGGAGAGCACAAGATTGTTGTCATGGTTCTGAGATTATCTTACCTATCATCTTGGCATTGCCTTTTTTATTGATATATTCAGGGTATTGGATTCCATACAAAATGCCACTTAATTTTCCTCCTCACTCAAGAAGTTTTGAACTCAAATAAATACTTTATGAAAAGTTTGGCAGAGTCTCCTCAATCAGCCTGAACATTCCATCCTTTTCTTCGCCTCTCAATGCTATGAACTGAAATGAGAAATGTTTCTGACAACTTTTTCCCCCATCTTTCAGATCATACAATATTTTAACTAGCAAAAAACTATACAGGAAAATCAAACTGCCACATCGCAATGTTTGAATGGCTCCAAATTTCTTTAAATAATAGAGTCCCTTTATGTGTTTACTGAGGCACAAACCTATAAGATACACAAAGGGCCACAGAATGCAGTAGCTGCAACAAAAAATGGGTAGATCTTTTTAAAGAAATATTTCAGTGTGATCTGATACAAAATTCCACAATGATTCTTTAGGAAGCATTGCATAGCAGCAGTTACATGTCAGTCATTCATTCAAGGTTGAGTTCACAGTGAACATTTAGGGGCTTACTGTCAAACAATGATGATTCATTCATTATGTGAACCCAATGTGTTTATATGATGAACTAACCATTTGAACAGTTAAGCATAAGCTCAAATTTACCTGTAAGGATTTATAATTTTTTGTCTTACAGCCAGTGCTAGGCTAGGGTTAAAGGCAGGGAAACCTAGGTTTCTAAAGCATGGAAGCTGGCTGGGAGAATTTGGACCTCTCTCTCTTTCTCTCCCTTCCTCCCTCCCCTTCCCTCCCTCCCTCCCTCTCTCTTTCTCTCTCTCTCTCTCCCTCTGTCCTTCTCCTCTCCCTCTCCCCCTCCCCCTCCTGGTCTCCCTCCCCATCTCAGTCTCAGTCTTACTCTCTGCCTTATACTGGAAAACTGAAAAACATTAATTGGTTAATCCACACTGAACCAGCATGATGAATTATGGTTCATTATCTTTATTGGCAGATTGTGATCCATACCCTTCAATGGATACAAGTAGCTGGTCTAAAATCACCCACCCAGTTTATGTCACCCAGCTGATATCTTAGAGAAGACAAGACCCTGAATCTTCCTGCTCTAAGTCAGCACCTTAACCACTACACCTTGCTGGCTTTCTATAAGAAGCAGCGATACTTTCTAATAACAAAAAGCACGACCTGAATAACTGTATTAAGAAAAGGCAACAACCTTTGCTGAAGGAAGTCAATCAAGAAAAGCTCTTGAAAACAACAAAGATGAAGACTGAATATAGGAAAGAAACATTTTTTCAGGGATGAGATAGGCTCCCCACTTTTCCTTCCTTTTGAAGATACAGCCCTGCTGACTCACTTGGGACTCACAGAGGAGCATACAGCTGTGGGGGTGGTTAATGCCTTGAAGGCTCTCCCTCTGCCTTTCTACCTTTCAATTTTAATTATTTCTGTTTTAATTGCCTCCTATGGGAATCTAATATTTGTATATGATTTTATGTCTTAAATGTACATCGCCCAGAGTCACTCTGGATGGTTTCCAAATTTGATATATAAATAAATATCTGTCTGCCTATCCCAGATTCTTGGGAAGGACTCATAGGTGGATAAAATTGCCAATCCAGTCTAACCATCTGGTTGACTGTGCAGCCAACCATAATAATAATAATAGCAGCTATTTATTTGAAAGCAAGATTGATTGAAGAATCTTTGTGTCAAACTTTGAGCATGAAATATTCTGGTGTTCATCAAGTTAAGAAAGTGTAGGAAGTTAGGATCCACCCCAAAATGAAATATTTTGGGAAATATTCAAAAGGCAGAATATTATGTTTCCCTGGATGAAAAATGGAGAAGCATGTTTTAAAGACAAAGCCGCTCCCACCTTCCTGCCCCCACCCTTTTGTTAATGGGCCAGAGGCAGAAACCCAATCCTTTGTCAAAGGACATCTGCAACACAATAGCAACAGAAACTCACCACATGTGACCTGGGAAGATTACATCAGCCAGCAAGGCTAGCTAAGATCCCCGCATCCTGGGAGTCTGACAACCAATCAGGATACTCTTTCTGGGCCCCAGGAAGTTCAAAGCCAGAGAGAGCATAAAACCCGGAGACTCACTGTATCTGCCTTTTTCTGTTCAGGAACTCAAGCCATGTGATCCTGTCCACCATCTTTCCAAGCAGTCTCCATGTCTCCAGTGTCTTTTTCCCCACTTGGAGCAGAACCCAGAGGATATTTCTTCCTACAAAAGCTAAAGAAAAGTCTACATGACTTGAGTGCCATCTTCTCATCATTTCAGCTGATATAAACACCTGTCTCATACATTTTAGAGATACTGTGAAGTATAGGAAAGCAATCTTTTTTCACTTGTGTTATATTCCAATTATACAGATAAATTCTACAATGCAGCACACTGGAACCAGCTTTCTTTTTATCCCTGTCATAAAATGTCAGCAAGACTATTTCTTTTGTTGTAAAGGTCAACTTCTGATTATCATCTATATTTGAAACAAAATGGTTTAATGAAATATATCCCAAAGATACTGTATCTTAAAAATAGTAATAATACTGATTCTTTAATCCGACATATGCTGTGGTGTTGTATACAGACTGACCTTTCTTGTAGCTAATGAGGATGCAATCACAGGATGTACAACTTTGATCTACCATGTTCATGAGTCAACAGTGACAAGATAAAAAAGAAAATGCCTTTGTGAGTTTTAAGTCTGCTGTTTACTTGCTTCACTGCTTGCAGCTTGACTGGTCAGGTTTGTCTAGCAGGCTACTACCCTAATGAGACCTTTTCTGCAAAGTTTGGAAGAGTGTTAAAACGAGGCAAGTACAAAAATATTTTCTGTGGTACTGTCCACATGCATAGGACTGAATGGAATGATATGAACAAAATAAAGTGAAGTAATATAAAATTTTAAAAATATATCTTTTACAAAAAGTTTTACAATTTGGCTTTAGTGGTAGAAACAACAAACTCATTAGTCATGGAGGAGAAAGAAGGAAGAAAATGGAGAGAGACAAATATTTTTTTAAAAAAAAGAATAAGCACCTGTTTGGAGGCAATATTTAGATTTATTTTGATAGGGAAGTGGGTATTAAGATTATGTTCCTTTAAATAGCACTTAGACATATAATCTGTTTCATAGTGCTTTATGGCCCTTTCTAAGTGGTTTACAGAGTCAATATATTGCCTCAATCATCTGGGTCCTCATTTTATTGACCTCCAAAGGATTGAAGACTTAGTCAATCTTCAATTGGTCAGAACTGAACTTTTGTTAGTGAGTAGAATTAGCCTGCAATGCTACTCTGTCTTTAACACTTTGATGGAAGCAAAATCTTCTCAGTATTCATCTTGCACAGTTGCATGGGCTCTGGCACTGCCCCAACTAGTTCCTATAACAAAGATGTTGATGCATGATCATACAAGTGGTTTTGTTTTTCATTTGGCTTGGCACAGAACAGGACATTGATTATGACTAAGAGGGAGTGACTACCCAAGATCATCTAGCTTCTGGGTCTTAAGAAACCTAGAAAATGGATCTCTCTTCTCTCACCATATCATCCACAGCTTGCTGGATCTCTTTAAGAAGCAGTGTTACTTTTGAATCATTTCTCATTAAGTTAATAGAATGCTAACTAAAGAAACCAGAAAATCTTGAAATGAAGTACACTGGGGTCCTACAAGCATTGGAGGAGGACACCAGCAATTCTTATTTTTAGATTAACAGTTACTTTAAAACTTGTCGGTAATAACATTTTTATTTTTTTTAAAAAAAAGTCTTAAAAGGTATTGAACTAAATCATTATGGATCTTTAAGTAGGATCTAATATAGATATAGGAAATGGTTCCTGATCTAGATTAGATGAGGCAGGATTAAGAGAACGTGCCTGTAATTTTCACAGCCATATTGTTAAAATGATCTTTGAACAAATGTTTGATTTGAATGTTGTTCCGGGAACACAGATGGACCATTTACACTTTATTGATGAAGATTAAAGCACTGCTGCCAAATTAACATAATCATCAAAAAACCAGTCCCATTAAGTGGGCCACTCCAAAAGATCAGCTCCATGGAAAATTAGAACTACTGTACACTGAGATTGGGTATAACAACAGACTCTTACAAGTCTGATTTTTCTTTATCCCTCCTCCTTATACTCCAGTGAATCAGGGAGGTATCTGTTTAAGCCTCTTCCAATTATTTGGTTCCCCAGGATTTAAAAAAGTATTCAGTCCTCTTCATCTAGATAAAAATATTTCTGTCGAGGTCACCTCCCTCTCTATACAAACAGTAAAGCAACACATACATCATGGTTCTACAAACCCAGGTTTCCTATCAATTTTCACTGATCATGAATTGACAGCCAGTACTCACAACAGTCAAAAACTGTTGTGTGAAGAGATTCATTAATATAGATTGTAAAGATGTAATAGTAGATGGCTGTGAAAAGGTCACCTTTGCATCAAAGGAATAAAAGTTTCCAAGTGAAAATCTAAACTTTCCTCAGCCTTCTGTGCTGCAGCCCCAGAATAGCAAATGTTTGTTTAGCTACATCCAGTTTTAAAGTTTTAGTGAGCACCAAAAGGATTTATGCATCTCCCTTAAAACATAATTCACTCCCATACTTCCAAGATTATTTTCTTTCCAGACCACAGAACATTCAGGCAGCAAAGTGGAAGAGCACAAACACTTGTTTTGCTTTGGGATCTCTTATTCTTTGCCAACCAGTCTCAGATAAAAGTGTTATATTTTTTTTCCAGAGAGATGTGATGTTCTTTAACATTAGAGTAATCACAACAAATGTATAAACTATTCCATATTATGAATGGCCTTTCACAGGAGTAACAACATCAGCGAAAATGGCAAATAACTGAAGTATAACCTCTGCCGTTTTGTGAATTTTAGCTTGAGACATGAACAGAAAAGAAAAATGGAGAAAAATAAGTGGTTCTCCAAGATTTACAAAGAAAAATCTTGTCGTTAGCAGAATGGGTGAGAAATTATATTGACAACAGATAAATATGGTGCCTTTGAAAGACAATTAGAAGTCTAGTTTTATTTTATTCTGACAAAATGAATTTAAAAGTAAACTTACCAATAATAAGGTTTCAAATCAGGGGTGAAATCTAAAATTTCTTACTACCAGTTCTGTGGGCGTGGCTTGGTGGGGGGGGGGTGTAATGTGACTGGGTGGGTGTGGCCAATTTTTTTTCTTTACTTTTAAAAGCATTTTTTCTACAACCTCTTCAGCTAAGAGGTTGTAAAAAAATGTTTTCAAAAGGCTCTGATGATCCAAGCTGAGTTCCCTGATCGGCAGAGGCTTTTTTAAAAAGCCTCTGCCGATCAGGAAACTCAGCTTGGATCGTCAGAGCATTTAAAAGAAAAAAAGGGTTTTTTTCTTTTAAACGCCTTTGATGAGCAGTGCGATCATCAGAGGCTTTTTTCTTTTTTACTTTTAAAAGCATTGTTTCAGCTGTAGTTGCAGAAAAATGCTTTTAAAAGTAAAAAGTAAAAAAAAAAAAGGCTCTGATGATTGTGCAGCTCAGCTGGGCATGGGGGGTGGGATTTTTGCTACCAGTTCTCCAAACCACCCTCCTCATCGCTACCGGATCGGGTGATCCTGTCCGAACCTGGAGCGTTTCAACCCTGTTTCAACTATAGATATTAAATGTGTGTCAGTCATTTGGCTGAAGTTTTGTTTATATTTCCAATTTTTAGAGCTTACTTATGCAGAGTAATAGAATTACAGGATCCAAAGAGCTTCAGTGTGAGGCAGAATGTCCAAAACTACAATTCAGAGTAACCCATAATGTCAAATATAAATTGTTAACTTTCAAGATGCCATCACATGCTCTTTCCAGAGTTGCGAAAAAGAGTGGCAAAAATGGACAGACCATTTCCAGTCTAAATATTGGGCTTGTTGGACAACAACTTTCAGAATACTCAATCACTGACCTTGTCAGATACGTAATAAGTTAGGAAAGGCGACAATAGTCTACCAAGCCTTTTTAAAAAGCTCCCTCCTTTTCATTTCTACTCTACTGTCAATTTTAAATTGAAATTGAATTTATCTCAATCAGTGTCCCCCAACCTGGGCAGCTTTACACTGTGTGGACTTCAACTCCCAAAATTCTCCAACCTGTCTTGCTGGCTGGGGAATTCTGGAAATTGAAGTTCAAACAGCTTAAAGCAGCCAAGATTGAGAAACAATGCTCTAAATATTATGGGATTATGGAGAGGTACAAACAGCAGGACTGGTCTGTTAATCCTCTGCTGTGTTGTCAACCTCTAAAAAGCATTTGCTTAGCTAGAAAAGGACCATATAGACTTTTGACTTGAGCTAGCAGTGTTTCATTAATATCACAAGAATAATTTTAGATTGGGAGTTTTAGCAAATATACATTAAAGTAATATCCCATTCTAGGACATTAATACAGGCAGTTTAATTAAAGAACAATCTTCAGCATTTGCCTAAATATTTGAAGGCTAACATTGTGAGCAGGTGAAAGTCCATACATAGCTAATCTCCTGCCACGTTCCATCTTAACAGTGACATTTCAATGGCTAGGTCCATTACCACACAAAGAGCTAAAGGCATGCTCAAATGAACATTGATGCAGTTCAGATTTTGCTGCTCAGTCAGGGATTAAAGAGGCAGGGCCTGGTATTTGTGAAGGATATTGTGTTAGGGGGCTTCTATATGCAATGCCAGCATTCTCCACTCTTGCAGACCTCCAGTGTTCAGGGAAAACCCTTGAAGGTGTTCCAGATTCCAGTGGATTTTCTTTTCCCCCTCAGGCCTTTGTTTCCTTGCTGTCTTCTGAATCAGTAGAGATGCAACCTATCCACACAGAATAATTTTTTAAAAAAATCATAATGCATAATTACAACTGGGGAAGAAACAGAAACTATAAAGACCCAAAGGTGTCCAGGGTTTGCTTGACTGAGTTTATTTGATGTTTCAAAAGACATGGGAAAGAGCACTAAAGGGGCAAGAGGTAATCAAAGGGAAACCACCTTCAAGATGCTTTATAGATTCCCAGCCAAACAGCTTTTACTGATATGGTTTTAAAGAGTTCTCTCAAGCACATTGTTCAATTGCTGTAAGGAATAGAAAGCAGGCACCTGGTGAGAATGACAGATGGCAACCAAGGTGACTTGTCTGACAAACAAGTAAGCGTTCATTCATTTGTAAATGGCAGCCATTCATCAGGGGCGATACAGCAAGACATGGTGATGGCAGAAATAAAAATTTAAAAGAAGACACTTTATTTCTTCTGCCCCTCAGCAAAGCTGAGCCTTTTTTGTACTTCGTTTAAAATTGTCAGGATGTGTCAGGATGGGGAGAGAATGAGAAAGAAGACTTTCCTCCTCCTTTTTTGCATTTGGATTTCAGAAGAAGAAAAGATCATAGTCTGTCCTTCTGTAAAGGCAGCATTGGCTGATCACTTCCTCACCATCCCAGCCAGCCAGCAGGAATATTAAGAGGACTGTGAGTGCTGATGGTCACCAAATGATTCCCTGAAAAGCTGAGCACTTGCATCGGATGTTCATGACAGGCAAAACTCCTAGAGACCCCTGCAAATGACATTCAGTCTGTGACAGGCAATTCAGTTAAAAGTTATTATTTTCCACGTTCCTACAATGACTGAATCCCATGGCAGTGCAACAGATGAATTCTTGCTCAGATTGAAGGGGTAACTGCATTTCAGAAGATAGCCCATGGGTACATTCAGAGGGAAGCTGTGGCACAGCAGTGAGAAATGAAAGTTCTTAAGATACGACTCTGTATCAGATTCCTCTCACTCTTAAGATATGACTCTGCATCAGATTCCTCTCACTCTTAAGATACGACTCTGCATCAGATTCCTCTCACTCTTAAGATATGACTCTGCATCAGATTCCTCTCACCTTTTTCAGTGGCTGGGATTTTATTTTATCTAGAAAACAGCTATGGTAATTTTATTGCTCGTCTCAGCTCACCTGAACCCATTTTATTCACTTATTTATTTACTAAATTTTTATGCCACCTATTTCATTGATATGGTAACTCTACATATATTTAGTATGGCTGGCAAGACTGGTTCACCATTCAAGTTTTTATATTGTAGAAGGTCAGCGTGACTATCATGCTATCACTTCTGAAGGTCAAAAACACTATTTCTGCAATAGGCTCGCAGTACAGTTTTTCCCATTTGACCAACCCATTTGGTTGACTTCTGTAGTTCAGGAATTTATGACAGTCAAAACAAAAGAGATTGGCACTAAAGAAGAAGGATCTGCGTGCATTGCTTATGGATATTGCAAATAGGCCCTATAGGCACCTTCTGCATGCTGATGAAATATGTAGACTGGTTGGCATATTAATGGTTTTAGGAAGACATTGGACACTCATTTGTCTGGAATGTATAGGGTCATCTGCTTGAGCAGGGGGGGGGGTGGAATAGAAGACTTTCAAGGTTCCTTCCAACTCTATTATTCTGCTACTATGTTTGTTATTCTGTAAATTTATCCAATCAAAAATATGGATAGTGTGTGTATAACCTTCACATACAACCACAATTGGGATCAGATTTTCTGTTGCTAAGCAAGGTACTTGTTAAGTGAATCAGACCTGATTTTACCTTTTTTGTTACTGTTGTTAAGTGAATCATTACAATTAAGTGAATCATATGGTTGTTTAGTTAACCTGGCTTCTCTCACTGACTTTCCTTGTTGGAAGTTGGCTGAAAAGGTCACAAATGGCATGCTACATTTGGTTGGGATGCTACAACCATTATCAATATATGCTGCTTGCCAAGTGCCCAAATTTTAATCATATGATCGTGGGGATGCTGTGCCAGTCAAAACTGTGAGGATATAACCAATTTTCTTTTCCAGTGTCATTGTAACTTCAAATGGTCCACTAAATGAATGGTTGTAAGTCAAGGGCTACCTGTAACAGAATATTTCTTACAAATATACAAAGATGACTTCTTTAACACAGTAAAAATGGGTGTCTTGCCAAGTCCTGCTTTTCTGCCTCATCATGGTGGGGATGAGGGTGCAAGAAGCAAAGGATGTTGGTAGTATATTCCAAGATTTACTCAAGGTGTGAAGGTCATTCCAGCTATCCAGCTAAAGCAAACAGAAACCTGCCTTGGTCAGTAGCCATAGAGAAGATGCTAGAGGCACATTATCAGTTTACTGACCATGACAAAGGCATCAATTTATACTGTGAAGGAGAAGTCAGTGGTAAATGCCCCTGTATTTTCATCAATAAAGCTACATAGATAACATTATGCAAAGAAGGACATTTACCTTTGCTTAGCAATAAAAACAGAACTATTTTCAAGAGCTACACTTGTGTGCATTTGAGGAGCAAAATCTTTGATTTTGAACACTCTCCATTTCTCACTGTATCCTACAATCAGTATTTTATTTTCTCTGTGTAGTTTTACTATTGACATCAGAAGGAACGGAACAGGTAGAGAAATTGTAAAATAACTCTATGAATTTTAATTTAACTAATTTGTTTTCCCCCGAGAAGTAAAATATTGATATTTTGGATGGGTTTCATTCTATGTATATGACCTTGGGAAATCCCTTGTATTGTTCCCATTTTTAAAATATAGCAATAGCACTTAGACCTATATACTGCTTCACAGTGCTTTACAACCCTCTCTAAGCAGTTTACAGAGTCAGCATATTGCCCCCAACAATCTGGGTGTTCATTTCACTGATCTTGGAAAGATGGAAAGCTGAGTCAACTTTGAGTCAGTGAGAATAGAACTGCTGAATGCCAGCTGAAAGTCAGCAGAAGTATCCTGCAGTACTGCATTCTAACTACTGTGCCACCACAGCTCAAAAAGATGCATTGAAATTGTTATAAGACAACAGAAATATAGATAATACACTGCAGAAAGTGCAATGCCAATAGCATTTAGACTCATATACTACACCATAGCATTTTATAGCACTCTCTGGGCAGTTTATAGCACCAGCATTATTTGCATATTGCCCCCAACAATCTGGCTCCTCATTTTACTGACCACAGAAGGATGGAAGCTGAGTCAACCCTGAACCTCATCAGGGTTGAACTCCAGGCTTTGGGCAGATTTTGCCTGCAATGCTGCCCTTACTGTAATTGCTGGGCCACCAGGGCTCCTCTGTACTGATTCCAGAGTAGGACTAATCCTCCCTGATCCAATTCTTCTTGCTGTATTTTACCCAACTTCAACAGCTACTGCAAATAAAAAAAAATCCATCTATTCAACCAGGACAATTTTAAGCGTGTATTATGGAATATGAAAATGGCTACCGTAGAAGGACTATCCCATTTAAGAATGGGATAGTCCATTTAAGAATGGCTATTGTGGGGGATTATCCTATTATAGCATACAGTACCCGTTTTCCAAAGGCAAATGAGTGAGGTACATTTCTGTCTATAAGCAACCCAAATGTTTTCTGTTACTGAAATTCACTGTTGGAGTGGGACGATCAGCAACAAAGGAGCCTGAGTAGCATAGGGGGCTAATGCCTCCCACTAAAGGCAGCAATTAACATCCAGCTACCTGTAATTCTGCGAGTTCAATCCTAGCCAGGCTCAAGGTTGACTCAGCCTTCCATCCTTTCTAAGGTGGATAAATTGAGGATCCAGTTTGTGGGGGCAATAAGCTGACTTTGTATAAATATATACAAAAGTATGAAGGCTATTGCTTAATGCATTGTAAGCCGCCCTGAGTCTCCGGAGAAGGGCGGCATATAAATCAAATTTTTTAAAAAAACAACTTCCCAAACAGAGCAATAGCCTACAACTATATTCCCTTTCTACTTTTTAAGAATACCCATATGGCCTAAGTGGGACTCAGCAATATTCCTGAAAATGCAGATAATGCTGAGGTTAGAGTTTTGCTTTCCAAAATTTTCCCACCTTCCAGGGGAAGAGGTAGGTTGGTAGATAGTATGCCAAGGGAAATAGAAGCCAATGAAGGGTTGACCACCAAGTTTGGACTCTCAGTGAAAAGATCTGTCATAGTTTATTCATCAACTGGAATAGGACATGGTAACAAGGTCAGCCAATGTATAGGCATAGCAACTAACTCAGCCAGTGAGGGCAGTTTGGGAGCTGAGACAGACTGGAGCCAGGGCGTGTCTTAGTTTGCAGCTTCTGAGTCTGTGCAGATAATTGAAACTGAAACCAGTCTGTGAACTTGTCTGCTCTGCTGAAATGAAACTAACTGTTCTCTCCTGCCTTGTGTTCTGTCTGTAACTTCTACCACATTGAAGAATCAACTGTTGATATTGTAAAACTTACTTCTTCTGTTATTATGTATATAAAGAAGTTAATGAATCCTGTTGAATCAGTTATCTGTGTGTGCTTCTGGATTTGATTTATGCAAGAAACTCTGACAAGATCCACATGGGGATGATGACAATTTTTGACTATATATGGCACAGAATGATAAAGGAATCATTTACAAGCTTTGTTCACTAATGGGTTTCAATATTTTAATTTTAATGTGTTATGTGATTTTGCTAGCTTGGACTTAATATCTCCTTCCCTGAGTGTCTTTGATTTGAGTGATAATAGTTATTTTATTTATTATTTATTTATTATTTTATTTGTTTAGATTTGTATACCGCCCTTCTCCTTGCGGACTCAGGGCAGTGAACAGCCAAATAAAAATAGTACACAAAAGTTAAACAATTTCTTAAAAAAGCATATAACTTTGGCTAAAAATTAAAACCATTAACCATTAAATATTTAAAATACCCAACCCTATAATACAGATCTTAAAAATTCAGCGGGGTCAGGCTAGACCAGCAAGCTGAAAGAGATGAGTTTTCAGGGCCCGACGAAAAGTCCGGAGGTCAGCAATTGTTCTCAGTTTTGGAGGAAGATCGTTCCAGAGGGTAGGGGCTGCCACAGAGAAGGCCCTCCCCCTGGGGGTCACCAGCCGGCATTGTCTGGTTGACAGCACCCTGAGGAGACCCTCTCTGTGGGAACGCACCGGCCGGTGGGAGGCTATTGGCGGCAGAAGGCGTTCCCGTAAGTACCCTGGTCCTAAGCCATGGAGCGCTTTAAAGGTGGTCACCAACATCTTGAAACGCACCCAGAAGTCCACCGGTAGCCAATGCAGCTCGCGCAGGAGAGGTGTCACATGGGAGTGTCCCGTTGCTCCCATAATCCCCCACGCGGCCGCATTCTGCACTAGTTGGAGCCTCCGGGTGCACCCCAAGGGGAGCCCCATGTAGAGAGCATTGCAGTAGTCCAGGCGAGAGGTGACGAGTGCCTGAGTGACTGTGCGTAGGGAGTCCCGATCTAGAAAGGGCCGCAACTGGCGTATCAGGCGAACCTGATAGAAAGCTCCCCTGGCCACAGCTGTCGTGTGATCCTCCAAAGACAGCCGTGGGTCCAGGAGGACGCCCAAGTTGCGCACCCTTTCCGTGGGGGCCAATGATTCACCCCCAATAACCAGTGATGGTGTCAGCTGGCTATATCGGGATGCCGGCAGCCACAGCCACTCGGTCTTGGAGGGGTTGAGTCGAAGCCTGTTTCTCCCCATCCAGGTCCGCACGGGTTATAATAATAAATAAATTTTAATAAATAAATCATCTCTTGGTGGCAAAGCGGACTAAAGTGCTGTTAAGTAGCATTTAAGTAGCACTTAGCTGCCAGCTGTCTGCAATTACTGCGAGCTCAAATCTCACCAGGCTCAAGGTTGACTCAGCCTTCCATCCTTCCAAGGTACATAAAATGAGGACCCAGATTGTGGGGGCAATAAGCTGACTTTGTATAAAAAAGAACACCACTTGGGGGGGCCAAAAGCCCTACTAAGCAGGTATATACAAAAGTATGAAGGCTATTGCTTAACACATTGTAAGCCGCCCTGAGTCTCTGGAGAAGGGTGGCATATAAATTGAACCAATAAATAAAATAAATAAATAAATAAATAATCTCTCCCAGTAAAATATCTCTGTTTGCCTTGCTACTTTCTTCTGTGGTGTATTAGGTGAGGACAAGATATGCTGTTCACGAGTTCAATTTTTATTGTTTTTCATTCATTAATTTTAAAAAAGCAGGGAATGGGACTCTATATGTTGAATTCAATTAACCTGCATTTTGATGATCTACCATATATCTCCTTGCAGGTAAAGCTATTGCTATTTTCCTCCCTACCTTGTTATTTTGGAAAATTTCCAATTCCTCTGTCAAAATAATTGCTGATGTACTTGAGGGGACTACATTATCATTTGCTTGGGTGTCTGCCTCCAAGCAATTTTGATCCACCAATTTGCATAACCAAAGATTATGATAATCTTATGAGGTTTGTGATATGTCTGTCAGCAAGATGTCAGTGGAATCAATTAGATCCCTTCCTGATTTTAAGAAGAGTTGTGAGGCTTGAAGCAATCATTTCAACACAAGAAAAGTCTCCCCCCCACTCCTTTAGAAAGTATAGCAGTGGAACCACTGTCAAATTATTTGGAAAAGAGGAAAAACACATATATACACTAGGAAAATGTGTTATATTTCCTTAGGGGCTTAAGATGTTCTTTCAAAATACACTTAAAGCAAAAATTAACATTTGACCTCCATACAGTGCTGAATTTACTACAGCCCCTACATTTGGTGACTGTTTTGTTAAAACAATGGGGGGTGGTTGTTTGTTTTTTAAATAGAAAGTAAACAATTTTGAATTAATCTATTATTGACTCAAATTTGCAAGTATAGGGATGGGATATATTTAGAAATAACAAAGAAAAACAGGCTTCCGGTTTACTGACCTCTACATAACAGATCGTCTCAATTAGTTTGAAACCACAAATGCATTACATATGTGTGATGCTTGTATAAAGACATAACTATTTTAAAGATCATAACTCGTCCAAGGTCTAAGGGGCCAAATTTATGGCAGAAGCGTTAACTGAAATAAGAAGGTGTTTCATTTTTAAGGCTGAAGGCTATGCTGTTCTGAATCTCAAATGTTTCATTCCGAAGAACAGTATAAATCATTTTATATGATACAAATTGACCTAGATTTGTTTATTTTGAAAAGCAGCACCACTGTGCTCCACAATAAGACAATAAAGTGCTTGAAGAGCGGCTTTAAGATAAGTTGGATCAAATGTGTTAACTGTTCAAAGGAGAAAGAAACTGAATATAGTTCGTAGGCATGCCAAAAGTGATAGCTGCCTAAATTAGTTATTTGAAGTTTATCAAGTAAGAATAGTTTAACAAATGGAAGATGAATCTCAAATCCTCCTTGGAAATTTGCTTTTCCCATAGAATAAACATTGAATTTATTTTAGGATTTTCAACATTAAAGAACTGGGAAATTAATTTAATTTTCCTTTCCCATTTGATTCCAAAAAGATGTCAAAAATCATAACCTTACTAAATGTGATGGTTTTAGTGAGGGTTGGCTGAGGTGGGGCAAAACTATACTCAAGAGGGAAATAAATGTTGCCAAATAAGACCCCTAGAGAGGCTTGAAATGGAATAACATCCATTGTTAAGTGGTTTTGCATGGATTGAACAATGCTCATTGTAGTAAACAATCTGTTAATTACCAAGGAGGTATGGTTCTTCCTCTTCCTGACAAGAGAACTCATCTTCATTTCACGCAAGCATTTCTCCTTTCCTTGAGCTTTTTGATCCAACCTAGCCAGGTTAACATTTTGTCAAGGATGCCTATTCCTCAAGGACTATTATTGTTCTCATCACCCTTATTTTGGTGGAACTGTCAGCTTGAATCCTCCCTTACAATTTGAAAGCTTTTTCCTCCCCCATCAATGTACAGACAACTAATGCTATATCATACAAGCAGCAGAAAGACAAATATGTTTGACAGTTATTAAATATCATCACTCAGCTGAAGTTGGGAGGAATCTGCCTGGTCAAAATTGTCAGGAAACAAAAAAAGAAGAAGAGGGGGAAAAAAGAAACTTTGAGCAGATGCTGCAGATATTCCAGTTATTACTTCAATTTCACACCCTATATATTCACCATGACAGCACGTTTTGACAGCATGCACTCCTTTCTTCAGTTCTTTGTCAGCTGTAGACCTGTAATAGCTAGGTTACTGTTTAAACAATAGTGATTAGATCAGATAGAGGAGGAAACACAGTAGCAATAAAAATTAGGGTGCTTCAGTAAACCTTCAGATGACTCAAAGCCCTTCAGTATTAGGCAACTTTTGTCAATGCCACCCTGTGAATGATGGTCCTATTTTTTTTTTTTTTACAAACAAAAAGGTGACTTGGATCGCTCTTCTTTTGTCTTACTGTTTATTTTCGGATTCTGCAAACAGGATAGAACTCTGGCATGCTAATAGTAAAGAGAATACTTATTTGATTATACATATTGTAACTCAACGAGAATTGTATTTGCACAAAATTGGAAAGCAGAGAAAATTCCTTTAAAGGGAGAAGTAATTAATAAAATATTTGAATGTGCAGAAATGAATAGATTAACATTGGTAATTAAAGAAAAGGAAGAATCGGAGTATTTTAAAGTATGGGGCAATTACATCAATGGTTAGAGAAGAGATATATCTAAAAAAAATAGATAATTGATGAATTAATATAAATATAAGAAATTTGGGAAGAATGATGTAACAATCTAAATGAAAATATAAAGGTACTATGATTTCTCTCCTGTAAAACTGCTTTATCAGTAGACATAAGCAGCAATGTCTGGCTGGGAGGAAGGTTAAAAAAAAAAAGGAAAGATGACCGCTGCCACTACATGATCAGAGCCTCATTACTTTTGTACCTACATTGGTATGTGAATGTACAAAGGGATAGCACTTTAGCACTGTTGAGTCACCCTGCCATCTTGATTTTTTTTTCCCTGTTGGCCCTCCCTATGGATTTGTGTTGACTGAAGATTGAAGGCAAATGAGTTCCAGACAGAAGAAGAACAGCATGGCTTCAAAACTTAAGGGATTGGTTTGGACAACACTCAGCAACACTTTTTCATGTGGCTGTTGACAAAAATAGGATTGCCAACATGATTGCCAATGTCCCATGATGGATATGGCAGAAGAAGAAGAAGAAGAAGAAGAAGAAGAAGAAGAAGAAGAAGAAGAAGAAGAAGAAGAAGAAGAAGAAGAAGAAGAAGAAGAAGAAGAAGAAGAAGAAGGAGAATCAACAACCTGAACTAGTCTCTGAATTTTTCTCGGCAAGATTTTTCAAATGTTGTTTGCTTTTGCCTCCTTCCTTAGTCTGAAAATGAGTGTTTGTGATTTGATGTCCAAGGTGGGATTAATGCCTGAACCAATGCACCAAAGTGGCTCAATGGATGCCTCTAGATATAGTTTATGATATTGTAATTCATACTTAATAATACTTTGTTTCCCTTAAAATAAGACCCTGTCTTATATTTTTTTAACCCTGAAATAAGCGCTTGGTCTTATTGCCATGTGCTCAAAAAGCCCAATTGGGTTTATTATCAGGGGATGTCTTATTTTGGGGAAAACAGGATAGATGCCTAAAGAAAGGAAGTAAAATAAAACCCCTAAAGAAGGTGAGAACTACTAGAACTGTGGAAGAGGCTTGGAAGAGGTTTTGTGAAGGTTCACCAAATGTACTGCGCAGGGCATTGAGATGACCCATGTTTTTCAAAGGATGAATCTGTGAGACCTTTCCCAGTTTGTCCTCTGACATAACTGATGGAAGCAAAGATTGTGAAAGAGCCTCAAAATTTACATGTCTTAAATGTTGCTGCTTTCTGGAAGTGGCTTCAGAAGGAGCTTCACAAAATGGAGCTTTTGAACAGCTAGCACAGTCCCCAAAGTGCTTTTTCAAAAGGCAACAGGACTTTGTTTTTCCTTGAAGTAGTTTCACTTCTCATCTTCAGCTCTGAGCAAATGGTGAAGGACGGAAGGATTTATATTCCTTGCAGTCATCTGCTCATTTAGCATTTTTTTCAAAGTCATTGAGGCCACTTGAAGGTTTATCTGTGCCTTCAGGGTTACCTGAAGAATGCAAATGGGTATGGAGCCTTCTTGGGACAGCTGAAAGGGTTGTACAGGAGATAGGTGGTGTCATATCCCTCCCTCTCTGTTGACAGTGGATGGTTCAATTTTAGATGGCTTCTTTGATCCCTCTTCAAACCAGTAGTCCTCTCTGTCCAGAATGTGGAATTTGCTGTCTTCAAAAGAGTGACTTTGTCTTTCAAATGCAGATGGACTGCTGAATCTTGTGCTGATGGATTTGCTGTCCTATGTTGTGCCATGCATTTGTGAAGGGGAAAAAGCAAAGTCCGGTTGCCTTTTGAAAAAGCACTTTTGGGACAACCATGACCTGCATGACTGAGAATCTACATACAGTAGGCATACAGCTAGCATAGTCCTAATATAGGAATCCCTTCCTGATCTTCCTACAATTTTACCAGGATATAACATTCCAATGTAGTTTGGTTGCTTTTTAAAAACATCAACAGTTATTCAAAGAGACAAGAGAGCAACTAAGGACTTTTGATTAAAAGCCTGCTTTACATTTGATAATAGATCCAATAGAAGAGGATACCTGTAGCTCAGGGTTGAAATGCGGAGTCCTTGATACTTGATTGCTGGCTTGTAGACATTTCATTACTTGACTAGGTAACATCAGTGTGAATGAGCACGAGGTTAGCTCCTTGTTTATATATAGTAGCTTGCCCTGCCTCTGTTGATGAGGTTGTAGTTTTTTTTTCTTAATAGTTCCTTGATTAGGGTATTGGGGTAGGGTATTGATTAGGGTATTTCTGCTTGATTGTTTGTCTGATGTTAATTGCTGCTTATCTGGTTGTAAGCTGCTGCAGAGGATGTGTTCTGTTCTTTTTGTTTCTTTCTTAGCCATTTTATTGTTTCTTTTGAATGGTTTTGTAAATGTCATTTAACTCTATGTGTCTATTGAGGGCTGAGTTTTCTGAAAGCTAAGCTTCCAGGAATATTGTCATGTTTTTGGATTTATTTTGGTCTAGGATGCTGACAGTTTCCCAGTTGAAATAGTGATTGAATCTGTCCGTGTGCTATGAGATTAAGAAGTTTTCATCCTGACTGCTAGTTGGTATTTATGAATGCACTCTGCTAGTCTTCTGCCTGTCTAAGCCTTCATAGGGCTATTACAATCCTTAAAAATGTATGTTGTAGATGACTCCTGCCCCCCCCCCCCACCTCTTTTAGGATACTGGGTCTTTACTTAAAATGTTTTAGAAAGCTTTAGTTGATTCGTGTGCTGTGTGATTGTAAATAGTCTGTTGGTTGTTTTTGAGAAATGTTTGATGTATGGTAGTGTTTCATAGCTTGTGTTGGTTGTGCTATACTGAGATGAAGGGTCAGTCACTTTTTGATAGTTTCATGGTATCAATTTTATACAGGTGGTCTGTTTCCTTTTTCTGGCATTCTTGCTTGTTGCAGTGTGTTTATGTTCATCTGAATAATGTTCTTACATAGATTGTTTTGTGGGAGGTTGGCTTGTTATTTTGATAAACGAAGCAGTTGTTAGTGTGGGTTATTTTTCGATAGACTTGCTTTTCTAATTTGCTGTCAATTCTTTAGCCTAGAGAAAATAACTAGAAAGGGTATTGTTTTCTTTTTTTTTTACTTTCTTTTAAGTATTGCTTTCTCTTTCTCTTGTGAATTTTACTCCTTTGAAGATGTTGATTATTTCATGTGTCTTTTATAGTTGTTCCTTTTTTATTATGACAAAGGTGTCAACTACATGGATGGTTCTATATTTTTAGTGATATGTATGGGAGTATTTTAGTTTCTAGAAGCTGATTACAGATACAAATGACTTTCTAGACTTATTTGGATATTGCCTTAAAGGATATTTACCAACTCAAATCCTTTTTTCTGTATGGAGTGACTTCTAATGCTAAAGTATTTAAAAAAAAGGGTACTAATTCTTGTTATGATCAAGAGTGCAACTGATTTGCTAATATCACTGAGCATCCTTACTGAGGGTATGTAGAGTTTCAGAGAGACAGTTTGTAACTTTGAACAACATAGCCACTTAAAGCAAGGCTTTTGGCTCTCTTTCCCATAAACAAATTTCTAAGCAGCAGTTAATCTATGCTCAGATCAGTTGTGAAATCCAATTTTTTTTATTACCGGTTCTGTGGGTGTGGCTTGGTGGGTGCGGCAGGAGAAGGATACTTCAAAATCTCCATCTCCACCTCACTTCAGGGGAAGGATATTACAAAATCCCCCTTCCCTCCCCACTCCTGGGGGAAGGATATTGCAAAATCTCCATTCCCACCCCACTCTGGGACCAGCCAGAGGTGGTATTTACCAGTTCTCCAAATGACTCAAAATTTCCACTACCAGTTCTGCAGAACCTGTCAGAACCTGCTGGATTTCACCCCTGGCTCAGATTGTTCAGATTGACCAAAGTCAATCTGCACGTGCATAGAAACCACTTTATTTTAAATGTAAGCACCATGTTCGCTACCAGTGAGAGAATAATAGTTTACTCTAGTTTCCATTATTATTCCATTAAGACAAAATATATTTGTACTTGGGCTAGACATCGCCTGAGAATCCCTGACTCACTGGCTAGACTGGAAAGTCAAAGGAATATCTAGAAGAAATCAGGAGCAAATCACTTCCATTCATGTCCATCTACCCTGTTTCCTTGAAAATAAGACATCCCCTGATAATAAGCCCAATCGGGTTTTTGACTGCATGCACTAAAATAAGCCCTCCCTGAAAATAAGCCCTCCCGAAAATAAGCCCTGCCCAAAAATATTTAAACGCATGCACAGCTGGTCCCTGCCATTTCCTCTGGTTAGGGTTAGGGAGACAGAGTTGGAAATCAAGTAAGACAGCAAGAGGAGCCCCGTCTTGTTTCACGCGCCCCAAAATAATAAGACCTTCCCAAAAATAAGGCCAAGCGCTTATTTCGGAACGCAAAAAATTATACAACAGTGTCTTATTTTCAGGGAAACATGGTAGTAACCAAAGCTGAACCCAACTTGAGAGTCATTACCTTTTGCATATATAGGAGTATAAACTACTTTATCTACTTTGTGGAAGCTGCAAAATTTTTGGTCTGTAGGTTAACCATTTCCAATGCTGTTTCCCTGGTCTTGCTATCTTATATTCAAACTTCCTTACCATCTTTAGGAATGTCAAGATTTGTTATAGCCAAGATTTTTCTGAAACCACAATTGAGCGAAATCACATTCACTACTTTCTGGGTTCTTTCTCCATCTTTTCTTTCTGGCAGCAAGCAAATTTTGTGCTGCATTGTGGGATATATGCTTTGTGGGATATATATTGATATCATAGATGGCATTGGCATATGAAACTGGATTTGCCATGGTAGTGTCCCAGACAATTCCTTTGAGTTAGTGAAAACTCATGACCTTTATTATCATTAATCAATGTAACTAGCTCATAGCATGCTTTTTAAATTTAAAAAAAATAAAGAATTACTTCCTATGAACAATAAATGCTGCACTGAATAAAACTAGGCTTTACATAGTTACGCATACATAGCAGGGGTGAAATGCTCCCAGTTTGGATCAGATTGCCCAATCTGGTAGCAATGGCGGCGGGTGGTTCGGAGAACCAGTAGCAAAAATCCCTGCGCCCCCCCCCCCGCCACCACCACTACCACCATGCCCAGCTGAGCCACATGATCCTCAGGGGCTTTTTTTTTAAAAGCATTTTTTCCACAACTTCTTCCCTGAAAAAATGCTTTGATAATTTAAAAAAAAAAAGCCTCTGATGATCGCACAGCTCAGCGGGGATCTCGAGGCTTTTCAAAGCATTTTTTTCTGCAACCTCTTCCGGGGAAGAGGTGGTTTTAAAAATGCTTTGAAAAGGCTCTGACGATCAGGCAACTCAGCTGGGATTGTTACAGCCTTTTCAAAGCATTTTTGTAACCACTTCTTCCCTGGATCGGCAGAGGCTTTTCAAAGCATTTTTTTGCATTTGCAGGAAAAAATGCTTTGAAAAGTTATATATATATATATATATATATATATATATATATATATATATATATATATATATAAGTTGGCCACGCCCACCCAGCCACATTACCCTCTCCACCAAGCCACGCCCACAGAACCAGTAGTAACAAATTTTATATTTCACCCCTGATACATAGAGAATACCTAGTTTATGCTAACAAGGCTGCTAGTGTTATTCTCCCCTCCCATACTCTTTTTGTTTTTAATTCTGCATCTAGGTATTTGGTTCTGTGGACTGACAATTGATTTACCACCTGAAAAATTATTCTTTATTGATTGATGTTATACTGAGTCAACTACAAGCTTACAGTAGCCCTAATCAGAAAGAAAATTCTAAAGTTACTCTCATTCTTATTTAGTCAGGCAATTATAAGAGAGAATTACTTGAATACCTCTAGGTGACTTCTAGACATTATTCAATTATGAATTTCACTAATCCATGAATTATAATATATAAAAGAGAGTGAGATCAGGGTAATTAATTGTTGCTAATAAGAACAATGTCATTCGAACAACCAGGTATTTCAAATGTCAGTTCAGGGTTCTGTAATGCTGCATTATATATAAGGAAGATTTATTTTAATGGAGCTTCTGGTCTTTCATGGGCTGAAAATACAGTAATTTATTGTATCTTAGAGAGAGTGAGTGAAAGAAAGAAAGAAAATAAAATGTGATGAATTCTCTCCACACCCTAATCAAATGTTAATTCACCAGCATTCATAACCATTTTCATAGCATTTCTAAAAATTATTTAACAAAATGTGTCAGTTGCAGATTATCAGAATATCACATGGATATATAGAAACATGTTTTTTCCTGCACCTGACTTCAAAGACAGCTATGGAGATTTCCTTTTTGTCAGCCATTACTTTGAAGAGAAGTCAGTACAATAATAACTTTTAACGGAAGTAATAGGGCAAGACAGGATCAGTCACCAATGGAGACAGCAAGTTTCATGACTTTATAGCTTTCTGCCAATTCAGTGATGGGTGAACAGTTCTTTCACTCAGCAGTAAAGACCCTTGCATAAGGAGGGTGACTGAACTGGTATTAAGTCGCTGTTGGATTTGAAATGGTGTAATGTTACAGCCATTTTTGTTTGTAGTATTCAGACCAGGGGTGAAATCCAGAAGGTTCTGACAGGTTCTGGAGAACCGGTAGCAGAAACTTTGAGCAGTTCAGACAACCGGTAGTGGAAATTTTGAATAGTTTGGAGAACTAGCAAATATCACCCAGAGTGGTGTGGGAATGGAGATTTTGCAGTATCCTTCCCCCAGGAGTGAGGAAGAAATGGGGACTTTGCAGTATCCTTCCCCTGAGGTGAGATGGGAATGGAGATTACCCTTCCCCTGCCATGCCCACCAAGCCACACCCACAGAACCGGTAGTAAAAAAGTTTGGATTTCACCACTGATTCAGACATTCAATGTTTGAATAGAATAAAATAATAATAGAGTTGGAATGGACCTTGGAGGTCTTCTAATCCAACCCTTGCTTGATCAGAAGACCCTATACCATTTCAGACAAATGGTTGCCCAATCTCTGTTTGAAAGCCTCCAGTGATGGAGCACCCACAACTTTGTGGACTAGAACTCCTGGTTTCTAGCCTGATGCCTTAACCATTACAACAAGCTGGCTCTCAGCGTATTTATTATATTAACTCAGATTGCATGTGTTTCTACGTCTGAGTCAGTGTGATAATGGGGAACTTCAGAGAGGCCTTCGCATAGAGTTCTGCATTATATGTTTCTGTCACATCCCCAGTAGCTCATTTCCTTTGAAAGCAATTATAGCTGAAAAAAGTCTGCTTGTCTATCTGCCTCAATGTTAATTTAATACCAACCATTTTTCCAATAGATTCCTTTTTTATTTGATCCTATCTTTTTATTATTATTATTATTAACAGTTGAAAGGAGACACCTCATTTCACAAATGATTATATCCTTATTTTTGCTGCTTGCTCAGTCTCAGGCTGACAATGGTAACCTAATATATGAAAATTATATTTATACATTTGTGGTTATGGAGGTTCCAAAAGAGAAGCCAACTGATATTTGATATTATTTTTCTTTTTGTCATTGAAATGTTATCTTCCAATTCATCCTTCCCTCACTCTTAAAAAGAACAACAACTGGCGCTGCTTTTCTTCTTCTTTAAAACTATTCTATTCTGTCCTTTGCGGGACATCAAAAAAAAAAAAGATAGAAAAAGAAGCATAATCCTTTAGCAATATATCCATTTTCCTCACATTTTCTTTTATCATCAGAGAAGCCGTAGCCCCAGTGAGCATTTCAGCAGATGTAATCATTTGTGGAAATTCTGTCCTCAAATTTAATTTGCTTTCATAAAAACACACTAAAATAAAACGATAGCATGGCATATTGGCAAAAATATGATTCATTGATTTTAATTTAAAAATTGCTTGCTGAGATTTGTCTGAACACCACCTACTGTGACAATAGCAAAGGTGATTCAGGGAAAGACTCAGAGCAATTTTCTTTTGTCTCTTCCTGCTGAATGCAATATTTCAGATCCACCCATCAAGTAAATGGAAACTTTATTTGACTGTGCATGCCTTTGATCTCTGAAAGATATTCTTTTCACTTTCTGAGTCAGAACCAAACAGAATATGTTCCTTTATAATAAGTAAGTCTAGAGATCATACTCCCCCAAATAGAAGATGACTTTAATAGGACTACATTATGGCAGTGCCTCAGGCTTGTCCTCGATTGCTCCAGAAGTCATGACCAATGCCAGTAAATTCTGAATTATAGGACTACACTTATTACTTGAACCGGGGGGCGGGGGAGAGAAATGTGAGATTGCCCTTGCAGATGGTCCAGAAACTTCAGCTTTTGCAAAATAAATGAATAAATAAATAAAAGGGACAATTAAAGTGCATAATTGAAATGGGTATTACATCCTGAAATAATTGCATCTTGGTCACAAAAATTTCAGTTATTTACAGAGCCATCTCAACATTTGCAACTCTTCAAGAAATCAATCTGTCTGATGGAGCCATTCCTCTTCAGATGAGGGAGAAAGTCATTCGGTGACAAAATCTGTCAGTCAAGACACATTAACAAATGGAGGTTCTGGAAGTCTCCTTATTGTTTTTTGTTTTGTTTTATTTTTAGCACTGGACAAAACACTTTTTAATTCTTTCTGGATTTTCAAGTTTATTACATTTTTACTATTACAGGGTATATAAAGGAATGCAACTTCTGAAATTATTATTTTAATTGTTCAATGCACCCAACTCATTTTACAGGACAGTTGTAGGAAAAATAGAGGAGAAAGGAGTATTGTGTATGCAGGATCCAATCTGGGTTGGTCACTGGGACCAGAGATTTAGTCTTCTGAGCTTTCAGACTTATGCTGGAGCTCATCCTCAGGGAACTGCTTTCTAGCACCACATATTCTGCTAGAGAGAAGTTCCCTGAAAATGGGGTCCAGCATAAGTCCGAAAGCTCAGGAGACTAAACCTCTGGTCCCAGTGACCAACCCAGATTGGATCCTGCAACATTATCCTGGAACACATATATTTGCCTTCATTCATGAGAATTGTGTATGTTCACTGCTGTCAGTTGTTTATAAAGTAATAAAGGCAGGATTAAAAACATCAAATAAAGAATTATTATGATATGATAATTTGGATAAGTATAGGTTATTATGGGATAACCAATGTTTAATTAAAAAATATCTTGAACATCATCCACTATTAATTGCATTAATTAGGAAATTAATCAAACTAAAAACTGTTAGGATCATAATCCCTTTATAGGAATTTCTGATGGGATCATCTTGCAATTCTTGTTATACTTCTGGTCATTATTTTTCAAATACACTGTTGCACATCTGGAAATGAAAATTAAATTTTCAAGGAACTCGAATTACCCCTTATTTATTTAGCTATTAAATTTCTATACTGTCATAATTAAAAAAACTCTCAGCAATACACAATGCACTTAATCTAAAAACATCTGTGGTGAAACATCCTGAAATGTCTTAGTGTTCTGACATTTTGGCTTAATGAAAGCATGAGTAACGGGAATATGAAAGAGGTATATAAAATTATGCAGTGGCTAGTGGGCACATTTGACATTCTTTGAGTCTTCTCTTAGGGAGATGTGTGGTTCAGAAATACAATATATCAATCAATCAATCAATCAATCAATCAATAATAAAAAAATAAAAAATAAAACATTAGGAAAGTAAAAATGAAATAAAAATAGAAAAATGAAATGAAATAAAATGACATTCTTGGAAAATACTTGTGAATTGGGCTTACCCAGTTAAAGCAGTTTCCCCTAGCCAGGAGCAATCTTATTCTTCATACTTTGTTTGATATCTTTTTAAAACATTCCAAACTGACACATTTTGTTTAAGGGTGTTTGCTACAGATGCTTTCATATACACGTCAGAAACACATTTCATCCTATAAATCTGGATCATTACACAGACCTGAATATCATCATCATTCACTTTCTGTTAAAAGTGGATGATGATGATATTGGATTTAGACATCATTGGCAATATGTTAATTTGCAGTGTGTGTGTGAATGAGAAAGAGCAGGGGTGAAATCTAGCAGGTTCTGACAGGTTCTGGAGAACTAGTGGCGGAAATTTTGAGCAGTTCAGAGAACCAGTGGTGGAAATTTTGAGTAATTTGGAGAACCGGCAAATACCACCTCTGGCTTGTCTCAGACTGGGGAGGTAATGGAGATTTTGCAATGTCCTTCCCCCAGGAGTGGGGAGGGAATTGAGATTTTGCAATATCCTTCCCCTCCATCCCACCAAGCCACACCATGCCTACCAAGCCACGCCCACAGAATCGGTAGTAAAAGAAATTGGATTAGACTGAGAAAGAGTCTATATTGTCTATGTGTGTTTGTGTCTGTGTCTGTGTCTGTTTGTACGTGTTTGTGTATCTGAAGTCCTTGAGACTGCTAAACAAAGGCTAAAAGGCTAAGAAGATATGTTAGAGAAGTATAGAAATACCATGTGCTCCAAAGAATCATCCAGCTGCAGTACAACACAGCTGCAGTACAGTAACACAGTAACAGTACTTCCAGCTGCAGTACAATAACACAGTAACAGCACAGCCACCAGCAGCAGAAACTGAACAGTATAACATATGGGAGAAAGATAAAATATATAACACCAATGTGAAGGGGCTACAAGATCTGAAAGCAGATGACAGCAATCTCCCAGAACAGGAATCAGTTACCATGACAGTAGCAGATATACAACAGCAGGTCAAGAATATGAAGAGTTGGACAGCACATAGCCCAGACATAATCCACATCCACTACCTAAGAAACTAACCTCAGTGCATGAATGCCTAGCAGTACAGATGAACCAGGTTCTAGTAACAGAACAGCCTGGCTATCACAAGGAAGGTCAGTGTTGAATATGAAGGACTCCCCCATAAGGTCCAATAACTGACTAATGACCTACCTCCCCACAACAATGAAAGCAACACTGGTCCATGCATAGAACATTTTGTATGTGTCCAGTTGAAATTTCATATACTGTTTTGATAATTTTTCAACAATTCACCAGCATGTAAAATTATTCCGTGAAATATAAATGCATTCTATTTACCATATCAATGTATCCCTTTCTTTTTGGGCAAGATAAAAGAATCTATGCATCTAAACTATTATTTAGATAAAATGATGCTTTTGTTCGGTTTTCTAAAACTGAAATATGATTCTGCAATGGCATAACTTTTCAAACTTTCATTTCTGCAGAAGCAGGCAGGCAACAAAAACAGGACCTATCAAACTCCAGATGTGTCACCATTATGGGTTATAGCATGCTTGATAGGCTACAACAGTTTCCTTTTTTTTTATTAACATCTACAACAATTTTTAAATGAGGTTTACCTAGAGAATACCCATGATATATAATTTTCTAGAAGTTCTCAGCAAAATGCCTTAGATGATATATAATAATATGTAAATTAAATGCAAATTACAGTCCACTAGAGCCACCTGGGCCGCATACGCAGGTTTCATCCTGAGACCTAATAAATGCCTGTCATTGAAAATATGAGTTATTTTACCACAGCTTGTGTAGACAACCTTGTAGGTAATATAGAAATGTAATCAATACCACCATGTTTTGAGTGATTGTAGGATTAATTAACACCTACATGGCTCTCTTGTCATTTGGTTGCTTGTGTAAATCAGCAGAAGCAGTAGAAGAATTAATAAGGAATGATTTTATGGGATAAACAATCTAACTCTACAACTGAATTTGCCACAAGGAAAAACGAAGAGGTTCTAATATACCCCAAGCTGACTACATATACAACTTCTCATATGATGGGCAGAAATCTGGGTACTGTTGACTTACCAAGAATGATTTTATATATACAGTATATACATATATAAATGATCTGTGGTCTAAATAAATGAAGTTATATATTTAATTGATAGAGCCATTAATGATTGTGTATGCTGTAAGGGGTGCTCTTATTGACACATAATCTTTCAAAAACAAAAAGTCACAAAGATATCACCACAAAAGAACACTTTGTAAAGTTGTTCATACTTCATGGGAATATTCTTTCTCAGTAATCTCTGGTTGATTTTTTAGGCACATGCTCTCTATGGAGTTGCCTGTTGAATTTCTATAACTCATACTCGGTCCTTTTCTAAACAAGAAATTAATAAATATTTTCCACTGTCCATGACATTTTAATTTGTCTAAGGTAAAAATATAGGTGAGTAAGTAGAAATTAGAGCAAGGTTTCCCAAATTCAGGCTGCAAAAAATTCAGAATGATTTATGGCAACAAGGAGTTGTGGAAATTTCTCTTTATAGACAACTAGGCATTGTCTAGATTTTTGCAGTTCAGTTCTGATACCCCACATAAAGACATTTTCTGTACACTCTGATATTCACTGTATTTTTTATGTGTCAGCTTATAATAGAAATACAATTTTTGGGATGGAGTCAAGAATATCTGTAGCCATTGACTGATATCTTGAAACAGGCTGCACTTAATGTAATAATGTAATGTAATAAAATATAAATTAAATTTAAAATGACTATTGAACACATTTTCTCTATATGTAGTCTAGTTATTTAATTGTTTCCCACCTTTAATCAGTACCAATTTAATCTATTTCTCAATCATAAAATTAAGCTTCTGTAATAGTTCTTTAGCCTCTGAGATAAAGCTTGATTAGCCAAGCATTTCAGTAAGGGACTCTTTTGACAAGAGAATCTTAACACTACTTGAATATGCTGAACATACAATAGAAAAAATAAGAATGGGATAACTCACTACTGGAATACCTTTCAGAAAACTTCAAAGCAAAAGTGACATAAATAAATATTTACTTAAAGTAACAATGATAATCAACATCAATAATATAAGAAAATGAAGATATATATTTTATAATACCTAAGAATTTAAAATAAACAGCAAAAAGCCCGACATGATTTTGGTTATGGAATGTTTTCTAAACATTGGAATATTGGATTTTGAATATTTAAACTTTATCATTTATTTTAAAGTAATTTACAATTTGTGGGAAAGACTAATTGTTTTGATTTTGGAGACATAACAGAACAAGCAACTTGTAATGCCATTCAGAGATATTTTTGAGATATTACATCAGGATTTTGAATCAATAAGGTCAGTTATGTTGTGCCTTCTTGGAAACAGTCTGTTCCCAGAATATGTTACAGAAGAAGATATGAAGCAAACTATATTAGAGAACAACTTGAAATAAGAGCTTGAATAAGAATTTGTTATCTGTATAAAAAAAGTGATGCTGCTTTAAATATTAAAAGAAAGAAAGAAAAATGACAATCCCAGTGAGCAATTAGGATAATTTCTTTTTGCTTGCCTTACAAAAGAGCCTATTTAAAGTTTCATGAAATTTGGAACAAGGTTTAACGATAATCTGAATCAGTGGTGAAATCATTTTTTTTACTACTGGTTCTGTGGCCGTGGTTTGGGGAAGGATACTGCAAAATCTCCATTCCCACCCCACTCCAGGGGAAGGATACTGCAAAATTCCCATTCCCTCCCCACTCTGGGCCAGTCAGAGGTGGTATTTACCAGTTCTCCGAACTACTCAAAATTTCCACTACTGATTCTCCAGAATCTGTCAGAACCTGCTGGATTTCACCCCTGATCTGAATGGATTAAGGAACAAGATTGTTTTGGTTTACTGTATATGACCAGGATTTAAACAGTTTTCTCTCCCTTACCGTTATGTTAAATTGTTAGTCTTTTGATCACAATAGGATATTGAGATGACTTTATGTCCTTTAAAGATGGGTAGTGTATGGAATGTTCAGTTTTATATATGTTAATTGATGCTACTAAATTAGGATTCTGGACTTTTTGCTGATACTGATACTGCTGATTGGATTTGCCTATAGTTAAGAGTTGAACTACAGGATGAAGTGTTTTATATGTATTAATTTAACTATTTCATTTTCTCTTAATTATTTATACTTGTGAAGACGGTGGGTAGTTGCTTAAAAATAGACTTTCTAATTTTTGTCTTGTGTTTTTTGTACTTTTTTCTCTTTTTTTAGTCTGTATCAACTTTTATTATTCTAATCAACCTTTAATAAAATTATTATAAAAAAGAAATTACTCCTTACTACTTTCTTTAATAGAAATCTATAGGCAGTATATGTATAAACCTCTAGTTGATTTTCTTGATGCAACTGCTGATGCATTTATTCAGATTGTACTACAATTAGGTTTCCTTAAAGAAACAGAGTATTTCCAACTCTAGTACAGCAGACTTCTAATTTGACAACTTCAATGATTGCCCTACAAAAAACTTACACACAGCAGAACACAAACCTGTAACATAGGCAAAATTTGTCTTCTGTTTCTTTTTTAAGCCTCCAAAATGTATTACCGTTCATCTTGATGGTTCATTTTATGCTGAAGACAGCATAAATGAGCAAATTCTCTAGATGCTTTCCAAACTATTATGATAAGAACAGTAAGTAGCCACTAAAAGCTTGACATTTTATAGATCTAAAAGGATGATCATGCCTTGGTCGGTATATTATCTTCTCCATACTGTAGGCTGTTATGGGACATATTTTTACATTTAATTCCATTAATAATGAGGAATAAGAAAGGTGCATAAGTAACCTTAAAAAAGGAATACATTGATGTTTACTTTTCACCTATCTAGCTTTTTGTAAGTGCTATATGTATTCTTTTTTTTAACCAAATTATTCTCCCGGGGCTACATAAAGGAGAGGACATAGCCATGTACCATCTGATAACCTTATTGAAGATATCAACAGAAAAAGAGAAGTTAAGAATATATAATATGGGCTGCCAACATAATTCTAAGCATTTTAAATCACAGTTTGTTGAACAAGCATAGCACTTATGTACTTACTATACCAAATAACTGGGAAATAAGTATCCACCAGAGCACCAAGACAAAAATAATGATACATATTTTTTCCCCAAATATAGAAATTTAGCAAAAAAAAAATCCTGATTCTAATTCATTCTGTATGTTGTTTTAATTTTCAATTTTTGGCACATATATTGCATGTGCAGTTTAATAAAATAGGCTCTTACAAATATATAAATGTAAAAAAAAAATCCTATCTTGGAACAAAGGTTTTATTAAATGAACCCCATATTTCTGTAACATCTTTTTATTAACTACAATCCTGTATAGTGTAGCAGTTTAGTACACTATCATTCTTTTCCAGCTAAAAGATCAGAAACATAGGGCAGATGGAGGTTAAATAATACCAGTCGCATTTTAAGATATATATCTATAGTTCTTCAAACAATTTAAGTTGAAAATGATGCAAAGAATATCTTAAAAAGTAATCCGCTTGCACAAAACATTCACAGTGAAATTTTATATATGATAACTCATATGATATGAGTTTATATATGATATGAAGCCTTATAGAATGCAACAGAACTTGCTCCAGAGGTTCTGACCAGTTCTGGAGAACTGGTAGTGGAAATTTTGAGTAGTTCGGAGAACCGGTAAATACCATCTCTGACTGGCTCCTGAGTCCCAGCTGATTGGGAGAAAACGGGGATTTTGCAGTAACCTTCCCCTGAATTGGGGAGGGAATGGAGATTTTACAGTATCCTTCCCCTGGAGTGGGGTAGGAATGGAGATTTTACAGTATCCTTCCCTGCCATGCCTACCACACCCACAGAACCAGTAGTAAAAAAATTTGAAACCCACCACTGACTTGCTCACTTCTATGTTCACAAAGGATTGTAGCTAGAATCACTTCAATATACAAAGGACACTTCTCTAAGTTATAAATTGTGAACTTCTTAAATTAGTATGCTATTTCATACAATGCCAAATATTTAACAAATGCCAAAACTGAACACACAGCAAGATATATATCAATGAATATATTTACATCTGGTATAATTGATAAAATTGTTCATCAAATATTTGTAAAGACTGTGATCTAATTTACTGTGAAATCTAATTGAGTGTTCTGAGAAAAATCAGCCATTTCCTGGGCTGAAAGCACTGAATATTGAAGCAAACACTCTCATGAAGAAAGGTATTTTTGAACAAGTGGAGCTCTGATTGGATAAAATAGCACTTCCAGAGCTCCTCGGTAAATCATACATCCCAAACTGGGGATTTTTCTTTGGGTTTATTATTATGAAATAACAGTGCATATTCACCTATATGAACTGTCTGAGATTTTCATGTTCAGGAATCTAGTTAAGGGAATTTCATTGCCACAACAGTTCAGATAATGATCCCAGAAGATGGCTTCCAAAGTATTATTTATAGATCATCTACCAGTAGTAATGTTTGTGTGTGCATACATCCATTAGAAAAATGTGGCTAGCAGGTCATACTACACTGTGGTCTAGGTCATACAACTGAGAGGGAGAAATCAAGGGCCTGAAAACTGAGCAGATGTGCACATTTTTAACTGTTGCTATTCTTCCATTCCATACACTGAAAAAAAAATTCTGTGTTTTCTTTTCTCACAGATATTGGTCTGATTAGGCACATTTTCAAATCATGGTTTACTGAGGAGCTCTGGTAGTTGAAACATAAGAAGAGATGCCTGCAATACTATTGTAGAAAGACTCAAAGGAGATCTAACCAAATATGAGGAAGACCCCACATTAAAAATTACCTTGTGGCAATAAGGGCAGCAAAAGTTCAACATTTTTCTGCCTTTATTGAATCTGTAAATAGTTACAAAACAGCCTTACTTTAGGTGACTCACTCCCTACTGTGTAGGAACAACTTGCAAGAACATCGGTAGGGCTGCAGTGACTGCTCTGAAATTGTTTCTTGACCATACTCCATCCCTACATCCATTCAAATCCTCTGACTAATTGGGACTTGTATAATACCATTTTTTCCATTGCCATACAATAATAAAGTGGGAATGTAACAAGTGAGCCACATAGTTTCATTTCTTCTTCAAGACTAGTTACTTGAAAAGTCTGCATTACCTTAGTTATAGTAGTATGCATTATCATACTCTAGTTAGAAAAGTCTGCATTACCATAGTCTGTAACTTTTTAGGGAAATGTATTATTAAAATTGTCTATTGCCCACCAGAAAATATGTTAATTTAAATATTTTTTAAAGCATCAAATTGTTCCTTGCAGAAACTAAAATACAACTATTAATTTTTATCCATGGGATTTGTTATGCATATGAGTATTTTTACCTCTTTATTATGAAAATGTTCCAGATTTTCCTTCAGGTTTGATACTGAAATAAAGCTAGTTACATTCTGAATCTTCAAACTGAACTCCAGATCAAAGTGTGTGGCATTATGTCTTCCCAGAAAGTAGATGGAAAAGTATCACAGTTATCATTCAACTCTTGTAGGATTTTTTACTGCATATGTAAAATCAAGAATATTTTATAAAGAAACCTTAACTCTCAAAAGTGAAATGTAGACATGAAATCTGGGTTAATCCAAAATCAAAAGCAAAGCAAAATGAGCCTTGGTGGCGCAGCAGATTAAAGTGGTGTTAAGTGACACCAGCTGCCTGCAATTACTGCAAGTTCGAACCTCACCAGGCTCAAGGTTGACTCAGCCTTCCATCCTTTTAAGGTAGGTAAAATGAGGACCCGGATTGTGGGGGCAATAAGCTGACTTTGTATAAAAAAGAACACTGCTTAGGGAGGTCCAAAAGCCCTACTAAGCAGGTATATACAAAAGTATGAAGGCTATTGCTTAACGCATTGTAAGCCACCCTTAGTCTCCAGAGAAGGGTGGCATATAAATTGAACCAATAAATAAATAAATAAAGCAAACTAATTTTGGATAGCCAATATCGTTTAAAAGAAGCCAACACTTAGCGACATCTATTCTGATTTTATGTTTCAGTTTAACCATCTAAAAAGAAAAAATATACATCTTTTTTGTTCTTTTATCAGTTGAAGTTAAGAAAGGAAGGTAGTTTATTACAATTAATTTCATTTGACATATTAACCAGATTATTCTATTATCTTTAATTTGCACAAATGGCTGACAGCTTCACTTATGTATAGAGATTCAATTTCCCTTTCATATATCTCTTTATTTGTGAAAGCACTGCATTTTGAACAATTTTATTAATTGGTACCTTGCTACTGTCTTAGGTAACACATCGTTCTTAAAACTCTTTACACGATCTCTTTTAAAGATAATTTAATTTCTTCTCTGTCAGCTTCAAAGGACCACACCAGGATCATTATTATTTCATGTACTCCTAATTTTCTTTCGTCTCATCACTGTTAACATTTAATCACTTCTCTTCTAGGAACATAAACTTGCTCTTCTGCAATAGCTCAGAAATGAAATGGGGAGAGGTAAAGAAGCATAGTGTGTGCTCACAGTACTTTCTATCTATGTCTATCAGTCAGTCAACCACCATTTTTCCCCTTTCACTATTGCTTCATTGAACACCAAACATTTAGTAGTTTCTTTCATCTATTGACACTGTCATGTATTACGTAAATAAATTGTAGAAAAATGTTGCATAAGAAGAGGGGGTTTGTATCCTGGATACTTATTAAGTGACTGTTTAGAAAGAAATTGAGGAGTTCAGCTAATTCCTGGAAATGCAATTCTCAGAACTATTGGTTTACATGGTGTGGTCTTGTGCTGTCATGTCTCCCATTTGATTAGAAGACTGTACCTGATGTAACTCAGCTCCATGGTGGTACTAAGTTAACTTTGGCTGAATTTGAAAATCTAAGCAGGATGGAATTGGATTAGTAGTTAGATGGGTGATCCCCAGAAAAGTTCAGAGCTAGATGAAGGAAATAATAGATGAAGGAAATAATAAAGCACTTTCATGGTATTATCAAGAAAACCACATTAACATTGTCAGAAGTCAAGCTCAGGTAGAAGAAAACTTGTCCTTTCATCTCTCAAATTAAGTATGACAGATGGGGGGGGGAGGAAAGTATTGCTTTTTCATAGATGCATCTTCTGCTTTTGAACTGCACATTAATGACACGGAAACAAACAACTGGATGGAAAAAAATTGTTCAAATTGTTCTTATGTTTGTTCAAACATAAGTTGAAATGACAAGAATAGAAGTCAGTCATTCTCTGTGAATTATACTCATCTGAAGAACTTACTTCTCTTTTCATGTTTCAATAAACATTCTATAGCCAGAATCTCAATTGGAGAGTTATTTAGATATTCGTTTTTTAACCCACTACACCATAACCTTATTTTTAAATGTTTTTTCTTCTTTGAAAGTTAGATAAACTGATTTAAACTCAACTCAATTAAATATGATGTAAACATACATACATACATACATACATAATTGAATTTAAAAATTTATTTGAATTCTTAATTTTTTCCCCATGGACACTGAAGGAGGTAGAGGAGAAAACTGCTTATTTTCCCTCCTGTGTATATGACTCTAAAACCTTTGCTAAAACTTTATATTCACCCTGAGAAAAGAAAAGTTGAAAATGGGTTTCTTCTTGAAATTAGGCCGTAAAATCTTTCTGAATCTTCTTCCAGTGAGAGCCCACACACCCGCCTCTCTTTTCTTTTATTTTTTTTGCACAGACACAGAGTACTTGCTGTTGTTGTTTATCCAGCAAAGGAAAGAAGATAGAACTCCATGTTTTATGTAATGTGAGCCTGAGCTAAATAGATACCTATATAGCAGACAGAGGTAGAGTAGAATGATACAGTGTATGGCAAAATGAGACTTCCTCCTTTCCCTGCTGTCTGGCATCTTTTCCCTGCTAAAATAGCTTTGAGTTTATATGAGTGAATAATCCTCTTCTTCCTGTTACCTCTGATAAAGAACTCAACTGGATGCCATCCAATAGCTACAGTAAGTACAAAATTAGGTCATTTTTATTCACATGGGGCCAGTGTCATAAAAAAAAACCCTGAATGTTTAATACTGCAGAATAAAAGAATTGCAGCCTTTAAGGAAACAGTTCATCTAATTCTTGTCTGGTTTGTTTCCTTCCCTCCCCTCCCCTCATATCACATAGAGACACGCCTACAGACACAGTTTGGCTTTGCCCTGAACAATATTGGTTATACAGTAA
Organism: Masticophis lateralis; assembly: GCA_030761175.1. Taxonomy (NCBI): domain Eukaryota; kingdom Metazoa; phylum Chordata; class Lepidosauria; order Squamata; family Colubridae; genus Masticophis; species Masticophis lateralis. The sequence goes on from JAUDYJ010000002.1 coordinate 105,137,920, forward strand.
ATCATAATGGAGGAAAAAAGAATGAGAGAATGAACTGCGGTTACAAGGAAGTCTCTTGCACCTGCTCTTCATAATTAGTGATGAAGTAGCTATTGGGTAACTATCGACTGGTCAGGATTGTAGCAGGAAGCATATTTTGTAAATGTTTCCTGCCACAATCCTGACCAATCGATAGCTACCCAGACATTAACTTGGTCAGGATTGTAGCAGGAAGCATATTTTGTAAATGTTTCCTGCCACAATCCTGACCAATCGATAGCTACCCAGACATTAACTTGTGCTATTCTCTGTGCATGTAAAAAGTTTATTAATCTCATTCAGAGATAAAGTAAAACTACCGTGTTTCTCCAAAAAGAAGGCCGGGTCTTATTTTCTTTTGACCCCTGAAAAAACAACTAGGCCTTCTTTTTGGAGGGTTCTAATTATTGATTCACCTCACAACGGTGGTACTGACAACCCTGCCCAGCAGGAGCATGCTGCTGGCCTATTTCTTCTGCGGCTGCTTGCCGCCACTCGCATGCATCACCCTGGCCTCCATTTCACTTTCAGAAGCCTGCCAGAAGGCATCTGCAGCCAATAATAGAGCTCCGGATGTCGGCAATTGATGGCAAGTGGACCCAGAAGAAGCGGCCGCAGAAGAAGGCAAGGCAGGTGGGTTGTATGAGGCCTGGTAAGTAGGGCAGATTCACCACTCCCATCCCCACTCTAGCTTATTTTTTAATCTGTGTGCCTCGCCCCACCCCCTGCACCCTGCGTTGGGCGGAGTCTTAATTAGGGCTAATGTGGATGGGGCTTATAATAATAATACTTTTATTTGTGGTCACAGACCAAAATACAAATATAATTGCAAAAGAACATGGGGAAAGTAACATCATAAACAGTTGGCTACCAGAAGCCTTGGCTGAGAGCAATTACATCATTCTCCTCTAATAGTTACAGCTCTTAAAATAAATTTAGAAACCTGAAAAGTAATGTGTGAGGAGGCATCCCCTAAACAATATTAGGTCAAATTACTAGCATTGGATCCAGAGAGAACTGTTTCTAAGAGAGACAGTAATTTAGTCCTGCCTGTGTTATACATAGGGCAGTATAAAAGAACATGCTCCACAGTTTCAACCTCAGCTCTATCACAGGGGCATAGCTGGTCACTTATCGGGAGCCTCTTAAACCGTCCGTCCAGCAATGCTGACGGCAAGACATTGAAACGAGCAATGGAGAAGACTCTTCTATACTTAGGGATGGTTAAAGTGTAAAAATATCCTCAGTCCGTAAGGCCATCCTCAGTCCATAATTGTTAAATTGGCTGAAGATCAGAGGGTAACCCATTTTATTAGCTCTAGCTCTTAGATATTGCAAGTCTATGTCCACGAGCCATTGGACTACCCTAGATTGGGTGTCCTTAAGGACATAATCTCCCAATGCATCCTTCAAAAAACCTAGCAGGTAGAGTTTCTTCGCCAGCTCCCTCTCCCATCGAGAAGTATAGGAGTCAGCTAACACCAGGGAGAGGTAGCTACCAGGAGCTGCCAAAAAGAGCACCCAAAACCACCATTTAAAGGTGTTAATCCACGGCATGCATTCGACTGATCGAATGCCCAGTTCCAGGTACATCAAAGCAAAACCAACACAGGGAGGGAGACCCAAAGTTTTCTAAAAAAAACCCAGCCTGAGTAATTTCAATACTCTCCTTGAAGTCCCTTATCCATATAGGAATTCCGTAAAGAGTTTGGGCCAGGGTTTTGGCTTTGTAAATATGCAGGGCACAAGGAATAAACTGGCCTCCTTGGGTATAGAAAAATCTTAGAATCTGCTGATGGCTTCAGGAGGCCGAATTCAGCACCTGAGTTTGATGTCTAGTCCAAGCACCAGGGTTCTGAAAATGGATACCTAAATACTTAAAATGGAGAACCTGCTTAACAGCATTACCTTTAATAGCCCGGTTGTGTAGCTTCCGGGCCCTAGAGAACACCAATACTTTTGATTTATCATAATTAATGGACAAGTGGTTCTCAGCGCAGTAGGACCCAAATGCAGAAAGTAACCTTTTCAGACCAAGCCTTGACAGTGATAGGAGGACCACATCACCAGCATAAAGGAGAAGCGGGATCTTCGTAGTTGACAACTTTGGGGCGTGGGACTCAGTACGTCCAATGTAAGAGGCCAAGTCAGATAAGAATAAGTTAAACAGAAGAGGAGCCAGGACACAGCCCTGCCTAACTCCGCTCTTTATCAGGATAGGATTTGAGAGTTCTCCCTGCAAACGGCACCTGACCTGACTAAAAGTCTGATTATGTAGGGATCTAATTAAGAACAGAAGATGTCTATCAATGAAACTTTTGAGCAATTTTCAATTCAATTCCCTTGGGATTGAATCAAATGCTGCCTTTAGATCAATAAAAGCAGTAAAAAGTTTACCACCTGGTATGGTGGTGTATTTATCAACCAGGTGCACTAGGACAAAGCAGTAATCCAATGTGGCACAGCCCGCTTTAAACCCAATCTGTTCAAAACCAATGTTGGTTGGGGCTTAATTTGATCGCATGCACTCAAAAACATGATAGGCCTTCTTTTCCAGGTGAGTCCTCTTTTTGGAGAAACACAATATGTTGTGAAGCCAGTACCTTCTTCCCTTCTGGGAGATGGAAAGAGAGCACATTGGCAAGGGGTGCAGAGGAGCCCTTTGCTATTCTAGATTATGAACTTCTTAATGAGAGGCTAAAAAGGCAACTGAAAGAAGACTGTGTGTTTCAAGCATTTCTTGGGTATGTCAGGACTGAAGGAGGGAAGGAATAAATTGTCCTAATCTGCCGTATCCATCAACCTATGAACATAAATTCTCTTTGAGAGCAAATAGCTTTTTATTAATAACCTCATTCTTTTGACTGTTTTCATACAATGAATTCCATCTGAAGAAAGTAAAAAAAACGGGGGGGGGGGGGGGCGCTAGCTACAACTGATTTGACAACTCTCTACCGTAGTATTACGAAGACTGAATTATTAAAATCTATTCCATGAACCAAAACTTCACATTTCAATAATCTCTTAATATGATACGAGTTTTTTTTGGAGGTTGAGAGGGAACCTTCACTTCTAAGTAATGTAGCTTTGATGAGGATATACTGCAAAAATGTTACTTTAAGAAGTTACTTATAACTTCTCAGATTGCTCCACAAATTTTAAATTTTTTACCAACTTTTATTATATTGGTACTCTAAATTATTGGAGATTATAGCATTGCAGATCTGAATGGGAGAAAAAAACTTGGGAGTGATGGGTTTTATCATGAACAGTCAGGTAGCCTCTACTACATGTTTGGCTTAATTATTAAATGCATACATTGATTCGCAGAATTATGAATAGTTCAAAATTACCTTACAGGGAGGTAATTACCTTACAGGGAGGAGACAGAACGTGACAGCAAAAGGAAGCAAGTAATCAATAAATAATAGCAAAGAGTGAAAAAAAATATGTGTCAGGATATTGACAACAGTATAAAACTATTCAAGAACCAGAAACCAAAGAAGCTGTGCGGGTCTGGATGGGGAGAAACAGGCTTCGACTCAACCCCTCCAAGACCGAGTGGCTGTGGCTGCCGGCATCCCGATATAGCCAACTGACTCCATCGTTGGTTATTGGGGGCGAATCATTGGCCCCCACGGAAAGGGTACGCAACTTCGGCGTCCTCCTGGACCCACGGCTGTCTTTAGAGGATCATATGACAGCTGTGGCCAGGGGGGCTTTCTATCAGGTTCGCCTGATACGCCAGTTGTGGCCCTTTCTAAATCGGGATTCCCTACGCACAGTCACTCAGGCGCTCGTCACGTCTCGCTTGGACTACTGCAATGCTCTCTACATGGGGCTCCCCTTGGGATGCACCCGGAGGCTCCAGCTGGTACAGAATGTGGCCGCGCGGGGGATTATAGGAGCGACGGGGCGCTCCCACGTGACACCTCTCCTGCGTGAGCTGCATTGGTTGCCAGTTGACTTCCAGGTGCGTTTCAAGGTGTTGGTAATCACCTTTAAAGCGCTCCATGGCTTAGGACCAGGGTACTTACGGGACCGCCTTCTGCCACCAATTGCCTCCCACCGGCCGGTTCGCTCCCACAGAGAGGGCCTCCTCAGGGTGCCGTCAGCCAGACAATGTCGGCTGGCGACCCCCAGGGGGAGAGCGTTCTCTGTGGTAGCCCCCACCCTCTGGAATGATCTTCGTCCAGAACTGAGAACAATTGCCGACCTCCGGACTTTTCGTCGGGCTCTGAAGACTTATCTCTTCCAACTTGCCGGACTTGCCTGATCCCTTCTACTTTTAAAATTTTTAGAGTTTTATTCTGTTTTAAACTCTCAGCCTAATTTATATTTGTTTTTAGCATGATTTTAACTTTTTTGTATTGGTTTTTAGCTGGCTGTTCACCGCCCTGAGTCCATCAGGAGAAGGGCGGTATATAAATCTAATAAATAAATAAATAAATAAATAAGATAGTAGTCAAGCCTGAGCAAATCAGGATTCAGGATAAACCAGATACCACATCAAGGAACAAACACCTGATCGGAATTTTTAAGTACAAACCCTGACAGGAACAACAAATGGCTCATGTTAAGTCTCCTGAAATAGGAAAAATTCAATGGGCAGCTGGGATAGATTGAATCAATTCAAAGTTTAAAGATATTTCATTAATAATAATATACTGAGCTTCTTTTATTCCCCCTATGGGAAAGTTGCACATTAACCTAGAAGGTCCTGGTACTGTGTTAGTTTGACACTTTGCTAAATTCAAACCAACAAACTAATCTATGGCTTAGGCTAGGCACAAAATATGTACCTAGATACTGCATATGTTCTCGTGTTGTGTTGACCAAAGAAACATATTCATTAAGACAAAGACTGCCATCATATCTGAACATATGCCACCAATTGCCTCCCACCGACCGGTTCGCTCCCACAGAGAGGGCCTCCTCGGGGTGCCGTCAGCCAGACAATGCCGGCTGGCGACCCCCAGGGGGAGAGCGTTCTCTGTGGTAGCTCCCACCCTCTGGAACGATCTGCCTCCAGAACTGAGAACTATTGCTGACCTCCGGACTTTTCGTCGGGCTCTAAAGACGCACCTTTTCCAACTCGCCGGACTTGCCTGATCCCTTTTATTTTTAAATATTTCTACATTTTTAAATTTTAAACTTTTTAGAGTTTTTAGTCCGTTCTTATACCTTCAGCCTTAACTTATATGGATTTTAGGATGTTTTTAATTGTTTATGTACTGGTTTTTAATTGGCTGTACACCGCCCTGGGTCCGCCAGGAGAAGGGCGGTATAGAAATTTAATTAAATAAATAAATAAATAAATAAATAAATATCATGATCATCTCATTGAAAAACAAGCTTATCATGTTGTTTGTACTTAGAGATGCTGATATTTGGTCTTTTACACCTTTAAATTTTCAATTCTTTTGCTTCCAAAATTCACTTCAAATAGGGTAACGTGATAAATTACAAACTTTGAGTAATGAGCTGTACATGACAATGAATGCCTAAATGTGACAGATATTATGGAATGTAGTAAGGATGTGGGATCACAGAAGGGGAGGGAGTACATTCCAGGAGTATCAAACTCATGGTGTCACGTTGTCATCACAAGACATATTGTGACTTTTTCCCCCTTCGCTAAACCGGGGCATGGCCAAGGTGTGATGCTTCCGGCCTGCAGGCCATGAGTTTGACACCTTTGTTCCAGAGAAATAAAAGTCACTCAGTCCAGATGTTATATGTGAGAGAAAGAGGGTGAAGAGAGCCCCTCCATAATAGTTTACAGTATATTATAGAGTCAGAGAGTAAAGTCTTCCATCTGACAAGATTTTGTCTATAGATATGAAATAATAAAGAATTGAAATTTCCATGCTTACAAATACTATAGTTACAGGTTTCTTGTATTTGAATTATCTGTCCACATGGGAGAATGGTTTGTGTGATACTCCTATAGATTGTTAAACCAGAGAAGTTGGGTGTCACAAATGTCAAGGTAACAGCCATACCAGTGGTAGGTTTCAATTTTTTTTACTACCAGTTCTGTGGGCATGGCTTGGTAGGTGTGGCTTGGCGGGCGTAGCAGGGGAAGGATACTGTAAAATCTCCATTCCCATCCCACTCCAGGGGAAGGTTACTGCAAAATCCCCATTTCCTCCCGATCAGCTGGGACTCGGGATAGAGAATAGGGATAGTCTCGGCAGAGAATAGATGGGGGCAGGGCCAGTCAGAATTTTTACTACTGGTTGTCCGAACTACTCAAAATTTTTGCTACCGGTTCTCCAGAACTGGTCAGAACCTGCTGAAGCCCACCTCTGAGCCATACCCATGCAATCAAACCCCCAATCTTTTATGTACATTGCAAAGCATATAAAATGGGGTCAGGGCATCAATCATGTGGTCACATTCTTGAATTTCATGAGTCTCCCTGCCTTCCCAGATGCTGTTATCTTAAACTGTATTCTTTTGACCCTTAAGTCATGGAGGAAAAGAAATTAAGGATTTGGAGGCATCTCTATATCACCCCAGTAGCAGCTTTCTTCTCAGATGAACAACAACTTTGGCAAAAGGATTTGATATTGGGAAAGCAGCACTGAATTGCCAGGGCAGAGAGCACCATATTCCAATGGCTTCTACTTGTGCCAGAACCACATCAGAAATGGCTATTTAAAACATCCATTAAAAATGCAAATATACACTGAACAGTTACTATCATGCAAGGTGGAACTACAAATTGGTGGCTGAGTGTTGTCAAATAAATCACAGTTCTTGAATGCCCCTAGTTGAAGGCATTCTACTTCTATTCTATCTTCAACTTTATTAGGACAAAACAAACCGGTCCTGGCTAGGACCAAACAGAACTGAATGAAAAGTTAACTTCTCATATAAGTTTAATGGCTCTTCTCATTTTGTTTTGAAATGACGCTTGAAATATGCCTATGGGGCAAACTTTTCACTTCAAGATTCTTTTTCTGCCTATTTCACAGCATAAGCTGTGCTGAAAAAAATATATTGGGGGATCTGTTAAATTGAAAGAGCAACTCTTTTAAAGGCTCAAGAAAGAGATGCAATTAGTTTCCTAATTCAAACCTAATGATTGAAGTTAGATTATCCTTTGATTTAGAACTATCCTGAAAGACATTTTAATGTATAATGTGCCAACTGGTGAACAATTAGAGTTGTCAGGATAAGTGGTCAATTGGAGAGGTGGGTTAAATTAAACCTTTTCAACTGTTCCATGACCTTGTTCTTTGAATCTCCTGTGGAATCACAATCCTAGCATTGACTATCTAAAACAGGCATGTCTGACTCTAATTAGAGTTGAAGAATTTATTTGGAAGGGTTGCGTTCTTTCTGAATATCTCACAAACAGCTAAGTACAGAAAGAATCATTGTGGGATGACTTCATTTAAGAATGCATTAGCATCTGAAACTATTTGACAGTAGGCCACCATAATCTGATTGTCTCCTTTGCCCAAAAAAAGGAGGAGGGGTAGCAGATGTCTTTTTAGATGAAGATGTTTTAAGTTATTTTATCAACACAAACAGTGCTAATGTCGAAACCTTCAGGTGTTACTTTCTATAGTTAATATGCATGCTACTATTATCCTTCCTTGTCTGGATCATTCTCTAACCAACTCCTGCAATTCAAGTAAAGCTAATGGAGTTGCTCAGACCTATACTGGCTGCCATTCCAAAGAGCATTAATTAGAATTTGAAGCTCCTCATTTCTCAAAGAGAGAATGATTAGGTAGTGCTGTCTGGCCGGGTAAGAGAGGGAAGGGGTTACATATGCTGAGCTATCAAAAAGGCCTTCTCATTAAGGTGTTTCTAAACAACAACAACAAAAAAAACCACAAGTACTTCATCAAGCTATAGACTTCTAAATTCTTTAGAGAATTCACAAACAACAATTTCCTTATAAATGTTTAAGTTGTTAGTGTAAAAGTTCCTTGCAAAAGAGTTCTGGCTCCTTTTGCAAGAATCTTCCTCTGCCGAGCTGTGCCAGGTCAACATGCATATTTGGTTTTCTACCTGCCAGTTTTTATTTGAAACACTGGTTCATGATCAAGAAAGTATAGAATGCAAGCATTAAAAAAGCACAAACATTTTACAAATTATTTTCAGTGTGAATTTAAGAATGATAGCAGGTATAGCCAGGTTTTTTTTAGGACAACGCTATCATTGAAAGCAATCCCTGAGAGCACCAAGGTGAATCAGATTTTTATACTTCTTAGCCAATGGTGGGTTGCCCCCAGTTCAGACCAGTTTGCAATAACCGGTAGTAAAACCGGTGTGAGGCTCCGCCCACTGACCCAGATGTCATCATAGGTGATCCATGCATGCAGAGAAGCTTCTGCACATGTGCAAAATAGTGCAGGTGCACGTGAGCAAAGCAAGTATGCACTCATGGGCGCAATGCAAACCGGTAGTAAAGGTAAGTAAAACCCACCCCTGTTCTTAGCCCCCTATCTTCCTCCCTCCTAGGAGCTCTCTGGCATAAGCTTATGATATAAATGGGAATGAACTGAATTTCTCAAAAGAATTTGGCAAATTAGTATAGAATTTTTCAGGACACAGTAAAATTCTATTAATCAAGTTATTTAAAAAAAACAGTATGTATTATGCTAAGAAGTTAGTCACTTTCTTATCGTTGGAGTTTAGCCTTGGTTTGCAAACATGGTTTTCTGGACCTGCAGGAAATATGACCAATAAGACCATGATGCCATTGGAATGGAAGGTAAAATTAGTTGGTCCTTTGGGAGATGTTGGGTTTGGAAAGTTTTAATGAAAGACGAAGTCTATTTAAAGATCAGAAACACTTAAGGCACAAATGTTACCGCTCAAATCAGCTTTGATATTGTAGAAAGTTATCAGCCATCCCACTCCTAGAAGAATGAAATATTTTAGGAAATATTAAAAAGGCAGAATATTTCCCCTACAAGAGAAATAAAAATCTTAAAGGAAACAGAAACAAAAGATCCAGTTCCCTGCCCCCAGCAGATATTTTGGTGCCAGCTTATCTACAAGAGAAAAGACTGGGCCAGTCTATCTACAAAACAAAAGACTCAGCTCCAGGATGATGGGATTGTCCTTCAGGGAAAAGCCATTCAGCCACAATAGGAAATTGCCCTTCATTGTATCATCCAGCAAGATTCAGCTAAGCCTGGGACACAGACAGCCTCACCTATGACTGCATAACCCCATGGGAGTCTAACTGCAACCAATGGGATAAATTCAAATTCAAAGCCCAAGAGAAACTATAAATCTCTCTCTCTTCCTCCTTCCCTCCCTCTCTCTCTCTCCCTCCCCCACCCCTCTTCCATGTGGTTCAAACCAGTAATGGGATTCAAGTAATTTAACAACTGGTTCTCTGCCCTAATGATTTCTTCCAACAACCAGTTTGCCAAACTGCTCAGAAAGTTAACAACCGGTTCTCCCGAAGTGGTGTGAACTGGCTGAATCCCACCACTGCTTCAAACCCATGTGGTCTTGTTCACCATTAAACCATCCTTCCAAGCAGTCTCCATGTTTCCAGTGTCTTTCTTCCCACCTGGAACTAAATCCAGATGGACATTTCTTCCAACAATATCCTGTCCTCAAAGCCTTTATGTCATCTGAAGGCTGCAAAAGGTTAGCAGGAGGGCAGTATATGATTCTTGTTTTCAGATTGCCTAGCTGTGCACTAAGTATGATTTATTGAATAAACTACAATTGATTAGGCTTCTATGTGCACTATACTTACATACATAATTGGAGGCATCACTGTTTGATACCTGGAGAAGTAAATGTAACACATGATATTGTGAAACCCAGCAGTCAAATTATGTGAATTTTAAATGATAGGATATGGACTACTGTATTCCTTCCTTGGCATGATTTTGTAATTTTTGCTATCTGAATCTATATGTTTTGTCTCTTTTGGAACATATTGTTTTCATATCTTTTCTATTTTAAGGCCTGAGCATTGGTTTCACAGACCAGCTACGGTGTTTTCTTTTTGAAGATGAAGCTACTCAATTCATTGCACATGAAGAGATTGTGGTGAAATGGACTTTTGTTGGTGCACATTTATTAAATGGATTTGGAAAGCTGAACAGAGCACACACTGATAATATTTATGGTTTATGAATGCAGTGGTTTATTAGCTTTATTCAAACCCATCTCTATTTTTCAGCCAGTATAGAATCCATTGCCTTCTGCATTTCCAATGTAATTTGACATTCTATTTGATTTTAATAAGATAACGCTAAAGGTTTCGCAGCAGCATCACAAATACGTTTGTGATTCTGCAAATGTTTATAACACCTAACTCTAATTGTAATATGATATAAAAGCAAAGCTTATTATTTCCAGGAATTTAGCATGTATTTTTATCCTATTAAAACTGAATGCAATGTGACAGTTCTTCTCTGTTCAGTTCCTACTGTAAAATAAAGTAAGAAAAAAGCTAGTAGTCTAACAGTAGCTAATAATATTGACAAAATGGGACTAGCCAGCGAAGAAAAGTTGCAGAATGGAATGTTTCAGTCAGCCAATCATATCTTATTCTGATAGGCTGCGTTACATTCTAAATGCCATTATTTTTCACTTTTCTCTCTCCAACAATAATCCAATACAGACATTTGTCTTCATATACAAAGATGAATAAAAGGAATTTCGTATAAAAAGGACTGGAGACCTGGATGCACATGAAAACCCTTTCTTTATTGCCCTCACACACATGGTTGTTTTTAAAATCTTTGTCCATTTAAGAGCTGAAAAAGCTTGTGTGTTTGGGTGACTGGACGTATAACCTAATTCCACAGTGCAGAATCCCAAGAAGGCAAGATTCTCAGACAGGAACAGGATTGTAAAGTCCTTACTTCAATATGCTTCCAGTGCTTTCCAGCTGAGTCAAATGCACAAAGGCATTTGAAAGCTTCACAAGGCATGGGGAAATTGAAGATAGAAGTTGAATGCAAGTCCTTGTGCTCAACCCTGATAAACCCTGTAGGTGTGGTGAATTCTTTCAGTAAACCTGAACTAAGGGCATGTTTTCATGATTTTGATGAACCCAGAGAAAGACACAATTTCTGTAAGGAACTGCCAAAAGGCATAATGTGGGTAGTTAATCACATTTCTCCTTTCTGACTGAGTTCAGCCTTCTAAATAGATAGTTGGACTAAACATACTGAACTTGATACCTTGTCTTTGCTAACTTATTTGAACTTCTGTCTCTCTGCCTCATCTCTCTTTTTCTCTTTTTGTAAGAACTGTTGCACCATTACACTACATTTCCTGATGACAATAAAACATCTACTTGAGATGGGCCTAATGACCTGGAAGTAATTGGAAGAGATGGCAAACAAAGATAGCTGCCAGATCCCAAGCAGACCTTATATTTTATTCACACAAGCTTCTAGCTACTACAATCAATCTGGATCAGCTGCTGTATTCATTAGGAGAACAGATAATTAAAGCTGGAGAAAGGTTGGATATATCCACCTGGCAATACAACACAACAAAGGAAGAATATGAACTCATTCAAAATAATAAGGTGGTGCGTTAGTGGGTTTTTTTTCTTTTTCTTTTAGAAGAAACCACTTCTCTTTAGTCTTGATTGCCATGCAGAGAACAAATGAAGAGACTGAGGCAAAGAGGTTCAGTGCAGGGGTGTCAAACTTGCATTGTCACAGCAGCGTCATGTGACGTATCACATGACTTTTTTCCCGTTAGCTAAACTGGGTGAGGGTGGGGCCAGCGTGTGACGCATCCAGTCTGTGTGCTGCAAGTTTGACACCCCTAGTTTAGTGTAATTTCTACAGGGTTAAAACAATGTAGCTGCAAAATTCAAAGAGAAGTTTCCCAGGGATGGTTGCAAGAAGATAAATATTTTTCCTGAATCTATTGCTGATCATCTAGATTTTTGTACCCTAGATCTAACAGAGCTAGTAACTAATCCTGTCATTCAAGCATGTTCACCTCATGTCTCCTCCTACTTCTTGGGTTTAAAAGGAATTTTGTTATTATTTAGTTTATTATTTTAATAAGCTTTCACAACTTGGGAAGTGACTCAAGGAAATATATACAATAATCCTTAGAAATATATAGTGATCTTTAGAAATTGAAAATAAGTGGTAGAAGACTGCATATGGGACATTCACTTTTGGCTATTGAGCTTTTTAAAACCATCTGAACAAGTGCAAACTTAACACTTTGGAAGAAAAGAGTTTGTCCACCTATACACTGTACTAGTTCTCTTATGAAGTACTTATTGGTTTCAAATGAACAAATACATTTTAAAAATGGTGCCTAAAACTTGATACCAGGTAAAGCCAAAAATAAAACATTTCAGATTACCTCTTCTAAGGAAAGATAATGAGAAGATCTCACATAGCTTTTCATAGGCAGGTTCAAAAGACATTCCCATGTTGGAGAAAATATTTATAGGGAGAAGCACTATCCGATTATGCCAGAAAGGCTTACCTCTACTGCTAATCTACAGCAATGTGTTGTACATGGTAATGCTCTTGAAGAGCATTTTTAGGTTCTAGTCTAGAATGCAACTTAATTTGTCATGGTGTACCTTGAGGGGTACATATTGTTATGCATTGAATATATATATATAGTTGTGTTAAGCCCTGCTAAAGTGAAACTAACCTTTAGATAACCCTAATTGTTAACTTCAACTGTTTTGGAGGGAAACTTAGAATTTTCATATTTGGGTGGGCTTTTTCAAGTACTATGGTTGGTTAAGGCCCTATGGGCCTAGAGTATAAATTACAGACATTTGTCTGATGTTCCTCAATTCCAGTTTTGAGTAAATAAATGTTTTGTAGCTATGCTGATCCGCTTCTTGCCAATTGAAGCCCACTAAACAATACATATAATGTGTCTATTTCAAAAGGTGCAACATTCTAAATGTCACTCGGCTACTAAGTACAAGTCAAAGAGCTAGTAGCTTTCACTCAGGGGTGAAATGCTCCTGGTTTGAACTGGATCACCCGATCCAGTAGCGATGGCGGTGGATGGTTCAGAGAACTGGTAGCAAAAATCCCTGCCCCCTTCCAGCTGAGCCGCACAATCATCACAGACTTTTTTTTTACTTTAAAAGAATTAGCAATGCTTTTAAAAGTTAAAAAAAAAAAGATTGCATGCCACAGCTGATCACCCCCCTTCCTCACGCGCTGTTCTACTTACTGCATGCCTCCTTTTGGCATGCACTGTGTGCACACACCTCGCATTTGGTGCTTGGTGTGCACTGCGCATGCGCAGCCAGCAAACCGGTAGTAAACTGGTTCAGATTTCACCACTGCTTTCACTGTTCAGGACCTGGATATCTGTGGGACCATGTTGTCCTGCAGAACATCTGCTGACCCAACAAGATTTGGTAGATCAGACTCTGTAAATATCTCTTGATTAGAGATTGTCATCTTTAGTAACATTTTTAATTGTGCCCTCATCCTTTGAACTAGTATCCTGGCAGATATTTGAATGTCCCCCTTCCTTCCTGATTGTTAGAAACTCTCTGAAGACTTGAATATTTCAAGCCTTGGGGAAGAGTTGCTATGACTATCCTTTCAGAAAGAAATTGGTGTTATTTGGGTCTTGAATGTTACCTCCTGGTTGTTGTTTTATATATGCATATCAGTGGTGGGTTGCCCCCAGTTCACACCGTTTCTATAGAACTGGTAGCAAAACCGGCAGGAGGTAGTAAAACTGGTGGGAGGTAGTAAAACCCGCCCACTGACCCTGACATCATGAAAATGCTTCTGCGAATGCACAGAAGAGCATGCGCGCAGCCCCTGTGCGAACCGGGTAAAGGTAAGTAGAACCCACCCCTGATGCATATGTTTTTAGTTTTAATCTGGATTATTAATCTGTTTTTAATCCAAATGAAATTGGTGGCTAAGAGTTGTAGTCCTTCCTTAGGCACAAAGCCAACTTGGTGATAGAGTCTCTCCTCTCTTTCTCTCCCTCCCTCTCCTCCCTCTCTCTTTCTGCGTTTTGTTTTCTTCTGGAACATTATTTTGGCAATTATTAATCAGGTCTGAATCTACTTAGACTTTTTTTCAAAATCAGCCAAGATGACTTAGGTACTACTCATGTTTTCCCCAGAATAAGACCCTGTCTTATATTTTTTGAACCCCGAAATAAGCCTTTGGCCTTATTTTCAGGGAGGTCTTATTATTTTGGGGTGCATGGAGGAAACTAGAGGAAATGGTGGGGACCAGCTGCACATGTGTTTAAATATTTTCGGGGAGAGCTTATTTTCAGGGGGGCTTGTTTTACTGCATGCGCTCAAAAGCCCGATTGGGCTTATTATCAGGGGATGTTTTATTTTAGGGGAAACAGGGTACCATTTCTTGTGAGAAACTAATTTAGGAGACACACAAAAGAAGTTAGAAAATGTCTTCTCTGGTCTCTGAAGTATGACCAATAGGACAGTATCCACTTGAGATTATCAGTGAGGAAGTAAACTGTGAGCATTTACCTATATATTAGTGCTAGATTTAAACTTAGGTCTGCCTATGCTATTCAACTTATTGGGCAATGATTGCTCCCCAACAGTTTCCATCAAGTATTATAGAATTGTGTTCATATTTTCAGTAAAAGTGATTAATCCGTTGGGATTTGGTTGCTTACACAACATCAAACTTCCTCCTTATTCAGCGTTAGAACTTACAATAACAGAGTTTTATTTAAATAGGAAATGTTAAATACTTAACAGAAAATCTCCTCTGTATTTGGTTGGGATAGCCTGGTAGAAATAGAACTCAATACATTAGATTTGTTTTTAGTTGCCTATATGTTTCTCTCTGTATCTTTCTCTCTCTCTCTTTCTCTCTCTACCTGTTTTGCAGACTTTTGATATTTGTTATATTAATTATATTACATCATTTCATAATTGTTATATTGCAATTGTTATCTTCCTATGAAAAGGATAAAGCATAAACAAATAAAAGTAATCTGAATCACATATATTCCTGATTTAGAAAGTACTGAAAATTATTGCTGGATAAGAAACACACTTTCTTAGCTAGCTGCATAATGATCACTGAAGCTGCATTCTTAAGCAAACTTGCCAAAGAATCCATTTAATTGAATTTACTACTACTGTAAATATGGATAATTCTGCACTATTAGATAAAAAAAGCCAACCTTCTGTTCCTAGTCATTTTTCTAAACAAGAAATTGAATGCATAGGATTTCCACAAATATTTTTTTTAATAAAATAAACCCAGTAGAATATCTTGCCCATGCGAAACTAAATATTCAAGAAATGTTGAATAAGGTTGTATTTTTCTTGCCTAGCCCAATAAAAGTCAATGTATAGAATTTTATCATGCAATGCAGTTTGTAATCTTTTATATATATATATATATATATATATATATATATATATATATATATATATATATATATATATATATATATATATATATATATATATATATATATATATATATTGTGTGTGTGTGTGTGTGTATTTGTGGTTAGTGAAAACAATTGCAAGTTTCTTGTGGCTTACCTGTTAGTGCTATCAACAATGAACATACAAACAATGAACATACAAACCACTACAAACACGTGGTTGTTGTTTTTATTATTACTGTTATTATTACTATAGTTCATTGCATAGTCCACAATCCATCAGATATTTTGACTGGATTTGGCATTTTTATCCACCTATCAAGTCCTTCTTAAGGGATAAATTATAATTATAATTAGGAGATTCCTATTTTACTTATTTGGAAGTCATTATTGCTTAATCTTGTAATTTACCACTTGAGTTATTTTGAGATATTTTGACATAACATACTCAGTATAATCAAATAAATGTATTTTTATTTATTTATTTATTTATTTATTAGATTTGTATACCGCCCTTCTCCTTACGGACTCAGGGCGGTGAACAGCCGAAATAAAAATTCAATACATACAAGTTAAAAATTAAAACACATATACGTTAGGCTGAGAATTAAAAACCAAATAGATATTAAAATGCAGCAACGCTACAAACATTAAAAATTTTAAAAATTTTAAAATTTAAAAAATTCTAAAAATGCAGCAGGGATCAGGCTAGACCGGCAAGTTGAAAAAGATGCGTTTTCAGGGCCCGACGAAACGTCCAGAGGTCGGAGATAATTCTCAATTCTGGAGGAAGATCATTCCAGAGGGTAGGGGCTGCCACAGAGAAGGCTCTCCCCCTGGGGGTCGCCAGCTGGCATTGTCTGGCTGACGGCACCCTGAGGAGGCCCACTCTGTGGGAGCGAACCGGCCGGTGGGAGGCAATTGGCGGCAGAAGGCGGTCCCGTAAGTACCCTGGTCCTAAGCCATGGAGCGCTTTAAAGGTCATTACCAACACTTTGAAACGCACCCGGAACTCCACCGGCAACCAATGCAGCTCGCGCAGGAGAGGTGTAATGTGGGAGCCCCCCGATGCTCCCATAATCCCCCCCCGCGGCCGCATTCTGTACCAGTTGGAGCCTCCGGGTGCACCCCAAGGGGAGCCCCATGTAGAGAGCATTGCAGTAGTCCAGGCGAGAGGTGACGAGTGCCTGAGTGACTGTGCGTAGGGAGTCCCGATCTAGAAAGGGCCGCAACTAGCGTATCAGGCGAACCTGATAGAAAGCCCCCCTGGCCACAGCTGTCGTGTGATCCTCCAAGGACAGCCGTGGGTCCAGGAGGATGCCCAGGTTGCGCACCCTTTCCGTGGGGGCCAGTGATTCGCCCCCAATGACCAGCGATGGTGTCAGCTGGCTATATCGGGACGCCGGCAGCCATAGCCACTCGGTCTTGGAGGGGTTAAGTAGAAGCCTGTTTCTCCCCATCCAGACCCGCACGGCTTCAAGGCACTGGGACATCACTTCCACGGCATCGTTGGGGTGGTCTGGGGTGGAGATGTACAGCTGAGTATCGTCAGCGTACTGGTGGAACTCCATGCCAAAACCACGGATGATCTCACCCAGCGGCTTTACATAAATGTTGAACAGGAGGGGCGAGAGGACCGACCCTTGTGGCACCCCACACACTAGGCGCCTCGGGGTCGACCGCTGCCCCACTGTCAACACTGATTGCGACTGGTCAGAGAGGTAGGAGGAGAACCACCGTAAAACGGTGCCCCCCACACCCAGTCCCTCCAACTGGCGCAACATGATACCATGGTTGATGGTATCAAAAGCCGCTGAGAGGTCTAATAGCACCAGGATAGAGGAGCACCCCCTACCCCGGGCCCTCCAGAGATCATCCACCAACGCGACCAATGCCGTTTCGATGCTGTATCCAGACCTGAAGCCGGACTGGAGCGGGTCTAAATAGACAGCTTCATCCAGGTACCGAGGGAGCTGCCACGCAACCACACTCTCAACAACCTTCGCCAAAAAGGGAAGGTTGGAGACTGGACGATAATTAGCCAAAATAGCTGGGTCCAAGGAGGGCTTCTTGAGGAGGGGCCTCACCACCGCCTCCTTCAAGGCGGGCGGTAGGGCACCCTCACTCAAAGAAGCATTTATAATCTCCTGGAGCCAGCCTCGTGTAACCTCTCGGGAGGCCAGCACCAACCAGGAGGGACACGGGTCCAATAAACATGTGGTTGCGTTCAGTCTTCCCAGAGTCCTGTCCACGTCCTCGGGAGCCACAGGATCGAACTCAGCCCAGATAACACTCTCAAGACCTGCCTCAGTCACCCCGCCTGAACCAACCCAGTCAGCGGCCAAATCATCCCGAATCTGAGTTATTTTTATCATCCAGATATTGAACAAAGTCCTCAGCACGACCCTGCTGAGGGGATTTTATTTTATTATTATTGTTTATTTATTTATCTAATATCCCACCTTTATTTTTACAAATAACTAAAAAAGGTGAACATACCCAACAAACCTTCCCCCTCCTATTTTCCCACAACTGCAATCCTGTGAGGAGGGTGGGGTTGAGAAACAGTGACTGGCCCAAAGTCACCCAGCTGGCTTTTATAGCTAAGGTGGGACTAGAACTCACAGTCTCTGACTTTTTAGCCTGGTTCCTTAACCACTACACCAAATTTAGCAAAATGGTAGTATACAATATATACCCTATACTTTATACACGCATTCACTGATGTATGAACAGCCATCTATAAAGATATCACATATTAAAGTATCATTCTTGCTTCTTTAATGTGTATAATAAATTGTAAAATTTAGTTATATAACAGTAAAGTTAGACAGGTTTGCATTACTTGATCTATGATATATGGCCTATTTTCTTGGAGACTTCTTCAAGGACATTGAATAACCTGGTGCATCCTTATCACAAACTATATTTTTTCTAACAAAGTATAAACTATGCACAGAGTACAAACAAGACAAAGAAGATAACTAAAGTGGAAACAGAAATGACAATCTGAGAGAATTACAGTAGAACCTCTGGTCACAACCATAATTGGTTCCATAACTCTGGTCGTTAACTGATTTGGTCGTGACCCAAACTTTTTGGTTGGAACCCGATTTGGTTGTGGTCAGAAGTGCTCATGACCAGAGGTTCTATTGTACCTGGATAAGGACTTATTACTGAATATATGAGAGATGTTGAAAATTAAAGTGAAAATACAAGAGAGTGACCTGGTGAATGACTTTTTATGTTTTTTTTTTAAAGACTTGCTAAAGCATCAAAGAAGCTTTGGGATGTGAAAAATAAAAATTGAAGAGAGATCAAAATCCTACATCTAAATGAATTAAAGATCAAGGTTGTCAGGCCTATGTAAAGTTCATTTGTTTGATCAAGGTTAAAATATGACATGTTTCGATAAAGCTCTGGGAACCCATTACAGGCTTTTTTGCTGACAATAGGACTGCGGAATTGATGATTGGGATTTGCATATAGATAAGGGATGGGTTATAGGAAAAAGAGATGTTAGTTTATAATCTTATAGGCTGTGAAGAGTTACTAAGTTTTTTCATATTTGTGTTTTGCACTACATTTACAGTTTCTACTGCTTCTACTATTTTTCTAGTAAAACTGCCTTACACTAAAAATAGGGAAACTTATGTATGATGAAACAACATCTAGGCTTTCCTAACATAAAAGTGGTACTTGTCTTTGTTCCAACCATTCATTTCAGTGAAGTTTGAAGGTATCTCAGCCTCAGTATATCAAGAAATTTATCTCAGATGATTTAGCTGAATTGAAATATATTGTGTTTTGGAACAGAAACAAATAGAAACACATTTGACAATTAAAACTTATTGTAACCACATACAGTATATGGGGTAAAAATAAATATTTAAAAAACAATGTTTTAGTTAAGGGGGTTTTTTTATTATGTGTTTTTGTGATTACATTCTTCCATTTCTTTCACCCACCTACTTGGTTTTAAAACTTAATGCAGTGTTTTGGACACATATTTTGGACACTCATCCTCCCCTCTGGATTTTTGCCTAAAATGTACAGTTGCCAAGCAAGGTTTTGGTTTGCCAGATCTAGGTCTATACTGTATCAAGATATCTCTTTGATACCTCTCCGAGGTATTACAAATGATGTGTTGATCAGGCTAAATTAACACTACCACTGTGTTAAATTAGGTGCCAGATATGGATAGATCCAGCTAATTGTTGCAGCTGTGATGTTCAAAGAATAGTTTACAGTATTCTTATGATGTGATCTAGAGTTATAATGGCACCCTTTTGCATAAAAAATATTTCCCTTAATCTTATCCTTGAAAATTCAGTTTCTTTTATAAATACTGATATTCTTTGGAACAATAAACCAATGATTTGGAAAATAGCAAGAGGAGAATGGAAATGCATTTCATGTTCAAAAAAAAAAAAAAGAGGCAAGCTATACAGCTGCATGGATATACATTCTGTGCCAATTATATAGTGGAATGAAAATCAGACCTCGCTACTTGAACAAGATTTTTCCAACAAATAAATGTCCTGACTGGAGCTTTATTTAGGCATGTGGACTCATATAATAGTTTATATGTTTAAAGTTACATATAAGTAAAATAACTTCCCTGAACTATGTAATGTGGTATAAACATATTGTAAATACAAACCTTTGTACAGCTATTGTAACTGTCAAAATACAGTGTCATGCCATAGTGGAAATCCAGGGCTGTTAATGGCTTAAAACTTAAACCCCAATAAAGCCATGAGCTAGAGGCTCATTTAAGTGCTGGCTTATCTTTACTAGAAAATTAATGGAAGAAGGGAAGAGAAAGAGACACCCCTTCACTACTGCTAATAAATTTGTATTGTAAGAATAGCTTTCATCTGAATATATATGCCTTCTTCCCAAAACAAAACTTCCAGATGGTTTTTATTCTTCACAATATCTCAACATTTTGACCAACTTGAAGAATTCAGACATTCATATTTGTCTTACTCAGAAATTCATAGCATAGGAAAACTGGAATCCAAAAGGCAGTATTTTTCATACTTGTATGAATTATGTATATAATTCCTATTCCACACAGAACATCTTGGCTTTTCCACACAGACAATAATAAGGAGCATTTGCACTCATTGCTGCTGACTATAGCTAGGAATGGCAAATGAGAAGTTATGTCACAGTTATATTACAGCAGTAGTATTATAGAAGATTGGGTAGAAGTCAAAGCAAAACTGTCCAGTCAGTAATAGGAACAAATCAACCTTATTCCAAGTACTCCATCTTTACTACCAGTTCACAGATTGAAGCCTAATTGGGTTTAACTTGGTTTGGGCAGATCTAAAGGATAAAAGAGAAAAATATTTAACTATTAAACAGGAACAATGCCTTTTTTGGCAGATCCAGTGTTTGTCACACTGCCATGATAGCAGAAGTATCATTCTACTAGCCATTGGTATATGAATGATTGAACACAGATTCATATTATAAAATAACTCAGGCTGAAGAAATAGGAATTACTCTCTGAATAACGCACCAAAATGTGACATCTTTGCTGATGTTTATTAGAATTTCTACCCCACTCTTCTCCAGAGGTTCAAGGTATATTACCTATAATTTCCTCCCAAAATTTTCTCCTCAAATCATAGCCCTGTGAGGTAGGTTGAGCTGAGAGAAAATGACTACTCCAAGGCATTGAGTGAACTTCTATGACAGAGTAGACTTGATTCTCATCTTAAATATTATACCTTATTCACTATGAAATGATGGATCTCTGTCCCATTTTTGCCCATTTGCCTAGGCTGCATCTCTGGACTACATGACTGTGTCCCAGAAGCGGCCACCATTTTGCAGCAGCCATACGTCCCAGGAACATTGTGGGATGGAGTGGCCTGCCCTCCTTTCCCAACATGAAGTCCAGAGCTCCAGACATCTTCCAAAAGTAAGTGCATGAGGGAATGTCTATAATGGTAACAGATCAAGCATTTCAAAAGGCAGATGATGTCATAGGAGAGGCACCTTTTCTGAGTCATACAAACTAATAGATGGAACTCGAGGGATCCGAGGGATTGGGTAGATATAATTGAGAAACACAGTTCATTAAATAATTTGACCCCATGCCATAAAGAGCTTTATAAATGGTAACAAATACTATTCTTACAATTATGGTATATCTACTTGTTCTATTGACTTGAATATGATATATTGATTCATCTGATAATTTTCAATAATTGTTGAATTGGGCGATTGAGGAGGCAGAAGCAAGGTGTTAAATGCAGAAATCAGCATTACCATATAATAAGTGACACAGAGAGCATAAACAAGAAAAAACAGCAGATTTATTAAAATATAAATAAAGCTATATATATATTTCAATCTTTTGCAAAAGGGTCTCCCATGAAAGAGAGGACATCTGACCACTTCGAGTACATGGTTTAAATACAGTTTTCAGGATACAGAAGCCCGATACAAATGATACAAACGGTCCACCAGGGAATTGGTTTCAGGTCTTATGTAACATATTTGGCACATGTTCCACCCTGGAAATTTCTCTCCAACAATACCCTTCGAAAATACCATACACAGATGTTTCCATGCTAAATGGTATTGTTATTTGTTGATTCCCCTTCTGGAATAGGCAGGCCCAAATGGCCCATTTCGGAATTTTACCAGAACATTTGTTTCCTCAAAAATTTGCATCATATGTCCTGTATGCATCATATATCCTGCAAAACAAGCATCACGGGAACAACACAGTTTCCTTTCTTATGTCCTCACTACCAAGTTATATAATCAGGTTATATCAGGTAAAACATGGTGTTTAAAATGGAGTTACTCAGGTTATGCTTTTTACAGGAATAATTCATTTTTCTCTCACAAGGTGACAACAGCCCTTTAATATATAGTGAGACTTCAGCAAAGGTTTCAGGCAAACAGCTCTCCTTAAATACCCAGCCGGCTGGGGAGCTGACCAATCACAAGTGACCTATTGTAGTTTAAATCTCCTGCCAAAACTATATACATAACACCCTTCCCCTCCCAGAAGAAACTTAGTCTATACATTTGCAAACAAAATCGTGCAGGTGACCAGGGCATGTCAGGCCCTTGCGCAGTTCAGTCTGAGGCATCGAGCCAGTTGGAGGGACCTTTCATTTCTCCTGGATCTGCCAGTAGAACCTGGTTCTGCCAGTAGAACCTCCTGGATCTTGTTGGGGGCGTTGATGTCCTCAGGTAGGAGTGGCATCTCGCTGGGGTGTCACTGGATCCCAGAGTTTGCAGCTAAGTCTTTCGACCTTCTCGGGCTTGAGCTAGCTGTTGTGGGAAAACTTGGGTAGTCAGGGCTTGGCATTTCTGAGTACACCTTGGGCTGTCTGGCTGACCTTTTTCTGAGTTGATCGATATGTCTCCGACAGATTCTTCCATCTCCTATATATCACTATATATATAGTCACTATATATGATTTTGGGCCCTTGATGTCAGAAATCACCCTGGCTACCCATAGGGGCCCCTCTGAATAATTCCTTGCGAACACCGGTGTCCCTATCTGAAACTCCCATAACTTCTGGTCAGTTCCTCTAAATCCATCTGGGGAGTAGTTGGGGTGTAATCGGTCCAAGGTACACATGAGCTTCCAACCTATGAGGAGTTTGGCTGTACTGCGCCCTGTGGCTGTACAAGGGATGGTGTGTTGGATTGTTAAGAACTTATCTATTTGGGCCTGCCAGTCTCCTGCGTCCAGCCGTGCCAGTGCCTCTTTGGCCATTCTCACAAATCTTTCAACCAGTCCATTACTGGCCAAATGAAATGGGGCAGAAAGTGTGTGCCGGGTGCCCAACTCTGCCAAGTACCCCTCGATATGTGTGGTGGTGAATTGGGGCCCATTATCTGATATGAGGGTATCGGGCAATCCGTGGGTGGCAAAGAGTTTCTGAAGTGCTCGAATTACCACTTCAGAGGTTGTTGATTGCATCAGGGCAATCTCCAGCCATTTGGAATAGGCGTCGATGATTATCAGGAATTTTGGCCATGGAAAGGACCTGCGAAGTCTATGTGGATTCTTCCTCAAGGCCTTTGGGGTTTCTCCCATTCCCTGACTGGCACTGTTGGTGGATCTGGTCTGGATTCCTGGAAGGGGTTACACTTCCCCACCCACTTAGTGATGTCATTATCCAGCTGGGGCCACCAGATGTAGTTTCTGGCCAGCCCCTTCATCTGTATGATCCCTGGGTGCCCTTTATGCAACATTTTTAGAACTTTTCCCCTTAAGCATAAGAGCACAATGACATGGTCACCCTACAACAGAATGCTTTGAATTCCTCGCCCTCAGTCTTTGCTGGCCAACCCCTCGTGACCCAACTCTTGACAGTTCTCAGCATGTGGTCTTTAGCTGAGGCTCTCACTACTTCTGTGGAAGTGAGAGGCCCTGAGTCCAAAACATCAATAACAGGTGCCTCCGGGGTTGGGTCATCTAAGAGGTCCAATAGCGGGCAGCGTCTGAGGGCATCAGCATGTCCCAAACTGTTCTGTCCCTGTCTCCCCCTCACACACACAAACAGACAGCTGGGGGTTAAATAAACTGGCAGGCAACCAATTAGTCTGATAAGACGCTTGGCAGCAACCCCAGCAGCAGCTGCTTGTCAAGAACTTTATCAAGAACTTTACAAAAATACCCACAGTCAGAATTGTCCGAATATTTCCAAGGCCCAGACTGCTGTTTTCCAGAGATGCAATGTGACTCAAAGGAGTTAGTTTTGTCCGTCACAGAGTCTGAATGGCTAACTCACCCCCTTTTATAGCCTGTGGGGTGTGGTCCAGTGAGTCAGCTAATCATGGGCATGCCTTTTCTTCTGTTGCACGCACCTGTCCCTGCAACGCTGATGAGGGTCCAGCCAAGACTCATCACTGTCCACCTGTGGCTGCGGCTCTGGGCCTATCTCTTGCCCTTCAGTGTCCTCCGGAGGTATTGCCAGAGAGGAGGGTCCTGGAAAGGAGGCCTTGCCAACTCCTCTCCCTCACTCTCAGAGTCCTCTCCTGCCGATGACACAGGCTCAGGCAACGGAGCCACAACAGAAACTCAGTCCCAGTCAGTGGACAAGTTTGTAGGAGTAAGCTGCCAGAAATATGGTCCACCGTGTAATGAATGGAGACAAGGCAGCAGGGTTGGGCAGATCCCCAGCCAGGAGGCCGAAGATGGACAATGGTCCATGACCAATTTAAAATGTCAGCCAAATAGGTATTCGTGAAATTTCTTGACCTCCGAAACTGCTGCAAGGGCTTCTCTGTCCAGCTGGCTGTAATTCTGTTCTGCGCTGGTTCATGAGTAATAGGCGATGGGTGCCTCTAGTCCGTTTCGTAGTCTATGGCTCAAGATGGCTCCCACGCCAAAGGGGGATGCGTCGCAAACTAAGACAAGCAGTAGCATCACATTATTCTGAATCAAGAAACTGTCTGTGGATAAGAGTTTTTTCACTGTGTTGAATGCAGCAGCTTCAGCCTTCCCCAGACCCAAGGTGCATTTTTGGTCAATAACCAGTGTAGTGGTTCGGCGACCATTGCCTTGTCTCTCAGGAATATGGCATAAAATTTGAGGAGACCCAAGAAAGCCTGTAGCTTTCTTTTGATTTGTTTTTTGGTGTGGGCGCATTTTGGATGGCCCTTATTTTGCTCTTGGTGGAGTGTATTCCCAATCCGTCCACCTGGTACCCCAGAAACTCCACAGAGGGAACTGCAATCATGCACTTGTTCCATTTTACATGGAGTCCAGCCTCCCTGAATTTCACCAAAACCCACCTGAGTCTGTTCCCCAGCTGTTTTTCGACTGCTGCGCCAATGAGTACATCATCAAAGTAGGGCACTACCCCTGGCAGTCCCTGTAACAGATGCTCCATGGTAGTCTGGAAAAGTCCGGGGGCTATGCTGACTCCGAATTGAAGTCTGGTGCATTTGAATGCACCTCTGTGGGTTACTATATCTGTGCTTCCGCAGTAGCGCCATCTACCGGTAGTTGCTGGTATGCCTGCGCAAGATTGAGTTTTGCAAAGATCTTGCCAGGGCCCAGCAAATGGAGCAAATTGGGATGGGGTACGTGCTCTGCTGAAGAGCCTTATTTAATGTGCATTTGTAGTCTGCGCAGATTCGCACAGACCCATCTGACTTGACCAGGTCACTATTGGGGTCTCTCACTTGGCATGGTCCACCGAAACTAACACCCCTTGCTTGATTAGTTTATCCAATTCCAAGTCAATGTTGCGCTTAAGCGCAAACAGCACTCATCTAACCTTCAGTCTGATCGGAGCTACGTTGGGGTCTAGATTAAAAGAAATAGGGGTCCCCATGTACTTATCCAGCCGGTTGTCAAACATGTCCTGGAACTCCTGCATGAGATCATCCTTCAGGGTGCTGCCACTGGTGCTGTGGACGCCGGTGAATCCCATTCTTAGGGCCTTGAACCAGTCCAGCCCTAGGAGGCTCGGTAGGGTTTCGCTGACCATGGTAAGGGGTAGCTCCTTCTGGTATTCGCCATATAACCTGGAATGTGCCCACTCCTACCACAGGGATGCAGTTCCCCTGGTAATCCCGAAGCCGGATTCGCTGGATCTCGTGCTGGCTCTTCTTGATGCTGGGAAGGATGGTCTTCAGGGTGGCCTAGGGCATGATGGACAGGGACGACCCGGTTTCGATCTCCATCTCGCAGGGTTATCCTTTGATCTCGACCATTGTGTGGACCTTCTTTTCGATGGTCGCGCTGGTCTGGCCGATCCTGGTGCTGCAAGTCTCGTGGCTTTGAAATTCACACCTTTTCCTTTGGTTGCCATCTTTACTGGTCCACTTGTGCTGCGCCGGTTCTGATTGGCTGAAATTGTCCTGGGGCTTGTGGTTGACTGATAGGCTTGCCCAGCAGACTCTCACCAAATGCCCCTGCTTTTTGCAATGTCTGCAGATGGAGTCCCTGAATTTGCAGGTTTGTCTCTGGTGTGCCCCTCCACAGCTTGAGCAGCTTCCGCATTGGTCTTTCTGCTCTGGTGTCTGTCTTTCAGTTTGGAAGATGTCCTCATCCGACTCTTCCTCACTGCTGGTTTGGGGGCCTCTTGATGTACTGGCATCAACTTCGGGGCTCCTTTCAAGTTGGCTGGTTGTTGCAGTGTCTCTGCAGCCTTGGTCAATGACTCGTGTGCCCTAGCTTCCTCGAGGGCAATGGGTAGAGTCAAATTCGGTCTTGCGAGCAACCTTCTCTGTAAGCGTATATCTCTTAGTTGCTCTAGCAGCACATCATCGAGGTCCCGGTATTCACTGTGCATTGCAGCCTTACGCAGGGCGGTCATGTATGCACTGATTGGCTCTCCTTTACTCTGTACTCGTTGCCAGAGCTCATAGCACGGCACAAACTTCGATTACCAGTGTGTAATGTGCCTTAAGGGTGGCTTGTAGCACTTCCCACAAGACAGTCTGGACCGGAGTTGGTTCTGAAAGTGACTCCACCATGTTGGATACCTCCGGTCAGCAGTGGCTCAGGAACAGGGCTCTCTTGCAGTTCCTGGGAAGGCCCTGTATGTCACTGGCTTCCAAAGTGCACTCAAACTGGATCATGTACGACCCCCACTTCTCTCTGGCCAGATCGAAAGGCTTTGGCGGTACAAATGCAGACATCATGGTAGTCCTTCTGTGTACGGCTTGTCAGCCTGGTTGAATCCAAATAGCTCTTTCTCAGCTTGCTTCTCAGTGCCTGAATCTCACCTTCATCGCCAATGTTGAGTTGGGTGATTGAGGAGGCAGAAGCAAGGTTAGTGACAACAGATCTTTAATGTATAGTGAGACTTCAGCAAAGGTTACAGGCAAACCGTTCTCCTTAAATAACTGGCCAGCCAGGGAGCTACCAATCACAAGTGACCTATTGTAGTTTAAATCTCCCGCCAAAACTATATACATAACAATAATGATTATACTTCAATCAATTTATCTCTTTTTCTGGGGTAGCCCCTGACTGCTCCAACAGAGACCCTGAACAAAGATGCTTCAGATACTCTAGTTGGAACTGTCAGAATAGGAACCTTATAACTGGCTTTCTGAAGGGGCCTTAAGACCTACTTCTGGCGGTTGACATTGAATCTCATTGGAGATGAAGTGACAGAAGAAGGCATCATCCCCTTCTCCACATAAGCTCTTAGTTTTTAGTCTATTTAATTTTTGCAATTTTAATTATTCCTATATGTATAATTGGTTTTCATACCTCTATTTTTATTGTATTGTAAGCCACTCAAAGTTACACTGGATACCATGATGGGCAGAAATAAAATAAAATAAAATAAAATAAAATAAAATAAAATAAAATAAAATAAAATAAAATAAAATAAAATAAAATAAAATAAAATAAAATAAAATAAAATAAAATAAAATAAAATAAAATAAAATAAAATAAAATAAAATAAAATAAAATAAAATAAAATAATAAAATAACTGAAGAAATCAGCTTGGTTGATCGTCAGAGGCTTTTTTTTCTTTTAAAAGCATTTTTTTTTACCTCTTCGGCTGAAAAGGTTGTAAAAAAAATGCTTTTAAAAGGCTATGATGATCCCAGCTGAGCCATATGATCATCAGAGGCTTTTTTTTTTTTTTTTTACTTTTAAAAGCATTTTTTCTACAACCTCTTCTAATGATCGTGCGGCTCAGCTGGGCATGGGGGGAAGGCAGGGATTTTTGCTACCAGTTCTCTGAACCACCTGCCACCATCGCTACCGGATCACGCAATCCAGTCCAAACCGGGAGCATTTCACCCCTAGTATAATATCTTTGTGTTAGAGAAAGATACATAAATGCATATTTTCTTGAAATTGCACACTGATTTGACAAACTGATTATGAATGAGCATATGCCAAACTGAAATGGATTGAATGTAAACTGATTGACATCTCTATTTCAAATGACACATTTCAACATCAAATTACAAATATGTATATGTGGGTAAAAGTGAGTGGGGAGAGGAGAATGAATGATTACCTGGGTTCATTTATTTAGCTATATAGTGCAGGGATGTGGACTTGTGGACTTCAACTCCCAGAATTCCTCAGTCAGCAAAACTAGGAATTGAAGTCCACAAGTCTTAAAGTTGCCAAGATTGGAGTCCTCTGATATAGTGAATATAGAGTATAGAAAAAACATTATCTCTTGAGTTTTCAAACCAATTCATCTCAGTTTGGTTATCTTCGTTTCTCTCTGATCTTCAACAACAGAATTCAGATCTGAATATATGATTAGCTCCAGTGTATTCTCAGATTTCATTTACAATTTCTCAGTACGAATATGACTCTGAATTGTTTATTTTAAAAAACTCTATGCACATTTTGCTCTATAATTTATATGTCACCGTGCTCATTATGAAGAGTGTTCTGCATCCCTCTAAAAATAATTAGCATAAATTGTTTGGTACAGTCATATATGTGGGATGAAGCCTCCAGTTTAGCAGGAGTTCTTTATAATCATATTTGAGAGCAATTTTAAAGGATCCATTTTTCCCCCTTAAATTAAAATGTGAAATACAATAATGCCTCTGATTTTACTCTTAGATAATCAGCATCACTGGCTGAGAAGAGTGGAAGGGAAATGCCAGGGGGCTGATGGAAAACTTAAGCACCTGTAACCTAGCAAAACAGTCATGCTAACAAGTGTGGAGGGATAGGTAATGACAAGCCATTCTGAATTAGTAAATCATTTTTATAGCAAAAGAACTTTCTTCAATGGATCACTTTCATATAGTTTGCAAATAGAATGTGCAAGAAAATGCTGCTGGGTAAAACTAATACCAAGGTACTGCATTGCAGTCATAAATTATGGTGTTTTTCCTTCAGAAGATTTTAAATTTCTGACTACCTCTGGATTTCCATATGATGCTGTGTGAGCATCATAAAGATCCAAACTTGGACAATTAATTTGCTGAAGTTCCTGAAAGGGCACCATTTAAGAAATGTAGGAAAATGTCTTCAAATACCGATTTTATGTACCGTGATCCTCAGAATCATACCATCAGTAAGTAATAAAGTTTTGGATTCATTTTCTGATCTAACATAGTTTGACTGATTGAAGAGGCTCAAGAAATCATTTATAAAACATGTTCCGGGAAGACTAGACTAGAGATAACTCAGAGAAGTTTCTGTGAATAATGTTTCAAGAACTGCCTTATGCATTCAGTTCCTTTTAACAATCCATGGTGATGGAGCTGAAAAATCCTTAGCAAATATTCCTTTTTATATCATTCTCCTTAGTTTTCTACACATTCATGCTGGGTGACTAAAATGGTATTATTATAGAGTATTTAGAAATGTATGAAGAGGAACCCATAATCTTCCAAAAATGAAACAACATGAATTCTTTGTTGTGGACAAAGGTCATGATTTAAGTTTACATGTCAACACCATTTTTTCCTCCTTAAATATTTACACCAATGTTACCCTCAACACAAAATTTCAGAGCAGTTTAAGAAATCAGATCAACTTAGATTGTCTTTTTTTCTCTGCATTAACTTAGCTTCACTCCCGATCCTTTATTTATTCTAGTTGTCAAATTATATTCATATGTTGTGCACTGAAGATGTTACCTATTCAGGTAAAAAAAGTCAGCAAGCAGAAAATCAAGCTACACTGTTATTAATACCAGTATTTTATTATTTTAATTTGTTCAGATACTCTGGAATGCACTACCCCCTGGGATACGTATGATTCCCGACCTCCATAGCTTCCGCAGGGCCCTAAAAACCCTGCTGTTTCAACAGGCTGGCCTGGCTGAATAAGAACTTAGATGAGATTTTAAATTGGGGGGTTTTAAATGGACTAGGCCAATTGTTCAATTCTTTTAATTGGTTTTAATTTTTTGTTTGACTTGGTGTTTTATTTGGCTGTACACCACCTTGAGTCCTTCGGGAGAAGGGCGGTATATAAATCTAATAAACTTAAACTTAAACTGAATTCTTAAACATACACTATTTTGTGCTTAAAATTGTTATAGTTGACAGATGTTCTTTTAGATCTGTTTTGAATACATCAGGTTGGGCTCATTCATTCTTTCGTTCATTCATTCATTCATTCATTCATTCATTCATTCATTCAATTTTTATAGCCACCAAATTCAGCCAACTAATTATAGGGTCTTCTCTTTCCAAGAATTACTGCAATCAAAAATACCACATTCCTATGGGAGTCAGAGTGGGTACTTTCTAAATTAAATGGAAACCCAGCTTTTCCATTCAGCAAGCAACCTATTTCTGGTTTTATTTTTAAATTTTCAAGAATGTAGTCAACACGTTGGCAATAGATTTTCTCCTGCCTTGTTAGTGATCTGCTGCTGAGCCTGCAGCAATAGACTACAGTTCAGAAATAAGCCAACTAACATAGTTTTATGGGGAAAACAGTGTTGTTGCTGAATCAATATTTTCATGGCCTCAAGCTATTGGAAATTACGTTGGGATGTTTTGTTTTGTTTTAATATTGCCTATACAATGTAGTATCATTTCCAAATCAAGCTCCAGATTTTATTCTGTTTGGGCAGAAGATGGCGGGGGGGGGGGGAGGGGTAGAATAGTGGTAAGGAAAATAGATTTTTAAAAACTCAGACTTTGCTTTGAGTTTTTGAAGTCACTTTGAATTCAGTCATATTTTAGAGGTCTCTGAAAGATTCCCAAAATTTCAAGGTTAGGTTTGATTGAGTGATTGATTGATTTGCTACCAAATCTAGCATTTATATAGACAACTGATGAAACTAAACTAAATGTGCCTTGGTGGCGCAGCAGATTAAAATGCTGTTAAGTAACATCAGCTGCCTGCGATTACTGCAAGTTCGAATCTCACCAAGCTCAAGGTTGACTCAGCCTTCCATCCTTTTGAGGTAGGTAAAATGAGGACCCAGATTGTGAGGGCAATAAGCTGACTTTGTATAAAAAAAGAACACTGCTTAGTGGGGTGCCGAAAGCCCTACTAAGCAGGTATATACAAAAGTATGAAGGCTACTGCTTAACGGATTGTAAGTTACCCTGAGTCTTCAGAGAAGGGCAGCATATAAATGGAACCAATAAATAAATAAATAAATAAATAAATAAATAAATAAATAAATAAATAAATAAATAAATAAATAAATAAATAAATAAATAAATAAATAAATAAATAAATAAATAAATAAATAAATAAATAAATAAATAAATAAATTCTCTGATAATCCGGATGGTACAACAACAAAAATTGTGTGGGAGAAAGGATTCAAAGGATATCATGATCATGATCATCATGATCATCATCATCATCATCATCTTGTTGGTGCTCTGAGAAGAAATGGTGACTCCTTTTGTTTGTTTTGTTCCTGCAATTCTAAACCAATCTTTTTAAAATATACTTTTCTAAAATTCAAAACAACCCAGTTAACACAGGGAACTGAGTAAGAAATGCAAAATTTTGATCATGGAACCATTTTTTTTTAAAAAAAGGAAACCAATCAAACCAACAAAAAAATGGATGAAAGGTAACTGATCTCAATTTAATAAAAGCCAAAAGATTTAAAATTTGAATATTTCACAAGCAGACCATATGCCAGCAACATGACACAGATGCAAAAAAAAAAAAAAAAAATGGGAAAAGGCAAAGATGGGAAGATATATGAAAATACATATGGGAAGATATCTGAAAAACAATCGAGGGTTTTGAGGTTCTTGGTGCTCTCGGAGCTCGGTAATTTCATTACCAAGCTAATGAAACATCTGCAAGAAAACAACCAAGTTTATAGACCACCAGAAACCCTCCAATTCAACCGTGAGCTACAAATATTCTCTTCTATTGGAATCTAGAGTTTTATTTTTAGTGTTTCAGACAGTATAGATTTAAGTTACAATACAGCAAAATGTATGTTAAAGGTTAGGAGATGTTTTTCTGTTTGCAAGAGCAGAATAGTGAGAATTCTTCCCAAGCTGGAACTATTGTATGGGTGATATGCTCAGTATGTGTGGGATGAAAAATATTGGTGATGCTCATTTGCAAATTATTAGTACAAGGGAAACCATAACTCTTGTCTTATCCCCATTTTATCACCACTACTCCTTTTTCTTCAGTACTCATTTTGCTGCCTTTTCTGAAATTGCTCAAAGTAGAAGGAGATTAATCTATGACAGTTTTAGGTCATCATAATTGGTGTGAGGTGATACAATGTACTATGATGGTGTAAGTTTATTCATAAAAACCCCAGGCAGATTGGCCCTAACACTGTTCATCTCCACACCCATCATATGTTAATTACCACTTTTGATCCAATTAAGTCTATTATGCACATAAGTGTTAAAAAAGAGAAGCTTAAGCAAAGTTTAGGACAACTAATTTAAACTCCAATTTGTTAACAAATTAGGATGCTAGTTAATACAAACTGTTTTTAAAAAGAGCAAGCATGGAACTATATGCCCTGAGGAATGGCCCTCATATGGCTTACTGGACTAGCTAGGAACTTCCTTAATGACGGGTCCTGGGATCCCGAGAGGTGGCATAGCACAAATAAGGCCTCTAAGTCTGTTATGGATTGTAAAAGGCGTTCTTTGTATTCTTTTCTAATTAGACTTTTTAGGTGGGGTGGGTGGGTTGTGATATCCGGTTGTTTGCTGGGGGGGGGGCTCCACCGGGTCAATTGCAGTCCATGCCATTGGAGGATTGTGGCAGAGTTGGAATGGAGTTGGGGTCCCCCAGGGCTCCAAGGGAGGGAGTGGGAGTTTTGATCCCCAGGGTGATTGGGAATGGTGGCAGGTGGATGAACAGAGGGCCGTATCGGAATCTGTCTCCGAGCGCTGGCGTGCTCCAACCCTCTTGGTTCCATCTGCTTTCCTGGGGGTTTGGGAGAGCAGGCCCTTGGGTTCAGGCTGGTTTATTTTAATACCAGGTCTGTGGTTAACAAAGCTCCCCTCATCTGTGAATTGATCAAAGAGGAGAATGTAGACCTGGCTTGCATTACGGAGACCTGATTGGGCTCAGAGGGAGGTATCCCTCTGACTGAACTTTGCCTGCCTGGTTTCCAGGTGCTACACCAGCCACAGGCCCAGGGTAGGGGCAGGGGTGTGGCAGTTGTTATTAGGAAGGCCCTGTGTCCGCGGGAGGTCACTGTCCCCCAAATAGAGGGGTGCGAATCCTTCCTCATGAGATGGGGCCCTTGAGGGCAGTTGGGCCTGCTGATTGCATACCTTTCTCCTAGCTGCGTATCAGCAGCCCTGCCCAATGTTATATCGTGGTTGGTGGTTGAGTTTCCAAGACTTATTGTTTTGGAGGACTTTAATCTACCTTCCCTGGGTTGGCGTCGGGGGTGGCCCGGGAGTTCATGGCCTCCATGGTGGTCATGGACCTGACTCAGATAATTCACCCTACTCATGGTGGGGGGGACACGTGCCCAATCTAGTTTTTATCTCAGGATAGTGGCGTGATGAGTTTGGTGGGGGAATACCAGTCATTCATCCCCTTTCATGGACCGATCATTATCTCCTCCAGTTGGGTTTCCATGATGCCACTGCTCGCCACTGGAAGATGGAACCCACCAACTGGTTCCGCCCCAGGTGCCTGATGGACCCTGATAGGTTTTAGATGGAGCATGGGTCGATGCCTGCCTCCCTTTCCCATGCCCCAGTCGAGACCCTGGTGGAAGCCTGGAAAATGGTGGCCACTGGGGCTCTCGACCATGTCATGCCTTTGCGGCCTCTGACCCAGTGCAGATCCCAGTTGGCCCTTGGTTTACTGAGGAGCTCCGGGAGTTGAGGGCTGTTGGAGATCCAGTTGTGGATTCAAGCCATGCACAGCTAAGATCTTTTATGAGGTTTTATCTTGTGACGATGGAGGCAGTGAAGCATTCTTACTTCTTTGCCCTCATCACATCCATGGATAATCACCCAGCCACTCTGTTTAGGATGTCCCACTCCCTCTTGTATTGGAGAGCAGGGGATG
Organism: Masticophis lateralis; assembly: GCA_030761175.1. Taxonomy (NCBI): domain Eukaryota; kingdom Metazoa; phylum Chordata; class Lepidosauria; order Squamata; family Colubridae; genus Masticophis; species Masticophis lateralis. The sequence continues at coordinate 105,172,231 of JAUDYJ010000002.1, forward strand.
ACCCTCTCGGGGCTGGGCCGAGGAATTTAGTCAACATCCGCTGGACAAGATTGCTCAGATATGGGCTGGTCTGGACTCTGACTGGGCAGGATTGGATAACTGGTCGTGTTATTTGGGAGAAGTTTGACCCTGTTACTCCAGAAGAAGTGGACAGGATCATGGGTAAGCTGAGTGCTGCCACTTGTGTATTGGACCCATGTCACTCCTGGCTCGTTTATTTGGTTCGGGAGGTTACACGAGGCTGGATCCAGGCAGTGATTAATGTATCCTTGGGTGAGGGAAGCTTCCCTACCGCCTTGAAAGAGGCGGTGGTGAGGCCCCTCCTCAAGAAACCTGCTTTGGACTGAGCTATTTTAAACAACTTTCATCCTGTCACCAACCTTCACTTTGTTGCGAAGGTTGTTGAGAGAGTGATGGCACGTCAACTCCCATTGGCCCTGGATGAAGCAGAGTACCTGTATCCATACCAATTGGGTTTCAGGCCCAGGTACAGTATGGAGATGGCATTGGTTGCGCTGGTGGATGATCTCTGGAGGGCTCAAGACAGAGGTTACTCCTCTGTCCTGGTCCTATTAGATCTCTTGGTGGCTTTCGATACCATCAACCATGGTATCTTGCTGCAACACCTTGAGGGGTTGGGAGTGGGAGGCACTGTTTTACAGTGGTTCTCCTCCTACCTCTCAGAACGTTCGCAGGTGGTGTTGGCTGGGGGACAGAGGTCAACCCCAAAGCCCTTCACTTGTGGGGTGCCCCAGGGGTCAGTCTCTCTCTTCTTTTGTTCAACATCTATATGAAGCCCCTGGTTGAGATCATCCAGGGTTTTGGGGTGAGGTATCATCAGTATGCTGATGATACCTAGCTTTTTTTATCCACCCCAAATCAACCCAGCAATGCCCTCAATGTGATGTCCCAATGCCTGGAAGCAGTGAGGATCTGGATGGGAAGGAACAGGCTTCAGCTCAACACTGCTAAGACTGAGTGGCTGTGGGTACCGGCATCTTGGTCCGATCAAGAGATTCTATCTTTGGTCATAAGCGATTAGGTGTCCTCCTGGACTTGCGGCTAAATTTGGAAGATCATGTAATGGTCGTAACCAGGGGGGCATTCACCCAGGTTCTCCTGGTGCACCAGTTGCACCCCTATTTGGACCTAGATGCCCTACACATGGTTACTCATGTGCTTGTCACCTCCCGTATTGACTACTACAATGCCCTCTATATGGGGCTGCCCTTGAAGACCACTCGGAGGCTTCAGCTGGTACAGAATGTGGCATGCGGGTTGTGATGGGAGTATCTCGATACTCCCATGTTACACCTCTCCTAGGCGACTTGCATTGGTTGCTGGTTGCCCTCCGGGTGAGATTCAAGGTGCTGGTGATTACCTATAAGGCCCTTTATGGCTTAGGCCCGGAATATTTGGGGAGCCATCTGCAGCCAGCAACAGCTGCCCATCGCCCAGTGTGTTCCCACAGAGAGGGCCTCAGGGTGCTGTCAGCCAGACAGTGTCAGCTGGCGACCCCCAGGGAGAAAGCTCGCTCTCTTTTTTTTACACAACCACTTGCTGAAAGCAAAATCACACAAGGGACATAAATAGAAACCACTTTGGCCAGAGTAGCAGAAAAGAATTGTATAAATGAATACTTCTGCATTTCTCTCTATCTTTTCTTTTATATGTCTAATATAATAACATAGGCCCAATAAAAATATATAAGAAAAGTAGAAGTAAGAGTCCATTTAATATAGTGGTTAAGGCACCAGGCTAGAAACTGTGAGAGTAAATTTTAGTCTTGACAGAAGCACAAAGCCTGTTGTGTGGCCTTGGACCAGTCACCCTCTGTCTGGTCCAAAAAGAAGACAGTGGCAAATCACTTCAGAAATCCTGCCAAGAAAGCTGCCAGGGACTTTTCCCAGCAGTCACTAGGAGTCAAGAGTGACTCAAAGGCACATACACAGAAGTAAATTACAGTGACTTATCTTGCTGGCTTTCATATTAATCTATTATATTTTCAGATCACATCTGCTTTTGAGTCCTGGATTTTGCTGCTGAGGCCATTGTCCTCTGGGTCTGCCTACTGCAAATCACCCCCAGAACTGTTGATATTTTTTTACCCATGACTATGCTGTTTAGTTTTAATTGGTAGCAAGCTAACCAGTCAAGAATTCTAAATGAAATTTCATTTCTCTGTGTACTGCTGATCAATATTCACTCAACACACAACGGTTCTTTGTATCTCAGTGGAATAAAATAAATTGTCAGTCAGCAGTGTGGTTTTTGTTGTTGGGTTTTTCTCTCTCTCTCCCCTTCCTTCCCACCACCCCCTGGCAGCTAAATTATTCACCTTCTCAAAAGGCAATTTGATAAATGTTTATTTCTTCATAATGCATTCTAACAATCACTGATTTGTGACACTCGCTGTGAATTGAATTTAAATGCATACCGGATGCTTTCTTTGTCTGAGAAGGCACTAAGAGCGATGAGCAAGAAACAACTCCTGGAATGTTGCCTGTTTTCCATTTCAGATATTGCGATGGCCTCCCATGGTATAAGGGGCACTAATTGAATTTAAGAGATGTAACAAGTGAAAAGTGCACCTCTTCACATTGCATCAGACTAAGAGCCAGCTCAATGGATTTGGCAGCAGCTGTAGCACCAGGGCAGCATATAAGCAGCAATTTCATACTGAAGTGGAAAAGATTGTGGAACACTGAGGATCATTGTGGAGTTCCAGCAGAGGGCAAGGCAATATAAATGGGGAAATGAACCTTTTCCCAGTACACAACATTATGAAGAACAAATTGCTCAAGAAAAACGTTGGTTGGGTTTTACCACTAGAAGCACAATGCAGTAAAATCTAGATTTATTCTCTTCATGATGATGGTTGTAATATTTAATATAAGGCTGAACTAGCCATTGTTTACAATGCGGAACTGGTATATTACTGATGTTGCTGTTTTTCTTATCTTCTTCTTCCACCCACACTACTATCAGAAAAATTCTACCCTATTATCTGACATTTCAGTTTGGTTGGCATCTATTTAGGAACACTTCATCAACATCCAATAATGTCTTTTAAATTGTTTTAGGTTTGCTATTGTACTATAAGAGAAGCAGAGGAATAAAAATGACAGGAATTTAGTTAATTTCAACTAAATCTTATTTAAAACAATGCAGTGGGGTTTTCATATAACTTATCTAAATTTGATTAGTTAGAGAGATGGGATTGAGTTGTGATAGGTGTGTTCTTGACTGTATATATCAGATCTGAAAAAGCTATTATCTAGCATCTTTAATGTCAAAAGTATAAAACTTCTCTGATATAATTCTTAAATATTTTAATAAAAATGGTGTAGGACTAGTTGACACATTTTGGTTTCAGTAAACTCCCTTCTATTTGGTTCATTTTGTCTAGAAATTATGGTACTATAGCATACCTTTACTACTATAAAAATAAATATGTGCATATGTTAAGATATGATGAATTGATAAATGGCTGACTTTAATTGAAATTAGTAAAATCCATTAAGTTGAATCCTAGCTTAAACATCAAAAAACCTATCAGTGACATAATACAAAGGTTTCTGTTATAATTTATTTCATATATCTTATGGGACATATCACAATTAAACACAATTAAAGCCAAATGATAAAAATATAATTCTTAATCTAAACAATTAATGGAATATAAATTGTAGTGAAAACATTAATTAGAAAATGAAAAGTTGAAGCTACTTATCAATAATTCTCACACTGCCCCTAAAAGTGTTGTTTATGTTATCTGTTCCCTACATAATATATAAGGACAGAGCATTTATAGTCATATTCTGGGAATACCCTGATCCCATTAGGTAGGTTTTCCATCTATTGGAGATATCTGCAATTCCTGATTTTGGCAATATAAATAATGTCAGTTATTAATCAATCTGACATCATGTGACAGGAAAATAAAACCTTGGAAGCCTGGTGTAAGGTAAAATATCAAATCTAAAACATGGAACATAGGGAAACATGTTTGCAGTATCTACCCAGAGGTGTCCACTCTGAGGAAGAAATTAATACAGCTGTTGGACTATCACTTATAACCGATCAACACAAAACAGCATAACCTGGCAGGCACACAAGGCAGATGATAGAGTTGTTGTTGCTGTTAACCTCCCTGGAGTGAAACAAAGGTGGATTTAATTCAAGTATGCAGGTAAAAACAATTCAATAGGATTATTAACTGATAGTTTCTTTAATATATACCTACCTTGTATGCATTACTAAATTTAAGTAGACCATGACTATATATGGTTGTTTCTGGCCACAAATAGCAAATTAGAAAAGGCAGATTTAAGCAAATCTTAAATATTTCCTTTTTTAAAAAAAATTCAAATGTGACATTAAATTTTAATAAATATCCAATTAATCAATGAAGTAGTTTTAATAGAAGATATATGCTTAAAATATACCTTTTTTCTAAATCAGGTCTGCCAAATGCCAGCAGAGGTAATTGCACAATTTAACTATATATATATAGTTATATTAACTATATATATATAGTATAAATACATATATATATGTATGTGTGTGTGTGTGTATGTATGTATATATATATATATATATATATATATATATATATATATATATATATATATATATTCCTGAATGAATACTGAACCCATATGCCAATTGCTTGCACTACAATCAATGTTCAATCTTTATATTTTAATATAAAGACTGAACATTTTAATAGCTCATCAGTAACTTTTAAAATTGGGTATGAAGAGCTTTTCCTGAAAGACCAGAACCAGAAGGTTGAAAAAATAATAAAAAGCCTGAGATACATTTATAAATTGGCAGCTCATCCATATTACCCCTACTTCTATTCCCCAATAACTCAAAACCGTTTTAAAGACTATCCATGATTACCCCAAGCCTTTCATTAGAAAATGCTGAAAATAAGAAGCAGGTTTAGTTGATTTGAAATGAGAAGCAGGTTGCTTGGTTTCAAATTGGTCTTGCAATTAAAAAAAATCCCCTAATCTCTTCTCCATGAACATGGGAAATGAAATAAATCCTAATTCTTTATTCTTTCCCATCACATATTGTGTGTATTGATCTGGTTGTTTACCATGGTATCCTTGAGATCATACTAGATGAATGGGATTCATCCTGATTCCAAATGTTTTAGGGTCTTCTTGCCAGATACATTAGCACTTCATTTCTCTATCCCCCATTTTCTAACATCAAGTCAACAAGGGTTAATTTGAGACTGCCTTCATGTGCTCTTTGTGTTTCCCAAATGGCACCTTCAAAATCTAGAAAGCCAAGGAAAAATGCCTTCCTTGATAACATATCAAATGCAGAGTGCATTTTCCATTAGGAGCAAGAAGGAGACAAAGAACAGTAATGGCTGCATACTTACTGATTCACATGCTCTCTCACTGGGAGATTGCTATAGCTTTTTGTCATTCTTCCAGCTGAGCCTTACTTGTACCCTCCTCTCCTACCCTATGACTGCAGAAAAGTGAATTACTTCCATTTTTTAAATAGTTGTTCATTTGCTTCCAATAGGCTTCTAAGAGGAATGGTCCTCCACACTTGATGTGATATCAAGACAGACATTTTGTCTTAGCTCCCTAGAGGCTGAAGGTGGCATTGGAGAAACCTACATACCCAGTTTTTAGTCTGAGTTGTTGCACAATGGGCACTATAAATGGGTTGTAGTTTTATCCCTGCTGAATTTGTGAGAGAGAGAAAAAGGGGAAAGGAAAAAAAAAGAAAAGAAAGGAAGCACTTGAAGCGCTGGCAGGAAGGCTTTGAAGTAAGTTCTAAAGAACATGTTAGAATCAGAGTTCATCCATCCTTCATCTTAAATCTCAAAGATCTCGTACTTGCTCTTCTCTCCTGGGATAAGACTGAGCTGGAATATACTCTGAGAATCTTACAGAGAAGGTTGACAGATAAATGACAAAAATGATTAGTAAGAAAATGACCTAAAGCATCTCCACAGCTGCTGTCAACAGACTGCCGGAAAAGCTGCCGACCATGAAAGGAAGTTTTGTGGTAGGTGAAAGAACTAAAGAAGGGGAGACCAAAAAGTGAAGAGTGTGTCTGTAATACTGATTGCACACAAAGCACTGCTATTTGGGCTAATGGAGAGTTATCTCCTCCCCAATAACTCCCACCTGCTTCTCCCCCCTATCCCCCTCCGACACACAGACAAACAGAGACACAGAGAGAGACACACACACAAAGAGACACACACTGGCTGAAAAAGATTCACTTTTGCTGCCCTGCTGATCTTATTTGTTTCCAGTTGTGGCTCTATTACATTTGTATCTAGAGTTTCCTTGCAGCTTCACTGCATTCCATTCTTTGCCCATGAAGTACTAATGAATGGGGACAATTCAAAGGTAAAATGGGACAGAACTGCTGAAATGAATACCACTACCTTGCCTGCTTTTGCCTTTTCTCAAAAGAATATTTTGATGCAATAAAATTGCTTGCTCTCCTTTCCATAACTCCACATTCCTGTCACTGATTAATCTGATTCTCTGCCTTGATCGGTCTTTTTTTTTTCTCTCTCTCTCTTTACAATGCATTTTTGCAGAAAGGGCTTCTTTTTCATATTCTGAATTACCCTCCCACTAGGAGTCCCCACCTCCTCCCCACAGCAACACATTTGCAGCATTCAGCAGTATGTAGGCACAATCATACGTTGCAAATGCTAAGGAAATTCTGTACCCCTTATCATTGTATTTTTGGAAAATATAATCTCTCTCCACCTCCTAAATTTCCTGCTGAGCCACTGAACTCTGATAATCATGCAAGGAATATCAAGATGCAGCCGGAAATATTTCAGTGTTGACTTTCAAATTCACATTTTAGTTGAATGTCTGCATTACTGAGAAAGGTAATATAAAGGCATTCTTTCTCAAACAAAGATTACATTTAGTCTGTGCTATAAAATGGCCTGTATTTCAAGAAGCATGAGTAATGTCCCTTCTTGGCTCGAAAAATGGCCCTTGGATTCATTTGGTGAACTTGTTTTTAAATAGATATCAGTGTTCATTATCTTAGAGAGTCTAGCAAAATGTATCTTGTACAGTGAATTATTTGTTTACTTTGATTTCATGTTAAATATTTAAAATTAATACAATGGTAGCTTCCTCGGCATTTAAGCTGAACTCCTGGCTACATTGACACATATATATTTGTCAGGGCAGCAATATAGAAATAATGTGATTTTGTCTTCTTCATGTATGTGTGTGTGTGTGTGCATGTGTGTATGTTCTGCCCCAGCTACAGATCCCAAAGAACACAGCACATACAAAGTTTGTACAAAACTTGATTTACTAAAATAACTCAGTCTTCTTCAAAACAAAGGCTGTTAATAAACTTTCTTAACAGCCTACAAGAAACCAAAGATAAAGTAATCACAATCTTACGAAGGTTGGCAGAAAGCCCAGAAGCAATGTGCAGAGAATGTGCAAAGTAGAGTGAACTAAAATTGTTCCCTACAACTTGCTTCAGTCGGTGTTCCTCCTTAAATAGGCTAAGGGAGTGGCCCCAAGACCTCCTCCTGAGGAGCAACTCCTGCCTTTTGGCAGCTCTGCGCAACTGTGCATCGAGAAGAGGCTCCTCCTCTTCATTCCCTTCACTTAAAGGAGCTTCTGGAGGTTCTGAAGGCCTTGGCTGAATCCATGTCTCTGGCACCACATCTTCTCCAGCCTCCTCATAGTTTGAGGAGGCTGCCAGCTGCCAGCTGCACAGGCTGCTGGCGCAACACTACACCAGCTCCTCGCTGTCAAAATCAGCTACAATCCGCACAGGCCGCTGACAGGCCACAACAGTGTATTTCCTCTGAGTGTAGTTTATAACCATTGGATTTCTTGATAATCTCCCATATACAGTACATACTTAACCTGGTCTAACCCTGCTTGGCTTTTTGAGCTGAGCCAAGATTGGCTAGATGCTGGGTTATAATTTAGGGGAAAACTGTATAATTAGATACAGAATGTCAAATGTATGCCGTTTTGCCCAAGTAATTTTCTGAACAAAACACAGTCTAAGATTACCCACCAATAACAAGGAGCCCATTTGAGCAAAGAACCAAGTTCTGCCACTGTGAATCAGGTGACAGCTTTTCCTCACAGTTATTCTTGACTAAAGACTTAAAGTCATGGTACAATGAAAGACAGGACATTCATGTTGGTCTCTTCATGTCACCCATGAGGATTTCTGTGGAATTTTCTTTGAAAGAAACGTTCAGAGCAAATTCTTGATCAGCAAACCAAACTTCAGGAAACATGCAGGGAACATTTTTTTTTATGGCATCATAAATACATGATTCTTTCATAGTCACATAGTTGCCTTTATCAATCTTAGGCTTTGTGGAATATTTCTTCTCTCCAGGCTTGAGTTCCGACTACATAAATTCTTTGATTAGTTTCTACATGGTGTTTTAAATTCTCCTAGCATGCTCCTGACTTTAAGCACATCCTTTCTTATTTGTAAGTTAAGCACTCCTTGTTATATTATCTGGTTATATTACCTTCCTTTACCGCTTATATTTTTAGCTCTACACCAATATGATCCTACTGTAATTTCTCAGGCAAAGCTTTGTTCTGTGTAACAATGATGCAGGACAAGCCAAGTTTAAATATAAAGGTTAGAAAGATAACCATTGCATTGTGTGATACACAATAAATTATGCTTTTCATGTCACAGTGAATCCACAGTGAATGAACAAATGAAGGGATCCTGTGCTAACAAAAAGATGTAAAAACTTTAAAAAAAGTTCAACAAAATCTTGGTCTTAAAATAAATATAAAAACTTAAAGACATAGGACTAAGTCATAGGAAACCAATGTATCATACCAGAAGCTGGCACTAAAAGACTAAACCCATCAAAGAGATAATGTTCTTTTTAAGAAATGTTACTCTGGGAGTAGTTCTAAAAAGCAGCTGATGTTTACATAGCTGGTGGTTCCCAGTGCTGACCATACAACTCTTGATACAAAATCACACCTGTGAAACCAAAATAAAACAAAGTACTATGCTATTCAAACAAGGTGAAGTCTCTTTCCAATGCTCAGATTGCTTACCATACATTCCCATAACTGGTAAAGGAAAAGACCATCCCAAATGCAAAAATGTGCTTGGACCTGCTCTCCACTTTAATATCAAAATGTGCATCATCTATGATTTATTCCTGTGGGCACGCTTCAAAGCAATATGCCATCAAGAGCTATAAAAATTGGATTTGTCTCCACCAAACTGTTTTTGCTGGCATAAGGGTTTACCAGGTGCCACAACATGAAAATATATCCATCAATGAATAGATATATAAGCCAGACATGCAACGAACAGCCTGTACACTCAGATATGCAATCTGCCACCCTCATTCCATTTTATAAGTTTAGACAGCGTGGCTGATATCCTCAAACCACTTTCTTTGGGACAGTCCTCTTAAAGTGTAAAGCAAAGCTTGCAGAATGCAACCTACATGAACTACTAAAGCAATTATGACAAAGTAGTAGTAGCCAAAACCTAGGGGAGTCAGCTATTCCCCTAGAAATCTAGTCAATTAAATTCAGCCCGGAAGGATACCAATCTAATATCAAAGATATTGCCAAAAGGACCACTTCCCTGGAGCATAAGGTTAATGATTTAGAGCATGTCAGCTTGGCCTGGAGGAGAGAAAATGAAACAAGAAAATACACATGCACATAAAGGTCAAACTATTAATAGATATAAGAAAATGCAACCACAAGAATAATTCAAGGCAGATACACAAGGGCTTACTGGCATCTTAGTTATCAACAGTGTCAGCACATTCCAATTTTTATAGGGTGCTTAATACAACTCTCTTTTTCATATTTAGTGCATAACAGAGGACGACAAATGTGAGTCAGAGTTCAAGAAGAAATTAGAGGTAAGAGACAGTGTCCCAGTTTCCCTATTAAAAGTTCCTATTATTATCTTTAGCCACAAGAAAGCTGGAAGACCTGAACTAGAAGAAGACAACTAGGACTTCCCTAGCATCATCAAGAAACACCGGCAAGGAATAAAAGTCACAGATACTGTTGAGTGTGTATTCAACTATTCAATGCCGTAAGTGGTTTCAAGGAGATATCATTACATAGGGCAGAGTCTGCATGGATTCTAATAGCTAATCTCCTGCTGAAAATCTGCAACAAAAGAAGACCAGTATTTCCATTAGCTGTCCAGCTAGTATTATCCAGAAGTGCTGATATGACAGCTCCTATCACAACACATATTCCCCACAACTGGAATGAGGAAACTGTGTATGGAACATCAGACTTATTATGTTGACCCTGCCTCCTTGGAGAAAATAATGAAAAGATACAAGATGTTTAATTCCTAAACAAACTGTTAAAAATGGATTTGGAGACAAGCCAAGGGGAGGAACTTTGACAGGGTAAGTTGCAATGTTCTTCCTGATTGGGAAGGCATTGCAAGCTGACATTGTTGGATAGCTGAATAACTTTTGTTCACGCTACAATTTTTTAATCCAATGTTCTTTATTCAATGCAGCAACCGCATTTCTAGGGGGATAAGATTCCACAAGTGAATCTCTCCAACACACACACAAACATACACTAGCAGAGATTAACCTTCCTCTTTGTTCCTCTCCTAGGCAGAAATTTTATTCATTTGCAGAATTGACTATGGAATTCAATGATCAGCAATTTATTTAAATTTGAAATAGACACTACATCCACAGTAAGCTAAATATATATAAAATGGTAAGAAAGCAGGTTATTAAATGATTAACTTAAAAGTGCAAATACTGTGGAAATACTTTTTCCCTTGAATTTAGCTCTGGAAAAACTCTAGCTGGTTTCAGTGCAAAGGGTTAATTTATCCACCACCAGAACTCAATTTAGAAAACCACTTGCCTTTTTCTTTCTTTCTTTCTTCTTTTCTTGTCATCAACTGTGATGATGAAAACAGGTAAGAAAAAATGCTGGGTGCAATAACCTTATCATTATTTGATGCCTTTGCATGCAGAGCTGATACATGACTAAATAACTGAGATCACCAAGGTTTTAAAAAAGAGCTTATGGTTCTTATATTTCTATAGAACAATGGTTAGAGGTAAAGGTAAAGGTTCCCGTCACACATATGTGCTAGTCATTCCCGACTCTAGGGGGCAGTGCAGGGGTGAAATACTTCCGGTTTGGACCAGATCACCTGATCTGGTAGCAAAGGAGGTGGGTGGTTTGGAGAACCGGTAGCAAAAATCCCTGCCCCCTCCCCCCTCATTGCCCAGCTGAGCCACGCAATCATCAGAGGCTTTTTTAAAAAAAATTAAAAGCATTTTTTCTACATCCTCTTTGGCCAAAAAAATGCTTTTAAAAGTTAAAAAAAAAAGCCTCTGATGATCGCATGGCTCAGCTGAGATCATCAGAGGCTTTTAAAAGTATTTTTTCTACAACCTCTTCAGCCGAAGAGGTTGTAGAAAAAATGGTTTTAAAAGTTAAAAAAAGAGTTGGCCATGCCCACGGAACTGGTAGTAATAAATTTTATATTTCACCACTGAGGCAGTGCTCATCTCTGTTTCAAAGCCAAAGAGACAGCACTAGCCAAAGACATCTCTGCGGTCATGTGGCCGGCATAAATGCCAAAGGCACATGGAACATTGTTACCTTCCCACCAAAGGTGGTCCCTATTTTTCTACTTGCATTTTTTACATGCTTTAAAACTGCTAGGTTGGCAGAAGATGGGACAAGTAATGGGTGTTCATCCTGTTAGGAGGCACTAGGGATCAAACCACTGAACTGCTGACCTTTTGATCAACAAACTCAGCATCTTAGCCTCTGAGCTACTGCGTCCCTTAGAGAACAATGGTTATAGATAGCAAAAAAAACTAGGCAGCTACAAATGCCTTGTAGATACTTTCTAGCAATAACCTAATAAACAGATTTTTTTTTCAGCTCATCATTGAAAAGCTTATATACAGCCAACTGAATTACTTGTAGTACTTTACAGGAAGTCAGGATGATTCCCACGATTTCCTGCCTTTGGGGCTAAACAAATATGGCAGAAATTTATTTTCATCAAGTGTTTCAAGAACGCATTTAGAGGTCAGTTGATTTTCTCCAAACATTTTTTTTTCAAATGTCACAGTATGAGGCTATTAGATGCAGACTGTTTATAGTTTACCTCCTTCAGTGTAAAAAGCCATTTCCCCATCACTTTTGAAAGATGCCCCCGTTAAACAATCTCTTGAAGAATCCCTGTGCAGCTGTCCTGAGAACATATGAAATATTAAAGGGAACAACTTCCATCTAGTCAACCAATTTGATTCCAGTAAACTCGTGGTTTTTTTCGGGGGGGGGGGGGTGGTCAAAAGAATATATGTTATTATGATCAAAACCTGATTACTAATCTCCAAAGAAGTCAAAAGATTTCTGTTCATCTGTCTGTTTAAAAGGCTAAAAATACTCATGCATTCTGATTTCCTCTGTACTCCATCTTTTTCGATGTTGTGATTATAATTGCTGAAAGAAATGCACGCTGAAGTTGGATCAGATTCCACATCTTGTATTCTGAGAAATGGAGTTTTATTTATTTATTTATTTAAGGTGTAACCTGGCCATGTCTCTCATAAAATGCTCTAGGCAGTTCACAACAATCTATAAAATATAGTCAAAAATAAAGATACTCTTTTCCCCAGAAACAAGCCAGACACATTTTTAAGCTCAACCCCCATCTAGCCCAATGCTTGAGAGAAGAGACAAGTCTTCACAGAACTCCAGAATTATTTATTTTAATATAGCTAATTTTAACATTGTAAAAGAGTATGAGGAAGGATTGCAATTGCAATGTTTTAAATATAAAGCCATATGGGTGATTTTGGATCTGCAAAAAAAAAAAAAAAAAAAAAATCACAAAGGACACTTAGAAGCAGCCAAAAGGCATTCTGTGGCTATCTAGAATACAAAGTTGTAAATCAATTTCTAGAGTTTGTATATCTTTGTTGCATTTTTAATGACTGGATTTTTTGTAGTTCAGATTTTGGCTGTAAAAATCTGCTCAATTACCAGATGGCATCAAAGTTTTGTATGGCCATCTAGGATTTCTACAACTTATTTCTGTTAGACCTACTTAATAGTATACCCTGTAAACACGTATCATTTTTGATCACTTAAACACCCATGATTTCCCCAAAGTATTCCTAACATTATAGCTGTTTGAGGTGTTGTTCACTAGTCTCTTCCCAATTAAGTTTGTGGTATAGCTATTCCAAAGAGAGTTAGGTAATTCAACATATAACAAATCGGGAGTTTTAATGTTCAGCTTCTCAAAATTCAGACTCTTTCTCATGAATCCCAAAAGGCTGAGCTCATAATATCTTCTTGGCCAAAGAGAAAATTAAGCAAAAAGAAATTGAGTGTCCAATCATTCAAGCACTGGAGTTGATTTAATTCATCTCAGAGGAATCTAAAATGGAAGACAATATTGAAACTTCCTAGAGTGAAACACTGGGAGGGGCAGGGAACCAACATCTGAAGAGGGGGATAGGCAATGTTTACCACTGGTGACAGTGCAAGTGGATAGTTGGTTAATGTCATCCTAGATGTTGACTAGAACTCTCAATGTTACCTCAAACTATTCAATGTGGGAAAATCTAACTTCAAACAATTCATTTAAGTCTGTCTGTCTGTCTGTCTGTCTGTCTGTCTGTCTGTCTCTCTCTCTCTCTCTCTCTCTCTCTCTCTGTCTCTGTCTCTGTCTCTGTCTCTGTCTCTCTGTCTCCCTCCCTCCCCCTCCCCCCCCTCCCTCCCTCCCTCCCTCCCTCTCTCTCTCATTTATGTACTATTTATCTCAACAGTAATGAATCTGGGCAGCTTTCAAAGATTACAACTAATAAACATTAAAATAAAAATAAATAATAAGAATAATAAATATCATTAAAAGTTAGGAAGAGGGGAAGATGAAGCACATCTATGAACTGAAGAAACTTCTTGGATGAAAAGAGAAATGTTTTCAAAGAAATAAAAGCAAGAAAGTCCACTTGCCTTTTGGAAAAAACACCTTTGGGACACATTAATCTATGCTTCTGAAGGGACAACCTGCTCTCCTCCCTCCCCATAATTTTGGCATATCGTTCATATCTTTACAATGAACCATCTTATATTCACTGAAAAAAAATTGCTAATGGAAGCTGAATTGTTTTTAAATCTTTCCTTTTGGGCTGATTCCATTTCCTTTCAAACAAATGAATTTAGCATAGCATAGCTATGATGAAGAGTCATGATCTAATTTATTTGTCTGTATTCCTCAAATGCAAGAAGAGAAGTATGCACCAAGACAAATTCCTTGTGTGCCCAATCACACTTGGCCAATAAAGAATTCTATTCTATTCTATTCTATTCTATTCTATTCTATTCTATTCTATTCTATTCTATTCTATTCTATTCTATTCTATTCTATTCTATTATTCTATTCTAAGAACAGGCAGATGCAAGAATACTCTAACCCGGTAGAATGATTTTTAATATCTTATTGTGAAATTACTCACTGCTTGCTTTGGCATGGCGAAGAGGTAGGAAATCTTTGAATGAAAGATAAAGCAGCAGGACAGGGGCCTTGCCTTCAACACAAGTCTTCTGAGAGATATTTAATATTATCAGTAATACTATAAGCTTGCTGCCTCTGTGGTGTTCTTTTGGGATGCTCTTTTAAGCGAAACAGCAACTGAAATGGCAAGCCTTCATCCATAAGGTCACAGGGGGGAGGAAAAGGCATTTTTCTGGACTTAGTGAAAACTGATAAACTGGATAACAATGAAAGCATAAGGACCATTGTACTCTGGATACTATTTTTAAAGATATAGATATATAGATGTAGATGTAAATACAAGTATATCATGATAATAAATGGGAGAAGAATAAGGAAGATTATGATCATAAGAAAAAAATCATAAAAATCATTTTGAGATGAGATATTCACTTACAATAAAAAGTCAGAGCTTGAGAGCTTGGGGCAAGGGAAGATTAGAATGTTGGAAAAGCTTTAATAATCAAAGGCAGGACGACTTGCCCGGCATCATCCTAGATCAACTCTGGACTTCAAAGCTTTGTTGAAAGCGACTAGCTACAAACCAGAAAGCAATACTTTTGAACATGAGCTGAAGCCTGGCATGAAAAGTAAACACACTATTGCTTGCAGTCAGGCAATGCTTCAAATAATGGAAGAGTCCTGGAAGGTGGGCAGGAATGCAGATAAAGGAGGGTTATTAAGCCCGGAATTGGTTGTTGTTGTTGTTCTTGTTGTTGTTGTTGTTGTTGTTATCTCTTTTATTCATTAAACATGAAATTTAATCAACTGAACATTTAAAAATGTGTCACAAACACCATTGACTGGTGCTAATGGTTGATACGGGTTGCTGCCAGAATCTTAGGTATCAACCAAGTAAAATATATGATGTTCCAAATAGCATTGTTTGTTGCAGTTCCGCTGGTGTTATTGCAGGAAGCTGCAATTTCTTGATGTGTTTGTAAAATTCTTGGACATGGTACCAATGCCCTGATAACAATGGATATCACTGTTACATGTTTCATCCATAGCTGTGTAGTTTCGATCATCCATAGCCATGTGGTTTCGATATTATTGTTTTATATAATCATCATCATCATCATCATCATCATCATCAACTGTGGAAAAAGAAATCATGTGTTGTCCCGATTGTAATTGGAGCCCTTGGAACAATACCCAAAGGGCTACCCCGCTATTTAGAAATTCTAAATTTACCAGATTTGAACATTTTGACTCTACAAAAAACCACCTTACTCGGAACAGCATACATCCTCCGACAATACCTTAACAGTTCCTAGGTCCTTGGTTAAGACTCGAGCTGCTGAGCTACAACCTCAAAGGCTATGAATCTCACTAAAGATATAATAATAATAATAATAATAATAATAATAATAATAATAATAATAATAATATAATTGCACTCAACAATGAACTAAAGGGCAACCATCAGTGAGCTGTTGGACAGTATTACTTGGTCTATTGTGTTGATGTTTGGGTGGTTTAGGGGTGGAGAATTGGGATGGGTGAGGGTGTGTTGGGGATTGTTATGTGTGTTGGACCTGGTCTTTGGATGTTAAGTGAATTTCGTATACTGTATATACACATACAATGACAATAAAGTTATTTATTTATTTATTTATTTATATTGTTATTATTGTTATTATTGTTGTTGTTATTATTATTATTATTATTATTATTATTATTATTATTATTATTATTATTTGTATCAGGACGTACTGTTTTTATTTTTTAGATAAGTCATGGATTTAGAGATGCAAACTGAAAATTAGCACTCCGTATCACTTGCAAATGGAGCAGTACAGAATGTCATAATTCAAATACAGCCAAGTTACAGCCAAGCCTCATTCCAGAAGAAATCATGAGATGCTTTCCTAAAAGTCATCATGAAAGGCTGCGAATGATAAAAAGACACATATGTCCTCATGATTAAAAATATGGGGATAACATTTAATGCAAAAAGCAGAGGAGGGGGGAAATTTTTGTGAAGAGTAGATGGAGAAGATTCAATAAACAGTATAATGTACACAATAAAATAACAGGCCAAGTGAAGCAAAGCTATATATTCAGTCCAGTGGCATTTATCGGTTTGACTGTCTGCCTGTCTGTCTGTGATGTGATAAGTGCTGAGAGTCACAGCCAATAAATTTCAAAATGTCAAGTAATAGTCTAGGCATGAGTGGGCAGAGTTCTGTTGACTATAAAGTGGGGGGGGGGAATCAAAGAAATATATTTGGGCAAAAATCTGTATTTTTGAATTGCAATGTGAACTATCAAAAGAGAAATTGACATGAAAATAATAATCCATAGATTGCACTGGCCTTTTATTCTTCTGGCAACCCCAGGTTCAACAGCAATCAGAAAAACAGACAGACCAGATTGTGTTCTGTGAAGCATATCTTTGTGTTCCCCCAGAACTATAGTCTGCCTTCACACCACCATGTTTTTTCTTGTCTTTTAAATCTTGAAAACGGGTATAGGTGACAAGCCTCTATTTTTTTGCTTTCGTGGCATAGAACAGAGGTCTTCAAACTTGGCAGCTTTAAGGCTTGTGGACTGAGCAATATAACACTCAGCCTAATTCAACATAGTGTTTTAATTTGCTGACAATGTCTATTTTTTTTCATTACTGCTTTTGGTTACCTTTAATTATAAAAAGGGAGACAATTCTGGGACCAGAAACTTAGAAAAGACATTCCAGAGGGTTTCAGATATAAATGTACTTATAAATGTATAAAATATAAAACAGGGCTCTGTTCTAGAATGCAGATTAGCCAGAACTGTTTTATGTAAAATGGAAATGTCAACCTGAATTAAATGAGGAGGAGGAGGAGGAGGAGGAGGAGGAGGAGGAGGAGGAGGAGGAGGAGGAGGAGGAGGAGGGATCCTTTAAAACAGAAACTGTTTACTAGGTTCTTTTATTTCCTTTTTCTTGGTCCAAATAACCAGCAGAACTTTTAAAACCCACACTTTTTAATAGCATTTATTGATAGAATTGTCACTTCTGAACATTCTTACTATGGTGCAATTCAGCCATGTGCCTCTTATACAGAGATAAAATAGAATTCAAAGAAAATAGATAACTTTGAAAAATCTGAAGCCATCCAACCAAATCAGACTAATCAATACATAGCCAAGTAGAAATAGGCAAAGCTCAAGTGACATAAGCACTCTTGATCATCTTGAAAGCCAAAAGGACCTGTGAAGTAATCACACAATATGCCTCCTGCCAGAGGTGGGTTTCATATAATTTTACCACCGGTTTGCCACACACCGAAAATGTGAGTATGCATGCATGCTCGCTTTGCTCTCGTGTGTGACTTGCATGCATGCAGATGGCTTAGAAAACATGGCTAAATAGGATGGCATACTGCCAGGGCAGAGTGGACAGTGGGGCGATGGGGCAACACAAGTTGCCACTACCGATTCACCCAAACTGGTCTGAACCAGCTGAATACCACCATTTCCTCCTGCCTTCCCATACATAATCATGGTCTTTACTGGTATTACATACATGTGTAGTACATACGTATGTTCACTTGGTATTACTAAAGAATGTTCTATTCACCTCGATCTTTGTCTTCTAAGTTTTGTTCCCAGCATGTAGGTCCCTAGACACATAAGCCAGCACATCTGTCCTGATAAATTCTTCTAATTCTACTTACAAAGAGAGGTGGGAAGCATACAGGTCATATTTTAAATATGGAATCAGCTGAATTAACTACCAGACTTTTAACCAGGATAGAAAGAGCTCACACTTTTATTTCTTGGGAGGACTTTAGTGTTAGGATAACACTATCACTAGACCTTCATTGTGTGTAATGCTCACACAGAGAAGCCAAGAAAGTAGAATGTACACAGCATATGGCATTGGAGCAAATGCTGGGCTAGCTCCCAAATGATATTTCACACTGTAAAGCACACTGAAATCATCACATACCAACAGCCCACAGGAGAAAACAGATGTTCTGCAACCCCTTCCATCCCATCTTCAAAGCCTTCCTTCACACACACATGCCCACAGACTGAATTTCCTGCACAATCTCTACTAAATTTCCTAAGCTTTCTCCCCAGAAATCCCCAAAGTCATTTACACATTTACAAGATCAGTAATTCATGACACATATCCTATCCTAATAATAAAGTGTATGATGTTCACTAAGTAATGGAAGGCAAACAAGCAGACTTTATGGAAATCAAGGTCAGACAGGACATTATTGTAAATTTTAAAAACTATTGCAGACTACAACATGCTTCTAGGTGGCATATTACAAGAATAGAAGGCAATATGGTTAAATATATCAGGACAATGGGTGGGAAATAGGCAGAAATATAGACTCCTAAAATGAAGATGTCTAACAAATGATTAAAATCTACTTGATTTGTATTATTGTTTAATAAATTAATTTTCACTCAACTTGAATGTTGTCAAGTCCTAAATTTAGAACTTTATTGTCAGGCAATTTAAATAAGAAATAACTACTGATCATTATTATTAGAAACAAGGCCATATTTTTCTGTTTTCAGATAATGCAATCAATGTTAGAACATTTCTGCACTATAGTTGGAGTTGTTTTTTTAAAATGAAAATAAAAATAGAGAAGTATCTTCCAAGAAATTCAGCCCACTGCACTGGAGCTATGCACTGCACTGCAGCTATGTGAAAGAACTATTATCTTGTATTTATTTATTTTTTAATTATTTTGTGCATATTTACGAAGTTTCTGAATTTTTTGTGGTTTTGTCGCACAGGATTTGTTTCTCTTAGTTTTACACCTTTCTATCATTATTTCTTTTTGGGTAGCGTTCAAAAGGAAAACACTGAAATCTAAAGCTAAATACACAGTAGAACATATGTCATCTTCAACTTCTTTTAGCTCTAAGAGAGCTAAGGAATAATGCAACAGATTTTGCTTCATTTGACACCTAGAAAAAAAGCAAAATCTCGAGTTGTGAACCATAACCAGTATTAACAACATTAACAAAGAAGACAAGAAAGGGAGGAATTAACCAAACCAGAACTCTCCTTTCAGCTTGCATTATTTATTTATTTATTTATTTATTTATTTATTTATTTATTTATTTATTTATTTATTTTATTTCATCAAGCATGTATTTTATGACAGATACAAGTGTAAACATAATTATAAATACATGAAAAGAATACGAATAAAAGAAAACATTATGACGTGAACAGTAGGCACGCTGGTTCACTTATGCACACCCCTTACAGACCTCTTAGGAATGGGTGAAGTTTACAATAGACACTCCAAGGTTAATTTTGGGGGGATTTGGGGAAGAAACCACAGAATCAGGTAGTATATTCCAGGCGTTGAAACTCTGTTACTGAAGTAGTATTTTCTGCAATCTAGTTTGGATCAGTTTATCGTGAGTTTGTATCTATTGTGTGGTCTTGTATTGTTTTGGTTGAAGCTGAAGTATTCATTGGCTGGTAGGACATTGTAGCAGATGATTTTATGTACTGTGCTTAGGTCAGACTGAAGACAGCAAAGTTCTAAATTGTCTAAGCCCAAAATTTTGAGTCTGGTGGCATAAGGTATTTTGTCAACCCTTGACCTAGAAGCAGTATGCTGCCTAATTCACTTGCATCCAAACACACCTTTAAAGTCAAAAAAAAGTTCCTCCTGAACCTGTAACATTGAATCACCAAGTTTCATTATTCGTGATTCAGTCATACATGATTCATTTCTCTGCTCTACATCCTACATCTGTGCATCCTAGGGAAACCTTTTAATATGAATTGCCCTGCCAGAATTAATCAACTTAATTTGGGAGGGAGACTGATTTCCCTGAATGCAGGCTCCCTTAAAATTCAGTTATCTTCCCTGAACTATTTAGATCACTGTGAAAAAGGAGAATTCTTACACCTTGGTGGGAATCCATGAAAATGAACTTGGAAGAACCTATCTAGAAAAGGTTAGTTTGTAAAAGGTACAAAAACAGGGGAAATGGAGAGAAAAGAGGAAGTATTAGAAAGAGACTCAGACTAGCTCCTCCCTGACCCCCAAGGGTATAAAACATGTGAAATTAAGTCAGATTTGCATAATTCTGTTATTGTAGCATTTCTCAATAACATATAATGCTAGTCTTCTTATGGAAAATGTCCTGATGCAGACAACCTCAATAGCTAGCAATTTGCTAGTCATGTATCATTGGTGGAGAGTTGGGCAACATGATGCAGTAAATGAACTACCCTGATCCAATACATTGTCACAATTGCATGGGGATAAACCAATGTGATAATAGTGTCACATAAGTGAAGGTGTATAAGTACTTCAACATGCTCAGTACAGTTTTCATCTTAATAATCAAATTTGAAGGACCAACAAAATACTCCTTTCCCCATCAGTGAATCTATTTATGAATCTTAAATGATTTTGAATATTCTTATTTAAACTTCGAGAGCCAGTTTTATGTAGTGGTTAAGGCATCAGGCCACTCACTGGGAGAGTATGAGTTGTAGTTTTGCCTTACGCACAAAGGCAGCTGGTCTTGCCTTAGGTCAATCACTTTCCCTCAACCCTAGGAAGAAAGCAATGGCAAATCACTTCTGAAATAAACTTGCCAGGAAAATTGCAGATATTTCTCCAACCAATCTCCAAGAATCAGACATGACTGCACAGAAAAAAAGAACTTTAAAAAGTTGAACTCAAACTTGCAGAATCTGTTTCGAGCAGATTCTCAAAATTATCCAGATGAGATATCAGATAAATATGTTTTGTCATTTGTCTTTCCAAACTGCAACCAGTGTAAAAGCTCTATGATCTTGGAATAGTACCAGAGAGTAGTTTTATTAGCTTTATTCTGATGTTTGATACTTGCATATGAATGGCTGGTGTCTAGGTCTTGTAACTATGGTGACAGTGAAGCCTTGAAATAAAAATAACTTCTTATAGCTAAGACTAAAAATATTTCAAAATCAGTTTGCCAAATACAGCAGAGCGATCAATCATCTGTGGAATAACAAGATTGATTTCCTGATATTTATCTTTCTGGAGAAATGTATTTCAAAGTTTGTTTAAGAGTAATTAAATTATTTCTTAAATGCAGTGAGGTTTATTCATCTGATAGTTGGTTATAAAATTCAAGTAAGACAAGATTAATTGATACAGAACATTTCTGTCTCCAGCAATCTAAAATGAAGAGAGTTATCAGTGTGTATAACATAGATGTTTGTGCAGGTAAGATTATCAACCTTGCTGTCGAGCAAAACCAAGCATTTAATAGTGAGTGCCATACCATGTGGAAGGAAAGCTATGGAGAGGACAGCTATGGCAAATCTAGAGAGCATACTAAAAAGCAAAGACATCACCCTGCCAACAAAAATGTGTATAGTCAAGGCTATGGTTTTGTATGGCTGTGAAAGTTGGCTGAGTGCCAAAGAATTGAGGCCTTTGATCTATGGTGCTAGAGAAGACTCGTGCAAGTCCCTTGGACTGCAAGGCAAACAAACAAGTCAGTCCTAGAGGAGATCAACACTGTCTGCTCTTTAGAAGGCCAGGTCCTGAAGATGAAACTCAAACATTTTGGCCACTTAATGAGAAGGAAGAACTCACTAGAGAAGAATCTAATGCTGGGAAAGACTGAGGGCAAAAGAAGAATGGAACGACAGAGAATGAGGTGGCTGGATAGAGTCACTGAAGCAGTAGGCGTCAGCTTAAATGGACTCCAGAGGATGGTAGAGGACAGGAAGACCTGGAGGAATGTCATCCATGGGGTCACGATGGATTGGACACAACTTCACAACTAACATCAACAATACCATGTGCACTAATCAAACAGGTGGCAAGAAAGTAGGGGAAGTCAGGCACAACACAGGTTATGTAGATAGTAAACACAGGGCCAATCAAAATGTACTCAAATCTTTATATGCCAATGCACAGAGGATGAGCAATAAACAGGGTGAATTAGAAATCCAAGTAAATGAGCGCAGATATGATATTGTTGCTATTATGTAAACTTGGTGGGATGAAACCCACAAATGGAACATATAGCTAGAGGGATTTAAATTATTTTTTTAAAATAGACCAGTTAAAAGAGAGCATGGAGTTGCACTATATATAAAAAGTAACTACATCTCTACAGAAATAGAATGGAAGATCCAAAAAGTTCCTAACAAATCTAGCAAACAACTTTGTTTTCCAAAAAGTAGAGAAGGGAAGAAGAGGATAGGCCATATTGGACTGAATTCTCACTAACAGAGATGAAATTATAGAAGGAGTTGAAGCTAGAGGAACCTTGGGCGTGAGTGATCATGCAATATTGGAATTCAACATTATGCAAGCACAAGCAATAGAACAAAATCAAATTAGAGTCTTGGACTTTAAGAAAGCTAATTTCAATAAACTTAGAGAGACCTTAAGAAGGATTCCATGGATGAGAATCCTCAAGGGGAAAACAACTCAAGAAGCTTGGAAAATTTTGAAAAGTGAGATTATAAAAGCCAAGTCTAGCACAATACCAATGAAGAAGAAAAATAACAGCTCTCAAAAGAAACCAGCATGGCTGCATAAAGAACTCTGACAAATTGAAAGACAAAAAGGACAAGTATAAAAAGTGGAAAGAGGGGTACATAACTAAGGCAGAATATCAGCAAATAGGCCAAGCCTGCAAAGCTGAAGTAAGGAAAGCTAAGGCTCATAATGAACAAAGGCTTGCGACAAAAGTAAAAAAAAAAAAAACTTCAAATATGTTAAAAACAAGAAAAAGTCAAGGAAATAATTGGTCCATTGCTGGGAGAAAGTGGCAAGAAAGTGAAAAGTAACAGAAATAAAGCAGAACTACTAAACTCATTTTTTGCATCTGTCTTTACCCAAAGGGGAAAAAACAGTCCAACCTATCAAAAACAACACCACAAAAAACAGATTAGAAACACAAGTTGAAATAGGAAGAAAATGGTAAGTGAGCACCTGCCTACTCTAGATGAGTTCAAATCACCAGGACCAGATGGATTACACCCCAAGATTCTGAAGGAACTGGCAGATGTGATCTCAGAACCACTGAACTATATATTTCAAAGATCCTGGAGCACCATGGAACTGCCAGAGGATGGAAAAGAGCTGATGTAGTTCCCATATTCAAAAAAGGGAAAAAAATAGATCCAGGAAACTACAGACCCATCAGATTGACCTCAATACCAGGGAAGATTCTGGAAAAGATAATCAAGCAATGAATCAACAAACACCTAAAAGGAAACAAAGTAATAACCAAAAGCCCACATAGGTTTGTCAAAAAACCACACTCAACATGTAATCCTCAAGGGAACTGCATCTACATGGAGGGAGGTATGCAGTGGAGTACCCCGGGACTCTGTTTTATGCTCAGTACTCTTCAACATCTTCATCAATGATTTGGACGAGGGGATGGATGGGGAATTTGCAGATGACACCAAGCTAGCAGGAATAGCCAACACTCAGGAAGATGGGCTTAAGATACAGAAGGATCTTGATAGGTTTGAACATTGGGCACTATCTAATAAAATGAAATTCAGTAGTGAAAAAAGTAAGGTTCTACAGTTAGGCAAGAAAAACAAAATGCACAGGTACAGTATATGTGGTACCTCGCTCAATAGTAGTAATTGTGAGTGTCCTAGTGGACAACCATTTAAATATGAACCAGCAGTGTGCAGCAGCTGCCAAAAAACCCAACACAGTTCTATGCTGCATAAACAGAGGGATAGAATCAAGATCACATGAAGTGTTAATACCACTTTATAATGCCTTAGTAAGGCTACACTTGGAATACTGTATCTAGTTTTGGTCGCCATAATGTTAAAAGAGAAGTGTAGACTCTAGAATGGGTGCAGAGAAGAGCAACAAAGATGATTAGGAGACTGGAGGCTAAAACATATGAAGAACGATCAGTATTATTTTAAATTTATTGTATGTCTATTGCTGGAAGGAAGGGGGACTAGAAGATTTCCAAGGTCCCTTCCAACTCTGTTATTCTGTTAAAATGAATAAGTATTTATTAAAAAAAAGTTAACCTATTATTGAATACAGACTGGTTCTATAATCATTCTTATAAGAATTGGTTAACTTTATATTATCATGAAACCTATGAACTCTGTTTGATGAATCAGGAAATATAAAGTCCAAAAAAGGCAAAATGACTATGACAATTCAATTAATCTAGAAGTTATATTTGGCAAATTTTATCTCTTGCTATAGGTTTCAAAAACAATGTTGTGGTTTTTTTTTCTAAGCTTCCTTATATGTGATGCAAACATTTTGAACTACTGGACTAATGGTTCTGAAAAAAGTAATAGGGAAAAAAAGAAAGGGAAAAAAATCTGATATCAGGAATTGTTATAAGGATAGTCTCTGCAATAAGTTTCTTTTTACAGAAAAATGATAGGTAATATTTTATGATTGCTATATACATCTTCATATAATACATTGAACAGTATATTAAATATTGTACTGTATGCAGTATTATATAATTACTGATGATTGAATTCAGTTTTCAACAGCTTCTAATACTTTGGTAGTGGGAAAATCTACCAAAAGAAGAAAAATAGCCTATAATTAATAAATTACTTATAAAAATTTTAAATTATTGCTACAGAAAATCAAATCACCTCAAAGATTTGATAAATCCTTTACCAAATCTTATATCTATATTTATAGATCCAAGATAGTGATTTAATAAGCCTGACTTTTTGAATAGCATGTTTTTAAAAATTCTATTTTTATTGCTTTAAATTAGCCAGTTAAAAGGATTTTTCCCTATGCTTGATTCCCTATGAAAAACTAGTGGGATTGGATTCAAGCTTTCAGAACTAGCCTTTTATTAATTTCTAATCAAAGCAAAATGACATTCGGTTTTTCTACAATTTTAGCATCCACCTTTAAATTATTCCTAGATTGGGTCTATGTCCTTGTAACCCTATCCCACATCTCCATTAGATAGGTAAAAATGATTACTACAGCCTTCCATTGCCATTGTACTTTCACAGAAATTTATAACTGAGCAGAGAAGTGGTTTGGCACAACCCTATCACACTGTCTCCTAATATATTTTCCAAATTTAAAAAAAAAAAAGCATGCAAGAACTATAGATATGCAGATGTAGCTGTGGACTAGGTGCTGATATTTGAGTTCTTTTAGTGATCAGCAAGAGATAAAACTCATTGGTTCATGACACACTCTTGAGATTTTATAATTGGCAATAAATTTCATCATTATATGTTTTGGGTTTTTTTGAAAGTTTAGGGCATAAATAATTTTTATAATGCTTATAATGGTTTGTGGGTGTAAACCCACAAAGATATTGAGATAACACTGAGATAACTACATCTCTTAAAATTAAATATATTAATTGGCTATCCCCCTACCTTTCCCCCTCCAAAAAAAGAGAGTATTTATATCCCATGAGTCAACCATGCCTCAATGATTGTCTCTGGAAATCAACAGAAGATTATTTTGTTATGAGCATTTAATTTAATTGAATGAAAATTTCAAGAATGATTTTGTTAGGGATTAAAACTGAGAAATAGTTTTGTTTTTGTTCTATTCCTTTAAATGTTGGAGGTTTTTCTTCTTGTTTTTTAAGGAAATTGGTTATGATTGGTGTGGAACTAGAGGACAGTTTCAAAAGAAGTTAAATCTTTTTGGGGGGGTATCAAAATTTTCATGTTTGAGGTGTTTAGGTTTAGAAGAATGTATGAGTCCCATTTATATTTGGGGAGCTTTCCAAGTAGAGCATTATTTGTAGACCTAACTCTCTGAAGAAGGCTCTAATGCAGAGAAAGGAAGAAGAAGAAGAGAAAAAGATAAGGACAATCAGCAGCAAAGTGGCAATGAGTGTGCTGTTGAAAGACCTGAAAGACCAGATTATGTAATGGAGGGAAGCTATGCAATTGCTAAGAATTGTCAATGACTCAATAGCATATAATTAAACAAAAATCTCAAGTAAAATGTCTGCATTATTTTATGTTTAAAAAGCAATTATTCTGAAAACAGAAAGAATTACCATGTTTTCCCAAAAAATCTTATTTTTTTTAACCCTGAAATAAGCGCTTGGCCTTATTGCCACGCGCTCAAAAGCTCGATTGGGCTTATTATCAGGGGATGTCTTATTTTGGGGAAAACAGGGTAGAGAATTAAAGATGCCTCTAATTTACTTACAAAAAAATAATACTAAAGAAATTCCAAAAGGGATATCTTATACCAAAGTGTTTGTCATTCCATCCACTTTATCTAAACCAAGAAATGATTGTTGCATAATTCAGAATAAGGATGAATGACAAATCATGATTTAATTCTACTATAAAATAATGAATTGTTCTGAATTAGGAACCCAAGTTTCCTGTTTCTGATTTAATTGAAATCTAATCAAAGACTTAAGGGATTGTGCTGTATCAAGAAAAGACGGGGGGGGGGGAGGATGTGCATACAGCTGATACATATTTACTTGGCTCAGGTTTACTGAACCAAGTAAAGGTGTGATTGTCCAGATCCATATTAAAGATTTATAGCACCTTATAACATCACCTAGCCCCATTGTAGTGATATATCCCTAATGAACACAGGCTTGGTATTGCCAAAGTGATGGCTAGGTGATATAATAAGATGAAATAAATTGCTCATATAAAAAGGGCCAATGAGCCCTTCTGTTTTAATGACAACTTAAATTCAAAGCTGATAAAAGAAAGTGGAAGTATACAGTATTTCTCATTCCAATTATATAACCTGGACAAACCTCAACTCCTGAATTTCATACTGATAATTATTCTATGGGTGCTATTCCTTCCAAAGCAATAGATCATACCCTTGTACGAATAATTATAATAAAGAATTATTTTTGTATCAATAAAATTCACATAATTATAATTAAGATTATGAGATCACTTAAAAAAAAAAAAGAAATTACATAGTAAATGTGCATTTATTTCTCATTTGTAGTCCCTAGGAAAATATGGAGGGGGTGGCTAATACCATTCAAATTCATTAATACAATTTAATTTCTTCACTTAATTTATAAAAATAATAGTTGATTAGTCACATTTGTTATTCTATTTTTTTGTTACTATTTGTGACAGCTACAAATCTTATTTCATTATTTTTAACCCATAAGGCCCAAATCACTGCATATTACTGTGGTTAAAAATGGTGGCTATTAATTCAACAACTCAACTGATTTACGCAAAGGTGATATGACAGAAAATAGCCAGCAGGAACAGCCACTACACATTCATTTTGAAATGAATGAAAATTCAGCTGAATGGTCCTGTTTAACATATTTCCCCAAAGTGAATGGAAACTTCTATATTATATGCATCTTCATCTAATGCTGAAGTTCCATCATGTAATGTTTTGATTTTTATCTTTCCATGTAATCTATGTTTTCATGTTATGGGGTTTGTTTGTCATTTTGATTTTAGTCTTTTTTTTCCCCAGGCTTTACTCCCCCCCCCGCCCCCCCCAGGATCATAATTAATGGTTTTAACTAGGGAGGAATGAAGTGCAGCCCACATCATTCACAGTGATGAGCTTTCTGGAAGTCTTATGTTAGATCTAAGACAAATGTATATCTTTTAAAATAAATGGTTACAGTTCACAGTTGTATTGTAATAGAGCATAAATGTTTGCTTAGCACTAAAAATGGAACAGTAAGCCCATGACAAATAGAAAGAGTGTGAATTGTTTTAAATCCAGGTAGGCTTAAAAATATCATATCTAACTAACTATGAAATAATAATGAAAATGTTTAGCTATTTGGACATGTTTACAACTCAACAGTAAAAAGAAATAGGAGAACTATTAATACAGAATAATGAAATTGGATATAAAAGTGAAATAATATGGGGTCAGCCTAGAGGATCTCTGAAGGACCCCTTTAACTAGTAAATATAAAAGACAAATACTGGGTTCAAAAAGTTAAACCGCAGGATTACTCAAGCAACAGGTTAGCTCACCATTCCACAGTTGGAGAGTTCAAGAATTCAAGCCGCAGAGGCACTTATGTCAAAATGCATAACTAGCGACATGGAGTTTCCTGCCAAAGGAGGGGATTGGCTAAAGAGGCAGGAAACTTAGATAGGTTTGCAAGATACCTGTGACCTACTTAGAATGGGGAACAAGTTATTTAGCTTCTATAGTGTAGCAACAAGGGGGGGGGCTGGGGGCTGTCAGCACTGTAACCAATCATAAGATGTCAAAATCATGTATAAGAGTAACTGCATCAGAATCCTTCGGGGTTCAGTTTTTGCTTCTTGTGTTGCACTGAACCTTGCACAATAAACCTTTTCTGTTTGATCCTGGAATTCCGTGTCAGTTCCTAGAATTCTATAATACTATTACTAGGCCAGAAGATAAGCTACACCACAGTCTACTAGTTCATTAACGATCCCCAACAGATATTAAATCCAGCACATATAGATAAAATTTTAGTTATAAATTTAAATGTGAAAAAAGCTTCAAGACTTGCTTTGTTCTGTTTGAGAACAATGTTATTCAGAAAGACTGTAGTTTTAGTGAAATGCAGTTCTCTCATATCAAGCCACTCCCAGCTAATCAAACCACTCCCAAGGTCAATTAGAACATAACATTAAATTATTATTGTTGATTACACATAGACTGGATTTGACATTTTGTACACATGGTGAGTGCTTCCCAATGGCAGAGGTTGCTGTACAATAACATTAAAAGTATTGCCAGGATATAACTTTTTCAAATAAAGCTACCTCTTGCAATTGGCTGATAGTGATTTTGTCATTTCTGATGATATTCAAATGATACTTCAGTTGATTTAAGATTGCATCCAAGGCATCTTTTACTATTGGTACTAGATTTGCTTATTTTTGCCACAGTTATTCTGTTTCTATCTGCAGGTCTTTGTATTTGGTAAACTTCTCCACTTCCTTTTCTTCCCTTCCACTGTCTTCAGGTTTTTCCATGTTCCCTATCTATACTTTCTTTTCTTTTCTATTAACAATTGCTAAGTCTGGGTATTATGTGGCAGGTGCTTCTCTGAATTCTAAAGCCTTGTAGCACTTCAGTTTCTTCATTTTCTACTGCTTTGTCTATATTGTGGACTCGCCACAATATTCTTTCTGCAATCAAATGGTATCTCAATGCACTATTGTCATGCCATTGTTTTCTGTGCAAGCTTCTTGCAGCCGTTAACTAGGCATCCACTATTTCATCAGCTGCTTCTAAGAGATGGTGTTTTCTGTCTGTTGCTGTCTTCTCAATTCTGGCTTTCTATGCATTTGTTGTACTTGTTCTAAGTACTTGTTCTTGAGGCTCGGTCTTTGTGCAGGCAGAATTAACCTCTCTGTCTCTTTTCTTCAACTTTTTTATGTTCCTACTTTCAGCCAGATGTTATCTGCTTAGTCTGCCGGGTTTTTTTTTAACCTATCAGCCATGTAATAAATTACCTTGCCATGTCCCTTTTCTG
Organism: Masticophis lateralis; assembly: GCA_030761175.1. Lineage (NCBI taxonomy): Eukaryota > Metazoa > Chordata > Lepidosauria > Squamata > Colubridae > Masticophis > Masticophis lateralis. The sequence continues at coordinate 105,202,225 of JAUDYJ010000002.1, forward strand.
TTCTTAATTTGGTTGTTTTTGTAGGCTAGTTTAGTCTCTCCCATACTCAGTAAGTCTTCCTGATATACCAGCTACAGTGCTGCTTCTTTGCTGTCCTTCAGCTATTCTTTCAATGTCCTTATCTGGTGAACTTATAATATTGAATGCCCACCTATTTTCCTTGGTAAGCAGAGTCTGTCAACAATGCTGCATAGAGGAAGGGCATGGATTCGTTGTCATTATTTTTCTGCCTTTTCTATTCAGGATTTTTAGTTTGCCTTGATTCCAGTCCAGCTGTTCCAGCTGTGTATCTAATGACTGGAAATGCCCAGCTATTAGTTGAGTTGATTTGACCTCTCTTCATCTATCACCATTGACCAGCAACTTTGTACTCCATTGTGCCATTGATCTTTACACAAAGCTTCTAGTGTTTCTACTGGTTCTTGTTATTTCTAGGTTCTTGATTACCTAATCATGTAGCAGGGAATCAAATATCTTCTTGTAATCAATCCAAATTACCTCAAATTGTTCTTCTTTCTCTTGAAATTTTCCAAAATCACCTTCTCAATTATGGAGCTGATCTTGTGTCCCTCTGCTGATTGGGCAGCTTTCTTTCTACACAGGTAGAAATACCTTGTTTTCAATTAGATTCTGTTGGACTACCTCAGCTACCATACCATCAAATAGTTCTTGGAATTTCTCAAGACCTTGTGAGTGAATACTTGGAATTAGAACAAAGTTTAGATTTTCATTAGGTGAAGTGATAAGAACTTATGAATGCTCAGCATAACTTCAAAACTGGTGAGAAAAAATAAGTTAATTTAAGCTATCACCCACAGTTTAACATTAATAAAAACAAAAGCCAAATATATTTTCCTCAGTTGTGAGGAAAATAAAATCTATCTAGATGGAAAGGGGAAAGGGGGAAATGTAAGACATGATAGCAGTGTTCCAATATTTGAGGGCCTCCTACAAAGAAGAGGGTGTCAAAAACTTATTCTCCAAAGCACCTGGATGCAGGACAAGAAGCAGTGGATGGAAACTAATCAAGGAGAGTTCCAACCTAGAAATAAAGAAAAATTTCCTAACAGTTAGAACAAATAATCAGTGAAACAACTTGCATTCAGAAGTTGCGAATGCTCCAACACTGAAGTTTTTAAGAAATGTTTGAACAACCATTTGTCTGAAATGGTATAGGACATGCTGCTTGAGCAGTGGTTTGGACTAGAAGACCATCAAGGTCCTTTCCAACTAAATGATTCTATATTCTATAAGTTCATGCCTACTGCCTTAGCTCTGTCTTTTTATAGCTCCCTTTGAAACGAGGCTATGGCCCACTGTTGTTTCCTAACTTGTCATCTAATAATTTTTATATTGTAAACAAGCAAGCAAGATGGCATATAGTTGAATAATAATTCTTACTTAACACTGATTTTGTATTGGTAAAACTTGGGGATCATTTCAAATGCATCTGTTTAGCACTGTTTGCATGCACACAAAACAAATTAGATTTTTTTTTTCAATTACTCCCTTCTTCTAAAAAGAGAAGCAATTGGGGAAAGCCTACTCAACTGTAATTGTTAGCATTATTGGAAGAAAATGCATACACTCTATTGATGTGAATCTCAGAGCAGCATCAATCTTTCTGACTTCCAAAACCTACATCTATGCTAATAAAAGAATTTAAAAACTCCACTTTGGGATTTTTTTTCAGGGGTGGGTTTATATCTTGATATGTTTTGATGGTCTCTTTTTGAGCTTTGCCATAAGTAAAATGCTTTAGGGTGGATGAATCACTAAGATAGGAAAGATTTAATAAGGATTTTAGCCAGCTCCTCATCCCTGTAGCAAACTCATATCAATAAACATTTTATTCGCTTACAGGTGCTTCACCTCCCCCTGTTTGTTCGATTTATGTTGACTATACAATTAAAATAGTAGTGAGAAAAAGCAGGGAGTCTTGACAAATCCACAAGCATGCAATATTGAGAGCTGTCGGTAGTGCAGAGGGAAGATGTTTTAACAGTTGCTTTCCATTTATTGTGAAGCACAAACAAAATCACCCTTGAATACAGAGCTTCTGACTCCTATTGAATCATGGTTACTTTAGATGGTAATATAACACTGATTTTGTACTATATGATTGTAAAGCTGTCCTTGGCAAATGCAGAATGGTGATGGGAAATGCTGGTTCACTTATGAAATGGCGAGAAAACTAACAGAGAGAGAGAGAGAGGAGCTGTCAGCATTATTTGCAGATGCCCTAATTTTGACAAAGTAACATTTATGTGTGACTAGCACTCTTCTCCATTTAGAGCTCTTCAGTGTTTCCTTCACCCTTCTATGTCCTTCAAGATCAGAACATCACATAGCTGAGGAATGGTTAGCAAAGGGCTGCATGTTCAGGGGGAAAAAAATTCTTAAAAACAAAGACAGACATTTCCATGTATATGGATGAAGCAGTCTCGTTTGTAATACTAGAGTGGCACCAAGTGGCCAAGGACTGAATTAGGGCCTGAAAAAAAATATTTTTTTTCATCTTCACCTCACTGCAGGTCATATTTGCTATATTATTAGTTAAAGAAAAATGGCCCAGCAGGTCAATTATATAAAAGAGGCCAGATGAATTTACTAAAAACCCTGATAATCCACACATTGTACATTTAAAAGGGAAAATAGGGGGGCGGAACCCTCATGTGAAGCCTATTAAAAGGAACAAAAACCAGAAAGTTTCCTGTAGACAAAGAATATTTCCCACTCTTCTGTGCCTCACAAATTCTTATAAATCTGCTAATGAAGATGCATTGCTGATATTTGACTGAGAATGCTAAGTGTATGGCTAAAGTTCACAAATTCTGAATGAAAACATCTGAAGTATCACACTTCACTTAAAAGAAGACATATTTTCTATATATGTGATTCACGTGATTGCGGAAAATTAATTTTCATGAATGAAGGTAAATATATGTGCTCTGGGATAGCCAGAGAAATGATTGAAGCCTGGGAAATGGGAGTGCTGTTTCATCACCAGCTTAACAGGTACTTAGGAGCTGAGGGCTTGGCAGCACAAGGAAACAACAGCCAATCACCAGCCATAAACACAACAATCAACCAATAGAAAGGCACCACATAGAAGCGACTAGTCCAAAGGACATATTGCAGTAAAGAGAAGTTTCCTGAAGAGGGGTTCTAGAGTGAGTTGAAAAGCTCGAAAGGGTAAACCTCTTGTCCTGGTGATCGACCAAAATTGGATCTTGCAAAATTAATTGTATTTTGTCTATATAAATAAAAGCTGTAAGAGATGATGGTAGATTTCTAACTCAATTGCATCTACAAATATCTACAAATACAAAGCAAAATGTCGCTCTTTCAGAAATTTTTTTCCCCCTCAACTGCATTAATGAATAGCTCCCTTTTGTTAGTGAATGAGATATTCTCATTCAAACATATATGCAAACTTACTGGAGAATGGGAAAGGACAGATCTTTAAACTGAAGCAGAGTCATTCCTATCTGAATTTAAATAGACTGAATACAAATGTAAACCTTTTCAGAGTTTGTCCAAACAAAATAAGTAATGGGGTTTTCCCCCCTTCTTTTTCTTCAGGTTTTAACAACCTAAAATAGGTAATATGAGACTCAAACTGATTTCAGAAAAGGATAACAATTGCATTTCATTTTGGAAAAGTTCTTCCTGGTTGTTATGAATCCATGGAAATCTACAGTAGTCATTTTTTCTCTCTCTCTTTTGTTCATCTGTGTCTGATTCTCAAAGACTGCTTGACAAGTGCCTGCATTTTTTTTTTTTTGGCAAGGTTTTTGAGAATGGTTTGGCATTGCCTCCTTCCCCGTTCTTTGAGAAAGCGACTGGCCCAAGATCAGCCAGATAGTTTTGTGCCTAAGGCAGGATGATCTGTTTTTAGCCTGATGCCTTAATCACAACATCAAAATGGCTCACAGCCAAATTTTACTTATTTTCTATAGATTCTGGTACATGCATTTAAAATCATCGATTTCTTCAAGAATCTAGACATTGCAGAATATTTAGCTGTAACAGAAAACCTAATAATGGGGTTTTAGAAACCTCGTGCAATTGGATGGTAACAAAATAATGTCAATGCCAAAACAGAAAATTGAATAAAGAATTTGAGAAAAAAAATATTTTTTCTTCAATCCTAAATCATCCAAAGAATTAAAAGACATAAAGAAAGAGAAGATAACATTGGATAGAGAGGCAAAGAAGAAGTAACTAAGTGTGTGTGTCAGTATAATTATTCTGTATAGAAGATCTAAACCCAATGGCCTAAATTCTTAATTTTCTCCCTGGAAAAATAAGCCAAAGACAAAACACATTTAAGGATATACTGTAATTTCCTTAATTATAAGAAAACCAATGAGAAATTATTGAACATATGCCTTGAATGAGAGGTTCATAAATATCATGGAAAAATATAATTGATTTTAGATTATAATTGGGCTGTGCCACGAATGGATGATCTTTTAAAAATTATAATGGATTTTATTTCTCTCAACATGCAAAGGGCCCAAGCACTGAATAAGACTGTACTTTCCACTGTAGTGAAGTTTTGCACCATAAATTCCTAAATTTGGCAATTATCTCACAAACAAATAAAAGCAACTCTATCTAGCAACATCTCCAAAAATATTTTGCTCACGTCCTACTATGCTACTGGGGGGGTGGGGGTGGGAACGCTAATATAATTATACAATGTAGTAATACTCCAGGAACTTTATTCAACTTTAGAATAGAAGGATGAAAGATCTGCTTAATGGGGCTGTAAGGTTTTTTCACAGATGGATCCACCTGTTAGAGCAACTGTCCCAAAGGTGCTTTTTTTTTCAAGAAGCAACTGGACTTTCCGGTTTTTCTTTGAAGACGTTTCGCTTCATAGATGTCCTCTTTATTGTCAAAATTGAACAGCCCTCTCAACGGGGAGGGGGGGGGAATACAACACCATCTAATCTCCATCTACAACAGCCCTTTCAACAGTTTCAAGAAGGCTCCACACCAATTTGCATCATTCAGATGACCTTGATGATAGAGATAAATCTCCAGGTGATTTAATGACCCGGTAAATGAATGCAAATGACCTGCTGTCTGCAAGGAGTATAAATCCTTCCATTCCCCCGCCATCCAGTCAGAGCTGAAGAAGCTTCTTGGATGAGAAGTGAAATGTCTTCAAAGAAAAACCAGAAAGTCCAGTTGCCTCTTGGAAGAAAAAAAAAAGCACCTTTGGGACAACCATGACCTAGATGACTGAGAATCTCCACAGACTATCAGAGCAACTGTTTATTGTAATCTCTGTTATTTTGGTGTGCTCCTAGTATTCACACGTTAGCATTCAAGTAAGGCATTTGCATGGATGTTGAAGGAAGGCTTATTCATTTTGTTTGCAACAGCTTTCTATATCATTCTATTAAATCTTCTGCTACAAAATCCACATTTAAATTCTGTAGCTCATAATCAGGAATGACAGAAATAGTGTATCATACTTGGAGTTAGCCACCGTTCACACAATAGCATTTATGAAAGGGAATTACATTACTGAACTTATGTACCAGCATAAAAGAACAACTTATTTCTTTGGGAGACATTAGCCAGTAAATTATCAAAAAGAATTAACAAGAACTATACAAGTATGAAAATCCAAAAGAATAGATAGGGTATATTATTACAAGCAGACCAGAGAAATCAAAGTGAAAAAATGACAGCTAAATGTGTAGACGAAAAAAGCTGGCTGAGGTTTGTTAGGTAATAAATGCTTGATTTGAACTGGCAACAGATAATTAAGAATCTTTTAAGAAGCTAGCTTTAATAAAACTTGGAAAATGCTTAAGCACTTAGGAAAGACTAAGAAAATGGTTAAAAATACAGAGGCATTAAAAAAGAGGGAAATCAGAGATGTCTAAGGTGGTTTTTCTCTTGATTACCAAGCAGTTAAATTTGAAGTGCAAAAGCATTTGGAAGTTTTGAAATACTCAGAAAGAAATATTAACAAAACAGTATTAGGGAGAAAGAAGATTAGTCCACTGCTGATAACTGGAAGCATGACTTAAAAGGAATAAGACCACATGGTTCTAAAAAGAAGGGGGATGCTAAAAGGCAAGGTGGAACATTTAAAGACCATTTTCAGATAACTTGGATGCAAAGGTCCTCTAGCTTTCATAAATAGGGCATGTACAGCTGTAGAAAAAGTTAATAGCAAAGAAAAGATGAAAGAGACAGAGGAACTGCCAAGATAAAACACAGCTGAGTTGATGCAATTTCTTGTTACTTCTCTGAGTGAACTTCTAGAATACAGGTTGGGGAGGAGATGACAATAAAGGCACAACTAAATATCTTGGTACTTTCACTTAGCTTACCAAGGAAAGGTTGGCATTAGTGGTGGGAATTCAATAAAACCATGCCAAAGGTTGGCATTAGTGGTGGGAATTCAATAAAAGTATGTAATACAGAGAGGGAGGGAGGGAGGGAGGGAGAGAGAGAGAGAGAGAGAGAGAGAGAGAGATGAACAATGTACAACTGAACAATGAGAAATTAAGTAGAGGATAGATTGATTGCTTCTCCTCAAATGTTACCTCTTCTTAATCTTCCTGGATGATCTAGGAAAACAGCTTGAGTGTCATGAACTGAAAGAGAAAGAAAGTCTAATCAATTAGAAAGAAAAATAACAGGGACGATAAGATGACTGAAATAATCCTTCCCGTTTTCCTTGAATATTTCTGGATGCTGTATTACATTTAGTGAGAAGCATCTCCAAAAGCCTACCAGTTACATCAACTTGTACTTTTTAACATGTTACAAGGAAAAAGAAATATTAAATACATGTGGAGAAGCTATATTAATGGGGAGAAATAACTTTACTATTTAGGGAAAAGAGATGAAATTTAATTCTCACTCATTCTTTACCCTGGCCCCCTTGTACATGTTTTAAAGGGTAGCCTTAAGCATGCCCCTCAACCAGGGGTGAAATGCTCCCAGATTGGCCTGGATCGCCCCCTCACACACTGTTCTACTCACATGCCTCCTTTTGGCATGCACTGCACACACACACCTCACATTTGGTGTATAGTGCACATTGCGCATGCGCAGCCAGCAAACCGGTAGTAAAACGGTTCAGATTTCACCAGTGCCCTCAACAACCATGCACAGTCCACACATACACACATACACACACACACACACACACACACAAGAAAAAGAAATATACATAGATGGTACAAGGAGATGATATGAAGAGATTTAAATAAAATGAAAGGGAATGAGAAATTATTTTATGGGGATTACTTTTACGGACCTGTATTTTATTATATCTATACAATCTATGGGCATAGATATGCTGCCCTAAAAAGATTTCCTTCATGGCTTAATTAGCAGCTATGATCCAGATGTAGACACTTGATTTAGTCACAGGAACACAAGAACATGACGGTTGGCAAGTTATGGAAAGGATTTTTTTCCCCCAATCCAATTAGTTTTACAAATTTCTTAACAATGAATCAAGGAACATCTCCACTCAGGGTGCAGAATACATCTATATGTAGTTCCAAATCTATACATAAGTACCAGAATAACAGAGTTGAAGTGACCTTGGAAGTCTTCTAGGCCACCTCCTGCTTAATGGGAAACCCTATTCTATTTCAGACAAATGGTTGTCCAATTTCTTCTTAAAAACCTCCAGTGTTGAAGCATCCACAACCTCTGGAGGCAAGTCATTCCACTAATTAATTGTTTTAACCATCAGAAAATTTCTCTTTAGTTCTAGGTTGGTTCTCTCCTTGATTAGTTTCCATGAATTGCTTCTTGTCCTACCCTCAGGTGATTTGGAGAATAGCTATTATTAATTAGTGGAATGACTTGCCTCCAGAGATTGTGGATGCTCCAACACTGGAGGCATGTGGTAAGTAGAACAGTGTGCGAGGGGGCGATCCAGTCCAAACTGGGAGCATTTAACCCCTGATTGAGGGGCAAACTCATGCTGACTTCTACTGATCACTTTGTTTTAGTGGACTATCATTTAAGTATGAGCCAAAAGTGTGTTGGTTTTTGCGGGTGTTTGTATGTAGGTCTTTGGTTATTCGGGTTTTCTCCCGCGTAGAATTGGAAGTATCTTGGCGACGTTTCGACGAAGTCTCATTCGACTTCAGGCTGGTGTTCTCGGCTCCCTTGCTCCTGGAAGCACGAAGCCGAGAACACCAGCCTGAAGATGACGAATGAGACTTCGTCAAAACGTCACCAAGACACTTCCAATTTTACGCAGGCGTAAAATAACCAAAGACAGACAGACAGACAGACAGACAGACAGACAGACAGACAGATACACACACACACACACACACACACACACACACACAGTTCTAGGTTGCAACAGAGGGACAGCATAAGATCACAAGAAGAGATACTATTGCTTTATTCTGCAGTAGGGACATTGCATTTGGAACAGTACATCCAGTTCTGGTTGCCATGATGCCAAAAAGGTGCTGAGAGTGCAGAGAAGAGCAACAAAGAAGATTAGGGTTCAGTGAATGGTTAAGGGAAGAAGGTACCGTATTTTTCGGAGTATAAGACACTCCGGAGTACAAAACACACCTTAGTTTTTGGGGAGGAAAATAAGAAAGAAAAAAACCTGCCTCTGCCTACCAGCATCCATTGGTATTTATCTGGCTAGCATCCTATCAGTATATGAGAGAGTTGAGGGCTGTTTGGAAACTGAAACAGTAGTTGCTGTGTGAGCAACAAGGAAGGAGGCAGCAAGGAGCCTGGGCATGGCTTAGGTCTGCAGCTCTGAGTCTGTGCTAAAGCTGCAAACTAGTCTGCTGCTCAAAACTGAAACTGAAACTCCTCTCTTCTGCTTGTGTTTTGCTGGGAAAACCTGATTTTGGTATTGTATATTTTACTTCATGTGTTATATTATATATGAAGAGAAGTTATTGAAATCTCATGAATCAGTTACTTGCGTGTGCTTTCTGGATATGATTGTTGCCGCAAACTGAGTCCTTGCAGCAAATAGCAAACAGCCAGGTCAGCTTCAGCACATCATTGCAGCCTGATTCAACATGAGCAGCTGATTGGTGGGTGGATCAGCCTCCCGGAATACCCCAATCAGCTGTTCCAGGCTGCAGGGATTGCCACAGACCATCACCATCTCCGTGCCTCACATTTTTGGCTACATTTGGTGTATAAGACACACCCAACTTTTCACCCTCTTTTAGGGAGGGAAAAATGTGTCTTATACTCTGAAAAATACTGTATATCTAACTGAACAAAGAGAAAGATTTTGTGGGGACATGATAGCTGTCTTCTGGTATTTGACAGTCAGTTATAGAGAGAAAGTGTCAGCTTATTCTTCAAAGCACATGAAGCAGAACAAGAAGCAGTGTGTGGAAGCTCATTAAAGAGAGATCCAATCTGGAACTAATAAGAAATTCCCTGGCTTTAAGAAGAAGTAATCAATGGAAAGTTGTTTCCCAAGTTATGTGTGTTCTATGTTGGAGGTCTTCAAGAAAAAATTGGACAGTCATTTTCTTGGGTTCAATAAGGTCTATTGTTTTGGGTAGAAGGTCGGACTAGGAAGACCTCCACGCTTCCAGCTTTATGATTTCGTTATTCTAAATGCATACTAGTAACCTAAGGAAAGACAGTTTGGTGTAGTGGTTAAGACACCAGGCTAGAAACTAGCAGACTGTGAACTCTAGTCCCACCTTGGGCACAAAGCTTATTAGATGACCTTACTTTTATTCAGCCTCGGAAGGAGGCAATGGCAAATTATTTCTGAAATCTTGTCAAGAAACTGCAGAGACATACAGGCAGTTGTCAGGTGTCAATACTGACTTAAAAGCACATTTAAAAAAAAAAAACCTCTAAGAAATGGCCTATTTGTATCTCCTTTCAATTATATTAACAATGTACATCAACTCTCCGCTTTAACTTTCAAAAGTAAAATTAAGAATAGATGAAAAGAAATTGTGGCAGAGGAAGGTGCCTCTTTTTTTTTTCTTTTAATGAAATTTCAGCAGAGCCATTTCTGTTCAAAATTAAATATGTCCAGTAATACTGTACTGTATAACACCTACTGCTCCTTGGAGATCAAGCAGAGTCAAATGACTAGCATCAGAAAATACTTACCTTCCAATTTATTGTGAATGGAATATGGTGTGTTGTGCTTTCTTCTGATTGCTTTTATAAGTGAATGTTTGTCCTGGGATCAGTGGATAGGGAGAATGGCAGAGGAAAACGATGACTGCTATTTTACAAGAAAAATGATCGTAAATCAGTTCTCCTTCGTTTGATGAAACCCAAGTAGTAGAGGGAATATTTAAATAGTTAAAAATACTGGATATAAGCTAGCAGACCAAAAGATTTTATGTTCTGTTTATTGATGTAGATACTCAATCTAGCCATTACTCTATAATATCATTAATATCCTTCTGACCAAGATTTGCAGAGAACTGAGCTGCAGACACTAGAGATATCTCTGTGGATGACTGAGAAGATAATGCTCTACACTGCCTGTGCCCTTTCCTCTATAGTTCCCCTTTCAACAATACAAGGGCTGATTTTATTGCAAGTTAGCTAAGTGAAACCAGCTTGAACCATGATGTGTTGCCATTATGAGGAAAGGTTGTTAGCAACCCTGCCTCCCTTTGGGAAGATAGGCTATACCTTCTTGGAGACTGATTTCCCTTATGCTAAATAATGGCACACCTGCAGGTCAAGTACATATTTATTCTTGACATAATTCAGCAGCATGCAGAGTTCCTGACTCTTAAGTGTTTTGGCAGTCCTTTTCCCAGGCTACAGGTAACAGAGTTGGCCTGCTGAAAATGGCATTTGTACATATGCTATATGTGTTACAATTCAAACTACTCAGTGTGTGTACTGGCATTATGAATGCTCCACAAGGTGGATGTCCAGCTGCTGTTTCCTTTGTGAAAAATCAGAACAGTACCATTTTATACCCATTACTATCCAGGGTAATTGAGAAATCCACTAGAAGTTTGGGATAAAATGTATTTCATTTTTTCTCGTATTCTAATAATATTATACCCTGTGTGGAGGGAGAGAGCGAGAGAGTGAGAGGGAGGGAGGGAGGGAGGGAAAGAGAGAGAGAGAGAGAGAAAATTAAAAATACTAACAGCATTCAAGGTGTCTTGAAAACTCAAGTCTGCATGAAATCCAAGCTTGTTTTTTTTTTTAACTCATTATTTTTACAAGGCAAAGTTCTATATGTAGTCAAATAGGGGTTGGGAATAGGTGGGCACAAGGAATTATTGATGAAGAATAGCGGTATAAGACTGTCTACTGTATTAGACAGAATAACAGAATAAGAGAATAACAGAGTTGGAAGGTACCTTGGAGGGCTTCTAGTCGAACTCCCTGCTCAGTCAGGAGACTCTATACCCGTGATGGCGAACCTATGGCACGGGTGCCACAGGTGGCATATGGAGCCATATCGGTGGGCACGCGAGCTCTGCTCCGACACACATGTGTGCGCCAGCCAGCTGATTTTTGGGCCTTCTGGGCCCACCAGAAGTCAGGAAACACACTGTTTCTGGCCTCTAGAGGGCCTCTGGGAGGGTGGGGAAGGCTGTTTTTGCCCTCCCCAAGCTCCTAGAAAGGCTCTGGAGCCTGGGAAGAGCAAAAAACGGGCCTACCAGGCCCACTAGGCCATCACGTGCCAAAAGCGGGAGGAGGATGGGCAAGGCGCATAGAATTATGGATGTGGGCACGTGTCTGTGTGACCCTACCATGCTCCTCCCACTTTTGGCACATGATGAAAAAGGTTAGCCATCACTATACCATTTCAGATAAATGGCTGTCAAGACTCTTTTTAAAAACCACCAGTGGTGGAACACCCACAACTTCTGAATGCAAGTTTTGTTGTTCTCCCTGTCAGGAAATTTCTTAGTTACTAGGTGGCTTAGTCACCTAGTACTAACACTGAGCTTGTCGATCAGAAAAGTCTTCAATTTGGTGGTTCGAATCCCTAGTGCAGGTCTCCTGCATGAGCGGGGGGTTGGACTAGATGGTCTCCAAGGTCCCTTCTGTTACTGTTAGTTCTAGGTTGCTTCTCTACATGCTTAGTTTCCATCCATTAGCTTCTGGTCTTCCTTTACAATGTTTTGGAAAATAGGTTGACACCCTCTTTTTTGTGACAGCCCTTCAAATATGCCTCAAATATTCAAATAAATAAACACTGCTATCATGTCGCCCCAGTCCTTCCTTTCACTAGACTATACAAACCCAGTTCCTGCGACTGTTCTTTATATGTTTTGGTCTCCAGCCCCCTAATCATCTTTGTTGCTCTCTTGTCCACTCTTTCCAGTGCCTCAAGATCTTCTTTATATTACGGTGATCAAAACTGGATGTAGTATTCCAAGTGTTGTCTTTCCAAGGCCTTTTAAAGCAGTATTAACACTTCACATGATGTTGATTCTATCCCTCTGTTAATGCAGCCTAGGACTGCATTGGCTTTTTTGGCAGTGGCAGCATACTGTTGATTCAGATTTAAGTGATTGTCTACTAGAACTCTGAGGTCCCTCTCACAGTTATTGCTGTTGAGCAAGATTTCAACTAATCTGTGCCTGTACACTTGGTTTTTCTTGCCTAAGTGTAAAACCTTACTTTCTGTATATTGAATTTCATTTTGCTAGATAGGGCCAGGGGTGAAATGCTCCTGGTTTGGACCAGCTCGGGCGAGTAGGTAGCGATGGCGGCAGGCAGTTCGGAGAACTGGTAGCAAAAATCCCTGCCTCCCCCGCTCATGCCCTCCCAATCGCTCAGTCACCCGCTTGCCCGCTTGACTGCTCACTCACTTTTCTCGCCACTCAGCACCAGTCACTTTTGCAGCCACTCAGCTTCCTTCTGGCCCATCCAGCCCACCTCTGGCCTATATAAATTCCCCTTTCTACGCTGCCCAGCTACTTCACCCAGACGTTCGCCTGGCTGCTCGGACCTCGCCTCGCCACACTCGGACATCTCGCTGACTGCTGCTCTCTCAAAAAGGTAAGCGGTTGCAGTTGTGGCCTAGCATTCTGCCCCCCCCCTCCAATCCCTGGGCTAGTTTGCGCAGCCTCTGGGGATTATTTGCAGGCCTCGTGCTACCGCCCTGGTCTCCGGGTCCCCATGCTTGCCTGCCTGGCCTGGCTAAGCTGCCTAGGTAACCACCCACCTTCCCCCCAGCCTCCAGCTTGTTTAACTTTGCTCTTCGGACCGAATCCTGAGCCACTGGTCACAATGCCTGCCGTGCTTCGCTTGCTGTAATCCCTGCAATCCATTGCATCAGCAAGCAACTGAATCTCCCTGCTTGCAATCAAGCTCATTGGTGAGCAGCTCTATCTGCCTGCCTGCCTGCCTGCCTGCCTTGTCCCTTCAATTGGGAAAGTTTTTTCCCCCTTTGGGAGCTTTAAAAAAAAAAGTTAATTGGATTTTTTTTAGTTGTTCTTTTTCTAGACCTAGCCATTTAAAGTTTAGGAAATTTTAAATTTAGCTGCTTTTATATAAAAATAAAACAATATTTGTGCAGCTTTCTGAGATTTTGTGTGTTTCTGTAGTGTTTCACTCTAACTACACAAGCACACAAAATCTCACAAGGCTGTATGTGGAATTTTGTGTGTGTGAAGTGTGTTGTGTTATGTGTGTGTAAAGTGTGATAGTTGTTTTTTTGGGCTTTTTGTGGCTGTGTGAGGTTTCTGCTTATTGCAGGAGCCATTTTGGGTCTGGCACAGCTGCTTTTACATTGTGGGTGAGGCTGTTGTGTTGTGTTGTGTTGTGTTGTGCTGTGTTGTGTTTTGTGTGTGTGTGTAAAGTGTGAAAGTTTTTTGGGGGAGGCTTTTTGTGGCTGTGTGAGGTTCCTGCTTGTTGCAGGGGACATTTTGGATCTAACACAGCTGCTTTTACATTGTGGGTGAGCCAGTTGTGTTGTGTTGTGTTGTGTGTGTACAGTGTGAAAGTTGTTTTCTTGGGCTTTTTGTGGTTGTGTGAGGTTCTTGCTTGTTGAAGGGACCATTCTGGCACAGTTGCTTTTACATTGTGAGTGAGCCAGTTGTGTTGTGTTGTGTTGTGTTTTGTGTGTGTGTGTGTAAAGTGTGAAAGTTGGTTTTTTGGGCTTTTTGTGGCTTGGCCACACCCTCCTGATCAACAAGCCACACCCACCTAGTCACCTGCCCATGAAACCCCACCTACTAATTAAACCATGCCCACAGAACTGTTAGCGAAAATTTTTAGATTTCACTCCTGGATAGGGCCCAGTGTTCAAGTCTCCCAAGATCCATCTAGATCTTAACCCTATCTTCTGGGGTGTTGGCTATTCCTGCCAGCTTGGTATCATCTGCAAATTTGAGGAGTTCCCCTTTTGTTCTATAAGTTAAATTGTTTATGAAGATATTGATGAGTATTGGGTCTAAAACAGAACCTTGGGGTATGTCACTGTTTACTTCCCTCCATGTAGAAGGATTACACTTTGTGTGCAATTTGTCAGACAATGCTCAAAATGTTCAACTGTATCAGGATTTTGGGATTTCAGACAAAGATATGCAGAGCAGAGGTGGGTTTCAGCAGGTTCTGACCAGTTCTGGAGAACCGGTAGCTGAAATTTTGAGTAGTTTGGAGAACCAGTATAAATACCACCTCTGACTGGCCCTGCCCATCTATTCTCTGCCTCCTGGGTCCCAGCTGATCAGGAGGAAATGGGGATTTTGTAGTAACCTTTCCCTGGAGTGGGGTGAGAATGGAGATTTTACAGTATCCTTCCCTGCCAAGCCACACTCACAGAACTGGTAGTAAAAAAATTTGAAACCCACCACTGATGCAGAGGTTGCATAAATAGGATATTTGCACAATTAACATTGAAGCATGACACCAGAATGATTACTCAGAATGTTATCCATAAGAGAAACAGGAAAAGTTTGAGTGATGCCTTCAATTACATAAGAACTGATTGCCAGAGATGTTATGAACCATGAATGTTGATTTCAAAACCTGGAAGAACCGTGAACACATGTGCCAAGAATGCATGAACAAACTATGAACAATAGTATTTGGCTGAATTTGTAACAATGTGTTCCACCTAAAATATCTTTCTCACTTTTCCTCCTCTTGTTTGTTCACTGGGAACAAAAGAGATGGGAGCTGACAGGGCATACATACATGCATATATCCATATATAATCATCATATTCTTCCTTCTGGATCTAAGCCATATTATGAACAACTCTAAAAGAAGTAAACAATAGTAAACAAAATAATTTAAGACATCCAGTAAGAAAAAGAAAGAAAAAGAAATACATTAGTTCACACCAACACCATTCAATTGTATCTTTCCATACTTTTCTGTCATTGCAAAGCATCTTTTCTTCTACCACATGGCTACAGTGATTCATAGTTTGACTTTTGTTCTTTAAACTTCTTTTTATCAGATCCACCTAATAATGATCATCTCAATCTTTCCCTTCCACCCAGTCCATTTACTATTCCTTCATATATTTGTTTTGCAATGCAGTTTTTGTTCATTCTTTCTGTATGAAAGAAACAACAAACTTAAGTTTTGTGCTGAACACTCATTTTTATATTCCATGGACATCATTTTCTGTACCTTTCATTCTTGATCCTAGGTCTTCTTGTTTCACCACAGACATACTTCTTAAATAATCTTTTTTGTATTCTCCTAACATATGCAATCCTCATTTCCTTATAACAAAAGCTTATTTTATATATAACCATTTTTGCTTCTTTCAATGAATATTTATTCCTTACAACAGGCTGTGTACTTAGCCACTTCTTTTCTATCAACATTTGCAGATTATAAAATCAAGTTTTCAGACAACTATGTAACATTGTCTGCATTCAAAAGTACACACACAAACATTCATATCCCCAACCAACAAACTTCTAAACTTTACTTTATTTTATTTGTATCCCACTTTTATTATTTTTACAAACGCTAAAGTTGGCAATTATATCAAACATATCTTCTTCTTCCATTTTCACCACAAAAATAATCATGTGAGGTAGATTAGGGCTAAGAGAAAGTGACTGGCCCAGAGTCACCCAGCTGCAGGGGTGAAGTGCTCCCTGTTCAGACTGGATCGCCCGATCCAGTAGCGATGGCGGTGGGTGGTTTGGAGAACCAGTAGCAAAAATCCCTGCCCCCTCCCCATGCCCAGCTGAGCTGCACAAACATCAGAGGCTTTTTTAAAATTATTTTTAAAAAGATTTTTTTCTACAACCTATTCAGCTGAAAAAAATGCTTTTAAAAGTTTTTTTTTTTAAAGCCTCTGATGATCGCACAGCTCAGCTGGGATTGGCAGAAGCTTTTAAAAACATTTTTTTTTTACAACCACTTTGGCTGAAGAGGTTATAGAAAAAATGTTTTTAAAAGAAAAAAAAGCCTCTGCTGATCAGGCAACTCAGTTGGGATAATCAGAGGCTTTTAAAAGCATTTTTTCTACAACCTCTTTGATTGAAGAGGTTGTAGAAAAAATGCTTTTAAAAGCCTCTGACGATCCCAGCTGAGTTGCCTGATCGGCAGAGCCTTTTTAAAGCATTTTTCATTCTTTGACTGAAGAGGTTGTAGAAAAAATTGGTTTTAAAAGTAAAAAAAAAAAAGTTGGCCACACCCACCCAGTCACATTAGCCCCCAAGCCACACCCACAGAACTGGTAGTAACAAATTTTACATTTCACCACTGCCCAGCTAGATTCCATGACCAAGGCAAGATTTGAACTCACAGCCTCCTGCTTTTTAGTCCAGTGCTTTAGACCAAACTGGCTCTCTGCAATAGCACTGCAAGTAATTCTCACACATAATGCATTCATAAATGCATTAAATCACCCATCTTTGCTTTCCTAGAAGACTGTAAATTGTAGTCCCACCTTGGGCAGGAAGTCATTTTCTCTCAGCCCTAAGAAACACAATGGCAAACAGGTTATGAAAATCCTTGCCAAGGAAATTGCAAGGGCTTATCCAGGCACCCTCCAAGAATTGAACCTGACTGAATGGAAGAAAACAAAATTCCGTTATTTAATCCTATTTGTTTTGTCATACACTTTTCAAAATCAACAGTTATCCAAATATTTTTCTCACGTTTATAAATTTCTCTATGAATACTAAAGAGCAAAAAATTGCTTTGTACGCTCCATGTTAGAAATAAAACCACAACCAACTTCTCAAATTTTGCTCTTTGCAGACTTTCTTCTGTCAAAAATCTTCCCCAGCACAGCTACCAAACTAATTTCCTTTTAGTTTTCCCATTTTCTCTTACTGCATTTCCTTTCTTATAAGGAAACAATAATAGCTTGCTTCTATAAACAAGCCACGTCCACATTTTAATATTTCCTCGGTTATATCACTTTCGCCTGCTTTTCTATTTTTCAATATTTTTTCAATATTTATGACTTCCTTTTTGTCTTTCTTCCCCTGGGACACTCACATGATGGCTCCCCCCCCCCCCAATTCTGCTATTCAACATACTGCTAACTTTTCCATACAAATCAATAAAATAATCCTTCTAGTATTCCTTCACTTCAATTTCACCCCAAATCATTTCTCGACTTTTATTTTAAATTCCATTCACCATGCTCTCTTTATTGAGCCTTCTTCAGCCATTTTAAAAAGCTATGCATTTTCTTTTCACCTTTCTCATCTTAATACTTTCTTATTCTCTTTGTCTACCCTACAGAATAATTTTCCTTCATACTCTTTCAACGGTCATTCGACATTTTTCTTTATCCTTACCTTTTTTGCTTCATCAGTCCACAAAACATCATTTTCATCCTTCCCATTAGTGTAACTCCACACACTTCTATAACATTCTATAAAATAATTGCTTTCATTCTGTTGCACATCCTCTTTTCTTATACCCACATCCTATCAGCTAGAAGGTGCTTGCAATAGTCTGACATACACCCATGACTGTTCGTTCTAGGCAACAAAAGCCATATTGCTTAGTACCTTAATCTATTGATCAATTACCATATGAGTAATTATCACATTAGTTCATCCAAAATGGCAATGATGACAGTGCTACTAACATCCCACACTGCTTAAGACCCTACCCAACTCACTATCCTACAATTGTATTGGGGTCTATGACCAAGTGCCCACATGAGAATGTCAGTCTGAATTATGCTGCAAATTATGGGAGTTAAAGTTTAGTACATCTGAATGGAGGCCAGATCAGAGGTGAAATCCACTTACCTTTGCTACCGCTTTGCAAATGTGAGTGCGCACACGCTTCCGCTACACTCATGAGCATCTCTTCCATGCATCCACAGAGCCTTCTGCGTATGCGCAGAGGGTCAAAAACAGGATGTGATCAGGTCTGAGTGGGTAGGCAGAGCCTCCCGCTGCCGGCACTACTGGTTCACCCGAGTTGGATAGAACCGGCTGCATTTCACCACTGGACCAGATTGAGAAAAAGTAACATAAACTGTCCATTGACTAAATGAGCACTGGCTCTGTAAAAATGAGCTTTCTAGTTCATTTAGAAATTCTTTCCTGGCAAATATTAGGTTTGTTGAAGGAAGAAGATCAGTCCACTGAAAACAAGAGTAATGGTGAAGTGAAGCTGAACTTTGATTTTAACAAACTTGCTGAATTTGCATTGGAAAATCACCGCTCCATTTATTATTTTGCAAACCACGACTTCAAATTACTTCGTAATGTAAATACATTAGTGGCCTCTTCTGCTTTAAAAAGGAAAAGGTCAAAGTCACAAATGCTTCCCTGTTTCATCAGGTAGATTTTTTTAGGAATATCTGCTCTAGCTGCAGCAGTCTTTAACACGGATCCAGTTCCCTCTCAACTTCAGAACACAATTTTGCCCCTAAAATTCGGTGGGAATCCTGGTGGGCTTTTTTTTTTTAAGGTTATAAATTTTCTAATATTGTAAAATGCTTTCCTAAATCTGTAGCACAAATTTTCTTTTTCTTTTTAATTTTACTTTTAGTTGATGGGACTGATTGTTAAGACAGCAATAACATATTTGGGAAGCGACCCAAACGTTGTCAAACTGTGTCCCTACCCTGCCCACAGGAATAATGACAATTATTAACATAATTTTTAAATATTATTGATTTTTAGCAGTGTGCTTTTTGGCCTACTCCAAATCCGGGATCAAACTGGAAAGTTTTCAAAGGTTTCTCAATAGATTGTCCCTATGAGCGCTACAACTCCTCCAAAACAAATTTACTCAAATCAGAATCCTTCAGGAGTGTTATTAATCATTTTGAAAGTTGAAGGAACACCATAGCCTGCAAAGGGAATGCATATTTCCCTTAAACTCTTTGAATAAGAAAAGCACCGGATTAAGGAGAAAGGAGTTTCAGGACTGATTGCTCTAGCTTCATAGTGAATGGATTTTCTGCTTTGAAGAGAGATGTTGAAACGATATATAATATTGTATAGAATGATGTTGATATAATATATATTCTGGCTCAGGACTCTTTTTTTAGTACTTTCGTAAAGGAGCACGCAAGGTCTGCAGGATTGGATACTTGCTCTAAAAATCCTATATGTTGTCTGTCTGCCTTTGTCATTAAATCTTTCATATCCATCAGGCACCACACCCTAATGAATTTCTTTTCTCCTTATCACCAAGGAGCAAAAAAACCCCAAGTAATCACGTTGTACTTTCTTGTATATGAACATAACTTTGGTTTGTTCCATGTTTTATACATTTTTTAAAAAGAGACTGGAAGAGTAAACAAATCATTGTCACCCAGTATCACATTTGTTGATGTAAGTCCAGTCAGGTAGATGAGGTAGTCAAACGAAACAACAAAACAAGACCCATCCTACTATGCCCTCCCCTTTTCTTTTTTTCTTTCTTTCTTTCTTTTCAACATTCCTTCTTTCCTTCCTTCCTTCTTTCCTTCGTCCCTTCCTCCCTTTCTCTTCCTCCCTCCCTCCCTCCCTCCCTCCCTCCCTTTCTGAATTCTGAGCGACAACAGAAAACTGGACAAGGAACATGCCTCAATAAATGTATCAAGGCTAAAGTCACTCTGGAAATAAAAATCTTCTGTTTGTTTTGTTTTAGATTTCCATTTATTGATAATTTGCAAGATTTCAGTGAAATGTTTCAGAAGTTCTCAATTTAAGAATTGGTGAATGATGAACATATGTACTAAATGTTAGATCGGTGCTGGAAAGAAACACGACTCAGCTGCTGTCCATTCAGAACCTTTATTATAGTGCAAACTGAACTGCCGGCTGTGGCTGCTGAGCCTCCTTATATCCTGCTCGGGCATGCCCGCCGGCCATTGATTTAAACTTCCCGCTGGTGGAATCAACCAATCCTTATAAGGACATAACACTAAATTTATAAACTAATTCTAATTCCAAAGATGCCAAAATAATATGATGAAACTGCTTGTAATTCATTCTATTCCTATTATATTTTATAGCACCTAAATGAAGCAGGAAGGATAAAGCAAATCATCAAATCATCATTTTAATAAATAAAACCGCTGACATATTAAGAGTAAAGATTTGGACCATTAATTAAAGCATGTCAGTATTATAGCAGCATTGGCAAGTACCAAATTAATTACAGCAGCACTGATGGATATTATCAAATTGTCAGTTTGTAGGACTCTTAAACATAGCCACAAAATCAAATAATTCTACCTTCTAAAATATGAAGGACAGTGATGTTGAGATAATATACTGAACTGCACCCTAAATGTTGTGTGCACACCATCTTATATGGAATATAAATCTTTATAGTCTTTTGCTGAATTTCCTAGCCAGCTAGGCATGACATTAATTTATTTTATTGTCAGAAAGGGAGTAACTGAACACAAACTCCCAACAACAATACTGAAGTAATGGCAGTGGAACTGTAGAGATGTTCCCCATGGGAGTATTATGCCAGTTCTCAACAATGCATCAGCACTAAACCAACTAACTGGAATTTAACTTATTTGTCAATTATAAGTCTATTAAATATATTGGAAATGTTTTTCCAGCATTTGATTCATTTAACTAATTTGAATGCAACTCAAGAGAGAAGGGGGTCTTGAGGCTTCTCAAAAGAACTCTCCTAAATTAAATTCATTCAAAAATCAGACTCTACAATTGCCATTTCACAGGAATTATTTGAGAACTAGATTCTGTTCACAGAAATGTTGCTGTTTCCTCAACAGAATTGGTAATTGGTATCTTTCTAGGAAGGGAAAGAACATGGGGGATATACATATAAATCATCTGAATACAATACAGTCTACAATTGTACAGACTACAATTAAAGTCTTTCACTGCAAGACATTGCTGTCTATATAGCTAAGATAATATGCAAACTTGCTGCTGGTGAGCAAATTCTGTTCATACATTATATAACACTTCCTAGCAATTTTGATGAACACTACAGGTAGAGACAGATTATAATGGAAGCACTTAATTGAAATTCATTTCTGTTTTTTTACTTCAGATGGAAAGCACGCTGCTTGAGCCCTGAAACATATTCAATTTTATTCAAACTGAATGCCGATTTTTTTCAGGCAAAGCTACATTTAAAGGAATAAAAAATGTTTCAAAGAAAATCTGAAGATGACTGTACATCTTTAAAGCTATATTTTAAAAGCGTATGCACACACATGTGCATATTTTCTTCTGTTCTCTCCATTCCATCCTGTTGTTAACTGTAGGAAGCCTCCATACTGAGGTAGAAAAGCAGTGATATGAATCCCATAGAGATATGCTATTTTGATGGCATCTTGACATCTTTCACTGACACTTCTAGTCACTTCAGGTCCTTGCGGATTCACTGGGATATTAGATTTTCAGCATAGTGTCCTCCAAGAGCTTTCTCTTAAAATGTGACCAGCCCTTCTTTTTGTTGAAATGTGGGCTTCAAATTGTTTGGCCAACATTTCTTGTGAAGGAAGGGTTAGCGAAGGTTTTGATGAAGACAGCTTTCAACAAAAATTAAAAATGAATCTGATCATGAAAATGTAGGTTTCCTTAGATACTGGAGTCTAAATCAGGAGATAGAGGGGGAACTCATCAAATTTGCAGATGATATTAAACTGGGGAGAATTGCCAACATTTTAGGAGATAGATTTGGCTCTAAAGTATGTTCTTTCAGTTCTCTTTGATCATATTTAATCAAATTATTTATTTCATTAAACTTTAGCCACACTCTACTTCCCTGTTCTTAGGACCGAGAAATGATTATGCCAAATCTAGGTATAATTAACATATTGTGTAAGTGAATGACCCACAGCTACTGTTACATCACTGATATAACTGACCATTCTCTTAAAATAATCAGGGTTAAGATGACAACTGATACTCTACCAGCATAACTAACATAATACTTTTTATCTGGAAGTTGAGTCTTGTCTTTTTTGGTTTCAAACATTTCACTGCTTATGCAAGTAATTTCTTCAGTCTGCACAAGTTGATTAGGGGGACTATATATATATATATTTGATTTGATTTATATGCCGCCCTTCTCTGAAGACTCAGGGCGGCTTACAATGTGTTATGCAATAACACATTGTAAGCAATATATAGTAAGTCAAGTCTATTCAGATTAGATGAGAGATGAAACTACCGTGGAGGACATATATAGAGTCCTCCTAACCAAGTAGCAGGTGAGTCCTGCTCATCCACTACTTGGATAAACAGTGAAACGTTTGAAATCAAAAAAGAAAAGAAGTCCAGTTGCCATTATTCAACTTTCAGACAACTTTATCTGGATGATTGAGAATCTTCATTGACACAATACTTGTTTTAGTCTATGATAAAGTTCCTGCTCAATCTATTTTGAGGTCACTAACCTCAGTATGTCCCCAAAAAAGGCTGAAAATGTTTACAAAACTCAAAGCAGGTCTGATACACCTTCATTAATAACTAAATGTGGACCCCATCTTCCTGAAGAATATTGATTTGCATGAAATATTGATTAAAATGTAGATAATTAAGAAAGGGATGGGGAGTTTTCTTCTAATGAGGATCTCTCTCTCTCTCTCCTTCTTTCTCTCTCTCTTCCCCTCCCTCCCACCTTCTTCCCTTCTCCCTTCCTCTCTCTCTCTCTCTCTCTCTCTCTTCCTTTTCATAATAAGCCTGTATAAGGTGTCCTTTTTTTAAAAAAATGAAATGTACACACTAGTGTTGAGAACAAAGCAGTGATTTGCTTTGACATAAGATGATTTATGTTGCCTTAAAGCTTCTCCCTGCCTCTTTCTTGCCACCTGCCAAAGCCATAAACATGAAATCTCCAAAGACAATCAGAGAAATAAGAATGGTGTGTTCTGTGACATGGCATGCCAAAGCTTGGAAAGAGTCATGTCAGAGGAAACAATAAGCATATTTTCTACAGTATTTGAAGAGGCAACCTGATAAAGGAGGAGGCACTAGTTTTCTCTAGTGGTGTTGTAAAGGTACATGTTGTTTGTTTTTGGCATAGGTTACCTTAAACTTTGTTTGGAATTGGCAAGCAACTCATTTTCCTCAAGCAGCTGACATTTTTTGGTAAACAGTTTGGAGGAGAACAGCACATCCTCTAGAGTATTCAACAAAGTTTTGTGCTGAGGGCTTCATTCAAAATATCTATTCAGTCAGATTAAATCAATTCAGCCATAATATTAGTTACTTTAAAAACACCAAATTTAACCTTCCTTACTCTAAACCGAAAGTGAGACATTTGTGCACATTTGTGCATTTGAGATATTTTCAGACCCCAGCCAAATCAGGAAAATATTCATTGTCCAAACAACAACAACAACAACAACAAAAACCCTAGATCATTTCCCAAATGATTTCATATTATAAAAGCAAACCCCTTTCTCCCATACAATCAGAGAAATAATTTTAGGACTACAAATACTGACAATTATTGTAGCAGTTTGTATAGCATTCAGATGAATTTAGTTTCTTGGTCACAGACGCTAGAAAAGTGAGATAGGATATATCAGATTCAGTTTGAACTGAAGAGGACCATTACTGAATAATTTCAACTAAATCCATTCTGAATATGCATACCATAATCCATCACATAACTTTATTTCAGGATGCATTTATGTTGGAGGAGGAGGAGGAGGAGGAGGAGGAGAAGGAGAAGGAGAAGGAGAAGGAGAAGGAGAAGGAGAAGGAGAAGGAGAAGGAGAAGGAGAAGGAGAAGAAGACTTAGCAATAGCACTTATATACTGCTTCATAGTGCTTTGCAACATTATCTAAGCCCTTTTACCCCCTAAGAGTTAGCATATTGCCCCCAACAATATGGCTCCTCATTTTACCAACCTCAGAAAGATGGAAGGCTGAGTCAACCTTGAGATGGTCAGGATTGAACTCCCAGCAGTGAACAGTGAGTTAGCCTGTAATACTTCATTCTGATCACTGCGTCACCATGGTTCTTACCACTTGAAGGTTTTATCCTGACAGATGTGTTTCTAAAAGTACAGTAAGATTTTGTCTTAATGGGTTTTCTTCCCCCAAACTAAAGAGTTATTTCTTTTCTTTTCTTTTCTTTCGTTTTTCTTTTTTCGTTTTTATTTTTTCTTTTTTTGCAAATATAATTGAATGTTATGGGATTTTGAGATACCATGTGAAATTTCTACTTATTTAGGGCAGCAACATCTACAATCCCAAACCAAATATATCTGAAACCAACCATCTGCATTTCTACCAAAATCAGAGAAAAGAGAATATGCAAAGACTAATCAATCAGTTATTGCCCAGTTTTATTTCAGCTGACCAGAGGGTGCCTATCTGACCATCCAATCATGGTTCTACTCTTTAGGCCAGGGGTTGGCAACACTCAAACATTCAAAGAGCCATTTGGACCCATTTTCCAAACAAAACAAAACTCCAGAAGACACAAAACCTTTCCCGTGCCTGACTTTTCCCTGAGTAGCCATAAAACCAGCATTATGTAGTTGAATTAAACATTCTGTTTTCTTCTGAAACTTTTCTTTTCTTGGATTTATCCATGGTTGGCCTACCAGGAATCAAAAATCTCAATAAATCGTGTGCCAGCGGGTGTCACACATTGGTGGTTGTGACTCATATGTTGAGTGACAGGGAGCCGCAGCAGAGGGATGAAAGAGCCACATGCGGCTCCAGAGTCATGAGTTGCTGACCCCTGCTTTAAGCTATTACCACTGATGAAATAATAGAAATCCCTCAACTTTGCCTCATAATAAAAAGAAATTAAAATAAATTGTTAATGTTTCCTCCTTCCATTTTCCAATACAAAGAGCAGTTTGCATTTGTCTGATACTTTAAAAAAAATAATAAGAATAATAAAAAATCTTAGTGTTCACTATCCTAGTAATCGGAGCTTATTCAAAGAAAAGTCCTTTTAAAAAAAAGTAAACCAAAGTCTTGAAATTTTCCAATGCTTTGTAGCCATTTCTCCTGTGCATTTAAAAGACCTTGTGAATTATGAAAGCAAACTCATAGCATGCTAGCAATTTTGCTATTTTCCCAGTAGCTGAGGTCATAATGTTGCTATGGTGGCCATATTGGAGAGGAGAGGAAGATTAGTTTTAAACAATGCATACAGGATGAGCAAAGCCCCAGGAACAGGACCCTGAACTTCTATATAGCATATAGAAGGGTTGAACACTTGAGGCAGAGTAAAGCAAGACTACCTGTCAGTGCAGAATTGACCACAAGTCTGCACCCACAAGTCTGCAGCGCTACAGCAATTCAAATGAAAATACCAGCTTTTGGGGGGGCTTCCAATATTTCAGAATGGAATTGAAAATAAGTTCACCTCATTTTCAAAATCAGAAAGTAACCCGAGATCAAAAAGTTCTGGAAGGAATTCTAAAGTGGTACAAAAGAATGTTGTGGAACTATCCTTTAATTCAGGGCTGGATAGATAACAAATTTAAGAAATAAGTACAATTTTAAATAAAACCATTTTTCACTGTTTCAGTCGAGGCAGAATTAAGTACACTCATTTTGTAACAGATGGTCATTTGCCCAAAAGTTAATACCTTAGCTTTAATGTTGTTATGATTTATTAACTAGTTTCCCAAGTGCCAATTCTACTCAAAAATCCATTAACTTGAAGGAGACAATTGTTAGTATTCTTATAATAAAAATGTATAGAATTTATCCTATTAGTGCTCAGGAAATTAGGTAACATGTTTTCTAATAGCCAGTACAAACTACTGTAACAAATCAGTTAATTTACAATAATGGAATATTGATTAGGTACAGCGGTATGTGAAATAGTATTTGGTCAGTTTAGATAAGTTTCACATTGAGTTAGGACCCCCATAAGTGCAATGTATTTCTAAAATACCTCAGCAAAACACTTTCAGAAGAGATTAGCTGAAAATAGTAAAGATCAAAAGGAACATGTTTCTTTTGATGGTTTTCTTTTTAATTGATAAACACTTAATGATCATGATAACAATTTATCTTTCTCCTTTTATGCAAATTCGTCCTCCTGGAGTACTGAGAGCTAGCTTTAGTTTGTAGTGTAATGGAAAATAATAAGAAAGTCTCTGTTTTTTTTTTTCTTCCTAAGAATAATACCCTCCAGGGAACTAATATGCAGGAAGGATTATATCAAAGCTTAGAAGTTTTAACATTTCTATTCAGTGGAGGATGCAGCTCTATGAATGCCACAGGGTAACATCATTTTTAACCAATGTAGTGCACTGCAGAGCTGTACTTGCAGATATTTAAACCTGCACTTAAATCACATTTATAATAGCTAAATGCAAAGAAAACAAAAACAAAAAAACACACCACCCTTTGGCATGCACGTGGCTGCTATAGCTTTGTGTTGAGGTTTTCTTAAGCAGTAAAAATATTAGAAGAAAATGAGTAGGCCCATAAGGGTTCTGCAATGTTTATGTTTAAAAAGGTGTTGGAGGCAAAAGAGTGCTAGAGGCAAAGGAGTGATAAACACAGCTCCCATCTGAACGTTTTAAAAGCATCTACCTTTGCTTTAAAGAGGTATAGGCAAGTTACACATATTTACCTCTAGGTGTTCCAAAGCAGTTTTTCTAAATAATTTTCAAAAAGGTATATTGCCCTAATAGTTGGAGCTGAAAAGGTTTCAATAGTCTATTTGTGATGACAAAGCTTGTGATGCCAGTAAGAAAACACACTGAGGCATCCCTTCTCAGAAATAATGTTCCACCATGAGCGCTACAGAACCAGCAGCAATCCTCATGTGGAATTTTAACTAAGCCACTGCTAAAAGCTTGGGAAGGGATTATAACACAAAATCATAGCTAGGATGGCCATTAGTAAACTTATGACAGTTTCCTGAAAGTTAGAACAATTAATCAGTGGAACAACTTGCCTCCAGAAAGTGTGGGTGCAACACGGGAGGTTTTTAAGAAGAGAGTGGACAACCATTTGTTTGAAGTGTTATAGAATTTCCTGTTTCAGCAAACGGTTGGACTAGAAGACCTCCAAGGTTTCTTCCAATTCTGATTTTCTGTTATTCTGTTAAACTTTCAGATCCTTTATTAGTGCAATATCAGAAGTCCCCTGAATGGGCAAGCTTTCAAAATCTCTTCATCACAATTAATGTTATGAAATGTGTGGGGATGCAATAATGTGATCCTGAAGTTTTAAAACAGAATGTAGGAGATGTTGATGGACATTCAAATTAGGGTTGTGTTTTTGTTGTTGTTGTTTTGTTTTGTTTGTTTGTTTGTTTGTTTGTTTTGTTTTGTTGCTATAATGGTATCATATTGCATCCAAAATTGCCTTTAAGACTGTTAAGATATATTTAACATCATTTTCTTCTTCTTTGGTTTAATCCTGTCCAATTCTCAGAGACAAGTCCCTTCAGTTTTCTTGGCAAGGTTTTTCAGAAGCAATTTGCTGTAGCCTTCTTCCTAGAGCAGAGAGAAAGTGACTGGCCCAATGTCACCCAGTTGGCTTTATGCCTAGGGTGGAACTAGAACTCACAGTCTGCCAGTTACTAGTTTGATGCCTTAATACTACACCGAACTGGCTCTCCCCACATCAACCACCTGCCCATTAATTATATGAACTGACATACTTGCATTTGTTTGTGAATATATGTAAGTATGAAAGTCATACTTTCAATAAAGAAAAGGGCCAGGACCAAAATATAAATATATATTAACTGATTTGATAACTCACCATTAATTGCTTGTAAAAAATAGCATCCCATTTACAAAACTGTTTGATTTCCATATGCCTAATTATAGCAGACATTATCTTGAAGAAACCACCTTCTCAGATACATTACATGTGTGATACTTCCCTTCTCCTTCCCAGAGAAACAGTGAAAGAGAAAATAGGATTAAACAAGAAGTAAGGGAAATAAGTAACTGAAGTGGAAAGATGAGGAATGAGAAAAAGGAGAAAATAGAGAGTACATTAGGGGTGAAATCCAGCAAGTTCTGACAGGTTCTGGAGAACCAATAGCGGAAATTTTGAGCAGTTTGGAGAACTGGTAAATACCACCTCTGACTGGCCCCAGAGTGGGGTGGGAATGGAGATTTTGTAGTATCCTCCCCCCTCCCCCAGGAGGGGGGAGGAAATGTGGATTTTGCAGTATCCTTCCCCTGGAGTGGGGAGTGTTTTGTAGTATACTTCCCCCAGGAGTGGGGAGGGAACGGGGATTTTGCAGTATCCTTTCCCTGGAGTGGGGAGGGAATGGAGATTTTGCAGTATTCTTCCCCTGGAGTGGGGAGGGAATGGGGATTTTGCAGTGTTCTTCCCCTGCCTGCCACACCCACCAAGCCACACCCACCAAGCCACAATATTCCTACCAAGCTATGCCCACAGAATTGGTAGTAAAAAAAAAATTGGATTTCACCACTGAATTTCATTCACCAAGATATATCCATATACCATAGTTTTCCTGAATTATTTATTCCTGTACAGTACAAACTGCTGCATTTGCCTTTGTCACTCAAGTGACAAATGCCTCTGGCATTTTCCTACACCGCTGCTGCCCAATGTAGGTGCCTGCTTGCTTTAGCTGAGCTAAAGTTGGAGAAGATTTCTGAGAATACTGCGAACAGTTAAGAAAACAAATGTATGGGTCATTGAACAAATTAACTCAGAATTATCACTCAAGGGACAAATGACCAGGTTCAAATTATCATACTTCGGACCAGGGGTGAAATTCAGCCAGTTCTATCTGGCTCAGGCAAACTGGTAGGGACTGCTGCTGAAGGCTCCACCCACCCGTGCGGATGTCATGACATCACTTTTTTGCAACAATTTTAAGCCTCTCCACATGCGCAGAAGACTTTGCGCATGCACGGACGACTATAGGGAAGGTAAGTGAATTTCACCCCTGCTTCAGACTCATTATGTGAGACCTAGTTCTTTGGAAAAGGTTCTAAAGCTAAGTAGGGAGGAAAAAAAGAGAAGAAGAAGGTGATCAACAACATGTACAGACTCAGAGTGACAACGAATGCACCTTTAGGAACAGGTTCAGGATAGATCATCATGGAGAAAATCTATCTGTGTGGTCTCTAGGAGTTGAAATTACTTGATGGCACTTAATCAATAAATCAATTAACCAATTCACAAGACTAATAGTAGCTGATCTTTAGGTTGATTTTCAAAATCACTCAGTATGGCAACAGAAATGTATACAGACTTTTGCATTTCTGTTAATCTTTTCAATAGTTTCTTTTATTTTGAAAGGTGAATGTAAAGCAGCATTCCCCATTCATAGTTTGGAGAAATGAGGAAATCCTCTTGTTATCAGGTTCAGATGACATTTTGATTACTTATGTATAAACTTCATTTGCGTTACTGTCCTAAACTTCTGAGTTTTCTCTCAACATCAGTTCATTTTGTGAGTAATACAAAATGTTCTCTACATATGCCAGCTCTAGCTTGATAACTGTTGTAACATCCCCCAAGGGTCTTCCAAGCTGGAAATTCTTTGCCACATTTTATATAGAATTATGACATATATATATATATATATATATATATATATATATATATATATATATATATATATATATATAATTATAAGCTTAACATCAGCCTTGAAATGACAAACTAATCTTACATAAGAATTATATTAAGGAAAGAGAAGGTGATGGGGAGCACTATATGCACTGAAAGAGCCTTTTCTGGAATATCCAAATCAAACCATTTACCTATCATCTCTCTGCATAATTGTTTATCTTTCTCTACCTTTTCATGTATACTTGGCAGCAAAAGCTCCATTTCTGAGCCAAGATTGGTAGCTAAGAGCTGCCTTGAAGTGCAAATTTCTTTCCTTCCAATTTGAATTTAGCACTGCCAGCATTCCTTAGCATCAGACAAACAAACAAACAAACAAAAAAGCCCAAACAAACAAAAAAGATATTGCTTAATCAAATGAGAAAGTAAAGTTCAAGGCTATAATTCAGGCCAGAAATAGCAGATAGAAACATGGGAGGAAGGGAAGGAGACATAAGCAAGAAGAGCACTGTATTGGTTATTGATTTCAGTCCGTTCTAAGGTTTCATTTCATTTATTTATTTATTTCTCACAGCCATTGCATCGAAGTTTCCTTCACGTGACCATTAATAATCATTTAGACTGTATTAGTTTGTGTTCAGGGGTTTAAGCAGAAATAATGAAGCACCTTCCCTCTTGACGCATAGCAAGGCTGTGTTATATTTTTCACTTTACTTCCTTTTTCTCTAGATGTTATGGTAATTTATTGAAAATAGATCATTTGTAATCACTTCTCCCATCAAAAAGAAGTATTTTAATGTATGTATATGTATGTATGTATGTATGTATGTATGTATGTATGTGTATGTGTATGTGTATGTGTATATATATATATATATATATATATATATATATATATATATATATATATATATATATATATATATATATACATATATATATATATATATATATATATATATATATATATATATATATATAGCCCAATCCCTGGAAGAAGAGCCAGATTTTTACAACTTATGGAAGGCTTAAAGGGCAGAGAGTCCTCCAAATCTCATGTGGGAGGCTAATTTTGTGGTCCCAACACATGACAACATTTAAAGGAAAAGACTTGGAGAGTGCCAACCCTATGAGAACTAGGGGATGAGCAGTTACTGCCAGGGAAAAATGTTCCCCAAAATAACCTGGCCTTATGCCATATAGGATTTTCAAAGTAACAACTAGCAACTAACTTGAATTGCACTTGGCAAGCAACTGGAAGCCAGTGCAATACATACAACAAAGGTACAACTCAGGCAAACTGATGGGCAAACAGAATTGTATATGCATTCTGAGCAGTTGTAGCTTCCGACTAGTCTTCAAGGACAGCCCATGTATAGCACATTGTAGTAATGCAGGTGGAAAGTGACTAAGGTATGAGTAACTATAAGAAAACCCTTCCAGTCTAGAAATTAGCTCTGCATAAAATAAATTTGTGCAAGGGTCCTACCAACCATAGCTGTCACCTGCTTTCCCAGCAGGGGCTACTAGTCCACAAGGACCCTTAAATTGTGTACCAAGTCCGGAGGAGTGTTATCTCATTCAGAGTCAGAGATGTTATATTAACTGTTCTGACCAGAGTGGGGGTAAAGGGATGGGGAGAAGAAACCAGTTTCTTCCCATCCAGACTCTTACAGCTTCTAGACATTGAATAAGCCCCTAAACAGCACCACTTGCCAAACCACAAATAGAAATCTATAATTGGATATCATCAACATGATAATGCTGAATCCTATGCTGCTGAAAGACCTTACCCAATAGTTTCATGTAGATGTTAAATATGATAAAAGACTGATCCAGATCCTGAATATAAGCTCCACATAACAAGCCACACAGAAAAGAAGACAATCCTGCAAAAAAGCGCCCCCCCACCACACACACAAGTCTAGCCCTGGATCTGGTCTATCAGAATATCTTCATCTTGAAAGCCAGTAAGAGGTCCAGGACAATCTGGATGGGCACAACATTTCCATTCTGAACCCTCCTGAGGTCATCTCCAAGTGCAACCAATGTTGTTTCATACTATAGCCTAGCCTGAAGTTCAGAAGATAAACTTCATCTAGGTCAGGATCCCACCGAGTTCTCAGTTGGTTGAAAGTTTTCCAAAATCAGTCCAAAGATGGCCTCCTGAGGTGGGAACAAACCACTGCTTCTTTTGAGGCAGGTACCACCCTTCCCACAAAGAAGCTACTACTTGGAACCAACGACATTCCAGGAAGTCTCGAACAGGAAGAGTATGGAGTAGAGATCACAATGACCCCAATGACCCTGTTCACTTCCTTAGTGTTGGCTTTGCTTGACCGCAACCTAGATAGCCAAACTAGGACATGTCTCAGCCATTTCCACTGGATCTGCCCAGCTGGAGTCTAATTCCAAATAAAGTTGAGTGACTTTGTCCAACAAGTGCCTAGAAGAGTCTTCACATTGACCCTGAAAGTATTTACCCTGTCTTCCCTTACCCAGAAGGGCCATAGTCACCAGAAGCTGGCTGGCTATCTACAGATATAATAAGAGTGAACAGGTAAGCATGCTTACCCCACAGGGTAAGTCTTAATAAAGGTGTACTTACCTATGACCAGTCAGCTCTATCCTTTATCTTCCTCCAGAAACTCTCTAGGCATTTTTTGTTGTAGTTTCATCTCTATAAATCAAAGGCCATCCATAGACTGCTTCATAAATCAAATGCCCTATAAAAAGTCCCCGCAGGGGCAATCTCAACCAAAGCCCTAGACATATGCTCATTTCAAACTAAGTTCACAGCCAAACCTTGCACCAGAGCTCAGGAATAACTCCAAAGTCCTCTGGAATTCTACTGGGTCCATTAGTCACTAGGGGCAGCCCAATCAAACATTGTGATAAATATTTATTGTTTTATATAAAAGAAAAGTCTCTTGCACTATTGATAGCTCAAGACAGCAATTATTAGGAAGTTATGATTTAAAACATATGCATTGCATTTAAAAAGCCTAAATGAATTTTGTCTCTTTCACCTTGCAGAAATTATGTGAGATGTTCTATCTATGCAACATATCAGTTAATGTGATTCAATTGCTCACTTAATTAAGTATAGCTTCTGCACATGTGCAGATTTGCAGAATCTTTTTTCAGTTCAAATTAAGCATGGCAGCTGTTCTACTGTGATCTTGAGAAGTAGAGAAAAATTTCACAA
The DNA here is from genome assembly GCA_030761175.1 of Masticophis lateralis. Classification (NCBI taxonomy): domain Eukaryota; kingdom Metazoa; phylum Chordata; class Lepidosauria; order Squamata; family Colubridae; genus Masticophis; species Masticophis lateralis. The sequence continues at coordinate 105,235,315 of JAUDYJ010000002.1, forward strand.
CAGGATTCAAAAAGGTACTTTAATATTTTCCCCCAAAAGCAGTACTATTTTGAAGATTTGCACAATCCTGTATTTTAATACAATTCTTGTTCTATAAAGAAGATAAGATATGCTCTTTGGCTCAGGTTTTCCATTAAGTTCCATTATGTTCAAGAGAAGAGCTAAAAGAAGTTGGATGGATTAGTTAGAATAAAAAGGGCATGTCTACTTATCATGAGTGACTGGACGTAGGAAAAAATGTCTACAAACCTTCAGATTTGAAGGAATTTCCCTAAGAGATTGTACTGCATAGCTAATTAAAAGGTAGATCTTGCAGGGGAACACGCATATATAAATCGTGCAAAGACCCTGTCTGAAAAACAAAACCAATAATAATATAATGTCTTGATTAGGAGACTTTGCCATAACCCAAGGACTGTTCTTAGTAACCTTTTGGAGATTCTCAGTTTTCTATTTTTTATTAGATATGTCACCAGTCAAGACATTACAAGGTTTCAAAATAATGGGTTTTTAATTTAAAAAAACCCCACAAATCTTAATTTAACATGGGTACTATTTACGGATTATTACTATGTACATAGATTTTTAATTTCATTCATAGTTTGGATTTTACTTTATAGGGAGCTTTAAAGTATTACATTCATATAAGGTTTTAAGTCTTTCCTTGACTTTTCCAATAAGGACAGTCTTTCATATGTTAGTCATGTTTATTCTAATTGTTATCCTATTGGCCATCTTTATTAATTACTGAATTGATTTTATTTTATGGCTTTTCAATGTTAAATTTTGCACTGCCAAATTTACCAGATGCAGTGGCACTCTGTTTCTTAGACAATTCTTATTCAATTTTAGATATCTTGTAAATCTCTTTCCTATTTCGTTTTGTTCTTTTACTGATTTTTTTTTTGCTTGTGCTTTCAAATATCTGTTAAAGAAAAGGCAAGGAAAAAAGTAAGTTTCTATTTATTATTCAGGATATGCATGTATTAAACCATCATGGGCATAACCCTAAAGTTCTCAACTTTTTGAATTCATTGTCTGCAACTCTATAACAATCCTTTAGTCTGGGTAGCTATTATCCTTTCTCAATCCTTTTGTCAGATGCCTCCTCATGATCACAGCACATTGATCTGGCTTGTTGTAATGGAATTTTCTAAACCTGGAAATGGAAATGAACATCTGTAAAATATTGTAGGTCTAGATGTACATTTCTTCCTCCTTATCAGGCAAACAGACAGCAATATTAACAAGCTGTTAGAGGATCAAAAGCATCAAGAAAGCCCTGCCATAATATGTTCAGTGATAAATGGGAGGCTAAAATATGCATATCCAATTTTTATTATTCTGTACCTTGACCATTTTTTCCTTACAATACATTTGACTAATGAAACTCCTTGGGAATCCCTAGTTCCTTAGTTGTCAGTGGCTGTTAGAGCAATTTTTACAATTTACAACAATTTTCAGAACTGCATACATAAGTCCATTTTGCATGTGCCATACCTTAATTAAAAGATCATAGAATCATAAAGTTAGAATTTAGCACATGGATCATCTAGCCCCAACCTCATCTTAACGTAGTATCCAGTAGAAATCTCTAATGACCATCCAGATTCTGTTTAAAAAGATCTAGTAAAGAGAACTTTCCATGTCATATCACAATCTGGTCCACCATCTCAAACCTGCTAAAATCAGCAAGCTCCTTTTGATTATGTCCTGAATTTCTTCCTTATATTTTTAACTCATTGATTGTGGTAGTATCCTGTCTTCTGGGGCAGGTGTCCCCAACCCTAGGCTGTGGACCAGCAGTGGTCCACGGCACACCAGAAACCAGGCCATGCAAATGAGGGAAGCCCCATCGATGCATCCATGGGATACAGGCAATGTGCAAAACCATGCCTCCTCCAGTCCACAGAAAAATCTTATCTTCACAGAAACCGTCCCTGGCTCTCAAAAGGTTGGGCATCACTACTCTGAGACAACAGATAATAAGTCCAATCTTTCAAATATTTCAGGTCTATATTCCTATCTCTCCTTACTAAGAGCCTGGTGGCGCAGTGGACTAAGTGCTGTTAAAGTAGCACTTAGTTGCCAGCTGCCTGCAATTACTGCAAGTTTAATTCTCACCAGGCTCAAGGTTGACTCAGCCTTCCATCCTTCTGCGGTAGGTAAAATGAGACCTGGATTGTGGGGGAAATAAGTTGACTTTGTATAAAAAACAACACTGCTTAGGGGAGGCTGAAAGCCTTACTAAGCAGGTATATACAAAAGTATGAAGGCTATTGCTTAACACATTGTAAGCCACCCTGAGTCTCTGGAGAAGGGAGGTATATAAATCGAACTAATAAATAAATAAAATAAATACTTAATTTTTCTGTAGCATAAATATATCATGATCCTTTCACCATTCCTCATAAGGTTTGGTTTCCATATCCTTCACCATCCTGGTTAATTGGCTTCAATTTGTCCCTATTATCTTGGAACTGTTATGCTCAGAGTCTGACAAGGTCAAAGTAGAGTGAAACAAGTATATACTTTATGTTCCTATTAATGCATCCCATGAAAACATTTGCCTTTTTATCAACTTGTTTAACTTGTGATATATTTCTGTCTTTCATTGTTTTGATGCAGAATTGTACATTTCTCCCTATTAATTACATTCTATTCATTTCAACTGCAAGCCTGTCTAGATTTTTCTCAATTTTTTTTTTTATGTAAAGCAGGGGTCTCCAATCTGTGGGCCAGACCCACTACTGGGCTGTGCCCTATTGGCACCAGGCCATGTGAGTAACTGGCCAGTGTGCACGTGTGTGCACATGTGCACAGCCCCCCTCATGCGAGCATCACCACATGCATCACAAGCGCTCAAAATCTCACTCAGGCAGATACTCACGGCCCCATTTGTGTGAGCATCATCGCAGGTGATTTTGCAACACATTAGGATGATGGGAGCCAATCTCAACTCTGGAGGCAATATGTTCCAGAAGGTAGAAACCACAGCAAACAGGATCTTCTTCTAGATCCCATAAGCCAAAATTCCTTGGCTGACAGGCTCCACAACATGCCCGCTCTGCCAGGACGGGTGGGGCAGGCCAGCCCAATCAGAGTGAGACGTTTCCTCAAGTAGCCATGCAGAGATTTAAAAGTAATGACCAACATCTTGAATTACGCCCAGAAACAGACTATTTAAAAAAAAAAAAGTATTAGCCATCTCTCTCAGATTTGGCTATCTGCCAAATTCATAAGTTTCATAATTAACTGACTTAATTTCCTCATCCAACCAATTAAATGTTGAATTCAATATTGAATAACACAAGCCCAGAGCCCAGGGGCACTCTACTTGATATATGCTTCTAAGCTGAAGTGGAATCCTTAGTGAACATTATTGTGTGAGATACTGTAATTCAACAGTCTGTTAGTCCACCTAATAGTAGAATCACCTAGTGAATATTTTATCATTTTATGAATGACTTTGTGTAGCTATCTCCACATAATGCTGTTCCTAGGTGAATAAGCAGATGTGTGTGTAAAAGCACTTTGGAATGATGATCATCAAATAAAGCAAACATGTATTGGAAATAATCAGGAGAGCATGATGTATAAGTAGGAATATAAGCAAGAGAGCTGATATCTATAGTGCAGTCATGCAGGTTTACTTAGAAGACTCATCATTTTAATGGGGCCTCCTCCCTATTAAAAAAAAATATTTCATATTACAACCTTCATTTTGAAATGAATGCCTTGCTGTAGAGTAAAGAAAGTATAGCTAGAAATTGTAGAATGGGAGTGTCCCTTTTGAAAAGAACAAAACAGGCTTCCAAAAAAACCATAAAATAATAAATTCTATCAAGTCCCTCTCCAGAACATTCCAAACCTCCTTATCTGTGCTTTGTCTTTCCCCTCCTACTATAGGGTTGTTGTTTTTTTTTTTAATGATTCCTATTCAGTAAGATAAAGCTGTCAAAGACGATAACCAGATCAAACATAGGTAAATTTGTTACAGGGACTAGGAGTCTTTGTGATGTGCCAATGATGTAGTAAAAATGAAAAGTCCTACTTCCCCCTATTCCCCCGCCCCCCCTGTGCCAACTTCAGTGAGCATGAAGACACAGATGGATGACTATACTGAAGGCAGTATTGGTGATTTTATTGATGAGGCTCTCAAATCATTCCTAAACCAAAATAAGCTGTTCACTTCCCAGTTGAAGTCAAAACAAACTGATTACCATTCTCTCAACCTTTACTGATGATGAATGAGCTGATTCAGGCCCCTGACCCAAAGTTGGAGTTACTCTTGTGACTCAGCCCCCAAAAAATCTTTGAGAAGGAGGCAAGACTTTCTAACAAAGCCTGTCTCCATCCTCACCCTATCTAATTAAACAATCAATATTATTTAAAAAAGAGAACAGTTAAATGTCTTCAAAATAGCAAGTTTCAGTTACTTTATCCCCATACCCATTACTTAAATCACACTGTTTTGAACACAGACTAAGCTATAATAAAAATCCATCTCAGCAGACTGCAGGGGGGGAAATGTCAGAGGAGCTTAATACTGCACCAGATTGGTATAAAGAATAGCAAATAGTTACTGGGTAATTTTAATTAGTCTCTTGAGAGTGCTAAACTTTTATTAGCAGAATATGGAATTAAAACAGGGCCATGAACAGTGGTCTGAAGAAAGGTGGAAGCCAGGAGTGAAGAATTTAAGAGCAAATCAGATGGATGATCAGAAAATCCACTCAAATAAATCTTACCTAGTCAAGCAAGATCCAGTTTAAAAGGGAAGTCTATAATTTTCCTTTCTTCCTAAAAGGAGCCACTGGTCGACTCTAGGGCAGCTATAATCACTTTCTTGGTGTTTCCAATGGAGATGTTGTTTATCCAATTCACAGGATGCATTAATATTTTGAGTAGAGATACTCTCACATTAATATGTTTTACATGTTGCTAATTTCTGATAGCTTTAATATAACTTTTTCATTCTATATGCCAAGTCCGTTTATAACCCAGATTGGTCCTGGATCGAGATCCTGATCTCTTATACTTACCAAGGTTAAACAGGCCATTATGTGTGTGAACAATATGTGCCTAGGACTTTGTCTTGGGTCTGAATTTCATCTTCTCTTTGTATCTTTTTCTATCTTCACTGATATTACCAAAGCAGTATTTATTTTTAACCAGTCCCATTTAAACATACACTGTGTGGGTACTGGAGTTGGGAGAGGGAGAGATAGACCTTATATAAATGCTTTGTGAGCATGCAAACAAGGTCTCAGTCTGTAGAGCAGGCTGTTTCTACCCCAGTAAAGCCAACAAAAGACACCAATGCAGATGATCAGCATGATATGAAACTGCTTCAATTACACTGTGTTGGAAGGAAAATCCATCTGGTTCAGTTCCAAGCTGGGAGAAAGGCACTGGAAACATGGAGACTGATTGGAAAGATAGTTTATTGATGAAGCAGAACCACATGTGATTCTGGGCAGCTGAAAAAAATGAAGTTGAGAGTAGCAGGGTTTATACCTTCTTTGGGCTTTGTATTTGAGCTTCCTATTCCTGTGCAAGAACATGTCCTTTAATATTCTATTGGCTGTTGTCAGATTCCTATGGGGTCATGTAGGGGTTATGTAGGGGTCATAGCTGGCTCTATAGGCAAAAGAAATGCTTGTCTGAGCTAATCTGATTTATTGTTTAGCTGAGCTCCCAGGTAAAGTTTGGACTGCTTTAGGGATCATGCAATGAAGGAGCTTGTGTTCTGAAAGGGTATTGGGCAATTCCTATTGTGGCCAATGGCTTTCATCCTTGTTGGATCTTGGGTGAGGGGCTGCTTCTAATCCTACCATTCTGCCTTTGTTTCAAATGATCCTGTCTTGAATGGACCAAATCTGCATTTATAAAAGCTGGCCTCTTCAGGTTCTGCTTGGGGACAGGGAGACTGGGGCTGGTTTAAGAGCAGTTTCTCCATTTCCTCCTTTGGGGAAATATATCTTGCCTTTTTAATATTCCTCAAAATATTTCATTCTTCTGGGTGGGGGGGCTTCTCACAACTGGAATAGTCATCTTTAGCAATACCCCTGCTCTCTGTGTGTGTGCATGTGTTTAGGTACCTGGCTAACTCCCCCCACCCCCATGCATTTACACCCTTTTTAAATAGTATGGTGGCTCTATTAGAGACAAAGAAGCCACTGACAAACTGAAGAGACTTTGTTAGGCTTGCAAGGTAGTCCAGACAAGCACAACCAGAACTACTAACTGTAAGTTACATTACCAGAGTCATGAAAAATTGAAAGTCTATCTCCCCTCCCCTCCTTTTACTCTACTCTAGAGCAGGGGTCACCAACCTTTTGGCCCGCAGTGACCACTAAATACATAATTTTAAATTGCGTGGACCACTAATATGATTTTTTTTTAAAAAAAAAAGATAAATAGTATTCAGTGCAATATAAAAAAATGCAAATAATTTTTCTGCGGACCACTAAAATTTTTTCGCAGACTACCAGTGGTCCATGGTTGGTGACCACTTGTTGGTGATCACTGCTCTAGAGAGAGTCCCTTCTGAAGTGCATCCCTAGTTCTATGAGCTAAGAAATCTTTTATATGACACTCTATAGCTCTCTTTTCTGTCTCCCAAGGTCATTTCTATATACAATGATATCAATGGATCCTTCAGCCATTCTTCCCCTGTCCCTTGCTTCATGTAGGAAGGAGAGAATGTAACAAGAGGTTTTGTAACTGAACTTGGGCTCCCATTTTATGGGCTGGTACCCAGAAGAGAGACTTAATTTATTGTTTAACCTGTGAGTATTTAGGGTTAAAATTGATTCTTTCCTACCGTAATATTATCCTTGACCTAGTTATGTAAACTAGGTCAAGCAGAATCAAATTGCATAAATAAGGTACGTCCATCTAATCATGAACCTGTGCACAGACCATAAAAGATAAAACTGACAATTTTTGATGACTTACATGCAGGAATCATTACTCCTTTATTGCCTTTAATGTGGCATTTTGTGCTTGACAGTACCTGCCAGATGATACATAATAGAATTTAATAAATACAAAGCTTAATTTCATTCACTTAGCCAGTCATATCGTGTTCATTTTAAACTCTTATTGCTACTGGAGATATTGAAATCTAAGTCCAGGTCAAAACTTTATTTAAAATCTGTCAAATTTTAATCTCTCTTTATTTCCCCCCTCCTAAGGAAACATTTTAGTGTTACTGTTGTGTTTTCATTTATAGTAAGTATTTGTGAATTACATTTTTCCAACAGCTGCAGAACCTTTAGGATCATGATTAAGTAAAAGTACCTCTTTATCTCAATGCTTAAGAGTTGATCAGCAATATCCAGTCTATAAATTGGTGAAGATCTGTGGTAAATAATACTTGATTACTTTCATTGGCACGTTCTGCTGGGATGATCTTTTATCAAAGCCATCCTTGACATGGAAAATGTTCTAGGGAGCTCAGAAGAGGATGATAGAGATTCAATCCATGAAAACATAATAGGCAGAAGACAATTTCTCCAAGATTACATTCCATAAAAGTGAATCAGAGACATCTGTTCAATCCAGTGTAGATAAACAGCAAACTATTTTCCATCTCATTAACTCAGAGGATGAGATATCAGACATACCCTAGGGACTTCGTGCTTTGTTATCACATTGAAGGCACTTCCCAGACTCATTGCATTACGCAGTTCTAGGCATAGCCAAAGCTTAAGGCTGCAATTAAACCATTTATATTCTAAGGTAGCCTAAAATAAGAAGTCTTCAACTTAATCTGTGTCTCTAATTACTAGTCACTTAGTTTAAATTATTTAACATGTCCTCAACAGTGATGTATGGCACATGTAAATCTCTAAACAGGGCCCTAATAGAATTATCTAATTCTATTAAACTGCAAACAAGTGCCCATTAAATATTTATTAGGGAGACTGCATTCACTTAAGATAGATTGGATCATCAGCAAAACACTTACCGGTAGCTAACCTACACTTCTCTTCATTCTCACTAACAGAGGATTCAGAATGAGCTAATCAGAATTAAGTTTATTGATTAACTACCAATTATATTTACGGGGGGGGGGGGGGGGATGTTAATCAAAAAGAAAAAAGATTCTAAAAGTACTGACAAAGCATCTTATTGATTTTGTTAAAAACATAAAAAAAATCCATAGTTTAAATGAGCAAGGTTTCTACTGATGATTGTACATATTATGAAAACCATTTACATAGCTGTTTCTATTCCTGAGCAAAATGGAGATTATTAAGTTACTATATTTTTAAAACTGTGGCTATAAGGGGATTTTCAATCCATTAAAAAATAGCGGTTATTTCTTTCCTCTTTCACCCTGCCACCATTATAGCCCAGTTGACATAACAATTAAGCTTACAGAGCAGATAATGCAAAAACTAAGATGAGATGAGATTATTTTCTTTTTCTTAATTTTGAACCTAGACCACTATTTTCAGACTTGGAGAGAAAGGAAAAGGATATACAGGTAGGCCTTGACTTACAACCACAATTGAGCCCAACATTTCTGTTGTTAAGTGAGACATTTGTTCAGTGAGTTTTGCTTCATTTTACAACTTTTCTTGCCACAGTTGTTAAGCGAATCACTGCAGTCGCTAAGTTAGTAACCTGGTTGTTAAGTGAATCTGGTTACCCCATTGACTTTGCTTGTCAGAAGGCTGCAAAAGGTGATCACATGACCCTGGGATCAGTGGTGGGTTCTGGTTCTGCTGAGCCGGTAGTGGTGACAATATTTGATTTGATTTATTAGATTTATATACCACCCTTCTCCCAAGGGACTCAAGGCGGTGTACAGCCATGATAAAAAGACAATACACCGTTCAAAGTTTAAAACCCGTTTAAAACAAAATTAAACAAATCTTGGCCTTTTTAATTAAAAATCCCATAATTTAAAATACCGCATCCAAATTTTTTTAGTTAGCCAGGCCCGCCTGATGAAATAACAAGATCTTGAGGGCCCGGTGAAAAGTACGGAGATCGGGAATCATACATATCCCAGGAGGTAGCTCATTCCAGAGGGCGGGTGCCCCCACAGAGAAGGCTCTCCCCCTGGGGGTCGCCAGCCTACATTGTTTTGTCAATGGCACCCTGAGGAGCCCCTCTCTGTGGGAGTGTGTTGGTCAGTGGGAAGTTATTGGTAGCAGAAGGCGGTCCTGTAAGTATCCAGGCCCTAAGCCATGGAGCGCTTTAAAGCCTTGAACTGCACCCGGAAGACTACCAGGAGCCAGTGCAGCTTGCACAGGAGAGGTGTCAAATGGGTGCTTCAAGTCACACCCATAATCACCCACATGGCCACATTCTGGACCAGCTGGAGCCTCCGGGTGCTCTTCAAGGGAAGCCCCATGTAGAGAGTGTTGCAGTAGAGACGAGACGTGATGAGGGTGTGAGTGACCGTGAGCAGGGCGTCTCGGTCCAGAAAGGGACGGAACTGGTGAACCTGATAAAAAGCCCCCCTGGCTACAGCCATCATGTGTTCGTCTAATGACAGCCGTGCATCCAGGAGGACACCCAATATGATGTCACCGAACTGGTTCTGCCCCCCCCCTCACCCAGCATTATTCTTACCTTTTATTTGGCCCCATCCCAAATCTATTGCTGCCTCCTGGACCCCAGCTGATGGGCTATAAGGAAAAACTGTTTAAACTCTTGCCACGGGGCTTCAAAGGGCCACCCTACAGCTGATCAGTGGTAAAAGGCAGTTTGGTGGTAGACCAGTGCCTCCAAAAACAAATGAGTAGACTGGTGCCTGCAAAAATAAATGGGTAGACCAGTACAGCTCTGCAAGCAGTTAAAAGCCTGGTAGACCAGTTCCTCTGCTAAATCCTCAAGAATTGTCACATGACCATCAAGCCACGCCCACAAAATAAGCCATGCCCACAGAACCGATAGTAAAAATTTTAGAACCCACCCCTGTCTGGGACCCAGCAAAGGTCATAAATATGAATCAGTTGCCAAGCATCTGAATTTTAATTGCATGATCGTGGAGATGCTACAAAGGTTGTAAGTATGAAAAACAGTCATAAGTCCCATTTTTCAGTGTTGTGTAACTTTAAACATCACTAAATGAACTTGTCAGCGCCTCAAATTGCATTTCATTCAAGGCTGACATAAGAAGAAGGGGGAGCATCTGGCAAGAGACTGTTCGACATTTCACCTAGTGATCCCCTAGGAGATGAGAGGGGAGGGGGGAATTCCTGTGAGCTTAGATAGCAGAGAGCAGTAGAATGATTTAGAAGATGGCCAATCAGAATAGGAGAGCAAGCCAGGGAGAGAGGGAGTTTGGGGGCAAAATTCTATTCCTGGCTACAATGAGTCTAGGACAGAATGCTGTTCTAATAAATCAATGATTTTTTTCATCAAAGATGTGGCTGAGATGCGATTTATTTTAGACAGTTTCGAACCTTGACAGAACTGTTGTAAGCTGAGCACTACCTGTATGTGTGTGTAAAACATGTTTGAATCTGAGGTTAACAAATTGATTCTAATTATACTAATTTGGAAGTAAATGTCTCCTATTTGGTTCTTGCTTCTTTTCTTATTTTATCTCTTCTCTTAATTTGACATATGGATCACTTGCTACAAGTCAAGTTATATATCCTTTGGTCTGTACCACCACCTCATTAAAGTCTTTATAAGTCTAACATGCCTCTATCTCACTTCTACCTGTTTCCCCGAAAATAAGACCTTCCCAGATAATAAGCCCAATTGGGCTTTTGAGTGCATGCGCTAAAATAAGACCCCCCCCCAAAAAAATAAGTCCTCCCCAAAAATAAGACCTCCCTGAAAATATTTAAATGCATACACAGCTGGTCTCCCCATTTCCTCTGATTAGGGTTAGAGAGACAGAACTGGAAATCAGGTACGATGGCAAGAGGTGCCCCATCTTGCTACAGGCGCCCCAAAATAATAAGACCTCCTCGAAAATAAGACTAAGTGCTTATTTCGGGATTCAAAAAAAATATAAGACATATTTTCAGGGAAGCACGGTAGTTATTTGTGAAAAAATAATTTCTCTTTCATATTCTCAAAGCATTTAAACATGAAGTGTGGATATACGCTTCCTCGGCCCTTTTTTGGATCCCAAATCTCTCCATAGAAATAATCAAAGAGCTGCTAGTTTTCTTCAGTTGCTTCTCTTGTATAAATTTCTAAACACGTAATAAGTAGCACATTCACTTCAATCACTTCAGTCGCTGGTTAATGTGTATTGCTAATCCTGAACTACCTACAGTATTCCAATTCCTGATATAGCATACTATGTCTTTTTCTTCAATCTGGAACCCCCTTCAATCATGGCAAATAGGATAGTCTGCATTTCTGTAACTAGCGCCATTCTGGCTACTGATTGGTAATGTATTAGCTCAAGACACTCACAAAATGTCAGCTTGGGGAAAACTGTCTGAACACATGCATATTTGAGATCTGAGTATATCTGCTAATATAGATTAGCATCTTTTTAAAGAATGCAAAGGCTCACAGCAGTAAATGATCTTGAATAATCTGTCATATTAAAAAGGAAACAGCTCTTGTACCCTCTTTTCATCTGCACTTCAATCACCTTGAGTATCCTGTAAAGCCACTAAATCCTGTCACACTATTAAACGGGATATCAAGTACCTCTGTATATTTACCGTTTCTACTTCCTCAGCCAACACATTCATGTTTCATTTAACTTTACCTGCTATTTGCATTGAAGAGGAAATGCTACTGGCATTAGTCTGCCATCACTGACTTTTCACAAGTTTTACCTTGAAACTCAGGGTTCAGTATTGATTTCTCACATTAATGATGATGACAAGGGTCTTCCTTCCATGTTTCATTGCTTTTGTATTTCGAAGTGTTATCCTCTGAAATCTAGAATTTCACACCTGCAATTCCATCGAACTGTTGGCAATGTCATTTTATGGAATATAAACTCCTGCAATTCTACATATTGGACAATGGTGTTTTCTGTGATAAATCAATGACAAGGAAAACCCACCATTTGGGCAGAAATTTTAATTTCATCTTGGAATATAGGTAGTCCTCAACTTACAACAGTTTATTTAGTGACCATTCAAAGTCACAATGGCACTGAAAAAAGTGACTTATGTCTGTTTTTCATACTTATGACCATGGCAGTTCAAAATTCAGATGCTTGGCAACTGACTCATATTTTTGACAGATGTGGTGCAGTGGTGGGATTTAAAAAAATTTAATACTGGTTCTGTGGGCATGGCTTGGTGGGCGTGGCTTGGGCCTTGCAGGAGAAGGATACTGTAAAATCTCCATTCCCACCCCACTCCAGGAGGTTACTGCAAAATCCCCATTCCCTCCCAATCAGCTGGGACTCGGGAGACAGAGAATAGATGGGGGTGGGGCCAGTCAGAGGTGGTATTTACCGGTTCTCCGAACTACTCAAAATTTCCACTACCGTTCTCCAGAACTGGTTAGAACCTGCTGAATACCATTCTGATGTGGTATCCCAGGTTCATGTCATCAACTTTTGTAACCTTCTGACAATTTTGTAACATTGACAAACAATGTCAATGGAAAACCATTCAACAACTGTGTTACTAACTTAACAAATACAGTGAGTCACTTAACAATTATTGCAAGAAAGGTCATGAAATGGTCAACTAACAAATATCTCAGTAACATAAATTTTGAGCTGAATTGTTGTCGTAAGTCAAGGACTATCTGTACATAATAGGTAATTGTTTATGCTTTCTCATATTTTTAAAAAAATGCTTTATTTTGCGGATTAATATATTTCTTGACTTAAACGCTTCATGCCTAGCTATATTTCTCTTTTGTTTATGTTACCTCCAATTTGATGCCCTTTGGGTCTTCATTTAAAACAAAGCAAAACTGAAGCCCTATGTAAGAAAAGAAACATATTAATTATTGAGGTAGCTTCCTAGGGCACTTTTCTGGAATTTTAGCTGGTAAGTGACATTATTTGATGGTGGGGAATGTACATATTTTGGGGGAACTGTAGGAGGTTATTAAAAACAAACAAACAAGGTTCTTGTTTGACACTTCCCTTCCCTGTATTCCTGAGCTCTCTAAAATTTAACCCAGGAGTTTCAGAATTTATAGTCAATACAAGTAATGTATTAAACAGAGCTTGTCAATTATCTCCACATGAAGTATTGATCTCCAGGGTAGAAAATCAAGGCTATGTTGGGTTTCTTTTCTTGATTAGAACATTTGGGACACATACGGAAGGCTGAGGTAATTTTTGCAGTCAGAAGTTGCTTTTGACATCTGAAAACATTACTCTGTTTGTGTATGTGTTGGGGGAATGGGGGTGGGCAAGTCTTAAACTAGATCACTGAAAGACAGAGGAGAATGGAAGCATGTGACACTTACTCTGCATGAGTAAATTGGCTGCTGAAGGCCAGAGGCAGTAAAAATCAAGTCCAATGAGACTTTTCAGAGAACAGAGCAAGCAGAAATTGCCCTCCAGTTTTAAAAGTAGTCACTGCATTAGTTCCTCAATTTGAAGCTTCTCCGTTGCTGAAAGGAAAGCAATCATAGTCAACAAGCACTGGAGAAGCTGAAATCATTTAAGAATCATGTCAACTCCAATTTGTTTTATTCAATCTCTTCTCAACACAGCCAGATGTTTCTCATTCTAAAACCCGTTAATTTCAGTGCACAAATTTAGATTCCCTGATTCTTTTCTAATTATGAGGATGCTACATATCCCTCTATGAAGTTGTTAGGACAATTGCCTTCAGAATAAGAGGGAAAGATTCTTCCCATTCACCAGCTGGAATTCTTGGTAGGATTAAAAAACAAATGGATTTTTGCCTAAATGTAATTGAACTCACAAACTCTCTGTCCTTGATTTTTAGGGGACCATTTTATTTATTATTAAGCTTATGTTATTTATATTTATATTTATAAATACAAACAATATATATTTATAAATTTATATTTACCATGTACACCTTCAGAAATGCATTTAAGTGTGAGGAACGTCACTAATGTAAGAGTTTATATGTATATATAATAGTCTGCCTATAATAATACACATGTCCTTGCATTACTCCTAGAAAATTCAAAAACATTTTTAATCACATAGAAGCCTTAACAAAACCAGACTGCAGAAAATCCAGTTATGGTAGAGGCAGTATTTCAATATATCACTATCCTGAAATATGAGGATTAGATTAGAAAATAGGGTCCTATGAAAATATTTTGAAGACTCCTTAATGACATAAAATTATGATAACCAATAGAAGAATCATGGGAATATATTAATAAAAGACTGGCCACATGCTAATATAAGTTTCTATTAATTATGTATAGATATGTTGTATAGTCTGGAAAAATTCATAAATGAATAGTACATTTCAGTCCAGGCAACTCCAGTGTAAGTTTGTCATACATATACAAAAACCAAAACTTCACGGAAAAATAATATAGTTTTCATGAATAGCATACAATGACCAACTTTAAAGGGACAATACTATGACACCATCATTCTATTCAACTTTGTTTCTATTGTCCCTCTATCATATTTCTATTAAACTCAGCTGACACTCAAATTTAATTCTAGCCAGTAAAAAGCCATTCACAGCTGTCAAACTCTTGTTGCTACACTGACTCTGCTCACATAATTTTCATGACTTTCATTTTTGCTTAACTTAGATACACATGGGGTGGAGAAAGGAGAGAAGGAGACGGAGGAGGAGAGAGAGGTGTGGAGACAGGGGGAGAGAAGGGGGGAGTGGAAGAGGGCGAGAGGGAGTGGGAGAGAGAGGGATAGAGAGAGAGAAATCGTAGGCTCAATCCTCAACCATTTTATTGACCTACATTCCTTTCTTTTCCAAGAAATTCCTAAGGATTCAAATTCATTGACAAATGGATAGTATTTCAATTTCTTTATCTTAATGCATTATCTAGGCATAGTTTGTGTTTCTCAGTGTAGAATGTATAATTTTTCCTTTGGCTTACAGATTAATGCTGAATAACATTACATATCAAGAAATTGAATTAAAGGCAGCAGCTTATTTTTTATCATTGCTTCTGTAGAAAAATATCTTTGTTAATAATAATTTAAAAATAACTGTTAGAATTAAAATGGTTACAAGAAAATGATAGTGAAATATGGCTTTTAGAAGAAAAAACACATTATAAAAAGATTATAATGCCATGGTTGAATTTTAGCAGAATTAATAACAGAAGGGCACATCAGGCAATTATAGTCAAGATTTTTCTATTTAATAAAAGTGAATTAGAGGGTAACATAAATGAGATATATCTTGGAAAAACAGATTTGACATACTGACCACGTTAGTAAAGGCTCTCAAAAGCTTATAGTTTTATCCTGGCTACAAGAAAGGATCAAGTATTGAAATAATCTTGTTTTGTTTTGTTCTCTCAGTGTATTGCAAATAAAATGCTAAAGTTCCTGGATTTATTCTAAACAATGTTCCTTAATTTTCAGTGCAGAATGCTATTCAGACCAGAAGATTGTTACCGAATGAAGTTTTCTCACAAACTGAATGGACACAGCTAATAGATCTTGCTTTTTCTACCATCTATTCTGGAGGATGAATAGGAGTTAGCCCAAAGTGAGAGAGGTTTAACTTGAATATTATGAAATAAAAACAAATTTCTTCAGTGACTTCTTTGCCTTCTACCATTATAAAAAGAATCTTAGATGAGCTACCATTCATTTCTCATTATTGTAGCATTTTATCCAGGGGTGGAATTCGCTTACCTTCACTACTGGTTTGTAAATGTGCTTGCTACACTCGTTCGAGCCTCCACACATGTGCAGAGCTTTCTGTACATGCACGGAGGGTCAAAAACAGGATATGATGACATTCTGGCAGGTGGGCAGAGCTTCCCGCTGCCAGCGCTACCGGATCATGCGATCCGGATAGATCCAGCTGAATTTCACAACTGATTTTATCAATCTAAGTTAAACAGTGACATGAATCTAAACTTATGCTCCAAGTATTATTTCCTACATCTGTAGCCTTGTACTAGTTTGACTGTTGATACAGCAGTTGCTTGTTACTCACTCACTTAAATTAAAATGTTACTGACAAATCTCTATGCCTAAGTTCTAATCATATATATTATTGTTATTGTTTGAGCAAATGGAGAAGGCTTTGCTCTTGGTACCTTGAGGTTAAAAAGGCAGTGACTTTGAACAAGGATTTCTTGGTTGTGACTTCCATATTGTGGCAATTCATCTCTCGACGTTTCTCCAGGCAAATTCTTGTTCTTAATGTACATGGTGAAGCAGGAATACTACATAAGTACCCTTTCTCTGGTAGCATTCATAAGACCATCCTGCCTAAGTGCATGTTAAGTCTGTCTGGTCTTTCTTTCAACAAAGGATTTACTATTTAGGGAGCAAATGTCATCCTAAGTTATTTAAATAATACGTATGTAGTCTTCTGCAATGCTGCACCAATTTCATTGTTAACATTGCCCTTCGGGAATTATTTGTCCATTGGGGAGGTTGCAATTTAAATAAAAGTTTAAAGCCCCAAATCCTCAGGAATAATAATCTTTTCCCTACAGCCTTTTTTAAACCAACTTTTGTTGCTTTTATTTTCAGATGTGCTCATTCAATAAATTACCAGGCATTTAAACTTACCCTTGCCACATGAAAAGAAAGATATTCATAGTTAACTACTACTTCCTCCTGAATATTCACCAAGCCAGCATTTCCTCTTGGGGGAACTCTGCATGAAAAGGCTGCTGCTTTTGTATATCAAGCCAGAAAGCACCTGCTGTGCTGCTCGAAGCATGAGTCCTGACACCAAAGTTGTTTCCATGCATAGTCAATACGTGATCAGGGCAGCAGTTCACTTGCAGGAGAAAAGATGTGGTGGCAGAGGGTCTCAGAGTGGCAGGCAGCTTTCTCCTTCATCCTCACATCAGAGTCAAAAAACACCACCACATCCTGAATGTGGGATTTTATTTATTATTGTGGACCTTTTTTTTTTAAAGCTGCCTTTATTACTGTTCTAAATAACTCAAAGTGGCAAACACGGTTAGTATTCCTTTCTCCTCTTGTTTTTGGATCCTTCCTTTAAAATTAAGAAATCCGTATAACATCTTGGTAAGGAATTATAAACCCTTTTTTGTTGATTGAGTCTTATCATGCCTAACGAGCAGCATATTGAGAAAACATGAGAAGGAAGGAATATTGTATGTGTTCACCATCTTGAGCTAGTTATAAAAAGAATAATATATTATATAATATATATATATACAGTTTGTATTACTTTGACAGAAATGTCTCCTATCCAATTTACTTTTATTGATTAGATTTTTATCCCACCTTTATTATCGTATTTTTCAGAGTATAAGACGCACTGGAGTATAAGATGCTTTTGTTTTTGGGAAGGAAAATAAGAAAAAATGCTGATTGGCAGGTGGATCAGCCTCCTGAATATCCCCAATTAGCTATTCCCAGAGGTGAATTTTAGCAACAGGTTCCTTGGTTGTGAGCTCTGTGCCTTGCTTTTTTTTTCTTTTTTCTTTTTTCTGCTTCTCAAACTTCTTAAACTCCATTTCAGAAAAAAACTTTTTCCTGCCTCTGAAAGCCTCCAAAACAGAGCTTCAGAAAAAAAGCCTCTTTTCTGAAGCTTCATTTCTGATACTTTTTTCAGCCTCTGAAACCTCCATTTGAGAAGCTGGGGGGGCTACATTCGGAGTATCAGACACACCCAGATTTTCACCCTCTTTTTTGGGGGGGAAAGGTGCATCTTATACTCTGAAAAATATGGTACCTCTCAGGTAATTCAGTTTAGGCTGTCAGGTCTGCATTGTTTCTAGTATTTGTAGATTTCTCTGACATTATATGCCATATGGTAAATAAATAGGTAAGTCAAGGTGGTAAATGTACCTCATGCTTCTTTCTCCTCCTATTTTCCCCACAACAACAACCTTGTGAGGATTAGTTGGGCTAAAAACAGTGATGAGTCGAAAGACACCCAGCTGGCTTTTATGTCTAAGGTGGGACTAGGCCCTACAAAGACCTGGTATCTACTCTGTTGTCTTAACTACTAAACGAAACTACACCAAGTAATGTGGAGTTAGTTAACGTGAAGTTAGAGCCACAGTGGTGCAGTCAGTAGAGCGCAGTACTGAACTCTACAGTACTGCAGACTACTTCTGCTGACTGCCGGCTGCCTGCAATTTGGCATTTCAAATCTCACCAGGCTCAAAGTCAACTCAGCCTTCCATCCTTCCGAGGTCGGTAAAATGAGAACTCAGATTGTTGGGGGCAATATGCTGACTCTGTAAATTGCTTAGAGAGGGCTGTAAAGCACTGTAAAGTGGTATATAAGTCTAAGTGCTATTGCTATTTTATACTTTTATTTTATTACTGTTTTATATATTATTTTTATGATAAAATGATAAATGATGTTTTCAAAAGTTTATATGGCTGCTCATTTAGGAAACAAAATGAGGAAACCCCTAGGAAACCCCTGAGTCCGCAAGGAGAAGGGCGGTATATAAATCTATAAATCTAATCTAATCTAATATACTTACCAAAAAAAGCAATATGTGAACTGATAACATCATTGTTAGGTGTCATGGACTTGATTCCCCAACATGATTCTATCAAATATAAAGAATACTATTGCAGTGTTTGTGGAAACCAATTGCAGGCAAAAGCAACAAGGTCTTCCATAAGTAACAAAAGTGGTATTTTGACTCTGTGGATGGATGATTAAGCTAATGTCTGTTGTGCCAGAGGTTTATCTATAAACACTGCAGAAAGACTTTAGATTTTTATCACAATAAATGGTTAGTTGCAATCAAACTCTGCTCAAATGAAAAACTTGGCCCATAGTTGTAATTACCACTCTCTTGGCAAAACAAAGGGTAATTACAATGTGCAGAAGAAGTGTGCTTGCAACCATGAAGCACTTGATTATAGAATGGAGAGACAATCAGCATGCAGCAAATTTTTCCTGCACTGGTCTAAGAAGATATCATTGGAGATTCTACTTTGGTGGGGATTTAATAGGCCAAATTAAGTCAAAGGCAATTTCTTGTTTCAATGCATATAGTGTGTATGTGTGTGTGTTTGTGTGTGTTCACATACATATTCATATTCATTCTTCCCTTGTTCCCTTTGAGACATGAACAAAGACTAGAAATACATGGTAATAATATGGTAAAGTGGGTTTCTTTGGTTTTTCAATCTACCTGTTTGCTTTCACACAACATGATAAGTCTAAGACTAGTCCAGGGGTCAGCAACCTGTGGCTCTGGAGCCTCATGTGGCTCTTTCACCCCTCTGCTATGGCTCCCTGTCACTCAAAATATACGTCACAGCCGCCAATGTGCAACACCCACTGGCACATGATTTATTGAGCTTTTCAACCCCTGCTAGGCCAACCATGGATAAATCCAAGAAAAGTTTCAGCAGAAAACAGAATGTTTAATTCAACTACATATGCCAGTTTTTTGGCCGCTCAAGAAATAGGCACGGGAAGGGTTTTGTGGCTCCCGGTGTTTTCTGTGGGAAATGGGTCCAAATGGCTCTTTGAGTGTTTAAGGTTGCAGACCCCTGGCCTAGTCATATCCAACTTTGAAAGAATACAATATTTAAAGCAGCTGTTTACAATAGCAAAACGTCTTTTGTAAAAAAAAATAAAATAAATGGAGATGGGGACAAAATGCAGTACAATTATTTTTCATAGCTTAACATATTGTTGGTTTGTACACTGAAAAGAACTATATTTTATATATCCCAAAACATAAAATACACTTTTTAAATTACATGCCTAATTTTATTGTTCATCTTTGTCATTTCTTTTTTTTTTCTTTCATAATATTTTGCCTCAATAACTGTGGGTTAAGAAAGACAGAATATTTTAGAACTCAGGGGAATCACAAAGGGAAAATGGGGGACGAAGGCTAATACCATGTGTCACTTATGCAAATTAAGCAATTCATCAATCTTGTATCTGATAAAACTTGTTCAAATTGCCTCCTGTGCAAGGAAAGAAAATTGATTAATAACTTAATGTAATGAAGGTGAACCAAAATGTTAAAGAAAACATTCTTAAGTGTTGAAAAATTCTATTCAAACATTAAGGGAAGATTTGTCTCAGCACCAGAGTAACCATAAACTGGCTGCAGTTCAGTAAACAAAGAATGATAAATTGTGGTTGCAAAAGAAAACAGTGGCTAAAGATGATGGAATATAAAGGAATTTAGAGATGACCTTAGTATGAAAGAACTGTTAAGGAGCAATTTGTAGATGTGATTACCTAATCCAGAGGTTAAAGCAAGCAGGAGAAAGAAACTCAAAATAACTTGGCTTTGATTAGCATAAGTGACAAAAACTTGGACAGGCTTTCAAGATTTTGCTATTCCAACCTGCTCTACAGCAATATAGAAGCTTTTCTGGAATCTCTGTGGTGTCTTGTTTCTTCACTTGGCCTATTTCCAAGGGCTGAATGGGGAGTGCAGAGGAAAGCATTTGTGTGGAACTAATGTTATGAGGAGAAATATATGGTGCTTAGTTTGACATGGATTCATTTCAATGAATAAAAGAAACTTTAGGTAGCTAAAGAAATAATTGCTCAGTTTTCCTGGAATTCATTTGTTGGGCCTCAATGAAAACTGAAAGGTCTACAAAGATAGATTTTTTTTTTTTGGTACAAATGTCCATACTCAAGATGTAGGAAATTAGGCCCAGAAGAACCAGAAGTCAGAACCAAGGCAAACATCTGGAACTGTTTCTCCATAACCATGAGCAGGCCGCTTCAGGTAATTAATAGAATTTGTTACATTCTATAGTAAATAGCCAGAGAAGGGCCTTAAAAAGGTCTTAGTCTCCCTGCCCACATCCTTTAGCCCTGCTTGGCACCACTTTTATGGGCTACATCATACTTTTGTTATTCAGTGAGGTAGAATTCTGTTTGAGCTCTTTATTGAGCTTTGTTCTTGGGAAAATGAATAACTGGTGGGAAAATGAATAACTGGTGGGAAAATGAATAAACTAATCCCTACCAGCTGTCAGCATTTGGGGGGACTGCATGACTGAAGATTGGCTTCAAACCCATGTGTGAGATATCAGGTGAGTAGAAATATAGGGGAAACTATGCCATTGGTGTCCAGTTGATAACACTCCTAGGAATAAATGAAAATGAAAGTTATAGGCAGCTTAGATTACTAGAAACCAATAGAGTTTCTAAAGATCTTTAATAAACATATTGCTATTAGGCAAAAAAATATATATTTTATTTTGTAAAAAGAAAAGGCAAACATACAATACAGAGTAGTTTCCTAGCAGGGGAAATATCTATAAATGACTAATGGATTCAACATATGTGTAGCTGGCTCTCCATCCTGCTTGCTAAAGTACTTCCATACTATTAGCCTTAACAAGTTCATGTGATTCTCTAACATGCTTTTCTATCAGGAAATCAGGCAGACATTTCCAAAATTGTTTCTTATATAGATCCTATGATAAAGGCATGCGCTGCATGGCCAAGATATTTTAGAGAAAACGAAAGTCCAGGAAAATCAAATACAGAGAACCAATCAGGAGGGCTTCTACCTGAGGAGGGCATTCTCCATTTTGCTTTTATCTTGGTTGCATTTGATTTAATCCTCCCAAAAGCTGTCTGAAAGCCAACAGTAATTTGGACAGGGAACAGCAACTTTACCTTCAGCACCTGGTCAGACTATGGAAGGAGAGGCGAGTGACCACTTCTTTCCTCTTAGAGATTCAGCAGTTTTTCTCTTGGCTAACGGCCTCATACCATTTTAAACTCTCTCTGAAAAATCTCTGTTTTTGGAAGTAGAAAGGATCAAAGCTATCCTCTCTAGTTCCCAAAACATGCTTGTTTGCATTTGGCACCATTGCAATGACATCAGCATGGATATGTGTTTATAATCTGTTGCAGGTAGAGAGGCAGTTTAAATAAAACTGACTATAAAACAATGAGACTTGATATTCCCCTTCACACATAATTCAGACAGCGATTATGTTTTTGTTTGTTTGTGTCATGATGGACAGCATGCACAGGAAACTAGTGTCACATGCAATTAGTGTTATCTCCAATTCTAATTAATAACATCAGACACTGTCTTTTACCTCCCGCCTTAAAAGCCTGATCATTTACTTTAGATAATAATTCTGACTCTAAACAACTAATGCTCAATCCTATGCTAAAACTAGCATCGTGCCAAGGGACTGTCTGGTGCAGCCAAATAAACATGAACCATAGGATGGAGCTGCTGTAAGAGCACAATTTTCTGTATTTTGTTTAAAACTACAGATGCCTCTGTACAATTTAGCTTAAAGGAATCCATTTCTGCTAATACTGATGCATAGGGCACATGAGCTGGAATATGAAATATTGTTTACCAGAAGCATCCCCTTTCTTTCATGAGCTCTTTTATATCAGTTTTAATATCCACTTGTATGTTGATAGACATGAACTGTTGTAAATATAGTTTCAGCAACAGCTTGTCTGAAACACAAGGATAAGGCAACAAAGATCTACTCACCAGCTTTGGAAATATTGTCTAGTACATCCAGTTTCAACAAAAAAAGGTATATTATATCCTTAGGTCACATTGATTGGTATTACTATTTCTCACCAATGCAAAAATTAGCATTTTTGTAATGATTCAGAAGGAAGGTGGCATTGACATTCCCTATGATTTGGCACCACAGCAAAAATTTGAGGTTGGAGTTTGTTTATCTTGTACTGTGCTAGGAAGTCAATGCCCCCTTTTCTTTCTTTTTCTCTTCCACCTTGTATCACACACACCCTTTCCTCTTTTCCCTTTTCCTCCCATAATTTCCTATTTTCTTTTCTTTTTTGTATTTTATATAATAAAATAAAAATAATAAAGTGAAAAATAAATTGATATCCCCTAAGATTTGGCACTGTAGGTGAATGTCTACTCAGCCTTAGCCCAAAATCAACTTTGAATACATATATCAGATGCATTGAGCTCTGCTCTTCCACCCTGCACAGCAAATGTCAATCATTTCCAATGTTTAAATCTAACCTGCAATTCTACACAGACACCGTATTTAACATCACCATCTGCAGATTAAAGATGCATTCAGCATAGTGTAGTCCTGCTGCTTGTGAAGCTCAGAGGCATAGATAGCAAGTCAGCCAATCATTGATCTGGTCCATTCAATCTAATCATAGCTGAATTAAATGAATGTAAGTCAAACAGTGCTCACATTCCCCTGTTCAAATTTGTAAGACATTAAGTTCATGACCCTCCCCGATTTTTAGCCTCTGTGGAGTAACAAGTCAACCATCAACCTTCCTTCATACAAAATTTATTTATTTATTATTTAAATTTCTATACCACCCTTCTCCTGAGGGACTCAGGGCGGTGCATGGCCACAGTAAACAACATATATCACAAAATTTAAAAAACAGTTTAAAACGTATTAAATAATTTGGCCCTATATTAAAAACTCAAAATCTAAAATACCCATTAAAATTTGTTATTTAGCTAGCCCAGCCTGTTGAAACAAGTCTTAAGGGCAAGGCGAAAGGTACGTAGGTTGGGGATCATACGTATCTCCAGGGGCAATTCATTCCAGAGGGCAGGTGCCCCCATAGAGAAGAGTCTCCCCCTGGGGGTCGCTAGTCGATATTGTTTGAACAATGGCACCCTGAGGAGTCCCTCTCTGTGGGAGCATATTGACCAGTGGGAGGCCATTGGTGGCAGAAAGCGATCTCATAAGTATCCAGGTCCTAAGCCATGGAGTGCTTTAAATATGGTAACCAACACCTTGAATCACACCTGGAAGACCACCGGAAGCCAGTGCAGCTTGCGCAGGAGAGGTGTTACATGGGTGCGCCGTGTCGCTCCGATAATCACCCGCACGGCCGCATTCTGGACCAGTTGCAGCCTCCAAGTGCTCTTCAAGGGGAGCTCCATTTAGAGAGCATTACAGTATTAGGGCCAAATTATTCAATATGTTTTTAAACTGCTTTTAAATTTTGTATTTGGGTGTATTTTACTGTTGGCTGGGCACCGTCCTGTGTCCTCCGGAAGAACGGCGGTATAAAAATTAATTAATTAAATAAATAAATAAATAAATGCTATTCAGCAGGTTCTGATACAGGTATGGGATTCAAATTTTTTTACTACTGGTTCTGTGGGTGTGGCTTGATGGGCATGGCATGGCATGGCTTGGTGGGCATGGCAGGGGAAGGATATTGTAAAATCTTTATTCCCTCCCCACTCCAGGGGAAGGATACTGTAAAATCACCATTCCCTCCCCACTCCAGGGAAAGGTTACTGCAAAATGCCCATTTCCTCCCAATCAGCTGGGACTTTGGAGGCAGAGAATAGATGGGGGTAAGAGCAGAAAAAAAGCTGTTGAGTGTGTGGAATATGTTTATGAATGAAAGAATAATTTTATGAATTTATTTGAGTTCATTTTAAGATTAATAGTCTTTAAGATTAATAATCTTTAAAATGTTGGCCAGTTATTTCAGTGCAGATCAAGATAAACATTGCAGAATTCTATAATGATGGACTTTATTTTTCCATAAAATACAATGTTGGTTTTCCAGGCTAATCATACCTCTGGCCTATTGTCCATTCCCTAACTAACTCAATATATATAAGAACAATAATTCATCTACGGGGCAAAATATTGACTTTAAACTCAAATACAGGGAAAGCATTCATTTGGCAGATCACTTGTGAATGCAATGTACAAAATGTTTAGCTGTTTGTATGAACAGGTATTTCTAATAAAATTAAATGGAAACTTTGATCCCAATTTCTCATATACATTTTGGAAAAAAAATGAATATCATTTTAACATCTTATGCTTGCCACTGTTTGTAGTCTGGGGGATATTCAGTTTCTGTTTCCCTATGTTGCTTATCTCTAGATTAACACTTTTTTCTGGATCTTTTTTTCCCCCTTCTTCAAAAGGTGAGATCAATTTTAGCAACAGGTTACAAACCTGATGTGATTATAACTCAAAACTTGTCAGGACTTTTCTATTATCAGCTGTACACAAGGTATTTGAGCTGCCTAATACTGTATCTGAAGTAAAATTTCATGCACAGAAAAACAGGCTGAGATTCTTGGACTTTGTTATGATTGAATCTGTATGGTTTTAATTTCCTTTGTATGGTTGGAGAGGAATCCTTTTAAAATCAGCATCTAGAAAGGAAAATGTTCTTTTTCAAAATATATAAAGCTTATAAAAGGGTTTGCTGTTATGATGTATTCGGTTACTAAAACTGAAATGGCCACCTGGCATGGACAGATAAAAATGCAGAAGTGATTTTCAAAAGGTCAGCTATTTTTGATGCTATCATATTTTTAGAAGTCATAACAGTGAATCTAATTCACTAGGAACAAACATACTTGATATATCTTCTATGATTAGCAATATTATAATATCCGCACATACAAAAAATAATTAAGTCAAAATTCAAGTGAGATGGACAATTTCCACATGATGAAGCAAAAGAAAGAAAAAAGAAAATGAATTATTGCAGGCTAAATGCAATTATTTTTGGATGACAGATGCAGAAATTATATGTTAACAACTGTCAAAATGATAGAGTGAAAAGATTTATGTTTCTGTTGGAAAAAAATCTGGTTATAATTTATATAAAAGTCTTAACGGAGTCTTTATTGGACAAAAAGTGAATAGCATAGTATACAAATAGTTAAAAATGGTTATCTCCTTATCAATTTCATTTGTGTGCTGAATTAATGATGCAATGTTTCCAGAATACAGACTGAAGTACATACTATTGGAGTTATGATCAGTCATCTTATTTATATATTATTTTGCAGAGGGAGGACTAAAGCAAAACTAAATAAAAAAAGACGTATGTTCAGCACAACTAACTATATAACAGAGGTCTAGTAATCACTGTAATATTTCATGGGAAATTTATGTTTCCATATACTAACATTCTTTGGGCACTCATATTTTGGCTTACTAAACTATATAATATGTGCAGGCCCAGGGAAAATGTGCCACCTGCGGATAAGCCAACCTTCAAATTTTTTGTATGTTTTAATTTGCACAATTGGCTTATCTACGGATGGCACATTTTTCATGGTATTTTGATTAAAAATTTGATGGTCTGCTTATCTGTGGATGGGTTTATCCGTGAGTGTATATGGGATATAAGGGTACTTTTAAAAAGCTGAGAGAAAATTCTACCTTATATATTCATGGATAAGCCCATTCATAGATAAGCTGAACCCAATTTTGGAGGTATATTTTGGCACCTAAAATTCTTGACTTATCTACAAATATATACGGTATATGCAATACTCAAAGTAGTATTTGGATTAAGATCTCTCTGAAACAGAACAACCGGAACCAATAACACCATGTTTTCCAATTAGGGAGAGATTGCACTACTAAATTCTTCTGATAGATAAAATTACAAAATCATACATTATTGTTAACTGGGGGAGATCTTATACAATTTTATAGACTAATTATGTTAATATGGTGGATGAACTGCTGATAAACTTAAATTTAAAGGACACTTGATCATGAAGCTCCAAGTATTCTTGCCAATTTGCTTCTGATTAAAAATGGGGATGCTCATCATGGCTACTGTATCTTCTATGAAAATATCAATAACATATTATCAATATGTAAAACATGCCTGGATTAGACAATTTGATCGTTTTCAATCTAAATGTACATTGGCATCTATTGAATGTGACTTCCATGAAAACTGGCTATGCTTGAAGGGAGCTATTATGACCACTATGATTTGAGTAGCATTCTGTTGGAAGAAAGAGATTGACAAAGTGTGAATCTATTTGCTGAAGACATGACTCGTGTGACCAACCCCATAGAGTTTCATCGGTATCAAAGGCCTTTTTTAATACTAACAAAAAATGTTTCAGAATTTGTATCTTTTGAGCCTATCATTTAAAATTCTATGACTCTGCCTTGCTAATATTGAAATGTAATTTGCTAAGATGTACCAACCCCCAGGAAGAATTATTAGAAATGTGACTAAGAAAAAGGCCTATTGAGCAACTTAAAGGACTGGTGATGAAAAAGAAGTTTTTAATTGTTGGGTCACTAGTTCAAATGCAGGCCAAATAGATTATAGCAACTCAGTGGAATAGCCGCTAATAATGTGTAGTTAGTAAAGTGTCCAATTATAGGCCAATATTTGAAAATGCCAACTGAAGTATTTAATAGAGAAGTATGGCAAGAATATATTATTTACAGAGCTCTAATTCTGACATAGTTCATATATAATATGATGTTCATATTACTTTGGTGATATATAATTACATTGTTTACATTTATTTGAAGGGTTTCATAGCTTCCATCTAAATTATAGTTATATAATGTTTTTCATATCAAGATAATCATGGAGACTGAAGAAAGGGGTCACAGAACAGAGAAATGAGCACATTATATTTGTTAAAGGCATTCAATTTTCCTGAGATTAATAAAGGTCATTGTTTCAAAAAAATATATAAACTGGACAAAAATAACCAAACTATGTGTTTTTACAGTGTGCTGTTTGTATAAATTATGTTTTGTTCTTTAAACACAGAGGAAAAAAGGTAAAAAGTATTCTGACCTTTGGCCATGCAAATTCCAAATGCGATAGATGATAGATAGATGACAGACAGACAAACAGACAGACAGACAGATGATAAACACATCTTTGACCAACATATGTGGTGTGTGTGTGTGTGTGTACACATACACATACATACATAAAATATATATTTAAATGGCTTATTTTTCAGAGTATAAGATGCAGCAGAGTATAAGATGCAGCTTAGTTTTTGGGGAGGGAAATAGGGGAAAAAATCTGCCTACCAGGTATTCATCTGGCTAGCGTCCTTAGTCTCAGTGGTGGGCTACCCCCAGTTCGCACCGGTTCTATTGAACCAGTAGTAAAACCGGTGGGAGGCTCCGCCCACTGACCCCCATGTCATCAGAATGCTTCTGCGCATGCGCAGAAGAGCACGCACACAGCCCCATTGCGAACCGGTAGTAAAGGTAAGTAGAACCCATCCCTGCTTAGTCTGGTCAGCTTTAGCACATTAATTATTTTAGCACATTATCCCCTGCTTGAGGATAAAAAACAGTTTCTAATGCACAGCTGAGAGGAAGCAGCAATGAGAAAAGCAGGAAAACTATGGGGAGATCACTTCACTCAGCTAGCATCTAGTTAGGGCTGAATAAAAGCTTCTAAAGAACAGCTGAGAGTCGAGCAAAGCATGGAGATCACTCGCTAGCGCCTCGTTAGCACCTTGTTAGAGCTGAAAAAAGCTTCAAAAAAGCTACATTTGGAGTATAAAATGCACCCAAATTTTCAGCCTCTTTTAGAGGAGAAAAAGGTGTGTCTTATACTCTGAAAAATACAGTAAAATAAATTATATGATTTTAAAAGGAACAAATGAAGGCACTGAAAAAAAGTTTTATAATTGTCAAATATAAATGTAAACATGCAGCAGTTCAACTACGGAGCTACAATAGACCTGGTGTGCAGTGGTTAAAATGCAGTATTGCAGACTAAATCTGCCCACATGTGGAGTTCGATCCTGATGGGACCCGAGGTTGCCTTCCATCCTTTCAAGGTCAGTAAAATTGTTGGGGGCAATATACTGACATTGTAAAGTACTCATGGGGCAATAATAAGTACTATTATTAAGCGGCCAAGGGAGCCTGGAAAAAAGGAAAAAATAGCAGAAAACCACTCTGCACAGAAAAGGAACAGAACAGAGTGCAAAGGATTAGACCAGGATTAGGCATACATCCTGTACTATCTCTTTAATTAGTTCAGACACTGTTAACTGACTTCAGTGGTTTACATATATGTTTGTGTGTGTGTGTGAGAGAGAGATGTTTATCCAAATCATTAGAGACCTGATAGTTCTTGTATAGGGGAAGTTTGATACCTCCTTTGCTATTTTTGCAGCCAATTCTTCCTTTACCTATTTAGCCATTGTTTCACTAACAGAGATTATGTTCAGGAAAGAAGAAGACTCCGCAACAACAGCATCCTGCCTCCCACATAGATAAATTTGCCTACTAGAAACTAGTGAACACCACATGGAAACAATGGCTTGCTCCAGCTAGTTGTTACAGTGGCAGACATTTACATGGGACTTTTAACATGGTAGTTTAATCAAGAATAAAGACTTCTTCCATGAATTTATCTCCTCCATTTACAGCCTACTATAAAACAAAAGACTATTACCCCTGATTCCGAAAAAAATAATTTTAATTAATTTTGAACTAGTGCCAAGAAGTATTTCTTCCTCAAGTATCCTGTGGAGGATGAAAAGAAGAACTTCTCATTCTTTGTCTCCAAAGAAACTGTTGAAATACTCGCTTTAGCTCAAGGGAAACTTTATCTGAATGCAGCCGTCTTTCTTCTAGTAATTGATTTGTTTCACAGGAAGGAAATGAATCAACCCCCCTTTCTCCCCTACTGAAATTCCTTATGGGTCTCCACTTGTAATGGCTATTACAAACAAGGCTTTATAGAGTGTCCAGAAGCATCTATTCTATCCAAGAATCCATCTATATTTTGAAGCCAGATTTAGCCTGAGATGCTTGATGTCCTATAACATTCAGGAACAGTTTAACTGGTAAGGGAGTTGAACTGTCAGCCACCTAATGTTTGCAAATAGTCCAGCTCCTTTGAGAGAAGTGAAAGGCCAGTTTGGCTAGGGAAAATTCGGAGCAAAGGGCAGAGGAACAAGGTGGGTAAGTAACAGAACTGCATAGAAATGGTTCCCTGATGGTAGATCTAAGCTACGTAAACTGCCAGATACTGACCTGAACATGACTTTTTAAGAGCTACCATGGCAAAGTGCCTCATTGCCCTCCCTCTCTCTGTCACTGTTCACAGATGCTCAGAGAGGAGATTGATGACAATAAAGAAGTCCATTTCATACCATAATGCTTTGTTAGCAGCTACGTACTGGAGAGATTTCACAATTGCATAGTTAAAATAATTTTTAATCCCCTCTTCGTTCATGAGTTTTGGCTATGCTGAATGATAGGAAATGTAATCCTCAAGGTTGAAGCCAAGACAAAAGCAGTTCCTATAATTAATAAAAGTCTGCCTCAGCCATATTTGTGCTTGAACTATATTAGTAATTGATCGCCATAAGGGAAAATACACAGTGAAAATTAGCATTCTGGTGAGGACACTTGTCCATGTAGCAAAATCATGTCTCACATAAGTGTTGCATTAAGTCTCATATATGAAACCAAAGTGTGTGTGTGTGTGACAGAGAGAGAGAGAGAGAGAGAGAAAGGTGGTATTCAGCAGGTTCTGACCAGTTCTGGAGAATCAGTAACAGAAATTTTGAATCAGTTTGGAGACCGATAAATACCACCTCTGACTGGCCCCGCCCCCATCTATTCTCTGCCTCCCAAGTCCCAGCTGATCAGGAGGAAATGGGGATTTTGCAGTAACCTTCCCCTGCAGTGGGGTGGGAATGGAGATTTTACAGTATCCTTCCCCTGCCATGCCCAAAAGCCAGGCCCACAAGCCATGCCATGCCCACCACGTTTGTGTGTGTGTGTGTGTGTGTGTGTGTAAAAAAGGAGAACTTTAGGACTAACCAGTCTTGTCATAACTGAATGTTTTGATTGTTTAAAAATAAAAACAAATTTATTCCTCAGAGAAGGAAAAGGACAGCATCTATAGTTAAACAAGCACTTCATTACAGTCCTATCTTTGGCCATCAATTACTGTTTACTTGTCAGTAGAAATCAAGACACCTACAGGGTATATCTTGAAGTTAACCTATTGGATGTTTAAAGAGCTATTAAAGAGATGCTTGTTCTTAGCACAGGGTCCTTTGAAGTTGTGAACTAATGGCACGTTATTTTTATTTCCAGTGATCAGACAATTAATGAGGTAAAATAGTGGGAAG
The DNA here is from genome assembly GCA_030761175.1 of Masticophis lateralis. Classification (NCBI taxonomy): domain Eukaryota; kingdom Metazoa; phylum Chordata; class Lepidosauria; order Squamata; family Colubridae; genus Masticophis; species Masticophis lateralis. Next base: position 105,266,242 of record JAUDYJ010000002.1, read on the forward strand.
ACAGGCTTAATAGAATCATTGTGGCTCAATCACAAGGTAACCTTTGCATTTAGAACTAAGGAAGGCAGCAGAAGACAAGCCAGAAATTTGGGCTACACAAGTTGAAAGCAGAAAGAAAACAGAGGAAAAATAAACCAGGAATGTGTGTTTTCATTTTTAATCTCTTTATTAACTTTCTGTGGCAGGATCATAAATATTTAGTGTCTATCTTTGATATTTCCCCTTCAGTTTTTTTTAGGAGTCTCACATATATGGCCAGAGAGACTAGTCTTATTGAAAGCAGAATCATTCTGCAGTCCTATAAAACAATTGCATTGTGCATCATGAAAAACTGGACATTGATTATTTTATTTACATCCTACCTTTTGTGCAGGATCTCAAAGCAGCACTAATGATAAAAAAAAATACAGCTAAGCTGTTATTAGATCTATTAATGAAGAGGAAAAGCTTAGGGTGGGCCAATCAATGGAGACGATTTGGAGAGAAGGAGGGCTCTGTTAGAAGGACTCTTTTCCCTAACAGTCATATTCAGGGATTTTGGAAGTTACCAATGGAAGAGAATATTTGTAGCTGTGAACTGAAGTGTCTTGAGTGCTATCCGAGTTGGGCTGTTCTCTTGCAGATATTCCATGACCAACTAGGTTTCTGTCAGGCTACGATGTCATCTCAAAATAAATTGAATTTCCAAACAGCCAATCTTTGAGGAAATTTTCTCTTTATTGAGCATAACTATCTGTCCCCAACTCCATCGCAGTCAGCACTAACCTTTGCCCCCCAAAACCTCCCTTTCCGTTCCCCAATTCTCTGTGTCTCATTGGCCATCTTCCAAGCCACTCTCCCCATCCCTACTACTTCAGTTCACAGGAACTGAATCTCTGTCGGCAGCAGTCCCAGTCATCTTCTCTCCCCACCCCTGCAGATTCAGGCTCCAATGAGGACATGACAGTGGGTATGTGTCTCTCTCTCTGTGTTTAAGGGTCCATTTTACCGTTTTGTTTTGTTTAAGTGTCAAGTGTCATAAAACGGCTGGATGGGAACAGGCATACCCAGTTAGAAAAAAAACAACTACAAATATGATGTAAATAATTACAATAATAATTACTACAGCAACAATAGATCTATTTCACAGAAGGGAAACAGAAAGAAGATTATAAAGTGAGCAAGTTTCCCAAAAGATCATAAGGCAGGAAAAGGTCTGAGTTCCCAAACACAAAACTAACCATTTGAAACCCCATCTTCAGATTGAATGCCATTACATAGAAGGCAAACTAACTGACTTTTTAAATCATATTAAAATAATTGTTTCCTAATATTAATACACTGTCCATACACTCAAGGAGCAGCACCTATTCCTTCCCTGCACAGTGCAGGAATCCAAATTAATAAATCCCTAATGGGTTTCCATCAAGAAAGGAGATACAAATTATTATTACTGGTATGCAAAGCCAGTGTGGTATAGTGGTTAAGGCAGGACGCTAGAAACTCTGAGTTCTAGTCCCTTAGTCACTGAAGAGATATGCTTAAGTGCTCTTCTCTCTCTTTTCCTAGGGTTTGCATATTTGTTTTATAATATCTATTTTTTAATGTAGATTTTTATATAGTTTGTAAGATTTTTTCTTATCTTTATTGTTTTTATCTGATTGTTGGGTCCTGCCCAGAATCACTTTTGGTGAAATGGACAACTGTACACATTTGATCATTGGTAATTAATGAATAGTTCCATCTCAGGCACAAAGCAAGCTGGGTGAACTTGGGCCAATCACTCTCTCTCAACCATAGGAAGCAAGCAACAATGACAAACCATTTCTGAAAAACCTTGCCCTGAAAACTGGAAGGACTAGTCCAGGCAGTTGCCAGGAGTCAACCCTGACTTGAAAGCATAAAAAAGTAGTCATGTTAGTGTATTATTAAATCAAAATCATACAACCTGTGTATACCGCCCTAATGTTTGTAACCATTAATCTCTGCTAACAAAGCAAAGGAGAAGCAAATGTGTTTGAGGAGATGGGAGAGAAGCATTTTCACTAAAATAGAGGAGCCTTCTTCCCAAAAACACAGCATGCACGATGGGTTCAAAAAAGTGTGTATCTGTTCCCTGCCTTATTGTTTTTCCTTCCAAAAGTGGGTTGTAAAGATAATGGCTTTAATTCATTCAAGATTTGGTGAGGGAAGAACATTTTTCAGTATAGCAGATTTCTCAGTGGCTTATGTTACAACTTTAAGACGCTGAGCTTGTCAATCGAAAGGTCGGCAGTTCAGTGGTTCAAATCCCTAGTGCTGCGGAACAGGGTGAGCTCCCGTTACTTGTCCCAGCTTCTGCCAACCTAGCAGTTCGAAAGCGTGTAAAATATGCAAGTAGAAAAATAGGGACCACCTTTGATGGGAAGGTAACAGTATTCCTTGTGCCTTTGGCATTTAGTCATGCCAGTCACATGACCATGGAGATGTCTTTGGACAGCACTGGCTCTTCAGCTTTGAAACAGAGATGAGCACCGCCCCCTAGAGCCGGGAATGACTAGCACATATGTGCATGGGGAACATTTACCTTTACATTTTTAGGAACAGAACGGAATTCACCCTTCTATCACATCTGCAACAACTGGGAGATAAAAATGTGTTCATTAAATAGATCCCCTGATGTGCCCCACACATTCTTGAGCATCCCCAGGATTTGTGTAGTACAATAGAAACCCAGCCATTGTTACAATTGTTGCTCTTTCTGAATTCTGAGAATTCTTTGATATAAAGACTGGGATGTGATGGAGAGAAACAACTTTTAGCAAAGTGTGGATTCAGTTTTATTTATCCTTTTGTCCACAGCATTGTCAAGGAAATATATAAGCTTTTTTTTTTTTACTTTTTATATGTTTTTCTTAAATGAATAGTGTGTAGTAGTCAAATGTGTCTTGTGAAAACAAAAAATGTCAAAACGTAAAGAAAATAGCCCTGGAAAACAATTAATAATCTTGATATGGCACTGTGCTGTAATCTAACATTTATAAACCACAGTGAATTACAGAGAATTTTAGCCAGATTGAGGCTGTGATATCCTGGTGCAAAAGACCCAGTCCTGGCTCTTTCATGCCTTTTTCTTCTGTCATGTAAACAGTTGTGTGAGTATTATGATCAAATAAGTTATTGGGGGGGGGGGGGGCAGGCAGCCACCCTTTTTGACTGATCTCAAACATCTCAGCAAGAGGATCTCTAGCTAGTATCTGAAAGCAACCAAGTACTCATAGGTAAAATTAGGAAGCTGAGAAACGATTGATTAATTAATTGGGTTTGCAGATAGTCTTTGGCCTACAACCATTCAGTCAGTAACTGTACCAAGTTATGATGGTGCTGATTGAATGATACTTATGACTAGTGTAATGAAATGTGTGGATAACCTTTGGGAGTGAGAGGAAGAGATGCTTTCTAGGAAACAATCACACAGGAGAAGAAGGAGCCTCCAATGACTTGAAGATCAGAGAAAGAAACTCGGGAAAGACCTTCCCTAATTGTACAGGTAGTAAAAAGTGACAGTGGGAAGTTTATACCTTCAGACTTGAAAGATTATGTTAATATAGCCTTACAATAAAGTAGAATTACTTATCTAGTTTCATGTCTGTATATCCAGGAAGACTAACAACTGTTTTTTGCCATTCCTGGACCCCCAAGGTCATATGGTTGTGATTTGGGTGCTCAGCAACTTGTTCGTTGTTGCAACCAGTTGCTGAGAGCTTTGTAATAATGTGATCACCATTTGCAACTTTCCTGCTGGCTTCCTCAGAAAGTCAATAGGGAAGCTGGCAGGGAAAAGTCATAAGTCACTGGGATAAGTCACCCCAACCCATGCACCGTCCCATAGCTCCTCTATACTTGTGACATGCCCACTACTCACCCCGCCAATGTACCCTGCCCGACCCATGTTGTACAGCATTCCAGAAACCCCCAACTCCAAGTACAGATTCTGAAGCAAGCATTTTTCAAAGTTCTATTTACTAGAATAGGTAATCTGGCACATCTGGGAAAACCCAAATCTGAGAGGTCCGGGTTTTCCCTCAATAAATCAAAACCCACAAAACTATCCCCTCACTCCTCAGTCGATCACATGCTCCAATCAACTGCCATCCCATCTTGAGGCAACACTCCGACCACTCCTTCTCCATATGCAGGATCGCCCTGACTGACAGGAAGAATGCAATTATGTCTACAGACAACCCCTCTACTAAATCCCCCCTTCTACTTTCTCACACAGGAGAAGGTGGCAGCATGGAAGCTTCCAGCCTAATATGGCTTCCAAAACTGACACACTGGTATTCTTGCTAACTCCTCATCCTCTCACACATCCTTTTCAATCCACCTCACATATTTTGTGCAAGCATCTCAAACCTCACCCACAACCCAATTTACCCTTTTGCTTCCTCATCATCCAACAGCAGCCACTTAACTGCTTGTGGACCTGGCACTTTCACTTCTTTGTCTTCAAAATGTCCTAGAAGACAGTGCAAATGACTTCAGTCATGCTCCCAAGAAAACTATATGAAAGTTTTGCTGTTTGACTTAAAGGAGTCTTTATTTCTGCTACTATTACAGAACAAATCAAAAGATCAGGTAAAAAGTGAATTATTTTTTTTAAAAAATGGAACTATTTGGAAGGAGCACACTCTAAGGTTGCACATAGGATGCATAGACATGTAGAGTCTAAAGGCTTAGCAAAATGATACTGGATATGTAGCTACAACACACACACATATATAGAGACATATGCATAATATATATACATAGGAACACACACAAATGTAAAATTACCTGCAATTTTTTTTTAAATTACCTTTTTTTTAATTTTCAAAATACTGACTTCTGCCAGCTCTAGGGTGCTACAAATCTATAACGCCAGTGGTTCCATAACTGAGGCAATGAAATACAGCAGCAATAAAACAAAACAAAGACCGTGCAAATGTATTTTCTTCAGGTTTCCTGATCCTTTTCTACATTTTTTTTGTGTGTTTCGTGTTCTATGACTCTAATAAGACTCTTACAGTTTATGTAGAATGTTATGGTTTACTATTACATCAATTAATTAATTAGTAATTAATTAATTGGAAAGAATATAGCATTGTGTTGTACTGATCTTGCAATTGAACTAATCACATGAAAAAGAAACAGAAATCAACCTATGAACCTATCACTTCATGCTGGCATTTGTGCTGAATAGTCAAACTCTACCGCCTGATTCATTTCTAGCTCTTTTTGCCATTGATGGCATTTTGAAATATCCACAGTCCTCAACTATGATGTTCTGAACAAATACTGTTGGTGTCAGATCAGTAATTTATGGAAGCAATTACCATATCACTATAAACAACTAAAGTAATGTGCCCTGGGTGTAAAATATGGGCACACTTCAGAAAGAAAAGGCTGAATAAATTTTAGAGGTGCTTCTTTAAACTCCAATTTGCAGACAAGGGCAATAAAATAAGCTTTTTCCATTGATTTGAATCCCATTGATTAATTGCAGCAGGATGACCTTGTTCCTTCAACAAAATAGAAGTTTAGTTCATCTCATTTTGAGTGCCTCAGACATGTCTTGCCGTGTCATTAAGTGAACAATATCAAGTATCGCTCACTCTGTGGGAACTATACAAATACAGCAAAATGAAGCCAGTCAAGAAAGCTTGACTCTTTGATGCTAAGCAAAATAAAACTATATCCTTCAGTAACACAGTGCAGAAATATATATTGTCTTTACAAGAATCTTCCACACAAGTTGATAGCCAGCCCATACAGCTTCATTGCTGTCATTTTCTTCTTATAAAAACACAAGCGCACTTCTGTTCCAGCTGGAAAGCAGTCTTATAAGTTACACCATCGATAGCGACTGAGTAATTGGTGAAAGCAGGAAAACAATCAAATGACTGTGTGAACTGTGCAGTGTACAGAAATGTCACAAATCTAACTGACTCTTGGGAAACAAAGGTAAATTTGAGGCAGCTACGGCAGAGGCAGAACTTCTTCTGACTGAAAATTACGACTTTTGTTCTTAGCCACGGCTAACTCGCCTTCCTGATCATCTTCTCCTGATTGTGAAGGGCAAGCACATCTGCATCCACCCATTCTGTCATGAACAGGTAACAGGAGCAAAGAAAACAACAGTAACCATAGCAACTGCAGGGCAGAGTGTCAGTGTGTGTACTCAGGGGTGCCCAGACCATTTAGGGGATAGTAGTAACCCTCTCAACTTATTAGGGAGTGACTCCCTACTGAGATACCTGACTGTTCTCTTCAGCACCAGCTAATAATCTCACACAATTCTTTCTCGCCTCAAGTCAAATAGCTTAAACATCACTTGAAATGAATGGCTCAGAATGCCACCCATAGCCTCCAACTAAAAGGCTGAAAAAAGGATTTTCAGGGCAGAACTGGTTCTATACTCTACAGCTTTTCTTAGTACATTAAAATTAGTACCGAAAAGGGGGAAGGAATAATTTGATAGAGATATACAAGTTATTATTACATTATTTCTAAATAAACAAATGCACTATTTTTTGGCAGACTCTTCCTAAAGCTTGTCATTTGTTAAAAATTATGTTCATCAAATGTCAAATATAAGTACTGGGGACTATGCTTGATACATCACATAGTGTGCTTGGAGATGAATATTGATATTTGTTGATTAGCTTGCTTATTTTTAGAGCTTCACACTTTATTAGTTAACACAGAGATTGATACTTGCTTTGGCAGAAATATACCAATATTAATAGTAACTTGAATATGTGCATTTCAAAAATAATAATATCAGCTTCCTTCATCAAGAATTTACTTCATGGATTGTTTTCAAATTGACTTCACAGAAATAAAAATCCTTCCTGCCTTCAACCTTCCTGCCTGCCTACCATTTACTCTGAGACCATACCAGTTCTATTGATGCCTATATAATAAAAAGAAGAAGCAAATCCAAAGATCTACTAGTAATAGCCTAAATGTCCACTGAAGTATTAGTTACCAATGGGAGCAGGGGGAGCAGATATATTTCAGATAAGAAATTGCATTGACTGTTCCTACTAAATGAATGCAGCAGAATTATCCTGATCCATGTCTGAAAATATTGATTCTGTAGACAGTCTGGTATAAAGACCATAAGTCATCTGAGGACCACTTTATTTAAAAAAATAAAAAAGCAAAAAATTTAAATAAAAAGGATGCCCATGGACTTCTACAATGTCTTAGAAGTTCATCAGATCTCCCATGAACCCAAAAGCTCTCTCTCTTTTTTTTCTTGGAGGGGGGTAAACATGGAGAGAGAGAGGGAAGGAGGGAGAGGGAGAGGGAGAGGGAGAGGGAGAGGGAGAGAGAGAGAGAGAGAGAGAGAGAGAGGAGTATACTTTAATTTCTTGCTATAGATGATGTTATTCTTAAAACAGTAGCACATTTTTCACATAGAAGTTTGGAAAAATGAGACTGTTTTAATGAATAGCTAGAAAGCAAAGAACTCATACAACATCCAAAGTACTTCTGAATCATTTTCTGAGTATACAAATCTCTATTAAGTAATTTATCATTGGGATTTTTTTATTTTGAAAATGATTCTTTTCCACCCTCTTTTCCGTCACCATGAAGCAGGTTCTGACCTAGGCTTCCTGAGTCAGTAAAACACATGAATAGTTGAAAAACCTTGTTTTATTTTAACAGCTGTCAATTCTGTTCATTCACAGATGAGTGCCAAATAGTTGTAGAGAGTCCTTCAGGATAAGGCTGATAATCACTCATCTTTATCTCCCTTGACACACTGCCAAAGATTGGCAAAGCCACATGGAGTCCAGAATCAAACAGAGCTTCAGGCTTTAAGCTGAACAGAATGAACAAATGTTGCTTCCTGCAAAGGCCCATGTGCCTTTGCTCCTCTTTTAAGACTTATGGGAGGGGCCAATCATCTCCCAGCCCTACTCCCAAGTTATCCCTTTTGTTTTAGATGTTTTTGCCTTCTGGTAGCATGCACGCACTAGGAACAGGCTCCCCCTGTTCCTCTGTCTTGCTGAGGTCCAACTCTGGAGGCTCCGGAGGCAGCCCATACTTCCCAGATGGCCCTTTCTCTGCCTCCAATGCACAGCCCTCATCTGAGCCTTCCCCAGCCTCCAGAACTGGCCCATGTTCCTCCCCACTGTCTGACTCTGCTGCCAGCTCCACAGGCTGCTGGTGGACCACAGCATTTGTTATTCAAGTCAAAGGTGTATAATACCCAAGGGTACAACTTCCTTTAACAAGACTCTACAATACGCAAGACTCTACCAATAGAAGAGGCTTTGGGTTGTCAAACTGGGAATTATATTACCAAGCAGCTGCCCTTACTTGGCTAAAAGAATAGATACTTCTGAGACATAGACAATTATTTGTACTGGTGGGACATGTTTTGCAACTGGGGTGGCACGCCTTCCTATGGTATGAGAAACACAAAGCACACAAATATTTTCAAGGACACTATAATAGAAATGCTCTGTTCACAGTATGGGCAAAAATTAAGGAAAAATACTATTTGAAAATACCAGTCTGGCTCTCCATGATGGAGGCACTAATACACCCAAGTGCGATGGATATGGGAAAAATTGTAAGATACAAAGATATTTTGAATGAAAATGGGGAATTGAAAAACAAACAGTAATTGAATAGCCAAGGGATAGACTTAGTATAGTAGCCACATGTACAGATACAATCTAGATATTATAAAGATGCTAAAACATATGGTTTTTATAAAAAAAAACCAACAGAATTGGATCAAATCTTAGCAGCACGGGAGAAGAAACTAATTTAAAAATTCTATAATTATCTATTGACTGTTAGAATGGAAGAGGAGCAAGTAAAAGAAACCATGATAGCATGGGCTAAAAACTTTGGGTATTTTATAGAATTGGACAAATGGTAAAAGTTGTGGGATAGAAACTATAAATTGACAACTTACACTGCATATAAAGAAAATCTATACTAAATGTTTTATAGATGGCACTTCCCACCAGCAAGATTAGCTCGAGTGTTTAAGAATATGTCTGCCAAGTGTTGGAAGTGCAACCAAACCATGGGCTCATACTACCACATGCCCTAAAGCAAAAAAAAAAAAAAAAAAAAAAAGGATTAAAATACCCACCTGGATAGAAAAAATGATAAAAGAACATAGAGATTTAAAACAGGAAATATTTCTGTTGGGCATTATACCAGAAAAATACAGTAAAAGGAAGGTGTATTTAATAGTACATGTGTTAACAGCATCCAAAATGCACAACACTGGAAGGGCAAGGAGCTCCCTACAGAAGAAAAGATAATAACAAAAATTTTAGAATGTGCAGAAATGAATAAACTACAGCTTGAAATTAAAGAAAAGGAAGACACTGAATATTTTGAGATATGGGATCTGTTCTATCAGTGGTTAAATAAGAGAAACAAGTTAGAACTTCTAAAATATTGTAACTTATTAATTTTGATTAGTATTAATAATTAATATGTATTAATATTATGAGGGAAAAGCACTGTTATTATGAGATTACTACTAGAGAATATTATTATTATTACTATTATGAGTATTACTCAAAAGAATTGCAACCAGACAATACACTGTTGATTTGATATTGAATATGTTGTTCTTTTTATTTATATTAAAATAAATACATAAATAAAATTTACATTCACAAACTTCCCATTCTTTGTTACTTATTCTGTATTTATTTTTCTATTATTTAGCTGTTTCATTCATTTATACCCAGTATTTCTAATCTGAAACATCCTTAATGTAGCTGACAAAAATCTAAAATAAAAACCAAATGTTTAAATTAAAATTTTATTTAAGATAAAATGTTAAAAGTACAGATTAAAATTAACAATGAAATAAATTCTAAGACAATCTAATAGTCAAAAGCCTGATAAAAATGGTGAAACCAAAGAAGGCCTGAAACTTCTGATCAAGAAAATCAAAAAAAGAAAGTGAGAATTTTGGTTTCTTTCTAAATATCAAAAAGATCAAGTTTATGATTGCTGCAAGAAATGGAAACAACAAAATAGAAATTGATGGTACAAGCCCTGCATGTATGAAGTCTATACTTTTCAGGAGAAGGTTGCATCCATGATGCATCTCTGACAGCAAATTGTCTACAAAGAGGGCTGCCCTAGAAATCTTAACAACTACATGGGTTTCTACTGATAGCTTTTCATATTTTATAAGAGAAAGAACCTAGTGGTCAATGAGATGAGCTATGATGTTTTTCTAAAATGGAGAGGTTAGTGGCAGGAAATTGCACAACAGGTCTGTCTAATTCATGAACATTTTTCAAGCACTGATGTATTTTTCTATTTATAAGCTAAGAGCCTTGTATCTAAATTCCCCCCATGCATAACATTGGTGACTGCAAAAACTTGAACAGACAGAAACGGTTAAAGAATATCACCCACTCTCACTTATGTCAGACAGAAGAGACAGACTACAAAATGCATGCATTTTTAAAACCTAGACCCGAGAAGTGCTTATAACCTAATCAGAATGAAAGAAGGACACAAATATTTAACATCCTTCAATACAAGGTAGGAGAAGTATGAATATAGAATGTTCCCTTTTGGCCAGTTTTTCTAGATTCATGAACAAAATATTTTAAGATATTTTTAGACAGGTGATATACTTAGATGACATTCTGGTTGATTCTGAAGATCCTCCTTGCATGCTACCCAATGCCAGAAAAGTGATGCAAAAACTATAGGACCGTGATGGCGGATGTGCCACAGGTGACATGCAGAGCCCTCTCTGCAGGTATGCCAGCCCCTGTCCCAGCCGAGCTCCACCAGGCATGCACGTGCACCTCCTGCCGGCCATCTGGTCTTTGGGTCTCTGCTGCACATGCATGGGGGATTCTTGCATTGCATTTTGGGGATGGGGCATGCACGCGTACATTCGCATGCACACACATTGTGCACTCAGCACCAAAAAGGTTAACCATCACTGCTATAGGACAACAACTGCTTTGCCAAGCTGGAGAAATGTGTATTTTATTTACTTCAGTTAGACTGTTTGGACTTCAGAATCTCAACAGAAGGCATGCAAAGGTGGCTCTAGCAAATGTACAGTCTTTTCTACAAGGGCACACACAGAGAGACAGCTCGAAATGTGAACGATGTGCCTTGTGCAATGTCCTCTGGGCTTTGCTAATTTCTACTAAAAGCCCATCCTTAATTTTGCTTATGGTGCAAAATTGCTGTTTCAACTGCTAGGAAATGTTTGGTGGTTCTCCTGGTCTATTTAAGAGCAAGAAGCATGTCAAGACAATAGAGATTCTCAGTCATCCAGGTCATGGTTGTTTCAGAGGTACTTTTTCAGGAGGCAACTGGACTTTCTTGTTTTTTTCTTTTGAAGACGTCAGACTATCCTGCCAGAGCTGAAGAAGCCTCTTGGATGAGAAGAGAAATGTCTTCAAATGAACAAAAACAAGAAAAAGTACCTTTGGGAAAGCATGTCAAGAGTTCAAATAACCCTTTGGTTCTCAATCCCTCCTCCGCCACCCCAACCTTTCCATCCCTTTGTGGTACAGATGCAGCGGTAGGAGCAATCCTGAAATAGCTGACACATTTCACCTCAGCTCTTTTTGGACCACATTTTTAGATACAGAGGATTAGTTAATCATGGGATTTCATACCAAAGATGTTTGCTTCCAAATTTTGGAAAGATTTCCTATATCAGAGGAGCCTTGGTGGTGCAGTGGACTAAAGTGCTGTTAAAGTAGAACTTAGCTGCCAGCTGCCTGCAATTACTGCAAGTTCAAACTTCACCAGGCTCAAGGTTGACTCATAACCTTCCATCCTTCTGAGGTAGGTAAAATGAGGACCCGGATTGCAGGGGCAATAAGCTGACTTTGTATAAAAAAGAACACCACTTGTGGGGGGGGGGGCAAAAGCCCTACTAAGCAGGTATATACAAAAGTATGAAGGCTATTGCTTAATGCATTGTAAGCTGCCCTGAGCCTCCGGAGAAGTGCGGCATATAAATCAAACCAATAAATAAATAAATAAATAAATAAGTGGCCCAAAGCCTCTTTAAAAAGCAGTTAATCTTAGATGGATGAGATGGCTCAGTGGCCAAGACACTGAGCTTATTGATCAAAAGGTCGGCAATTCAATGGTTCAAATCCCTAGTGCTGAGTAACAGGGTTAGCTCCCGTTACTTGTCCCAGCCTTTGGTGAGAAGGTAACCATGTTCCGTGTGCCTTTGACATTTAGTCATGCTGGCCACATGACCACAGACATGTCTTTGGACAGCACTGGCTCTTTGGCTTTGAAACAGAGATGAGCACTGCCCCCTAGAGTTGGGAATGACTAGCACATATGTGCGAGGGGAACCTTTACCTTTACCTTAATCCTAGTAAAGATCACATACCAAAATAAATAAATAAATAAATAAATCAACATATCCATGCAGACAAGAGGGAGTTGGAATTACAAAAGAGTGTTTAGTGTGGCATTTTTCCATTTTTTTTACTTCCAAAATCACAGAACATAGAATAATAGAGTTAGATGGGGCCTTGGAGGTCTTCTAGTCCAACTCTCTGCTTGAGCAGGAGAGCCTATATCATTTCAGACAAATGGCTGTCCAGTCTCATTTTGAAAGTCTTCAGTGATGGAGCACCCACAACTTCTGGAGGCAAGCTGTTTTATTCGTTAATTGCTCTCACGGTTAGGAAGGCTTTGGAACCCCAAGGGTTCTGTTTGGCCGTTCAAACTGGAGCTTGAAAATTATTCATCCCTCCCTAGCAATTAAACCAACAGCATTCCAGTTTCAACTGCCAGCCTGTTCTGACCTAGGCTTCCTGAGTCATTAAAACGCACAAGTAGCCCCAAAAACCTCTTTTATTGCAATAGCTGTGAATTCTGTTCATTCACAGATGAGTCCCAAATAGTTGTAAAGAGTCCTTCAGGAGAAGTCCTTTGGGATAATCACGCACCTTTATCTCCCTTGACACTCTGCCAAAGACCTAATTGGCAAAGCCACATGGAGTCCGGAATCAAACAGAGCTTCAGGCTTTAAGCTGAACAGAATGAACAAATGTTGCTTCCTGCAAAGGCCCACATGCCTTTGCTCCTCTTTTAAGACTTATGGGAGAGGCCAATCATCTCCCAGCCCTACTCCCAAGCCGTCCCTTTTGTTTTAGCTGTTTTTGCCTTCTGACAGCTTTCCGCATGCACACACTGGTAATAGGCTCACCCTGTTCCTCTGCCTCACTGAGGTCCGATTCTGGAGGCTCTGGAGGCAGCCCATACCTCTCGTATGGCCCTTTCTCTGCCTCCAACACAAAGCCCTTGTCCTAGCATTCCCCAGACTCCAGGACTGGCCATGGTCCTCCCCAGCCTCCTCACTGTCCGACTCTGCTGCCAGCTCCGCAGACTGCTGGTGGAACATAACACAGCCTTAGTGAAGCCTCATCCTGTATTCCATTGGTCTTTGCTGGTGAAAGAGACTTAGCCCTGCATCCTGTGTTTGCAAGTAGCAGCCCTTCCCCCTTACTGGTAAATGGGATGAAAGAGTACATGGTTGAGTGAGTTCTAGACTCTAAATGCAGAGGGGAATAGGTTGAATACCTGATCAAAGGCTACCCAGAGTTGGAAAGGTCATAGGAGGCAGCAACTGACTTGCACACATTGTTAAAGGTGCCCCACTATTATGACCAATACCATGACAAGACCCATCCTTCACAACCACTGACCTTGCAGGAACTAGGCACTGGCTAAAATGGGCAAGAGTCTTTGAGATAACAAGTGACCATGAAGGGGCAGGGAAAATGGTATATGCACCATTCCACATCAGGCATACAAAACATTGGGGGAGGGGGTGAAATGTGACCTGACGGGTGGCAATCATCTACCCAGATACAGCTGGGCTGCAGGACAATTCATGTGATCTTGGGTAGTATCAGCAGAAGAGAAAATAATTCAGATAATAATGCAGATAATTCTCACAGCCTACAATCAATTTCCTCTGTGAACTTGGGGAGTAAGCCTGAAAAGGGTGGGTAGGTGATATAATGATATGTAGGAATGGCCTTGAGAAACAGGGCAAGTTAAAAGGCAGTTTAGCCCATAGTAGAAATGTGAGTGGATCAAGAAGCTCAGAAGAGACACCCTCCCTCACATCAACAGAATCTTCTGCAAGATTCTGTTGATGTAATGTGACAATAAAAGTAGAATTAGCTCTACTTGTCCATGTTTCCTGTGTGGTCTACCTTGCAAGACTGACACATATTTGAGTTGCAGAAAGCTGAATGACTACTAGACGGCAACAAAAAGAATCAGAAAATGCTCCCTCTAACCCACTGACTAGCCATCAGTCATCAATCCAGCTATGTTTAGTGTAATTTTAAAAATCAAGACAGCCAATGTAAAACTGATCTTTATAAAGCCACATATTCTTTTAAGACACTTTGGAAAATGTGAAGGGGAAAGAATCTACCAAAAAATATCCAGCCTGATTCGAAATAAATAATATACAAAATCTTTCCAGAATTGTTCCAATTATGTGTGCTGAATTTCAAAAGCACGTGATTTCAGATTTTGCAAATCATTCTACACATCTAAGAATGCAGCAGTGCATGGTGTTTGCTCTTGGCAGTTTTGCTCTTTTCCAATACACTGCTGTGCAGGAAACCTCTTACAAATCAGGCAAGCTGCCAGAGATAGAATACTGAAAAGATTCATGGAAAGTGAGTGGCAACAGTTAGGTAATTGCAATCCATTTAGAGAGCAGTGCTGTGCCACTTTCTTCTTCAGGTTACATGAAAATCTAAGGAATGTGTAATGCAAGATTTAAGCCAAAGCAAGAAACACCCAATGCAGCTCACTCACATCTTGGACTTTCAAATTCTTAAATTTGCCCTTTACTGAAAAAAGTCAATGATTTCCCCAAGAAAGTTTGATTAGTTTCTTTTACTTTCTGTAATGAAGTGCCATCCTTTTTACACTTGAAAGGATCTTTGTAATAATGCAACATTGATCTTTTGAATACAGATGAGCTAACCCTGATAATAGGATTTGGTGCCCAAAAGAAGAGTCTTAAAAATATCTGTAAGGTTCCAGTGCCATCCAGAGGATTTGTAAGGTGGAGCAGCTATTCACTGAATTACCCATTTGCACAACAAAACTATCCCACCCCTTCCTCATATACTCAAGCTGATCTTTTCAATTCGAGGAATCTGAAAACAATTGAAAAAGTAACAGAAAAAGCAATCAACTTTGAGATAGGTGGCAACAAAGAGTACCTAATTCATGAGACTGCCAGATTTTTTTCCTTCCTTCCTTCCTTCCTTCCTTCCTTCCTTCCTTCCTTCCTTCCTTCCTTTCCTCCCTCCCTCCCTCCCTCCCTCCTTCCTTCCTTCCTTCCCTTCTCTCTGTCTCTGTCTTCATTTCTTCATTTCTTATTGTTGTTCTCATGTTGTCTCAAACTGTCAATTTTTGAAAACAATAATATCTTTTTAAAACAAAACAAAACCCTGCAGACAAGGTATAGAAAAAAGATTTTTTTCCCACATCTGCTGGCCAACATAAGAAGAAAAAAATGGGAGAATGATATTTTCTATCAATGACACAGTAGGTCAGGCATGTTCTGGAGCTGCTACTGTGGAAAATCTTACTTTCTCCACATTGCTGTTACTTTGATTGAATTGTTATGGTTTTTAATTATGCTTCACTTGGCGTAGGCATTTTGTTCTTCCTTGTATTTTGTTTTTGTTTTTTTTAGATAAAAAACCCCGCAAGAATTAAAACTCCCAAGTTTTTTGATGAGCATTGGAACATGAGCGGTGACTTTAGTCGATCAGGTCCAAACAGAGAATCAAGAAGTAAAACTCCAGCCAATTTATCTCAGTATTTTAGCCTAGCATATTTAAATTAAGAATCAAAATGATTGGAAATAGCTGAAATAAAGAAACAAAGTACAAGCAGAACTACAGTGATTACTGGGCTGGAGAAACATAGAAGAACCCTGAACTAAGCAAAGTATCAGGTTGTATATCTTTGGTGTATACCGTTTTCTACATTTTGTAGAAATGTACAAAACTATTGTATATAAGTCATACTCTGATCTCTCTCTGATAATACTTAGAAGATAATCTTATTGAGGTGCCACAAATTTGGGATTCTATTCCTACCTTAGATAGCAACACTAAGTACCATAAAAATGCATGCATTTTGTCCTTATACTGCCTCCTTTCACACAGTTGTGAAAAGGCAACTATCTGGTTTTTGTTATTTGTTTGTTTAATCATTACTTCAGTCATGCTTAAGCCACATTTCAATAGTATTCATATCATTAAATCGCCACAGATTTTTACATATACACACTTAACTGAAAAATAGTTCCCATTTATACTGAAATTTTGTATATACATGGAACTTTTTAAATGCATACTCCCCATATTTACATAGTTCTAATATTAATCAATTGTAATCCTTCTTAAATGGACATTTTCTTGATTTCCTCTTTTGCATCAAGCAGAGATTTGATATGATGGTTACTGCCCATTCTGCTGCAAAATGAATCATTCTGATTGGAACTTGTGACTGAATATGTTAGCTCCTTCATTGAGATTTATCTTAATTTGGTAGTGTTGTTAGTCGTGAAGTCGTGTCCGATCCATCGCGACCCCATGGACAATGTTCTGCCAGGTCTTTCTGTCCTCTGCTATCCTCTGGAGTCCATTTAATCCCACGCCTACCGCTTCAGTGGCTCCATCCAGCCACCTCATTCTCTGTCGTCCCATTCTTTTGCCCTCAATCTTTTCCAGCATTAGGCTCTTCTCCAGTGAGTCCTTCCTCTTCATTATTTGAGTGTCAAAGTATTTGAGTTTCATCTTCAGGATCTGGCCTTCTAAAGAACAGTCAGGGTTGATCTCCTCTAGGACTGACCGGTTTGATTGCCTTGCAGTCCAAGGGACTCACAGGAGTCTTCTCCAGCACCATAGTTCAAAGGCCTCAATTCTTTGGCACTCAGCCTTCCTTATGATCCAGCTTTCACAGACATACATTGCAACTGAGAAAACCAATTAATTTGTAATATTAATTAAAAACAGATGAGGTTTCTACTGGACTGAGTGCTTCCGGATGTGTGTTGAGGTTCAGCTATATATTCCCCATACAAAGCCATGGTGACTGAGAATTATAGCAATTGCCATAGCACTTAAACTTATATACCACCTCTTAGTGCTTTATAGCATTCTCTGGGTGGTTTACAATGTCGGCATATTGCCTCCAACAATCTGGATCCTCATTTTACTGACCTCGGAAGAATGGAAGGCTGAGTCAATCTTGAGCCCCATCAGGATCAATCTCCAAGCTATAGGCAGAGTTAGCCTGCAATGCAAATTTTAACCAGTGTCACCAGGGCTCCTTTATAGTAGATAAAGTCCAAAAAAAATTAACAGGCACCATGGTAGGGAGGTCAATTTTGTCTTTCATAATGGGCTCAGTATCATTTAGCTGATACAAAAGAGAATGCTAGTGGTGATAATCTTTTTCCATCATTTTTCTTTGCACTGAGGTTATTTCTGTTCCAGTGACTGATTGCATCTTCATAGCATCATCCAGCCATCGTTGAAGGGTTATAAAGCTTGTCTGTATTATTTTCACACAATACTGGCTGGATGAATGGAGAAGATTTTACAAATCACAAACCACTAGTGCATAAATGACCTGATTATTCCATTCTACCACCAGATGGTTACAATTCAGTTACTAATCCTGATTTATGACAACTGATGCATCCTTTTTAAATGTTGGAACTATTTTATAGGCATGGAGTCTACTAACAATGCCAAATATTACCAGTCTAAATCCAGAGAAATTGCTTCTTTTGTTTTCTCCATATCTACCGCCAATCATATTCTCTGGGTGAACTTATTGTTGTTTCACTGTGTTGAATTAGGCTTTAAAATGTCAATAGAAGGATATACATGTAACTTAGGGTTGAACTGTGGAGGCTTTCATGTTCCCTGAGCATGGTTGCTTGTTTGCAGATATTTCATTATCCAACTTGGTAACATTATCAGTGCTCAAAAAACATGTTTTTTTATTTACAAAACCCATGATTTTAAATATGATTTAAAAACATGATTATCTACCTTAGTGTACGTAAATCTAAAATCTGATTTCATGAAAGATAATAACATTTTAAATAATTAGCTACATGTTGCTTCCCAAGCTGCAAACGGCATGTTTTCACTAAATAGTAGAGCAAGCAAATGGCAGTTTTCATTGAGGAATTTAAGTGGAAGGAAACTGGTAATGTCACAATGTGATTGGGATGCCTTGTACATGCTATTAATTTTTTTTAAAGATGAAATGTGATCCAATGTGTAGGATGCAAAGATATGTTTAATGTCACATCTATCTTGACCCCAATTTCAGAGCGGGCAGAAATGGACAAGTGGGTTGCAAAAATAGAACACAAAGTTGCATTGTGGGTCTGCCCTTTAATAAACTGCTTTGGAGGCTGGTGTGATAAAGGCTGCCTATTTCTGCTTCTTGAAGCTCACCTGCTGAACTCCACACACAGCA
Organism: Masticophis lateralis; assembly: GCA_030761175.1. Lineage (NCBI taxonomy): Eukaryota > Metazoa > Chordata > Lepidosauria > Squamata > Colubridae > Masticophis > Masticophis lateralis. The sequence continues at coordinate 105,284,791 of JAUDYJ010000002.1, forward strand.
GAATGATGTTTTAAAATTAGAAATAAATAGATCATTGCCAACCCTCCCATGTTTCTTGCTGTCAGTTGAACTACATAGATGAATGACAGGGATTGCTAAACAGTGTGCAGATTTTCTTCCATTCACTTTGGTATGCATAATATCATAGTGACATTTCTTGCCTTATATCTCCTGTTTTGTAATTGCTCTATCAGAGCAGAACTGAACTACCTGTTCAAATTATTAACGTGTGTCAATTGGACTGGCATATGAAGACAAATCACCACTTTTGCCTTTTCCATTGATCTAAATCCCACACAGAAAAATACACGTATACACTTATAATTAGGTTCTGTCTGCTTGCAAAAAAAAATAATGCACACATGCACACAGTGAAATCTAACAAATCACTACAGCAACCTTTAAAAGAGTTAAAAGTCATTTTTATAGGGCAAGGCTGACCCCTGGTGCTTGAGACCAGGAACTTCATCCTGAAATGATAATGCCTTTACTGTTTGATCTCAACAGTCTTTCTTTCTTTTTAAACTTGGATTAGCATTCAGCTTTCAAAATACATTACAGAGCCAAAGGAAAAAATAATAAAAGCAGACCCACCCTCCAAGGGATTTTTTTTACATCAATAACATTTTTCTTTTTGCTATTTTCACAACTGTTTACTTTGTTTTGTTTCGTTTTGTTTTCAAAGACGTTTTACTCTTAATTTATTTAAAAGGGTCTTTTTTTTAAAAGAAAGCAAACAAAACTTCAATGCAGGGAGGGAATGCTCACATGAGAATGGTAATTTTAATGATCTTGCAAACTATTGCTGAAGAAACTAATAAAATAAAAAATGTGCAAATAATAAATACAAACATTATAGCTTGTTTTAAAAACAAATTTACATTTAAAAACCAAATATGGCTTTCTTAATGACCTGGTTCTAATTGCTTCTTCATTTTTAGAATAGTTGTTCATACAAAGTTCCACTTCAAAAGGTGATCAAATCTGAATTATTTCCTCCATTTTGTTATCCTTTGCATCCTAATAAAGAATCCAGCAGCTCATGGTTTATATTACTATTTTAACTATTTAATTACTACAAAGGAAACAGTAGAAAACAAAACTTCAATTAGGTTATTATACTATTAGAAACAATATCTTAGTATTACTATTGGAATAGTAATAGTACAGGTAGTTTCGACTTAAAACTATATGTGTATAGTGACTGATCAAAGTTATAACGGTGCTGAAAAAAATGACTTATGACTGTATTCACACTTATGACTGTTGTAGCATCCCCATGTCACGTGATCAACATTCAGATGTTTGGCAACTGGCATGTACTTATGACAGTTGCAGTGTCCCAGGATCGTGCGATCACCATTTGTGCCCTTCTGACAAGCAAAGTCAATGGGGAAGCCAGATTTACTTAACAACTGTCACTGACAACTGCAGTGGTTCATTTAACAACATTGGCAAGAAAGGTTGTAAAATGAGCAAAAGTCACTATCTTGCTCAGCAACAGAAATATTGGGCTCAGTTGTGATTGTAAGTCAAGGACTACTTGTAATATTATTTAAAATACCCTGTTTCTCCCATAATAAGACATCCCCTGATAATAAGCCCGATTGGGCTTTTGAGCGCATGGCAATAAGTCCAAGCGCTTATTTCAGGGTTCAAAAAAATATAAGACAGGGTCTTATTTTTGGAAAACATGGATATATTATTAGAAATAGTATAATGGTATGATACTTCAGTACAAGAAAATAATTGTTAAGGCTTGATATGCCCAGCACACTAAACTAGTACAATGCACCTACAGCAATCATATAATTTGAAATTGGACCTTGGATTCAATTCCGATTAAAATCAATGTTTTAGAAAGTGTATATACCTGAGTTTTAACTCCTGTCAGATTCAGGTTAGATAATTTATCTGAAGGTAGTCATCCTTTCCATCTTTAAGTAAAAATCAAAGTCAAGAAAACTTTTAAAATTAAGAGGGATTATTTGGGTTACCAAGTCCAATTTGATTTTATTTATTTGTATCCCACCTTTATTATTTTTACAAATTATTTAAGGGGGCGAACATGAACAGAACTCTTCTTGGTTCTTCGCACTTTTCCAGGATAAATCACTTCAATCTCTATTTGTTGGACATATTTCCTAGTCCTCTAATTATCTTTACTAATCTTCTCTTAACCTAATCCAAGTAGTCTCAATTTTTCTTAAAGTGTGATGCCCAGAAAGGTATACAATACTAAAGATGGCCTGATCAGTGCAGGGAGGAAAATGGAAGTATTAATTCTTGTTTAGAAAATCTAATAATTCCATTTATGCAACCTAAAATTGTGTGTTTGGGTGTCTTGAGTATGTACTTGGAAGCTACTTCATACTGCCAAGTAATGTTTAATTTGTATTGTTACTCTTTTTCACAAATAGTGTTAGCACCCTATACCCCTCATGTGCATTTGTTTCCCAAATAAATCACTGCATGCACTTTGCATTGTTAATTTCATTTTGTTATTTTTCAGAACATTTCCTTAAAATTTCAATATTGTTTTTTCTTTAAAGAAATTATTTCTGTCTTCTGGTGCTTTAGTTATACCACTTCAGATTTTATGTCATCTCTATCTCCACATCCTTATCCAAATTGCTAATAAAATCCATGCTTTTTGAAAGACATGCAATTTAGTTTTGAAAAATATATTTTTTGCATCTTCTTTACAGCCTTAAAAAAGGAGATTCCTATTTAGTGTTTTGTTTTGTTTTTTAATTTATGTATCGTATTTATAAGGCCATTCACAAAACGTGACTCTGGGCTTTGTACTGTCCAAATATAAAAATTAAAATTACTATTAAAAGTGCAGGAGAATGGAGCCATCTCATCTCACTTAATTTTGCTTGCAGAATGTCACCTCCTTCGGTCAAATGAATAAATCCCAGCGAAACTATGCAAGACTTTAACAGCCTGTTTGGTGTAGTAAAGCTGCCAATCCAAAAACTAGGAGACTATGAGTTCTAGTCCCCACCTTAAGCATGAAAACTCACCTGGATGACATTAGACCAATCACTCTCTCTCAGCCTAACTCCCCTCAAAAGAGGAAGAAGTATTAGATATATTTACCATCTTGAGTTATTAGAAACGATAATAAAGGAAGATTTAAAACAATTGTTGCCTAGACATCCATTGATTTCTTATTGCCTAGAAATCAATCCATTGATTTCTAGGCAATAGCAAAGATATTTATATAAACAATCTCTTTCACATTACAATGAATGATGTGGCTTGCTCTGGACTCTAGCCCTTTGGATAATTATTACCTTTAAAAGATAACCACATTCAGTTCAAGTACTTTAAAGGAGCGGCAGTCTGATCAGTTAACATTAGATGAACATGGCATTTCACATCAGCCTATAATAGTTATAATTGTCTGTTGATTCCACCATAATATCAAGTCTTTTGACATCTCACTTATTCTTGCTTGCAGCATGTGACCTCCTTCAGTCAGTCTAATGAATAATAGGCTACCATTTGGGGTTTTAACAAATTCAGCACCATCCATCTTCATTTTTCCTCATTGACTTCCCACTGTCTTTTTGCAGCTTTAGATATTTATATAAATTACTGCATTTATCACTTAAGCATCATTCTTTTTCTTTGTTCACACATCTTCTTAAATTATTAATAGAGATGCTTTAACATAATTCATTTTAAACTTATGTTTCCCAACTGCTATTAGATAGGGATGCATCCTAGAATGGGGGAAAGACCCCTTCATATGAGAGTGGAGGATGACAAAAAACAAAATAGGACCAGAACTTCAAAATCAGCTTCCTAAGGACACCCGTTTTGTTACTTAAAGAGAGACTTTTAATAGATCACAATTGAAAAGGTATCAGTGAAACATATATAAAAAGCAGGGAAGAAAAGTAGTTGGTTATGATAATTGTACAAAGCTTCTTCACTTTTTGATGATTATTATGTTAGAAAATTATAAGGCTTAATTTTCAATAATGTGCTCTCATTGCAAAAAAAAACACTTATGCAAACTAGAGATGTTTTATCAGGTGAATATTTATATACATAGACTTACAGTATGTACATTTTGATATTTGTCTTTGCCTCATTAAGATAGACCACTTAGCCTTCAATGCCAACTAACTATATTTCTGGGTTATGAAAATAGGTGATTTTCCCCACAAACTTTGCTTCCTCCTTCCCTCCCTCTACTTCCTACTCACATAGCAGGGATGCTCTTCAGCAGGTTCTGACAAGTTCTGGAGAACTGGTAGTGGAAATTTTGAGTAGTTTGGACAACCAGCAACTACCACCTCTGGCTGGCCCCCGAGTGGGGTGGAAATGGAGATTTTGCAGTATCCTTCCTCTGTCATGTCCATCAAGCCACCCACCATGCCCACAAACCCACACCCACAGAACTGGTAGTAAAAAAAATTAAATTGCACCACTGGCAGATGGGCTATGCAAGGCTTGTCACTCAAATTACTAAGATCATACTATAATTGGAACATAGAAACAATTCCATTCTGTCTACTTACTAGGACTGCATCCTATATTTTTATAGGACAACTGAGATATTCAGCAGTTCAACTGACAAGGATCAGTTTATTCCAAAAAAAAAAAGCTGGTTAGCCATATTTTTCTATACACACTTGAGTAACTGTTTCCTGGTTCATTTTCACAGAATATTTTCAACAGCTTCTTCAATTAACGACTCTTCCACCTTTTAAAATAAACAACTTTGTGATTTTAGCCAACAACCAAAAAGCATCCAGCAATTTTCCGGTAATTTAGGCAACTCTTAGGGAAATTGTTCCCTAGAAAACCAGTCACATTATAAGCATCCTAAAATCTAGTTTCTAAAACAAAATTATAAAAAATTCTTTAAAAGAACGCTTACTGCTGTTTAATCCAAGTTTAAGAATTTTTTTGTACAATAGGATTGCTCATAGCAAGTTTTGATATACTGTACGTAGTTAATTGAAACCAAAAGTACAACTGGACAATCATAAAAACTAATAAACCTTCAAATTTCTTACACAGTTAATGTCAGTGTCCATCCTTATTTAATATAAACAGGGATTTAAATAGGTACCTCTCATATCCAAGGCTGTTTATGTTCTACATAGATTTCCAGGGAGTATTAAAGATAAATCATATTCAATACTCAACCTCTCTACATTTTCAAAGCAACCATTATGAATTGATTTATCTGAAGTGTAGTTAACTTGTTTAATTCAAGTATTCTGGTAACACAATTTCCCCACTACTTTCAGATGTGGCTTATTCCCCAGCATGATTTTTTTTTTATTCTGTATGAAAAATACATTTACTAACCTATGCACAGCCAAATGTCCATAGCAGCTTCCAACTTGGAAATGAACATTCCTGTTTAATATACCTGCAACCTGCATCTTGCTAAGGTTTCAGGACTGTTACATACAGTACATAGCAATAGCACTTAGACTTACCGGTATATACTGCTTCATAGTGCTTCATAGCCATCCCTAAGCGGATTACAGAGTTACCATATTGCCCCCAACAATCTGGGTCCTCATTTTACTGACTTCGAAAGGATGGAATGATGAGTCAATGTTGAGCTGCTCAGAATTGAACTCCTGGAGTGAGCATTACTGCATTCTAACCATTGTGCCATCATTCTTTCCAAAAAGAAGGGATACAAATCTCATTCTTCCCTCCAAAAATGTTAAAACAAAGCCAGATCATATAGTGGAAAATATGATACATTGAAGCATCATTATCATGATTTGGTCAAGGATATTTGAGGGGCTTTGCCCGCCATAATTTTTTTCTCATTATCAATTTATAGTAGGAATTAACATTTAAATCTCTTAAAATATATATTAATCTCAGTGTAGTCTTTATTTTGATAATATTAACTTTGCCCCAAGACTTAATGGGACTTTTAACTATCAAATTATATTTATTTAAATTACATGTATACATATATTGAATTTAGCATATTGTGACATAATTAAAAAAGATATAAACCCAAATATTTTATGCAGCCTGCACAAATGGTAAATCCTAATCTCTTACAGTAATTCATAGACAAACTGCCAAAGGCAAATTAGCCCTGTTCCAGTTAACAATATAACCAGAGTATTAACCATATTGCTATAGGACTTCAGTAAGGTTTTGGTAATGACACTGCATAATTATCAAGGATATCATCAGCATGTAAAGAACAATTTATATTCACTGTCAAATACCCTCAGTATCTTGAAAATAGCTATACAAAGAAGCTAATAGTTCAGGAAACAAATTGAAAATTAAGAAATTAAGTGCATCCTTACAGATGCCACAATATAATTTGAAAGTTTGAAATACAATTCCATTCTTAATAACTCTAGCTATTGGGTAGACACCCAACTGTAATCCAATGAACAAAAAAATAATGAAAAACTTTAGTCTTTGATTTGTACCATTTCAAAGGCCTTCTTTTGATATGAAAGGAAGAAAATTAGAACAACTAATTCCATCAGCTGGAATATCCACATCAATCACCTGGATGAATGTTGTCAGGTTCTTGTCTTCCAGATTCATGTGGCCAAATTATACATATTACTTTATGAAGCCTCGATAGAAAGTCTATTTTAGCATTCACATCAAGCAAAAATATTGAACTAGTGTATATATCTTGTGGGAACGTAAAATGATAAAACAGAAAATAAAAATATTAAATGATTATAAATCTCTAACTCTGTAGGTGCCAATAAGCCTGTATTCATTTCGAAGTCCATCTGATTCAAGGTCTTTCCCCAGTTTGCAGCGCATGGCCCTGCTGTGAACCAGTAGTAAAGGTAAGTAGAGCCCACCCCTGCTTTACATGTGCAGAAGCGCTGCGTGCGAAGCAAGCATGCGAGCGCTCCCGGTTCCGAACCAGTAGCGAAGGTAAGTGTAACCCACTACTGGTCAGCAGGTAAACTGAACATCAGCTGGAAAGTGCCGTGCAAAGGTTGAGCTCCCTTTCTTGCCCCAGCTCCTACCCACCTAGCAGTTTGAAAGCATGAAAATGCGAGTAGATAAATAGGCACCACTTGGTGTGAAGGTAACAGCGTTCCGTGTTTCGTCACACACTCTGCGCTGGGATGTCCTGCTGACCACATGACTGTGGAAATGTCTTCAGACATCACTGGCTCCCTTAGCTAAGTAATGGAGATGAGCATTGCTCCCCAGAGTTGCAGACAACTGGATAGGGGAAACCTTTTACCATTACCTATTACATTAATGATAATTATTTAATTTTATATTTTCAATTTAGCAAAGCATTAGAAAGATTTAAAATAAAAGCAATGTTTTCTTATATGAAGGAAATGACAGCCAGAACACCTCAAATTATTTATTAATTACATTGCCGCTCTATCAGCATATTTTGAAGGAAAAATCATAGGAACATGCAAATTTTTTTTCTTGGGTGCATTACCTTGGGAGATCAGCGAGTAGTAGGTAAAAGATGCTGTCACAATGTATGTTATGTTCTGTTTTAGCAAAATCCTTGTAAATAATACTCCCACTACTAAGGTAAAAATACTACATTTGCATTTTAAAAAGTAAACTTGTGGATACGGATTCCAAATTCTATTAAGTACTTGCATTCTTTAGGTTTTGCCTTTTATAATATTATAATGTACTATTTAATGATGTCACTGCCTGCAAATAGCTGTTCTGCAATAGCTCTCTCTTTACCCAAACAAGTAAAATTCTGTAATTATTTGGAATTTAATGAATTAATATTTCTTTGAATAGTTTTCAGGATTTTTTTGCCTTCAAATATTATTAACTAAAGTGCGGGGAAATGTACTTTTACGACATAGTAAATAACATCAGTTAATACACCTCAGTGTGCATTTACAACGGCATTTTCGAGAAAGGGATGTGAACTGTTTAATGCAATGCTGGAGTTTCAAGATGCAGTACAATGTGGTAATAGGTGAAGTGTAAATACACGTTCATTCCAAACAAAAATAAAGTTTTATTTTATTAGAATTTTTTAAATCATATCTAAAGCAGCGCGAGTGCTTTTTTACTTTAATTTCAAATTGCATTTGAAAACACTGAAGTTCTGCATTACAATGTTTATTTATACTAATCAAGAAAATAAATGCCAAGAGAGATTCTATCCAACAATTTTAAACACAAAAATTGCATGTGAGGAAACATTCTCCTTCCATATTACTGATGACTGCAATAATTGTAGATCACTAGATCTTTATGATAAGCCAGTGATAAACAAACATATATTAACAGCTTCGAACAAGGTTAAATTTTTTTTATCAACACTTCTTACAATTTCACTAGTGCAAGACCATATTTTTTACCTGATTCAACTTGAAACACAGAATGCTGAATACAAAACTATTCTTTCTCCCCTTTTTAAAAAAGTGCGTCATATACCATACTTACACTAAAATATTTACAAGCTAGTGGAACACTGTCTGTCTCCATCTCTTGTCAGTGAGGAAAGGCCAAAGTGATTCCTTGATCCCAACTTGAAACGGAGTATGATGACCAATTCCCAGCATCAGAAGACGGGAACAGTCAAGCTGAGCATTCTTAGGACGAGGAGCACCCAGCACTGGGCTATCTGTAATCTTTAATTTAAAAGATTAATGTACTTATTGTTCAGAATAAAAAAAATAATAATACTGAAATGCAGTTGTTTCTAAGGATCCTCTCTCTCCCATCCCAAAACCACTTTTCTTTCTCATACTATAATATTGTAATAGTATCAGGAAGGAATCCTGAAGTCTGCCAAAAGTGCAGAACAGAATCACAGATTATCTGCCAAAATGTCTATCCACGTTTTAGTCGCTGAATCAAAGATACATGGAGACATTAAAGTCAATTGTGTCTCCTGAAAAGAAGCTTCTAAAGGTAGCCTTTGACTGTAAATTGAGCAAAAGTTGCTACAAGCTGTGCTCGATTTACAACCATTCATTTAAGGACCATTCAAAGTTATAACGGCACTGAAAAAAGTGACACAACTGTTTTCCATATTTATGACTGCTGCAGCATCCTCGTGGTTACGTGAACAACATTTGGACACATGGCAACAGGTGTATATCTATGACTCTTGCGGCGTTCCACTGTCATGTGATCACCTTTTGCAACCTTCTGACAAGCAAAGCCAATGGGGAAGCCAGATTCACTTAACAATAGTATCACTAACTTAACAACTGCAGTGATTCACTTAATAATTATGACAAGGTCATAAAATGGGACAAAACTCACTTAACCACAATCTTGCTTAGCAACAGAAATTTTGGGCTCAATTGTGGTTGGAAATTGAGTTCTACCTCTACTTTAATTTTCACTTTACTAGGAATCTAGAGGTAGACAGAAAAGACATAGAGGAATTCATTTCTATATTCGATAAATTTGATATACTTTAAAGTCTTTCTTTTCTAATTTTCCAAGCCCTCGGGTGCCTAGAATTCCTTGCACTTGCCTTCATGCAATCATTTATTAGGTGAGAGTTTACATAAAAGGCAACGTAAAAGCTATGAGAAACCATAATCAAAAAGCAATTTTTCATCCTTTTCAAATACCATCTTAATTGCAGCTGAAATTTCTGAGTTACATTGTTACAAGGTTATCACTTAAAATTGCAGGGACAAAAACAAACATTGCTTCCCAAAGAGCCAAAGGAAGGTCAAGTAATTGGATTATCAATTTCAAAATTTCATTAGATAAAGAACAATTGTTAACATTTCACAGCAGTATATAAAACAAATGCCAAATGTTTACCAACTACAAGTTAGCTCATTCTGATTAATTACTTACTGGTCTTAAGTGACTACTAGGAAGATTGAAAGCGTCAGCCATAGCACGTGCCATTTCAAACTTGGTCATCTGTTCATTACCAGACCAGTGGAATGTTCCCTTAATGGATGGATCCTTGGAAAAGCAACGAACACATACAATTTGAATTAATTTCCAGGAAGGGGAATATAAGTAACAAGCTTTGTGGGAAGCCACTAAATAATATCATCAGCAGCATTTAATTCAATGCACTGTTTTTTGCATTATTAGAACATATTTTTCTGCTACATAATGTAACTTACTATACATGTATTCAACTCAGCTAAATGTTACTTTGTACACAATAGTGTTACTAGAAAAAAAAAACCTCAATATCTTTTCCAAAAGAATAGTTATGGCTTTTTTACAACTGTTTTTGTTGTTATTGTTACAAGTAATTTTTAGAACTCCAAAATGCATTAATATAACGCAACATTTAAAAAAATGTCAGTGACCTCTCTGAATATTAGAAGTTTAGACTTCGTTAGAATTATCAGATGCTTTAAGTGTTAAATGAATACAGCTCTTGAATACACAACATTTAGACTGACAGCAGGAAGCTTCATAAATATAATGAACATCAGAAAGACAGATGCACCTTTAATTGCAGCTATTTCTTTTTTAAAATGTTTCAAAGCTGACAAAGAAATACGGAATGTATAGACACACACAGGAAGGAGAAGTTGATACTTTAAACTTTTATTTAAAACTTTGAATCATCTAGATGTTTTTTTTCAGATAAGAACAAAAAAAACCTCTATATTTATTTTTCATCTTCCAACAATACCATTGTTCTGCCACCATAGTATTCCTATTTACCTATTATCTCAATCTTAACTACAGCATCATATATTATATCGAAACTTTTAACCATGTGATCTTGTACAAGTATCCCACATGTTTTAATCAGAATTTTCTTACATTGTTCATGCTGCATTGTAATCAGATAGACATTATCTGTTCTAGGAAGCCTGCATGTATTTTTGAAACCTCAAATACATAAAAAAATTATATGTAGACATTGAACATGTGATGCAGTATTCAAACTTTGATATAATACACTATAAGAAAGTTCTTACCACCATCCTCCTCTCAGCTAACTGTCGGCAAACAATGGCTACATCCTTGACATATGTTGGAAATCTCTGCTGCCAGTGGTCCATGTTGGCTGATTTGTTACTGAATTGTACCTTATCAAACATAATTGTCACAGCACTCTCTTCCAACTTTTCAACTTCTCCATATAAAATAGGGATTCTAAGGATGGCAGCCCCTAAGAGAAAAGAAAGAAAAGCCATAAATGTTGCACAAATCAAAATACATATTCACACAATTGCACAGCATGCTATAAACTTCACACCAATAGAAAAAATGGAAAAGGGACAGATTTAACTGGGATAAGGCAAATTATTTTACATAAAGTGTGTGAACAGAAAAGAAAAGAAAAGAAAAAAAAGGCTTCAAAACTGCTTTTGGCAATGTTTCCTAGAATAATTTCAACTATCAAAATGAACTCCAGACAGCTTTGCTTCCCATAACTTTGACAATAAAATATCTCATAGTACAGTATTCCTAAGGTAATAATACCTAGGAAACTACCAACATGACCTTGCAAATTCAACAGGTTCTGAAATATATACAAGAAATATCATTTAAAAATTCAAAATACAAAGTCTTTGCAACTGCTCATTTCATTTCAGCCTTTCCTCTTTCTATTTCTATTATCTATGTAATGCACAACTCATTCAGAGCATTTCCTTTAATTTTCACTTAGCCATAATACACTTATTTAACATTCTTCCATTCCTTAAATTTTTCCCTAAAGAACATAGCAAGTTGATTCTTATGTGCACATCCAACCAGCAAAAAGTCTAAGGAGATTCTCAGTCATCCAGGTCATGGTTTTCCCAAAGGTGCTTTTTCAAGAGGCAACTGGACTTCCTTGTTTTTTCTTTGAAAATGTTTCACTTCTCATCCAAGAAGCTTCTTCAGCTCTGACTGGATGGTGAGGAATGGAAGTATTTATATTCTTTGAAGGTCATGGTCATTTGCATTCTTTTAGAGAGTCGTTGAGGCCACCTGGAGGTTTATCCCTGTCCTCAGGTCACCCGAGTAGTGCAAATGGATATTGGGCCTTCTTGGCTGCAGGATGTTTTCTGCTCTATGTGCCTTCACTGTTGAAGACAGGTGCAGGCTGTTGGAGATGAGTGTCTCTGTCGTCTGCACCTCAAACTGAAGGGCAGATGTTCCTGTAATCTGCATTTTTTTTTCCTGGAAATCCATTCATATCCCCACACCATTCAAAAGCGCATAGCTAAAAGTCTATGGAGATTCTCAGTCATCCAGATCATGGTTGTTCCAAAGGTACTTTTTCAAGAGGCAACTGGACTTTGTTTTTTCTTTGAAGATGTTCTCCTCCAAGAAGTGAACCATCTTATGAATTAGATGTTAAGTAATTAAAAAGAAATCTTTTCTACTGGAATTTCCAAAGAATATTTTAGAAAAAGGTGGATATGTATGTATGTTAGCTCTTAAACTAATCTGACTCATATAGATTTGGTCCTGTTCTGTTCTGATTCCATCAAATCTGTGAACATAAACTTGGGGGTGGGGGGAACATAGTATTTAAAGGTATAAAAGGGACATTAGCATTCCAAAAATATGGAATTTCAATGGAGAATTAATCTTGGTAGATTAAAATAATACAACATTCTAGGTGTCAATGGGTTCAAGAGATTGATTCTTGAATCCTTTTTCAAATCTTATTAAAAATATGTCAAAATGCATTTTGATATGGTCTAGGTGTCTTAAGGTTTGAGCTACTTTTGTATTAATTATTTGGATTTTCCATTCCTTTTTTCTTAGCTCATTTTAACCACAATAAAACAATATAAATAAAATAAAACCACAATAAAACAATATAAATAAAATATATCTTTTTATGTAATGTTACCATTTATTTTTATTGTATCTCACTGCTATAAAACAATAAAAGAGAGAAGGGGAAATGTGTATCCAAAAATAAACTTACCTTCATTGTTTTTTAAAACTGCTCTTTCACCTTCTAGTTTGGTTCTGCCATAGAGATTTAAAGGATTTGGTACATCATTCTCCTTGTATGGAGGGTTTGTTCCATCAAATACATAGTCTGTACTAATGTAGATCAGAAATGCTTCCACTTGAGCTAAATTTGAAAGACATTTATCATAATTAAATGTGTAACTAAGGGACTATTCCATCTGTCTTTCAGTTCTTCAGTAAATTATATCACTTAGAAACTTGCTGAATTATACCAAAGACCTTCTATTTAAAATAGCAATCAGTAGATTCCACATTCCTCTTTTAATAAACCATGTTATAAAACATTAACTGACAGAAATTCTTCAACTCTGGTTGAACTACCTACACTTAGAATATAGAAGATAATAATTTAATCTTATTTTTAAAAAAAAATCAGTAATTTTTACCTGCTTCTTTTGCTATAATTCCTGAAGCAGTCACATTGAGCTGAGCAGCAGCATCTGGTTGACTGTCTACAATATCTGGCCTTCTCTCAGCTGCACAATGTATTATCACATGAGGCTGGAATATACACATATGAGTAAGTTCATTCAAACAGGGCCACTGAACTTTCATTTAAATATCCTTTATCTACCTAAAACTTTGTTATATTGCTGAAAGACTAATTTACCTGAGATCCCCCAGAATGTATACAATATTTATCCTTTCAAAATTCTTTCGCTGTTTAGCAGTTTTATTTCCTTGTTCCATTCCAAAGAATTTTAAACACACAACATGAAGTGAAGAATTCTAGCACACTAGTAGGTCTAGTATGACTCTACTTTTAATAAATTCAATAAAAACTACTTTCTGCAATATCATTTTTTCTAATTAAATCATTAAAAAAAAATAAAGTCCCCATTGTTTAAAAGCAGAATATTCCTGCTACATAATGAATACGATATGCTAGGGTTTTTAGGAAAACCAGTTAAATTATTGAGCAATTCTGAACAATATAAGAAACATTTCCTTTCTTTTAAAAATTCTCACCTGAAAATCTTGAATTACACTGTGAATAGCAGCAGAATCTAAAAGATTAACTTGTTCAAACAAAGGTCGAGCTCTAGTATAGCCACAGCCAAGAGTGTGCCAATGACTTGCTTTAAATTCTTTATAAACAGCTCTGCCAAGGAGTCCAGTGGCACCAGTAATTAGGACACGCCTATTTGGGATATCAACATCTTCCTAAAAAAAAAAAAAAAAAAAAAGATCTATAGTCATATAAAATTATCAAGTGTTTTTCCCAGAACTGTTGCATGCTCCTCCTGCATATCTCTTTCCCTTATTTTTACACATTCAATTAAACATAAGCCACAGAATATCAGCTACAGTAATAATCTATGTGGTAAAGTTCAAATATCAAAGATAACATACTATGTACGTTTTCCCCCCAAGTTTGCAGTTACAGATTTAATGGAGTCATAACAGAACAGGATCAAATTAATATGAGTCAGATTACGGCAGTTTAAGTGCTAACACACATAAAGAAAGATAACATACTACCATGTTTCCCTGAAAATAAGACTCTGTCTTATATTTTTTTGAACCCTGAAATAAGTGCTTGGCCTTATTGCCATGCGCTCAAAAGTCCGGTTGGGCTTATTATCAGGGGATGTTTTATTTTGGGGGAAACAAGGTATATTCAGATGACTATAACTTTTCATTGCATATGATTGAATGTGATATCTACAAAAAGGTTATTTGGAAAAAAAATTATTTTTATTCTACTTTAAACTGTCAAGACAAAATCTTTCCAAGCTGGGTTATTTCTTTTAAAAAAATGAAACAATACAAAATTACTTTTCTCTACCTATCAACCAGTAGGTTTTTCTATCAAGATTCTTTAAAGGCAGAAAGGAGAAAGAGAGTTACCAAAAATCCTACTGAAGTTTTACCTTCCTTATAATTATTTCAGAAACCATGTCCATTTCAGACGAACAATGACTTTAGCAGGTTTCTGGAATTATAGCTGATGTACAGTAGTTGTAATTACAATTGCTTATAAAGATTAGTTATTGGAATTACACAAGGTTGATACTGAGAGGTATTTTCCTTTAATGACTTGTCTTTTTTAGATTGCTAGGTCTGACAGCAAGTTCTATCTTGCCTTTGTTGATCAGTACATTTGTCTGGGGTTCCATGTAAATTTAGGAGCAAGAGAATAAATGATCTGAAAATGTAGCTGATCAGCAAAGGGTTAATGTAATTTCATATCCCTATTAAGCACTTAAACTACTTTAAACAAACGCAAGGCCGGTCCTTGATGTAGAAAAAGCCCTTGACAAATAATAAAATCAGCATTTTTCTTTACTTTTGTGACTCGAAGAACTAGGAATGATTACTTCAGGCTAGGCAAAAAGTAAGGCATTCTTACAGGAGGAGGAGGAGGAATGCAAATGAATTATCCCACCTCAGTCAAGAGAAACAGCCTCCAAGTCTGTCCAAGAGCAACCATGAGAGAGAGAAAAAAAACCTTAGGAATTTCATCAGAAGCACATTACTGCTGAAAGATTTTTTTTACTAGGCCCATGATAATGGAACTGTGAATATCTAGTTTTATGCAACATTTGTCGTTTAACTATTCGCCTCCCCGGATAGGCTGTTTTTCATTCACCAGCGAGCAGTAGATTTAAACAATCACGTGTGCAAATGGTTTATTTTAACAACTCTCCTCCCACGCAGTACTAACGGGAACAAGTGCCAGCGCAGCTCCCTCGCTCCCTCCCCCGAGTGTTTACAAGTGTTAATCCAACCAGGCACCCTAAACTGGATTTGACACCCCCCCCCCCCCCGTAACTAATGTTGTCTGGGGATTATGGGCGTCCCGATCCAACACACTGGAAGGAGTAGGGAGGGAAAACTGCCATATAAACACAGGAACGGAAAGGAAACCCTCTCGGAGCGCAGAAGGACGAGCCCAACTCAAGCTTTGCAGCCCCGAGGACCCTTTTTAGGGCGTCGTCCGCTCCGCAGCAAAGATCAAGGAAACCGTCGCCGAAGCCGAGCAGCCGAGCCGGAAGAAGGGTGAGGCGGCGCAGAAGAGGAGCGGCTAGTTTGTTTACCACGGAAAAGCCAACGGAAAGGACGAGGAGTGGGATGGGGTGGGGGGGAGACACGCCTTGAGAATCCTTCCTCACCTCTTCGAGCCAGCAGCTCCCCGGCTCAAAATGGATGCGCAGCCCTTTCTCCCACCCGACCATCCCTCCTGCCTTGGTCCGTAGGAGCCACCGCCGTTCAGCTAGACTGTGGCGGCGGCCGTCGCTCAAAGCCCTCCCCTTTCCTTCAGCGGAGCCGCGGATTGGTCCTTTTCTCCGCGGGAGGCGGGGTTCAGAAGGAGCGCCTCACTGCGGACGTGCGAACGGCGTGCACTGTGGACGGAGGGAGGCAGGGGCGGGGCAAACCCGACCCAGTTTTTCGTCTTGGGGGGGATTTGTTGGCTTCTTTGGGAGCGTCTTAACTTTCTGAATTGGACTCCCTGCAATATATATATTGGAACACACACACACACACACACTGCGGGAAGTCCAAATATTAGAGCCGCAGGGCAAATATATATCTAATATTTCCGGGATAGGAAAATGTAAAAACCGGTCCCTGGTTGCTTTCTCAGGGTGGGCGAGTACATATGTACGTACATATATATGTATTTCTCTTTAGCCAGGTTCTTCCTATGTAAACCAAGATTTTTATGCAGCCCTAGTTCAGTGAAATCACAATCCACTACATATACTATGAACTAGGGCTGCATAGAAATCTTGGGTTAGGTAGGAAGAACCTGGCTAGAGAAATACACATAAAGCCTACGAAAAAGAAAACGCACATGCACACATATATGTATGTGTATATATATATATATATATGTGTGTGTGTGTGTGTGTATGATATAAATAGGATGTATGTATATACAGGATGTATATATAAACATCCTGACCCCGCCTCCCCTTGAACTAAATTTCTTACTTCTTCTTTGCCTCAGAGCACTTCTTAGTCAATGTAACACACTACTGATTTGTTTTCAAGACAGACTTTATTCTCCAAGCCAGAAATCTTTGCAAATGAGGTAATGTGTGATAGACATGTACTAAAAAACCATGGAAAATAAGCGTAAAAAAGGCATGCTCAAACTTGCCACTCAGTTCAAAGTAGGTTGCGTTAATGCAGATAAAAAGAAACCTGGTGAGCTCTTTTATATCCAATTGAAAGTGAAATTGCTTACGGCCCTACCTTTTACTTATTTGACACTGTTGAAGGAAGGTTGCAATCTGATTGCTGTCAAGATATTTGTAGCTCTAAACTAAATTTACTTCGTATTAACTAGCTTCCAGAAGCTGCACAGTAAAATCTGGAAGACAAGCCATTACAAATTTGAAATTATCACTATTGATGTTTATTGTTTTTATGCTATTTTCCCCATTTGCTGCCCCAAGTCACTTCTTGTGAAATGGGTGGCCATATAAATTTATTTATTGCATATCCAAAGAAGTTCAACCTTCAACATGTTGAAAACATATATCACATCCAGTCCTGGAGAGATCCTTACCACATATGGCTTCTTGGGGGTCCTTATGGAAATGTAATTAGTTCCACGGTGAAATCAGTAATAAACTTAGCATTATCAGTATTGTGAAAAGAAAGAATTTCCCCAGGGTAGTCAAATTGAGGGGAAAATTGCCTTGTTTGTTTTGCTGATGGAAGCTGTTTGACTTCCCAGTTTGTTCTGTCTATAGAATAAAATATAGATATGAAATAGAAAACTAAAAGGATGTAACAGTTACATACAGTTAACAGTTATATACAAAATTAAAATATGATTCAGGAAAGCATCTAGTAATTGTGAGTCTCACACATTTCTTTTAATAAAATGAAGGCTTATATTGTTTACCAATAAAACCAATTACATACATAGTAATTATACATAGTTCAATTCAGAAGCAAAAAGTATAAATTAGCATGGTAATTTTTAAAAAAATGAAATTATGAGCTGCATGTTTGAAGACTAAGCACTAGGAATTTGTCTTGATATATATATATATGTTCTCAATGTACATAGAAGTTACATCATTGAAGCAACTCTTTCAATTTCTAAAACACTGTACAAAAGTCAAAAGTTTAACTATGTAACATACCCTGTGTATGCATCTAAAGAAGTTTCACTTAGGTCTTGTATACTGAGTCAGCTACAAAAATTACCAGGCTTTCACTTAAATGTTTGATAATTGTGTCCTATTGATATTTTTAGAATTGCTGCGCCCATTTGCGTTTTAGATAATTTAAAAGTACTAATTACTTGCTTTATTAATATATATATTTAAAGACAACTTTCTATTGTAGAAATATAGATTGGAGCACACAAGGCAGTAGACAATACTTTCTTGGAAAGATGAATCTCTCAAGTGTCAATTTGTTCTTAATCAGTGTAGAAGAGCTTGATTTTTGTTTCTGTTACCTGTTAAATAAATAAGAAGTTAACTGAAATTATAATTACAATAGATTTAATATTCATTGCATTTCTGATCTGTTCAATAACTGGAATTACTGCCACCAATTAGTTAATTAAGCATCAATAAAACAATAAATACATTGATAGTGCTAAAAAGAATAAACATTAAAGCTACTCTGCTGGTTGATGTATACAGGGCCAAGTTGTTAATATTTATGGAAGATAGTTATAAGTACTCACTTTCTTTAAAAGGTGTTTTGGGAGCAACATTTTCTTTGCTAGGATGCTGAAAAGCTTTAGAAGGATCAAACCGTTTAACACCTTGAATTTCATTAATTTGATCTTGGAGTTCTACCCTTGCTTGTTTTTCCTTTGCTACTTGGGCACGCAACCTTAATAAGTCCTAAAAGAAAACATCCCAATGCAAGATAAATTCCAGATATTGCAAACATGACAATATATGTCCCCTGATCAATTCCACCAAAAAGCTGAGTGATATTGTTGAGGGTTCAAAACACTCATGACAGGTATCTTTCATTTGTCATAGCTCTCTTGTCACATACCAGTCACATACCAGTCAGAATGTAGTATTGCAGGCTAACTTTGCCCACAGTATGAAGTTCAATCCTGATAGGGCTCAAAGCTGATTCAGCCTTCTATTCTTCTGAGGTTGCTAAAATGAGGACCCAGATTGTTGGTGGCATTATGCTGACATTGTAAAACAATGGAGTAAATCTAAACACTGTTGCTAAGTGCTATTGCTATACAAATGTTCTTTATTCACAAGTATATCAATTTGAAATCCTATTTTGAGTTTTCTCCCACCTTTAATAGACACAAACAGAGGCACCTTGGTTATTATTATTTTTTTTTTAAATTTGATTTATATGCCGCCCTTCTCCGGAGACTCAGGGCGGCTTACAATGCATTAAGCAGTAGCCTTCATACTTTTGTATATTTATACAAAGTCAGCTTATTGTCCCCACAAACAAAAGATTTACATATCTTTTGATATTTCTGTCTCTCCCTATCAGATAAAAATAAATCTGTGTCCTTCATGGAGTAGCACAGACCTGCTTTAGTTGAGTGTTCTCTTCTTTCAGTTTCATTACATGTTTGATCTTCTGCTTCTGATTCTGATGGCCCAGCAACTTAGCATAAGCGTCACTAATTTTGTTCAGTTCTTCTTGTGTTGCACCATGCTCATTTAGAAGGGCATTTCTCTCTGCCTCATATGCATCTAACTGTTGCTGAAATGCAAAGTTAAATATATGTTGAATCATGATGACCAACAAATCCCAACTGATGTCCCTGATTGACTCAACAGAATCCATAAAAATAGGATGACGTGATCTCTTTCTCAGTTGTGCTACCTCTCTCACCGTTCAGAAGGGTCCCCCAATCCCCATATGGTACAATTACCAATGATATAGGAAGAATTACTTTTTTGCACATTCTTGTGATGAAAAATTATTTTACCATCAGACTATCCGGTTGATTGTGCAACGAACCATAATAACAAATTCACTGCAAGTGCCATCCATCAATACAGGGCACTTGTAGTATTAAAACCATGGGAGCATCCAAGACATAGTCAAAAATCCAGGCTGATTATGGAGTTCTAAAGTAATATCAAAAACTG
This sequence comes from Masticophis lateralis, assembly GCA_030761175.1. Taxonomy (NCBI): domain Eukaryota; kingdom Metazoa; phylum Chordata; class Lepidosauria; order Squamata; family Colubridae; genus Masticophis; species Masticophis lateralis. Next base: position 105,304,758 of record JAUDYJ010000002.1, read on the forward strand.
CCCAAACCCATCAGTGCTTATTAAGGACTAACCTGAAAAGGTTTTACTTTATTATACAGGTCTTCATAGAGCGCACGCCAAGTTTTTATATTCTTTTTGAAATCTGCTCCAATTTTTTCTGTAACGGTTTTCCTAGAAATAAAAAATATTGGATATGTTTTCTAATTATCCCTACTTATGCAGGCAGGAAGAATTACTTTCTTGCACATGCTTGTGATGAAAAATTCTTTGATCATCAGACTATACCTATGTTTAAATAATAACAGCTGGAGAAGATAACAAAATACAAACACCTTCAAATAGAAATAGAATGTCTGTGCCAAAGAAAACAAAGGTAGTACCAATGGTAAATAAGCTCTTTGAATACAATCCCAAAACAACTGGAATACCAGTTGACTATCTTTGTTCAAAATAGTGTCAAAATCACAAAATCGCCATCAGTCAATTGCAAAAGGCAGCTTTACTTGGAACAGCTTATATCCTGTGATTATATCTTTAACATTATGAACATCTGCCTATTTCAGGTCCTTGGGAAAAATTGGACAGGATAGGATAAAAATGGGACCACATTGTTTTGGAACACAGCATGCCAATGGATGGGATAAGACAATGTTTTATTTTTGGAGGTTTTTTTTTTTTCTTCTGATACCCTTTTGTCTGACATCACCTTTATTCTCCCCTCTTCCCTACTCTCTAGATGACAGCAAACGATAATATTCATTTAATTGATATATTTATATTTCTCTTTATATGCCAAAGTTTCTCAAACCGGTTTACAATAAAATGTCTGGCTTTGGAAATTCTGCCAATTTTTGCTAAAGTACATAATCCCTTGATCTTGAAGCATTTGAATGATAGAACCTTTCCAAAAATGGGGCAGTAAGGGATTTTTTTTAAAATGCAGGGACTGTGATAATATTAACTATATTCTAATAAATATAATTTATATGTAAATTAAATCAAAATTAGTTTTTAATCTACTGTGCCATATTTTTGTATGGGATTTGGGGGAAATAAGATCAATTAAAAGTCATCAAAGGCAAACTTTATGTTTTAGCTGGAAAAAAAATCAGATATTCCTGTCAGAGTCCCAGGTTGCTCACTGCTGCTAATGCCTAGAATGTGATTTCTTTTAAATGTGAACAGAACTCACATTCTTTTTCTCCCCAAGGCTCAAAGTATTTTCATCTGAAGTCCCACGCAAGACAGCTAAAACTCACCTTTCTATTTCCAGTTTTTTGTTCAGTTCTTCACTTTGCTGCTCCAGTTTGGCTTGTAGGTTAGCAATTTGCATAGTGCTTGATTCCTTGATTTTGTCTATTTCTGCATCTTTTAGTGCTATTTTTGTTTGGCTGTCAAGAAGTATCCTTAAAGGGAAAAGAAAAATTAGAAATTCTCAGTAATTTTAAGCATGGTTGGAAATTGGCAAAGTTTTAGCCTAAAAAAAGAATGTGCTACATGTCACGCCATAAATGGGCAAAAGGTAGGTCGATTTCTAGGCCAGAAAACAATAAAAATCTCACTGTCTTAATTATACTAAGATTAATATAGCTCAAGTACTAGAAAACATCTTTCCAGAAAAAGACTACAATAATAGACAAGATGAATTGTTTAATTCCAAATGTTTGTGTCTTTTAATAATACACCCTGGATGTTGGATATAGATTCTAGGATTTTTGTTTATTTGTCTTTCTATAAAAGCAAATCCTACAGTCTAAAATCTACTACTCTTCTGCTGATCTAAATGTTTCTGCTATTGAAATCATTGTAAATATTAATTCATCAATATATGATTCACATACTGCAGAGGTGGAGGTGAAAGGAGATATATACGTTTATAAAATTTCCACTCAACCTGCAAACTTTCTAGTTGAATCAAGACAGAAAATCTTCCCTAAGTAGTTTATTCCCTCTTAAACTAATCCAAAATAAACTTGATAGAAATTAGAATTTCCTATAAACTAGCATTTTGATGGAAACTACATAATTCTAAAGCAGTCAGAAACCAGAACACAACAAAAAATATTGGGGGGAAAGTCCTAATCATAGTCTTAGCAGTTTGACAATACAATCAGTTTGGAAAGGCGGAATACATAATGGAGATTGGGTATCCAATTGTCACTGACACTTTAATTTGAATTCCTGTATAAAGAAAGTTGTTGGCTTTATGAGCTAAGCTGTCTCTTTCAATTATCTGATTCTATAAATGCCACAAAACACCAAGAGCAGTCTTTGTAGTCAAATCATCTCGGCACAATTTCCCAACTGTCCATACCTCATATAATCTTCTTTTGCCTGGTCTTTAGCATGCTGTTCTTCTTGCATTGCATGAGTCATATTCTGGACTGTCCTACTCATCTCAGTTAATGTCTCCTGCAAAACAGCTTTGTCTTGTTTCAGGCATGTAATCTCTTCAGTCATGCAGACTTTGTAACTAAGAAAGATTTTAAAAGTTTACATTTCTTTTGACTTGTGCATAGTACACTTAACCTCCATTATCTTTAGGCTAAACTTTTATCCACCATCCAGATACACAGGTTATCCCAAAGTTCATGTGTGACAGGTTGTACTAAGAGAGAGAAACAATAGAGCTTATTCATTTTTAAAGTGAAATTTGTTCACTTCAGTGAGGCTTTGCTACTTAAAGCAAGGAAACACAGTATAAGATATTGATTCCTCAGTTTCTATATAGTCACTCAGATGACTACTTCCAGACTTTGGAAAGACAAGAGTTCCCAATATCAAACAAATAAGACCCTTGCAATCCTTCTATGCCCCATGGTACTGACGTACTTTTCAAATTCAGCGGCGGTCTCTCCAAATTTAAACTGGAGCTGGTTATATTCCTCTTTAAGCTTTTCAATGATATTCTTGTGTGATGCAGCCATTTCGTCCAATTCTGCACTTTTACTACACAAAGTAATAATATTCAACAGTTAATATTTTAGCACTCCATAATTCACTGATTGAACTGGAAGCTACAAACAGAGCATAAGGGAGTAGGATTATTCTTTTAAATTGGATTTAATTAGTTCACATTTAAATAGATGGGAATTGGAGACCTCTGGAAATTTCTATTTCGAGCCACAAATAGCTTGAAATATTTGAGCAATATAGGAGGATTAAGGGTAGAAAAGACAATACAAAATCTTTCGACTAATCTTTAATTTTCAATAATCTGTTTAATTTAAACCAAAAAAAGTTGACATGATTATTCCTTACTCACACATTTATTCATTTTCTTTTCCTGTCATATAAAACTTTACACTTTGGTAACAACTTTCGGACTTTCTGGAGACAAACCTGGGATCTCAAGCCATGCACTACTGGACTACATTGTCTACTGTTTATGAAAAGGGCATTATCCATTAGTTCATGGCCATACTTCTGCTTCTTCAATGGAAAAAATATGTTCCTTCTTAGCATAGATATTCTCCAAAGGGAATTTGAACATTCAGTAGAGATCAGAGAATACAGGCTTCAAGAAAGAAATCTATTCTATAATCCTATTAGCTAATTGACACAGATAATTTCAATAGGAGCCTGCTTTTCTACAAACCTTTGCAGTTTTGTTTCCAGCTGTGATAACTCCTCATTTTGGGATTCATTAACCTGTTCCAAATGCTTTAAAAGCTTCTCAACTTTAGCTTCTTTAGTGTGCAATTTATCCAGCTCATTCATGGCTTCTTTCAATTCCGTCTTTAATATCTCTCTCTCTTTAGCTACCTCCTCTTGGAATTTAAGTAACTTCTGATGCATATCATCTGAAGTTTCCTGAAGTGAGTGTCAACAAAAATACAAATAAAATATGGCCATTAAGTTTTCCCTCCACCTGAAAAAATATAATATTTAACAGAAGGAATGAATCAAGAATTTATAATCTTCGCATGTAACAGTTTACTCAGGCTTCCCATTTACCGTATTTTTCGGAGTATAAGATACACCTCCCCCCACCAAAAGGGTCTGAAAATGCTGAATTTTACACATTTATAAACGAACACAACAAACCTTTAGTTATCTTAATCTTTTTTTTTACCTGAAAAACCTTTTTTTGCTTTTGGTGTTCCTGTTCTTCTATAGAAAGTTTTTCTTTTAAGCATTGTATCTCAGCATTCATAACTTGCTCCTTTTCTTCATATTCATGGACGCATTTCTCTAAATGAGAACTTTGCTTTTTACATAAGAACTCATATACATATCTATAATTCTATTAACATTTTCATATATTTTCTACATCCCTTTACTATTACAGGAAAATCTGATAGCCTAGGCTTCTCCCCATAAACTGTTTCATAATAACATATTATTAGAGCCCATTGAATATCATCTGAACTACTTAGAAGCTCTCAAATCTGAATTATTTCTTAGAAATGTAATTGACAGAGCAAAAGTGATTTCCAGAGTGGGTTTTTAAATATTTTTTTCTTTAAAAATCCCAGTAAATGATTGAACATTTTCTATCCAGGCTGCTGGGATCATTAAAATAGCAACACTTTTTAGAGCACTCTCTAAATTTTTATATCAGCCTATTAAAGGCAAAGAGTACATTTCTTGGCACAACTTCTTAAGTTTTTTGTTGTTGTTGTAGTATACAGAATATATAACTTAAGTATGAACAAAGCACCTAAGTGTTTTGTAGGCTCTGCCCTGATTTAGCAATGCCCTGATTATAATAGAAATTATATGCACAAAGTTTCCAGTAGTTCCATCTGCCTTTGGAATATCAATTTAGGCTCCCTTTCTTAATCTCCCCATTTCCCTAACCCAGTATTTCTCAACCGTAGCAACTTTAAGATGTATGGACTTTAGTTCCCAGAATTTCCCAGCCAGCAACACTTCTATAATTCAAGCAAAGATGGAATTCTGGGAGTTTAAGTCCATGTGTCTTAAAGCTGCCAAGGTTGAGAAACACTGCCCTAATCTATTATAGAAAGTTGTAAGTAGAAGAAAGGAAGTTGATGTGATGCTAAACGGAGCCCACAAAAAGGACAAATATTTAGTAATCAATGTTAATAGAACGGCTAATGGATTCCATCTTTAGAGTTAGAAAACTGAATGCATAAGCATGCATGTTGGTGATCTGATTCCCTTAAGAAATCAATATAGAACACATTTCATTAACTATTAAGGAACCTAAGAACTCACGTTACAATTTTTCAATATTTTGAAAAGTACTTTAAGCACCTAACTATATGTTGCTTAATATATTCCAAAAGCACAGGTAGATACATTTTCTTTAAATCTCTTTCTAAGGTTCAAGTTAACATAAAACAGTGGAAGTTGGGATGAAGCAACTCTGAAGTCAGCATAAAAGAGTCTTCAGAAATATATTCCTGTTATAATCTATATTAGTGTGCAACCCAGTTAAAGCAGAAAAATATTGCTCTCAAGATCAGACATCACCATCTAGTAATTCTTTCATCTAATAAGTCATTTGATTTTCAGTTGTCATGATGGGAAGAAAGAAAATATTTCTCAGCCAAGCTTAGAAATAGTTTTGATTCTAAATCCTAACCAATGTTTTATTTTGTTGTACAGTAAGTAATATGTACACAAACTGTATCTTTGGAATTACCTTTCTGCTCCTCAAGTATTTTGCACTTTCCATTCAGTTCTTCAGTTTGTGTAGACAGTATAGTTTCTTTCAGATGAAGAGTACTTTCCAAAGTTTCAATGTCCTTGTTTTTAGATTCTATTATTTCCTGTAGTTGGACAATATGCAGCTTGTATTTATCAACATCTTGTTCTGCAACATTACTGTTGGAATGAAAGAAAAATCACACTAGTTTTGTCATTATATTTTATTATAATATGGTTGGTGAAATAAATATATTCCAGCTCATTTTCTTCTGTATAATATACAAATTAATTGGAGGGGGGGGGGCCTTATTTATTGTAACTTCTTTTAAAGTAATCTCTTCCAAAAAGTAGTCAAGCAGTAATAGCCATATTTAACCACTGAAGATATACCACAAAATCTTCCTTCTATATCACACAGCCTTCTGCTTCCAGTTGAAGTTTAGATTATATCTGTTCCCAGCCAATACTTTCACTGACTTTTCAGTTGCATTGTATGTAGTAAGACGAGTGTCATCAAGCATCACAAAACAATTTCACAAGCATGAAAATTAATTGGTCAAAAATAAGTTAAAACCATCAAAATCAGAGATCCTATCTGATTTTAGTTTAAATTTAATGCTTTGCAGGCTGAAATCTTAAAAGATTTAAGAGATTTCATATGAAAACATTGACATATTTGACAATTCCCATAAAGTGGTAATCAGTAAAGACGGATGGTTAAATGATCAGATTTTCTATTCTGAATTTCTGCAGAACTCATTTTGAGGAACAAAGAACTAAAATAGTTATTTTAATCAGTTTACTTTTCTGCTGTCCTCGAGGGGTTCAAGATCCATGTAGCCTTATATAAATTATTCCTTTGAAGGGAGAAATGTGAATGCATGCCTATTGTTTTTAATAGAAATATCTAGCAATATCAATTCAATCTCTGCCCACTATACAAGTTTAAAATTAAACACTTAACTAGCAAGGGTTTATTGCCAGTAACCAATATTAATTGATAATATTTGCTACATCCCCCATGGTTCCATACACCATATTAGAATGTTAGGATAGCCATTTTGGGAACTGGAGATTCATCCATCACATGTACAACTGTAGCTTGAGAAAATCAGGGTTTGTGAGCAATGTGCCTATCTATAATTTTCATTCATTTAACATGTCTAGACATCTGAATATTTCAATATACTTCTATTAGTAGATAGAGAACAAGCCTCATAATTTTTATACAACACAGCTTGTCTAAAATTAGGATTGCATATGCATTCTTGACTTACCCAAGTTCTACAGTACATTCCAGGAGTTTCTCCGAGTCATATTTCTCTTCTGCTGGCCTCTCTGTTTCTATTCTGAAATAAAGTTTGATCAGATTAAATTTTAGAAAAAGGACACAATATATCCCAAGCCTCAAGCTGGGAAAAAAAGATACATGTATTTAATTAACACCTTGTCAGGATTGAACTGGTCTGTTCCTCGCCATCCAGAACCAAACAGCCTCCAGCCACAGACTCAGTAGCTCAGGAGTTTCTCATGTCCAACTCAAACAGAGATGAAGCTGGGTACCAGTAGCATACTAAGGATACCAAACCTAAAGTATGTTCTTACCAAACTACATTTCATCAAACTTAATAAAAATATCTGGTACATGACAATTTATGAATTAACTTACAATTTTTGGGGCTGGGCTAGTTTTTCCTCCACAGTTCCTTGGACCACATTTAGTTTAATTTTCATGTCTCCATTTTTAACAGGAACCATCTAAAATTGCATCAACAAACAGTGACTTATTATGAGAGGAACTATGACTGTCCTAAACTTTAAGCCAGGAAAAGGTATGAAAAATAAAATAACATTGCTAGTAATAATTCTAACTCATATTCTCTAGTGAAAACTATAGGCCTAACATACTATCTTGTGATACTTGCAAATGTTTTAAAAAGTGAGGAAATGTAATCCACATTGGTAATATACATATCTTTTTCACATTCATTTTACTCCTAACCTTCATTAATTCTAAATAGAGATTGTGCATTTTCTTCTGGGTTCCATCTTCATAACACTTAAAAATGACAGAAGGCAGAGCAAGTCAGTTTTATTATTAAATTTGACTTCAGAAACTACACAAGAAAACATGACTTTGACATATCTGGTTCCAGTATGTCTAATTCAGAAATCCCTTTTTTGCTCCCAGATACAGTCTCAAACATACACTGGATTTTCCACTGGAAATAAATGGGGTTTAAGAGTTATCATAATACAGGTAGTCCTCAACTTTCAAGTCATTTAATGACTGTTACAATGGCACTGAAAAAATGAATTATGACTGACTTTTAACTGACTGAGCTTTTAACTTTGGGGATTTTAAATCTGGATTGGTTTTTAGTATTGTTGTGGTTTTTTACTGTGTGAGCCACCCCCGAGTCCTATGGGAGAAGGGTGGCATATAAATCTAAATAAATAAATAAATAAATAAATAAATAAATAAATAAATAAATAAATAAATAAATAAATAAATAAATAAATAAATAAATAAATAAATAAATAAATAAATAAATAAATAAATACCATTTTGCATTTACAACTGTTGTAGCATCCCCATAGTCACATGATCAAAATTTAGAATACTTGGCAACTGACTCATTTATGATGAGTGCAGTGTTCCGTGGTCATGTAATCACCTTTTACCACCTTCTGACAAGCAAAGCCAGATTCACTTAACCACCATATTACTAATTTAACAACTGCAGTGATTCAATTAACAACTATGACAAGAAAGGTAGTAAAATGAAGGCAAATGTATCACTTAGCAACAGAAATATTGGGCTCAACTGTGATTGTAAGTCAAGGATTATCTATACTTAAGATGTACCTAAGTGATACCAATATTTCATGAAGATGCTCCACTACATGTCAATATAGCATCCTATAAAAACCTTTCCTTTAAATCCAAAAAGCAAAAATGAAATATGCACTATGCTCAGGGCTAATATACTGTACATATAACATATACTTGCATGGAGTAATCACTGCATATATCAATGCCGCAAAATCATGTGCTGAAATCTGCTTTGCAAGCACTCTATTTTTTTTTAACCTTATTCGTGGGGTTAATAGAACATTTGTTTCTGATTTCTCTTAGGTTTTTTTTTTTAACTGAATTGCTGGGAGTGGCAGATACCTCAAGTGATTATGTTTTCTGCTCTGAATTTCTCCGCCACTTTGAAGTCTCCCTGGCTGCCTGCACAGTCTGAAACAATTTCAATAGGAAGAATTCATTCATGCTCCTTCCCCTTGGAATTACAGGAAGGCATGAAAACTCCAGACTGCTGTAGAAATCGTGGCATGAAAAAGAAAGAAGGCAGTCCTCCATATTCCTTGGCCATCTCAAAACTTATGAAGGATGAGAAAAACATCTCTCATCCAAATCTGTGATAGCTGATGAGCTACCAAATAACACAATAATGGAGTTGGAAGGGACTTTGGAGGTCTTGTACTCCAATCCTCTGCTTAACCAGGAAACCATTTCAGATAAATGGTTGTCCAATCCCTTCTTAAAAATCTCCAGTGTTGGAGCACTCACAATTTCTGGAGGAAACTTGTTCCACTGATTAATTGTCAGGAAATTTCTCCTTAGTTCTAGGTTGTTCTCTCCTTGATTAGTTTCCATCCATTGCTTCTTATCCTGTCTACAGGTGCTTTGGAGAATAGATTGACCACCTCTCCTTGTGGCAGCCCCTCAAATATTGGATCACTGCTATCAGATCATCCCGAGTTCTTTTTTTTTTCATTAAACTAGATATGCCCAATTCCTTCAACCATTTTATATGTTTTAGCCTCCAGTCCCCTAATCATCTTTGTTGCTCTTCTCTGCACTCTTTCCAGAGTCTCAACATCTTTTTTATATTATGATGCCCAAAACTGGATGAAGTATTCCAACAGTGGTCTTGAAAACAAATCCTCTTTCATGACACCTAATATGAATTTCTACGAACATGCTTAAGTTTACCACACAGCATTATTATCATAATACTCTTGTAGAAGAAATGATTTTCACATGTGTATTTTAAGTGTGTAGGTACTCCTTGCTTAACAAGCACAATTGAAACTAGCAACTCTGTTGGAAAATTAAGCGAGACATTATTTGGCTAACAAATGTATGACCTCACTTTCACTTTGGTTGTTAAGCAAACTCACCACAACAATTGAGACATAGAACCGCGACTTGCGATTTTACTCTTCTTCGTTGACTCTGCTTGTTGGAAATTTGGCTGCAAAGCTCATAAATGATAATCATGTGACTACAGGACACTATAGTGATAAGCAAAGTTGACTGCATGACCACAGGAACACTGTGACAGTCATAAGTGCAAGGAATGGTTGTTACTTTTATAACACCATTGTAACTTTAAACGGTAACTAAAACGAGCAGTTGTTAAGCAAGGGTTACCTGTATAAAACAACTATCTTCACAGAATACAGACCATTACATATCTATACTACGTTACATTTTGTCTTCTAACTATAAATGCAGGAGCCCAGCATTACCCCACCCCCCCAAAAAAGGTGTTCTAATGCCTTTAAAGAGAACTATCGATATGCACCTTTGTTTTGAGCAAGTCATTGCTTTTTCTCAACTCCAAAAGCTGTTTTTCCAGAGAAGCAACATTTGCTAAAAGGGTATTTTTCTCCCGGCCTGCAGCAGACAGCTTTGATTCAGACTTGGCAAGATCTTCCTCCAGGGCTTGCAATCTTTTATGTTGCTGGGCACGTATTCCAATTAATATCCGAATCTACTCAAACAGGATGAAATTAACTGAATCATTAGACAGAAAGCAAGTTCATTCCTTTATATAGTTTGGCAAAAGACACGGGAATTTATTGCTAATATAAAACCACTGGACTGAAAGATTCCATTCCTTACATGTTCATTGAAAGAAGCAACCATATATTTATTTCTAATATGCACCACCTTCTCTGAATAATTTCAAGATAGCATATTTAAATCACAAAACACAGGTTAAATAAAACAAGAAAAAGTAATTAATGTACTACAATTTAAGATGTAAATTAAAGCATTTATAACATTCTTTTCAACTAGGTGATAGTTTACGAAGTCTAACAATCAGACAGATTCTCCATCAAGTATCTGAAAACAATATGGAATTTTATTGATAGCCTATTTGTTTATTAAATTTGTAGGCAACTCAACTCATAACATCTCTGGTCAGCATACAACACTGGTTCCAAAACTGGAGATAAGGACCCTCAATGGTAATTTAGAAATATCATGAGAGTAATGGAGCAATTTGTCATTGTCTATGAGTTGAGGATCCAGTTTAGAACTGCAGCTGAGTCACTTGTGTAAAACAAGAGTTGAGGATCCTTGGTGCTCTCTGAGCTTGCTTATTTTCTTGTAGATGTTTCATTACTCAAACTTGTTTTCTTGTAGGCAACATTATCAGTGCTAGTAGCTGTCAGTTTATATAGCCATCAATAGACACATAGACATTAACAACATCTATGGACTATGCAAGAAACAAACAACTTGCCAAAAAGAGAACAAAAAGACCAAAGCACCTCTTCACCAGCAATCAGCACCCAGACCAACAAAGATTAATTCCACATCAAACCAACAATCAAGTAAACAATGCCCCAATCAAGAAACTGCCAAAGAAACCAACAGTAAACAGCCCAACCAAAGAATCTCTAAGACCATCCCCACCGACACTGACAGGGCAAGCCACTAAAATATAAACTGACAACAAACTACATTCTTCACTAGCACTGATGATGTTACCTAGCTTGGGTAATGAAACATCTGTAAGAAAACAAGCAAGCTCAGAGAACACAAAGGACCCCTCATTTCAACCCTAAGCTACAAATATCCTCCTTTATTTGTATAACAGAGTTGTCTTTTTTGTGGGAGAAATGACATTGTTCAAAACCAGAAAAACAACTAATTGGGTCAACAGTTTAAGAAATCCTGGCATACAAGATAAAAACATATAGTTAAGACTATAAGCCCACTCTGCACAGCTAGCTTATTGATTAAGATGTATCATCAACTAATGTGTTGATTCCACATTAGACTTAAAATAATGTTGATTCATACCTCCTTTTCCAGCTCTTTTTGCTTTTTCAATTCTTTAATGGCAATCAGACTCTTGTCAGACTTTGTTCTTAAACTTTTTGGCTTTAAATTCAAGACATACAAAATTAAAATTAAAACTCTGCAAGTTTGCTTCATAGTTACTGAAAGTTAGAAATGAGATTTTGCTTTCACATTTAAGAAAACATTTAAAAGTATAAATGCAGTTTGAATAGCACACAGCTGAGAAACACACCAACTGCTGGGAAATCATACCCTAGATGCATAGTTACACATCTTTAATGACATATGGTGAAAATACTTTGAAAAACAATTTAGCAAATGTTAAATTATTCAGTTTAATATGTGGGTTTGGAAACGCCACCACACCTCCATACATAATTACCGTGTTTCCCAAAAATAAGACCTTTCTTATATATTTTTTTGAACCCTGAAATAAGCGCTTGGCCTTATTGCCATGCGATCAAAAGCCCGATTGGGCTTATTATAAGACAATGTCTTATTCTGGGGAAAACAGGTTATTACAATGCCAAATTCTGTCTCCTTTAGATTAGATTAGATTTATTAAATTTATATACCGCCCTTCTCCCGAGGGACTCAGAGCGGTGTACAGCCATGATAAAAAGACAATAAACCCTATAACATTTAAAACCCATTTAAAACAAAATTAAACAAATTTCGGCCTTCTTAGTTAAAACCCATAATTTAAAATACCCCGTCCAAATTTTTAGACAACTAGGCCAGCCTGCTGAAATAACAGAGTCTTGAGGGCCCGGCGAAAAGTAAGGTGATCGGGAATCGTACGTATCTCAGGAGGTAGTTCATTCCAGAGGGCGGGTGCCTCCACAAAGAAGGCTCTTTCCCTGGGGGTTGCCAGCCTACATTGTTTTGCCCATGGTACCCTGAGGAGCCCCTCTCTGTGGGAGCGCATTGGTCAGTGGGAAGCTATTGGTGGCAGAATGTGACTAACAGTTTGCTTAACATTTAGATATTACATATTTACTGTAAATTTTAAAAACCTGTACTGAGAAAAAAAAATGATCTTTCACTCTCTACAAAATAATGTTAATGGTACATGAAAGAATATGACTCTTACTCTTACACCGAGAGATGGAAGCTTTCTTGTAGTTGCTGGGGAAGGCATGGGTTTCATGTTGCTTGGATTTGGCTGGATTCCTCCATCTTCTACAAAAATATAAAATAAGGTTTTATTCTCCATACTAAAAAATGTAATTTCCTCCAAATATATTTCAAAGCTATTAACTCAACCCAAACACTATAAAATAGAGAAACTTTATACAGAAAGCTTGAAATAGAAAATCAGGCATATTATCTATTTGACTTTCAAATGTTCCAAATCAATGTGTATGTAACAAGTACCACTTAGCAATGATGTCATTTCAAAAAGTAACATTATCATTTGCCCCATTTCTATGCTCCATGAAAGCTTACATGCCAAATGTAAGCATATTAACAGTTTTATAATGAGATTAAGGTGAATCCCAAAGAGAAATGTTAACTTGTTAAATGCATAATTCCTGCAAATATAGAATTTCATTTTCTTAAGCTATTTAGAGTCTTCTAGCTAAAAAGACCAAAGGGACTGCTTTGTTTTAACAAAATTATGTTAAAAGTGAACTGGCAGAAGAAAAATGCTGGAGTTAGGCAGGGAAACACATACACATATTTTTGCAAGATTTGGTTTAGTAAACTAAGATCAGTGGAATACAGTTACAGTAAAATGAAAATGTAATTTTTTGGTGTATGCAGGTGGTCCTCAACTTACAACCATAATTGAATCCAAAATTTCTGTCGCTAAGACATTTGTTAAGTGACTTTCCCCCAATTTTATGACCTTTGTTGCCACAGTTGCTAAGTGAATCACTACAGGTGTTAAATTATTAACATGGTCGTTAAGTGAATCTGGCTTCCCCATTGACTTTGCTTGTCAGAAGATTGGAAAAGGTGATCACATGAGCTGGAACTGTCAAATATGAATCTGAATTTTGATCATGTGATCATAGCGATGCTGCAACAGTCGTAAGTGTGAAAAATGATCATAAGTCATTTTTTTCAGTGCCACTGTAACTCAAATGGTCACTAAATGAACTGTTGTTAAGTCAAGGACTACCTTATTTAGGAGTAGAATTGTCAAACATAAACAGTTATTTATATAAGACACATAGTTAAGGGTACTAATACTATTTAGAATCATTTCAGCAATTTCAAATTTTAAAAATGCCAATTAAGTCGTAATTTTTTTTAAAAAAAAATAAAATTACTCACTGTACTGTTACATAGTGCATTCTGAATTTTGTTGTTTTCATATTATTTCACTGTCAGGTTGCTAACTAGCTGTGGATGAACTTGTTTATCTCTATCCCATTTTATCCCTTGAGCTTAAGAAACAACAGTCTTGAGGTAAGGTTGCCAATTGATCAAGTTAGACACAGCATTGAGCCTCAGTTTGCCACTCACTGCTTAATTCTTAGTTCCTAGAATTTGATAGGAAATAAACCCTTCTATGTTTGCTAAGTTTGTTTGTTACAGAGGAGATAAATCAGGAAAGATACCCCAGTGAATAAGGTGTTCTTCAACATTCAGCTGCTACACATGATCAAACTGCAATGTAAATTAGAAACAGACGATCTTGACACAAACAAGCAACTGTACATACAAGTAAAAAGCTGATGAAAAAACTTTGCAAAAGCCATTGCCATACATATCCCAATTACTTACCCATCTGCATCTTGAATCGTTGAGACTTTTCAAAAGACACAGGTCCTTTTGATGGGTCTGAAGTTTTGATATCATAAGAGCCGGGTGGTGGGGCACAAGCTAGAGATGTGCGTAGGAGACAGATATTAATCAAAGTCAGAGCCCCAGTTACAATAAGTTTAATTACTTTTTAAAAAAAATATTCTATTAGAATTATATTTAATTATATTTAAAATAAATTGAATTATATTTAATTATAATTATGAATTAATTATGAATTAAATATTATGAATTATATTTAATTATATTTAAAATAAACATGAATTAAAGTTATATTTAACTTAAATTCATGTTTATTTTGTGGGGTTTTTTTTCCCCTTGTTTTCATGGTTCCACTAAATAAAAGATACCTTTGAATATTTATGAACTCTTAATAAAATGCCCCCATCACAGGGAGAGAAGGTAAATTGTATCTGTTCCAAAAAATATAACTTGAGACTGAGAGAAGTCACCCTTCCCAGAAGAATGAAACATTTTGAGAAATATTTAAAAAGACAGAATATTATATTTCCCCTAAAAGAAAAATGGAAATCTTAAGGGAGACAGAAACTCCCTGCTCCCAGCAGAAATTTGGTGCCCATTAAGAAAGACTGAGGCAGCAAAACAAAACAACAGACCTTCAGATCCAGGATGATGGGATTATCCTTCAGGGAAAAGCCATTCAGCCACAATAGGAACTGCACAACAAGCCCCTTCAAGCTTCAACCAAGCCCAACTCAGAAAACCTACAAGGCTAGCTATTGCAACAGCCAATAGCTTGCACATGAACAGCCTATATGGCTAATTAAGGAATTGATTAATGCCTCAGAAAAGAGAAAATGCCACCAACCTTAAGAGAGTAATAAGCCTCACTCAGTCTAACAATATACACAATTGAGATTTCACAAATTATTGGGAACCCTGATTTCATCCTTCAGGTCATTTCGTTTGAAGATTTATTTTGTTAGCAATCTTGTATTCACAGCTAGAATACAAGGTATTTTCTGAGATTTCAGCTACTAATGGTACATTCCAGGCCTTTGAAATGTGATTGCACAACTGCCAAGGATTGCATTGGATTTGTGATATTAAAACAACAGGAAACTCCCTATTATCTAGCTCTGACCTTGTCTTGGCTTGGAACTAATCAGGGTTATGTCTGGTTACAACTTGAGTAGGAAACTTCAAGGAATATCAAAGCTGAGTTTTTTTTAAAAAAAAAAAAAAAAACAAACCACTTATAAAATGTTGCCATGAAATTAAATTCAGCTCAGAAGAGACAACTTTTTACCATCCTAAATTTCTAACTGGGCCTTTTATTATCGGTTACTATTGAACAAGATCAAACCTTTCTATTTGTACATTTCCATATCTTTCCATTTCTCAATCGGTTAGTTTACATGGAGACTGGAGAGGTGGGAAGGAACCTAATAAGAACCATTTTTGCACCACTTCCAGAGCTGGACACACTAAAGCCTCCTATTGAAATGGATTTTTCTTTTTCTTTTCTTCTGACCTCCCAGCAAATGAATGATCTGTTTGAGCGCTACTTTTTTCACAAGGTTTGCAATTATTCATTGTGAAAAGATGATGCAAAATAGAATTTTTTTTAAAAAAAAATCCATGGTTTATCATGGGATGAGCAGGCACCTTCTTTTTCTATCTTTTCACTTACTAACACTGATCATAGCACTATCCTAGTGTGTTAGGGCCAAGCAATTCCAATATATATATTTTCCAGCAATGCTTTAGTACCCTGTCCCTCTACAGGCAATGTAGAGGATGGTAATGCTGGTTGGTAATGCTGGTTGGTGATAATGGGAGTTATAATCCACTTCATTAGGAAAGCTCTGGATTGGATAAGGACATGATAGAGGAAGGAAATGGTGATTAACAGATTAACAAAGGACTTTATAGGTCATCTAGTCCAAACCCACCCTCCCCTGCTCAAACAGGGGACCCTACACCATTTCTGACAAATGGCAGTCCAATCTTTTCTTGAAAGTCTCAAGTGATGAAGCTCCCACAACTTCTGAAGGCAAGCTGTTCCATTGGTTGATTGTTCTCACTGTCAGAAAGTTCCTCCTTATTTCCAGGTTGAATCTCTCCTTGATCAGTTTCTCTCCATTATTCCTTGTCTGGCCCTCAGGTGCTTTGGAAAATAGCTTGACTCCCTCCTCTCTGTGGCAGCCCCTCAAGTATTGGAAGATGATAATCATGTCTCCCCTGGTCCTTCTCTTCACTAGACTAGCCATGCCAGTTCATGTAACTGTTCTTCATATATTTTACTCTCCAGTCCCCTACTCATCCTGGTTGCTCTCCTCTGCACTTTCTCAACACCTTTTTTATAGTGTGGTGACCAAAACTGGATGCAGTTCTCTAGGTGTGGTCTTACTAGGGCAGGAGTCTGCAACCTTAAACACTCAAAGAGCCATTTGGACCCGTTTCCCACAGAAAAGAAAACACCAGGAGCCACAAAACCTGGGTGGGCATGGCCAACTCGATGTCACTCACTTCCACCAGTCACATGACGCCCCCCCCCCCCAGCCATACCTATCCAGCCGGTCATTAGGGCAGAGAACCGGTTGTTAAAAAACACCAAGAACCACAAAACCCTTTTGACATATCTGTCTCCCCTCCCTCCCTCCCCTCTCTGTATCTCTCTGTCTCTGCCCTGGCCGCTTCTCCATCCCCCGCTGTTGCCCTTACTTCCCAGTCCAGGTGAGGAGTGCCTGGGAGGCGAGGGTGAGACCGGCCAGTGGTGGGATCTTCAAGATCCCTCTCAGTCACTGTGAGATAATAACTGTGATATAATTATGATACCCTAAACATCTCAAGAACGTAACTTCGTGCAATTTACAATTCCTTTGGAGTTAGAAGGTTGCACATAAGTGCAATAAAGTAAGGCGGAAGGAGAGGTGTAATACGTTATCGCGCATATTTTCCATCATGCTCGAAAAATATATTTTCAAAGATCTTTTCCTTCGGAAGAGCAACCAAAGCCTCTGGAAAAACAAACCAAGCCCCAGCGTGGCCCAGCACTCATTCACTTACTTGGTGCCTCATTGAAGCGCTTGATCGGAGCCTTCGGAAAAGACATAGCCAGTCCGCAGCTTCCCACAGCCAGAACGCCCAGAACAAATTCAAAAACTGAACAGGATCCCGCCCGCTTTCAGGCACGCCCGAATCAGCCAATCGGAGAATTCGACCAACCAGTTAGTCAACAAATCAGGTCTCCACGGTGGAGCATGCGTGGTAGGTGGCCGGGCAGATAATTAGGTAATAGATCTTTAATAAGTAATGTAAGAGTATAACAATAAAGATTGCGAAGCTAGGCGTGGTTGCGATATGATTTTAGGCTGCCATATTGAGTGCAATGAAATGTGAACAGAAATGATTAACCGTTTGAGGGTGTAAAGTAAAATGAATATTTAACATATTTTAGACCCGCTTTTTTTTCTCTTACGGATAAACTCACAGCCTGTCCGGTTTTCAATAAAGCATTTTATGTTGTCAAATGTAAATGCATTTTATACTGCGCACATAGAATGCAGCTTGCAACACGTCAATTAGATTGTGGAATACATTTAGCAAGCTTCCCCAACCTGCCATCTTTTTACTTTCCAGATCAATCTTGTTTGAATTTATAATCTGCTAGCGAGATTATGGGAATTGAACTTCAAAACATCTCTCGATCAAGAGTAACGTACGTGATTATAGTACCGAAGCATTGTTTCTAAACCCTTTCTTCACGCAAAATATTATTGTTCTAGGTGAACAGCAAAACTAAATGTGATTTTATTTTAAAGCGGCCCGTGCATCTACGCGTGTTCCTTTTTTTTAACTAGCGCTGGGCAAACAAAATTGACCAAACGTAGCGGATAGCAATAGAGCTTTCTCAGTCTCAGTTTCCCGTATTGCCTCTCAGTAGTTCTTGACAGGCTGTCGTATTGCTTGACTTAAAAGGTTTTTCATTCATAAAATGAAAACACAATGAGGGAAAACAACTAGAAACTTGAGCCAGCTGTTCCCACACAAAAGGGTAGATTGTGCTGTGATCAGTTGAGAAACGTTATAAGAGCGCACTCTACACTTTTTATCCCCGTTCTGGATCTACGGGCGGTGTCGTAAGAAGCTGGCGGAAGCCTGGCACGCTTGGCCTCGCCTCCCCCCCCCCCGCGCGCGATTTCTACTGAAATAGTTCCGAAGAAGATCGGACGAGAGGCAGCCGGGCAAAGGCGCATGCGTCTTTTTCAGACTTGGGCGGCCGAGTAGATGTCTGTGCCGTTCGAAGAGCGGAGCGGGCTTGTGTCCTGCTCCACTCCCTGGGGACGCTGGTATCAAACTATGGAAGAGGTCTTCGTTGAGGTGAACGTGCCGCATGGGACCCGCGCGCGGGACGTGGAATGCAGCCTAAAGAGCCGCCACTTGGCTTTGACAGTAGCGGGGAAGGAGGTGCTCAAGGTACCTCTGCAAAAAAAGGAGAGAGAGAGAGAGAGCACGCATTTCCTTCCATGCTACTTCAGTTTAGTCCTCATGATTATTAAATTAATATAAATATATAATATTTATAAATAATATAAAATAAATAAATTAAAACTCGGACCACACGTTTTCTGAATAGTTTTTTTTATCCCAGAGCTATAATTGCACTCAACAATGAACTAAGGGACCACCATCAGTGAGCTGTTGGACAGTATTACTTGTCCAACAGCTCACTGATGGGGGTATTACTTGGTCTGTTGTGTGGATGTTTGGGTGGTTTAAGGGTAGGGAACTTTGGGTGGGTGGGGGTATTTGGGGATTGTTATGTGTGTTGGACCTGGTCTTTGGGTGTTAAGTGAACTGTATGGGTATACTGTGTATATGGATCTTTAACAGTAACAGAGTTGGGAGGGACCTTGGAGGTCATCTAGACCAATCCCCTGCTCACCCAGGAGAATTCTGTAGAATACGCAGAAGAATATGTAGAATTCTGGTTTAATTGCCCCACTCTCATCTTGAGTACTGGATATAAAAGCTTCTGGGTCTCCTATCTTAGGCAGACAATTCAGATTTCTAGTCTACCATTGACGAAAAAAGCCAACAGTAAAGCCAAGAATACACTTAGAAGAATAAATAGTATTTATGTTGTATCATCTTTTTAGATGCCAGTCTGTCTTGACAAGCTGATTAAAATGTAGCATTTGTGCTAATAGGTAGTCCGTGGAGATACCAATTGCAATTGGCATCTGTCATTGAAAAGAGCAGTTGTTAAGATGTCATATAAATGCTTTGCTCAGTTGACCGCAATCCCAACACTTCTAGTTGCATTGTTAAATGAGCTTGTAGGGTGTTAAATAGATATAGTATGAGGTAGAGAACAGGTTTGCTTTGGGGTTGGGGGAGGCCTTGCACACACTACAAGCGAGCATCTTTCTGCTTATGAGATAAAATTCCTCCCTGCCAAAATTCAGAAAGAATTCTCATCACCCAAGTTAAGGGACACTGTGCAGCCTGCACTGGGCTTCCCCAAGTACTCCAACCACCTTGTGCTCCTTACTTTCCCTCATTGCTTCTCTACTCAGGAGCTGAAAATCTTTTTTTTTAAACTTCCAAACTCCTTTATTCCCTCTCTCTAATACATTTGGAATTTTTTTTCTTTTTTTTTTTATTCATAAACTTTTTGAATACAGTGTATTGTCAGGGTATATCATTTACAAAAGAAAAACAAAAGGCATTGAAAAATATTAACACATATATTGGTAACAGTAGTGATAATGTAACAGTAATTTGGCTAAATTTCTCTTTATATTGGCTTATTTATAATTCTGTTAAATATATTGGCATATTTATAGTTATAAACCATCTTTAGCTTTAATTCATATGTAGCAATAATCTTTATCTAATTTCTGCCTATTATCTCTAATCACTCATAAAATCTATTCCATATCAAGTAATATTTTGTGTCATCCTTGTCTTTTATTTTTAAAGTCAATGTGTCCATCTTTAACATTTTCCAAATTATATCCTCATCTGGTGGAGTATGCACATTTTTCTAGTATTTTGCAAATCAGGAAGCTGAAAATCTTGCCTGCTGCAATCCAAGCAGGCACAAAGCTGAAACTCTTTAGAAGGAAGTCCTTTCAGAAACAAGTGAGAGTCCCTTGCAGGCAACAGCAGATAGTAACTCTGCTGGCTTTCCCAATGAATTTCTGGGAAAACCAGTGAAGACGATTGCAAATGGTGATCCCACAATTGTGGGGCTCTTAGAAACTAATCATAAATGTAAACACATTTCCAAGCACCCAGACCACAGTCATGTGTGCTGATTCATTCCTAGTCTTTGGAATTATGGCTTCGGAATTAAAAACCTATTGCCTTAGGTGTCACTAAACAGTTGACAACTTAATCATTTCTTTCTCCTTTCCAAAAGGGACCTAATTTGGAATTAAAACTTCCCATTTTAGCAAATGAAAGAAAAAAACAAATAGTCATAACTAAGCTTGGAATTTTAGTACATTAGAATCTTCAAAGGCATCAATTAAAATAGCCAAATCTGTTAAAAATGTGACCTCCACTTATGCTATAATTGTACTGTTAAGCAATCTGACCTTTTTGATTATATACCTAATATAATATTTATTCAGCAAAGTTTACAAAATTATATGCAAAACTATAGTATTTCTGTAATCAATTTGTGTGACATTCAAATATAAATCTATAATATTTCCTTTTGAAACTGGACTGCTATATTTTTATTTTCCAGGGTAATCTATTTGACTCTACAATAGCTGATGAAGCAACCTGGACACTAGGTAAGATCTGTGCTTCAGAAAACTTTACACAACAACTTAGTTTCATTGGAAAGTGGACTTTCCTTCTACTAGGTTGAATTTTTTAATTTTTTTCTTTTTAAAATCACATGGTATATGATATTGTCTTGTAAGGACATGGGAGATGTGATTTTGCTACCAAAATCTTTTGGCAAATTCACAAATCTGTGTCCCACTTATTTTGGCCATGTCATGTGAGCGAATTCACTAGCGAAAGCAATTATGCTGGGAAGAGTTAGTGATAAAACAAAGCAAGCCGCCAAATAACATGGTATCTAAACACCATCAAAGCTGACACCAACCAGAACATAGAAAATAGAGAGATCTGGTCCATAGAATTACCAAAAGTCAGACACAGTTGAATGGATAACATCATTGTTTTCCTTTTGTCAAGACTTTTTTTAAATAAAAGCTTCTTAAGGCTGAGTCTGCATAAACTATCATTCTCATATTCTGAGTTGTTAATAGAAGTGGATGTAAAAGTGAGTCTGCTGATTTCCATGAAAATACTTCAGCTATCTTGAATTCAGATTTTTTCTAATTTGATGGACTGTTGAAGAAAATGATGGGGATGTGACAAGACAGCACTAATCTCTTTAAAGTCTTAAAATGTTTATTGTAATGTCAGAACATGGATAGATGGAAGAAAAAGAGAAATAGGGAAGGTTAATACCCATGATGTTCATGTATTATACAAAGATCGACAGAATGCAATGATTAATATTTTGTTGCAGTATATGAAAAAAACAACAGTTTTTATGGATCTCCTAACTTAGAAAAGTTTGAAGGTTACTCAAATGCTACACTGCATTCAGAACATGGGAGAATGTTTGAAGGTTACTCAAATGCTACACTGCATTCAGAACATGGGAGAATGGAAAAGCTCTTTCCCATATTGCACTGACCATCCTAGAAATCCATGAAACATGTTGCTTATTTCTAACAATCTGAAATTTATCATAATTAGTACAAGTATCTGTCCGTTTTTTTAGCTGTAAAGGAAAATAGAACTATACCCGAGCAATTGTATTAAGTTAATCTCAGTTGGAATATTGTTAGACCTTGTCCCTTCACTCTGGAAAACAAATGAGGATGTCTAGAAAATTTGTGTTGTACTTCCTTACAGTTCAAAATATGTGCATTTATTATGATTATATGCCATCAAATTAGTGCTGAATCTTAGGGATCACATAGATAGATTTTCTCCTGGATAATTTGTCCTCAACTTTGTCTTCTAACGGTGTACTCTTGGTTCTATAATTTAGTCCATCTACCTAATCATCCTCTTCTTTAAATTAATTGTGAATAAATCCAGTGTTTTTTTGTTTGAAAAGAGGATCAGAAATTGATACGAATCACCTTGACAAAAACCAACCGTGATGCTGGAAACTGTTGGAGTTCCCTGCTGAAGAATGAGTATGCTGCAGATCCCTGGGTTCAAGACCAAATGCAAAGGAAGCTTACATTAGAAAGATTCCAGAGAGAGGCAAGTCAATAGATGTTTATTTATCTATTGAATTTATATTGCCACCTATTCGCCCATGGCAACTCAATATTACCTATATTGTAAAACAATGGTGGCCCAGTGGTTAAAATGCAGTATTGCAAACACTGCCCACAGCCAGGAGTTCAATCCTGACTGGTTCAACCTTGACTCAGCCTTCTATTCTTCTAAGATCTATAAAATGAGGATCCAGATTGTGAGAGGCAATATGCTGACACTTGTAAACCCCTCAAAGAGTGCTGTACAGTACTATGGAGCAGTATATACTGTAAGTCTAAGTGCTATTGCTAAGTGATATTTTCATTTAAAACACTGTTTCATAGACAAGGTATTATAAACAAAAAAATATATTTACAGACCATCTATATCAGAAAATAATATCAAATATATCGGATACTGTTATCCGAAGTTCTATATTAATTTACCAGGATCAAGATTCATGGAGTGTACTTTAAATACCGTAATTTTTGGAGTATAAGCACACTTCCCCCCCTCCCCCCAAAAAGTGGGTGGAAATGCCTGTGCATCTTATTCAGTGAATATAGCGGCGGGGTGGGGATTGGTGCAGAACAGCTGTTCTAGAATGGACCATGGCGGCGAAAGGGCTATGGCGGTAGTGAATAGGCAGTGGCAAAAGGCAACGGCGAATGGGCTGCGTTGGCGAACTGGCCTCAGTGAATGGGCTGTGGCAAACGGACCACATGAATACTGGATCGATGCTGGGTGGCAGAGGCAGATTTTTTTTTCTTGTTTTCCCCCTCAAAAGCTAGGTGCATTTTTATAGTCCGGAGCGTCTACTAGTCTGAAAAATACGGTACATTCTGACATTTAATTTGGCTTTAAAATGTGTTATTAATGTTGCTAGAACACAGCTGGTTGTTTTTACATTTAGCTTTATTTAAAAATGAGGGGAAGATGGAAGAAATAGAAGGGGTATTTGCATAGGTGCAGGATATAAATATGAAATAAAAAAAATTGTATACAGGCAATTTAAAATTATTTGTGTTCTTCAGGTACTAATACAGTAAATAAAAAATGTTCAAAAGTGTACATAACAGAATTCTGTGAAGTCTTAGTTTGAAATATATCCCAGTAGGTGTATTCAGCAAGAATATAAATAAAATGCTATGCCTTCTCTTGCAGAACCCTGGATTTGACTTCAGTGGAGCAGAAATTTCTGGAAATTATACCAAAGGAGGGCCAGACTTTTCTAGTCTTGAAAGATAATATGTCTTTTCAGCTATATTTCCTCCAGTTTCTCCAAAATGACAAAGCATTAAGCTTCAGAATAGCTTACTGTTTTTTTCTGGACAGCTTTAAACCACAAAATAATGACTGTTACCAGAATTGCACTTGACAGTAATTAAAAATAAACATTTCATGCATACTCAGAGCAATATTATTTGTATGATGACACTGTTGTGCAGCAGTTTCAGTTGCTACACTTTAAATTGTTAATTGATAAGCCAGTAATATTTTTCTTGAAAGTCTGTGATCTGGCTTACTCTTTGGCAAACCAGATAAGTAAAAAAAACCATTACTACCTAAATGCTATAAACACATTTTGAAGGCTAATGATTAAAAACAGATTTGCCATCCTGAAAATTTGTACTAAGCCAACTTCAACGTAGAAGGATCATTAAAACTAGTAATGTTAAAATAATTAATACTTTCCATAATTTTGTGCCACACTGTACTGTCAGTCAAAGCATAACATGCAATATGAATCCTTGGGTAAAGCCATTTCGTGTTCATAAATTTATCCCTGACATTCTTTATAAGAATAGGAGTTCCAGGGTGTATATTTTATTAATGAAATTCAGAGAACCATTTTAGCCACTTTCAAGAACTATTACATGCCAAGGAAGATTGTTGACTTCTTGTTTCGACTTTGGGCACCTTTGTGTTATATATCAAACAGGCTGGAACACTTGATAAAATAATTAAAGCATGTGAACTTTTTCATGCAACATAGTTCTGCTCAATCTGACAATTATATTTTTCTGCAATCCAAGGTGTGATTTATAGTCAAGCATATAACACTTTTGTTAAAAAGATCTGGGTTGTATCCTGTGATGCTCCTTTCCTGGACTATCCAAAAAGCTTCCTTTTGCATCCCAAATTGGCTCCAGCATGTTAGAGTTTATGGAACCAGTAGCAGGACAAAACAATGAGCTTAATTCTCATTGAGTGACTGGAAATCCACTTGGATAACATGGCATATATCTTTTGTTTATATACGCAAGAAGAAAGTACATACATCATATGTAATTAAAAATTCTAATAGTTGCACCACACTTTGCTTTATGCATGTATATACTCATCCAATTAACAGAATGAGTTAATTGTAGTCTGATTCACTCCCTAACCATGTGTGCCCTATCTATAATTTTTGTATCTTTATGCTTAGACATGTTTAGTTATCTATAGTAAAGTGAAGTAGTAATTTTCATGTTTAAAAAAGATTTAAACTACCTCAGTTTGTTCTATAGTATGTTTTAATTGTACATTGCCAGGGAATGCTAAGTGTTTTGTCTGCCAAGAATTCAAGGCTGCTATTTCAGCTATTAAGATGCCACAAGGAGAACTTGTATTGTTTATACAAATTGAGGAAATGGAATCAATAAAATTGATTTTGTATGCCTAAGGCAGACTTGAAATACAAAGCGTGAGGAAAGAAAAAGATATTAAGCCTAAATAACATTGTCACAAATAATTTTTCAGTAGTACTGTTTCCCTGAAAATAAGACCCTGTTTTCATATTTTTTTTGAAACCTGAAATAAGCACTTGGTCTTATTTTTGGGAAGGTCTTATTATTTTTGGGCACGTGGAGCAAGATGGGGCTCCTCTTGCCGTCTTAACTTATATTTTCGGGGAGGGCCTATTTTTGGGGGGAGGCTTATTTTAGCGCATGCACTCAAAAGCCCAATTGTGCTTATTATCAGGGGTATCTTATTTTCAGGGAAACAGGATACTTATCTGAGGATGTTGGAAACAAATATTTTGACAAGTCTTCAAACCATGATGTGCTCACAGGAAAGAAAAGTATAAAGGTTTTTGAATGATCTTTTCAATTGTTAGATGAATGTTGAAAATCTGCAAAAAATCTCAAAACATGCAGCCAATGGAGACCAAATATTGTTGAGCTGCAAGAAATCTACAAAGGGGTGTGGGAAAAATTCCACAAGAAATTCTTAGCTGGCTACAGGAAACCTGAAAGCTGTTATTTCTGCTATAGGTGTAATTTTTTAAACTCGTATGCTATCTGATTCCACAATGACTGACTATTGAGTGTAGTCAGTGTCCAGACTTCTGCACTTGCCCTATTTTACTATTTTTTTTTAATCTCTATAAACAATTGTAATTATCCATTCAAATCTGCAGGAAAATTGTATTCACTAAAATGTACTACATGAACAGGAGAGTTTAAATCCTTGAACACAGTTGTATATGGTTTTATCATTCTCTACAGGTAGGGTTCCAAATTGGTGCTCTTAATTAAATGCCTTAAATCTAGGCTAGTATCATCTGCAGACTTCAAGATATATTTTTTATTATTGGCCATAGTGGCTCAGATGTCTGGAAGCTGAAATCCAAAACATCTAACCACCATTTGTGCAAAGGGAGAATGCAGTATTGCAGGCTAACTCTGTCCACAGCCAGGAGTTTAATCCTAACTAGCTCAAGGGTGACTCAGCTTTCCAAGGCCAGTAAAATGAGGACCCTGACTGTTTGGGGCAATATGCTGACATTATAAAGCTCAGAGTGTGTGTAAAGCAATATGGAGCAGTATATAAGTAAGTGCTATTGCTAATCCATAATCTAGAACCAGAATAATTGAATTCACACAGCACCCATTTCCAAATCCAAGTTAGTTGATCTGTTTTAGAGATAAGGTAAGTTCCCCAAAGCCCAGCTGGGGTGTAATCAATTCTATTAGGCTGCAGAAATTACATTTTCTGAAAGTTTTTCTTTGCAATTGCTGGGAGAACATCAAAGGTGCACCACAATGATTGCTAGCAAAGTGTGTTCCAGGTTATGTGTCTGACCCAGCATAACCAGGTCTTGTAAATACAGGCATACATATATCAACGTATAGCCTTGTTTAGAGCACAATAAATATTAACACATTTTGGAAAAGATTTTTCTTTAAGCAGTTCCTTTCACAATCCAAGGCCATCAAATCAATTCATGCAATTCCATTTCAATGTGTTTTATTGAAAGGTACTCTTGTTGCTTATAGGCATAATAGGACATTTTGATAACGAGTTTGTTCCTTCTTGGCACTGTAAACATATTGAACATTGTTCAGTTTCAATCTTCAAATACTAAAGGCATATAATATACAATTATTCAATTTAATAACGTCCATAAAAACGATAGTTTGAGTAAACTTCCCATCAGTTTTGTTCTGAAGAGCAGCTTGCAATGAGGTAGAAGTAAATGGTTTGTCCAAATGCTGGGTTAAACAAAAACAAGTCTTCAAATTTCTGTAATAGTAATAAGTCTCCTAAATTTGTTACTTCGATTCTAAAGACAAGCCAGTCAGCTTTAAGTGAGCCATTAGGACAATGTGAAATTACACCAACGGTATATGTGCTAAAATTAAAAAGATAAGAATTGCTGCTTCATCCTTCCAGTTTTCGTGTGGCAATTTAAACAACCAGTAAAATGCCTGTACAATAACTTAGGGAAAATACTAAAATGAACACAATACACCTACAAACAGACATTGCAAAACGTGATTTAAAAAGAACCGAAATCCAAAAGCTATTGAACATGTTGACAGTTGATTTAACAGGTCATTGCTGGATAGCAACTGTTGCTTCCTTAGGCTTTTAACATTCAAGAAATCGCAATGCACAATTTGTGCTGGTTTAGCCACCTCAATTATTCATCTGAATCAACTGATAATTATAAATAGAATGACCAAAATAGTAGTTTAATCCTGCCTAGCTTTTAGCATCAACTCCCATAGTTCTTCCTAGTAAGATTCACTCTAACTTTGGACTGAACAAAGCAGTACACACTATGGTATGATAGAATACATAAATTGGAAAGATAATTAAAATTGTTTAAAGTAGCATAATGCTAAATTCTATGCTTTGAAATGATTTAACGCGTTTTACTGAAAGCTTGATGGTAATCCAAAATCAGAGACACACTTCCCAAAATACATGCTTAATATAAACATAGAACTTTTTATGCTTCTAATAGCAATGTGTAAAGTTTAATCCAAACCAGGAAAGTGCAGTAAAATTAGCTTCAGTTTGCAGTGAAATGCAGAGGTCTCAAATCATGCTTAATTTGCCCCACCAATTTTGGTACTTGCAAACGGAACTAAAGATTGAGGTGAAACACTCTGGGAGAAATTTAAAATGTTAATTCTATTTTTAGACATTGCCCACATTCTCAGCTGGTGCCTAACTTGCATTCTTCAAACAGCTTTAATTTCCAGAGTGACTTTCCAACTTCTTTCAAATATACTTGGCTACAATCTGAACTGTAATGATACTTGCTAAAAATGTATTATTTATGTTAATACACTGTAAATACAGATCTCTAAATTTGGCTCTTGAACTCAGTATGATCTAGGACCAACATATCTTTAATTCAATTCCCAACCTCTAATGTGAATCAAGGTTTAAAGCAGAAGTGGGGAGCTATGACTCTCTTACAATTTGTGGACTTAAACTCCCAGAATCCCTGAGGCAGCCATGCTCATGCTCATAAAGGGGCCATAGTTCCCACTTCTAGTTTAAGGAATTATCTAATTTTGGATTGATTTGGAATTTTATGTTAGTTTCTCAATCATTATTAGCATTACCATGAATTACATGTAGCAACTTTCTTTCCCTTAGTAATGTTCCTACTCTCTCTAGAAAATACATGCATATCTATTTTATTAGTTTAGTGATAGTTATGTTCATTTTCATATTCATCTTCTACCACCACTTAGTTCAGAAGTGAAGAATTAAGGATCAAGCTTATGACTCACGTTTTCACATTTCCAGATCAAAATAAAAGCAGCTGACTTGTTTGTATTTTAGCCCTAAACATTGTTTTATAAAAAAAGTCTTCAGTTTTATTAAGAACCTTGAGAAAATTAAGAAGAGTCTTGTGGCAACACACTATATTGTTGTATAGTTCAGAGCTTAAAAAAATGTGGTTGCAGTTTAATATTCATGAAATCAAACTTTCCATAGGCCAGAAGAATCCAAGAAATTCTGTTTCAGCACCAGAAAGCTTATATCCTTGTTGATTAAACACATGTGGCCAGACAATGTCCCATCTGCTCTTCTTCAGGATTACCACTAAATCAAAAAGAAATTTGAAAATTATTGTAACCTAAAATACACTGATGCAAATATGGGGTGAATTAGCATTGTTTACAAGTAATGCATTCTAAAAGAACAAACGGGAACTTATCTCTTTTGAAGATCCTAATTTTTTGACTATTCCATTTTTATGTTATTAAACAAAACTATGCTTAGTTAGTCTCCAAGGCCGAGTGGCTGTGGCTGCCGGCGTCTCGATATAGCCAGCTGACGCCATCGCTGGTTATTGGGGGTGAATCATTAGCCCCCATGGAAAGGGTACGCAACTGGGGCATCCTCCTGGACCCACAGCTGTCTTTAGAGGAACATACGACGGCCGTGATCAGGGTTTTTTTTTATCAGGTTCGCCTGATACACCAGTTGCGACCCTTTCTAGATCGGACTCCTTACGCACAGTCACTCAAGCGCTCGTCACTTCTCACCTGGACTATTGTAATGCTCTCTACATGGGGCTCCCCATGGGGTGCACCCGGAGGCTCCAACTGGTGCAGAATACGGCCGCATTGGCGGGAGCTGCATTGGCTGCCAGAGGACTTCCGGGTGCGCTTCAAGGTGTTGTTAATCACTTTTAAAGCGCTCCATGGCTTAGGACCAGGATACTTACGGGACCGCCTTCTGTCACCAATTGCCTCCCACCGGCCGGAGGCAATTGGTGGCAGAGAGGGCCTCCTCAGGGTGCTGTCAGCCAGACAATGCCGGCTGGCGACCCCAGGGGGAGAGCCTTCTCTGTGGTAGCTCCCACCCTCTGGAACGACCTTCATCCAGAGTTGCGAACGATCTCTGACCTCCGGACTTTTCGTCGGGCCTTAAAAACGTACTTTTTCCAGCTAGCCGGCCTGGCCTGATCCCATGTAAAAAAATTTTAGAATTTTTGATATTAACTTTAATTGAACTGTTTTTAACTATGGGCCAAATTTATATTAGTTGCTTTTAAAATTTTAACTTTTGTGTAATCTGCTTTTATTTCTGGCTGTTCACCGCCTTGAGTCCGCAAGGAGAAGGGCGGTATATAAATCAATCAATCAATCAATCAATGGTAGTCTACTTACAATAGTTCATTGAGTGTCCGTTAGAAGTTACAACACTGAAACCAGTGACTTATGAACATTTTTCACACGACTGTTGTATCATCCCCACAGTCATATGGTCAAAATTCAGATGCTTGATAACTGACTCATATTTATGACGGTTGCAGCATCCCAGTGTCACATGATCACCTTTTGTGATCTTCTGACAAGCAAAGTCAATAGGGAAGCCAGATTCACTTAACAATCATGCTATTAATTGTAGTGATGAACTTAAACTATGGCAAGAAAGTTCGTGAAATGGGCAAAATTCATGTAACAACTGTCTCACTTAGCAGCAAAAATTGGGGGTTCAGTTGTGGTCGCAAGTCAAGGACTACCTGGAATCTTTGCTGAATGCACTGTCATGGATGGCAATAACCCTATCAGCAAGGCATTGCTGGAATGAAAGTTTAAAGCATCTGAAAGGATCCTGGTTTTGCAAAGATGAATTCTCTATTCTCCCATTAATTAAGGTCTTTAAGATTACAAGTAATCCTCACTTCCTCACCACAACTGGGAATCAACAAATCTGTCGCTAAGCAACTCAGTCATAAAATGAAATGTCACAACCCACTTACAAAATTAGTTTCAACTAGACTTGCAAGCTTCCAGGCAGTGTCTCTATTGATTTCCCTTGTCAGAGGCTGGCTATGAAGCAAAAGGCAATTACATGACTGTGGGATGCGGTAACCATTGTAAAATATGCGTCAGTACCTGAATCACAATCACATGACTATTGGGATGGTGTGATGGCAAGTTCAAAGACTGGTCTTAACCAAACAAACGGTCAGTAAGGGGGGACTCTAGGTATGAAAGTACATTTATATACAAACTGTACAAAACTCCGCATTTACCATATTTTTCAGAGTACAAGACACACCTTTTCCCCCCCTAAAAGGGGGAGAAAATTTAGGTGCGTCTTAAACACCGAATGTAGCCCCGCCCACCCACTGGACCCTACCTTTGGTCTCTGCCTCGCAACAGCTACCTCCTTGCAAGCAAACAGCAAGAAAAAATAGCTCCTTTCAGCTTCAGCACAGCCTAATTAGCACAAGTTGATTGGATTGGCCTCCCGACTCTCAGCTGATTTCCTCTCAGCTGTTTTGCGCAGGGCTCTGCTGCTTGCTGCAAAGAGATGGATTGCTGGAGCAGATTTTTTTTCTCTCTTGTGCTAATCAAGCTATGCTGAAAATGAAAATGAAAGTAAAGCAGGCTGTTTGCTGTTTGCTCCAATGAGGCAAAATTGCTCAGAGGCAGAGGGAGATTTCTTTTTCTTCTTTTCCTCACCAAAAAAGATAGGTGCGTTTTATAATCCGGTGCGTTTTATACTCTGAAAAATACGGTATATTTCTCATAGTTTAGGGTTTTACTTCTTGACTATTACATGCCCATCTATTATGAACAGCTTTTTGTGCCATTTTAAACTGAAGAATGCAGGCAAGTATATTAGCAGTAAAGGATATGGGAATTCTCACAAGTGCAATTGTGATTGGCCACTATAGCACTATGTGATGCCGTTGCTAAGGGACAACATATAACTACGACTTGTGATTTCACGGCCAGCTTTTCCAGACTCTGGAAACCTGCTGTGAAACTTTCAAATGATAATCATGTGATCAGAGAAACAATTGTGACAATTATAATTGAAGGAACTAAAGTTAAGTTTTTCAGCACCTTTGTAACTTTGAACAGTGGCTAAACAGGGCAGTTAGTAAGCAAGAACTACCTGTATGCTGAAGCACATTAGGAAACTTGAGAATATAGAACAGATACCAGATTTCAATAGGCTTTCAACATGTTTTCCTTATAAATACCTAGAGATTATTTTTTTTCTGAACCATATATATACATATTACATAATTTTGTTTATACAAAGTTATATCTTCCAGATTCCTAAAAAGATTGCTGCAACTTTTTTACACTATTTTTATTTCAACTCAAGAATTCAGAATAGTTAAAAATTCTATCTCAATTTTTTGGGGTAGCTTTTAAATTATTCCTATAACACAGAATCAAAAACACCATTTAGAAAGTTCACCTTTTTAGGGACCAGTTTCTGGGATTGTGGGAAGATGGGCAATTCTATAATAACTGTGTTTCAGTTGCCGGGCTGTGCGACCAGACACAATCCATTTTAGCTTTTGTCCACTTGGTTTAGAACATTTGCTTGAGGAATATTCTGAGAGGCACTTTGATACAAGTTCTTTCCAAAAGGAAAATTCTCTACTATTTATCTATAGAAAAAAAATGGGAAATTAAAAACTAATCAGTACCACTCATGAGCAACCAATGCATGTCAATGATGATCAGATAACACGTAATAACTGACATATTTTCATTTATTGTGTGAGCTTAAAAATGCTTATTCAGTGCATAACTTTAGTTTATTTAATAAGATTTTAGGTTGTCAAAATACTATAAAACTCTGGAGATATAAATATGAGGTTAAAAAATGATTTATGCCGGAAAATACACCAAAATGTAAGCAGGTTCACAATCAGTTATTAGTATCTATCATAAATATATATATATATGCAAGATGTTTTAGGTAAATAATCAAAAAAAGAATTCTAGAATGAAGATTCTCTAGAAAAAATGTTATGAGGGACAAAAGAAATTACAGTACTGTATGCAATATATCAGTGTCTAGGGAAAAATATAAAATAAAACAGTATGTTTTCAAATAAATTTCTCAACAATGAGACCTTAGTGTTAAAGTTACTGATTTACAATGAAATATAGTTATACATCAGAGAAAAAATAGTTAAAATTTATATATCAATATATTCATACAGCCACACCAGGGCTAACTGGTAGTAGCGGCAGTGGAAGGCTCCGCCCATCCGCCTAGACGTCATCATGGATGCTCTGCGCCTGTGCAGGTTCTATGCATGTGCAAAAGCATGCACACTTGCGTGCTGCCTATTCCGAACTGGTAGCGAAGGTAAGTAGAACCCACTACTGGCACACACATACATAAAATTTGATTCATTCACAAATATAGTCCATAAAATAAAACTGAAAAGGTTCTCTCATGCTTTCACCAAATGTACCTCTAATAGTTAAAAAAAATAGGTGTGCCCTTCCAAAAGATGTAAAGATTTAAATACACACATAAAAAGGAATGGTATCATTTAAATAACTTCAATCCAAATTTAAGAATTTAAAAGTCATAAATATTTTGAATTGTGCCCAGAAACACAAACTCGCCAGTGTGTTTTCTACAATTAAATCCACTCAATTCTTTCATTGCAGCAGAGCGAATAATCTGAACTTTCCAAATATTTTGAGAGACATAAATGATCAGTTTTAAGACTTGAAATGTTCTCCATTTGGTCTTTAGGAAATGCAGGTCATCAAAGCCCTGACATTTTTGATATTACCATTTAAGACTTTTTATACCATAATCTAAAAATTAATGAATTTATATATAAAACCAGGTGGGTCAAATAAAGTAAAATCCATGAACATACACACAAATTAATATGTGATCTGGAAAATAATGATTGTCTAGTGTTTATATTGGACCACCTCATGGGGCTAATTCAACAAATGGCTAATCTATGAATTAGCCTATGAACCTCATCATACCTCCACAAAAAGGTTTCTAAATTTATAAGCTGTAAAAGTTTTCATTCACAGCATTCCTACTCAGCTGGCCTTCACCATTGCCCAAATATCAGCACCCAGCAACAGAAATATATTCTGTTTCCTAGTGTCAGGTTTGCCCTTTAACTACCATTCAGCTGAGCACTAAGGGACTTTCTGGTTGGAACTCTAAGCCAGCTACTTTATTCTATTTTAACAAGTAATTAAACAATGAAATCTGCTGAATGGCACTATTTGCTATGACAGGAATTAAGCCATACAAGTTTTTTTAACGTTGAAATGCAAAATAACCATTGTTAAAGATATTTGCAAGTGACTGAAATTGTGACTACAAACTTATACTTGAGATACCTTCAAAAAATACGTTTCCCAAAACTGTCAGCAAGGATTCTCCTGAAAATTATTCTGTTTCTCTTGCCACTTAGATAGCTATTTCCGTCTTCATCTAACCAAACTAAACCAAACATTTTTAGTTGAAAGCAATCCTTGGTTGATACGTACCTAGCTTAAGAAGGCAGTCATCATATTTCCAAGTTAATAAAGTTAGAAGTAAACATCAAAGAGATATTTAATTATGGCCTACCTTGGAATGTATTCGGAGACATTGTATTATTTCAACCAATTCTGGTACTTTCTCCTCTTCAGCTTCTAGAGCCATTATTGAAAGTGCCAATACTGAAGGCTAGTGAAAAATAAAATAATTAAGATCAATCAAATATGTTAAGCTTTTGCAAAACTGAATTGATCATTAAATAATCATAGCCCATACCTTTGCTTTTGAAAGAGTAAGTCTGCAGTGGCAGGCCTTTAGTTGGGCTTCAAGTCTCTCTAATTTAAGATTATCGTTTCTGTATAAAACAAAGGTTAATTTGTTAAGTTTCAATATGTTTATATAAGGATTAGCACAAAGTAAAAAAGTAAACTTAGTAGGTAGAAGATATGAAAAACTAACGGCGTAAAGTGGATTTTTTTAACTTAAATCAAATGCACATTGCCTAATATTTGACAAGACAGCTCTAAATTCTCAAATTATAAAAAAAAATCATCTAAATACAACCATGTTTCACTCATACTCTATTTAAAAACAGTAATTAACAGTAGTTAAGGCCTAGATTACATTCAGGTAGAGAAGAGTATTTTTGGTAAATAAATCATAAACTCTTATTCAGAAACTTGCTCTGAGTAGAGAGTGACTAATTACAGAGGATTAGCACAATTGAATATTGATTGCCCTTTATTTTCTGTTTTCATTTGGTTCCTCCATGCAGTTCTTGTACTATGATCAAAGCTACACAAGGACACTTTCCACTGCATTCTGCAGGATTGAGGTAAATCAGGTTATTAAAGAGAGTTAACTGGGTTGCATTTATCTGCATGAAAATTAGCAACATTTGTATGAAAATGTTTTTCTAGAAACCTCAAAGACCCCTAACAGAAAGTTACTATTTAAGGGAGAAGGAGTAGTAGTTCCATCCTGTAACTACTACTATAATCTAACTATGATGGCATGGCAAGAGTGAATACTGGATTTACACAAATGTATTAAGTGGTATTAATTTATTCAGATAGGTCAAATCTGATAGGATTCTAATAACACTTCAAACTGCTGTGTGGAATTAATAGAATTGTACATCACAGTCTTATAAATATCAATACCTCTTAAAACCAGAATGTCTGTCTGCTATAATGTACATATATTTGCTATTGTTTAACAGTTTCAACCCCATGATTAAAATTTGAATTGCAAATGCACACCTGGATTATTTTAAAAAGGAATTCCTGGATATTTACCACACCTTGCTAGCAACATAGGATATTTTCTCTCCATAAATTTGTCTTTGGTCTAAAGGAATTGACACTTCCAAATTGGTCCAGAAAATGACACTTACCTTTCACAGTTGATGCTGTCACACAAAATTGAACAATAAAGTTGCAGAAACTGGAAGGCAGTTGTTGCTTTTACTTTTCCATGTAGCTTCTCTAAAAGAATCCCCTCCATTCTCATTAGGTCACTAACAGTAAACCGATACTGACTTATTCGGATTAAGTCAGTAGCTAGTGGAATATTACTTTCTTCTTCCATGACTTTCACAGCCAAGTAAAAGCAACTTAAGCCAACACAGCCCAAGTGTTTTGGCTGCACCTAGGAGAAGAAAAGACTTTCAGCTGAAGTTACAATATACTTAGTTTATATGCACATTGCAAACCTACAAAGTAAATATTATGTAAGTCCATTGGACTTTTGACCTAAAAATGTTTTCTACTATGCTATGTTTTAAACTTTTAGTGTGCTTATTTACAAGAAAATAAGAATTCCCAGTGTGGAACCACTTTGGTACCAAGCAATTAATTTGTCTACTGTTCAGAAAAATAAGCTTTCATGTCTTGCTGTTCAACATCAATCAAGCACCTATCATTCATTGTACATTATCTCTCAAAACAATTTAGTTCAGTATAAAGGCCAGAAAGGCACCCACCCATCTAAAATAGCACTTTCTAAAACATATTATTAGAGGGATGCATTTGCTTGGAACTTCTCTCATCTTTGCTTCATTGAAGAACCCAGAACTTTTAAAGACCACACAGATCCATTAAGCCCCTTCTCCAAAAACAGGTACAGAAGCTTGAAACAATGTACTTTGCATAAGGCAACAGAAAGATCTATTAAACCAATCTTCTGCGATGAACTAGAGATTCCAGGAACCACAGACACAATGAGAATTATGGGAGTTGCAGTCAAACAATCTAGTACTGGGCTATGAAAGGATGATCTGCATTTATCTAAAGGGAAAAAAAACCCACTCTGGTACTGTTAATAAGACTGGCAAAGAAAAGGTTTAAATAATCGTAATAGGTTCCCTTTGTTGGTCCTTATTAAACATCTTGAAAAATCCAAATGCAGTTGGTATTTGTAATGATATTAAGCCATACTAGCTGCTATAAATTCTGCTGTAAATGCTCCATCTATGAGCTGTTTATATACTATATATTCAGCTAAAAATAAGTGTTAATTCCAGTTAATAAGATTTACATGGCAAAACTGCATGTTAGGATTACAAACTAATGCTGTAGTGATAAAATTTCCTTTGGCAGCCGAAAACCAAATTAGCAGCAAACTGTGAAGTCTTGCATCAAAATCAAAATAAACTGGCTTATATTGTAACTTCATACTCTAAAAACCTACCTTCATTTTTGATAAAAAACGATCTAAGTAATTCACGGCAAGAGAAAACGTCTCTGTGCGAAAGCCGAAGAACTGAATCAAACTAAGCAGGTCTTTCACTTCAAAATCCCGCAACCTTGCTGTCATCCGGAGCCCGTTATCATGTGCTGATTCAATTATTCGCAAGCCAGAGACCTTTGGCTGATATCTTAATTCCTGCTCAAGCAACCCATTGAGCTGCACTAGTAACTCAGTCCCATTTGTTGCAAACGTATCAATCATCTGAAATACAAAACTTAGATTAAGCAAAACACTTAGAAGTTTG
This sequence comes from Masticophis lateralis, assembly GCA_030761175.1. Taxonomy (NCBI): domain Eukaryota; kingdom Metazoa; phylum Chordata; class Lepidosauria; order Squamata; family Colubridae; genus Masticophis; species Masticophis lateralis. The sequence continues at coordinate 105,342,026 of JAUDYJ010000002.1, forward strand.
TTTGATTTTGCCACCTTTCAGCACAGCCGCAGAGGCCCTGCTGCATGTCTTCTCTTTTACCACATATGTAACATTTGCAGAAGTAACACAAAATGCACAAACAAAAAGAAGCTTAACAAGGGGAAAATGAGCAGAAATGGTCCGATTAATTGAAGAGAGTATTAAAAACGAGCCTCTGAAGAGGTTTAAAAATACAAATATGAATTAAAGTTGTAACAGAGCCATTGTATCCACAGTGCTGTTTTTCATATATCATGATCCCACCTTCGTTATATTTCTCTATTTTTTTTTAATTTTTAAAAAGTGAAACATTTAAACGGTAATTCTATAAATGGCCTATAATTTAAGCTTTTAAGACACTGTGAAGAGCAGCACACACAATAGGATGAAGCCCAGGATTTATTTACCAGTCCATTAATTCTGTATTAGTTACAGAGCACTGCTGTGAACATTATCCTGACTCCCCTCACTAGGAAGTCCCTTGCTTTCTCCCAGTAGGAAAAGATTAACCATAATTTATTAGAGGATCCTTGCATAATAAATCTGTTAAATTAGCCTGTCATTATCTAGCGGCTTCTAGAAGCCTTGGACTTGACTGAGCTGCCAAGCAGCTAATGGGCATGGTTGAGAGACACTGAATTAAGTGTGACCAAGTTTAACCAAATGAATGTATCAAGTAACATCTTAATAACATTCTCTAGCACAACTGGCTTTATCTCACTCACTTTCCTTTCGGGAATCCTTATTTGGAAAATATAGGAAACCTTTCACTCCTGGTTCTCTCTGCCCCCTTTGTATTATTTCATAGATGTAATACAAAGTTGATAGACATAGGAATTATTATGCTTAAGTAAACCCTGTCAAGTTAGTTATCTCTATTAACGATACCAAGTTCAAAGACATGTCTGGACTTGTTCTCTCGACCCATACAGCACGCTGACAAGCCACTCGCCAATAGGAGCGAGTTATTGTATGGTGAAATAAAGAGCCCCGCTCCCGGAATTCCAGCCTCTTACCTTTATCCTAGGAAAAATACAGGCGGTCGGAGAGTCTTCAGCTAATCCAAGTTGAAACAAAGAATAAACTATGGATTTTTAAAAAATAAATATATAAATAGCTACCTTCAGATTTTTTAAAAAATAAATTAGCCTTTTATTTATTTTACAAAAGCACAGAACTAGAGTGGACGCCTGCAGCTTTGTGGTGGTGGTGTGGGGGGAGTAAATCACGCGAAGGTTCCCCACCTCTTTCAGCTCCGGTGAAATCTAGATTCTACAGGCATTACTTCGGGCTTACTCTAAACTCCGCCCCGGCTTTTATAGAAAAAAAATGAGAGTTCTTCTGATTGGCTATTGTCTTAATCTAGCAAACCAATCAGAGCCTCTCAGTTTGCACCAATCGGGAACTAGAAAACTATACGGAGCTGGAAAATTGCGTGTCTGTTGTGCCTTTTAATGTCTTCATTCGTCTCTAGTACCGCGATCAGCGGCTTTCCGTTGAGTTTGGGAGGAAAAGAAAGAGTTAACTTTTGTTTCGGTTTAAGGTAGATTTGTATGATATATGTTTTTCTAGAGACAATCCTAGGAAAGGAAACCTACCCCACAAGTCCTCTTTATCCGTCACACTACGACTAAGTGATTGAAAGAATTACACAACCACAATATCACAGGTGATATTTACTCAGGCGTTCGTTTCAGACAAGACAATCGGACAAATTGCTCTGACGATCATTCCAACCTCTACAGTATGAAACTAATAGAATTGCAGTACATTGCAGGCTTGTCATAAATAATACCTGGCAGTCATGTCCTGTGTCCATCTGTACTAGACAGCAATACATGTTGTTTGCATAAGACTTGAGCGGGTAACACTATTTAAGAATTTGCATCACATGGTTAAGCTCTCAACTGAAAATGCATAATAAGTTTCTGCCTTGTGGTGGGGGGGGGGAATAGATGATCGAATCACCGAAATAGATTGTCAGCTGGCTTGATTTATGTATTACATTAAATCACAAAGTCGACTTTTTAGAAAGGTGTTGATTTACTATGGAATATAAACTCGGCAACATCACAGTTTGTTGCCAATCCCAGGACTGTTGGTTCAGTTTTTTAAAAAGGTCCAAGAAGAACAATTATTTTGTACAACATGCTGACTATAGCCTTTCTAGAACAGGAGCCTGGAAAGGATATAAGGAATAAAGAGTACCTACACCCTCGGAATAAGTCTGCAATCAGTACAGTTTACTTCCAGGTAAATGACATACAGTATGCTTTAATTGATGACTTGATTAGGTGCCATCAAATATTTTTTACTCCTAAAAACCACAAGGATAGATTCTTCTCCCTGACCATCTTTCCCTAACATGGTCTTCTCAGATCTTTCAACAGTGTAGTAATCACCACTGTAATTGAATCCACCCACTTTGCTAATGGTTGTCCTTCTTTTACATCTTTCTCAGCATTAAAGTTTTCTCTAGAGTTTTCACATAATGTGTCTGAGTTAGGATATATTTTTTTTCAAAAAAAGTTAGAATAAAATTAGGGCATTTTAAAAAAAAAAGTCAGTTTAGTCTAGTACTTAAAGCATCAGGCTGAAAAGCAGGAGACCATGAATTTGGGTGTCACCTTAGCCATGAAAGCCAGTGGGGTGACCTTGGGCCAGTCACTCTCTCTTCTCAGCTGAATCCTCCTCACAAGATTGTGGTGGAGATAATAGGAGGAGGAAGGTGTGTTGGATATTTGCCGCCTTGAGTTATTTGTTAAAATAATAAAAGTGGTAGATAAATATATAAATACATAAATGAATAAATTTGAGCCCAGTCTAATGAAAACTCTGGATTTTGTTCAATGATCCATTGGCTTGTTTTCTTGGCTGTTCATAATGTTTCAAGAGTTTTATCCAAAATAAAAGTTCAAAAGCATCAATAGTCTTCCTATGCTGCTTCCTCAAAGTCTAACTTTTGCTTCCATAGATTTTCACAGGGAATACTGTCTTGCAGTTTTCATTTTTGTAGGTATAGACATATGGCATTTGAATATATTTAACAAGGTCTTCAGGACTGCTTTATCAAGTTTAATGTATGGCACATTTTTGACTTGCCAGTAGTTGATCTAAAAAGTAGAAGCTATATATCACTTTGCTATCTTTATCATCAGTTCTAAGGATAGATTTTCTACTTGTGGTCATTAGTTTGGTGTATTTATATTTCAATTTTGTTTCATTTTTTTCATTTTGCTCTTTGACTTTCATTACTAGAGGTTGCAGATCTGTTGTATTTGTTGCTATCAGAATACTGTCATCAGCATAGCACAGGTTATTGAAGTTTCTTCCTCCAATTTTAAAACCTCACATCATCTACCAATCCAGCTTCCCTTAATATATATTCAGTATATAGACTGAATAAATAAGAGGAGACTACAACCTTGCCACATTCCTTTGCTAATCTGGACCCAGTCTATTTTGCTATGTTTTGTTTATACTGTGGCTTTCTTATCTGTATATCAGATGAGAACAATGCAATATTTGAGGATTCATATTTTTCAGAGCAAATTCCACAGCTTAACTTGCTCAACATAATCAAAGGCTTTTCTATTTATCAATTAAGCACATAGTGCCTTTGCCTTTTTCAATCATGCATCAGCAGTAATTTCTTATGTTCCTCAACCTTTTCTAAAGTCAGTTTGAGTATCTGGTATCTCTTTTCATGTACAGTAAATCTGGAACTTCCTTCTGAGTTCAAAGATCTTTTGAAAGATGTTCTTCTTCCATTTCTTTCTATCTGTCAGGGTTTTTACAGGTGTTACAATGCTGCTTATCTCTTCTAATAGGTCTCTGAAATTAGTTTAAAGTTCTTTTCTGGGAATTTTGTCTTTCTTGGCTTGGCTTTTCTTCTTGACAAATGTCTGTGGTTTGTTCTGATAACCAGTTTGCTTTCTTCTCTTTCTTCATGTTTGGTGGTCACTTTTCACATTTATTCTTAATGTCTTCTTTAAGTTCATTCCATAATTTACCTGATTCTCTATCAATGAAGCTCAGGACTTCATAGCAGTTTCTGGTGGCCTTTACAAATGGTGGGTATACATTCAAGATCATATCCTGAAAACTGACTTTTTTTTTATTCTTCATTAGCTTAACATGGAACTTGCACATGAGCAGTTTCTGAACTTTTTCCACAGTCAGCACCTGGCCATGTCTTTGATGCTATAATTGAGTTCCTCTATTTCCTTTTAGCAATAATATAGTCAATTTAATTTATATATACTCTTTCTGTTGATATCCATATGTAGAGGTATCATTTTGTTTGTTTGAGGACAGTGTTAACTATGAAGAAATAATTGGCCTGGCAGAAATTGTCAAGTCAGTCTCCAGCCTTATTTCAGTTTCCTTAAGTCATACAATTCAAAGTTTCCAACTTTGGCATTCCACTCTCCTATCCCAAAGAGCACATCTTGCTTGCATTTTTGTGGATTTCAAAATGAACTTGATCATAAAACTCATCAACCTTCTCTTCTTCTGTATTGGTGGTTGCATGATTGTCAAAGGATTGTTCGCAAAGTCTGATAGTATTCAGCAATTGATTACATATTGTAGGAAGTTAGCACCCACCCCTTTCCAGGAAGAATGAAATATTTTGGGAAATATTAAAAAGACAGAAAATTATGTTTCCCTGTATGAGAAATGGAGAGGCATGTATTAAAGCAGCTCCCACCATCTTGCCCCGCTCCCCTTTGTTAATGGGTCAGAGGCAGAAACTCAATTTTTGTCAATGGACCATCACAAAACAATAGGATCCATCTGCAACACAATAGCAGCAGAAACTCACTACATGTGACCTGGGAAGATTACATCAGCCAGCAAGGCTAGCTAAGACCCCACCCCTTGGGAGTCTGACAACCAATGAGGATATTCTTTCAGGACCCCAGGAAGTTCAGAGCCAGGGAGAGCATAAAAACCCAGGGACTCACTGTATCTGCTCCTTTTCTGTTCAGGAACTCAAGCCATGTGATCCTGTCCACCATTAAACCATCTTACCAAGCAGTCTCCATGTTTCCAGTGTCTTTTTCCCCACTTGGAACAGAACCCAGAGGATATTTCTTCCTACAGTATCATGTGAGAAATATTGCAAAAGGAACATGCCTAAGTTTTGTTGTTTGTTCTGGGAGAAGCTTGTATTCAGCTAACTTTGAAGACAATAAAAGAAATGGCTTTTGTTAAGTTAAGAGCTGAAACATCTTGTATCTTGGATCAAGTTCTAGGTTATGGGTAAACAATATTTTTGATGGGTGGCAACCACACTTAGCTTTGGGGAAAGGACATGGATCACAGTAGATAGATAGACTTGTATCGTGACTGACCATTTTTATTCTCTCGGTGATGGGATCCCCCCCCCCTTTTTTACACTATATAGTGTAAAAAGGGCTTACTCTGTAGTACTTCTGTGTTTTCATTTCAAAAAATGTCAGTGATTTTTGACAATTGCTCTAATCAAAATAAGGAGGCAGAAACAGTAAGGTCTGCAGGGGGAGAGTCTAAACTGCTAATCTACAGAGCAAACTATCACATTGTAAATCCTGCCTCTTTCATATGCATATCAAAAGAGGTAAGGTTTTCACTGTAATGCTTCATCTGCCATCTTGCCAATTTTAACCCTGTGTCCGTCGTCGTCTCCCCCCCCCCCCCCATTAACACTGGGCAAGGCCCTGTGCACTGCAAAAAATTTCATCAACTGAATGTCATCCTGGAAATATTAGACATATATTCTCTGTGTTTATTATCCCTGATAATAAATAGGAAATACAAAGTATGATGGACTTGGTACTTGAGAGTAGAGAGTAGAGTTTCTTATATTAACAGATTAGCCATATATTTGCTTCCTACATAAAAAATAGCATCCTCCCAATCAAAAGCCTCAATACCAATGATAAAATATGAATAATCCAAGTGTTATTCCCACTCCTGGGAGGGAATGTGTGGTGGTGGTAATAGATTAATGAATTAACTATTCATTAATGAAAAACCAATTGCCTTTTTAATGTTTAAGGTGATTCCTAAAATTGTCTAGTAATATCTAGTCTAAAGAACTTTTACTGTCTACATTGCTGGGAAAAGTATTAGAAAATATTAAAAGAAAAAAGAAATCAGTCTTTGTGATGAGAAGAAGAATGAAACCCTCCCAAATCCAGTTAGTAATATGTATATTAAGATCAACCAAACCCACAAATAATGCAAGCATTTGATTTCTACACAACTAATCATTAAGACAACATTGTCTTTTCTACTGCCTTGAATAGCAGAGAGTTTTGGAGAGTTTGAAAAAGCAATTTTGTGTCACTTTGCTGGTACAAAATTTTAACAAAAAGTTTTGTTTTAACTATGATTTGTGATATATTTTAAACTTGCTTTTGGCATAGAAAGCACTCAAGCGCTCAATGCTTGTGTGCAAGACAGAGGATTTCTAGTGTTTCTTACAATTGTTTTCCCAATTTTATTTTTGGAAAGAAGTTACATTTTTGCAACACTACTAAGATAGGAATGCATATTCATTCATTTAAAAATAAAAAAGGGAGATCCTCAAAATCAAGCAACTGCACAATGGCTAGCAGAGATGTCATTGGTACTAAATAATACATGACCACAAAATATACTGTACAAAGCTTTCAACAAAAGCCTTCAATGCCAAAGGTTTGTGAGTTTTGAGAATACTGGCAAAAGAAAGGAACAAAACAAATTAGTAAATTGGTGCCCTAACTGCCAGGGGACAGGTATTGATCATTGGTTACAATACCTTTGAGGACAGTATTTAGCAAGTGACCCACTTCTAACTCGGGTTTGTTAGAGAAAAACAAACCAGACAAATGATAAACTTTGGCCATGATTTACTGTAGAGTGAAGAATGCTTAAACACCCCAGTAAATCCCTTCCCTGCGCATGTCCAAGATGGCGGCGCCCGCTGGGACGACGATCTAGGCGGGGGGCGCCGACCTATCTTTTGGGTCCTTGGGGGTCAGTTTTTTAAAGTTATGACCCCAGGACCAGTTGGGGGAACACCCTGCCAGCAAGGAGAGGGTTTTCTCCCCTCCTTGACTGAGCAGGGGGCAAAACGGCGGCGCTGAGAGCAGTCGGGCTGCTCAGCTGGTCGGCGGTGGGGCCTCGGCGGCAGCGTCGGCGTCAGCGGCACTAGCGGCCCTTTCCTCATGGCGGAGATTCCCAGGACAGCGGAGCAGCGGAGCAGCGCTGCGCCTGAGGACAGCCCATGGTGGGTGAAGATTGAAACTCAGGGGGGTGCCCAAAGGGTTGTAGAAGGTGTTGGGCACCCCACCCCCGAGGACCCTGGGGGCACCCCCATCCCCCCCCAGCAATACTCCTCCCCCTTCGTGGGGTTGGAATTGAGGAGTAATTGGATGGCAGCTGCTTGGCAGCTGGAAGATGCTGGCGACCCCCCCCCGCTTTTCGAGTGGAAGTTGGGGGGGGCAAATAGAATACAAACTGTCGCTGGAACTTGGCTGGCCCCTGATATGATATCTTGGCCTGGGCCTTGGGGGGCCTTTAATCTGAACCCTATGGGGTCTGGGGGTGCTGGAGACAACTGCCCCATTCCGCTCCCCTCTTCCCCAGCGCTTCCCTTTTTGAGACCTATGCCCACCTGACCAGAAATTAGCCTGTGAGACTCACGTATTGCCATGTATTTGTCATCTGCATTCCCCTGACTGTGGAGAGAACCATTTCCATCTGAAAACTGGAGGCCGGGATATGGCTTCATCCCGTCGGCCGAGGGGGCTGGACATCAGTTAACCACCGTGAGAGGGTGGCCTGGTGTCGGGGTCCCTGGAGGCCAAACCGAGATGACTTCACGTTTGTACCTTGTCAACGGAGGGGCGTGGACCAGCCGCTGTGAGAGGGCGGCTTTTTGGACCTTTTTGGACCTTGTCCCCTGGACGCTATGGTTGGCACCAGTTCATTGCTGCCATTCACCACAACAAGGGGTTGATCAGCTAACCAAACTACCGTGAAAGGGTAGTTGGACTTTATCTCCTGCTCCCCCGGATTGTGGTCGTCTTGGAATTTGGACTTTGTCCCCTGTGGTGAGAGGACAGTGGACTTGGCCCCGTGAATAGGTCTTTGGGACCCCTCCATGTCTTCTTATTTCTTCTCTCCCTTGGACCTTTATGGACCCTCAGACTATGGTCGTGTTAACCCGCTGAAATCAAGATGTACTCAGCAGCGGAGCTTCTTGGTCTGCGAGATTCCCCCCTCTTGCAGGCTTGGCCCTCTACTCTATCGAGGGCCTACCTCGATGATGGGTTTTGGAACCCCGAGAGGTGGCATGCCGCAAAGAGGGGGTTGCGGGGTTTTTTAAAATTGTCTTTGTCTAACCTTTTAGGGGGATGGGGAGGGGGGAGGGGAGGGAGGGCTATAGGCCGGGCTTGTCACAGGGGCCTGAAACGGGAGGCGGGGAACGGGGTGAGGAGGAGCTCGCTGCAGAAGGTAAGGAGGGTAATTCCATCAGAGCCATGGTTGGGAGGGGCAGATATGGCGGGAGCAGGGGGCCGTATCATGTATTGGGGGCACGTAGCTGCTGTCTCCAAGCAGTGGCGTGCCTCGGCCCTCAAGACTCTTCTCGCTCCCCGAGTTGCTCAGAGTTACGGCGTCCGGGCCTGAGGTTGATGTTGTGTAATGCCAGGTCCGTGGTTAATAAGGCCCCCCTCATCTGTGATCTTATTCAGGAGGGAGGTGCGGACCTGGCAGGTATTACGGAGACCTGGTTGGGCCAAGAGGGGAGGTCCCCCTCGTAGAGTTGTGCCCGCCAGGTTTCCGAGCATTTCATCGGCCAAGGGCCCAGGGCAGGGGTGGGGGGGTGGCGGTCATTATAAGGGAAAGTCTGGATCCAAGGGAGACCACTGTACCTCAGCCGGATGTGAGTCGCTCCTGGTGAAGTGGGGCCATGGTGTGCGGGTGGGCTTGCTGATCGCATACCTGGCTCCCTGCCACGTGACAGCAGCCCTGCCCGAGCTTCTCAACGTTATTGCTGAGGTGGCGGTTGATACCCCCAGGCTTTTGGTCATGGGGGATTTCAACCTGCCGTCTGTCGGTGAGGCATCTGGGTTGGCTCGGGAGTTTATGGCTTCCATTACAGCCATGGACCTGACACAATTAATTCTTGGCCCCACTCACACAGGAGGACACACTCTGGACCTGGTTTTTGTCTCTGGTCAGTGGTTGAATGGCCTAGATGTAGGGGATATAGTTATTGAACCCCTGTCATGGTCGGACCATTCTCTCCTGAGGCTAGACTTTCTGACCGCTGAACCCCACCGCAGGGAGGCGGAACCGATTAGGTGGTTCCGCCCCAGGCGCCTGATGGACCCTGATGGGTTTCAGAGGGAGCTTGGGCCAATGCCCGAAACTCTGGCTCATGACTCGGCCGAGGACCTGGTGGCCGCCGGGGATAGGGCGGCCGCTCGTGCCCTGGACCGAGTCGTGCCTTTGCGGCCTCTGACCTGGCGCCGAATCTGCCCGGCTCCTTGGTTCTCTGAGGAGTTGAGGGAGATGAAGCGCCGGAAAAGACGCCTAGAGAGTGGTTGGAGGGTGAGTCGATCTGAATCCGACTGAACACTAGCTAGGTCCCATCTTAGGACCTATTTGGTGGCGATAAAAGTGGCAAAGCGTAATTACTTTTCCGCTCTTATTGCATCGGCAGATAACCACCCAGCCGCCTTGTTTAGAGTGACCCTCTCCCTCCTACATCAGGGAGCGCGGGAGGACCTCTTGCAAGGGCGGGCTGAGGATTTTGCACAGTATCTGCACGATAAAGTCGCTCAGATTCGGGAAGGCTTGGACTCTGACTGGGTAGATTCCAGCGAGGTGACTGAGGCTGGTCTTGAGAACGTTATCTGGGATGATTTCGATCCTGTAACTTCCGAGGACGTGGACAGGACTTTGAGGAGTCTAAACGCAACCACATGTTTATTGGACCCGTGTCCTTCCTGGCTGGTACTGGCCACTCGGGAAGTTACACGAGGCTGGCTCCAGGGGATTATAAATGCTTCTTTGAGTGAGGGTTTCTTGCCTGCCGCCTTGAAAGAGGCGGTGGTGAGGCCCCTCCTCAAGAAGCCTTCTCTGGACCCGGCTGTTTTGGCAAATTTTCGTCCTGTCTCCAACCTTCGCTTTGTTGCGAAGGTTGTTGAGAGTGTGGTTGCGCGCCAGCTCCCACAGTACCTGGAGGAAACTGTCTATCTAGATCCGTGCCAGTCCGGTTTCAGACCTGGGTACAGCACGGAGACGGCATTGGTCGCGTTGGTGGATGATCTCTGGAGGGCTCGGGACAGGGGATGCTCCTCTGTCTTGGTCCTGTTAGATCTCTCAGCGGCTTTTGATACCATCGACCATGGTATCATGCTGCGTCGGTTGGGGGGTCTGGGGGTGGGAGGCACCGTGCTACGGTGGTTCTCCTCCTATCTCTCCAACCAATCGCAGTCTGTGTTGGCAGGGGGCAGAGGTCGACCTCGAGGCGCCTCGTTTGCGGGGTGCCACAAGGGTCGGTCCTCTCGCCGCTCCTGTTCAACATTTATGTGAAGCCGCTGGGTGAGATCATCCGTGGTTTTGGGGTGAGTTGCCAACTGTACGCTGATGACACTCAGCTGTACATCTCCACCCCTGACCACCCCAATGATGCCCTCGAAGTGATGTCCCAGTGCCTTGAGGCCGTGCGGGTCTGGATGGGGAGGAACAGGCTTCGTTTCAACCCTTCCAAGACCGAGTGGCTGTGGATGCCGGCGTCCCGGTATAGCCAGCTATGCCATCGCTGGCTATTGGGGGTGAGTCATTGGCCCCCACAGAGGGGGCTCGCAACTTGGGTGTCCTCCTGGATTCACGGCTGTCCTTGGAAGGGCATGTGGCGGCCGTGGCCAGGGGGGCCTTTTATCAGGTTCGCCTGATGCGCCAGTTGCGCCCCTTTCTGGATCGGGACTCCATGTGCACAGTCACTCATGCACTCGTCACGTCTCGCCTGGACTACTGTAACGCTCTCTTCATGGGGCTCCCCTTGGGGTGCACCCGGAGGCTCCAACTGGTCCAGAATGCGGCCGCACGGGTGATTTTGGGAGCGACAGGGCGCTCCCATGTGACATCTCTCCTGCGCGAGCTGCACTGGCTTCCGGTGGTCTTTCGGGTGCGCTTCAAGGTGTTAGTTTTGACCTTTAAAGCGCTCCATGGCATGGGACCGGGGTACTTGCGGGACCGCCTGCTGCTACCGATAACCTCCCACCGGCCAGTACGCTCACACAGAGAGGGCCTTTTCAGGGTGCCATCAGCCAAGCAATGTCAGCTGGTGGCCCCCAGGGGGAGAGCCTTCTCTGTGGGGCACCCACCCTATGGAACGAGCTGCCTCCAGAAGTTTGTTTGATCCCAGACCTCCGCACTTTCCGAAAGGCCCTTAAGACCTATTTATTCCAACAAGCCGGCCTTGCTTGATTGTTTTTAATGGGGTTTGAACAAAAATTTTTAATTGATTTTTGGGGTTTTAAATTGGGTATTTTAATGGGGTTAGAATTTTATTTGGATTTGAATTTAATGAATTTAATTTAATTTTATAATTCTTTTAATGTTTGTATTATATGTGTTTTAAATCTTGTTGTTCACTGCCCTGAGTCCCCCTCCCGGGGAGAAGGGCGGTATATAAATTGAAATAATAAATAAATAAACCTCAATCCCCTAATTTTGCCCTTCAGAAATTCCTTTATAATTTCAAACTTCTATACTTTTTGAGTTTTTATTCAGACATTTCCTAACTACTTTTGGCTGAGTTTTCAGTGTGTTCCAGAAGACAGCAAAGTGATTTTTTAATAGATTTTTTTTTATTTTTATTTCTCATTAAACATATATAAAATTTACAATCTCCTTCCACAATAACAATTTCTCTCCTTCTCCCCTCTTACCCTTCCCTCGCTTCTTCTATTCTTTTCAACTTTCTTCTTTCCTCCTCTCCTTCCCCTCCTCTCCTTCCCCTCCTCTCCTTCCCCTTCTCTCCTTCCCCTCCCTTTCTTCCTCTCCTTTTCTCTTTCTTCTCTCTCTCTTTTCCTCCCTTCTCCTCTCTCCTTTCTAGCTATCCAAGGTGTGGATGTGTGAAGCATAAGAACTAGACTTAGACAGCTGCACATAATTACATTAATGTTTCATATACCTTGGCTGATTATTTTAGAAGGAGAAACACTTGTTTCCTCTGCTAATAGGGAATACTGTATTTGGGGAAAAAAATATCACTACTAGACATCTACAGGTAATGGCATCATAATGTGGTAAACCTACAACGAAAATTTCTGAATTGGCCAATATGACATGGCCTCTCTTGGGAAGGAAAAAAAAAAGCCCTGTCCCAGCCAAGAGGCTGTGATAGCAGATGTGATCGCAGATCAAGTGATAGCAGATCAAGACTGTCACAGAAACATCAAACTCAACTGATTTATATTTCAACTGTCCAGCGGGAAGTAATGGTTGCGGAAGCCAAAAGAACCAGGCTGGAACTCAACTCGCGGGCCGAGGAGCTTCAGAAGGTTCTTTCCTAGGCAGCCGGAGGAACACCAGACTCAACCCCTGCAGCCAAGATCCCGGGGACAAGTGAACTGCACAAATCCAGTAAGAAGCTGGCGCATCCCGCCTACCTAGAAGACTATGTCACATACGTAGGCAGGGGATTGGACACTGTTCATTCTAGGAACACTAGAAGGGGTGTTATGTATGGATTGGCTAGAATCTACATAAATTTTCATGCTCGCCACGGATTCACTAGACTACATAAGGTTTCATGCTCACCGCTGATTGGCTGTCCGGACCGTGGGAGATTTAACCTGCTGTCATTGGCCGGCTGGTCTGCCTGAAGCTCCTTAAAAAGGCGAGCTTCGGCAGCCCAGCCGGCAGAGCGCAGTCACATTTTGCTGGAAATAAAAAGGTGCTGATTTCACTAACGACTCTCGTCTGTTGCCTTGCACCGATCTAACAATATTGAACAACTATCTTTTGTTATAGGAGCCTCTCTCTTTTTTTGCTAAAGACACCCAGAACCTTTGAGATTTCTATTCACTGTGTAGGAGGCCTCTATGCAAACAGGACTGATTCTTTTATCAGGCAAAGGTTGTCCTGTCATGAGATTACATGCTGAGGACTAGACTTCTAAATTTAACTGTGTCAGAAAGTTCTTGCTATTTGGGGATAACACTGGTGTAACATCAGGTTTAATCAGGTTTTAGTGCCAGTTTGCCTGGTGAGCAGATAACTGATAACTGATGAGCTACCAAATAACAGAGTTGGAAGGGACCTTGGAGGTCTTCTAGTCCAACCCCTTGCTTAAGCAGGAAACCCTATAACATTTCAGACAAATGGTTGTTCAGTCTCTTCTTAAAAACTTCCAGTGTTGGAGCACTTACAACATCTGGAGAACATTGATTAATTGTTCTAACTATATAAAAAATAAAATTAAAAACATGATAAATCAGAAACAATAACTATGATAAGCCTGTTAGAACTTAGCTTCCCCACCCTCTTTCTATTGAATTTTATAGGAATATGTGTGTGTTTGGAGAGTGGAAAGGGGAGGGGGAGGGAGAGACAGAGAGAGGCTTTCTAACTTTTAACCAGAAAATTATATCATGCTGATGTTATTACTACTTACCTGGGAATAAGTCCCAATGAACATAGTGGGACTGAATGAATGCATACACAGTTGTGCTGTATACAATTTAAACACTTCGAAGATTGGAACAGGAAATAATTACAAATTGGAGCTTTTTTTCTGATTTAATTGGCATCCTGTGGAAGCATTTGGCCTTGCAAAATAACATGATCTGGCTAAAAGAGGAAAGACTGCTGACAGCACATATTCTTTTTACAGTCTACAGTTGTTTACAACCAAGTTCTTCTTTGTAGAAGAATGACAGTTCTTTAGAAAAGGGCTTGGGAACTGAGGGTTGAATAACACTTTAAAAGTGAATACAATCAAACAGCTGGGCTCTTAAAGTGGCAAGTCTAACTAACAGCTGTTGATTGCATATAATTCTGTCTTTCAGCTGTTAAATACAATTTTATGGTTGCTGTTTTTAGGCTGACAGAGCCATTTGCTGAGAGGTAGTGCAGACTTGAACACAATTAAGTTAAAAACTATATATAAATTATCTATTTTATATCCCAAACTGATGAACACATGAGGGTGTGTGAGAGAGATAGGATGTCAAATTGTGCTAATTAATGTCAAATTAAACACATAATCATGGCTCTTGAGGCATACTTTTTGTCTTGAGAACATCCATTAGAAATACAGACAACTGTGATCTTGTTCAAAAGATAAAAATTTCTTGATATGGCTTGTTTCTACAAATCCCTTGTAAAATAAGAATGTTTTTCTATATATTTCTATGGATAGTCTATGATTTATGTATCTATCTATCTTAAAGTTTCAGCACACAGCATATAGCTTTCTTACATTCCACAAATCAAAATATGAAATCTTTGTTTTATTGGTGATCTTAATTGTTTGATTATTTCTCATTTGTGCACTGCTCAGGGGCAATATAGATCTAATAAAATATTAGAAGTAGTACCACATTTATAATTGTCTACCCTAAGAAAGATTGAGGGCAAAAGAAGAAAGGGATGACAGAGAACGAGGTGGCTGGATGGAGTCACTGAAGCAGTAGTGTGAGATTAAATGGACTTCAGAGGATGGGTTTTTTTTTAAAATTAAGATTTATATGCCGCCCTTCTCCAGAGACTCAGGGCAGCTTACAATGCGTTAAGCAATAGCCTTCATACTTTTGTATATTTTATACAAAGTCATCTTATTGCCCCCACAAACTGGGTCCTCAGTTTACCTACCTTAGAAAGGATGGAAGGCTGAGTCAACCTTGATCCTGGGGAGATTCGAATTTGCAATAATTGCAGACAGCTGAATGTTAATAACAGGCTTTTAGTCTGTTGAGCTATCCAGGCTCCTGGTATAGGACAGGAGGACAGGATGGTAGAGGACAGGAAGGCCTGGAGGAACATTGTCCATGGGGTCACGATGGGTCGGACACGACTTCGCAACTAAAAACAAATCCTCAGAATATGGCTTACTGGTTGCTGAGATCTGCAGAAACATTTTTGAGAATACAGGTAATCCTTGAAAATTAGGCCCAACTTTTTTTTTTTTTTTTTTTTTGGTAAGCAAGGTTAACAAAGTTGTTAGGTGAGTCTTGCCCCATTTTACAACCTTTTTGCCACAGTTGTTAGGCAAAGCATTGCAGTTGTGAAATGAATCATGGGGTTATTAAGCAAATCTGGTTTCCTTCATCGAGTTTGCTTATCTGAAGCCATCCAGAAATATTACAAATGGTGATTACATGACCATGAGACAGTGCAACTGTCATAAATACATGCCAGCTGCCAAGCACCTGAATTTGGATTATGTGACCATGGTGATGTTGCAGTGGTTGTAAGTGGTCATAAATTACATTTTTTCCAGTGTCACTGTAACTTCAAACAGTCGCTAAAGAATAGTTTCAAGGCGAACACTACTGTCTATTGAGCAATATTTCTCAAGCTTGACAACTTTTAAGAGGTGTAAACGTCAACTCCCAGAATTCCACAAGCAGCATGGTGGACATGACATTATGAGAGCCGACATCTTAAATTTCTCAAGGTTGAGAAACATTGTTATAAAGACTTGTTTAGCAGGCATATGGGAACAGGTTTTTCTCCTGAATTACTGTACATAATTTCAGTGAAAAAAAGGAGAGGTTTTTAGTATTTAGTATTTATTTGATTTATATACCGCCCTTCTCCAACAGGACTCAGGGTGGTGAACAGCCAAAGTAAAACATAATATACAAAATTTTTAAAAAAATTAAAAAAAATTATTAAATAGTTTCGGCCCACAATTTAAAACAAGCCAATTAAAATCAAATTAGAATTAAAACAAAGGATGGGATCAAGTCAGCCCGGCTAGATAAAATAGATGAGTTTTAAGGGCTCGACGAAAAGTCCGGAGGTCCGATATCTTGCGTATCTCTGGGGGTAGGTCATTCCAGAGGGCAGGTGCTGCCACAGAGAAGGCTCTCCCCCTGGGAGTTGCCAGCCGACATTGTCTGGCCGACGACACCCTGAGGAGGCCCACTCTGTGCGAGCGCACTGGCTGGTGGGAGGCTATTGGCGGCGGAAGGTGGTCTCCCAAATACCACTTACCCTCTTAGCTTTAAAAAGGTAAAATAAAATTATGTGCATTTAGTGATTTCCCTGCTGTCTTAATGTAACATAGCTCCCTCTACTTCGTTTGCAAGTATTATTGTCTAAATTGCTGTACGGTATCAGGCTGATAAATATGGTAAGATGGTGTAAAAATGCTACTAAATTAAAACTATTTTCCGTAGAAATATACAGTGCCTTGTCTCTTTCCTAATTTAGTGAAACTTACTTTCTATATATATGTGTGTATATACAGGTGAAACTCAAAAAATTAGAATATCGTGCAAAAGTTCATTTATTTCAGTAATGTAACTTAAAAAGGTGAAATTAATATATGAAATAGACTCATTACAAACAAAGCGAGATAGTTCAAGCCTTGATTTGTCATAATTTTGATGATTATGGCTTACAGCTCATGAAAACCCCAAATTCACAATCTCAGAAAATTAGAATATTGTGAAAAGGTTCAGTATTCTAGGCTCAAAGTGTCCCACTCTAATCAGCTAATTAAACCATAACACCTGCAAAGGGTTTCAATGGTCTCTCAGTCTGGTTCAGTAGGAATCACAATCATGGGAAAGACTGCTGACCTGACAGTTGTGCAGAAAACCATCACTGACACCCTCCATAAGGAGGGAAAGCCTGAAAAGGTAATTGCAAAAGAAGTTGGATGTTCCCAAAGTGCTGTATCAAAGCACATTAATTTAAAGTTATGTGGAAGGGAAAAGTGTGGGAGAAAAAGGTGCACAAGTAGCAGGGATGACTGCAGCCTGGAAAGGATTGTCAGGAAAAGGCCATTCAAAAGTGTTGGGGACTTTCACAAGGAGTGGACTGAGGCTGGAGTCAGTGCATCAAGAGCCACCACACACAGACGGATCCTGGACATGGGCTTCAAATGTCGTATTCCTCTTGTCAAGCCACTCCTGAACAACAAACGTCAGAAGCGGTTTACCTGGGCTAAAAGAACTGGTCTGTTGCTCAGTGGTCCAAAGTCCTCTTTTCTGATGAGAGCAACTTTTGCATCTAATTTGGAAACCAAGGACCCAGAGTCTGGAGAGGCACACACTGCAAGATACTTGAAGTCCAGTGTGAAGTTTCCACAGTCTGTGTTGATTTGGAAAGCCATGTCATCCGCTAGTGTTGGTCCACTGTGCTTCATTAAGTCCAGGGTCAATGCAGCTGTCTACCAGGAGATTTTGGAGCACTTCATGCTTCCTTCCACAGACAAGCTTTATGGGGATGCTGACTTCATTTTCCAGCAGGACTTGGCACCTGCCCACACTGCCAAAAGTACCAAAACCTGACTATGACTATGGGATTACTGTGCTTGATTGACCAGCAAACTCACCTGACCTGAACCCCATAGAGAATCTATGGGGCATTGCCAAGAGAAAGATGAGAGACATGAGACTGAACAATGCAGAAGAGTTGAAGGCTGCTATTGAAGCATCCTGGTCTTCCAGAACACATCAGCAGTACCACAGGCTGATAGCATCCATGCCATGCCGCATTGAGGCAGTAATTGTTGCAAAAGGGGCCTAAACCAAGTACTGAGTACATATGCATGCTTATACTTTTCAGAGGTCCAATATTGTTCTATGTACAATCCTTGTTTTATTGATTTCATGTAATATTCTAATTTTCTGAGATTGTGAATTTGGGGTTTTCATGAGCTGTAAACCATAATCATCGAAATTATGACAAATCAAAGCTTGAACTATCTCGCTTTGCATGTAATGAGTCTGTCTCATATATTAATTTCACCTTTTAAGTTACATTACTGAAATAAATGAACTTTTGCATGATATTCTAATTTTTCGAGTTTCATCTGTATATATATGTATATGTATATGTATATGTATATGTATATGTATATGTATATGTATATGTATATGTATATGTATATGTATATGTATATGTATATGTATATATGTTTGCAGCCCCACAATTGTCAGTGTGCTTGTCTGGAGAAATCTTTTCACTGAATGGATAAGTATTATTGTCTACAGAACAAGCTATATATTAAATGCTCAGAAGCCTGTGCTGATTAAAGAAAAGGAACATTGAGCTGCTCCAGCAATCCTTCTGCTGTTAGCTATCCTCTGGTTTTTATAGGATAGAGAAGTGCTTGGAGCTAAATTTAGAATGTTGAAAATGACAGTGAAAGTAGTATTTAAATCAAATTCCACTCCACCCTTAACCTTGTGCTGAATGATGCTATTGGTTTAAATGAGGTGTTAGCATACTAATGCACTTCAGCTGCTTTTAAACTCAGTCTTACCATCATGCCCATGGCAATAAATTATGAGAGTTCTAATCCTGGCTTCAAGTTGCCAATGCTTGCCCAAAGTATTCAGTTTTCCTTTCTTTATTTAACCCCTTCTCAGGAATTATGCTTGAAAAATTTTGGATACTGCTTTACATTTTAGGAAGCCTCCCCTCCCCAGATTAAAATATTATTTATTCTTAATATTAAAATGAGGCAGGATAGAATGTTTTCCCTAAAGGAGGAGAGGAGGAAAAATATTAACAAAGGCAGAAAGAATCCCTAGTCTTCCTGTCATTGGAAAACAACCTCAAGTAGAAGCTTGAAGAGGCTGGTCTTTTGGAATGGAGATTTTGTATTCATTCAGAAAGACTGGGCCAATCTATTCATATGCAAAGAGACTCCAGATAAGCAACACAATTAGGCAAGCCAGAGCTGACAAGATTAGCTCAGAGAAACACCTAGAATTGGCCATGACCCCCTACATGACCCCCACAGGAATCTGGGGTCAGCCATTAAAATATTAAAGAGCACATTCTTACACAGGAATTGGCATCTCAATCACAAATCCCCAAAGAATGTATAAAAGCCCACCTATCTCAACCTCATTTTGTCAGCCACCCCAAAAACATGCTGCTATCACTGAAGTTTCTGGCATCCATATAAACAGAGACCTTTTTTCCTGCAGCCAGCCTATATTTCATTTTCAGCATCTTTCTCCCCACTTGGAACTGGGTCTGATTTTTGTTCCAACAACATTTACTAGCTTACTAAAATAACTATCTTTGTGGCTAATGAACTCTCAACATACATTGTCCCTTCTCCACTATGTTAATATTAGATCTTCCATATTAACACTGAAATAGTTTAAAGCCACTTTCTCTGTAAAAAGTGTTCCAGAAAAAATGCCAGCTTCTAAGTACTACTTAGCTGTTCTCTCTTATAAGACAATGTCATTTTCCCATAAAACTACCGTATTTTTCAGAGTATAAGATGCACTCCCCTCCCCCCCCAAAAAAGTGTGTGGAAATGTCTGTGCATGTTATACCTGAATATTGCAGCAGTGGGAGGGGGGTTATTGTGGCGCTGATCAGCTGTTCTAAAATGGGCTGTGGCGGCTGCGAATGGGCCATGGCGGTGGCAAACAAGCCACATCGGTGGCTTGCGATGGCCACCGCTGCGGCAGCAAACAGGATAGATGAATACAGGATGGATGCTGGAAAGCAGAGGCAGACTTTTTTTCTTATTTTCCTCCCCAAAAGCTAGGTGCGCCTTATAGTTCAGAGCGTCTTGTAATCTGAAAAATACGGTAAATTAGTTGTATTCAGTATTGATAAATTCACATTCAGAATCTTCTATCACAAGCAAAATGGGGTGACCTTCAACACAGGAAATTAGGGAAGTCAAGACCAAGAGCAATTCCATGCAAACAAACTTAAAAACCGTCTCATCTTAATGCTCATCTAAACTTACCTCTATGACTAAATTATTCCATTATATAATGACATTTATATTTAAGGTTTATATGACATCTACATTATACTTCCAAGGAAATGAAAAGTGCCAATTTTCTGATGATAATGATGATCTTTCTGATTTTATTTTATATTTTTTTTTAAAAAAAATAACCACCCGTTTTCAAATTCATGTTAAGTTCAAATGTATTTTTGAAGCTCAAGGTAAGGAAAAACCGGGTAGCAGGCAAATAGAGAACTTTACATGCTGTAGCTATGAAAAATGGTCAAAAATGGTCATATGTCATTTCAGGCTATTTTAGTGTGACTCTCATTATTTCATGAAACTACATCACTTTCCACTATTTGGCAAAGCTCCTATTTGGCTTCTATTGTCTTTATGTAGCACACTATACAAAATTATTTCTAGTATTAATATTCTGTTTTGCTTTTCTCTGCTTTTACTTTTCATACCAATGAGTCAGGGAACGTGTATTCTCCACTCTCTATCAACTCCTGTTGGCAAAACTAAAAGAAAAGCATGCTGGGAGCTGTAGTTCCACAACATCTAGAGGGCTTATCACCCATGCATGCATACTATTTATTTGTAGGCAATTTCTTGACCTACATTTTAACAGGAATGAAGCATTTTTTAATCCTAATTTTTTATCTGGCATGAAAAACATGACCGCAATGCCACAACGTATTCAGTGGGATTCAACAAATATGCATGTTAATAAAGCTTTTGTTGCTGTTTTAAAAAAGAGGAAAGTATTTAATTTCATTTCATGGGGGGAAAAAAGAGGAAAAACAAATTTGGTTGAAAACGAGCAATCAACCTTAATTTTTGTGACTATGTTGCAGTGTTTCTCACATACTTATTTTCTTTTTTTATTTAAAAAGTTTTACAATACAAATTTTATCATTTCTCCCCCCCCCCATTTTCCCCCCTCCCTGACCCCCCCATCCCTCCCTTCCCCCCCCTTGGCTTCCCTTACAAAAAATATTGTTCTTATATGTCTATCAACATTAAACAAAAAATATAGGTGAAATCCAAATAACATATCAAATATTTTTAACATTAAATGTTAATTAATCCCCCTTATTACATAATAAAATCCAAAAAATTAATGAAAAAACCTAATTTTCCCCAATTACTTATCCCTAAACATTAACTAATCCCTATATAACATACTGTATTAATAATTTAACAATTCTATCGTGTATATGAAATAAAATTATTCTATCAAATATATGCTGTCAATCAAACGTATATGAACATATCCAATATTTTTTAACATTAAAATTTCCCCACATATCAATATAGTAAGTATAGTAAAGCTAATTATCTATATTAATTAATCCCCCTTAATACATAAAAAAATAACTCTAATTTTCCCCCAATTAACTTTCCCCAAACATTAACTTATTTATTATGCTTATTTTTTTGATAAAGAAGACAGAACTACCTATAGCAGCGGTGGTGAACCTTTTACTCACTGACTGCCGAACATTAGGTAGGTGCTTTGCGTGCTTTGCGCGCATGTGTGCCATCTGCAGTAATACGCAACTCCTCCCCATGTGCTGCATGTGCAACTGCACCATCTGTGCCTGCACACAGCTTTCACGCCGCTCCTACCGTGCACTGTGTGCACAATCACACCATCTGCGCTTGTGTTTGCTGTGCACCAGTACTCTCATGCACATGTGCAAAAGCGTACACATGCGCAGGAAATCTCTGAAGACTAACTGGGTCCCCTGAATTGAGTGCATGAGTACCAGAGGCGTGAACACTAGCTGGGGCATGAACGCATGTGCAGTTGCAGGTGAGTTGAGGGACGGCTCACGTGTCTGGAAAAATGACTCTGTGTGTCACTTCCAGCCTGTTTATTCGTCATCACGGACCTATAGGGTTAACACATTCATTCATTCATTCATTCATTCATTCATTCACTTAATTTACATTGCCGCCTATTACCTATGGCAACTCAAGGCAGCTTACAGAATATAAAACCAAATTTAAAACAATAAAACTAATAAGAATCAAATAAATGAATATAGTATAATATAATATAATAAAATAAAATCACCCCCAACCCGGCGACAGCAGATCACAGGAGCCATTTAATGGGCTCCATCCAGGGGTGAAATGCTCCCAGTTCAGACCGGATCACCCGATCCGGTAGCAATGGCAGCGAGTGGTTCGGAAAACCGGTAGCAAAAATCCCTGCTCTCCCCCCGCCCCCATGTCCAGCTGAGCCACGCAATCATCAGAGGCTTTTTAAAATTATTTTTAAAAGCATTTTTTGTACAACCTCTTTGGCCAAAAAAAATGCTTTTAAAAGTTAAAAAAGAAGAGCCTCTGATGATCGCGCGGCTCAGCTGGGATCATCAGAGGCTTTTAAAAGTATTTTTTCTACAACCGCTTTGGCTGAAGAGGTTACAGAAAAAATAGTTTTAAAAGTAAAAAAAAAAAAAGTTGGGCATGCCCACCCAGTCACATTACCACCCCCCCCACCAAGCCACACCCACAGAACTGGTACTAACACATTTTACATTTCACCACTGGCTCCATCCCATCCCACTCTGGGTTCCCCAGATCCACTGGCAGAAGTGGGTCTTCAGTGCCTTCCGGAAGAGTATTAGAGTGCGGGCCATTCTAATATCTGGGAGAATGATGGTCCAGAGAGAGGGAACCACAATGAAGAATACCCTTCTTCAGAGTCCTCCCACGTGTATCTTCCACGGGGATGGTACCCACAGCATTCCCTGCCTCCCCACTCTGATGGGCCAGGTAGATGTGACCAGCAAGAGGCGGTCCCTCAGATAATAATTTTATTGGAGCAAGGGTGAGTTAATAAGTTATGAGAAATATTTGCTACCGTATTTTTTTTTTCAAAGCAATTCTTGCTTTGAATCACATTTCCCTCTGTGATTTTAGTCTCTATTTTTAGCACTTTTATCATTTTTCAGCCCTATAAATACCATTCAAGTCTCTTCAGACTTGAGCTTGAGTCCTTGGGAATTACATTGACACACCCATATTTGCTTTCTTGGCAAAAGTACAACAGTGATTACCATTTATGTTTAGGATCCCTCCCGTCCCCGTCCCCCGCCCGTTTCATATTCTAATTAACAGCCGTAGAATTCCTCATGGTCTGCACTCCAAGAACTCCGAGTGCCATTCAAATGTAAAAAAGATGTTATGCCATGAAACACAATCAGTTAAATTACTCCTGAGAGGTGCCCTCATTCTCCCTTGTCTTTTCCTCTCTCACACAATCCAACCAGGCTGTACCCTCATAATGTGTCAGCCACACTAGGAAGGCCAGGCCAGGGAATGAGCTCAGTTATTTTTTAATCTGATGTTGCCTTGGTAACAGCTCTTCCGTCTGTCCTTCAAGGCTCTTTTGTTTTCCCACTACAGGTAGTCATCGATTTACTACCAGAATTGAACCCAACATTTCTGTTGCTAAGCGAGACATGTGTTAAGTGAATTTTGCCCCATTCTTGCCACAATTATTAAGTGAATCATTGCAGTTGTTAAGTTAATAACACAGTTGTTAAGTGAATCCGGCTTCTCCATTGACTTTGCTTGTCAGAAAGCCACAAAAGATGATTACGTGACCTCAGGACACCGCAACCTAAATATGAATCAGTGGCAAAGCATCTGAATTTGGATCACGTGACCATGGGGATGCTGCAATGGTCATAAGTGTGAAAAACAGCCATAAGTCACTTTTTTCAGTGCTGCTATAGTCACTAAATGAATAGTGATAAGTAGAGGACTAGATTTACAAGGCTAGAGCAGGTTCAGAGGGAGGCAACTAATATGATCAACAGGCTGGAACAGCTTTCCTACGAGTAATTTAGGGCTTTTTAGTGTAGAGAGGAGTAATTGAGAGCGGAAATTATTGATACAAAATTATGGCTAGTATGGATAAAGTAAAAAGGGAAAGCTCTTTTCGCCTTCTCAAAGTAGTGAAAACAGAATTCACCTCATGGAATCCTAAAAAAAAATCCACGGACAGGCAAAAAGACTTTTACTTACTTACTTACTTACTTACTTACTTACTTATTTTTACACAGTGTATAATTGAACTTTGGAATTTGCCACTGTGAGACATGCTTTTGGGCTAGCAGCTTTCTGATTTCAAAGAAGGATTGGATCGATTCAAGTAGATCATGAGGATCAATCGCTATTAGCCTTGATGACAGCATGACTGGCTCTGAAAGCCATCTGTTGGGCTTTCTCTATACAGTTGAGAGCAGACTGTTGGGTTAGATGGGCCAAAAATCTGATCCAGAAGGACACCGCTTATGTTTTTAATGGGACATGCCACCATCACTCATGTTTCACCAACCAACATAAAGTGGCTCAGGGCACTATCACTGATAATCTAGGCCAACTAGGATAATGAGAAGGGGAGAGAAATAATCACAAACAGAGTGACAACATCTGCTAGCTTGTCTGAACACAAAAAGCCAATATATAAAGCTAAACTCTTCAATTCAATAGTTTGTTTTCTTTCACAACCAAGAGGCCATCCTCCCTCACATTAATGGTAATCCCACTTACTGTCCCTTTCTTCTTGTAATCTGTTTTCTTTCTCTTTTCTCCATAACCGGATCACACGATTAAATTACTGGAGTCTATTGTGCAAAGGTTACAGAATTTCCATCTATGCTCACCCTTATTGACTTTATGAAAATTAACTTTACAAACTGTTACTTATTCAATATACCTATGCCAGTGGGGATACTTAGAAACCGCTATACTGCAAGCTAAAGGGAGCAGGAGTCCCAGAACAATACTTTTCTTGGTGGCATAAAGAAGCATAAAGCTGAGAGGAAGAATTTAGGTCACTAAATCCAACTCCTTTGCTCTTTGAAGGAATCCAAATTTCTCCAAATGGCTGTCTAGGAATCTAAATGATTCCAATAAAGGGGAAATCACCAGCTCACTAGATAATTGGCTTCCCTGGAGAGCTGTTCTTAAGGTTAGAGATTTTTTTCCTGACATTCAACTGGAATTTGCCTTTCTGCAACTAAAGATTTCAGGGAATCTTTATGAATGGAATGGAATGGAATGGAATGGAATGGAATGGAATGGAATGGAATGGAATGGAATGGAATGGAATAGAATAGAATAGAATAGAATAGAATAGAATAGAATAGAATAGAATAGAATAGAATAGAATAGAATAGAATAGAATAGAATAGAATAGAATAGAATAGAATAGAAGTGATTGGACACACAAGGAATTTGTCTTAGTAATAGCACTTAGCACTTAGATTTATGTACTGCTCCACAGTGTTTTACAACACTCTCTAAGTGGTTTACAATGCCAGCATATTGCCTCCAACAATATGGGTCCTCATTTTACTGACCTCGGAAGGATGGAAGGCTGAATCAACCTTGACCAGGTCAGGATCAAACTCCAGACTGTGGGCAGAGTTAGCCTGCAATGCTGCATTCTAACCACTGCACAACCACACAGTAGTTTGAGCAGGAATTTGGGGAAAGTTTGGGTGACTCTCTTTGCATTTTAAGCAAAATAGCAATTCCATAGTTATTATTAAAAGGGCTACAAGTGTCATGAAGAAGGGGAAGTCATATTTGACCATGGCACCCCAGATCACCCATCTCTATTGTAAATACTTCCACTCATGACCATCTTTTGTATTTAGTTCAGAATCTAGACCAAGAATTTGAATAAAAAGGAATATTTGTAACTCATTGTTGAGCTGAGGTTGCACCAAGGGCACTACATGAATTTGAATTCTGTGACTACTAAATCAAATCTAATTAGACATCCCTTAGCAACTATAATCAGTTGCTAACAAACCATATTATGTGATCACAGCCTGAATGAAATAGATAGGATAATGGGATAGAACAACTAATCAGTGGAACATCTAGCATCCAAAAGTTGTGAATTCTTCATCAGTGGTAATTTTTAAACAATTGGACAACCATTTGTCTGAAATGGTATAGAGTTTTCTGCCTAAGCAGGGGATTGGACTAGAAGACCTCCAAGATCCCTTCCAACTCTTGTTATTTTATTTTATAATGTGTGACTTACCTCGTAGAACATTTCACAGAAATCTTTCACTAGGTAGCTCAAGTTTTATCAAGGAATTCATACTTGTTATGTGAGTAACAAGTTCATTTGTTTGGCTTAAGACAAATGAACAAAATCCAGACAATCAGGAGAGTCAGGGGCCAGAAGTCTTTCAGAAGAGAAAAGATAATCTTAAATGGCTTCATTAGGTCTGACCCTAATCTTCTTTGAGCATCTTTGGCTAGCTAAATATAAGAAAATTCCTCCCATTAAACTGAAACTATATATAGAAGACTACCCAGCCAACTAATCCATGAAGGTACTTATAAATTGACCAAGCCAGGTACTGGAACAAAAATAAATAAATAAATCAGAAAAATCCCGAAAGTTTAAATAGTTGTCATTAAGTCAAATACTGCAGATATAATCAAACTACTGATTCCTTCATCTTGACTGCATCCTCACAACCACTAAAGTCTTCTGTATTTTTTATTACAAAAACAACAACCATTCTAGAATTTGAGTATCAATTGTTTGAAGGGATGCTTCAATATTTGGCTAGTAGATTAATGAATTTTAGTTTTGTTTTAAAATTAATGTGGGGTTCAAATGATTGTTTATGATCCCTTCCTAGCACTATTTCTATTTTATTCTGATATAAACACTTGTTCCCAGGTGACTCATTTGTTTTCTTCAACAATTTTGCTACCCTCTTGACCCAGAAAAATTCAGCTAGTTTGGTGATTTTCTATCAGGTATTCTGACAGTTCCCTTGGAGAAATCAATGTTGTTGTCATTTCCTGCAGACTAGCTTTCTCTCAGCTGGCTAGCATCATGAGTGCTTTTTCAGCCTGACAAATGCATAGGTAACAGAAAGGTTACGTTTAGGGTCCCGTCACCAATGAAGCATGACTCCTCCTGATTACAGTTTCATGTGGAGATATGAAGTGGCAAACCTGCATTTTTGTGGGTACTCACCTTGAATTTTGGAACTATACATAACAAAGGTCTTTCTGTAAACATTTCCTCCTTTCATCTGTTAGCAATAAAAGGATAAGATATCTCTACTTTGTGGCTCCTCTCCCGTGCAATGGCTTGTAACTAGCAGAGAAGGAAAACAGATACTGTTTTGTATCAGATTTGTATTTTGTCCCCTTCAAAACCTTAGGATAAAATCCCAGAATCCCTCCCCCACCACCAAAAACAAAAAAACATGAAAGCAGAGTCAAATAGGAAGGCCTCTTCTCTGTGACAAAATAATTCTTGACTGATGTCTTATGAGGTGAAATCTGGAGGATTTTGATGAAGAAAATAGCAGATTGGGGTACTCTAATAGCATTGCAGATTAGGAAGCTTTGGAGATTTTTTCCCCCCAAAATGAAATCCAACAATAACAATTTGGCTGGTAACTAAGAACTACATATTATGTGCATGCAAGATAAATATGCTTATGTATCGGAATCAAATGATTGGAACTATGCTGATAGGAAAATATTGGTCCAATAGCTAGGATTACAATAGCCCTAGATAATATTTCCAAGTCCGGAAGCCTATTTTTGAGAGCATATCCTGGGTTTTCTCAGAAGATAGTTGCTAGAGCTCATGCCTATTTATAATAGTTGATATGATGGTCACAATTAGGGTTGCCCCTAACCCCAAATTATGATTAGAATTGGAAACTATGCCCCACCAAAACTGGCAGGGAAAGCTTTTGTACATAAACAGGCAGGAAATCTCACACTGCCTTACGCTGATGATGTTACCTAGTTGGATAAGGAAATGTCTTCAAGCAACCAAGTTCAGAGAACACAAGGAACTACACAGTTGAACCCTGATGAATAGATATGCTCTCATATTGGAGATTATATTTACCAATTAGTTTATTTCCGGACACAGGGGGGCAGGATGTTTGGATCTAGAACCCTTATCTGCTTCATTCAAATACTGAGCACCCCTAAAAGCTATCTAAGAACGTCTTTGAAACCCAGTAAATAAAGATGAAAAGACACTCTAGCATTTTCTTTGCAGCATCCTAGCTTCCACATTCTCTGTCGTTTGTGGTTAGTCATTTTTGTTTCTAATCCTGTGGGTAGAGAAGGTCAGACTGACCCACTCAGAATATTCCCAGAATCAGGTTCAGAATTACTGTCAAATTCAACGTAGGCCAAAAAAACACAAAAAAACCCCCACCACCCCCACCTCTATTCGCTTCGCCTCTCCTCCCCCCCCCCCTTCGAGTTTTTGTTTTTGTTTTTCGCATCTCGAGGGTTTGGTGCCCTCTACCGCCTCGAGATGGCGCCATTGTTCCAACGTTGGCGTTTTCGCTTGCCATGAGAACAATCAATCCAGATTTAGGTGGAGGGGAGAAAGACACTCTCCAGAGGCGTTCAATAAACATTATACTCCTGTTCCAGCCCTGTTCCGCAGTCGTGACATCCACCTGCTTCACAGCCCTCCCGTCATCAATCGTGGCAGTAAATATCCCCGCTGTTCCGAAAACAGATCCCGAAAGGGAAACGCGCCGCTTTCCTTCTGTTTGCTTGACATTCTTATCCTGGCGACCGCAGCAGACGTAAAACCGTTCTCTCCTGATTATTAATACTGCGGTCGTCGGAATGCAGTTAAGTACAGTTCAAAGGTCCCCAGCCGCGCAAGTGCTTTCGTTACAGAAGGAAAAATAAAAAATAAAAAAATACCCCGAACAGGTTGCCGAGGAACTGGAGCGGCTGATTCACGATTTGAAGCGAGAACAGGAGCGCTGAACGGGGGCTGTAGGCGCAGAGCTGCTTCGTGCCTGCTTTGAAGTCTATTGTAGCCCGAAGCCTGGCCACGGAGACCGAATGTTGCTCCAGCTGTAGGCTACATGCTTATTTCGTGCTTTTAGCACTGTTTCTTTCTTGTTCCTAGTACAGATAGTCCTCATCTTACAACAGTTCCATTTAGTGACCATTCAAAGTGACAACGGCGCTGAGAAAAAGTGACTTAGGACCACTTTTTTCACACTTATGACGGTTGCAGTATCCCCCTGGTCACATGATTGACATTCAGATGCTTGACAATTGACTCACATTTATGACAGTTGCAATGTTCTATAGTGATGGGGATCCTTTTTTGTGACCTTCTGACAAGCAAGGTCAATAGAGAAAGCAGATTCACTTAACAACGGTGTTACTAATGTAAGCACTGCAGCGATTCGCTTAACAGATGTGGCGAGAAAAGTCGTAAAATGAGGCAAAACTCACTTAACAAATTTCTCACTTAGCAAGGTAAATTTTGGAGAGAGCAGTTCTTTCAACAGCTGGCCTTACTGTGTTTAAAGGTGTTTGGCTTGTGTTTAAGAATAGCCACTGATTTACAAATGTGGCATCATACAAGTCCAATTGTGGTTTATTTGATAAACTCTGGTTAAACAAACCAGATATTCATGCAAACATCTATGGAGATTTTCAATCACGCAGGTCATGTTCAGTTGCCTTTTAGGGGGGGAAAAACCTTTGGGACATGTATTAGTGCAGTATGTGAGCCCAATCATTCTTTAAAAAGTCAGTTGCGAGCATTGTAATACTATTCATTTCTGAGATATTATTATGCCAGTATTTTTAAAAATAAACTTAATTGCTACTCTAGAGGGATACATTAACAAATCTAGTATAATACCTGCTGCACTGCAATACATAAAGGGAAGGGAAGGGAAGAGGGTAAAATTTGAAAGCACACATATTTTCTCACTGATGTATACTAAGAGTTCATATTGGCAACCTCGTGAATATCATGGTTCAATAGCAAATTCCTTTGCGTTTCTAAAGAAATCCTCTCTTCCTTTTCCCACTGGCCTCTGCTGTTGTTTTGAAAGTGCTATTTCATTTCATTTTGCTTTGCATACTGACCTCTGTAGCTGTGCAGAAACGCAGGTTTAAAAATATGAATAGTATTGAACTTTTCCTCGGGTTTTTACCCCCCTTCAAAAGAGATAATTCTTTTTCTCCATTTTTAAGTGCTTTGGCATTTCTCTAGATGTGCTTTAGGCTTTGAATCTATCCATTAGAACTTACTCTCTCCATACCTTTGAAGTTTTCCTGGCTGCCCATTCTTTCTGATCTGAGAAAAGGTTGATGGTTAGACTTGTGTCATTTCACTTTGTTCAGTTCAGTTCAGTTCATTCTTTTAAAATTTTATTGAAGTATGGGAAGCCAGCTTGAGTACTGACCATTGAAACGAGAAGTGCAAGATAGGATATTCATAAATTACCATGTGTGTGTGTGTGTGTGTGTGTGTGTGTGTGTGTGTGTGTGTGTGTGTGTGTACTATGTATCGGGGTGAAACCCAGCAGGTTCTGACAGGTTCTGGAGAACTGGTAGCGGAAATTTTGAGTAGTTCGGAGAACTGGTAAATACCATCTCTGGCTGGTCCCAGAGTGGGGTGGGAATGGGGATTTTGCAATATCCTTCCCCTGCCACGCCCACTAAGCCACTCCCACACACACTGTGTGTGTGTGTGTGTGTGTGCATGTGTATATATGGTATATATAAAACTATGGTAATTTATGAATATCCTATGAAATGAAACAAAGACAATGTTGGCAAACGTTGAAGAGATTTTCAGAACAACATGAGGTTCAAGATTTTTAACTGCACAGTGGTTTAGGTGCACAGTGAAATATAGTCTCTGAGAGAAGAAGAAGAAGAAAAAAGACCTGGCCATGAATTTCCTGTCCACAGACCTTAATGTACAATACCAATAACTCATTTGTACAGGAAATTACAGCACAGCAAAAACTGTTCTAGAAGTACAGGAATGAATTAAAAGAAAAACTGGAGAACTTATACGCTGTACAAGTAAGCCATATATTTCAGCTCTTGGGATAGAACATGCTAGAATAGATTGCATATTTTCTAATCACCTTCCTTGATGTTCTCTCAAGGAAGAGATACGGTGGGAAAAGTAAATAAAATGTCTACCATGTCTTGCTGTATGGAGTGGTGACCTTGCATTTAAATTCCATGGGGCTAGAGGGTATGCCAACTGGTAATATAATTAGACCAAAGAAAAACTTATTACGTGTTCTCATAAACATTTTATGTTTAAGTTAATATTATTTGCAAGAAATAATAACGTGTCCGACGAGGAATACATTGTCTTTGCTATCTCTGTTGACCCTTGTGCTAACTTGGACCATTCAAAGTCAATCAAGAATGGCTATCAACTGGATCCTATAGAGGGCATAAAAGGTTATATAAGTTGTAAATTGTTTATATATATATATATATATATATATATATATATATATATATATATATATATATATATATGTACACACACACACACACACACATACATACATACATACATACATACATACATACATACATACATACATTTTGGGTGGCTCCTTATTCTGTTCAAAATATGCAGACCTTCTCACTGCAGTATTTCCCCTTCCATGTTCTCAGTTATGACCTACTTCCTTTTCTCCAGCATTTCCTCTGAGAGCTTCTCATTTTCTGTGAAAGCCCCAAGGCCAGCAGTACCTAGCAGAAAGCAGGTCAATCAATATTTGTGCTGAAGATAAAAAGATGTAACTTCTTTAAAGCATGTCTCTTAGGATGAGAGCATTAAGAAGTCTTGCGTTTGGCGCCAGTCATGGTTGTTATACGATCAAGTATGGAGGTAGGAGAACAGGTTTCATGCTGTTGCTAATAGTACAACACATTTATGAACTCATTTGGATTGCAAATTTTATACATTTATCTGGGACTAGATCACATTGAACATAAGGGGTCCCTGGCTGAGTAGATGTGGATAGAATCAAAATGTAAAGTCAGGTTAAAAAAAAGATACAAATAGTATTGAAATTTTCCCAAAGAGAAAGTTTTCTCAGACTTCTTCCATTCTTAACTTACCTTCTTGGTAGAGGATCAATCAGGACTTTGATGATTAAACAGGATAGTTTATATAAAGAAGAGATTAAAATAGGCTGTTGGGAAGAATATCAGAAACCAACTCTTTATATTTTTCTTCATTTTTTTTCTTTTCTTGTATGTTTTGCTTTTTCTTTGATTTTTTTTCTTTCATCTTTATTAAAAGTTTCAATAACATATGTATATATATATGATCGAACAAGGTGAACAAAAGGGTAACAGATGATTTGGTTCTTGAAGTCACCCACCTCCTCTGCCTGTAAAAAGAGTCAATCTCATTAGTTTAGGCTTACTAAGCAGTTACTTTTGTCAATCAGTTACAGTTGTCAAAAGTTACTAAGCAGTTACTTTTGAAAAAGCCATACTTTGCGCATGCCCAAGATGGCGGCCGCATCCAGGGCACCCTGAGGGAATGGATTTTTGGCTGGCTGTTTAGAGGGTCCGTGGGGGTCGCAGCCCATCGGCAACCCCCCGCCCAGCCAGCGGAGTATATGGCCATCACGCTGGTGGCGTTGCAGCCCCCAGCGTGTCTTCCAGAGGCTCCCGCCGATCAGAACAGCTGAGAGGCGCTGCGAGGCAGCGCGGCGTGGGCGGGAGCGACGAGGAGATGGCGGCGTGTTTGAGCTGCGAGCGGGGAGCGGCGGCGGTGGTGAGAGGATGCCCAACGGCCGCTTTGCAAGGGGGCGCTTAGCATGAGACTCTGCTTGGTCGGGGAGGCGCTGGAGACGCTGGCTGCGCTGGTCACTGGGGCGGCTCTGTGTTGGTTTTCGGGCGCTCTAGTGGCAGGAGAGTGCCTGAAGACAGAGGAGACGGAGGAGATCACGACGAGAGATGAGAGACGGCGCTGATGGCTCCAGCGGCCTGTAGGCGACGCCGACGGCTCCGGCGGCCCCCCGGCTGGTTAGCGGACCCATTGGGGGCTGTTTATTGTTGGAGGGCTTTCTATGAGGAGTGGAAGACCCAAATGGGTCCAACGGGGTTGCCCCCTCGTGGCTACTGTTTGTGGGTGAAAATTCTCCCACCAGCAGTTTGTACTCATAATCTGGGGGCTACCCCCCCTTTTTTACAGGAAGAGCTGCCCTCCTCTCCGCCCCCCCCCAATCCCACTTGTCCTCCGCTGGCCCTCGAACTATTTCTGCTCCCCTGCTATTTGCCTGCTGTTCTCTGGAGCTGTGACTTTGAATTTGGCTTTATTCATCATCCCGCTGGCTGGCTGGCTATTCTGGAGAATAGGCCAGCTTCGGGAGGACTTATGGAGCCAGTTCTATTCGACCTACCCTGAGGGATGTCACACCGGCAGGATGAACTTGCCTGGGCCACTGTGAGAGAGTGGCCTGGGACTTTCCAACTCTCCTGTCCCTTATGGGGACCACCGTGAGAGGGTGGTCAGGACATCCTCTCAGTTGGACAAAATATAGAGACTCCCAGCCGCTACAGTGAGAGGGTAGCGGCGTTTCTCCAGTCTGACCTGGTTCTCCTTTGGAACATCTTTATGGACCATAGCCAAGCCTTCCATTCTCTTGCCCATGTTTTGGATGAGATGTATTCTCGGTCTGCGTTGCTTGCCCTGCGAGATTCCCCCCTCTCGTGGGCATGGCCCTCTATGTTATCGAGGGCCTACCTTAATGACGGGTTTTGGGACCCCGAGAGGTGGCATGTTGCAAAGAGGGGCTTGAGGGGTTTTTTAAGTTCTTTTTTAATTAGAGTTTTAGGGGGTTCCAGGGTGGGGGTGGGTGCGGGTTTGGGGGGGAACCTGCAGGGGAGAGGGACAGGCCCGGCTGCTTACGGTGCCATAGGGGGTGTAGTTTCTGGAGGCAAGAGGGCTCTTGTGGAGCCCTCTGTTGAGGGTGGCGCTATAAATGTGCTGTGTGGGAGGGGCAGATATGGCGTGAGCAGGGGACCATATCATGTGACGGGGGCACGCACTCGCTGTCTTCAAGCGATTGCGTGCCCCGGTCCCCCGAGCCATTCCCGTTCCCCGGGTTGTTTAGAGTCTCAGGACCCGAAGCTCCGGCTGCTGTTATGCAACGCAAGGTCCGTTGTCAATAAGGCCCCCCTCATATGTGAGCTCCTTCAAGAGGGGGGTGCGGACCTTGCCGGGATTACCGAGACCTGGTTGGGCCACGAGGGGGGGGTTCCCCTCGTGGAGATGTGCCCACCAGGTTTCCTTGCATTCCATCAGCCGAGAGCTCAGGGCAGGGGTGGGGGAGTAGCGGTCATTATCAAGGAAGGTCTGGATCCGAGGGAGACCACTGTACCTCAGATAGCCGGGTGTGAGTCCATCTTTGTGAGGTGGGGTCGTGGTGGGCAGATGGGTCTGTTAGTCACGTACCTGGCTCCCTGCCACGTGGCAACGACCCTGCCCGAGCTTCTCAATGTTGTAGCCGAGGTGGCGGTTGATACCCCCAGGCTTATGGTCATGGGGGATTTCAACCTGCCATCTATCGGTGAAACATCTGAGATAGCCCGGGAGTTCATGGCTTCCATGACGGCCATGGACCTGACCCAGGTAATTCAGGGCCCGACTCATATCGGTGGACACACCCTGGATCTAGTTTTTGTCTCTGGTCAGTGGTTGAGTGGTCTTGATATTGGGGATATAAGTATGGAACCCTTGTCATGGACTGACCACTCGCTCCTTCGACTCGACTTTCTGACCGCTGCACCTCACCGCAGGGAGGCGGAACCGACCAGGTGGTTCCGCCCCAGGCGCCTGATGGATCCTGATAGGTTCCAGACGGAGCTTGGGCCATTTCCTGAGACACGGACACGCGATTCGGCTGAGGACCTGGTGGCGGCCTGGGATAGGGCGGCCAGTGGGGCCTTGGACCGCATCGTGCCTTTGCGGCCTCTGACCCGGCGTCGAACTCACTTATCTCCTTGGTTTACCGAGGAGCTGAGGGAGATGAAACGCCGGAAAAGACGCCTAGAGAGCGGTTGGAGGGCCAGTCGCTCTGAATCTGACTTGACACTAGTAAGAGCTCATATTAAGACTTACTTAGTGGCGATAAAAGCGGCGAAATCCAACTATTTTGCCACTCTTATCGCGTCATCAGATAATCGCCCAGCCGCCCTGTTTAGGGTGACCCGCTCCCTCCTTCATCTGGGAGCGCGGGAGGATCCCTTACAGGGTCGTGCTGAGGACTTTGTTCAATATCTGGATGATAAAATAACTCAGATTCGGGATGATTTGGCCGCTGACTGGGTTGGTTCAGGCGGGGCGACTGAGGCAGGTCTTGAGAGTGTTATCTGGGCTGAGTTCGATCCTGTGGCTCCCGAGGACGTGGACAGGACTCTGGGAAGACTGAACGCAACCACATGTTTATTGGACCCGTGTCCCTCCTGGTTGGTGCTGGCCTCCCGGGAGGTTACACGAGGCTGGCTCCAGGAGATTATAAATGCTTCTTTGAGTGAGGGTGCCCTACCGCCTGCCTTGAAGGAGGCGGTGGTGAGGCCCCTCCTCAAGAAGCCCTCCTTGGACCCAGCTATTTTGGCTAATTATCGTCCATTCTCCAACCTTCCCTTTTTGGCGAAGGTTGTTGAGAGTGTGGTTGCGTGGCAGCTCCCTCGGTACCTGGATGAAGCTGTCTATTTAGACCCGCTCCAGTCCGGCTTCAGGTCTGGATACAGCACCGAAACGGCATTGGTCGCATTGGTGGATGATCTCTGGAGGGCCCGGGGTAGGGGGTACTCCTCTATCCTGGTGCTGTTAGACCTCTCAGCGGCTTTTGATACCATCGACCATGGTATCATGTTGCACCGGTTGGAGGGACTGGGGGTGGGGGGCACCGTTTTACGGTGGTTCTCCTCCTACCTCTCCGACCGGTCGCAATCAGTGTTGACAGGGGGGCAGCGGTCAACCCCGAGGCGCCTAGTGTGTGGGGTGCCGCAAGGGTCGGTCCTCTCGCCCCTCCTGTTCAACATTTATGTGAAGCCGCTGGGTGAGATCATCCGTGGTTTTGGGGTGGAGTTCCATCAGTACGCTGACGATACTCAGCTGTACATCTCCACCCCAGACCACCCCAACGATGCCGTGGAAGTGATGTCCCAGTGCCTTGAAGCCGTGCGGGTCTGGATGGGGAGAAACAGGCTTCGTCTCAACCCCTCCAAGACCGAGTGGCTGTGGCTGCCGGCGTCCCGATATAGCCAGCTGACACCATCGCTGGTCATTGGGGGCGAATCATTGGCCCCCACGGAAAGGGTACGCAACTTGGGCGTCCTCCTGGACCCACGGCTGTCCTTGGAGGATCATACGACAGCTGTGGCCAGGGGGGCTTTCTATCAGGTTCGCCTGATACGCCAGTTGCGGCCCTTTCTAGATCGGGACTGCCTGCGCACAGTCACTCAGGCACTCGTCACCTCTCGCCTGGATTACTGCAATGCTCTCTACATGGGGCTCCCCTTGGGGTGCACCCGGAGGCTCCAACTGGTACAGAATGCGGCCGCGCGGGGAATTATGGGAGCATCGGGGCGCTCCCACGTTACACCTCTCCTGCGCGAGCTGCATTGGTTGCCGGTGGAGTTCCGGGTGCGTTTCAAGGTGTTGGTAATGACCTTTAAAGCGCTCCATGGCTTAGGACCAGGGTACTTACGGGACCGCCTTCTGCCGCCAATTGCCTCCCACCGGCCGGTTCGCTCCCACAGAGTGGGCCTCCTCAGGGTGCCGTCAGCCAGACAATGCCGGCTGGCGACCCCCAGGGGGAGAGCCTTCTCTGTGGCAGCCCCCACCCTCTGGAACGATCTTCCTCCAGAATTGAGAATTATCTCCGACCTCCGGACGTTTCGTCGGGCCCTGAAGACGCATCTTTTTCAACTTGCCGGTTTAGCCTGATCCCTGCCGCAATTTTTAGAATTTTTAAAATTTTAAAATTTTTAATGTTTGTAGCGTTGCCGCATTTTAATATTTATTTGGTTTTAATTCTCAGCCTAATGTATATGTGTTTTAATTTTTAACTTTTATGTATGGAATTTTTATTTCGGCTGTTCACCGCCCTGAGTCCGTAAGGAGAAGGGCGGTATACAAATCTAATAAATAAATAAATAAATAAATAAATCATTTCTTGCAGAATTCCTAGTTACGATTCAGGGGAGACAGGAATAATTTTCGGTATCAAACAATGGACCATTTGGAAGTCATCTGCCTTTAATAAATCTTGACCTTCAGTGATGTTTTCTCACTGTTCTTGTGTAAAAGTACCAGTAGATCATCATCATCATCATCACCACCACCACCACCACCATCATCATCATCACTTTATTGTCACTGTACATGTATACACAGTATACCCATACAACAAAATTCACTTAACACCCAAAGACCAGGTCCAACACACATAACAATCCTCAAACATACTTCCACCCACCACAATTCCCCATCCTTAAACCACCCAAACATCCACACAACAGCTGTCCAACAGCTCACTGTTGGTGGCCCTTTAGTAGCAGGCACTTTAAATAACTCTTGCAATGATTTGTAATAGGAGCCTTTTCCAGCATTTGGTAGATATGAATTATTTCTAAGGTAAGAAATATTCAGCCTGTATGTAGCTTATATTATATTAAGTATATAATATACAGTATATTAAGATGCCTTCCTTTGCCAAAGTTTTCCCGAGATGAGATAAACCATCTTCAGATAGTGACAGGAAGTTCTCTTTTAAGTAGAAGAATAAAGAGAAACCTCCCAAAGTAGTAGTAGTAGTAGTAGTAGGAAGGAGGAGGAGGAGGAGGAGGAGGAGAAGAAGAAGAAGAAGAAGAAGAAGAAGAAGAAGAAGAAGAAGAAGAAGAAGAAGAAGAAGAAGAAGAAGAAGAAGAAGAAGAAGAAGAAGAAGAAGAAGAAGAAGAAGAAGAAGAAGAAGAAGAAGAAGAAGAAGGAACCTGAAAGTTAACTGGTTATTTCCACAGGATGTAGTAACTAAGAGGTAGATGAGATTTGGACAAATTATTCTACTAACCACAATTATGATATTTCTTACTTCCAGGATCAGACTATGCATCACACTGTATCTGAATACTAGTTGTCAAGGAACAATAGTGAACAACTGTAAATGTCCTGCTGTCTTGCTAGTGCATACCTCTCACATATCTTGTTGGTTATTTTGGTGCTGTGTTTCTGCCTTTTTGCTTTAATCCAGCTAGGCACAACTATATAAACAGAGAAGTGGCATGCCTAAGATCATCAGTTCATTAGGGGACAATGAGTCATTAACAACCCTTTAGAAGGCAAGAAAATATAATTAGCTGGTTGTTGACTGTAATAAAATGATTTTCATTATGGGTGAATATAAGCAAAATCCAAAAAGCCAAGTTCATTTGTTCCTACAATATAATTAAACAGCCAGGAAGTAGTTTTCTCCCATCAATACTGAACTGTCACAATCGGGTTGTAAGCCTGGCCCCATCATCATCAAAATGAGGTTTTGGGCAAAGTTATCTAAGTAATAATCCTTTTCTAATGAGGCCAACACAAAAACATGAGCTGAGAGTTGAGTAATAATATGTTGACGGATACTATACAGAAATACTAATAAGAGAATGCTACTTCCAGCTGAGAAATGGCTTTTTAAAGTCTCATTAAAATGTATTATTGATTTTAACTCTTGGAACAATTTGCAAGCTTCGCAGATTTTAAGGAAAATGTAGAACATTCAAGACTTTATCTTTCTTCCTTTAAGCATCCGTCTAGGTTACTGAATTAAAAGAAAGCATTTTCAGTAAATGGCTCCTCAGTTTATGCTCAAACCCATTCAATAAAATAGAATCCATTACCTGTGGGTATTTTTACGAGGCTGAATTTGAGAGCTAAATTGCAAGTTAACAGTCTTAATATGGGATGATAGACCTGTTGCATTCCAGATTCTAGCAATCTATACTAGGAGGTCCAAAGATAACAGACTCTGTAGCCCCTGGTCACATATCTGGTTCCAGATATCTTTCAAGAGAAAGAGTTTTC
Organism: Masticophis lateralis; assembly: GCA_030761175.1. Taxonomy (NCBI): domain Eukaryota; kingdom Metazoa; phylum Chordata; class Lepidosauria; order Squamata; family Colubridae; genus Masticophis; species Masticophis lateralis. Next base: position 105,380,893 of record JAUDYJ010000002.1, read on the forward strand.
ATTAAGAAGCCAAGAAAAAGTATTTACAGTACTTGCTGCTATTTGCTACATTTCTTTTGAAATGTCTCCCAACTGGGTTTATCCTTTCTTACCTTCCAGACTTACAAATACATTACAAACACAGTATGGAATGCACTAAGGTTTTTTTTTTTTTTCAAGTTGGGTATGTGTCAGGTCTCAGATATTTCTACAGGGATGCTGGCATTTGGTGGGAGGAATGGCGGAAAAATGGAGTGATCTCTATAGGAAGTTTCTGTTTCCCTGCAATGATGTAGTGTGGGAGGGGTTTGGTTAGCATTGCTTTAAATAACTGGTTTTAAGTGAGAAGCTTCAGTTCTTGCCTAGATCTCTTGTTAACACAAAACATTTAAATAAAAGCTCCTTTTGGAACAACCACAGTTTCAAGAGTCCTGCTTTCTTGGGAAGATTAGAGAGGCTAGACCTTACAGTTTGTAAATATTTAGGAATCATTTGCAGTGTCTACAATGTGAGAGCATTAGAAGAGTAAAAGTAGCATCATGCTGTTAGGACTCAAAGTTTACCCCACCTGTATATCTATTATGAATCACATATATGTTCAAAATGGGCAAACCTTGCAGTGCAACAAACCAACAGTGCTCTCATAATTTTGATAAAAGTAATAGTGATAAAATTCCTGTGGTTGAAAAAAGCACAGACCTTCATTTAAACTTAGTAGTTTCTACCAGCTTACTCTATGGAAAAGAAAATATCGTCCCCTCCCCCCCAGTTGTCATTCAATTTGATGAAATAATGTGTAAGAGAGATTGTCATGAACAGGATGTGATAATCTTGGATTCCAGTAATGACGTGTGTATGAATGTACTGTAATTCACTATACATTCTTTTCTCTAGTAGCCTATAGTTTCCATGGAAGGTTTCTCATTCCTTGATAAAATCCCAAAGGAAGATATCATGAGGTAACTCACTCAGTCTATGTGGCCGTAAAGATGCTCAGGCTTGTCAGAGAAATCGTCCACTGCTATGACTTGGATGGAGATTTTCAAAAGGCCATTTATGTCTAGTTCTATTCTGTGTGTCTCTTCAACTCTGTTTTAATATTGTTACTCCCTACCAGCTATCCCCCCCGCTCCCGGTCTTGGTCACAAAACTGCCATTCTTGTTATTTCAGCTTTGTCGTATAATACTTCTATTATTCTTACTGGGGAAAGAGGATAGGAAAACAACATATATGTTTGTTTAGATCATATTATATATGTTTTAGGATATGGGCATTTCTACCGCCTGCTGATTCTTTACTGCCAAACTGATTCCTTCTGTGGATGCTCTAAAAACTAAAGGCTGTCCTATTTTCTTAGATGTGGCTAGCTTTTTTTTTTTTTTAATGCATTTTCAGTCAAAAGGATAGAAAAATCTGAACACCAACACTTTAATCACACCCTGGCAACTCGGATACTGACGGTTATGTCCAGTGTTTCATCATCAGTAAAAAGATCTCACAGTGAGGGTAAGCAGCTTGAATGAAGAATGGCTGACAAGCAACTGCAATGCTATTTTTGGCAAGAAAGGAAATAACTTAAAATGGTTAGCGAACTGGATTTGGATGGACTTTGCTGATGGCTCAGAAATCAACTGCTGTATCCATTTCTCTTCTTTTTTAAATTGACCAGCGGACTGTGTCGTTCAATTTATCTGCATGATTCCCTCCCTTCCCCCAACCAATTTGGGCTGCACTTTGTCAGTTTTGTCAGGACTGTCAGTTAACATGAGCAATAATCCTGCTGGCAGGGAATAATGAGAAACAAAGTTCCATCATATCAGAGGAGTGCTAGGTTTGAAGTTGTTGAAGCAATAGTTCTCCGGGCTCTTTCCAAACCTCTCTTAATAGGAAGGATACAAAGCATGAACTCAGCCAATGACGTTGCCTTTTTCTGTTAATCAAATATGCAGTAACATACTTTCATCCAAAATTAAAAGAAAGCAATGAAAGGAGGGGAGGGAGAGATTTCAGAAAAATCAAAATAGGAAGAGAAAAAGATGGGTGTGAAAACAAGCGCAAACAATCTAGGCATAAATTGTTCTGATTGAACAAAAAGGTTGCAGGGAGATGAGAACTGCTTCGAATGGATCCAAGAAGTGGGGGAGTAGGGGGAATGAAATAGCATTTTTTAAAACAATCAACCACCCAGGAAGTTGTCTAATAATATCATACCCAAGCAGTCATTCCTGGAACAGTGTTGTCATATAATACCATTTCCTACCTTTCTGTTGCTATTTATAATTTATCAAATCCTTCCGACAGATTTAAGTGACATCAGATGCTCCCTCACAAAATGGCTGTGACACTGCAGTGGTTTCCATTAGCATAGCCCAGCATCTGGCATCTTCTGGAGAGTCTTGTAAAAGTAAAATAATAAAACAGCACACTGCTAAACATAGGTGATTTTACTAACTTGAAGAGCTCTGTCCAGCCTGCAGCCATGACTCATGACTCATCCTTGGCATATAAAAACTGTACTAATGAATTTTAAGAACAAAGCTTCAGGAGCAGAAATAAAACAGGAATAGGCATTGAATAAATTCATTCATGTATGTCTTCTTTCTCCTTGTTTCAAAATACAATTTCACTTCTACCTTAAAGTGTATCACGTAGACGTGATCTCCATTTCCCAACCTACTGCCCCCACCCCCACCCCTGGAATATAACATTAACCATAAATATATTTATAGTGTTTGACAGATTGACCCACCCACCTTAAATCTTGAATTCCCCATTTTTTCTGCCTCTTTTCTCTCAGAAATATATTTTCTGTAGCAATGAATGATGTGACTGCTGTAAAACAAGAACACAATGAATTTCAGGCCTACTTGGCTCGCTCATTTTTTTTTGTATGTTGAGTCATTATTTCATAAATAATAACTTCTATAACAAAGAAGAGCAGTTAATCTGCTCTTCTTCGTTATAGAAGCAGTTTTGTGAGGGAGCTTCTGATGTCACTTAAATTAATCAATTTATCTTTGACTGAGTCCAAGATCAGGATGTTGGACTTCGTTGAATGCCAACCAGCACTAGTCTTTCCCCATAATTTCAACTTGGCACTTCTTTTAATAAGACATGTCTATGTAATTACTTACAAATCAGAATACATAAAATATTTGAAGATGTGAATGTTATAGGAAGTGAATACAGTCAGCAAATATGAAACATGTCTTTGGTTGGAAACATTTGCTTGAAAATTGAGTTGATTTCGCCTTAAACTATAACAATGTACAGTACCAAGTAGCTGAGACTATCTAAACATCTATTCACATATAGAGGCATATATACACATACTGTACCTCTATCTTACTTCTTTTGCTTTTCCTTTGCAACCCCCCAATACTGGCCTATGACAATTCATCACAGGCAACTTGCTTTGGCCAACTCACCCCAGCCAACTCACCATGGGACAATTCGTGACGGGATAACTCTCCACAGGACAAGAGTTACACTTATTTCAAAGAAATAGTAGAATAGAATCATTGAAGAAAGGATAACAAAAATGAAATGTGAATGACAAAAATTAAAATAATTTTTAACTGTTTTAAACTGAATTGTTGAATTGTGCCGCAGCGAGTTGTCCTCCGGTGAGTTTGCCATGGTGAGTTGTCCCATTCTGTCCGATACTGCTTAAGTACAATGACTAGTTTCCCCACCATTGGTTATTCTGCTGAGAAATATAGTTCAACAAATAACCAGGATCCAATAACTTCCTCCATGGATCATCCTCAAACTCTCACTATTATGTAACTTAAGTGGAAGTAAACTCAATTTGAATTTTCTGAGGAAATATTCTCCCACTCTCCATTGTGTTTTTAAAACCAATTAAAACATTTTTTTTATTTTTTATTTTTGCCAATCCAAGGGTAAATTGATTTAGGCAATCTCTGCTATGGGTCCTCGTCGGAACAGTGAACATCTTGAGATTCAAGAAACTGGCTTTACTTTTCCCCAGGTGGAAGGTGTGAAACAGCAGCAGTAATGTCATGGATGTATAACTTTATGTGAGTATGTATGTATCTTAATTTACAATCTTACTGAAGATTTGTATTCAGCAGGAATAGATGCTGCTTCTCAGCATATTCAGAGTACTAAAAAAGTATTGAATAATTCAGTAGCAGAATGTCCTATTAAAAAATACAACATTCTTATAATGTTGTCTTGAGTGTCGAATATGAGCCTGGCTCAGCTATCAATTAATTCTAACAGGTATTTATTGTATTTGAAGAAAAAAAAAGTTTTATTAGAAAATACATGAGGATAAGAAAGCTTATCTCTACATTGAAGAGAAGGAAAAAATTTGGGAAGTTTTCCAATTAATTCAACATACAGGCTGATTTAAGTTTAAGTAACTGTAGATTGGCAAGAAACAGATGCAGGGACAGATTCTTTCCTTTATGACTTGCCATTTGTTCTAGTGGTTAAAAAGGCTCATAGGTGCAAAATGATGATGGATTTCCTAAGAAAGCTTTGGTAAAAATTTTATGAATAGTCTGTGGTTTTTTTTTTACAGATGGACTGTTTTATATAAGTGCTGCTTTCCAGACCCATCCCTCTTGTGGGGATCTTTAGTGTTGCAAATATGTACTCCAGTGGTGAAATTCACTTTTTTTAATACCGGTTCTGTGGGCATGGCTTGGTAGATGTGGTATGGCTTGGTGGGCGTGGCTTGGTGGGCGTGGCAGGGGAAGGATAATGCAAAATCTCCATTCCCACCCCACTCCAGAGTAAGGATACTGCAAAATCCCTATTCCCATCCCACTCCTGAGAGAAGGATATTGCAAAATCTCCATTCCCACCCCACTCTGGGGCCAGCCAGAGGTAGTATTTGCCAATTCTCTGAACTACTCAAAATTTCTGCTACTGGTTCTCCGAACTACTCAAAATTTCTGCTACCAGTTATCAAGAACCTATCAGAACCTGCTGGATTCCACCCCTCCTGTACTCCATCATGGAAAGTGAATGCATGGGAAAAAAAGCTATCATAGTGAGATGTTTACTTGGACTTAAATATAATTTTAGAGATGTTAATTAATAAGTGCTGATATCCTCCAAATCTGGAAGAGCATTTGCAATTATGTTGGTCCTTTATTCAGTATTTAGAAAAGGCATTGACAAGTGTTGCTGCATCTTTTTCTGTCTATATTTAGTGGGTGCTGCAGTGGATAAGTGGAAATAGACTTATGCCTCAATGTACTGTTCTTTAGTGTGAAAAGACAAGGATAAGCAATTTCCTTCCAGCAATGGATGGGTAGCAGATATAATGAAACATGACTGATGCGACTCAGTGTTCTGTGTTATTTAAAAAGGTGTCAGGAAAACTTGCTATGCTGTCTTGAGCAAGACAGCTGCTTTTCAACCACATCCTTGGAGTTTCATAGAGAGTTCACTTGTGTGCTAGTAGTGGCTTGCAACCTAAGGTCAAACGTCATGCTAAGCTTTAGGGAAATGGCTCACCGATCATACCGATTGTAAATCAAAACACCTTAAAATGGGCTAATGTATGATGCATGAACCAGATGGTATGAAACCTTCTCCAAGCTTGAATCTGGCTGTTCATCCTGGTGATAATTCATTATTGAAAACGCTTATGAAATATGAACAAGTACGTCTATAGCTTTCTCCCATTATTTTTGCAGGGATATTGTATAAAAGAGAGATGAACAATCTTTAAATTTGTCACCTGCTTAGTAGCCATAGGGATGTATCAAAAGTGGGGCTAAAATTATGAGAATGATATTTTTTTATTTTATTTTCTGGGGAATTGAAGGGGAAAAAGTAATGCATCCATTTTGTCACCTCAACATTCCAAAACAAGCAAAATTAGCCAATGTTTGGTTGAGAAATGATGTTTTTAAAAGGTGCTATGGATTCCTAAAGATTCCATAATCTTTCTTGATTTCTCCTAAATGAAAAATCAACACAGAACATTTTTGTCTCACTCATTCTAGACCAGGGGTCCTCAAACATTTTAAACAGGAGTTCAATTCACAGATCCTCAGACTGTTGGGGGGCCAGACTGGCTGGCTGGGCATGGCTAGGTGGTCATGTGACTGGGTAGACATAGCCTCAGAGGCCTCCTGGGCCAGTTTCTGCCTTCCCCCATCCCTTCTGTGGGATGGATCCCTTCTGCATCAATTAGATAGCCGAGGAATTCAATTTGTGGAACTCCAATTACGCATTTTTTTTTTCAATTTGAGACCAGATTTGCGGAAACGGAGGAGGACAACTCTAACTCGCTCAATGAGCTCACTCCAACAAGAAGCGGAGATAAGCACATCATCGAAGTAGGACAGCACTCCAGTCAGACCAGCTCCATAAGGTTCTGAAACAGGTCTGGGGCTACGCTCACCCCAAGTTGCAAGCACTGGCATTTAAACGCTTCCTGGTGGGTTACGATGGTTTGAGCTTCAGCCGAGGAGTCATCCACTAGGAGCTGCTGGTACGCCTGGGCCAAATCTAATTTAGCAAAAATGGAGCCTGGGCCCCGGGAATGAAGTAGATGCTGGACCACAGGGACAGGGTAGGGATTTTCTTTTAAAGCCTTATTCAGGGTACATTTAAATCTGTGCAGATGAACACGGAGCCATCAGGCTTGATAGGAACAACTATGGGGGTCTCCCACTTAGAGTGGTCAATTGGTTCTAGGACCCCTTGGGAGATACGTTTGTCCAGCTCTGAAACCACCTTAGGCCTCAGTGCGAAAGGGACTCTGCATGGTTTGAGCCTGATTGGGGCTACATTCAGGTCCAGGTTGAGAGAAATGGGGGAACCCACATATTTACCTAAAGTGCCGTCAAACACATCAGCAAATTCAGTGAAGAGGCCATCAAAACTGTCTACTGACGTGGAGTGTATCCCAGATATTCTCAACCCTAAGGAACTGAACTAATCCATTCCTAACAGGCTAGAAAGGAACCCCTTAACTATGATTAAGGGAAGGCGCCCCACAAATCCCTCTGTTTCGACCAGGAAATGACCCTGCCCCAGGATTGGAATAAAATTGCCCTGATAGTCCCAAAGATTGACTGGGCATGGTTGCAGTTGGTTCTTTTGAAACATTGGTACCAGCCTTTTTAACACTTCCCAGGAAATGATGAACTTTGCAGACCCCATGTCCAACTTCATCTGACAGGAGGTGCCTTCAATTTTTACTATCATGGAAAGTTTAGCGCTACCCGGTTTAACTGGACGGGCAGTCACCTCAGTAATCTTTTGGCCGTGAGAGATGGAAAAAGAATCCTCCTTAATGGAGCAGCAAGGTTTTGGAATGGCAGATGGTTTTACTAGCGATCAGCAGACTCTGGCAATATGGCCCTGTTTTCCACAACGGCGGCAAATGGCCAACCTGAAACGACAGGTCGCCCTTGGGTGCTCCTCCCCACAACTGAGGCAAGAGGTTGGAGGCCCTTTCTTCAGTCGTGGCCCTTTGCTTTGGGGTTTGATGCCTGTAGGTGGGCGATATCTGCCTCCTCCTCATCTGTGGTGTTGTCTGAGGCAATGTCCTGCAAATTTACTGTAGCAGCTGCCTGGCCCAAAGGAGGGTAGAACTTCCTTATGTCCGCAGGAGATTTATCAGACATCTCCTGGGCTTCCTCAACGGTGGTCTGCAGGTCTAGATTTTTTTTAGCTAGCAGCTGCCTCTGCAGTCTAATGTCTCTAACCCCGCATACTAGCTGCTCCACCAAGGCATCATCTAGGTCTCTATACTCGCAGTCTAGAACAGCCGTTCTCAACCGAGCCACATAATGATTTACAGACTCCCTCTCCTCCTGTAATACTTGCCGCAACTTAAAATGACAGGCTATTTGGGATGAGGCTGGGAAGTAGTGGCCTTTCAGCTTCTCACACAACAGGTCCCAGGAAACCATATGCACTGGGACAGGGGCAAACAACACCCGAGCAGTCGCAAACACTTCAGGATCACAGGAATTTAGGAAATGTGCCCTCTTCCAGCTGCTGGAGAGGTCAGTGAAATCATTTGCCTCCAAAAAGCATTCAAACCTCTCCATGTAGGTTTCCCAAGACTCCACAAGTGCATCAGAAAGGGCAAATGTTGGCAGCACCATTTCTTCCATCTTTTATTCTCAGCAGACTGTAGCACAATATCCCATCCTTGTTGCCAGTGCTCTGTTGTGAGACTGAGGCATTAACGAGGCGAGCAAGTCATGAACAATATTGTTTATTAACATTAAACCAATGGTAACGAGTGTGAACAGAACCAAAGCGTGTCTGGTAAATGACAGCTCTTTTATACTCCAAACTGTCAACTAACTACCCAATCAGAACAGGCGGAAACTCCTGCCTGTTTTGGCCACTCCCCCTAGCCAATCCTCAGGCAGCGTCCTTGTTGTCGGGCTGCTGGTGAATCACAACACCCAGAAGTACTGTGCCACCAAAAACGAGGTGTGCCAAGGTTGCCCTGGACCTCCGCACAGCCCATTGTTCCCTCCCTCATCCCCAGAAGCACTCTGTTAGCTTTACCTTCCAGTTCAAGCCTGCGGGACTCGCTAAGGTAAGTCCTGCGCTTGGCTGAAGGGTGGGGGCTGGCAGGTGAGTGGGGTGAGGTGGGCAGGGCAGCCTCTGGGTCCCCGGGTTAATGGGTTGGGTGGGCTATATCCTCCCACTGGCTATAGTTTGAGGACCTCTGTTCTAGAGAATACCCTCAGTCTTTGGGGGCCATGAATGGAAAGCTGTAAGAGATAACATGGTTTGGCCATCAGGAGTATGAAAAAAATGAAGAGCAACATAAATATTTTCCATGTCTAAATGCATTTTCCCATTTATAGTGTTTTCTAGAGTTTCCAACCAAAGTCACTGGACAATGGTACAAAAAATCACTGAAGAAATGAAGATGAAATAGCTAAAGAGATGGCTTCAGACAAACAGGAAGAAGAACAAATGACTGGCTGGGTTATGACATTTTCTTCACACTATTACAGTAATTACTATTCTGTCTTACTGTTTTTGAAGTAATAAAATATTTGCAAAATATTTGCAGAAAAAGAGTAGTATGGGCACTGTGAACATAACTAAGTAGAAGAGGAACATCTATATCAATTTGCTTTGGTCTGGTACTTAACTGCAACAGCAATATATACATAAAATCTATCTGCTGGCTTTTTAATTCTACCTTTTCTGTACTCAATGGCCTCCAATATAAACAATCAGAAGACTGTAAATTTTTCTCTATTCAGTCTGGACATAAAATCCATACTTTAATAAAGGAAATAAAATATCTTAGAGGAGATTGTGCTAAACCAAGGCTGATTCTATCTTCACGAAAAATAAAGTGGCTCAGAGATCAAAAAAATGGTGAGATATTGGAGGACAGACGTAGAATAACAGGGTTGGAAGGAACCTTAAAGGTCTTTTAGTCCAACTCCCTGCTTAAGCAGGAGATCTGTACCATTCCAGACAAATGGTTGCCCATTTCTTGAAAACCCTCTTGAAAACCCTCAGTGATGGAGCACCCCTGGTGCTTTGTAGAATAGGTCAACCCTCTGTTCTGTGACAGCCTCTCAAGTACTAGAATTGACATGTTATGTGGCTTTATATTTCCTAAGCTACGATTGATCTCTGTGAGTATGGTGCATGAAGTTATTTCACAAATGGTCCCTGATTTACAATAGTTCACTTCAAAGTTACAACAGCACCGGAAAAAATGATTTATGACTGTTTTTTACACTTATGACTGTTGCAATATCCCTATGGTTACATGACCAAAATTCAGACACTTGGCAATTTTTTTTTTAAAAAAATTGATTTATATGCCACCCTTCTCCAGAGACTCAGGACGGCTTACAATGCATTAAGCAATAGCCTTCATACTTTTGTATATTTATACAAAGTCAGCTTATTACCCCTACAAACTGGGTCCTCAATTTACCTACCTTAGAAAGGATGGAAGGCTGAGTCAATCTTGAGCCTGGGGAGATTCGAACTAGCAGTAATTGCAGGTAGCTGAATGTTAATAACAGGTTTTAGTCTGCCATGCCACCAGGCTCTAATTGACTCATATTTATGATTGTTGCAGCATCTCGGAGACCTGTGATCTCCTTTTGCGACCTTCAAGTCAATAGAGAAACCAGATTCACCTAACAACTGTGTTATTAACTTAACAACTGCAGTGATTTACTTAACAATTGTGGCAGGAAAGATGGTAAAATGGGGCAAATTCACTTAACAAATGTTTTGCTTAGCAACAGAAATGTTGGGCTCAATTATGGTCATAAGTTGAGGACTACCTGTATTTCCACCATTAAAATGAGATTCAATCAGTGGTGGGTTCCTCCCGGTTTGGCCTGGTTCTCCTGAGCTGGTAGCAGTGATGATATGACACCACTGAACTGGTTCTGCCCCTCTGCTCCCCATTCCCCCCCCCATGTTATTTTTACCTTTTATTGTTTAAACTCTTGCTGCAGGGCTACAAAGAGCCACACTACAGCTGATCAGTGTTAAAAGAAAACAAATGAGTAGACCAGTGCCTGCAATAATACATGAGTAGAGCACTGCCTGCAAAAATACATGAGTAGATCAGTGCCTGCAAAAATACATGAGTAGACCAGTGCCTGCAAAAAATAAATGGGTAGATCGGTACAGCTCTGCAAGCAGTTAAAAGCCTGGTAGACCAGTACCTCTGCTAAATCCTAAATAATTGTCACATGACCATCAAGCCATGCCCACAAAATAAGCCACGCCCACAGAATCGGTAGTAAAAAAAATTAGAACCCACCCGTGGATTCAATCCAGACAATTTGTGAACTTTGAATATGAAAAAGAGAAAATAACTATTTTGTTAGTGATGATCCAAAATGTTTTGCTGTTAAAAGGACAGAACAGTGACCATCTGATTCTGTGTAAACAAGCTGATTGAATTTTCTTTCAGTGCTACTGATAAAATGATGTATTCCACAGAACTTGATGGGAATGGACTACATTATAGGGTGCAAGACAAAGCATGTGGTTCATATAATTTTGTCCTAGGAAAAGAAAAGAAGAAAAAAGAAGAAAGCAGGCATCAGTTACTTAATAATTTTACCTAACATTAGGTGAATTCACCTAACACTAGGGATAAAGCAACACTTGTCTTTGTATGAAGCAAAATGTCTTGGATTAATTTGGTAACTCACACCAAAGAATTTTACAATTTTCACAAGTGTATACAAAGAACAGTCCTTCATTTGAAGGCCTATCAAAAAGTATTTCTTTGTTTGAAGGCATACATCTAAAAAACATATGGTAAAGTTGCAAATTATTGCTGTCCAACTAATACTGCAAACTGCATTTTTTAAGAATAAAGCAGCCATGTATTCTAATTAAAGAGTCATTTTTCAAATATTTTCTATGTAGCAAAAGATGTTCAGTATAAAGCTGCCTTGAAGTTGTGGATATACAGTGTTTCAAAGAGGACTAGGGCCTTGAAGTTATGTATCATAGCACCTGCAAACAAGTTTAGCAGGCACAAAGATAATTTGATTACAATAGTTTATGTATGGAGAAGAATTTGCATCAATTTGATGAATCTATAATCTTAGGGCATTTGCTAATACTTCCTGGACCCTACAAATGATAGTAATTATAGCTATTGGCAATTGTACAATCATAGTTTCTCCACACTTGCTATAAAAATCTATCCATTCTTGGTGTGTATATATGTGTGTGTGTGTGTGTGTGTGTGTGTGTGTGTATGTATATATATATATATATATATATATATATATATATATATATATATATGTGTGTGTGTGTGTGTGTGTGTGTGTGTGTGTGTGTGTGTGTGTGTGTGTGTGTGTTTTCTGAGGTTTTCGCGGGTGTTTGTATGTAGGTCTTTGGTTATTCCGGTCTTCTCCCGCGTAGAATTGGAAGTATCTTGGCGACATTTCGACGAAGTCTCATTCGTCATCTTCAGGCTGGTGTTCTCGGCTTCGTGCTTCCTGGAGCAATGTGAGATTGCAGCAGTTAAAAGGAAGGGTCAGCTGCAGCTGCAGTATCTGTCGCCAAGATACTTCCAATTCTACGCGGGAGAAGACCCGAATAACCAAAGACCTACACACACACACACACACACACACACACACACACACACACACACACACATATATATATATATATATATATATATATATATATATATATATATATATATATATATACACACACACACATATACATACATACATACATACATACATACATACATACATACATATATATGTCAATTTCATGTCCTGTGGCTTTAAGGTTGGACCAGGGAAGAAGTTGGTTCCTCTTTTCTGACTGAGTTCTTGTGTTCTTCAATACGTGCAATATATGAACTTGACTTTAAAAAGACCAGAACCATCGCCAAAACTGAACACCTTAACAACAGAATAATCAGAGAAGCCATCAAGATAGAAAAATGCCCACACAGCATGAACAAATGAGACGATACCTCCCACCTACCAGCCATTTGGAAACCCGCCCTTATTGACAAACGAGTCCCTAACACGAATGACACCAGACCCACACTCACGAGAGCCACACAGGATGTCAGCACCACACATCCACACATCCACGCAGAAAGCAGACTCAAATACACACTGATAACGAGGCACGACCAAGGACCAGAAGCCAGACTGCAGCTGCATCATTAGCCACTTTAAACCCCTCCAATTCATACATGAAGCAGACTGACACCCACCATGAAGACCTCTCACGGCCACAAACACGAAGCTAAACAACAACACAGCTCACCAGCTCAAATCCCCCTGCAACTCAGACTAAGCCGACCACAACCAAGCCCCCACCCAAACAGAACACACCCCCAGCCAATCAGAGCACAACCAACCCCCTATCCAATCAAAGCACCACCAAGCCCCTAACCAATCAGAACACACTTCCAGCCAATCATAACACAGCCAAGCTCCCACCCAATCAGCTCCCACCCCCAGTAGCATTTAAAAGGAAGAGACAGCTGTGATCTCACATTGCTCCTGGAAGCACAAAGCCGAGAACACCAGCCTGAAGATGACGAAGGAGACTTTGTCGAAACGTCGCCAAGACACTTCCAATTTTACGTGGAATAAGACCCGAATAACCAAAGACCTACATACAAACACCCACGAAAACCTCAGAAAACATATATATATATATATTATTCATTCAACACACCTTTTACTCCTGTTTTAATTCTATCGTTCATCCATTCGTACCACCTTTCCCACACAGTATAATAATCAGAGTTTTCATCATTATTTATTTCATGGGTTAATTTACTCATCTCTGCGCACTCTAGAATTTTCCTAAATATGAGATCATCTGGAGGCAGGACTTTCTCTTTCCAATATTGAGCATAAGCCAACCTGGCAGCTGTAGTTATGTGTATTATTAAGTGGGTCTTTTTCTTTCCATATCTCTTCTTTACTATACCGAGGAGAAATAATTCCGGAATCAATTCTACCTCCTCTCTAATTATTTCTTGCAACCATCTCTGAATTCTATTCCAATATTTTTTGCTTCAGGGCATGTTCATTTACTTTCTCAAGAATGACATTACAAACTATTTTATCCAAATAATGCTTTCATATTCTACTTCTGATGAAGTCCGTCCATCGTGTTCAAAGAGGACCTTGATATTTAACAGGTTGTGGGCTGTCCACAATGTGTCCGCAGGTGCCTGGTAAGGCCTATACGGGCACAAAATGTTCTGCCACATGTCGGGCAGACATGTGTGGGTACCATTGTTGCAGCATTTGCAGCTCTGGCTTTGTGGAGCGCTCACTTCTCTTGTGCTATGGTTGTTCTTCTGTCCTTAGATGTCTGGTAGCCTTGGTGGATCAGCGTGCGTCATGTCGATCAATCTTGTTCCAGGGTTTCCCAGGAGATTGTGTCAATATCCGGGGACTTGAGGGAGGCTTTCAACATGTCTTTGTATCACTTCCTTTGTCTCTTTCCCATGCAATTGTCCCATGCAATCACTTTCCATGAGACAGCTCATCATAGAGGAGCTGTTTAGGGATGCAATGGTCTGGCATCCTTGCAACATGGCCTGCTCAGTGTGTCTGGGCTTTCATAAGCAGGGTATGAACTGATGGCAAGCCTGCTCTGGAGAGGACTTCTGTGTCCTGCCACCAGATCCTCAGAAGCAGGTTGTGGAAGTGGTTCAATTGCCTAACATGCCTCCTGTACACAGTCCCAAGTCTCACTGGCATACATCATACATCAGGATAGTTAGCATTACTGCTCAGTAGACTTTAAGCTTTGTAGCAAGGCTTATTCCACAGTAGTCCCACATGTTGGTCAGTAGTTTGCTGAATGCAGAGCTTGCCTTGGTGACTTTTATAATGTATAACTTAAGCAACTAATTGATTAGGAGTTTGACAATGGAAGAAAATGCAGTTGCGAGCCACGGGACTGACTTTCTTTCTTCCGTTCCTTGCTCAGTTCAACAGTTCTAATCAAAAATATATTTTGTAGCAAAATTCTATCCGTTTTTTTTTAATTCAGTAAGTTGAATAGAGTTAAACACGACTTAGTCCCAGGTGAGGAATATAGGTTGGAGCTTTAGAAACAACACTGAAATAAGTTCAAAGTAATCAATGTTTTTCCACACCTTCCATCTTTCCAGTTTCAAACAAAATTGAATAGTCTGAAATGTAATTCTTAGTAATTTATTGAAGCAAACATTCAGCATATGTAGTAAAAAACTTGCCATTTTTTTCAGGCTGGAGAATTGTAGCTAGTTGTAGCCAATAGCAAAGACAATATGCTATGCATTTCTTGCTTTAAATCAATCCATAGAAAGGTCATTTTGTCATGAGCCTACTTAATATAAAGTTATTTTTTTTCAACAGGGAAGAATCACAGAAAGCTATGTGTTTCATTTTATTGTACATGAAATGGTTAGCATTCTTACTAACATTATTTTTCACATTTTGGCATTTCAACATTGCTTTTCCTGTTTTCTTGGAGACATGGCAGGGATGAAATGCTACTGGTTTGGACTGGTTTGGCCGAACTGGTAATGATGGTGGCGGGTGGTTCAGAGAACCGATAGCGATGGCAGCATGAGGATTTGCTCATCTGCCCGGTTGTCATTACTTCCTGGTTTTAACCCTCTTTGCATGTGTAGAAGGGTTTGCACATGCGCAGAGGGTCCATGCACGTATGTGATGTGTGCGCGGCGCGTGCACTTCTTAACCGGTAGGGAAGGTAAGTAGATTTCACCTGTGAGACATGGCTGTATCATTTCTTACAATGAACTAATTTCATCAAATAATATCATTTTTTTTTCAGTGTACATGCATCAATCTATGACTGCTGAGATAACATTAGAATGTTCATTGTAATGTGGATACTTTTATCCCCAGAACAACTGGAAGGGAAAATTTTGTGTTTAAAAAGTCATTTGAAATAGGTCTTTAAATATACAAGTAAATAAAATTGGAGATGTTATCTATAGCAATAGCACTTAGACTTATATACCGTTTCATAGTGCTTTACAGTCCTCTCTAAGTGGCTTACAGAGTCAGCATATTGCCCCCAACAGTCTGGGTCCTCATTTTACCAATCTCGGAAGGATAGAAGGCTGAGTCAACCTTGAGGCGGTAAGATTTGAACTGCCGAACTGCAGCTGGTAGTGAGCTGAAGTAGCCTGCAGTGCTGCAATCTAACCACTGTGCCACCTTGATTCAGTAACAGGAATATCTCTCATTATGTTATAATCTTGACCCAGAATGAGACAACTCACCATCACCAACTCTCTGTAGCCAACTTGCTGTGGGACAACTTGCCATTGGACAATTCATCAATTCAAATTAATAATTTAAAAAAAATCAAAAATATTTTAATTTTTATCATTCACATTTTATTTTGTCCGTCCTTTGGCATCCTTTCTTTAATTATTCTATTGCACCATTTCTTGATATTAGTGTAACCCTTGTCCCACGGCAGTTGTCCATGGCAAGTTGGTCACTGCAAATTGTCTGTGGCAAGTTGGCTGTGACAGGTTGTCGTTTAATGATCACTCACAGTCACAACAGTCTCGGAATGGGTGCTTTCAGATCATAAAGTACTTCCAGCCATCATACAGAATTGTGTTGGTTCCCCCACTCACATAACTGCATTTCAGACACGTGGCAACCTCTTCACTTTTATGACTGGTTGCCAAATGTCAAATGCCCGTGATCATGTAATTGCCATTTGCAGGCTTCTCTACTGACTTCCCCAAAAAGTCAGTGGGAACTTATATACTGTATATACAACAATTCCATTTCTCTTTTTAACTTCTCCTGAAATAAATTCTTCACCCAAAGTTTTGCAATAAATATTTCATATCTTTTTTCCCCCCTAAAATGTGTTTCTTGAAAACAGACTACTTCTTGTTTCATTTTTTAATAGTGAATTTTCTTCTTTTTGAGACAATTTGCTTCATTTATATTTCATGTTAGCCATTTATAACCCATATTTATGCCAAAAACTGAGAAACGTCAGTTTTCTGTAGCATCTAATGGGGTGGCCTCTCCCAAAGTTTCTTGTAGTTATTTAGAGGCCAGAGCACTATGATCCTTTGGTTTTCCATTTGTATTTCTTCCAGTCTCTCTTTAAATTTTTCTTTAAAAAAATTTGGGCTGAATTCAATCTGGACTTCTATTGTTTAAAAGGGATGATCACTCCTTCCCATTTATCCCATCAAAATGATATCTTTTTTCTGTTTCAGTTTGTTTCAGTTGAGGTTTGCATTAGAACCATGACATCCTTCAATCAGTCAAGGGGGGAAAAGTGTGGCTTAGGTAGGCAGACACAAAGTTGCAAGAGACTGTCTCCGTTCCAGAGCTTAGACTAGGAATGTGTTTGCCATATTGGTATTTGAACTTGTACTCAGGTTTAGGTCCATCCTCATAGTTGGAGCTGAACTTTGCAAGGATCAGCTTTCCTTGCCGAAAATGTTGTATCTCTATATAATAAACCTGTTAGACTGCTCTTCTCAGGACCTTCATAACTTCCTTCTTTGGGTTTAGCTCTTTCTCTTCTGATGTGTACATTTTGGGAATTTATGAGACTCATCCTCTTTCTCAAGAGGAGGAAAGGACTGCACAGTTTCTAAGTTGTAGATAAGGTAAAAGGTAAAGCTTCCCCTTGCACATATGTGCTAGTCATTCCTGACTCTAGGGGGTGGTGCTCATCTCCATTTTAAAGCCAAAGAGCCAGCACTGTCTCTCTGGTCATGTACTAGCATGACTAAACGCCAAAGGCATAGGGAACGCTGATACCTTCCCACCAAAGGTGGTCCCTATTTTTCTACTTGCATTTATTATGTGCTTTCAAACTGCTAGATTGGCAGAAGCTGGGACAAATGACGGGAGCTCACCCCACTACGCGGCACTAGGGATTTGAACTGCTGAACTGCCGACCTTTCAATCAACAAGCTCAGTGTCTTAGCCACTGAGCCACCGCATCCCTTGTAAGTTGTAGATAGACTTCAGCAATTTAGGCTTTCCCATCAGAATGTTACTTCCTGAAGGGAGCTATCTATCATATCTATCATTGGGGAGGAAAAACCAAGCTCAAGAATATTTTCTTATAGAAGATATATTCCTAACTCTAACTTTCTCTTTCTGCTGTATAAAACTAGTGCTATCCAGCACTACCTGATTTTAAAAGGAGGCATAAAAAGGCCCTTGATGTTACTGTCATTCAGTCATTGGGGCTTGTATATCTTGCTGCTTTTGTACTGCAATTCACCTAGATATATACTGGTGGATTTTAGTGTTACTACTGCCTACCCTGATTTATTGTATTTCTGAGAAGAGCTGTTTTAATCTCCAACAGATACAACACATTTCATTGATCAAAAGGGTTGTTGCATTTTCTGCTACACATATATATGCTATAAAGATTTTCTCATCCATATAATTTAAAGTAGAAAGGTTTGAGTTTCTCACTCTGGATTTTTTGTCTAATTTGGCCATCTAGCCTGTGTAGCCCTAAGATTTTTTGATGTCTCCCATAAAAATAATAACCTGCCTTATGTCTGCCTAATTTTTTTTGAGAACAGCCAAGAATAATTAAATGTGTCTGTCAAAACTCGCATCCTTCTTCTACTTTACTCTCAACTTTTATCTCTTGCAGTCAATTAAAATGCATTAGTTGCTGTATTGTCGTATTAAAATGTGTTAATTACTTAATATTCCAGTGTTAGCTTTTAGGCTGATCAATTGTTTAGAATCTCTGTGTTAGCTTGCAAATAAATGATAGTTCTGTTATCCTGCAGGCAATTAGAACTTAAATAATATTTAATAAACTGTAATAGGAAATTTTTAATTATAGTTTCATTTTGGATTTTCTGAATGCATAACCCAATTTAATAAACCATAGTGTTCAGGCCCAACAGAACTGGTGCTATGTGAGGGTTCAGTTCATTACAGATAATAAAAAATTGCATAATGTATGTTGGATTTTTTTCCCCAGGAAAGACAAAAAATGATATATATACAAAGTGAATTATTTTCTTGACTATATACAGTAGGTCACATTGATTGGAATCTGAGATATGTAAAAATATATGATATATTGCAGGGGTGAAATCCCACAGGTTCTGACAGGTTCTGGAGAACAGGTAGCGGAAATTTTGAATAGTTCAGAGAACTGGCAAATACCACCCCTGGCTGGCCCCAGAGAGGGGTGGGAATGGAGATTTTGCAATATCCTTCCCGCAGGAATGGGGAGGGAATGGGGATTTTGCAGTGTTCTTCCCCTGCCATGTCCACCAAGTCATGCCCACCAAGCCACACCATGTCCACCAAGCCACGCCCACAAAACCGGTAGTAAAAAAAATTGGACTTCACCTCTGATATATTGTATACTAGATTGAAAAGGTATGAAATTATATGGGGTTACTTTAACCCCATATAATTTCAACATTTTAACTACAAGCTTAAGTGGGTAATATTATATCTAATTTTCAGCTAATGACATGCAGGATTCCCTATGGAAATGTGATTAATCCTACTCTCCTTAAAGTGATGATAAATGATTTGTCTTTTATTATTGGGGTAGATGTGAATATAAAAATACTGTCATGTGGATTTGAAATAAAAGAATTAATATACGTGTAAAAAAAACTGAAGGAGGATTGGAAGAATATTGCTTTTGTTGCTTTTTTTTAAAAAAAGTAAATAAGCAACAGAGCACAAGAATAGTATTCATTTCAACATATTCAGAGGAGATAAAATTGATTATTGAGATTAAATTGGTATCTAGATTAAAATTCTTGGATGTTGACTTAGAGCAAAATTGATTTAGAGCAAAAAGTCCTATAAATTATAAATAGAAATAAGGCTCAACTGAACCGTTAAGAGTCATTTCAGGTAATACCTAGGCAGGTGCTGACAGTATTGATATTTATCAAGCATTTGTTAGACTGTTCTAAAACATGGATGGCAAGCGTATGCATCTGCTTCAAAATCATTGAGTCATTTGCTTGCCTTGCTCTGATAGGCAGGGAGCAAGCAAAAATATCTGTGAGGGAGAAAAAAAATAATAGGATTAAACATGTTGCAAATGTAATATTTTTAAGAGGTTTTGGAGAGACACAAGCTTCCCATCCAATAAAGAGTCCATTCTTAATTAGGTGCCAGTAATATAGCTGGAGAGTTCTGGTTAAGGAAAGTGATTTTATTTCTAGCATGGATTTAGAGACTTTTTTGATGGTGGACATGGAATGTTTAGATAAAAGGAATAAATGTCATTGTTAAATATTTTAGGAATAAGAATGTATGTATGTATTTATTTATTTACTTATTAAACTTCAATGTGCCCATCTCACCAAAGATTCTAGCTGGCTTATAATAAGTCCTGGTTATATTTATCTTTATTGGACTCAATCCTATTAATGTTACGAAGATATCTCTAGAAAAGAACAATGTCCTTTTTATGTCATAACATTCGGATTTGGTAATTATTATTTTTTTAAAGCTGTTTAATTAACTATTTATGAAATACAATATGTAGTGGAATTTATTTATTAGAGCTTGTGTGCATGTGGCAAGAAGTTTTTGGATACTTGTGACTTGTCATCTTTTACAATTACCTATAAATCTTTTGATAATAGTAAATGACAGTAATATGAGTTATGCTACTCTTGTTTTAGCCATTAAATACAGGAAGAATGTTTCTAAACCTATTTGATTGAATGTTTTATAATCCTTTATATAAAATATAGTAAGTATACAATACATCTATAGAAATGCCAGACAGCTGCAGAACCCTACTGCGTTACCATTTTATTTTTCAGACTGAATATTTTCAGAGAGCTACCAGGAATCTATAAAGAATGGAGATCAGGAACAATAGAGTAGAGTAACTCTTAGGTGAGTTGATTTTAGGAGTAAAAGGCAGTGAAAAGGAATTTGCAAAAGGGTAGTTTTGTAATAACCCAAGATTAAAAAGATCTATTTGTTTCATTGTTTTTAGATTCTTATTTAATATATTTAGGACAAGGATTTTATGATAATGTGTTATCAAATAATAGAAGTTGATACTAAACAATACAAAAGCATGTGTACAAGTAGTAAAATAAAAATACTGTATAAACTAAAAATTTTAATACTTAAATAAAACAAACACTAACAGTCTGCACTAACATGCAGGAAAAAAACATGTATGATCTTTTAAGAGAATACAATATGCTACATTTAATATTTGTAGCAAAAGGGATGCGGTGGCTCAGTAGCTAAGTCTCAGACCACTCAACAGTCCTGGTCGCCCAATGAATGACACTGCAGTCAGGTATGCTCCGTAGCAGGATCAAAGTTTATTTCATGCTCCAGGCTGTCGCAGACATCGCTGAGTTCAACCGAGATAACATAAAGCCGGCGTCGGTGGTTCCTGCTTCCCACCCCCTTTTTAAAGTAACGCGCCGCAGCGTCTTCCTATTAGCGATGCTTCCGGGTTTGCTCCTGGCATTTCATATATATATGACGTCACCCGCCAAGGTCTAGCCTCCGCCCTATCCCGGCTGCAGTGTGACCGTCCGCCTAAACCCTGCCTAACACCCCCACCACTGTGAGTATCCCCTCCTTCCATAACAGGTCTTCGTTTCTTGCTGGTTGCCCCCTTTCAGCTCGTAACGTGCTTCTATGCTTTTCCCCCCGTTCTGGTATACCCCTGAAGTGTCGAGCCGGGTGGGTCTCGACACTAAGACGCTGACGTTGTTGATCAAAAGGTAGGCAGTTCAGCAGTTCGAATCCCTAGTGAGCTCCCATTACTTATCCCAGCTTCTGCCAACCTAGCAGTTTGAAAGCATGTAAAAAATGCAAGTAGAAAAATAGGGACCACCTTTGGTGGGAAAGTAACAACATTCTGTGTGCCTTTGGCATTTAGTCATGCCAGCCACATGATCACAGAGATGTCTCTGGACAGCACTGGCTCTTCGGCTTTGAAACGGAGATGAGCACCGCCCTCTAGATTGGGAATGACTAGCATATATATGTGAGGGGAACCTTTACCTAATATATGTAGCAGAGTCATATAAAAATAAGCTTGGGAAAATCTCCAAAGCTGTTACTTTTAAGAAGGACCATTATTTCAAGAGGTACCTACTAAAAATGTATTTTCATTCACAAGGAGATGTCAACTTTTTAATGAAAGCCAATGAGCATCACTGAACTTTTATTATGACAGAACCAAATTAATTAGTCAAAATCAATTGTTTATAGAGTCTATTTTAAAATAATATAAATAAGATTCAGCAAAGATGCACGAGGATGATATTCCATATAGATGAGATAACTACTGAGAAAGGTCTATCTTCAGCAGGTGATGTACGGTTAAAAAAAACAGAACCCCCTGAAAATAGACAAACTTCAAATAATGGAAATATATATTTGAAACATTATATTTATTTATTTATTTGTCAAGAACGTACTGGGTAATGTATATAATTATAAGCATTAACTGAATACATAAAATAGATACAAGTATCTATTTAGAGGTACTAAAAATAGGAAAAATAGGAAAAAATAAAAATAGAGGAAACATTAGGACAGGGACGGTAAGCACGCTGGTGCTCTTATGCAAGCCCTGTACAAACCTCTTAGGAATGGGGTGAGGTCAACAGTAGACAGCCTTAGGTTAAAATTTTGGGGGTTTTGGGATGAAACCACAGAGTCAGGTAGTGTATTCCAGGCATTTTCTTCAAATCACTAGGAGTTTTAAAGAGCAAGATCAGCATTTCAGATTTATCTCAGAAATGAAGTACTGCTGTAAATTGAGTAGTAGCAAGCCATACGCTTGATTCTGTGGCAAATGAAGTTCCCAAACTATCTTTAATGAAAGCTCTATTGAACAGAGCAAGGAAAACAACAGCATTCAAGAAGCAAGCAGAAGCATGACTAGCTTTAGAACACTGAAAAATCCAAGGGTTGCCTTGCTCCTATGTAGAGGGGCTATGCATTCCTATCATGTGTATTTCAGTGCTTGTATACAGGTAGTTCTTACAACAGTTCATTTAGAGACTGCTCAAAGTTACAACAGCACTGAAAAATGTGACTTATGACCGTTTTTCATAGTTACGTCCTTTGCAGCATCCTCATGATCATGTGATCAACATTCAGATGCTTGATGTGTCCCAGGGTCATGTAATCATATTTTGCCATTTGACAAGCAAAGTCAATGGGGAAACCAGATTCACTTAACAACCAGATTGCTAATCTAACAGTGATTCACTTAACAACCGTGTCAAGAAAAATCATAAAATGGGTCAAAACTCACTTAACAAATGTCTCACTTAACAACAGAGATTTTGGGCTCCATTACGGTTGTAAGTCAAGGGCTACCTGTATTATGATTCTCCATGCTTGATAAGAAGTGAATAAACAGTTTTATTTTTCTCCTGTACAGCTATTAATAAATTTTTAAAGTTAAATCTTGAATAAACACATAGCTTTCAGGTCTGTGAACTATTCATTTAATTAGATACTCCAGCCACTTTAACAGCAAGCATGTTCCCTAAGCAGTTGAAAATAACATCTTATAGAATAATAAAGCATAATTCTATGAGAAGCATGGCACGACTAAAACAGCAAACACTGATCAGATCCAGAGGGAAGGTTTCACTAATCAAATCTATAAAGGAAAAATAAAAGAAAAAATGATCTTCCATGGAGCAGGCCAGTAAATCATATGAAAAGAATAAATAGGACTTCAAAGATTAAAAAACAAAAACAAAAAAAAATTACGGAATCTGACAAATTCTAGACTGCAACTTATACCAGTACAAAAGATGGGACTACATTGCAGAAAATAACTGCTGTTATTGAGTTTTATAGACCCATGGATGTGGAATATGTTATTGTTCCTTTTTCTTCTTTTCTAGTCAACATTTACCTCCTGTACATGCTTCTCCCAATAATGGACTCAATAAGCAGCTGATGTTGATTCTAGGATACTTTAGAAACCTATGGCCTCTATGGCAGTCATGGACGCATCCCAAATTATTGAAGGGCTTGATGCATAAAGGAAGCTATCCTTTGGTTCTGTTTTTTTCTCACAGGGCAGTTGCAATGTGATCTGGTTTTGGAAGCCATTACTACCAGTTCTTTCTTATGGTTGGACCATTCTGTAGTTTGCTTGTTGACTTGCTAGGCTAACCCACAATACAGGGAGGTAGGCCCTGATAGATCAGCCATGATCCAGATGATTCTTTTTGTTAAAGCTTGTATGCCATCCAACTGTCAATGAATTTAGGTGGTTTGCAACAATCAAAAAAAAAAAAAAAAAAAAAAGAAAAGAAAAGAAAAAAAGAAAATACAATAAACACTAAAAAAAGAAAGAAATCTAGAGGGCAGGTGCACTGAAGTGAGGCATCCCACTCTTCCTTACTGAAGGCCTGGGTGAAGAGCCAGTTTTTCACACCCCTTCTGAACAACAGCAGAGCAGGAGCCATTCAGATCTTGGGTGGGGAATCTAATTTCAGAAGGCAAGCTCTACTATTGAGAAGGTACCATTCTGGAGTCCTGAGGGATATCATTGTTTATTTTAAATACTGTAAAGTGCACCAACACTTCAGGATCAAATTGGCTGGGAAATATTATGGCAGAGAGGCAGTCCTACATGTAGGGCTTTATAGGTAACTTATTCTCAGCACTTTTGAGTTTCTTGTAAACAAGGATCTTGAATTGGACTTATAAGCAAATTGGCAACCAATACAGCATAGGCAGAGATGGATGTGCCTTATCACGGCCATGTGATCTCGCTGCTCCATGAATCTGACGGTTCCCATTTGGCTTCTGAATGTACTTCAAAGTGTGGTTATCACTGATAAAGACCTTGATGGCATAGGGTCTGGTTCTGTGAGGAACTGTGTGTCTATGCCTCTTGCTTCCCATCAGAGGAGATTGGGCAGAGTGGGTGTACTTCAGGCCCATCAATGAAGTAGTGTCATCCAGCAGGTCCCAGGAAGTTTATCTTTTCTTCACAGAGCCTGATGGTTTAGAATAATATCCCCTTAGAAATGACTCCCACCCTGAAAAAGTTTACATAGCTATTAAAGACATGGTCATTTGCCAAGATTTTGAGGCAGACTACTGAGCCCCTCTTACGGGGTTTTTTTGTTAAGTTGTCCTTGTGCCATTATATTTTATTGTAGTGTTCCTACTTATTTATTTACCTACTTTATTTATTTCTACATACTTACTTAATTGTAAGCCACCAGAATTGTTCAGTGCCACACAGCCTCTAAATTGGATAAACAAACAATAAGGTTTAATTTTGTTTATCTCTGTGAACTTGTTGTATCTCCCAAAGGACAAAGAAGAGCTGGATCATCTAGGCGTATTCCTCTATATTTTATAGTCACTTTTGAAAGTAAAGGATGTTTACCCTTTAATTGTCAGAAAAGTCACACAGCAGTACAGATTGTGAGAGACCTTTCTTTCTCACACACTAATGTCACAAGGTTGAAACCAAGTGAAGATAGATTATGGGACCTACCAAACAATTACCCTGAATATAGAATGAAGAAGGCTGGGCCAGGATTCAAAGATTTAAAGGAGGTTTGGAACCTTCAATCTTCTACCCTATTATCTATTTTGCTATAGCTGGTTGCAATTTTTGAAGTTATGATGTTTAAGGGACCAGATTAAAATCCATATCTTGCTCTTTGTTGCATCATTAAAACATGCTAAACTGACAGATAGCCAATCCAAAATTTTTTAAAATAGCAATAGCATTTAGACTTATATATCACTTCACAGTGCTTTACAGCTCTCTTTAAGCAGTTTACAGAGTCAGCCTTTTGCCCCCAACAATTTGGCTCCTCATTTTACTGATCTTGGAAGGATGGAAGGCTGAGTCAACCTTGAGCCTGGTGAAATTTGAACTGCCAAATTGCTGCATTTGTAGCATAATCCTTGCCATTAAAAATATTCCTCATTTCCAGTCATTTTTAAAACAGCATTGTATTAATCATTATGCCTTAGTTTCCATTATCCAATTCATTTTAGGAACTGCATGTAAATTTAAAGCAATAACAATAAAGCAATAAAGCAAAGTGATTAATTATCTGGTAATTAATAATGACTTGTAGAAACTCTAATGGTACTTCTTATAAAAGCTAGATATAAAATAAATGAAGAAGACCACATAGATTTATATAATTATTGCCCAATATTTTTAATTCAAGCTTGTTGCGGTGGACCATCATTTTCTTCCATCTTGATGCTGTTCTTATAAATTTTTTTTTTCTAAGCAAGGGAAATGGTAAGAGGAAAAAATAAATCTCAATTCCATGTATTAGGGCTATGCTTCGGACTGAATCACTATGCATTTATACTATAGTAAATTAGCTCTAGCAATTCAGATTCTTATTCTTTTCCACCTGGTTTCTCTTAAATTTCCTCTCAGACAATCTACCAGTGATCCCCAAGCTAGTTCAAGACTGAAGCTTTTATTACATTAACTATTTTAAATGAAGTTAGCAGTAGGCAAGCTCTTGTGCTGCTGATTGGCATGATAATTTCTCCCAGATCCACTTAAAGCTCTACATTAACATTTGTCATCCCTTAAGATTTCAGCACTGCAGCTCCAAACTTTCTGTATCATTTTAAAGAACACAGTGGTTGATTTGAGAGGAAAAAACAGAGAGAAAAGAGAAACATATTTGGCTTTTGTAGAAACAACCAGATACAATTACTAAATATACCAAAAGTGAAGTTACCTCAAATCATTTATCAAGGACTCCCATGAACTTTGTAAAAATGTCCTTTCTCTGGAGGAGGTGACTTGAGAATAATTTGCTGAAAACTCATTCCCTGAATTCACCCTTCACTAAACAACAATAAAAAAAAGCAGGTCGAAAATGATACTGCAGATTTTTAAAATATCCATTGTGGTATTTTCTGCTGAGTGACAGTTCCAAAGAGTGTGTATCTAGGCTACAATTTTCCTTCCTCTGATTTAGATCAGAGGTTACCAAACTTTTGAAAGCCATAGGTATTTTAGAAATTTTGGAAGAAAAAAAATGGCTGTTGGAAGAAATGTCACCAATCACTAAGCGGTCAACCCATTCTATGCTTGTTTAATATCTAAATGGGGGGGGGGGTTCAATCTCTATTTCATTGAGGGACGCATCAGGGCTGTGGTTGACCTCAGGAGGCTGTGCAGACATGGCCAATTGGGTGGGTATGGCCAGCTTGATGCCACTCACTGGGCATGGCTTACTGGCTGGCCATGGCCAACTTGACACCACTCCCTAAACTGCATGTTTCCTCTTTGCACTGGGTAGGCTGGGCCGAAGCCATGCTGGCCCAATGTTTCGTCTCCGCATTGGGCAAACTGGATCAAAGTGATGCCAGCCAGTCCCTTACATTTTCCAAGATGGCCCCACGGGCTGGATCCAACCATATTGCAGGCCGGATCCAGCCCATGGGCCTTGTATTTGATACTCTAAATCTTCTATGGGCTTCTGCCCAGTTATTACTTTCTGAACTCCGCCTACAGCCTAGAAAGCAGGACAACTGGATGAAACACTGAGACAGATGTTCACTTGACAAGCCATGAATAGATTAAAATCGAAATAGTTTCAACAAGGCCAGGAGACAAATCCAAACCCATGAGGCAGAGAGAAAGTAAAAACTAATTTGCTTTTTTTGTAATTTGCACCTTTTTAAATTATTTCCTAGCCAAAAAAAAAAAAAAAAAAAAGGCAGGAAATCATGCCACCAGTTTTTGGTGCTGTGATCAGAGATTGACTGGGAATAGCTTAAAAAAAAGGGTGGGTGGGTGGGTGGGGTGGGATTTGAGCTTCACATTCTCATCCCCTGGTTTAAAAGAAAACACACACACACATAATGTAGATGAATGTGGACTATAGAAAACTGTACATGATAAAATAATTAATCTTGAAGATTCTGCTAAGGATTTTCTAAATGTAGAATGTAGAAAGAGTGAATGCTAAATGCAATTCCTATTAGAGTGTGCTCCCTATTTTCCACATGCCCAACAGATGGATCTTAGTAAGCAACAGCATCTTCAGAAGGGCTTTATCTTTAGATCTTAGTATCTGAACCACTTTGCAAGGGGAAAAATCAATGTAGGTGTAGCTTCTGGGTACAAAACAGCTGACAAATAACTCTATAAACTCTATAAAAGACAGGTGGGCAATTATGCCATGTTGTATCTTAACATCAAAATCAATTACCTAATCCAAGAATTTGTAATACCAATGCATATTTACAGAAACTGAGTGGGAAGGAGGATTAACTAAACCAAACCCACAGAAGCAGCCATAGCTGTGATAAGTAACTTTCTAGGGGAATCAAACATTCTGCAAATTAATTAGCTACCTTCTCATCAGTTGGAGTTTGGGATGTAGGAGAGAATGAAGTGGGAGAGAATGAGAGAGAGAGAGAGAGAGAGAGAGAGACTGCTTTGAATGTCTTTGTTTTTCTTTGGTTAATTGAAATAATTAGGAGACTATTGGCAATCATTTTGGAAAAGATAGAGTGAGGGGGAAATTTCCACAAGTTGAGCAGGGAAGGAGAGAGGAAATATGCACAGAGATAAGAAAGAAAGAAGTGTTGATAGAATCCTATGTAGTGATTTTGTTGAAGTGGGAGCTCTGATTCAACTTAGCCAGTCAGCTATTCTTTGATGGGTGAATGTTGCAGTGAATAATGATAGAATCAACCCTTAAGAACAGACAGAACTGGCAGTATGCAATGGATATGGTTATTACAGAAGTGTTACTTCATTATGATAGCCAGGTGGCATCATATCATTTGCATGGAGAACTGGTGCACAAACCCATTGTGTTAGAAATAAAAGATATCATGCTGAAAGCACAGTATTGTATAATGAGTGATATTTCTTTCTAATTACATAAACTTTTTTTTTTAAATTTGATTTATATGCCGCCCTTCTCCGGAGACTCAGGGCGGCTTACAATGCGTTAAGCAATAGCTTTCATACTTTTGTATATTTATACAAAGTCAGCTTATTGCCCCCACAAACTGGGTCCTCAATTTACCCACCTTAGAAAGGATGGAAGGCTGAGTCGACCTTGAGCCTGGCTAGGATTGAACTCAGAGAAATTACAGGCAGCTGGTGTTAATTGCTGCCTTTAGTAGGAGGCATTAGCCCTCTACGCTACACAGGCTCCTATGAACTTATTTAAGCTATTGGTTTTGTATTGATTTTAACCCCTCATCCCATCCCAACAGCATTTCAGGCCTTTTATTTGTAACACTTTATTCAATCAAACCTTGAATTTTAGATGTAGTACCATGCATGTATTCCATCATAATTTCTGGAATTTAGCATTGGAATGGTTTCAAAGCTGATATTACAAGGAGATGAATTTAGACTATCTGTCCGTCTGTCTATATTCTAGCATTAAATGAAATATTACCATTCCTAAAGATTGGTATTTTGATATATATACTGATTTACAGTTATTTAATTACTTTAATTTCTGGATGGACTAAGAAAGTTTTGTGGCTGAAGAGTAACGAAGTTTCAAATACATATGTATATTCTGTATGTTCTACAACATACAAGGGTTTTAACATATATACCGTAATTACTAGGGATTGTTGGGATATTTGTTTTATTCTTTATAGAAATCTGATAAGAAAATTTAGATTTATCTTTCAATAAATACTGCTTTTCATCATTTTTAAGTTACATGTAAACACAAGTTCATGAGTAAGATGGAATCCACATGAACAACCTACAAATTTCATGTTAAATTTCAGCTCCTTAAGAGGTTGCATGAACTGGACTCTCAGCTTCCTAAATAGCCAGAAAGGTTTATCAATATTACTATATAAAGATGATGCTACCATCTTCACTGAGGATGCTTTCTCAGTACTATACTGACAACCATCTTCTGATTTACTACCAGTTGTATCCACCAAAAGCTCCAAAACAAATTATGTAGAACATTATCATTGAATAGGTTAAATACTTAAAATAGCTGGAACATATATTCCACATCTCAGGTAAGAAAAGGGCCCAAGTGAACAATTATATGGTTGTCTCTGAACCATATATAAAGGAGTTACTATTATATTTCCAATTGAAATATATCATGGATGCACAATGTTTCAATACTGAAAATGTCCTAGTTCTTGAAGTAACCAAAAGCACCATAATCTATTTCACAATTGTGTTTAGGTAAAAACAGTGTAAAAAAAAGATAAGAGTGTGACCTTGATAATTTAGAACTCTGAATTAACATTCCTATTTTAGATATACAAAATAAGACCTAATATATTTATAAAATATATAAGAATACTGCTTTCCCCTCTCCCTCCCCCAGTCATATCAGGCATAATAAAGTCAAAGGTTGTGTTTTCAATCTATTATGCTTATCACATATAGTATTGA
Source organism: Masticophis lateralis (assembly GCA_030761175.1). Lineage (NCBI taxonomy): Eukaryota > Metazoa > Chordata > Lepidosauria > Squamata > Colubridae > Masticophis > Masticophis lateralis. Next base: position 105,410,780 of record JAUDYJ010000002.1, read on the forward strand.
TTCTGCATTCATTTCATTTTGCTTTGAGTCAGACATTCCCTACACATGGTCCTTACAACTATTGTAAGGACCATGCAACTATTGGGTAACTGACCTTCTTTTATCACAATAACTCACCAATGCCCCTCCCCTTACTCTTAAATGCAACTTAAATGTTTTAAAATTATCGATAAAAGTTAATCTCATGCTAAAAGTCAGCCAGCTTCCAGGCTATAAAGATTGGGTGGAAGCCCTTTTATGCTGACAGACTATGCTAGTACTCACTGCCATGAGCAGTATGCCAGCAGAACAGATTGGAACTATCAGTGAGAAAAATCAGCCTTGGAGTCCTGTTTCTTTGGCAGATAAAGACAGAGAGAATGGTTGAAGTGGACATAGCTGGTAAATGAATGAACAGAAATGCTTTTCAACTTCATTTTGTACCATTTCAGTTTATGATACTACCAAAAGCCCAATTTTGTGCAATCCTAAAGTATATATGGTTGTTTTTACTTCTTTCAATTTTGAGAAAGTTAGTTACTCCTATGTCAAGTACAAAGGGTAGAATTTGGTATATAAGTCAGGATCTGTTTATAGCACATTACCACCCTTATAGAAACTACAGATAAGAAAATTCCAAAATATCCATCTGTCAATTACAAATGTCCACGGTACTTGGATCTTCACATATACTATGATGATGTATTAAAACATCCTAAGTTCTTGGCAAGAATTCAATGCATATGAAAATCAATACCAGCTAAAGAAATTGGAGGCTGTGACTTCACATTGTTGTGAACAGATAATTATAATAACAAGACAAAGTAATAGAAAATGAAGAAGCTACAGTGGTCTGGGACTTTTAAATTCAAACAGACAATACATACCATATTTTTCGGAGTATAAGATACTCCAGACTATAAGAGGCACCTACCTTTTTTGGGGAGGAAAACAAGAAAAAAAAATCTGCCTCTGCCTCCCAGCAATTTGCCTCGCTGTAGCAAACAGCAAACAGCCTGCTTCAGTTTCATTTTCGATTTCAGCACAAGATTAGCACAAGAAAAAAACAATCTGCCTCCCAGCAATTTACCTCCTTGCAGCAAGCAGCGGAGGCCTATGTGGCAACAGGCAATGGCAATCCCTGCTGAGGGTTGGGAGGCCAATCCAACCGATAATCAACTGCTTGTGCTAATTAGGTTGTGCTGAAGCTGAAACAAGCTGCTTGCTTCAAGGAGGTAAATTGCTGGGAGGCTGAGGCCAAAGGGTGAGGGCCAGCAGGTGGGCGGGGCTACATTTGGTGTATAAGATGCACCCAAATTTTCACCCCCTTTTAGGGGGGAAAAGTGTGTCTTATACTCTGAAAAATATGGTATCTGATACATACATTACCTGATACATAACACTCCAGACTTAACAATTGTTGATAAAAAAAGGACAAAAAAGACTGGATAGTGGATGTAGCAGTACCTGGAGACAGCAGAATAGAAGAAAAAGACCTGGAGCAGATATCAAAATAAAAAGTCCTGCGAATAAAAATAGAATGACTGTGGCAAAATAAAGCAAAGATACTACCCATAACAATAGACAGCTTGGGAAAGTCTCATATCATATGGAACACAACTTGAATACCATGATCATTGACAAAATCATTAAGACAATTGCAAAAGACAGCTTTACTTGAAACAGCTTACATCCTGCAACAATTTCTTTCTATTTCATCAAACAATGGCGTCTTCTGATCTCAAGTCTTTGGGAAAGACTAGCTGGGTAATCTTAATAAAAGTGCCAAATTCAGTCCTTTATTGGTACCAGTCTAAACATCTGGCTAGATGTGTAATCAACCATAATAATAACAGCAGCAGCAGCTCTATATATGGAAAAAGAAAGATGTTAATTTAAAATGCCCCAATGTCTTGTAACAGCACATTATAGGTAGCTTATGTAAATTTAACTGTATTTTTAAAATTTCTAAATCTAAAAGAGTTCACAACGGTGCTGGAAAGTTGGTATTCATACTTCATCTACTATTTTTAACACACATACACATACTTACATATTGCTTTTCCTAAATAAATCACTTATTAAAGAACAAAATTATGCTTACAGGGGTCAAATGCTCCGCCTTTCAGTAATTTAAATCTCTGCTTCCTAGATTCTAATTATCCAACTGTATTCTTTAAGAGACTGATGAGGCTGTAAAATAGTTAGAGTTTGCTTCAATTCAGTATAAATTGAGTATTTTGATTAGTGTGTTTGTGGTACCAGCAACTTTGAATAAAGAACTGTTGTTAAGACATGGCATCTTCTGTGGGCAGATCTAAGAAGCGAGTTGGCCAGTCTAGGTTAGCCCCAAGATCCATGACAATCCAGTAAAGATAATCTTGTGCTTGCTGTCAGAAACCATAGCAACCTTCCACTTTTGAATCCATGGTATATAATCTATCTGTCCTCCAGTAAGCATTTCTGTGGTCCAGAAATAGTCACTACTTAATGTGAGATTGGAAAAGGTCAGGCAATTTAAACCTAAGTGTCAAGATCTATGCAAACTTGTAGCATTCTAATGTACTTTGTGTTTGGGTTATATAATTACAGTCTGGACTCTGAAGATGAAAGATTCAGCTTTTCTCTGTGTTTTTCATGTTAGGAAAAAGTATATTGACCTATTTAAATCTACATGAATGCATGCATGCACACACACATACACATTTGCCCTTAGGTATACTTTTAAAATTTTGATACTTTTCCCTCCCCCCACCCTCAAATTACAATATTGTGTGTTCAGGAGCTTTCTGGTCATTAGCCTCTTTGCTCTCATTTTATTTGGATATAAATAACTGCAGAAACTGTCAGTAATTACATGGTTTAAAGGTACTGAGCAACTTGCTAATGCATAAGCACAACTGGCCCATGCTGTCAGCTTCTCTTCCATAAAGCTCTAAGGGTCAAGAAGACTATTCTGCTACTGAGCTCTTGGGAGTATTCAATACGATGGACCTGAAAAGAACATTTGCATTTAATTGAGTCTTTGGTTTCAGTTTCCCAAGAAAAATTAAGGGTAGAATTAAGATTCCTGAAATTTGAAAATTCAGACTTGGGTCTTGTGGAATTTTCAAACAGTTTTGGTAAACATTAATCATTGTTGGTTATATTGACTAAGGAAAGTATTTTGTGTTGCAGAACTGTTGTCAGTTATTGGATTTCACAGTGCTAAATCATGTTTATTTAATTTCAGTTTAACGTGTTGTATGAATCCAGTTTAAGATTCTTCAGTAAACTCTATTGTTTTCAACAAATGATGGCCAAGCAAATCTTGCTTAACACATTGTATGAATAAATTCAAAATGGGCATTCAGTGTAGTGGTGGGATTCAATTTTTTTTACTACTGGTTCTGTGGGTTGGCTTGGTGGGCATGGCATGGCTTGGTGGGTGTGGCTTGGTGGGCATGGCAGAGAAAGGTTACTGCAAAATCCCCCAATCCTCCCAATCAGGTGGGACTTGGGAGGCAGAGAATAGATGGAGGCGGGCCCAGTCAGAGTTGGTATTTACTGGTTCCATGAACTAGTCAAAATTTTCACTACTGGTTCTCCAGAACTGGTCAGAATCTGCTGAATACCACCTCTGATTCAGTGCCTGAATCAGTTGTCTTCCACTGGTATTAAATTAATGCATAATATTAGAAGCCACTGAATGTAAACAATGATCATTCTACACCTATACAATGTCAGAGAATTAAATGTAGATCCTGTGTTCATCAATGTTTATTTTGAAATACCAAACAATTCAAGTTTTATAGTTTAATATAGGAAAACAACATGACAATTATGTTTGTTGGAAATAAAATCTGGTTCAGTTCCAAGCTGGGAGAAAAACACTGGAAATAAAATGGAGGCAGGCTGCAAGAAAGGAAATTTCTATTTTGTAGCCAGAAACTATCGACAGCAGCATGTTTCTGGGGTGGCTGACAAAATGGGATTGAGAATAGGTGGGCTTTTATACATTCTTTGGAGCTTTGATTGAGATGCCTGTTCCTGTGCAAGCATATATCCTTTAATACTTTAATGGCTATTGCCGGATTGCTATGGGGTCATGTAGGAGTCATGGCTGGCTCTACAGGCAAAAGAGGAAATACTAATCCTAGGTGTTTGAGCTAATCTTGTCAGTTTTGTCTCCTTGCCTATTGTGTTGCTTAGGAATAGATTGGCCCAGGCTTTCTGAATGGATATGAAATCTCAATTTCTAAAGGCCAGCCTCTTCAAGCTTCTGATTGAAGCTGTTTTCCTATGGCAGGAAGACTGGGGCTATTTTCTGCCTTTGTAAAGATTTTTTTCTCCTTTCTTCCTTTAGGGAAATATTCTATCCTGCCTCTTTTTAATATTACTGTGTTTCCCCAAAAATAAGACCCTGTCTTATATTTTTTTGAACTCTGAAATAAGTGCTTGGCCTTATTGCCATGCACTCAAAAGTCAGATCGGCTTATTATCAGGGAATGTCTTATTTGGGGGGAAACAGGGTAAGAATAACAAATATTTTAATCTGGTGAGGTGGGGAGGCATGTTCTACATGTTCTTGGTTTTCCAGTCATGTCTTCATTAGAATTTTACTTTTTTTTTAATTGGGTTTTATCATAATAACTCACTTACTCAGTTAAAGTAGGATAAGATAGTAAGAGGTATCATTGACTCCAGAAGTTAAAACTCAAATGCTTTTTTAGCATAAACCTTGCAAAATGCAGAAATGAAGCATAAAATGGCAAGTATAAATTTTGCTTTCCAATGGGGGGAGCTGTTGATACATGCTTTATATTGCTACTTCCAAGATAACGTTCTGCCCATTAAAGATTGTGAATGCAATGTGTTTATACTAAGTATTTCAGAGAGAGCTGCAAAATTATTTCTACATATAATTTCAGCCTAAGAAGTACCGGAAGACAGTAAAGTCAGATAGTTTTTATAAAAAGGCTTTAAATTTAACCTCCCACAAGAACGATTTTCAAATTCCAAAGAGAAAGATGACAGCTCGCTAAAGGGAGGAAAATATTATCTCTTTGACAAGGAACATTTGAAAATAAGCATTTAAATTATGAAACTTTTTTTTATCTATTTCAGTATTTTTCTCAATGCATGATGAACACTGCTTTTGTGTGGCCTGTGTTCCATTTAATATTCTCAAACTGTGTATATTTTTAGGTATGGCCAAAAGTCAGCAGTAGATAGATAGGGACCATTTCTGGAGGATTACTGCTTGATTAATTTTTTTAAAAAATTGTTGGTATAAACCAGAGGTGTCAATCTGGTGGCCCGTGGGCCAGATGTGCCACACATATGCCACGGCCTCAGCTCCACAAATGGAAAAAAAAACATTGTGGAATGTAATGTGACAGCAATGTGACACCGCAGGTTTGACATCTGTGGTCTAAACAGACCAGCATTGATTTTGAAAAGCACTTTATGGGACTGGGGTATAGCAAAAATGCACACTCATTTTGCCTCAGCACTAATACTGTAGCTTATTTACCAGTTCCATTTTCATTTTTTCCCCATGGTGCCACGATTAAAATTTGACCACCATGTTGTAGGATTTTGTAATTTTCAGAATTGGAGATTTATGTTTTTTTTAAGAAAGCTTTTTTTTAATTTTTTAAACAAACACGCAAACAACATACAATGTATTTTTTCTGAACAGAGCATTGGCTGGTTCCCAAATTTAAGCAATTTTTAGTAATCTCAACTAAATTTACAATTTATATATTCCTTTTCTGCCATAATATTTATTCTCTCAATTTTTTTTTAAAAAAAACCAATATTACCCTTCATCCTAATCTCTAATCTTAGCCAAATTCAACATTTCCCTTCATCTCTATATTAATCTCCTCAAATTCAAAATATCTCATAATATAATTCTAATAATTGTTTATATTCCCTTAATATAATCATTAATATTTTCCATTGTCAGCTATTTCAATATCCAACATTTTAATATAAGTCAATTAATTATGTGGTGTTGAATTGGAGATTTATGTTGATGAAACAAATGCGTGATCACCACTACCACTTTTGAAAAAATGGGTAAGCCAACCTTCTGATCCTTAGTAGCACCACTGAAACTCTTAGCTTGCAAACACTTAAAGCTATGCAAGTAAGATGACTCATGGAAAACAAGAAATTTCACTTGCTTATCTGAAATGAATAATTGGTGACAACTTTGCAGTTTCAAATGGAAACATTCAAGCGCTTAAGCAGATATTCACTAGCATTCTTGTTCTAGATAGTAAATTCATACAATTCTAGACTGGTAGACTTTAGATTCCCATAAATAGATTATAATATTCTTTATTGGCCAAGCGTGATTGAACACACAAGGAATTTGTGCATAAATTCTCAGTGTACATACAAATAATAGCAATGGTGCTTAGACTTATATACCACTTCATAGCGCTTTACAGCCCCTTCAGCATATTGCCCCCAACAATCTGGGTCCTCATTTTACCCACCTCGGATGGAAGGCTGAGTCGACCTTGAGTCTGGTGAGATTCAATCTGCCAAACTGCTGGCAGGCAATGATCAGCAGAAGTAGCCTGCAGTACTGCACTCTAGCTACTGTGCCACCGCAGTGGTTAAGAGTGCAGTGGTGCAATATAATCATAATATACCAATAAGAGAAGGTAGTAGAAAAGATGAAAGGGATAAATGGCTATCTTAGGAATTTCAAGAAAGAGGTAAATATTATAACTAGAAGTGTTAGCTGTCTCCATGTAGCACAGTCAGCCATGCTGTCATATATCTGATACAAATGTGAAAATCTTGTATCACTATTTTCCAACTCTCAAAAAGCCAGAAGTAGGTCTGGTATTGAATATTTTGGAATACATGTCTCATTGGGGATTTGACTGGAAGTGTCATGGCAATACAGTTGGGGAATAGCAGGCTCTGATGAGCCTTGCAAAAACCCAGGCTGACAAACCTCTGTGTGTGTGTGGGGGGGGGGGGGGGGAGGTGTCTTCGGACCAGATCTGTCCTGTAGTAATGGAGAAGAAGGAGAGGCACCTCAGAAGACCAAGAGGAACAGGCAAGTTCCTGTTCCTCTTCAGTTGAAACTCTTCAACTCGGCAGCAGGGGTGGCAGCCAAAGCAGCCGTCACTAAGCTGGAGCAATTGGACTAAAGTTTTGAGCAGGAGCGGTGATTTGGATGGAGTACTGCTACCGGGTGAGTGATTGGCCAGCTCACAGGTAAAAAAAGACATATTTTTAAATTGCTAAAAGATGCCCCAGTGAAGAAACAGGCAGTTGGGAATGCTAATGGAGAGAGGGGAATGCTAATGGAGAGAGAAGAACAAAGTGAAAGTTTAAAGTGTCAAAGCCCGAAACGAAACTTGAGTTTTGGTTTAGAATTTGTCTGGAGATATCTAAATTATTAGAAGAAGAAACCCAAAATAGCTGTGAAGGGGATTGGAAATAATTTTAAAACTTTTGAACATTGAAGGAAGAATAAAGAACAAAAAATTAAATTAAATTAAATTAAATTAAATTAAATTAAATTAAATTATTAAATTAAATTAAATTAAATTAAATTAAATTAAATTAAATTATTAAATTAAATTAAATTAAATTAAATTAAATTAAATTAAATTAAATTAAATTAAATTAAATTAAATTAAATTAAATTAAATTAAATTAAATTAAATTAAAGCCCTGCAACAGGTTTTTTCCCCCTTAATTGGATTTGGATTTTAAAATTGGAACTTGGGGAACATTAAAATAATAATAATAAGACTGAAATTGGCAAATATTGGCAACATGGATTTAATAAATAAATTGGATATTTTTTTATTTTTTTTAATGTGTTGACTGGAAGTGTGGATTGGAGAGAGACATCTACAGGCGGAAAGATACATTACAATGGTTAACTTGTATTTTGGGGGAAAAAATTAAAGTGGTAAGAGCAGTGGGAACTTTTGAGGAGGATTTGTTTTTGTTTAAGCTGTTTGATCTCGACATTCAAAGAAAGTGGAATGTAACAAAACTTAAAATTGGAATAAAGACAACTTAGAAACAACAAAATGATGCAGGAACTAATTGAAATGATTAAAACAATGCAACTATCATTCAAATTGGAAATAAAATAAATGCTTTAAATGCCTAAACTGAATGAACTAGAGACTGTGCTGGGACAAACCCAAGTGGAAGAAACCAAGAACGAGAAGCAAGAAAGTAGTATTAAAAATAAAGATATTGATTATGAAAAATTAAATGATTATGGTGGGAGTAATAATGAAAAAAAGAGAAGATTTAAGAGAAAATTAATGGGAAAAAGGAAACAAATAAAGGGAAGAAAAGAAAAGGAGAAAAGTTAGACATGAAGATGAACTTTAAAGATTACATTGGGATTAACAATGATAAAAATAGAAGGGATAGAAAGAGACAAGGAGACAAGAAGAGGAAGAGAGGGAGAGAGACAAAATATAAAATTCAAATGATTACACTGGTAATCATTTACCAGGTAAATGGTGGTAAAGCAAGAAAGGTGAATAGGGGAAAAAGGAGAAGAGCAATTGAAAATACAAACTAGGAGAGCTTTAAAATTAGGGGGGAAAGGGAAAAAGAAGAAAATAAGAGGATGGGATAACGATCAGTAAGATTTATAACTATAAATGAATGGCAGTAAGTTTAATGGATGTGATTATAATATTTGCAATGTTTTTAATGGTAATAATGGATTCAGCTAAACATTTAAAATTATATTGTATTGCTGTAGAAATGAATGACTTTAAAGTGAATTGTAATAATATATTTCAATGTAGTATTTGGATATATGAAAAAGGGTATGAATATTAAGATTTATGATTGGAATATTGGTATTTAGGGAAAGATGTGAGTATGTATGTATATATGTATGTATTTTTCTTCATCCGGGTGTTTTCCTACGTAAACCAAGTTTTTAGCCATAGCTCAGTGAAATCACATCCACTATCCTAGGCTTCTTCAGACAGCAAGACAGCATTTTGCTGCCTATTGGGAGACTAATATAGATCTATTTCAGACTGATTCGTCCTCATCAGTTAACCACACCCTTACCATATGTTCCCTCCCCTTAGAGGCTAAGTATTTGCTTTCTTCTCTTATCATAGGTTTAAAAGTATGTATTTTTCTGCAGATGAGATAGACAAAAATCAGGAAACAGACTCCACAGTTTTATTGAGAAAAAACAACATAACAACAGAATCTTGCAAGCCTGAATGTGTTTCACCTCATTTCATCCTTATATTCCAACTTATAATCAATTGTTTCAAATTTCTGGTTTTCTTCCTGTTCAATCCTGTAAAAGAGCTGTTGCATTATGTGTTCGAGGCTTTCCTCAAGCCTCCGGGTGGGTGAAAACAGCCTTCCTGGGCTCCAGAATCCCTCTGGAGGCCAAAAACAGGCCCATTTCCGGATTTCTGGTACTTCCAGTAGGCCTATTTTTCATCCTCCCAAGGCTCCAGAGGCTTTCCCCAAGCTGCTGGGAGGTCTAAAACGGTCTCCTCTGGGCTCTGGAGGCCCTCCTGAGGCCAGAAACGGGCCTGTTTATAGATTTCTGGAACACCCATTTTTCACCCTCCAAGAGCCTCCGCACAGGCCCTGCACTTACCTTACATCCAAAACAGGTGGTGTGGAGACTCCTGGGAGGGGAGGGGTGGGGTGGGCAGGGCCAGCCAGTCCTTGCAACTACCATTTCGGTGAACCAGATGTAAAATTAGCATCCGGTTCTCCCGAACCGGTCCGAACCAGCTGAATCCCACCCCTGGGTCTGATCTTTCAGGAGATAATCCAGATTTTGTCCTTCCTGCTAGTTCTACAGCTCACTCATTTTGTGTTTGTTTTTAAAAGGCTAACCTTGGGAAAATCCCAAAGCAGGTAGAGAATAGGAATCCCCAATATGAAAAAAAAAAAGTGGTCTACAGATTATTTATTTAGTCTACTAAATAGCACTCTATTTCTTTCATTTAGTAACAGTCTTAGGAAAAAGACATAAATATCAAAATATATTCCTATTCTCAGATAACTGTAACTTCTGTTTTATATCATTCATTCATTAATTTTTTAAATTAAGAGAGGTAATTGATTTCATAGTAATACAGGCAGTTATTTAAAACTTCAACCAAGTGATCAATCAGCCTCAACAATGATTATAGTACTAATATAGTCCAGGTTAAATTGCTGTGCTCTTTTCACTACTATTATATGGGAGGTTGGTAGTATATTGATATTTTAATCAAAATCTTTTTGTTATTTGTTACCCTGGGCAACAAATAACCCTGGGATGAATTGGGAAGTAGAGGGATATAACCCTATAAGTAGAGGGTTATTTGTTACCCTGGGATGAATTGGGAAGTAGAGGGATATAAAAATAAAATGAAACTTCTTCATCATTATCTTGTAGTGTAATAAAACAAGACAAATATAAAACAAATTTACTTGTTATTTCCAATTCAGACACAGCTTTTTGAATGGGGGGGGAGGGAGGGAGAGAAATCACATTTTATGTCACCCCAAAGCTTGAAATATAACCTCTCCCATATTTCCTTACCCCCTAAGAATGGGAATGCTTGGATTTGGAAGGAAAACCAGACTAATAACTGGTCTCAGAAATCAGAAGACTCCATATAGCTAATCCTTTTGCACAGCTTGCCATAAAACATGGAAAGTGTCAAAACTTTTCCAACATTTTATAATAGGGTTTGTAGGAGTGAAATGAGTGCCTTGCAGATACTTAAGGAATATATTTCATCCTTTAAAAATAACAATCACATTCATCCTACTTTGCGTGCTTTTTGGAGCTTAAAGACATCCATTTCACCCCCAAATCCCACTAGTCCAGAAACACAGGATGAAACTTTTGATTCCACCAGCTCACAGTATTATTGCTGACCTTTATGCATCATGGGATCCAAATAAGATATTTTTAAAAATGAGGCCACTAGATACAAGAAATCTCCTTTCTTTATTTTAAAGTGTCTGGAGTTATGTTACAGGCTAGTATTTTACTAGTGAAACTGTTAGATCGGGTGAGTGAGGAGACAGGAGACAGATCGAAGTGAACAACAACTCTTTAATATACAGTGAGAATCCAGCAAATGTACAGTAGAGCAGCTCTCCTTATATAGCTTCTTGCCCTGGGTGCTAGCCAATAATCATTGAGCTTTTTCCCACTTAATTTTACCTCCAGAATTAGATACATAACACTCCACCCCTCCCAGAAGACACTTAGGCAACTATTTACATACATAATCATGCAGGTGACTAAGGCGCTCCCTGATTCTAGTTGACCTGCGCAATTCAGTCTGAGGCGGGGATTTGGGCAGGTTGGAGGGACTCTTTGTCTCTCCCAGTCCAGCCAATGGAACTTCCTAGATTTTTTTATGGCTGTTGCACTCTTTGGATGGGCCTGGCTTCTCGAGAGGGTGGCGCTGGACACAGAAGTCATCAGGTAAGTCCTCCAGCCACTTCAGGTTTGAATTAGCTGTTGGAGGAATGGTTGGTGAGTCAGGGACTGGTTTGTCTATTTGGTAGTCTGGCTCGGTGGGCAATGTTTTGCCCAGGCATTTCCTTAACTGGTCTATATGTCCGCACCATACCCTTCCGTTACTCACTTCGACAATAAAAGACCTGGGCCCGGTAATGTCAGAGATCTGCCCAGGCACCCAGAGGGGACCAGCTGCGTAATTTCTTGCAAATACCGGGGACCCAATGGAGAAGCTTCTAGCCTTACTCTCGGCTTCCATGTATCCGTCAGGGGAGTAATTGGGGTGCAGCCTATCTAGGATGCAGCGGAGTCTCCAGCCCATTAAGAGCTCAGCTGGACTTTGTCCCGTTGCCATGCATGGGGTTACATGTTGGGCTGGCAGGAAAGTATCAATCCTGGCCTGCCAGTCTCCCACCCTGAGTCTGGCCAATGCCTCTTTGGCCGATCTCACAAATTTTTCAGCTTGACCATTACTGGTCAGATGAAAAGGTGCTGTGAGTGCATGTCAGATCCCAATCCCTGTGAGGTATCCTTCAAACTGCGTGGCCATGAGTTGAGGCCCAATATTGGACACCAGTGTGTCCGATAGCCCATGTGTGGTGAATAGTTTCTGGAGCACTTTAATTACAGCCTCTGCAGTGGTGGAGTGCATTAATGTTATTGTCAGCACTAGAGTAAATGCAGCTTGAAGCTTGACAATTATCTCCAGCCACTTAGAGTAAGTGTCCACCACCATAAGAAAAGTTTGACCATGGAATGGGCCTGCAAAATCGATATGAATATACAACCAGGGTCCCTGGGGTCTTTCCCATTCTTTAGATGGGGAGAAGGGTAAGACTCTTCACAGAGGGTACACTTGGCCACCCATTTGGCAATGCTGTCGTCCATGTAGAGTCACCATATGTAGCTCCTTGCCAACTCTTTCATCCTCACAATTCCTGGGTGCCCAACATGCAATGTGGCCAACACTTGTTCCCTTAGACACATTGGCACAACCACCCAGTCACCCCACAGCAAGCAACCCCCTTGAGTAGACAGCCCATGCTGTTTGCAGTTAAATGGTTTAAATTCCCTGCCCACAGAGCCTGCCGGCCATCCCCTATTCACCCAGCCAATAACAGTTCATAACACAGAGTTTTTAGCAGAGGCCCTTGCAACTTCAGCAGAAGTGAGGGGCCCAGAGTCCATAGAGTCAATAAGCAGAACAGGAATGCCAGGAGTCAGGTCTTCCAGCAAATCTAGCAGCGGGCACCTGCTGAGGGCACCAGCATGCCCAAGGCTCTGAACCAATCAATGGATGAAGCGATAGGAGTAGGCAGCCAAAAAAATAGCCCACCTAGTCAGACGGGGGGACATGGCTGCCAGAGTGGAGCAATCTCCAGCCAAAATGGGTTGGTGCATCAGTAACGAGTTCAAAAGTTCTTCTGAACAAGTATTCGTGAAACTTTTTAACCCTCGCAACAGCCGTCAGGGCCTCCCTGTCCAGCTGGCTGTAATTTCGCTCAGCGGTGGACAAGGTGTGGGAGAAATAGGCGATGGGGGCTTCTAGTCCATTCGGCAGTCTATGACTCAACACAGCCCCCACATCAAAAGGGGAGACATCGCAGACTAAGACAAGGGGAAGCAATTGGATAAGGAGACTGTTGGCAGATAGAAGTCTTTTGACAGCTGCAAATGCTTCAGCTTCTACCTTACCCCAAACCCACAGGGATTTTTTCACTAACAATTTGTGGAGCGGTTCAGCCACTTTGGCTAAGTCCTTTAAGAAAATTGAATAGAAGTTTAAAAGTCTCAGGAATGCCTGTAGCCTTGTTCTCTGGAGTTGGCACGTTGTGGATAGCTCTTATTTTGCTTTCCGTGGGGTGAATGCCTGTCCCATCTACCTTGTACCCTAAAAATTCAACAGCAGGCACTGCTACATTTGTCTCACTTAACTCACAGTCCCACGTTTTTAAAAATAGTAGGCACCTTCCTTAAACAGTCCCCTAGTTGTTGCTCATCTGCTGTGGTGACAAGGACGTCATTAAAATAGGGGACGGCCCCTGGTAATCCTTGCAGCAGACGCTCCATCATACTTTGGAATAGCCCAGGGGCTATGCTAACCATGAACAGTAGTCTTGTGCATTTGAAGGCACATCATCGAGGTCTCGGTACTCGCAGTGCATGACGGCCGTACGCAGTGCTGCTAGGTGTGCATTTATCGGCTCTCCGTCCCTCTGTAGTCTTTGCCAGAACTTGTAGTGCTGAACAAATTTGGACAGTACCAAGGCATAGTGTGTCCTCAACACGGTCTGCAAGACCTGCCATGGCACAGACTGCACCAGTGTTGGCTCCGACAGCAACTCAGCCATATCAAACACTTCGGGGCTGCAGTGGCTCAAAAAGAGGGCACGCTTCCGATTGTTGGACAGCCCTTGGAGGTCATTTGCTTCGAGGAAGCATTCAAACTGCACCATGTACGATCCCCACTTCTCTTTCGCGGGATCGAATGGTGTTGGCAGTGTGAAGGTGGACATTGTGCTGTTGTGCTCGGCTCGTGCAGACTTTCCCGCCTGGTTGGATTTGGTTATCAGCACTTTTTGTTCAACCTGTCTACCTTATCCCACCTTCATTGCCAGTGTTAGATCGGGTGAGTGAGGAGCCAGGAGCCAGGAGCCAGGTTGAAGTGAGCAACTGTCTTTAATATACAGTGAGAAGCCAGCAAATGTACATAAATGTACATAGAGCAAATGTACTGCTCTCCTTATATAGCTTCTTGCCGTGGGTGCTAGCCAATAATCATCGAGCTTTTTCCCACTTAATTTTCCCTCCAAAATTAGATACATAACAGAAACTAGCAAGTTCTTTGAATGATTCCTCCCTAATGATATTCAGCAGAGTGTTTCCCTGGCATCAGAATGAATTGTTTTAGGATAATAATATATTTCATTACTGTCTATACTACTACCTCAATTTTTTTTCTTTTGATAAGTGAATGTTTTGTCCTATGGAATAAAATTGTAAATCATGAATTGGAGATAAGGTAGAACTGGAGTTCCCCATTTTTTTTAATTACATGAATAATAATTACGGGGTAAATTTTAATCTATGCTTCTCACTGTTTGTTTGTTTTTTCCTGTTATCTCATCTACTGAAATAGTTTAGCATTTGTCAGTGCTTGGACTAACACACTTGCAGTGATCTATGACAAGGAAAGAAATCCAGTTACTATTATAAGCAAAGTAAGTAAGTCAAAGTAATTGTATAAAGCTGGCCTATTTGGCCAATTGCTTTTTTAAAAATTGCCAGCTCATTTCATTGGCTATCCATCTTTACTGTGCCTTCCCCTTTCTTCCAGGCATCCATAAGAAAAGCAATCGATGGACTTCAGACTTTCTTCCAAGTATATGGATTTTCTTTTTCCCAGCTGTCTGATATCACGCATGGTAGTAGAGATGGATGAACTGATTAAACAGCAGAGAAATGATTTATTTACACCTATCTCTTATATGATTCTGGGAAGGCTGGTGGCAATATTGTAAGATGAGGTGAAAATGGGCCATCACAGCTCACTGTATACTTAACTCTCTTTCCCTTACATGAATGTTTGAAGGAAAATAAATAATACATTTTACAGATATACTCTCTTGTTCTACACTTATGACAACATTGCTCCCTCCCTGCTGGTTTTTTTTTTTTTTTTGGATAGCCTTACAGTGCTATGATAGTGTGGTAAATGGGGAGAAAAACTACCCAAAAAAGAAAGAGTTAATAATATCTAACCTGTCAATCTATTGTCAGACAATCTAAGCTCAGGTAACTGAAAGCATAAAGAGCCAATAAGTAGTAGAAATATTTCCCCACATAGGTGAGCTTTTAAAATGGAATGGTTGATGTTCTACTTTGACTTTTGTCTTTGCTTCTCATCCCACTCCAGTTGTTTCTTCTTCCACAAATTGGATTTTCCACTTTTCTACAAGGTTGTTCTGTCAATCTAATGTGCTAAAGAAATCTACTGGGATAAATTTGGGTATTTTGCTTCTACCAAATTTCCCACTTGACAATAGTAGCTTTGAATATATTTGCTATCACTGAACTTTCCCTAGTAAAATAATATACTGGGAAAAATATGCCTGGAAAAAGCATACAATACTCAAAATATACTAAGTAGTATATTTTAAAATGTAATTTGCAACAATGGAGTTTGCATTTAAAAATCTGTATCTGGTATGTCAAAGAATGACAACAGGGTGATTTGCAATAAAATGGTTCTCAGATAATATGCATTAACAATTAGATAAATTAGAGATGATACATATTGAAAGTCCATGTATTATGAGACAGTGCAAATGTAAACATTTTTAAAGACTTGTTTTTTATCTGTAGAAAAAAAATACCACAATAAAACACTATCCAATGTTCACAACAAAAAAAGCAGAATCTTTAACAATTAACACTTCCGCTATTTTTAAGACATGCTTGCACCTTGCTATTTGTAGGAAGTTATAATTGAACTATTTTTCCAGCCGACAGATCTTGCAGAAGCAATTGCTGTTCTGTCCAAAACCCACAGCAGAACTAATAAATAGCCCCCCCCCCAAAAATGTTCAGCGGTACAGGTATAAAAAGGCCCCAAATCATAAATTGGGCAACAAAGATGCAACAAAAGAACAATGAAGTTGATGTTTCATCTCCTAGGCAATTCAGTCCCTATTTACCACATTCGAGCCTTAGGTGGGATGCTAGTAGAAGAGTTGTGCTAACAATAATATATACACAAATACCTCAAAATTGCAATCAAGGACAGAAATGCATGATTAAACTTAAATGTAGCTCTGAGTATATGGCTTTAAGTAAGATGTGAGCACTTTCTATTCAATTCTGAGATTCAATGGAATGTAGAATCTCAGAATCTGAGGACTAGGACAAAATTGTTTCCCAACCATTTGGGCAGTTGTTAGGGTCAATCATAGCTTCAAGGTGCATAGGACTATTGTTGGACCATAATAATAATAATAATAATAATAATAATAATAATAATAATAATAATAATAATAATAATGAAAAAATGAAGGGCTAAGTATTGAGTAAAAGAAAAAAATGGGGAAAAGGAATATGTGCGTGTGCCTGTCTTTCTCTCTCTCTGTATGCATATCATCATCATTTTAGCCATTGTTTATGCACTGCAGGATGAAGGCCTTTTCCGCTTGTTTCCAATCAATATGGTCCTTAGCTTTTTTTTGTCAATTGGGCCCGCAATTCTTGCTGATGTCGTTGATCCATCTTGTATTAGGTCTCTTTCGTGGATGCTTTTTATTAAGTGGGATCCATTTTATGACTGCCTTGGTCCAGCTGCCATCAGTTCTTTTTGCTATATGACCAACCCATTTCCATTTCAATTCTTCTACTCTCTTGATGATATTGTATACTTTTGTTTGTTCTCTAATCCATGTGTGGGTCTTTCTATCTTATCTTGTAATGCCAAGCATGTGTCTTTCTATGGTATCAATTGTGAGGTTAGTATATGTATATGTATATGTATATGTATATGTATATGTATATGTATATCTTTACACACATGCACACACATACTATAACAATATCTATGACTGGAGGTTTTTAAGAAAGGATTAGACAGCCATTTATCCAGAATGGTATAGTGTCTCCTGAATGAGCAGAGGGTTAAACTAAAGACCTTCAAGGTCCCTTCCAACTCTATTATTCTGTATCCTGTATATTATTAACCATATGACTATGTATGTTTTGAACCATTTGAAAATGATTCAAGGACTCTATTCATTAAAATTCATGCAACTCTAAAATACTTCGGAATCACTTTTCCACTGAATCACACACAGACCAAACTTATATCATCTCTCTACTTTGAGTGGTGTCTATGTGTCCCAAGTGGTTTTTTCCCTCTGTCATTCTATGAAATATGTGTTTTAGTTTATAAGCTACTTTCTAGGAAAATCAGTTCTATGTTAAGCACTGCATAAATAAGGGTTAGACTGTCTTTGTTAATTCAAGCATCCACAGTTTTTCTCCTCCTAGATGTTTCCTCCCCAAGTTTAAAGTCCTCTTGATGTTATTTGATTATCAACTCTATATTTACCTGCCAGCTTAAAAAAAACATTCAAAAATCATTTTCAGGTCTATGGGACTCAAGTTATGGAGAGACCCATCTCACTTCTCCCCAGCTTTGGATTTGTTAGATATATCTGACTTCCCATCACGAGAAGTGCATGGTTGCCCTTCACAGCTGTACCTGGCAACTTTGTACCCTGTCAATGTCTGTTAGTGTGATTGAGTCGAAGGATTTAGCATGACATATTTTAGCCAAGGGATTAAAACATTGCCCCTGGCAGCTTGCCGTTCCTCCAGATACTGCTGAGATTGCAGAGGGAGGCAAGTAAAAGAGATAACCAAGTTTGACAGCAGGAGTTCCTGGAGGAACATATTAATGAGTTAGACTGGCAGTCTGCATATGATTTCACTGCACCTGGAAGGCCTTTCTTCTTAGTATTAAGGAAGAGACAGTATCTTTCAGTCAGTCTTTATCTGTGCTAGCATTTATGCCAGTGAAAGAGCATAATGTGGGCCCTTGAATTGAAATATACCTGTGTGGCCCACAGTTTGGGAACCACTGACCTCGAAGATGTCAACAGTGGGGGAAAAAAATTGAACTCAACTTTGCAAGCCTTAAGTGTGTATTTGGAAGAAATTATGTCATGGGAAAAAGGAACAAATGAACAATTGAAACAATTTTTTTTTAAAAAAAATCTGTTTGTGACCTATAAGCATTCCTTAAGAAAAACATTCCTAATAAAAATATATGACTCTTTCTATTCCCACCTGTCTGCTGGCACTGTTTTCTCACCAGTTTCTCATTGTTTTCTACATGCATTCTCATTATGATTCTAGAAGACTTTCAATAGTCATCTTTGTCCTACCCTATTAGCTTTATTTCCATTGCTTTCTATAAATAAGAAAAGTATTACAAGATGAAGCCAACT
The DNA here is from genome assembly GCA_030761175.1 of Masticophis lateralis. Taxonomy (NCBI): domain Eukaryota; kingdom Metazoa; phylum Chordata; class Lepidosauria; order Squamata; family Colubridae; genus Masticophis; species Masticophis lateralis. Next base: position 105,429,254 of record JAUDYJ010000002.1, read on the forward strand.
CTGGTCATCTTATTCCTGAAATACTAGAAACTAAATAATCTGTAGCTCATCTACTGGTATGCTAAATGTACTAAATTTAGCACACCAGTAGATGTGCTAAATGTGTAGAAGGAAATATGCAAGGAACATGGAATAAATGTTATCTTCTGAATTCTTAGATGATGAGGAATATTTTATGAGAAAACTGCTCATAAATATATTCTTGCTCAAGAAGATTATAGTGCTTTGCTAGGTCATATCAAGATTCATTACTCCAATATTCTGTCAAGAATTCAGTCTGTCAGGAAATGTGGGGCTGTCTATAAAAATGGCTTACCAAATGCCTTCTTTCTATCTGAAATACTGTTTATATCCAGAAAAGTATTTAATTCAAGTTAATATGCATCCAGTTGATATATGGTGGCCACTGGCCACACTGTATTATAGATGAAAAGATATCCTCTCATATCTATTGTATGTTGGGCCAAGAACTTCCTGATTTTATAACAATAATGACTGTAGTGATAACACTTTTGGAGAGCATCATGTTGGGGAAGACTAATTTAGGGGGCTTAGCTCCATGATTTTTGAATGTGTCATACTGTACATCCATTGAAATTCCCTTTTCCAAGCCATTCTAAATCAGCTGCTGATGAATTCACCTAAACCTTCATATTGGCTCTATAACTTTTCTCTCCGTTAAAGCTGATGAACATCTTCAAGATGGCAGCATTTCTTTTTACCATATAAAATGCCATGTTCATTTTTTGGATCATACATAGTAGTGGCCAAAACTGTGGAAACCTTTTGGGAAAAGTGTATTTTTGAGGTTTGATGGCTAATAACACCACTTTTTTTTTTGGAGTTCAGGATAATCATATTCCACTACTAGAATGGCCTGGGAATTGCCCAGACCTTAACCCAATTGAAAATCTATGGAGCTGACTCAAGAAACTTATTAGACAGAAGCGACCCAGCAATAAAACCTAGTTAATAGAAGCAAAGACTTCTATTTCACTCTATGGGAAGACATTATAAGGCTGTAATTCATGCTAAAGGTTACCCAGTTACATATTAACTGACGTCATAATTTTTGTATATCTCATTTTTTCTATGATGATAATATCTCATTTTTTCTACGTGTTTCACTTTTCTTCTTTATATAATAACTACTATTCTAATAGAAAATCCTTAATAAAAGTTATTGCATTAAATTCTTGATTAAATTATCTTTCCATTGATATGTAATTTTATAGTTTTATTAGCTGGTTTTAGAAAATAACTTTTCCCAAAAGGTTCCACAATTGTGGCTGCTACTGTAAATACATGAGATATGGTGTCTATGGAGATTCTCAGTCATCCAGATCATGGTTGTCTCAAAGGTGCTTTTTAAAACAGAGCTAAAGAAGCTTCTTGGATGAGAAGCAAAATGTCTTTAAAGGGAAAAAAAGCGCAGTTGCCTTTTGAAAAAACCATATTTGGGACAAGATACAAGAGATATGGGTGATTTTGGTTTTGATTAATATTAATAGAATTTCATCAATTTTAGGTCCTGGATCCATACCTGCATAACTAAACTGTTATACAAGCATGAATTTAAGGAACTTTGTTTTTTAAACAGACACATAAATATTAAATGCTTTCAAATGCATTGCATTGTACAGAGAATATAAAAATGGAAATGGGAACAGTTATATCTAGTACAGATAATAACTGTCATTCCAGAAATAAATTAGTGAATATTGAAAATTGCCTAAATTTCACTATAACTTCAAATGTGGTCTGTATCCTATGAAAATAAAATACAGTTATGTGGAATAAATAGAGAAATAAAAATAAAACTTAACTGCACTGAATACTATAAAAATTTACAGCATATTCCCAACTAAACATTGTTATAGTATCATTTAATTTGCTAGCAAAGTTCAGTATTTCCAGATAAGTTTTGAGAGAGAGAATTTTAGGTGCCAAAAATATTGAGTTTGGCTCATTTATGAATTGACATATTTGTAAATATATACAGTAGTGTTTTCCCTCAGCCTTTCTGCATTTAAAGCATTTAGTATTTATGTATCTGCTAAAAAGCAAAGTTTCTTAAATTCATACTTGTATAACAGTTTAGTTATGCAGGTATGGATCCAGCACCTAAAATTGATGAAATTCTATTAATATTTCATATATATTTGCAAAATAAGCCCATCTATAGATAAGCTGACCCTCATATTTTTAAACAAAATACTATGAAAAATGCACCACCCATGAATAAACCAGAACGTTAAAAGATACAAAAATATCAAGAGTTCGCTTATCCATGGTTGGCACATTTTGCATGAGATTTTGATTAAAAATTAGAGGGTCAGTTTATCTACATATAGGCTGATATGCAAATATACATAGTAAATTTTATTGAACTATGGTTTTTGAACTATATTAATTATGGAAGTGAGACAACAGCTTGAGAATATTGAAAGGAAGATATTGGATTTGGACTGGGGAAGCTTAAGTTTGCATCCATTGTCAATCCTCAGAGCTCTTTGGTGACTTTGCCAATCGCTCTCACTCAACCTACCATATTTCACAGTGTTCTTAATGGGAAAATTGTAGAACAGAATATTATGCATATCACCTTGAGCTCCTGAAGAGGAAATGGGAAATAAATCCAATGAATAGCAATAGCACTTAAACATATATAATACTTTATAGTGCTTTACAACATCCTCTAAGCAGTTTTCAGAGTCAGCATATTGCCCCCAACAATCTGGCTTCTCATTTTATCAACTTCGGAAGGATGGAAGGCTGAGTCAACCTTGAACCAATCAGAATCAAGCTCCTGACAGTGGGCAGAGTCAGCCTGCAATAGTGCAATCTACTGCACTACTGCACCACCATGGCTCATGCAATAAATATATAAGTGAACATCATTTAAATTTGAGAAGGGACAAGCTCCAAAATAACTGCCTTTTCCATTTGTTTTGCTAAGTTTCATGTTTTGGGTTTTAATATCTGTTTTCAAATTTCCAATTATAAATTGCCATGGAGAAGATGATTTAAGAAATACTTTCATACAATAAATATAAATCAAGACATTCATCTCTCAACTGTAATTTGGTACTTATCCAGGCAATGGCCTCTTGGCATTTGTTACAGTTCACTTATAGTACTATTTGAAAAGAAACAAGCAACTAAGTAACTAAGATTAATTTTCTTTTGTATCATAAATACCTCAAGAGTCTTTTTTAATGGTTCTCTCCCTGAGAATATTAGAGAAAGTATTTTTTAGACATCCTATTCCCATTGATCTCTTTATCCAGGAAATAATGTGTGAAAAGACAATTTAAAGTATTGGAAATTTGAAGTTTTAAAGCTTGATTGAAGACGTCGTTACGAGGCAAAATGTTTGTGCATAGAAAAGACAATTTAAAAGAAATTGTTATGGAAATGCTTAGATTTAGGATTCTAACATCTTTTTTTCTAAAGAACTTCAGAAACTAGGAAAAAGGGATTAGTTCATTACTAGATCATGTAGGCCAACCCTCATCCATTAGATCATCTCAGATGAATAACTGGTACTTCCTCTTTGAATAACGTTTGGTAGATGGGTTTGGAAAGAATTTGTCCTGAGATAGACCCTGCACGTCAGCACTGAAATAAATGGAATCTGATAAGGAAGCCAGACTAAATCTGCTATACTCATCTGATTAATAAAGTGCATAGCAATTATTTTGTGATTTGCAAATTGTAATCCCAAAATAAAGGTTAAATTTAGGCCAGAAAGTTAGAGCTTAACTATATGAGATCTTAAATGCATTGCCTGTAGTGTCCTATTAAATTGTTGTTATAAATGCACTATAGGAAGTATAGGAGAGTCCACTCTGAATTATGGCTTTAGGGAATGCAGTCCTGATCTAAACTAAACTGTGCTGTGATTAGTGCCAGGAATGGACAGAAAGGTCTCTAAATAGCAACAGTAAAAATTCTGTTTTTCTGTCTCTGAATTGGCCTGTGAGAAGAAATGGAAGGGATGAATTCTTCTTATTCACTGTGATCCAGATTCAGTTAAAGCTGTACTTAATTTTTAAATAATATGAAATTCATACAGCATTGCAAACACTTCATTTAATCTCACATGTACTTTGGCTCTTAGATATAAACTGCTATGATATATAATCTTTAAAACTGCTATGGGGAAGCCACGGCTATCAATGTCTGTTACAGGTTATTGTTTACTTAGAAGCAATTGTGTGGAATTTGTGATTATGTTGACATTTTCTGCAGCTCAGAGTATAGTTTTTTGCTGGATAAATTATGACAATTGTGAAGGTACAATTGTGAAGGCATGTAGAAAGTAGTATCTGCTGAATATGCGGTTTCAAGCTTTCTCAATTATACTAAAGATATACTAAGTTTTGGTTGTCATGCTTCTCGAGGCCTCAAATTTGCTATTAGGGAATAAGTGTAAAATTATAATAAATAATACAATATTTATAATGTTATTATATTATAATAATATTATAATGTCAATAATAATAATCAATCAACCTTCCTTCCCATAGCAACCAATTCCTGTTTCCCTGAAAAGAAAAAAGAAATTGCCAAGCAAATATATTTAGCATGCTTTCTATGAAATGAAATGAAATATGAAACAAACCAAAACAAAGCAAATATTTCTCTCAGCTGATATACTTTTTGCTCTTGATGAAGTTTCAATACTGTTGGCCAAGATTCAATGGAACAACTTGCTTTTATTCCAGACAATTTTGATGAAGAGCAGGATGATTTCATTTCTGGTTTAAAACAACTCTGGAAAGAGAAATGGATAAGTGGGGAGGGAATTCTATAATCCAGGAATTCGCAGGCAACCAATCCACACACGCCAATACTCTGCTGTGATGGCAAAGTGGTAATAATATTATTCAAGCTTCAGGGATGAGGGATAGAAATAGTAGCAATCTTGTTAGTCATCTATGTTATTCTGGTGCAGGCTCAGAACAACTGGAAAGAGCAACCCCTGTATTCCTTTCAGAGAGATTATATATACCTAAAGAATATGGTCTGGAACTCGGATAAATCTTTATCTCTACCATGTATATCATTAATTTGTAACATGTATTGTGATTATTGGTATGCATTATGTTACAATCATTATGATTTGTTCACGTGTACAAATATGGCAGAACACCAGTGGTGGGTTTCAAAATCTTTTACTACCGGTTCTGTGAGTGTGCTTGGTGGGCATGGCATGGCTTGGTGGGCATGGCAGGGGAAGGATACTGTAAAATCTCCATTCCCTCCCCAATCCAGGGGAAGGTTACTGCAAAATCACCATTTCCTCCCAATCAGCTGAGACTTGGGAGGCAGAGAATAGATGGGGGCGGGACCAATCAGAATTTTTACTACCGGTTCTCCAAACTACTCAAAATTTCTGCTACTGGTTCTCCAGAACTGGTCAGAACCTGTTGAAACCCACCTCTGCAGAAGACTGCAACAGTTTTGGTTTCTATATTATATAGAATTCTGTCATTTGAAATAAACTAAAATAAGTGTTTATGTTATAGTTTTTAATGCCTACAGTTTTCATTTTTGAAACTAAACTGAATGCATTTAAGAGAAGGAAATGCCAAGGTACTGTATATAATTCTAAATAAAATGCTACTATTCTGTTCACATTGGCTTAGAAGTGAGTCCCACTGCAATCAGTGGGATTTTCTTCCATGTAAATACTATAAGCTCTTACTATGATTCATTTAAACCATATATATATCCCATAGGAGAAATTGGTTTTCTGCAGAAGTGCTTCCATGCAGTTTTCTATGAAGATCTGATTCATTAATAACACTTAGAGTGTACTTAAGTCTCAGTTCTACAATAGGTGGTATTGCTGTGTGGCAGTTAAGATGATCATCTCTTGAGATAAGTAGTTTTAATTCAATCTTTTATTATGGTCACAAACTAGAATTAAAAATTAAAATATTAAAATAAATAAAACAAAACAAACGACACAATAGTATATTACGGTTAGTGAGATCATGGATGGATAGCCAAAGTCTGCCTAATTTACAGAAAGTTTAGCAGAATTTAACTACAGTACATTCAAAAAACCTGAATCATACTGATCTGATTGTAACAGCTGTACATAAAAAAACCCCTAAAGGTTCCTCCATATTTTACCAGGTAAGAAGTTATAAAATGAGTCTGTGAACCCTTATTACAGGGTACAAATAATAGGACATGAACTGTGATATAGTTTTAATTCTAGGGCAATGTTTTTAGTTCATTCAAAATTCCTATTATAAATGGAAAAAAAACCCTAGTTCATTCTCCAGTTATTTCCGTTCATCTATTACATTCTAATTTATACATTTTACTTCACTATACTTGAATTTAATGATCGGTATAGAGTCACATAAGCAAAGGGAAGTGGATCAACAGCATTATTATAACCTTTTTTAAAATGCAAAAATAACCATTCTAAAAAAGGAGTCCTTGCTGCAGAAAGAACATGAGATACACTATTTGGTTATAGAAAAGATCAGCAGGTATTCTCTGGTGCTCTATCTCAATGTGTATATGTATATTCTTGTATGTGTGTTGCTGTAGATTTCTTGAGTTGACATTGAATAAATAAAATTCACATGAAATTTATATTTTAATGCCAGTAGGAAAATTTTATTTCCAAGAACATTGCCCAAAGCATTGGAAGATGTAGCTTATTCTTTTTAGCAATCAAATGCTTCATCAGCATTCTTATACAAAACTAGTTTTCTTACCCTTCCAGGGTTTTTTTTTTCTTCTCTCTCTCTTTTTTCATTTGACAAAGCATGATAATAAAACTTCCTAAGATTGATGAGGAGAAAGGACAGACAATTTCACAGGCTTCTAAAGACATTCATGTAGGTAAAATTACTTCATTTTGTTCTAACAAAAAAATAAAGAAAAGCTAAATGGAGTCTTCATTTTCTACCCAGGTAACAAATTGTAGGATCACAATTTTCTCCAGGTTCAAGTCCTTCAACTCTTTTGAAATATAAAATTGATAATTACCAGCCATCATGTTTATTTTCGAAGGTCACTAACGATTATAGTCCAATGCAGAAGGACCTAAATTAGAGGAGATTATGGAGCCTATAACTCTCTCCATGACATCAGGGATTCACCTCATCTGTGCCCTTCTGTGATAAATTAGTTCAAATGTCTTTCTTTATTTTACACATGGACCATTGTTCTCTCTAGACAAAGAATAAAATGGAAACAAATCGGTATTTAGACAGGATTGAGGAATATTTCAATTTCATAGGGTGTAATGCTGCTGCCCTTAAAGCAGCCATTTTCAATCTAAAGGAATATTAGAAATGACACTATAAAATGGCTGAATAGTTTGCCACAAGGACAAATAATCTTATTCCCATTTTAATAATAAGCTGTGGTTTTTACCTAAAAAAGAGTTAAAGTGTCATAACCAAGAATTCAAAATCTGACTGTGATGAACCTGTGCAATGTCAGCCTCAGAACATACCAAACCAAGAATCACCTGAGGCTGACCAGTCAGATGATGATGTTGTGCTCAGGCCTAATAAGGTCTGAAGAATGGCACCCAACAAATAAGGTTGCTCAGAGCAAAGATACTTAATAAGCCTCCTTGCCAAGCAAGGAGTGATTAAAGACAACTGGCTGCAGCCTGATTTAAGAGGTAGTTGTGAGCCATGCTTCTTTATTGGAAACAACCATCTGATCTTTAATTCTTGTGTGACCATCTTTTGGGTTCTGCTCATGAAACTGGGTGACAACCAAGACCTGGATCTCTAAACTTTGAACTACCCCCAAGGATACGTACAATTCCCTATCTCCGTACCTTTCCCTGGGCCCTTAAGACCCTGTTATTTCAACAGTCTGGCCTGCCTGATTAAAAATCTGGACAGGGTATTTTAAATATGAGTTTTTAATTGAAAAGGCCAAATTTGTTTAATTCTGTTTTAAATGGGTTTTAAATGTTGTATGGTTCATTGTTTTATCATGGCTATACACTGCCCTGAGGCCTTTTCAATTAAGGCCTTTTCAATTTTGGAGAAGGGCGGTATATAAATCTAATAAATACAAATACAAATACAAACTTTGGACTGGATTTTGACTATTCTTCTGTGAGCTCTTGTTGAAAGCAAAACCAGTCAGACAGCATTTCTTTTTCTGAGATGTTGTTTTGGTTTATATCCTTTGTTTGCTGTTATGTCTTTGACTTTAAGTAAATTGCTAATCTGCGCAGCAACTGTGGTTACATGTGTAACTGATATGTGAAGCAGAAGCTAAAGGACAATGTAAGAAATGGGTTGGACATTTTGCAAAACATGGAACAACATCATGAAAAACCAGCCACGTTGATTTTCTTATACTCAGAGAAGATTTTTTAAAATTTGAACCGGTCCTTCCTGTTTAAAATTTTGTAAGATACACATTTTGGAAAAAAAATGTTTAAAAAGATAAGCTTGGTCCAGGGATGAAATCTACTTACCTTCTCCACCAGTTTGGAAGTGCACGTGCAGTGTGCACTGACCCTCTGTGCATGCGCAAACCCTTCTGCGCATGCACAGAGGGTAAAAAACAGGTTACTTCCTGATTAAAACCAGGAAGTAACAATGACTGGGTGGGTGGGAGGAGCCTCAAGCTGCCATCGCTACCGGTTCTCTGAACTACCGGCTGTCATTGCTACCGGTTTGGCCAAACCGGGAGCATTTCACCCCTGGCTTGGTCCACACTTCACAGAAGGCACAGTAATATCAATGGAAATCTAAGAACATTCTGTGAGATACAAAAAGGGACAAGACAGAGATGTCCAATGTTTCCTTTCTTGATTATTGTAGTTCTTGAAATACTGATTAGCGATATAAGACTACATGAGAAATACGAAAGTAAAAACTAAAAGAGAAGTGTGTAAATTAAGGGCATTTGGTGATGATTTGTTGGTTTTGGACAAATCACTAAAGGGAACAGAAACGTTAATATAAAAATTAAAACAATTTGCTATTCTAGCAGATTTTAGATAATAATTTAGAATCAGATAGCAGCAATATCAATAGTAATTAGGCCTTTAAACCCCCCCCCCCCATAATGCTTTACAGCAGGGGGTCCCCAACCCCAGGTCCATGCAAGCACTAAGTGAGTGCACATTTAAGCAAGTGGCAGATACACATGAAACCATCTCCTCTCCTCCCTCCTGCTGCCACTGCCACTGGTCCACAAAACCAGAAAGGTCAGGACCACTGATTCTCTCGGTGGTTTACAATGTAGAGGCATTATTTGCATATTGCCCTCAATAAGGGCCTGGTGGTTTAGCAGACTAAAGCATTGTGATTAACATCAGCTGTCTGCAATTAGAATCTCACCAGGCTCAAGGTTGACTCAGCCTTCCATCCTTTCTAAGGTGGGTAAATTGAGGACCCAGTTTGTGGGGGCAATAAGCTGACTTTGTATAAATATACAAAAGTATGAAGGCTATTGCTTAATGCATTGTAAGCTGCCTTGAGTCTCCGGAGAAGGGCGGCATATAAATCAAATTAAAAAAATAATAATAATCTGGATCCTCATTTTACCAACCTTGGATGGATAGAGTCAACTTTGAGTCCCATCAGGATAGAACTCCAGACTGTGGGCAGAGTTAACCGCACTTTGCCTGCAGTACTGCAATATTGCACTTTATCCTCTGTGCCACCAGGATTATAATAATAATCAGCTATTATCAAAACCATCAAAGAAGAGGATCAAACAGAACGGATGAATAAAAAGAGTTCTAAAATTGAGAAAAGTAAAGTATTGGGGTATTGCTATAACATGAAATTGTATGTTCCTTCAAAATAACTATGTGTAAGACACAAAACACTTGTTAAAATAGGAGAAAGTACAATAGTCACTATTGGAAGAATTTCTTTGATAAAAATGAATCTGTTCTTTAGAATGATGTCAGTTTCAAACAACACCTGTTGTGACAACTGGTGCACCATTTAAGCAATGGCAAAAGGATATATCTAAGCTTGTGTGGCAGGGAAGAAACCACAAATTAAATAATAAGGTGTTACAAGATGCAAATCAAAGCGGAAGATTGCAATTACCTGATCTGAAATTGTATTTTGCAGCTCGCCGTTGTTGCTTAAAAAGCTTGCATTAACATCTGAAACTACAGATGGGGCTGTTGGTTTTTATTGCTTTCTATAATGAATTTTTTGCCATTCAAGGCTGAAATGAGGGGTCCTTGGAGCTTGGTTGTTTTCTTGCAAACATTTCATTACCCAAACTAGGTAACATCATCAGGATTCTAAGAGTACCAAGAATTCCTTATTGTTTTTTGTACTATCACTGCTACTGTAAGTGCTGGGAAATATAGCAGCCATTACAGCCTTGTAAATAAGTAAGTTAAATAAGTAGATAAGTCAAATATCTCTCTTTCTCTGCTTTGAGAGCTAAAGGAGAAGTGAATGGTATGTACCATTTGCTAGAAGACATCTTGAAAGGTCTCAACAAACACAATGCATTTTTCACTTGCCAATTAATAAGGGATTTGCAATCTATCTCACATATAGCATCAATTTACTGTATAGAATCAATTTGTGTTCCCTTTGCTTCCACAAGCCTGCCTCATTCCAATTTAAATCTTACATCAGGTTAGACATTCCATGTAGCTGATGAAGTGCTTCTAGCTCCCAAAAGCCAGTGCCTTTTAATTAAATTTAATAAATTTGATAATGGCACTTGATAATTTGCCCAACGTTTCATTTGGTATTTTATTTGTTCAGGTCAGTTAATATTCAGTTGAACACCATTGTTGTCCAATGTTGCTCTGTTTATTGTGCAATTGTGATCAGTCTATTGCCACTTTTGTAAGGCTATCATTTCATTATGTTAGATAATTCATAAACCTCTTTCCCAATCATTTTGGGATACATTAAGTATTTGCCATACCATATTTCTTTTTCTAACTTTCAGCTTTTGTATTGAGCCTATGTTTAACTTCCAAGTTTCATAACCACATGTCAGTACAGTGTACACCAATGCACCGTTGTTTTTTCTTGAAGCAGGTTTGTATGTTGTTTTGCATACAGCACAAAATTGCTCTAAGGCTCTTTAACCTAGTTTAATTTGGTTCCTAAATTTCTTCTGTGATATCACTCTTCATGATAATCTTTGACAGAGACAGATTCAGCTGTTGACCTTATTCAATTGATAATGTTCAATTTTTACTGACAAAGATTGTGTCATCTTCAAATTCATTTTGAAATCTGATAACCTACTGCCATCATTTAATTGTTGTATTCAGAGGTTTCTAGGATCATTGGAGTAAAAGGCAATGTCATCAGCAAAGTGCAGGAGGTTAAGGTGTTCTCTACTGACCTTTATTTCTAATTTAGACCAGTTCAATTACTTGAATATTTCTTCTAAAATGGTTAAAAATTGTTTTTGTGCAATTGGCTCACCTTCTCAGATTCCTTTTTTGAATATTGATGGTAGCATTTATCTATGTGAAGGGCAGTAATGGTATTTCTGTACATTGATTTCAGGAGGCTGATGCAAAGGGCTTTCACATATTGTCCCTATACGAAACTTACCCATTTTATTTATCAGAACTGAAGAAGCTTCTTGGATGAGAAGCAAAACCCTTCAAAGAAAAACCAGAAAGTCCAATTGCCTCTTGAATTGAATTGAATTGCCACTTTTGGGACTACCTATTTTATTGTTGTTGCCATTTGAAATGAGCTGAGGTGGTACAGTGGTTAGAGTGCTGTACTGCAGCTACTTCAACTGACTGCTAGTTCAGCAGATCAGCGGATCAAATCTCACTGGCTCAAGGTTGACTCAGCCTTCCATCCTTCTGAGGTGAGTAAAATGAGGACCCAGATTGGGGGCAATTTGCTATTTAGTATACTGTCGATTGTTGTAAGCCGCTTTCTATTTAGTATACTGTCGATTGTTGTAAGCTGCCCAGAGTCCTCGGAGAGTGGGCGGCATAGAAATATGATTAATAAAATAAATAAATAAAATTTGGGCTTTATCCAAATCCATTTCTGGGTTGTACTCTTCAAATTCATGATGGAAATATATTTTTCTGATGGTCTTCATCTCTGTTGCCAAACAAAAAAGTTTGATGATTGTGTTCATATAGTTTAATTTAATTTCTTCTATCCTTGGCATTGATATTATCCATAATGGTTTTGAAGTAGTGCTGTTTCTGGCTGTTGATGCGAATCCAGTTCATACAATGCTTCGATTACATTGTTGTGATTGTTTGCTGATGATACAACTATATCAATTGAAGGTTGTAACACTAAGACAATTTATCTTTAGATAGCTATCTGAAAACCGTCAGTATTCACCATTCAGTAATGATATCCCTTAAATTTTGATTGATAATAAACAATAAGAACTTCTCTACACTGTTTGTTGCCTGGTAATATAAGAGAGCTTATGCTTAATGTCAAGATGTCAAGCAGTCACTTATCTTTATATCTGTTTCATATAGGGCAATAACATCTGTTTGTGATTGTTTTTCCAACTTGTCTATTTTATTTTCTAATGTTGATTCATTTTAAAAAGATGCAATATTTAGTGTTTCTGTGTTTAGTCATATTGTTTAGTCTTAGTATCCTCTGCCTTCAGATCAATTTTTCCACTGATTTAGGAACTGGTTATCTGGCCCATAGGCAATTAATTAGGCCCCTGTTTGAAATTGAAGTGAATCATCTATCCCCTGCTAGATTATTAATCATATTAATATGTAATTTATTATGATAAATGATTATAATAGAAGGAAAGTGCTCCATGATGTGGGTGATTTCTCCATCTACCACCTGGAGAAGTTGCCACTCAGCTCTGGTAAACTATCTGGTAAAATATCTACACACAAATAAGCATGTATATGCCAACATGGGTTATCTGTGTATCTTTCTTACACATATACCCCAACAACACAGATTATAAATTTTAAATTCTATCTTGATGAAATGAATTTCATTTCAAGACTCCCTATCTTGATGAAATGAAATGAATTGACTAGGTGGCTCAGTGTCTAAGACACTGAGCTTGTTAATCAGAAAGATTGGCAGTTCGGCGGTTCGAATCCCTAGTACAGGTCTCCTGCATGAGTCCTCCTGCATGGACTAGATGACCTCCAAGGTCACTTCTAACTCTGTTACTGTTAATCTACTGTTAAAACTTCGTTTAATTCCTGCTCCCAATAGTTTGCTGAACCACCATTTGATAGTTTATTTAGAACTCAATGATTGTAGGTTTTGGTGAAGTATGGCAGAATTTTGGCAAAGAGGCAGCTTATGGTAACATTTTTTCCCCTGATTCATGAGATACTTCAAGGATTGCATACACAGCATGGATGCATCTCTTGGCCATACATAATACCCCACTTAAAATATCAAGGCTGAGTATAGAATGAATTTATTGTGGTTTTTTTTAAAAAAAACTATATGCCATTTTCCCTCTAAGATGAAGGATTTATTTGAGGATTTATTATTCTTACTCAGCAAACTTTAAAGTTTCAGTGATATACATATGGGTGGGATACAAATCCTTAGGAAAAGATATAACCCACACCCACTACTAAGTGTTTAAAATCTTACTTAGCAAATATATGAAGTTCAAGGTAATTGATAACAGTTGAACGTGCTAACTTTGCAGGATCGTGTTGGACATCTTGAAAAGCTTGCACAATGCTCAAATTTATTAACTTCATAGTTTGGGGCCTGTTTCAGGACCATCAACTGGAAAAGGAGCCTGGATAGCTCAGCAGACTAAAGCATTGTGATTAACACCAGCTGTCTGCAATTACTGTAAGTTCGAATCTCACCAGGCTCAAGGTTGACTCAGCCTTCCATCCTTACTAAGGTAGGTAAATTGAGGACCCAGTTTGTGGGGGCAATAAGCTGACTTTGTATATATATATATATATATATATATATATATATATATATATATATATATATATATATATATATAGAAGGGCGGCATATAAACCTAATTAAAAAAAAATCTTCATTATGAAGATTGATGGGGAAGATAGCATACCTCAAATCCTTTCAAAAAGAATCCTATTCCATGGCAACATGAGACATTAGAAACAATATTATATTATCTACAAGGTGAAGCTCAGCTCCCCCATAAATGAAATGTACTAATGAAACAACAGAGTGATTTCCCCCACCGGAAGTAACAAAATTTCTCATTCTGCAATTAGCACTTATTAGGATTCCTTTACAGTTTTTTTTTAATTAACTAAAGTTTTCTGCAATCAATTATCTGAATAGCTTTGGAAAACATTTTATCTTAATAAGAATAACTCATCAAGCAAAGGAAACTGGTTGACTCCTCATTATTGCTTTTCCTATGCGGGAGTTCATCTCTTGAGACTGCTGCTGCTAAATTCCACAGTCTCTGGCTCCGAAAAACAGATCATTTTAATGGGTGACTTTGAGTGACAAAAGCAGAAGAGGGGTCACTGAACACCCTCAAATCTGTCCCAGAGGGGAAGGGGGAAAAAAAAGCATGAAGAGGTTAAGGAGCTCTAAGAGCCACGCTGACAAAAGGCTGTTTTAAAATTAGCATGCCTTGTCTGCTTCAGGGCCACTTTAAAATGCCATTTGCATTGACAATTGTATAATTGGCATGGCTCCCTAAGGAGCACTAATGGATTGTGGGAAGTCGATGCCGAGGGAAACAGGGAGGAGACTTTTTTAGCATTCAAGATTACTTGGGGAACGTGGATTGTTTTGTGCAGGTTGATCCCATGCTGATTCGTCAGATAGATGCCCAGGAAACTTTGCATTTGATTCCACTTAGCAACCGGTGCCTGCATTTGGTCGAATCAGATATTTTGTTGCTAATCAGGCTTGTCATTTTGCTTTCTTTTATTGGCTGTTGACTGTATGGTTATTCTTTAAAAACAACTTTCTCATTATGGTATGCCTTCTAATTTTTACAGTAATATTGTGGAAAGCAAACTGCTTGCAATATTTCAGGAATGAATAAAAACCTAGCCACGTTACTAGGTTAACCTTAGAAATCCTGAAAGCCAGGTGTCACTAGTGGTAAACAAACCAATTACTGGTGAATTTAATGCATTTTTCAGGGACCTGGAATTGGAATGCCAAAGCCTGAAAGCTAATTCCTTTCTGCAGAGAATGCAGTAAATAGTTTCTTTTGCTGGCTAAGCAATAGCAAGAATTACATTATTCAATTTATTTATTTATTTGTTTGTTTGTTTGTTTGTTTGATTGATTGATTTATATATGTCGCCCTTCTCCAGAGACTCAGGGTGGCTTACAGTGCAATAAGCAATAGCCTTCATACTTTTGTATATACCTGCTAAGTAGGGTTTTTTGGCTCCCCTGAGCGGTGTTCTATTTTATACAAAGTCAGCTTATTGCCCCCACAAACCAGGTCCTCATTTTACCTACCTCGAAAGGATGGAAGTGAGTCAACCTTGAGCCTGGTGAGAATTGAACTCGCAGTAATTGCAGGCAGCTGGCAGCTAAATACTGCCAGCTGCCTGCAGTAGTATTAACAGTAGTAGTATAGTCCACTGCACCACCAGGCTCTAAAGGAAAGTCAAGTTTGAAATTCTTGACTCCTTGAATGGGAATATCAGATCTGAACTGATAAACCCTGGGCCAGCAGAGCTTTCTGTACTCTTTGTTGCCATCTAATAGTTCATATTTTTGCTGCCTAAATCGGGTTCTCTGAATGTTGAGTCCTTATCCACAAACTTTGGAAAGAAATGGCAGATGCTGCCTGATGGAAGCAATTCTTTTAATGATTTAAGAAGTCTTTTCTTCTGATATTTTCATATCCTGTAATAACTGAAAAAAAAAATTGTTGGCTTGTTTATTTATTAACTTTGTACTTGATGATATACACATTTACTTACTAATGGATTTTTCAGTTAGATCAGACATGGGATTATCTGAATGAATATACATTCATTTTGGGCCTGTGGATCAGGGGTGGGTTCTTAAAATTTTTACTACTGGTTCTGTGAGCGTGGCTTATTTTGTGGGCGTGGCTTGGTGAGGAGGGAGTAATGTGACTGGGTGGGTGTGGCTAACTTTTTTTTTTTACTTTTAAAGGCATTTTTTTCTACAACCTTAAGACGTTACAGAAAAAAATGCTTTTAAAAGCCTCTGATGATCAGGCAACTCACCTGGGATTGCCAGAGGCTTTTAAAGACATTTTTTTTCCTATAACCTCTTCAGTAGAAAAAAATGCTTTTAAAAGCCTCTGACGATCCCAGCTGAGCCACACAATCATCAGAGGCTTTTTTTTAACTTTTAAAAAGATTTTATTCAGCTGAAGAGGAAAAAATGCTTTTAAAAGTAAAAAAAAAAAAAAGCCTCTGATGAGGTGGACAAGGTAAGCGAGCTGTGACTCGGCCGGGGACTGGTTCAGAGGCATGGCCAGCCAATGTTATTACCGGTTCTCTGAACTACTACAAATTTTTACCACTGGTTCTTATGAACCTGTTATGTAAATAGGTTTTGGCGGGAAGTTTGAATAAACTGACCATCAGCTGATTGGCTGACCACCACAGCTGCAAGGTATATAAGGGGAGCTGTTTCCCCAGGTCAGTTGCTGGATTCTCACTCTAATAAGAAGAGCTGTTGTCACTCACTGCCTGGCTTGCTGCATCCTCATTCACCCAACCTAACAGAACCAGTGCAAACCGGGAGCAACCCACCACTGCTGTGGATTCAGTGTACCTTATTATTGAATGGTTTATCATTTTTTACTCTAAAAAGTTGAGTGGTAAAGGACACAGCCCAAATAATCAGGGTCAGTGGAATCTGCAAGTTCAAGGACAAAAGCAGCAAGAGAGTTTCGCTGACAGTTCTGCCAACTGTTCTTTGGGTGTGTATGTGATGTTTCAAGACATATGTGTTGCAGGGGTGAAATCTACTTACTTTCCCTACCGGTTCGGAAGTGCACGCACTGCACGCAGACCCACTGTGCATGCACAGAGGGTATAAAACAGGTTACTTCCTGGTTTTAATCAGGAAGTAACAATGACCAGGTGGGTGGGCGAAACCTCGCACTGCCATTGCTACCGGTTCTCTGAACCACCTGCTGCCATCGTTACCAGTTCGGCCAAACCGATCCGAACTGGTAGCATTTCATTGCTGGTGTGTTGGATATCTCATCCCCATCCATTAAGCTGGTGTCCTTTTCCATTTCAATTCTGCTGCTGCTTTTATGTATGTTAAAAGATTGAAGCTGGACTAACCAAGGTCACTTCCTTTGGGGCTGACTCTGTTGATTATTGAGTATTGTTTCCAATTTTTCTAAAGAATACAATGCCCTTTTTTTATGTCTAGCTATATAGATGATGTAATTATTTGCCTGATATTCATATCTTTCTCTTTCTTGGCTTTTGCTGCCTTTTATTCCATTTGTAAATTAGCTTTTGTTTTCTTTTTGTCTTCTGTAGTTTAATAAATAAACATCAAGCTATTTTTTTTAATTAGCTGATTTGACTGCTTCATCTGATCTGAGTAGTATGATGTTGACTGGAAGGGTACTAGATGCAAATTAAACTGGAAAATACCCACAGCAATTTTAACATTTTTTTAAAAAAGCAAAGTTTCCATCACAATACTGTAATGATGCTTGCATCATTCTGATTCTTTCCCCTCCCTTCTGCCACTCTCATACATGCCATTGAATAGGACCATGCTAATATTTCTTTCAATCTCTCTTCTCTCTGTCTGTCTCTCTGTTTCTTTGTCTGGACTAGTTTGTAGCAAAGAAGTACAGAAAGATCTAATTCTAGCTGGAGTTTCTTTCTTTCTTTCTTTCTTTCTTTCTTTCTTTCTTTCTTTCTTTCTTTCTTTTCTTTTCTTTTCTTTTCTTTTCTTTTCTTTTCTTTTTTGCAGCCTTGACAAATATATTTTCATGAAACTCACTTTTGTGGGTTATAAAGCTACCCAAATAATTTAACTGTTCCTCATACAACCGATTTCCTGTCCTTTTATAATCTCTGCAGCCTTTCTTTGAATTTGCTTTAATTTGCCATTGTCCTTACACCAGTCTGGTGCTCCAAACCAGATACACTAGCATCATACAGCTGCATCATGCAGAAAAGCATGTAAAAATATTCTTTTGGTCAAATGATCATTTAAAAAGTATTAAAAATTACACACACATACACACAGAAAGACAAATATTCATTCATTCATCCATCCATCCATTCATCCATCCATCCATTCATTCATTCAGTGTGTTGCAGCTGCCAAAAAAGCCAACACAGTTCTAGGCTGCATAAACAGAGGGATAGAATCAAGATCACGTGAAGTGTTAGTACCACTTTATAATGCCTTGGTAAGGCCACACTTGGAATACTGCATCCAGTTTTGGTTGCCACAATGTAAAAAGATGTTGAGACTGTGGAAACAGTGCAGAGAAGAGCAACACAGATGATTAGGGGACTGGAGGCTAAAACACACGCAGAACCGCTGCAGGAACTGGGTATGCCTAGTCTGATAGAAAGAAGAAATAGGGGAGACATGATAGCAGTGTTCCAATATCTCAGGGGCTGCCACAAAGAAGAGGGAGTCAAGCTATTCTCCAAAGCACCTGAGGATAGGACAAGAAGAAACAGGTGGAAATTAATCAAGGAGAGAAGCAATTTAGAACTAAGGAGAAATTTCCTGACAGTTAGAACAATTAATCAGTGGAACAACTTGTCTCCACTGGAAGTTTTTAAGAAGAGATTGGATAACTATTTGTCTGAAGTGGTGTAGGGTTTCCTGTCTAAGCAGGGGTTGGACTTGAAGACCTCCAAGGTACCTTCCAATTCTGTTATTCTATAATTCTTTCTTTCCTTCCTTCCTTCCTTCCTTCCTTCCTTCCTTCCTTCCTTCCTTCCTGCCTGCCTGCCTGCCTGCCTGCCTGCCTGCCTGCCTGCCTGCCTGCCTGTCTTCCTTTTGCAAGGCACTAGTCTGTCAAGCATCATTTTATCCAGGTAACACAATTCTTAATGGAAAAGACAGGAGAGTTTAACAACAAATTGAGGAGACTTCTCATCTCCCTAACTTCCCTTTTTCTATTGCTGCTGCTATGAATGTACCATATTGGGAATGGGCTGATAATGTTTCTTCCTGATCAAATTACAGTTTTCAGTTTTTAAAAATAACACTTTAGGCACATCACATGCAGCTTTGTAACAATTATAATTTCAGGTGCAATTATTATTATTTTTTCTTTCAAAAGCTGGGCAATTTTCATCAATGTATTTGGATAGAAAATCACCAGCCTTCAAAATATTATACATTTTACCTCACTGAATTTACAACAATAGAAATGCTACAGAATGAATTTCTAAAGTTGTTGAATTAGCCATGCAAAAGAGATTTCTGTGCCATCTGTGGTTTGCTCTATTATTAGGTTTACTCACTGAATTCTATATGTTTGTGGAATGCTATAAATGCCAGGATCAGTCCTTTCTGTCTTTTGCACCTGCATTCTTGAAGAGCATCCATCAGAGATCCATACAGTTCCACCCTGAGGACACACAGAAAGTCATTGAAAATTTAGTGAATCTGGATGAGGAAGAACAGACTCAATCCTGACAAGCCTGAATGTTTTGTATTTGGGTTCCTTGGTCCTGAGATTTTCCACCTGTAGTCTCAGATGTGATAGCACTGCCTTGTTAGAGAAGGGTACACAGTTTGGGAGTCATCTTGAAATTACAACTTCTTCTTGAAGAGCAGGTGGAAAATATGGTCAAGAGGGCTGTCACTGAGATCAGTCTAGTATACTAGGATAATGCCATTCCTGGATTAGAGGACTATTTAGGTGATCAGTCACAGCATAGCTGCCTCACAATGGGACTACTGCAATGCATTGTATATAGATCTTCATGCCCATATGTCATCACTGGGTTCTACTTACCTTTACTACTGGTTCGCAATGGGGCCACGTGGATTAGTCCTGTTAGATGGTGGGCGCAAGAATGGACATGACATGCAGTGGAGTCAAAAACTTTTATTAGCTCCGTAAATCGCAATGGCAAACCTAGCCGCTGCAGCTCCTTTTATAGCTAGGAGCTGTCTGCGGCTTCAGCCACTGATGTTCCTCTGAATTTCCCGTTCACGTCCCTGATTGATCCATTCAAATCTGCCATTCAATATTCAACAAGTCCAAGCAATCATCAGGAGTCAAAAATGCACAAAAAGCACAAGAAAAAAAAAAGATGCAGTAAGGAAGGACTTTTGATGGCTTATGTAAAACAAATGAAGATTAAAATTTCCACAATAAAATTAAAACAACTATGAGAGAGAGAGAGAGAGAGAGAGAGAGAGAGAGAGAGAGAGAGAGAGAGAGAGAGAGAGAGAGAGATAAAAACGAAAAACATACAATGGAAACTAAAAAATGATAACGAAAAAGAAAGATGGTAACCTTCATATCAGGGAAGAGGTATCCAAAACAATGGTCTTTGAGAGCTTCCAAAAAGCAAATGAAGGAGAAGCCACTCTGATTTCTACAGGAAGGCTGTTCCACAATCTTGGTCTAACTGCAGTGAAGCAGTACTGCTTTTCCTCTCACATATCCCTACATTTGCAAGAAGTTATTCCTGGTAGATATAATTCCTGGACTGATATTGGTGGGAATACACAGTCCTAAAAGTACCTAGATGACAAGCCATAAAGGATTTTATATATTAACATCAGTGCCTTAAATTGGTTCCAGAAACCAATCAGCAACCAATTTAGGGCCTGCAAAACTAATAAACTGAAGATGTGGGCAGGTGTAAGCCATCCAGACCAGGTTCACTGCTAGACACCTTTGTCCTCTGATCATTGTAATCCCAAAAGCACTTGGCTCTTTCAGCCTATTTCCTTATAGTCTTGCTTTTATTTGGCTTTTCTTCTTGTCTCCTTTTCTATTTTTTTTTAAATTATTCATTCCCAACAATCTTCACTAATCCAAACATATTTTCCTGTATCTCAAGCTAAACAGAGAGGGAATTTCAGCAGATGTAGGTTGCATTATTTGGCATAGTTACCAATGTGCTTTCTTCTACTCATCTCCTAAATATATGCAGAAAAAAAAGTCTCTTTTACCATCTCGTCATGTACCTCTATTGCTACTCTTAAATTAATATTATATAGGATGTTGTTAGACTTTGTACCTCACTGAATTCATATATTCATGGAAAATAAAATTTGACTCTCAGTAGCTTTTTATATCATGTCTGCCTATCTTATATTACATTTATTTTATTTATTTATTTGTCAAATTTAAATGCTGTCCATTTCACTCACAAAGTGAGTGTACCTGAAACAATGCAGACACCACATTTGGTTTGTGATTGTGACAAGCCTTTGTACTTCAGGGCTGCTTATTATAATTCCAATTTGCAAAAAGAAATTGACTTCAAGCCATTTCTTTGCATTCTGCTACATAATGCAGGACAAACCAACGCTACTTAAGAATCTAGTGTGTTTGTGCATTCCTAAATCACAGTTTGCTTTTGAAAAGAGATGCAAAATAACTTTACATTAAAGGTACTAATAACATGGGTAGTTGCATTAATAATAAAACTTGTATTAATGCTTTTACTCAAGTATCCCTTCAACAGCTCTTTTAAAAATGCATGATTCAAGGTCCACATAGCAACTTGGAGAAATACGTATCCACAGACCATGACCTTTTAATAGATGACTGACTAAACAACCCAGTGACACCGCCTCCAAAAAGCTACATAGTTGAAAAACTCTGGGGATTCTGACCTGCTTAATTTTATTTCATTGTTTAAACCCTATGGTGCTTCATCATAATTTTTCTGACAGTTTGGTGCTCTTTCAAAGAGCAAGCACGGACATTGTACAGGCAGATACTTTCATGCACACTCAGTGTGCCTGAGATTGCTGCCTTGAAGTACAATTGCTACAAGGACACAGAACCGAGAATTACCGCTACCCAGAGGTAGCAAATCAAGGTTAATCATGCATACAGTTTGACTTGTTCCCTTGAGCATGAAGTGTGTCTTCTTTGCATTACTGAAATACTCAAGGTTATGTCAGAGATTGTGGATTCACAATCTTTGTTTACAGGAATAAAGAAGAAAGAGGATGCACTCATTCATGCTACTTGTCTTAATCCTGGCTTCAAACTTTCATACGTTTTATTTACTTCTATACTCTCCACATACCCTTCGTACTTGAGGTAATAACCATACATTGTTCAACACACTTACCTGGCGTAAGGCTAGCAGAATGCACTATGCCTTAAGTCTAAAGTGATGTCCCAGTGCCTTGAAGCCGTACCGGCGTCCCGATATAGCCAGCTGACACCATCACTGGTTATTGGGGGCGAATCATTGGCCCCCACGGAAAGGGTGCGCAACTTGGGCGTCCTCCTGGACCCACGGCTGTCTTTGGAAGATCACACGACAGCTGTGGCCAGGGGAGCTTTCTATCAGGTTCGCCTGATACGCCAGTTGCGGCCCTTTCTAGATCGGGACTCCCTACGCACAGTCACTCAGGCACTCGTCACCTCTCGCCTGGACTACTGCAATGCTCTCTACATGGGGCTCCCCTTGGGATGCACCCGAAGGCTCCAACTAGTGCAGAATGCGGCCGCGCGGGGGATTATGGGAGCGACGGGACGCTCCCATGTGACACCTCTCCTGCGCGAGCTGCATTGGCTACCTGTGGACTTCCGGGTGCGTTTCAAGGTGTTGGTGACCACCTTTAAAGCGCTCCATGGCTTAGGACCAGGGTACTTACGGGACCGCCTTCTGCCGCCAATAGCCTCCCACCGGCCGGTGCGTTCCCACAGAGAGGGTCTCCTCAGGGTGCCGTCAGCCAGACAATGCCGGCTGGCGACCCCCAGGGGGAGGGCCTTCTCTGTGGCAGCCCCTACCCTCTGGAACGATCTTCCTCCAAAACTGAGAACAATTGCTGACCTCCGGACTTTTCGTCGGGCCCTGAAAACTCATCTCTTTCAGCTTGCTGGTCTAGCCTGACCCCGCTGAATTTTTAAGATCTGTATTATAGGGTTGGGTATTTTAAATATTTAATGGTTAATGGTTTTAATTTTTAGCCAAAGTTATATGCTTTTTTAAAGAAATTGTTTAACTTTTGTGTACTATTTTATTTGGCTGTTCACCGCCCTGAGTCCGCAAGGAGAAGGGCGGTATACAAATCTAAACAAATAAATAAATAAATAAATAAAATAAAGAGGGATGGAATTTCATTGCCAATCGGTAGTTTAAGATACGAAGCTAAACCTTCCAAATTAATAGGAGCCCTTATAATTTCCAGTTAGGTGTGGGATATACTAAGAGTGTGTTCACAATTTAAAGACTATGGTATGTTAAAAACTGGTTATCTCTAGGTATAAGGACAAAACATTTCCCTTGTAGCTCATAGCCTTAGGGACACACTTTAGCAAGGTGTCACTGTTATTTGTTTAACTAATTGTTTCCCTGGGAATTATGTCCCCCCAATCTGCTATTCTCAATGAGAAGAACACGCAAGAAAGAACTCCAATAGGATTCCATTGAGAGTGAAGAACTGAATTATCTTCATTTGTCTGACTTCTATTTTGCCCAGTTGTTACACAAATAACAATTATACATTTGAAATTACATTATGTGAAAAATCTCTTTAAGCAAATTGAAGTAGAGGAGACTTTAATATACCAATCAGACAGGACCACAACTCCTCCTTTACCTAACTTTTAGTTACAATAATGCAAAGATTTTTCACCATTCTTTCACTGTAAGAAAAAAAAAATCATGTCATTTTATAAACCCCAGTACTAGTTTGAGTACAGTATGTGTCTCTACAGTCTATTTGGGGACACACTTATTATTGGTAAAGAAGATTGGTTTCTCTTTTTGTTGGAACCAAGGATAAATTACTCTGCATAACTAAAATATGCAGTTGGAAAGGACTACATTTTATCTACATTATCTATGAATATAGTACATGGAAACAAATGGTGTGTCTACATGAATTTCCTCTGTGTATCATGGCAGGTGTTTGTTTTATATAGAACTATATGGCTATGTTGAACAAATATGTGGATGATACTAAGATGGCAGGAATAGCCAACACCTTAGATAATAGGCTCAAGAGCAAGATGGATCTTGACAGACTTGAACACTAGGCCCTAGCTAACAAAATGAAATTCAATGTAGAGAAAAGTAAAGTCTTACACTTAGAGAAGAAAAACCAAAAGTACACATATAGACTGGGTGAAACCAGGCTTAATAGCAGTAACTGTGAGAGGGATCTTGGCGTCTTAGTGGACAAGTAATTAAATATGAGTCAACAGTGTGCAGCAGCCCAAAAATGCTTTGTTAAATTGCATTAACAGAGGGATACAATCAAGTGAGGTACTAATAAAATCTTAGTAAGACCACACTTAGAATACTGAATCCAGTTTTGATCACCACACTATAAAAAAGATGTTGAGACTCTAGAAAGCATGCAGAGGAAAGCAACAAAGATGATTAGGGGACTGGAGGCTAAAACATACAATGAACGGTTGCAGGAACTGGGCATGTTTAGACTAGTGAAGAGAAGGACCAGGGGAGACATGATAGCAGTGTTACAATATTTGACAGGCTGCCACAGACAGGGCAGGGGGGTCAAGCTATTTTCCATAGCACCTGAAGGCTAGAGAAGAAGTAACAGATGGAAACTGAAAAGGAGAGATTCAACCTTGAAATAAGGAAAAAAAATTCTGACATTGAGAGCAATCAACCAATGGACAGCTTGCCAATGGAACAAATCTAAAATAGGTTCACCTGTTGGTTGGTTGGCTTGGCTTGGCTTGGCTTGGCTTGGCTTGGCTTGGCTTGGCTTGGCTTGGCTTGGCTTGGCTTGGCTTGACTTGGCTTGGCTTGGCTTGGCTTGGCTTGGCTTGGCTTGGCATCACTTGGTTTGGTATGGTTTTTTGCAGGGACATCTTCATTTGCGATCTCTCAGAATGGTAGCCATAAATCAATATGGTTCTTGAGCCAATAAAAGTTCCCAGCCCTCCTTTAATATATTTAATGTGTCTGCTAGTGGTGATTCTAAAGAATGGCCAATGGGTTATTTTTTCTACCCTTTCTATTGAAGTAGCCTTCTGCAACCTAGTGCCCTTCAGATATATTAGGAGAACAATTCCCAGAATTCTTAGATAATTTGACTATGACTGATAATTTGGAATATTGTAGTCATGCAAATGTGCAGTGTACCAGGCTGGAGAAGTTTACTTATAATGTCTTTTAGATCATGCAGATTAGGAATAGGATACCCACGTGCAGTGCTGATTTAAATTCATTGAGTTACTAATTTGATTTTAAAGATGCACTTCAGAAGAGGTATATGTCACCCTCAGGTTAGAATTTGCTTTGTGGTATAATTTTGCTGTGAATCATAGATTACTCATGCAGCAAAAAATAGAGATAAGTTTACATAATTTAAAACATTTCAGTTAAATAGTGTGCCTTTGCTCTTAGAATAGAATAGAATATAATAACAGAGTTGGAAGGGACCTTGGAGGTCTTCTAATCCAACCCACTGCTTAGGCAGGAAACCCTACGCCACTTCAGACAGATGGTTATCTAATCTCTTCTTAAAAACTTCCAGTGTTGGAGTATTTACAACTTCTGGAGGCAAGTTTTTCCACTGATTAATTGTTCTAACTGTCAGGAAATTTCTCCTTAGTTCTAAGTTTTCCTTGATTAGTTTCCATCCATTGCTTCTTGTTCTACCTTCACGTGCTTTGGAGAATAGTTTGACTCCCTCTTTTCTGTGACAATCCCGAGATAGTGGAACACTATCATGTCACCCCTAACCCTTCTTTTCATAAGGCTAGACATATTCTGTTTCTTTCTTAGCATTTTGCATGATGCTTTAATGCAGGGGGATCAAAGTTAATTTCATTGAGGGCTTCATCAGAGCTGTGTTTGACCTTGGCGGGCATGGCCAGGGTGTGTGGCTAGCTTGACATCACTTGTATCAGTGCCTGTGGTGGCCAGACCACTCTGCCAGCAAAAATGGCTCCCAAACTCTGTTTTAGGCTGTGATGGCCTCCTGCAACCCTCTGCCAGTGAAAACGGAGCTCGGGAAGGCCACACACAGCTCTCCTGAGCTCCATTTTCACTGGCAGAGGCAATGCGGGCTGGTCCTTCACTGTTTTCAGGATGGCCCCGTGAGCCAGATCTAAACACTCAATGGTCTGGATCTGGCCCCAGGCCTTGAGTTTGACACCTCTGCTTTAATGGAATAACATTAGGACTGTAAGTTGAAAGTTATCCAAAGCTCAGTTGTGTCCTTTGCTTTGTCACACAATTGGGTAGGTCATGCTAGCACAACAATCTACAAATATTTATTTATTGGATTTATAAGGATACCTTGATCCCCATTGGGAATTAAGGTGTGGTACAGAGGAGGTTAAAACAATACAATAGAAAGTGCTAAAAAAATGGACAACCACTCAGGAAATATCAAAACTTAACACTCTAATAATGTATGAACAAATTCACAGAACACTTTGGCCCAGACCATACTAAAAGAGCTATATCTTTGTGGTGTGTCTTTAGAACCCCATTGATTTCCCACTGATAAGGCATCAGAATCAGAATTCTACTGAATCCCATTAAAATGTCATTTCTAGATTGTGGGGATTTACAGCAGGCCATTCTTATAGAATGGCAGAGACAATAAGGAAAAGCAATCCTGCAAAAAAGCCAGGCACTAAGTTAAAGATGCAGACAAAATGTGGGAGTGGTTGGCCATTTGAATCCTGGGTAATTAGTAGTCCTAGGGAGATCCATCATAACTTCAAACATTTGTTAAGTGACCAATAATAAATTGAGGACCACCTGCATTGTGTCCTAGTTGCACCCATTCCTGGATCAGGTAGGATCACAGTCACTCATACCCTTGTCAGCTCCTGGTTGAATGAGTGAAATATACCCTTAATGGAGCTTTCCTTGAAAAGTACCTGAAAACTTCAGTTGGTACAAAATGGGGTGGCATTAACAGTTATGTGTCTTCTGGTAGAGCACTTGTTACAGTTCTGCTGTTCAACTGCCATTAATTAATAGTTTGTTTTCACATTCAATTCAAGATGCTGGTATTGATTTCTAAAGCTCCAATGGCATGGGACCAGGTTATTTGAGGGATTCTCTGTTTCATCTGTCTATCCCACCAGATCTCACAGAATGGGTATGTTACATGAATCTGATGGTTCTAGAGCCTAGAGCCTTCCTATATTTTGCAGGCCCTAGATGCTAGGCATTTTCTGTTGTAGCACTCTTATCCCTCCCTCTAATGATAAGGTTGTCCTCATCACTCCTGAGCTTCCGAAGGTCCCACAATCCCTGGTTATACCAGCAGCTTTGGGGACCTCAGAGGACAGGTGAACTCCCTTATTATTAATATTCTCTGTCTATTATTAGCTTTGCATGTTTTAACTTAGTTTTTATAATTTGAATTCTTTTTAATAATTACTATATAATGGTTTTAACTACTGATTGTCTGTTTATTTACTGTTTTTACTACAGTCACTTTCTGTGAGATGGGCAGCCGTATAAATTTGATTGATTGATAAATAAATAAATAAATAAATAAATAAATAGTGTAAGACCTTATTTTTCGTTCCACTG
The DNA here is from genome assembly GCA_030761175.1 of Masticophis lateralis. Lineage (NCBI taxonomy): Eukaryota > Metazoa > Chordata > Lepidosauria > Squamata > Colubridae > Masticophis > Masticophis lateralis. The sequence continues at coordinate 105,456,885 of JAUDYJ010000002.1, forward strand.
GATTGCAATTTGTTAGATAGAGCCCCATGTTCAAGTCTGTCAAGAGCACTCTGAATTTTGTATCTATCTTTTAAAGTGTTGGCTATTCCCCAGGGTTTGTGTTCTCTACAAATTTGTTGAGTTCCTCTTTTATCCCCTCAAATAAATTGTTTGTGATGATAGTGAAGAGTACTGGACCTAACACACAAACCTTAGTGTATCCCACTGTATGTTTCCCTCCATGTAGATATACTTCTATTGAGGACTACACATTGAGTGTATTTGGTCAGCCAGTTACAAATCCATCTGGTGGTGATGCTGTCTATCCTGCATTTTTCAATCTTACCAAGAAGTAGGCTGTTGTATACATTAATTAAACTATAATTTAAATTATAATTTACTATAATTTAAATTATAATTCAGTCTAATAATACTGCATTTAATAATTGTATTAATATTATTATATTATAATTATAATACTATATGAGGAGGTCCTTGGTGCTCTCTGAGTTTGCTTGTTTCTTTGCAGATGTTTCAAACTAGATAACATTGTCAGTGCTAGTAAGGACTGCAGTCTGCTGTCAGGTTATATTCTGGTGGATTGCCCTCTCAGTGTTTGTGGGGGTAGTTTTAAGAGATTCTTTGGTTCGGTTGTTTACTGTTGGCTCTTTGGCAGTTTCTTGATTGGGGTATTGTTTACTTGATGGTTGGTCTGTTGGTCTGTTGGAGTTAACTTCAGACTAACAATCAAATAAACAATACCCCAATCAAGAAACTGCCAAAGAGCCAAACAAGCCAACAGCACTACTTATTAGCACTGATGATGTTACCTAGTTTGGGTAATGAAACATCTGCAAGAAAACAAGCAAGCTCAGAGAGCACCAAGGACCACTCATTTCAGCCCTGAACTACAAAAAATCTCCTTTATTGATAATACTATATAACATTTTATATTACCATATTTAATAATTACTATAATTTACTACTTTAATTAAACTATAATTTAGAAGATTAGGAATGCTATTTCTGTATTTGGATATTTCATGTATTCATTCAAAAGTTTTTTTTCCTATCTCCCCATCCTGAGAGCACCAGCTTGGAGAAGGTTGAAGTAGAGCAGCTTGATCAGAGAAAACATATTGTATGAGCAGATGGTGCAAGATTCCTTATGGTCCAGAGTATAGATGCAAATACAGTTTTCAATGCAGGGAGTTGCTTTTACAACAGGCATGAATGCACCAGTTTTCTGTAGGTTAAAAATGGTTAGAAATGTGGGAGAAAATCATTATATGAATACAAATGTTTATTTATTGTATCCTGCCTTTATTGTTTTTATAAATAACTCAAGGCCGTGAATGTCCATGTTGTTTTTAAGTAGCACAAAATTAACCAATTGTTCTTCAATCCCATTTTAGTCCGCTTCAAAATTTCCTCTATGGTCATTCTCTTTTGACTGAGGTAGATGCAGTTGGTGACCTTCCTCAGTTGGTGATTTTCAGTGTTTATTGGAAAAGGTTGGGAGGCATGTGTAATTGTCGCATTAGCATTAATGTATGAAACCATTATAAAAATAGTTGGTTGCTAAAAATGGAAGGAAGTACGCAAGAAAATATATACACATTTTTATTTGGGATTTTGGTTTTGTTCAAAATGAACAGTCTGATGCAGCAACAGTACCAGTCAATTTAAGGTGAAAAGAATAAAACACTGAGTAAACAAAATTAAGAAATAACCTTTGCTAAAATACAGGTTGGGTGGTTGAAGCTATCTGATGGGTGTAGGACTGGGGAGAGCTGCTGTAACCTATGGTTGAATGCATGTAATTTAGCAAAAAGAATGTGGAAGATAATCAATCTTTCATTATCATAAAGGCCCCTTGAGAAGAGTCCTTTAATAACTGTATAGGCAGGTTAAACACATCTATTCAGTATTAAGGCTCATTTAGTCAATGTGATTTACTTCCTAGCATGCTTGCTTTTGATTGCTAATGTGACTCATTATCCAGTATTTAAGAGAGTCTGCCAGCAAGGACGCTCTTTTTTTTCTATTGATCTAGTCAATTCACTTATCATTGACATCATGCATGCTATTTTCCCTTGCTTCTCTCTTCACAGTGATAATGATCTTAGAAATAACTTTCATTTCAGTTGCAGGACTTCCATAATAGATGCACATTATATGGACCTATGGCACAGGTCTTCAAACTTGGCAGCTTTAAGACTTGTGGACTTCAACTCCCAGAATTCTCCAGCCTGCTATGCTGGGAGTTAAAGTCCATAAGTCTTAAAGCTGCCAAGTTTGAGAATCCCTGACCTATGGGTTAAGGGCAATTCTGAAACAGAACAAAGGCTGTGTTTGGTCTGAGGAAGTAGGCTTATATAGACTGATCTAAAAAGAAACCATTCGTTTGGTGATCACCATAACTCAGTGACTGTTAAAACATTATTAAAGTAATACATTTGTTAAAGAATATAATAATGTGGTCCAAACAGCTTTCTTATTGAGGCAGGATTATTCCTCAGTTTACTTATAAGCAGGTTTGGAAAACATAGCAATATTCTAAAGATTGGAAAAGATCAATATATATTTCGATACCAAAAAAGTGGTACTAGAAATGCTCAAATTGCCAAACAACTGCACTTCTCTCACATACAAATAAAGTGATGCTCAAGGTCTAGCAACCGACACTTCAGTATCAAAACTGAGAGCTGACAGATTTATAAAATGGATTCAGAAGAGGCAGAAATACCTAAGAATAAAATACCTATTGGTGCTTTTTCAGGAAGCAACTGGACTTAGTTTTTTCTTTTGAAGACGTTTCGCTTCTCATCCAAGAAGTTTCTTCAGCTCTGACAGCATAGTGGGGAATGGAAGGATTCATATTCCTTGCAGACAGCTGGTAATCTGCATCCTTTTAGAGAGTTGTTGAAGCACTTGGAGGTTTATCTGTGTCCTAAGGGTCACCTGTGTACCAGAAGTACTACTCAGAAAAAACAAGAAAGTCCACTTGCCTCCTGAAAAAGCACCTTTGGAACAACTATGACCTGGATGATTGAGAATCTCTACAGACTTTTACCTATAATTGCATTGCTGACATCTAATGGATAGGAAAAGAGTAAAAGAGTTTTGAAACAATCCTTTGTTTTACTTTGTTGTTCATATTGAAGTGTTCATCACAATAAATTGTGGATAGCCCTTAAAAACGTGGTCCACTTCATTTATTTACTAAAGAATAGAATAGAATAGAATAGAATAGAATAGAATAGAATAGAATAGAATGGAATGGAATGGAATGGAATGGAATGGAATGGAATGGAATGGAATGGAATGGAATAGAATAGAATAGAATAGAATAGAATAGAATAGAATAGAATAGAATAGAATAGAATAGAATTCTTTATTGGCCAAGTGTGATTGGACACACAAGGAAAATTTGTCTTTGGTGCATATGCTCTCAGTGTACATAAAAGAAAAGATACATTCATCAAGAATCATAAGGTACAACTCTTAATGATAGTCATAGGGAACAAATAAGCAATCAAATCATATTAGGAAACAGTCAATATAAATTGTAAAGATACCAGCAACAAGGTTACAGAATTTTTCTCATCTTCAGAAAACAACAGAATGGAAAATATAACAACTAAATGTTTCAGAACTGGGAATGCAGTGCCCCATTTATTTAACTTATATGCAAAGTGCATCTCAAGAAAGGCTGGACTAAAAGAAATTGAGACCAAAATTAAAATTGCTCTGAAAAATGTAACAACTTCAGATGAACTTTTCATAGCACCTTGATGGAAAGCAACCAGGCTTAAAGAATCTCTTCTTTAAAGTAAACAAACAAAATGCAAGTGCTTGAATGTTGCTCTATTTTTTTTAAAGAAAACACACAATCTAAGATTTGTTAACAGGAAATGCTAACCCATGCAAACAAACAGATATGATTTTTAAGTACAAAGACTATTTTCTTAGAAAGTCACAGGAATATTGACTGTAGCCATGAAATGTTAGTGGTGGCTGCTACTTGTGAAAAAGACTATGACTGAATTGGAAAAAAAAATTAATAAGCAGAGACATCCTCTTGATAAAAAATATGTATTGTCAGGGCCATGGTTTACCTAGATGCATATACCCATATTGTTGTGAAACCTGAATTATCTGAAAAGCTAAATGAAGAAAAATGGATGCCTTTGAAATGTAATACTGGAGAAAATTGATCAGAATAATTCAGTACTAGATGAAGTGCAACCAAATCTTTAGTGAAGTGAATGCTGACATACTCTGGACATATGTCCAGAAGATAAGAGTCTCTGGGGAAAGATTCTAATGCTTGGAAAACTTGTAGGCAATAAAAAGAGGCAGACAGAAGACTGGTTACATGTTATCATTGATGACACAAGCATGAACTTCAAGAACTCAAAGAAACAATTCTTGACAGGCACTTCTGGCAAAATGATATCCATCAAGTCACAAAGAGCTGAAAGTGACTTAATGACCAAACAACAGCAACATTCATCAGTTCAGCCCAGTACACTCTTCTTCAAAGCTAGGCAATCTTTTGGGGTTATATATATCAAATCTGAGTACCATATTTTTCAGAGTATAAGATGCTCTGGAGTAAAAGACATACATTAATTTTTGGGGAGGAAAACAAGAAAAAAAATTCTACCTGCATCCATTGGTATTTATCTGGTTAGCATCCTTGCAGCAACAACGAACAGCCTGGTAAGCTTCCACACTTATTGTAGCCTGATTTAGCATGAACAGCTGATTGGCGGTTGGATCAGCCTCCCAGAATACACCCAATCAGCCGTTCTAGGCTGCAGAGATTGCCACAGACCATCACCGCCTCTGTGCCTTGCATTTTGGCCCCTGTGCCTCATGGTTTTGGCCTCCGAATGCTCCATTTTAGACCCATTCCAGGCTGCAGGGATTGCCACAGCACATTACCACCAATCACCGCCTCCACACATTGCGTTTTTGGGCAGTTACAAGGGGCAGGATATCTGATGCTGATACCCGCTACCTGGAACCACCCAAAACACGATGCACGGAAGCAAAAAATGGGGTGTGTGGAGGCCAAAAATATGATGCGCAGAAACTGAAAACGTGATGCGCGGAGGAAGCCATCAGTGGCGATGTGCTGTGGTGATCCCCGCAGCCTGGAACAGGTCTAAAAGAGAGCAATTGGAGGCCAAAACCGCAAGGCATAGAGGCAGTGATGGTCTGTGGTAATCCCTGCAGCCTGGAACAGCTGATTGGGGGTATTCCAGGAGGCCGATCCACCCTCCAACCAGATGCTCATGCTGAATCAGGCTGTGATAATATGCTGAAGCTGAAAATGGAGGCATAGAGGCAGCGATGTGCTGTGGCAATCCCTGCAGCCTGGAACAGGTCTATAACAGTGTGCGGAGGCCAAAAACGGCCGAAGGATGGGGGCAGGCAGTGGACAGGGCTACATTCAGTGTATAAGATGCACCCAAATTTTCATGCTCTTATGGTGGAAAAGTGTATCATATATTCCGAAAAATAGGTATGGTTGTTGAAACTCTTAAATTCCTGACTACAGAATGGTTCTCATGTGGATAAGTCTACTGGGGGAATATACCCTTTCTTCCCAAGGTAGTTTTTTTCCATGATGAGAAGAAATCAAAGATGCCACACAGAGATGCCATTGATGAAGTGTTAAGTACCTTATTCTGCCCAAGGATGTTGGACAGAATTGAACATTCCTTGTTGTTTCTTTTTAGAGATTTCTACTTCAAAGCTTTTAACCAATTGTTAGCCATACAGACACAATGGATCATTCAATCATGTTTCCTTTTTTCTGCCCACGTTCTCTCTCAGCAGGATTCCTTCATGCTAATTTCATAAGCATGACCTAGCTGGTACTAGATGTTCTTCCTTTGCAACACTTAGTAAATATCAATGGTTAATCACAGCATCTACAAAAAGATTGCCTATAGCTTACTATAGTACATAAAATGAAGGAATAAGCCATCAATCATTCTTGTACACAATTTCCTTGGTTTTATTCACTAATTCTTTCTTTATAGAAATGGCATTGCTTTTGATTATTGCAGCTTCTCTGCCAGCTTTTTATACTGTTCTAAAAATGTTTATGAGTGATCAAAGAAAATATCTCAATACTACTATCTCAACATTTATTTTGATGCTAATGCTCCCCAATAAACCACACAGGATGCTTTTTACTGCAATAGATTAGTTTAATCCCCTTCTTGTCCTTCTGGAAAAGCAGGTACCAGGAAAAAGGCACTAGTGCTTGGCTGCAATTATTTGGCTTGGAACCATTTTGGTTTTCAAGAATCTTGGTAGAACCTAACTGGGGCCAGGATATCCAAGACTAAGATCAAGAGTTTGGTAACAACAGTAGCATAGTCATATGTTCAGTGACTACTGTATTCCATAATCCCTATGAGATTATAATATCTCTATTTTAAAGACCTGGCACTGTCCTTTATCTAGGTGTGGCCTGAGAAAGGTATATGTGGGAGAACAGAGATCACAGAGAAGGGCTCAGGTAATATTGATACCTTAGCCATTCTCTCACATAATAATTTGTACAATCATCTTAAATATGGACTTTATGAGGTAAATGTCATATCACAAAGGTATGATTTTCAGGATGCAGCTACATAACTTCCAGCATGTAAACCTTCCTTATGAAGTTTTCTCCCTTATTATTTATAATATTATGAGATAAAAAAGCATTGTTTGTTATTCAGCTCTTCAAAGTTAATTATGAAAATAGCCTTTTAGAAGAAGCAGATATGCAAAAAGATTCTTTGTGTTTAAAAGCAGCAGATTCCTTTATAACGAAAAGTTTCTGCTGTTATGGATGTCAGAATATCTATTCTAACAGGTAGATGTGACTCAATTTCCCTTCATTACAATATTCATTACTATATTCATTCATTTATCAATAGTTAGGATTATCTGGCAATCTTCTGTGATTGAAAACTGAGCTTTTTCTTTCAATCCTCTTCTGGCCTTCTTTGTGGACTAGACATGACCCCTAGTCTTTCATCCTTGGATGGCAGGCCTCTTGAATGGTCTACCTTTTACTCTGAAACTAGCAACTCTTCAACAACCAAAGCTGTTTTAATCTTTCTTGGTACACTAACCATCTTCTTCCTCCTCTCAGAGCTCCAATGACAGCTCTTTCTTTATGCAAGCTCACCAGTCTATTTTTCACTTCCTTCTTCCCTGCTTCTGAAAAAAAAAATCCTATGTGTAAATTTGTTATCTGTTACCCTCCAGTTATTTTCTCATGCCGCAGATCACCTTGCAAGTATAACTTGTCTGTCTTGGAGCTCACATGGCAAATCTACTGTATTATTCCTAATCCTGCTGTGGATATGGATATTTGCAGGGCCTGACATCTTGACATATCCAAGTATTTTCAATTTTCTCTTCTACTTCCCACTACATTTCTAAGGTTTTCCTCAGTTCTAGATGCAATATGGCTCAAGCTGGATCTGTCTGGTGGAATAAAAATCTTGGATCCATAAATGTTTTAAATCCAGGACATCCATATGCAGTCACTCCCTATCTCAGTAATCAAAAGTTCAGTTGTATGCCATTCTACCCATTTCTTCCAGAGAAACAAGTCCCAGTGAGATTAATACATTAAATCTAATAGCAACAGCACCTAGACTTATATACCGCTTTACAGTGCTTTACAGCTCTCTCTAAGCGGTTTACGGAGTCAGCATATTGCCCCCAACAATCTGGATCCTCATTTTACTGACCTCAGAAGGATGGAAGGCTGAGTCAACCTTGAGCCAGTGAGAATCGAAGTGCTGAACATCTGGCATCTGGAAGTCAACAGAGGTAGCCTTCAGTATTGCATTCTAACCACTGTGCCATCATGGCTCCTCAATCTATTACATTAATACATTCTAGATTAATGCATTCAATCTAGTAGATAAGTAGCCTCTTCTTACTTATAGTGCTCTATAATACTAGCAGAAATGTTTAAGAATTTAATATTGCTTTTCTTTCTTTTTCCTCCCCACTTTAGAAAGTATTATGAAAAAAATCTCAAGAAAATGATCTGAAGAGCAGAGAGAGAGATTTGCTTACAAATGAGTCCATAATAGCATGCAGAATTGTTTCTGTAATGTTTATAAATGTAAATTCAAAGCCCCCAGTGCAATCCTCCCAAGCAGTGCTTAAAATACAAATGGGAGAAGGAGGGGGGAAGGCTTTAGCCTTGGCTTCTAGCAAGTTGGGAAGAACACATGAATTATCTATAGTTGGAAACAATGAAGGAATAAGATGGAGATTTCAGGAGAAGTCTCCTTACTTGCCTTAATTACAAGTACATTTCTAAAATTTACCAAGTTAATGAAGCAAAGAATATCAGTGCAGCTGAATGTGTGTATGCAAAAGTACATTAATCAAAAAGTGATTCTGGCTAAAATCTTACATTGGCAATTGTATTTTCTCTGTGTCTGTCTGTGTCTTTGAATAAGTGTTGACTAATTCCTGTAGTTTTCTTGGCAACATCTTTCAGAATGCCATTGCCTTCTTCCCAGAGCTGAGATAGAGTGACTGTCCAAGGTCATCCAATAGACTTCAGGTCTGAGGCAGGACTAATACTTATGGTCTCCTAATTTCTAGTTTGGGGCCTTAATCACTACACTAAATTGTCTGTTGTTGTAACATAGAATACCATAGGATAAACACTCTTACATACATACATACATACATACATACAGTACAGTACATGCATGTACATTTGAATAATTACTAGGATAATTTATACTTTGTGAAGAATTTCTATATCCAGAAAACATTGTAAAAAATTAGTATATTATTTCATATAATTCTACGAATCCCAAATTTTAGATTTCTTCACTTAGTGCAAATTATTCATTCCTAGATTCCTTTGAAATTCCTATATTACAACTTTATTTAATTGGACTATTGTGGATTCAAAATATAGTCAATTTGCTATATGCCCTGTCAATCTGCTATTACAATATGTTGAAATGTGGAACACAATTCTGGAAAAGTGCATTTTGATTCTTTCTGTTCTTGATACTATTGCGTATTCCAGATCTCAAAATAGATTAAAAACCAGTTTTATGAAAGATCAGGATTTATGCTGGCCTCTTTACATTAGATCAACTAGTAGATGATAATAATAGATTTTAACAATAATTTGAATGCTAACATTTGAATACTATGTATTAGTTTCTATCCATAGCTGTATTTACAAGATTTACTTGCATCTTTATTTGGGCCAGTGGCATTTTCTGTCTCTGAGCACTGAACTTACTAGATCAGATCATCAAATCCTATGAAGCCAAAAAAAAAAAAAAGAAAAGAAAAGAAAAGAAAAAAGAAAAAAGAAAAAAGAGAAAAGCTCAGAACTTGAACTTTATAGATATTTGTTATCAATGAATAAAATTGATGTGCAAACTTTAAGGAATAAATAGAATATAAAACCAGAGAGCTTTGTTTTGGCCTAACATTCATTTGTTTCAAATTAATTATCAAATTTCACTTCAAACTGAAATTGAGTCCTGATGCCTTTATAAACTTGCCGTTGCCTTCTTCCTCTGGCTCAGAGAGTGTGACTGTCTTATGTCCATAAGGTGGCCTTGTGTTTCAGGCAGGACTAGAACTCCCAGTTTCCCGGTTTAGACCCTGGCACTCAGTGCCACCTACCGTGTTTTCTCGAAAATAAGACATGTCTGGATAATAAGCCCAATCGGGCTTTTCAGCACATGTGATAATATAAGCGACCCTGGCAAAATAAGCCCCCTCCACCAACTACTTACATGAATCCACAGCCTGTCCCGCCATTTCCTCTGGTTGCTTGCTGCACAACCAAAATGAGTTGAGGAGGCAAGGCCAGAGCGGGGTAGAAGGGGGGAACATGCCTTCCCCTCCTTTTTCTTCGTGCCAGCCGAGCAGCCCCACCCTACCGCAATGGCAACAGCAGCCTGGCTGCTTCCCTTCTCCGCTGTCTCTTTATCGAGAGGGGTGGCAGGTGGGACAGGGGAAAAGCAATACACGTGGAGGAAGATGTGGCTCCCCTTGCTATCTCTTCTTTTCCTGCCCCTCGCCAGGCATGGCAGGGCTCCTGCCCCTTGCTTAGCCACCCGCCCCCTTTAGGGATGCAATTTGGGGGTGGCAGGTGGGGTGGGCAAGAAGCGGGATGCAAGTCTTACCTTTCCAGCTCCATCACTTTCCTCGCCATTGTGTCCAGGGAAACATGCTGTAAAAGAAAACCTTATCACAAGTTCGAGAATTTTGATTTAACTTGCAAGATTTTCTTTTACAGCACGTTTCCCTGGCGAGGAATGCGATGGAGCTGGAAGATGTGCTCACCTGCCCTATTGCATCTTTAAAGGGGGCAGGTGGCTAAGTGAAGGGCAGGAGCCCTGTCATGCTCGGTGAGGGGGGGGGGGAGAAACAGCACAGGGAGCCGCATCTCACTCCATGTGTCTCGCTTCTCCCCTTCCCCACCTGCCACCCCACTTGATAAAGTGATGGCAGGGAAGGGAAACAGCTGTTGGCATTGGGGTGGGGTGGGATGTGTTGGGCCACTCGGCCGGCACGAAGAACAGGGAGAGGAGGCGACGCCAGTGACAGGAAATCAACTCCCATGCTCACTGCCTCCTGCACTCCCAAAATAATAAGACACCCCCCCCCCAATAATAAGGCCAAGCCCTTATTTGGGGGGGGGGGGGTCAAAAGAAAATAAGACCCTGCCTTATTTTAGGGGAAACATGGTATACACACAGTCTTAACAAACTGTTTGAGCAGGTTTAATGTTTCAGGCAGAAAATAAAATTATAAAATTATAAAATCAGAATTACTCCTCCACAGTTGTATCAATTTAAAAGCTTATCCTTAAGTATCCTTTTGGGACATTAATGCAACACCTTGACTGTATGACAAGCAATGAGTATGCACTGATTTTATTATGTTTAAAAAGCCTAAAAAAAACCAAATAACAAACAAAGAACAAAACAGCAAATTCTTTTATCAGTTAGGGAGTTAAAGTTATAAATTCCAATAAGCTTCATCTTCTATCTGCCCCCATCAGCAAAATAAAGCATTCCACATAAACCCCCCTTGTGACTTTATATAGATAATATCCAACCATGAAAATATTCACTCCTCTAGGTAGAATCATTCAAACTAGCTTATTCTATTCCACCAAGAAAAAACCCAATGCAGCTCCTCCAAGCCTTGAAAGAAAAAAAGAAAAAAAAATTCTAGAAACTGCATTCCCAGATGTTCTTTTAAAGCTCTTTCAAATCCTGTCACCCTTTGTTGGTCGTTCCTACTGGTTGTAAGATGTTTTCATTTCCATTCTTTTCTAGAATGATAAATTCTAGATGATAAATTAAAAAAAAAACTATAATAGGGTAATCGCATACTCTGGGGGTGGATAGGGAGCCATCGCTCTGAGCCTTCCCCAGGACAAGGGAGAAGTTCCTGGGGCGACTCAGATGGCTCAACCTCCTCCCCCATAAGCTCTCCCCTCTCCCTTAATTAAGGAGAGGGTTTTACAAGCCGCCTGCCTGCTGTGCGACGGCTCTTAACGCGCCAGGAGGCCGGCTGTCTTAAGGAGACAGCCGACAACGAAGGAGACGCCACAGGAAGTCTCACTTATACAATAATACTTATACAATATTTGAGTTTTAAATGCTGACTCCCAAACAAAGCATATCAAAGTAAAGCAGTTAAGCCACTAGATTTATATCCTTATGTATGTAAAGTCCCTCAATAAGATATGATTTGAAACTCTTGATATATAAGCGTAAAAAATACTTTTTTCTCTTTTTTTAAAAAAAGGTATTTGCTTTATTATACAGAAATAGAAAAGACAAAAACATAATGCATATAAATACAGCATTCAATCTTTATTTTCTTTACATTTGTAGAGAGTCAGTTCACAAGCAAAGAGTGAGCACATATCATGGTGGTGCCTTCTTTCAATCTAGTCTAGTTAGTCTAATCTAGTCTAGTCTAGTGTAATCTAATCTAATCTATCCCCATGTTCAAAAAACCAGTATACAAATCAATTTGTATAATGGTACATTTCAAATGTTGATATACAATACTTTGAAAATTACATTCACATTTTCCCAAAACCTTGCTACTAAAACCTTGTGGTATTAAATTAAAATGGGATGATAATGAGATAATCTGATATCACATGAATAGGTGTTTTCTCCACAATTTTATACTTCTGGCATAATGAAATTGACAGGCAATCTTGACAAAGAGTTTGATTTGTAGAAGCAAACTACTACCCATTTTTAAAGCGAAATTCAACATAACAATAAAGAATTGAAGTTTGGAACTTTCATCACATTGGGCAAAATCATGTTGTCATCTCTTATTTATATGTATTGCAAATAGGTTACCTTAAAATAAATTTATACCCAGAGACACAACCTTCAACCAAATGTGTTTACAATCATATCATTTTTCAAGTATCATATCCTTCTTCAACGACTGAAAAAAAAGTCTGCCTTCTAAAGAAATGTGTTTTTGATGTGGTTAGATTGCTTCTTTCCTGCTGTTGTTTGCTTGGGAATAGGCATTGTATTGCTCCATTTTGATTGAAACTGCTAGATTTAGCACCACATCATTTCTAAACTTTTTGCAGAGTAATTTCCCTTTGATTTCATAAAGTACATGATTTACAGACACTTTATGAGGGAAGAAAAGAAGAAAAATGGCCCATTGCACAAAAAAGAATCATGTAGTTTAGGAAAAACATTTAACTGTCAGGTTTCAGCAAGATATTTCATGAAAATGCCATCAATTGGTGAGATATGAGACAAGACTTATCTGTACAGTATTTTGTGGGATACTGTTTTACATCTGGAACTCTGGAATAGGCAGAGAAGACAGACAGAGAATCAAAATCTGAAGAAATCACTGTTGTTCCAATAAACCAGTAATAAAAACAATGTTTACATCATTGTGGTAACGGATGAATGACATTGTAAAATACTTCAAATTACTAATCAGAAAAATGGTCACAGACTGCAATAATCTTCCCATTAGCCTACTGGAGGAGAAAAATTCTGCTTATTATTTTTCATTTTTTAAAGTTTGGAGAAAAATATTGATGCATCTTCTTTCAGAACCACCTGGAATTATCCTATATTAATTCACAATTTTTAAAAAATGAAGCCATTTTACTGATCTAAGAAATACATTAGTTTGTGTCTTGATTTGAGAACTTTCATCTTCAATGTGAAGCCAAAAGAAGAAGAAGAAGAAGAAGAAGAAGAAGAAGAAGAAGAAGAAGAAGAAGAAGAAGAAGAAGAAGAAGAAGAAGAAGAAGAAGAAGAAGAAGAAGAAGAAAGAAAGGAAGGAAGGAAGGAAAGAAAGGAAGAAAAGAAAAGAAAAGAAAAGAAAAGAAAAGAAAAGAAAAGAAAAGAAAAGAAAAGAAAAGAAAAAGAATATGATTGGAGAACAAAGAGAGATTTTTTATTTGTCTCTTAGAAAAATTTCATTCTTATGTTTCTAAGTAGCAGCTAACTATGCTTAGCTTGTTGTGGAAATTTATTCTCTCCCCCTAAGTATCAAAGATTTTCACTCTAGCCAGGGATGGGTTCTACTTACCTTTACTACTGGTTCGCATCAGGAAGCTTCTGTGCATGCGCAGATCACCTAAAATGACATCCGGGTCGCTGGGCGGAGCCTCCCACCGGTTTTACTACCAGTTCTTGGGAACTAGTCTGAACCAGGGGCAACCCACCACTGACTCTGGCGTTATATAGAACAAATGCAATACAACATGTATCTATATATCATCAAAAATCAAAAGTTGGAAATTATTATTTTTTAACTTTCAGATGAGGAATACACAGATGCTCATTTCAGATGATACAGATCCCTAAAGAAATGTCAACCAAGCCTTGCTCCAACATCAAGATAAAAATTCTCTATTTTGTGAAAAGTAAACAACCTTGGAAAGTTCTCTGATAATCTTGCAGTTTGTTATGAAATACTTTTCTTAGACTCTGTGCATGTGGTATCAGGGTCTTAATAACAAAATAAGAGCTATTGGGAAGAAAGTGAAAAAAAATTAGAATGCAGAAAAAGAATACATCCCAAAGGTTTTGAAGGAAAGATAAGAAATAAAGCATGAATAAGTAGATTTTATATCATTCCTATTTAATCTCAATGTGACACATCACTTTATCTTTAATCTGCTGCCCACAGGTACAGTAAATGTTCTGAGTTAAAAGTATTTGGAATCAGGACTGAATTCTTATAAACCATATGATGTATTTCGGTGCTTGATCTTTACATTCTAGTGGGTTAGAAAACTGTCTCTCTGGTTTCTGTGTCGCTGTAGGTGGCGCTATTGCTCTATAACTTTTCCCAGCATTCTAATGGGTTTAGGAATTATAAACTGAATTAAAAAGAAACAGGGAAAAAAGTAAAGCCAGCAAAGCAAAAAGTGGGGGGAAAAGAGGTAAAAGTAAGGAAACATGCTTTATTTTTAAAAGTTGTTTTTAACTGAAGATTTATTGAGAAGTTTTTAATTTTGGGGATTCATTGCATCTTTTTATCTACGTATATATTTGTGCCTTTGACTCTATCTTGACTCTTGGCAAGTGCCTGGGCTAGTCCCTGCAGTTTTATTGGTAACATTTTTGGAAATGGTTTACCATCGTCCTCTCCCTAGGGCTGAAAGAGAAAGACTAGTCAAGGATTGCTCAGCTGTTTTGTGCTCAAAGTAAGATTCAGCTCTCTTTTATCTTAACCATTAGACCAAACTGGCTTTTTATTACATCTCGGAAGGGAAAATAAAGTCATAACTATGCAGTGCACCTAAGCTGTGCTTACACAGAATCCAATCAGGCTTTATTCCACCCCCACAAAGGATCTGACATATGCTGCACCAAATGGGCGCACATATTTTGTTTCTTCTCAGGTGTTAGAATCCTACACAAAGTAGATCCAGGCCAGGCATACAGTTATCACGACACTGAATGAGTGCACATCAAGTCATGCAAACAGATGAGTATGTGAAATTGCCGTAAGTGATTTTATGTGAGTAACTGCATTATGGGGAGGGTCTGTCTTTTAAGCCACAGAGAAGAATGCAGACTAGATTCAGGAGTTCCCCAGCAGCTAAAATGCTTGGCATGCGTAATGGGGGGAAAAAAATCACTTCCCACTGAAATGGCATTGCCTTTCAGGGCTGGAAAGATAATTACTTGCTGCCAGTTGCAGTAAAATAATACTGTGGTATCTAATCCGGAACAAAGCATCTTCCTGCATCCAGGTGTTCCCCTTCTTGATCCTCCTTCACTTCCCGTCAATGCACTGCAGCGCAAGGGACTGTGTTGTGCCCTAAAGCAAAAGTAGGCAGAAGTAGGCTGGAGAGCATCGTCAGGAGAGGGCGAGACTAATTGAAATTGCAATTGTGACATACCGAAAGGCAAGGAAGGAATATCTGGGACTGCATGGCAAGATTTTGGAAGGCTTGTATATGAAGCATTTTATTTAATGCTTAATAACCATCATCTTTTTTGTTCAGTTTGCTTAGACTGCTTTTGAATGTTCTACTGAAAATGCACAATTCCATTGCCCGGGTAATGATTTGGAAGGAGAAAAATTGGTTATTAAAGAAATTCTGAATAACTGCACATTTTCACACTGAAATAGCCAAAGAATTTTTTTTTACTGCTTGTGCTCTCTTTCTTTGGTATTGCACTGATACAGATTCACCTGCAAGTATGCAACCTCAGCCTTCTGCGGTGACTATCGGTTTCTTACGACAAATAATGTGGATGGAATATTTTAAAATAAGTCTTGCTAATCTGAAACATACAAGCTTACTATTTAGGGTTGAGAGTTCAGGCCCGAGTCTCCAAATATTCGCCAAAGTAATGGGATCTCATGAAAAGCTGGAAAGACAGTAGGTTGACTTTTTGCTCCTTTTTTTTAGTTTTGTCTCTAACATTGTCTAAATTTGGGACAATAGGGCTGCACTAAACCCTATCATATGTTTCTACAGTAATGAAGAAATAATATAAGGACATGTCTTTTCTCTGAAAGTTGGCTCTTGTCCCCAACCCAAAAAACCTAATGTCTTAAGATGCCCTTCCAGGGCTGCAGGACCATCAGAGATATCTACAGCAATTGATTAGGAGCAACTAAAAGGAGTAACACAAGATAGCAATTTACTTGTATAACGTATATTATATCCACGTTAGCGATATCAGCATTCTGAGAACTCCAGCAGAATTGAATAATCATTTCAAGACCATCTTATCCAAGTTCAGAGATCGTTGCTAATCAGACTATCATTTGGGACTCAGTAGGTTGGATCCAATCTTTATCTTACCTGGGGTAAATATTTTGAATTTAAAGGGACAATCAGTCAGAAATGAGTTAAGAATCAAGTTAATCTAATTTCAGTGTGTCTTCTTTAATGTGAATCCAACCAATATGTTGGGACTGGAAAATCCAGTTTGCCACTCTTCTAAAACCACAAGCTATTAGGCCAGTGGTTCCCAAGCTTTTTTTGGCCATGCCCCACCTAAGTATCTCTAAAATCCTGATGCCCCCCCACCCCCGATGACATATAATTCTTACTATTCAAAAAGTGACTCCTACTCAAGCAGAGGAAGCCTAAAAGGCCATTAACTTGGTTTAAACAAGGTTCCAATTGCCCCCATTAAAAATCAAAATGCCCCCCTGTGGGGCGTGGGTCCCAGGTTGGGAACCACTATATTAGGCAATCTATGACCTTGTACCAACACCACACTCCATCCTAATGAAGAAGTTAGAGAATACATATCCTGTTAAAAATTCACGGAATGACAATTTATTTTCTGATAAAGTGTTTTCAAAGTAGGTGCCTCCAGATGTGTCCTCAGAATTCCTAGTTAATATAAAACTTTGTGAATAGTCTGCAATCATCAGTGAAACAGTGTCTACGATTAGGATAAAGCAAGCACTTGGATAAAATCATCTTTGCAAATGGAACTAATCCTGTAAATTTCTATCACACCCACTTTCAGTGTCATCTCTTTCATTGTGAAAAGAGATGATACTGAACGTATGCAAGTGCAATATTTGGCAAACATGAAGAAAATCTTTGTTTTGAAGATCTATTAGCCATCTATGCACCTTGTCTTTGTTGGCCTTCTTGGAAACTTTAGTGTTACCCACTCAGTTGTGTTGTAGCAGTTGTGTGCTGTTTGCCACTTTAATATCTTCATTGTTTTAAGGCTGGTTGCTATACATGCGGTCATTAGTTGTTTGCTTTGTTTATTTTATATTTAACCTTAGCCCATTCTCTTCCACTGACTCCTTGACTTTCATTACTAGAACCTGGAGATCATGCACATTTTCAGCTATCAAAGCAGTATCATCAGCACTACTGAAATATTGATATTTCTTCCTCCAGCTTTAAAACTATACTCATCTTCTTCCAATTCAGCTTCATTCACTATATATCCCACAGACTAAATAAATATGTGGAGAATACATAACCTTCTCTCCCTGTATTGTCAGTCAGGCTTGTTTCACCAAACATTGCCATACTGTGGCTTCCTGACTTATGTATATACATTTTGAATGAGGCTAATAAGATGTTCTGAGGTTCTCATATTTCTAAGCACACTTACAGCTTGACACAATCAATTATAGCCTTTCTATAACCGATAGTACTGTACACATTGACTTCTTTTTGTTATTATTTAACTTTCTCAATCCAGCACACATCAGCAGTAATGTCTCTTGTTTTTTAGTCTTTTCTAAAATCAGCTTGAACATCCGGTAGTTTCCTTTCCAAATAGAGTTCTGCTCAGTGTTGGATGATCCTTAGCATTATTTTATTAGTATGTGAAATCAGGGATATTGTACCACAGGTTGTACATTCTTTCACGTCTCTCCTCTTTGGTCATAGGATTTTATTATAATAACTGAAGGGCAGCTGGTTAGGTGAAGTACCCAACTGAAGATTTCTCAAAAGAATTAGTTCAGTGGAACTCAAACCATTTCAAATAACCAATGCTGTCACAGAACATTACTTATTAGTGGAAGGTTGTGTACTATTATTTAGCAAATGAACAAGTGTCCAGACTTCAGAGGATAATTAGAACTGCAGAAAAAACAGTTGCTACCAACCTGCCTTCCACTGAAGACCTGTATACTACTACATGAGTCAAAAAGAGGGCTGTGAAAATATTTATAAACCCTTCACATCCTAGACATAAACTGTTTCAACTCCTACCTTCAAAACGATGTTATAGTGTTACACACAAAAACAACTAGACACAAGAACAGTTTTTTTCCTGAATGCCATCACTCTGCTAATAATTCCCTCAACACTGTCAAACTATTTACTAAGTCTGCACTGCTATTAATCTTCTCATTGTTCCCACCACCCATCTCCTTCCACTTATGACTATATGACTGTAATTTTGTTGCTTATATCCTTATGATTTGTATTGATATTGTTTTCTGATTGCTTATTTGTATCCTATGACTATCATTAAGTGTTGGACCTTATGATCCTTGATGAATGCATCTTTTCTTTTATGTACACTAAAAGCATATGCACCAAGACAGTTTCCTTGTGTGTTCAATCACACTTGGCCAATAAAGAATTCTATTCTTTCTGTTCTGTTCTGTTCTATTCTATATTAAACAGGGTAAGAGAATGCCAGTATTTTTTTTAGCACTATTGTATTTTGGAATACTTAAGACACATAGCTCACTAACACATTATGTACATTATATATATATATATATA
Source organism: Masticophis lateralis (assembly GCA_030761175.1). NCBI lineage: Eukaryota > Metazoa > Chordata > Lepidosauria > Squamata > Colubridae > Masticophis > Masticophis lateralis. The sequence continues at coordinate 105,475,654 of JAUDYJ010000002.1, forward strand.
TATATATATATATATATATATATATATATATATATATATATATATATATATCTTATATATATATATATATCTTATATATATATATATATATCTCCTTCTCATCTCTATAGGTGGGGTAGTCTTCCTCAATCAGGCATTACAGCATGACATGATATATATATATAAAAGCACTACCTTTTCATATTCTTTCATCAGGAAAGGGAATGGGAAGGCAGGGCAGGACAAGGCAAGGCAAATGCCTCCAAGTCAATTATCCACAACCTGAGCATTATACTGTACAGATATGAAGATGTTAAATCCCAGAATTGTCAATAATAGCCATGCTGGCTAGGGAATTCCAGGAGATGAAATCCAAGCATTTAGAATGTACCTAAATAGAAGAAGTCTATTTGAAGGTTTGCCTTGCTATGAAGCAAAGCCCAATATTAATTGTGAGTTCTGAGACAGACATATTAAAAGAACATCTGAAATTTTGGAATATTTGAGCCATGGTGAGGCAGTGGTCAGAATGCAGTATTGCAGGTTAGTTCTGATGACCGCCAGCTGCCTGCAATTTGGCATTCAAATCTCACCTCAAGGTTGACTCAGCCTTCCATCCTTCCGAGGTGGGTAAAATGAGGACCTAAACTGTTAGGGGCACTATGCTGACTCTGTAGACCACTTAGAGAGGGCTGTAAAAGCATTATGAAGTGGTATAAATGTCTAAGTGCTATTGTTATTTGAGGGAGTAGTTTTAGCAAACAAACAAACACACAAACAAAATCATTAATCTCTCATGGATACTTGAGATCAACGAAACAGGCAGATGCTAAGCATTCTGGATGCTAAAGCAGAGCCTAAAAGGCTACTCGTCAAGTTAATTTATTTAATCAGGCATTGGAGGATTTAAAACACTTTTCAGCCAGATTAAATGTTCAGTGGAAACCTAACCTGTAAATTTCACAGACTCCAGTCATCACTTGCTATATTGTATCGTGACTTGTAGGAAGTAATCGTCACCTTTCTTTTCATCCTATCCATTTATAGCAGAGATCTTTTCAGGATAAGGGGGAGAGGGAGCAGAAGGAAATTTCCTTCAGAAAAATATTAAAAACTTGATTTGCTTCTTTTCATTCACCAAAAGCTACAAACATTGATCTTATTTTGAGTGTTTATTCAAAGGAGAGGAAGTTCTTAGCAAAAAAAGATACCTAGGTCACATAGCCCTGTGAAGATCCAAGGCCAGATAGAAATGTGCTGACATGAAGCACTCTTGGCAGTCCTAAGTCAATTATAACAATTATTAGAAAATAGATCTCACTTCATTTTGTTCATCAGAATGAGTTTTCCTTACATTTTAAGCTCTGTGCTGCTTCCTCTGCAGAATCCCTGACCTTGAATTATATAAAATAAGACAGCTGAAAGAATGGATCCAAGCAAATTGATCCAAACAATTTTTTCTAAGCAGGGCACAATCTAACTCTCCTTCCCTCCTCCTCCTCCTCCTCCTCCTCCTCCTCCTCCTCCTCCTCCTCCTCCTCCTCCTCCTCCTCCTCCTCTTCTTCTTCTTCTTCTTCTTCTTCTTCTTCTTCTTCTTCTTCTTCATAGCAAACATTAATTGGAGATATAGATTGAAAGTAGATAACAACACGTCTCATCATTACGTATAATGTGCTGAAAACTGGAAAATTATAACATTAGACAAAGGATATTTTTCTGACAGCTTGGTATCGTATGAAGGTTAGAGTACTGAAAAATGCCATAATGGAGCTGCAATTATATACACAGTTACCTAGGAAATAAGTCCATTAAATTCAGTAGTAGGATTTATTTCTGAGTAGTCATAGATAGAACTGAGCTACCAGGCATTATTTCTCCATGTTATTTATTGCTCCTAGTTAAATGCTTCATACGAAACTTTAATGGATTTTTCTATTTGCAAATATTAAAAACAGCTGTTGTGAAGCCCTACTGATTGTTCCTTATCTTTTACTTCTCATACATATTTATGGATTAAATTAATATTCTATTAACAACTCCCCCTCCCCCACAAAAAAAGCCCTCTGTTGGATTAATGTGATGTACTAAAAATATTTCAGTTACTCTCAACCTCCAAAATGCCATGAAATTGTGGCTGCCCTGAAGGATGCATTATTCAGGAAATACAGCAGAGCCCCTATGCTGTGGCTAATTACTGGTGCAGTATGATTTAGAAGATATTCTTTTCTCTTATTTTCTTTAATCAGATAAATAACCCATTTATTTAATCTTATGCACAACTGGGCATGTTGTTCAATTGGTAAGTCGTGTCTTTGTGACCCCAGAGACTAGAGGACACCAGGGTCTTCTCCCTCTGCTGTCTCCTCGAATTTGCCCAAATTCACGTTCATTGCATCAGTTGACACTATTTAACTATATCATCTTCTGCTGTCCTTTTTTCCTTTTGCCTTCACTCTTTCCCAACATCAGGGACTTTTCCAATGAGTCCTTTCTTCTCGCTTGGTGGCCCAAATATTTGAGCTTCAGCTTCAGTATCTGTTCTTCCAAAGAACAGTTAGGGTTGATTTTCTTTAGATCTGACTGATTTGATTTCCTTGCTTGTCAGTATATTCATGAACTGGAATAGGACATAGCAACAGGTCAGCCAATGAGGGACTATTTGGTAACTGAAACATAGTATTTGTTGTATGGGGGGCCATAAGAGACAGTTTGGAGCCTGGGCGTGGCTTAACTGTTCTATATATAAACTTGAGGGCACAAGCTTCTTTCTCCTCCATTTTGCCTTCTCCATTTTGTGCTTCCATTTTGTGCTGTGTTTGTACTTGCTATTTCTCTTCTCTACTATTAAATACTCTCATTAGTTGGATTCATCAATCTGAGGTGACAGAAGGTAGCCGTAACAATAGGAACTTTATTTCAGTTTCAAGTAATAACACACACACAACTCTGCCTTGACAGCCTTCTTATACTCGGCTGTCAAGGCAGCCAACCAATCATGGACCAGAATGTTACGTTCAACTCCTATAGAGGGTTAGTTACCTGAGCAGGCTCAGTACACAACATCTACAATGTGGAAAAACTTACAAGGGTATTGTATGCCTTATGTGTTGTTATGTATATAAAGACGCTTTGAATCCTGCTTAATAGTCTGCTTGTATATGTTGCAAAAACTCTGACATTGCTGGGTGTACTAACATTTAAGTTTGCTTTCCTTGCATTAATTTACTAAATTTCCTTTCTATGAGTTTATTTAAAAGTCCATTAATACTTTTGAACAATTCTCCTGAGACTCAGTTTGGTATAATGGTTAAGACCCAAAATTGGGAAATCCTGCATTCTAGTCCCCCCTTTAAGCACAAAGCCAGCTGGTGATCTTGGACCAGTCACTATCTTTCAACTCTGAAAGAAGGCAATGGGAAACTACTTCTAAAAAATATTGTCAAGAAAACTGCAGGGATTAGTGTAGTCAACACTGATTCACAGCACCAAAACATTAAAAAAAAATAGTTTTCCTGACATAAACCTTTTCTTGACCAAGGTAAAAATGTCATGGAAACTGGTAAATATACTGCAATTAAACATGGGGTCGGGATTGTCATCCTGGATCAATGCTGGTGTTTGGACTAGATGACAAATAACTTTATTCCAGGTTGTCCTTCAACAGTGTGTTATTTTTGACCATTGTCAGAAACCTAATATTTTATATTTATTTCATATATCAGCTTCTGGTTGGTCAAATATTTTGTATCTATGGAAATTCTCAGTCATCCAAGTCATGGTTGTCCCAAAGCTGCTTTTTCAAGAACTAACTGAACTTTCTGGTTTTTCTTTGAAGATGTTTCGCTTCTCATCCAAGAAGCAGAGCTGAAGAAGCTTCTTGGATGAAAAGTGAAACATCATCAAAGAAAAACCAGAAAGTCCAGTTGCCTCTTGAAAAAAGCACCTTTGGGATAAATATTTTGAATTTTGTTGAATGTCTCATTGGCTAAATCTTAGCAAGCAGGTTGCCAAAAGTAATTGTAATAGCTTTCTGTCTGGCAAATGGGGATGATACAGGTACAAGACTGAATTTTATTATGTGAAATGTGTGTTGTTTCTCCAGACTTACGGGGATATGCATAATGAAAGCTAAGCTGCAAAGTCTACTTTCATAAGCTACTCCAGAATGCTTTACTGTAAATATAAAGCAAGAAGAAGAAGAAGAAGAAGAAGAAGAAGAAGAAGAAGAAGAAGAAGAAGAAGAAGAAGAAGAAGAAGAAGAAGAAGAAGAAGAAGAAGAAGAAGAAGAAGAAGAAGAAGAAGAGGAGACAGAAAGGTAATTAGAAAGATTCAAACTGAGTCATTATGGAATACAAACATGGAAATGTAAAGGGAGCTATAATACTGGCATGTTTAATACATTTTCATGAATTAAGGAATATTATAAATGAACTTGAGTGGGTAGAGAGTAGGGTAGGAATGTGATATTGGATAAGGAAGATGCCAAAAATCATTTTGCACAATTTTTCCCCATGGGTGAATGTAAAGAGTGAAAATAGTGATCTCAGTGAACTGAAGGACCATATTGAATATGTTTTTGATATTATGCAGCCAGTCAGAAGCTATGAGAGGGGTGGTTCATCCTTTGAGTCAAATCTTCTCTGTCCTGTTTTACATACACCACATTTTTTAAAGCTTTCCAAGATGGGTCCTTTGCAGTCTTGGAAACTGTCTTCTACAAGGATGAGCAGACTTGTAAGCAAAGGGATTTGATGTTGGGTGTCCATTTCTGAAATCAGAGCCATTCTAGGTAGGAGAAGCCAATGAAATCCATAGCTCCTGGATGGCACATTAAATCATTTTTTTCATTCTTTCCGGATTATAACAATAGCACCTCCTAGACGTATATACTGCCGCATAGTGCTTTTAGAACACTTTTCTGGGTGGTTTATATTAGCATATTGTCCTCAACTATCTGGGACTTCGTAGTTTCAACTTCAAATTATAATTTCAACTTCAAGTTATAGTTTCAACTTCGTTAGATACTTGCCAAGCCTTAATAAACTACATTGACACATGGAAGACATACTAAGGTAAAATGCAAACATATAGCTGTAAACATGACCTAGGATTATTTACAGCTATGCATGGATTATTCCACTTTTTATGTATAGGCATACTCATATGCATATATATATTTGTGGAGTTCCTTCCCCCATGTATGTCTTTAAGATTGAGGTTCCTTTCCTCCTATTTTAATTTTGTATTATGATTCCTATACTTAAATGATGTTCAGTTAGAATCAGCCATTAGAGAATAAAATATGGATATATTTGTGTGTTTGTGTGTGTATTGTTTATGTGTGTCACACATAAACAAACTAAAGAAGAGATTAAGAATAGCAATTATCCTTCAGCTAAAAAGTAGGAAGAAAAGAAAAATGTAAAAAAGGTCAGTAAAAAGTTATCATAGCTGCTTAAAATGTACTTTTATTATTAAGTAGGGAAACATTAAAATTCATCATTTTTTTCACACAGTGAAATATTGAAATAAAATTAATAATTATCAAAATAATAAACTCTGAAATAGTATCATAATAGTTATACCAAATAAAAGAAAGTTTTATATATATTATTCAATTTAATTTTCATAAGATTCTCTGAAAAACAGTATTTTTAAAGAATAATCTAAGTTACTATCTAAAACTTGGTGAGTAAAACAGGATCAGATAAATCTCTGTCCTTCATGGATTTGTTCAGTTGATGAATATGCCTCACCATTTTAACAGTACTCAGATGCTTTTAGTTTTTTATTTAAGTTCATCCTAAGTATTTGTATTTGCAAATCTCAAATCATGCTGAGTTTAATTAATTTTGAGATGATAAATATGTATAAGAATTGAGAGGCACTTGCTATTTTCATGGAATTACAACTCCTACTATGAAATATTGGATTTTATTTAAGATAACCATTTTTTCAGACAAAGCACAGCTTACTGTATAATTTATATATATATATATATATATTAAATGTGGGAGTTATGCTTTTAGAATTAGCTTGAAGGCTCTCTATATACATATATGAAAACTCTTTAAAATTTCAAAGATCCAGGAAAATAGTTTGGAATAAAACCCATCTCCCTTTTTTGAGTGTTGTTTGTAATAATAATAATAATAATAATAATAATAATAATAATAATAATAATAATAATAATAATAGCAGCTATCATGGTCTTGGAAATATAAAATGTATTTTCCTATTTTGAACTGTAGAAAAAAAGAGAAAATGGCTGTTTCAGCCCTTTTTTTAATGTGATTCATTTTATCTTGAAGAGTCACCAACACTTTTTGGTGCACTGTACAGGCGAGGAAAGAAAACATTCATCTTTAAAGCTTGAAAGAAAAAATAATAATCTAAAGACAGAATTCACTGGAGATTTCAACTGCAAAAGCATGTTGAAACTAAGGAGATATCAGGTCACAAAAATGTTTCATAATAAATGGTGCGCACTAGTGGTGGGTTTCAAATTTTTTTACTACCGGTTCTGGGGGTGTGGCTTGGTGGGCGTGGCATGGCTTGGTGAGTGTGTTTGGTGGGTGTGACAGGGGAAGGATACTGTAAAATCCCCCTTTCCTCCCAATCTGCTGGGACTTGGGAGGCAGAGAATAGATGGGGGCGGGGCCAGTCAGAATTTTTACTACCGGCTCTCTGAACTACTCAAAATTTCCGCTACCGGTTCTCTAGAACTAGTCAGAACCTCCTGAAACTCATAACTGGTGCACACCATATTTATGACATTCAGCAAACAGTTCTTTCACATAGACTTAAAGATTCCTTATTATGTAATGGAAAGAAATACTAGAAGAGTTCAAGACTGCCCCATATAGAATGACATTCAAATGCTGAATATCTATATTTTAAGGACTTCCTCACTGCCATCCTCACCATGATTGTTGTTTAAACTTAAGCTATACTTGAGTTTAGTTATGTTATAATTTTGTGGATCTGAGTTACGATTCAGCAAAACCAGCGGTATCGTGATTGTCATGAATGATTTCCTCTTGCTAACCCTTTATAGAGCAAGATGGTTCATTGCATTAATCCCAAACAAATGTGGAATAAAATGCAAACCAAGCTGTAGTACGAGTCAAAACAATGGAGAGTTCCTTCTATAGGAAGTCCAGAATGATTTGGCAGTCCATTCTCAGTGAGAATCCACCTCATTGATTTAGCATTATATTTACCTGTAGTTTATACAAAGCAGGGAAGATGAATTGAGATTGCAATATTGCATATGATTAGCTGCAGGCACACACTGATTACACATACACATACACACACACAAACACATACATAGGTGTGTGTGTGTGGGGGTGTTTAAAAATCATATCTCTACACTTTTTATATTTGCTCTGATAATTCACTGGCCTGATAAGGTCACCTTTTAAATTATTTAAGAAAAGTTTTAAAAAATTTATCATTAGCAGTATAGGCGGCCCAGCTGACCTTTGCCTCTTCTTAAGAAAACTGGCCCCTCCATGAAACATTGATTAGAAAGCTTCCTCTAAAGATGTCCTTGTCTCCTGAAATCCTTATGCGGAAATCTCTTGGGATTGCTAAACAGATCAGTGCCTTTAAAAAGTCATCTCTTGGCTTACTCCATTTAGAGTTTTGAGAATATCAATAGCTCGATTGCTAAATCAAATGTAAACCTCCAGAATGGAAGCATTTAAACATTTCCTGCAGAAATTGGCCAGAAAAAACTAATAGATTACCTACCCTTCTCAAAACCCCTTAATCGTATAATTCTTTTGTATAGGTTATTTTTAAACAGGAGTTTGGGCTGTCTTGTATGGGCATAGTTCTAACCATAAGGGAAAAAATGGATTTTGTTTATGATTTTGGTCATCAAATGGAGATTTTTTTAAAAAAGTTATTCTTGGTTTATAATTCTCTTATAATTACAGAAAATATCAAAGAGGCAAATAAGTAAGAGTGCCTTTCAAATTATACTGTAGCTGAGTAAAATAATGGGGCATAAGGATCGATTCAGTTTATTTTCTAATAAATGCTAAAAGCTCCAGGACAAAATCTCACATCCTTTCACTAGTTGAAACCCTGTGGATGTTTTCCAGATCATTCATTTTATACTGAAGCTCAAATATTAGAGTGTTTATGATCTTTTATTCTTTTGCAAGACCTAAGGGTTTTCAACATCATAATACTTGGAGATAGTTTGATAGTACACCTTATCAGTAGCTTAGAAAAAACCCCCTGAATTTCTGAATAGTTGTCAATAATACTTCAACTAAGATATCATCCTTGGCAGACAACGGTTTATTTTACCTTCTCCTGATTTTAGAAAAAAGAGAAGTGTTTTATATTTGAAAGCACAGTGGGGGAAAAGGGCAGACCAAACATCTATGTAGATCACGGCTATCAAATTGATGGCCTGCGGGCTGGATGTGTCATTCTTAGTCCATGCCCACCCCAGTTGCCATTATGTAATGGCAATGTAATGTCACGAGTTTGACACCTGTGATGTAGATGCTCAGTCATTCAGATCATGTTTGTCAGAAAGGCAACTGGACTTTGTTTTTCTTGAAGATGTTTCACTTCTCATCCAAGAAGCTTCTTCAGTTCCAACCACTTAAACTTCTTCACCATTATAGTTAGGTTGTCATTAACAGTTATTATCCATTGCTGTTGCTGTAGCTGTAATTAGATGAAAACTAGTGCCAGATAGTTGAGGAACCTGTGGATTTACATGGGAAAAATGCAGTTCTCCATGGGATGGGCATCAATAAATTTCAGTAAGAAGTTTCTTCGCGTATAAAGGCTTTGTTTGGTTTTTGGTTTCTATATTTAAGTCTTACACATTCTGGAGAAATAGATAATTAAAATCCTGATGCCTTTCTGTTTTATGGCAAAAGAACAATGAAGAGAGGGATATTATAAAGCTTCTGGTGTAGGAAAGAAGACATTTTATTTCTTCTTGTTTGGCCACGAAACCAATCTTTTCTTATGAATTGAGTTCCAAGAATCTTTGCAAATATACACCATGAATCTTATTTTAGGGAAAATTGTTTTTTTCCCCAGTGCACTTAGCAAGCAATAAGGTATAAACTATATTTGGACATCTAAAAATGGTATGAGTTTCAGTTTTAAAACTGAAAATGGAGCATTTTCTTCTGCAATATATCTTATTATAATGGTACCATCACTAAGATTTATTAGATGTTGATTTGTTGCCTACAACATAAAAACAGTTCTTAAGTATTTTCTCCCAATCATGTTCATTCATGTTTGTAGAAATGTCTCTTTGTCTTGATGGAGTGGATCCATTTGGAACATAATTCTCTTCTTCTCTTATGCTGATATATAGTGACTGAGAATTCCAAGAGTTAGAATCCCAAGACATTTGGAGGGTGTGAAACTGAAGACTATTGATATAAATTGTATTCACCTTATGATGAGAAACCTGTTGAATTGTGCACATAAAGATGGAAAGAATGATTAAAACTAGAAACTATTTCATATCCATGAATCATTCATTGTCTTTCAAAATAATTGCTATGAAAATAAATAAATATATATAAAAATAAATACATATGAAAAAAGTTCCAAATTGTATCAAACATTGTAGAAGAATCAGTAACTTATTTCATAAACATCCATTCATAAACCACCTGTTCATAAAACACAGACAGATCATTCAATGCAGTCCTGCATTGAAAAAGAGACACCAGGTGTTTTGAGCTGGCTTTAGAAAAGGTCAAGGAACAGAAGACATGATTGCTGATGCATGCCGAATACTTTCCCAATTATTAGCTAATAATTGAGAAAGCCAAAGAATAGCAAAAAGAAGTCAGTAGGTTCTTCAGAAAGAGTTTCAATTGTGTTGATAATGTCAAGCTGTGGAAATGACTCAGAAAAGTGCTCAGTACATCTCATTGTCCTCATGGGAGAATTATATACAGGTCAGAAAGCCACAGTACAGACAGAACATGATGAAACAGACTGATTTCAGATTGGCAAACAAATGGGACAAAGTTGTCTTCTTTCCCATTATTTAGTCAATCTATATTCTGAATATATATTAAGGGAAGCTAACTGGAAGAAGATGGTGTTAAAATTGGAAGAAAAATCATCACCAACCTGTGATATATTGACGATGCTACCTTGAGAGCCAAAAATGCTACAGATCTATAAACCCTAGTAATAAGTCAAAGAAGTGAAAAAATGGATTGAGGTAGAATGGAATGGAATGGAGTGCAGTGGAGTGGAGTGGAGTGGAGTGGAGTGGAGTGGAGTGGAGTAGAATAGAATAGAATAGAATAGAATAGAATAGAATAGAATAGAATAGAATAGAATAGAATTCTATCCCATCCCATCCCATCCCATCCCATCCCATTCCGTTATATGGACCAAATTCATGTCAATTAGAGTACTTTTATAATTGGCAGTGAGGCTAATGAATTGGTGGATAGCTTCTCCCTTTATGATCAACTATCAACAAGCAATCAAGGAACAAGCAATCAAGATATACTTCACAGACAAGGCACAAATGACTAGGCTCAAATTAACCTACTTTGGAAACATTAAATGAAGATCTAGCTCAGTGTAGAAGGACTGAATGATGGAAAAGATGGAAAGACAAAAGGGATTGCCAGCAGCAACATGGATGGACTCATTTATAGTGGAGATGACTATACCCTTCAGAGTCCTGAAAGAACTGTGGTTTTTAAAAGTTGACCATGACTTGATAGTACATATTCATTCAACCAACCCAAAGCAGATTAGGCTATTTTAACCAAAGATTGGGTAAATATCTTTTCTGAACTTAAAGATCATCAGCATCTTCCATTTTCAAGGTACTGCATTTGTAGGACACACTACACTTAATTAGATTCTGAAGAAATAAACTAACAAATTGGCATTGAACAATTAGAGATATTGCCTCACTGATTATCAATCATGATGACACTTACTATATTTACTTACCTATAGCAAGAATGACTTCTTTCTATTTCTATTTACAAACTCCATTGTTAAATTCAGCAATCTTGTCTATTTTGGAGGAACAAGGGGACAGTTTTCTGATAGAAAATCTTCCTATAAATCTTTAGCTTGTCAATGTTGCTCCAGCCGCAGAAACAGTAGGTGTTCCATACCATTGTAACATCATCCATCAATTATTATTCCACCTCTTTCATCACAATTTTAGATCGTGTTAGAGAAGGGTGTCAATTGAGGGTAACATTAAATTAATATTGTGAACTGAAGTAGAATCATATGTACTACAAGATGAGGTTAGAAGAGGAAGCCAGAAAGCAATGAACAAGCAGGCAGGCTGGATTCATATGTGATGTTTATTTTTGCATTTTATTTATTTATGTTTGCATGCTATTGAGATTCACAGTTTCTAGTTGGTTAATGGTATAAGATGTATTAATATCTCATGTGATACATATAAAAATCAAACAATCAGAAATACGGTAATCACCAATAAATACAAAAACTGTGTGCCAGTAACCCCAGTCATTCTGTTAGAAAGAAGTTCCCTTAGGATGGGCTCCAGCACGAGTCCAAAAGTTCAGAAGACTAAATCCCTGGTTCTGGTGACTGTCCCAGATTGGATGGTGGGACTTGTATATTTGCCTTCACTCACTAGACAATTAGTATCATTCTAAAAAGGAACTGAGTGGTTACCATTTAGGTTCTTGTCTATAAGTGCCTACTTTGTGAAATACTATAAAGATTCCCTCCTCTCTTTACTCATTTTTAACATCTATACAAAGCCATAAGGAGACGCGGTGGCTTAGTGGCTAAGACACTGAGCTTGTCAATCAGAAAAGTTGGCAGTTCAGTGGTTCAAATCCCTAGCACCACATAACAGACTGAGCTCCCATTACTTGCCCCAGTTTCTGCCAACCTAGCAGTTTGAAAGCATCTGAAAAATGCAAGTAGTAAAATAGGGACGACCTTGGTGGGAAGGTAACAGCATTCCGTACACCTTTAGCATTCAGTTATGACGGCCACATGACCACGGAATTGTCATCAGACAGTGCTGGCTCTTCGGCTTAGAAACGGACATGAGCACTACCCCCTAGAGTTGGGAATGAGTAGCATGTATATGTGAGGGGAACCTTTACCTTACAAAGCCATAGATGGATGGGAGATGACATCAGTTTTATGGAATTCCCTCCCCATTTTAGCATCATTTTGGTGCCAGGTGAAGACCTTTCTATTTTTTTAGGCTTTTTTAAACTGACTTTTAATTATATATTCATTGTTATTATTTTAGATTTTATATGATCACCTTGCTCCTACATAATTTGTATGGGAATTTATATTGCATTTTACTTGGTTTTATTATATATGTGTTTATTTGAATTACAGTTTTAGTTTACTTTATTGTAAACTGCCCAGAAACCTTTAATTTAAATGAGTAGATTAAGTAAGAGCAAATGTCTGAGCAGGAAAACCAGTGAGATTTTTATTACAGTGAAGTATGGCCTCATCACTGCAATACTTTTAGGTGAGACAGTTTTTTTTTTAAAAAAAAAACCTCTTTGAAATGTCTATTATTTTAGAAGTGAAAGTCCCAATTAATGTTTAGTATATAATGTGACATTACCATCAACACCTGTGCTGCAGGCCTTGCACTGGCTTCTTGTTGGCTTGTCAGCCAACATTTGCAGTTAAAAATGCTTGTGTCAGAGTTCCAAGTAACACCTCCAATGAAAGAAGACTCCGAGGCTAAAAGTTCCTCAAAGTTCCATTTTATTAGAGATGTCATATTGGCACATCTGTGAAAATCCGAATCTGAAAGCTCCCGGGTTTTCCCCACCCAAAGGAAGGTCAAAGTCCCTTCCCCTGCATCCACCTATCCATCACATGGTCCAATCAATCCACCATCCCAACTGGAGATGTCCCCCAGTCATGCCTCTCCAGGTGCAGGCATTACATCCTTGACTCCCAGAGAAAAGAATGTTGTTATGGCTATATATCTCTACCTACTCCATACTACCCCCCCTCCCACATTCCCACAGCACTAAGTGTGGAACCCTGAAGATCCAAAGAAAAAGATGGCATCCAGGGCTGACAGCTTGATTTTAAAGTTCTATGTGGCTTAACTTGAAATATCTCCAGGAATGCCTTTTCCAACCAGGTTTAACTCACTCAATTTATATATTCTGAGAGAATCAGCATGTGGATTTCCAGTTGCACTAGAAATAGAGTTGAGAGTGCTGCTTCTTTTTAGAATGCTGATATTCAAACAGCCCCCACTATGTTACAATTTCATAAATTATACAAATTAGTTAGGAAAACTTTTGAGTTGTGATATATGACCATTTATTTATTGCTTTTTTAAAATTTTGGATTCATTACTGTGGATGTTCTTAATGTGTTTTGTTGCATTTTTATATTGTGATATATTTCTTTTTGTACCTTGAATGATTTTATGTATCAGATTAAGTCTGAGTAACCAAAATTCTGGAGCATAGTAGCCAGAAATCTAATAAATAAATCATTCATTCCATAAGAAATGCTCACTATGTTCAAAGCAGTATTCACATTAGGGAGAGGTTAATCAAAACTTCAGCGTTTGATGACAATTGCATTGAAAATGCAGAGCATTTAATATAATGTGTCAAGATCAATTACTCTCTGCTACTAAAAGCAAGTTGTATGACAAATTATTTGTTCTGCCTATTCATCCATTCTTTATTAGCCCTTTTCCTTTCCCAAGACAATATACAAAGCATACACAAAAGGAGTCATAGTGTTATGTAGACTAATTTGTCCTGATCAAAGTTAATGCTTAAATTATTCAACCAAAACTGTATTTGCTCCTTTAAAAACTATATAGAATAGAATAGAATAATCTGTTGGTCCTTCAAGACTGATAAATTAACAAAATAACAGAATAACAGAGTTGGAAGGGACCTTGGTGGTTTTCTAGTCCAACCCCCTGCTCAGGAAGAAAACCCTATACAATTTCAGAGAAATGGTTGTCCAATCTCTTCTAAAAAACTTCCAGTGTTGGAGCATTCACAACTTCAGGAGGCAAATTGTTTCACTGATTAATTGTTCTAACTGTCAAGAAATTTCTCCTTAGTTCTAGGTTGCTTCTCTCCTTGATTAGTTTCCATCCATTGCTTCTTGTCCTGCCTTCAGGTGCTTTGGAGAATAGCTTGACTCCCTCTTCTTTGTGGCAGATGCTTAAATATTAGCACACTGCTATCATCTCACCCCTTGTCCTTCTTTTCATTAAACTGGACATACCCAATTCCAGCAACTGTTCTTTATATGTTTTAGCCTCCAGTCTCCTAATCATCTTTCTTGTTCTTCTCTGCACTCTTTCTAGAGTCTCAACATCTTTTTTACATAGTGAAGACCAAAACTGGATGCAGTATTCCAAGTGTGGCCTCTCCAAGGCATTATAAGGTGGTATTAACACTTCAGTTGATCTTGATTATATCCCTCTGTTAAAGCATACTAGAACTCTGTTGGCTTTTTTGGCAGCTGCAGCACACAGCTTGCTCATATTTAAGTGATTGTCCACTAGTAATCCAAGATCCCTCTCACATTACTACTATTGAGTGTAGTACCACCAATATTGTACTTGTGCATTTTGTTTTTCTTGCCTATATGTTCAACCATTGAATTTCATTTTGTTAGATAGTGCCCAATGTTCATGTCTGTTAAGATTCTTTTGTATCTTAAGCCTATCTTCTGGAGTGCTGGTTAGTGCCAGCTTGGTGTTGTCTGCAGATTTGATGAGTTCCCCATCTATTCCATCATCCAAATCATTGATGAAGAACTTGAAGAGTTGTTATTAGTTGTGAAGTTGTATCTGACCCATTGTGACCCCATGGACAACATTCCTCCAGGCCTTCCTGTCCTCTACTATCCTTTGGAGTCCATTTAAGCTCAAACCTACTACTTCAATGACTCCATCCAGCCACCACATTCTCTGTCATCCCCTTTTGCCCTCAATCTTTCCCAGCATTAGGCTCTTCTCCACTGAATCCTTCCTTCTCATTAGGTGGCCAAAGTATTTGAGTTTCATCTTCAGGATCTGGCTTTCTAAAGAGCAGTCAGGGTTGATCTCCTCTAGGATTGACTGATTTGATTGCCAGTCTTGCAGGAGTCTTCTTGAGCACCATTGTTCAAAGGCCTCAATTCTTTGGCGCTCAGTCTTTCTTATGGTCCAATCTCACAACCATACATTGCAACTGGGAAAACCAAGGCCTTGATTATATGCACTTTTGTTGGCAGCATGATGTCTCTGCTTTTTAGTATGCACTTGAAGAGTACTGGACCTAAAATGGAGCCTTGGGATACCCCACTGCATACTTCCCTCCATGTAGATGCAGTTCCATTGAGGACTACACTTTGAGTGCGGTTGGTCGGGAAGTTATGAATCCATCTTGTGGTGATGCTGTCTAACCCACATTTTTCAAGTAGTAGGTTGTGGTCTACTTTATCAAATACCTTATTGACGTCCAGGTAAATTATAGCCATAGCATTTCTCTGGTCCATTAATTTTTCACTTTTAAAAATATATATTTTTAAATGACTACACTAAAAGGAAGTTTAAATGGTTCTATTGGATTTGGTTAAATCTAAAATTAAAATAATATTTTCCATTGAAAATAGAGAGGTTTTTTTTTTAAAGAAAAAAAAGTAGCAAATGATCATAATCTACCTGGGATCGTGGCTTTTATTTTGCAGAAAAACCTCAGCATCTGGATTATTTAGTCTGGAAGCAAATTTTGCTGATACAAGAAAATAAGATTATTTATTTCTGGAACTCAGGAATACTAACCAATCTTGTATAAATCCCATTTTAAAAAAAAGAAAATTACAAGCACTGTAATTGCTGTACAAAGAGCACAATAACTGTGGTAATATTTGAGAGCTAGTACAGTATAGTGGTCAAAGTGTTAAACCAAACTCAAGTTCACCATTAACCATGCTAAGCAGTGGTGAAATCTAAAATTTGTTACTACCGGTTCTATGGGCGTGGCTTGGTAGGAGGGTAATGTGACTGGGTGGGCATGGCCATTTTTTTTTAACTTTTAAAACCATCTTTTTCTACAACGTCTTTGGCGAAGAGCTGAATTGCCTGATCGGCAGAGACTTTTTTTTCTTTTAAATGCCTCTGATGATCAGGCAACTCAGCTTGGATCATCAGAGGTATTTAAAAGAAAAAAAACCCTGATTGTTAGAGGCATTTAAAAGAAAAAAAGTCTCTGCCGATCAGGCAGGGATTTTTGCTATTACTTCTCCGAACCACCCGCCTCCATTGCTACCAGATCAGGTGATTTGGTCCAAACCAGGAGCATTTCACCCCTGATGCTAAGTCACAATGTCATTTTTGGCCTGTTTCTATTTCTCAATCCAACATATAGTATCTCATGGTTTTGAGGATTCATTGAAATAAGACCCCACTGTAAGCCATCTTGAAGTATTGGAGGAAAGGTGGGGTGTAAATAAATCAGACAGACAAGGAGTCTTTCTCCAGCAGGATTTCTCAAAATAGCAAAAACTGCTGCAGAACTGTGGAGCAGGGTAGACATAATCTTATATCCAGTTTGGGGTTATAAAACATGTCAGGCTAGCTAGCGCTTGGCTAGTTTGGGATTCAGTCTATTTTGTGGTTGGTTTATAGCTCAATGTACTATAGTTCAATTAAAGGACTATTTTGTTGCCACATGCCAGCCTCATATGTGTAGGAATGGACAAAGCTTAGGGGAAAAAATATAACAGCACTGTTCTAGGCCTGAATCTATTCTGTGAATAGAGATGAAGTGCAACAGAGATGAAATGTGGTAATAATTCTTTGATTCTTTTTCCAATTATGTAATATAAATAGAGAGGAAAAATTGATTGTTTATCACACTTATATTGATATAAGCTTCACTTTAGATAAAAGCTAAATTTGGGAAATGGCATAACTCAGAGTAGAGGATGTTTTTCATACAAAGGGTCCCAGATTCAATTCTTATCATCCTGATAAGAAGTAGGGATGAGAAACCTACTTCATGTTGAACAATAAAATGGACAGTACGTCACTAGCATTACTTTCCTGTCTCATGTTTCTGAGAATCTATATTGAATCACAAATCTTACAGGCTGCTGAATGGATACCTGTCCAGAAAATCAAATTCTTTGAGAGAAAATTATTGGTAGACATATCTGGAAGGGTTTTATATCTTCCCTTTTCATCCACCCCAGTCACAGTAACATGTACCAGATTGACATGCTCTGTAAGGATAAGGACAAAGATGTTATACCGTTCATTGACCTGGGATTCTCTTATAGCACCTACAGACTTGGAGAACCATAGCTAAGCCACCAGCCTGACTGTGTCTAAGAAGTAGAACATATTGGAAATGAACCAGATCAAGTTAAATAGCTCAGGTTTAAATTTAATTTTACTTAAGCATACATCTTTCATGCTATTTGCTCATATCTAATCTGAAGTGCAATTAACAGAAATGTAGCATAAAGTTTCAAAGGCAATGAATTTTCTTATGAACAGATTACTCTGAACTGCCACTTGCTGTAAGATGATGTGCCCTTGATATTATAAATAACTATACAGTTCCATCAATCTGCTGCAAAAGGTGTGCAATGTTAATTACAGAAAGGACAAGAACACTTCACTAATTTTTATTTGAATGCGCCCATTTACCAAAAAAAAAAAAAACCCCAAAAACCTAAAGATGAAAGGGAACTGATTATATTTGTAGAATAGCAAAGTGAAATGTTGCCATCACTTTGAATGTTCAAGCACGGAAAAGAAAATGGG
The DNA here is from genome assembly GCA_030761175.1 of Masticophis lateralis. Classification (NCBI taxonomy): domain Eukaryota; kingdom Metazoa; phylum Chordata; class Lepidosauria; order Squamata; family Colubridae; genus Masticophis; species Masticophis lateralis. Next base: position 105,493,439 of record JAUDYJ010000002.1, read on the forward strand.
AATCTTGAACAAGCAGCCCAAAAGCACATTCCATCTATGAATTTCAAGATTAATACCTATCAAGATTTTGGCCCCAGCTAATAGATAATTCTGTAGTTTATTTTCAACTGTTGACATTTTTGTAATGTATTTTTATTATTGCTTTTTATCTATGTTGCTAACTGCTTTGTGTATGCAGATAAATACGTGGGAGAGGAATAAATTATGTATGAATTAGTATGGCTGAAAACTATAATTTTTGTTGGTTTATCCTGAATTGCATTTCAGGGAAACACACACACACAGAAACGTGGCTGGGATGTGAACAGAATATTCTATTTCAGAAACTGAGATATTATGCTTTTGCAACAGAGAAAACCAAATCCAATGATAACAGTGCAAAAAAAGTAAATACAGTCAGGTCCAGAAATATTGGGACATCGACACAATTCTAACATCTTTGGTTCTATACATCACCACAATGGAGTTAGAATGAAACAAACACAATGTGCTTTAACTGCAGACTGTCAGCTTTAATTTGAACATATGTACATCCAACTCAGGTGAACGGTGTACAACTTACAGCAGTTTGCATATGTGCCTCCCACTTGTTAAGGGACCAAAGGTAATGGGACAGAATAATAATCATAAATCAAACTTTCCCTTCTTAATACTTGATTGCAAATCCTTTGCAGACAATCACAGCCTGAAGTCTGGAACGCATAGACATCACCAGATGCTGGGTTTCATCCCTGGTGATGCTCTGCCAGCCTCTACTGCAACTGTCTTCAGTTCCTGTTTGTTCTTGGGGCATTTTCCCTTCAGTTTTGTCTTCAACAAGTGAAATGCATGCTCAATGGGATTCAGGTCAGGTGATTGACTTGCATAACATTCCACTTCTGTCCCTTCAAAAACTATTTGGTTGCTTTTGCAGTATGCTTTGGATCATTGTCCATCTGCACTGGGAAGCGCCATCCAATGAGTTCTGCAGCATTTGGCTGAATGTGAGCAGATAATATTGCCCGAAACACTTCAGAATTCATCCTGCTGCTTTTGTCAGCAGTCATATCATCAATAAATACAAGAGAACCAGTTCCATTGGCAGCCATATATGCCCACGCCATGACACTAGCACCACCATGCTTCACTGATGAGGTGGTATGCTTAGGATCATGAGCAGTTCCTTTCCTTCTCCATACTCTTCTCTTCCCATCACTCTGGTATAAGTTGATCTTGGTCTCATTTGTCCATAGGACCTTGTTCCAGAACTGTGAAGGCTTTGTTAGATGTTGTTTGGCAAACTCTAATCTGGCCTTCCTGTTTTTGAGGCTCATCAATGGTTTACATCTTGTGGTGAACCCTCTGTATTCACTCTGGTGAAGTCTTCTCTTGATTGTTGACTTTGACACACATACACCTATCTCCTGGAGAGTGTTCTTGATCTGGCCAACTGTTGTCAAGGGTGTTTTCTTCACCAGGGAAAGAATTCTTCGGTCATCCACCACAGTTGTTTTCCATGGTCTCCCGGGTCTTTTGGTGTTGCTGAGCTCACCGGTGCATTCCTTCTTTTTGAGAATGTTCCAAACAGTTGTTTTGGCCATGCCTAATGTTCTTGCTATCTCTCTGATGGGTTTTTTTTTGTTTCTTCAGCCTAATGATGGCTTGCTTCACGGATAATGACAGCTCTTTGGATCTCATCTTGAGAGTTGACAGCAACAGATTCCAAATGCAAATAGCCCACTTGAAATGAACTCTTGGCCTTTTACCTGCACATTGAAATTGGGGTAATGAGGGAATATCATATACCTGGCCATGGAATAGCTGAGAAGCCAATTGTCCCATTACCTTTGGTCCCTTAACAAGTGGGAGGCACATATGCAAACTGCTGTAAGTCCTCCACCATTCATCTGAGTAGGATGTTCATACCCTCAAATTAAAGCTGACAGTCTGCAGTTAAAGCACATGGTGTTTGTTTCATTCCAACTCCATTGTGGTGGTGTATAGAGCCAAAGATGTTAGAATTGTGTCGATGTCTCAATATTTCTGGACCTGACTGTATGTTAATTTAGTCTATCACATACTGTATGTCTACCCACTGTATGTCTATAGACTTCTTCTCAAAGAAAAATTTGCATGTAAGGATCAATTAACACTATTAAATTAGCTATATTTATATTTACTTCTTTTAATTTTGTAATTCTGTTTTTTAAAGAACTAAAAATACTGCCATGCAGTATATTTATGTTTCAAAAAAAAAGTCATGATAATGCTTGTTTGCTTTAATATTTGCTTACAGTAAAACATAAATAATGTTGGCAAAAGTTTTGAATACACCGTGTTTACATATGTATGTATGTGTGTGTCTGTGTTTTACTTTTAAAAAGTATTTTTTATTATTATTATTTTTGAATGCACAAGCATTTTTTCTGGTACTCCAAAGTCTAAAAAGTCCTGCTAGAATTCAGCTGGGAATTAACATCAACAAAATTAGAATCTTCTGAATTCTCATGGAATAGAATATAGGGAATCTGTGAAACCCTTTTCATGACCTTGTCACGTCTCATAAGTTATTGTGATATTGGTTTTCTCTTTCTTGAGAGTTGTGGCTCATCATCCCTCCCGGCTGAAAAGATAATATTGACTTGCTTGTAAGTAATAGAGTAACAGAGCAGCATAAGTTCATTGCCATAGTACCTATATACAAGATAGTCTTTCTTTCACTCTCAGTATAATTTTGATGCATGCTAGAAATCTAATGTATGAAAAAAAGCATCCAGAGAAGTCTGATATCACACTGAAAATGCCCAGCTTTCCCCAAAACAAAATACTACCACAGACTGTGCTAATTAGAAATGTTATGACTTGGGGGCCACAATAGAGTCCAAAATTTTTGTTGCTAAGCGAGACATTTCTTAAGTGAATTTTGCCCCATTTTATGACCTTTCCTGACACAGTTGTAAAGTGAATCGCTAGAGTTGCTAAATTAGTGACACTGTTGTTAAGTGAATCTTTCTTCCTTGTTGACTTTGCTTGTCAGAAGGCTGCAAAAGGTGACACTGCAACTGTCAAAAAAAAAATGAATTAGTTGCCAAACGTCTGAATTTTGATCATGTGAGCATGGGATTGCTGTAAGAGTTGTAAGTGTAAAAAATGGTCATAAATCATTTTTTCCCATACCATTGTAACTTTGAATGGTCACTAAATGAACTGTTGCAAGTTGAGGACTACCTGTACTTATTTAAACCTGATCAGATTACTTCTTACCTTGTCAGTAGATCAGATGTCCTCATCATCCTTATTTATTTTCACCTTCTTGGCTTTATTTTTTTCCCCCATGCAATCTATTTTATTATAGTAGTGCTGATGGCAGTTGATATTGTTGTTACAATCCTTTGAGCCACTTCTGACGCCCACTGGTTATATGGATGGGTCCTGACAGTTTTCTTGGCAACATTTTCAAATGTAGTTTGCTGCTTTTTTTTACCGACTGCTTAATCTTTCCATTGGAGGCTAGCAAACTGACTGTATTTCTAATGGAACAAGATATGAGTAGGTGTTGTTCACATCAGAGAAGATGAGAATGATATGCTGACATGCTAGTCCTTGCTCAGCATACTTACCTGGCAGAAATGAGAAATGAAACCCTTTTATAAGCAGTTTTTGAGACAGAAATCTTTTGTGAGCTGCCAATCACCTGACAAAAGAGGCAGTGCTTGTTGATCAAGCACAAATTAAAAAGGATAGTTCTTTGAAAAGTAAAGAATTTTGCCTACTTCTGAGGTCTATTCAACTGCACGAAAATGAATGAATGATGAAGCGGTTCTGGTAAAAACTTCATGCTACTCGAACTAGCTACCTCAACTTTCTCTCTTTGCAGGCCAACAGTTCAAGTGTTAAATTGCAATTTCTAGAATGTTCCAACATTAATCATACAGCTGTGTGAGTTGGAAGTATAATTTGGCAACATCTAGAGGGGTAACCCCAATTCTCTACCCCTTCTAGTGCGCTCGGAAGGCCATGGTATCAGGTCTTCCATTTGTTGGTGGATTTCTTTTTGCCTTCATGTGGTATGTATTTTCAAGGCCATTGCTTAACATTAAAGGTTATCCCTGAAAATAATAAAGCAGCAATTTAATAGGTTCAACATTTTAATCTCAGCCTGTTGGATTAGTCTGCAAAAGCATACCACAAAGGTCTATTAGCTGATCATTCACTTTACATAAAGACAAATGGACAGGACATGAATGTAATAAGTTATGCCCCATGCTCCCTAGAAATTCATATTTAAATGCTCTATTTGGGCACATTACATCTCTCTTTTTCCTTACTTACAATGTACTATTAAATCCAAATGATTTATGGATATTTTTTTACTGTGATTGTTATAGAGCATAAAAGCACATTTAAAAACAAACAAAAAATCTTGATAAAAGTATACACAATAAATAAAACATGCAACTATTGTGATCAGCTCCATGTAAATTGGAAAGATACACCCCAAAACACCCCTGCCTTGGCAGCCTTAACCTAAAAATACTTAGGAACTAAATCATGAAGTACATTGACTTATATCATAAACCTATTGGCAACCAATGCAGTATCTGTGTTGTTCCATAGGTGAAACCACTCTCACTCACTAGAACAACCTAGGTGTGTGGTGATGAGATCATAGATCATTGTTGCCAAACAATTTTTCAGAGTTCATTTGGAAAAGTGACCAGCATACAATTCCACTGAAGCATACATTGACTTATTTTTATATTGTAAGCAAACAACTAATAGACAAGGATGCAATATCATATGTACATTTAACTAATATAACAAGCAATTTGATTGGGTTATAGTGAAATGCATGTTAGTGAGGTCAGCATGATGACATTAAATGATGACGACAAATACTTATTTTTGTTAAAAGTGGCCTTTGAATATGTCTTATTAAAACGTTGCTTTCCCTAACAGTTAATGCCTTGTTTCTCAGCATCACTACTTATCTAAATCAGCATTCCTTGGAGTCAGATGTTTTATGACAGAGCTTGTAGTTTTGCTTTGTTTTTAAGTTTGTTTAGAAAGTGCACAGATGGAAAGGATGCATATTTTTAAGGAAAGGACAATTTATTTGGCTCATCATCAACAGCATTAACGAGTGTGAGCCTTTGCAGCAATTTCTTGCCAGCAACAGCAATCCTAACTTGGAAACCATGTCAAGGGAAGAAACCACTGAGCATTCTATAGAATAGAATAGAATAGAATAGAATAGAATAGAATAGAATAGAATAGAATAGAATAGAATAGAATAGAATAGAATTCTTTATTGACCAAATATGATTGGTCTCTGGTGCATATGCTCTCAGTGTACATAAAAGAAAAAAAAATACATTCATCAAGAATCATAAGATACAACACATACTAATAAACAATCAAATCATACTAGGAAACAAATAAATATAAATCGTAAAGATACAAGCAACATGGTTATGGTCATAAGTGGGAGGAGATAGGTAATAGGAAGGATGAGAAGAATAATAGTAATACAGTCTTAGTAAATAGTTTGACAGTGTTGTAGGGATTAGTTGTTTAGCAGAGTGATGGCATTTGGGGAAAAAACTGTCTAGTTGTTCTGGTGGGCAGTGCCCTATAGCATTGTTTTGAGGGTAGAAATTGAAACAATTTATGTCCAGGATGCGAGGGGTCTGTAGATATTTTCACAGTTCTCTTTTTGACTCATGCAGTTTACAGGTCCTCAATGAAAAGCTGGTTGGTAGCAATTGTTTTTTCTGCAGTTCTAATTATCCTCTGAAGTCTGTGTCTGTCTTGCTGGGTTGCAGAACCAAACCAGACAGTTATAGAGGTGCAGATGACAGACTCAGTAATTCCTCTGTAGAGCTGTATCAGCAGCTCCTTGGGCAATTTGAGGTTTCTAAATTGGCGCAGAAAGAACATTCTTTGTTGTGCTTTTTTGATGACATTTTTGATGTTAGGTGTCTTGAGATATGATAGAACCTAGAAACTTGAAGGTCTCTACTGTTGATACTGTGTTGTCTAGTATTGTAAGAAGTGGTAGTATAGGAGGGTTTCACCTAAAATCTACCACCATTTCTATGGTTTTGAGTATGTTTAGTTCAAAATTGTTCCGATTGCACCATAAGTTGTTCAACCTCCCGTCTGTATGCAGATTCAAATGAGATCAATCACTGTTGTATCATCTGCAAACTTCAATACTTTAATGGAGGGATCTTTTGAGATGCAGTTTTTAAAAATTTTGTTTAGAAAGCACACAGACGGAAAGGATGAGTATCTTTAAGGAAGGGTCAATTTATTTGGCTCATTAGCAACAGCAATAACTAGTATGAGCCTTTGCAACAATTTCTTGCCAGAAACACCAATCTTAACTTGGAAGCCATGTCAAGGGAAGAAACCACTGAACATTCTAGGAATTGTAATTATGAAGCTGCAACGAACACTTTCCTGCAATACAAATGCTGTGGGCTTTTCTTCAAAATTTTTATCAAGTCTATTTTGGCAATGCCTCACCCACATAGAAATCAGTAGAGAATTATTCCTTTTTTTTTCTCCTGAAAAAACAAGCATTGCTTAGTAGACCCAAGGGAAGCATGGTACCCTAGTCTTAATAATGGAAAATAGAAATACAACAGAGAGGTGATCTATAGCAAGGATGTGTTTCAAATTTTTTACTATCGGTTCTGTGAGTGTGGCTTGGTGGGTGTGGCTTGGTGGGCGTGGCAGGGGAAGGTTATTGCAAAATCCCCATTTCCTCCCAATCAGCTGGGACTTGGGAGGCAGAGAATAGATGGGGTTAGGGCCAGTCAGAATTTTTACTACCGGTTCTCTGAACTACTCAAAATTTCTGCTACCGGTTTTCCAGAACTGGTCAGAACCTGCTGAAACCCACCTCTGGTCTATAGCATTTTCTACAAATACAAAGAGCAGTTAAAAAAAAAGTGATATTTTTGGAGAAAAGAGGAAAAGTTAAGCTGACAGTAAAATAAAACACGGAGCAGACAGATGTTTTAAAATAAAAATAAAAAACAGATTCTAAGAGGATGCCTAACCAAGCTTGGGGATACAGGGAAGGCAGCAAGATAATTAAAAAAGGAAACAGGGCCATTATAGAAAAGATTTTTGAGTCCAGGGGAAGCAGAAGAAAGATACTTGGCCTAGTTATACAAAATGCAAGTTATGTGGGATCATTACTTTGGTACTCTATCTTTTGCTTTATTCTACTACCTTACATCCTACTACCAATATAGATAGTCCTCGACTTATGACAATTGAGCCCAAAATTTCTGTTGCTAAGCGAGACACTTGTTACGTGAGTTTTGCCTCATTTTACAACTTTTCTTGACACAGTCATTAAGTGGATCACTACAGTTGTTAAGTTAGTAATGCAGTTGTTAAGTGAATCTGTTTTCCCCATTGACTTTGCTTGTCAATAAGTTGGAAAAGGTGATCACATTACCCTGCAACCATCATAAATAGGAGTCAGTTGCAAGCATCCAAATTTTGATCACATGATCATGGGGATGTTGAAATAGTCGTCAGTGTGAAGAATGGTCATAAGTCCCTTGTTTTCAATGCCATTGTAACTTTAGTCAGGAAATGAACTTTGAGAGTGGAGGACAAGCTGTGCTGACTTTCCAGACATCAAAGCGGTTCTTGTTTTGTGAGTGTGTCAGCTTCATAGGACTTGACAGATGAGAACTTTTAAAAAATGCTTAATTTTAAATCTATGATTGAAAGTCCTCACTTCAAAGAATATCTGTCTCCTTCTTTGCCATGTTCTTCTGCTTCCTGCCCTTTTCATAGAATTGCCTGTTATACATGGCATGGATCCCCAATATTTGTGGGTCTGTCCAGCTCTAATTGTTTATGCTCATCTGATGATGAGGAATTATCAGAGGAATTATTGAGTCTGTCATCTGCACCTCTATAACTGCCTAGTTAGATTCTGCAACCCAACAAGACAGACACAGACTTCAGAGGATAATTAGAACTGCAGAAAAAATAATTGCTACTAACCTGCCTTCCATTGGGGACCTGTATACTGCACGAGTCAAAAAGAAGGCTATGAAAATATTTATAGACCCCTCGCATCCTGGACATAAACTGTTTCAACTCCTACCCTCAAAATGACACTATAGAGCACTGAACACCAGAATAACTAGACACAAGAACAGTTTTTTCCTGAATGCCATCACTCTGCTAAACAAATAATTCCCTCAACACTAGTAGTGTAAGTCTGCACTACTATTAATCTTCTCATCAGTCCCACCACCCATCTCCTTCCACTTCTGACTATACGACTGTAACCTTATTGTTGGTGTTCTTACGATTTATATTGACTGTTTCCTAATATGATTTCATTGCTTATTTGTATCCTATGACTATCATTAAATGTTGTATCTTATGATTCTTGACAAATCTTTTCTTTTATGTACACTGAGAGCATATGCACGAAGACAAATTCCTTGTGTGTCCAATCACACTTGGCTGATAAAAAATTCTATTCTATGAATGTAACAGAGTTAGTAAGTATTTTAAAAAGTCTTGAAGACTTGTTTTCCTTCCATGCTTCCCCCAGATTCTAGGTGAGACTGTTTTAATATATTTATTATGAGTTGCTCCAATGCAATGTATTTTAATGATTTTCATCATATTTCATTTATTTTTAAAATGAAATTTTAAAATGTATTTGTCACCCAGTCATATGGCATGAAGTAACCCCACAATTTTAAATAATAAGTAAATACGCAGACCTATTTTAAGGAGGCTTAAATTTATATATTGCATTCTACACAACTTATATGGTCACAAACAAATTAACACAGAGGAAAGATAGTCGATTGTAGACTGCCTTTCTTAGATTTATGCTTTGAACTACAATATCATGAAATACTGATTTATGAACTTGTATTAATCTCTACTGCTTGTCTTTGTTTAATGATAAAGAAAAGCAGTAGAGATTAATGTGTTACTATTTTCATTTTGTTGCTTTGATATATATTGGGATTTAGATGGCAGATGATAATTTTTAAGAGAATGAGCAGATATTCAATGTCATGTGAAATAAAGCTTCAGATGAAAAAGAATATCTCTGATCCATAATCTGTTATAAATAGAATAGCAAAATCAACAACAAAATCAACTAATATATTGATTGAATCTGATATCTTTCTGTTGACTATCTATCATCTATCTCTGTCTGTCTGTCTGTCTGTCTGTCTGTCTGTTTTCTATTGCTTTTACAACCACAAGTAAATCAAATTTAGAAGTCCTTGTTTCACCCTTCCTTGAGTCATGGTCTATGGTCAGCATCAGGAAGCATTGTTCATGATACAGTTGGGCTTCTATTTGTTCTTCTCCTGCTATACTTTTTTTTATAGCCCTCTAAATTGATTCAGAGAAAGGTATTTGGAGAGATACAGGAGAAAAAGAACCCCCTTTGCCAGTAATGTTTACTCTGCAGTTGTTCAGCTGTATGGTTTGTTCATATATCTGTGGTCTGAGATAGAGAGAAAAATAATAGAATGTTTTAGCCTGTGCTTCTATCTTTTTCTTCCTCTTTTTCCTTGTATGCTTTCTGGATTCAAGTGATCTAAGATACACATAATTCATATTAAATTATTCACTATATAATTTATTTCTCACATTTTGTATCGATCCATAATTCCTATCTGTCATGTTCTACTATTGAATTCTGGTTTAGCAAGCACAATTACTAAAATTAAATCCCAACTCTAAAGCAAATCCACTTTATTGTAGCTTGAATTTCTTTCACTTCCTTTGTAACTTTGTCCTCCCTCTCTCCTTCCTCCTCCATATAACTAACACCCCCCTCCTTGTTTAAAATTATGTAATGCAATATAATTATGTAAATTATGTAATTACATAATTCTCTGCATATCAACCTTCTTTAAGTTAACCTAGAGGATTAAGTAGTTGCTTTAAATGCTGTTCAAAAGGATATGCATCTTATATTTGAAATGTATCAGGTTATACATCAGAAAATGTGAGAGCAAACTTGCTTTTTCCTATATCCATGATGGTGAACCTATGGCACACCTGCCACAGGTGGCAAGCGTAGCCATATCGGTAGGCACATGAGCTCAGGTTCGGCGCGCATGTGTGCACTGGCCAACTGATTTTCAGGCCTTCTGGGCCCACCAGAAGAAGGGAAACAGGCTGTTTTCTGCCTCTGGAGGATCTCGGTGGTGATGGTGGTGTGTTGGGAAGGCCTGTTTTTTGCTCTCCCCAGCCTCTAGAGCCTTTCTAGGAGTCTGGGGAGGGCACAAATGGCCTTCCCCACCACCCAGAGGCCCTCTGGAGGCCAAAAATAGCCCATTTGCCAACTTCTGGTGGGACCGGAAGTCATGTTTTTTGCTGTCCCCAGCCTCCAGACCTTTCTAGGAGTCTGGGGAGGGCAAAAATGGCACTGAGGCCTCTGGAGGGCGTCAGGGGGTTGGGGAAGGCCATTTTTGCTCTCCACAGACTCCTAAAAAGGCTATGGAGGCTGGGGGCAGCAAAAAATGGGCCTACCGTGCCATCGCATGCCAGGAGCAGGGGGAGCATGGGGGGGATAGCATGTATATGCATGGGGGCAAGGTGCATAGAATTATGGGTGTGGGCACACACCCACAACCCCCTGCTCCTGGCATGTGATGGCAAAAGGTTAGCCATCACTGACCTATATCCATAGAAACCAGGAAGTAATATAAATCCATTTTTTGCTTCTTACTATCGTAATAAAGCACATGGAGCAGATGTAATTAGAACATAAAATAAATCTCTAGAGAAAATCTCATCTATAAAACCAGTTATATTTAATGATCAAAAGACACTTCAATTCAATAACTAGATGTCGCGCATGAAATACTGCTGATTTTAACAGAAATCAACCATGGAAGGAGTTTAGTTTTAAAAATAAAAGATATTTTTTAAAAAATCATTTTAAAAAAATCAGACAAATAATAATAAGCAGCATGCTATTTTCCATAATTTATTTTAAAAAAATACTCCAGGTATCTTGAACAATGTATGCATTTCTCTCTTACCTGCATTCCAGCTGCCTTTTATATGCAAACAATCTTTCTTATCTATAATATATTACTTTTTTTCTGGAAGGGTACACAATTTGCTTTTCAATTGTAAAATTGTAGTTTAAAGTATACCAAAGTATCATTTTAACAGCAATTTTGCCGATATCACATGCAGTGGTACCTCGGTATTTGACTGCTTCAAAACTTACTAAATTTGGTACTTGTTGCATTTTATGCAAAAATATTGTCCCAGTACTTGTAGCTCCTTCTGTATTTAGTGCACTGGAAAAGGAAGATGGGGATGGCCACAAAGGACAGACAGGAAGTCAGCCATCCTGGGAAGGTCACTGACATAGGAAAAAGGACAGGCAGAAAATTTTTCCCAATCAAAACAAAGGTGCACGTGGTAAGTCACCTAGTTTGTTTGACACATTTAGTTTTTAGTAACCCTTGTGTTCCCAGAACCAATTAAAATCAAGTACCGAGGTACCACTGTAGATTTTAAAAAAGGTATAATCAGTGGTGCATTCCTCCCAGTTCGGCCCGGTTCTCCTGAGCTGATAGCAGTAATGATATGACGTCACCGAACCAATTCTACCCCCCTGCCCCCCTGCGCCCCCCACCCCCGCATTATTCTTACCTTTTATTTGGCCCCACCACCAATCTATTGCTGCCTCCTGAGTTCCAGCTGATAGCTAGAGGGAAAAAAATTGTTTAAACTCTTGCCGCAGGGCTTCAAAGGGCCGCCCTACAGCTGATCAGTGTTAAAAGAAAACAAATGAGTAGACCAGTGCCTGCAAAAATACATGAGTAGATCAGGGCCTGAAAAAATACATGAGTAGACCAGTGCCTGCAAAAGTACATGAGTAGATCAGTGCCTGCAAAAATACATGAGTAGACCAGTGCCTGAAAAAAATAAATGGGTAGATCGGTACAGCTCTGCAAGCAGTTAAAAGCCTGGTAGACCAGTACCTCTGCTAAAGCCTAAATAATTGTCACATGACCATCAAGCCACACCCACAAAATAAGCCACGGCCACAGAACCAGTAGTAAAAAAATTTAGAAACCACCCCTGGGTATAATGTACAGATTTGTAAGCAGATCTCTTTTACCCTGCTCTTTTTGGAGGAGAGGCAGCCCTCCTGAATCTTCTGAAAAAAGTATAATGTTAAAAATCATGTCAACATGATTGATGTTTACAATGTTTACAATGACCATATATCCTTTCTTATAAAAGACAGTTCTTTCATCAAGAAAGCTGTCCTTTTGTTTATTTTTCAAAAACTCGCTTTTGTCGTTTATTTGGGTCATTTAACTTTGATTATACAAATGGTATCATAAAATGTACAATCTCTCACATTCATGTGAACAATATGGAACTTAAATTGTCTTCTAAAAATCTAATTACATTTACAGTTTGATTTTAGATATTTTTATAAGTATTTTTGTAATACTTACAAAAGTATTACAAGGCTCGCTAAGGCTCGCTGCCTTAGAAAAGTGAGGTAAATTCTCAGGGATGACTCTCATCCTGGTCATCACTTCTTTACCCTCCTACCATTGGGAAGGAGATATAAAAGTATAGCCAGCTGCACAAACAGGCTGAAGAACAGTTTTTATCCATGAATTGTCAGACTCTTGAATGCGAAATAACATCATAACTATGTAGTTCGATGGACTTGCAGGGCCAGCGCAACGTGTAACATGTTCACACTAGTGCAACAGGACTGTGTATTTTGTTAATATGATTTATTGGGTTAGGGATTTTCTGTCTTCACTGTGAGTTGTATTGTGTTGGGAGCATGTGTGCACTGAGCTCAACCAATCTCATTGTACTTTATTGTACAATAAAGATTTGAATTGAAATTTGAAAGTAAAGTTTTTCTTGGTTTTGCTCTTGAATTGACTTTTATAAAGCTATAAATATAAACAATTAAAATATTTTTTCTTCTTATGAAGCTCTTGCAGATATATTCCTTTTTTCAGCTGTCCTTTATTTATTCCAGGTATATACGGTCACTGTACCTATAGTCCCTATATGTGAAAATGCTTTGTGCATTTGGATAGCACTTTCTTAGTTTCAACCTTCCTTCTTTCCTGCCAGACATTTACTTTCCTGGAATTATCCAGAGGGATCTATCCATGGGACCCTGTGAAAAGTTGTAAGTAGTATACAACTACTTATTCCTTATTCTTATTCCATAGAATGCTTGAAAATTACAGTTGCGCAAAGAGTTGACTCAGAGATTTTACTAGAGGGAAATTTGAATGACTCACTATAGTGGCATTGTGGAAAACTACTACATGGGTGGTGGTGGGGGAGAATAGATGACATTTTCCTTTGTTATTTTCTGTGTAAAATACTTCTCCTACTTAGCTGTCTTCACAGCTTCTGTTTCAGCTTGACTCAAGAGTGTTATCTTTTTTCTTTAGAAGTGATTTGCCAACTCCAAGGTCAGCCAGCTTTGCAGGGAGGTTTTGCTGTCTCATAGTACCAACTAGCTAGCTGATTGACAAGAACAATGGGTCCTTAATTAGAAGTATGAATAGCTCCAATAGAATGTGATAATCATCTATGTTAAAAGTAATTTTCTTTCATTTGGCTTGGCTCAATATGTTTTTTCAGCTTCTACTTCATCTGTGAGTTCATTGCCTCCAGATCCACAAATGCTGCCCACAATTTATTGTGGCAAAACACTCACACCTTCAACTTACATTTTCATATACAGCGTTCTGCAACCTTTCTGGCACCAGGAACCAATTTGGAAACAAAAATTGTCTTTCATGTGCTAGAGGGGGGATGGTTTCCCACCCGAAGTAGCTCCTGTGCATGTGCAAATGAAGCATTGCTTGCTCATTTGCTGTTTGCGTGGCCCGGTTTCTAAGAGGCCAAGAAAGGTACTGGTCCGCAGGTCTGGGATTAGGGATCCTGCTCATGTAGAATTATCAAATTGAGTTGAGGAGTTGAATCATATCAGGTACCTCTGGAAAAAAAATGAGATTCACTTTACAAACTTTTATGAAGTCAAATTGAATCCTTAAATCAAATCTGCTAACAATTTGAATTGCAAATCCAAACTGAAGTGATTTGTCTATCTTAAGGGAATTACACAGTTGAGTCAGTTCTTTACTGATTTTTGTACCTCTATTACTTATTAATAATTTGAGGTTAAGGAACCCTTTCCAGAAAGCCCATATGATTTCTTCAGAGTTGATATGGCAACCTAAAGCCCACAGGTGATTCTAGCACCCATTTTGAGGTCTCAGAGTGAGTGATACTAACATTTTAAAACCAGTTTTAGTATTTGTGGTGTTTGAGTGGGTGAAATAGGTACCTTATGCCTCTCCAAGGCACAATGTGTACTACCAGACAAAAACTAGTATCCATTGTTGGCTTATTGTGTTTATTCAAATACAATAAGACAGAAGTGAGACCTTCCTCGGTGATGCACTTTAGTCAGATTACGAAATTTAGTAGTAACTAACTAAAGATGTTGAGATTCTAGAAAGAGTCAAGAGAAGAACAACAAAGATGATTAGGAGACTTGAAGATAAAACACATATCCCCACACAGTTGCTGAAACTGGATATGTCTAGTTTTATGAAAAGAAGGACTAGGGGTAACATGATAACAGTGTTCCGATATCTCAGGGGCTGACACAAAGAAGACGGAATCAACCAATTCTCTAAAGCACCTGAAGGCAGGACAAGAAGCGATAGATGGAAACTAATCAAGGAGAGAAGCAACTCATAACTAAGGAAAAATTTCCTGACAATTAGAACAATTAATGAGTGGAACAACTTGCCTGCAGAAGTTGTGAATGCTCCAACACTGGAAATTTTTAAGAAGATGTTGGATAACCATTTGTCTGAAGTGGTGTAGGTTTTCCTGCCTGGGCAGGGGGTTGGACTATAAGACCTCCAAGGTCCCCTCCAACTTTGTTAAATTATTATGGTATGTGAAATTCAACAAGGGCAGCAACCCTCCCCCCCCCCCCCGTTTGCCTCCTGTATAGTTCTGCTAGGTCTATAAACTTGTCTATTCCAATAGAATAATATGAAGAATACCAAGCTTCCTTGTTCAAACATGTCAAGGTACTACAGTACAAGATAATGTCCATCTAGAATAAAACTCGCTCATTACAGAAATATCTTTCACTTTTTGGCATTACTTTTTAGACTTCAATTCAGAATTTTTTAAAAAATGCAGAAACCTGTTAGGCTAATGCCAGTGAGAGCTTTTATGACAATTGTTATAATAGGAAAACTAAATACAACGTCCAGGGAAAGTAGACCTATTAGTTATGATAAAGGGCATCAAATGAAACTGGGCCATCTCTCTCTTCTTCTTGTGGCTGATGCAATTTGCAATAGCAAAGCTGAACTACTACTATTGAATAGTTCATTATTCTGCTTTTGTTCTCCCTCACTTACCATCTATTTCCTACTCTGTCTATCCACTGCCCTGCCTTTAGTGGTGGCAAAGAAGGAGAGAATAGCAAGGCAGTTCCTGCTGGTTCCTGAGTGCTCATTGTGAAGGCTTCCTTCTCTCTGGCTAGCTTTTGATTTTTTTTTTTCAGCTGAGCATTTTTCCCAAAAGTGCAAGGATCCCTTTTGGGGGTATGGAAGGATTAGCAACAGCAACAATAAAAATTCCTGATTGACTCCTGATCTCTGCCTTAAAATGCCAGAGCATCCCCTATGGTCCTCCATCCCCACTGTGATCTGTAAGTTCACTCTGATCTTACAGATCACAGATCACAGCACCTTCGCAGGTTCACCATGCACCATGCACCATGCACCATGCACCTTCTTCTTTGAAGGATGACACCAGAGGATTGGAAGAGTTTTGTAAAAATCCTTGTTCCCTTCACTGCATTTGTTTATGGTAGTGATTTTAAACCCAAAGAAATAACAGAAAGGGGAAATTTGGAGTACAGGAAGTCCTTGACTTACAACCATTCATTTAATGACCATTTCAACAGCTCTGAAAAAAGTGACTGGTTTTCAGACTTACGACCATTGCAGCATCCCTATATATCATGTGATCAAAATTTGGGCGCTTGGCAACTTATGACAGTAGCACTGTCCTGGTGTCCTGGGGATATGTGCTTATCATTTGTAACCACCTTATGACAAGCAAAATCAATGGGGAAAGCCAGCTTCACTTAACAACTGCATGATTCACTTAACAACTGCAGTGATTTGCTTAACCACTGTGGAAAAAAGGTCATAAAGTGGGGCAAAGCTCACTTAATGACTGCTTTGCTTAGCATTGGAAATTTTGGGTGTAATAGTGGTCGTAAGTCAAGGATTACCTGTATCTAGTTGTAATATAAGAGTTCCTGCATACGTACGCAGTCAAGAACCCATAAAGCTGCCTTAGGAGTTCATTTTTTATTGATTTTTGCTATCGTTGAACTATATTATTACAGTTCATTGATTACTGGCATAAGGTCACAGTTGCCATTTTACTAACTTTTGTCTGAAAATCCGTGAATTGATAAAAAAAAATGAAAAGACATGGAAACACTTTATTCAATGAGTTAGTCTCTACTGTACTTGTCAATACTCTAAATACTTTGGTGCCTTAAGCAAGCAAAGGAGCACTAATGAGTTCTTTCCACAGCCTACCCTGATTTCAACTTCAAATTTCAACCAACAAATGCTCTGTCTTGCACATTGGCAAAAAAAGTCAAAACATAAAATACAAATTAGTTGGACATGACCTTATAGATGACCCTCACTCTGTCAAGGACCTTGGAGAACTCATTTCTAAAGATCTAAGTGCCAAAGCCCACTGTAACAACATTTCCAAAAAGGCATTAAGAGTTGTTAACCTAATCTTGCGTAGCTTCTTCTCTGGTAATATTGTACTACTAACTAGAGCATACAAAATATTTGCTTGACCAGTTCTTGAATACAGTTCATCTGTTTTGAACTCGCACTGCATATCAGACATAAATACAATTTAGAGAGTCCAGAAATATTTTACGAGAAGAGTCCTCCATTCCTCTACCCACAATAAAATACCTTATTCCACCAGACTTTAAATTTTGGGCTTAGACAACTTAGAACTATGCTGCCTTCAGTCTGTCCTAAGCATAGTATATAAAATTACTTGCCACAATGTCTTACCTGTCAATGACTACTTCAGCTTCAACCACAACAATATATGAGCAAATAATCGATACAAACTCAAGGTAAACCGCTCCAAACTCGACTGCAGAAAATATGACTTGAGTAACAGAGTGGTCAATGCCTGGAATGCACTACCTGACTCTGTGATTTCTTCCCCAAACCCACAAAACTTTAACCTTAAATTGTCTACTGTTGACCTCACCCCATTTCTAAGAGGTCTGTAAGGGGCATGCATAAGTGCACCAGAGTGTTTACTGTCCCTGTCCTAATATTTCTTTTTACTCTTACTCTTTTCATGTATTCAAATTATGTTTATATTTTTACCTTTTATCTTATATATGCTTGACAAATAAATTAAAATAAAATAAATTTACTTTTAAAATTTCGTAAATCCAATTGAACACCCAGGATGAGATGCCAGGCAATTATCATATAAAGATGTTGAATGATGCCACTTTATAGTTCTATGGTTTTGCTCCTGTTTGTAGGTTAGGAGATCCCCAAGCGGACTAGAAGTCCTTGGATGTCTCAATGCTATTATTCTGTTATTATTCTAGGGAAGCTCACTGAGTGACTCTGAGCCAGACACTCTCTGCTTAACTGCAAAGAAGAAAATAGAAGAAACATGCACAATAAATGCTGCATTGAACATCTGAGTGAAAGACAGGAGGACATTTAAACAACCAAGCAAACATATGTTTTAAAAAAGCATGAAAAAGCAATTGAATAGCTTGTATTTCCTTCCATACTTCATTCCATTAAAGCTGGTTTTTTTTTTCTTTCATTGGCCATCCAAATATTCTGGGAAGGTTGTCAACTAGATTTCTTGCCAAATGCTTCTTCCTGGCAACCTATTGTCTTCAGCTTCTGACAGTTAGAGATAGAGTGCCTTTTAGGCACAAGCATTTTAATCATGCCCTAATAAATGAAATGAACATTATTGTATTCATTCTAAAAAGAAATAGAAAAGAAAAGAAAAGAAAGATTCTGGCTTGTCATACTAACATCTGCATAAGTAAACAATGTTATTTTCTAGCTTGGAAGCCCTTTAATTCTTGTTGCTAGGATTATGAGAAGATGTTAGATAATTCCAGATCTACCTTGGATTTGATAGTCTTTCTTATTACCCTTTTTCAATGGCTGTGTGAATTACTTGACAATAACCATTGTTTTGTGTGCATGTGGAAAAGCATACTGTATTTTTAAATGAAAACGAATATGCATTAATTATGGACATGTGCATGAGTTCATTTTTCAAAAGTGATACCAAAGAAGCAGTCCTGTCCTCATGCAAATGCGATCAATTACAGCACCTCTCTGCTATTCTTTAAAATAATCTAACCCCTTTTCAAGCTTCTTTAGAAGCCCGGGGAAAATATGTCTCTGCTTAAAGGAATGCACTTATTAATATTAAGAAGATTCTTAAGAAATCTAAAATACTTTTTTTCCAAACCATTTTCAGGTGTGCACAATCCACCACATACATAGATATTGGGAACCTTCTTATGGGATTCCTGTGATCGTCATGGTCAATTGATGTTCTGGTGGCTAGCAGGACAAGGTCTATGGGGAAAATCACACCTGGCTGCAGGATCTGGACCAGTAAAACCTTCCATAAGAAAGCAAGATTATCCACATGAGTCTGTACCAGAGGTGGTATTCAGCAGATTCTGACCAGTTCTGGAGAACCAGTAACGGAAATGTTGAGGTTCTACTACTGGAAAACCAGTAGTAAAAATTCTGACTGGCCCCATCCCCATCTATTCTCTGCCTTCCAAGTCCCAGCTGATGGGGAGGAAATGGGGATTTTGCAGTATCCTTCCCCTGCCATCCCCACCAAGCCCTGCCCACCAAGCCATGCCACGCCCACCAAGCCACGGCATAGAACCGGTAGTAAAAAGATTTGAAACCCACCACTGATCTGGACAGCTACTTCTCGTGAGTAGAGCATGCTGACTGTCATTTTACAGTTGGTTTATTAAGTGGAGTGGCTAGAAGTTGAAATTTTGTCATGCTCGTACTCTTTTGTGTACAGTAAACTTCAAGCTCCGTTTCTTAATCACTTTTTGCTTTTTTTGTGTGCATATTAGAAAGATTAAGACTCTTCAGACTCTCAGTGTTTTACTGTTTTCATTGATGAGTTCCTTCCTGATTAGAAAATGATGGTATAAATTTGATTCCAAAAGTTTTGAAAATACATGATTTCTTGGACTGTGGAGCTTAGTGTATAGATTTCAGAAAGTTAAAAAAGGATTAAGGGGCCAGAGAAATTTGGAATTATAACCTTGAATTAATTAAGGCATTTTCTTGTGAGAAAATAGTGATTGCCTTTGTATTTTTATGACAAGGAGACCCTGAAGATAGAATGCTAGAGGGAGTTAAAGGATAAAGAAAATGAAGCAGAAATCTTTATTACCTTTTGATTCTTTCACCAAGCTTCTTAACAAAATGGATGAATTTATTGACAAAATGAAAAGAGCATGTTACAAGAAGAACAAGTTGCATTAGATTCTGCTCTGAAGGGGGATTTAAACGTAATACCAATGGAACTGATGGATCACTTAGAGATAGTCCTTGACTTATGACCACAATTGAGCCCAACATTTCTGTTACTAAGCAAGACAGTTGTTAAGTCAGTTTTGTTCCATTTTATGACCTTTCTTGCCATAGTTGTTAAGTGAATCACTGCAGTTGTTGAGTTAGTAACATGGTTGTTAAGTGAATCTGGCTTCCCATTGACTATGCTTGTCAGAAGGTCACAAAAAATGATTACATGAGCTGGTACACTGTAATGTCATAAATACATGCCAGTTACTAAGCACCTGAATTTTGATCACATGATCATGAGGATGCTGCAATGGTCATAAGTCACTTTTTTTCAGTGGATTGTAACTTTGAACTGTTGCCAAATGAATGGTTGTAAGTCAAGGACTACCTGTGTTCCCCAAAAGAGCTGTATAGATGATTTGGATAAGTGTTATTACTGAATGTGCAAAAGAACTCTGTTAAGGTTTCGAAAAACTGCATAAAGAAAAGAATTATTGGACTTGCAAAATATTTTCTTTTAAGCTTTGAAAGTCTTTTGTTTTGAACAGATGAACAGCAAGCTAGCTCTAGGGTTTTTTTTTTTTTTTTGAATCAGTTAAACAATATCTTTAAAAATTCTGGGAAGGTTTATAAATGTGGCTTATTTGATCACATCTAAATGATATATAGGACAGGACAGGACAGGACAGGACAGGACAGGACAGGACAGGACAGACAGACAGACAGACAGACAGACAGACATCTGGTTGTCCTTACTTGACTTTTAGTAAAGAATGTTTAATGAAATATTTAGATTTTTTTTTTAAATTAAGAGACAAGCTATAAGGACAAATATGCTTTTATTTAGAGATGGTGATAAGCTACTAAATTGTTTTTACTTGTTGGGATGAAGCAGAAAGTTATTTTTTCTTTACTTTCTCTCTCTTTTTTTGTCCTTTTCTCTCTCCCTTTTTTTCTTTTCTATTTTTCTATTTGTAGTTTTTATAGTTTGTATCAGTTTTACTCCTTTAATTTATAATCCTTAATAAAAAATATTTCAAAAACAGAGAACCTTGTAATAAGAAAGGAACCGAGGCAGAGAGACAGAGAAAAAGAGAGACGGAGAATAACCTGCTATAATCATGCTGGAATGAAAGGTTGGGACAGCTGATTAGATTGCAGGATTCTCTCTGTGTGTGTCTCTGTGTGTGGATCATTGTGGGTCCTCTGCAGAGGTGGTATTCAGCAGGTTCTGACCAATTCTGGAGAACTGGTAATGGAAATTTTGAATAGTTCAAAGAACTGATAAATACTATCTCTGACTGGCCCTGCTCCCATCTATTCTCTGCCTCCCGAATACCAGCTGATCAGAAGGAAATGGGAATTTTGCAGTAATCTTCCTGTGGAGTGGGGAGGGAATGGAGATTTTTCAGTATCCTTCCCTGCCATGCCCACCAAACCATGCCACGCACACCAAGCCACACCCACCAAGCCCACAGGACCAGTAGTAAAAGAATTTGAATCCCACCACTGGTCCTCTGGCTTTGAAGTGGGTAAGAGATGCCAAGAGAGTGACTGGAGGGATATAACGAGTGAACCTGATAAAGCACAATTAAAGTTCTTAAACTTTTCTTTGGAGTATTGATAAAGATGGTGAAACATTTTATGTCCATGTTAAATTCACAAAGATCTGGCTGGTGGCCTGGTTTAAGATGATTCAAATCCCTCATGGGCAAGGAGGATCCAGAAAAATATTTATCCTGAGAAGCAGTTTTTTCCAGCTATTAGAATAATTTCAAACCATTTGGCCCTGATGAAGTGAACAGAGTTCTTGAAGGTGTGAATTAGGCCACCTATGCTTTTAGATCCATATCTCTCCTGAATGGTCAAGGCATCTCAGGATGTAATATATTGTTAGATCCAGAGGTGAAATCCAGCAGGTTCTGACAGGTTCTGGAGGACCGGTAGCAGAAATTTTGAGCAGTTTGGAGAACTGGCAAATGCCACCTCTGGCTGGCCCCAGAGTGGGGTGGGAATGGAGATTTTGCAATATTCTTCCCCTGCCATACCCACCAAGCCACACCCACCAAGCCACACCACGCCCACCAAGCCATGCCCACAGAACCGGTAGTAAAAAAAAAAATGGATTTCACCACTGGTTAGATCCCTCAAGAGAATAATGCTTCTTTGTGGGGCAGATGATGCCACCTTCTTTAAAAGAGGAAATTGGTCACTTGCTTCTCAAGAATCCATTGAAGAACTGAGTAGAAATGGACAGGTTAGCTACCTGCTAGCTAGCTTACAATAATGTACTCTACATGGAGCTGTCCTTCCTATTAAGCAGATGATGCAGTGACATTTCACTGTAGATCTGTTGGGGGAGCTTTCATAGACATCTCATTTACTGGTGATATAGACTTCAACTGATCCTGATGAATGTATTCTACTGTTGTTATGGCCTTAACATTTATCTCCTTGTAAGCCTCATTTCCTAACTACTGTGCTGATTTCAGCTTCTCTTGGGCATCAATTTTGGCTGCAGGATCGTTATTTTTCTCTTCTCTTTTTTTCTTATATATCTACAACTTTTGATGCAGCTGTTCAGTATCCATTGTTCAGTGACCTGCATAACTATCCTAGCCTGGTTGGTTCTTAATATAGCTTTTTCTTTTAGTTTCCTAGGAAAGTTGAATTGCAAGGGTCATTATGTTCACTCAATAAACCTTCTTCTAGAATTAATTTTATTTCCGTTTTCAAGGTAACAACATGTTTACTAGATCATAGCTCCTCATCTTGGAAAGAATATATTGCACACAATTGCACTTTCCACACAACAAAGAAAATGAATTCCACTGCTTGCATCACAGATGCAAGGCGTATCTTCCTCAAATGTGGGTCTCTCCTGATAGGAATTGGCTTCCCTGTGCTTTCTTCAGTTGCTCAGCTTGGAAGCAGGATGACCAGCCTAACTTCACAATTTTGCTTGGAGGTGGGCTTGATTTCAAGCTTCAGTAGAGGAACAGAAGCCTCTTTGAAACCTCTGCACATCCCTATAAGGACAGTTGAGTTATTTGGGAACTGCCAAAATAAACTGAGCAGAAATCTTCTCCCACTTTTTTTTTTTTTTGGTAAATAAATAAATAAATAACTTTATTGTCATTGTACATGTATACACAGTATACATACAATGAAATTCATTTAAACACCTAAAGACCAGATCCAACACACATAACAATCCCCAAACACACTTCCACCCACAACAATTCTCCACCCCTAAACCACCCAAACATCAACACAACAGACCAAGTAATACTGTCCAACAGCTCACTGATGGTGGCCCTTTAGTTCATTGTTGAGTGCAATTATAGCTCTGGGATAAAAACTATTCAGAAAACATGTGGTCTGAGTTTTAATTGTTCTGTATCTTCTGCCAGAAGACAACAATCCAAAAAGATTGTAAGCAGAATGGGAAGAGTCTCTGAGAATGTTATGCAACTTTCTCAAACAGCGAGATTCGAAGATATTGTCCAGGACTGATAGGTGGAGTCCAATGATATTCTGAGCAGTTTTAATGATTCTCTGTAGAGCATTTTTGTCCGCTACAGAGCTGCTCCCATACCATGCAAGAATGCCGTATGTCAGGACACTCTCAATGGTGCTGCGATAGTAGGGCAGAAGTAGATGCTGAGATAGATTTATCTTCCTGAGCATTCTCAGGAAGTACAGTCTCTTTTGTGCCTTCTTCACAAGCATATTAGCATTCATAGTCCATGAGAGGTCCTCCGAGATATAAGTGCCCAAAAATTTAAAACTACCCACCCTCTCCACCTCCTCACCATTTATGTACAATAGTAGATGTACATGTCTCTTCCTCCTGAAGTCAATTATAAATTCTTTAGTTTTTGTGGTGTTAAGTATGAGATTATTTTCATTACACCACAGTGTCAGCCCTTGTACTTCCTTTCTCTAAGCAAACTCATTGTTCTTATTAATGAGCCCACCACTGTTGTGTTATCCGCAAGTTTAATAATTATGTTGGTGTTATACAATGGGGTGCAGTCATGTGTGTACAAGGAATAAAGGAAAGGCCTTAGCACACAACCCGGGGGGGGGGGGTCCTGTGCTTAATATCAGAGTAGAGGAATGGTAAGATCCCATCCTTATTGACTGTGGCCTACCTGTCAGAAAATCCCTTATCCACAAACAAATCCTCTGATTTATACCCAAATTGGACATTTTAAAAAACAACCTGTTGGGTAAAATGGTGTTAAAGGCAGAGCTATAATCCACAAATAATTGTAGGCAAAATGCCCACTGTAAGAACAGAGTTTTGAATTATTTGCAATTTTTTTACATCAGTAATAAATACATCAATCTTACACTTAATTATTTATTCAATAGTTCAGCCACGTTAGTGCCTCTTGCTTTTAATTAGATATCGAATCCAGACAGAATATTGTGCGATTTGATTTAATAAAGCATAACTAATCATCATATATGCTTATTTATGTTACCATAATCTGATGTTGGGACACAGTTTATATGGACATGAACTCAAAAATAACCTTATCCAAAGTATATAAAGTACCATATTTTTCAGACTGTAAGACACTCTGAAGTATAAGAAGCACCTAGCTTTTGGGGAGGAAACCAAGAAAAAGAAATCTGCCGCTACCTCCCAGTTTGCCTCCTTGCAGCAAACAGCAAACAGTGTGGTCAGCTTCAGCACAGCCTGATTTAGCATGAGCAGCTGATTGGCGGTTGGATTTGCCTTCTGAAATACCTCCTATCAGCGGTTCCAGGCTGCGGGGATTGCTGCCGACCATGGCTGCCATCACTGCCCATCACTGCTGTCACTTATTGCCACCTCAGCACGCCCCATTTTGGCCCTCTGCATCCTGTTTTCAGCTTCTGCGTGCCCCATTTTTGGCCTCCGTGCATCCCATTTTCAACCCATTCCAGGCAGTGGCGATCATCGCCACCGCCACCTATCCCCACGGCCTGGAACGGGCTGAAAATGGGATGCACGGAGGCCAATAATGGGGCACGCAGAAGCTGAAAACAAGATGCAGTGTGAAGGCTGAAAATGAGGTGTGTGGAGGTGAAAATGGGGTGCATGGAGGCCAAAAATGGGGGGCGCGGAGGCTGAAAAAGAGGCACATGGAGGTGGCAATAGATGACAATGGTGATGGGCATTGATGGTGCCTTTGGGTGGGAGTGATCCTCACAGCCTGGAACAGCTGATAGGAGGTATTCTGGGAGGCAGATCCAACTGTTAATCTAGTCTAAATCAGGCTGTGCTGCAGCTGACCACGCTGTTTGCTGTTTGCTGCAAGGAGGTAAATTGCTGAGAGGCAGAGGCCAAAGGGTGGGGGCTGGCAGGTGGGCATGGCTTCAGCAACATTCACTGTATAAAACACACAGACATTTCCACCCACTTTTTGGAGGGGGAGAAGTGTGTCTTATACTCCAAAAAGTATGGTATATAAATATGAAATGTTAAGGAACTTTTCCCACTTCAGAAATTTGGAAGAACAGGCAAATATAGTGCCAGTTGACCTAAAAAGATATAAATACATTTTTAAAAAGTCATTAAAATTAATGTAAGGAGTGAACGTTCATTTTCTATTTCCAAGGATCAACAGAAGTCCATTAAAAGCATTGAAACTCAGCCTATGCTGGAATGTTAATGCAGATATATTAAAGGCACTGATGCAAAGGGATATGAATCCCTAATTGTGATCTAATGCAGTGGTATGGTGACATTACATTGACATAGATTTAGCAGAAGGAAAGCTGGAAGCATTAATTGCCTTTAAATTATTATTATCCCTTGTTCAGAGAAAAAAGAACTTTTTTATTTTGTTGGGGTTTTTTAAAGTTAGAAATCAAAGTAAAGTTCTCTTTAAGCTGATCAGTCTATTGATGTATACATTCTTGTATTTTTCTTGGCAGTGAAAATAAAGTGGCTTGCCATTGCTTTCTTCTAGACTATTTATTCAGTTTCCTAATCTAGCCTGCAGCCCTGGAATTCTCTAGGGATCTCCCATCCAAATACCAAACAAGATTGAGCCTGTTTAGCTTATGAGCCCACTCAAGGTCACCAAGTGCTGCCTCCTGCAGAGATAAGTTGGGCACTAAGAATGTGTAAAGCATTTCAATGTAAACTTACTCTGCCCTTGGAGGAGTCATTCCAAATCTTCCCAGTTTCAAACAAACTGTTTGTTGTGAGCTTCATTCTGAGGTTGAAACAAAACATGAGGCAATTTCAGACTAGCTTCTCATTTAGTAATGGTTATTATTTAATAGTAATACATTAGTCATCATTGCTGACTAAAATCATACATTTAAATCTAAATGTCCAAACAGGGTACTGTTTCTTTTTGAGTTTATATTTTAAAAACATTACCTTTACAAAAGGAAATCTAACCCAGAAGGTTAAATCTTCCTTGCTGATATGAGTTGACGATAAGGATATTATTCTGTGCCAATGTGACTTTAGTTTGACCTTTTAAAGTACTTGCAAATGGGTAATGAGCCCTTACTCCCAACTGCTGCACAACCTGATGATAACATTCTCTGACAGGTACCATGCAGCATAGATTTCCACTCCATGAGCATTCCTTCTACTGTCATTCCCAAAATTGATTTTTGTTTTAAATCATTGGTGGGTTTTTGCCAGTTCATATGAAGTAAGGATCCATACTGAAACACTTCAAACAGTTTTCAAAGCTCACATAAATACAGATTAGAATTCTGTGCAAAAGAACTTCTAGCAACATTAGAATGATAGAAAGAAAATCCACTGTGCATGTCACTAGTGGTAGGGATCCCATCAGCACTGATAAATATGTTGTATTACTCAAATCTCTCTCCTCTCCTCTCCTCTGGAGCAAAACACAATATTTGTTTTAATTTTAAACAAACATTCAGTCATAATCTGATGAAAGACTTTCTGGTAAATATCTTCCATATAGCCTTGAGAAAGGATTAGTGAGAAGGCTGTGCATATGAGTGGACAACCTGTGTTCACTTCTCTCTGACTATGCCCAGTGAAGATGAAAATGCATATTTTAGTCATCAATCATACCCATGACTCACTGTGTGTTCAGTGTTCAGTGAAGTGGTCCCTATATCTTATAGTCTGATCCTAGGAGGACATTCTACCAGGGTAAGTACAGGTCTGGCCAAAGCTGCAATCATTGGGAGCAGTGTGACCATCCTGGTTCTCCTTGATCTCTCAATTATTTTTTGGATAGACTTGAGGATTGGAGTAAGAGGCAAGGGGGTGGGGGTGTTTGCATCCTTTCTTTCTGAACAGCTTCAGAGATAGAGTTTGAGCCAGAGGTTTGCCTTCCGCTCTTCGTATATTCTTGAGATTTGGATGGCCAGTTTTTTAGGCCTTTTCTAAGACTTTAAAAACTTTTTTCCCCTCCCAGTGTTAGAGAAGGATCTCAGAAGGGCTTGCCTGGAAAATTGGTTGTGGATTTGGAACATGTTGTGTTTGGCCTCTACTTGGGTTGTCTATATTGTATTGTTTGGCTCTTTTAAGTTTATTTCTTAAAATCCTATGTTAGCTGCCCAATTTTGCAAGTTAGGGAACTATACAAATCAATCAGTCAACCAATCACTTAATCAGTCAATCAATCAGTCAACCAATCTGTCAATGGCATAAATAAACAAACAGATGAATTGTTTAAAGTTTACAAAGATAGTTGACCTGCTTCTTTTTCCAATTATTACTTATTACTTTTGGTATCTTATGAAGCTTCCAAAAACTAAAAATACTGACTCACAGGGCTTTTTTAAGCACTAGTAGTGGTCATTAATATGCCTGGTTATAAACTTTGCTGCAGGAAAGAAAGGTCCCATTTAGGATTCCAGTCACCTCGTTCCATTCCACCTTAATTTCACTCTCCTCTCCTCAGAAAAAGGCACTTTGATTCCATGCCTGTTCAGTACCTTCAGTTCATTTGGCTTCTTCAGATAGGATTATCTCCCTCCATCCTTGCAAGAGTTTTCTTTCTTTCCAAGCTGCTGATAGGTTTTATTCAGGGGATATTCTTGAAGCTTCATAAGAAACTCTACTAAGCAGACGAAGGTTATTCTTACTGCATATTAATAATGATGAAGATAATGATGATGCTCTTAGTTCTTATATGCCCACTTAGGTAAAATATTCCCCTTCTGCCCAAAAAAGACAGGAAGGAGGTAGTCAAGGTTAAAAAATGAGAACATAGCAGAAGTCACTTATATGTTAATAGAAAGGAATACATTATAAATAAGCAAAGTAGTCCCTAAAAGACTTTTTATCTATCACAATGTTTGTGTTGTTGTGTAATCTTTATTGCTGTGATAAAGCTTACCCAGATGAGAAATTTAGGATTAACCTCTCAGTTTAATTTATCTCCTTCACTTTGCTAAAGGAAAGCAACTTTCCCTTTATTAAATCAAATCAAGAAAGCATTACTGTGAGTAAGCAGTTGCCTGCATCTTCCTGTTCACCTTTCCAGCAGAAAATAGGCTTAAAGCATTTTCAAGTAGTTAAATGAGGATAAGGTTAGCTGGTGGTGCAGGCAAAGCTACAGAGTGCAAGTTTTAGCACCAACTCTAACCAGTTTGCACAGGGAAAATAGGAATGAGATTCTACCTATAGTCCTACTATAGCCTACTGCTTTTTGCCCTACAAGCTCCCACTACAAAAGGACAGACAAGTTCTCTTCTTGCCTACACTAGTCTGCTGGATTGCAGAGACAAAAGGGAAGTGAGTTGAGTTGTGACAGATGACTGTCACAAAATTTGCAGGAAGGTTGTTGACAGGATGTGAATCTTCAGGTTGCAGATTCACAGGGACTTGGAAGAAACATTATCTGAGCCCTTTTAAAGCAGGGTTCAGGTTGGGATACAATACAGAGACAATATTGATGGCATTTGTTGATGACCTCTGGCAGAGCAGGATGGGACAATGACACTGTACTGGTTCTGTTTGAGCTCTAGTGGCTTTTGATACCATCCATCATGGTATCTTTCTGGAATGGATTAGGAATGAGAGGCCCATGTTATAATTGTTGTTCTCCTTTCTCTGTGGTTAGCTGATGGGGCAGGTTAACCTGTCTTGTGAATTGACTTGACACTCTCCTCCCCCTCCTCTGTTTAAGTTCTACGTAAAACAACTGGTAAGATCATCTATCAACACAGGATCAGATATCAACAATATGTTGATCATACCCATCTGAACATCTCATCTCCAGGTTAATCAGGTGATGCTGTCAAAATATTTTCCTGGTTCCTGAAGGCTTTTAGGATTTAGATGGGGAGTAAGAGCTCAACTCTTTTGCTTCTGATGTTTTGTTAATAGCTGCCTTAAGGATAGAAGCTCTGGTCCAATCTTCCAGTTACTCACAGAAACATGGAATTATAAAACAATCCAGTTGTGACTTACTCTCAGAGCAGTCTTCTTCCCATGTCTATACCTGAGATCATGGATCTTATTATTCAAGTGAATTGTGGATAAACTCAGATGGGAGATTTTATTCCCCCAGAATTACTGAGGGATTTCTGGAACTAATAATGCTGGTTATTTACCCATGTAACAATTATAAACCCATATAAGTGTTCAGCACATTTCTCCACTAGCTAGGCATCTCTCCCCCACCCCCACTTTAATCCCTGTTTATGAAAACAAAGATAATAGATTAGACTTAACAATTATAGGACCATACATCTACTTAATATAATCAGCAAACTATTTGCTAAATACTCTTATCTCAAATTACTACACTGAGTTGAAAGTGAAAACATTCTCATTAAGGAAAAGGTCAAATTCAAAGGAGACTAAGAAATTCTGGATTTATGATTGGTTCATCCCCATTCAGCTAAATAATATTCCTCTTCACCCAGACATTTTGTTTTTGTAGCCTTCATTTCAAATCAGCTTTTGATTTGATCCCAAGGGAGTGGTTGTGAAGAAAAATGAAGAGGTTCCTTCATAACCTCTTCTAATCTAAGTAGAAGATTGCTTCTCATTTCATCTCAGTTCTCAGTTCTTCTAACACCTTTTTAAGCGTTAGAGGTTAACCTTAGGGACATCTCTCCAGAACTGTCATAGCTCAAGGAAGAGTAATTTTAGAGACCCAGTTTGGTTTAGTGGTTAAGGTCCAGGTTAGAAAGCAGGAGACCATGATGTCACTCCCCCACTCCCCCATTCCCCCACTGGTTTTGTGCACTCCCCATGCACAAAACCATCTGAGTGACCTTGGGCCAGTCAACTCTTTCAATCCTAGGAAGAAAGGAATGACAAATCACTTGTGAAATCTTGTCAAGAAGGCAAAGTGGATAAAGACATGCATGTGAACACATGCACATGGACACACACGTACACACACATGCACACACACACACACCAAACATGTCCAGCTAGCAGAGGCCTATGCATAAAAATCTGCTACATCTTTCACCCTACCCTACACATTTACACCAGGATAATGGCTTTTCCAGTTAAGTATGATGAGGACTGCAGTGTTATAAGAAGTATTACAGGTGTGTCTTACTGATATGGTACAATGATGATATTGATTCAACACACTGCATATAAAGAGCTTGTACTTCTCATAAAGAATAAAGAAAAATTGCATTTTTCCAGTAAGCCTATTGACATGGTTTCTGCATGAAGAGAAAATATGTAAATCTTTTGTAGAAAAAACCTCAGGGAGCTTATTGTACATCTCTAGAGATAGTTTCCAGCTCTTCTTCTTATCAAAAGGCTAATGTATTCTTCTTTATAAAAGCACTTTTTTTTTTAGTGATCAGATCTAACCTGCTTAAGGGAAGGTCTTTAAGTGCAAAACTATTTGGGAAAGATGAAATTATCTGCAAAAGTCTTAAGTCGTCTAAAATGTTTTACAGAGTTCATCAACCTAAGGGCACATCAGTTCAGTTCTTCGCTTGTGATTTTCACTGGTCAGCGCTTTCGTAGATGCCTTAGCTTGAGGAAGGCGTCAGCCTTTCTTCAATCAAAGTATAAAGAGAATTACCTCGGGACAAACCTTTGAGATTTAAAGGGCATAGAATAAACTAGCTGCTTTAATTTCTAAATTTTCATGGTTTTAGTATTTCAAAGCAGGATGAAAATACCCACAATCACATCCCTTTTTCCAACACTAATCTTTTCATTTTTTTAAACTAGTGTTTAAAACTCATGCAATATTTTTTAGTGGTTAGAATGGGATTATTACTAAAACTATATGTCAGTCACCTGAGAAACAGTGTCTAGATTCAAGCAAAAGCTGCAAAGAAGGGGTGGTTGATGTCATTACATCTGGTCAATACAAATAATCATTACTGAATTACAGGTACTGGATGAATTCCATATAACATTTACATTCATATTAAATATTACACTGTATAACATAGATACTCACTTTTAAATCTTCACAGCATACAAAAGATCTTTTAAAATATTTACATAGAGAATGTTGAACTTAATTTTATATCCTTCATCAACGTTGAAAATATTCAGACCAGTATTTGACAGGCTGCAATCAAGAGGAGGGGAGTCAACTTACTTTCCAAGACCAGAGGGCAAGACAAGAAACAATAGATGGAAACTAATCAAAGAGAGATGCAACCTGGCATTAAGGAGAAACTTCCTAACAGTGAGAACAATTAACCAGTGGAACAGCTTGCCTTCAGAGATTGTGGGTGCTACATCATTAGAGTTTTTAAGAAAAGACTGGACAGCCACTTGTCTGAAATGGTATAGGGTCTCCTGCTTGAACAGAGGTTCGACTAGAAGACTTCCAAGGTCCTTTCCAGCTCTATTCTGATTGATTGATTGATAAATAGAGCCACAAGGAAACAAAGCAGTAAGAAAAATAGACGATAGAAAATTTTGAATACCCTTCTCTGAAGTATTTTATTAAAAATGTGAAGCAAAATATTTAGTGCAAGTTAATCTTTGATGGAGAGTTGTACAAATATGTCCATAAATTAAAATATCTATGCAAGAGAAGAGTTAAAATTAATTACAGTGATTTTATTCAGCCCACAAGATCAATATGTTTAGTACATAACTCAAAGACCTTTGGTGTCCCTGTCGACTTCAGAGAGTGAAACCAGAAAGGGGGATTTACTTAGTGTGTGTTACAGGGGCACCCATCTTTACTTTTTTGACCCCTTTGTGATAATTGACTGCTATGTTGCATCACTGTTCAGATTGGGTTATAAATATAATAATCAAGAAGAGCTCTACAAATCTAGAATCAGATTCAAACATAAGTGCAAGTAGAATGTTCTTTTAGATAATCCTTGATTATGATCATTTATATAATGATGATTCAAAGTTACTATGGCCTCGGAAAAGGGACCTTACAACTCATATTCACACTTACAATCATTGCAATCCATGTGGTCATATGATTGCAATTTGTGCACTTGGCAACCTCCTTGCATTTATGACCAGTTGAGGTGTTCTGTACATCAAGATACCAAATAAACTTCTTCCATATATTTAGTTCCCTGATAAATAGTCATTTGGGGCTCAGTGCCCTGAAGGAGGTTGCTTGTAGAATTGCTTCTGAAGGTACATTCCACATTCCCTGAGTGTGGAATGGAAGACTGATTTAAAGAATGCTAAGATACCAAAGAAAGACATACAGTCTGAGACCCTAGCCTCATCCCTGAAAGCACTTTTTCCCATGATACTGTCATACATCAGAGAAATACAAGAGTTAGATGCATCTCATCTGTCATTCAAAAATCAAAATATTGTCTATATCTGTCTTCCCCAGGTGGATGTTTTTTGGGTGATTTTCTGCTAGCTAGCATTTTGGGGAGTTGCACCCCCAATACACTAATTTATGACTATTTACAACATTTTCTTATCATCTAAACCAACTATTATCAAATAATAATATGGGAAGTTGGCATTCTTGGTGGACAGGAAGTGGGATCATCTGGTTTCTCACAGGCCTGAAGTAGATTTCAATTCAGGAAACTCTTTTGTAAATGGAAATAGGAGAAATATTTTTCCCCAGTTCCAGTTTCCTTTGTGGCTCTTGAAAATCGGTTTCATGCAGTGTGGAAAAGAGTATTGAGGTAAGAAAAAGTGGAGCCAGTAAAAATGGCTTTCCCTCTTTCTCAGTTTGGCATCTGCTGAATGACAAAATGGCACAGGTAGGTAGGTTCCATAGCCATGGTTTTATAACTTTAAAAGTCATTTTAGGTTTTTAGTTATTGTTCAATTAAAGATACTGGTAATTTTAATAACACATGATGTTGATCCATTTTGTCACCTAATAATAATTCTAAAAAGTATTTTGAGTGTTAAAATCAGTTGGTCAGTGCACACAGAAACCAATTATGCTATTGTTCTGACCCAGCTCCCCAAACATGACAAATCCCGGATAGCTCAACAGACTAAAACATTGTAATTAAACACCAGCTGTCTGCAATTACTGCAAGTTCGATTCTCACCAGGCTCAAGGTTGACTCAGCCTTCCATCCTTTCTAAGGTAGGCAAATTGAGGATCCGGTTTGTGGGGGCAATAAGCTGACTTTGTATAAATATATAAAAGTATGAAGGCTATTGCTTAACGCATTGTAAGCCGCCCTGAGTCTCCGGAGAAGGGTGGCATATAAATCAAATTTTTAAAAAAAATCCTCAAAAGATTCCTTTATTAGGAATGCCGGCAATCCCAGCAAAAAGTTTCTCCCGCAGGCTAACAAGTTGATCTGGCCAGAAGATGAATAGTTATCTGCCACACCTATTCATTTCTACCCCCTGCCTTTTATCCCCAGAGCTAGGGTAGGATCTCGCTAGCAGCAGTGGCTCTTTTTTTCCCCATGACTTTTGGCCTACAACTTTTCACTGCTCTCCCCTTCTCTGCCTTCTGCACAGCCGCATGTCAGGCACTGGACCCAAAAATCCTCTTCTTTAACAACCACCTCCAGGCCTGGGGGCTGTTAACTCTCCATTTGAGGGCTGACAGATGTCCCAGGCTCCGCCTCTGTCTCTCTCTCTCTGCCAGTTCCATTCCCCCTCTTCCCCTTGGAGCTCCCAGGTTGCCTTGATGCTGACTCTGACTCCCATGCCTCCTCCTTCTCCTCTGATTCATGTTACAGAATAGCTGTTGTTACAGAATAGCTGTTGTGG
Source organism: Masticophis lateralis (assembly GCA_030761175.1). NCBI lineage: Eukaryota > Metazoa > Chordata > Lepidosauria > Squamata > Colubridae > Masticophis > Masticophis lateralis. The sequence continues at coordinate 105,527,291 of JAUDYJ010000002.1, forward strand.
CCTGTTGGTCTATTGGGCCGGAGACCAACAGGTCACAACAGCTATTCTGTAAAATGGTTTGGTAGCATAGCACTGAATAATATTGCTACATATTTGCTATGGCCTCCATGCTCTTTTGTTATTTGAATGATATCTTTAGTGGTAGCTATCTACAAATGCCAGGTGGAAATGTGAGGGTGCCTGATCATGCACAAGTACACATGCCAGTGTGAGAGAGATGAACAATGGAGGAATATGTTTCTCCCAAGTTTTTCCCATCTCCTTTTAATATAAGCAAATGGTCTCTAGAAGCAAATTTTTTACACTGTTCTTAATAGTGTGTAAATAGTAGCTGGGTCCTATGATCTGTGTCTTTTCTCAGATTGTCAATTGGACTTATGTCTTCAGCAGTAATAGGTTCCATTCCCCTTTGCTTTGGTTTATTTGTTTTAAGCTACTTTTCCATTGGCTGGTTTGTTTATTTGTTTGCACTTTCATTACTCTCTCTTTTCTTATTTCCATTCATTGTATAGGACTGATAGTTCAGGAGGAGCTACTGCTTTTTTTTTGTAGGCACAAATATTTTCAGGATCTTTTCTGGCTCTTGCATTTGGCCAAGAGTGCATTGAAATGGCATAGCACACCCTGCTATCACAGCTGAGTAACTGTTATTTCTTTGTTTCTGTGTGTGTATTGGGTTGAGGTCGGGAACAGGACAGTGTGAGATATAATATAGCAGATGAAAAAAACATACACAATGTGATATCATGTTACTATCCTTCTCCGTCTCCATATTTTTATGAGTTGGTTCCTGCAGGAGGGTGAGATGTATTGATGTGACACATAATTAAGTTATTCTGTTGTTTTCTATAGTATTAGAAATATTTCACTGTCCTCTGGATGTTACACTTGTCCCAGGGGGAAAAAATACAGTGGGATCACTATAATGGGATTAGTTAATGTTACTGCAACTCTATATGCCACTAGCAAATAACACAGTACCTTCTGTAATTTGCACTACAGTTCCTATTGAAGATGGTAGAAAGTTGAAGGCATCAGGTTACTTATTATCGCTGCTGTAATTGAAAGTTTACCCCATTAAATATAGAGAGGGTTATATCTCAGTCAAAAAAAAAATCTAATGCAAGAAGCTAAGTATAAAGGAGTTGTAATCTAAGATGTTGCATTCCTAAATATATACCTTTTTAATTAATTTAGTTGTCATAACTTTCTGCCTATGAAAATTCGGTAGTTAAAAGAAGATAAAAGTGTGAAAAGCCAGAATTAAGAAGACAGCAACAGACAGCAAATGCCGCCTCTGCAAAGAATCAGTGGACCATCTAGTTAGCTGCTGCAAGAAGGCTGCACAGACTGACTATAAATAATGCCATGATAAAATACCAACAATGGTGCACTCGAAAATCTGCAAGAAATACTATTTCAGTGAAAGCAAGAAGTGATAGGACCACAAAGTAGACAACATGAAAGAAAGTAAGGAAACTAAAGTGCTCTAGGACTTTAGAATTCAAACAGACAAGCATCTGCCACCTAACAGTCCAGACTTAACCATTGTTGATAAGAAAGACAAAAAAAGTCTGGATAGTAGATGATGCAGTACCTGGAGTCAGCAGAATAGAACTGGCTTGGAGAATGGTGTTGGGACTGAATACTACAAGGTTGAAAATAGTGTTTGAACACACCCTCCGAAGATCTAATAATTAGAAAAAAATATTAGATTGTACCGAGATGGATAAAATGACATTGGAACTGAAAGGACAGATGGATTTGGACTTTTACATAATATGGGAGAAATGGTATATTTGGACTGAAGATAGAAAAAAAAGAGAAATAACAGTTAGTAGATTTTGTAAAATTATACAGAGTATAGGAGAATATTAGTGTGATGATATGTAAATGGTCACAGTCGTGCACAAGAGTTGAATAAGAATTGTTTAATTGTTAAAACCCAATAAAACTCAAATGGGGAAAAAAAGAAAACAGCATATGTACATTGGTCTGTGAAACAGATTAATTGAATTTTGTCTCTCTCATACTGGAAACTAGCAAATATTTTTCTCTTTTTAATAATTCCCATTTTTTTAAAAAAACCTTTTCTCCCTCCCTCCCTCTCTTCCTCTGTCTCTCAAGCTACATTTCAAAGCAGGGGCACCATTTCTACGTTTCAAAGGACTAGGGTGAAGCCCCTGCTATACTGAAATTCAAGTTAGCCATGTCCCACACAAAACAATGGATGTATGTAAGCTTTTTCAACCACTGTTGATGGCTGTATTGATTTAGTGTGATGTTTAAACAATTCCACCCACCACTGTTAGCCTTGGAAGAACTGTGGATATTGCTTGAAGGGGGCAAGTCATAGATATAGTCACCAATTAATATCAGTATTGCTTTGAACTTTGTTTTTAAGTGAAACTCGAAATTGGAAGCACCTGGTTGATCTTGGATCTTGGAAGATTGTATGGTCCACCCTTGTTAATATTCAGATGAGAGTAAATGTTACCTGTAAATTCAAAGTTATTGAGCAGAGTTTGAAAAAAACCCTAGATGAAGTCTGTGGCAAGCCACCGTTAGTATACTGCCAAGGAAACCAGCATGGATGGAGATGTCAGGAACTGAACTTTACTCAGTGATATCAATATCTTTAAGTAACCCAAAAGGAAATAATAGTTTAAATGTAAGATTTACTGTATGCTATTTTTATACTATTCTTACTTTAATATAATAAACTGGAAGGAAGAAGCATGGATTGGAATGAAAATTGTCATTTCAAGTTCGAATACCTTACATCCTGGCAGGTATTACGGAGACCTGGTTGGGCCAAGGGGGGGGGTTCCCCTTGTGGAGATGTGCCCACCAGGCTTCCATGCATTTCATCGGCCAAGGGCCCAGGGCAGGGGTGGGGGGGTGGCGGTCATTATAAGGGAAAGTCTTGATCCAAGGGAGACCACTGTACCTCAGATAGCCGGATGTGAGTCGCTCCTGGTGAAGTGGGGCCATGGTGTGCAGGTGGGCTTGCTGATCGCGTACTTGGCTCCCTGCCACGTGACAGCGGCCCTGCCCGAGCTTCTCAACGTTATTGCCGAGGTGGCAGTTGACACCCCCAGGCTTTTGGTCATGGGGGATTTCAACCTGCCGTCTGTCGGTGAGGCGTCTGGGTTGGCTCGGGAGTTTATGGCTTCCGTGACAGCCATGGACCTGACACAATTAATTCTTGGCCCTACTCACACAGGCGGACGTACTCTGGACTTGGTTTTTGTCTCTGGTCAGTGGTTGAATGGCCTAGATGTTGGGGATATAGTCATTGAACTCCTGTCATGGTCGGACCATTCTCTCCTGAGGCTAGACTTTCTGACCGCCGAACGCCACCACAGGGAGGCGGAACCGATTAGGTGGTTCCGTCCCAGGTGCCTGATGGATCCTGATAGATTCCAGAGGGAGCTTGGGCCAATGCCCGAAACTCTGGCTCATGATTCGGCCGAGGACCTGGTGGCTGCCTGGGATAGGGCAGCCGCCGGTGCCCTGGACTGAGTCGTGCCTTTGCGGCCTCTGACCCGGCACCGAATCTGCCTGGCTCCTTGGTTTTCTGAGGAGTTGAGGGAGATGAAGCGCTGGAAAAGATGCCTAGAGAGTGGTTGGAGGGCGAGTCGATCTGAATCCGACTGAACACTAGCTAGGTCCCATGTTAGGACCTATTTGGTGGCGATAAAAGCGGCAAAGCGTAATTACTTTTCCGCTCTTATTGCATCGGCAGATAATCACCCAGCCGCCTTGTTTAGAGTGACCCGCTCCCTCCTACATCAGGGAGCGCGGGAGGACCTCTTGCAAGGGCGGGCTGAGGATTTTGCACAGTATCTGCACGATAAAGTCGCTCAGATTCGGAAAGGCTTGGACTCTGACTGGGTAGATTCCGGCGAGGTGACTGAGGCTGGTCTTGAGAACGTTATCTGGGATGAGTTCGATCCTGTGACTTCTGAGGACGTGGACAGGACTTTGAGGAGTCTAAACGCAACCACATGTTTATTGGACCCGTGTCCTTCCTGGCTGGTACTGGCCACTCAGGAAGTTACACAAGGCTGGCTCCAGAGGATTATAAATGCTTCTTTGAATGAGGGTTTCTTGCCTGCCGCCTTGAAAGAGGCGGTGGTGAGGCCCCTCCTCAAGAAGCCTTCTCTGGACCCGGCTGTTTTGGCAAATTTTCATCCTGTCTCCAACCTTCGCTTTATTGTGAAGGTTGTTGAGAGTGTGGTTGCGCGACAGCTCCCAAAGTACCTGGATGAAACCGTCTATCTAGATCCGTGCCAGTCCGGTTTCAGACCTGGGTACAGCACGGAGACGGCATTGGTCGCATTGGTGGATGATCTCTGGAGGGCTCGGGACAGGGGTTGTTCCTCTGTCCTGGTCCTGTTAGATCTCTCAGCGGCTTTTGATACCATTGACCATGGTATCATGCTGCGTCGGTTGGGGGGTTTGGGGGTGGGAGGCACCGTGCTGCGGTGGTTCTCCTCCTATCTCTCTGACCGATCGCAGTCTGTGTTGGCAGGGGGGCAGAGGTCGACCTCGAGGTGCCTCGTTTGAGGGGTGCCACAAGGGTCGGTCCTCTCGCCGCTCCTGTTCAACATTTATGTGAAGCCGCTGGGTGAGATCTTCCGTGGTTTTGGGGTGAGTTGCCAACTGTACGCTGATGATACTCAGCTGTACATCTCCACCCCTGACCACCCCAATGATGCCCTCGAAGTAATGTCCCAGTGCCTTGAAGCCGTGCGGGTCTGGATGGGGGGGAACAGGCTCTGTCTCAACCTTTCCAAGACCGAGTGGCTGTGGATGCCGACGTCCCAGTATAGCCAGCTGGTGCCATCGCTGGCTATTGGGGGTAAGTCATTGGCCCCCACAGAGGGGGCTCGCAACTTGGGTGTCCTCCTGGATTCACGGCTGTCCTTGGAAGGGCATATGGCAGCCGTGGCCAGGGGGCCCTTTTATCAGGTTTGCCTGATGCACCAGTTGCGCCCCTTTCTGGATTGGGACTCCATGTGCACAGTCACTCATGCACTTGTCACGTCTCGCCTGGACTACTGTAACGCTCTCTACATGGGGCTCCCCTTGGGGTGCACCCGGAGGCTCCAACTGGTCCAGAATGCGGCCGCGTGGGTGATTATGGGAGCGACAGGCGCTCCCATGTGACACCTCTCCTGCGCGAGCTGCACTGGCTTCCGGTGGTCTTCCGGGTGCGCTTCAAGGTGTTAGTTTTGACCTTTAAAGTGCTCCATGGCATGGGACCGGGGTATTTGCGGGACCGCCTGCTGCTACCGATAACCTCCCACCGGCCAGTATGCTCACACAGAGAGGGCCTTCTCAGGGTGCCATCAGCAAAGCAATGTCGGCTGGCGGCCCCCAGGGGGAGAGCCTTCTCTGTGGGGGCACCCACCCTATGGAACGAGCTGCCTCCTGAAATTCGTTTGATCCCGGACCTCCGTGCTTTCCGAAAGGCCCTTAAGACTTATTTATTCCAACAAGCCGGCCTTGCTTGATTGATTTTAATGGGGTTTTAAAATTTTTGGTACTATTTATCTCTGGGGTTTTAAATTGGGTATTTTAAGGGATTTGAGACTTTTATTTTGGAACGCCAATCGATTTAATCTAATTTTAAATCCTTTTAATATTTGTATTATATGTGTTTTAATTTGGTTGTTCACCGCCCTGAGTCCCCCTCCCGGGGAGAAGGGCAGTATGTAAATTGAAATAAATAAATAAATAAATCCTGCAGATCTGGTTACCTCAGTAAATCTCTTTGTTTACAATAATTAATTTCTCACTGATTGAAGCTGAATAAATTACATTAAGCATGAATGTTAAGGAATGTTTTCATTTTTTCCCCTATCAACTCCAGGAAGAATGAAAAAGATCTATTTTTTTTCTTTCTGATTAACGCTTCAAAAATGATTTCCCATCCAGGAATGAGAATTCAGTTTTGTTTTATTTTAAGTTACTAAATCACACAGTTGGAAGTCACCCCCTCCCCACAATATTGCTTTCTTAAAAAATAGCACATTCTCACATTCTCGTTTTAAAGATTGAGACTGTCAAGGAGAGAATGTGATTAGTTTATCTCTTCTTCTTTTTCTTCTTCTTCACACTATTTCAAAGAAACATGCCACACTGTGAACATTACAAACAAGAATGGGCAAAGGATCTAATTACATTGCAGGATGAAGCAATTCTCCTCAACCTTCTACTTTCCTGATGTGTTAGGATTAAAAAAAAAAAACTAGAACTGTAAGACAGTTGCCCTGGCATTGTGAAAATTGTATATTCCAAAACATGTGAGACTAAGTTAATTTAAGCTATATATTAGCAAGATCATGAAAAGAATTGGACTGTTTCTTTAGGATAAAGGCAGAGAATTGTATTCTGTTTAAGATAAAGGCAGAATGTGGGAGATACATTCAGATTTGCAAGTTTCTTGTCAGTCTTTCTAATTAGACCAGACTTGGAAACCAAAGTTATGAACAGTAAAACTTCTTTTATTATAGGATTACAGTTACATAATTTTGCAAGTCTAAAAAGAACTAAAGAAGAATCAAATCTGAGATGTTTACTCAATTTGTATCCCTGTTTTGGACCCAGAATTCTCTTATCCAATGATCCTTTTGGCTGTGGCTATTGCTCTCATTCCTAAAAGTTTATTATTACAATATATTACAGTTCTTGTGATAAAAGGTAAGGATTGTATGATTGAATGTCATGAATTTGCCTATCCCCTATCTAACTAAATCATTGAAATGAACGATTGGGCCAAAAAATTATACTTGTTTTCTTTAGTAAAAAGTTGTGCCAGTACATACCTAAACCATGGTTAGTTCAAATTGTTATTTAAAAAAAAAGGAGTTTGCAAGATTTCTATATTTGCCATAGCAACAGGGAGACGACACTAGAGTTTTGTGGTTCCACTTTGTAGTGGTTGCTTGGAAACAGCAACAGATGAACTGATGGGAAAAGAACACAGTAGAATTGATCTGAAACAGAGTCAAGGTGTTCAAAGCAATTAAAAAAGAAAGCCAGCAAGAGTACAGTGGAGAAATAATTTGTTCAAAGGAACGATGGGCAAGTGGATGGCATAAATGTATTTCTGCGTAATGGATAATTAGTCCCTGTGACTGGGTTGACACAAAATACTAAAATAGGGTTGAGTAATTTATAATACAATGTGTTGTGAGAACTCATCTGATTTTTTCTAAATCATCAATCATATTTAGTTAACTGTGGATTAGGGCCTGTCAGGAAATGGAATTTAGATTAAATGGGATGCATAGAGGAAATGAAGTGATCAGAGACACATTGTGATGGAATATCACAATGGTAGATACCAGGATGAATCGTTGAAGGGCAACACATTAAACTGAAGTTAGATATAAATATTAATCATTTACACAGATCAAGATTCTTACTTTTACCATTGGTTTGTTTAGCCTTTAAATTTAAATGATTGAATTATAATGTTTTATGAGTTTTCTTAACTAGAAAATGATTATTAAATTATTGAAAGGAATATTTCATTTATTTCAAATCTTTTCTTCCACAACTTTTGTAAAAAACTCCATTATATTTGGAAAGTGGTACTATCATGCACTATGATCCCTACTTTCTTTTGAGGAAACCTTCTCTCTCTATTTGTCTCAAATTTGGTATAAGTGGGTCCATTATCAGAACTTACAGTTGATTCTGAAAGTTGCTTATAGTCATAATGAATAATAGCGATGATACATTGCTGATATTTATGTATGTATGTATGTATGTATGTATGTATGTATGTATGTATGTATCTGATGCCCATCTTGTTTCAAAGTGACATTGGGTGGTTTGTAGCATTAAAAGCATACAGTGAAACCATGATATAAATATTTCTAAATCAATAAAGATGAAGTTATAATCAAAGATAAAGTTATAGTTAAAAGATGGAGAGAGGGGAACTGGGTGTGTTTGTGGGGGGCGAAGTAGGATTGTCTCTTAATTCATCAACAACTTTCATTGTGAAGCCATCTAGCAGATCCAGGTATTCAGGACCTTACAGAAGGTCAGAAGGGTGGGAGCCAATCTCACTTCAGGTGGTGAAATGTTCCAAAGGGCAGGAGTTATGCACCCCGCCTCTTGAAATTCCATGATTGATGGGCCCTCCAGCATGCATCCTTTGCTGGCATGGGTCAGGCAGGCAATGTTATATCATGAAGTGCAAAAAATGTAGGTTGGGGCATGAAGCAACCAACATCTATGTTGAAGTCCCTTGACCACCCTAACATGGATGGAGCAGAAAAAATGTGCATCTTCTGCACTGAACATGCTTATGCCATGTTGAGAATCCTCTTGAAAAGAGAGCTGTCAACTCCATCTGAGAAGTCAGAAGTTTGGGCTGTCTTGTTTTCAGGATTTCCATCATGCTGTTCCATTATAATCTCTCTTGACCCAAGGGTGGTTGGGATCTGCCCCACTTTAGTCATCTAAGCTGCTGACCATCATCAGAATAGGGGACTAGAAATGTTACAATTTAGCTCTGTATAAGCATATGCCAAAATAGAGATACAGTGTCATAATTATTATTACTATGTCTTGAAGAAAAATTACAAGGGTTTTAATTTATAATTATTAAGGTACAGGAACGAATTGCAATGATTGTGTAAAAATGAAAATTGCATATCTACAAAAGGCTTTGTATTTCTAAGGCAAATATTATAGCGGAAATAATAATCCAAACTTATGAATTCATAAAGTGAGCCCATGACTCCCAACTTTTGCTATGCGTTTAGAATCGCTTTTATAATATTTACAGTACACTCCATTAATATTTTTTTCAGATCAATAATTAGGATATTCAATTGTCTAAAAGGCATTCCTGTTTTCTATTCTTTAGCAGATTGTGTTTATTGAGTGTAGGGTGGGCCATATATCCACTTATGAGGAATATATTGGGCAAATTAAATACTTCATTTATTAAAAAATGGTCATTATTGCTAATTAAGATATTTATTTTTAAAAGGAATAAGGTCCTTGATACAATCATTACCTATTTTTTTTTGTGTTATCTTTCTAATATAAGCTTTTGTTCAATTGCTTACATCAAATGATGAAATTTATCTCATTACTTAAAGAAAGTAAATGAATGACTAATCAGTTTTATCCTTGTAATGTATGTATTCCCAGGGTAAAAGCATCATTCTTTAACAAGAGAAATCCATTGGTCAAATCCTATCTGAGCCAATGAAAAAGAGCTTTCATTGCAAAGATCAGTCTAGGACAGGGCTGTCAAACTTGCGGCCTGCAGGCTGGGTGCATCACACACTGGCCATGCCCATGCCTGGTTTAGCGAAGGAGAAAAAAGTATCGATATGTCAGATGACACCCCCATGATGACATGAGTTTGACACCCCCGGTCTAGGAAATAACAAAAATCCACCTCACACAATGGAAAGACTAAGACAAAATTCTGATCTTTTCAATCCATCTAGTTGTCAGGAACGTGGTTCATCACATTCAACTTGCAATTTCAAGGGGAGGAGATTTGCTGTAAAAGTTTTCCTGTTGTTCATATGCAAGCTATTGCAGCTTGTCTAATTTATATTTAGCCAGCTTTAATAAAACACAGAATACAACAAACAGCGACAATGAAAATTGCATTCTTCTTTATCAACCATTTTTATTTTAAACTTGCTTTTGTGCTGGACCTTCCTCCTGTATCATATGCTCCCTATAAACAGTGAAAGCTGTTTCTTAAAGAGATCCTAGAGTCTTTTGTTAAAGTCAAGGATAATTTGGGCTGACTGATTTGATTGCTGCTCTTTTCCTGTAAAGAGGGCTCAATAAGTGAAGCGGCTTGCATAGATAATTTAGATCTAGATGATTGCTAGTGAACTAATGATGCAAACACAGCTGAAATAAAAATTTCCACTTTATGGGTAAATTAAGTGGGATGAAAAAACTCATGCAGTTTCAGGAGAAGACAGAAGAGAAAAAAGAGAAAAAAGCTTTTAAGCACCTATTGCCTGGACTATAGCAGAGCAGGACTGATGTTGCTGAAGTTTTTTATCCATAGGATCTTTGCCAAGGAACCCTTCAATGAAAAGTACCATGGATAGTTCAGGAGGAAAAAAAAAACACTCCAAGGAAATTAATCAGTGCAGAGTAGCTGCACTGAGTGCTAGTGATGTCAAAGAAGAAGATCAACCTTTTGGAGAGCTTGTATACACTGAAGTTTAACTGGCAAGGTGGCCACAAGAAGGGAGCACTATCAAGCTGCCATGGAACAAGAAAATATCTTGACAAACAGCATTAAAAATGCAATGGAATCTTATACAGGCAGTTCTTACAACAGTTCATTTTGTGACTGTTCAAAGATACAACGGCACTGGAAAAAGTGATTCATGACCATTTTTCACACTTACGACCTTTGTAGCATCCCCAGGATCAAGTGATCAAAATTAAGATGCTTGGCAACTAGTTCATACTTATGCCTGTTGCTGTATCCCAAGGTCACATGATCACTTCTTATAAGCTTTTGACAAGCAAAATCAATGGGGAAGCCAGGTTTGTTTGGTTGGCTATCCTTTCTGATCTCTCTTTACGTTAATCCATCAGAGGAAATGCTCAGTAAGTAAATACTCATTGTAGAAGAATGATGTGTCATACTATTCCATTTTTGTGAGAAAAGGTCTCCAGTTTTTCAGTTATTTTTGACAGAAGATAGGCACTGCTTGAGAGAAATAGACATATTGCATTCAAAAGGGAACATCACATGAAAGTCTGTGAAGAGATAAATCTCAATATTTAGTCATTTTAAGCCTGTATTATTCCTCCCTATTTTTTTTTTTTTTTGCTTTTTCCAATTTTGCCAAGGTTCTTCTATCCTATATCCCTAGTGAGCAAAAATCCTGTATTCTTGCATATTGCAAAGGAATAACTTAAAACCAAGCATATTTTTGGAATATTTTTACTCCGTTGGTTAATAATTTCTTCATTAGCAAATGTATAAACCCTTCAAGCTGAAAAAGCAGATCATGGCATTTGTAGAGTTGTGAAAGCCCAGGAAAGATTTAGGGGAGAGAATCTCACTTTTTCACAGTTTTGCTTGTGCTTCTTAGTTCTGAAGATTGTCTTAGGTTTTTGTGGCTGCAGGGTTTGGGTTTTTTTTTTTTTTGGTTTTCTTTTCTTTTCTTCTTCTTCTTCTTCTTCTTCTTCTTCTTCTTCTTCTTCTTCTTCTTCTTCTTCTTCTTCTTCTTCTTCTTTTTTTTGATGTATTTCACCTGATAATCTGGTAAAATTTCCCCTGCCAAATTTGCATTTACAAAAGAGCAATTGGAAGATTTGGAGAAGGCATTCAGATGCTCCCTCTAAGCCTTTTCATAATATGAAACCAAGAGCTGTTGTGGTGCAGTGGTTAGAATGCAATATTCATTATGTTAGAATGCTAATTCAGCTCACTGCCAGGAGTTCAATCCTCATGAGCTGAAGGTTAACTCAGCCTTCCATCTTTCAGAGATTGGTAAAATGAGGACCCAGATTGTTGTGTATGTTTGTGTGTGTGTGTGTTGGGGGGGGGCAATATACTGATTCTGTAAACCACTTAGAAAGGGCTGTAAAGCATTTGTTGTTGTTAGTTGCAAAGTCATGTCCAACCCATTGCAACCCCATGGGCAACGTTCCTCCAGGCCTTCCTGTCCTCTACCATCCTTTGGAGTCCATTTAAGCTCATGCCTACTGCTTCAGTGACTCTACCCAGCCCCTCATTCTCTGTCATCCCCTTCTTTTTTTTTTCCTTTTCCTTTTTTTCTTTTGCCCTCAACCTTTCTGTAAAGCATTATAAAGCAGTATATAAATCTAAGTGCCATTGCTGTTAATTTGTAATTTAGTTGTATTTTTAATATGTTTTTAAAATGGCTTTTTATGATCTGTCTGTATGATGTTCAGAGATACATCATTTGAGAAGGACAGGCACATAAATATAACAATCAAGCGAGTTATGTATTTGCTGTAGTAAGTGCTAGTCTTAAAAAAGAAAGAATCCTAGCAATGAAAACCTGTGTCTCTATGCTACTTTGATCTAAGCAGACATGCATCTCTCACCTCCCTGGCAGTGTGTGGTCAGTGTAGGTCCAGATGTGCATGTCACCATCTGGGGCCAATAACTTTACAGATATGCATGATTAGAAGTGAGGCCAAATGTGCAACAGTTTGGGAAAATAGCTTCTGGACCTTTTCCATTTAATGAGATCCCTTGATGATAGGCAGTGTGTGCCAAATGTCCCCATTATAGCGCAATAATCTAAACTACTTAGAGTGACTCATTTTTCAGAAAGTAGGATAACTTACATTTCTCACACGAGCAAACAGGCAGTTCAGCCATTAGCACAGCAATGCTTATGAAAAGTGATCTGCTTCCAGGTAAGGGATAAAGAGTCACCTGTAACAGAGGATCTGTAACAGAATCATCTGTACACATCTGTTAACAGAATCATTTGCAAGCTTTCACGATTGCAAATTCAAATTGTGACGGATGTGTCAATGGCCTCTCACAGACATTCTCAGCCATCAGAACTGTAATGTTTCTCACTGTGTTCCAGTCATATTTAAATGTTGCTCTTCATAGTGATTATGCAAGAGAAAAAAAACTAGGGAGGCCCATACTTCCCAGAGCCAAGCTTCAGGCCATTTCTACCAGAGCAAAATGACATTCCATTACAAGGTTGCTGGCAGTGTCACCACTTGTAAGGAAAGACTGCTCTCTCCATCACATTCAGCTGCTGAATGTCTTGGGGGCAGCAGGCTAATCAAACTCGGAGACCCAATGCTTGACACAATCAGCCTGCAACCTACTTCAAGTTTTCTTATCCATTACGGCAAATGAGAAAGATACTTTGGGCAACGTCCAAATCATTGAGTTTTAATACATTTTATTTTGCAAGAGCTCAAGTGTGCATTATTGTCTAATGTTTGCATTTGAATGCAAATCTTCTGTCCATAGAATCTATCTGCTATACAACTGTCTATAATAAAACAATGGTATTATCAGAAGGCTATGACTCAAATTTTAGCTCTAAGAATGCCTTACTGACAATGCTGGGGAAATGCTGACATATTTTTTAAAAGATGTGAGGGGAAAAAGGGAGGGGAAGAGAATTCCTGTATAATGGAACAACGTACAAACGGGTACCTTCATGCATTACTTTGATACCTCTCTCTATATAGGCCTAGTAGACTATGGATTTGCCACAATAATCTTTATTTATAATATAATTTGCATCCCACAATATGTTCTCCCAATTGATATTTATAAGAGAGCTAACAAAGCAACCAAAATATTGCAACCTTTAAAATACCAAACAAAATCATCATATGCTACAATGACAGCATGGCAATTTAAACAAGTAAACAACAATATCACAAAGTCATAGTCTAATGAGCTTCAAAAACCCGATGGGAAAGGTGTATTTTCTAGTGGCTGCAGATAACTGAAAGTGCATAGAAACTTCAAAAGCGGAAAGAGGTCTACATATAGAATGTAGCAAGAGAGGGAGGGAGGGAGAGAGGGGAGAGAGAAAGAGAGAGTCCTCCTTTACTTTGGCAACAGAACTTAAAAAGCAGACAGATTCACCAGGAAAGAGACAATCATTCAAGCAGTTTAATTCAAAAGTATTCAGGATCCAAAGATAATGGCTAAGGCTGCTACCATGTCTAGACAACATTAAACTACAACTAAGAATGTTGTATTTCTGGCATCTAATTGTTGTCCAGGTTTTTGCAACATAGATCTGATATTCATAAGGTTGATTCTCATGTTCCATTGTAGCATGAATTCTATTTTTATGCCACATGCTCATGATTTTGCCTTCCTCGTATCTTCAATGCTCAGTTAAGGTATTTGAAAGTTATCTTAATATCTAATCCAAAAGGAACAACCAGTGGGAATGAGCAGAACATATATGCTAACATACCTTATTGCATACACAACATAGAAAGGATGATCCACCCTTTTAAAGACTTTGTATGGGAGTCTAATAGGTAAAGGTTGCCCTCGCAGATATGTGCTAGTCATTCCCGACTCTAGAGGGCAGTGCTCACCTCTGTTTCAAAGCCAAAGAGCCAGCACTATCTGAAGTCATCTCCATGGTCACGTGGCTGGCATAACTAAATGCCAAAGGCGCACAGAACGCTGTTGCCGTCCCACCAAACATGGTCCCTATTTTTTTACTTGCATTTTTTGCATGCTTTCAAACTGCTAAATTGGCAGAAGCTGGGACAAGTAACGGGAGCTTATCCCATTACACAGCTAGGTATTTGAACTACTGAACTGCCAAACTTTTGATCGACAAGCTCAGTGTTTTAGTCACTGAGCCACCACATCTCCCTGGGAGTCTAATATGTTTTGTTTATTTTCAAACTATAGGAAATATACTTGGCATTCTTTAAAATCTGACATCATTAATGTTGTAATATAGGATATTCCAATTGATCTTGACAGATTTCTCTTTAGTATTCATATTTATTTTTGGATAACTGATTTTGGATAATTGATAATATTGGATTATTGATGTAGCCTCATAAAACTCTTCTCAATGTTACTAAAGCTTCAGAGATTGCTAGGGCATCTGAACTAAATAAAGAAATCAACAGATGTAACTGAATATATTTTCATGTGGCTGAGTGTTGTTTTTGTTATGATAAATTATATTTTTGTAATTTCCCAAAAATCTTAAAATACTATTACTAATTAAGTGAGTAATTGTAATTTCATTTTCCAGTTATTCTAAATAGTCAATTTATCATGAAAACAGATATCCAATTTTAACTGCTTAGCAAGTAATGTCCAAATATACTTAGCTAATATTGGAAATACCATGGAATTCCTATGGTAATTAGTCTCAAGTAGATATCAGAATTGCATCAGAGTTGGAAGGGACCTTGGAGGTCTTTCAGTCCCATCCCTTGCATAAGTCCTCATAATCATTCCAAATGGCGATTCAATCTGTTCATGAAAACCTTCAGAGACCCACAGCCTCTCTGTTACCAAACACAACAGTTGAAAGAGAAAAGAAGCCAGAGGAATTCACCATTCACTTTCCTTGATTGTCCTATCATCAAACAGCAAGGACAGATCATTCAGTGAGCATAACATAATTGATTTATGACAACATAGTTTTCTATTCCAAAAATGCTGCATGCTGGTTTTACAGGCAGAAAACCATCCTTAATAAAAAAGCAAACAACTGCAATCTATATTTATTATCAGTTATTCATTCATTCTAATTTGTCAGGGATGTCTACAATTTTATTTGATTCATCAAATTGGGCTAAGCACCTAAATTCTAATTTTCTGCAAGTGTAATACTGTTCATGAAATCAGATTTATCCATTACTATGTTTTCCATGATCTCATCCCCACCACAGACTTGTAGTTCATGTTCAGCTAAACCCATCATGAATATTCATTACTATTACCAACAGTTGTTTGAAATTATGTATGAAAAGTTCCTGGACCACTATGTTAATGACCCAGATCTTCATTCCAAAGATCAGCCAAGCCCTCTATTGAACCAAGATATTTTGGCAAGAGAATCTGTAAAAGCCATTAGAAAGCTATCAGGATCCTTAAGTATGTTATGATATCTCATTTAGGCCATTTCTAATAGAAAACCTCCACATATTGCTTCATGTTACTTTACTAGCTAGCAGTGACAATTTCCAGGGATCATGGGAATTATAATTCAGCAGTGTCTAGAGGGTCATAGGTTGCTCACCTCACTTTAGAAGCCAGACTTCCATTATTTCAGCACTTGGACTGCTGTTTTAATCAGGAAACTCTTTACTATATCTACAACATTCGTTTCCAAGGGCTAGCTTGTAGTAGGAATCAAATAGTGCTCTTATACAACATTTAATAGACTATTATACTATCCAGCAGTGCCTTCTGAACCTAAAAGACTTTTGTAATATACTAGACGACTCTGTGACCGAGTGGGTCATCCTTTGAGAGAAAAGTAATGCAGTCTGGTGTGACCAGAATGAACATTAAATTTTAGGTCAACCATATCTTTTTTACCGTAGTGCTGGACTGTCCCATTGGAGTAATCAGACAAACAGAATAACCACAGGTTGGCAAGAAAACAATAGGTACAGGAGTGACTTCTGACTTTCTGTCAACTTCCTCATTGACTTCGTTTATGGGAGACTGGCAGGGAACATTAGAAACCACAATCACATGTCCACAGGAACCATGAAACAGCCACAGTTTTAGCAATAAAGGTGGCCTGAACGTCATGGAAATTCCAATTCCATGGGGCTAATTGGTCCTGCATTTTTTATGCATTCTTTAAATTAGCAGATTTAAGAATCTTGCTTCAAAAATTGGAGTATAATGTATTATTTGGGCTAACTTGAGGGTACAAACAGAAAAAACAGATGAACACAATGAGAGTTTCAGTAGTATAAAAAAGTAAAGATGCCCTTAAATTGAGTTTGGTCTTAGTGCATACATGGATATAATTGTGTAGCCTTCTTGGTAGCAGTAACAAAATCAGATTGCCATTATCTTCCACCATATACCCAAACACATTTTGCATTCTGGTCTATAGCTTCAAAGTTTCTTATTGGCCTCTGTTCAAGTCTAGCCTTATTTAGCTTTTGAGCGCAGATTAAATAACCTTGTGCTGGCTGTTACTGAGTTTTGATAATGTATACTCAGGTAAATTCCATTTAGCAAAGGCTTTAATCCCATTTGAAAACTCTGTTTACAGCTTCAGACTGCAGTGTTCTTTATTGAATTTAGTGATTCAGAACTTTTGAGTTGCCCCCTGAAGAAAATCAAGGGTGACATATGAACATACATGAGAAATCTAAAATTGCTCCAGTGACAAATGTTCTTCTCATCTCTGTGCATGAGTCAACCTTCAATTATGGTTTTTTTAATGTTCTTTTTTCCCAATAGTAAAATAGCATCTTTAAAGCAATATTTCCCCATTATATATGGAAAAAAAATAAGTAGAAATCTTATTTTATGCTGCAAAGAAAACCTGACATTGGAGTAAAAAAATACTCAAAGAGTTTTTTCTCTTTTCTCTTTCTCTGTTCAAATCAACAGTAAGATATCACCTAGATGCTAGCTAGGATTGGATGAACAACAAATGGCAGTCTCAGAAACAAGGCCAGGCCCTTGTTCCATGATATTAAAAAAGCTGATGGAAAGCTTCTTCAGAGGCTTACAAGAAAAGACTGGACACAGAGACATCTACTGACAGCGTGTCAAGCTTGCAAAGCCCTAGGGATCATAATTTGCATAAGTTAAATCATGTGTTTAAGTGCTTAATTGCAAGTCACGATTTCTCAACAGTCCCAATCAATCTAGAGTACGCTTGCTGATTTGTTACTGATGCCTTAGCCTTGTAGGAATCATTTATTGGGTCAATATGGCAAGTGGGGAAGAATCATGATAGCTTTGAGAAGGCATTGACGCAAGGAAATTCAGTAATGAAATGTAAACCATCCATCCCTGATTGAAAAGCTCCTCAAAGGGGTTGGGAAGAGAAGGTATGGCTCCCTCCCCCTCACCTCCTTTTTTTTGTGGATGCCATTAGAGTACTCAGTTTGCATGCTTTGCTTTAGCTGCTAAAACATATCCAGCAATTATTTGCAAGATTTATGAAAAACTATTATTTCAGTCACTTCATCCCAAGGAAGACATCAATGTTGGGTGTTGGTACAAGGTCACTTACCTACTAGGTTACACATTTCTGGAGAAACTTATCATAAACAGAATTGGACCCACAATATATACATTTCTGCCCATGGAACAAGCCGGCTCTCATTGTAATTGCAGTTGTGTTGATCAGGTGCTGAGCCTAACAGGACATATTGAGGCTGGTTTCCAGCGAGGCTGTGTTCATTGACTGCAGCGTACAATACCATGTGGAAGAAGGGTCTGCTTTACAGACTGAGTCACATCATCCCCTGTAAAATCCTCTATTGCCTAACAAACAACATGCTCAGCGATAGATCCTTTCAGATCATTATGGGGGACAATATTAGCAAGTTAAGAAGACTCAACAATGGCCTTCCACAAGGTTCTGTACTGGCACCAACACTGTTCAATCTTTATATCTCAGATATGCTAGCTACAAGAGGTCATAAATTTGAATATGCAAATGATTTGGCCTTAGCAGCACAAGATAAAAATATGGAAGTATTGGACTGCTTCCTCTCTGAGGACCTGAAGTCCCTGGATAAATTCTTTGCTGAATAGAGACTCATATCCAGTGTCAGCAAATTGGTGACTACCTGTTTCTATCTCAACAACAAACTCGCCAATGCCACCTCAAAGGCCTACCTGAATAACAACCTACTCCCTTATGATCCCCACCCCAAATACCTCAGTGGGACCCTCTCCTATAAGAAACACCTAGAGCACATGTCTGCTAAAATCAATATTAGGAACAACTTACTTCAGAAACTAAGAGGATCAAGATGCGGAGCCTCAGCCTCTTCTCTCAAAATATCAGCACTAGGGTTGGTCTACTCCACAGCTGAATACTGTGCCCCTGTTTGACTTAATAGCTGTCACACCAGCAAGATCAATGCTAGACTGATACAATGAGGATCATAAGTGGTTGCATAAAATCTACTCCTACTTACTGGCTCCCTATCTTGAGCCACACTGCACCACCAGCCCTATGAAGGCAGGAAGCCTTAGTGAAGGAGTACAATAAAATTATGAGAAACTCACTTCTTCCTGTGCATGCTGATCTTCCTTATCTATCAATTGACAGGCTTAAATCCAGGAAACCGTCTCTGGCACTCGCTCAACAGCTGTCTAACAACTTTGACATCAACACACAGTGGAAATCCAAATGGGCTGCTGAACACCCAGATACAGGCAGTTACGTAGCTGACCCCACACAAAAGGTGCCAGGTTTTGACCTTCCTCGCCAACATTGGCCAACTCTGAACAGGATCTGTACCCAACATGGTGTCTACCAGGACTTATTGTTTAAGTGGGGTCTTGTCTCTAACCCCCAGTATGACTGTTGTGCTCCTCGACAAAATATCCACCACATTGTGTCCGAATGTCCATCAAGAGCTTACACCAGCCCAGTGTCTGATTTTTTCAACATAGACCTTTCCTGATCGCTCTTCATCTCAGTATCTTCATCTCCACAGATTAATGCAAGTAAATGGTCAGAAGCGGGGTGGGTTCTAAATTTTTTTACTACCGGTTTTGTGGACGTGGCTAATTTTTTGGGCGTGGCTTGGAGGTCATGTGACTGGGTGGACGTGGCTATCTGGTCATGTGTAACTGGGTGGCCATGGCTATGTGTATAGGAACTACTCAGAGGGCTGAAAAAAGTCATTTCTGACAGGTCCTCGTAGTTTTGACTGGTCCTCACACTTATGACCATCCTCACATTTATGCCCATGCAGCATTCTTAATAACTATGTCACTCATTTCACAACTGCTTCTCTTCACCATGGTGATAAGATAGGACAAAAAACGTAAAATGTGAGGACAGTTGTAAGTTCGAGGACTGGTCAAAAGTGCGAGGACCAGACAAAAATAACTTTTTCAGCCCTTTGAGTAGTCCATCATCAAAATTTTCTCTGGAACAAAAAGAGATCTTGAGATTAACCATACTCCTCTGTATAGATGTTTTTTGTAAGTAGATGGCTGAAGCCAATGCTTTTGTAGTTGCTTTTGATCAGATGGGAGTCATAGCTTCCATCATGTTCTGAGCTGTAAATGTAGCCTTTCATGGACTTAAAGTCTGACTAAATCTCATTCTTTAAATAATCTTGGAGCGTTATTTTATTTTTTTACTTTATTTTATTGTTTATTTAAGATTGAAAAACTTTTGGAATCATAGGTTTATGAATCACTTTAATCCATTTAAAAAGAAAGAAAATTGCATGTTTTCATCTTTTTCAAGATCTGTATTTTTTGAATTTTTTTTTGCAATGTACAGCAAAACAATGGTTGTAGAATTTTTTTGGAAAGTTCTTAAACATTAAGGCTTTGAATGAGATTGATTTAAAGAAAGACTTTGAAGTTAATTAGAAAGATTCTCTTGTGTGGGAAAAAAATGGTCATGTTTACATTTCAAACTGATAATAAGACTTTGAAGGTCATCTACTAAAGGGCAGCAGATGACTACTTTAAAATAAATTTTAATTTGTGGGTGCAAGAAATGTGTGAGCTTTTTTGTAAATTTGTAAATATTGGATTTATAAATGGAATTGGATGATAATTTAAAAATTATAAAGGACATATAAATAATGAATAAAAAGAGCTTTCTATTTGACTTTGGAATATAAGAGATCAACGGCTATTACAAAGAGTTATTACAGAGAAATTATAAATGGATTTGGATAAAGATGGCAAGAATTTGAGAGACAAGAGAAAGATAGTAAAAAAACACCAACAACCCAAGAGTTAAAATTTTATCTATGGGACTTAAGGTTGGCTGGAAAGCAGGGGAAAAAAACCCATACAAAATTGGTTTATTTATATAAATAACTTAATCATTAGATAATGAATTGCTACCTCTAGTGATATTTTAATGATTACCCTGACTGGATAGTTCAATATTTTAAAAAACCCCACCACTTGTAGGTATAATGGATTTACAATAACTATGTTATTATTCCTTGATATATAACATGTTAGAGAGCCCATTGTGCCACTTAACTCTCTTCACCTCTTTCTCAATATATGGGAGCAAAATTGTGACCTTGTATATTGTCTGGAATAATCCTAAAAATATCAGGAAAACCACTGAATCTTTGACCATTTGAAGAGCTACAAAGGGTTTGAGGGAACCTCATTTAATTTCCTGCTTCATCCCAAAGGTCCTGCTTTGATTTAAAAAAAAAAATCCCAATAGGCTGATTTTATCATAGCATGTTCCACAGCCATACTATTCAGGATTCCCAAGCAAAAATCTGTGATTTTGTTTGCTACTTTTCAGAATAGAGTAGCAGTCTTTGAACAACAGCATTTCTGCAAGTTCAGTCAAGTCTCCATTTTATTTCTTGCTATTATTACACTTAGGCACATAAAACCAAAAGTACACATGTAGATTGGGAAAAACCAAGCTTAATGCAGTAGCAGTAACTGTAAGAGGGATCTTGGAGTCTTAGTGGACAACCAATTAAATATGAGCCAACAGTGTTGGTTCATATTTAATTTCATTCATAATTAATAATTCATAATAATTCATAATTAAGTTCTTATTTCAGACCAATTTTCGAATACAGCTCATCTGCCTGGAATCCACACTGTATAATGGACATTAGTACAATTGAGCGAGTCCAGAAGTATTTCACGAGAAGAGTACTCCACTCTTCTGCTTGCAATAGAATACCTTATGCCACCGGGCTTGAAATTTTGGACCTGGACAACCTGGAACTATGCTGCCTACAGTCTGACCTAAGCTTAGTACACAAAATTGTCTGCTGCAACGTCCTACCTCTCAACGACTACTTCAGCTTCAACCGCAATAATACACAGGCAAACAATAAGTACAAACTCAAAGTAAACCGCTCCAAATTCAAATGCACGAAATATGACTTCAGCAACAGAATGGTCAATGCTTGGAACTCACTACCTGACTCTATTGTTACATCCTCAAACCCAAAAAACTTTAACCTTAAACTGTCTACCATGGATCTCAGTCCATTCCTAAGAGGTCTGTATGGGGGCATGCATAAGCGCACCAGCATGCCTACCATCCCTGTCCTACTATTCCCATTTATTCGTACTCATTTATTATGTATATAACTATTTATACTTATCTGTTTATATGTTATGTTCATACTTATATTTGTTTTCTCATACATGCTTGACAAACTAAATAAATAAAAATAAAATGAAATAAGTGTGCTGCGGCAGCCAAAAAAACCCAATGCAATCCTAAACTGCATTAACAGAGTGATTCAGTCAAGAACATGTGAGGTGCTAATACCACTCTATAAAGCTTTAGGAAGAATACTGCATCCAGTTTTGGTCACCACACTATAAAAAAGATGTTGAGACTGTAGAAAGAGTGCAGAGAAGAGCAACAAAGATAATTACAGGACTGGAGGCTAAAACACATGAAGAACGGTTACAGGAACTGGGCATGGATAGTCTACTGAAGAAAAGGAGTAGGGATACATAATAGCAGTGTTCCAATACTTGAGGGTCTGTCACAGGGTGGTGGGGTGTTAACCTATTTTCCAAAGTAGCTGATGGCCAGACAAGAAATGATGTATGGAAACCGATCAAGGAGAGATTCAATCTAGAAATAAGAATAATTTTTTCTGACAGTGAGAACAATCAATCAATGGAACAACTTGTCTTCAGAAGTTGTGGGAGCTTCATCACTGTAAGCTTTCAAGAAGAGGCTGGACTGACATCTGTCAGAAATGGTGTAGGATTTCCTGTTTGGGCAAAAGGTTGGATTAGTTGACCTACAAGGTCCCTTCCAATTCTGTTATTCTATTCTATTCTATTCTAAATGTTGTAGGTGGGAAGGCTCCCTAAACTTTGTGTTAACCTTACAGCCTTGGCTACCTGTTATGGAGACAACAGTCTTACTTTTAATAATGGGGGAAAACCCTCACTTGTCAAAATGCATTCCATGTCCATACAGAAATGAACTGGCAGAAAATGAGCTCTGGCACTTGAGGCATATTCTGTTTGTTGCATCTCCTCAACATCAGTGAGGCAATATTGAAGGCATGTGTAGAAAGTTAGCACCCACCCCTCTTCTAGAAGAATGCAAAATTTTGAGAAATATTAAAAAAGGCAGGATAAAATATTTCCCCTAAAAGAGAAATAAAAATTGTAAGGGAGACAGAAGGACAGACAGCCCCAGCTCCCTACTCCCAAGCAGATACTAAGCTGAGGCCAGCTTTCAGAAATGCAAATTTGGTAATCCATTATTCCCTGCAGCAAGGTCTGAACAAAGGTAGGGCTAGTCCTCAGCCACAATAGGAATTGCCCAACAAGCCCTTCATTGCATCAGTCAAACTTCAACCAAGTTTAACTCAGACAAACTCTTAGGATTTGTACATTGCACCATGGGAGTCTGACAACATCCAATAGAATACATATTCTTGCACAGGAACAGAAAGTTCAAGTGCTAGGCCCAAGAGAACGTATAAACCCGCCTCACTCTCAACTCTCTGTGGTCAGTTACCTAGAATCACATCATCAGTAAAGGGATACTGTGTCCAATCAGCCTCCAGCCTCCATTTTGTCTCCAGTGCCTTTCT
The DNA here is from genome assembly GCA_030761175.1 of Masticophis lateralis. Lineage (NCBI taxonomy): Eukaryota > Metazoa > Chordata > Lepidosauria > Squamata > Colubridae > Masticophis > Masticophis lateralis. The sequence goes on from JAUDYJ010000002.1 coordinate 105,550,568, forward strand.
CCCGGCTTGGAACTGAACCAGTTCCTTTCTTCCAATACATGCAATAGTTAGTGTACAAAGACAGCTTAATCATGAACATAGAGGATAAAAATACATTGTTTGCTGCTTGATTAGAAATAGCTAATAGCTAGACTTTCCCCTTTCTCTTTATCTCATCGCATTGTAGAACTGACAGGATAACTCTCCTTGTCACTTTGGAACATAATCTGGGCATGCAAAGTAATTATATCCCAAATGTGCAACCTTCCTGATTATGATACCCACACACTCAGAGGACACATGTCCTTGGCTAGCTTTTTGTATACAAACACTAAAATGTTTTTATTTAAGTCATACTCTGTAGGGGAAGGAGTGGCAGAACCTGTGGGCAGAGTTAAGATAGGGATCATCTTAGAAACTACATACCCACAAGCAAGCCAAGTTCAACCCCCTTGAATTCTGTTGATCTTTATCTATCTCCTAGCACATGCTAACACTTAGTTGAAAGTTGATATTTTTATTGATGGTAGCACTAAATTAGTTTGTTTGTTTGTTTGTTTGTTTATTTATTTATTTATTTATTTATTTATTTATTTATTTATTTATTTATTTTATTAAAATTATATACTCCCGAAGGACTCAGGGCGGTGAACAGTCAGATGAAGTGCATATGAAGTGCAATGTTAAAAAACATTTAGAATATAATAAATATTTTGGCCCAATAATTTAAAACACCTAATTTAGGATAGATTTGAAACAGTTTAAAAAGGGAAGATTAGGCCAGGCCTGCCTGTTTAAATAATTAAAATAAATTAGACTTGATCTTTTGAGCCTGACACAGTCCTTTGGTATTTTGGAAATAGTCAAATATCAGGTGAAATCCGGTCCAGTCTCACAAAAAAGTTTGTTCTTTCAAGTTTCACATGACTCTCCATTTTGTTATTTGTTGATTGGGTTTTATTTTTTTGAGGCCCTTAAATATTTGTTTCATTAAATAATAAGCTGCACTCCATGAGTGTGACATAATCAAAAGAGCAAGCTGTTATATCTTACCAAGCCAGCAGTTTGAGGAGTTATAAGCAATTTAAATGTAATTGGAAACATTAAGACATCAGAGAGGATGCATTTAGCCTATCCTTTATTCCACATTTACAATAAGCCTTAGCAGAAGAAAGAACGACACAGACAGCTCTGCCTTATGAAATTGAAAAGGTTACATGGTAGCCATTCAACCAGACAGATAACATCCAATTTTTAAAAAATGACAATTCTCCTGGCAGCCTTGACAAAAATCAACAAAGTGGAACAGTAGAAATGTAAAATGTCAGTAAACCCTAAACTACACCTACTCACCACCATCACCATCACCACCACCATTTCTTTATTTTCATCTTTGTCTTCTCTTTTCTTCTCCTCTCTGCCTACTATGAGTTGTCCAATAGCAGAACTTCCTGTGACCATAGATATCAGAGACTATCAGGCAGTTTCCTCGTTTCTTGTGTGCTGCACACTGGGACTTTATAGAGCAAGGTAAAATTAATATTCAGAAGAAACCAGAATTTTCTTTCTAGGACTTATTAGTAAATTAGAAAATATTTATGTATGCTTTTATATATGGCAATAGTAGCAATGTTACTATATGCACAAACATGAAAGAATAGAGAAATGTTGTGAAAAAGACATAGGCATGTATTGCCTAAATGTCTAGAACTTTTTGCTGCATCAAGCTGACCAGTAAGTAATTCTTTGATGTCTTGTTCTTAGTTTTCCACTGGTTATATCAATTCACCTTGCAGCTAAGTTCATTAATAAGATTTTCATACCAATTTTAATCACAGGTTAAGAAAAGATATATTAAAACAACAAACTTCATAGGTTTTATTAGCAATGCAGCAAGAGGCTTTGTAGTACTGCATCAATCCTGAAAATAGAATAGAATTATACAAAATAGTCATGTGCATCTTATACTAATACAAACATAATACTGTGAAAAAAAATAAGTTGTTCTGTGTTCTATGAGAATTAGTTTCAAAATAATGTAAGAATTGCAGATTTAATTACATAATAGTCAACTTACTGGGGAAGTGGTTTTCCACTTAGACTGATTATATAATCACACATTGCATTTATTTTTCACATCCAGCAAAGGCTAGTGAAAAAACTAGCTGAACATTCAGAAAGGATGGTTTTGCATTTACCAGTCTCAGGTTCTTGGATGGCATCCATTAACCTCCATGATTACCCAAAGAAGAAGTACAGAAAGCCAAGGAGAATGTCAATACATTTAAATAACGATGCCAAAAAGAAACTCTTAAAACTCTTTTGGGAAAAGGATCAAGATGTGATTTAACTAAAATCCATGGCTAAGAATTATGAGAAAGACTACAGTATGCTACAGGTCTGGAAAAGAAATGACAATAGTTTTCTGCCTTAGGATTTCAGAAAAGGCAAATTCAGCCAGTGTAGTTGGAATTTACCCAAGATATCCAACCAAACATTTTTTTGTGTGTGTTGTGAAATCTCTGATGAGATGTTTAACAGTTCATTGATTTTTATCTCTGCTGTTATAGATTCTTGTTTTTTATAGTTAGATTCATCATCCAAGCTTTGCAGCTCTCAGCAATATGTGGCAAATACATTTAGGCATAGGAAGGTTTACATTAAAACTTGTGGAGGCACATTGCATGTGTATAAATATGAATTAAAGTTTTGTTTGTTTCCAAATATGGGCACATTTTTAGTTTTTTAGAATGGCTTTTTTCATCTTTTTTAAAGATGTATTTTCATATTAATTACACAATCAGTGCTTGCTATTCAGATAAAGAGAATGATTTTTGTTCTTTGGAAGAGCAATATTATCAGTTAAGACTTTGATGGCTGGGCTGTCAGGAAGGATATGTTATTCATTCTGACAATTTAAGTGCAGGCAATATATCCAACATTGTTTTTCTACTTCTCGGTGAGGGAGGTAATTTGATCATCCAAACAGCCTTTTGGTCAACTGTTTTGAATCCAGCCATATGTATATCAGTTACTTATGTCATATAAAGTACATTTTGAAGGTCTGATCCAGAGTACAATAACTCTCCAGACTGAGACTTGAAAAAAAGGTAAGTCAAATAGATATAACTGTAGTTTCCAAAAGAATGGAATAAGATATGTAGGAAAACTATCTTTCTCTGGGTAGGTGAAGCATATCTTCCAAAATAAAAAAGCTACATATTTTGAATCACATACTGTTCAAGAAGAGGCCTGTTGATGAATTAGTCTATAAAAGATTCACTTTCAACCCCCTCCCCCATCCCAATTCTTCAATGAAAAGAATAAAAACGGGACAGAAAATGAGCAACTGTAATAATAAATATTTATACTCCCATTTTTACTGCCAAATAATTCTAACACAAAATAAAAGAAATGCATCTAAAGAAAAATAGGACAATAAGATGTAAATCACTTGTATACATTCATTTCAGTTCACTTTATTTGCTTTGGGCATAATCTCATCAAAATTATGAATGCATGTATGCATGCATTCTAAAATTCAGAAATACAAAACATATACAAATGTATGCTGTATTTACTCATGTTAAACAAATGGTATAATAATTGTTTAATGTCGATTGGAATCTTTTCTGAATATTCATGACTCACCATAAGAGTCAAATGCTATATGATGTACAGGGTGTAAACACAGACAGATATTGTAGAAACCACTGTTCAGAAAAAGTTTTAAAACAGGTTGAAATCCAATTTCTAGGGCTCCTGTTAGTTAAAAAAGAAATGCAACAAAGCCAGTTGCCTGCTCAAGAGGCAAAGCTAAAACTGGCTGTTTGCATGAAGGTTTGGGGTGTTTTGTTTAAGTGGGAGCGGTTTGCCCTTACAGTGGTCTTTTGCAAAACCCCATAAAGCCTATGTGACCAATCCTGTGTCAGATGCAAAGATTCAGGACCACCAATTAGCTAGTTGCAGCTTAGAAGTTTTATTCAAGGAGTGGTACGGTGTCCTAGAGGTGGAGCTCTCACCTCACAATCAGGAGGCTGTGAGTTCAATCCAAAGTAGAGGTAGATATTTCTCTCTCTCTGGGCACACTGAGAATATTTCTGCCGAACAAAACTCTACATTGACAACAAGAAGGGCATCTGGCCAATAAACACTCAGCTCCATTCAGTTACCCAGACTCCACCCTACAAGGGATTATGGGTTTATTAAAAGAAGAAGAAGATGATGATGATAAATAAATAACTTTATTGTCATTGTATGTGTATACACAGTATATTCATACAACGAAATTCACTTAACACCCAAAGACCAGGTCCAACACACATAACAATCCCCAAACACACTCCCACCCATCACAATTCTCCACCCCTAAACCACCCAAACATCCACACAACAGACCAAGTAATACTGTCTAACAGCTCACTGATGGTGGCCCTTTAGTTCACTGTTGAGTGCAATTATTGCTCTGGGATAAAAACTATTCAGAAAATGTGTGGTCCGAGTTTTAATTGTTCTGTATCTTCTGCCAGAAGGCAACAGTCCAAAAAGATTGTAAGCAGAATGGGAAGAGTCTCTGTGAATGTTATGCAACTTTCTCAAACAGTGAGATTCAAAGATGTCATCCAGGACTGGTAACTGGAGTCTGATGATATTCTGGACAGTTTTAATGATTCTCTGTAGAGCTTTCTTGTCTGCTACAGAGCTGCTCCCATACCATCCAAGAATGCCATATGTCAGGACACTCTCAATGGTGCTGTGATAGTAAGACAGAAGTAGATGCTGAGATAGATTTATCTTCCTGAGCATTCTCAGGAAGTACAGCCTCTTCTGTGGCTTCTTCACAAGCATGTTAGCATTCATAGAACATGAGAGGTACTCCGAGATATAAATGTCCAGAAATTTAAAACTACCCATCCACTCCACCTCCTCACCATTTATGTACAATGGTAGATGTACATCTCTCTTCCTCCTGAAGTCAATTATGAGTTCTTTAGTTTTTGTGGTGTTAAGTGTGAGATTAATTTTATTACACCACAATGTCAGCCCTTGTACTTCCTGTAAGTAAACTCATTGTTCTTATTAATGAGCCCCACCCACTGTTGTGTCATCCGCAAATTTAATAATTGTGTTGGTGTCATACAATGGAGTGCAGTCATGTGTGTACAAGGAATAAAATGATGACAATGACAGAAGTTTTATTCAAACTTATACCCAAGAATCTGGTCAACTAAAATTCAACATTGAATTGGTGTCAATTAAGGGCCAAAGGAATTCAGGAAGTGTTGGACTTGAATCCCAATGACTCTAAGTTGATAATGTATTTAACTCCACCCACCCACATTTCTGCCTACTCTTCTCCTATATCCTGTTATTTAGGAAGACTGGGTCACCTTAATTCAGTTTAGCTCCCAGCATGAATAATCTAAAATTATTCATTGAAACGGGGATGGATCTTTCAATTTCTTCAAAATGAAATGGAATATGGAATCCAGTTGAATCCCCAATGCTTTTTGTGCATTAGGTCTGCAAAGTTTTTGAAGCAGCCTTTAATTTCATAAACTCATGGAACAGAATAACTGAACTGGAAGGAATTCAAAGGCTCCATAGTTCACTTCTCCAATCCAGGAAGCAGGCTGTTCCATCACCCATGAAATACTTTTAATAAATGAGAATTTAGGACTTTCAGAAGCAGCCAGTTCAGCTGGCAAATAACCTATTCTGTTAAGAAGATCTTTTTGTTGGCCTAAAAATCTCCTGTGTTGTAATTTAAACTTTTTGGTGCACGTCCCACAAACTTGCTTCACCGCTTAAGTTATCATCCTTCAACTACTTGAAAATGGCTATAATTGCAACTCTTAAACATTTTCTCTTAGGGCTAAACATACTTTCTATGTATCCTCGTATGACTTGACACCTACAGTTTTTCACTATTTTTACATCTTTCCTCTGGCTATGTTGTACCTTGTCAATATTCTTAAATAATAGATAAGTTATGATAGAGAACCTCTGACCAGAACAAAGTGTTACAATTAATCCTTATATCTGTGTATTAAAATTCTACTGACACAGCACCAACAGTACTGACTGATGTTTAGCTTGCAGTACACTAAAGCCCTTGGATTGTTTTTATATCTGTTGGAAATCATTTTGTTAGTTCAAAGGCAGTTCTAAGTCACGTCAAGATCTTCTTGGATACCATTTTTGTCTTTTAAGATATTTGCTGTCCCTCCTCATTCTTGGAAGAGATTCATTTTCATTTTTTTAATCAGGCTATTTGAAGTTTGTAACTACTTCTACATCTGTCCTCTTTGAAAGTTGATCAAGCAAATCTTTGCACCTATACTTTAGGTGGTTTATCAGGTTATAGCAAACTCTCACACTATATTGTCCTTTTTCCTTACCTTTCAAAATTCTCTTAACAATTGAATTTTCATGCTTAGTTAGATGTATTTCTATATAAAATTCATTTGCACAGGATGCTACTTTCCCTTTATTTCTATTTGGACTCTCCTCCCCCCTTTACCATAGAGTTTATTTCTAAGGCAAATTTTTTACAGTCATGAATCTCCGTCCATCAAGTTTCATTAGCACTTACTTATTTTACTTTATTAATTTGTCAAACATGTACAAGATTGCAGATATAATATGAACATAGACATGAACAAAGGAAATGAATACAAATAAATGGGGACAGTAGGACAGTAGGCACACTGGTGCGCTTATGCACACTCCCTTTACAGACCTCTTAGGAATGGGGTGAGGTCCACGGTAGACAGTTTAAGGTTGAAGCTATGAGGGTTTGAGGTTGAAACAATGGAGTCGGGTAGAGCATTCCAGGTGTTGACCATTCTGTTGCTAAAGTCGTATTTTCTGCAATTGAATTTGGAGCAGTTTACCTTGAGTTTGTATCTATTGTTTGCCCATGTATTATTGAGGTTGAAGCTGAAGAAGTTGTTGATAGGTAAGACATTGTAGTATACAATTTTATGTACTATGCTTAGATCAGACCGCAAGCGGCACAATACCAGATTGTCCAAGCCCAAAATTTCAAGCCTGGTGGCATAAGGGATTCTATTGTGAATAGAGAGTGGAGTACTCTTCTTGTGAAATATCCCTGGACCCGCTCAATTGTATTAATGTTTGATATACAGTGTAGATTCCAGGCAGACGAGCTGTATTTGAGAATTGGTCTGGCGAAGATTTTGTATGCCCTAGTTAGCAATGCCGTGTTACCGGAGAAGAAGCTTTGCAAAATTAGGTTAACAATTCTTAATGTGTTCTGCCCAAGCTACGGGCCCCAAAGAACACAACACACACAAACTCTATACAAAGCTTATTTTACTCAAATAACTTAGTCTTTAGCAACCAAAGGCTGTTTAATAAACTGTCTTAACAGGCTATCAGAATTCTAAGATAAGGCAATCACAGTTTTACTAGAGTTGGTAGAAAGCCCAGAAGCAATTTTGCAGAGAATCCAGACACAAAGGAGATTGAACTAAAATTGTTCCCTACAGTTTGCTGCAAGCGGCATTCCTCCTTAAATAGGCTAAGGCAGTGGTCAATTAGCCCCAAACCTTACTCTTGAGGAGACCTCCTCCTGAGGAGCCACTCCTGCCTTTTGGCAGCTCTGCACGCCTGTGCATTGAGAAGAGGCTCCTCCTGTTTGTCCTCTTCACTTAAAGGCGCTTCTGGAGGTTCTGAAGGCCCTGGCTGAATCCCTGCCTCTGGCACCACATCTTCTCCAGTCTCCTCACTGTCCGATTCAAGCGCCAGCTGCACAGGCTGCTGGCTCTGCACCACACCAGCCTCCTTGTTGTTGGAATCAGCTACAATCTGCACAGGCCGCTGACGGACCACAACATAATGCCTTTTTGGCAATGCTGTTACAGTGAGCTCTGGGGCTTAGATCATTTGAGATGAGTACTCCTAGGTCCTTGACAGAGTAAGGGTCATCTATAAGGTTGTTTCTGCCTAATTTGTATTTGGTGTTCTGATTTTTATTGTCAATATGTAGGACAGAGCATTTATTAGTTGAGAATTGGAGTTGCCAAATGCGCAACCATTCTGATACATGGTCAAGATTGCTTTGAAGGGCAGCAGCATTGTCAGTGGTGCTAAATAATTTTACATCATCAGTGAAGAGGATGCAGCTGCTTTTAATATGATCGCATAGGTCATTGATGTAAAGCAGAAAGAGTGTGGGTCCTAGAACACTGCCTTGGGGGACACCGCTGTTAACTGGTGCTGGATTTGAAAGGGCCCTCCCTATTTTGACTACTTGTTGCCTATTTGACAGGAACACAGCTATCCATTTGTTGAATACTTAGCTAAATCCCACTGTTCATTTTATATATAGAAACATTAAAAGATGGATGATATTTTAAATATCTTCTGCTACAATCGCCACTCAATACACTCAATATATATCATGTATATAAAGAACAATCCAGCTTCTGCTTCATCACTTCCAGCAAAGAATAGGCCAATATCATGCAATGTGGTTTGATCCACTATTCAACAATTCTTACAATGAAAGAATTTTCCTGATATCCAACCTAAATTTGCTTCCTTGAAATTTAAATCTACTCTTTCTTTTCCTGCACATTCTGAAACAACCCAACAGTTGCATATTGTCTGGATTTGGGATATTTTTTATTGTTTGTATGCTATTCAGATTTTGGGTGGTTTATAATAAGGACACCTATATGACCTTTATACATAAATAAGCAATTCTGCCCCCTATTCTAAATGACAGCTTTTAGATACTTGAATAGTTTTTCTTCATAACTTTTTCTTCTCCAGAAAAATACTTCAAATCAGCATTGCCTGAACACTATGGGGTGCGAGAAGGTTTGTTCAAGGGCAATGAGAGTGAGCAAGCAGCACTGCAACCCCATCCTTTTTCTAGAGTGCTGTGGCATCATACGCATGATCCGAAGAGGTGACGTTTATGGTGCAATGCTGTCATGATGCTATTATCATTCAGTGAAAGCAGCAGCAACCTGTGGATGCTGCTGACTGCAACTATTCCTTATCTGTTTTTCCTTTCAGGCCTCTTATTATCTTGGATGCTTTCCCCCGAACATGCTCTGTGTGTCAATGTATTTTCTAAAAAGTGATGCTCAGACCTGGATGCATTATTTTAAAGGTAGTCTGACAATGCACATTAACAAGGAATGATTACTTCTGTGAATATTGATGGTTGATCCAACCGGGATTTCTTCTGCTTTTTTTTTGCTGAATCACACTACTGAATTATTATGTTTATGATTTTTTTTCAAAAGACCCAGATGCTTTTTCCAATATTGTCGACCCTTCCGGTCCTCTTTATTCTGTATCTACTGTACACCTTTGATTTTGCCTATCCAAAAGAAAGAATCTACTTGAAATTGAGCTTGCTGTTTTCTGCCCATTGCTCTTCTGATTCTTGATGCAGCCATCTAAGGCAATAAAGCCATCAAAAAGCAATACCTGCTGTTTGTGTTTTATCTGCAAATATAATTATTGCATTTTTGAAACCTGCAACCAAGTTATTTATAAAGACATTGAACAGCACAGGGCTGTTGTGGCTCCATTGCCTGAGCCTATGTCATCGTCAGGAGAGGACTCCGAGAGTAAAAGGGAGGAGTTGGCAAGGCCTCCCTCTCCAGGACCCTCCTCTCTGGCAATGCCACCGGAGGACACCGAAGGGCAAGAGATAGGCCCAGAGCCAAGCACGTCTCCACAGCCACAGGTGGATAGCGACGAAGGAGATAAGTGCTGGCTGGATCCTCGACAGTGACGCAGGAAGAAACGTGCACAGCAGAAGGGAAGGCATGCCAGAGATTAGCTGAGTCATGGACCACACCCCACAGGATATAAAAGGGAGCGTGATGGCCAGTCAAACCTTGTGACGAATAAAGCTGAAAGTTTCCACGCCATTCTGCACTGCCGGACTCTTGCTTTAAGACTGGATTATCTCTGGACTGAATTGTAATTATTGAGCTGCTTACCTTTGATGTGCCAGAAGTGGAGAGAAGTTATCTCTTCTCTTTGTAACTAATAAACTCTGGGCAGGCAGCCACTAGGGTTTTGCCGGCTGGGTTGCTCCTTATCTCCTGAACGCTTGTTGGTGTGTGTGCGTGGGGTCGGGGACAGAACAAGGGCCTAGAGTGGAACTCTTTAGTATATCACTTAACCAGGGGTGAAATCTATTTTTTTTTTTGCCACCTGTTCTGTGGGCGTGGCTTGGGGGGGCATGGCCCGGTGGTGGTCATGTGACTGGATGGGCATGGGCAATTTTAAAAAACTTTTTAAAGCATTTTTAAAATGCTTTAAAAAGTTTTTTAAAAAGTTTCCGATGATCAGCACCTGACCAGCCTGACCCCCCTCGCCAAGCCAGATCCAATGCCTCCTAGCCCCAAAGATTGCAAGCCTTTCTTCCTCGTCCACCCAGTCTGGGAGATGATGGGGTGGGGGGGGGGAGAAACAAATTGCTCGGCTGCTCCCCCTTTTCACTCAGCCTAAAAATCTCAACAGTATCGCTGTGCGCATGGCTTGTGTGTGTGTGTGGATGTCAGGTATGGGCTGCTGCAAAGACCAGGAGCAAACACCCACCCACCCACACACACACAAAGAGGCTTTAAAAGACCTTTGAATGAAGGCAGAGTGGATTGGAGGAGCCATTTCCTTCCCCCTCCCTGCCTTCGCACCGACATTCAGTGCAGCACACACACACACACACACACACACACAGAGGCTTTAAAAGACCTTTGAATGATTTGAGGCTCCTTCAGGTTGGCCTCCAAAGAAAAGAGGAATGAAGGTGGGGGTGGACTGAAGAGGTGAATTCCCCAACTCTGTTTCAGCCGGCTGGGGATGGGATGGCAGACACAGGCTGCTGTGAAAGACCAGGAGCAAACACACACACACACACACACACACACACACACAAGCTGTGTGCATAGCAGTAATGGTGAGGTTTTAAGCAAGCAGCACAGGAAGCCAGACTTGCCTTCACAAAAGCTTTGTTACAAATGGAAAAATGTCAGGAGCAAGCAAGAGCTTCTTTTTGTGCTCCTGGTATTTTTCCACTAGGACAGGAGGCGGAGGAAGAAGAAGACGAGGGCAACAATCCCGGACGTGTGAAGCAAGGCATGAAAATCCACAGCAGGAAGCTCGGGATGAATGAAAAGGGGGAGCAGCCGAGCGCTTTGTTTTTCTGGAACCGGTAGGAAAAAAATGCTTAAAAAGTAAAAAAAAAGTTCCCACAGTCATGCATCGCTCAGCTGATCGTCAGAACTTTTTAAAAACTTTTTAAGCATTTTTTTTACTACTGGTTCTCTGGAAGTAAAAGCAGGAAGTAACGATGACTGGGTGGGTGGGTGGGTGGGTGGGTGGGCGGAGCCTCGGGTTGCCATTACTACTGGTTCTCCGAACCACTGGCCTTCATTGCTACCTACTCGCCCGAGCCGGTCCGAACCAAGAGCATTTCACTCCTTTTCACTTTGCTCCAACATGATGCAAAGGCATTGATGTCTACTTTTTGGATATTGTTATTCACCCAGTTCTATATATACTTGATGCTACCATAGATGGATAACAACCCAGTCCACATTATCTATTTTCTTCACTAGGCTTTCAGAAGAGACTTCATCTAATGCTTTGGATGATTTATTCTTGATAACCCTATGTTGGCATCTGCCAAGCAATGAATTCTTTGTTTACAACCAGCTGCTCAATAATCTGTTTAATTTTCCTGGTGAAAATGTCATGCTGACCTATGTATAGTTGCCTTGGCTCTCTCTCTCTCTCTGTTTCTCCAGTAAATCTCTTGTCTTGCATGATTTCTTGAAGTTCATGAAAGGAGCTCTGAGATTAACCCTGGCTAGGTGGCTCAATGGCTAAGACGCTGAAGCTTGTCAATCAGAAAAGTCGGTGGTTCGAATCCTTAGTATATGTCTCCTGCGTGAGCAGGGGGTTGGACTAGATGACCTCCAAGATCCCTTCCAACTCTGTTACTGTTAAATAACACCCACAAGTTTCTTCCAGATTCCTGAATGCAAATGAGGTGGTCTTGGAAAGCTAAACCAATTCATTATAGCCGGGTACTCCTTAACCAGGGGTGAAATCCAGCAGGTTCTGACAGGTTCTGGATAACTGGTAGTGGAAATTTTGAGTAGTTCAGAGAACAGCAAATACCACCTCTGGCTGGCCCCAGAATGCGATGGGAATGGAGATTTTGCAATATCCTTCCCCCAGGAGTGGGAAGGGAATGGGGATTTTGAAGTATCCTTCCCCTGGAGTGGGGTGGGAATGGAGATTTTACAGCATCTTTCTCCTGCCACCAGGCCACGGCCACCAAGCCACACCACACCCACCAAGCCACGCCCACACAGAACCGGTAGTAAAAGAAATTGGATTTCACCACTGTCCTTAACTATGCTTTTACATACAGATAATCTGATTGTCAGATCCTCCTTTGGTCCATTGTTCTGCTTATGTTTTTTTTTTAAATGCAGTTTTCTTTTTGAAGAATAGTTATTGAGGAATTCTATGTTCTCCCTTTCATATCTTTCCTAATGGTCAGGCACTCTCTTTCTGTTCTTCTCTTATTGCTTACATAGTGAGAAAAGCACTTCTCATTGCTTTTATTTTCCTTGTGATGTATTATTATTATTATTATTCTCAATCTTTCTGGCTTTCTTTCTAGAAATAATAGTGGAATATCATTACAACTAATAGACACTTCCTAATATTGCCTCATTATATTCTGCAGAATTTACTCTGTTGTGAGTATTGCATCAAATTTTGCCCCAAATGTCTACATGCTTCATAGACTACTGTGGAATAATTACCAATAATTATGCTGCTTTCCTTTTCCCTCAGAAGTGATATAATTCTGATTCTGCCTGATAAATAACAGGAACATTATTTCCTTGTTCTGTTTAGACAAGTTAATTGTCCAGAAAAAGGTTTTCCACCACCTAAAACCTCCAGTTTATAACATTTCCCCCTTCTTTTGTAACCACTGTACTAGTCTGCTGTGATGTAGTTACAATAAGATTGCATCATTTTGAGCAATGGGTCTTTGTATAAAGAAATTCACTTCAGGATCAATAAAGCCAGGCAGGCTCTGAGGCAACTGCATAGAGTGCTCAATCATTGGTATTTCCATGAAGCTGGAAGAGAGGGGATTATCCCCTCTCTTCTGTATGGATGTGTGACCCGGATTCTGTACTAAAAACACATCAAACAGATAAGAGAAATGTCACATGCATGCCAGTGGTGGGATTCAATATTTTTTTACTACCAGTTCTGTGGGTGTGGTGTGGTGTGGCATGGCTTGGTAGGCGTGGCAGGGGAAGGATACTGTAAAATCTCCATTTCCACCCCACTGCGGGGGAAGGTTACTGCAAAATCCCCATTTCCTCCTGATTAGCTGGGACTCAGGAGGAAGAGAATAGATGGGGGTGGGGCCAGTCAGAGGTGGTATTTACCGGTTCTCTGAACTACTCAAAATTTCCACTACCGGTTCTTCAGAACTGGTCATAATCTGCTGAATACCACTTCTGATTCATGCCCTCCTTTCCATTCTTGGCATTTGTTGGCAAGACTGTCTCAAAACTGGAGGTCTTGGAGCATGTGGGGTCCACCAGCATTGAATCCCTGATTGTCAGACCACCACATGCCTTTCCAGTTGCTCTATGAATTGGAGACCGGAAAGAGTCCTCAAGGTCATCTATGCAAGCACTGCACAGAGAAAACCTATGCCACTCTGACATCCAGCTATGGGAAAGCTGAAGTTGTTGAGCAGGCAAGCCCTGGGTTAAGTAGTCGGCATCACAGGTGCCACCAAAAATTAATAGAAAATTTGTGAGCAGTATTACAGAATAACAATCACAGTTATTGTAACCATGGACTTCCAGTGCCCCTGTTGTGCTGGACTCTGTTTCCAGACTGTGACTGCAAACCACCTCTGTGTTCACAGATGGTCTCTACACACTTGCATGTCTTCTTTGAAGCAGAAAGACCGCTTATATAAAGAGAGAGCAACCAAATTGAACTGGCTGAATAACACCGTGGTCACAAGCCAAAATGAGAGCTTTTTCTTTAAGGAGAAAAGGCTCTAAGGCTACCGAATCTAAATGTTTCTTCTTCATAAATAACTGAGTCCAGCATCCCTAGTTTGAAGGCTCAAGCTGGGTCACAATACCAGGCTTGGACTGCTTTTGGTACTTCTTGATACTCAGTATGTACTATGGATGCAGCTGTGTTTCCTTTGAATCAACCTGTAACTGCTTTGGATGAAAACTGTGTGCGCATGGAAGTCTCATGCTTTTTCACTCCTGCTGTTCTTTTAGATCTTCTTTCAAATCTTGCCATGCTTTGTAAGTTTACTCCCTGTTTGACTCTCAGTTCAGTTAAATGAAGCTTGGCTTGGCTGTTAAGCTTTTGTGAGTTCACTTTAATGCTAATATATTTCTTCTTTCTCTCTAATGGTGTCTGTGTCCCTGATTTATTTTTAGAATAACTGTTCTTATCTTTATAGTTTGGAGAAATACGTATCTGTTTTAACATTTTTAAAGCGTGAGATTCTATGCTTGGAAGTCTATCATTAAGAAAGCTTTTGAGGCTCTGTTTAATTCAGAGGCTAGCCATTCAAAGTTAGTCATTCGTTTATATTCTGCAATATATATATATATATATTGCAGAATATAAACTATATATTATAATAAATATAAATATAAATAAATATTTATTTATATAAATATAAATATAAATATAAATATATATTTATATTTATATTTATATTTATATTTATATTTATATTTATATTTATATTTATATTTATATTTATATTTATATTTATATTTATATATATACACACATATATACACTAATTAACTAGCTTTGTTAAGATAATAAAATTAGTCTTGCAACTTTTAAATTATTTATGAAAACCCTTTGCAATCTACCAGGGCTATGTTGTTTTTGCTACCATCCACAAGTCTTCATTTGTAATTAAAAAATAGATAAGTGAAAAAGACAAGGTTTTTGCCATCTGGATTTTAAAATAATTTCTAGATACGTATAACCCGTGAAATCTAAAGCTTTTAAAGATTATTGAGATTTCCAATCAAATTTTGTTTCATTATAAATTAAATCCATTGGTTTAATTAAATCCATGGAAGAAGATTATCTAGATGATAGGCCTTCAGATACTTGAAAATAATTCACATTTTTCTCTGCAATCTTCTCTAAGTTAAACAAACCCAATACCTTTAACTTTTAGAGTTTTCTTCATAAATTATGGTTCCCCTTCAGGCTCATTATCAGGTTAATTGCTCTAGATTGACAATGTCCTTCCAAAAATATCATACCCAGAACTGAAGGCAATATTAAAATGCAGAATAGTGAGGAAAGATAATTTATTTCCATAATGAAATTTGCTTAGTGATTGCTTATTATCTTTTATGAATGATGGCTATTAAGTTATATTTAATGGTAGGTTTTTGATGGCCAAGGGCTAGACTTATCCAGTCTTGGATATGAAGGCTGTAGTGAGTGGTGAAACTATGCAATGTATGTTGAGGGTTTTCTTTTCTTTTTGGCATTTTCTTGCAATGCTATATCATTTTACTAGTACTTTGTTCATTTTTTGCAACTGTTATTTTCCACATGAGCTCCGTAATGAGCTTTTATTTGATCTCTTGTTCATCAAGCAATCCAAGTTATTCTGCTGAAGCCCATCTAATGAATGGGGCTTATCCTGGTGCTTTGAAGTACAGACCTCAGTGTATTTTGGTTTATCACAATAACTATAGAAAAATCTTGATTATTATGGAAAATAAAATTCCAGCCTCTGCTAGGTTTCCTCACTTTGGAGGGAACTGCAGTGACCTGAAACAGAGCCAGTAGCAACAGGACAAGGATCACCAATAAAGGAGGAAGTTGGTGGAAAACACTTACGCTCAGTAACGGTAAAAGATCTATAGCTTAAGGCATGCTTTTCAATTATGAATAGTGCAAACCTGCAGACCCCCCCCCCCCTCAGTGTCCAAGGGGGAAAAAAAGATTCAGATTCTGCCTTAATGTACTCAGAAATATATTGGTTCTAATTTAAAAAAAAAATCACTTGCAGAAATGCTTGAATCGCTGTTACTTTCCTCTTAATGAATCTTGCTAAAGACTCTGTAGGAATCATCCTGGAGAAAACTCATTTTCAGTTTAGGCAGCTATGAAAAGCTTGATAACAGTTCTGCTTGGATGTGTATTCAAGTAAGATATGAATAAATGACTAGTGAAAAAATCCAGCATAAAACCTGTTGGCAGAGACTCTGTACACAGCGTGAGCCTCATGTTTTTAAATGACTAAAGTGCTTATATGACCATTATTATAAGTTATGACTTAGCTGCATATACGAAACAGCAATGAATTGTACATACTGTGTCAAGCCATTATGTGGGTCTTTGATTTTTGGCTCAGCTTAGCCAGTGATGGCTTATTGAACATGACTTGCTCCTAAATATGAAATCCCTTTTCATGATAGACAAAACCCTAACCTATGTGTAGGAGATAACTAGGCTGAGCCTGAGGAAGGGGTCGAACGTGAGTCCCTTCATATGCACAAGAGATCTAAGCCCAGGCCAGGTAGAATTCCTTCTACCCTTATCTATTAAATAAGCTGAGGTGATGCAGTGGTTAGACTGCTGTACTGCAGCTACTTCAGCTGACTGCTAATTCAGCAGATCAGCAAATCAAATCTCACCGGCTCAAGGTTGACTCAGCCTTCCATCCTTCTGAGGTGAGTAAAATGAGGACCCAGATTGTTGGGGGCAATATGCTATTTAGTATACTGTCAATTGTTGTAAGCCGCCCAGAGTCCTCGGAGAGTGGGTGGCATAGAAATATGATTAATAATAATAATAATACCACCAATTTCCCTTGGCCATTAGTAGTTCAGATTCTTGTAGAGAGCTTAAGCTTGCAATAAATCTTTATACCAGTGGTGGAATTCAAATTTTTTTACTACCGGTTCTGTGGACATGGCTTGGTGGCATGGCAGGGGAAGGATACTGCAAAAACTCCATTCCCACCCCACTCTGGGGCCAGCCAGAGGTGGTATTTACCAGTTCTCCGAACTACTCAAAATTTCTGCTACCGGTTCTCCAGAACCTATCAGAACCTGCTATACAGCACCCCTGCTTTATACTCATTTGAAATGCCTGGATCTCTTGATTTCTCTGGAGCTTGATGCCATGTTCACAAACTTCTGGGAAAGCAAAGGAAAGTCACAGGGATTTGGGAGAAGGGAGCTATCTCTAAAAGGAAAAAGCAGGTACAAGTAGACCAATCTATGCTGGAGACAGCCAACAAGTTTACCACAAATGAAAAGGGCAAGAAGAAGCAATAGTCAGTCTAATCTTTTGATGGTCACAGTGCAATCTGGTGCCTGTGCCAATCTACTGCAATCCAGAGTAGAATTTCTAAAGCTGCTTTAAAAAAAATGGATTCATTTGAGAAATTTAGGTTGCAATTTAGATTTGCCCTAGGGATAAGCAAACCTTTTTGAGAAGAATGTTGTACGGCTTGTACGTTAAAATTAGTAGAAACCTATCTGGCAGTAATCGAAATCTTTCTGATACCTAACCTAATATTCCTGCTGAGTGGGAAAGTGGAGTATCTATGGAACAATCTGATCTCACCTTTCATAACACAGGTGAATTATATTTCCAGATTAGGAAAGTATTAAAGGGGGTCCTAACTTTGGCTGCACCTGCTGCATCTTGAGAACTACAGAGCGTAGGAAATATAAGCTTGGATCACAATTTGTACCTATTTGTACACAATAGGTACAAATATTTTTTTTAGTACAAGGGATGGATATATTATTCCTTTTTTAAACCTAGAAGTTTAATTTAGTCTCTTTCCGTTATTTTTTTTTTAATCCATGACAATAGACACAGTTTTTGTTTTTATATATCTCAGTATTTGTAGGCAGGATTCCTACTGTAGAAAAAGTGCAGGTTTTTTTAAAGCTATGTCTTAGAAATAGATGTGCTTCCATAATATATAAATCTTATATATTCCAGGGATTTCACCATATTATAGTATGAACTTGTATAATATGTATTGAACATGGCTCAGGAGCAGTGGTGGGTTTCAAAATATTTTACTACCGGTTCTCTGGGCGTGTCTTGGTGGGCATGGCATGGCTTCATAGGCGTGGCTTGGTGGACATGGCAGGGGAAGGATACTGTAAAATCTCCATTCCCTCCCAATCAGCTGGGACTTGGGAGGCAGAGAATAGATGGGGGAGGTGGCAGTCAGAATCTTTACTACAGGTTCTCCTGTAGTAAAACCTTTACTACAGGTTCTCCTGAACTAGTCAAAATTTCCACTACCAGTTCTCTAGAACTGGTCAGAACTTGCTGAAACCCATCTCTGATCAGGAGTGGAATCTATTTACCTTCCCTACCGGTTTGGAAGTGCATGTGCCGCAACCCTCTGTGCATGCGCAGAGGGTAAAAAACAGGTTACAACGATGTAACGATGACTGGGCAGGTGGGCAGGTTTGGCCAAATCAGTAGTGATGGCGGCGGGTGGTTCGGAGAACCGGTAGTGACGGCAGCCTCATGCTACCATCGCTACTGGTTCTCCAAACCACCCGCCACCATCGCTACTGATTTGACCAAACCGGTCCGAACCAGTAGCATTTCACCCCTGACCTGGATGGTGCAACAGATGCCAAAACAGTAAACCACACTTTACATTCAAGTAGATTTTTCTAACAAAATCTCTTAAACAGTATGTATTTTGCATTTTTTTGGCACAGCAATATACAATTTTGAAATCAGCAGACTCATTAACCACAAAGAAGCTGCATTCTGTGGTGAATCCTTTGGCAGTCAAAAATTTAATCACAGTGAATTGCCTAAAGTGCACCACAGGCTTTCATTTGATGAACAATAATGACACAACCTTTTCTCAAAGCAAATTGCCATCAACTGAAGTGAAAGAAGAGATGCCAAAGAATACATTAGAGCTTTTATCATGTCAATATTGTCATCTTTTGGAGACTTATAATATGGTAGGCACTGCTTTTGATTCAACCCTTGCAGTAAAAAAGAAGGCTTCAAGATAGTGGATCATGGAAGAAATTAGTCAGTATATCTTGCTTTAAGAATATATTTTGATCTTTGCTTTGGTTGTTACTCCTGGTCTGCAGGAAATAATTTTTGGCTAGAGCATTCCATCTAATAGTGAAATCAATTAGAATTCATCATGCATGTACATACCTTAAACTGTTTGCATATTTATTAAAGTTTCACTACATCGTGGAATCTATAATGTTTAAGTGGTGTATGTATGTGTTTATAAAAGGAAATCCACATATTAATGATGAAGTTATGTAGTGTTATGTGGAAGATTCAAGTAGTATAACCAACTTTTCTCTGGTATTTTGTCATATATCACCTAATATTGCATTTTTGCTTCATTTTATACTCCATATTACTTCTATATAGTTTCTAATACCTTATCTTGTACTGACATTGATACATGTGCAAACGTCTTCCTAAACCAATGTTATTTATCTCAAACATATCACTGCAATGAACAGATACAGTAGAATCACTGGTCACAAACGCTTCTGACCACGACCAAATTGGGTTCCGATCAAAAAATTCACATTCCCCCACCCCCCACATCCGATTTCCTGTATACAGTACTCCTTTTTGAGCAACCATCTTGGTTAGTAACTATTTGTAAATACAACCATAACAAAAATAATTTTACAGCCAACATGTGCATTTATGACCACATTTTGCAAGTCTAACAATAATGCACACCAGGAGAGAATAATGTTGCTATAGCTGTACCACAGAATTTTATCTGAATGAGACAGCAGTAACCATTGTTCTTCACAGCATCTTTCTCTGTCTCTCCCTCCCTCCCTCCCTCTCTCTTCCTTCTTCCCTCCTTCCCTACCCCTCTCTTTTCACTTAATGACTTTATTGTTGGAATGGAACGTGGTACCTAATTCAGAATGCGTGTATAACTCTTCAAAAGAGTATATGACTTGATAGCTGTTAAGAAAAGATGGCTTTGCCAGAAAGTTCTGAGCATGTACCTCCAGGTGCCAATTTAGATCACCCTTGGTCACCTATGAAAAAACTATTTAGCCAAGAGAAGGCTATGTGAGATTAGTAACTTCAATGTAGACCATATTAAGAATCTGCCATTTTGCAGCTGTCACAAGGAAGAGGTCCATCTGTAGCCTCTCTTGGAGTTCCTATCTACATAAAGGATATTTAGGTATACATTATCGTGTTATTATTTTAATAAACTTTTGAGCTTAGCATGTTTATTGTCAGGACCCCTAAAAGAACCTCCTGGCACCCAATAGGCCATTGGGTGGTGGAACAATTTACAACAAGGTTGTAAATGAACAAGGTTTTAAAAAGCAATAAATTACAAAACATATGCTTCTGAACTGAAAGAAAAAACAGTTCACTGAAACAAAATGCAGAGATTGTTTGATAAAAGATTTCAGATTTCGATACTTTGCACTGACAAAGCATTTTCAGAATTAGAGAAGAATCAATGTTTGTTCTAAGAGCTGGTGAAGGTTACATCCTCTACAGCATCTTTGTCACTGATTATTTCTACCTAATACACAGTGTAAAATCTTTGCCATAGTAATTATGGATGGGGTTTTTGCTACCTCTTTGCATTCTCCAACTTTTTTTAAAAAACTTGTCATTGAGGACCAAAGGAGAAAGCAAAGGAATGAGGAAAATAAAATTCTGCAGTTACCTCAAGTGACACATGCTTGCAAGGTAAATGTTTTTGTTTCAAAGTTGTTCTGACCCATCTTGAAATTCTAGATTAATTTGAATTGGAAAGAGTTATTTAGTCCATTGAATCCAACCTTATTTAAATTTAGGAATCCATATTAAACATAATGGGGTCCTTGGTGCTCCTTGAATTTGGTTGCTTTCTTGCAGATGTTTCATTACCAAACTAGATTACATAATCAGTCAATTAAACTTTCTCAGTGATCGGAGCCCACCACTTCTCTGGTATTTGCTTTCATTATTTAAACCTCTTAGGTTAAAAAAACAACAACAGCCATCAGTCAGGATTTGTTTTTCTGTAATTTAAAACCATTATTCTCTGTTATGCACTCAAATAAAAAGGAGGCCTTCACCTCCTTCAACACAATTTCCTTTTAGATATTGGAAGAATGTTATCATATCCCCCTGAATAATCTTTTTTTTCAAAATGGCCAGGTCCTTCAATCTCTGTTCAGAGGACTTTGTGCCTGATCCCCTGATTACCCCCCCCCCCACTTCTGCCATTATATAAACGTATTCCAAATTTGGAGTGTGACTAAAGCAGAGAGGAATGGCTGCTTCTTGTGAAATTATGGAAATTATGCTTGTGTTGATGCACCCTATAATTCCATTTGCATACTTTGCAACCATATCGTATCTGATTCATATTCAGTTTGTAATCAGCTATTCAGTTTGGAATCAACTACTATTCCAAGATACTTTTCATGATACTATTTTATCAAACCAAGTGTTTTGTTTGTTTGCAATTTTATGCCATCTATTCAATTAATGCTACAAAATCCTAGACACTGTAGGAGAAAAGCCATTATTTGTCATGGTGGCAAAAAATTAGGAATCCAGTAGCAGATTTTCCAACTAACAGATATTATTGAAAACCATACAGTAGCCCCCTGTATATTCGTGAAAAGGAATATAAGACAGCCTGTTTCTAGAAAGTGACTCACTGAGAGATCAAACATAGAACATTAACAGGAGTTGGCTAGGGCAATTTAAGGAGACTTTCTAAATAATTTTTCTCTTTAGTCAAGGGTTCATCGTTGGTTAATACAACCATTGAAGAAAAAAACAACAAGAAGAGGAGGAAAAACATTTTCTAGAGAAAACTCTACTCCACAAAGAAGAAGTGAGATTAATGGACAAATGTCTGCAACTGTGACCTGCAATGTTTATTGTATATTTGTCTTCCTGCTGACAAACAACCTGGGATATAAAGCTCATAATAGTTCTCAAAGGAAAAGATAAAGGGATGAGCACACTAAGTGGCCACACATTAGCTGTTCAGAAAGGATGTGAATTTATCAGTTCCAAGAAAACTGTTCAAAAGAAATAGACAGGGCTCATTAAAAAAAAAAACTAAAAAACCCTAACTTTTCTTAAATGAAGGCCAGTTTAGTGAAAAAGGTACTAGGCAAGAGTTCTAGTCCTACCTTAAGCTTGAAGCCAAATGGATGACTTTGGGCCACTTTCCCTCTCTTTCAGCCCTAAGAAGTGGACAATGGCAAACCATTTCCAAAATCTTGCCAAGAATATTGCAAGGGCTTGTCCAGACAATTGCCAGGAGTCAACACTGACTCAAAAGATACACCTCCCCCCAAAAAACCCTTTCTTTAATAGATTTTAGAAATGTGGTAGCACTTGGGCTGCCATCTCTGAAAATGATGACTCTGAGAATACCCCAAAATTGCTTTCATCAAATCCAAGATAATAAAGGTCTGGAGGCTAAATCATACAATGAATGGCTAAGGGAACTAGGTACGTTTAACCTAACAAAGAGAAGGCTTAGGGGGATAC
This sequence comes from Masticophis lateralis, assembly GCA_030761175.1. Classification (NCBI taxonomy): domain Eukaryota; kingdom Metazoa; phylum Chordata; class Lepidosauria; order Squamata; family Colubridae; genus Masticophis; species Masticophis lateralis. The sequence goes on from JAUDYJ010000002.1 coordinate 105,573,179, forward strand.
GATACAAGTTTTCCAATATTTAAAGGGCTGTCAAAGGGAAGAGCGTGTCAATTTATTCTCTATAGCACTTGAGGGCACGATAAGAAGCAATGGGTGGAAAATCATCAAAGGGAGATCCAACCCTGAAATGAGAAGGAATTTCCTGACAGGGAGACTGATTAATCAATGGAACCAATTGCCTTCCAGAGTTGTAGGTGCATCATTGCTGGAGGTTTAAAAAAAAAGATTGGACAACCATTTGTCTGGGATGGTATAAGGACTCCTGCTTTAGGAAGTGGCTTGACCTAGAAGACCTTCAAGGTCCCTTCCAGCCCTATGATTCTCTGATTCTTCCTAAGGAAATGCTACCTCCTTTAAAACACCTAAGCTCTCCAGGTCCTGAACTCAAGAATCACCCACCCTCAGTCCCACCACCTTGCCATGATTCCATTTCTGTTTATGCATGCAGCACTGCAGTACGATTTCAGAGCATTTACATACTATCCTGATCCAGTAACTGTAGTGAAATAAACCTGGATGTCATTGGTGAAGCTTTTCTTCAAATCCCTTGATTATTTCCTCTACCAGTTTACTATAGAAGTTGAATAGAATAAACAAGTTCTAGGAGCAATAAATAATTCTCACCATAACTGTCCAGTCAGAGCACAGGCATGAGAAAACCAAAAGGCAAGATCACTGAGATCTTCCAAGAAGCTTTGCAGTAGCACAACCACTACATTTTCAAGCCCTATGCCCAGAGTGAGTATTTATATCTGAACAATAATTTGCAATATCTTGGATCTAAAGAGATTTTCTTCAAGAATGAAGACATGATCCATTGCCTCTTTCAATGCTACCAGCATGAATACTTTCCACAAAGTTGTATTTATCAGGCCTTGACTCCTAGCTCTTTCACTTTCATATTGAGTGATAGTCCAGTTATTTCAGTAGGAACGTTATCAACAATTCTAAACTTACACAAAATCTCATGAAATAGAAGTTGATTGAATACATTTGGATAATTCCTATATATCGCTCTAAAGATTACATAGCTTTTTTGTTATTCTTTTGGAAATAAATATAGCCTTTTTTCAGTCTATATTTGGAAATGTTCTCAGTAGCATTAGTCAGACAGTATCCAAACTCCCCTTTTAAGAAACAGAACTGGATGCTCACTTTTTGACAGTTCATTAGCTTAAAATGTGAAACTAAAAAAAAAAAAATTACTCATCAGGGATTTGTTTCAAAGTCATCGATTGAAATGCCAAACATTGGTTGGTTGGTTAAAAAAAAAAAAAGCAACCCAACAAATTGCAGGACAATTAGAGTTTTTTTTAAAAAAGTAGTATCAAGTTTGACAAGTACAGGAAGCAACCGAAAGGATGATTTTATAAACACTTGCTGCTCATGTATTATAAAACATCTGCATTATCATCTCATCAGATTTTTTTCTATTCTTATGAAGGATATAAATATGACTTCAAAACTTATCTAGGAAACTGAATGTCAAAGTAAGTGAGTATATTTGAATATCATTTTCAACTTCTGGTGTTTGAAGTTCACACATTTAGGAGGAGGGCAAGTTAGAACAAGCTGATCTAATCCTACCTAATGCTTTCAGTTTCAGAACATTATTCAGGTAATCTCTACACACTAGCCATAATGTAAAACATGGGACACCTGCTTCCCATATTGAAATGCTTGATTAAAACAATTTTGATGATGGATGAGGAAATGTAACCTCTGATAAGGGAAGTTGGACTGACTTAATTTCATACAGTACTCAGAGAAGAGCAAGTGTTTCCATTTACCTGACTGAGTTACTCAGATTGTAAAGGTATATAAATGACATTAATTTGTTTGATCTTTTACTGGAGCTCTAGGGAAGACAAAACAGATGGTTTCTAGTAGATTGGAAGGTAAAGTCAGAACTTCTATAAAATAGAGCACCAAATGGAATGAATAGAGATGAAATGCTATTTTCACACATTGTTTTCCTATAAAAAGTAAATGGTCAGGATCAGGCTCTCTCTTAAATTTTCTTCTTTTCTATTATGTGTACTAATATCTGACTAACAATTCTTTTTCATTTGAAAATAATTGTATACATTTGCATAAATTACTCTTGCTGATCTCCTTATAGCACAACAGAAAAATATGAGGATACTTGTGCTAATTTCTGATTAAACCATAATGTGATCTTTGTAGATATTTAGAATTATATTCAAGCATACTTATAGTGGATTCAGTGAAAGTGTTGGATTTTGGTAGGTCTAATCTAAATAATTTTACAGCTGAATAAAAGCTCTAGAATTTTCTATCCATATCTGCTCTATTAAGTGGCCCCTTCCAGGTCATAACTCATGATTATATTTTAGCTAATTTTATTGTCAAACATGTCCTGTACACATAGGCTTAAAAATATCCAAGATACGTGTGCATGTTGTTGTCATGTAAATAACAAATACATGATAACATGTATATAGTACACCAGAAGAAGATAAACTCTTGCTTTCTTCCTGGTGATCACAAAGGTGATTTCTAAATCACTCTCATATTATTAGAGACAATATGAAATATTGAAATGCAACTTTGATTTTCTCCACTACAAAGAACCACAAGAACATATTTTGTTTATTTGGAAATATGTTAACCTTTTAGGTGTTTTGATGACCTAACCATTTTAAGCTATCCATGACTAGCTATTAAAATATTGGGATTCCGTTACTTTGCTTTGCTTTAACATTTTGGTACTAAGATGAGAAAAAAGGAGATTCACAATGAAGCTGAATTGAAGTCCTCCAGGAAAGCCTTGTTTGCCACTTATCCAGTCTGATCCATAAAAAGTTTGTGCTACAAGCAAGTATATAATGCTTTTCAAAGTATTCACACTGACTTCTGATCAAGGCTAAAAAGCCTGTTTCACTGTGAAAAGAAACAAATCTTCAGCAGAAGCTACAAAAAATGGGGGGAGGAAGACTGTTTATTTTCCCATCTTTATGCTCTGGAGTATAATTATGGAGGCAGAGAATATTTGCAGGTCTGTATAATTCTGCTGTTTCTTGGTAATTGGCATTCAATACATGCATCCACAGGTAGCAGACAATCATAGAAAAAATAACTACTGATGGTCAATTCTCTACAAATGTGTTCTTTTACACTCATCTTAACTAGTGACCATTACTACATCTGATGACATTAAATTCCTGCCCGAGTTGTTATGACTGTCACATCTGAGCAGCAAAAAAGTTGTTGACTGCTAAATCTACCTATTAGATTATTAGATTGCTACCATCTAGAGACCATCCAGGTTTTTGCATTCCTGATCCAGTTCCTCAATAGCTCTGCATTGAAATATTATATGAACGTTTATCTACTTCATAAGAACATAAGCAGAGTCCTTCTGGATTGGTCCCCAGGTCCATTCAGTACAACAGTCTCTTCTTCCAAGGGCCAACCAACTATACCAGGAAGTTCACTAATCTCCCTACACATGCCATACACATGCCGTCTATTGCCAACAAGGCTAATGGACATTAATCTCCACACTTCTCAACAAGACATCAACTTGTAATAGGTAGCAGTTACTACCATTTTCATAGTATTTCTCTAAATATTTGCTACTGTCTGGCTGAATCAATATCTCTGTCTTTTTCTGTAGAAAATTTTGTTCTTACTCCATTTCCAAGTCATCCAAAAATGGAAAAAGATGTTAGAATGTTAATGCAATTGTATTTGCCAACTTTCCTAGAACAAAACTAGTCATTTGGTGATGGATTAATCTGTCAAGTTTTCTGAAGAAGCCAAGATGCTACTATGTCTGTGTAATTATGAGCTGGGATAGCCATAACAACAAGTCAGCCAATGGGAACTGTTTGGTGACTGAGAACCATGTCAGACAGTTTGGAGCCTGGGCATGGCTTAACTTGACTGATATGTGTGTGTGTGTGTGTGTGTGTGTGTGTGTGTATGTGTGTGTGTGTGTTTTCTTTTCTTTTTGTAGGCCTTTATGTGTATTTCTCTTTATCCAAGTTCTTCCTACATAAACCAAGATTTTTATGCAGCCCTAGTTCAGTGAAATCATAATCCACTAGTTTCTAGGCTTTTTTCAGGCAGGCAGCAAGCATCCTGCTGCCCATTGGGAGACTAAGGAGACTAAGATAGATCTATTTCAAACTTATTAGTCCTCATCAGTTAGCCATACCCTCATCCCATGTATCCTCCCGGTAAAGATACAGTATTTGTTTTTTTTCCCCGTAGGCCTTTATGTGTATTTCTCTTTAGCCAGGTTCTTCCTATGTAAACCAAGATTTTTATGCAGCCCTTGTTTAGTGAAATCATAATCCACTAGTTTCTAGGCTTTTTTCAGGCAGCCAGCAAGCACCCTGCTGCCCATTGGGAGACTAAGGAGACTAAGATAGATCTATTTCAGACTTATTAGTCCTCATCAGTTAGCCACACCCTCATCCCATGTATCCTCCCTGTAAAGGTAGAGTATTTGTTTTCTTTTCGTAGGCCTTTATGTGTATTTCTCTTTACATAGGAAGAACCTGGCTAAATATATAGCCGGGTTCTGGCTAAATATTTGTGTGTGTGTGTTTGTGTGTGTGTGTGTGTGTGTATGTGTGTGTGTGTGTGTGTGTATGTATATATATATATATATATATATATATATATATATATATATATATATATATATATATATATATATATACACACACACACACACACACACACACACATATATATATATATGTAGGTCTTTGGTTATTTGGGTCTTCTCCTGCGTAAAATTGGAAGTGTCTTGGTGACAGCTTCGTGCTTCCAGAAGCAATGTGAGATCGCAGCTGTCTCTTCCTTTAAACTGCTAGTGGGGGTGGGAGCTGATTGGGTGGGAGCTTGGCTGTGTTCTGATTGGGTGGAGGCGTATTCTGATTGGTTAGGGGTTTGGCTGTGCTCTGATTGGATGGGGGGTTGGTTGTGCTCTGATTGGCTGGGGGTGTGTTCTATTTGGGTGGGGGCTTGATTGTGCTCGGCTTAGTCTGAGTTGCAGGGAGATTTGAGCTGGTGAGCTGCGTTGTTGTTGTTTGGCTTTGTGTTTGTGGCCGTGAGAGATCTTCATGGTGGGTGTCAGTCTGCTTCATGTATGGATTGGAGGGGTTTAAAGTGGCTAATGATGCAGCTGCGGTCTGGCTTCTGGTCCTTGGTCGTGCCTCATTATCAGTGTGGGTTTGATTCTGCTTTCTGTGTGGATGTGTGGTGGTGACATCCTGTGTGACTCTCGTGAGTGTGGGTCTGGTGTCATTCGTCGTGTTAGCGACTCGTTTGTCAATAAGGGCAGGTTTCCAAATGGCTGGTAGGCGGGAGGTATCATCTCGTTTGTTCATGCTATGTGGGCATTTTTCTATCTCGATGGCTTCTCTGATAATTCTTTTGTTAAAGTGTTCAGTTTTGGTGATGGTTCTGGTCTTTTTAAAGTCAATTTCATGTCCTGTGGCTTTAAAGTGTTGGACCAGGGAAGAAGTTCACCCTCTTCACCCAAGTACCAATCAAAGAAGCCTTGACAGTTATCCAAAACAAATATAACCCCCCAAGCACATCCTAGATCTGACCAACCACTGCCTATCGAACACATACTTCATCTATAATGGACAAAAATACAAACAAATAGAAGGAGCACCCATGAGATCACCCCTCTCACCTGTCATTGCCAACCTCTATATGGAACACTTTAAAATCCAAGCTCTAGAAAAATCTGATCACAAACCCAAACTCTGGCTCACACGTAGATGAAACCTTCATAATCTGGCCACATGGGAAAGAAAAACTGGACAACTTCCTCACACACCTCAACAGCCTACACCCCAAAATACAGTTCACCATGGAAACAGAAGCAAACAACCAACTTCCCTTCCTGGATATCTTAGTCTACAGGAAATCTGATGGCTCCCTAGGACACACTATCTACCAGAAGAAAACACACACAAACCGCTATCTGCACGCACTCTCACATCACCACCCAGCCCAGATCAACTCTGTAGCCAAGACACTCATCTACAGAACAAAACGCTTAGCTGATGAACAACACCTAAAAACTGAATTACACACTCTCACTAACGTACTAACATTCAATGGATTCCAAAGAAAAAAGATTACCAACCTAATCCAAAAAGAAACCCCCACTAAAATCCAAGACAGAGAACAAGAAAACGGCAAAGCCCTCCTCCCATACATAAAAGGCACCACAGACAGAATAAGCAAAATCCTCCACAAACATAACATCAAGACAGCATTCTGCACAAACCAAAAAATATCCACCATCTTAAGGAACCCCAAAGACAAAATTGAGTTGGAAAATCAAGGAGTATATGAAATCCCATGCACCGCCTGCCCCATCACATACATCGGACAAACCAACAGAAGAATAAGTGCACGCATTGAAGAACACAAGAACTCAGTCAGAAAAGAGGAACCAACTTCTTCCCTGGTTCAACACCTTAAAGCCACAGGACATGAAACTGACTTTAAAAAGACCAGAACCATCGCCAAAACTGAACACTTTAACAACAGAATAATCAGAGAAGCCATCGAGATAGAAAAATGCCCACACAGCATGAACAAATGAGACGATACCACCCGCCTACCAGCCATTTGGAAACCTGCCCTTATTGACAAACAAGTTGCTAACACGACGAATGACACCAGACCCACACTCACGAGAGCCACACAGGATGTCACCACCACACATCCACACAGAAAGCAGACTCAAACCCACACTGATAATGAGGCATGACCAAGGACCAGAAGCCAGACCGCAGCTGCATCATTAGCCACTTTAAACCCCTCCAATCCATACATGAAGCAGACTGACACCCACCATGAAGATCTCTCACGGCCACAAACACGAAGCCAAACAACAACAATGCAGCTCACCAGCTCAAATCCCCCTGCAACTCAGACTAAGCCGTGTACAACCAAGCCCCCAGCCAATCAGAGCACAACCAACCCCCCATCCAATCAGAGCACAGCCAAGTTCCTAACCAATCAGAACACACCTCCATCCAATTAGAACACATCCAAGCTCCCACCCAATCAGCTCCCACCCCCACTAGCAGTTAAAAGGAAGAGACAGCTGCGATCTCACATTGCTCCTGGAAGCACGAAGCCGAGAACACCAGCCTGAAGATGACGAATGAGACTTCGTCGAAACATCACCAAGACACTTCCAATTTTACGTGGGAGAAGACCCGAATAACCAAACACACACACACACACACACACACACACACAGTGCTTCTGTGATTATATTGATTCTGTACATATGTGATTCTTTGCTTTTGGATTTCTGAGTTCTGGTTCTGGCTTCTGTTGCATGGGTATTGTATACATTCATCATTCTTTATATTGCTGTATATAAAGAAGTTTCTTTTATACATGAATCCTGATGAATTATTAACTACAATGTGAATATAGCATATTTTATCAACTATAATTTTGGAAAACCCAAGGAGCAAGGTCAAATAATTCTGAAGACATTTTGAAATTTCTCATCTAATACAAATATAGACTCCAAAGTATTGGAGAGATTCAAGAATGCATTTTCAAGGCAGAATGCTCATAGCTTCCACATTGATTGAAGGAAGTAATGCCACATCCTCTTAATGCCATATTCAATTACATTCATTTATTAAAATGAAGAGAAATGCCACTCTATGCACATATCCAACTACTAAGAAATTTCATTCGAAGTATGAACTATAACAATCAATGTGACTCTTATGTAGTATACTTTTCAATATGTTTTTGCAAAATTGTTTATAAACTATTTTTTGGTTTATCTTTTCTTTTCTTAGTTAGGAAAACAATAATTTTTTTGTCTGTATAACAACATAAAAATGATTTACTAGGTACACAAAACAATGTCCTGAAGCACCTTTTAGGAAATTTAACCAAACTGAAACATCCAACTTTCCCTTCAACTGTATATAAAACATTTCAGCAAAAAGGAAGAATAACAATAACAAGATAACAATAACCTTTTAAAAGAAATTTCATTTTGAAGAGAGTAACACCTGCTTTTTTTTTTTAACTCAATAGGAAATCCAACTTAAGAGACTGTAGTGGTTATTAGGTACCAAATCTTAGAAAGAAACAGGATATGACATTGTTATCTTGCCTTGCTTATAAAGTTCCAGAATTAGCTAGTCATCTCTGAAAATGTAGGACTAAATTGATTTAGGAGGGCTTGAGAATGCCTACTCTGAATAATAGAGATAAAATTGAGGCTTAAAGCAGTCTATCCTAGAAATAAAGCTGACTTATACCCCATAATATTAATTTATCTACCTTTATAACAGCATGTTAAGATGCAAGACCAAAATCTTTCCTAGCATTGTGGTTTTACATTCTTCTAATTTCCAGATGATGATGATGATGATCATGATCATGATGATGATGATGATGATCATGATGCCGCCTTGACATGGACTTGTTATGTGCAAGGCAAGGTCTCTATAGCTGATACTATAAACTAACCTTTAGGATTTCTGTTTTGGCTTGCATTAGACTATTATGATCCAAATAATAGAATGTAAAATGTTTTCTGTGCCATAAGGATTTAATTTACAAGCATGATCTGCTTTGCAATTAGTCATTTTTGTGTTATACAATAGCTGACCTTAACAGGGATGTTACAAGAAAATTGTTCACAGAATATGTCAACATGTCACTAAAACCATATGCAGAACATTTCAAGCAATAGAAAAAGGAGTGCAATAAATAAATTGTGTAAACTGTCTTTGATATATAATAAGGCTAGTTTATTCCATGCCGTATTAGTGGATAAAACAAGCATTCTTAGTAGGCAAGTGATAGATGGATTGATTTTTTTTCTTTCTGAGCAGGCTCCAACTTTTCTGATGCTAGAATAAGAGTTAGCTCCATTCCCAATGGTTGTTGCCATGGCAATGCTCAGCTCTGGTTAAAAAAGAGAGAGAGACAGAGACAGAGAAATCACCAGACTTTACTTTATAAAGAAGGGGGTAAAGGTGATGAGCAGAGGAGAAGGTTTGGATTTTAAAGCAATAAAAAAATCACTATATATTATTTAACTGAAAACAAGGATTGTTTGGAACAAGGTCACCCTTACAGTACAAAAATTTGATGAATAATTCCAGCAGAAAATAATAACATGTTGGATCATTCTTTCTTACAGTGCTTGAGATGTTTATTCAAAGAACAGTGAAATGTATAAGGTGACCTTTGACTCAAAATCATTTTTAAAATGTCTGTCAGGGTTCCAAGTAACACCCCCCATGAAGGAAGACTCCGAGGCTTGAAGTTCCTCAAAGTTCCATTTTATTAGAGATATCATATTGGCACATCTGGGAAAACCCGAATCGGAAAGCTTCCAGATTTTCTCCACCCAAAAGAAAGTCCAAATCCCTTCCCCTGCACCCACATGTCTATCACATGGTCCACTCAAAGCCCCATCCCAACTGGAGATGCCTCCCAATCACACCCCTCCATATGCAGGGCAAGATGTCCTTGACTCTTTGAGAAAGGAATGTTATTATGACTATATATATTATATTACATTACATTACATTACATTACATTACATTACATTACATTACATTACATTACATTACATTACATTACATTACTTACTTACTTATTAATTACTGCAAGTTCAAATCTCACCAGGCTCAAGGTTGACTCAGCCTTCCATCCTTTCGAGGTAGGTAAAATGAGGACCCAGTTTGTGGACGCAATAAGCTGACTGTATAAAAAAGAACACCGCTTGGGGGGAGGGTGGCAAAAGCCCTACTAAGCTGGTATATACAAAAGTATGAAGGCTATTGCTTAATGCATTGTAAGCCACCCTGAGTCTCCGAAAAAGGGCGGCATATAAATCGAACCAATAAATAAATAAATAAATAAATGTCATCCCTGTTCCATACAATGCCCCTTCCCAGTTTCCCACAGCAGTAAATATGGCAGGTCTGAAGGCCCAATGCAAAATATGGCTTCTAGTCCTGACAATGTCAAGTGTTGGTTTTGGTTTTGTTAATATTTTAGAATATTAGCATAAATGGAACGAAGTGGAAAATTTTCCTGCAGAAGACCAATGTAACTGAATATAAACATGGAAAGAAGATTCCTAGTCAGGCCCAATGATGAATTCAGGAATTTTTCATGGCTGTGAACTTGGGAAAACTTCTGTATGAAATTCTACAACCTCCCTAAAAGTGAGGCTGATCATTATTCTGATTCCAGAACACATTATAGTCAAACACTAAAAAAAGTTTTATTTCCAACTTAAGATGGATAGCAAAAATTAAATAATAATGGTACTTCTCACTGAATTCCAAGTAATTGGATGACATCATTCATTATGGGAGTTAATTCTGATTTCAATAACTTTATCTGTAAAAAACCCCTGTTGGATATGGAAAGACTTATGTCTGAAGAGTCATTATTTGCATTATATGTAGGAAGAATTAAATTCTTAAAACAAGAGACTCACATTCAAATTTGTTTCCCCATCCATTTCCCCAATGCTCAACAAACACACACAGACACTATGATGCATGTATACTATGATGTGTATGTACACACATAAAAACACACACAAACACACACATCCTCAAATATTGGTTGCTCAAAATAGACAGCAATGCCAAGACAATTTTTCTCTTCAGTAAAAGCTATTTGAAGAAAATAAATGAATACATGATTCTGAATCTACATAAATATCAGAAATCCTATCCGCTGCTTTTTGAATAGCAATTCTGATTCTACAGGAATTGCTTCAGCATGACTTGTTGAGAATTCAAGTCTCAGCTTATGTGAATAGGAATGGCCCATTGTCCCAGGACAAAGTTGTCTCTGAATTCATTCCCTCAAATCCAAGTCTTGCTTTGCTTTGTTTAATCATAGCTTCAGACCTTAATTATCTATGTCTTTTTTCTGCTCTTCTGAAACAAATAAGCTTTGATGATATATAGCCCTTAATAATAAGAGATAGCAAAAAACTAATATATGTTCTTCAGCAAGAATATTTTTCTCTTAAATTCTCCCACACAATCCCTCAGACCCAAAACTCATATGCACCAATGCAGTTTGTATGCATTGATACAAACTGCACTCCACTCCCTCTCTACATTCCATTTATAATGTTAATTTATTTTTAATTGAAAATGTTTTATTATGTTACAGTGTAAATGAATGGAGAGTCCCAGGTTTATTTGTCATCATCATGGAAATACCATGATGATTGCTGGTGTCCTCACTCTGCTATCAATCCATTGGGTATGGCAGCATTAAAACATGTCCCTGAGCCAGGCAGCAGTAATCTGGATAATTTAGTGACATTGCTTCAGAAAAGGAAGAGGATGACTTGAAGTTCTCCAAGGAGTGAACTATACTTTGAAACATACAGCATTTTACCTTAATTTGTATTCTGTGACCTTGTTACTCTCTCTACTCTCAGTTTAATATTTCTAGATAATCTTGTAAGGCAAATTCTTTGTTGACTCTTTTCTAATGAAACGTTTCACATATTTCCATCATTTTTACTCTTACATTGATTCAAATGCATTTTTTAAATCCTTCATATCCTTTACTGATCATAACATGGTTTTGTTAATATTTTAGAATATCAGCATAAATGGAACGAAGTGGAAAATTTTCCTGCAGAAGACCAATGTAACCGAATATAAACGTGGAAAGAAGATTCCTAGTCAGGTCCAATGATGAATTCAGGAATTTTTCATGGCTGTGAACTTGGGAAAACTTCTGTATGAAATTCTACAACCTCCCCAAAAGTGAGGCTGGTTACTTTTCCCTTCAGTTAGTCCTCCCTCTGCACATTGGCAGCATCATGGTTCTTTGAAACCAAGCAAGTTGATGTGTTTCCTAGGGATTTTAATAGCCATCATGGAGCATACGAAACATTAAAAAAATGCAAATAGCTGAATTAGATACACATTAACATACTTATATATTTAACAGAGTTGGAAGGGACCTTGTAGGTCATCTAGTCCAAACCCCTGCCCAAGCAGAAGACCCTACACAATTTTTGACAGATGGCAGTCCAGTCTCTTCTTCAAAGCTTCCAGCAACTTCTGAAGGCAAGCTGTAACATTGGTTGATTGCTCTCACTGTCAGAAAATTTCTTCTTATTTCCAGGTTGAATCTCTCCTTGTTCAGTTTCCATCCATTATTCCTTGTCTGACCTTCATGTGCTTTTCAACCATAAAAGTGGGATAAACATATTTCAACTAAGGTAGGTAGATAGGTAGATGATAGATAGATAGATAAATAAATAAATAAATGATAGATAGATAGATAGATAGATAGATAGATAGATAGATAGATAGATAGATGGATGGATGTTAGGTACATCTATCTATCTAGAGAGAGATGATAGAGAGATGATAGAGAGATGATAGAGAAAGAAAAGATTTAAGGTAGCATTCTGTTTATAAAAGAAGCCAATGATTTCCTGCTACCTCAACCAATTATAGATATTTAGGACTCATCAATCCGAATGGGCTTTTCTGCTCCCTTGAGATGGGGGAAATAGCATGCCCATAGAAAAAAGGCTGCCCCCATACCAGGCTTGACCAACACCCACAGGAAGTACCATAGCTTACTTTAAAAAATGTGATTGAGCCTCCTCTTGAAAGGAAAAGGCTGGAAAATAAAAGTTGTTTGTGTGCAGTGTTCCCTTTCTATATCCACTATTCACTATCATAAGGCTCTAGCCCAGGGATGGCGAACCATTTTTTCTTCGGTTGCTGAAAATGAATGTGCATGCCAACTCCCATAATGTAATGCCTCCTACAGGCCCTGCCCTCCGTGCATGCTTGCATGACCCCCATGCTTCCCCTGCACATGTGCACGCTACCCCCACCCTCCCCCTGCGCATACCTGAGCGACCCCCATTTTGGTGCTAGAAGGCCTCCCTGAAGCCTCCTGGGACCAAAAACGGGGGGTGAGGGGGTACGCCACTCCCCCCACACCCCATTTTGTTGCTAGCAGGCCTCCCTGAAGCCTCCTGGGACAAGAAATGGGGCATGGGGAGGTGCCGCATCCCCCACCCACCCCCAGCAGAGACCCGAAAATCAGCTGTGCCAAAGGAGGCGTGTGTGCATGCGCGGTGGAGCTGACCTGGGCATTGGCTCACCCATGGAGATGGCTCTGCGTGCCACCTGTGACATGCGTGCCATAGGTTTGCCATCACAGCTCTAGCTTTTCTTTTTTTTCAGAGCTGGAATTCCTATCATTATTGCCTTAAGGGTTCTAGGAATGGAAATGGGAACAGCCTTGTAGTCTTCTGGCTGTCAACAGTGTAGAATGTATTATTTTTTAAAAAATCACAAAGTTGATATTCCCATATCCAAGCAACCACAATGACCCATAGGAAGACACAGACTGTGCCAGTGAGATAGCAATTGGTCTTTGAGCTGTGGATCTTTGAGTTGTGAGACTATTCTGGGTGGCAGAATCTATAATACAATCCTTTTTCTATCAAGGCATTCCTTGTCTACCATAGTTATCACTGTGTAAACCTACATTAATGAATGCTGCTCACTATACTTCACTTTTTAATGTTATTGTGCACAACTCATTTATAAATAGTTTTGAAAAAGTGATTTGTATCTGGAAAGGAGGCCATTTCTGGATATTTTTTTCTGTTCTTGAAACAAAATAAACCCATAGGTAAATATTTGTTTGCGTAGACAGCTACTTAACTTTAATGAATTCAGTGGAGTAAGGTATATAATTTACAAATAAAGCATGGAGATTTTTCTGCATTTGTTTTCCATTCTTCGAGCCTCCTTTCAAACCGGCTTTTCTTCAGTTTTCTGTTGTGTTTTGGGAGCAATGGAAATAAAACTTTGGCTATAAATCTGGAGAAGATTTACAACACTGGTAAGGAGTAGTAGGTGTTTTTCCTTATGCTGCGTCATCCATCTGGAGGGACTTGTACATCAATGTGACAGACAAGGCAAATTTTAATTGATTTAATTTCATTTATAATTTAATCTTTAAAGAAATCCCTTGGCTTTAAAAACAACAACAACAACTCATTCACATTTTTTAAATCCAAGAGTAAATTGCAGCTAGATATTGAGACTTTTTTGTTCTTCAAGAAGCAAGGTCAACTCCTTAGTTTCCTTCCTTGTCAGGAACTGGGCTGGATTGAGCTCATGCTCCATGCCCATTTCAGTTGCTGCAGCAATGATGCTATTTTTACCCCAAATTCTCCTGTTATATTCCTGGGACAAGAATAGAAAATCAGCCTGAACTGGCAGGTTTTGACTAACCAAGAAAGTGGAAAAGTTAGAATAAGTTGACATTGCCAACAATTACCATTATGTTTCAAAAGGACAGATATACAATAATTCAGCATTTAATAGAAGTGTAAAAATCCCTGTAAAACAATGTTAAGATCTTTGTGGCAAATAACTGGTTATGGAATTTAGTTTTTATGGAGCCTGGGGAGAAACTATCAAAGTGTCTTGACCTGAACAAAGTTATAGATAGACGTTCCTCTCATACAACAGACATATCCTTCTTAGCAGATGAGGAAAATAAAACAATAGCACCTTACATCTGCACATTTAGTTAGTTAGATGAATCAAATCAAATACTAATTCTCAGATAAATACTTCCCATCTCAACTTCTCTTTAGCAAACAGTTGCAATAGTAATAGCACTTAGACTTGTATATGGCTTCATAGTGCTTTATAACATGGGTCTCAACCTGTGGGCCACAGACCACTGGGGGCCATGAGAGGATTGAAACTGGGCCATGGAAAAGGCCAGTGAGTGCATGGATACTCATCCTCACTTGCACAAGCAGCGAGTGAGCTCATACATGCCCCATTTGCATGATCGGCAGGTGCATGTGCATGCTGCTCATGCAAATGGAGCCGTGTGCATGCATATGTGTTTGCTGGTTGCTCATGTGGAACCATTCCATGTCCTGCCCCCCCCCCCCCAGTCCGCAAAGCCATAAATGTTGGGGAACTCTGCTTTATAGCATTCTCTAGGTGGCTTACAGAGAAAGCATATTGCACCCAACAATCTGGGTCCTCATTTTACCAACCTTGGAAGGATGGAAGGCTGAGTCAATCTTGAATCAATGAGGATCAAACCCCTGGCAGTGAGCTGAACTAGCCTGCAATACTGCATTCTAACCACAGGGCTACCACAACTTCTGAAAGTCATTCATTGCTCAGCCAAAGATATTCCAGTAATCTCTTTGATCTCATCCATCCACCTTATCTGTTATCATCTTCTCTTTTCTTTAGCCTTGCCACATAATCATCATCCACTCCCATCACCTACTCCAAAAATGCCTAAAAAATTAGGCATTTTTTCCTCATGTTCCAGTTCTTAGTGATCCAAAATTAATTAATTGTTGCCACTGTTTCCCTCTTCTTTCAGAGTCTTTCTTTCCCTCTACTCTCTAATTCCCTTTTGGATCAAAAGACTTTCAACATTGCTTTAGCATCAGATTTAGGCACAGTTTTAGGATTGTATGAATATAAAATACTCTCTTGTTTAATTCAATTTGAAATGCTGCCAGATTACATTGGATCAGAGGTGAAATCTAATTTTTTTCCTTACCGGTTCTGTGGGCAAGGCAGGGGAAGGATACTGCAAAATCCGCATTCCCTCCCCACTCCTGGGGGAAGGATATTGCAAAATCTCCATTCCCACCCCACTCTATGGCCAGCCAGAGGTGGTATTTGCTGGTTCTCTGAACTACTCACAATTTCTGCTACCAGTCCTCCAGAACCTGTCAGAACCTGCTGGATTTCACCTCTGCATTGGATATATTTATTTTATTTTGGTTCTGTTAAGGAAGAACAAAAATAATATGGAATGAAAAAACAACAGCAACTATATGTATTCAAAATATGTATTTATTTGGAAATACGGTTTAACCCTTCATTTTTTTTAATACCATTAATTTCACTGGCAGTACATCAGTTGTGCAGAATTGTCCATCTATATATTTGTGTGCATCTAACCTTATCAGCTCTAGGGCATGCAAGAAATGAATTTACAAAATAAAGCTTGCAATCATTATTTCTGCTTGGCTCTTTCCCTAGTTTGTTTGCCAAAGAGAACATAACCTTTATGTGCAACAGGCGTAACATAACTTCACATTTTCCAATCAGTCAAGGAAAGCCTATTAGCCCTTTCTTTTTTGACAGCAACAAACATCCTTCCTTCTTCAGATGAACATGATTCTACACTGTTTCACTGGTAGATTTTTTAAGCCAAGAAATGTCACTCCAGCAACACCCTTAAACAAGACATTAAGGATAGCAAAATACCGATTCTCCCCACGTCTACAGTGTAACATTATTCTTCCATTAAGCAGACTGAGTATTACATTTTTTTCTATAGGAAAATTTAGACTGGAGGTATAACATAATATACAAAAAAGATGTTGACTCTAGAAAGAGTGAAGAGAAAAGCAAGAAAGATGATTACGGGGCTGGAGGCTAAAACATATGATGAACAGTTGCAGGAATTGGGTATGTCTAATCTAATGAAGAGAAGAGTAGGGGGTGACATGATAGTAGTCTTCCAATATTTAGAGGCTGTCATAAAGAAGAGGGGGATAACCTATCCCTCAAAGCACCCAACAGCATGGCAAGCAGTAATGAATGGAAACTTATCAAGGAGAGATCCAACATAAAACTAAAGAGAAATTTTCTGACAACCAGAACAATTAGCCAACAGAATGGCTTGTCTCCAGAAGTTGTAGGCGCTCCATTATTGGGTGTTTTAAAGAAGAGATTGGACAGCTGTTTGTCCACAATTGTATAGGGTCTTCTGCTTGAGCAGGGTTTGGATTAGAAGACTTCCAAAGTCCCTTCTAACTCTGTTATTCAGTATTCTGTTTATATTCCTCAGATATTTACAGCTATAAATTTCTGTACTGAATGTCATAGATACATTAACCGAGCAATTAATAGTTCATTATGAATATGTATTTTATTCTAGGTTGCATTCTGTTCTCTTTCTTTGACTCAGTTTGGATATCTCTGCTTGATTAATTTTCTCTCCCCCTTCTAGTACACTGCTTGGCATGTACTTTAAATCTTTTAAATAATTCTTTGCATCTTCAATTACTTTGAGCTTCAGCATGGATGCCTATTTTCTCTACAACTTTAATGTCATTTTCATGGTTTAATCTAAGCATGCAAACACATTACTTTGAATATCTGTAAGCCCAAGCATATACATAAATAATCATGTTAACATTATATATATATATATATATATATATATATATATATATATATATATATATATATATGACATTATATATATTATCTGCTTTCCACACTGATGATGAGGCATAACCATGGACTAGAAGCCAGACCGCAGCTGCATCATTAGCCACTTTAAACCCCTCCAATCCATACATGAAGCAGACTGACACCCACCATGAAGATGTGGCATGACCACAAACGCGAAGTCAAACAACAGCAACGCAGCTCACCAGCTCAAATCCCTCTGCAACTCAGACTAACCCAAGCACAACCAAGCCCCCACCCAAACAGAACACACCCCCATCTAATCAGAGCACAGCCAAGCCCCCAACCAATCAGAACCTCCATCCAATCACAACACAGCCAAGCTCTCCCCAATCAGTTCACACCCCCACCAGCAGTTAAAAGGAAGAAACAGCTGCAATCACACATTGCTCCTAGAAGCATGAAGCCGAAAACACCAGCCTGAAGATGACGAATGAGACTTTGTCAAAACGTCACCAAGACGCTTCCAATTTTACGTGGGAGAAGACCCGAATAACCAAAGACCTACATATATGTATGTATGTATGTATGTATGTATGTATGTATGTATGTATACAGTTTTGTTTTTATTTGTGGAATCTTCTGGTCCTCCTTCAGATTTAAGGATTTGGTAACACAAACATTGAAAAATGAGCACAAAGTTAAGATTCTCAGTGATTTGAGACTATAAGCATCTCCAGCTACTAGTCTCAATCCCAGTGTGCAACTTATCTAAAATAATTATGAGTGTCACAGTTTTGTTTATTACTCCCCTTCTGCAATTGTATTCAGACATTCTGCTCAGTCAGTATTGCAAAGATTTACTTCTGCTGATCTTGTACTCTACAATCTTTTATTCCATCCTAGGCAGAAGATTCAAAGTGAAGAGCCTAATTTCCATGCTCAGAATCTATTCCTGCAAACCTTTGAGGATTTTAAACAATAGGAATGAGCCTATTTATATAAAGCAAGTTCTCTTCCTCAGTCCTTCTCCTGATAGATGCATAGAGGAGAGGAGGTGCAGGGCCCACAGATCAATAATTCCCTATCACAGTATTTCAGAATGTGCATTAATCCACTATGATACAGCAATTGTCCCACACTGCTTCACTTGCCCTCATTTTCTTTTCTTTTTTTTAACATTAAAGTTTCTTTTAAAACAGCCCTGGTGGCTCAGTAGTTAGAATGCAGTATTGCAAGCTAACAGTCTAGAGTTTGATCCTCTCAGGATTCAAGGATGACTCAGCATTCCATCCTTCCAAGGTTGGTAAAATGGGGATTCAGATTATTGGGGGCAATACGCTGACTCTGTAAACCGCTTAGAGAATGTTATATAAGTCTAACTGCTATTTGAAATATTTCTGAGTCTCAATTATCTTTGCCTTTCAGAATTGTCTCCTTCTGCCTTTATTTAATAATAACTTTTCTTCCATAATAATTTGATTTTGTGATCATATCCATTATCTCCAGGAGTAGACATTACGTAAGATGGGTGCATCATGCCTAAGACAGAATAGGGAACTAATGTAATTTCAGCTACAGTTCTGTCACATTTGTCAGAGAGCTGACATGGAGTTTTTCCAGTATTAGTTGCAACACATGAAGATGTCTTTGTATCTACATTTGCACAATAGAGAATGCAAATGGTAAAAATAGCCATAAATCTGGTTTTGCCCCATAAAAACAAACATTGTATAAGGCCTTAGCAGAGAAATATATTAAAGCTTATTTTAGATGACAGAATTTCACATAGTGAATTTCATCTAGTTAACCCATCAGCCTCCTTCATATTTTCCCTTACCTTCACATAGAGACATACTCAATACGTGACCCCCACTTTTCTGCCATGAATACAACTTAAACTGACAGGTAGGTTATCCATGTAAAACTTGATGGAGTACATTCTTTCCCCTCAAAAAGGTAAAGAAAACAAAACTTCAGAATTGGATGAAGCTCTTTAAATCTTAGAGTCCAATCCCTGACAGCCTGAACTATAATTGAATTTTATTTATTTATTTATTTTTACGATTTATATGCCGCCCTTCTCCCGAAGGACTCAAGGCAGCATATAATAATTAAACATTCTGTAATGATCGCTAGTTAACCTGGGCTTGAATATGTCTAGTAACAAATTTTTTATTTATTTATTTATTTATTTATTTATTTATTTATTTATTTATTTATTTATTTATTTTTATTTATTTATTGGTTCAATTTTTATGCCACCCTTCTCTGGAGACTCAGGGCGGTTTACAATGTGTTAAGCAATAGCCTTCATACTTATGCATATACCTGCTTAGTGCGGCTTTGCCCCCCCCCCCCAACAGAGTTCTTTTTTATACAAAGTCAGCTTATTGCCCCCACAATCCGGGTCCTCATTTTACCTACCTCAAAAGGATGGAAAGCTGAGTCAACCTTGAGCCTGGTGAGATTTGAACTTGCAGTAATTGCAGGCAGATGGTGCTAGTTAACAGCACTTTAGTCTGCTGCGCCCCCAAGTCTCTTTATAGTATAAGACCTAAACCAACAGCTTGTCTGTCCTTTATAAGTTTTCCTGATATTTCAGTAGAGACAGACCACTGTAGGTACAATATTTGGTCCCTCTCCAGAACATTAATGCAACCAAAACAGGCTGATATTATCTTTTATCTATTGCCATTTCAGATACATGAAGACTATTTATCACACTCCTCTGAGTCAGTTCCAATTTATCTCAGGGCTTCCTAAAAGGTGATAATGAGAACTGGCCACAGTACTCAAGGTGGCAGCTGATCTATGCCAAGTTCAATATAAACATTACTTTCAGCTCCCGTAACTCTGCAGTGAAACTACAGATGTATTGCTCTAACCTAAAATTGCATTGGCCTCTTTTTCAGTTACATTTTGTTGCTGATTCGTGATCAGCTTTTGCTCAAATCCACTTTTCTAAGGTCTTTTTCTCCCCCCCCCCCCAATATGAACTAATGTGTCCCCTTGTCAACCAAACTGGCTTGTTAATTGTGTAAGCCAGTCATTTAGCAATGTTTTCCAAGATCTTATGAAGAGAGAGAGAGAGAGAGAGACAACCAAAAAGAAAAAGAAAAAAAAGAAGAAGCAAGAGTGCTGATGTTCCCAAATTGACTAGATTGCAGTCCCAAATCTGGGACATTTCTGCCCTGCTACAGAGGAAAATAAAGCTCAGTTACCACTTTGTTGTGACCTTGAAACCTGAGTAGTAGATTTAAATAATTTAGCTATTCATAGCCACCAAATTGCTGTATTACCATGTTACAGTTTTGAAATGCTGAAGTCATGTAAATGCTGATGAGATTTCAAACTAAGCAAATCCTATCTCCTGTACTTCTAGATGCTAATCTGTTGACAGAAGTTGCTCAGACCTCTACATTTATAGCTACCATGTTAGCGCTGCTAAAAAATTCAAATATATGCAGAAAGGATGAATATATTTTGCACACAAGGTGTCATGCCAAATATGTCCCTTTTATATAAGCTGGAGATTTTAAACATTTGTGGCGGAAACCAATTACATTGCCAAATGATAACAGTGCAGTCTCTTATTGCATTGCTTACAAAACATTTAATAGAGAAGAAAGGATGTGCAGGCTGTGAAACTTTAGCCACAACAACAGTGGCTGCAACTTAAGAAGCTTCTAACTCCTTTAACTCCAGACCTCTTCTTTGCCCTGATGTTAACATTGTGCCAGAATCCATCTGCTAATTTCTCAAAACCTCTTTCTCTGAGATTCCTTCTTTTCTACACCATGGTAGCACTTAGCTTAATTTATTGCTGTGAGATGGTAATGACCTCTCCTCTTTTTCAATCCATCCCTCCTTCCCTCTACAGCTTCCCTCCCTTCCTCTTCTGACAGCCTGGTCTAAAAAAAGGAATTCTTTGGGAAAACAGAATGGGAGAAAGTCAAGGATACCGTAGACTTTCCAGAGAAACAAAATGAAAGTTTGGTTGCTCATATACATAGTGTGTAATCACTTTGTAGCTAGGGACACTGTACCTGATTCTATGGTTTTCTTCTCTTTGGGAATATAAATAAATTAAGGTCCTTTATTTTCCTTAAACTTGAGTGAGAATGATTAAGAAGTGTTTTGGGGAGCCACATATTAATTTAAAGGTTCTCAGGGAGCAACTTAAAGAATAAATCTGACTCTAGATTTATTAAAAATGTTTTAATAAAGCTTCTGGTGATTTATCATATTGGTTTGTTTGTTTGTTCTTATTGATGGCATCTTTTTTCTTTATTAAACTTTGCATCCACATTCAGAATAAAGTCCTGGGTATTACAAAAAAAGAAACTTACTATGCAACATAATTATTAAATTCATATACCTGAAGGCAAAGGATGTAAAATTGGAACCAAAACAGCACTATACTCCCTTAAAACCTGGCAGAAAAGTATTTGAGGTTCTATCTATTCCTTTGGTAGAAAAAGAAGAAAGTCAGGATTTTTGATGCAAAACTGAACAGGCTAAAAAAGATTTACAATAGGCAGAAGGCAAAGAAAGAAAGAAAGAAAGAAAGAAAGAAAGAAAGAAAGAAAGAAAGAAAGAAAGAAAGAAAGAAAGAAGGGGGAAGAAAGGATCAAGCAGCTGCTATTTCTTATAAACTAACCTAATCACTTTAATTTGTGGGCAAAATCAAAATCTTTAATATTATTAAATGCCAAGCATTCAGACATCTTTGATAGCACTTTTGCTATAAAGGGCTGAGATGTAAATTAAAGAAAAATATAACAAAAATTAAAAAGGAGGAACACATTACTTAAATCAACCTAGTCCACTGCTCTAACAATTCTGAGAGGTATTGTGAAATGTGATTTATCTTCTAAGCTAATCTGAGAATAATCTTCTGCTTAATAATGTGTCTGCACATTTGTTTTAAATATATAAGTATATTCATGGCTTTCCGAAATAAATTTCTGCTATGGTTTTATATATGTATATTCTCTCTCTCTCTCTCTCTCTCTCTCTCTCTCTCTCTCTCTCTCTCTCTCTCTCTCTCTCTCTCTCTCTCTCTCTCTCTGTGTGTGTGTGTGTGTGTGTGTGTGTGTATGTATATTGTTAATACATATAAAGGTCTCTCTAAGCATCACCTAAAAATCTACATGTTTCCAGGAGCTGTTATCGTGACCCTTACCACATCCTACTGAGCACATAGAACCAGCTAACAAACCTCATGCATCTAAAATTATTTCTTCAATGTGGAAATAAAATGCCTGTAGTAATGTAAATAGCAAATAAGTTGCCTACAAGAAACCATATTTCACCATTTTAAAAGTATTTCATTTTTTTTGCAAGACAGAAATATTATAGTTTGCAACTTTTCTATTAAATTCCAAGTAATCTAAGTAACTCATTCAAAATCAGATTAGTTTTTAAGTGTCCTACTGTCAAAGTGATCTTTCAAGAGCAAAGTTGACATAGCTATAGAGGTTATGTTACATGCAATTTAAATAGCATTATTCTGTCTATTCATTTACAAAGTAAAGTAGACACAGAGCATACAGAACCTCAGATCAGTCACAAAGCTGCATACTGTCTGATGTAGAACCACCTATACCTTCAGCATTATAGTTTTCTGCCATTTGGCTTTAATAATCCTAGGGTAATTTTTGAGGAGAAACATAATCAATTTAATGCAGCATGAGCATCCTACATCAAACCAGAATATACTGACTCTCATTTAGTTAAGAAGCAGTTAAGAACTTTTCCTGCTATCTATGACAGATATATGTCAATTGAATTCACATTTGTTCCCTCGTTAGTTTAGATAACATAGATGTTAGGCCTTCCTTCCTTCCTTCCTTCCTTCCTTCCTTCCTTCCTTCCTTCCTTCCTTTCTTTCTTTCTTTTTTTCAACTACAATTTGTTTACCTTCTCAATTTCTTTGAAAATGAATCTCAAAGGAAAAAAAGAAGAATTAGTCAGACATAGCAGTAACTGAAGTGGAACACTCTTCATCTAGAAATGTGGCTGAGTCCAATAATTGTATTCATGAGTTTATAGCAGGAACTTATCATTTATGGTTAAAAATTGGGTACATAACAATTCACACACTCACTGTCTCTCTCTCTCACACACACAAATAAGTGTGATATAATATATTATGGCCAGTAAGAATCCTTTTCTATCAAGTGTCTGTTTATGTCTCATACAAAGTTTCATTTCACCAAAATTAACACCACTTGCCTGAACAGGAAAAGATCTAGAAAAAGTCACAAGCCCAAATCTTGAAAACTCAGCTGCATGCTTCTTAACTGAGATTTGTATAATATGAAAAAATATTATTTTTCCTTTTACCCTTTGTTTATATTGATTTGGTAATGATATTGTATTTTATCCTTGGTCAATGTTTGCTTGAGAAAAAAAAATGCTTAGAGAGAAAAGATGAGATAGCCTGCATTATATTAAGAATCAATAGAGTTGTCTCAAACCAGAATTGATCATTTTTTCTTTCATGTAAAGCATATAATTTTTCAGTTGTTCTAGCTTTTACCTGTACTTACTTTTCCCTCTTTATTAATTTAATAAATTAAATAAAGTAATCATTAGTCCTTTTTCCAGTATAAATTTTGATGTAATATATTGTAACTTTCTTCTTGTTGTATTTCAGTTTGTAGGCCATCATTCTCCCTCATCCCATTAACATTTCACTGAGAGGTATATGTTTGTATGAAGACGTATCACCAGGGAGATCAGTATGGAGAAGATTGTGGGAGAAAATTCATCCCACATGCATAAACTTGGGGTTATTGGAAAGTTTGAGAACACAAATGATGTAAACTGAAAAACCCTCTATTAAAAAAATCTTCAGAAAATTGATAAACTACATTAGCTCTTAATGCTCATCCTGTCGGTATGTCATTTTCCAATGTTAGATAATGAGAAGACACATTTTTCCCCCCTCTATGAATATACCGGAATTGTGAATGTGTTAGCAAGGCTACCTCTAGAATGATGCAAGATGGAGACAGCTTATTTTCAAAGCTGAGGTACTCTCTACAAGCCAAGGAAGATAGGTGGTTAGAATGTGATCTCTCACTGGAGTTAGACCCTTAGCTGCTTACTGATTGGGTTTTTCTATCATCATTGCCTGGAAAGCTGTGTGAGAAAACAGCAAGCAGGAAGGGAGGGAGGGAGGGAGGAAGAGAAAGAGTGTGAGAGAGAGACCCCAAATGCCTATTATATACTTCAGAATGCTTCCCCATTAAGTAATATTTAGAAGTCTGGAGCATCATATGAGACCTTTGGGTGCCAGAACTGGAAATTTTGAAACAGAAATTCACAAGGGCACATTGGTGTAGCTTCTACAGCATGGCTTCCATGGCATATTTGAACTATCATTCATTTAATGCCTAATTTTAAGAATGTGAGAAAGCCAGTTTAAGATCAATGGAGCTAATCACACACTATAATTAAAACAGAAAGTGATGGGGCAGAATCAGCATTCTGTGCATTTAAGCCTTTAATGATTAATAGATTAATTCTGTCTCTAAGATTCTATTGCATGGTTGTTCAGTTTAAGAAAAATATAGTTGCTTAAGTCTTCCTATTAAAACCAAAGCACCTTCATTTCCTCCAATATAAAACCTATTTATCCCCACTGAGGTGGAATTACAGCTTAGTTCATTGCCAGTACTTTCTATCTGTAAACCAAGTGCTATCCAGGAAAAAAGTGCATATGCCTGGATCCAGTTCTTAGCAAACAGTCTTTAATATTCCATAGTGCTCCCTGATTTCATTTGGTTGGATTACAAATTGCATTGTACTACATTCTGTTTTATCCATGTTCTCTCTCTCTCTCTCTCTCTCTCTCTCTCTCTCTCTCTCTCTCTCTCTCTCTCTCTCTCTCTCTCTCTCCCTCCCTCCCTAGGCTACTTTCTTTAATCACAATGCATCTGATGAAAGCTGATACTGAAATACATTACAAAGCAATCTTCTGTCACCTTGATAACCATGCTAAGAGGATTAGAATGAGAAGTAGGAACTTTCAAAAACATCCTAGAAACTTTCAATATGGCTGCATATATCACCCCATGATAGATTTCAAAGCAGAGTTTTGCTTTGGGAGACCAGGCAGGCTCCCTCTTTTCCTTGATTAACGTCCAAACTTTTCCATTTCTACATCTCTCAGAATCTGAGAAGTCCAAATACAAGCTCCACTGAAATGCTTCCCTCTCAATAAGGAAACCAGGAAAACATGGGAAATAATAGGTTTTCCACTTCTATATCCCACTTGGTCTATGTCAGTTGGCAGAGCTTTGTTGTTGTTAGTTGCAAAGTCATGTCCCACCCATCACAATCCCATGGACAATGTTCTGCCAGACCTTCCTGTCCTCTACTATCCTTTGGAGTCCATTTAAGCTCATGCCTACAGCTTCAGTGGCTCAATCCAGCCGTTCTCTGTCTTCCCTTTCTTCTTTTGCCCTCAATCTTTCCCAGCATTAGGTTCTTTTCCAGTGAGTCCTTCCTTCTCATTAGGTGGCCAAAGTATTTGAGTTTCATCTTCAGGATCTGGTCTTCTAAAGAGCAGTCAGGGTTGATCTCCTCTACGACTGACTGGTTTGTTTGCCTTGAAGTCCAAGGGACTCGCTCCAGCATGGCAGAGCTTAGGAAATCTCAATTATGTTTTTAATGTTTTACTTGTACACCACTCAGAGTTTCTCTGGGAAGGAGATGGGCAGTTCCTAATTTGGTAAGCAGATAGCTAGCTAGCTGAATGGATAGATGAATGGATGGATGGATGATAGATCATCTTCAAGTGAATGTAATTATGTTTTTTCTTCTGATTTATCAGTTGAATTCATGAAAGAATCAGAGTGGTCAAGTACTTAAATCATTGGTCTAGGACTGGGGACAATCAGATTTACATCTACTTGTGGTTTTGGACCAGTAACTTTGATCTCAGCTCAACCTATGCCACCGAGATGTTGTTCTGAGCAAAAAATTAAAGGATATTCCCATTTAAGCCACTTTGAGTTCTTGGATAAAAGGCAAGATACAAATCTTCTAAATCAGGGGTATCAAACTCGATTTCATTGAGGGCCGCATCAGGGTTCTGCTTGACCTTGGGGGGCTGGCATGGCTAGGGTGGGCATGGACAGCTCAAAGTCACTAGTGTCGGGGGCATCTGTGGTGGCCCAAGTGCTCTGCCAGCAAAAACAGAGCTTGGGAACTGGCAGAGGCACCGTTGGTTGATCCTTCACTGTTCCAGGGCAACCCTGCAGGCCAGATTTAAGCACCCTGTGGGCCGAATCTGGACCTTGTGTTTGACATCCCTGTTCTAAATAATTGATAGATTCAAAAGGCTTAGTATAAACATGTTACAAAACATAGGGACTGGGAAACATGTATAGCCCCATCTTCTACCTGGGTTTCAAGCTTTGACTTGTTTACTCAAATGCCTGAACAGAACTGGCTTATTTTTCAGATTCATGGAATATGAATACTTGGGAAACTAATGGAACTGAACCGTCATTGTATTCTGTCCAGGATCTTTGATTCTCATACAAGTAGGACTCGAAGGCACCACCTTTAACTTTAACCTTTCTTTCATTCAGTTCAGCAAAAATGTAAAATGACTTGAACTAGGATATTTTAAAGTGGGAGGTCACATTTTAAAAAAATATATTACTAGAAAATGAGAAGTAGAAAATGTTAACAGCTTCTTTTAAATCATTTTTGTATCAATTAAGCAGCAGACACATCTTTTACATGAGGTGAAGGGTTTAACTTCAGTTTTGAAAAGGCCAATATCTTCCTCATTTAGTTCCTATTTTCAGGGACTCATTCTTCAGGTGAGTTCTTCCCATTACCTTCAGATGATTAGTAGCCACTTCCGTTGTTATAGCTTAAGTATCAAATGATGACACTAAGGTTATATACAATCCTGCCTCGGATGTGCCTGGAATGACAAATTCTCTCTCTGCTTTAATTAAAGTATAGGAGGAGAAGACGACGTGTCTGAAAGAAATTTTAACAGAAAAGCTTTTCTTTTCTTTTTTAGCAGCATGCCAATTATCGAGCAGGCATAGCTATGCTAAAAAAGACTTGAGGTGATAAGATCATTTCTCAGCTAAGCAAAATTGATGTCTACAAAAGAGGAATGTGCTAGAAAACGCAATTTCCCCTTTAGGGTGCAAAAACAATGCGTTCTTAAATTAATGCTAGGTTTAATTAAGAGCACTTGTTACTGCCCTGCTCATTCCAATGTAAAGGTTTAGGGTTATGCAGGACTTTGGGTTCAAGGGCAAAAAATGCATTGGCATGTTGCTGTGACATTCATCGGCAACTCCTTAACTCAAACATATTTCTTACCAGGTTCAGATAGCAGTTATGCAATCCCCAGCAATACTGTTGTAACTCTACTGAAGCTACAAACTGCCACATTCTGCACCAACCACAAGAGACGAACGCCCACATTTTGTACCAACTATGATTTCCAGATAGTAGTTACTTCAAAGGCAGCCACAAGCAGTGCACTACAAAATCTAATATAAAAAGATGATGGGGCATGAGTTACTGTGGCTAGGGCTCTCAGTTCCAGAAAGGAACACATCTGATGCAATCTAAAGACCCTGAGCCAAGATGCTTCCTGATTATGTCCTCCATTTGCTGTTTAGGGAACAGCTATGAACTCCTAAGTCACAGACCTGTTTCCTTTGGGAGAAAAAATGACCTCATTCAGAGCCAACCTCAGAACTAATAAAGTACCAGATTAACACCATCTTCATTTTACTGGCATTTGATCTTGTGGGCTGTCAGTGGGGTCAGTACTCTCCTTCTGTGCTGTTTAAATATATATATTAAACCACTGGAGGAGGTGCTCTATTGGTTTGTCTTCAGTTATAACTGGTGTCATATATATATATATATATATATATATATATATATATATATATATATACACTTAACTATATATTTCTATCTCAGGTCAAGCAGACTGTGAAGGATTGGATGGGATGAAACCTATCTTCCTCTCATGTTCCTTGTTATGCTTTCCAGATAAAAAACTAAAGCCAGTTTTTCATATAGTCTGATGGAAAGTTAAATACATAAGATCTGCACTACAGTATTTTCTTTATCCAAAACATTTAGGTGTTTGTTTGTTTGTTTGTTTGTTTATTAGTTTGTTTATTTAGAAAATTTATTGGCCAGCCATCTTACCTCAGGGTAACTCTGGGCAACTTACAAATCATAAAAAAAAATGTATATAAACATAAAAGCATGAATAAAACACTACACATACACAAATACACTGCCCCAACTAAAAGATGGGCAGGGCGGGAGCAGGATGAGAGGGAGAGAGAGGATCTGTTGTTAATCAATCAACCACCTCCACTGGGATGATTCCACATTGGAGCCCCAATCCAACTGGCAGAGCCAGGTCTTTAGACTCTAATAGAAAGTTGGGAGGGTTGCAGCCAACCTCACTCCAGGTGACAAGGTGCAATGGCAGAGAAGACCCTTTTCCTGGACTCTGCCAGCCAAAGGGGCCTGCAGCATGCCTCCTCTGCTAGCATGGGTGGGATAGGCCAGTCCCAGTGGAATGAGACGATCCCTCAAATAGCCTGAACTCTTCCTATGAAGGGCTTTAAAGGTAATTACCAACACCTTGAATTTCACATGGAAGCAAACTGGCAGCCAATGCAGCTTGCAGAGAAAGAGTGTTACATGGGCCATTCTTGGTAAGCATATTTCATTTCATTTTATTGGTAAAACTTCATGCTACATTTTGAACTAAGTATTTTAGAAGGTATGAGGATATTTTTTTGAAATATTTCCTCTTTGTCAAAATTTTCCTTTCCATTTGTAGCTGTGTTGCACTATATTGTAACAGAGCTCAGTAGCAAAAAAAAAAAAAAAAAAAAAAAAGTAATGTATATCAAATAAAATAGCAATAGCACTTATACTTATATACTGCCCCATATACAGCACTCTAAGCAGTTTACAGTTTCAGGGTCCTCATTTTATTGACCTTGGAAGGATGGAAGCCTAAAAAATGCTCCGCGTACATAAAGGTTATTTGGTGAAAAGAATTTAATTATGTGAGTAGTCTTATGGTTTCAGAAGCTTCCCTGTTTTTGTGCTACTGCTTTTTTTTTAAATACAAAAACCTGGCTTCTCATCAAAAACATAATCCACAAAGAAAGAAGCTTTGTTGCTGCTATTTTAATATGTCCTCTATTATAAAATCCTTACTAGGTGTAATAATAACATAAGATTAATTAACTGACAATTGCTTTTTGTGAATTTGCTATAGCAGATTTTGCAAACAAACAAACAAAGAAGAGGATTTTCCTAAATGAGAAGACATAATTGGCAGCTCTGCTTGGCAACTATCAGTAACATCTTCTCTTCTTTAACAAAGCAATGGCCCTGTAGCGAAAAGTGAAAGATAAAGCTTCTGAAAGTAGTTAACCTGATGGGAACATGTGTAATGATGTGGATTTAAAAGTATATATTTTCATGATTTCCTATGCTTGAATTCAAGGCACTTAACACTCTATACAGCTTAGGGCCTGGATAACTCTGAAACTGCCTTCTCCAATTTAATCTGCCCATCAGATTGTTTTAAGTAGACAGCATGCTTATAGTATTTTAGAGCTGGAAGGCACCTTGGATGTATTCTAGTCCAAGCCCTGTCCAACTAGGAGACCTTATTGCATCCCAGACAAATGGCTATTGAACACCTCCAGCCATGAAGCACCTAGGAGCAACACCAGGAGGCAAGCTGTTCCATTAATTAATTGTTCTTAAGGGAAGGAAAGTTCCCCTTAGTTTCAGATTGGATCTTTGTTTAACAATTTTCCACCCATTGCTTTTTGTCCTGCTCTCAGATGCTTTGGAAAATAAGTTAACCCCCTCCTTCCTGTGATAGTTACTCAAGTACTGGAAGCCAGCTATTATGTCACTCCAATCCTTCCCTTCCCTTCCCTTCCCTTCCCTTCCCTTCCCTTCCCTTCCCTTCCCTTCCCTTCCCTTCCCTTCCCTTCTCTTGTCCAGTCCAGTCCAGTCCAGTCCAGTTTTTTTTAGGCTTCATACCTAATTTCCTTTATTGTTCATCAAACTATTTAGCCTCTAGACCCTTATTATCATTGTTGCTATTCTCTGTAGTTTTTCTAGGGCCTCATTGTCTTTTTTATACTGTGGTGACTAGAACTGGACACATTATTCCAAATGTGGCCTCACATAGAATAGTACTATCACTTTTTGTGATCTTGAAGCTATCCCTCTGTTGATGCAGCCTAGGACTGTGTTGGCTTTTTGGCAGCTGCAGCACACTGCTGGCTCATATTTAAGTGATAGTTTACTGTGACAGCTAAATCTCTATCACAGATACTACCCCTGAGCCAAGTACCACCTGTTCATTTGATTATTGTTCCTGCCTAAATGCAGGACCACTGAACTCCATCTTGTTGGACAGGAACCAACACTCAAGTCTGTCAGGTTCCTTCTGAATCTTGAATCTATCTCTCAAAGTGTTGACAATTTTCCCCAGGTTGATATCCCCTGTAAATTTGATGGGTTCTGCCTCTCTGTCCTCATCTAGACCATTTATGACAACGTTAAAGAGCACTGGGCTCAAGGGAAAACCTTGAGGTACCCCACTGCATGTATGTGCAAAAGGCTCCAAATCTAAAGGAATGTCTTTTGCTGGGACTCCATGCTTAAA
This sequence comes from Masticophis lateralis, assembly GCA_030761175.1. Taxonomy (NCBI): domain Eukaryota; kingdom Metazoa; phylum Chordata; class Lepidosauria; order Squamata; family Colubridae; genus Masticophis; species Masticophis lateralis. The sequence goes on from JAUDYJ010000002.1 coordinate 105,604,178, forward strand.
CCTTCTCAGTGATAGTTCTGTCTTTAGACAGTGTCTCTCTAGATATTTAGACTGCACCATCCCTCTTACACTTTCAAAAAGCCATAAAAACCTGGCTCCCCAGAGACCAGGGGTGAAATCCAGCAGGTTCAAACAGGTTCTGGAGAACCTGTAGTAGAAATTTTGAGTAGTTCAGAGAACTGGCAAATACCACCTCTGGCTGGCCCCAGAGTGGGATGGGAATGGAAATTTTGCAATATCCTTCCCCTGGAGTGGGGTGGGAATGGAGATTTTGCAATATCCTTCCCCTTCCATGCCCAGCAAGCCATGCCCACAGAACCGATAGGGAAAATTTTTGGATTTCACCCCTGCCAGAGACCATGGTGTGCTTCTTAATGATTAGGTAGAAAGATAAACAAATGGAGCTATCAGGGTACACATACAAATATACGGCCATATTCACATATCTCATTCTTTGAAACTGTTAGACAACATATCTTAGAGAGGTAATTGTGTTTCTATGTTGCAGCAAGCAAAGAATCCTGTTTCAAATTTAAGACTTAAGAAGTATATGAACCTATAAACTTCTGTAAGCTTCAATTTGCTTTGTGATATTTACATAGAAAACAGCAGTTTAGAAGACAATTTTCCCAGTTCAGACAGTAATTATTAGATTTGCTCAATAGCATGTGTTATGTAACTCATTCCAAAAACTATATAGATAAAGCAATAATATGAAAGAAACAAGTTTTCAGATGTTTTCTTATTCAGGAAAGTAAATTATTCAAGCAGAAGAAGGATCTGTGTACATGAAGAAGAAGGCGAAGAAAAGGGCTGAGCTTTTGACAAAGACAATCACCTTCATGTTTGAAGATGTAAGTTCAGAAAGCTTCGTGCTGAGCTGGTGCAGTGCTTTTGATTAAATCTCTGAAAGGTGTTTCAGATTATGTAAAAACACAAATGTAGCGCCTGCCTCCAGTGGTGGGCTGCAAATTTTTAAACAACTGTTTCTCTGCCCTAATGACTAGCTGGGTGGGATGGCTGGGTGAGTGTAGCCAATTTGATGTCATGTCAAAGAGTGCTTTGCCTCACCCACCTTCTCATGACCGTGGGGTTGCTGCAATGTGTGTAAATGTGAAAAACGGTCATAAATCACTTTTTTCAGTGCCCTTGTAACTTTGAATGGACACTAAATGAACTGTTGTAAATCAAGGATTACCTGTACAAAAATACAAAAAGCTTCTTTGCTTGCAAAAAACCTGCCCTAAATATCAGTCATTAGATTAGAAATGGGGGAATAAACACTGAAGATCAATGAGTCATAGCTGTCATGGAAAGCTAAACCATTCTATCTGAATACCTTCCCTTTCCTCAACAATACCTGCAATTACTGCAAGTTCAAATCTCACCAGGCTCAAGGTTGACTCAGCCTTCCATCCTTTCGAGGTAGATAAAATGAGGATCCGGATTGTGGGGGCAATAAGCTGACTTTGTACAAAAAAAGAACACAGCTTAGCCCCCCCCCCCCCGAAAGCCCTACTAAGCAGGTATATACTGTACAAAAGTATGAAGGCTATTGCTTAACGCATTGTAAGCCACCCTGAGTCTACAGAGAAGGGCGGCATATAAATCAAATAAATAAATACATACATACATATATACATACATACATACCAGCAAGCCGTTACAAATCAGGCAGGTTGCCAAAGGAATTAAAATAGTTAAAATACAAGGATAACTATCAGCAGCCAAGTTACTCCTGCTCATAAGGTGAAACCCTTTAGCAGAGAGGCCATTTAAGCTCTCCAAAAAGTGGGTGGGCATATTTGGGTTACAAAATGCCAAGCTAAAGAGACAAATTAACAAATTAATTTTGTTCAGGCTCAAGATTGACTCAGCCTTCCATCCTTTCTAAGGTAGGTAAATTGAGGACCCAGTTTGTGGGGGCAATAAACTGACTTTGTATAAATGTACAAAAGTATGAAGGCTATTGCTTAACGCATTGTAAGCCACCCTGAGTCTTCGGAGAAGGGCGGCATATAAATCAAATTAAAAAAAAAAATTAACATCTTGAGTGAGGGTTAATTCAAATCTGCCTTTGTTCAGACCTTGCTGCAGGGAATTTTTTGCCTATGAATATAGCTATCTATCTCTTTATCTTTTAAGTGCTACATCTGATGTGGGCTATTAAGGAAGGTGGGGGCTGCTTTCTCCCTCTAAGAAAACATGTTTCTCCATTTCTAATTCAGGGAAATATATTCTTCCTTTTTAATATTTCTCAAAATATTTCATTTTGAGAAATATTATTTCATTTCTAGGAAAGGGGTGGGTGCTAACTTTCTACAATTGGTGCCATGTTATTATGCCATATTATCATGAGAGCGAACTATAACAAATTGGAAAGAGGATCCACTTATCATCAGTGAGCAATCGTGTGCCTTGCCCACTCTGAAGCAATGCAAGAGACTCCTGTTCTAAATGTGCTTTTTCAAGAGGCAACTGGACTTTCCGGAAATCGAGAAAGTCCAGTTGTGTCTTAAAAAAAATATCTTTGGGACAACCATGACCTGAGGGAATCACGATAGACAAGAGACTCCTGTGCTCAGTGAACTGACAAAGCATAGTTTCCCACCCAGGAGAAGCAATCATTAGATCCATTTGTACCACTTAAAGATACCAGCTGGTCTCACTCATCTCACAAGATATCCTTAGGTAATCATCCAGATTTAAAGAAAGATCACATGCCCCCAGAAATGCAGTAAAAAAAAAATTAGACAGAATTCTAAGCTTGCATCCTGCCTCTCAGCCATTTCTTCTATGGCTATACCAACCCTTCTGTAAATAGCTGTTCCAGCCGTGTTGGAAATATACTCCAAAAAGCTTAAAACAACCCTTTAACAATCTTTAAGAAAGTCAAGCCCCAGGAATAAAAGTACCACAAAAAACTCCGGGATGAACTTCCAGAGAAGTTCAGTCTACAGACAGAAAGTCTGGGTGTAAGGCTTGCAATGTAACAAGCTTAACCCAGAGGCAGTTTCTGAAAACACTTAAAGCAGCAGGGCAATTAAGATCAGTATTAGGCTAGAAATACAGGGATATCAGGATGTTTCCCTCCTGTCTCCTTTGCAGGATTAGCGCTCTAAAGTGGAAAAAGTTTTCTTCCAACAACCGGTTCTCTGAACTGCTCAGAAAATTAGCATTCAGTTTGGGAGAACCAGTGCCAATCGGTAGCAGTCTACCTCTTCCTGCCTCCAACATTTTAAGACAGTGTGTGATCCCTGAGAAATGTGTAAATGTTGTAAAGGGTTACAGACAAATGTTATAGTTGTCCTCTTGCACACTCCAAAGCAACTATCAGAGGCTGAATTCAAAGTATTGCATAGCCCTCCTTCTTATTGACAGCACATGCATTAATCCATGTACAGATACTAATCCACGTTATATTTTCTGTCCTCATTCAAGAAAGTTTTTTTGAATCTCCTCCTTCCAAAGAAGAATGGTGTATTTTTAATCTTTGGTTAAACCTAAGGTTGTTTTATCACAAGGGTGTCAAACTCAAGCCCCGAAGGCCAGATCTGGTCCATGGGGTGCTTAGATCTGGTCCATGGGGCTGCTCTGTGAACAGCAAAGGACTGGCCCATGGTGCCTCTGCCAGGGAAAATGGAGCTTAGGAGCCCATTTTCACTGGCAGAGCACTCGGGCCATCACAGGCACCCTCGACACTAATGACGTTGAGCTGGCCACGCCCACCCTGGCCATGCCCACCCTGGCTCCCCAAGGTCAAACACAATCCTGATGCAGCCCTCAATGAAATCGAGTTTGACACCCCTGTTCTATCAGTTTGGGATTAACTTGGACGATTTCATCATGCTTATAGCCGCTAACGTGTCTTATATGGACATTAAGTTTTACCTAGATCATATTTTAATGACTTTGTATTTAATTTAACTTAATACTTTTAGCTAGTTTTTCTTTAGGTTTTTACTCACCATATATTTTTTTCAAACTTGTTGCTTAGGAGACTTCTTTTAGTTTGAAATTAACTATTAACTATAAATCCAAAAGTATTTAGAAAGTAAGGTTAGATGAACCTGATGTCCTTAAGGGCTCCATTGTTGTTGAGGGCTTGATGTGCCTCCATCGTCTCCTGGAGCTCAGACCTGCTGGTCAACTGCTATCCTACAGTCTCTTCATTAGAAGCAGCCATCTGCTTCATTATAACATTCCTGTTTTTTCGTTTTTAAAGTATACAAATCTTTACCTGAGGATTTTCATTTTAAACCTTCATATGGTTAAGTTTAAAACTCTCCTGATCACAGTCACCATGCTTCAGCTTAATATATTGTCCAGTGCTTAGGAGGTACATGTTAGTAATTCACAAACTAGATAATTGAGCTAAAATGTCTTCTAGCAATAGCTTTCTTTTGCAATATTTAACATTCCCTTTCTGTAGAAGGAAGGATAAGAGGATCATCTGAGCAGTAGGTTTTTAAATTTCCTTCATAGCAATTTAGGCATAAGAAAAATCTCTATATTCAAAGATAAATATTTTTGCATGCAAGTTGCTAGAAATAATCCTTGGATTCTCTATAGCACGTTCAACCTGTAAAAATTCTATAGTCATTTGTATGACCTTGCTAAGGCCTAAAAGATAAAAAAGTTATTTTGTTATTTATAGTGTATAAATATAGTGCCTTCAATGATTTTACCCATTATGATAATTCTTGTTTATAAAGTATACACGGGCCACATGCCCAGATTAATATATCTACTATGATCTTTGCCAAGAAAAAAAATAGGACAAGTGTAATCATCATGTCATTCTAAGACTCTTTTAGTGATCTCAGTCATTATATGCTACTAAATTGATTGTCTGGATTATACATAAGACACTTAGTGTAAGTGTGTACATTTAAGTTACAACAGACTCTGGAAACTGCCTAGATAAGACCGCAGTTTTCTTGAGAAGATTTCAAAAATAGTTTGCTTCCTAGGGATGAGAGAGGGAGAGTGACTGTCCCAAAGTCACACAGCTGTGCATAAACTGGGATTAGAATTCATTATCTGCCAGTTTTAGCCTGGCATCTTAGCCACTATACCAAACTGATGGTTAAGACACTGTGATTGGGGTTAATTCTATTTCTCTTTCAATGACTGCTACCAAAAATTTTGGCTGGGAGCTGCTTACTTGAATATAGAACCCATTGTTTGCAATGAGGTTTTTTTCCTCCCTGGAAAGTACGCAACTGGAAGTAAGCACTGGTTTCTGGCAAAAAAAAAAAAAAACATCTATCAACTCATGATAGATTGCTTAGCAGATTTCCAACAAATCTACTGGACAACCTAGATTCAAAGTTCCAATGGTTGCTCCTCCTATCCCCACCCACCCCTCGCAGTCAACATGAGTGCACTTTGGATGTTCAGAACTTGGTTGCATGACTACATTTTACAATAGTTTTGCTGACAATCCACATTTACTTCCAGTTTTCAGCAAAACTGTGATCATAGCGAATCATTGGTTTGTTTAATAATCATGACATTTGCTTAACAACTGCAGTGTTTGCTGAATTACCATGACTTTGCTTAACAAGCATAGTTTATTTGGTCACCGACTGACACAATAAAATAAATTGGGTTTATTTATTTATTATTTCTTGGTTCGATTTATATGCCACCCTTCTCCAGAGACTCAGGACGGCTTACAATGCATTAAGCAATAGCCTTCATACTTTTGTAGATGCCTGCTTAGTAGGGCTTTGGGCACCCCCTAAGCGGTGTTCTTTTTTATACAAAGTCAGCTTTGTATAAAATTATGCCTCAGAAGGATGGAAGGCTGAGTCAACCTTGAGCCTGGTGAGATTGAACTCGCACTAATTGCAGGCAGCTGGCAGCTAAGTGCTACTTTAACAGCACTGTAGTCCGCTGCTCCACCAAGGCTCCTCCAGATTGGTTGGTCACTTAACCAATCTGCTTTATGATAGCAATAGGACTTAGACTTATATATTGCTTCATAATGCTTTACAGCCCTCTCTAAGCAGTTTACAGTCAACATATTGCTTCCAACAATCTGGCTTCTTATTTTACCAACCATGAAAGGATGGAAGGCTGAGTCAATCTTGAGCTGGTGAGAATCAGACTGCTAGCAGTTATCAGAATTAGGGAAGATTCCATCATAGTCATAATTCAAGAACTATCTGTAAAATACCAGTAAATGCAGACTGGTTGTCAAGCAACAAAATGTGATCATGTGACCACAGAGGCTGAGTTTGGCTGTTGGAACTTTGAATTTGGATTGTTAGTACCATTTTGGGGGGTATAACTTCAAATGGTGACTAAGCAACCAGTTGTTAACCAAGGGCTGCCTGAATGGGTATGCAAAATTGGTAATCTAGAAATTTTATTTGTGCATAACAAGTACATGATAGGCCACGACATGACTAGAACATGATTATAAATGACACACACGTTGTTACCTAAAAAATTGTCTTGTTGATACTTAGTCTGCCCTCCCAGATTAAATTTATTTATTTATTTATTATCCTCTCTGAGGACTCTGGGCGGCTTACCGCAAAGACAGTATGAACAATATACAATAAAATATGTTAAAAACCCATACACACTGCAGTGGTGCGATCAACGGCCCCAAGCCTGCTGGAAAAGCCAGGGTTTTCCAGAAGGCCAGTAGGGTGGGAGTGGTCCTGGCCTCAGGAGGTAGCTGATTCCAGAGAGCCAGGGCAGCCACAAAGAAGGCCCTCCCTCGTGGACCCGCCAGGTGACATTGTTTAGCTGATGGGACCTGGAGGAGGCCAACTCTGTGGGATCTTACTGGTCGTTGGGAGCTATGAGGTAGAAGATGGTCTCCAAACTAGCCTGGCCCTAAGCCATATAGGGCTTTAAAGGTAATAACCAACACCTTGAATTGTGACCAGAGACCAACAGGAAGCCAGTGCAGCTCACGGAGGATTGGTGTAATGTGAGGGTATCTAGGTGCACCCATGACCGTTTGAGCGGCTGCATTCTGGACCAACTGTAGTCTCCGAACATTTTTCAAGGATAGCCCCATGTAGAGCATATTGCAATAATCCAACCATGAAATGACAAGGGCATGTGTGACTGTGAGAAGAGCTCCGAATCCCAGTAGGGTCGCAATTGGTATACAAGGCGAACCTGTACAAAGGCCCCCTAGCCACAACTGCCAGATATTGCTCTAATCTCAGCTGTGGGTAAAGGAGGACACCCAAACTGCGAACCCGTTTTGAGGGGGGCAACTTCTCCCCTCCCAGGACTAAGGATGGACAATTGACATGGTGCTTGGGAGGCAATACCCACAGCCACTCAGTCTTGTCTGGGTTAAGTCTGAACCTTTTAACTTCCATCCAGATTCTCACAGCCTCCAGGCACTGGCCCATCACATCCACTGCTTCACTGAAATGATGCGGGGTGGAGATATACAGCTGGGTATCATCAGCATACTGCTGATATTCCACCCCGTATCATCGGATGATCTCCCCCAGCAGTTTCATGTAGATGTTAAATAGAAGGGGAGAGAGGACCGAGCCCTGAGGCACCCCACAAATGAGGGGACTAGGGGTCGACTTCTGTCCTCCTATTAACACCGATTGTGATTGACCAGAGAGATAAGAGGAGAACCACCGTAACATGGTACCTCCCACTCCCAACTCCCTTAGTCAGCCTAGTAGGACACCATGGTTGATGGTGTCAAAAGCTGCTGAGAGGTCAAGTAGCACCATGATAGAGGAATGACCCCCATCACGGGCTCGCCAGAGATCACCCATTAGCGCAACCAAAGCAGTTTCCCTGCTTTAGCCAGGTCTGAAGCCAGATTGAAAAGGGTCCAGATAATCCGTTTCATCCAATGTCTGTAGGAGCTGATGTGCCACCACTTTCTCTACAACCTTCCCCACAAAGGGTAAGTTGCAGACTGGATGAAAGTTCTTTAATTCTGCTGGGTCCAGGGAAGGCTTCTTGAGGAGGGGCCTCACAACCACTTCCTTTAATGGTTGCGGAAAAGACCCCTCCCTTAAGGAAGTGTTAACTAAAGTCAGGAGCCAGCCTCATGTCATCTCTCTGCTGGCCGAAACCAGCCAGGAGGGGCACGGGTCCAACAAACAAGTGGAGGAACTCATCGCACCCACAGCCTTGCCCACTTCCTCAGGAGTCCCACAATACAACTAAGACCTGCCCTGATCATCTCGGTTGGAATTGCCCAATCAGAGTCCAGGTCCATCCGAATCTGAGCAACTTTATTCATCATATCGTCACCGCTACCGGCTCGGGAGAACCAGGCCAAACTGGGAGAAACCCACAACTGATCCTTTGTTCCTGTGAAGAAAAAATAGAATTTGTATTAGCAATGTGTGCTTTAATTCTGTATAGCCTATATATTTCTCATCAAATATATGATGTGATTTTCTTGATATGTGTTGCTTCACTTCTTTTAACATTGTATACTACATTATTTTGACATCTTACCAAATTGCTTCTCACAGAATTGCAACATGCTCAAGAATACTGATTAACAATATTCTTCTCATCACTTCTACTGTAATCAAATTCAAAATTAACTTATTCAAACAATGAGTAAAGATTTGGGATCTTTCCCATCTAAGCAATAATTCTTCATTTCAAATAATGAGTCTAAAATGTTTTAACTAAAGATTATCCCACTATCTCTTTATTTTTTATCTCCTACAAGTTCTAAAACCATTATTCTAGTACAGCTGAGTATGTTAACTGTGTGCACATTTGATTTGTCTTTGATCAATGTTCTATATAAGAATTATGTGACTTTGCTTTTGGCCGTTCTGAGTTCAAGAAATCAATAACTTCCTGTAACCTCTAGATTGGAAATAGGAAAACAATTATTAAAATTTCTTGGGTGAGTTTTCTACTACTAGGCCTGAATGTTGTCCTTTTTGGCTCATAAAAATAGAGTCTATTAAGGCATTATCACTTCTGATCATAAATATATTTAGATCATTCATGATAAAGTGTCTTCATATATCTTCTGCTGCTTGTAGAGAAAAAGATTCTTTTAACACAGTTCAATTTGTCCGCAGTTCTCCCACATTATAAATGGATTTCTGATTCTGGAGAGGACAAAAAAAAGTAACAAGAGTGAGGTGTGACCTCAGTTTTATGTATTGATGCTTCCTTTTATAATTAAGAATACTTTTAAAAAGAACATTTTTGGCATCCCGTTGCTGTGGAAGTTTGGAGATTATCTTTAATTTTCTTTAAAATTCAAAATATTAGTCAATTGTATAACTTTCATCAAAATGTAAGTGCTCAAAGAGTAAAGGATTTTTAAAAGCCTGTCTTTCACAGTACAATTCTCTGTTTTTTTTAAAAAAAAGTCTATTATTTGTTAAATTTAATTTAAGTCCAGTTAATAGTCTTCATGTTGGAATTCCATAAATAGGGAAATCAGTATCTCACAATAGGATACCAGTTAATATTCGTTTGCCGTTCAAATAACAAATAGAATTGTCCTTTACTAAGCTTTAAAGCAGAAAAGAAAATCTTCACATTATCCTATTGATAAGTCCAATGCTCACTGAGCTAGCTTCTCCTATATAACTCCTTTGTTGTATTTCAAACTCTAATAAATGGGTGATGATGCCAGGAATACAAAGTGAATGGTTTTCTTATTAAGTAAAACTTGCAAGCTGCTGGTTTTTTTGCCCGAATTAAAGAAATAAATGTGAGCATCCAATGCTTGGTAATAAAGCAGCTCTCTGTCATGCTTAATATTTTAATGGAGGTGAAGAAAGGTGGACAATAATGAAAGAGTGAAATAGCAGTTAAAATATTAAGGATTGTAGCAAGTAGGAGCCTACAAAATTACACATTGAAGATAATGGTATAGACAGTAGAGTCTGGAAGCCTCTGAATAGCAATAGCAAAAATTACACAGAGATTTCCATGATCTACCAATAACAAACAGGATGCTGAATTCAATCAGGGGTGAGCAACAACTCACAAATAAGGAAGGGGGTATATTGAGGTAGTGGTAGTGATACCATCTTATTGATTTATATTTTTTCTGGGAGTTCAACATAAAAGTCTCTCTTCATTTCAGTTCCATGCTAACTTTGTACAGTATTTTGACCAAGCATGAAAACATAGTAATGTAACTACACTTCATGTTTCACCTAAATGTCATAATATCACCTTCTGATTAAACATTAACTAAACTGGACCAAAATTTCATCACCAAGGTCAGTGATGGGCATGCTTTGGCATGATTATGTGCTGTCTTTGCTTTATGAACCCAACTTTGTTACTGGATAAAATTCAAGGTGTCCAGCTTCTGGGTGGCTGGCAAATTTGATCCAGCAGGGTTGGTACACTATGGATTATTTTGATTTAGCAATGCCATCTACCAGGAAAATGGATCCTTGCTTTCTGAAATCCAGGTGGCTCCCACCTTAACAGCATTCTGGAGGGTCTTAAAGATCTGGATCATCTTCCAAGCTATATGCTAGGCTAGTTGCAGCTCCTTATGATAAAGAGGTAAAGAAATTTACTCTGCTAGTCATTGTCAATTCTAGAGGCAGTGCTCATATCCCTTTCAAGGCCATCATTATATGAAAATATTTCTGCAGCTGAATGGCCAGTGTGACATCACTGAGTACTGTTACCTTCCCACCAAAGTAAATAACTATTCATCTATTCAAATTTGCATGCTTTTGAACTGCTAAGTTGGCAGGACCTTGGATGAGGATGGGAGCTCACCAGGGATGAAATCTACTTACCTTCCCTACTTGGCAAGAGGATTTGTTTAGCTAGTACCTCCACCTAACAATGAAGAAAAGAGTAACTGTACTATCTTCATAGAGAAGACAAACTGTACAGATGTTGGTAAGCAATTACCTATCATGACAAAAATAGCATGTTCCAGCCCTTAACATACAATTAATTCCCATTATGTTGAAGAAGTGGAAGATAAGTTTGCTCATTCAGTTATAAAACATATATTCACAGCATTCCTCAATTATGCCATAAAATATAAGAGGCTTTTAAATTCAATCCATGTTAAGTTCCAGCTTCTTTGCTATTATCTGTTGAGATTTTCAGATTTTCGTAAAGTCATTCTCAATCACTGAGTTCTATAGATTTTAATGATAGCCTACACAGCTCAGATGCAGTTTAGATTTCATATGGAAATAAGCCTTTTGATATTTTTGATGACAATGTTGTGCTAGAAATATAAATGAGATCATTATAAATAGCTCCTTTAGTTTGTAGATAAAGCTGAAGCCTGGTGATGGGCAACAACTAAAGATTTTGGAAATTATTACCATAAAGAGGATAATTCATGTTACATGTAATAGTGATAACTAAACAATGATAATATAGGTAAATGCAAAATAATACATAATCACAGTGCATAGTGACCCAGTGTGTAGGTGCTAGTTATCACCTACAAAGCACTTCATGGCCTAGGCCCGGGATATTTGTCGGACCCCCTGCAGCCAGCGACAATCTCCAATCGCCCAATGCATTCCCACAGACAGGGCCTCTTCAGGGTGCCGTCGGCCAGACAGTGTTGGCTGGCGACCCCCAAGGGGAGAGCTTTCTCTGTGGGCACACCCACCCTCTGGAATCAACTTCCTTTGGAGCTCTGGATGGCTCCTGACCTTCACTCATTCCGCCGTGATTTGAAGACCTGGTTGTTTCGCAGTTTGGACTTACGGGGATTTCTTAATTAATTTTAATTGTTTTAAATTTGAATTTTTAATTTCACTGTTTTAATGAGGGATTATGCATTTTTATTGTTGTGAGCCACCCTGAGTCCTCAGAGATAGGGCGGCATATAAATTGCATAAATAAATAAATAGTTTATGGAGAAAATCAACCAATCTCTTCAGGAAGTATATGTTTATTAATTATTCAAAGGGAAAAAGTGACAGAGCAATAATGCACACAATTGCTAAGAAGACCTAATGAGTAGAATATGGTTTGTCTCTTATCAGTAAATATTGAATTGCAGCCTCACTTGGCGAGTATCAGAGCAACCCAAGTCCCTTGATCCCATGTGGTCCACTGACTGATATATGCATATGGCCTTGTAGTGTCCCTCATCCACAATTACCAGTCATCAGTGACATTGTGTCTTGCCACTGTGAGGGAAAGAGATACTTGAACATTTTCCTAGAAGTAATATTTTCCTAAGAATAATATGGAAGTGATTTGTCATTGCTGTCGTTCAGAGTTTTACTGTTTCCCAGTCAACTATACTCTGATGATTTCCTACCCAAGTAATAACCAACTTCCATTCTTTGTAGCTTTGGGGGTTCACCCATAGCTGGAAGAAAGCTGGTAAGTAAATAGACTTGTTCAAATGAACTTTCCCCAAGCTTTTTCACCTACAAACTCATGCCAAAAACAAAAACAGAAACCCCTTGTGGAAGATATGGATCTCATTCCTCCCCGATGCAGCCGTTAACCTTCCCCAAATACTACTGTGGTTTCAGGAAGATTGTCCATATTTGATATTAGATTCTTATCTATGGCTGGGATGATTTCTCAACTGACATGTTAAATTGGCATCTCAGAGATCAACTTAAGTTTAATTTGCTTAAGGAGAAAATATGATTTATATGTATTAACAAACTACTCACTGAGTGAGTAAACAGGGAGATCTAACAGGAGTTTGGCATGGAAGATTATCTGAGAAAAGGAGAGAGAGAGAGGAAGGGAGGGAGGGAGGGAGGGAAGGAGGGAAATAGAAGAACTAGAATGCAGAAAGGATAGTGAACCTTCTGTTGGGAATATTATACTGTAGATCCATTCATTGGATTAAGATTGGACTAGATATAGTTCCTTCCATCCCCCACATCATAATATCCTATAAATTGAGATGATGCCAGAAGTCACCAAATACGGTCCAGTTCTGTTCTGTTTTCAGAAACGTACATACAACAGAGTCCCCAAATCCTTTACATAATTTCTTTTTTTCTTCTTCTTCTCTTTTGTTAATTAGGCCATAAAAAAATAAACAGTTTGTTTGTTGTTTGTTCTATGTCCCAACTTTCCATTCTGTTGATCACTGAAGGCAGATAACAAAACAGAAAATTAAAAATTAAAAATGCAAATTACAATTAACTATAAACTGAGTACTGGAATCATCTGCAGTTAAACGCCTGATGCAAGTCTTGCCAATCTTAACAATCCAATAGGTTCACAATATGAAATGCAATCCTTTAGTTTGTCTTAACTCACTTAGGTCAATTCTAAAACCTTTTGCCTAGTAAGTAGGGGGGAACTGATACTGATCTTCCAAAATATATGTACAGCAGACAGCAGTCTGGCTGTATGTATTTCACAAATTAAAACTTCTGAACACCCTTTCTGTGTAAAGATGTAAAGAGGTTACCCAGTAAGAGGCTCAGTGAAGTATGCATGTGCATATATGACTCTGTATTTCAGACTCTGTATAACTTTCCTGTGGATGGCAGTCTTTCATCTAACACTTAATTATTAAATTATGTTGAAAAATAAGACATAATTATTTCATTTTTGGCAGTATATAACCTAGCATTCTCTTAGCATAGAATCCAATTGTGTTTTGGTTGTCTAATTTATAAGATGCTCTAAAACGTATCACTGGTGGAATGGGCACCCTTTTTATAGACCTTCCTCCTGCAGAAAATCCAGTGTTATGATTCAGAGCTCCTTTTTTTAGCAACCAACTAACTAATTCTAAAATAACGTCTACCACCAAGTTTGGCTAGCATCATGCTTTGGATCAAAATTTGCTAATGTTTTATATCATTGGGTATATAATCCTGGTTTTACACCTTTGTTCAGTTCTTTGTATTGTGCAATGCAAGGAAACCTCGGTGTGTTACGGCTTTGAGGAAAAGCTGGAGAGAATTCACTGTTCTTCTCGAGGGATAAATGGCCTGTCCCAGCTTACAAAATGACTGCAATGCAATGACAGAAGCTATACCCACTTGTGATCCTGGTAAATTATTTTACCCTTCTCTGCAGCCATAATTTTAAAAGACATCCTATGCAGAACTATATATTCTTCTCTAAGAAGTCTAGACAATGTATCATAAATAACATATGGAATGAGAGAGGTAAGTTATATGCCTATCATTTTCAAGTCATATTAAAAGCTGCCTTCAAAAATAATATGTCCTACAATAAATTTCAAGGACAAACTAAAGTTTCTATTTCCTTGGCCAAGAGCAGAATGTTATACTTAACCAATACCAGCCAATTTGCCATGTAAAGCAGAGTTACTCCTAAATTGAAAAGCTATGTTGTTCTTGAATCTTTACTCTCGTTAGATAATTGTTATATATGTGCACTTCAATTTTACTTACATGGAAATTTAACTTTTAAATGAAACCTCCTGAGCATCTTGTTTGGACTCCAATTATAAATAGCATACTCATAGGAGAAAAAAGCCTTTGAATATTCATGGAACCAAATACCAAAAATGCATATCATATTCATTCCTGAATACAAATCAGCACAGAGCAAATATAAGTCTTGATGGTATGCTTCCATTTCTTCATTCACTGTTTGGGAATAACAGGAATTAATATGGTGTTGAAAGTATTTTGCCAGTTAAATATCTAGCACTGGTTTAATATGGTTATTAATTAAATACTTCAACAGTTTACCAGTATACAGTGATAACACAAATAGGAAATGCTATTGGTATTTGTAATAGTATTGTCAAGCCCCTTAACAAATTTGCTACAATATAATTTTACATCCGTTGAACCCAATATCATTTCTAATTAAAAACAACAACAACAACAACAACAACAACAAAGGGGGAGTTAGATGAGAAATACTTTGAAAAACTCTCATAGGTAAGATAGCACCATGGGTCTATGAAAGCTCAAAGTTTTAAAAGACTCGAAAGCAGTTTTAAGTTAAATTTTTTTATTACCAGGGATAAGATTTTCTGAACTGTACCTCACTGCATCAAATGTATGGAATACCTTCACTGATATTAACACTTTCTGACTTTTATAGGTGATGATTGTAAGGATAAACTATAAGCATCAAAAAAGGTAGATTGCGGAAACCAAAGGATTCAAAGAAATATGCACATGAAAACAGGCAGAAAATAGTCTTGATGTGCTGATTTGTATATTAATTTTATCCCTATTTTTGGACATGAATTATATTCCTCATATAGCCTTATATACTTATTTGTGAAATTTATAAACTAAGAGACTCTAGGGAGCATGTAAAAACAACAGAGACATTGCCAGTGCAGCATTAATATTGGCTGAGTGGGATCAGTTGAATAGTAGCATTATTATTTTTGGTTGCACAGTCAACTAGGTGTTTAGATTTGATTTGGCATTTTTATCCACCAATCAAGTCCTTGGATCTCATTGCCATTATTATTATTTTAAATTTATTATACCCAGACTCTATGGAACTACCCAGTTCCATAGAGTCTACTAGAACTCTTAAGTCAGTTAACAGGAACTTTTAAAAGGTAGTTCAGATGTTCCCAGTTGTATAGTTGAATCAACTATCAAGAAACAGAGATATCACTGGAATATAAAATTCCAATGTGTTCCTTCTTCGTTCCCTCTGAACCAATTGTTATTGAGGAAATAGAGCAAGGCCAATTGGAATAATTCAGTTACAAAATTTGGTTTTGGTTGAAGAGGCTCCACCTCTTCCCTCTTATCTGGGTGGCCTTATGGACAGTTTGAGTGGAAAGTTTATCCATTTGGGCAAACAAAATAGCATCCTCCTGTGGGATCATTATAGATCTGAAGCTTCAAAGCCAGAATGCTTTAGTTTAAACTAGCAAGAGAGGAAGGATTGCACTCTGTGCTAAAAATATCCATTTTTGTTCATAAAGTCAAATGAATGAATATAAAAGTGTTTCAGAAAGGAAACATTTCTGAATTAAAATATGTAGAGGAAGGAATAAAAAATGATGCAAATTCTTTTGTCCACTATTGTCTACTGAATGAAGAAGATATAATTTATTCCAAAAGTGAATTACAAATCTTTTAAAACAGGCACAAAGTCATAATAATGAGACACTTCAATTACCCCAATATTTATGGGAAGACAACCTCTGCTAAATCACCTTACAGAGAAAATGGGTGGCATAAACATTTAATATACACATACCTGCATGCACACACACACACACACACACACACACACACACACACACACACACACGGTTCTTCCAAAAATTCGTGGCTTTTATGAAAGGCACAAAATGTTAGCTGTCCTTCACTTAGTATTCATTAGTAGAGAAAACTTAGGTTAGGAAGTGGAATAGTAGGGATAATGGAGCAAAGTAATGATTAACTAAGTGCAAAATGATTTGATATAGAAATGGATATTCAGAAAAATGAATAGTTTCTGGAAGTAAAACCTTGGGGCACACATGTAAAATGCTAGCTGATAACAAGGAAAAGACAACATTACTCAACTTTTACTTTGGTTCAGTCTTACATAACAAAAATAACAAAATGTATTTCACCATAAAATTGTGAAGAATAGAATAAAGTAGCTGCATTGAAGATTGAGATTGATACAAAGGTCATCAGGGAAGGGCTCTATAAATTCTATAAATTCAGATTAGATCTCCGGCACTGGATAAATGCCATGCTAGGTGCTGAAGGGATGAGTGGAGGGATGGATGCATCCTGTATTATTTATGAGAAATCCACAGCACTAGTAAAGTACTAAATGATTGGAGCAAATTACAGCAAATTACTCTATCACAAAAAGAAGAAATTCAAAAGATACAGCAAAGTATAGAACATGTCTGATGTGGATACCTGAAAATTTTGAAAAAGTTCATAAGCACCTCAAAAATAATACAGTAATTATCAGAATGCTGCACAGATTTGTCAAAAACAAATGTTGCTAATCTAATTGTATCTCGTTTTTGCCACCTAATTTCCTTTGTAGATTCATCATTGGCATCCTTCAGTCTCAAGAGACTATGGTATGGTACTCTGGAAAGAGGTCCTAATACAGCATCTAGTGTGACTAAACAGGCCAATTCGAGAGTGGCAATCCCTTCCACACTGAGGGCAGATACATTCTGTCCCCTTCCCAGCCCTCAGATTTCACTGGTTCCGGGACTCTTTGCCTCAGCCTGCCGAACAAGTGTCTCTTTGAATTGGAGAAGGCCATGCTGCATCTTTAGCCTCCAAGCTGAACGATCGGAGGTCAAGGTTTCCCAGTTGCTAATGTCCGTTTCCAGGATCTTTAGGTCTCTCTTGCAGATATCCTTATATTGCAGCTGTGGTCTCCCTCTGATGCATTTTCCCTGCACTAATTCTCCATACAGAAGATCTTTTGGAATCTGAACATCAGCCATTGTCGCTTGGATTACTGCAACTCCTTCTACATGGGACTGCCCTTGAGGTGCATCCGGAGGCTCCAGCTGGTTCAGAATGTGCCATGCGGGTGATTACAGGAGCTCCCCATTACTCCCGTGTAACACCTTTCCTACGCGAGCTGCACTGGCTACCAGTGGTCCTCCGGATCCGCTTCAAGGTGCTGGTACTTACCTTTAAAGCTCTACATGGCTTAGGTCCAGGGTATTTGCAGGACCATCTCCTACCTGCCTCCCACCATCCTGTCCGTTCACATAGGGCTACCCTCCTCAGGGTACCGTTGGCCAGACAATGTTGGTTGGTGACATCCAGGAGCAGAGCATTCTCTGTAGGTGCCCCTGTCCTCTGGAACAAGTTACCCACCGAGCTTCAGACAGTGCCTGATCTCCAATCCTTCCGTCAGGACTTAAAGACTTGGCTGTTTCAACAAATGGGTTGTCCCTGATCCTTGGGTTTTATTACTTTGATTGTTTGTTGTTTTAACTGGGTTTTTAATTATTTTACCTTTTAGTATTGTATGTTTTTAACTTGTGTTCGCCCCCCTGAATTCTTAGGGAGAAGGGCAGCATATAAATTTTTGGTAAATAAAATAAATAAATTCTCACGACATGCCCCAGCCTTTGTAGATTATGGGAATGATATAGACATACTATACTTAATACACCTGATAAAGCACTCTCTGTCATGCAGACAAGAACGCTAATTAAATGTGGCCTGAATGATAGGGCAACTCTATGGATCATACTGAAAATAATCATTCTCGAAGTGTGCTGAACAATGGTTCCTCATCAAACTGGGCAGAGGTATAAAATGAGAAGAGCAGCACTTACCAATGTTTTTTATTAGTGACATTGATAAATGGTGGAAGAAATGCTTATCAGATTTGCCACACAATGATACACAATTAAATGGGGTAGGTAGTATCTTAGAACAGTAATCCCCAACCTTTCTGGCACCAGGCCCTGGTTTCAGAAGAAAAATTATCTTCCATAGACTGTGTGCGGGGGAGGGTTTTGCACACAATCTACTGTAAATTTTGCACATGTGCAGATGAAGCTTTGCTAGCTTGCCTGCTGCTTGCACAGCCCGGTTCCTAACAGACAGCTACTGGTCCATGGCCCGTAGGTTGGGGACCCTTGTCTTAGAAGATCAGACTAAAATTCAAAGCAATTTTTATAGGCTTAAGAAATACATTGACAATAACACAATGAAATGTGACAGTGACAAGTACAAACTTCTTCATTTGGGGAAAAAAATATCAAACGTTCAGGCATATACTAGTTATTACATTATTACATTACATATAACATAGCCAGTATTAATTAATCAGATTGGGCCTCTGGAAAACAACCTCTCTTATGGTCTCAGCAGGATTTAGATTTAGCGCCAATTCAATGAAATTCACAGATGCCACCCAGGCCTTCACCAGGATGGCTACTGAAAGCAGAGCAGTTTCTATGCTCATTTCCTGGAAGAACTCAGCCACTGCATCCAATTTTGGTCACCACACTATAAAAAAAGATGTTGAGACTCTAGAAAAAGTGCAGAGAAGTGCAACCAGGATGATTAGGGGACTGGAGACTAAAACATATGAAGAATGGTTACAGGAACTGGGCATGGCTAGTCTAGTGAAGAGAAGGATCAGGGGAGGCATGATAGTATGTTCTAATACTTGAGGGGATGCCACAGAGAGGAGGGGTTCAACCTATTTTCCAAGGCACCTGAAGGCCAGACAAGGAATAATGGATGGAAAACGGACCAAGGAGAGATTCAAACTAGAAATAAGGAGAAATTTTCAGACAGTGAGAACAATCAACCGGTGGAGCAGGTTGCCTTCAGAAGTTGTGAGAGCTTCATTACTGGAGGCTTTCAAGAAGAAATTGGACTGCCATTTGTCAGAAATGGTATAGGGTCTCCTGCTTGGGTGGGTTGGACTAGATGACCTACAATGTTCCTTCCAACTCTGTTAATCTGTTAAAAACAAAAAACTCACATATCATTGGATCAAATTTCCAGAAAAATGTGTGTGGCAAGAGAAACTGAACTACAGTATATTGTCATAAAAGGATACCAGCGAGAAATGTTCCAAGTTTCTCAGCCAGTGCTATTTTTCCTCCTAACAATTCTCATTATGCCTGTTGGCAGGGAAATTGTTTTTTTCCATTTCTCTTTACCATTCCCCACCCCCCAAAAGGAATTGTCATTTGCACATCTTCAAGCAAAAGATGACCCACAGATGTGTGGGCAAATGTCTTTTATCATGCAAACATGTTTTCGGTGGTGTGTTAGTTCTCTGGTTAGTTCTATTAGATGGACACTCCTTTGACAAGACTTTTGCAGAATGGGATGTATGGGCAGCCAGGAACCTTCAAGTTCAAATTCTGGGAATATGAAAGAAAAAACAGATACCTCGTTCACAGGGACAGTGAATGATATCTCATTGCTCCTATCTACAGTACACATAGCTTTAACTATTATTAAGTAATCTATGTAAATATTGTATACTGATTCAAGAAACAAGATGGTGAGTAGACATCAAACACATTTATCTTTCAGTTTCAGCTGAAACTGCTTACATTCAATAACATTTCATTTCAATATTGCTAAATGATTTATTGGAAAACCCACTTAGCATTCAATGTAAATGTCAGGTAAAGGTTAATTTGATAAATACAGTGTAAAGTGACATAAAATGCTTTAGTGTGGCATGACAATTATTGAAGTGATTATTCTAGGGAAGCAAATTGAATCAGTCATAATTTAGCATGTTAAATATAAAAGTTGATCTCAACTATATTCATGTCATAATGTGGTTAAAGAAGAAATTGACTTTGTTCCTTTCTTTATTTGACAGGAAAAACATATAATATGTACAAGCCTTAATTTGTACAAGCACTTGTAAACACTACGTCATAGAAAACAAATCTGGACATGTTCAGAATAAATTTAGTTATGAATTGTTGAAAACATTTGCAAAGTGGCCTCATTTTTTCTGATTGATCCCAAGCCAAAGACTAATTGTGTGATAAAAATAATCAGTACAGTAAAGGCCAGAGAATACAAAAAAGAAAGTATATAAGCATATGCAGTAGAAAATATCAAAGCAAATAAGAAAGGACATGAGCATTCTAGACACACCAAGATGCTAGAAGATATATCTTTGTCTACACACATAAAGACAGACACAGACACACACGTACATGTATACATACACATCCATACAACTTAAAAGGTGCAATCTTCTTTCATAATTCCCCCAAAGGCCATTGGAGAATGGGCCAAATATCACAACTGTGCTAGTTGGGGCATTTTGAATACCATTTGAAGTATTGGTTTTTAAGTTTGAAACTTGAAATGGTGAGACAGTGGTTTTCTTAGCATTGAACTGTAAGTTCATGCTGGCCACATTCACATAATATCGTATTTACAATATCTGACAAGAAATATGTCTATAGAACTAGAGGCTACTCCCTCCTGATTTCAAATTGACAAAATAAGCATGACCACTCAGAATTGAGCATTGGACTCAGAAAACACAAATAATTAATGGTATGAGAGCAAACTTTTCCTGAGTGTTTATAGCTCATCAGTTTCTTATGGATGTATCAACATTGCTATACATTTCATAAACACACAGTTAAGAAACTGGATCTATGGAGTATAAAGCCATTAGAATTTGCACTTGCATTCCAACAGCAGTATCATCATTTTAAAATGATTTGTTTCCAAGCTCCAACATAAATTTATGAGAATGTGGCCAGCATGAATGAACTTATTTCCTCCTATAATAATTTATATGCCACTGTGTACTTCTCTTATTGAAGATAATCATCGATGCAAGTGAAAAGGATTGTGTACCTAAAAACCGAAATGTTTCCCCACATTCCAACCTACAATTAGTCTCTACATGTCTCCCATGTAAAAACACACACACACACACACTCTAAATATAGTTTTAATTGGCATCCAAATAAAGATCTTTGATACTGATCATAGAAAAATAAATAAATACAGTGTATTTTTTTTCTTTTCTTAAAAAATATGACTTGTGCTTTTGATCTGATTTTGAATAGATTGGCCAGATCTTTCAATATAAGCCTTTGCATAAAAGGAGATGTCCAATCTGGAAAATTTTCACTCAGCTGCACAGTTCACAGGTGGTTGATCTGATAATCTTCATCTCTTTATCTCTTCTAACTGAACTGTGAACATCTCAAATTGAGCAGTAATGGCACAATATATTATTATTAGTTTAAAATAGAAACAATGTGTAGATTTCATTCTTTCAAGAGCAACGATCTGTGTAATGTCCTATGCTATGAAACTAAAACTTTATAATGTTGTAAATGAACTGTGTATTGTAAGATCATGATGACTTGAGAATAGGAATTGATAACAGGAATAACCTGGAACTTATTATTTTTACTAACATCTTATTAGAGGTGCAGTGGCTCAATGGCTTAAATAATGCTGGAAAAAGTCTGTGCTCCAGCAGTTCAAATCTTAGCACTGAACTATATTCAGGACTATTTTCAGCAGCCTATCTGCATTTAAACAACAAAGGCCACTCTTTTAAAGTCCACATTTTGGGCAGAGAGGACTGCTGGTTTGAAAGAGAGGTCAAAGAGACCATCTATTTCAAAACTGAACAGACCTCTCTCAACAGAGGGGGAGAGATATGACATCTATCTCCAGTCTACAACTCAGTCCTTTCAAAAGTTCCAAGAAGGCTCCACTCCCATTTGCACTACTCAGGTGACCCTGAGGACATAGATAAATCTCCAGGTGGTCTCAACAACTCTCTAAAAGAATGCAAATGATCAGCTGTCTGCAAGGAGTATAAATCCTTATATTCCCCACCATCCAGTCAGAGCTGAAGAAGCTTCTTGGAAGAGAAGTGAAACATCTTCAAAGAAAAACCAAAAAGTACAGTTGCCTCTTGAGGAAAAAAAATACCTTTGGGACATTCATACTTTGCTTTTCCTCTTAAGGAAATACCATACAACATTAAGAAAGAAAGAAGAAAACAGCATTTACCATATTAGGAAAAAAATTACATTAACAGGTAGAAAAAAAATCCTTCATATCCAGAAGGGCCTGATGACACAGCAGACTAAAGCATTGTGATTAACATCAGCTGTCTACAACTACTTTAAGTTCGAATCTCACCAGGCTCAAGGTTGACTCAGCCTTCCATCCTTTCTAAGGTAGGTAAAATGAGGACCTAGTTTGTGAGGGCAATAAGCTGACTTTGTATAAATATACAAAAGTATGAAGGCTATTGCTTAACACATTGTAAGCCACCCTGAGTCTCCAGAGAAGGGTGGCATATAAATCAATTTTTTTAAAAAAAAGAAGTATTCTTTTGTTCTTTTTCTTTTGAATAAGAGGAGGTAAGGCTATTACATTCTCTCCTTCTTTCTGTTTCTCTTTCTATGCCTGATGATCTTAGTTAAGACTGGGCAACCACATTCCTACCATGAATTAAGTAAAGCATAATTAAACATTTGCAACAGCTAAGGCATAGTAATGAGACACAATACTTTAAAAGACACAGTTTGGTCTAGTGGTTAGGCTGCTGGCCTAGAAATGAGGAGAATGTTCTCCACCTGCCTTAGGCATGAAAGCCAACTGGGTGATTTGGGCCAGTCATTCTCTTTCAACCCAATCCACCACACAGGACTGTTGTTGTGAGAAAAATGGGAGGAATAAGGAGTGTTAGGAATGTGTGCTGCTTTGAGTTACTAAAGTAATAAAAGAGGCATAAAAAATCAAATAAACAAGACATGGGAACATTTAAAATTATTGGAGACAGTCAGTGGTGGGATCCTGCTGGTTTAACAACCAGTTTGGTGATTGCTGCACGCGCAGTGACTGCTGGGGAGTAACACAGCTGAGGTGCGGCAATCTGATCCACGTGAATCAGCTGAGAAGATATAAGTCAGTAAATCACAGGCCCATCAGATCATCGGAGCAAACCAGTTCTCTCCCAGCTGATCGTCTGTTAGGATATGATTTGAGCCTAACAGATTGTCCAGGCAATATATGTGTTCTGTGACTTTAAGTTTTAATGCTGCATCATGCTGAAATGCTGAGTCATGCTATAATTAGTTGTAAACGTATTTAAGAAAGGTACTGTAATGTATTCAGTTGATGATAAGCTGCCATTGTGCTATCATCGCGTGCGTGTGTGGGTGGATCTGCTACCATCCGGGGTTTGTGAACCAGAGTGAACCAACTACTGTTTGTGTGGTAAGAAGCTTTTTGGATTTAACCGGTAAAGACTTGGACTGTTTAGAAGACTACGAGATTGTTTATTTTCCACTATAAAGAAAACTTTTGATAATCCAGTTTGCACATAGCTCTTATTTTCATTGCTCTCAGCAACATTTCTCTGTGCACTATACTCTGCTGGTTGCTAACACAACAACAATATCCTTAACATCGTCGGAGCTACTGGTTCACCCGAACTGGTCCAAACCAGTAGAATCCCATCCCTGGAGCCAGTGTACTAGAAAATACTTTGGGTTCAATGTTAAAATGCTAAGAAGGGATTGGTTTGGAAAAAAAAGTCAGCGAGTAAACGGGAAGTTGGATTAAATATTTTGTTAAAAAATTAAAATATTACAGCTTTCAACAGTTGAATAACAACAATATCAACAATAATAGTAATACAAACACCGAACCACATATTAGACCTGCCTTCTATGGTCTCTTTGCATCAGGCATTGGATGTTACCCTTGTTTCTGATGCAGTAATTTCAACTGTTTTAATTTCACAAGCATTATTAATTGTCCTGGAAATTACTTCCTGCTTGGCAAGTGCCAGAGAAATATGCTTTCTCCCTGGCATTTATGCTCTGGTACTTCTAGCTGTTTGGATCCAAAGGGGAAAAACATTCTTCACCCAGACAGCAGTCAATGTACAGCATCTGTCTCTTGTTTCAGCACTGACAGCAATACTAAATTCTATTGGAATAATATTCTAAATATAATATTTGAAATTCCCTTTCCAAAGATCTAACAAGATGATGATTTTTGAACAGTTGGAAAGGAAAAATGAATATTTGCAGAAACAGCATTTGCAATTACATTATTCTGTACTTAACATTTGCATAAACTGCGATTCACATGCTGAGTTTCCCAACCAGAAACCACTTTGATTTGATTTTAATTAGCTTGAAGCCAAAATGGACTTGCAGCATGTAAATGTAGATTACTGCTCATTGTGTTTTGTAATACTTTGGGGAGGGTATAATAGGAAGTCTTTTTTCAAACAAAACAAAAATACAGAAGTGGTAGGTAATTATTTGAATTAAAGAAACAACATTTGGTAAATGTTCCGTCATCTATTGCTTTTCTACTAGTCCTTCCAGATCATTTCTGAGGATAAAAACTGCCTAAATTTTTATATCACGTGAAAACAAATGACAGCAGCTGGCCAACCTAGTCTGCGCTTAGAAGCTAAGCAAGATTTGGCTTAGTTAATATGTGTATGGGAGACATGCAAGGCTGTAAGCTAGACAACGAGAAGAAATCATTGCTTTGTTCTTGCCAAAAGAGCTTCAGGGACACGTCAATGGAAAGCTCAATTGCCTGCAACTTTGCTTGTCAGTTTCTTTGTCACTAAGTGTACTATTTTTTAAATTCAGCTCTTTCTATTATGTGTCTCTCTTTACTACTTGAGTTTGCTGATCTGAACAAACCAACAGAAGAAACTGTGGCTATAACTGAACATGGGAAGGCAGAAAAGCTTCTTCTTCTTCTTCTTCTTCTTCTTCTTCTTCTTCTTCTTCTTCTTCTTCTTCTTCTTCTTCTTCTTCTTCTTCTTCTTCTTCTTCTTCTTCTTCTTCTTCTTCTCCTCCTCCTCCTCCTCCTCCTCCTCCTCCTCCTCCTCCTCCTCCTCCTCCTCCTCCTCCTCCTCCTCCTCCTCCTCCTCACGGGGTCCTTACAGTTTGGCCATTTTTGGAAATAAGTCTTAAATAACATTTGCTCACTATGATAATTTTATGAGTTTAAGCAGGAACCAATTATTATGTAAAAATTATTTCCAACAGAATTAATAATTACTCCAGCCTGTTTTTGCATATCATGCTATTGAATAATAGGTAAAATGAAGCTAGATAAAAATTGAGATATATATCCAGGATGTATAAAAATGGGCAACACAAATAAAATATCAGGATGGGAAAGAAGCTCAGCAAGGCAGCTACTGCTCTGACACCATTTTAATTTGCAATTGAAATATCAGATACGTGTGTGTGTGAGAGAGAGAGAAAGAGAGAGAGAGACAGACAGACAGACAGAGAAGGAGGGGTAAAATAGAAAGATGCAGGATAAGACATTTATGTTAACAATATACAAGCTAAAAGTCTACATAATTGATCAGGGTAACTCAAGAGTGGATGTACAACAAACAGAAGTTAATATTTTTATAAATGAAATAATAAAGTTAAAATTTCCTAGCAGTGAGAACAATTAAAAAGTGACATGGCTTGCTTCCAGAAGTTGTGGGTGCTTCATCATTGGAGGTTTTTAGTAAAAGATCGGATAGCTATTTGTCTGGAACAGTATAGGATCTTCTCCTTGATCAGGGGGTTGGACTATAAGACTTCCAAGGTCTCTTCCAACTCTCCAATACATTATTAATACATAGTTAATATTCACAATATGTTGTTGTTGTTGTTGTTGTTGTTGTTGTTGTTATTATTATTATTATTTTGCCAAACTGTAATGTGCTGGTTGAATTTTGAAAAAAACAAACAAATAAGATAGCTATTCTGCAACTGGGCTAAATAATATGTGTCCCCTTCCACATAATAAATGTGTTTTGCATAAAACTGAAATTGATTAAATAACTTTGGACACTGGCAGATTTTTCTAACTCTGCTTGGAAGCCAACGTTGCTAAGGAATTGCCAACTCTACATAGAGTAACTAACTGTTCTGCTACAGTGATCTGTTGTAACATTTTTATCTTGCTTAAGGCTAATCAAGAGAAGTGAATAAATCTTAGGCATTACTTTACAGGACATTTAGAGCTCATTTAAGAATACTTTAAGGGGCTGGCAATGAAGTTAACTGCCTTCCGTGTTGCTTAAATGTCTGCAATTTAAAATGATGCATTTCTGGTGAGTTTTTAATGGACAAGCCAACAACAACACAATAAATTCACTGAACATAATGTCATGTACAAAAGATAAATAATACTTCCTTTTTAATTTGTCATAAACAGCTTATTTTGAATATCCTCCTCTTCCTAGCAATGACAGTTTCTTTCTGAATTATTGGATGCTGCCTGGAATGTTTAAATGACATTATATGTTCTTGACTGATTCAGGATCCAATTAAAGATGTATTCCTGTGGAAAAATAGCCCAGGAGCTGCATGACAGATTGGAGTTCACCCTCTAATTTTAGAAGGAGCTCTCCAACCTCATAGGATAAATGCAGCATCTATTTCTCACTCCTGCCTTTCTTCCCCCCAACTCCAGGGAGGGTTCAACATCAGGAGTCCCCTGATATCAGATGAGTTTGTACAAGGAAGAAAATGGGAGACACAATATATAGTTAAGATCTTAAAACTGCATTTCTTTGCATTGCTTATAATGGGAACAATATCTTCTCCACCATCACCACTACCACCCACAAAAAAGCAGGTTGTACAACAAATATGACCAACTGTGTTCTATCATCCTGACTCTGGATGATAAAAAGGTTCAACAGGGCTGAGCCAGGTTACAATTTAGATGGGAGATTTTAATGGCTATTCTTTTTTTAAAAAAATATGGCCAAAGAGGGAGAGTCCTGCTTTAGTAAGTGTTATTTCTGGTTCTGGCAGATGTCAAAAAGCCTTGCAAAGTCCTTCAGGCAATATAAGGACTTGGAAGTTGAAAAAAAATATTCCAGAAGAAGGAAATGGCAAATCACTCCCTTAGCTATAATTAACTGAATAAATTTCCATATGTGCTTGCTAGCTTTTTCTTCTTTTTAATTTTAAAAAACAAACTTTATTGAAGTTAAAAAATAAAAACTGTACAAAGTATTCATAACCATAAAATTACATAAGACAATACAAATCACTAAATATGTATAAATCTTTATATACATGTATATAGACAGTGACTTATTACTTCTGTTATCTTAATGTCTATTTGTTGCTTTCAATTTATTAATGAATTTTACCTTTACCCTTTTTTCTTTTGGTTTATCCACTCCATACCTTACCTATTTATCTATTCCATACCTTAAAAAAAAATTTGAGTCTTCCTTGTCTTTTAGTTTCAGTGTTAATTTATCCATTTCTGCACATGTATAAATTTTTTGAATTACTTGCTGCTTTGTTGGCACTCGATCTGTTTTCCAAAATTGCTTGCTAGCTTCAAGGAGGTGTTACCTTACTGTTTTGGCTTGTACTCAAGAATCACAGCTGTAATGATTTATATATCAGGCTGTGTGTTTAATTATGAACCCTTGTACTGATGATGCACTGAACTGCATATACATTCTCAAAATTCTTCCTCGTCACTCAAATAAGAAGCTTTAGGGACTGATGAGTAAGGATTTAAGCTTACAAAAGACTCTTCTCATATACAACTTCTCGAGAAACTGCTTTATTAAGGAAATATAGCCACTGGAAAGATGTATGCAAGACTATAATTAACATCACATCAAATATAGTTTTCTGGCAGATATTGGGTTTTTATTTTTAGTTTTTAGAGTAGCAGAAAGCTGAAATGTATCTTTTAAAAACTGAATTTTGTCTAACAGTTTATCTTTTTTAGAAAAGATGTATCAAGAAAATATTTCTAAAAAGATGTGTAATCATATATTAAATAAGGGAAATGTAAAAATAGGTATGTGCAGAGAAATATGTAAATAAATTCAAATACGCCATTTGATGTAGTGGTGAAAAATAGGGAGACTAGGTGTTCTAGTCCCACTTTAGGTATGAAAGCTGGCTGGGTGATTTTGGGCCAGTCACTCTCTCTCAGCCCAACCTACCTCACAGATTAATTGTTATCAACAGATTAATTGATATGGGAAAAAGTAGCAGAAGAAGGAATGAAAAATAGAAGAGAGTATTGGTATGTTTGCCATCTCATACATGAAAAAGGAAATAAAAATGTAAAAATAAATACATACATAAAAACAAAATTTCAGAGCATTAACAACTAGTCATAAGACATGAGAAACATGAAACCAATATTGATAGATTCATTTTCCCCCCTCTTTGGGTGTTAGGTACTTTATCAGTTCTTTATATACTTATTTTCTTATGTTCAATAGCATCGGAACTTCCTGTTACATGGCAATTGAATGAAAAAGGATAAAAAACAATATTTTAAATTTTCTTATCTATGTCCTGTTCTAGAGAAGAGTGCAATAGCAAGTAATGTGCATTTTTAAGGACTTTGATTATACAAAATATACAAACTGAACTTAAAGAAAGAGAAGAAAGAGGAGTAAAAAGTACATGGATAAAAAGGGAGGGAGGGAGGGAGGGAGGGAGGGAGGGAGAGAGAGAGAGAGAGAGAGAGAGAGAGAGAGAGAGAGAGAGAAGAAAAGAATAATCAAAACTTCGTTTTTCAACCTTGGTATCAGCAGAAATTCCATAAAGTTTAACCAAAACTTATAGTGTGTCTCTTTTTAACCTTGATCAAATAAACCCTTGCAGTCATAATCTTTAGTTTGTCATAGGACTTTATTTTTCTTCATTTCTTCTTTGTCCTATCACACAAGGTTCTTCAAGCTTTAACAAGCCTCTTTTGTAAATCCCTAAGGAGAAAAAAAAAATATCCAGGTCACTTTCTTGGTTTGTCATTGTCGTTTAATTTTTAAAACCTCAGCCAGGTTCTTTTGTAGATCCAGTGAAACATCTTTTTCTAAGCCATTCTCTTGGCCTGTCAGTTGTAAATCCACTTTCAATACCATCTCTATCTTGTCAGATAAAATTTGTTCTACATCTGCCATTTCTTCAATAATATCCTTTGGACATAATCTATCCACAGAAGCAGATATTATTACTGACATTGTTGATATTGTGGCTACTAGTTTTATACTCTGTTTTTTTAAAAGTTTCTTCCAGTATTGTTCTTGTCATAACATTTTATACCATTTTACAGGCCTATATACCTACTGTCTACCTAAAACCTTTTGTCCCATCTAGTATCCGGTATTTGAAATCACGAAATTGTTTACCTACAATATCTTATGTTTTGTTTATAAAACTAAGACAGGATCTATTTCCCATGAGATGTTGTTTGTACCTTAAAATTAATTACAAAAACTTTTTGTAAAAAGGTCAATATTCTAATATTCATCTGATGTTTTCAAACTTGTCATTCTGCAGGTCTGCAATAGCTTACAATATATATTTTTGAATATCTATATACTTTTTTTTTACAATGTAAAACATAGAAATTCAATATCTATATAAACAGTGTGCTGTCTGAGTTTGAGATATAATATTGGTAATAGTAAAAATAATATTCTTAGCATCAGTAATTATCACATGATAATAGTAATATTTACTTATCCATTTTAGTAGATCTTCATTGTAATTTATCCCTCTCTTATACTTTAGGTTTCTAACTTCTGTTTCTACTGATAAGCCATTGATAAAACAAATCCCATGTTAAAAAAATGTTCAGTTTCTTCTTTCTCCTTAATTTTAAGTGTTAAACTACCCATTATTGCAGATTCTATTTTTTTTATTACAATTGCATCTGTAGGAATCTCTTCATTTTTCCATTGTTGTGCAAATACAATTTTCACGGCTGTTAATACCTGTAAAATTAGATATGTATTCCCTCTATTGTATTTCTCAGGTAAAATACCCAACAAAAATATTTCTGGCTTTAGATCTATATGTTGCTTTACTATTTTTTCTAACCATGTGTGTATTTTTGTCCAATATTTATTTGCCTTTGGGTATGTCACATGTGATAATATGAGTCTGGTATCTGGTTATGTTTCCAGCACTTAGTGGACATATCCTTAAACATCTTCGCTAATCATGCAGGTGGAAAGTGCCATCTATAAAACATTTTATATAAATTTTCTTTATATGCAGTTGACAATAGCTTGCAATAATTAACGAGCCATTTCCAAAAGTGATTACAAAGAGTGTTTTGGGAGCTTAGTGCCCTTTAAAAGTGTCTGTGAGCAAGATGGTTAATTCTGTTGTCTTCCAGAGCTCAAACACATGGAAAACTGCTGTTTTGTGGTCTCTTCACGCACAGTAGCCACTATGGAGCACTTATGGGTGATCTCTAATCCTTCCTTAATCTGGAGAGGTTCCAAGGGACCAGTCTACTCACAGTTCCTTAGTCTTTGCTGCAATTGTTTTTTTTTTTTTCACAGAGCTGTCTTCAGTTTACCAGACCTCCCCCGGTTGTAAGAACTGTGTTTTTGTAGGTGATAATGTACAGTATATGTATGCATATTTTTCAAAAGGTAACAGATTATTTATTTGTTTGTTTGTTTGTTTGTTTGTTTGATTTATATGCCGCCCTTCTCTGTAGACTCAGGGGGCTTACAATGCATTAAACAGTAGCTGTCATACTTTTGTATATACCTGCTTAGTAGGGCTTTTGGCCCCCTCTAAGTGGTGTTCTTTTTTATACAAAGTCAGCTTATTGCCCCCACAATCCAGGTCCTCATTTTACCCACCTCGGAAGAATGGAAGGCTGAGTCAACCTTGAGCCTTGAGACTAACAGCACTTGAGACTAAAGTGATGTTAAGTAGCACTTTAGTCCACTGCACCACCAAGGCTCCCCTATACCAGGGGTCAGCAACCTGTGGCTCTGGAGCCACATATGGCTCTTTCATCCCTCTGCTGCAGCTCCCTGTCACCAGTTGGCTTCACAATTGATAGGACTTTTGATTAGGACAGGTAAAGGAAAAAGGACACCATGCAGGAGGAGTCAATGGTGGGGGAATCAGATTTCTGGTTGGCAGAGGAAGAAGGATGCTAGGAGGGGACTCTATGGTGGGGGAACTGAACTTCTGGTCGGATCCAGAATTGAACAGGGGGCTTCCGATTAGGACCTTTGTGGCTCTTTGAGTGTTTAAGGTTGCTGACACCTGACCTATACTGAGTTCATTATTGAATTTAGTTTCTGCTGATGCAAATCCATTACTTTGTTAGTATTATCCTGCTGGCTCTGCTAAATGTGTGTCAGTTTCATTCTGCTTGATTTTTCAGTCAGCGGGGTTCCAACACAATTATTGGACCATAATGTTAGTACACAGTATCTAAATGTTCTTGTTACATTATTCCATGAGCAAACAGGTATTCATCAATTGACTGCTTGCAGTTTATTATATTAATACATGTAAACTGTTTTGAGCAATAACTTACAAGATTAAGGTTTTTAATAAAAGATACCATTAAGCCTTACAGGCTGAAAATAGTTTTAATAAACAGTTGTTTGCTAATTGAATTTGAGTTAATGGAGAATCTGCATGAATAGATTTTCATTACTGTCATATTAAAGATGATACAATAACACATGTCATAGCAGTGTAGCTTCTGAAGAGATAAAGTTTATCATATGTATAAAAGAGAAAAAGAAGAAAAACATTTCCATTTTCCAGAAAAAGTTATTTACAGTGAACACTGTTATATCGGATATTAGGAATACAAACAAGGTTTTTGAGTACACGTAATTCTCACTTAAGTAAAGCAATTCTGTTGCTATAGATATAGAAAGTATGATGTCATGTGACCACATCCACCAACTTACAATAAGCATTGTGAAATTCTGGTTTACATTATTACAAGAATCCTGTGTAGTTGTTAGGCACAGTGTCACATGTTCACCATTTGTAACCACCTGCCAGCTTTCCCGTTGACTTTGCTTGTTGGGAGCAGACTGTGAAAGTTGCAAATGGTGATCACATGACAATGGGATGCTACAGTCATAATTTGAAGCCAGGTGCCTAGTACCTAAATTGTGATCACATTATCATGGGGATGCTGTAATGGTCACAACTACAGAGATCAGTTGGAAATCTCCTTGTTTGTTGCCATCATAACTTTGAACAGTCATTGAATGAGTTGTCATTAAACAAGAACTACCTGCAGTTAAGATATGGGACTTGGACTCTAGTTTCTACTTAAACACATAATTCACTCTTCTCTTTCTCTAATCTCAGCTCAACTAACTTCAAAGGGTTGTTTCTGGGATAGAGGTAGAATAGAGTTTATGCATGTCACCTTGTGTTTCCGGTGAAATGGTGGAATATAAACTAGTTTCATAAACTACCAATCAACTAGTTTTCAAACACAGAATGATGAAACAAAGAACCAAATATTAGTTATTTTGAAAGTGTGACAAGCTTAATGTTGGACACATTTCATTCTTATTGTATTGACTGACACATTTTCACTTATTAATTTTTTCAAGTAGAAATTGAGGAAGAAGTAACTTAATTACAAAGATGACAACTGAAATCTTACACAGTTTGTCTCAATAAATTTAAGAAGTTCAGATGATTTAATATATTTGACCCAAGGCTGGCTTTAAGTGTACTTTTTGCAACCAGAGTTGAAAGCTGAATGTTGCCTCCATTATTTTACAGAATCACTACATATTTAGTGTTCCTTCACATCCATGATCATGTGACTCTATATGGAATGACCCACAAGAGTCATTTCATATTGGTTTACAGCTGTACCATAATAATACCACAATTATTTCCTACAAATCTTGTAAAAAGGCCTTCTGATGCCTCGAACTATTGGAAATATCTATTTATAATCAAAGTGCAAATATACATCTACTAAGTCTGGTAGATGCAGTAAGTCACCTTAATTTTACTTGGGTTAAAGGATTTCAAAAGAGCCTAAAGACACATGACATTTCTGTATAATAATTTCTGGTGGTCAATTTCTGTGATGGTCAGAATATGGCTTTGTTATCTGCATAATCTGTCGCTTAATGTTAGATTATGGCCCTTGATTGGAGAAGAGATGTAATGTAACAAATCCATTTATTTCTTGCTCCAGTCGAAAATAATTCTGGAAATTATTTTGGACTGAAATTAAAGAGGGAAATGTCGCATATTTCCCTCTTTCCCTATGAAAATGAAAAGCAAAACAGCAAAACAACAACTTGACTTACAACCATTCATTTAGCAATGATGAGAAGTTATAACAGCACTGAAAAAAGGTAATTTACAATCAATCCTGTCAAGTATTACAGGATCCCCATGGTCACATGATCAACATTGGGTTCCTTGGCGATGAGTATCTGTTTATGATGATTTCAGAGTCCCAGGATCACATGATTACCATTTACAACCTTCCCAACTGGCTTCTGGCAAGCAAAGTCAATCGGGGAGGCCAGATTCATGAATGACTGCATATTTCACTTGGTAACAATTGCAATAATTTCATTTAACACTTGCAAAAATTATCTTAATTCCAGGCAGCTCACTTAAGAACCACCTTGATTAGCAATGGAAATCCAGGTCCATGTTGTGGTCATAAGTCGAGGAATACCAGTAACAAGATAGCCATGAACAATTTTGGCTAAAATGACAAAATGTTCCAGTATTTGAGACCCTCTCACAGCACCTACCAAGAGCAACTAATAATAGTTCATATCAGTTTCATTCCTAGGTGTCTCTTAAAAAGCCAGGTTTTAACAGCTTTTCTGAAATTCAGAAAGCTGTGAATTAGTGTCATCA
This sequence comes from Masticophis lateralis, assembly GCA_030761175.1. Lineage (NCBI taxonomy): Eukaryota > Metazoa > Chordata > Lepidosauria > Squamata > Colubridae > Masticophis > Masticophis lateralis. The sequence goes on from JAUDYJ010000002.1 coordinate 105,638,235, forward strand.
TGTGATATAAAATATTCTAGAGAAATCTGTTTATAAGTCATTTATGTCTTGGGGTAATGATACTCTACTGTATAAGAGAAGAAGCTTGGAACAAGGCTATTTTCCTAGTCTTACTTGGTGGGGGAAGGTATTCCTATAGAAATATTTACTTAGTGTAAACATGCACTTCAGGATCACCTTCTCAACTTTTTTCTGCATCAGCTGTCACCACCCTTTGAATGGTCTGGTGGTATCATGTAGTTGTGAACTAGTATTTAAATATAATAAAATGTATTTATTTCTCTATGTGTGTCTAATTATATTTATTATTCAGTTATGCATTTATTAATTATCTTGTCTGTCATTTTTTTAAAATTGCAATTGGATCACAACATATTTTAGATCTTTGAAAGCTGCCATGAAGGAGACCGCATAGAACTTAGACTTAGTTGGGGTAACTGTGGTTTCATGGATGTGGTAATATTTTAGAGAAAGTCTTTCTAAATTGACCCATCTCTTTAACATCCCCTGAACGCTGGACGTTGATTATATAACATTTTACAAAGCTATACATTATTTAATGAAGTAGATATTTCTCTTAGATCAGTGCTCCCCACCCCCCAAACCTTTTGGGCACCAGGAACTGGTTTCATGGAGGTGACATGGTTTGGTGTGCTGCCTGCATCCCACAGATGGGGCTTCACTTGTTTGTGTGGGCCGGTTTCTGGCATGCTGCCAACTGGTGCAAGTTCCAGTCAATGACTGGAGTTTGGGGATCCCTGTCCTATATGGTAGAATGATCTACAATTTATCATAATTAATGCAGGGTTACTAATGATATATATCTATACAATATTTCATTAAAAAGTCATAAATGCTACATTTAAAGTCGTAAATATTAACATCCATGCTTATAGTTTTCCTTGGTGTCATATATATTTATGCTTTTATTGTTTTTGTTTTTATGTTCATTGATATACACCACTCAGACCCACCTGTGTGGAAAAGTGGCTATAAAAATCAAATCATTCAATAAATAAATATTCATGTGATTTATATTTTCATTGTAAGATAGTCTTTGAATGTGACTCTTTAACGGAGACTTTCATGACCCCAGTCCTTATTAATTACTTTACCAGATGTCTGCTATCTTATGCCCAATAATGCAGTGTGACAGCTAACAATGTAAATTAGGCAGGCATGTCTTGAATATTGTTAACACAATTCAGGTAGCAGAATAATCCTGAAAGAAATGAGGTGATTTTTGTTGATTTCTACTTCCCTGTGCAATTATATTCTTATGATCTTAAAATGATTCTAGAAAGTTGAGAAACTTTCTCTGAAAATTATATTAATTATCACAGTTATGGCAAAACTTACATACTTCTCCATCTACATTTAGAATGCTTCTGTTCATGGCATGGGCACTTTGAATATAACTCAGTATTCTAATGTAAGATGTCATGCCTTTTCCTTTGTTTAAAGGAAGATAAGTCAGATTGGGTGAAGGGCTGCTGAAGTCTTTCTATCTTTACCATATTAATCCCAATGAAATTGAATGAGGGACATTAGTAGGAAAGTTGCTTAATTCTAGTTCAGGATCTCCTACATAGAGTGGAATAAACTGATTTTTCCTGTACTGCATTCTGTGTGTGTGTGTTTTAAATTAAATACATATTTGACATTGTCTGTTGGTCTTAAGAGTTGTTAGACTTTTGGAAACAGATAAATAGATCACCAGGCAACTCCATGAAAAATGACTTCCATTAGAAGAGAATACTTGTACTCAGGATTGAACTAGTGGAGTCCTTGGTTTGCTCTGAGCTTGGTTGGTTTATTGAGGATGTTTCATTACCCAACTAAATAACATAATCAGTGCTAGGAATGAGCACTAAGAATGAGTTCATCACAGGCCTTTTTCCCACTGGATTATCAAAAGCCATGTTAGGGGAAAAAAAGACATTTATATATTTATTTATATAAAGAAACCAAGAGGCTTTGCAGTGCTGGATATACCTAGAAAGAAATTGGTTTGCTGCATCATAAATTCTAAAATGTCTATCATGCATATACAATATGCTATTTGAATAGTCTCACAGCTTCAACCTTCAACTGTCTACCACGGACCTCACCCCATTCCTAAGAGGTCCATAAAGGGGGCGTGCATAAGCGCACCAGCGTGCCTACCGTCCCTGTCCTACTGCCCCCATTTATTTGTATTCATTTCCTTTCTTCATGTTCATGTTCATATTTATACCTACTATCTTGTATATGTTTGACAAACAAACAAACAAACAAACAGGACTGGATGGAGAAGCAGTTGTGACAGAAAATAATAATAATAATAATAATAAAAAAAAAACATTCTGTGCACAGAGAACAACTTGAGATGTTCATAAACAGACCCACAAACTTATTTCTCAAAATTTTATGCTGTAGTTTATTTCTAGAGCCAGGATTCTTAGTCACAGTAGCAGACTTTTTTCATGAAGTTGCATATAATCCTACACTTAGTTGTCTGAATAATTAACAGTGTGCTTTAGGGCATGTAATTCACCTTGCTTCTAAGAATGTGTATGCACTCAGTAAATACATTTCTACATCTGGGAGGCTTACCACTCTGCCTTTGATTAATTGGGAGGCTTCATGGCATATAGCCATGAAACAAAATCAAGACAGAAATTAAATCCCAAATAGAGGAATACATCAGTAAATCTCTCCACGTAGACTGATGATGACTTTCCTAGCAGGTACTACTATTAATAAATTGCTATCTTTTTTTAAAAAAATGAAACGAGTGGATTTCTCTAATTTAAAGATTTGAATTGAATTTTAATTGCAGGGATTAATGATGTTTTTCAAATCAAGAATTCTCAGGCCTATTTTTGAATTTTTCAATCCCATCTCTCCCCAAATGACTTGGTATAATGTGGATATGGAAGAGTTACTTTGGTGTAATGGTTAAGTCACCAGGCTAGAAGCTGAGAGACCATGAGGTCTAGTCCTACCCGAGCCATAACACCAGCTGGATGATCTTGGGCCAGTCCCTCTCATTCAGCCCTAGGAAGGAAGCAGTGGCAAAGCGTTTGTGAAGGAAACTGCAGGGAGTTGTCCATGAAGTCACCAGGAGGCAACACTGATTCAAAGGTACAAATATAAAATAATAAAATAAAATAAATAATAAAATGTTTTTTTAAAATCATTTATTTCTGCTGAGCATATGAGTGGGTGGAGCCTATTTCCTATCCACATCCACCTTTTGACACTTGCCAGGGGCTCAGCAATGTAGGAATTTCAGTTCTTATATCTGGAGTCAGTCACTGTATAATGCATGGGGTATTTTTTCATGTGGTATTTCTGAATGTTATGACATCTAGAAAAAGAACCAAGGATGGGAATCACATGGGTTGAGAAAGTAAGTGGTAGTCATGCATCTCAACTGGAACTTTCTTTAGATACCATGTTACCAGATGCATTCAAATGTTTTGTTTCCATGTGGAGATTACATTGTCAGATTGACTGCATAGTTTACCAGTAGATATTTTTGGAGGGTGCTTTTCATCTCATTTCTAGAATAACATAAATCCTTCCAGAGGAGAAACACCTGCATTATATATGAAGGATCAGGCCTACAGCATGTACAGTTCTTGGGGCAGTGACTGTTTTTACTTGAGGTTCCATTCAGGGAGCAAGAATAAATAATCTACTGTTTCAGTAATGCCTTTAAAAAACAGGAAAGAAAATATATAATATTTATGTTAAGAAATAATAGAATGCAGTGACCCATATACTTACATAATGAAATACTACATAACTTAAGAATCACTATTTGGAGAAAACATAGCCCCGATTCTTAAAATCATATGTTATTTGAATAATTTGGTTAGTAAGAAGCTAACACATGTCAGTCTTACTTAAAAAATATAGTCTCATAAAGCCAAGAACTCAGAGACCTCTAGGAGATCTGAGGAGTTCTATAAATATTGTAAAATCCATACATAAACAAGTGAGTATGCCAGAAAGCTAAGGAGGTACTTGGAGAGAAACATATTTTTAGAGGGGGGAAAAACTAGTTTTGGTCTCTTAAACAATTCTAGGCAAGAGAACATAAGGGCATCTGTTGCCCATGTCTACAAAGTGGCAGCTTGAGTGAACTCTTTCTGAGACAGAAGAGTGAGAATGGTTATTTAGACACTAAAAGACTGAATAAGACAAAACAATTACAATATATATTCTAAAAGTTCACATGAGTTTTAAATATATGAGAAAAGTAACACTTCCTCAAAAGACTAACCATATTGTTTATCAGAAAAGGAATCCCCTTCTCTAATTTTGTTGGGGAGAATGTAGAAAATGTATCTAAAATACATTTGAGAGCATCTAATTTTTCCCTTCTGAAGCTTTATAAATTTTGTCTGAAGTGGTTCTGACAATTATTCCAATCTATAGAATATAAGGAGGTCCCAAAATGTTATAGAATATTCTCCCAGGAAAATATAAAAGGGATTTCAAGTTGAAGGTAGATTCTTCATTCTCAAGGGAAGAAAATACTCAATTCCTCTAACAATGTATGTCTTGACACTAAGACCTCTTCCCACTTACTCTTCTCTTGCATTATCCTTATAGGTATGAAGTCCTATTTTTCTTTCAGGTGGCATCTGCATCTCACCACCAAGAACTCAGAGACCTCCACGAGGTCTGAGGAGTTCTATAAATATTGTAAAATCCATACATAAACAAGTGAGTATGCCAGAAAGCTAAGGAGATATTTTGAGAGAAATATATCCTTAGAGGGGGAAAAAACTAGTTTTGGTCTCTTAAACAATTCTAGGTAAGAGAACACAAGGGCATCCGTTGCCCAAGTCAACAAATTGGCAGTTGGGGCATCTTTGTAACCATAAAGGAATGAAGCAAGCCCCAATATTCTCTCATTCTATATTCCACCACTTCCAAGAAGAAGTATACCGCTTCTAAATCAAATAATAATCACTAAGACTTCTCTGGCTTCATCTCTTCATTTGTCTCACTGCCAGACTTCAGCACATGGCTTCTGCTAAACTCCAGCTGCCAGGAAATTTTCATTGGCCAGTATCATTGAGAATTTGGGCTGAAAAAGTACTCCAAACAGGAGCAGGCAACTCTTATTTGTCTCCATGATTCCCAGTACAATAGTATTAAGAAACCTTCTTTAGTGGACATTGATTCAAAGTCTTGCTCTAAAGATGGAATGAACAGGTTTAAATTTACCACATACAAATGTTTTTCTGCTGCTTGATAAATCCCTTTACTACTTCCCACTTAATTAAATACTCCTGTAGGCATGGGAACTCCTGGGGATATTATTCCAGGATTAAAGGAATCTGACGTATGGAAATTGGCTGCCAGAAATTAGTACCAATACTTACTTTGTCATTATGGCCCTAATTTTCTTCACAGTTTAAGTCAATGAGCCCAAGTCTGAAAAATTGAGTGAATTCTTTCTGAGATAGAATAGCAAGAATGATTATTTAGACACTAAAAGATTGAACAAGACAAAATAATTACAATATATATTCTAAGAGTACACATGCATTTTAAATATATGAGAAAAGTCACACTTCCTCAAAAGACTAACCATACTCTTTATCAGAAAAGAAATCCCCTTCTCTAATTTTGTTGGGGAGAATGTAGAAAATGTATCTAAAATATAATCCATGAGAGCATCTAATTTTTCCCTTCTGGAGCTTTATAAATTTTGTCTGAAGTGGTTCTGACAATTATTCCAATCTACAGAATATAAGGAGGTCCCAAAATGTTATAGAATATTCTCCCAGAAAAATACAAAAGGGATTTCAAGTTGAAGGTAGATCCTTCATTCTCAAGGGAAGAAGATACTCAATTCTTCTAACAATGTATGTCTTGACATTCAGACCTCTTCCCACTCTTTACTCTTCTCTTGCATGATCCTCATAGGTATGAAGTCCTATTTTTTTTTTCAGATGGCATCTGCATCTCACCACCAATACCACCATCTGAATAAAATACCAATTTTAATGTGCATCTTCTTCATTGAAGAGAGTGGTAAGGCAAGAAAACTGTGGGCAACTTATATTTATGGTTCCCATTCAAATGCCAACCTGAGCCATCCCATTATCATATCTCTATGGGGACTCAGCATAAAGCACTCTTCATTGTGTCATGATCAATTGGGGGCCAGAAATAAAGCCCTTCTTTTGAGGAACTGGTGTGCTTTTCAACCTCTTTTTCTCCATACCCTATTCATTTTTTTATCAAACTAACCCTTTTAAAGCTGATTCTCAAAAATTTACCCAAACTAGATAGATAATGCTTTTAAGACCAAGCAGTACCTAATACCCTGCCACAGAGACATATAGAACTAGCATTTCATACTTCAGTACCTTTATCATTTCATTAAATGGGCTGACATGTGATGTGGTTAATAAAAATAGCATTATATAAAATATTGTGTCTCAGATCTATAGAAGAAAAACAGTTGTTCTGTCATTTTTATAAAATACATTTCAATAATCTATTCTATGAAATTGTGTGTGTGTGTGTGTGTGTGTGTGTGTGTGTGTGTATGTGTGTGTTTTGCTGTTGCCTTTGGGTTTGAATACATTTGTTCTAAGACTGTCTAGCTGTCTTAGAAACATCTCTTCTAGTTAAAATCTAACTTTGGGTATCCTTCATTCCATTTACTTTTAATATACTTGCAGTGTACATAGGGGAAAAAAAGATGCATACTAATGTTATTTTAGTAGGATAATGCAGAAAACGTGTTTGAGTCACATGGATTCATGTAAGAAAAATGTGCTATAGAATGACCTCTACCTTTTCTTCCAGCTGTACAAAAATAAAATGTTACCTCAATAAAGTTCATACAAAGCAGACAGTCTGGGTGAAAGGTCACCTCATTCTCATTTGTACTTCTAAATTTTTGATGGAGCATATTAATCACTGTGATGTAAAGGCTAATCTAATTTATGCTTTTTATTTGCTTATCAAGGAGCATAGAAAAAATGCATATGACGATGAGCCAAGTAAACCATAATAAAGACTATTCTTACACTTCTAATATCAATTTCTTCTAATTCCACTTTATAATGCCTTGATAAGGCCACACTTGGAATACTGCATCCAAGTTTTGGTTGCCACGATATAAAAAATATGTTGAGACTCTAGAAAGAGTGCAGAGAAGAGCAACAAAGATGATTAGGAGACTGTAGGCTAAAACATATAAAGAATGGTTGCTGGAATTCGGTATTTCTACTTTAATGGAAAGAGGGACTAGGGCAGGGGTGAAATCTATCAGGTTCTGACAGGTTCTCGAGAACCAGTAGCAGAAATTTTGAGTAGTTCAGAGAACCAGTAGTGGAAATTTTGAGTAGTTCAGAGAACCGGCAAATACCACTGGCTGTTCCCAGAATGGGGTGGTGTTAAGTTGTGAGGGTGGCAATAATGAGGCAACATGGAATGCCTAACTCTGTTTATCATAATAACAACTAGCCGCTCGAACGCACAGAACAGCGCGACTGAGAGTGACCGCGTTTTTATACTCAGCTGTCAAAACCAATAACCAATCTGCAAGCGCGAAAACTCCTGTGCTTGCAGCAGTCCATGATGGCGAATCAGGATGCGGCTCTCCCATCGTCAGACAGTGCACTGAACACAACACTCCTTTCTCCCTGGATGGAATCTACATAATCCTTTAGATAGGTGGGGCGCTTGCACAGTCCACCTATTAGTACGGGAGTCCACCAGTTAGTACGGGAGCGGCCTCCAGTGGGGCGTTCTCCAAGTTGGCCAGTGGAACAGCCGGCAACTCTTCTGGCTTCTTAGTTGGTGAGAAAGGTACGGGCAGTGATGCTTTCGTAGCACTTGGGGCGGAGATCGGTGGAACGGCGCCAGGTCTCGGCAGGAGCAATGGAACATCCTGGGATGTTGATGGGATGCTTTCTACACCCCCCCCTGCAGAACGGCAGCTGGTCCACATGTCATCGCCACATTCGGCCGTCATCGAGCAGTATTCTGTAAGAGCAGGGGCCAATTACAAGGGTCAGTTGTCCTGGCAGCCACCGCGGTTTGCTCCCATAGTTGCACATGAAGACCAGATCCCCCTCCTTGGGGGCCGGATAACCACCCCGAGGGTCCTCCATCGCATAGATGGGGTGTAGCCAGTCTAAAACAGTCTGCAGGCGGCAGCCCATTAACAGTTCTGCTGGGCTTTGGTTAGAGGTTGGGTGTCATATGTTGGGAGAATAGGTAGGCAGATACCCTGTCCTGCCAGTCAGTGGGTGATAGCTGGGCCAATGTTTCCTTCGTGAACCTCATGGCTCATTTGGCCAGGCCATTTCCATGGCCTGGATGATACCGGGTGACCTGAGCATGGTGGATTCCTAGGTTGGCCAAGAATAGCTGAAAAGTGGCCACTGTGAATTGCTGCCCATTATCTGACACCAGCATGTCTGGAAGGCCATAGGTGGAAAATAGCCGGCGCAAAACCTGGATGACTGCTTTGGAGGTGGTGGAGATCATCATCTCTAATTCTACCCACTTAGAGAAGGCATCTACCACAATCAGGAAGGTGCGACCCCTGAACGGGCCAGCGAGATCCAGATAGATTCCCGACCAAGGCCCCTTGGGGGTCTCCCAGTCATGGGGAGGGGAAGCGGGGGCTACCGGTCTTGACTGCGGGCCCTTCTGACAACCAGCAACCCACTTGGTGATGTCCCAGTCAATCTTAGGCCACCAAACATAACTCTGGCTTAGACCCTTCATCCGGATGATACCTGGATGACTTTCATGCAATGACTGCATTATTGCCAGCTGCAGCTTGGGGGGGGGGACCATCACCCTATTTCCCCACAGTAAACACCCCAGTTGGATTGACAATTCATGCTGGTGGACCTTGTAAGGCACAAATGGTGCTGCCACCTGCCCTAACAGCCACCCCCACCCACCCAATCCAGGACTTGAGCTAGTACAGGAGGGAGTGAGCCACTATGTCAGTGGCAGAAGGGGCTGTTAAGCTCATCAACCAGCAAGACTGACAGAGCCAGTTCAGGATCAACCATAAACATTGGCAAGGGACAGCGGTTAAGTGCATCCACATGTGCACTAAGCCGTTGTGCAGTAGACCAGGGTGTAATTATAGGCAGCCAAGAACACAGCCCAATGGGACATTCTGGGGAAAAGAATGTGGGGCATCTGAAGGTGCCCAGCCAGATGCCCGAGGAGCAGCTTATGGTCAGTCACCAACTCAAACTGCCAGTCATAGACATATTCATGAAAGCGTTTGATGGAGGCAACTACAGCCAAAGCATTTCTATCGAGCTGGCTGTATTTTCGTTCTGCTGAAGACAAGATCCTTGAGTAAAACGCAATAGGAGTTTCCAAACCATTCAAGAACCTATGGCTTAAGATGGCCCCTATGCCGTAAGGTGAAGCATCGGCTGTCAATGTAAGGGGCAGGGTTGAGATATATTGCACAAGGACAGCTGATGATGTGAGTAATTCTTTTACTGCCTGAAAGGACGGGCATGGATGTGGTCCCATGATCACGGCGTGTGCTTGCTCAGCAACCAGAGGAGAGGCTCGGCCATGGTGGCTTTGTGTGGCAAAAATACATCATAAAAATTTGAAAGCCCCAAAAATGACTGAAATTCTGAGCGACAGGTAGGGGCTTAGGCTTGCTTGATGGCAGCCACCTTTGAAGGGGTGGGATGAATCCCCTTGGTGTCGACCAAATAGACTAGAAATTCAATTTGGGGAACACCAATCATACACTTGTTCTTTTTTAATTTAAGGCCAGATTTCCAGAAACAGAGGGCTCTCCTAACTTGATTGATGAGCTCACTCTGGCAAGAAGCGGAGATGAGCACATTGTTGAAATAGGGCACGAAGTCAGGCAGACCGTGAAGCAGATGTTCCATCAGGTTTTGGAAAAGCCCAGGGGTGACGCTAATGCCAAACTGCAGGCGCCGGCATTTAAAAGCTCCCCGGTGGGTCACAATGGTCTGGGCCTCCGTGGAAACATCATCCACCAGGAGTTGCTGGTACGCCTGGGCTAAACCCAGTTTAGCAAAAATGGAGCCAGGCCCTAGGGAATGGAGTAAATGCTGGACAACCAGAACTGGGTAAAGGTTAGCTTGCAATGCTTTATTTAGCGTGCATTTAAAATCCACACAGATTCTTATAGAGCCATCTGGCTTAATAGGTACCACTATTGGGGTTTCCCACCGGGAGTGGTCTGTAGGTTCCAAACACCCTGGGTGATATGCTTGTCCAGCTCAGTGTCAACCTTAGGGCAAAAGGCGAGAGGAACCCTGTGTGGTTTGAGGCAAATAGGGGCCACATTAGGATCAAGGTTCAGTGATATGGGGGAGCCAATATATTTACCCAAGGACTCCTCGAAAACAGTGAATTCAATGGACAGGGCAGAGAATTCATCCACAGACATGGAGTGGATCCCCAAAACCCCAATCTCAGGGAGCGGAACCAATCCAAGCCCATCAACCACAATTAGAGGAAGACGCCCTGCAAAACCATCTTTCTCCACCAGGAAACAGCCATGCCCAAGGATAGGAATGTAATTCCTCTGATAATCACGCAGCTTGACTAGACAGGGGCGAAGCTGGTTCTTCTGCAGGTGGGCATCAGGTGCTTCAAAACCTTCCAGGACATGATGGACTTGGATAATCCAATGTCCACTTCCATCAGGCAGGTAGCCTCTTCGATTTTGACAGTCATCCACAGCTTAGTCTCTCTTAGGGCAGGTGGACAATTCTGTGACCTGGCAGCCACAAAAAATGGCAAAACAATCTTAATTGGCAGGATGCTGTGGCTTGGGGAAGGAGTCAGTTTTGGCAAAGGAACGGCAAACACGACCGATGTGGCCCTGCTTGCGACAATGGCGACAAGTGGCAGATCTAAAATAACAGGACGCCCTTGAGTGATTTTCCCCACAGCTGAGGCAAGGGGCAGGAATCTTTTTCTTAGCCCCCGGCCCAGAATTTCGGAGTTTGGATACTCTGAGACGGCTGATATCTGCCTCCTCATTGGTGGCCTCATCTGAGGTAACCTCCTGCAAATGTACAGTCACGGCAACTTGGGCAGCGGGGGGATGGAATTTCTGAATGTCTGCAGTGTATTTATCAGACATCTCCGCCGCCTGGGCTTCTTCAAGGGCCATCGGTAGATCTAAGTTTTTTTTTAGCTAGCAGTGCCTCTGCAGCCTAATGTCTCTGACCCCGCATACCTATTGTTCCACCAAAGCGTCTTCAAGGTCTCTATATTCGCAATCTAGTGCAGCAGTTCTGAGGTGAGCTACATAGCGATTTATTGATTCCCCCTCCTCCTGGAGCACCTGCCTCAAATTAAAATGGTGGGCTATGCAGGATGGGGCTGGAGAATAGTGGTTCTTCAGTTTCTCCCCCAGTACCTCCCAGGAAACCATATGCACAGGCTGAGGGATGATTAATGCCCTAGCAGTTGCAAATACATCATGACCGCAGGAATTTAAGAAATGTGCCCTTTTTCAGCTGCTTGATAGGTCAGTGAAGTCATTCACTTCTAAATAACATTCCAACCTCGCTTCATATGCATCCCAGGTTTCAGCCGCTGCATCGAATGGGGCGAAGGTCAGCAGAGCCATTAGTAAAGGCTGATACATCTGTACGCCCCAAGTTAGCGGAGCCTCTCAGTTGTGGCTGCATGGTCCGTGTGCCTATCCTCAACCCTCATCACCAGTGTTAAGTTGTGAGGGCGGCAATAACAAGGCAACACAGAATGCCTAACTCTGTTTATTTAACATAATAACAACTAGCCACTCGAATGAACAGAATAGCGTGGCTGAGGGTGACAGCATTTTTATACTCAGCTGACAAAACCAATAACCAATCCACAAGCGCGAAAACTCCCATGCTCATGGCTATCCGTGATGGCCAATTAGGACACGGCGCTACAATACATTTTATTAGCTGTATTAACATACAGGAGTTAAAACTGATTTTGTAGAATATCCAGAAGGTCAAAGGAACCTGGGGTGTTCCTTTGACTGTTTTAAACCACTACTGTTTTAAGTGGTGAAAAGATAGTTATTTTAGTATCTAATGGATCAAGAAAAATTATAAAGGGAAAACAGTAATACTTCTATGGAACATGCTTTAATTACCCTAGAGAAGCCCATTATAGCTGAAAAGAGATGATATTCCTGTAGGTGATTAAATAGATCCAACAAAATGGAAATACAAATCAGTCTGATGCACCGAGGAATATATGACAGTGTGCTGAAGAACCTTCAGAAAGGATAATATTGGATTGACTTTTGAAAGATGCAATACGCTGATGACTGAAAAAAAACAAGAACAACCTTTTTCACTGTACTGGTTCATTGGTTCTGACAAAATTAGGACTGTCAAGAAGGTTCAGTTACTGTAAATAGCTCTCACTAAGAGTCATGAACATAATTGTCCATGCCTCTTTGATATATTGAAAGTCCATTGCAACCTGTTAATTGATTCAAATGGCTATTAAAAATCCTTAGAAAATTTAGGGACCATCTCTTCATCAAATTATTGCCATAATTTCCTTCCTTCCTTCCTTCCTTCCTTCCTTCCTTCCTTCCTTCCTTCCTTCCTTCCTTCCTTCCTTCCTTCCTTCCTTCCTTCCTTCCTTCCTTCCTTCCTATCTAAATACTAAAGTGCACTATATGGGTTTTCCAGAAAATATGCTATATTTTTTTCCAAAAGCAATACAACACTCATTCATGCATTGCTTTGTAATTTTGTAGAATTCTTTGCCAAAGTGTTTATCTTTTCAATTGGAAGCTTTCCAAGCATACAGGTTCAGTTCACAAACAACAAAGTTAGCTACACTGCTCTAAAATGAAAAGTAAAATAATCTCAGTTTAAAAGAACTAAGTACTTAAACTACCTCATATTTCTCTGAAATTGGCAGTGTTTCATGTTAAGGAGAATTTCCCACCAAATTAGGGAGATAAATAATCTTCTCTCCCTCCAACAAAGAGAATTGCACCAAAGCTCAAAGTGAATCAACTTGTTGGAAATTCAGTGGAGATGTAAAAAAGGTTTCTTTTTTTCTAAATACAACTTCAGAACTTTTAAAAAGACATTTTTAGAGAGCTTGTTTAACTCCAAAACAAGCATTCTCTATGCAGTTTACAAGTCAGCATTTTGCTCCCAACAATCTGGGTCTTCATTTTCCTGACCTTGGAAGGATAAAAGGCTGAATCAGTCTTGAGCTTGTCAGTATCAAACTGCTGGTAGTTGGCAGAATTGGCCTGGAGAACTGCATTCTAACTGCTGCACCACCAAGGCTCAAGATCAGTATGCTTGTAAAAGATCTTGTCATATATGTAAAACAGTACTAATTTGTGTGTTTTCACATTTTTCTCATTTTGGGAGAATGTATGTATGCATATGAGGAACGGGATAGTATTAGAACGTGACCATAATATTTTAAACTTATTCTAATTCTTAAAGCTTCCAAATAATTCTAAAGATAAGACAAAAGCCAGAATGAATGCTTGTGGGTATGTTACAGACTGGTGGCAGTGTAATGGTGAAGGGGAATGAAATATTAGGAACTACAAAAAGGGGGTTCAAATTCTTCATTTATTCTTTTATTTATTAGATCTTTTTGCAGCTGCCCAACTCCAAAAAGACTCCGAGTGGCTTACAATATTTAAAATACATAGTTTAAAAAGTAACAGCATTCTGGTGAAACAGTACTTTTATTTATTTATTTTATTTTGATTTATATGCTGCCCTTCTCCAGAGACTCAGGGCGGCTTACAATGCGTTAAGCAATAGCCTTCATACTTTTGTATATTTATACAAAGTCAGCTTATTGCCCCCACAAACTGGGTCCTCAATTTGCCCACCTTAGAAAGGATGGAAGGCTGAGTCGACCTTGGGCCTGGTGAGAATTGAACTCACAGTAATTGCAGGCAGATGGATGTTAAATGCTGCCTTAGTAGGAGGCATTAGCCTCCTACGCCACTCAGGCTCCCTGAGTATTAATTACATTTAGAAAAGTTTCAACCTGAATAACAGAAACAACCTTAGCCCACATTTGAGAAAGCTTGTCTTCAACTTTGAACATCAAGAGCTCTTAGATAGATCATAGTACTATAAGCAAAAAATGGCATGGGGAAAATTTATTTAGCTGTTTTTGATTGATTGATGGATTGACTGACTGATTGACTGATTGATTTATCCAATTTATATAGCCAGTCATTTTACACAAGATATCTCTAGATCAGTGATGGTGAACCTTTTTGGCACTGAGTACCAAAAAGGGAACACATGCATGCATTCTGATTTTAAGCTGTGGCAAAACCATGGCAGTTAATCAGCAGTATAATACATTTAATAAATCATTCAATAAAAACAAATAATACATGGGAAAATAAATGACTGGTTGCTTAAATGAAGCATAACATGCATTCTGATAACTAAAAGTATGGCTAATGCTTTAGGATTTATTAGATCTTATTGCTAATTTAATAAACTAAAAATATAACATTAGAAAGTGTAAAATTAATACATAATATTTTGAAGATTATAAATTTTTCATTTAAAGGCACCTGTTTGCAGTAGGATTTGAATTTCTTTATTTATAATACATCACAAAAGAATTGCATGCAATCTTGAGTGCAAACTACAAAATAGAGTTCATTTTTAATATCTTCCCAAATGCCTCCTGCATCTTATTTTATCAAATGTGACTCCTCTATTCACATCCATTTTTGCTTGGAACTCTTTTTTCTTTACTGGTGACGATGCTGGCATAGTGGCACACAGAAAAAAAATATCCACACAAGTCACAGTTAAACAAAATGAAACCAGCATGATTTAGTAAGAAAATAACCTAGTTTATGAACTAGATGTTAAAGTCTCTTTGATGATGTATAAAACAGTTTTCTACAACTACTGACTGAAAGGAGAAAAAGAAAAAAAAGAAAGGTGATAAAAATGTTCAGTTTCCACTCTGTGAGCCTGAAATCTATCAAGATTTTATTGCTTTTTTTTAAAAAAAATATTTAGCTTAACTTTTTGTTTTAAACATGGCTCTTAAGTTTTCCTTGCTGCTTTTCTCATGAGATGAAAAAAGACAGTTCCACCTCCTCCTTTTGGTCCCAGTTTCATCCAGATGTTTCCCAGGGGGCTCTTTCTTCAATTAAAGTTCAAAGTTAAAAATCTTATACCCACATCGATCACACTGTCATTCAAACTTCCATACTTCTTTTCTGGTGGCTGTCACAGCTTCGGTCCAGCATGTAATGGCCATTTTTCCCTTCCCGTTGAGTTTGAGAGCCTTCTCTGGATCAATCAGGAAGATTGCAGGCTCCCTGAGATCAGTGAAGTGTGCTCTCTTTATTCATCACCCCTCCAAGGCGATTTAGGTCCCTCTGGACCTCCCGGCAGCTTGTGACATGAGACACATTGTATTATCGTGACATCAGCCATACCCTTCTTTTTGAAAAAACTTTACAACTTGGAAGCTGGACTGGGTAACTCAAACACAATACTGATTAATTTAGAAGCCTTTGGATACTACAAAATTTGGATATACAAATATATTCTATTTTTATAGATTTTGAACCAGAGCAGATTATACAAAAGGAGGAAGAAAAAGAGAAAATCAGAACTACAGTGCCACCTACAGGCAGAAGTGGAAGTGGAAGCTGGGAGGTACAAGAGAGAAAGAGGAAAAAGCATATAAAATACATAACCTTGAGAGACTGTGAGACTGAAGATAAGAACTGACTGCTAGCTAAATAATTTTTGTTCTATAAATTGTTTAGACTGAATAACTGAGATAGAGAGGGAAACAATGAGACTTTTTATTTTTAAACAGTGTAGCTCTTGGAACTCAAATGGAAATATAACAGACAAAGCAAAACAGAAGCTGACAACATCAAAACACTTTCCTTACACTTATTTTTCTTCTGTTCTGTGAACTCTCTATTTGTGGATATAAAATAACTGGTGGTTAAGTTCTTGGACTTGGTGGGCCTACTTGGATTACAATTTACCAATTTATCATTCTTGGGGGTGGGGGAGAGGCAAGAAAGGATTAGGGTTTGAAGAACCTGAAGAAAAACAACAAAAATGATGGGGGTTAAAAGACTGATAACCTTTGGATTACAATTTCTTTTCGTTTCCTTTTCTTTTTTCCTTGGATTACTATTTACTTTTTGTGGATTATAAATATTAAAATAGTTTAAAATGAGGAAAGCACAATCTGTACCATCTTCAGCATCATTATCTTCAATATCTAGTCTATCAGGTCAGAGGTCCTTGGACGTTATGTTACAGCAAGAGAAAACAAATGTGATGCAGGCAGAATTAAAAGTTATGATCCAAGCTCTGCATGATGACTTTAAGGAAAGAATAGTAAAAATACAGGATAAAGTAGAGAATATTCAACAAATTATGACAAATAATGAATGGAAAGTAGAAGACAAAGAAGACAGAAAGAAGAATGGAAGAAGTTGATTATAGGCTTACATTGGCAGATAAAAATAAAGAAAGAACAATAATATCATTAGAGTTGGACACGGCTGATTATTAATTACAATTTCAAAATATTGAGGAAGAAAAGGGAGCAAATCTAATGGAGATATCAGAGCCACTGGTGGATGCTTTAGAGGTTACCAAAGGAAAAATTCTTGTGGAGATTGATGAAATATTTAGAGTTCATACCAGATATGCAACAAGAAACAGACTTCCCAGAGAGGTACATGTGAGATTCACTAAAAAAGCAATGAAAGCAGAGATTCTGCAAAGGGCGAGAGATGAGCCTTTAAAATATAAAGGGAAGACATAGTAGTCTTAAAACAGATTCTGAGAAGAGTTAGAGAAATAAGGAAGGAATATCAATTCCTGAGAAAACAACTAATAAAAAATGGAGTGAATTTCAGATGGTTGATACTGGAGGCAATATTGGTGACCTGGATGGAGCAAAGACAGGCTGGATTTCATAGGACAAGCAGAACAATTCTATGAGCACTACTTTGGGCCACAAGAGGAAATAAGAATAAGAGAGGAGCGAGAGGACAGATGCCAAGATAAAGCTACAGGAGAGAGAAATATACAACAAAAAGAAGATGAAAGAGATCTGGAGGAAATAGCAAAAAGAGAAGGAGGGAAGTCAAAAGAACTGAGAAAGATAAGAAATGGAAGAAGAAATAAAATTAATGTCAATTAACATGAATGGACTGAATTTGGCAATAAAAAGGAAAAGGACCTTTAGTAAACTAGAAAAACTATAGTTAGATATAATCTGCTTGTAAGAAGTTCACATTAAAAAGCAACACAATAAAATACTGGAATGCCCCAAAATTGGGAAGCTATATGCTTCTCTATCACAACAAAAGAAGAGGGGAATAGCTCTTTATTGCCTTTATTTATTGTAAACAATAAATGCTATTTTTTAGCATTTATTGTCTGTAAAAGAGATAATAAATGCTAAACAATTTTTACAGATGAGGAAGGGAGGATTTTGATGGTGGAGATAACAATGAACTATAAGCAGATACTTCTAGTAGCAATTTAGGCACCAAACAGTAACCAAGAGGATTTTTATGGTAAACTTCATTCGAAAATAATAGAGCTGGAGTATGAAAATATAGGTATAGTAGGAGACTTTAATGCAATTGTGGACATGGAATTAGATTACAAAATTAGAAAAGTAAACAAAAAAGCTAGGAAAACACTTCCAAAGGTTCCTCTCAAAATGGCAGAAGAATTAGGTACCCAAGATGTATGGTGAGAAATATATCCCAAGGAAAATCAATATTCATTTTACTGAAACAGACATAGGTCTTGTTCAAGAATAGATATGATATGGATGTCAGCAGAGTTAAAATCCAATATACAAAAAAATAAATATAAAACAAGCAATTGAGCGGATCATAATCCAATAAAAGCTATTAAATTAAGATGGACATTGAACCAATTAATACTAAAAGAAAAGGAATTTATTCAATTTATAGAAAGAGAATTGGACTTTTTTTATAAAGAGAACAGGAAAGAAGAAACGTCATTACAAAATGTATGGGATACAGCCAAGGCATATATCGAAAGAAGACTCAGATATACAATAGATAAAAAACTATAGACCAATATCTCTATTAAATTCTGATTATAAAATATTTGCTTCAATAATTGTAGAAAGACTAAAAAGAGTCTTAAATCAATTTAAATATCCAGATCAAAATGGTTTTCTACCTAAGAGACAAATTAAAGACAATATGAGAATAATCTTAAATACGCTGGAGTATTACAAAGCACATCCAGAGAAAGAAATGGTGCTGATCTTCCTAGACACACAGAAAGCATTTGATAATGTGAACTGGCAATTTATGCTAGCACAATTAAAGGGCATGGAGTTTGGGGAGAATTTATTAATATGATTAAGGCGATATATTACAAGCAAACTGCAAATGTGATGGTAAATGGAGATATGACTGAGAAGGTCAGCATTAAGAAAGGCACAAGACAAGGATTTCCCTTGTCTCCCTTATTATTTGCATTGACACTGGAAGTATTAAATAGAAATATTAGACAAGATACAAAGATAAAAGGGATAGAAATATAAAAGGAAAAATATAAACTACAGGCATTTGCAAATGACAGTTTTTATTTTGGAGGATCCACAAGAAAGAAGGCCTAAATTAATTTAAAAAAAAAGAATATGGAGAAGTGGCAGGACTGAAAATAAACAAAGAGAAAACTAAGATCTTAGTGAAAAGTCTTACAGATAAACAGAACAAAGAGTTAATGAAGACGATAGATATTCAGATTACTAAGAAAGCTAAATACTTAGGGATTCAGCCGACAGCAAGATGTGTAACGATTATTACTATAATTACTATAAATTGATGCAACAAATTAAAATAGATTTGGATAAATGGAAAAATCTGCAATTGTCATTAGTAGGAAGTATAGCTACAATTAAAATGAATATATTGCCGAGATTATTGTATTTATTTCAAACAATTCTGATAAAACTGGAAAAAAGATGTTTTGAGTAATTTAATAAAATAATATTAAAATATATCTGGCAGGAGAAAAAAAACAAGAATTAGTCTAAAAATGTTGCAGGATGCAAGAAGTAGAGAAGGTTTTGGATTAGCAAATTGGGAACTGTATTACCAGGCTGCAACATTAACTTGGATGAAAGAATGGATTGTATTGAGAAATATAAGATTATTAACTTTGGAGAGACATGACTTGCAACTGGGATGGCATGCCTTCTTGCGGTATGGGAAAAGTAAGATACATGGTTACTTTCAAAGACATTACATAAGGAATGCATTATTGTTAGTATGGGAGAAAATTAGAGAGCAACACTATTTGAGAATACCAATTTTGCTTTCAACAATGGAAGCATTGATTCAACCCACCATTATCAACATAGGAAATATTGTTAGGTATAAAGACATTCTGAATGAAAAAGGGGAGCTCAAAATTAAATAAGAATTGAGCAATCAAGGGATCGATATGGCATGGTATGACCAAGTGCTGATACATTCTAGATATGAGAAAGATGCTAAATTATATGGTTTTTATAAAGAATTAACAGAATTAGATAAGATATTAGCAGGAACGGAAGAAAGATTGATAAAGAAACTGTATAGTTATTTATTGGGCATCAATTTGGAAAATGAACAAGTGAAGGTGACAATGATAGCATGGGCAAAAAAAATTGGTTACACGATAGAATTAGATAAATGGCAGAAATTGTAGGACAGGAACTATAAAGTAACAATGTCAACCACATGTAAAGAAAATTTGTACAAGATGTTTTACAGATGGCATTTTGCACCAGCGAGGTTGGCAAAGATGTTTAAAGATAAGTCATCTAAATGTTGGAAATGCCACCAGATACCTGAGAATTACTATCATATGTGGTGGACATCAGTAGTGGGTTTCAATTTTGGCTGCCACCAGTTTGCTTCTTGGCATGCGTGCACCCCTTCTGCACATGTGCAGAGACATCCTGGAGGCTGGCCAGAGCCTCCCACTGCTACTGGTTCGCTGGCGAACTGGTAGCAACCCACCACTGGTGGACATGTGTAGAATCAAAAAAATATTGGACAAAATACATACACGGCTCGAAAAGATGATAAAGCAATCTGGTTTGATTTAAAACCAGAAATATTTTTGTTGAGGATTTTACCTTAAATGTATAGTAAGGGAATGCATATTTAATTATTCATATATTAACTGCATCTAGAATTGTATTTGCACAAAACTGGAAAAGTAAAGAAATCCCGACTGACAAGAATGTAGTTAGGAAAATATTAGCATGTGCAGAATGCTAATAATTAGAATGCACAGAATGTGCAGAAATGAATAGATTAACACAATTAAAGAGAAAGAACAAACTGAATATTATATGACATGGGAATTATTTTATCAATGGTTAGAGAATAAAAATGAAGGTTAGAAACAAAAGATGATTAGTGAAATGTAGAAAATGTGTTAAGAGATGTAAACAATATGATGATTGTTATTATGACTATTAGGATTATTACATGTATTATTATTATATTATTAACAGAAGATATGTAAAGAGGGAAATGAACTTATTTATTATGCTCAATATTACTACTGTAAGATCAGATAATTATTATCAATGTAATGAATTCTGTTGAAAATTTTGATGGTTATTGCACAGAGATATTTGTACTCAGACGACACACTGTTGAATGGAAGATGGAATGTTTATATTTTTTTAAAAAATGAAAAAAAAAGATTTTATTGCTAAAGAAAGGGACATTAGGCCAATAATAATAATAATAATAATAATAATAATAATAATAATAATAATAATAATAATAATAATAATAATAATAAAACGGAATCAGAATTAAATGTTGGCTTTTACTGGGGACAGTGAAAAGTACATGTGAATCCTAAGTGTTCTTGACATTCTCTAAATTGTTTTCTCGGAGCTATGTGTTTTTAAATCCAATTCTTGAAGCATTTACAGAGCAATTTTATTAGACAGCTACAGTTTCATTTGAAGATTGGATTCTTCACCCATGGGGTAGGTCTGTTTTACCACCCTCATTCTGCTATCGGATTTATAAGTGCCTGAGTGGTTTTTTTTTAAGCAAACTAAAAACAAAAACTAAAGACAAAGAAACCATACTAGCCCTCAAGAGGGAAAGCCACAGCAGGATAATACTAAATGAAACAAAAATATCTAAAGTTAAGGAACAAGTGGTCCATAATTTGTCTTCAGATTAGATCCTGACAAAAATAAAGGGCCTGGAGGGGAAGGGGAAGAAAGAGTTGACTCAAAATTCAGTCATGAAGCATTCATTAACTGTCCTCAGAGATTTCAGCCGACTCTTATTACTGACAAAAAGAAATTGTAATCTGTGAAGGTTTGGGGAAGTATGCAGGAGTGAGCTTCAAAAATTTTAATAAGGAGTTCTCTGTCCATTGCTGGATGGGTGTGGCCATTGTGGGCGTGGCCTAGTTGGCCTCCTGCACCACAGCAGGAGGCTTTCCTTGACCCTATGGGAGGTCAAAAATGGCCTCTCCAGGTTCTGGAGGCCCTCTGGAGACTGGGAACGGGTCTGTTTCCGGCCTTCCTGAACTTCCGGTAGACCCATTTTTTGCCCACCCTGAGCCTCTGTGCACGCCTTGCACTTACCTGCATCCAAAACGGGCTGCTTGGATACTCCTGGGAGAAGTGGGGTAGGGTGTGTGGAGCCAGCCAAGAGTGGGATTTGGGGGTTCTCTGAACTGCACAGAATCTTAGCTAGAGATTCTCCCAAACCCCTGCGAACCTCTAGCAGTCCACCTCTGGAATTATGCTATGACTCCATCACTTTCTTACCTGAGCTTCTTATGTTCATGCTAAATGACCATAGACATGAGGGATTTGGTGTTTTCTTCCAGATGTTTCATTACCCAAACTAGGTAACATCCTCAGTGCACTGATGAAATTAACTAGTTTGAGTGACGAAACATCTGCAGGAAAAGAATCAAGCTCAGAGAGCACCAAAGATTCTTCATTTCAGTCTTGAACTACAAATATTCTCCTTTATTGGGACCATAGGCATACGCCAATAGGAAAACATTGCACTGTAGCTTTGTCTTCTCCACTGGAAATTCCTCAGCATTTAGATAATGGATCCAAATGTGGAGCGATGCCCTGAATTTTAAATTATTTGCAAGTCTAACTTATTATCAGATATTTAGAATTTTAGATTCATTAGAAAAGGAAAGAAGATTCAAAATCTCAATATTCTCTTAAAAGTTTTAGACATCTTTCGGTACATCGATGATTGTTTTGCTGTCTTAATGACTTCAGTTCTGTAGTTACCTCTGTGAGTATGATGCTTCGTGGCATTCCTGAGTAAAGTTCTAATTAGTATTCTGTAACTAATGAGCAAGTGAAAGTTTGGCTTGTGGCTTATTATTTTACTCATTATTATGAATAATATAATGAAACTTTAAAGCCTGGCCATTTACAATACATGAAGACAAAATTATTTATGAAAAGGCCATGCTATAGAAATGGAAATAATTACAGGTAGATGTAATCGTTTCATGATTTTTTTTGCATTTTTTCCCAAAGCAAAGCATTTTTCCTATAAGGAATTCATTGCTAATGGGGACAATTTAGGACAGTTTACACATTGTTATATTGAAAGTATAAGTGTCCTGAGTCTAAACTAATCTATGGTCTTGACATATTTTCATTTTCTGATCTGTTTTAGAACACTACAGGGAACAAAAACAGGAAAAGATCTTTTCTGGCTGAGTATTCTAATTTGTGTGAAGAGGAGCCTGATGGAAGTGAACAATGTGCAGGGCCTCAACTGATGTGCTATAAGACTATCTTCTCTTGTCTACTGTAGCAATGTGATTTCACACCTCTATGGGTATTTTTGCTTTCATTGCAAATGGAAGAGAACTTCATCTGTCAACCCATTTTTTGTTTTGTTTTGTCAAATGAATATTGATTGGTGAATATTTCATAGCTGTATGTTCATGATTTAATGTGCTACTTAACTGCTTAGCAGTATTTTTGCCCAATTACAGGATTAGATAGATTCTTAAAGAGGCACGGTGGAGACTCTCGTCTCACACTCTGAAGGTTGAGAGATCAATCCTAGGCAGCGACAGATATTTCTCTATCAGAGTACAAAGAGAAAACAACTACTGTGAACCCCAAGCAAGCGTCACGATGGGCATCTGGCCAGTAAATGCTCAACTCCATTCAATCACCCTGACTCCATCCCAATAAAAGGGATTACAGGGTGGTAAAAAAAAAAAGGATTAGATAGTTTCTTACTGGACAGAAAATTGAGCAGTTTGGGAATATAGTTTCAAATGCTCAATGACTAAGAAATTCACACAACAAATTACTAATCTATGAATTTTCAGGGTGGATGAAACTGGATGAATTTAAGTTCTGAACCAGATACATGAAAACTTTAGTGGCACCAAAACTTTAGTGGTGGTAATGTAGTCAGGCCATGATGTGTAAAACAAGGTGGATTACGAAGTTCATTTAAGTATGCATATTTAAATTTTGGTTAAGTATATGTCGGTGGTGGGTTTCAAAATTTTTTACTACTGGTACTGTGGGCATGGCTTGGTGGGTGTGGCAGGAGAAGGATACTGTAAAATGTTCATTCCCTTCCCAATCCAGGGGGAGGTTACTGCAAAATCCCCATTTCCTCCTGATCAGCTGGGACTTGGGAGGCAGAGAATAGATGGGGGCGGGGCAAGTCAGAATTTTTACTACTGGTTCTCCAAACTACTCAAAATTTCTGCTACCGGTTCTCCAGAACTGGTCAGAACCTACTGAAACCCACTTCTGGTATAGGTGTCAATTATTTTAAAAGTAGTAGATCTAAATTTTCATCCTTCCATGAGTTTTTTTTGAACTTGAACCTTAAAATTGCAATAACTAAAAAAGAAATAAGAAATATAATTTAATTTAATTTATAACTATGAGAGAAGATAAACAGGCTTCTCCTGTAACTCTTATTCCCATTCCAGTTTTGGCATCTGAAATTCTAATAAAGCATGGACTATTGTATATTTTTCCCATACTGAACAATGACTTTTGAATACAATTTAGTGCTCTGTAAGTCCTTCATTTTGAAAATGATGGACTCATCTCTCATTGAATACAATGTATAACATAGCATTTTTGTAAGTTTCATGTTTATTCTTCGACTTTTTCCACGTTTGAAGAACACCACATTGGAGAGTCTACATTGAATTCTAGATGTTTGTAATAATTTCTATTTTAGAAGTTGGCCCTCCACATTTTTCTATGGGAAATTACATGAAATTACATGACCACCAAGGGTCAAACAAAAGAGAATTCAAAATATAGGACATTCAGCTTTATTGAACTAAAATTCTCCCTGCCAGTTTATTCTCACTGAGTAAAAGTCCCTGCAAGACAAATGTGTGTGTCTATTTTTCCAGCGTAATTTTATAATATTACTATTAAAATTCAGCCTGGGAGGGTTTCAAGATAGATTTTAAAGGTTAGTTCATGCATGTTTTTATTTCAAGTCGTTCTCAAACATAATGATTTTGAACATGTATTTGGATATGACTCTTAAAAAACTACATTGCATTCTTTTGGCGCTACTGCTTCTCTAATATCTAAAGTGATAAAGGTCAGAGGAATCCATGTTGTACATTGGAATGAATATGTCCAAGCACTGCAGGGGTGGGTTCTACTTACGTTTACTACCGGTTCGCAATGGGGCCATGTGCATGCGCAGAAGCTTCCTAATGACATCAGGTTTGGTGGGTGGAGCCTCCTGATGGTTTTACTAGTTCTATAGAACTGGTCTGAACTGGGGGCAACCCACCACTGAAGCACTGATGCGTTCTGTTCAATGGACCTCTCTAGTGGAGTATGAGAAATGTAGTCCCCATGCTTTTTGACACTACTGTTTTTATAGCTGATTATCTCTCCATTATATCCAATTATTTCTCTCCTTCCTGGATCAGGGACTTTAGAGAAATGTTCTCCTAGGCTACAAAGCAGATGCATTAAAAAAAAAAAATCTGATGGTCATTGAAACTTTGAATATCAGTATTGCTGTAAATGACTTTGCAAGAAAAAAGTATATTCCATCAAAGTCCAATGTACAGGGTACTTAAAATATATTGATATATTTTTATTAAAGACACAAGAAAAGCTTTGCTGGACTTAACTTTATTTGGTTTGGCATTTGTTCCCCGCAATAGTCATTCAGAAGTTCAGAATAAGGCTATAATCCACAAGGCAAGGCAAGGTCAAAATTCTTGGCAAGGTATTAAAACCCCAGAAGCAGTTTGTAATATAAGGAAAAATTGGGGACATAAAACAGGAACAATACTACTAAAAGATTTCTGTGGTGCTGGTCTCAATAACTTGAGTTCAAAACAGCTAAATAGAGCAGCTAGCAATGTAGTCATAATATCTTCAGAAGATTTAGGCCTTCAAGGAACATGATTTTAGCCTTGAGCATGGAATTTAATCAATATTTCTGTGTCTTGGCCTTTTCTTCTGATTCTGAGATTAAGGGGAAAGGAAATGTCTAGCTTTTATTAAGTACCGATTTCCTGTACTTTTTATAAAGTTTTTACTAAATCTAGATAAAACATTTATTTTCCTATCTAGTTTTTATTTCTTTTTTCTCAGCTCATATGATGTACCTTCATTACTCTCAGACGGTTGCCAGCTCATCCTGAAACTGACTAATCATTTGTTAGAAGCCAAAATGTTAGTTAAAAAGTATGAAACTAATGCTTGTTCATGAAAATGCTTTTGTTATTTTTTTGTGTTCTATCAACAGATGATTTTAAAAAGATAAAACTTCAGTGATATGGTTAAAGGAAAAAGCAACTACCGTTCCAAGAGCTTTACTATTTTAATAGGTTCTTGTGCTATCTCACTCACTCACTCAAACACACACAAACACACACAATTGTGGTTTAGTGTGTTTATTAATGTTCCCCAGCAATTCCTTTCAAAAAGACTCAGAACTGTCCCAATTAAGTCCAGCTACAAGCAGGCAAAGATTTGTCTACAAAGCAACGGCCCGATAGTCCAGAAAGCAATTGAAAGTTGCTCAAAGAAATAACTTCACCAAACATACTTGAATTCATACACAAGAGAACTCATGAAGCAAGAAAATTTCAGAGTCTACAAGCCATGAATCAATTCCAAACAAGATGTCCATCGAAAGTGAAGCAGGAAACATGACAACGCAGTAGAAAACAAACACATTGTTCCCAGGATGCCTCCATCTGTCTGCTGTGATAAATAGCCGGTTTTCCAATGCAGCCCATCAAGACAGGTGGCACCTTCTCCTCTTGAGTAGTCTGGCTGATCACCATTGCTCCTGCATTTTCTCTGACCTATGTGTTTTTGGATCAGGTGCAGAAGGCAGTTCCTCCTCCTCTTTGCTGACTGGCTGCCACTGCAAGCTTTCCCCAGCTGAAGCCTCCTCCAAATCTCTTCCAGCTGGCCGTTTAAAGCCATCAATCAACTCAGTTCCTGACGTGCCAGGAATGGGCTCATCTTCATCTGAATTGACATCTGAGGAGGAATCTTAGTTCTGAGAGAGATATCACAATTCTTTTGTTCCTCCATGTGGAAATATAACATCTCTGTGTAGTCTATCTTGATTTTGAGTGAGCATATGAATATGTAGTTTTCATACAATGTTACAGAACATTGATTTAACATTGCCATCTTTTTGTAAAAAAATATCCTTGTTCCGATAGTAGCCTTAAATATGCAGATGATCCTGCATCCAAATATTATCCAGGAGCAACTGGTTCATATCAGCTTCTCAATATCATCCAGGATATAGTAAGAGTTAATATTTGCTGTAAGTAGCTTAACTTGAATTTCATTTGTTTCCACATGTTTACAAAAGTTCATGTTTTATAATTTCAAGACTCAAGAGGGTTGGACTAAAAATGCAAAAAGGAGCAAACAGGAAGTAAATATACCCTGTGAGCTTTCAAAATAAAAAGGGAAAGGTCACCCAGAATTCAGATTCAGAGTCTATATGAATGACACACAATAACAAGCTATATCCATGAACATTTATTGAGCTTCTTGGATAAATTGGATATGATGAAAGCTTTCTTTGATTTTCTATTCTAGTGAGACTTACGTTCCTGTGAACAATGCGATATTTTTCAATTTTAAAATTTACTAATTATCCAATGATATACTGCTAATAAGAGGAATCAGTGAATTTTTAGTTTTGGGGCAGAGGGGACATACATAATTTAGTTCACTTTTAAAAAATTTATGGGCCTATAAATTCTAGGACAGCAAAACTAGATTGCTTATATCATTCTAAACTTAGTAGCATTTTGCCTGAAATGTAGACTACAACTTGTTTGGAAACTTTAAATATGAAATAAAATAGATTGTCATGGCATATCCCAGAGTATTAGAAAATATGAGGTTCCTAATCCTAGATTTTGGGAATAAGTCTAAATGATCCCTGCATAATATATTTCTCCAGTGTCCTTGGAGTTTCTGTGATATTATATACCCAAAGTACAAATAAGAAACCTATTGCAAGAATTGAATACTTTATGTAATAAAATATATTAATGTGGGTTAAGTCAATGTTCACATCCATAGTTCCTTTGAGTTTTCTACAGACTGCCCTCCAGAAGGCTTCTGCTTGAAGCAGAATCAATCTACATTGCAACTTTTCTTCTACTTCTTTTACCACAAACTGCTTTCTTATTTAAAATAATCTTGTGGGAAATCTAGATATATTTGTTTTTATCCTTCTTGAGATGATTTATTTGGTCTGGATTTATCATTCTGTCTGGATGGTCACTAAAGGCAAGTTCAACTCAATGACATTGTATCTTCTACAAATACTAGGTCACAAGAATAACTAAATTTTAAAGATTTTTGTTAGCGGGAAAACCACATTAAAGCTTGACAGTAATCCACAATCTGGTTAAGTTGAAGAGCTAAATTGACTGAGACTCAAGTATTTTGACTTAAATGAGATATGAAACTGAAAGAGAAAGCTTCTGAAAGCATTCTTCAATGCAGCAAAAATGAGCCTGGGTGATTTTATTAAACTTCTAAAAATACTTTGCTTTTCCTAAAGACAAAAAACTGCTATCAGGTAACAAGAAGAAAAAAAAAAGAACCACCATTGTTGTTACAGGAGGAAACATTATAAACATGGTGCTTTTCTTAAGTCAACAGGTGGCGAAGCTGTATCATTTTAACCCCAAAAGAAGAAAAATATAATTTTGCATTTAAATCTGGAAGCTCCTCGCTTTTATCTTTCTCTGTAAAAGTTTTTTTTTCCCATTTTCTACTTATTGTCTATTTACCTACACTGGAAAAACCTTATAAGGTTATATGTATGTAGACTAATGCGAAATGCTCAAAATGGCTCTGTGTTAGAAAATGCAATTGGTCAAAAATGTAACACTCCAGCAGCTAACAGAGATAAGCAGTTTACCAGGATAACACTAGTGCTTGGGGTCATTCTTCTGTTAGCAATAGGTTTGGGGTCCACAACCTGGTGTGCAGGTTTTATCAGATAAGGCCCTACAAAGTTGGTATCTGTCTAAATTGCCCATACAGATGTAGATGTAGCCCATTCATCATTCTCAGCCAGCCCTCACCTATTGAGCATAAGGAAAATGACACTGATGGAGCGATGTAAACAAAAAGGATTAAAACACTTTTAAAATCCAGAACATTCATAAGCAGGACAGGCAAATGCTCCCTGATTCATTCAATTATAAGAGGAGGAGGTACAGCATAATAAGACTTCCAAGATTTTGTAATAATATAAGGTAAAGGTAAAGGTTCCTCTCGCATATATGTGCTAGTTGTTCCCGACTCTAAGGGGTGGTGCTCATCTCCATTTCAAAGCTGAAGAGCCAGCGCTGTCTGAAGACGTCTCTGTGGTCATGTGGCCAGCATGACTAAATGCAAAAGGTTCACGGAACGTTGTTATCTTCCCACCAAAGGTGATCCCTATTTTTCTACTTGCATTTTTATGTGCTTTCAAACTGCTAGGTTGTAAGAAGCTGGAACAAGTAACGGCAGCTCACCCCCTTTTGAGGCACTAGGGATTTGAACCACTGAACTGCTGACCTTTCGATTGACAAACTCAACGTCTTAGCCACTGAGCTACCATGCCTCCCTGTAATAATACAATAATACATTATAATAATAAAATGTAAAAATAGTTTCAGCCTTCCTGTCTATCCTGACTAACTTTGCACCTAAGGCAGGACTAGAACTCACAGATTTCTGGTTTCTTAACCACAAGAACAAACTGGCTTTCTAATAGGTCTGACTGTCACCCTCTATGAAGAGAAGAAGACAGAAACTGGATGCACTCTTTCATATATATTTTTGCAAATTTATCTATTTAGTTATTTGCTAATGGTCTCTTTGTGGTATTTCTGAGCTAATTTTATTATTGGAGGTAGTGGTGGAACAATGTTATATACTTCTCCCTCAGTTTGAAACTTTCGGTGCTTTCGATAAAAAAAAAATCAATGAAACAAATTCCTTTCTGGTCTTTTTCCTTAGGCTTAGATTGCAGCCCAAGAGGCCAGTCACTATGGAGACAATAGGGGGTTGACTGTGCAATGAAAAGTAGCACAGCCTCTCTCATACACACATCTTAATCCTCTAGCAACTGTACTGTGTGCTCTTATTTCATCTTTGAGAATTTCATCTAAATTGTTTTCTCTCTTTGAAAGCAATTCTGAAATCTAATTGTCTTTCATCAGCTTGAAAAAATTGGCAGAAAACTATGACACCGAATACAAAACTGATGTTTAGAAATGAACAGTTAAAACAGTTAAGTTAAATGGATACACTCAGGCCAAAAAATAATGATAGCATCAAGTGCAAAACTGAACTCTTTTTGACTTTCCTTGAAATTTCTCAAGTACTTTGCAAGCCCAGCTTTTCTTGGAAGCTCTTGCTAGCTGCTTGCAAGTAAATGATAAGAAGGTCTCACTGCAGCCCTGACCTGCCATAGCCAGCTTTTCCTTTGAAGTAGAAGAACCATTTCACACAAATTCACTTCCTTTAGAATGGAAGGTGGTGTTTCCAACTTTGGCCTTAGGATCAAAGAATGATAAACTGCAGCATTCAAGGCTATTAAAGGATTAATTGAATCAAAATCAAAACAGACTTGCTGAAATACCTATAATGCAACACAGAATAAATACAACACTTAAAAAATAGTCTTAAAATAAAAACCTCTAATTAATACAGTATAGGCAATAGTTTAACTTTCAAGTGCTTGCCTAAAGGTAACAGCAGGTAAATAATACAAAGCTAAAATAATATAAGGCTAATAATAAAATTGCTACATACCATAAAGACAATATAGACAATCTATAGTAAATTTATAAGGCAACAGAATTAGGGGTAAATTGCTGGTCCATGAGACTTTTAAAAAATCTGCCTTCAAGATATCCTGAGGGCATGAATTGAATGCATAAATTTATGTTTTCCTACAAAAATAAAAAAATAAAAATGACAGGATATGCCATTTTGATCTAGTGGTTAAGGCACCAGGCTGGAATGCAGGAGACTGGAGTTCTAGTCCTGCTTTAACAAAGTTGGGTGACTTTGGATGAGTCATTCTCTCTCAGCCCAGCTCACCTCATAGGATTGCAGTTCTGGAGAAAAAAAAATGGAGGAGGAAGCTACATGTTGGAAATGTTGCTGTCTTGACTTATTTGTAAAATAAATAAATGATTCAATAAAATATGCGCTACAAAATGTATATGCTACTCTTAAAGTTTGAATACCTTAATGACATCAGTAAAGAAATATGGCACCAAGCCAGCATCCTGATTGAGGAAGAATCTTCCCTGCCTCATGATTAACTTCTTCTAGAAAAGGAAGAAATATATTTACCAATTGTGGACAGCTTGTGGTTCAACTGGACCCCTTACAAGTAGTATAACTAACAAGATTTAAATGGATAATTTTCCAAGAGGCTTTTTAAAATTTTGCTTAAGACTGAGAACAGCTCTGCCTCCATTTTTAAGCCAGAGTGTCCTGTGGGAGAGACTTATGTCAGACTTGGCTGTAAACCTGAGTTTTCCATATATTTAACCTCATTTCAGGAACTGATTTACTTGGTAAAAGGCTCTCAGATATGATTTCCTAGATTGTCACTGGAAACATAAATAAAACATAAATAAAACTATGGGGTAAAGTGAAAGCCTTTACCTAGGTCTGTGCTCCTGGTTTTAATTCTAAGCTTTTTCCTTCCATTCTTCTGAGGATGAACCATGCTGTTATAGCCTTGGGAGGCCTTTGATCTATACTGACATATGTATCTTTTTATCTTATGAACTGCCTGGTTCATACCTCATCAGTATAATTCCTTATAAACTAATTTAGCAATGGTTCTGAATATTCCATCTGAGCCATTGGTCTGCAGCCTGATGAATCTTCACCATCCCTCTTCTTTTGTGTATTTATGTATACAGTATGTCTGGCTGTGTGTGATCTGTGTGTTTGTGAATCTCTTCCTCCCTCCCTCCCTCCCTTTCTCTCTGTCTCTCTCTTTCTAACAGGTTCATTTAGGAACTGCTGACACACATTTTCAAAACTAACCTCCTATCTAATCCTTAAATGCATCAGAAAATATATAGCTGGCTGCCCTAACACCAGGAAAAATTTGTACCTATCCGGTCATTGGTATTCCCTGTCAATAATGTGGAGAAAATAGTTATGACGCTTAGAATGGATTGTTTGGAATAAATCTTTGGTCTTTAATCGAAGACTTCGATTCATTTTCAAGGTTTTATTAAAGCAAATTTGAACGAGTGAAAAATCTTACTATGATCAAAACCCAACAACACTGAACACAGGAAATGAATCAAGTTGCTTACTTTTACTTTCTCTATATTGCCACAATTGCAATAATTACAAATTCTGGAGTAAATGCCACAGGAGCATTTAAAATATCTGAAAACATTTCATCATTTATACTTATACTTGTGGCATTTGGTTATTTCTTTTAATGTATCTGTGAACAGAAAGCTGCCACATCAAAGGTAAATTGCAAAATGCCATCATTTCATAAAATGTGCAGGTAAAGAAAGGAGGAAATAATGTTTTCCTCTTTCATGGTTCACAAAGGGATGGTGACAAGTGACAGCCCGAGGGTGTGAATGAATGGGAGCCAGGAAACAGTGTGCATTGATCTGGTGATAATAAATGACAACCCTTGGAGACACATGTAGGGAAGAGAAGGAAATCTCTTCAAGGAGGGCACAAGGGAGAATTTCCCTTAAAGAGACCAGGAATCCACTTGCCTAGTAGATGTCTATTCTAAATAGCACCCTAGAATTTGGGTTCCATAATGGCTTGTAAAAGTCTAGATGACTATTAGATAATAGCAAATATATTTCACTATTACTATATTTGTAATAACTTATTTACTGTTTATTGTTTGATAGTCAATCACCAAATCTGAGGACAGTACTTTCACCAGAAAAGCAACCTTATGTGTTCAATTCCTTGTGTGTCCAATTACACTTGCCATAAATTCTATTCTATTCTATTCTATTCTATTCTATTCTATTCTATTCTATTCTATTCTATTCTATTCTATTCTATTCTATTCTATTCTATTCTATTCTATTCTATTCATGTCTCCACTTTGCAATGTCAGCATAGGATTAGAAAATCTGGTTTGCAAAACTCCAGGAAACCCTTAGATGGCAGCTAAGAGATATAGAAAGCTCTAATTCTTTATTGCTGATATCAATATTTGACCAATCATAAATTTTTGCAGGCAAATCTAACATCCCTCTATGTCAACTCTACAGAAAAGTGAAGTTTCCTACATCCCTCATATTCTTCCACAATGTATCTGTATGGGCTTTATTGAAACAAAATGCTGGGCTGGGTAGGACTTTCATATTGCTTTCATGCAGGGGTGAAACGCTCCCGGTTCAGACCGGATCGCCCGATCTGGTAGCGATAGAGGCAGGTGGTTCGGAGAACCAGTAGCAAAAATCCCTATGCCCCCACCCCATGCCCAGCTGAGCCACACAATCATCAAAGAAGCGTTAGTAATCTTTTTCTTTTAATTTTTAAAAGCATTTTTTCTATAACCTCTTCGGTCGAAAAAATGCTTTTAAAAGTAAAAAGAAAAAAAAGCCTCTGATGATCGTGTGGCTCAGCTGGGATCGTCAAAGGGATCGTCAGCTGACGATCCAAGCTGAGTTGCCTGATCGGCAGAGGGTTTTTTTTCTTTTAAATGTCTCTGATAATCCAAGCTGAGTTGCCTGATCGGCAGAGGCTTTTAAAATAAAAAAAAGCCTCTGCCGATCAGGCAACTCAGCTGGGATCATCAGAGCCTTTTGAAAGCATTTTTTTTTACAATCTCTTCACTGAATAGGTTGTGGAAAAAATGGTTTTAAAAGAATAAAAAAATTGGCCGTGCCCACCCAGTCACATTACCACCCCCCCAAGCCACCCACAGGACCGGTAGTAACAAATTTTAGATTTCACCAATGCTTTCATGACTGTTCACTAATGCAGAAATGTTGTGTTTATTCAGTCATCCTGAGGAGAGCTGAAATCCCTTGCAATTTTGACATACCAACCCAATTCTTTCTCACTCAGTGACTGAGGCAACTCGTGTTTCTCTCTCTCTCTGGTGTTAGATATTTCTGGCTGACCTTATTTAGAGTTTTTGTTTGTTATTTTTCTCTGTTTGCGTTAGTCTTAGTGTGAATTAGTTCTGTAGTAGTTGTTTTTATTTTTTCTTTTAAAAGCTGTGTCGTTGCTTTAAGGAGCTGCTCCAAGGGATTTCTTAGCTGTGTGGGGGAGGGAGCTGTTGGTGTGCCTGGGGCTCCAGGCCGCTACGCTCCCTTTTACCTTTAAATTTATTTTAAAGCCCCAGACATTTGGCAGCGATCCGGATTCTGACCCGGCTGGGCGGATCCGTGTTTGTTTTAGCCATGGTCGCTTCGTTTAGCTACCGGTGTGCTGGTACAATCACGAGCACCTCAGCTCCGATCTTTACGAGCGGCTCCAGAGTCCATGCCTATGCCAACAGGCACACTCCAATGTCCAGGCTTTTCCTGCAGCGCCCTGTAATTTGACTACATTCCGCAAGCCAGCTGATCGCTTATCATTCCGTTGGGAGTCGCACCACCATTTCCCTGGGCATTGAATCTAGCGGCCGCCATTTTGAAGGTCTTCCTGAGCAGTTTGCATAGTGTCCGCCATTTTACTGAGCCTCAGAACTTGCGGCTGCCATTTTGAGGGCCTAACTGAACGACAGTGGCCATCAATTTAGGCAACGATCAGTGCTGGATGCCATTTTGGCCTCGTATTTGAACGCTGAGGTATCGTTCCGGCTACATATTCTGCTGCGGTGGGGGTGCTAGTCTCTTGTGGAGGGCTGCACCTTAGTGCCTGGATATCGAACAGGTTGGGGGCGTGACTAGTTCCTGGGTGGTTGCTTGAGGCTTATTTCACCTGGTTGCAGTCAGGCCTTGCTGGTCCTGCTAACCACCTCCCCTAATTCTGCTTTCTCATATTCTCTCGTCTATACTGCTTAGGGACCTGTATTTCTGAAAGTCATGGCAGAGTCTGACTTGTCAACAGATCTAGAACAGGAAAATGAACATTCCCCAGGCCATGACAAGACCAGGGCTAGTTCCAAATGGCCTAAGTCTAAGGCCTCGACCTCAACAGCCCGGGCCTCCCATTCAAAGTACTCGGGCCATACTAAGACTGAGATGAGGTGCCATAAGGCACTCGAAACGCTCTTGCAGTTGACGGAGACGCTTTGCAGCTGACGGAGCCAGATTAAAGAGGCTCTGTTAAAAAAAAGAGGTTGATCGTCCAAGTGCCAGCTTGGTGCGCCTTCCGGAATCCCAATTTGGCTCTCCACTCCTCTGACTTCAATCCATCAAGAACATCAGCCGAGACAACAGATGAAGAAGTTAGGTTGGCTACTGGCGCATCTACAGTAGGGAGGGCTAATATTTCCTCCAACTCCGAGGCTGCACAATAAAGCCTCTTGTCTAGACCACTCAGGGCTGTTAAGGATCCCAGCTGGGCGAAAGCACGGGACATTTTCAATTGTTTTAAAAATCCTTCCTTTTGATTTTCCTTTTTGCCTATGAGTTAAATATCACTCACCCAGCAGCAATATTCTGTTCAATTCTCCACTCCTGCACATCACTTAATCTGGTTGCCCCACATTACTGGCGGTCGTAATGGCCATCATCCCTGCTGCAGAATCAGAGAGAATTTCCCCTGACTTGTGAGGAACTTGGTTGTTCCTCTTGGTCTTCCAAGATCTCTCTCTTTCTTCTCTGTCCCTATAGGACAGATCTGGTCCGAAGACCCCTCTGCAGTGGTTCGTCAGCCCGGGATTTCATGGGGCTCATCAGAGGCTGCTAATGCCCAACAGTCTCGCTCTGAAGCTTCCAGTCAAAATCCCCAATTCTTTAATATACAAATTTGTTTACAGTCTTTCACAATCAGATGGAGAATTTTGTTTATGGGGCATTTTGGAAAAATGATGTGCATTGATTAAAAGATCTGTGTGAACCCTTTTCCCCATTTTTCTATAGGATTTTAGTTGAGAGTTTTGAGGTTGGATGGCTCTTTTCAATGCTGAAAATTTTGAACAAAATTACCCCACAAATGTATTTTATTAAGGCTACCTGCTCAGATGTTGACTCTCAGCCATGCTGAATCTTTCTGATTTACATGTTAATCCTAAAGAGACTGATTTATTTATTTATTTATGTTATTTTTAAAATTTATATACTGCCCTTCTCCCCCAAGGGACTCAGGCAGTGAAACAGCCGAAAATTTAAAATAACATACAGTATAAAAATTAAAATAGCTAAAAATAAATTAAATTAATTAGCCTCCAAATTTAAGACCCCAAGGCTATACAATTAAAAACTAACCCATAAAAACATATTTAGGCTAGGCCGGCTTGCTGAAATAAAAATGTCTTCAGGGCCTTACAGAAGGTGCGGAGATCCGGGATCAGTCGTATTCCGGGAGGTAGCTCATTCCAGAGGGCAGGGGCTCCCACAGAGAAGGCTCTCCCCCTGGGGGCTGCCAGCCGACATTGCTTGACTGACAGCACCCTGAGGAGCCCCTCTGTGAGAGAACATACTGGTCGGTGGGAGGTTATCAGTAGCAGAAGGCGGTCTCATAAATACCCTCGCCCTAAGCCATGGAATGCTTTAAAGGTGAAAACCAACACCTTGAAGTGCACCCAGAAGACCACCAGGAGCCAGTGCACCTCGTGCAGGAGAGGTGTTATATGGGAGTGCCATGTCACTCCCGTAATCACCCACGCGACCGCATTCTGGACCAGTTGGAGCCTCCGGGTGCTCCTCAAGGGGAGCATTGCAGTAGTCCAGGCGATTTCAGAAGGTTCCCAGTAGCTGATTATTTTTCTTAAAGTAATTTTTTAAGTCTTTGGGGGCATATTGGAATTAAGTCTCAGCAGTCTTATTCTACTGCAGAAAAGCCCCTCTATATTGTATAGATTTACTCCTTTCTGAGATGTTTCTGAGATTCTTAGAAATCTGGAGCTCTTAGGGCTCTCTGACCTTGGTTGTTTGCTTGCTGATGTTTCATTACCTAGTTAGGTAATAAAATCAGTGCAAGAAAGCAACCAAGTTCAGATAACTCCAAAGGCTTCACAGTTCAAACCAATATATATCTTCATTTGCAATAAAAAGGTAAAGGTCTCCCTTGAACATATGTGCTAGTCGCTCCTGACTCTAGGGGGCAGTGATAATCTCAGTTTCAAAGCCGAAGAGCCAGTGCTGTCCAAAGACATCTCCGTGGTCATGTGGCTGGCATGAATAAATGCCAAAGGCACATGGAACACTATTACCTTCCCAACAAAGTAAAATTCAAAGATATATAAAGGTAAAGATTCCCTTCACACACATGTGCTAGTTGTTCCTGACTCTAGGGGGCAGTGCTCATCTCCATTTCAAAGCTGAAGAGCCACCACTGTCTGAAGACGTATCCATGGCCAGCATGAATAAATGCCAGAGGCACATGGAACACTATTACCTTCCCACCAAAGGTGGTCCTATTTTTCTACTTGCATTTTTTATGTGCTTTTGAACTGCTAGGTTGGCAGAAGCTGGGACAAGTAACGGGAGCTCACCCCGGTGGTGGGTTGTTCCCAGTTTGGCCCAGTTCGGGCAAGCCAGTAGTGGTGATGATGTGACATCAGAGAACCGGTGAGCTGGGCTCTCCTGATTGCGCGTTATACCTATCTTTATTTGTTGTTTTTTAGCCCAACTGATAGGCATGGAAGAGTGGATTGCAGAGCCTCAACTTGGCAGAAATCTAACACACTTGCACGGAGCGCATGTTCCGTGCATGTGTGAGCGAAGCGAGCATGCATATGGCAATCGTGCACAAAGCACGTGTGCAAAGAGAACCGGTGGTAACACTGGCTCACCCCCTTACACAGCACTAGGGATTCAAATCACTGAACTGCTGATCTTTCGATCGACAAGCTAAGCATCTTAGCCACTGAGGCACCATGTCTCTATTTTGCAGTATCTAGGTGCAGTAGATACTCTCAATTTTGCCAAAGCAGCAAAATTGTGGATATGTTTTCTCAGAAGCCTCCATGGCTTCCTGGCTAAATTTAACAAGTCTGATTGTTTGTTTCATGGTATATCAATTATCCTTCTGCAACTATCACTACTATATTACCAGGCTATCACTATATGTAATTTATAATTTTGTTATTTGTTATTTGCTCCTGGAAGCACGAAGCCGAGAACACCAGCCTGAAGATGACGAATGAGACTTCGTCGGAACGTCGCCAAGACACTTCCAATTTTACACGGGAGAAGATCCGAATAACCAAAGACCTACATACAAACACCCGCGAAAACCTCAGAAAATATACATACATACATACATACATACATACATACATACATATATATAATTTTATTTTTGTAACTCTTTGTGTATATTTCTTTATGCCAGGGATTTCCCTACGTATATTAAGATGTTTCATAGCCTAATTTTTAGTGAAATCTCAATTTACCAGCTTTTAGGCCTTCCCAAACACCACAGCAGCCATTCTGTTATCTGTTT
Source organism: Masticophis lateralis (assembly GCA_030761175.1). Classification (NCBI taxonomy): domain Eukaryota; kingdom Metazoa; phylum Chordata; class Lepidosauria; order Squamata; family Colubridae; genus Masticophis; species Masticophis lateralis. The sequence goes on from JAUDYJ010000002.1 coordinate 105,676,404, forward strand.
GAATTTATGAGGGAGACTGGAATAGATCTATTTCTACCTCTTTAGGTAGAAATAGCCAGCCATGGCCCCTTTTCTTAATTCTGCCCTGTAACAGTCAAATATTTATTATTTTATTTTCGTAGGTCTTGATGTGTATAATTCTTTATGCCAGGGATTTTCCTACGTATATCAAGATGATTCGTGTGTGTGTGTGTGTGTGTGTGTGTGTGTGTGTGTGTATGTTTCACTAAGAAACATCTTGTACTTGGTTTGCTTTACATGCCAGTTTCAGCTCTGAAAAATAGTAAATATTTATTTGCTCAGAAAAAGAGAGAGAGAGTGAATAATTTAATGCTAGTACATATGCACTCTGCTGAGAAGGAACACTTTTTACCATAATGTATGTGTAACAAGTGCCTAATAGAACTGTAATATGAAAAGTTCTTTAGTTGATATTTCCAAAACTGACCTTTTATATCAGAATGGTTCTTATTTTTCACATCATTATATTTCGTGTGTAATAAACATGTAGACATTCTGTAAAGAGGAGGTGCTGTTTCTATACTTTTTTGGAATAAAAATAGTTTTTCTGTCAGCAGGAAACTACTCAGTAACAGACCATATTCACCAACCCCCATCAAATAAAAACCACTGTATTGATTTTCAAGCAATTCTGCATACATGTACAGCATATATATCTATACACACACACACACACACACACACACACACACACACACACATGTTGTATATATATTATAAAGAAATATTTATTTATTTTGTGGGCCATGCAATATTCATCTAAATGGACCTAAACTGTATTTCGTATATAACAAGGGTCAGCAACCTGCGGTTCTGGGCTATGTAATACACACACACACAGAGAGAGACACACACATACATACATATATAGTGGTGGTAGATGTTTCTATTTCTAATAATTTTTTTTTGCCCATGCTGTGTTTCTTTAATCTAAATTTCAGTAGTGAATGCTAGGAGAAAAAAATAAGCACAGTGATATATATAACAAGGTTGTACTCAGTTGAAAAATGTTTCAGAACAAATATTTGGACCTGAGGCAAGCAGAAAACTCTCCACTCTACAATAAAATGTGTTGTATTAGTATTAAAAAATGGTATGGTTACTATAAGGACTGATTTGTATTTGTTAATACAAATCCCTGATACTCCTTAACAGAACCAATCTTTTTCCAGTCTCTGCCCAACTGTGAGAAATGGTATGTCTTCTTTAACATATCATTACTCAAATGTGGGCAGAGATAACTACAGCCTAGAGATTGCAGCCCAACCGAGTTCCAGTAATATTCCAGCCTAGTTGAGGAAACTGCAAGCAATATTTCCATCCTGATAAATGGGGAAAGATATTGCTGTGGGTAGAACCTGTCCGTGTCTGAACACAAATTTTGTTTCCAGAACAATCCAGAGGTGTTTGAAAGCGATGGTTTAACATCAGCTTGGAAAGCCAGCAACATAAATTTGCCAATGAAATAGAAACAATAGCCCCTTCTTCATTTTTATATGCTGCATTTCAACTAAAATATCCCCATAGCAATTTAGAAAAGAGATATTTGTTCATAATAGCACGTGAGCTTCCACCAGGGTTGTAACAGATAAAATACATAGATTACCTTCCAAAGATCCTAAATGTGATTCCCTAGGCTCTCTAACTCAAAGAAATTCTCAGATCCAAAATATCTTCTAATCAAACTGTACAAAGTCATACAGATTAAACTGGTGTAAATAGCCTAATATTGATACTGTATGCATTATTTTTAAACACTAAGCAGAGAACCCATGAACAAAATGATACAATGGAACAGTTTGAAAATCAACCAAAACCACTCTGCCCTAGGATGTGATCCAGTGGTGGTATTCAGCCGGTTCTATCTGGTTTGGGCTCTCACTGTGTTTTTATATTTACCAGCAGAGCTATTATTTCTGAATTGTCAGACTTACCATAGTTTGCCAAATTTTCTTATCAGCATCTACTGCGCATGTCCACATTCTTTTACTTCTTCTAAAAAAACTTTCCTTTGTTCTCCAGACAGGGAAGTTCATGGCTGGGAAAGCTTCCAAGATGTAACTAATTAGATTAGATAAGATTTTCATTTTTCTTTACAATAAATATGAGTTTAATTAGAAGATGTATTCCGGTTTTATTGATCAAAGTATACACAAGGAGAACATCACGATCCAACTCAAAATGAGGGCAATTACCCCACGCAAGGTAATGGGGCTGATTGCCGCTCTGACATGGGCGAACTGGTAGCAGCATCTGCGGGAGGCTCTGCCCACCGCCTACCAGCCAGGACGTCATCATGTCCTGAGACAACCACAAACACCGTAAACTAAAAGACAATAGAGAAGAGCAGGAGTTTACTACAACATATCTCTGTTCTGCTCTTCAAAAGTTAAATAAGTTTGTCCTTTAGTTAATATTTAATTAGGAGACCAATAGGAAATATAGGCCGAAGCTATAGGATAGATTGGAGAGTTGGACAAACATCACAGAAGAAGGAAATGCAAACCACTACCATATTATCCAAGAAAATATATGGAGAGGTCAGTAAAACATCTATGATTTACTCTTCTCTCTGAGAACATTTTATTCTCCGCAGTGAGCCGTGGTGGTGCAATGGTTAGAGTGCAGTACTGCGGGCTACTTCTGCTGATCACCAGCTGCCAGCAGTTTGGCAGATCGAATCTCACCAGGCTCAAGGTTGACTCAGCCTTCCATCCTTTTGAGGTGGGTAAAATGAGGACCCAGATTGTTGGGGGCAATAGGCTGACTCTGTAAACTGCTTAGAGAGGGCTGTATAACATTATCAAGTGGTATATAAGTCTAAGTACTATTGCTATTGCAGTTCTTTACTCTTTGTACACACTGGAATGTGAAGGAAGGCAAAGAAGAAGGCCCTCCCAGAGAGATTGAAACTATGCAAAAATTTGAATGAACATATTACTTTTCTATATCCTGTCACTGGTAAATTGATTTTATGTCCATTCTAAAAAAAACCCTCTTTTTTCTGTTATAAAATAACACTGCTATAACCATTCAGCTTATATATTTATCTGATTGTAGGTAATGAATAATAGGTTTGAGAAAATCAGATTTAAAGACATAAAATGTCCACACAAATTACCTTTTTTACAAAAGTAATCAAATGGCTAGTGGTAATAGAGATTTTGATTTCAGGCACTTGATTAAGGCATGATTGCAGAGCTGGAAGGGTCAGAGAGTTATAGAGTAATTCATCATCATTATGGAGAAAGAGTAGAAAACATTATAGGTTTGTCAAATTTCTGTCTCATAAACTCTAGGAATAACCAGCACTGTATATTGTATTTTCTCTATTTCTATATGCATCATGAATGTGCAAAAAATGGGAAATTTATATTTTACCCAAAACAGGAAGACATATTCAAGTCCTATGTTTTCTCTAAGGCTTATCATAACAGAGACCTTGACAAGTTGGAGGGTCAAGTTAAGATAATACATCCTCGGTTCCTCATAGGAACTCTGGGAATGAAACAATAGCAGAATACATATATGAAAAATCAATGAAGGAAAATTGTAAGTCAATGCAATGAACATCAGAAAGGGTTCTTCAGTTTACACTTACACTATAGTAATAAAGGTGGCAAAATATGTTTACTCTTCTACCCATATTACTTCAGCAGATTGTACTTTGCTGATAGAAGTCATGGTGCTATATATGACTCCTTCTGAGTGGTAATGTGCAGTACCTAAGATCACAGGGAACCATTTATGCAATATTTGTGCAGTTTTGACAAATTCATTCCAATTTGCTTAGACCTGGACAGAGTCTGAGAAGCTGAAAGGACAAGTTCTTGTGTGACTTTCTTGTGAGACCATTTCAACCTGTCCATTTTGAAGAAGCTAATAGAGCAAAGTCTAGTAATGACCTTTTCCACCTATGAACTAGATCTTTGTCTAAATTCAGCTATTGTGATAGTTAATAGCTGAATCTTGGAGATGGTGGTGTCAATTGCCCTGAAGCAGGTCCTGGGTCTGCTCCTTCCTGAAAAACTCCTTATTTTCCAATAATTATCTAATCATTAGAAGAATTGTTGGGATAAAGACATTTTTCACTGCATAAAGCTGTTTTCCATAAGGTCTGAGTTCATCAAAATATCTATGAATTCTGACATCTGATACCAAATTTCTGACCCTTTTCCATAGTGTAAATTAAACCTGTGTTATACTTATCACCAAATGCCCATTATTGGAAATTGATAACTTCATTTGTGATTGTTTTGACTTCTAAGCTACATTGGCTGTCTTTTATTTTATGCTCTAAATGCATTCGATCAATAAGTGATACATGCAATGTTTACCCAATGCAGAAGGTCAAGGAAAAGTAATTTTCTCCTAGGTATTGAGATAAATATTGAAAGGCCATCCACCATTCAGTGTGTTTTGCTTTAGCTTTGAAGCTGTACACTATGAGATCATAATCAATGCCAGTTTAGAAAGGCTATGATTTCATTACTTATACTCAAGTGTTTTATGAACTTTATTAGTCTCAGTGAAGTTATGTGTATTGACAACTCTAAACTCTTAAAAAAAAAAGAATGAGTTATAAGAGTCCTTGTGTAAGCTCAGTAAAAGGTTCAATTCTTCTCCCAAGTAAGTTTTCTTGATATTTTCTACATATGTCAATGAGTATAATTATGAACTACAATATAGCAGCATAAAAGGAAAATGAACTGAATATGATCAATTGAACTGAAATAATTTTAGTTGATGCGTCAGAATATGTGTCCTTTTAGATGGCATTTTGTACCGGCGAGGTTGGCAAAGATGTTCAAAGATAAATCAGCCAAATATTGGAAGATTCCTGGGTCCTATTATCATATGTGGTGGACATGTGTAGAAGCAAAAAATACTGGACAAAAATACATACATGACTGGAAAAGATGATAAAGCAACACATTGATTTAAAACCAGAAATATTTTTGTTGGAAATTTTACCTGAAATGTATAGTAAAGAGAATGCATATTAAATTATTCGTGTATTTATTGCAGCTAGAATTGTATTTGCACAAAACTAGAAAAATGAAGAGATCCCGACTGATGAGAAGGTGATTAGGAAAATATTAGAAAGTGCAGGAATGAACAGATTAACACTTACAATTAAGGAGAAAGAACAAATGGAATATTATATGATATGGGAATTATTTTATCAATGGTTAGAGAATAAAAATGGAAGTTGGAAATAAAAGAAGAAGTTGGAAATTAAAGAAGAGTAGAAAATATTATAAGATAGAGATGTAAATAATATGATGATTGTTATTAGGATTATTAGGATTATTAATATTATTATTAGATTCTTATTAGAAGATATGTTAAGAGAGAAAAATGAATAGGTTTACTATGTTCAATATTACAATTGTAAGATTAGAGAATTAATATCAATGTAATGAATGCTGTTGTAAATTTTGATGGTTATTGGACAGAGGTATTTGTACCCAGATGACACACTGTTTAAGGGAAGATGGAATGTTTATATTAAAAAAAATAAGATATATATTTAAAAAAGAATATGTGTCCTTTGGTGTGATGAATGATTCAAATATGGGAAATTAATGAGATGGAAATGATTGCTTTCTTCTTTCCTCCTCCCATTCTTTCAATATACAGAAGCATTGCATTACTGTCACATATAAAGTAATACAGTATTATTTGTCAAATCTTATTATTCCATTGTTTGTTTGTTTTTCTAATGAGATACACTGCTTTCCCTCATGTATTCTTAGGAACAAAGAACAAAGAAATTTGATATGACATTTAAAGCTTCAGAATGCAATAGACCAAGATCTTTTTTAACAACTTGTATATTAGAAGAGCACAGTTTCTGTTGCCAACTTTAATTTTTCCATTTTGATCATTCAGGTGATATTACACCTTCATTCCCTTCTTCATATTTTTCTCCTCACTTCCCTCTGTCTTGCACATAAAGCAGGTATAGATGGAACAGCCACCTGCTGTGGATATGACATAAACCTCATCATTGTCATCCTTATCCTCACCAAAATGGGATGACAGTTTACCCTTCAGGGAGGATACCTAATTCTTTTCATTCCGCCTTGTCTGTCTAAATATCTATACCTCAGCTTTCCAAATAACAAAGGGTTCTTTGATCATCAGAATTTCACTCATTTTCCTTCTCTAGCAAGTTCCCTAGCAGGCTAGCAGTCTCTTTTACTGGATTTTATGAAGATACAAATTTTATAATCTTTTTGGGAAACCCTGTACCATTTACAATTCTATCTATCTATCTATCTATCTATCTATCTATCTATCTATCTATCTATCTATCTATCTATCTATCTATCTATCTATCCAACTATCTATCATCTATCATCTATCTCCATAGATCCATCCATCCATTGATCCATTGATCCATCCATCCATCCATGTTGCCCATCTTGAACCAACAATAAAACCACTATCATAAATTAACTTCCTGTGAGCTTTACCAGCTTTACCAGGTAGATCAGATAGGAAAGCTGACCAGATAAGCTTATTGTAAAGTTACATTTTTAAAAAAAACTGATTTATATGCCACGCTTTTCCAGAGACTCAGGGCAGCTTACAATGCGTTAAGCAATAGCCTTCATACTTTAGTATATTTATACACAGTCAGCTTATTGCCCCCACAAACTGGGTCCTCATTTTACCTACCTTAGAAAGGATGGAAGGCTGAGTCAACCTTGAGCCTGGTGAGATTCGAACTTATGTTAATTGCAGACAGCTGATGTTAATCACAATACTTTAGTCTGCTGAGCCACCAGGCACATTAATGGAATATTGACAATCTAAAAGTACAATTCTCCCATTGTCTCCTTTACAGCCCTAAAAACCAAGAAAGGTCCCTTCTGAGCCTTTTCCTTACTCACTATATATCTGTGGTGTGTGTGTGTGTGTGTGTGTGTGTGTGTGTGTAGGTCTTTGGTTATTCGGGTCTTCTCCCGCGTAGAATTGGAAGTATCTTGGCAACGTTTCGACGAAGTCTCATTCGTCATCTTCAGGCTGGTGTTCTCGGCTTCATGCCCTCAGGAGCAATGTGAGATTGCAGCTGACCCTTCCTTTTAACTGCTAGTGGGGGTGGGAGCTGATTGGGTGGGAGCTTGGCTGTGTCCTGATTGGGTGGAGGTGTGTTCTGATTGGTTAGGGGCTTGGCTGTGCTCTGATTGGATGGGGGGTTGGTTGTGCTCTGATTGGATGGGGGTGTGTTCTGTTTGGGTGGGGGCTTGGTTGTGCTCAGCTTAGTCTGAGTTGCAGGGGGATTTGAGCTGGTGAACTGTGTTGTTGTTTGGCTTCGTGTTTGTGGTCATGAGAGCTTTTCATGGAGGGTGTTGGTCTGATTCATGTATGGATTGGAGGGGTTAAAAGTGGCTAATGATGCAGCCGCGGTCTGGCTTCTGGTCCTTGGTCGTGCCTCGTTATCAGTGTGGGTTTGAGTCTGCTTTCTGCGTGGACGTGTGGTGGTGACATCCTGTGTGGCTCTTGTGAGTGTGGGTCTGGTGTCATTCATCGTGTTAGGGACTCGTTTGTCAATAAGGGCGGGTTTCCAAATGGCTGGCAGGAGGGAGGTATTGTCTCATTTGTTCATGCTGTGTGGGCGTTTTTCTATCTCGATGGCTTCTCTGATTATTCTGTCATTAAAGTGTTCAGTTTTGGCGATAGTTCTGGTCTTTTTAAAGTCAATTTCATGTCCTGTGGCTTTAAAGTGTTGGACCAGGGAAGAAGTTGGTTCCTCTTTTTTGACTGAGTTTTTGTGTTCTTCAATGCGTGCACTTATTCTTCTGTTGGTTTGTCCGATGTATGTGGTGGGGCAGGCGGTGCATGGGATTTCATATACTCCTTGATTTTCTAACTCAATTTTGTCTTTGGGGTTCCTCAGGATGGTGGATATTTTTCGGTTTGTGCAGAATGCTGTCTTGATGTTATGTTTGTGGAGGATTTTGCTTATTCTGTCTGTGGTGCCTTTTATGTATGGGAGGAGGGCTTTGCCGTTTTCTTGTTCTCTGTCTTGAATTTTAGTGGGGGTTTCTTTTTGGATTAGGTTGGTAACATTATTTCTTTGGAATCCATTGAATGTTAGTACGTTAGTGAGAGTGTGTAATTCAGTTTTTAGGTGTTGTTCGTCAGCTAAGTGTTTTGTTCTGTAGATGAGTGTCTTGGCTACAGAATTGATCTGGGCTGGGTGGTGGTGTGAGAGTGCATGCAGATAGCGGTTTGTGTGTGTTTTCTTCTGGTAGATAGTGTGTCCTAGGGAGCCATCGGATTTCCTGTAGACTAAGACATCCAGGAAGGGAAGTTGGTTGTTCGCTTCCGTTTCCATGGTGAACTGTATTTTGGGGTGTAGGCTGTTGAGGTGTGTGAGGAAGTTGTCCAGTTTTTCTTTCCCATGTGGCCAGATTATGAAGGCGTCATCTACGTATCTGAGCCAGAGTTTTGGTTTGTGATCGGATTTTTCTAGAGCTTGGGTTTCAAAGTGCTCCATATAGAGGTTGGCAATGACAGGTGAGAGGGGTGATCCCATGGGTGCTCCTATTTGTTCGTATTTTTGTCCATTATAGATGAAGTATGTGTTGGATAGGCAGTGGTTGGTCAGATCGAGGATGTGATTGATCCTGTGATATATATATATATATATATATATATATATATATATATATATATATATATATATATATATATATATATATATATATATATCAATCACTATATATAAGGGACGCAGTGCTCAGTGGCTAAGACATTGAACTTGTCGATCGAAAGGTCAGCAGTTCAGCAGTTCAAATCCCTAGTGCTGCGTTAACAGGGTGAGCTCCCATTACTTGTCCCAGCTTCTGCCAATCTAGCAGTTCGAAAGTACATAAAAATGCAAGTAGAAAAATAGGGACCACCTTTGGTGGGAAGGTAACAGCGTTCTGTGCACCTTTGGTTTTTATTTATGCTGGCCACGGAGACGTCTTCTGACAGTGCTGGCTCTTCAGCTTTGAAACGGAGATGAGCACTGCCCCCTAGAGTCAGGAACGACTAGCACATATTTGTGAAGGGAATCTTTACCTTTATATATCTTTGAATTTTACTATCTCTTATCTGACCACTCCCTCAGTAATATCTCTTTGACCAGTCTCCCAAGGGCTTCCCCACATACCATTATAGTCCTGATCCCCTATAAAACACTCTTCCATACAATTTATTTGGGGGCTGCAATTTAAAAACATATCCCCCCTGTGGGCATACCAGATATGCCTTATTAGATTAATTAAATAAAAAAGTTATGTGTAATTAAGGTAAAATGAATTGAAATTACATGCAATTATGCGACAAATTACATATTCTCATTACCTTTTATTGTAGATTTCCCTCTACTAGCTATACTGTGTCTGCTGGAGAAGAACATGGAGCCTGTTTTCCAAAGTGTAGACTATCTCCTGCAGTAACACTTTGCCATCATTAACTCATTGTAGGGAAGTAGAAGCAAGAGGAGAGAAAAGTAGGCACTTCAGTCGCTTATGGATAAGCAGGAATTCTTACTTTACAACTGGCCTGGGGAATGGTAGTGGCTGCAGGCTGAGGATGATTAGAGGTGCACCAGTGAAGCAAGAATGGTCCCAAATGAAATTCATCAATGGCTCCCTAATAGCACTACAAATCACTAAGAAAATGGAATGCTGTCCTGAGTAGAAGGAAAATAGCAAGCTCTCCTTCTAAAAAAAACCTAAATAGTATTATTCCAAGCACCAGGAGTATGGTACACAATTCATTCTCCACTGATACTTACTTATGCTGAGTCCCTGGTGCTCTCTGGGTTTGGTTGCTTGCTTGCACATTTTTCATTATCTAACTAGGTAACTTCAGGGAAATTGAATGTGGCGCTTGCTTCCTCTTTAAATACAGTAACTTGCCTGCCAATTTGGTGAGTTTGATGAAAAACAGCAAAAATCCCACAGTTCAACACTGAGCTACATACATTGTCTTCTAATGGAACTTCATGCTGAAGACAACATGGCTGTATATTTGTGGCCCATAGATCAGAAAGGAAAGGAGTGAATTGGGAATTCCTCTGTGCTTTTCAAGGCATTATGTTTTCAGAAATTAACAAAGCTATTCCTACAAGGAAAAAAGCATTGCATTATATAATTTTCACATTTCGTTGAAAGTGAAACATTGGCAATTACATTCTCTGTTTAGAAAATTTTCATGTATTGTTGCCAAGATCCTTTCTATATATTTAATTAATAAGTCTCTGCATATTTCACTCAATTGTAATTCTCTAATATTTGTGAACAAAATGCCAGTACTTATTAGTATTTTTCAATTACATGAGGATAAAATTTATCTATGCATTGTGAGATGTTATAATGTTTACAAACACAAAATACTAAATTTGTTGTAGGTGGTAATGGTATTCGGGGGGTTTTAATAAGAAATTACAGAATATTCACTGAGGATGACAATCCAGTAACTCTTCTGAATATTGTGAAGTTTGAAAAGGGTGTAATGGAAGACATTTCTCACAAAAATGATGATAAAGATGGGAGTACTCATCACTTTCCATGGTCTTATGTTGTTGTGGCCCACCAGCGGCCTGAGAAGTTAGTAGCTGATTCTGACAGTGACGGGGCTGGTGTGCTGCTGTGCTAGCAGCCTGTGTAGCTGGCGCTTGAGTCAGACATTGAGAAGGCTGGAGAAGATGTGGTGCCAGAGGCGAGGATTCAGCCAGGGCTTTTGGAATCTTCAGAAGCTCCCATAAGTGAAGAGGAAGAAGAGGAGAAGCCTCTTCTCCATGCACGAGCGTGCAGAGCTGTTAAAAGGTAGGAGTGGCTCCTCAGGAGCCGGTTTCCTCGAGAGTAAGGCTTGGGGCTAATTGGCCACTCCCCTAGTCTATTTAAGGAAGGACGACGACTGATGCAATTTGCAGGAAACAACTTCATTCATATTCCTTCGCATCTTGATTCCAGAAATATTTGATTCGGTTCTTGTTTCTTTCTTGTCAGTGTTCCTGCAAATTGTTTCTGGGCATTCTACCAACCACAGTAAGATTACGGTTATCTGAAATACTGTGCCTCAGAATTGAGTTATTATTCTTTGGATTCTTTTCAGCTGTTAATGAAGTTAAATTAACAGCCCTTGTTCAAAAAAGACTGATTTAAACTGTATTTGTGTTCGAACAACTACTAAGAAAGCTCATTAGTAATCCTTAATTAGTAAACTAAGGTTTGTACGGATTTTGTGTGTGCTGCATTCTTTGGGGTCCATAACTGGGGCAGAATATATGTAGTGCCATTAGGAGAGGATCTTCATGAATATGAGACTATATGATCATGGAATCTCCCATGCCAAGTAATATATGAGACTAGGTGAATAATTAAAATTTATTCACATAGTCTCATATCCATTGGAAGACAGATCGTCAACTCATGTCTTCCATTATGGGAAGATTATAGTTTCCAAAATTCCATGGGAACAAATCCTATTTGCTAAATTCACGTTTACACAAAAATAACAAACATCTGCAATTGCTATTATTTTCATAAAACCTTGGAGCATTAGAACACCTGATTAAATCTCTCACTTTTAAATGTCATCCACCAAGTTTATGGATTTTTGTTGCTATTCTTTTTTTTAAAAAAAACCATCTAAAATGTACCTCTTCTGTTAAGCTATTATTTTTAATAGTCAGTATCTCATTTGGTAGTTTTGACTTTGGTCATAATTTATTATTTTAAATTCTTAAGTCTCTGTTTAAAATTTCTTAAATGTACAAAAAAGGTAAATCTCACCAGTTGTCAAATTAAACTTGTTGTTTTGAAGGTCTCTAATATCCATAAAGTGAACATTTCCAAATGCTATTGGAAAACAAGTTTAGCTGGCTTAGTGATCTTATATAAGACTCTACCACTGCTGGGAGCAAAATATATTATCTCACTTAGCTTCTGGAGCACAAACCCACAGAAGACTGCTGTTTTACAATCTCGTTACAAGATATTACCGTTCAGGGTATTTGTGGGCAATTTCCCATTCTTTCCTTCTTCAGAGAGATTTGAAGGACTGGTCAATTCACTTGTCCTTTGTTCTTCTCAATGGTCAGTGTCTTTGCTCATTCACGGAGACATCTTTGGTCAGCTATGAATCACACTGGAACCCATTCATAAGGAATATTTAGACCATGAATTATGGACCAAAATAAAAACTTTCACCTGTTCATCAATATTTATTTATTACTTATTTATTAAATTGTTTTGCTGTCTATCTCACCACAAGGCAACTCTAGACTAGAAATGTTTTTTCAAGAGGCAACCAGACTTTTTGGTTTTTCTTTGAAGACATTTCATTTCTCATCCAAGAAGCTTCTTCAGCTCTGACTGGGTGGTGGGGAATTGAAGGATTTGTAGTCCTTGCAGATAGCTGGTCATTTGCATTCTTTTTGCGAGTTGTTAAGGTTACCTGAAGGTTTATCTGTGTCATCAGGGTCACCTGAGTGTGCAAAGGTGTGTGGAACATCTAATCTAGAAAGAATAGAAAAGCAGAAAATATTTGATATTCCGTTCTTTTCTTTTTCCTTCCATTAACAGCTTTTAGTTGTCCTCATAGTTCATAGAATACAGTGCACACACCAATAGGTAACCTTGGCTGCAGAAATATCTTAATTATGTCTTTGGACCTAAGAGGTAAAATCAGCATAATCAGAGGCATATCAAGCCTGAGGTAAAGAGCATAATTTTATGTAAATGAAAAGATGCTTATTCTCATATTAATGAGAATATTCAAGATGTATGTTTGTGATCAAGTTTTGAAATGTCTTTGTATTCTAAAAATAAAAAGATGATGCACAGCATTTATATATCATTTAGGTTTAATGCTAAATGTAAGGTTTACATTAAATTTATATTGATACTAGATGAATTATATTTTTGATTTTCTTTTTTATTAGTTTCTTTTGCTTCCTTTATGATTCATTTGTTTTAATGACTCTAACAATTGATTTTTTTACTATGTAACTTACTATATTTTGTTCTAGCAGCTGTTTTTTTGTATTTCACCAATTATTTGGTAAAGGCCTAAAACATTGACCATAATATTGGTCATGCTATGTACTTTGATTTCTTAAGAAACTTCATATAAAACTAGTAAAATCTCAGACTATTCCTTTTTCTCCTTTTCTTTTTTTAAAAAAAGAAAAATATATTTTTATTTTTTTAATAATTCAATTAAAAATGCTTCAATATCCTAAGAAATGCAGCTGTGTATATATTTTTCACAGTGTGTATACCACTGCATGTAGTTATCCCTTAACAAGTGGATTTTTTTTGTTTGTTTATCTTTTCCAAAATATATACATTTTGGCTTGTTTTGGCACCACAGCTGCATTGCTAAATCTTTGAAAGTGGAAACTTTATTGTGCATATATATTTCAAGTTCTGCCATGTATTGGGAAGCTCAAAACTGATTTATTCATGAACAATTTCTCAACTAGTCCTAGAAATTAGACAATATTGAAATCACAGTTTGGTAGAGCTTAGAGGAAAAGATTAAAGAATAATTTCTTAATGTGATTAAAATAAGCTTTTATTGAGATAATCCAGGATTATACAATCCTTTTAAAAGTTTTGGCTCAGAAGTGTGATAATATTGTAAACAAAATGTAATATCATTATTTGCATTTGTATCACTATAACCAGTGAAGGCTAAGTCTAGCAGTGATTTTCAAGGCTTCCAATTAACGTATAGCTTTTCAAGAATTCATGAAATTAATTTGTTAATATTAAGCATTACTTTTCCAATCAATGCCCTGTTGAGTTGCTCACAAAATGAGGTTCCTTCCATCACTCCATATTGCATAACTTTTACATGACCTGCATAAAACTGTACAGTTTGAAGTCAGAGGAAAAGATTTAAGCTGATTATAGAATATATGCAGCTATAAAAAAAAAAAGTCAAATTCAAACTAACACTGTTGGGATGAAAGAAGGCTTAAATCAAGCTATTATAGTTTATGGATTTCAGCTACTACTTTGTACCAAAAAGTATTGCTTAATGTCCTTTAAAACAAGGCAGGGAGTAGTTGCACTCCAACTATTGTTGGACTCAGTGGTGGAATTCAAATTTTTTTACTATCAATTTTGTGGACGTGGCTTGGTGGGTGTGGCAGGGGAAGAATACTGCAAAATCCCCATTCCCTCCCCATTCCTGGGGGAAGGATATTGCAAAATCTCCATTCCCACCCCATTCTGGGGCCAGCCAGAGGTGGTATTTGCCAGTTCTCCGAACTATTCAAAATTTCCACTACTGGTTTTCCAGAACCTGTCAGAACCTGCTGAATAGCACCCCTGGTTCAACTACAGAGACCATGGTCCCAGATAATTGGAACTTTCATATATAAATATTTACAAGTTATACTTTTACAAGAAAAATAGCAAGAGTAATATGTGAAACAAGCTTATAACCATCACCCAGCTGTAGGTGGGTGGGTGTATTCTATGTTTCAATGCTTTTTTAAAAAAGAAAAAAGATCAATCTTCAACTGAGTTTTATTCTGTAAAAAAGTGTATCCCTTTCTTTTTGAACCCCCAAGTAAGAATAGGCCACTTTGTCAAAATTTCCTTTCTACAATCCTTCAAAAGAATAGAATAGAATAGAATAGAATAGAATAGAATAGAATAGAATAGAATAGAATAGAATAGAATAGAATAGAATAGAATAGAATAGAAGTTTCCTTCATATGGAGATTCCCCATACTCTACCCCAAGTATGTAAAATATCTCAAATAATGAAGTTGAAAGGGACCTTGGAGATTCTCCTAGTCCAACCTCTTGCTCAGGCAGGAAACCGTATATCTTTGAGACAAATGGTTGTCCAATCTCTTCTTAAAAACTTCCAGTGTTGGAACATTCCCAATTTCTGGAAGCAAGTTGTTCCACAGATTAATTGTTCTAACTGTCAGGAAATTTTTTCTTAGCTTTAGGTTGCTTCTCTCCTTGATTGGTTTCCATCCGTTGCTTCCTGTGTTGCCCTCAGGTGCTTGGGAGAATAGCTTGACCCTCTTCTTAGTGGCAACCCCTGAGGTATTGGAACATTGCTATCATGTCACCCCTAATCAGTAGTGGGTTTCAATTTCATTCACTACCGTTTCACTTGTGGGCATGTGCATGCGTGTGCCACTTCTGCACATGCATGTACCACTTCTGCCCAATTGCATGCCGCTTCTGTGCATGTGCAGAGATATACAGGCAGGTGGGTGGAGCCTCTCACCGCTGCTACCAGTTCACCCAATCCAGGGCAAACCGGTAGCAACCCACCGCTGCCCCTAGTCCTTCTTTTCATTAAACCCAATTCCAGCAACCTTTCTTTATATGTTTTAGCCTCCAATTCCCTAATCATCTTTGTTGCACTTCTCTGCACTCTGTTTAGAGTCTCAACAACTTTTTTACATTGTGGCAACCAAAACTGGATGCAGTATTCGAAGTGTGTTCCTACCAAGGCATTATAAATGATTCTCAATCATCTTTATGATTGCTGATTTGCAATGCAAAAAATAAGCATATCATTTGTATTTACTTATTTTTATTTTATTTAAAACATTGACGTAGCTGCCCATCTTATAACAAACTCTGGGTAGCTCCGAATCAAAAATTAAAATAATATAAAACCCATCTTAAAACTATTAAAACCAAGCACATAAAAGCTAGTTGCTGTTTTTCCCAAATTGCCTAAAATCCCCTCTCCTACCCACCCATGTTAAAGGTAAATAAAATGAAGTGTTTATATTCCATCACTCAATTCACATCCTTAACTTGAGTTTCCAACGAGCAGTGAAAGAAGAAGAAAAACTAATATAATTTTGCTACTAGAGAGGTATTTTGCAAGTTTCCCCTTGAATTGATGATAGGCATGTGGCTAGGCTAAGCATCTGAGAAAAACAAGAAATAAAAAGTTTCATTGATGAAAACTGAGAAGTAGAACTGAAGTGTAATGGACATGACATCAAGATTTACAACATTTATAGACTGTTTGTCCCCTGTCTGAGAACAATCTGGCATATATTTGTAGCAAAAGCATGATTGAAGTTGAAGTAAAAATAAGTAGCCACACTTCGGCTCGTAAAAAAGGATCAAGCATTTTCAGGTACAATAGAGGTAATGCAATAGTAGGTGATATAGACAACAACTCTACATAAGAAAAAAACACATCAAAATAAATGAACAAGTCAGTGAGTGTATCTCCCCCCGCCCCCGCTCCCTCGCCTCCTCTCTCTCCTTTTCAGAAAGACAGAAAAGGAGACAGGATCTCTGAAGGTTAAAGAAAGCTTTCTTATTGTTGATATTTCTCTAGTATAAGAAACAAATTTGTTACAATCATATCTATTTAGCCTATAAAGTGTGCTGTTTTCAGAAACTTATAATAAGAATGCGATCGAATAATTTATAAAACTTTCAAAATCTATCTACAGTATTCATTCCTGCTGTGAGATATAACACCCAAATATTTTAATATATTCACAATTCATAAACAAGTCTGGTTCACAAAATCAAAGGTTTATTGGAGATAAAATGAAGAAAAATAAAAAGTGGTTAGAAGTGCGGCCTCTTAGACCCTTCCCAAATGGATTGAGTTCAAAGAGCACAAAAAGCAGTTTTCAAGCTACACATTTTATACTTCTACCCAATGCACACCATGCCTAAGAAGCCCTCCCAACTCCCCTTTATTCTCCTAAGTCATTTTTCAAGTTGTTTTACACTTTAAAGGGTCATCTTGACATTTCCTGCCTAACAACAACTATCTTATCAAGTTTACTTTTACTTTTCATCTTGAGTAGATGTTCCTTTCTTACTGATAGTGGTCTTTCCCCAAGCGTAGGTTCCTGTCTCCAAGGGAGCTTTTAGCAAATCATAACACATTGTCTCTACTAATTACAATTTGTGGTCAGTTTGCAACAGTCAGAATATTATAACTTTTTAATACATTAAACACTTTTATAAAAGAGTAACTTATTATTCATTTCCTTCAATGCCTATCTATATTGGGACAAATGATGCCACAAACAGCAGCTGCAAATGTATCACTGTAGGTTCTGAAGATCTAGGAAGGAAGCTAAAAACCTGGTGGCTTGGGTAGTGTTTTCATCTATCATTCTAGTTCTTGGAAATAGAATGGGAAGAGAAGGAGGTATACAGTAGATGAATGATGAGGTATGCAAATTGTGTTGATGGGACAGATTTGCTTTCTAGGATAATGATATGCATTGTCTAAATGATTGAATGCTGGAACAGGATGGGTTACACATTTCATGTGCTAGAAAAATGTGTTTGCCTTAGCATGACACACTTGACCAGGAGGTCTTTAAACTAAATCCTATGGTGCTTGAGACAAAAAGCCTGAGGTAACCACTTTAATTAAAACTTATGTGCTTTAGAAGGAAGTGAGAACATTGATATAATGGAGTTCTTCAACTACTCAATGAAAAACAGAAAGATTATTGGTTTATAAAGTTCATGGTACACTTTTGTGGATATTAACATTCAGAGTATGTTGTTGCTGTTGTTCAGTCTCTAAGTCATGTCCAACTCTTTGCAAACCCATGGACCATAGCATGCCAGGCTCTCCTGTCTTCCACTGTCTCCTTGACTTTGCCGAAATTCATGTTCATTGTGTTGATGACACTATCTAAACATCCCATCCTCTGCCATTCCCTTCTCTTTTTGTCTTCAATCTTTTCCAACATCAAGATCTTTTCCAATGAGTCCTCTCTTCTCATTAGGTGTACAAAGCATTTGAGCTTCAGCTCAATGCAGTCTATTCTTCCAGAGAACAGTCAGGATTGATTTCCTTTAGGATTGATTGATTTGATCATCTTGCAGTCCAGTGTGACACTGGACAACAGCCTTTTTCAGATTGGATCCCAGGATTCTAAGGTTCTACAAAGGTTGCTAGGTATTCCATGACAGTCTGTGATTTTTTTTAAAAAAAATCATTTAAAAAATTTATGTGTTCTGCAATACAGGTTGTACATATAATTACTTCTATGCATGGTTTCATGAGACCTTAAAAGTAGTTCAAGGGCTCCTGCAGGGTAAAAGTGTTGAGAAAAGGTCTTATAGAGAATTCTGAATTAAAATAACTAGGAGTATGAATAAAAACTAGGTATCTGCTATCCACACTTAACTAGAGAAAATATATTATGCTTTATCAAAGCTAGTGCAGATCTTTCAAAGGAGTCCAGAATACTAATATTTTGAATTATTATCTTTAGAAAATTCTGAAGAACAAATGAAGAAACAAAATGGGTAGAAGAACATCCTTCTTTTCAAAAAGAGATAAATGAGGAACCAGGGATTCAATTAGTTTATTATTGATTTCCCCTAGAAAAATCTAGAGCAGCTAATAAACTTTCTGTAAGCAACTTAAAATAATGAGGTTGTTACGAGAAGTCAATATAGATTTGTTAAGAAGAAAACATAATATTGCCATATTATTAATCAGGAATTTCCTTAGTTTATGGGAATGCTAAAGAAAATATTAATCTTAATTTCAGAAGAGCATCTGAGGAAGTTCCACATGACATGCTCATTAACTAGTTAAGTGAGGACAAGTGTAGCAATTAAACAAAAGAGAATTAGCCTGAAAACCATAACCCAAGAGGTTCATCAATGATTCTAAAGTAGAATGAGTTACCATGGGACTATCTTAAGGTTTAATCATATTTTTCAATATTTTTATTTACAGATTGAATGACAAGGGTGGTGGAAATGTTTATCAGATTAGCAAAGGATACAAAATTGAGCTGGACATCTAATAGTCTGGAAAACAGAAGTAGAATTCAAGATGATCTTGAGTGGTTACAGAAATGGTTGAAAATGAATGAAGGTTAAAAAAAGACAAATTGTATTCTTTATTAAAGACACCTGATCAAATGCACAGATGTATAATAAGGAAAATGTCCTTTGGCAGTAGTACTTGTGAAAAGGATTTTTGAATAGAAGCTGATTAAAAACTGAATATGAGTCAGCAGTGTCTTATGGCCAGAAGAAAGGCAAATCCAATTTTAGGCTTCATCTAGTGAACAATACTTTCAAAATTACAGGAAATAATAATTTCATTCACTTTTGTAGTAGTCAGACTAAGGGGATAGAATAACATTCTTCAAATACAGTACATGACAGGATGTCATCTGAAAGAAAAGTAAACTCTATTATTTATTGTCACAAAATGCAGAACATGGAATATTGAATTTTGGTTAAAGAAAAGTAGATTCCAACTGTATGTTGAAACAAAAAAGAAAAGCGACAACTGTAAGAGCATGGATGTAAGGGAATATTAAGACCAATGATGTCACCTCATTTGGTAATGAAACATCTGTAAGAAAACAACCAAATTCAGAACACCAAGGATTTCACAGATTGTAAGAACAACTTGACATTTACTAAATGCAATAATGAGCTCCTATTCACTTTCACTTTCCTATTCATTTTCACTATTCCTATTCACTTAAGGGATGTGGTGGCTCAGTGGCTAAGATGTGGAGTTTGTCAACCGAAAGGTCGGCAGTTCAATGGTTTGAATCCCTAGTGCTGCATAACGGAGTGAGCTCCTGTTACTTGTCCCAGCTTCTGCCAACCTAGCAGTTTGAAAGAATGTAAAAAATGCAAGTAGAAAAATAGGGACCACCTTTGGTGGGAAGATAACAGCATTCCGTGTGCCTTTGGCATTTAGTCATGCCAGCCACATGACCACAAAGACGTCTTCAAACAGCGCTGGCTCTTCGGCTTTGAAATGGAGATGAGCACCGCCCCCTAGAGTTGGAAATGACTAGCATATATGTGTGAGGGGAACCTTTACTTTTACCTTATTCACTTTCACTGGATGTGTGCAAGGAAAGTCTGGGTAGAACTCCCTTATGATTACCTAAATTTCAATTCCTGCATGGAGCAGCGTGACTTAGATTATGTAATCTAAATGCTCCTTCCCAGCTCTGCACTTCTATGTTGTGTGCATTTGTCTGTTCATAAAGAAGAAGAAAAAACGACGAGTGGCTCCTGTGAAGCAAAGTAAAAGCATGTCAAGCCAAAGTGCATGATTAAGCACGTGTTTCTGCAAATGGGAAGCATAACACACGTTCCCTCAGAGCTGTAGCATTTTTAAAGGCTACTTTATTTTGGTTACAAGTACTTCACTGCTGAGTCATAAATAAAACATCTCAGCTCTCAAACCCAGGCAATATTTTAAGTGTTTGGGAGGGGGCTGCAAGATCTAATTTTCCTCTTGGGATAAAATAATAATGGGATGGGAGAAAAGGCCAGCAGAGGGATAGGTATAGAAAGTGGGTTTTCTCTAAAAGCAGTTGATCTTGTATAGAAAGCAAATTCACATTAAAGAACTAAATTCTAGACATTACATTTGATGTAATATAAACAGCATTTGGTTGACAAAGTAATACCAATTGTTCTTTAAAGTAAAAATGGTGTGCCAGGGTTGGGGGTCGGGGGTGGAGGGTGGGGGGCTGTAATACACACATACATTCTCTGATAAGTTGAATTTCATGATTTTTCAAAACAGTGTGCTAAATTGCTCTCGGGGTGAGATGTGTGCAGCACATAGAGTCACAAAAAGAAAAAAAATCATATTTGTTTAAGATAATAGCATCAGGCTTTCCACTTACAGCCTTTGAGATTTAAATACAACTGCCACGGCTTTCATTGATTCAGTCTAATAAACATCAGCACCGTTTCGAAGATGAATAGACCATTTGAAACAATATTTTTTAAGCAAAAGCAAAGCTCTTGAATGCTTCCATCAGTCTTTGAAACCCATTTCTAGCAGCCAGTAGATGTCATTCTCTCTCTATTTCAATGGAGAGATGTGCTGCTTTGATGCTATCTTTCACTGTAACAAGTGGAATCATTTATTTGGCTTCCTCCTAATCAATGCACCAGTTTATATCTTTCCCTTCAGTAATGCAAGGTGTCAGAGTGTGAAATTGGAATTTTATGATAGACCTGGCAGCCAATATTCTATTGTCTTTTTTGTCATTTCTTTCATTTTATTAATTTTTTATTTTTTGTTGGCTATACGGAATCTTGATGTAATGCAAAACTTTGTAGGAAGAGGCTTTCCTGCAGTTTTATGTGATCTTTTGCATGACATATTACAGTATATTCCTAAATAGCTTTGGATAAAAAGACGAAGAAGCCTTAGATAAATCATAAATCTTAGCATTCTGCTCTAGACCTTCTGATAAACCAACATAATTATCTCAGAATCTTAAAATTCAGTCACAGGTACCAATCATAATTTCTGTTAGACAACAGGGTTTCATTTCCTACTTTGTTAGACTTTTTGTTTAACACAGTAACTTTAAGAAGAACGTATGTATGCATGTAAAGCATTATTCTGGGGATATGGTGTTCCAGAGCTGCTTATGTGATCTTTAATGTCAACAGTTCCTTAATGTCAACATCCTCTCAGATTTCCCTGGATAGGCAGATTTTTTCTCAGTATTAACCTTTGCAGAAGTCATGCCCAGAATTATTATAGCCTTAAAGCTGATAATTAAAATGTAGAATTGTACCTGGAAGCCCACTGGGAATCAGTATAGCTGCCAAAACTTAGATGTTACCTAAGTAAAGTGGGTTTAACCAATTAATTCTTATGCTGCTACTGCATAAGAATTGGCTGTTGTTTCCGAATGCTCTTTAGTGATAGTCTTAGGCCAGTGATGGCGAACCTTTTCCAGACCGAGTGGCCAAAGTGTGTGTGTGTGTGCCTGAATGCACTTGTGTGTGCCCAAACCCCCAAAATGCAATGCATGAGCTGGCCCTGCACATGTGCGCCCCACCTGCACATACCTGGCCCAGCCCTACACATGCAAACATGCCCCACCCTGTGCATATTTGTATGGCCCCTGCGCATGCACCCTGCGCCTATGCATGCAGCCCCCTTGCATGCCCCCTGCCCCCTGTGCATGTACAGCAGAGACCCGAAGACCAGCTGGCTGGTGGGAGGCACACATGCATGTGCAGTGGAGCTTAACTGGGGTGACGGCTCGCTTGCTATCAGAGAGGGCACTGCGTGCTGCCTCTGGCAAACATGTCATAGGTTCACCATCATGGTCTTAGGCAGTGGTGGGATTCAGCCAGTTCACACCAGTTCAGATGAACTGGTTGTTAAATTACCCCACCCCCCACCCCGCTATCAAAGTGGATCCTGGGTGCTGCGCTGCAATGGAGAAACAAGCAATAGAGCAGCTGGCATGAGGGATTCAAATAATTTAACAACATGTTCACCCAGGGTCAGGTTGGCCATTGCAGAAGGCTCGTCCTGCATGTGCTGTGGAACTGGAGGATGGGGATGGGCCATACCTCCCATGACAGCCAACCTGACCCTGGGTGAACCAGTTGTTAAATTATTTGAATCCCACCACTAGTCCTAGGCAAAGCAAAGTGTGGTAATCTAGTGACTGTCAAAAAGATCTCCCAAGCCAGGAATGGTTAGAACAGGCACATGCTTACATATACACACAAATGTGTGTGGCTTCTATGGCTTCTACCTGCTTCTTTTCAGTTGGAGCCATCAGGAAGACTCACAAATGATAAATTTGCCCTCCACATAGAATCACGAGCCCATCCAAGATCAAAGGTTGAATTTGGTCAGCACGAAATAAAAAAAGATGCTGAGACTCTAGAAAGAGTGCAAAGAAAAACAACAAAGATGATTAGGAGACTGGCGGCTAAAATATATGAAGAAATGAGTATATCCAGTTCAGTGAAAAGAAGGACTAGGGTTGACATGATGTTCTAATATCTAAGGGGTTGTCTTAAAGAAGGGGGGGGGGAGTAGTCAACCTGATTTCCAAAGCATCAGAAGGCAGAACAAGAAGCAATGGATGGGAACTAATGAAGGAGAAAACCAACCTAGAACTAGGGAGAAATTTCTTTACAGTTAATCAGTAGAACAATTTGCCTCCAGAAATTGTGGGTGCTTGGATACTAGAAGTTTTTAAGAAGAGATTGTACAACAATTTTTCTAAAATGGTATAGGGTTTCCTGCTGAGGAAGAGGTTGGACTAAAGGACCTCCAAGGTCCCTTCCAACTCTGTTATTCTGTTATTTAGTGGTTCCCTTATCCACACATACATATTGTCTTACTTAGACTAAGTCTATATTCCTGCAGACTCTAAACAATTTTACAAACTGGAACACAGTATAAATACTTCTTCACTTTGGGATTAAGAAATATAACTGAATGCCATCAACATGCTGATAGGGTCAACAGATGATCTTTTTCAGCTACATAAAGCTGAAGGTTCTGGTTGTGGTGCCATGAAAACACAGACTCATATCGATTCATTCATTGAGTGAGATGATGAAATTCTAAAGAAATGTCTGTAAACAGTTTGAGGATGTTTGAATACAGAAGAAATTAATCTTAATTTGACTAAAACATCAAAGTAACACACAAGTCAGAAAAACTATTGAACTGGCTGAGTGTGTTTGGCTTGCCTTACACAGAATTATTTTCCTCTTCAAATATCAGCTATATAACATTGGTTGCTTATGGTTTCATGATTCTTAACAGAACCACAGAAAAATCATGTAGGGTAGGGTCAGAGAGATAATCAAGAATGCTTTTTAACCAGTGTTGGCAGGTTCTTCAACTTCATAGCTTTTTTGGGTGAGAGCAGGCCTTGCCATAGTGTTATATGCTATGGTTACCTGAAGAATAGATTTTGATAAACATATCTTAAAAATAATTTAGAAACTACCCTACTACAAGCTAAGCCTTTAGAACCTACTGAATCAATTTTATATTAAGTACAAAAGCTAACTGTTTGATTTTCATTATTGTTTTGATGTTTACAATGTTTTTATGTTCTACCCTGTCTTGTCTTTATGATCAGCCACTGAGAACCTGCTATCAAATTAGTTAGATGCATGCTAGCATGGATTCT
The DNA here is from genome assembly GCA_030761175.1 of Masticophis lateralis. Classification (NCBI taxonomy): domain Eukaryota; kingdom Metazoa; phylum Chordata; class Lepidosauria; order Squamata; family Colubridae; genus Masticophis; species Masticophis lateralis. Next base: position 105,700,390 of record JAUDYJ010000002.1, read on the forward strand.
TGTCAAAGAAGGCAATATATCTTTGCAAACATGTTTGTGTGTATATGTGTGTGTGAGAGAGACAGAGGGCGGGGGGAGAGGGAGAGGGAGAGGGAAAGGGAGTGGGAGATTTTTAAAGAACTGCAATGATAAGGAAGTGTTATTGTCCACCTGTTTTAATGGAGTATAACATGGACAGCTTGGTAGAATATTAATGCTTTGAAAGACAGTTACAAAAAGCAGTAACTGAACTAAACAAATAGCCACAAGAATATATTTGATAAAGTTGCCCTATCAGAGTGATGGGTGGCACATAAATTTAATGAATAAATAAATAAAAGTATTGACATCCAGTATATAAAAACATAGTTGACCTTTTTAGATGAATACAATCTTTGAAGATATTGTATATAATTGATGCTTAAGGTTAGCTCTGTCCAAGGTTGTCAGCAACGATACCTTATCTTGGATGATTCATAAATCTGCCACAACATTTGAGAATTTCCTTCTGTTGCCATGTGCCTTCAGGTATTCCAGACTAATCTGGTTGTTGATGTGAAAATTATTAACCTTGAGAATAACAATGTAGGTTCTGAATCTATTCAAGCCACACTAAATTGTAGCTTATTTTGCATCCATCAAGTAAACTCGAAATATAATAAACACAATGCTTTGTTGTAGATTAAAATAGTTGGGAAACTTATGTTATAGTATTTCATTTCTAAGTTAAAGGAAACTAATCCCTTCCCAAATTATGATAAAATACAAAATATGTATTAAATAATGTGATGGTCTTTTTTTAGACATTTCCCTGAACAATAAGAGAAATTGAATAATAGAATCAACTACCCAAAGATGATGAGCTCCCTCATTGTTTGTGTTCAAGTGGAATTTACACAGCCATCTGTTTGAGATGCTTTATTGCTTTAACCTATACCCTTACTCTAAACAGATGGTTGGATTCCATGGCCTAAGTGGTTCCTTTCAATTCTATTATTCTTTTTTGATATATTGAGATAAAAACCCATAATGCAGATAATATGAATGCAAGCAAATATTATGGGTTTGTTGTATATTGATAATTATTTTCCTTTTTTATGGTTTGTCTCTCTCTTTTTATTTTTTCCAGTTTTTTTTTAAAAAATTTGATTTATATGCCGCCCTTCTCTGGAGACTCTGGAGACTCTGGGCGACTAACAATGCATTAAGCAATAGCCTTCATACTTTTGTATATTTATACAAAGTCAGCTTATTGCACCCACAAACTGGGTCCTTAATTTACCTACCTTAGAAAGGATGGAAGGCTGAGTCAACCTTGAGCTTGGTGAGATTCAAATTTACAATAATTGCAGACAGCTGGTGTTAATCACAATGCTTTTAGTCTGCTGAGCTACCAGGCTCAGTTGCCACACATCAGCACATAATTAATGGGTACTCAGGGCTGTCCAAAGATTTCTCATAATTTCTTGACATTACAACAGAGCCCATGCTTTAAATGTCTGTCTATTTGGTTCTGAGCTGAAGGTATCTGCTATGTGGCAGATAAATTGAGGGGAAAGTAAAGAGAGGTTGTTGACAAAGACTTGCCAATTATATAGGAGAATCTAAAACATAGGTGCATATTGCAATCTTCCTTTTTTTTCAAAATTATTTTTAAAATGCATATATATATACATACACATACGTGTACCTACCTAATAAATGCATTTATTGCAAGCATTTTCTGTACAATTCTCCACAATAGCCTTATGTGTGTGTGTGTGTGTGTGTGTGTACAGAATTGTACAGAAAATGCTTGCAATAAATGCATTTATTAAGTATATATAATATATCACAACCACGAACACAAAACCAAACAACAGCAACACAGCTCACCAGCTCAAATCCCCCTGCAACTCAGACTAACCAGAGCACGAGTTGTTTCTTCCTTTTAACTGCTAATGGGGGTGTGAACTGATTGTATAGGGGCTTGGCTGTGCTCTGATTGGATGGGGGGTTGGCTGTGCTCTGATTGGCTGGGGGTGTGTTCTGTTTGGGTGGGGGCTTAGTTGTGCTCAGGTTAGTCTGAGTTGCAGGGGGATTTGAGCTGGTGAGCTGCATTGCTGTTGTTTGGCTTCATGTTCGTGGTCATGCCACATTTTTATGATGGGTGTCAATCTGCTTCATGTATCGATTGGAGAGGTTTAAAATGAATTGAAGAGCATTGAAGAACACAAGAACGCAGTCAGAAAAGAGGAACCAACTTCTTCCCTGGTCCAACACCTTAAAGCCACAGGACATGAAATTGACTTTAAAAAGACCAGAACTATCACCAAAACTGAACACTTTAACAACAGAATAATCAGAGAAGCCATCAAGATAGAAAAACGCCCACACAGCATGAATAAATGAGATGATATCTCCCACCTACCAGCGATTTGACAAACCACCCTTATTGACAAATGAGTCCCTAACATGAGGAATGACACCAGACCCATACTCACGAGGGCTACACAGGATGTTACCACCACACATCCACGCAGAAAGCAGACTCAAACCCACACTGATGATGAGGCATGACCACAGACCAGAAGCCAGACTGCAGCTGCATCATTAGCCACTTTAAACCGCTCCGATCCATATATGAAACAGACTGATACCCACCATGAAAATGTGGCATGACCACGACCACGAAGCTAAACAACAGCAATGCAGCTCACCAGCTCAAATCCCCCTGCAACTCAGACTAACCTGAGCACAACCAAGCCTCCACCCAAACAGAACACACCCCCAGCCAATCGGAGCACAGCCAAGCCCCCATCCAATCAGTCCACTCCCCACTAACAGTTAAAAGGAAGAAACAGCTGTGATCACTCATTGCTCCTAGAAGCACAAAGCCGAGAACACCAGCCTGAAGATGACGAATGAGACTTCATCGAAACGTCGCCAAGACACTTCCAATTTTACGCGGGAGAAAACCCGAATAACCAAAGACCTACATACAAACACCTGTGAAAACCTCAGAAAATATACATACATATACATGCATATATATCTATATCTATATCTGTCTATCATCTATCTATCTATCTATCTATCTATCTATCTATCTATCTATCTATCTAACTATCTATCTATCTATCTATCTATCAGTGGTGAAATCCAATTTTGTTTACTACCGTTTCTGTGGGTGTGGCTTGGTGGGTGTGGCAGGGGAAGGATACTGCAAAATCTCCATTCACACCCACTCCAAGGGAAGGATACTGCAAAATCCCCATTTCCACCCCACTCTGGGGCCAGTCAGAGGTGGTATTTGCCGATTTTCCAAACTACTCAAAATTTCTGCTACCGGTTCTCCAATCTGCTCAAAGTTTCCACTATTGGTTCTCCAGAACCTGTCAGAACCTGCTGGATTTCACCCCTGATAGAGATCTTCATGCATTTTCTCCAAATTCAAAAACAGAGCTTAGAGTCAGGAAGATAAGAAAAGGGATAACATGAAGTGACTATCTAAAATGTCATTCACAATGTCCTCAGAGCCTGAAAAAGGCTCCTATTTATTTTTTAAAGAGCTGCTATGTTTTCTCTATTTTACTGTATTTGTTTGGCATTAGTTCCTCATGCATGAATCAGAATGCCAAATAATTATGAATATATGCAATGGACTAAGATGTGGGCTGCTGATAATGTGTATGCTTCCCAAGAATTTCTAATGAGACATGGAGATGCTGGTTACTTAAAGGAGTTCACACATGCACACGCACACACACGCACACACACACACAATTTTAAAAGAAGCAGAAAGGAAAGGCGAGGGAAAACCTAACAAACATTTAAATAGAGTATTTTCAGTTTAGTCAGACATCTGCCATTTTTATCTTTTGGACTCTCTGAAATGTACATTTCATAGGCAAAGACAGATTTTACTTTGTTGGCCGTCACCCTATAAATAGAAAACCACGCAGGGAAATTGTAATATTACCACGCTTAAACTAGTGGCAGCTTTACAATACAATATGCACTACACAAAACATTTAAAAATAAAAGTTAGTTAAGGTGTCAGTCTGTGGAAGCGAATTAAATCTCTTTAATAATTTGCGAGTTCAAGGCCAAGATTAGCACCATTCAATCTGTCCTACAGCAGAAGTGAATTAAGTTTCTTTAATAATCTGAGAGTTCAAAGTAGAGATTAGATTAGCAAGGCAGAGATCACCTATGACATTGGGGTGGGTGGGTGGGTAAGAAGCAGAGTTTTGTCATAATAATCCTAAACTCATTGTTCTTTAACCTGTGTGCTGCATAGCATTCATAACAACATGAATCAAATCCAGGAACAGTGCCTTCAAATGTTTGTAAAAACACCACAAGCATTAATGTTATGCTTTCTTCTTTGTGGTGACAAACTCAGGTGTTGAGTGCAAGCAGAAATGGTCCACAGAAGCGGCGGGTAAGTACACACATGCAGGTATATTTGTGCGAGCAGTGGGCACACATGTCCTCCGCTTGCACAAATCGAGCTGCCCCACATATCTGACACTTGCATGGAACTCCCCTCTCCCACTACCTGCCGATCCGCAAAGTCAGAAAGATTGGAGACAATTGCCATAGTTGGTGCCCTCACTCTTTCTACTTTGCTTTAACTATCATGTCTCATAATTTTCAGAATGGACTGAGCAATCAAGAACATGAAATTCCAGGATCTGACAGCCACACATCATATGTATGAATCTGGATAGGAGTTCCATTTACCCCCATCTAGCCTTCAGCCCTGCTTGGCTAGCTATCACTAGCATCAGCACTGTGCCAGTTCTTTCCAAGGTATTTGTATCAATTACATTTTTAAGCATCTCTGATATCTCCAGTGCATCTTATTCTGTTTTATCTAAAATCTCAATAAACAAAATTGAGATTTACAACTTTTATTGATCATTTTTTGAGCCTAAAAAACTGTAGTCATACATTTGTATACCCTGCGCAGTGTCTAGCTGACAGACTATATCTGACTTCCAGAAGAATCAAAGTGACATTAGATAGGATTTATTTTTGTATAATGCCTCCAAAGGATTACAGATCTGAGATACTTGGATAATTTTCAAAAGGGCTTGAGAGTCTATCAAATACCATCTTTACATTTTCACCCCTACCTTTCCTTGTTCTTTTCTCCAGAGTACCTTTGCATCCTACAGGACATGTGAGAACTCTTTTCTGGGAACTAACTTTGGTTGTGAGTACCATATTGTGTTGTCTTTTTCAAAACTGTCATTCTCTACATGCTGTGTGGGCTGAAATCTTCCAAAACAAACATTTTTTTCCTCTCTTTGTGGCTTGAGTGGGTTTTATGTATTCCACCTTTCATAAGTATCCCTTCACACAAATACATAGTCTAAAACTAGACTTAGTCATAATACAGCATGAAATTATATGATGGATTATAGGTGCTTGTGACATACGGTATATAGTGGCTATATGCAGTTAATTTATTTTGACAAGACCAAAAGCAATGTTCAATTTTTACTTTATTGTGCAAGTTAGAGGAATTAAGTGGGAAAGTTTCTGGGTGATAAAATGAAAATCTTTGCAATATTAAGTTGCCTTCTCTTTTAGGCAGTTCTTTAAATTGGAATGAGTAGAAAACAGCTGCTAAGCAGAATTCAGGTTGTAGAAATATTATTAATGTTATAGAAAACATGTCATTTGCAATGACCTTTCCAGTTTCACAATACAGAAGGAAAGGTTCCATCTGCAGTAGCAAATGTTTGTGATTTAATTTTGATTACAACCAAGAAGGCATTATCACTTGCTATCACCTTAAGCAAACTGTATTTTGGAATAAAAGGTATTCACATATTTTTTTTATCAGTCTTCTGTTAAATTATCATGAATTACAGAAGCATACGAAAATCCAACCTGTATTTGATCTAGGACCTGAAAGATATTTTATGCAAGGCATATGCATATATAAGAAAGTAAGAAAAGTAGCTTTTTTTCTACATTCTTTTTAAATAAATAATTTTATCTATTTGTATGAGATGGGAATGAAAAGTAGGAAAGGGGAAAACTTAGCACAAATTCACTAAAATGTATGCTGATAGTTGATGGTTTTTCCTTCTTTCCTTCCTTTCTTCCTGCCAACCAGCCAGCCGGCCTGCCCGCCCGCCATAATTTCTAGACTGCCTCTATGATCATGAGATATAGGGGATGTAGAGAAGAATGAAGTGCACATTTTAAACCAATTTTATACAGCTTGTAAATTCTTGTGTCAGGCATAGGAAATCAGGAGCCAGGATTGTACAATAAAGTTCTACAAATTTATTTCTTGCTACCTATTCAGAAGGATTTGATTTACTACTGGTCAAGACAAATTGGCACTAGATAAGAGTCAATGGACTTCAAGGGGGCTGATCTTAGGTCTTTTTGGGGAGTGTAGCAACTCCAAACTGATGGTTCATTTGACCCTGCTCTTGATCTCCGCCTGTGCATTTCCTGCTTCCTGTTTGTTTAGGTTCTGACAGGTTCTGGAAAACCAGTAGCAGGAATTTTGAGCAGTTCAGAGAACCGGGAAATACCATATCTGGCTGGCCCCAGAGTGGAATGGGAATGGAGATTTTGCAATATCTTTCCCCCAGAAGTGGGAGGGAATGAGGATTTTGCAGTATCCTTCCCCTGGAATGGGATGGGAATGAAGATTTTGCAGTATCTTTCCCCTGCCATGCCCACCAAGCCATACCCATCAAGCCATACCCACAGAACTGGTAGTAAAAAAAATTGAATTTCACCACTGATATATGTATCCATGTATATGTGTATGTGTATGTGTATGTATATGTATATGTATATGTATATGTATATGTATATGTATATGTATATGTATGTATGTATATGTATGTATGTATGTGAATATACACACATACATATACATGCATATACATGTATGTATGCATGTGTGTATATATACATATGCATACACACATATACATACATACACATAAATACATACACACACACACACACACACACACACACACACATACATATGCATATACATATTTGAGGGGAAGGGTGAGTTTTAGGTTCACTACTATTGGTTCCAGTGAATAGCCTGGATTTATTTCACTGTTAAATTATTTGCTCTTGTTGAAGTCCAAGGTATATTCTCAACAAACTTCTCCAGTACCAAAGATTAAAGGTATATATTTTTCTTTGTTCTCCCTGATGTTCTAGTCATATATTATAACCAGAAAATCAGTATGTGCCTTTGTTATCTGTGTAACATCTGAATCATTTATAGTCTTCCTAATGGCAGCCATTGTTTACTCGAGTCCCTAAGGAATATATGAATCTAGCAAGATGTGGCTATTTCTTCAACTCCTCTGTATGTCTGCATTGCCCATTGACAGATTGTTTGGGCTTTTAATGCCGAGCAACAGAGTGGCTTCTTCTTTCACCCTCTATAAGAAATTCCTTAATTATTCTTTATGAGATACCCACAATTTGTGGTGTTCTACAGAATCAAAAAGTGCTGCATAAGCAATAAAACAAAATAGAATAGTTTGTGAATTCCCTTGCATTTTCCATTATCCAAATGTTAACAATGCAGTCTCAGGTGCCTCTGCTGGTTCTAAATAGCACTTAGCAATAGTAATAGCACTTAGACTTAATATATTGCTTTACAGTGCTTTACAGCCCTCTCTAAGTGGTTTACAGAGTCAACATATTGCCTTCAACAATTTTGGGTCCTCATTTTACCCACCTCAGAAGGATGGAAGCCTGAGTCAACCTTGAGACTGGTGAGATTTCAAATTGCAGGCATTCGGCTGTCAGCAGAAGTAATCTGCAGTACAGCACTCTAACCACTGTTCCACCATGGTTCAAATCCAGTGTCTGCAACTGGTAATTGCTGTTCCAAATGCCTGGATTGCAAAAACTTCATAATTCTATCACTAGCATGTGAAATAATTGTAGTCATTTGGTTATTCGAAAATTTAGTAGTACTGATTTGAAGTATGAATACATTTTTTTCTAATTATTTTGTTAGCGATACTTTTACCATACCTGCTAACAAATGTTACATGGAACTTTAACTATATTGCATTGTAAGATTTGAAACTGTTCTGCTTAATATTACTAGAAGTCTTGCAGTTTTGTACATAGTTCTATTTTCTACTTTCTAGCTTCACAGAGACTAGTTCACACAAATGTAAAGTGAGGGAAGAAGAAGCACATTCACATTTGCAAGATCCTGTTGCTACAACTGTTATAATAAACATAGTCTTGGCTAAACTTTATTTTAGAGAATGAAACCGAAATCCTGACAATGGCATTGTTTTCTTAGTCTGATCTATCTTATAGAGCTGACAAATTTTTATAAATATATTTCCTGCCCTTCCCATTCTTACAGAATAGAATAGAATAGAATAGAATAGAATAGAATAGAATAGAATAGAATAGAATAGAATAGAATAGAATAGAATAGAATAGAATAGAATAGAATTCTTTATTGGCCAAGTGTGATTGGACACATAAGGAATTTGTCTTAGTGCATACACTCTTGGAGTACATAAAAGAATCATAAAGTACAACACTTAATGATAGTCATAGGGAAATAGTCAATATAAATTGTAAGGATACCAGCATAAGTGGGAGGAGATGCGTGATAGGAACAATGAGAAGATTAATAGTAATGCAGATTTAGTAATTAGTTTGACAGTGTAGAGGAATTATTTGTTTAGCAGAGTGATGGTGTTCAGGAAAAACACATGCCATCACTCTGCTATTAGCTATTATCATAACTTCCTTGAATAGCTTATTTAGTTGTAGTTCTTTCGATTCATTTTTGAAACTCGGTATGTGGTACATCAATCTATGTGTGGTATTCAGTACAAAAGTTTATTGACTTTTCTTTCCATATCTATTCAGCTATTTCAGTGTATTTCAGGAGACAGACATTCCTTTTTGCCCGCTGCCCAGAGTCACTTCTCATAATATGGGGCACCATATACATTTTATTAGTAAATAAATAATGGATTCATTTTTTATTTTCTATATTTTTCATTTTATCTTTTACTCATGTAAACATCTCTAGTACAAATTATTTCTTTTTAGAAAAAAAAGAAAAGAAAATGGATGACAATTTGATGCTCCCCAGATATTTTGGATCTCAATTCCCATCAGTCTCAGATAGATGGTTAATGGCAAGTGATTGTAAGTTATGTTCCAAACACCTGGAGGCAACCAGATATGGAAAACACAATATTTGAATAAATGGCATCATAAATTAGATGGTGAAGCCTTATTTTAATTGAGTGGAGGGGATGACTGTTATTTCTCAAAGCTTGGTAAGTCAAATAGCACATCATTGTGGTGATGTAAATGGTGCTAATTATGTCATTTGCATAATGACTCATTATGAAAATGACATAAATCACAGCAGAAGTTAGTGTGCTGCATGCAAAGCTTGTACGGAGGTGTCCCAAACTGAGATTGGATTCTATTCATTTGCTCTCTTTCTTTTGCTTTACAATTCTGATCTCAATCATTATTGCACTGTTCCAGGTGAGATCCACCTTCACCCTCTTGCCTTTAAAACCTGGCTCTGCCAATTGGCTTGGAGTTTCAGTGGGGGTGTTCTAGCCTGGAACTCATTGGTGGAACAAGATAATTCCAGTCTGTTTGTGTATTGATTCCTAGTTTGCCCATTTTTTTTTTGTTAATATTTAATGTTTTTACATTTTGATCTTTTATGCCTCATTTTTATGATGTTGTAAGCCACCGAAGGAGCTCAACAATGAAATGGGGTTGCATAGGCATTTAATTAATTAATAATATATTTACGTATTTTGAGGTGATGTTAAGGTCAGAAAAATGGTTTAGTGAACAAGAATACTAATTCCCAAAGCAAGCAAATGACATTAAAAATCAGTAAAGTCTCAGAGCTGAGCTTGAAATCCAACTTTCCACATAGTTTCCACATCAGAATATGATAGTGCCCCTTGTAGGTTATTTTCTCCACTTCCCAAAACAGCCTACATGCCTGTGATTTTGCAGGGAGGTTTCATTCAAGTTATAATGGAATCAAACCTGTTTGTTTGTTTGTTTAATGATCGGAGGTGCTGCTTTCGAGGTGGATAGAAATTGTCAGATTTGTACTTTTTGAAGTTCAGTCACAAAAAATAATAATAATAGAAAAATAGATGATATATAGGTAGGTAATGACAGAGAACGAGGAGTCACTAAGTTTAAGGTGTGAGCTTAAATGGACTCCAGAGGATGGTAGAGGACAGGAAGGCCTGGAGGAATGTTGTCCATGGGGTCACAATGGGTTGGACATCACTTTGCAGATAACAACAAAAACATTGTATGATGTTTATCATCATTTTCACCCATCTATTGAATCATATCCAATTCTCTGACACTGCCTGGACAAATCTCTGTGGTTTTCTTGGCAAGGTTTTTCAGAAGTGATTTGCCATGGCCTCCTTTCTAGGGCTGAGGGAAAGTAACTGGTCCAAGGTCACCCAGCTGGCTTTGTGCCTAAAGTGGGGCTAGAACTCAGGGTTACCTGATTTCTAACCTTAACCACTACTACTACTTATAATAATTACCTTGATCAAAATAATACAAATAACTATTTTATTATGACATCAAAGGTAATAACTCTGAATGAAAATGGAGAAATCAATAGTATGTAGCTTATTCAGGAGTAAATCCAATTAAGTTCATTGAGGTATAGTAAGGTTCCTTACTATACAGATTGTCCTCAATGTTCCATTATTTAGGGACAATTCGTAGTTACAATGGCACTGAAAAAAGTGACTTATGATCATTTTTAATACTTATGACTGTTGCAGCATCTCCATAGTCATGTGATCAAAATTTGGACGCTTGGCAGATTATAAAATGGCTGCAAATTTCACTTAAAAACTATATTGCTTAACACTGAAAATTTTGGGTTCAATTGTGTTCATAAGTCTATGACTACCTGTATATAGAATTAGAAACATTTTATTGGAAGAAATGATATGTGCATAATGACTCTAGAAATATTTCTAACAGGAAAAACCAAAACTTTAATGAAATCATTTGAGAAATTAAAAGAACATTTTTTACAAAGAATAGGTCCAATATAAATTTGCATTTCTCACTACCTGTTAATCATTAACACTATACTTGCTAATGAATGTATACAGCCTATTAAGTAGTTTGCATAATATGGAAATTAAGTATCAGGTTGAGCAGGTCACTTTTGCTTAAAAAATGTATACTTTTAAAGTGGGGAGATTTAATTCAATTTAAATCAGAATCAATTTATGAGCTTCCCTTCTTCCAAATGTTGTATATTGATTGTCTATTAAATCTTTAAAACTGCTGGAAGTTTTAAAGATTTGCAAATATGCAAATATAATTCTATTCATGTCTCTTGAAATTCATGTGCATCACTATTGGTAAGCCCCTGCTTTAGGCCTTGTTGTCCTGGTTTCCAGGCTTGTAATGTTCCTCCCAAAGGAATTCTTTCAGTTGCTTCTTTCAGGCTTCCAGAGATCAGAGGGTAAAGAAAAACAGAATATGGTAAAAACGCAAGTAAGCAGGAATCTTATGGGGTTACGAATTAAAATATTCAGCACTTTTTTCAGACAGATAACTGGGCAAGTCTTTCAAAAGTGTTGAATGAATACTGATCATCTTTCAGTTATAGCACAGATTTGGCTTGTTTTCCCAATTAAAACATCTGTTGCAAACAAGCTTATGAAGATAGCAAATCTGTTCATTAGGCCCAGTATAGTTAATATCTATTCAGAGTCTATTAAGGGAAGGGAGGGAAAATCCTTTAAAATATGGAACTGTTTGAAACCTGTAGATGTCTTTGCAGCTTTAAGCTCTCATTACCGTATTCAATATGTTCCTTATATTGAGTGATTCATTATGCAGTGCACTTCTTTAAGCTGATATTGCAAAAAGTCATTGCTATATCTGGGCCACCAACAGAGGTACAAGATACAAGGTGCTACCTTGTACCTGAACTTTCAATGATCTAATTCTGAACTTTCTACAACAAAAACCTATGTTCTTTTGATTGTCGAAGGAAGGTGGGAATTGTCTGTCTATCATCTATCTATCTATCTATCTATCTATCTATCTATCTATCTATCTATCTATCTATCTATCTATCATCTATCTATCTATCATCTATCTATCTTCTATCATCATCTGTCTATTTCTATCATACATGCCATTTCCACATCAACAGTGTTATATTGTCAATCCTAGGAACTCAAAGGATTGGCTGTGCAGCTGCATTCTGTGCCAATTGCAGGTTTCAAATACTTTTCAACTCTAGTCCCATGTAAAGCACATTGCAATAATTGAAGCTAATGCACTGACCAGGGTTAGAGTGACTGACCACAAGGAGTCATGATTCAACTTCATCTGGCACACAAGATGAAGTTGAACAAAGGCTTCCCTAACAACAACTGCCAGCTGCTCTTTGAACAGAATTTGTGAATTCAAGAGGACCCCCAAATTGCATAAAGGATCTATCTAGGGCAGTGCAACCCCATCCAGAACCTAAAGTCCTGGATCCTGAAGCTCCACATATCAAAAGCCATTTAGCTGAGATCCATTGTGCCCCATCACCATGTTAATCACTGACTACACCTAGATTTTGAGAAAATATGCCAATAGTTTCTGTAAATGCAGAAAATGAATCTCAGTGGCATATTGTGCTTGGTTTTGTATGCTTTAAGAAGTTTGTCAATCAGTTGAATGAAGGTTGATGCTCTGTAGTTGTCAAGAACATTCTCAATGAGATTCATGAGTGCTTTTGATTTTCCTTGAACCCATTATCAGATCTTCAAACTGCTTGTCATTGATGACATATCTTGATCTATGGACCAACAAAAATGTCTTCCTTAATCTTGGCATTCTTAGAAACACATCTTTTTCAAATAATGAAAACTTTCACCTTTCTTGTTCATCTTTCTTGTTCACTTACATGGAGCTGAGGCAAAAAATATCTTTGTTGGGTCAACAAGTGGTTCATGTGCCATGTTTTTCAGTCTTGGAACTAAATTATTTTGAAATGGCCATTTCTTTTTTAATGTACTGTGACTCTCCTGCAGCGCTGTCTTATTTGTATAGCAACAGTATTTGCTATATCCAAGCTGGATTCAAATCAGCAGAGACACTACTTTTAGATCTCCACAGATATTCCAGTTGTACTTGGTGTTGTACTGGATGTGCTTCAACAACAGTTTCATTTTTGTATCTTTCTTTCATGTGTGTAGCATAATTAACTGGTACTGAAAGATTGTTTATATATTGCCATTGTGTAAAAACAGGATATTTTTATAAAACAGTACATGTTAGGTTAAATTAAGTTAAGTCTCCGGAGAAGGGCGGCATATAAATCAAATTAAAAATTAAAAAAATAAATAAAATTACAGCTTATTTTCATGATTAGCAGTCAAAAATCTATGAGCTACAACCAAACATTTTCAGGAAGTAAAATCTTTGTTGTCCATTTTTAGCCACCTATGATTAAAGGTTTTATATGGCTTTATGGTTTATGGCTTTTAATACTGAACAACATTATAGATTCCCAGTCTCAATCCTAGAGTGTCACATTCTATATTTGGCATATTTGCAAGAGCTGTGACCAAAGCCCACTTCTACTATAAGCCCACTCATGCTAGTCTATTCAAGCTAGAATTTCTATACTGCAAACCAACCATTGATTCTGACACCTTGCAGGATACCAATATTAGTACAAATACAAAAATAAAATAGTTCAGTTGAATTTTTTTTATAGTCATTCATCAAACCTCCCCGCAGCAGGAAGTAGGAGTGGAACCAGTGTATATTTTTTATATTTCACTATTGTTAGATTGTGAGCATTCTGAATAGTACTCATTTCAAATCACTATATTCAACCTGTTTCACCTTCATGTAGCTCAAGCAACTTCCCCCCCTCACAAACTAGCATTTTGCATGCTCATAACATAAATCACCCAGTCTCTGTGATAAATCAAAGTGCATGAACCAATTCTCCATGCAATACAAATTTTAATAAATTATAGCTGGTCAAACATAGTCAGCCAAATGTTTAAATTGGGTTTGGCACTTTTATATATCTATTGAGCCTTCTCAAGAACCTGGGTTTAGACAGATGTTGTTAGTAATATTAAAAGTATCATCACAGAATGTAAACTGTTCCAAGGAAAGCTGCTTTTTGCAATTGACTTACAGTGATTATGTCAATGCTGATGGTTTTCAAGTGGTGCCCCAGATATTTTGGGATTGCACTAGTGGTGAAATGTAAAATTTGTTACTACCGATTCTGTGGGTGTGGCTTGGTGGTAGTGGGGTAATGTGACTGGGTGGGCATGGCTTTTTTTTTACTTTTAAAAGCATTTTTTTTACAACCTCTTCAGCAAAGAGATTGTAAAAAATGCCTCTGACGATCCCAGTTGAGTTGCCTGATTGTCAGAGGCTTTTAAAAGCATTTTTTTGGCCAAAGAGGTTGTAGAAAAAATGCTTTTAAAAGTAAAAAAAAAGCCTCTGATGATCACGTGGCTCAGCTGGGCATGGTGGGGGGGGGAGGCACAGGGATTTTTGCTACTGGTTTTCCGAACCACTGCCATTGTTACCGGATTGGGTGATCCGGTCCGAACCGGAAGCATTTCACCCCTGGATTGCACCCAAGGGACCTATCACCATTGGTACTATCTTTGCTTGACATGATTATTCTTTTATTGTCAGGTCTTTGTATTTTGTTGTTTTTTCCATCTCTTTCTCTCCTGTTCCACTTTCTTCAGATATTACCGCAATCCACTATCCAGATATTTTTTTGTCTTTCTTATCAACAGTTGTTCAATTTGAGGTGTTGTGTAGTACATGCTTGTCTGTTTCAATTTTAAAGACAGCTTCTATTTTATTTTTCAGTTCCTTAGCTTTACTGTTATTTATGAATATTATTTTGGCTTTTTTTCTGAGGCAAGTCACATTATTGATAAAACTCTTGAGCAACTTAAGACCACTTTTACAATCTTTCAAGCTATCTCATCTCATATTGAATATCAAATATCCTTTCAAAGATGCTGATCTTGAATTTCATCCAGCTGACCAATATTCCATCACATGAGCAGACTGAATACAATCCAGCTCAGAATAATGAAATGAGACACCTGCCATTGGATTAACTGGGGCCATAAACTAAATCACTTTAATGTCATAAGATCTGAAAGAGCCAGGAATGCATGGTATTTTTGCAGGATCTGTCCAGCAATTCTTCCTGCTTTGTTTTAAGTCTATATCTGGTGCTTAACTCCAACAATGATTTCTTCCCAGTTGACCATATCTCTTCAGGGGTAAAAGAAGTGATTCTGAATCATCTCTTATGTACCAGATTGATGATTCTGAATTTCACTACATGCAGTTCTGTAATCCTGGAAACCCAAATCTTAGAGCCTTGGTGACATATTCCAAGTAAATCTTATTGTTTTATACATGCTTTACAGGATATATTAATGTATATTACTTCCATTGTACACAAACCTGCATTCTAGGGATACATCCTGAATATAATAACATTCTTAAAATTAACAATCTTTTCATTCTGAAATTAATCCCCTTAAGTTAGCATTAACTATATACTTAAGTGTTGAATACAAGATGGAATTGTTTATCTCTTGTAACAATAATTATTTCTGTGAAAATATGTAAGCATTTTCTTTCCTATTCCACTTTACATCAATTCTGACCTTAATGTTTTCCTACTCAACTCAACCTTTCAGTAAATCTGATTTTTTCCTAGGCATCCCAATTTTCTGATGTCAGATTCAACATGTTCTTATGCAGAATGAAAAAAAAAAAATCTCTCAACATCTACATGTTCATTTTTGTACAAAAATTGAACAAACTTTTACAAAGGCTATTTTGTTGCTTTTAAATGTATAGCGATCTTTGAGATAGTCACCCTAGATATGAATGAATTCCCTTTGGGAAATTTTGTTCTTATCTGAAACAAAGCAAAATAATAATAGCTATCTCTATCTCTACATCATCTATATCTATATCTACTGTCTGTCTGTCTACTCTCTCTCTCTCTCTCTCTCTCTCTCTCTATCTATCTATCTATCTATCTATCACCTCTCAGTTATGAGAATAACTGATAAAATTATCATGAACCTCCTCCCCCCCACCACCACATAATCAGTTTTTTTTAAAAAAATATGGCATGTTTTCTTAAGGACATTCTAAAGAAAAAATTTGGCTGAATAAGTGACTAAGAAATTGGTGTGAGTAATTGGTTCCCCTTCTTACTTAATCCAGACTACCTTAGTCTCCTCTTGACTGTTGAATCAAATGTTTTAAATTATACTTGTTTCTAGGATAAAGATGCACAATAGCTAAATTCTAACATGAAGGATATTCTAAATGTTTGAACAAATACACTATATTACCATTATCCTTCTCATCTTTTCTACTACCTTCTGTTTTTGGTATCATTATTATGATTATTATTACTCTGTTGTTTTGCATTTACATGACAGCTTCTGCACAAGAGACTTCCTTTTCTGTCTAATCATACTTGGCCAAATAAAGTCTTTTCTTCTCTTCTCTTCTCTTCTCTTCTCTTCTCTTCTCTTCTCTTCTCTTCTCTTCTCTTCTCTTCTCTTCTCTTCTCATCAATGCTACTTTCATGTGGGAGGAATACCATTTAAGCCATAGATACTCATTCAAAACACAAACCTGTTACTCTCAATTTCTACATAAGGCATCATGATTAGGTATGTCCATTTCTAACAAATCAGAGGAATAACAACTTGAGTTATTCCAGTCTAAGGAGAAGAGGACATGTTCCAATTTCCATTTTTAGCATTTTTCCAGCATCCAGACTATAGTAAGAACATCTGCATAGGGATAATGTAGGCTCTCATCACTTATTCCAACTCCCTTCTTCAACTAAGGTTAGGGTTTTTGGAAGCATAAACCTTTATAAATCTTCATAAATATGTTCAGACTCATAAACATGGAATAGCAAAACTCTAGCCAGTGCTAGAGACTGAATTATGTTTGTACTTCCTCAGGCTCAATAAAGCTACAGATTGCATGAGAGAGGAAACATAATAGGTTCCTTGCAAGTTAAAATTCTCACAAAATAAGTTCAAGAAGCTTACGTTACACATGTAAGCGCTTTATTTCAGGAGGATTGTTTTTTAATTCAGTAGGAATAATGCAAGATATGGTTAGACTTTACATCAGGGGTGAGATCCAGCTAGTTCTGACAGGTTCTAGAGAACCCGTATCAGAAAATTTGAACCATTCAGAGAACCAGTAGCAGAAATTTTGAGTAGTTCGGAGTACCTGCAAATACCACCTCTGGCTGGCCCCAGAGTGGGTTGAGAATGGAGATTTTGCAGTATTCTTTCCTTGCCACGCCCTCCAAGCCATGCCCACCAAGCCACAGCACGCCCACCAAGTCATGCCCACAGAGCCGATAGTAAAAAAATGTGGGATTCACCACTGCTTTAAACCTTTTTTTATTCCTTTCCAAGGCAATCCAATGCAGACACCTGGAAGTAAACTGTGTGAGATTTAGAGGGACTAACTGTTGAATCAACAAAGCAATCCATAAGACATGCTGTGCCAGCACATAAGTACCTAAGGTGAACATAGTCAGTATTGGGTCAAACCACACACTAATATGAAATATTTTGTAATTTTTTGCCTGAGTTCTCTCTATTTCTGGTTTGACCATGATGTTATGCTTTCTATGATGAACATATTCAAGCTGTGGATCTGCTGCACTTGCAATAAGCACAAAACAGCTGATCTGGGCTAAATCACTGTTGCTGCCTGCTCAGCAATAAAGCTGTAGGTTTATTTTAGAATGCCAGGAAGGCAATAATTATAGATAGAAAAGAATAATTGATTGTATTAGTCAAGGGATGTTTCTAATTAATCTTTTCCTACATTTTATTATTCATTTGCTAGAATCCATTTTGAGTTTCATTTGTTTTTCTTCAAAATTCCAAGTTATTTTGTTTCTTGCCTAATTGCCATTCATTTTGTGTGCTTGTTTTAATTTGTCAGAGACTCATTCTGCTGTTCCTTCAATGCACTGAATCTGCCAGCCTTAACAAAGATAACAAAAATATCCATAGCAATCGCACTTAGACTTAGATATGGCTTCATAGTACTTTACAGCAGGGATCTCCAACCTTGGCAACTTAAAGACTTGTGGACTTTAACTCCCAGCATTCCCCAGCCAGCTTTGTAAAATGAACCACCTCAGTTGTTAAATTAGTAAAGATAGTTGTTAAGTGAATTTGGCTTCCCCATTGTCAGAAGGTTCACAAAAGGTGATAACATGATCCCGGGACATTGAAACAATCATAAATATGAACCACTTGTCAAGCAGCCGAATGAAAATCACATGAACAGGGGATGCTACAATGGTCATAAGTGTGAAAAATGATCATAAGTCACTTTTTTCAGTGCCGTTGTGACTTTATATAGTCACTAAACAAATGGTTGTAAGTTGAGGACTATCAGTATTGCCCTTAACAATCTGGGTCCTCATTTTATCAACCTTGGAAGGATGGAAGGCTGAATCAACTTTG
The DNA here is from genome assembly GCA_030761175.1 of Masticophis lateralis. Lineage (NCBI taxonomy): Eukaryota > Metazoa > Chordata > Lepidosauria > Squamata > Colubridae > Masticophis > Masticophis lateralis. The sequence goes on from JAUDYJ010000002.1 coordinate 105,718,968, forward strand.
AGCCGGTCAGGATTGAACTCCTAGCAGTGGGCAGAGTAAGCCTGCAATACTACATTCTAAACAAAGCACCACCATGGCTGAGAATGCCCACAGCAACTCCTTTTAGAGGCAAAAAATATGTTCTTCCTGTCAGTTTCTATTGCTTTCCATAAATGGAAAATTTACTGAAATCTGTTTGAATTTTCATTCAATCTTATAACTCACATACATGATGGAAAAAAAAAACACATTCATTTTAAATATAAGCACAAAAGGTCTCGACTATGCTTGCTTTGTCTGGCTTCATCTGTTGGAACACTGACAATCTCGCTTCCTTTCAGTGTTGAAGGTTTAAGATCAGGGAATGTTAAATTACTTGAGGAGGAATATAGTTTTCGTTATTATAGATAAGAAGATTGAATATCCATACCTGGATTTATGGAGCATCCATTTCTGTTCAGGATCTCATATTTAGATTTCAAGCTGCAAAACATATCAGGACATGTATAATGTATTCTGTGAATAATGTGCTAATTGGATTATGCTTTGGCATAATTAAGGAAGCAGACATTTAAAAATAAAGTTTACCTGAGCTTTAATTATCACAAAATAATAACAGTCACAACAGAAATGATATCCAAGGACTATAAAATAAATTGGTGCCTAACCCTTAAGAGCATGATTTTCCAGACATCACTGTACTGGATGCAAAATTTCTTAATACGTTATAATGCTTGTTTGTCCTCCTATTGCTGAAGGAAATAGAACTGATGGATACCATATTAGTTTCCTATGGTTTACTTTTGAAATCAGATGAGCTGACTGTAGAAGTGCAATAATATGATAATCAAGCTTATTATATTTTAGCTGGGGAATTCATAGGCTGCTATCCTTTTTATCACAATATAATATGTTGAAGTTCCTGCTGAGTGTCAATACTGCTTGACTGAAGCCTACAATACATTTTTATGCTAATATCATTCTTCAATATGTATAAAAAACATCTTTGGAACTAAGCTCTCCCTTGTTTCCCTTCTTGCCAATAATGATCAGACTAAGTTAATCTATTTCATTTGACTGAAATGGGGAATATATTTGGGATCCAGGAATTTTTTTAATATGATTTTTATTCTGAAATTCCAATCAGTATTCACCATGATAAATGCAAGAGTGGAAGAAATTTGCATTTACTTTTTATATTGATAAGTTGCATTTCCATCTCACTTCCCCCCTCTCTATCTTTCCTTCCTCCCACTTTCCCATTTTTACTTTTAAATCGGCCTGGTATACTGGCAGAGTAATTGCGGTCTTTGAAGACTAGTAATTTCTTTCTTTCTTTCTTTCTTTCTTTCTTTCTTTCTTTCTTTCTTTCTTTCTTTCTTTCTTTCTTTCTTTCTTTCTTTCTTTCTTTCTTTCTTTCTCAACTATTAAAGCTATTTACTTAAAGCCCCCATGAAAAAATACCTCTCATTTTTTAAAAAACTCAGCACTTTGAATATGTTTTTCAAAAATTTACTAAAAGACGGATCACTTATCCATCTTATAAAATTTAAAAATTAAATATAATCTGTGTCCACTGGAAGTTTTTTTTTTTTTCTGGAAAAAAAGGACTACTGCTACTTAGACTATTCCAGCTAGCATTTATCCTCCATGGATTCACTGCTGATTGGTTAAATGAGATTCCTGATTCTACACTTAGTATCATCCTTGTGAATTCTTTTGAATCCCTGCTTCTTCACCCATAACATTGTAATCAGGTTGTGATACCTCTTGATGAGTTTCAGTTAAAGTTATTATGGCAAATTCAAGTTGTTCAGTTTTAACATTAAATAGTAATAGCATTTTATGAATAGAAAGAACCTCTGGTGGACAGAGTGTGCAAAGTTCAAGTGTGGGATTTGATTCAAAGGAGATTTACCCATTCAGACTAAATTTTCCTATTAGATCTTCCAATCAAATCTTCAGATCAGTTTGAGGCTTCTGATTGAATTTCTCTGGAGAGCTTCGGAAACAATAGAAGATTTGATAGCCTTCTTGGTTTGAAAAATCTTGAACATGTTGAATGGAATACATCAGGGTAGAGAAATGGTTGAAAGACTTTCTAATGTGTAACTGAGTCTCATCACCTTTGCAGTTGGGTAAGGGTTGTGTTGTTGTAGTTTGCACCTCTTCCTCTTCTGATATGGTTTAATAAGAAAGGTTCATTGGAAGGACATGATGTGAGAAACTCTGACCTTAAAGAACTGGAGCCAATCAGAGTAGACCCGATTAACCAAATCAGAAATGAAAGGAGACAAAAGTGGAAATTGAGAACAGAATTTTATATCCCTAAGGTATCCTTTTTAAAAGGCCTGGTGGCTCTGCAGACTAAAAGCATTGTGATTAACACCAGCTGTCTGCAATTACTGTAAGTTTGAATTTCACCAGGCTCAAGGTTGACTCAGCCTTCCATCCTTTCTAAGGTAGGTGAAATGAGGACCCAGTTTGTGGGGGCAATAAGCTGACTTTGTATAAATTATACAAAAGTATGAAGGCTATTGCTTAACGCATTGTAAGCCGCCTTGAGTCTTCGGAGAAGGGTGGCATATAAATCAAATTTTTTAAAAAAAGGTCATTCTCATGTCCAATTCTTTAAATTTCAAACTAGAAGGACATGTAAGAGTTGGGGAAAAAACAGGTTTCTTATTAATGGAAAAAGTGAGTATGAAGAGATAACAAAGGGGGAAGTTGTACTGACATAGTGAGAGGAAAATTTAAGAGAGGTTAATGGAATGAGTTAATGGAATGTAAGATGCTAGTGAGTTGATTTGGGAATAAAGAATACCATGCAAGATCAGTGTTTGTATGTGAGAGAGAGACTGAAAGCAAGGCATTCTTAAAAGTGGTAAGAGCTCAGACTAAGAACAGGGTTCTCAGTTTAAACATATTAATATTCATCAAATTATTGAATATACAAACTTTCTGGAAAATGTAAATGTTTCCAAAAATGATAGAAGTGATGAAATGTAATTGAATGTATTTTGCACTTAATCACCAGCCTCGAAAAATAGTGTTTAAAGGGGGGCTACAAAGACGACCAATAAAACCCTTCAGAATATTTGTAAAATTGATATGACTTTGTTGTTTTTCAGCTGCTGAACATCCATGGCATGACTGTACCAGAAATTTTCTACGCTTTCAGGCAAAAAGTGGAAGACCATTTCGCTAAAGGAAAATTCTCTAATGGTATTCAAAGGTATATTCCAATTGATAGTGGAGATAAAATGCAGCCATTAAGAATAGCAGCTGTTGATATAGGTTAATATTCCATGAATTTCCCTAACTCTCTTTTTAAAACTATCTAGTTCGGGGGCAGTGCATCACTTCATCTTATGAATATAAATGGCATACTTTTGGAATGCATTGCATAAAATATTTCCTTTACAATGGGTTCAGCAATTTCAGTTAAAGAAACAGCATACATTGCGAGGAAAGCTTAAATCCAGTATGATCTGTTGAACAGTGTTGTGTTTTTTCCCCAGATAGTGGAGTTTATTTATTTATTATTTATTTATTTTATTTTTGTGATTTATATGCCGCCATTCTCCCTGAGGACTCAGGGCGGCTTACATAAAACAGTCACCAATACAAATCACAATAAATATAATTAAAATAAGATTAAAATCCACAATAACAACCATTAAAATTATAAAAACTATACAACTCCACGATCAGAGAATTGTTGGAACAGCCACGTCTTCAGTCCATGGCGAAAGGAAAGGAGATCAGGGGCTGTCCTGAGGTCTGTGGGCAAACTATTGCAGAGGGTCGGGGCTCCGACAGAGAAAGCCCTCCCCCTGGGGGCCACCAGCTGACATTCTTTGGCTGATGGCACCCGGAGGAGGCCTGCTCTGTGGGCGTGCACCAGACGATGGGAGGAAGGAAAGAGGTGTCCTGCAAGTACCCCAGGCCTATGCCATGTAGGGCTTTATAGATAAGCACCAGCACCTTGAAATGAACTCAGAGAACAACCGGTAGCTAGTGCAGCCTGCACAGGAGAGGTGTAACACGGGAGTAATGAGGAGCCCCCGTAACTACCCGGGCGGCCGCATTCTGAACTAACTGGAGTCTCCGGATGCATCCCAAGGGCAGCCCCATGTAGAGGGCATTACAGTAATCCAACCAAGAAGTAACAAGGGCATGAGTGACCGTGGCGAGGGCATCTTGGTCTAGGAAAGGGCGCAACTGGTGCACAAGATGCACTTGTGCGAAAGCCCCCCTGGTTATGGCCGTCAGATGGTCATTCAGGGATAGCCGAGAATCCAGGAGGACTCCCAAGTTGCGAACCCTGTCGGATGGGGTGAGAGTCTCTCCACTGATCGCTAGAGATGGTATCTCTAGATCCCGAGATGCCGGCACCCAGAGCCACTCAGTCTTGGAAGGATTCAGTCTGAGTCTGTTCTTACCCATCCAAACCCGCACTGCCTCCAGGCAGCGGGACATCACGGAAAGGGCATCCCCAGGGTGGCCCAGGATGGAGATGTAAAGCTGGGTATCATCCGCATATTGGTGATACCTCACCCCAAAGCCACGAATGATCTCACCCAGCGGCTTCATATAGATGTTAAAGAGCAGGGGGAAGAGAACCAATCCCTGAGGCAACCCGCAAGTGAGAGGCCTCCAGGAGGATCTCTGACCCCCTGCTGATACAAACTGCGAGTGGCCCACGAGGTAGGAGGAGAACCACTGCAACACAGTGCCTCCGATCCCCAACCCCCTGAGTCACTGCAGTAAGATACCATGGTCGATGGTATCAAGAGCCACTGAGAGGTCAAGAAGAACCAGGATGGAGGAACAGCCCCCATCACGGGCCCACCAGAGATCATTCACTAGGACGACCAATGCTGTTTCCATGCTATGACCGCGCCTGAAGTCAGATTGGTAAGAGTTAGTGGAGCAACCTCTGTTTTACAAAAAACACCTTTACAAGTATGAAAGGAAACTATTCAACATCAAAAATGCTGCTTCAGTAATAGATATTTTCTAACTGACCATCTGTATAGGCAGAGGTTATTGCCTTCGTTTTCTCTGCCTTGTCAAAATGGCTGATTTATTTTCCAACATGTGGCATATTAGCATTGTACTTCAAACTCTAACCATTTGTTCAAACTGTAATGTCTTTATTTCTGGGATCCAGAATTGCTCCTGGAGATCAATCAGGACATCTGGGTTCTTCAATGCTTCATTTCTTTTTCTGAATAAGACATCTTGACCTTTTCCATTCTTTTGGCCACTGACCAAACTTCCATACACTTTAACCACTAACTCCTAGGCTTTGTAGTTAGGCAACTGGTTAAATGCCCACATTACTTCCTCCTCCAGGGTATCTGGTTCCATTTCTGATAGGCCAGTTTCTCATTTTACAGCTTGGCCTTGTTTTTGGTTTGTGTTTACATTACATTATCAGAACTGGACATAAAAGAAAGACCAAGAAAGAGAACGAGAAAGAGTATGGCTAGCAAATATGCTAATTTATTTATTTGTCTGGACCAAATCAATAATATAGTTTTCATAATTGTTCTTTAGCTTCCAGGAATGAAGTAATCTTGCAAGCAATGCATTTTTCATTGTTTTACTTCAGACTGTACAGTTCAAAGTTTTGCCTTTTTTTGGTTATTCTTAGTAAGTATAATTTTAAGGCCTAGAGTGTAGAGTTATGTAATAGAATGACAAAGGTAAACATTATCTACTGTCCTGTTATATATGAGTTCCTAGATGTACATCTGTACTTGTGACTGATAACCTGTGTTTGGGAACTAGATGAAAGAATAACCAATTGAAATAGTTTTAAAAAAGTGTGATCAGTCCTGAAAGAAGGCAAAATTTACTGCTTTAATTTTATAAGATCAATCCACTAATTTTCATATGTTTGTTTATTTACATTATTTTTAATCAGGGGCCATTTACTTGGAAGAGTTGTTCTCCACCTTAAAAAGTTTCCTCTAAATCAAGTTTAGCTCCTGATAACTTCATAGGTATGTCAATTTTGCTTTCTTGGCAATGTGATATAAGTTTTAGATTTGAACAAGCAATTTAGCCAGAACAGAAAATACTAAGGTGGAATGGTCATGCCTAGTATGGCACAGAAAAGAAGTTGATTTTCTCTTTCAGAAGATACACAGTATATTATAGTTCAGGGCCAGACTATTAACATTTATCAAAGACCAGAGCTTGGGTAGGTGATTATGTTGATGTAATTAATGATTATGATGACTCATATTTATTATAGCTGCCCAATTCAAATAGACTCCAGTGGACGAGATGCAAATGAGTAGCTTAGGATAACTTTTTTCTGGCTTTGATGAAATGATTTAGGTTCTTTTCTTTTTCAAAAAGTTATTTGCAAAGGCTACTTTAGAGTTCACATACTGAACACACTGAAATATTGGAATAGAAGATAGAATGAAAAACTGTGATGTTGTCTATACTGATTTGCAGTTTAATATTCCATAGTTGCATATCCCTTTCACGAAGGGCACTGAGCCCAATTATTTTATAATTGGAAGAAATATTGTGCATGGTCCTGAATTGTTTCTTTTATTATTAACTAAAACCATTCTGTTTTCATTCTTTATAGTGGGAGTGTCAACTGTCCAGTTGGTGAATCCAGAAAAAGAAACTCCTGGGACATTATTTTACCAAGAGTATAAACTTTATTGAAAAACTACATTGGCACAGAAGAAGCAAAACCAGCTCTGGGCTTCCTGTCCAAAAGCCAGAATAGTTCGTTCCTCCTTTCCCCACAGACCACCCAGAGTCCATTACATCCACATATCACTTCTGTTCATTTTGTTATGGGAACCAACCGGCCACACTGGGACATCTGCTCAGGGTGTCCCTTGAGATGGGAGCAATGTTTCATGGGAACCGATGATGCTTGCATTCCATTCCATTCCACTCCCTCCCTTTTTTTTGTCAAGCTGTGAGCAAAGCGGAATAAAGGTGAAAGCGGAATAAAGGCACAATCTTGACAGGGAGTTTTGGAGAAGTCCTTTTTACAATGACTGAATTTCCTTTCCTGCTTTTTCAATTGAACCATCAAAGTAAATCTACAAATCTCTTAACTGCAGCCCACCTTTTCTTTCAGGTCACTAAATAGTCATATTTATTGAAATACCAACTGTACTCATTTTCACATATACAAATTTGCAAGTTCTGACTTTTATAATAATTGGCAAAAGTGCCTCTCACTTACATAACCAGCTTACAGGAACTTTGAATCCAGTTTATTGAATTAATAAGGTTTCAACAGAGAAATTTGAAAGGTTACTGAAATTAGCTGGCTAAAAAAGCTCGCTATGTGTAACACCATTATATATTATATTGTTTTTCTAGGAAAACATTTATCTTATTTAGCATGATCTAGAGAGAATTATTTATCAAGAAAAGTGAGTGTATTCTACTCCCACCTATCCAAGATGTAACATTATAATAGGACATATTTTGAACTAAGTTTCAGCTTTACACTTTTCAGCTCAATGTTCTTTCAAAGCAATCTAAAAATGTATAGTGATGAATGATGCCACTCTAGTATAGTTTCTAAAAGGTGTTATTCTCTTTTACATAAATAAAAGCCTTGTCTGATTAAATTACAGATTTGATCCTTATTCTGTCTACTGTTGTTACTCATATAACTTCAGCTACATAGATAATTAAAATTCCACTGATTACATGCTAATTTATGTTCCTGAAATCAATATTGTATTTTCTCACTATTTTCCTTTGATGAGATGAAATTTTGAATCCTTTAAATATTGATGATCCTGATTTTTTTTTATATAACCATGGGTAGACAAGTCCTAAGTATATGCGAGAAAACTATTATATCCAAATAACCATAAGTCTATAAATAAGAATACAAAGATATGCCTTTTCCAAGTTCCTTTAATTGATTGATTGATTGATTGATTATTTTCCACCTTTATTATTTTAATAAATAACTCAAGGTGGCAGACATACCTAATATTCTTTCCTCTATTCTTTCTCCGTCACAGCAACCCAGTGAGGTGAGGTAAGGCATTAAAGCTTCCCTCACACTGCAAATAGGAATATGTAGAGCACTCAAGAGATTGTCCAAATTATTACACATCTTGATTTGAGCAGTTGAGCCCAACTGCTATCCAATTCTACAGAATGGATTACTAAAATGAAACTAGCAAAATGAAAGTGACAGGCCAAAACTGGAGATGTGGTTGAATTGTATTGTCCTGTATGTATTTTACCATTTGTAAACTGCATTGAGTCTGGACTATTCTACAATATATGAGTGTAGCATAAATAAGTAAATAACTCTGGAACAATGCAGGAATAACTAAAACAATTTTAGGAAAATGTTAACAGGCAAAAGCAATGAAGTGACAGAACTATAGAGTTATTTACTGTCTCTCTGGAAAAGAAGAGAAGAGCTAAAATACATATTTTTAAAAATGAATGTTTCATTAGAAGCATATTGTATAATATATGATGAAGGGAATACATTTAGAATTTCATACATGTTCCGTTCCCAGAAGGGGGTCATAACTCTCAAATTTACCTAAGGGACAAATTCAGCTAGGAAAGGTTTTCATAACACAGGGATACTACGACGATTCTATGCACTCATATCTAACTCTAAATATGCCATAATTATGAATCCTTCATCATGACATTACAATGGAAGCCCACCCTTTAGTATTTGTTTCATTGTATTGCGTGCAACTAGATCAGATTAACAGATTAACAGAGTTGGAAGGGACCTTGTAGGTCATCTAGTCCAGCCCCCCATCCAAGCAGGAGACCCTATACCATTTCTGACAAACGGTAGTCCAATCTCTTCCAGTGATGAAGCTCCCACAACTTCTGAAGGAAGCTGTTCCATTGGTTGATTGTTCTCACTGTCAGAAAATTTCTCCTTACTTCTAGGTTGAATCTCTCCTTGATCAGTTTCCATCCATTATTCTTTGTCTGGCTTTCAGGTGCCTTTGAAAACAGCTTGACCCCTTCCTCTCTCTGGCAGCCCCTCAAATTTTGGAAGACTCCTATCATGTCTCCCCTGGTCCTTCTCTTCACCAGACTAGCCATGCCCAGTTCCTGTAACCATTCTTCATATGTTTTAGTCTCCAGTCCTTATCATTCTGGTTGCTCTTCTCTGCACTTTTTCTAGAGTCTCAACATCATTTTTATAGTGTGGTGACCAAAAGTGGATTCTGTATTCTAAGTGTGGTATTACTAAGGCTTTATAGAGTGGTATTAGTACCTCACTTGATCTTGATTGTATCCTTCTGTTAATGCAACTTAACAGAGTGAGGTTTGTGTTGCAATGTCACAATACATATTTTATCAGTTATACCTTTTTATTTTTCCAGTTGCCATGGATGATGGTGGGGAAATGAGCATCTTTTATATATCCATCAGCTACAAAAGGACACCTTCAAGAATAGAGGAAATATTGTAATTCTTTTTAAATTGAAAGAGATAATAAGAAAGACCTGTAAAGACAATATATTACTGGACAACTGAAATTTATTGAGACTCCCTGTGCAGTTCCATGTCAATACAAAAAAAGCAGTTATATGACAAGCCATCATTGACTGCTAATTTGAATGCTGAAAACATAATCCCTGCTATGACCCAAGTAGTCCTGCTGGAGAAATATCCCTTTATCCCATTCAAGGCCATCCGTCATGGGACAAAAAGAGAGCAAATGATGAAATCAACATGATGCCATACCACAAATGCTTCCATTTACATATTTTCATCAGCTGTCTCTGTTTATTTATTTATTTTTATTCATCAGACATATTTAGATGATCCTCCTCTTCACAAAAGGTATCCTCAAATATATGGCCATCCCAGGAACCCATGGTCATGTGATCATGATCTGAGCCCTTAGCAATTGGTTCTCACTTTTTGGTAGATGCAGTTTCCCAAGATCATGTGAACACATTTGGTGAGCTTCCTTGCCAGCTTCTCACAAGAAAGTCAAAGGGGAAGCCAGTAGAGAAGGTCACAAGTCACTCTGGTAAGACTTCTGCTCTTGCATTCCCTTCATAAGCCCTTCTGCAGTTGCACAGTAGCCTTGCTGGCCTACTTGATACCTCACACATTCTCCTCCACCCAGCAGCAGCCACCTCAAGTCTCACCATGTTTCTACCACATCTGCTTTGCCATCCTTGTACATTCTCCCTGAGCCACACTGCACTCATGCAATGCCTCCTCAGCCACCCATGCAGTCTCCCTGGCCATTTATGCATCTTCATATACCCTCTACCTAGCAGAAGCCTAGTCAAGTCTTACCATGCTTGTGCTATGCATTCCCTGTGCACTCAATGCATGCTCCCCAAACCATTCTGTACTGACTCTGTGCCTCCCTGGATACTTATGCACCCTCCCTGTCTAATTACACACTCTTGCACACCTGCCCCACCCAGCAGCAGACAACCTTAGCCCACTGCATTCATGCCTCACTTCCTCAGTCTCTCATGCATCCCGTCGGTCCCCCTCCAACACAGTAGCAATTACTTATCTGCTTGCCAGTCTGCTTATGAGCTAATGGGATTTGCAATTTTGTGCCGGCTTCCCCATGGATTCTGGTTGTTGGAAGCTGGCAGGAACTTGCAAGGAAGTGCTTGTTTAATGACCCACAGTCCTTGCTTAAAGACAGCAGTGAGGACTGCAGGGATTGCTGTCACTTAGCAATGAGATTAATCAATATCATGCTTTATGACCACATCACTTGGTGACAGAAATTCTGGTCCCAATTGCCATTGTAATTCAAGGACTCTCTAAATGTCTTTTAAAAAGAAAGAAAGAAATACTTCTGAAATTAGTTTATTGGCAAATATTTAATTTCTGCATCCTTGAGCTGAAATTCTCTTGGTTAGATTTTTAAACTTCATTAGTATTCTATGTGATCTTGGTAAATTCAGAAGGCACTCAGGGAGCTTGTAGTAGCTATAGCAACCAGACTTTAGCTTCCAATGGCTGTATAATATTGGAGCACTACACAGTACATTGGAAGCATAAGGTGTTCACTGAAAGATGGTTTTTGCTAATTAAAGCATAAAAAGGTATTCAGTCTGATTATAATTAAAACTGTCAGAAATCTGCATACCCCTCCCCCCCCATTCTTCATTGGTTTTTACTTGTTATTCATTCACATTTGGGCAATTTATTGTGTATATACTCTGAGATGTTTTTTGTGAAATTATGGTCAGCATTCAAGAACACGTACAGCATGAGCAGATCTGAATTATTTGGATTTTTTTTTTATTGTGAGACACAAGCTTTCTGCTATAAAGTGTCCAGCTTACATCAATATGTGTTATTCGTTCTTGTTCCTGCATAACACCTGTTGGTTTCTGGAATATTTTATGAATCTTATCTAAATACAGAAATATTGAGATGAAATCTGCATTTAAGAAAAACAAATTTCAGCTCTGGCCAGTATACATCTTTGGTCTATTTAAACAGAATAAAGGTTCCATTTTGAATTAACAGAGAATAGCTACGGCACTCTTCATTTCACCCTAATAAACCTGATGCTATGAACACCTGCTACTTTTAATTATCAGATACCTGAAAAATTAAGGAGTAATTTGCATTTATGAAGAAGTTTCTCAGATAAATTTTCAATATTGGAATTTTGCATGGAAAGAATGGCTATGCTTTAGTTAAGATACATTCATTCCATAAAGATTCAAGTTACTGGGTTTTTTTAAAAGCTGAAACATATACTTTTGCATATTACACTAAGTACATCATTATGTTATCCCTGGATAAGAAGTTGACTCAAAGTACATGGTCTAGTGCAGTGATAGCTAACCTTTTTGCCATCATGTGCCAAAAGCAGGGGGAGCACAGGGGGGGGGGTGGTCATGTGGAATGTACCCATACCCATAATTCAAAGTGCCCCCCACGCTCCCCCTGCTTTTGGCACGCGATGGCACGGTGGGCCCAGTAGGCCTTTTTTTCGCCCTCCCCAGGCTCCAGAGGCTTTCTTGGCACCTGGGGAGAGCAAAAACAGCCTCCCCCCCGGAGGCCCTCTGGAGGCCGAAAACAGCCCATTTTCCGACTTCCAGTGGGACCAGAATTTCCATTTTTTGCCCTCCCTGGGCTCCAGAGGCTTCCTAGGAGCCTGAGGAGGGGAAAATGGGCCTTCCCCACTCACCTCCAGAGGCCAGAAATGGTCTGTTTGCCAACTTCTGGTGGGCCTGGAAGGCCTGAAAATCAGATGCATACATTAGAGCTGAGCTAGGGCAATGCTCGTGTGCCCACCGATATGGCTCTGTGGGCCACCCGTGGCATGCGTGCCATAGGTTCATCATCACGGGTCTAGTGACACCATAAACTGTTATTAGCAGTGACAATATCCTTTACCCTACCCACCTTTGTTAATGAATAGTCAGCTTTCACCATTGCTTTCCTAAAACACACACACATACACATACACACACACATACACACACTCAAACCAGACACATGATCATCCCTGAATCACTGTATACAGAGTTCTTTTCTTCCAAGGAGAATTTCCAAGCATTGTGAACACTTTTGTAATTGTTTGGAGCGTTCGGCTTGAAAAGCAGTACTAAGAAAGAAACAAAGTTGTGAGAGTAATGGTATAAGGTGAGAAAATACAAGGATGTATATACACCTTTAACATCAAGAGTTTCTGAGCTGAAATGAGAGAAATGGAGCACTTGATAAACACCTTCTTAAATTTACCTACAAAAAAGAGCTTATTGTCAGAAAGAAAATTGAATAGGAAAATTATATGTACAATAGTAGAATCTCATGTACAATATATATTTTACATCAGGAAAGATACCATCAACTCCAAAACATCAGAGTGACTAACAAACAGCATTAGAGATGTTATTATAGGCAAGAAAATTTCCTTCAAAAACAAATTAATAAAAATGACAGTGTTGCCCAAATGAGCAGAAAGAAAAATAATCTGAGACTAAACGATATATAAACAAGCAATAAACTTTTTTTTTCAAAAAAGGCTTTAAGAAGAACATGATAAAAGTACAAAACCAGCAACAACAACAACAACCAAATATGCAAATATATTCAGAATAGAAAATCCACTAGGAAGGTCATCAGACCGCATGAATGTTAAAGATGAAGCAGAACTGGAAAATTTAGCAGAGAAGTCAAATGGATTATTGGTGTTTGTCTTACTCCTGAGCCACATTTCCATTAGTTGAGTCATCTTTTTCAGGAAGAAGATCAAATAGAGAGATGAGAAGATAAGGAAACATAAAACCCTAAGCCACATTAGCAAACTAAATAAATCCCCAGATCATGATGATGCCTGACCATCAAAGTAAATGTGTTACTTTAATTCTTATAAATAATGGGAAATTCATTCCACATTTATTTTATTTACGTATGTACCTATATAACTGGTTTATAGGAAAAGTTTATAGGAAAAGAGAAATGTACAAAAATGAATATTTCTTTCAAGTTGATATAGATACCAAGACATATTCCTATGCTGCAACCTTCAAATTGTTTAAGTTGATTGATACACAAAGGGCAAACCCCTTGCAAAAACGAAGAAGATCAGATTTAGAAGAAATAAATCTAAATACAGATGCTTAGTGGAAAGCCATAGCAGTTCTCTAAAGGCATGAGAATGGAAATAAAAATATAAAGAACTCATATTTCTAAGGTGTATTGAAATTATTTCTCATGGATAGTATAGATAATGTGACCCTTCACCCTGCCCTCTCAAATTCCAGGGTATGTCACTGCTAATGTAAATTCAAAGGCAAGTTTCCATTATCTTTACTTATGTATAGCATTATCAACTAGTATTTCAATTGAAGAAACATCTCCCAAAGCAAAGAAAAATGAAAAGCTATTTACAATATACCCCCCTAAAATAATCATTTAAACAGAAACAAATTAAAACTCTAAAGGTAATATCTTTAATGCAAATAAACAGCTTAAAAATCAAAATAGAGGACCAGATGTATCAAACATCAGTTTATCCTAAAGTTGGGAAGCCCATCTAAACTTGGTGTCAGATATTTAAAAGACTTAGTCCTAATGTATCTGTATACAAAGAGAATATCAACCACGGGGCACATGATTTGGAAAAGTCAGTGCTTTTTTAACTGCATAGGGAAATCCCTAAAATTCAGCTGATGAGCTAATAAATATTGGAGTACTTACTTTGCTTTTGATTCAGTAAGAAACTGATGGTCAATACAACTCCATCGAAGTTGTGAAATATTCCTTGTAATAGGCTGCCTTCTTCAGCCTGAGCTGTATTGTAGCTTCCAGGCAAGCATCAAGGATAATCCAATGTGTAGGCCAGGGGTCAGCAACCTGTGGCTCTGGAGCTGCATGTGGCTCTTTTACCCCCCTGCTCGGCTCCCTGGCACTCAAAATATGTGTCACAACCGCCAAAGTGCAACACCTATTGGTGCGTGATTTATTGAGCTTTTCAATCCCCAGTAGGCCAACCATGGATAAATCCAAGAAAAGTAAAGTTTCAGAAGAAAACAGAACATTTAATTCAACTACAGTTTTGTGGCCAGTCAAGAAATAGTCAGGCACGGGAAGGGTTTTGTGGCTCCCGATGTTTTCTTTTCTGTGGGAAACAGGTCCAAATGGCTCTTTGAGTGTTTAAAGCTGCAGACCCCTGGTGTAGGCTACCAATATATGGATTATTTAGCCAGGTGATATTGTCCAGAATCATGTTGTAAACCTTTCTTAGATGAAGAGTTTTAATATCCACATTTCTAGATGCATTTTAAATTAGGGAAAGATGGAACCTAGTAAGGCTGTGCATGTGACTTTAATGGTTTGCAGATTTTTAAACATGTTCCTCCTTTTCCCATTATTGTTTTGTGCCATCTTGTAACCACAGCTTGGCACTTGAAAGTTGGAAGATATCTCCAATCATCTTCAGGAAGTACCAGAAGAGACTTTTGTACATGATCAACATATATGCAGAAGCTCTTTTTTTAATGTACCCATAATGCCAAATCTTAATTATAAAGCATTGAGGTTTTTTCAATGATGTGCAATATTAAAAAGTCAGATACAATCTCTACAACTAGACTAAGAAAGAATAAGGTAGGGGGTTAGAACCCTGTGCTTCATTATAATAAATATTAACATGGTGTACATGAAGAATGAAGAGCAGAATTATATTATGGAGTGTGACAGATGATGGCTTTTAAAGTTAAAAAAAAACTTTTTCCCCTTATTATAATCAGACAGCACAGGCTAAAATAGATTAAGTCAGTTGGAGCCTGAAATCTCTGGTCTGCTGTGCTGTAAAAGGCTTTAGTGAGACATAGAATTAACCACACAGAAGTAGCACTCAAGAATATAAATCCACTCATTTAGGCATAAAGAGGAGATTTAATTTTGGTGTTTATTGTTCTTTTACCCCCACTCATTAGTATCATTACTCATTATTGCTTTTTTCAAAGGGAGAAGACAATTAGGGAACAAGAGTAGCAAATTGCATAATTAATTGTTGAATTGGTGGTATTGGTTTGACTTTATTTAGAGTTGGAGAAAAATATAGTATATATTTGTATAAAGCTGACCTGTGTTATGGAAGTGGTACATAAATCTTTATTTGATATGTTTATAAAGTCATCATGACTTATACAAATTCCTACCAGCTGCAAAGTGCTTACATTTAAAGAGCTAGTAACATTTTATATATGATTTCCAGACATCTGTAAATGATGGGGAACAATTCCATAAATATCTTGTCAGCATTTTGGTGCATTAAGAATGTAATAATTTATTTGAGCAAAAATATGAGCTACCATTCTGTCTCTGAATCAAAACAATGTCAAGAATAGAGAAAAAATAGGAGAAAGGCTCTTTTGCTGTCAGAATGATCAACAAACTAAACTGTAGAATGAAGTAGCATAGACTGAACTGCACATGTTATTATTCATGCACACTGGCACATTTTGACCTGACATGACTTTGAAGATTAAATCTGAACACTGTAAGAATATAAATAGATCTAAACTCTAGGTAGCTATTAAAAGAGAATGTCTATTCCCAGTTAAGTCCCACCTTTTCCAATTTCCTCCAATGACAGATCCAGCAAGACACGAGGAAGCTTTAACATATGCATTATATCAGGGGTGAAATCCAGCAGGTTCTGACAGGTTCTGGAGAACCGGTAGCAGAAATTTTGAGTAGTTCAGAGAACTGGCAAATACCACCTCTGGCTGGCCACAGAGTGGTGTGGGAATGGAGATTTTGCAGTATCTTTCCCCTGCCATGCCCACCAAGCCACGCCCACCAAGTCACACCCACAGAACCAGTAGTAAAAAAAAAATTGGATTTCACCACTGCATTATTCACATTCTACTTATTCCTAGTTTTCCATATGAAAACTTTCCTTCTGCTGCATCTACTACGTAGATATTCCAAGAGGGCTGGTGTAGTTTGCATGATACTGACGTAGAACAGAGCTTGTATGATGGGTACTCATTTGTCAATGCTGATGATATGGATTTTTTCTCCATTCAGTTATGTCTCATTCTTGGAGCCTGCCTGAAAAAATCCCTATAGTTTTCTTGGCAAGGGCTTTCAGATGTGGTTTGTCATTGCCTCCTTCCTAGGACTGTAAGAAAGTGATCAGCCCAAACTCACCAGCTGGCTTAATGCTCAAAGGGGTACAGGAACTCTCTTGGTTTCTAGTCTGATGCCTTCATCACTATACCAGATTGGTTCTATATGGATATATTTTGTACCTTATGATTCTTTCTTTCTTTCTTTCTTTCTTTCTTTCTTTCTTTCTTTCTTTCTTTCTTTCTTTCTTTCTTTCTTTCTTTCTTTCACAATTCTATTTCTTTTTTAAAAAATTATTATTATTATTTTTAAACAGAGAGACAAACATACAATACATCTTTTCTGAACAGAACATTGACCCGGTCATAAATTTGTACAATTTTTTGTTCATCTTTAACACAATTTTGTACATTCAATTTTTAGCATAACATTATTTCTCTCTAATTTTAAAAAATCTAATGTTACCCTTCATCTTAATTAAATTCAATTTTTTCTTTTTCCTCCCTAAAATTTGATCCCCTTAATTTGCATTTATTTATTTATTACTTATTTATTTATTAGTTCCATTTATATGCTGACCTTCTCCGGACATTCAGGGTGGCTTACAATGTGTTAAGCAATAGCCTTCATACTCTTGTATATACCTGCTTAGTAGGGCTTTTGGCCCCCCCAAGTGGTGTTCTTTTTTTATACAAAGTCAGCTTATTGCCCCCACAATCCAGGTCCTCGTTTTACCTACCTCGAAAGGATGGAAGGCTGAGTCAACCTTGAGGGTGGTGAGATTCAAACATGCAGTAATTGTAGGCAGCTGGTTTTACTTAACAGTACTTAACAGTATTTAGTCTGCTACGCCACCAAGGCTCTTACCTCTTTCCTCTTACTGCATTGAAACAACATAATACCATCTCCAATTATTTATCATATGTACCAAATAATACAATTATTTCACAAATCTACATCATTCAACATATTTATAAAACCAATTAATCTAAAACTTACCCCCAATATGACAACTATTACAGTCTTATATGTTAAACGTATTCATATTTCTAAATCTTATTGCAATTTTTAAACTTCCATACGTTTTTGCCCTTCCTCTTAACTTCTATTGCTAATATAATTCAATTTTTCTTTTTCCCTAAATTTGAAACCCTAAATTTGCATTCACATCTGCCTGGGTGGAGCAGCGGACTAAAGCACTATTAAATAGCACTTAGCTGCTAGCTGCTGCAATTACTGCAAGTTCAAATCCAGGCTCAAGGTTAACTCAGCCTTCCATCCTTTCAAGGTAGGTAAAACGATGACTCGGATTGTGGGGGCAATAAACTGACTTTGTATAAAAAAGAACACCCTTGGGGGGGGGGGGTGAAAGCTCTACTAAGCAGGTATATACAGAAGTATGAAGGCTATTGCTTAACGCATTGTAAGCTGCCCTGAGTCTCCAGAGAAGGGCGGCATATAAATCAAACCAATAACAACAACAACAACAACAACAACAACAACAACAACAACAACCTGGAAAACAAAACTTATGGCTAATGAAGAAGAACTGGCTGAAGTTGAAATTAAACGAGGCATTTTCCAGGGTGATTCCCTTTCACCCCTACTTTTTATACTCTCAATGCTACCACTGACAATCATTTTGAAGAAGATGAACTGTGGATAGGAACTTGCAAAGAAAGGACTGAAAATCTCACACTTGATGTGCATGGATGATTTGAAGCTGTTTGGTAAAACAAAAACTGAACTGAATTTATTAACTGAAAATACAAAAGAATTCAGCCAAGACATTGGCATACAGTTTGGAATTGACAAATGTCAACAATAGGAACCAAAGCAGGTAAGATCATAGAAGAGGATGGAATAGAACTAGAGAATGAAGAAATTATAAAGGCAGTAAAAGCAGAAGAAGGCTACAAGTACTTGGGGATTTTAGAGGCCTCTAACTTAATGCATAATAAAGTCAAGGAATTAACTTCAGTCAAGTACATTCGGCAATGTAATTGAGCAGCGAGCTGATAATTGGAAAAGCAAAGCTCTGCATGGCCAATACTTGAAAAGTACTGAAGGCAAAGCTGACCAGAAACTAACTTGGAACTGGTTAAGATCAGGAGTACTGAAAAAAGAAACAGAAATTTGGCGGCTATTTATTTTGGCAGCTCAAGAACAAGCCCTCACCACAAACTTCATGAAGGCAAAAACTCAACATGT
Source organism: Masticophis lateralis (assembly GCA_030761175.1). Lineage (NCBI taxonomy): Eukaryota > Metazoa > Chordata > Lepidosauria > Squamata > Colubridae > Masticophis > Masticophis lateralis. The sequence goes on from JAUDYJ010000002.1 coordinate 105,737,745, forward strand.
TACACCAACAGCAAATGCTGCCTCTGCAATGAGAAAGAAGAGACAGTCGACCACCTGATCAGTGGATGTAGCAAAATTTAACAAACTGACTACCTACAATGCCATGCTAAGATGCTAAGATCATTCACTGGAAATTGTGCCAGAAATTTGGATTAGAGTACAGCAAAAACCACTGGGAACATCAGGTTGAGAAAGTTTTAGAGAATGAGAAACTCAAGATCTTGTGGGACTTTAGGATTCAGACTGACAGGCACTTGGTCCACAACATACCTGACATAACAATAGTTGAAAAGAAAAAAAGTATGGTTCATTGACATTGCAATACCTGGTGATGCATGGATTGAAGATAAGCAGCAAGAAAAAATCACAAAGTACCGGGACTTATGGAAAAAGAAATCATGTGTTTTTCCGATTGTAATTGGAGCCCTTGGAGCAATACCCAAAGGGCTACCCCGCTATTTAGAAATTCTAAATTTACCGGACTTGAACATTTTGACTCTACAAAAAACCACCTTACTCGGAACAACTTACATCCTCCGACGATACCGTAACAGTTCCTAGGTCCTTGGTTAGGCCTCGAGCTACTGAGCTATTAACCAGCCTCAAAGACTGTGAATCTCATTACAGATTAAATAATAATAATAATAATAATAATAATAATAATAATAATAATAAACGTGTAATCCTAAACCACAATTTTTTCACTACAGAAGAATTAATAGCAATAGAAGAGAAAGCAATTAATGGTCTGAGTACATCAACAAAGAAGAGTAACATCAAGAATGATTTGCAGACTCAAAAGCAAATTGAGAAAGAAAGGGAGGAAGAGGATACTGAAATGGATGAAGATATAGAACAAGGAAGAACTGAAGAACAAATACCAAAAGATAGTGCTCAATTAGCTGGAAAAATAAAGCATCAAATGGAAGATGCTGAAAGAACACGTTTGCCAAAACTGAACCAAGTGAACCGGAAAGAATTGAGAAATGTACTAAAAAAGGTCAATGATGCTGTGCAAACTATTAGAACCACTACATTAGCCGAAACAAACCAACTGATGTATGCAGCAGCCGTCATAACCACCAAAGAACTAGGGTTGAAAATACAAAAGAACCAAAGAGGCAAGAAGGGGAAGCCTAAGTGGAAAATTCGGTTAGAATTGAAGATAAAAAAATTACGTGGAGATTTGAGCAACTTGAAGAACCTAAGGCAAGGTCAGTTAAAGAACAAGCAGGTCAAAAGCAGCCTGGAAGCAAGATACGATCTGAGGAATAAGGAGATTGCGGTAGTAATTGAAGAGCTGAAGCAGAGGGTTGTTGCCATCGCCGAAAAGATTAAAAGGTATGAAAACTGAGTAACTCAGTTCAAAGAAAACTCACAATTCAGAGCAAATCAGCACCAGTTTTATAAGAGCTTAGAAAATAGAGAAGGAATAACAACAAATGAAAAGCCTGATAAAGAGAAAGCTCTGAAATTCTGGAAGAATTTGTGGGAAAACAACAAGAAGCATAACAGAAATGCAAAATGGATCAAACAGGTTGAGGACTCTATAAAAGTACATAAAATGGAAGGCATGAAAATAACAAAAGCAATGGTGCAAAGACAGTCAAGAAAAGTGAAGAACTGGAGTGCACCTGGGCCAGATGAGCTACATGGCTTCTGGTTAAAGGCACTTACAAGTGTGCACAAAAGATTGGCAACCCAGATGAACCAGTTCCTAAAAACACCTGAAAATGATGAATGGATGACAACTGGAAGAACATTTTTGATCCAAAAAGATAAAGAAAAAGGAAAGGCCCCGGGAAACTATAGGCCAGTCACCTGTTTGCCAACAACATACAAGCTTCTTACTGGTATCATTGCAAACCAAATCTATGGATACCTGGAAAGAAATAACTTGCTTCCTGTAGAACAGAAAGGATGCTGCAAAAACTCAAGAGGAACAAAGGATCAATTGCTGATTGACAAGCTAATCCTAAAGAACTCAAAGAAAAGACGAATCAACCTGTTCATGGCTTGGATAGACTATAAGAAAGCGTTTGATTCAGTTCCCCATAGCTGGATCAAGAAATGCCTGGAAATCTTTGGCATCAGCAGAAACATACAAAAATTAATGGAATCTTCAATGAACCTCTGGAAAACAAAACTTATGGCTAATGAAGAAGAATTAGGTGAAGTTGAAATTAAACGAGGCATTTTCCAGGGCGATTCCCTTTCCCCCCTACTTTTTATACTCTCAATGCTACCACTGACAATCATTTTGAAAAATCTGAGCTGTGGATACGAACTTGCAAAGAAAGGACTGAAAATCTCGCACTTGATGTACATGGATGATTTGAAGCTGTTTGGTAAAACAAAAGCTGAACTGAATTTATTAACTGAACACACAAAAGAATTCAGCCAAGATATTGGTATGCAGTTTGGAATTGACAAATGTGCAACAATAGCAACCAAAGCAGGTAAGATCATAGAAGAGGATGGAATAGAACTAGAGAATGAAGAAACGATAAAGGCAGTAAAATCAGAAGAAGGCTACAAGTACTTGGGGATTTTAGAGGCCTCTGACTTAATGCATAATAAAGTCAAGGAAATAACTTCAGCCAAGTACATTCGGCGAATTCGTAAGATATTAATGTCCAAACTGAGTGGAGGAAACATCATAAAAGCCATAAATACCTGGGCTATACCTGTGATTTGATACTCTGCAGGAATAATTGACTGGACCCAGATGGAGTTAGACAATTTGGACAGAAAAACAAGGAAGCTTATGACAATGAATCATGCCTTGCACCCTAAAAGTGATGTTGACCGATTATATTTACCAAGAGCAGAGGGTGGTCGAGGACTCCTACAAGTAAAGCAGACTGTGGAAGAAGAAAAATGCAGCTTGAATGATTACATCCAGAAAAGTGAAGAACCAATGATTAAGGAAGTAAATAAAGGAGGCCTTTTAAAGACAACTAAAACAAAAGCAGAATATAAGAAAGAAGTAATTGAGCAACGAGCTGAATATTGGAAAAGCAAAGCTCTGCATGGCCAATACTTGAAAAGTATTGAAGGCAAAGATGACCAGAAACTAACTTGGAACTGGTTAAGATCAGGAGTACTGAAAAAAGAAACAGAAAGCTTTATTTTGGCAGCTCAAGAACAAGCCCTAGCCACAAACTGCATGAAGGCAAAAATTCAACATGTTACCACCAACAGCAAATGCCGCCTCTGTAATGAGAAAAATGAGACAGTCAACCACCTGATCAGTGGATGCAGCAAAATTTCACAAACCGACTACCTACAACGCCATGACCGTGTTGCTAAGATCATTCACTGGAAATTGTGCCAGAAGTTTGGATTTGAGTACAGCAAAAACCACTGGGAACATCAGGTTGAGAAAGTTCTAGAGAATGAGAAACTCAAGATCTTGTGGGACTTTAGGATTCAGACTGACAAGCACTTGGTCCACAACACACCTGACATAACGGTAGTTGAAAAGAAAAAAGTATGGTTCATTGACATTGCAATACCTGGTGATGCACGAATTGAAGATAAGCAGCAAGAAAAAATCACAAAGTACCGGGACTTGCAAATCGAAGTTGAGCGACTATGGAAAAAGAAATCATGTGTTGGTCCGATTGTAATTGGAGCCCTTGGAGCAATACCCAAAGGGCTACCCCGCTATTTAGAAATTCTAAATTTACCGGACTTGAACATTTTGACTCTACAAAAAACCACCTTACTCGGAACAGCTTACATCCTCCGACAATACCTTAACAGTTCCTAGGTCCTTGGTTAGGACTCGAGCTGCTGAGCTATTAACCAGCCTCAAAGACTGTGAATCTCACTACAGATTAAATAATAATAATAATAATAATAATAATAATAATAATAATAATAATAATAATAATATCATCTCCAATTTATTTATCTAATATTCCAAATAATACAACTATTTCAGGTTTTTGTTATAGTTTTCCTAATTAATTAAGAGTATTCAATAGAAAATCAATTAAGTAAAAATCTTAATTCAAATAATAAACCATAATGCAATTCCCAATCATTTCCTTAAATTTTCTCTATACCCAATAGTACAATTCAACAACTTTATAAAAACCAAATAAGTATGATTTTTTTCCTACTTAGTTCATTTTCCCATATTATTTCAACTTTCTTTTCTTTTTAGTTCAATTCCAAATATATAATTAAAAATATTCCAATTATTACCATTTCCCTAATTACTTAAGACTATCCCAATTATTACATTCATCATACTTATATATCTTAAATTGCTTAGTTAATATCACAATTCTTCTTTTCCATTTTTGTATTTTTTTCTTTTTCTTTTCCTTTCTTTTCTTTTGTGCTTTAAATTTATGAACTCTCTCCTCCCTTTTTCTTATCTTTCCACTGTTTGTTTGTGCATTTATTTATTTATTTATTTATTTATTTATTTATTTATTTATTTATTTTAATTTTTATACTGTCTTCCTCCCAGAGGGCCCAGGGTGGTGTACAGCCAATAAAATACACCCATATACAAAATTTAAAAAACAGTTTAAAAACATATTAAATAATTTGGCCCCAATGTCTTTAAAAATAAACCAACAATTAAAATTCATGTTTAGGTCAGCCCAGCTTGTTGGAACAATAACGTCTTGAGGGCACAGCAAAAGGTGTGTAGGTCAGAGATCATCTGTATCTCCGGGGGCAAATCGTTCCAGAGGGCAAGTGCCCCCACAGAGAAGGCTCTCCCGCTGGGGGTTGCCAGTCAACATTGTTTGACCAATGGCACTCTGAGGAATCCCTCTCTGTGGGAGCATATTGGCCAGTGGGAAGCTATCAGTAGCAAAAGGCGATCTTGTAAGTACCCAGATCCATTTAAAGGCATGGAGCGCTTTAAAAATGGTCACCAACACCTTGAATCGCACCCGGAAGACCACTGGGAGCCAGTGCAGCTCGCACAGGAGAGGTGATACATGGATGCATCGTGTTGCTCCCATAATCACCCTGGTGGCCACATTCTGGACCAGTTGGAGCGTCCGAGTGCTCTTCAGGGGGAGCCCCATGTAGAGAGCATTACAGTAGTCCAGACAGGCAGAGATGAGGGTATGAGTGACCATGCACAAGGAGTCCCGGTCCAGAAAGGGGCGCAACTGGTGAATCAGGTGAACCTGATAAAAAGCCCTCCTGGCCACAGCCATCACATGATCTTCTAGAGATAGCCGTGCATCCAGGAGGACACCCAAGTTGCAAGCCCTCTCTATGGGGGCCAAAATTTCACCCCGATAGTCAGCGATGGAACCAGCTGGCTATATTGGGATGCTGGAAACCATAGCCATTCAGTCTTGGAGGGGTTGAGTCTGAGCCTGTTTCTCCCCATCCAGATCCGCACAGCCTCCAGGCACCAGGACATCATATCAAGTGCATCATTGGGATGGACCAGGGAGGAGATGTACAGCTGAGTATCATCAACATACTGATGGAACTTCACCCCAAAACCACGGATGATCTCACCCAGTGGCTTCACATAAATGTTGAACAGAAGGGGTGAGAGGACTGACCCTTGTGGCACCCCACAAACAAGGCACCTCGAGGTCGACCTCTGACCCCCTGCCAACACAGACTGCATACGATCAGAGAGGAAGGAGGAGAACCACCACAGCACGATGCTCCCCACTCCTAATCCCTCCAACCAGCGCAGCATGATACCATGTATCAAAAGCCACTGAGAAGTCTAATAGGACCAGGACAGAGGAACAACCCCTGTCCTGGGCCCTCCAAAGATCATCAACCAATGTAACCAATGCCATTTCCATGCTGTACCCTGATCTGAAGCCTGACTGGAACAGATCGAGATAGACAGCATCATCCAGGTACTGGGGAAGTTTTTGTGACACCACACTCTCAACAACCTTCACCACAAAGTGAATGCTAGAGACTGGACGATAGTTCGCTAATACATCTGGGTCCAAGGAAGGCTTCTTGAGGAGGGGCCTCACCTCTTTCAAGGCAGAGGGGGAGAAACCCTCACTCAGAGAAGTGTTAATAATCCCCTGGAGCCAGCCTCGTGTAACCACCCAGGAGGCCAGCACCAACCAGGAGGGACATGGGTCCAATAAACATGTGGCAGCACTAAGTCTACCCAGAATCCTGTCCACGTCCTTGGGAGCCACAGGGTCAAACTCCTCCCAGATAACACCCTCAACACCCATCAGCCCATCTGAACCTACCCAGTCAGAGTCCAAGCCTTCCCTAATCTGAGCGATTTTGTCATGGAGGTATTGCACAAAATCCTCAGCCCTACCATGCAAGGGGTCCTCCTGTGCTCCCAAATGAAGTAGGGAGTGGGGTCACCCTAAACAGGGCGGCTGGCTGGTTATCTGCAGATGCAACAAGAGTGGAAAAATAATTAGATTTTGCCGCTCTTATTGCCACTAGGTAGATCTTAATATGAGACCTCACCAGTGTCCAATCAGATTTGGAACAGCTGGCCCTCCAATTGCTCTCTAGGCGTCTTTTCTAGTGCTTCATCTCCCTCAGCTCCTCAGACAACCAAAGAGCCAATTGGGTTCGGCACCAGGTCAGAGGCCGCAAAGGCACGACGTGATCTAAAGCTCCAGTGGCCGCCCTATCCCAGACGACCACTAGTTCTTCAGTCGAGTCATGAGCCAGAGTCTCAGAAAATGGCCCAATCTCTGTCAGGAACCTATCCAGATCCATCAGGTGCCTGGGACGGAACTACCTAATTGGTTCCATCTCCCTGCGGCAGAGGGTAGTGGCTCGAAAGTCTAGTCGAAGCAGTGAGTGATCTGACTATGACAAGGGGTTGATGACTATATCCCCTTTTTCTAGATCATTCAGCCACTGACCAGAGACAAAAATCAAGTCCAGAGTGTGTCCCCCCATGTGAGTAGGGCCTTGAACTAACTGGGTCAGGTCCATGGCCGTCATGGAAGCCATGAACTCCCGGGTTGCCTCTGATGTTTCACCAACAGATGGCAGGTTGAAATCCCCCATGACCATAAGTCTAACGGTCTCTACCGCCACCCCGGCTATTACATTGAGCAGCTTGAGCAGGGCCGCCGCTACGTGGTAGGGAGCCAGGTATGCAATCAGCAAGCCCCCCTGCACCCCACAACCCCACTTCACAAGGAGGGACTCACTTCTGGCTATGTGAGGTACAGTGACCTCCCTCGGACAAAGATCTTCCTTTATAATAGCCGCCATTCCCCTGCTCCTACCCTGAGCCCTTGGCTGATGGAATGCACAGCAGCCTGGTGGGCACATTTCAACAAGGCAACCAGGTCTCCGTAATACCTGCCAGGTCCACTTCCCCCTCTTGAACAAGGTCGAAAATGAGGGGGGGCTTTATTTATCATGGACCTGTCATTGCACAACATCAGCCAAAGGCCCACGCCATGAGGATTTGTGCAACCCGGGGAACGAGAGAAGCATTGGGAACTGGAGTGTGCAATCGCTCGCAAATAGCAAGTGCGCATTCCCACAACATGATATGTCTCCCTGCTACCGCCATATCTGCCCCTCCCACCCACAGTACTAATTGAACAGCCCTTGCTAAGGAACCTAGCCCCCTCCCTGACATCCAACCCCGCACCCCCAATGCCGCAGTCCCCCACCCGGACTGGTCCCGACCCTGGTGGGTTACCCCACAAACCCACTCTGGTCAAACAAATACCACCCTCTCTCTTCCCCCTACCCGTTAGACAACAAATAAAAAGACCCTCTAAAAAACCCCTAATATTCTTCTGCTTTCGATGCCACTGTTAATCCCAGTGTAATCATTTTGTCTTTTAAAGTCATAAACTCTTCTGTTTTGCCCTGCATTTCTCCTTATTTTCTATCCCTTTTCCCTTTTTCTTATTTTCCCACTGATAATCCCAACGTAATCATTTAAGTCTTTTATATTCTTTCTATTCCACTCTCTTTTTCTTTGTTTCTTTTCCCTTTTTCTGTTTCTTCCATTATTAATCTTAATGTAATTTCTGAAATTCTCCTTTTTATTATTACTAGCCCCATAATTATTTAGTTTTCCATAGTCAATCTCTTTGTTCTCTTCTTTATTATCAGTCTCTTTTTCTTGCTTCTCCTTAATTATTTCCTTGTCAATCTGCATAAATTCTAAATCATTTTTTAGTTCATCAGGTTTTGATTTTCCATGCAATATTAGTCATTTACTTATTTCCATCTTCAATGATAAGTACGTTTTCATCATTTCCTTAAATTCCTCCATTTTGTACTTTTTCAGTTAATATTATTCCAGTTTCAAATTGTGTTGTAATCCTCCTTCTTTAATCACCAAAGTCACACTTATAGACAAACCAAGCCTCCTTAAAGATTCACAGCTGTCTCTTTCAAAGTTCAAGGTTTATTATTCTTTTTTTTTCCAAAACAGGAATTCAGCATTGTAATGGTCTTTTTTCTTCTTTTGAAGATGGCTCTCTATAATCCACAATTGCAATCAGCAACCTAGAAAAGTATCCATTTTGTTAACAATCCACATTGAACAGTCTTTGCTTATTTAATTTTCCTTCTTCCTTTTCACCTTTATATGCACCAAATCAGTTTAAAAACTCGGTCCAAATTTATACAGTCCAAATTCCAACTTTACTTTCCAAATCAATTTCAATTTAAAATCTTTAATCAATCCTTTCTATTGTGGGCTTTTCTTCCCTCTTTAAACTTCTTTTAAGGTTCACTAATTAGGGAAAAATATTTTGAGTTGTCAATTCTTCTAATTTATTTTTTTTAAAGTTCTCCAAATATTTAAATCCAGCACACAATTTTCTAATCGGTCTTTTTTTTTTTTCACTTTGTAGCTTCCACTTTATTCTTCTTCCATCCTTTCTTCATACTTATTAGCCACTGTTAAACCTCTAGGACTTTTATAGTTATTTTAAAAATAGTCCCCCCCCTCTCTCCCCTGCCTGTGATTTAGCTGTCACTCACCCATCATTGATGTTCTGCTCACTTCTCCGCTCCTGCACAGTGCTTGATCCGGTTGCCGCAGTTTAATTGGCAGTCACAATGGCTGCCGCCCCCTGCTGCAGAGTCAGGGAGAGTTTCCTCTGACCTCTGAGGAACTTGCCTGTTCCTCTTGGTCTTCCAAGGTGCCTCATCTTCTTCCCTGTCCCTACAGGACAGATCGGTCCAAAGATCCCTCTGCAGTGGTTTGTCAGCCTGGGATTTCATGAGGCTCATCAGAGTCCGCTAATCCCTGACTGTCTCACTGATCAAATTTCTGTACCTTATGATTCTTGATGAATGTATCTTTTCTTTTATGTACATTGAGAGCATATGTATCAAGACCAGTGGTGTGTTGCCCCCATTTCGGACCAGTTTGCAAGAACCAATAGTAAAACCAGCAGGAGGCCCTGCCCACCACCCTAGATGTCATCATCAATGATCTGTGCATGCACAGAAGCAAGGCACATGCACAAGTGAAGCGATCCCATTGTGAACCGGTAGTAAAGGTAAGTAGAACCCACCCCTGATCAAGACAAATTCCTTGTCTGTCCAATCACACTTGGCCAATAAAAATTTTATTCTATTCTATTCTATCTATTTTACTCCATTTTGCAAAAGGAAAAAAAAGTGGGAGATTTCATATAGGGGAGCCCAGTGGGATATAATATATTTATCTAATAATGTACAGCATAGCCCCTTCCACTTTGCAGGCCATAAACTGTGAGGTGCATCCGTATGTATGAATGCACATATACCCATCATGTACATTGTTATGTCCTTATAAGGACATCCGCCTGGGATTGGCTGAGGATCCTTCGGCGGGAGTTTTGAATCCCTGTCAGTGGGCGGTGCGTCTGCCGGAGTGTATATAAGGAGAGCTCCGGCAGCGCACAAGCTGTTCAGTTCTTGTTATTAAACCTGTTAATTGAACCCTGCTGGTCACTTCTTCTTTCCTGCGCCGATCTAACACTGGCGACGAAGGTCTAGAGAAGAACCTCCGCGTGGCACGATCGCCATAACGAGCTGAAGTCACTCGACGCGGTCTGAGAAATGGCAACGCCGCAAGCGCCGTTCGCCTCGCTGGCTCCCTTCAACCCCAGCCGGGAGAAGTGGAGTTCGTATATGATACGTTTCCGCCAATTCCTCCGGGGAAACGGCTACAACAACCTAGACGACGAGAGGAAGAGGGCTCTCTTCCTCGCTCACTGCGGCTCCGACGTTCTGGAACTCGCCGTCAACCTCGTCGCACCCAGGGACATTGAAGTCATGTCCTGGGTGGATCTGCAGACTGCCCTGCAAGACCACTATGCACCAACGGGCACCCCTATATCGAACCGCTTTACCTTCCGCCAACGTAATCAGAAGGAAGGCGAATCGCTTAAAGACTTTGTGGCGGCATTGCGTCAAATCGCTGCGAACTGCGAATTTGAGAACGTTGACAATGCCTTACGCGACGGGATCGTCTTCGGGATGAGAGATGCCAACCTCCAAAAGAAGTTCCTGAGCAGAAAACGACTGTCCCTGAAGGACGTTCTTGAGGAGGCTACAGCTGCTGAAACATCCGAGACCGCCGCTGCTGCCATGCTCCAGTCCCGAGGGATCCATAAGATCCGCAAACCGTCATCTGAATCGTCCGAGGACTCTGCCACACCAACCGATTCAGAGGGAGAGTCGACCGTTTTGAAAGTTTCCCGCCCACCTAGGCGGGAAATTCAAAAAGATGGCCGCCGCGCCGCTCAGTGTGGCAGTTGCAAGGGACACCATCCCCGCCAATCCTGTCGCTGGCGGGATGCCACCTGCAGACGCTGTCTTAAGAGGGGGCACATCGCGGAGGCATGCAGAGCCTCTGATCCGGTTCCTGAATCGATCAAGCCCCAGAATCCAGAAAGTCGTCGCGACTCCCAGAGGTCATCCAAACGGTCCTCAATCCAGCAAAATCGCGACGACCGCAACAGTTATCATGGCGGCGCTGTGAACCAGACAACGATCGCCCTCACCAGCACCAACAGTGCCACAAAATTCCACGTGACACTGTTGGCAGAAGGCTTGCCGTGCACGATGGAAGTCGACTCAGGCTCCGTCTATTCGATCATCGACTGGCACCAGGTCAAGAGACTGAAACCGAATCTCTCCAAGCGCCAACTTGAACCTCTGCACTCCAAGCTGGTGGACTTCGGCGGCAACCCCATCGGCGTCATCGGGAGAACCAACCTCCGGATCGCCTTCAAGCAGTTCCAGGGCCAGCTTCCCATAACCGTCGTGGAGCATAGCCGCCCGACCCTGCTGGGCGTGGAGTGGTTCCAGCCGCTGGGGCTTTCTATTGGAGGCATCCACCAGATTAGCTCAGGCGAACTCGACTCACTCATCGGAGAGTTCCAAGAAGTCTTCGATGGTAAGTTAGGGACCTTTTCAGGGAAACCCATCTCCTTTAATCTGGACAAGGGGGTAACCCCAATTCGGCTCAAGCCCCGCCGGGTTCCATTTGCCTTGCGGGCTAAAGTAGACGCTCAGCTAGATAAGCTGATTGCCCAAGGTATCCTGGAACCCATCGATCATGCTTCATGGGAAACTCCCATTGTGACTCCCATGAAGCAGGATGGATCTGTGCGCATCTGCGCCGACTACAAAGTGACCATCAATAAGGCGTTGCCGCAGAGCGCATACCCCGTGCCAATAGTGCAACATTTGCTGCACTCACTCGGCAAGGGCAAAATTTTTGCAAAACTGGACCTGGCCCAGGCTTACCAGCAACTGCCAGTAGATCAGGAAACGGCGGAGGCACAGACTATTGTCACCCATAGAGGCGCGTTTAAGTGCAACCGTCTCCAGTTTGGAGTCAGTGCAGCCCCAGGCATTTTCCAATCCATGATGGAACGCCTTCTCCAAGGCGTTCCAGGGGTGGTGCCTTATTTCGATGATGTACTGATCTCTGGGGACTCAAAGGCTCAACTCCTGGACCGGCTGAGGCTAGTTCTCCAGCGTTTCAGGGAGAAGGGCTTGAGAGTCCGGAGGGACAAGTGCATCATTGGGGTACAGGAAGTCGAGTTCCTGGGCTATCTGATAGATAGTTCTGGCATCCACCCCACCAAATCAAAAGTTAAAGCTATCCATGAAGCTCCCAGCCCCAAAAACAGAGCGGAGCTTCAGGCTTTCCTTGGATTGCTTAACTTCTACGCTATTTTCCTCCAGCAGAAAGCCACTGTTGCTGAGCCGCTCCATCGCTTGCTGGCGAAGGCGGTTTCCTGGAGGTGGGGACGTGAGGAAGAGTCTGCATTCAGAGCCGTTAAGCAACTTCTGACCTCTGACAGTGTGCTCATTCAATACAATGAGACACTGCCCCTCAGACTGACCTGTGACGCTTCCCCGTACGGAGTTGGCGCTGTGCTCAGCCACGAACTGCCTACCGGTCGTGAAGCCCCCATCGCATTTTTCTCAAAGACTATGTCTAGTGCTGAGCGCAACTACAGCCAACTGGACAAAGAGGCGTTGGCTATTGTTGCAGGGGTGAAGCGCTTCCACGAATACCTGTATGGACGGAAATTCACCATTGTCACCGATCACAAGCCTCTCCTCGGCCTACTAGCAGGGGACAAGCAGACCCCAGCATTCATGTCCCCCCGGATGACGCGCTGGTCCATATTCCTCGCCGGCTACTCCTACAGCCTCGTCCACCAGCCTGGTAAAGCCATCGCAAACGCCGACGCGTTGAGCAGGTGCCCATCCGCCGAATCCGTGGAAGACCCGGCCCCCACGCTCGAGCTGCTGCATATTGACAATGACAGCAACTGTCCCGTGACATCTGCCGACGTAGCAACGCACACGCGAGCTGACCCCATCCTCCGGCAAGTCCACTCCTGGGTCCTGAGAGGCTGGCCGACTCGAATGGACAGCGACGACTTCAGCCCGTTCAGCCGCAAGCAAGGGGAGCTGTCCACCATGCGCGGCTGTTTACTATGGGGAGATAGGGTGCTGATTCCCAGCACTCTGCAACGAAGGACTCTTGCTGCGCTGCACAAAGGACACCTGGGCATAGTCCGGATGAAAGCCCTGGCACGGAGCTACGTCTGGTGGCCGTCACTGGACAAAGACATTGAACATTGGGTCGCCAGGTGTAGCCCGTGCCAAGAAGTCAGAGCCGCCCCGCCTCAATCTGACCCGATGCCCTGGGAGACTCCGAGCTCCCCCTGGTCGCGCATTCACATAGACTTTGCTGGCCCCATTCATGGGCACCACCTCCTCATCGTGGTTGATGCCTACTCCAAGTGGTTGGAAGTCGTCCCCATGGCATCCACCACAACAGAAGCTACCATCCGTGCCCTCCGGCACCTCTTCGCGACCCATGGACTCCCAGACGTGTTGGTCTCAGACAACGGGCCCCAACTTACGTCTGTGCCCATGGAAGCTTTCCTGGCTGGCTTGGGCATCCGCCATGCCCTCTCTGCCCCTTACAGACCGGCCGGAAATGGGCAGGCTGAACGGATGGTGCGGCTCACGAAGGAGTCACTCGCCAAGATGGGCCCGGGTGACTGGCAGGAGCGCATTGACACTTTTTTGCTTACCCAGCATATCACACCTCACTCTGCCACCCGAAAATGCCCCGCCGAACTTTTAATGGGCAGGAGACTCCGGTCACCCCTGGACAGACTGCACCCACAATACTCCTCTGAGGTGCCCGCATCCGCCAGTCGCCAACTTCGCCAGTTTTCTGTCGGTGATGCTGTCTTCGCTCTTAATTTCCACGGCTCGCCTAAATGGCTTAAAGCTACAGTACACAGCACAACCGGTCCCAAATCCTACCGCGTTGAGCTGGACGATGGACAGATCGTGAGACGTCATCTCGACCAGCTCCGCAAAAGGTGGAGGGAAGTGAGCGAAAACCACCCCGACGAGGTAGGCCTAAACCACCCCGGCGCAGTAGGCCTAAACCACCCCGACGAGGTAGGCCTAAACCACCCCGGCGCAGTAGGCCTAAACCACCCCGGCACAGTAGGCCTAAACCACCCCGACGAGGTAGGCCTAAACCATCCCGGTGCAGTAGGCCTAAACCACCCCGACGAGGTAGGCCTAAACCACCCCGCCGCAGTAGGCCTAAACCACCCCGACGAGGCAGGCCAAAACCACCCTGGCGAAGTAGGCCTAAACCTCCCAGACGAGGGAGACCGGCGCCCCAAGGGAAGGACAAACACCCCGGCACCTAGCCGAATACCAGATCCGGCAAGGCAAGTAGACCGGGGACAACCCAGCAGGGGAAGCCAACGTCAACCCTGCGAAGTGGGCAACCGGCAGCCCAGAGATGGGGACCTCCAGCCAACATTCCAGGAGGCCCTACAACAACCCGCCAACCGCGCAGAAAACCAACCCTGCAAGGAAGGCCTCCAACACCCCGGCAGGGTAGGCCAACGCCAACCCGACCAGGTCGAGCAGCCCAGCGGCCAGAGGGAACATTCGGCACCACCACCAGACCAACCGCGCAGAGAGGGCCTACACCACCCCTGCAAGGTAGGCCTACACCACCCCGACCGAGCCGACCAGTCACCTTTTCCGTCCGCCTGCCGCCCCGGGAGTAAGCCGGACTCGACCGGAGAACCCGGGGGCTCAACCCAACCACCACCGCCGGACCCGCACCCTGACCCAGACCGGCGCGACCCCAGCCCAGAGGGGACCCGAGGGAGACCCAGAGACCTACCGTGGCTCAGGAGTTCCGGACCGGTCAAGAGCAGGGATCCACACCGGCGGCTCCACGATCCGTGCAGGAACGAGGCAGACCAGCATCGCCCGCAGGCGGAGGTCCGTGACCCGGCCGGAGATTCGGACACAGTGCCCGCGTCCTCGACGGCCAGATCCAGCCCGGCACCGGGGAAGAAGCCCCGAGCAGAGCAGACACCCTCCGTCCGGGAGAGTGTCCATCTTGACTGTGAACTGCACAGGTCTACGCGGGCACGTCGACGTCCTGTTTATCTTAGTGACTATTTCCCTGATCGACTGACTAAGAACTAGGGGGGAGGAGTGTTATGTCCTTATAAGGACATCCGCCTGGGATTGGCTGAGGATCCTTCGGCGGGAGTTTTGAATCCCTGTCAGTGGGCGGTGCGTCTGCCGGAGTGTATATAAGGAGAGCTCCGGCAGCGCACAAGCTGTTCAGTTCTTGTTATTAAACCTGTTAATTGAACCCTGCTGGTCACTTCTTCTTTCCTGCGCCGATCTAACATACATACTCCATAGACATACTCCAAAACCTCCCAGGAAACATACATCCTACTCTTAAAAAGCTGCATACTTCTGTAAAGAGGACTCATCATTAAGTTTAGCACTAGAATTCCACCCATGAAAAATTTGCCAAAATGCTTTTGTCTTTTGAAGAACACTTTGAATCTTTTGAAGAACACTTTTATCAAATGGAGTGAGATTGAATAGGAAAAAAGAAGTGAGATTATTTTCTGCACAGCACTAGTGAGTTATTATTCCCCAAAGGAATTGTAGTGTGGCCACAGTTAAAATAATATTAAGAAGGTTTTCTCTCTGTTTTATAGCAGCATGAAGCCAAGAAGACAAGGGGCACTATTCAACTATCAAAAATTATCTGTGAGAATTTTCATATTTATAATACTAAGTCATAGCATTTTCACATTTATACTAAGTCACAGTTTAAAATAATTGTTTGCATTTATCAGTTTATAGATTTCAACTCCAATGCTAGCTGTGGAATTCTGGGAGTTGAAGCCCATATTTCTTAAAGTTACAATGCATGGATCAATGAATTGATCCATATTTTATAACAAAATCCACAAAATATACTTCTTTATGACCTAAATCTGTCAAAAAGTATGAGTGCAAAGGTATTATCAAGATTAAGAAACATCTGGTTTCTGATCAAACAAGGAGTAAAACATGGCAGGAACAATACCCTCGGAGATGGCTTCCTGCAAGAGAAGGATGGCTCTTCTTTCAGGTGATGAGGCAGATCTCTGTGTTAGGCCAAATTCCCAATGTTTCTGGATTGGCAACGCACGGTGCCCTTGGCAGAGATTTATTGCTATCTTATTTCTAAGAGCTCTGCATTCCTCAACTGTAGAATGCTAAGCAAATTAAAGACAACCCACATTTTGTGGACTCGAAATCTGGACACAGCCAGTTCTCCCTTGTTCTCTGTGAAAGATAACAGATATTAGGGGGAAAGTAATATTATGGAGAAAGAAATGGCAAACTAATTCACAGGAACTGTGTAAATAACAATCTTTCAAGAATGAGACTAGGGGTCAGTTGAGGATGATGGAACGAAGTAAAGAATTCAGGCCAATTTACCAAAGCAACAGAACTTAAAGCAGAGAGAACTATGGGTGAAATAAGTTCAAAATGACAGTTTTAAGAGTTCAAATAGACAACAAAGCAGGGACTTTTCAATTAATCCAAAGTGTAAGATGTTAGCAACATGGAGGTACCTCCAGGAAATGCCCTTAAACCAGGGGTGAAATGCTCCCAGTTCAGACCGGCTCGGGTGAGTAGGTAGCGATGATGGCCGGTGGTTCGGAGAACTGGTAGCAATGGCAACCTGAGGCTCCGCCCACCCACCCAGTCATTATTACTTCCTGATTTTACTTCCAGAGAACTGGTAGTAAAAAAATGCTTTAAAAGTTTAAAAAAAATTCTGATGATCAACTGAGGGATGAGCGATCACGGGAACTTTTTTTAAAAAAACTTTTTAAGCATTTTTTTCTACTGGTTCTGGAGAAACAAAGCACTCGGCTGCTCCCTCTTTTCAATCATCCTGAGCTTCCTGCTGCGGATTTTCATGCCTTGCTTCACACACCCAAGATTGTTGCCCTCATCTTCTTCTTCCTCCTACTCCTCTCCAAGTGGAAAAATGCCAGGAGTAAGTGCAAAAAGAAGCGCTTTCTTGCTTCTGACGTTTTTCCATTTGTAAGGAAGCTTTTGTGAAGGAAAGTCTGGCTTCCTGTGCTGCTCGCTAAAAACCTCACCAGTACATGCAGCTTGTGTGTGTGTGTGTGTGTGTGTGTGTGTGTCTTTTTTGCTCCAGGTCTTTCACAGCAGCCTGTGCTTGCCATCTCATACCCAGCCGGCTGAACCAGAGTTGGGAAATTCACCCCTTCAATCCAGCCCCACCTTCATTCCTTTTCTCATTGTAGGCCAACCTGAAGGAGCCTCAAGTCATTCAAAAGGTCTTTTAAAGTGTGTGTGTGTGTGTGCTGCACTGAATGTTGGTGCTGAGGCAGGGAGGGGGAGGGAAATGACCCCTCCAATCCACCCCTGCCTTCATTCAAAGGTCTTTTAAAGCCTGTGTGCGTGCTTGTGTGTGTGTCTTTGCTCCTGGTCTTTGCAGCAGCCCATGTGCCCGACATCCACACACACACACACACACACACAAACCATGCGAACAGCAGTACTGGTGAGATTTTTAGTGCAAGAATCCAGACTTGCTTTCACAAGGTATGAAAGCTTCCTTACAAATGGAAAAATGCCAGGAGCATTTTTCCACTTGGAGAGGAGGAAGAAGAAGACGAGGGTGACAATCCCGGATGCGTGAAGCAAGGTGTGAAAATCTGCAACAGAAAGCTCAGGGTGAGTGAAAAGGGGAAGCAGCCGAGCAATTTGTTTCTCTCCCCCCACCGATCATCTCCCAGACTGGGTGGCCGAGGTAGAAAGGCTTGCAATCTTTGGGGCTAGGAGGCATTGGATCTGGCTTGGCGAGGGGAGTCAGGCTGATCATTGGAAACTTTTTTTTAACTTTTTAAAGCATTTTTTACTAGTTAAAATGCTTTAAAAAGTAAAAAAAAATGACCACACCCACCCAGTCACATGACCACCACCAAGCCATGCCCCCCAAAGCCACATAGCAGGAATGGATTTTCTTTGCAAATAGAAATGATGTGATTAGAATTCATAACAATTGTAATAAAATAAACTGATGCGGCATGACATTGTTTGAAATGAATATATTTAAATATACACATTTATAAAAGTCATATGGAACATTCAAGTATAATTCAAAGTTTCCAATTTGCACAATTGGATTCTGACTTCAGGGCATAGACTGACAATGCCATTAGATCAGTGTGGACAGCACCTACTTTTGCTACGCAAAATAATTTTGTAGTTTTCTGAGCCAGCACCCAGGGAGCCCTAAATCTCAGTATCATTTAACTACTGCAGTTAAACAATTCTTTCAAATCCTTACTTTGAAGCCTTTATTAATTTTTTTTTAATTACTCCAGGATTATCACTTAGGCCTGGAAGTTCTAGTTAAAACTAAGGTAATAAGACTCAGTGATTTATTAAAGGATAATGTTGTAAAAGGAAAAAATTTCCATTCTGCCCCTCTGGAATCCAAATGAGAAGATTTGTTTATTTGTTTGTTTATTATATAGTGATAGTACATTAGCTGGAAAACTACATGTTAGTACAGAGTAATTATTTGGCTTCCTAAGGCCATTCCTAAGGCCATAGTGCATGAGGATGAATCCATTTGGTTCATCCTCATGCACTATCCAGATACACCTACTTTCACACTAAGAATCATTACGGTTAGTGCCTCCTGGGGCTCTTCCCTCCTAGGATGTTACCTCATATTCAGGCATTGAATTCAGGCAGGTCTGGCATTGGTTAGGATCACACTTCCACACAAAGTGATACCTCCTTGCGTCTTATGGATCACTGTTTCTCGGCATATCCATTATTTATTGGCTTTTATGATTTCACCACTGATTTATTAGCCAATGTCCTCTTGCTGGATTCTATATAGTTTAATTAGTCTAATAGACTAATAGCTTAAAAAAAAACCCTTAATTTAGTCTATGTAATTCTCATAGGTCGTGTAATTCTAATAGATTTAGGAATCAAATTACTGATGTCCGGAATCAGTAGATTAAAACTCTTTCATTCCAGACTGATTTTTTTTTCTTAATCTAATACTACTTTTTTTTTTTTTTATTTAAATTTATATACCGCCCTTCTCCTAGTGGACTCAGGGCGGTGTACAGCCAAGAATAAAAAACACTCCAATACAAAATTTAAAATATTAATAAAAGAATTAAATAATTTTGGCCCAATAAATTTAAAAACCCAATAGGCAATTAAAATTTAAAACCCATAAAACTTTAAGCTTAAAAAAGAGAGGGGGGGGGGTTACGCCAGCCCAGCTTGACGAAATAAAAAAGTTTTTAGGGCACGGCGGAAAGCCCGGAGATCGGGTATCGTACGGATCTCCGGGGGCAAATCGTTCCAGAGGGCTGGTGCTGCCACAGAGAAGGCTCTCCCCCTGGGTGTCGCCAGCCGACATTGTCTGGCCGACGGCACCCCGAGGAGTCCCTCTCTGTGGGAGCGAACTGGCCGGTGGGAGGCTATTGGTGGCAGAAGGCGGTCCCGCAAGTACCCAGGCCCTATGCCATGGAGCGCTTTAAAGGTGGTCACTAACACCTTGAAGCGCACCCGGAAGACCACCGGAAGCCAATGCAGCTCACGCAGGAGAGGTGTCACATGGGAGCGCCCCCTTGCTCCCATAATCCCCCGCGCGGCCGCACTCTGCACCAGTTGGAGCCTCCGGGTGCACCTCAAGGGGAGCCCCATGTAGAGAGCATTGCAGTAGTCCAGGCGGGAAATGACGAGTGCCTGAGTGACTGTGCGTACGGAATCCCGATCTAGATAGGGACGCAACTGGCGTATCAGGCGAGCCTGATAAAAAGCCCCCCTGGCCACGGCCGTCACATGCTCCTCCAAAGACAGCCGTGCATCCAGGAGGACGCCCAAGTTGCGAGCCCTATCCGTGGGGGCCAATGACTCGCCCCCAATGGTCAGTGATGGAGTCAACTGGCCATATCGGGATGCCGGAAGCCACAGCCACTCGGTCTTGGAGGGGTTGAGTTGGAGCCTGTTGCCCCCCATCCAGATCCGCACGGCCTCCAGGCATCGGGACATCACTTCCACGGCATCGTTGGGGTGGCCTGGGGTGGAGAAGTACAGCTGAGTGTCATCAGCGTACTGATGGAACTTCACCCCAAAGCCACGGATGATCTCGCCCAGCGGCTTCACATAGATGTTGAACAGAAGGGGCGAAAGGACCGACCCTTGCGGCACTCCACAAGAGAGACGCCTCGGGGTCGACCTCTGCCCCCCTGCCAACACCGTCTGCGACCGGTCGGAGAGATAGGAGGAGAACCACCGCAAAACGGTGCCCCCCACTCCCAACCCCTCCAGCCGGCGCAGCATGATACCATGGTCGATGGTATCAAAAGCCGCTGAGAGATCTAACAGGACCAGGATAGAGGAGCAACCCCTATCCCGAGCCCTCCAGAGATCATCCACCAACGCGACCAATGCCGTTTCCGTGCTGTACCCGGGCCTGAAGCCGGACTGGAGCGGATCCAGATAGACAGCTTCATCCAGATACCCAGGAAGCTGATGCGCCACCACACTCTCAACAACCTTCGCCAAGAAGGGAAGGTTGGAGACTGGACGATAATTAGCCAAAATAGCTGGGTCCAGAGAAGGCTTCTTGAGGAGGGGCCTCACCACCGCCTCTTTCAAGGCAACTGGCAAGACACCCTCACTCAAAGAAGCATTAATAATCCTCTGGAGCCAGCCTCGTGTAACCTCCTGGGAGGCCAGCACCAACCAGGAGGGACACGGGTCCAATAAACATGTGGTCGCGTTCAGCCGCCTGAGTATTCTGTCCACGTCCTCGGGAGCAACAGGATCAAACTCCTCCCAGATGACATCCTCAAGACCGGCCTCCATCATCCCACCTGTATCTACCCAGTTGGAGACCAGACCATCCCGAATCTGAGTGATTTTATCGTGCAGAAACTGAACAAAATCCTCAGCACGACCCTGTACTTACCCACTTTATGGAGAGAAGAGAGGTTTCAGGCACATTTCTCTACAATATATATCTATATCTGCAGAAATCGCTTCACAATAAATGGCCAACTGTTAACACAGGGTTATGGCTAGGCTTTGTTGTCTGATGAGTTGCTGTTTCATAGAAGAAGCTGCAAGACTGTACTTTAAAATGTCAAAGCAGTTGGAGGAGGAATTGAGGCTTAAGGCAAGTACAGGCAAGAAGAAGAAGCAGCAGCAGCAAGGACAACAGAATAGACTACAGTTGCAAGTTTAGCTTAATTGGTATGAGAGGAAAGTCTTTCTATCAGGCTTAAGCATAGAGCGTGTCTAAATAATGCTGAGAAAATTGAGTTAGAGAGTGTACATACAGTCATTAAGCACTGTGATGATTGCTTCTCATAGAGACCTGAAATGTCTTTAACAGAAATCATTTCCTATTTATTCACATGTGCAAGAAGGAAAGGACATCTAGAATTAAATCTGAAGTGGAGCTTGTGTAAGGTACCTTGAAGCCTAACGCAAGAAATCAGGTCCCATCAGGATTTGCCATGCATCTTTTACCTCTAATGCAACGTGACCATTAATCTAAACCAAATGTTTATAGCTTCCCATTGATGAAACAGGAATAAAAGAGTAGCAATCCAAATTCATTATGAGCAATCTTCTTTGTTACGTTTCAGCAGAGTTCAAGGTAACAATAATACCCAGTTGGATTTCCCCCCTCAGGCCTTTTAAAGATGTTTTTATCTTGCCTTTAAAAATAACTCAAGGTGGCAAACATATCTATACTCCTTTTTTTCTTTTTTCCTACAAAAATAAACCTGTGAGGTGGGTTGGGTTAAGACAGAGAGGGAGAACGACTGGCTCAAAGTTACCTAGCTAACTTTCATTCTTAAGGCAGGATTAGAACTCAGAGTCTCCTGGTTTTAGCTTGGTGCCTTACAGCACTAGCTGCTGTAAATTATACCTTTGGGGTTTTTTTGCCAGCAGGAATGTAATCTTGAAGTGAGAAGGAAGCCAAAAGAACAAGCACATTTGAGCAAGGACCCTCACTTCCTCTCTCCAGGAAATACACAGAACATTTACAGCATTTGTTATGGTCATTAGAGCATTAATAAACATATTCAGTGTCCCGCCTTTTCCCTTATAGACCTGAACAATAAATTGATCCATTCCCCACTATCCTGTCAGAGCTGAAGAAGCTTCTGGGATGAAAAGCAAAACATCTTCAAAGAAAAAAAAACAAGGAAGTCCAGTAGCCTCCTGAAAAAGCACCTTTGGGACAACCATGACCTGGATGACTGAGAATCTCTACAGACCGCACTGTATAATAATTTAATCAACAAAGAAATGCTTTAAAAAAGTAGATGCATCCATTAGTAACTAGAATACAGCAGTTATCAATTCCAGAACCATTTGACCTCATAATTACCCAGATAAGGAGTCATGTTAACAACTTCAGAAACTGGCTATCGATGCAAAAGGAATCAATGTCCCACAACTGAGTTCACTCTGGGCTGTTTCCAAAGGTGACGTTCCAAGAAGGAGCTTCAAGGCAGTTCCGAATGCAGAGATTTGTCAAGGGCAAACTCTCTTGAAATATTTGTATTTTGATGACTTAAGCTACAAATATTTCAAGAGAGTTCCACCTTGAAGAGTTTTGTACAGCTATGAATCCTTTTTTAAAAAATTTATTTTTTAGCAGTTATTAAATATTAAGGAGGCTATGAGAAACAAGCCTGAGAAAAGAAGCTGTCTAAAAATTGTAGTCAAGCCTTTACTTTTCAGGACTGATATTCTGGTTGATGTGCTTCAGAACTGATGAAAAAGGTAAGTTAAACTGAATGGCCATGGACATCATTATAATTCTTTCTTTCCTCTTTTGTCCATGACAGCTAGTGGGCTGGTTTTACATTACCATGAAATTTTATTTGGTTGGAAAAGATGCTTTATTTCACAAATGAAAAATTGATGAAGTTGAAAGTATTAAAGAGAAAGTTTCATTTTTTTCTCTCTCTCTCTTTCTCATAATGAATAATTTGTTGGGGAAAAAATACTGCTAGCATTGGAACTAACAAATCATTTCCTTTCTCTCTTCTACTCTTATCAGAAGAGAAGAGGGACACTTCAGGACTTTCTTGATACTTGATAATTACTTTGAAAACTGACTGACTTGGCAGAGCTGGTCATTAGACCTTTAGCAATAGCCATACCATTTTAAATGAAACCCACTGTAAATGATTTTCCTTTCTTCATTGCTGCTACTTATTTTTTTCAAGCAAGGTAGCAATTAAGTATTAAACACAACCATTCTCCTCCCCCCAGATGGTGGCTGACTTAATTTTCCCCTGGATAGATTTCTAGTAGAATATAATGCTTCTTTAAAAAAAACAAAAACACTTTTATAAGGTTTGATTCTGAAATGCTGTTCCTCATAAGCATGTTTAGCTATCTTAAAAGCAACAATGAAGAATGTGTGGTCTTTATATGATTAAAAATGGAGAAATTAGAACTTGAGGCAAAAGACGATGTTGTTTATATAAATAAGAATAGAAATATTAAGATATGATTTAAAAATATGGAAAAAGACTATTTTGGCAGAAATTGTAACTAAGTAAAATGTATTTGGATATGACAAATTGTATATGATATGATATGATATGATATGATATGATATGATATGATATGATCAATACTCTGTTTCATTAAATATGTGGATGTGTATGAGGGGAAAAAACTAATAAAACTTGATTCAAAAGGAGGAGGAGGAGGAGGAGGAGGAGGAGGAGGAGGAGGAGGAGGAGGAGGAGGAGGAGGAGGAGGAGGTGTGATCTTCATTAAAGATAGACTACAATTCCCAACAGCATATAAAGAAAACACATATAAAATGTTCTACAGGTGGCACTTACCCCCTTTGACATTAGTGAAAATGTACCCTAAAATGAGCCCCATATGATAGAAATGTAAAAAGAAAGAGGGAACATACTACCATATGTGGTGGTCCTGTCCTGAGGTTTGAAAATATTGGCTAAAAATTAAAGATTGGCTACAGGAAATTACTAACAAACAACTAGACTTAGAACAAGAACTCTTCCTATTGGGATCTTCAAATGTGTGTGTGTGTGTGTGTGTGTGTGTGTGTGTGTGAAAGGCACAAAATATCTAGTACTACACATATTAACCGCTGCCAGGATTGCCTACGCTCAATGTTGGAAACAGCCATGCACACCCACAGAGAAATTGGTCATGAATTGTGCAGAAATGGACAAATTAATGCTAAAAGTCTAAAAGATAAATAGTCTAAAAGATAAAGAGGCATCATCATTTTATAATGTGTGGGAACATTGGTATAACTGGATAGAATGGAGATAGATTAAAGATAGATAGTTATTAAGTATAAGTAATAGATAAAATATTAAGATAATTTCAATACAGAGAGTCCTTGACTTACAACAGTTGGTTTAGTGACCATTCAAAGTTACAACAGCACTGAAAAAGGGACATACTGTAACCATTTTTTCAGACTTCACAATCATTGCAGCATTTCCATTGTCACACGATTAAAGTTCAGACGTTTGACAACTAACTCATATTTATGACAGTGGCAGTTATCCTACGGTGACGTGATCCTTTTCTGCAATCTTGTGACAAGCAAAATCAATGGGGTGGCCAGATTCAGTTAACAGCCGGGTTACTAACTTAACACCTGCAGTGAATCACTTAACAGTTGTGACAAGAAAAGTCATGAAATGGGGCAAAACTCACTTAACAATTGTCTTACTTGGCAACAGAAATTTTAGGCTCATAATAGTCGTAAATCAAGGACTACCTATAATTACAACAGTAAAAAACTAAGACAAGTTAAAAAAAAAATAGAAGAATAAAAAGAAAGAATAGAAGAATAGAAGGTGCAAGAAAGAAAGAAAAACAGAAAAGAAAAAAATAAGAATATAGTAACGAAAAAGAAAAGAAATGTATAAAGAAGTGAATTCCCACTTCATCACAAGTAGAAGCAATTTTGGTAACTTATCTCCTCTTAAAATACAACAAATGATTTTTTCTTCCCATATCCCTTCTCTTATCTATAAATAAATCAATAAAGCATCATCATTTGCTTCATTTTGTAATTGTAAGTCAAGTTTATGTTTAAATCAATGTAGTCCAGAATTGCAGGAGGAAGGAGTGTTTCCCAAGGAACTAACAGGCAGATTAGCCTTGAATCCCTGGTATGCAGGAAAAGAGCTAGGGCCGACCCTCCCTAGCCTTTCACAGGGAAATATGCAGATTTGTGCTTTAGTCTGACAATTGTTCCTAGAGCAACAATAAGTTGAGTATGTTCCTAGAGCAACAATAAGTTGAGTAGCTCCTCCTGTCTTGTTTGATTCCTTGCACCTGACAGTTATTTTCCTTTAATTGTAGTCATTAATTCCAGGAGTGGGTTCTACTTACCTTTACTACCAGTTTGCAATGGGGCCGCACATGCACAGAAGCTTCCTGATGACATCGGGGTCAGTAGGCGGAGCCTCCCATCAGTTTTACTGGTTCTATAGAACCAGTCCGAACCAGGGGCACCCCACCACTGATTAGTTCCTTCTAGGATCCAATTTATAAAATCTTACTTTAAAAAATGAGAGAAGAAAAGCATTTTTTCATAGGAAGAATTCTTTAGAATTAATTCCAAAATTGTATTTCAAATCTGAACCCAGAGTCCATTTGAAACTTTCTAAAATCAAAGTTTTAATTACTCTTTTGTTGTTTATCTACCCCAGGGTGAAATGTAAAATTTGTTAGTACTGGTTCTGTGGACATGTGGAGGTAATGTGAGTGGGTGGGCATGGCCAACTTTTTTTTTTTTTGTATTTTAATTTTTCAAAGCATTTTTTCTGCAAATGCAAAAAAATGCTTTGAAAAGCCTCTGCTGATCAGGAACACAGCTGGGATCATCAGAGAGACTTTTAAAACATTTTTTTCTGCAACCTCTTCTGGGGAGGAGGTGGTTAAAAAAATGCTTTAAAAAGCCTCTGAGATCCCAGCTGAGCCGCGTGATCATCAGGGGCTTTTTTTTTTTTTTTTTACTTTTAAAAGCATTTTTTCGGCAGCAGAAGTTGTAGAAAAAAATGCTTTTAAAAGTAAAAAAAAAAAACCTCTGATGATCATGCGGCTCAGCTGGGCATGGTGTGTTGGTGGAGGGGGGGGCACAGGGATTTTTGCTACTGGTTCTCTGAACCACCCGCCGCAATCGCTACCAGATTGGGGGATCCGGTCTGAACCGAGAGCATTTCACCCCTGATCCACCCCCACCCCAAATTAAAGAAAGTAGTTAACTTTCATTAAGTATTGAAGAAAACTTGTCAAGCTTATCAAATCAAAGATTTCTAATAGCTGAGAAGCAGTTAAGAAACAATTTTCAAAAGTTACTAGAAAAGGAAATATGGAAACCTTGTGTCCTTAAAGGCACCAACTGTACTTTGAGCAAGATGTCTGTCTGTTCCCATGCCTCTGGAGCTCTAAACCCACTGGATACAACTATTTCACAGTCTCTTCATGAGGAGCACCTGTCTGGAATATTTGTAAGCAATCTCACATCCTCTCCTGCTCCAGAGAGGTTTCTAAGAGGTTTCTACTTATTGATTCTTCATTCTGCTCTGATTGATGGTTGATGGGTCTGGTTTTTGCAAAACTTCTTTGCTAGGCTATTTTTTCCTCTGGAAGTCCAGAGACTCCGAACTCAGAGCATATTGTAGGATAATAGTTTAACACTTTGTAAATTGTTTTCATTAAAAAAAAAAAAAGTTAAGCAGGAAAAAAAATCTATTTTTCAGAATGTTTAGGGTTTAAAATAATCCACAGATATAAAGACCATAATTATCACTTTTATAAAGTTTCTGCTTTACCTTCTAAAATATAGATAAATAAAATGGAATAGATTGAACCTCAAATGGTATGAAATTGTTGAATCAAGTCTGTAATATCAAGGCTATAATAGGAAATGTTTCATTGTTTCCAAATGTGATTTACTGATATCATTTATGGTTGAGAGAATATGCTTCAGAAAAACGCATCTCTAAGCAATGCTTAATATTTATATTTCTTTGGAGACCAATATCCCAATGAAACATTACTTTACATATTCTGGTGATACATAACATAGTGATGAAAAATATACTCAATGTATGTTAATCAAAACAAATCTTGAAAGTGATAAATAGCTGTCATGTTGCTTCAAATGTTCCAAAGACTTGTAGGAATCTCCCAATAAAAATTGCTTTATTTTCTCCAGTCACTTATTGTATTGCTTTTGTTATTTTAAAATGAATAAAAGTACAACTTGTACACATGAATTTATATTGTTCATTGAATAATGTCCATAACAGGATATGGATGAGATTCCGTTCTCAACTCAAAAGGCAGAAAATAGATCACAAATCTCCTTGTAACCTATTTTGTAGTACTTTAGAAGTTAGCAGAGAGTGTATGGTTTTTATGAAAAAGAAGGTTTAGAAGAATTAGAATATATGTTCAGGAGTATGGTTCAATAAGGGGCTTTTAACACAGTAGGTAACAACATCTATTTGACTTTGGCTGACTTTGTAAAAATAAATAAGGATGGCTCAGACTAGTACTTGATGGAAAACCACTGAGAAATCTCAGGGCTTTGGACTAGAGTGATAAATAATATTAAAGTTATTTGAAATTTTGCCAAGAAAACTAGATAGACCTATCCAGGAATTCACCAGGAGTCCAGAATAGCTCAAAGAAATCTCTATTAATGTACGAGGTCATTAATGGCTGTATCTTGGTGAAGTAAATTTTGCACCATTCATACAACGTCTGCTGATTTTTTAAAAGAGTTTTTAGTAATGCACACCTAAAGCATCCAGGATTTCAGCATTCAGTTAATTTCATTGGTGAAACCACAATAGATTCTAATGATTTCACTTGGGAAGATTAGCAATCAAATTCAAAATGCAATCCACAAAGGGGGAAATGCAAATTTAATGAAGCACAAAAACAGTAAAATGTTTTAGAACTGAGGTCTACTTTGAATTGGCTAATGAGTTTAATGGTGTTTACACTCAGGCATTTGGTTATTTGAGTTGGCTTTTGCCATTAGCAGTGGGGAGTTGAGATTGTGTGAAAAAGATTCACTTTATTAAAACTGAAAGACAGCAGATTTATGGCAAATCAGAAAAAGAACTTTCAAAACATGGTGTTTGTAAGAACAGGGCTTGTAGAAGCTTTTGTGCTGCTAGATAGCATTGGCAGAATTAAATAAAGTCAAGTTCCACTTTCAAAAGTGTACTTGACAGGGTCAATGAGCTTGGTCAACTAACATCAAGGGAGTTAAATTTAGTCTGAAACAGTCTCAGTTTGTTATCTTGTGCGAACATCAAAATCTAGATATGTCTACCTGGTTCTCTCTCTCACACAGAGATACCTAAAGGCATAATACCTGTGAGAAAGAGAGACTGAAAAACAAGCCGTTTCAGATCTCACTGTCAATAGGACATACCTTCCAAAGATTGGTGCAGCAGACATGTCACCCATAATACCTGTCTGGATAAAGGAAAAAGGGCAAGTGATATCATGAAACATAGTCAGATTTTTTTCCCCCTCCTGATGTGAAAACTCACAGGGAAAGAGGGAATGAAGATCTGCATTTTGCACATAATGACTTTTGAATAGTTGGTGTTTGTAATGTTAATCCAGCATGAAGATTTGACTGGATTTGTGGTTGACCAGATTAAATGAATTGTATAGGGTTCTCTTCCCCGATGCACATTTAACTGAAGTGTTAACATATTTATTTTCCTACATGGGCTGCTTTACTTTCCTCAAAATGTATACTTTTAAGTTAGAGATATTTCCTGATTTCTACCGTTAGGGAAAGCCTCTAAAGTCTAAAGCAAAGAAAATGCTAACTCAATTTGCAAGTCAATTGAGCATGAATATATATTTCTCATTTATGCACTTTTCATTTATGGCAGTAATAGGGTTAAATGAGAAATCATTATCTGGGAATGGTCTGTTTTAGTGATTTGTAGGCCTTTTATTTAGTATTCAGATTTCAATTTTTCTACCTGTAATATCCTATAGCTATACCAAACGTACCTACACTATTTAAGCTTTTACATATTTATAATATATTTATAAACACTGCAGTTTCTTCTAATGGTGTGCCATACATAGTGTAGACTTATCTCAGTATTGAATTTCTTTCTGTTAATATGGTCTTTATTCTGCACTCAGTATTTTATATCATCCCATTTATTTTAATTTCAGCTTTCATTCTCTTTACTCAGATTTTCATAATTTATACAAAGAAAACTGTAAATGTGTGATAGTAATGTATATGGATTTTCAGCAACTGTTCTACTGCTCCATAGGCTTCTTACATTTTATTTACAGAAATGATTAACAGTTATAGAAAGTAAATGGGTAGGGATGGCAGCTGGGACATCAGCTTAAATATGTGGTATGTTTTATTGCAGACTGAATATTAAACTGAAACTCTGTTACACAGAAGCCAACATGCTCTCGAGACTACGTAAGTTTCATTTCTTTTCATGATTGATTGAAATGCACTTATAATATAATATAGTAAGAATCGCTTAAAGTAGGACCCTAAGAGATTCTAATAGATTTGCTTCTGTAGTTGAGATCTGAAGCCATTAACGATCTTGCACTTCAAGTTTAAATGTGAATAATTAATTAAATTAATAAAATGACATTTAATCAAACTTCATTTATGTGATAACAACCTTTAGAATCATGCTTTTTTTCCCTCTGCTGCTTATCTTTCAAATTCCAACCTACATCTTTTAACTAAGTTCATAATGTAATTTTTCCTTTAAATTTAAGTACAAGCAATTTTAAAGTATCTGATGGTTTAGCTTGTATTCTATTTCAGAAAATGGAAATGATCTATTTCTAGATCATAGAAATGATCTAGAAATACCTGATAGTTTTTAATATTTTGCATTTAATCAGAGGCAGAAATCACAAGATTTCAGTTCAAACAATATGGGTTAAATGCCCTTATTTATAAATTCTGTGCCAAGTGCAGATTTTCTTCCTTGCCAAAAACAAAATAAGCATACCCTTATCATGCTAAAGAAGGCCACAGTTTTCCTGTATTCTCCTTTGAAATAATTCTGAAGCTTTTCTGTAAAACTGATATAGAAATCATTAATTCAAGTTTGCATGGATGTTTACATTCTCGTGGGAATGTACAGTTTCCATTGATCAAAAGCTGTACTTCAAAAGTGGATAGGAATGGCATTTGGATGGGGGCTTAGAAATGTTAAGGCTTAAAGGGATATCTTAAGTGTCTTAAAATCCTAGGGTACATTTTGTCCCCAAGTCTTTCCAAATACAAAGAAGCTGACCATTTGGCCCCATTCACTTCGAGAAGAGATTATTAAAGCCCTGTCAGAGGTCCATATAAAACAGGACAGCATAGTCTTTTATAGTCCAGGGACAATACTGTACAAAGTAGATGGGTCAGGTTCAATGGTGGGTTGCCCCCGGTTTGCACAAGTTCTATAGAACCAGTAGTAAAACTGGCAGGAGGCTCCACCCACCGATCCCGTCATCATCAGAACACTTCTGCGCATGTGCAGAAGAGTGTGCACATGGCCCCATTGCAAACCGCTGGTAAAGGTAAGTAGAACCCACCCCTGGTCAGGTTATATAAATGATAGTGTCCATTACCACCATTTAACTTAAATATAATCAAGAAAAACACTTTTAATATGATTCAAAATTTCCTTTTTTCTGTTCTGTCATAAAGAATGGTTCAGCAATACCTTTTTGAGACCCTCAAAATATGGACCTTGAATTTCGGACTGCATCCCTAAATTTGACTTTCTGAGCATTAGTAAAGCCAGAGAACTGCCCCTGAAGAAGGTATGAACCTATAGAGACTATCTTGGAGAATCTAAAAGTTTTAAGGAACATATGACCCTGGCATGGATCCCAAAGAAGACAGCTGATATACCAGAAGATCATCCTCTGATGTTGCTGCCAAATCTGACTGTCAAATTCTAGGAATTTCACAGATAAGAAAGCCAGTGAGAACAGACAAAGATGGACTAGTCCAGAATGAAAAAGATATAGAACAGTGTTGGTGAACCTTTCCGGCTGAAACAGAAGCATGCCTACATGCGCTGGGGAGTGCTGGAAACTGGAAGAGCATGTGCATGCTGGGAAGCTAAGCTTCCAGTTTCCGGTATATGCATGTATGCTGGTCACCTAGTCTTCCTGTTTCTGGCACGCATGCACGTGCGAAGACCAGCTGGCCAGCATGCGTGCACCAGAAACCAAAAGCTCAGCCAGGAAGCTACTCTTCCAGTTTCTGGCACTCTCGCACAAACAAAGTCCACCTGGCTGGTACATATGTGTGCACCGAAACCCGGAAGAGCAACAGGCAATGGCTAGCGTTCCCAGAGAGATGGCTCTGTGTGCCACTTCCAGCACATGTGCCATAGGTTCACCATCACAGATATAGAAATAGCACTTAGACTTTTATACTGCTCCACAGTGGTTTACAGCACTCTCTCAGTGGTTTACAAATGTCAGCATATTGCTCCCGACAATCTGGGTTCTCATTTTACTGACCTTGGAAGGATGGAAGTCTGAGTTAACCTTAAGCCCTGTCAGGATCAAACTCCTGGGTGTAGGCAGAGTTTGCCTGCAATACTGCATTCTAACCACTGCGCCATCATGCCAGAATATGAGTATAAAATGCTGTGTGAAACAAAAAAAGCATTGGAAAATTCCCCATATAATCATGCTGAGTTCATCCTCTTAAATTTTGTCTTAATCTTAAGAATGGTAAATGTTTTTGTATATGTAGATAATCATCATTTAATGAATCTAACTAGGATCAGCTACTCTGCCACTAAGGGAAGCATTTGCTAAAGGGGAAATTAGAAGACAGTGATTGTGCTTTTCAGCTAGAAAGAGACAAGCCTAGTCAGTTTCATAGCTGTAGGTTTTGTTTGCCTACAAACCACTATCCGGGCCTTAGGAATCCTTGAGTGCCTGCTTAGTGTCTTGTACACATTGAATATGAATTCAATGCAATCCTGCTGCAGCTGAGGCTAGAAACCAGGGGCAGGCTATTAAAACAACCTACAGCATTCTCTTTAAATCTCCTTTTCCCAGTTTTCCCAGTCTGCAATTGGGGAGAAAGCAAGTGATTTCTGTAGGACATTTCTCCTTCACCTGACCCTTTTCCTCTGCTGATTAACCCCAATGTGGAGCTTACTCTCTTTAAATGTCTTTCTCACCAATCTCTCCACTCTGCAGAGTGATTGTAGCAGAGGGTGGGGGTGAAGGATCAGGCAAAGGTGAAGTTGCCTATAGAAATCACTTGGTTCCCTCCAACTTCACATGCCATAGTTATCACATTGCTTTTGATGTGTAGAAGACTTTCTTGAAATTTTTTCTCTAATGACTCTACTCTTCAATAGAAGAAAAACCACACATCAGACACAAGACAACATGTACTGATTGTAATGGCAACCATGTGACAGAGATATTGTAAAAGTAATAAATGACCAAAAACAGGACATAAAGAGGATTTTTTTTTACCCCTGTCATAACTTCAAATGATCACTGAATGAGTGGTCAATAAGCAAGGACTACTTCTATATATGTTAGCCACAGTGACGCAGTGGTTAGAATGGAGTACTTTAGGCTAATTCTGCTGATTGTCGGCTGCCTACAATTTGGCAGGTCAAATCTCACCAGGCTCGAGGTTTACTCAGCCTTCCAGCCTTCCGAGGTGGGTAAAATGAGGGACCTAGATTGTTGGGGGCAATATGCTGACTCTGTAAACCACTTAGAGGGGGCTGTAAAGCGGTATATAAGTCTAAGTGCTATTGCTATTTACACTGCATTTTAAAAAAGTACATTTTCCCCTCAAGCTTGATTTTCTTTTTATATTAATGGGTATAATGAAAACCAGTGTTTTAATTGGGGTTTTAGCATTGTATAAAGCATAGATTTTGACTAAAACTGGTCAATAAATAACTCACTGACATAAGGATCTCTTCTGTAGAACTTTTTTGGGGAATGCGGTGAAAATGCTAGTTTTCTGTGTTTCCCTGATTTTCCAACCTTGTTTCCTAACACCACCAACAGCCTTTCTCACTGACATATTATTTATAGGCAATGCACATCTGAAGCCTTTCTTGCTTAATCAGTAATCAACCCCAGTCTCTCAGTGGCACTGCACCATTCAGTCCTGCTCACTGCAGCATGAGGCTGATTTGCATTCAAGTGTGTTACACCCAAAGCAACTTTCATTTCTCATTTCTGATCACGAGTTTCATTTCCCATTAGCTGCGTCTCAGTCTGCCATTCTGCTGATTTTCCATTTAAGCAGAATATATGGCAATAGAATTTCTAACATTTTACTCCCCTTATTCTCAATTTTCCCCCAGTGCATTGTACAGTTCGCTTTATAATTTGTAATTTACTGTGTTCTTAAAAATAATTGGGTGTGCATTAAGATCAACGGATTACCAGTTTGTAGAATTTTTTTTTTCACTATGAAAGAGGATTAATGGATTTTACAACATTAGCAAAAAAAAAAAAAAGCTTTTTCTGGGGAGGGGTATAGAACTCAATTGGCAGCCAATGCGGAGGCTGCTAATTGGTATCTGATTGGTTTAGGATTTTATTTCAATGGCACGATTCCAGTTGCCCAACTATAGAATGCAACACAATATTCTATTTATATAGAAGGAATGATATAACACATGGCACATTTCAATTTGGAAACCCAGCAAGTTACCAAAACAGGTATCATTTTATAAAAATTGCAATTTGACACTCTCCTAAGCCAAAATAACATTTAGTTTCTTTGAAAAAGAGTAGCATGTTGAATTAAAGGGTTTGCAAATTCTCCCGTTGCTATAATTTCAGAATTAAAAAGAAATGAAATTATGCTATGAGAATGCCTTCCACTTTTGAAATAATTTGAATCGGAGTCTCTAGAAGTTCAGTGATAATATTGTCCCATTTTTAGAGGTTGTGAAGCATTCTGACCAGCATTCTGGGAAGTGGGAATTTAGCAGTGATTACTAAAACAGGTTTAATAACTATAACAGAAAGGAGATTTATTTATAAGAAATACATGAAGAGATTAGGCAAAACCTAGCCCCTAACTAATAACTCTAACTCTAACTCTAATAAGTCTAAGTAATAACTCTGTTATTAGTTAGACTCCAAAAACATGTGTTATATGAATGAGATAGAAAACAAAAAGAAATGAACCCAGTTTAGCAATCAGCTAGATCAGTGTCCTCAACTTCTGATCCAGGCCCAATGCTGGTCTCACTCATTTGGAACTGGGCTGCTGAAGTTGTGGGTGAGTGCATGAAGCTTTGTTTGTGAATGTGGTGCATACGCGCAACCATACCCTCTCTCCCTATATCCCACTGCTGCCGCTGCCTCCACCAAAGTTTGGGGAGTGCTGTTCTAGGTAAAGAGCAAGCAGGCACTAAACAAAGTTGGCACATAAAGCAAATCCTAACTAGCTACAATCTACTATGGGGTGGGCAACTATGGCCCTTTTATGATTTCTGAACTTCAACTCCCAGAATTCCTGAGCCAGCCATGTTAGCTCAGGAATTCTGGGAATTGAAGTCCACAAATCATAAAAGGGCCATAGTTATTCCCCTCTGCCTTATAGTTAATAAGTCAAGAGGTGCTGAACAATCAGCACCATTGTATTTGACTTCCATCAATAAGGAGGAATCAAGCCTAAAGGGACGCGGTGGCTCAGTGGCTAAGACACTGAGCTTGTTGATCAAAAGGTCGGCAGCTCAGTGGTTCCAATCCCTAGTGCTGTGGTGAGCTCCCGTTACTTGTCCCAGCTTCTGCCAACCTAGCAGTTCGAAAGCATGTAAAAAATGCAAGTAGAAAAATAGGGATCACCTTTGGTGGGAAGGTAACAGTGTTCCATGCGCCTTTGGCATTTAGTCATGCCAGCCACATGACCAGCGCTGACAGACAGCGCTGGCTTTTTGGCTTTGAAACAGAGATGAGTACCGCCCCCTAGAGTCAGGATCGACTAGCACATATGTGCAAGGGGAACTTTTACCTTTACCTTTACCTTAAATGTAAAGAAGCTAGAATTGACCCTATTCTAAGACACAATATGTTTCATTGAGTAGGTTCATTGAGTAGATAGAGATGGAAGAGGCTGGCTTTAGCAAGCTAACTAATGTCCCAGCTCGCTGAGAAAACAACCCACTTGCAAATTCCACAGAACTTCAGTAAAACAAATGAAAAAAGGAGAAATATCTATGCATAGTTATATCGGAAATGAGCTAGCTAAGCAAATAAATAAATATACAAAGCTACTAAAGGCAGCAATAGAGTGAGTTCACGTAGGAATCAATTCAAAGCAGAACAGAGACCTTGTATGGAAGTACCTAGTGTGAAAAGTTTTTGCAGAATCAGAATAATTCGAAGTCACTGAGAGATAGTGGGTGTCTGTTTCCCTTTCTTAAACTTCTAAGAGATGCAGAGGACAATGCAAATGTAACAATAGTTAAGCTATATATTTCAGAGATAACTCTTGATTACAAAGATCAAGAGGGCACAAATTGCTGAAATAAGAAGGCATAAACCAAACATAAACCAAACATTCCATGTTCGGGAACCAACATGAACCTGATTAGAAATGCAAAAATAAAATAGTGTCTATCTTTGATATATGGTAAAATCCATGAAAAACAGTGTGATGATGACTGCCCATAATATTGTTAGATTTTAAAAAGTATTAGAGAAAAAAGTAAGTTCTGAGCTTGCTAAATGAAAAGGTTAAGTAGCAGTTGTTAAGATTCTTGACTTTACTGCATTTTCTGTTTTTCATCAGCTTCCTTCCTTCCTTCCTTCCTTCCTTCCTTCCTTCCTTCCTTCCTTCCTTCCTTCCTTCCTTCCTTCCTTCCTTCCTAAACTGAGATTAGAACTGATAGGCAGGATCTCAGAATGAATCAATATTTAGGAGCAAAGTATGAAAATGAGCTTAACATCACAGCTCTATGCCTTTGTTTTAATATATGTGTTGGAAGAAATGTTCAAATAGGTTCAGTTCCAAGTTGGATGAAAGACACTGGAAGCATAGAGACTGTTTGGAAAGATGGCTTAATGGTGGACAGGACCACATGGGTTTGTTTGTTTGTTTGTTTGTTTTGGGTTCTGGGAAAAATGAGCACATGGGTGAGAGAGGGAGAGAAATTTATACCCTCTCTTGGGCCCCACCTTGGAGCTTCCTGTTCCTGTGAAAGAAATGTATTCTGATTGGTTGTCAGACTCCCATGGGTTCATGCAGGGGTAACATTGTAGTGTCTTGAGTCCCAAACTTGGTTGACTCTTGCTGGGTGGAGTAATCTCCCCAGGTGCCATGTGGTGAGTTATGTTGTTAGGTGGGTAGTGGGCTAATCCTGTCATGTCCTGAGGGCCATCTTAATCCCATCACCCTGGATCTGAAGTGGGGGGCAGGGAGCTGCAGGGAACTGCTTTGTCTTTAAAACACGTTTCTCCCTTTCTCATCCAGGGAAATATAATATTCTGCCTTTTTAATATTTCCTACAACATTTCATTCTAGGAGATGGGTAAGTGCTAACTTTCTTACATATCAATTGCATCTTATTGTTTATTAGTGTCCATATCACACAATACTACCTCTTTATTTAATAAAAAGAAAAAGTAATGTTGTGAAATCCAAAGGGAATGAATGCATGCATGCATGCTCACAAACACACACAGATAAATTCTTTCTTGCTCCATCACCAGCCCTTTTTATAGATTCAATGCACACTTTATTCCATCTAAAGTTTCTTATACTGTCGTTCATTTCATATCTTATCTTGGCTTTGAATGCTTCTAGTCTGTCCCCTGAGATTGCTCCCTTGGTTTGCCATCCTTGACTTCCATTTCTTCACAGTGACCTGCAATGCTATGGAATCTATTGAATAATAGAATTTAGAACATTTAGAATGCTTATTATTCATAGCGTCTATATCAGAGGTGAAATTCAGCAGGTTCTGACAGATTCTGGAGAACCGGTAGCAGAAATTTTGAGTAGTTCAGAGAACCGGTAGTGGAAATTTTGAGTAGTTCAGAGAACTGCCAAATACCACCTCTGGCTGGCCTCAGAGTGGGCTGGGAATGGAGATTTTGTGATATCCTTCTCCCTGGAATGTGATGGGAATGGAGATTTTTCAGTATCATTCCCCTGCTCTGCCCACCAAGTCATGCCCACCAAGCCATGCCCATAGAACCAGTAGTTAAAAAAAATGAATTTCACCACTGGTCTATATGAAGCATTTATTTTACTTGAAAGAAAACATAATTACGGTTTAGCTTAAACTGATATAATGCCCTATTGTACCTTGCTAAAGACAACTTGATAAGGGAGAAAATCAAGATAGAAAGAAATGAGACTTTCATATCACTGTGAATATAAGTATTTGATGAAGCTTCCACCTACATAAATGTACACAGGAGTAATTCGTTCTTTTAAAGCAGCCTTCTCTAAAGTTATACCCTCCAGATTTCTTTGGCCATAGTATAATTCCACCATCATGCCAGCTGAACACATCAGAAGAACACAAAGTGAGAAAGGCTGAGTTAAGGAATATTAAAGAACATTAGATACAATGTTATATTGAAGGAAGACAAACCTACAATCACTTCTGGGAATTAATGTCTCATCTATTATCAGCCAGGATCTCATGAAAAGAAAATGTTTCTCTCTTGTGAAGGGAGGATTGCAACTGTGGAAAATGCCAATACTGGTAATTTTATCAACAGCCAAGCAACTAAGCCCAGTCAAAATCATACATAGAAGGAAAGGATACAAAATACAATATTCAAGATTCTTCTCTGGATGATAAAAGTGACTTATGGATTAACAGGGCTTCTTTAATTGCCACATTAGAAAAAATTATGGACAAAGTTAAACTAATGAGACATTAGAAATGGGAACCACCATTTTATCAAATTTTGATGTGTTTTATGGTTTATGTCCATGGCAATAGACTATAACTTTGCAGATATGATAAATTTGCACCATCTATTATATTTTAGTGAATTTGTTTATATTTTCTATGTCTTTTTCCCTTGTCTGCATCCTGGGTTTATGTCAATTTAATTACCTGATAATATTTCTTAATCATAGTTCAATAAAAAATAACTTTTAAAAAAGCTTCTGCTTCAATTCCTTAACTATGAGGCTGAGTTAACAAAGAAAAACTATTTATAAATTATTTCTCAAGGTTTGCTCTATTTAAAGAAGGTGTGACATAATCAAATTTTAAAAATTCAGCTTGAGGGAAGTTTCACACTGCCACTGTTTTATTTCCCAAACCTTCAGAAGCACATTTGAAGATGATCCAGAACTGGCTTCACTTTTGTTGACTTGAAATGCAGCAATAATAAGAAGAATCCCTTTTATCACCACGCTGCAAAAAAATGATAAAGAAAGAAAAGGGGGGAAGAGCTTCACCCTTTGCATCTTCTCTTCTGGGATTGAAGGAGAAGGTGAAACTGACAAAACTTCTGTCAGTGTTATCCTCATTCTTTTGTTTGTGCAGTCATGAAATCAATTTTTCTCTTTTTACAGAACCTGTTACTGAAACAGTTGGAAGTGAAGCAAGAGGTCGGTCCAATAGGAGAATGGAACTGTGGCATTTTAAAACAAATGGTGCGGGGGGGGAGCAAAAAGGTTTTCAACTATGCTGCTACATAGCTGGGAACAAATTTTAGCTTAGCGATCCAGCACCATCAATGTTGTGGGCAGGGTTGTCACATACAGTTGTGTTCTGCACAAAGACACCATGACATTGAGGGTGCCAAATGATGGCAATGGCAGGGGAAGAGGCAAATCCAGTTACTGCTTCATGCTTAAGGGACTTAAATAGAGCACCAAGAAAAGTGGACAGGAGAGTCAAGGTTGAATGGATGAGGAAAGACCAAAAAGGCTACAGTTTCCTCAGTTATCATCATTAATACAATGAGGCAGCTCTCAGGGAACTGCCCAAAAGAAGTTAAAGCATATTTTATTTCTTATGAAAGCTGATTAACTCAAACTTGCCTTCTCCCATCCAAAATAGATTGCTAGAATCTCACCACAAACTGTTGGAGCATGTCACCCAGTAGCTTCATGTAAATATTAAATAAAGGACGAGAGAGAAATAAGCCCCTGGGCACCTCACAAAGTAGGGTCCATGAATTTCTCCTTCCACCAATTGGTACCTGGAGGAAGGAGGAGAAGCAGTACATCCTAGTGCAGCCCATCTCTAAATCTTGAAGCCAGTCCATAAGGAGACCATGTTTGATCTATGATATTGAAGTCTGTTGAGAAGTCAAGAAGAGTGAAGAAGGATGTACTACCCCATCCCACTCCCACCAGGGGTAACCTAAGAGCTATCAATGCTATCTCAGTCTTGTAACCCAGCCTGAATCTTGACTGAAAAGAGTCTATATAATATACTTCATTCAGGGTCGTCTGCAGCTGCCATGCATCCACCTTTTTCATAACTTTCTCCCAAAAGGGGAGGCTGGAGACCGGGCAGAAGCTTTAGAGACTGGTTGGATCAAGAAATGGTCCCTTCAGGAGGGAGCAGATCACTGCCTTCTTAAGAGCTAACAGAACCACCATCTTCCTGAAGGAGTTATTAATTACTACTTGTCAGATGGGAAAAACCAGGTCCACATTGAAGGTTTGATTAAACTGATTTATTGCTAAAAGCTGCTATGTGCAGGAATCTTCTTGACTAACTATCAGCACTTGCTTAAACTTAGATAACATTTAATGGCACTTGGGTGGTGGACTTAATTGTCTTGTGGATACATAGGGATTCTAGGCTGACCCCCCCCCCCTTTTTAGTCCACCCCCAAATTCTGCCATCTTTCTTCTATATTTCGAGACCCAATCAGAAGGCACACAGATCTTACACAGAGGTGGCCAAGTAGCAGCTGTCAGAGCCCTCTCTACTTCCATAGATACAACAGAATCAAATCCTTCCCAGACAACCTTGCAAGAGCTTTCCACAGCAGTTCCTACTGGCTCTGTCTTAAAACTGGGGTCTGCCATACAGTGAATGCAAATGACTTTATCCACTAGTTATGCAACTTATTCCCCTCAGTTTCCCTGCAGATAGGATCCAGTATTACTTTCTCTGAGAAGAAATTAGGTCGCATGAAATAGGACCACTGGGTGACTATCTCCAGATACAGTCAAAATGAAAAAAATAATGATGTTATCACTATGAGATAGGCATCTCTTAGCCCTTTTTAACTCCCTCAATTTCTCCATATACCATGTGAAGTGCTAGGAACCATGGGCACAGACAGGCTGCTCAGGGGCAGTGCAATCCAAGACCATGGCTGCTTTCCCATTCCATGAAGCCACCAAGCCTTTGGTCTGATCATGTAGCAGACATCCAAGAACAAGTCGAAGCTCCATTATTAGTTATTTACTTGGGTGGCCAACATAATAGGGCAGCCTCTCTGTTACGGGTGGGATCAGAGAATTGGATGATCACCAGGGATCAAAACCAATATTTCCCTTATGGACAGTGCCAGGCCATCATATTCAAACAGGTGCCACTCCTTAGGAATAAATAGTTAACTGCTGAATGCTCATGGGTGTCCCTACACCTATACCTAAGTCCCAAACTAGATAATCTACCTCAAGAAAAGGTTCCTTATCATAACTAAAAAAGCTTATAGGAGGATGGGAGGACAATTCACTGGGGAAAAATTGCTAGTTTAGCCCTCACTATTCTTTCTGAACAAAAGGTTCCTCCTTCTCCTTCTCCTTCTCCTTCTCCTTCTCCTTCTCCTTCTCCTTCTCCTTCTCCTTCTCCTTCTCCTTCTCCTTCTCCTTCTCCTTCTTCTCCTTCTCCTTCTCTTTCCTTCTCTTACTTCTTTTGGCAGCTCCAAAATAAAATTAATCTTTCAAGGCATGAGGACTTTTCTACTTCTATCTTATGTTGAATAAATTGCTACAGTTCAGTTCCTTTTCATCATTATAAGTAGGATAGCTTGGTAAAATATTATTTTAATTAGTGTGGGTTTAATTTCTGGTTCATTGATCGCAATAAATATATGCTATATTAACATATGCTGCTTCTCTCGCTCGCTCATTCATTTCCTCTCCCTCTCTCTCTCTTTCTTAATACACATCATACCAACTCTCTAGTGACCATACCATGATGGTCATACCTTATTCCAGCCTGTAATTTCAGCAGTTTTTTGCTCACCTTTCCTGTTGTAGAAGATAACTGAATTGTCTTGCATAAGCTGACAGCTCCCACCATTGACACAAAGCATGAAACAAACAAAGGAACGAAAACAGTTATGTTTATCCATAACTTTGTTTGTGGACAATATGTCGGGTGAATTGCTTCAGGGAATGAATAGAGATGTGCCATAGACACAGGCAAAGTTATAGCCAGTCCTTACTTCCTTTAGATTATGGGTTGGAACAATTTATGTCAACCATGGTCTGACAATCTTAGCACCCAAACCATTAGAACAAGTTGATTTGTTAGTAAAGTACCATGAATGCAAGATGAATGCCACAATCTAATCAATTTAATTTATGGTGATGGGTTGTTGGGTTTTTTTACTAACAAAGAGAGGATGGAATAACACATTAAATCACTTGTGTGGGGGAGTATGTGAACTTAG
The DNA here is from genome assembly GCA_030761175.1 of Masticophis lateralis. Classification (NCBI taxonomy): domain Eukaryota; kingdom Metazoa; phylum Chordata; class Lepidosauria; order Squamata; family Colubridae; genus Masticophis; species Masticophis lateralis. Next base: position 105,779,295 of record JAUDYJ010000002.1, read on the forward strand.
GATAGAACTAAGCTAGCAGCAAACTAGCTGCCACAAGTTACCAATAATAAGAGTAGATAAAGAGCAAATGAAAAAAAAAGTAGACAGTCAAGACGGGTACTAATTCCTTCTTCTACTATTTTCCTTCTATTTTTCTTCCTATAGGTGGGTTTTTTTTTTCCTTGCAAGAAATAACATTAGAAACAGACTGAGATAAAACAATCAATGAAGAGAACGCAGTGTGGTGGCAGACACAAGAAAAATTAGGATGTCACTTCCCATAAGGAGAATTCCAGGCATCAGAATGCAGATCTGCTACCATCACTCATTCTCAAAATTCACTATGTAATTTATAGACCCTGGATTTAAAAAAAAAACTATGGAAATGTTCTATATTTTTAAAACAATTTAGTTAGAGGTGGCTAGAGATATCTTCTCCTAGGCTGCCAACAATGAAAGTCCTGCATTGCAAAGTAAGGATAGGTAAGTCTCAGATGAGATACCTGTAGGAATTTTCTTGGGAAGATGTCAGAAAAGCAGAGCCATAACAGAGAGAGCTAAAAAGGTATGGTGTGGAAAGTGCAGTCAAAGAGAAAATTTTATTTTTCTCCAACAATGATAGAACTCAAGTTCATTCACATCATCTCCTGTACCAAAGAATCAAGAATATTGGTTCTTGATTACCCTGACCTGAAGAGCATCAGGGCAAAAAGGCTATTGCTTGGTTAACTATGCTTGTGAACTATGCTTCCAAATGACACTAGCTGCCCATTGTATTGAGCTTTTGACCTGATTCTGAAGGACTTTTCTTATGGTCTTAATGCTTTTTAGGGAAGCATTTTTTTTTTTTACTATGTCAAACATTAACTGAAAAGTGGAAATGACTCTCTCTGTTGCTTTGATGATATGTGGTATCTTGCTCAATAGTAGTAACTGTGGGAGGGATCTTGGAGTCCTAGTGGACAACCATTTAAATATGAGCCAGCAGTGTGCAGCAGCTGCCAAAAAGCCAACACAGTTCTGGGCTGCATAAACAGAGGGATAGAATCATGTGAAGTGTTAATATCACTTTATAATGCCTTGCTAAGGCCACACTTGGAATACTGCATCCAATTTTGGTTGCCATAATGTAAAAAAAAGATGTTGCAACTCTAGAAAAAGTGCAGAGAAGAGCAACAAAGATGATTAGGGGACTGGAGGTTAAAACATGAAAAATTGTTGCAGGAACTGGGTATGTCTAGTTTAATGAAAACAAGGACTAGGGCAGACATGATAGCAGTGTTCTAATATCCCAGAGGTTGCCACAAAGAAGAGGGAGTCAAACTATTCTCCAAAGCACCTGAGGGCAGGACAAGAAGCAATGGGTGGAAACTAATCAAGGAGAGAAGCAATTTAGAACTAAGGAAAAATTTCCTGACAGAACAATTAATCAGTGGAACAATTTGCCTCCAGAAGTTGCAAATGCTCCAACACTGGAAGTTTTTAAGAAGATGTTGGATAATCATCTGTCTGAAGTGGTGTAGGTTTTCCTGCCTAAGGAGGGGGTTGGATTAGAAGACCTCCAAGACCCCTTCCAACTCTGTTATTCTAGTCTAGTCTAGTCTAGTCTAGTCTAGTCTAGTCTAGTCTAGTCTAGTCTAGTCTAGTCTAGTCTAGACTAGATTTTAATCCACATACCAGAAAAAAACCGATTCTGATAGCAGAGCTTTATTCAGAAGCCCTTTTAGTTCCTTCTAGATTAATAGGAGACAGAAACCTTAAAAGAACACATTGTTGCATGATTTTTGTCAGATGAAAATTACTTCTGCTGGCTGAAATCATGATTGTATTCCAGAGGGAAGCACTTTCCAGTCTTCATGATTGAGGCTGTGGGTTTTAGGTTGGCTTGCTTGGGAGAAGATGACAAGCTGGCTTCATGAAGGACATATATTACCTGATCAGATGCACTGGGAGTATTTATCATTGTTGGTCTCTGAGGCAGATATTCTGTGCCTTAGAAAATGAAAGGGAAGACAAATCTGGAAAATAATATCCCGAAGACTAAATATTGGAGAGAAAAGTGGCTTTTAAATAATATAGGTAGTCCTCGACTTACAACCACAATTGACTTACAACCAAAATGTATGTTGCTAAATGAGACAGTTGTTAAGTGAATTTTGTCCCATTTTACAACCTTTCTTGCCACAGTTGTTAAATGAATCACTGCAGTTGTTATATTTGTACTATTGTACAAATTGTTGTAACACAATTGTAACACAGTTGCTAAGTGAATTGGGTTTCCCCATTGACTTTGCTTGTCAGAAGGTTGCAAAAGGGAATCACATGATTCTGGGACGCTACAACCGTCATAAATATGAGTCAGTTGCCAAGTGCCTGAATTTTGATCATGTGACCATGGGGATGCTGAAATGGTCATCAGTGTGCAAAACCATCATAAAGTCACTTTCTTCAGTGATGTAACTTTGTTTTCAAGTTTTTATTTTATAACATATAAAAATTCCATTTTCAATTAAACAGTGGGTTGTCTGGGTATGAATAGTTTTAGGAAATAGTAATCAAAATATTTACAACAGTGTTCATTACATTAGTATTGATTGTAATAATAATAATAATAATAATAATAATAATAATAATAATAATAATAATAATTACTTAACCATTTAAGCCCATAGAAACTACACAGCTATGGATGAAACATGTCACAGTGTCCCATTGCCCCATTGCCCATCAGGGCACTTGGTACCATGTCCAAGGATTTCACAAAACACTTCAAGAAATTGCAGCTTCCAGCAGAACTGCAAAAAAACTGTGCTACTCAGAACATCATATATTTTAAGAAGGTACTTGGTTGATACCTAGGACACTGGCAGCAACCCGTATCAACCATTAGCACCAGTCAATGGTATTTGTGGCACATTTTTAAATGTCCAGTTGACTGAGTTTCATTTTTAATGAATAAAGGTAATAATTAATTATTATTATCATTATTATTATTATTATTATTATTATTATTATTATTATTATTTACTATTATTTTATATATTTATTATTATAAATTATAATAAATAAATAATTAATAAATAACTATAGACAGTCAACCACCTGATCAGTGGGTGCAGCAAAATTTCACAAACCGACTACCTACAATGCCATGACCGCGTTGCTAAGATCATTCACTGGAAATTGTGCCAGAAGTTGGATTTGAGTACAGCAAAAACCACTGGGAACATCAGGTTGAGAAAGTTCTAGAGAATGAGAAACTCAAGATCTTGTGGGACTTTAGGATTCAGACTGACAGGCACTTGGTTCACAACACACCTGACATAATGGTAGTTGAAGAGAAAAAAGTATGGTTCATTGACATTGCAATACCTGGTGATGCACGGATTGAAGATAAGCAGCAAGAAAAAATCACAAATTACCGGGACTTGCAAATTGAAGTTGAGCGACTATGGAAAAAGAAATCATGTGTTGTTCTGATTGTAATTGGAGCCCTTGGAGCAATACTCAAAGGGCTACCCCGCTATTTAGAAATTCTAAATTTACCGGACTTGAACATTTTGACTCTACAAAAAACCACCTTACTCGGAACAGCTTACATCCTCCAATGATACCTTAACAGTTCCTAGGTCCTTGGTTAGGATTCGAGCTGCTGAGCTATTAACCAGCCTCAAAGACTGTGAATCTCACTACAGATTAAATAATAATAATAATAATAATAATAATAATAATAATAATAATAATACTGGACAAAACACATACATGGCTGGAAAAAATGGTAAAACAACATATTGATTTGAAACCAGAAATATTCTTTTTATCAGGTTCGCCTGATGCACCAGTTGCGCCCCTTTCTGGATCGGGATGTCTTACGCACAGTCACTCACACCCTCATCACGTCCCGTCTGGATTACTGTAATGCACTCTACATGGGGCTCCCCTTGAAGAGCACTCAGAGGCTTCAACTGGTCCAGAATGCAGCCGTGAGGTGATTATGGGTGCAACTAGGCGCACTCATGTGACATCTCTCCTGCGCGAGCTGCACTGGTCTTCCAGGTGTGGTTCAAGGTCTTGGTTACCACCTTTAAAGCGCTCCATGTCTTAGGACCCAGATATCAACGGGAGCACCTTCTGCCATCAATAGCCTCCCACCAACCAACGCGCTCCCAGGGTGCTGTCAGGGGCTCCTCAGGGTGCTGTCAACCAAACAATGTAGGCGGGTGATCCCCAGGGGGAGAGCCTTCACTGTGGGGGCACCCACACTCTGGAATGCACTACCCCCTGAGATACGTATGATTCCCGACCTCCGTACCTTCCACAGGGCCCTAAAGACCCTGCTATTTCAACAGGCTGGCCTGGCTGAATAAGAATTTAGATGGGACTTTAAATTGGGGGTTTTAAATGGACTAGGCCAATTGTTTAATTCTTTTAATTGGTTTTAATTTTCGTATGACTTAGTGTTTTATCATGGCTGTACACCACCCTGAGTCCTTCAGGAGAAGGGCGGTATATAAATCTAATAAACTTAAATTTAAACTTAAACACTTGTTGGGCATTTTACCGGATAAATACAATAAAGGGAATGCATATTTGATTTTACATGTACTGACTGCACCTAGAATTATATTTGCACAACAATGGAAAAGTGAAGAGATCCCAACAGATGAAAATGTGATTTAAAAAATAAGTGATGTTATAACTTTGAACTGTTGTAAGTCAAGGACTCCCTTTATTTAGGAACCAGAATAGACAAGAAAAATGGATATTCAGCATTGGGAGGATAAAGCTATCTGTTTTTATCCAGTGCCATTCATACCAGTTCTCAGTTGCCTTTAATCTGTAAACTTAGTTCTTTGTTTCTTTTGAGGTGGGATACATAGTGATAGACACAGCTGTTCTAAAATTAAAGAAATCATACAGCAACTCTTCAAATGACACCCGCTCTTCTATTTTCCTCAAGGAACAAATATCTTTTTATATCTCTGGTAACTGTGCTCATTACAAAGGGTTATATGGTCTTCAATGCTTCTCATTTCCCTGTAGAGATTACACACAATTTAAAAATACTGTGTTGTGTATAATAAGGCAACAAAAGTGCAGAGCAAACTCACAAGCAGAAACCATGGTGCTATTATTCTCTCTATTTCTGACACTCAGGAGGCAGGGAATACTGTTTATGCAGTCACACAATGTCACTTGCCCACACAAATTGCTATCAAGGGCCAGATTTTCCCCCCAGTCAAGGTATATTTTAAAAGTGCTCCTTTCTTTCAGTTAATTTGTTTAAGTGAAAGCATCACAGAGTCTACATATAAAATAAGTGGATTTTGGGTCTACAGAATCTTCAGCCATCCAAAGATGTGCAGATAAAAAGCTATGCCACAGCACAATTCTACGAATACCTGTTTCTCGGTGTTCAGCCGAGAGAGAGAGAGAGAGAGAGAGAGAGAGAGAGAGAGAGAGAGAGAGAGAGAGAGAGAGAGAGAGAGAGAGAGAGAGAGAGAGAGAGAGAGAGAGAGAGAGAGAGAGAGAGAGAAGTTAAAAAATGGACTCCAGCTGTGTATAGTAGTTAATTTGTCCTCAATGCATATAACATTGCACAAAATCAACAAAACCTCCAAAGCTTATTTCATAAAACCTAATCCTAAATAAATAAATAAATAAATAATAATAATGGAAAAGTCCCTCTCTTTGTAGAAGTGTCAGATTCACAGCTAAACTGGAGAAGGAAAAAGAGAAAAGCCAGTGGAGGGCTCTGTCTATCCATAGAAAGAAACACAAGAGAGAAAAGAGGCTAGCAGAGCCTCTTTAGCAAATAGCAAGCAGCTTTTAACAATGACATCAGTCAGAAAAAAAAAGAAAGGTGGGTAAGCAGGAATGTTTGCATCAGTAATATAAAAATTATAGGAGTGTCACCTTTCCTAACAAAATCAATCTTTCTTTTTCTTTCTTTCTTTCTTTCTTTCTTTCTTTCTTTCTTTCTTTCTTTCTTTCTTTCTTTCTTTCTTTCTTTCCTCCCTCCCTCCCTCCCTCCCTCCCTCCCTTCCTTTTCCTTTCCTCCATTCTTCCCTCCCTCCCTTCCTTCCTCCTTCCCTTTCTCCCTCCTCCCTCCTCCTTTTCTTTCAGATATATTTGAAGATATCTGAATATATAATGCCGGCATATACAACTACAGATCGATATACTGTCATGTCAGAGCCTGAGTCTGAGGAGGACAAGATAGCACTAGGGTCAATGGAGGAATGACCGAAGGAGTAGGACAAGGCAGTCCCAGATCCCTCAGGGTTGGGAAGGGTCTCCAGCAAGAGGGAGGGGACACAGGAGAACCAGGCAAGGGCAGACAATGGAACAGAGGAGCAATGGAGCTCCAGTGATGAACAATTAACTCCCCCCCATCCCTGAGCACAAAGAATGGAGGGGGAATCAACATAGGGCAACCTGATGACTTGGGAGGAGGGCACCCTGCCCCTTTTCACAAGGCCCATCTGGGGAATGAAATTTAAAGAGATACTGTTGGGAGGAGTGTTGAATCTGTGGAGCCTCACGTGCAGTTACTGACATCTGAATTTTGCTGTGCTTTGTCTTGTCTGTCTTGCCTTGCCTGCCTTGCTGGACTTCTTGCCTTGGTTGCTTCCTTGATAACTTTGCTTGCTGGATTACTCACAGTCACAGTCTGTCGGAGGGGTGTATGTGTTTGCTCCAGGACTTCCAGTAATCATAGGGACATTTGGGGGAAAGTTGGAGCAATAAAGGGGAGTTAGAACTCTCTGGCTGTGTTGTTTCAGTGCCTTCCTCTGGGTCATCACATACAGCTACATTACCTTAGAGCTGGTGGTACAGCAGTTATAATGCAGTATTGTAGGCTAATTCTTCCCACAGCCAGGAGTTTGATCCCTACTGGCTCAAGGTTGACTCAGGCTTCCATCCTTCTGAGGTTAGTAAAATGAGGATCCAAATTGTTGGGGGCAATATGCTGACACTGTAAACTGTTCAGAGAGTGCTGTAAAGCACTATGGAGCAGAATATAAGTCTATGTGCTGTTGCTGTTGCTATTACCATGGTGCCTCCCCACTCTCTGCTTGGATTTTCACCTCTAAGTGGTGGCTAGAAGACCTACTGCTGAAGGATGTCAGCTCTTCTCTGGAAAGGAGCTCCTTCCACAGAGTGCAGAAACAGAACTTAAATTGTCAGGATTTCAGCTTTTTTCTGTATGGAAAAATGCCTTCTGCTGGGTACTAGAATAGAGATCAAATACTGAAGATCTGAGCTCTTTTACTCTACTTCACCAAAAGAGTTCAGCTCTCCTCAACAAGCAACACTTTCACCAGGCCCCAGAGGCAAGAGAGAATCTTCTCAGCAACTAGCTGCAGTTTGCAACCTTACTGTCTGGCTTCCCCACTGACTTTCTGGATTGCAAGCAGCAATTGCATGATCATGGGCTGCTTGGCAATGATTCATAAATACAAACAGGTTTCCAAGCTTCCAAATCATGATCATATGACTTCAGGGACCAGCACAATGTATTGGCTTTATTGATTGTAAAGCACCCTTTATGAGGCCATTGTACCAGCAAAAAGTTGTTAAATGGCCAATCATAAGTAGAGAAGTGTACATATATATATGTTTTCTGAGGTTTTCGCAGGTGTTTGTATGTAGGTCTTTGGTTATTCGGGTCTTCTCCCGCATAGAATTGGAAGTATCTTGGCGACGTTTCGGCGAAGTCTCATTCGTCATCTTCAGGCTGGTGTTCTCGGCTTCGTGCTTCCAGGAGCAATGTGAGATTGCAGCTGTCTCTTCCTTTTAACTGCTAGTGGGGGTGTGAGCTGATTGGGTGGGAGCTTGGCTGTGTTCTGATTGGGTGGAGGTGTGTTCTGATTGGTTAGGGGCTTGGTTGTGCTCTGATTGGTTGGGGATGTGTTCTGTTTGGGTGGGGGCTTGGTTGTGCTCGGCTTAGTCTGAGTTGCAGGGGGATTTGAGCTTGTGAGCTGCGTTGTTGTTGTTTGGCTTCATGTTTGTGGCCATAAGAGCTCTTCATGGTGGGTGTCGGTCTGATTCATGTATAGATTAGAGGGGTTAAAAGTGGCTAATGATGCAGCTGCAGTCTGGCTTCTGGTCCTTGGTCGTGCCTCATTATCGTGAGGCATGACCAAGGACCAAAACTTCCCTTCCTGGATGTCTTAGTCTACAGGAAATCCAATGGCTCCCTAGGACACACTATCTACCAGAAGAAAACACACACAAACTGCTATCTGCATGCACTCTCACACCACCACCCAGCCCAGATCAACTCTGTAGCCAAGACACTCATCTCGAGAACAAAACGCTTATCTGACGAACAACAAGTAAAAACCGAACTACACACTCTCACTAATATACTAACATCCAATGGATTCCAAAGAAATAAGATTACCAACCTAATCCAAAAAGAAACCCCCACTAAAATTCAAGACAGAGAACAAGAAAACGGCAAAGCCCTCCTCCCTTACATAAAAGGCACCACAGACAGAATAAGCAAAATCCTCCACAAACATAACATCAAGACAGCATTCTGCACAAACCGAAAAATATCCACCATCCTAAGGAACCCCAAAGACAAAATTGAGTTAGAAAATCAAGGAGTATATGAAATCCCATGCACCGCCTGCCCCACCACATACATCGGACAAACCAACAGAAGAATAAGTGCATGCATTGAAGAACACAAAAACTCAGTCAAAAAAGAGGAACCAACTTCTTCCCTGGTCCAACACTTTAAAGCCACAGGACATGAAACTGACTTTAAAAAGACCAGAACTATCGCCAAAACTGAACACTTTAATAACAGAATAATCAGAGAAGCCATCGAGATAGAAAAACGCTCACATAGCATGAACAAATGAGACGATACCTCCCGCCTACCAGCCATTTGAAAACCCGCCCTTATTGACAAACGAGTCCCTAACATGATGAATGACACCAGACCCACACTCACAAGAGCCACATAGGATGTCACCATCCTACATAGAAAGCAGACTCAAACCCACACTGATAATGAGGCACGACCAAGGACCAGAAGCCAGACTGCAGCTGCATCATTAGCCACTTTTAACCCCTCCAATCCATACATGAATCAGACCGACACCCACCATAAAGAGCTCTCACGGCCACAAACATGAAGCTAAACAACAACACAGCTCACCAGCTCAAATCCCCCTGCAACTCAGACTAAGCCGACCACAACCAAGCCCCCACCCAAACAGAACACACCCCCATCCAATCAGAGCACAACCAACCCCCCATCCAATCAGAACACAGCCAAGCTCCCACCCAATCAGCTCACACCCCCACTAGCAGTTAAAAGGAAGAGACAGCTGCAATCTCACATTGCTCCTGGAAGCACGAAGCCGAGAACACCAGCCTGAAGATGACGAATGAGACTTCGTCGAAACGTCACCAAGATACTTCCAATTCTACGCTGGAGAAGACCCGAATAACCAAAGACCTACATACAAACACCCGCGAAAACCTCAGAAAACATATATATATATATATATATATATATATATATATATATATATATATATATATATATATATATATATGTATATATATATATATATATATATATGTATATATATATATATATATATATGTATATATATATATATATATATATATATATATATATATATATATGTATATATATATATATATATATATATGTATATATATATGTATATATATATTCCGTAGAGTCAAAAGAATTTGATGGTGAAGCTAGTGATGAAATTGCTATCTCCTTCCTTCCTTCCTTCCTTCCTTCCTTCCTTCCTTCCTTCCTTCCTTCCTTCCTTCCTTCCCTTCCCTTCCCTTCCCTTCCCTTCCCTTCCCTTCCCTTCCCTTCCCTTCCCTTCCCCTTTCTTTGTCTCTCTCTCTCTCTCTTTCTTTCCTCCCTCCTTTCTTTTCCTTTTCCTTCCTTCCCTCCCTCCCTCCCTCCTTTTTTCCTTTTCCTTTTCCTTTTCCTTTTCCTTTCCTTTTCCTTCCTTCCTTCCATCCATCCATCCATTTATCCATCCATCCATCCTTTTGTATATTATGGACATCTTTAATTCTAAGTCTATTTTCCGTTCTTCAGAAAAATTTAATTTACAATTGTAATCCATGAAAGGAAGCTGAAGGCTAGCTTGTTACAGTTTAAATACAAATATCTCATTGCCTTTAAATCCTTGGATTAGTTGTCTCATCTTTCAATGGTCTTGAAATACTGAAAGATTTTCACGAGCACCTATGAAAACAATCAAGAACCTCCCAAGACTGGCCTGAGCTTTCAACAATTCATAAAGGAAAATATATTTGGGAAATGTTAAAGAGGGACATCAGATAATGTCCAAGATTGATTTCCTAACTCATTTAATGTGAGCCAAACCATGCCACCTTGTAGCTTTCCTTTCTCAATTCATTCTTTTCAGATATTCATAAAGTATTCTTCATATAAATAATAGAGGCATTTTTACACCCGTTCTGTTTGTGTATATATGCATATGAATGTAGCCCCAACACAATTGAAGGGCAAAGGCATATAGTATTTCGAAAGTAGTTAAAGAGAATCATCACAAAGAGTAATGCTAACATGAATTCAATCTCTGGTCGGCAATAGATTGGAGCTATTTTGTCTTCGTATATAATAAAGACTTCTAGCATGGTTCCATAAAAAGATACCAGCTTTCATCAATGGTTCTAAAGAGGTGACATAGAATGCTGGACAGCACCTATCAGGTTATGTGTATCATTTGAAATGTGGATTTAATTGTAAATTGCTGAATTTATAAAATTTCAAAACAACAAGAGAATGCAACCTTTATTCATGAAACCAAAACCTATCATTTAGGAACTGTGACTTGCTGCCTATTTAAGAATCCTGATTTCAGCCGTGGTTCATGATGTTGTCACACGGGAGTTGGCGAAGGCTTGAAGAAATATTATGATTTAAATCTTGAGTTAAGTATTGAAGGTCTATGGCCATAAAAGCTATTTAAAAGGGGGGGGGGGGTCCATGGTGAAGAAAAGGTTGAGAACTGCTGCCTTGGCGTAACAATGATAGCTGACTTGTTAAACTGCTTATGGGATAGTATGTATAGTCACATCAATGTTCTTATCTTTCACTGAAAATTAATTCATTTTATTAACTAATTAAAAATAAATATCAAAAATACTTTATTAATAAATATTTAAAATAAGTAACATGACCTATGTATAATCTTAAAATATATATATTATATAATTTGAATATATTACTCAAAGATATCAGGATGTACAAAATTGCTTACATGGAGCTTTATTTATATACAGCAAGGGCTGAATCAGAGTCTGGATTTAATGGAAATGCCTTATCTATAAACTGATCAACCAATATTCAAGGCAGATGCAGATGAACAACAGAATATAAATGATGATGTTAGCATTTAGGATTTAGGACAGGCTTTGAGAAAAGAAGGTCAAACATATCTTTCAGCACAACTCTTTCTGGATGGCCTCTTCTGGAAAAGTCAGCCTGCAGAAGACCACTGAGAAGAATAGAGCCAGATTATTTTAAAGGCTCTAACTGGAAAATCCCAATGAAACCACGCTGAGGTAGAATGCTCTCCCTGTCAGTCACAAATTTACAACTGAGGTGGTACAAAATTAATTACTCCACAGTCTTTGTTGAGATGTCATTTGACAGGAAACCTGTCAGCTAGCTGAAGGATAGCTGCAGGATATTTGGAGGTTGGCAGTTTACAGTCTTTGCTTTCTGATTAAATGAGATTTGTCTCTCCAATGGGCTTCCCTAAAGTACTGTGACTAGGAAGTCTAAGAATGACTGGAGCAGGGTTTCTCAACCTCAGCAATTCCCGCCAGATGGCTTGGGAATTCTGGGAATTGAAGTCAACACACTGAAAGTTGCTGAGGCTGAGAAACACTGGATTAGAAGGCAGACCTGTATGTCTTTCAAAAGTACTCCAGTCCATTCCCTCCCATTCTTCCCATTCTGAAGTTTTACCTGGGAATGGATTTTAATAAAGAGGTTTTTATGGGAAGAATATCTAATTTTTCAGATATGCTAGAAGCAAAAGCTTGGTGGACCATTAGGAGGCTTGGTGGACAAAGTAAAGGGTATAGCACCCATGCTTTTTCTGCACAAAGAAAATTTAAATCCCTAAACACTGTAAAAATATTACAGAAAAATAATAAAGGTGGCAAAAAGGTTATAAAAATATGTAATTGTTTTATATTTTGAAACAAAATATAATGTCTCTGTAGATAGTACTGAATAAAATTTATGTGCTCAGTAAGAGTTAGCTAGTTTGGTTTAGTGCAGGGGTGTCAAACTCACGTCTTCACGACGTAGTCATGTGACATATCGGGACTTTTTTCCCTTTGCTAAACCGGGCATGGGCATGGGCAGTGCATGATGCATCTGGTCCATGGGCCGGGAATTTGACAGCCCTGGTCTAATACCGTAGTTAAAGTGCTGGCCTAAGAATCAGGAGATCATGAGTTCTAGTCCTAGCTTTAGGCATGAAAGCAAGCTGGGTCGCTTTGGGACAGTCACTCATTCTCAGCTAAACCCATCTCACAGGGTTGTTGTTGTGGGGTTAATAGAAGAAAGAAGGAGTATTATTTATGTTTATCACCTTGAGTTATTTAAAAAATAATAAAGGTGGGATTAAACAAATAAAATAATAAAAATAACTCTAACGTTACGTTACATCCTCCTCCTCCTCCTTCTTCTTTGCAGTCTCTTGAGTGTTTCCTTTAAAATCCTTTTGGGAAAATTTACATGGATTCTACTTCTTCAAAAACATTTTCACTTAGTTTGAATGAGCCCAGGTGAAGTGTAGATTTGAATTTTGCCAAAATATAATGCATATAGTCATTGCATAATCATTGTGAACCAATAACTCTATGGATGATACATCTATCTATGGCCCTGTTCCCAAAAGAACCTTACCTGGATTTAAACTAGTTAGAACATTAAAAAGGAATAATTAACCCAGTCAAGTAGGTTCCAAGTAGTTAAATATGCCCCCCCCAGACTTAATTTGCACCCAATTAGCTTCATCACAGGAACACCTAAAGGTAGCCAATTTTTGCATTTTGCAAATCAAAAAAAAAAAAAAAAGAGTTGGAGAGAAGCTGAAGAAATAAGCCATTCTGTTACAGTATTCATTGCCAAGACCTGACAGCATAGAAAATACTAACTGACTTCTATCATCAAATGCTGTCTCCTGCCTGATCAAAGGTGAATAGGCTGCCAATATCAAGAAGTTTTGTCAGTATTTTTCTGATGCAAAACCTCATAAAATATTTGAAGGAAGCAGTTCTATGAATTCCAAAAAAGTGGCCTTTTAACTTATTAGTGTTCTGTTATAACCACTGGTAGAAATTTAACTAAGTTGGTGGTGATTCACTGAGCCCTGCATGTTGTCAGAAGAAGACTGTTGGGCTTTGTCTATTTGTGTGTCTGTTCTTGATTCGTCTTGGCTCATCTGTATGTTTTTCTTGCATTAATCTTTATCTGTTCCCTTCTGGTCTTTTCATAATTAAAATGTAGCATTCAGTCAAGTGGAAACTTCATTTGCAAATGAGGAGCAAGATGGAGAATTAGCCTTATATTACAGCAGAGCAGAGCTATGCAGAAAGCCTGTTTTCTGAATGCAGCCCCATCTTTTAATTCTTCTTTACAGAAACCTTCAGGGAAAATGATTAGCTTACCAACTTAAAAGAAAAATGCTGAGTGTACTACCAAGTTTAAAAAGAAAAATCTTGTTATAATTTGCACTTCTCATATACCAAAAAAAAAAAAAATCACAACTTTGAAGTGAAGAAGCTGAGAATGTGTGGCACACAGTTAGTAGGACATATAAATTCTAGTTTTGCTAAAGGCATAGCAAAAAAAAAAAAGTCCTCTCCATATTGCAGTGCTTGGGAAAATCTCAGCTTTAACACATGGTTTTGTTTGTAGACATTTCTGCTACATTAAAATGAAAGATTTTGCAAATCATTTTAATTTGTATATATTAAAGTGACGGCCTAATTGAGCATGGGACTTTATGAAACATGATAGTTAATTCTCTATCTGGTGAAATAGACTTGAAATGTTTGTGAGTCTATGAAAATAAATATGCGACTTGCAGTATCAATATAGACAGTTCTGAAACCCATTTGCATCTGTCTCAGAGCTGCCTGTTAAATGAAAGCTTAAAGAAGTCACAAATTCCTCAGCACATGATATGTCTCTGTGCCCAGTGTTCACTGCTGAGGTAACCCCATCAGTCCACCTAATGGTACACAACCCCTTCTGTTACAGCCCTTTTCATTGACATACATATGTTAGGGGAAGGAGATCAAAGGACAATACATATCATGTACTTTTTTTTCTATTGTGTCTTCCATAAGTAGTGATAGAGAATTTACAGATGGAAACTTAGCAGTTCTGATGTGACTTTCATCAAAGGGTTGTAATATAAAGCTTCAAATATTTCCTTAAAAATAATTTAAAAGGAGGTCTTATGTCCTGGGCATAATTAGAATACTTTCAAGCATCAAATTGGTTCCCTCAGAAACAGGAGGTAAAGTTCTTGAGATAGTCTAATGATGTTAAGAGGTGGGGGGAAGCATAACAATTCCTGAAAAGGTAGGTGGTTATAATTGGTGGATAAAACAACAGATACTTAATCACTCAGTTAATGTTTGCTCCAAGAAAAAAAAGGTTAAAGCTCTCTGGAGCATCTGAAGTATTAGCTAATCAGGAGTTTATTACTGTGATAATGTTTTAAAGATAGATTCTGATGGACGAACTCACATGAACTTTTCCTGATTTAAAGGATATTTATGGAACCTGACACGCTCTTCTGCTATTTGTACTTCTATTTATATGTTTTGCCATATAGGAATGTTAAAGCTTTGTATAAGAGTTTTGCAGATTCTCATTCTACCCATATGATCAAATGACTTACAAAATGAAGTATATTTCCTTGAGCTATCCACAGGTACACCTTTCTAAAGTTTGTGTCTATAAAATGTTGGTACTTGTAACCCCTTCACACCCAGTAGGAATGATGTTTGAAGAATGTATAGCAATGTCTAACTACCATAATATACAGGCAAACCCCAAGATCTTGAAGAACATCCTTATAAGGAAGAGAATAGTTAAACATGGAGCCATTACATTGCTGTAAAATGTAAATGAAAATGTGGTTCCAGAATGTGCTAGAAAGAATATTATGCCCTGAGCTGTTAGGTGGGTAGACTAAGTTGTTTCTTACTCCAGCCCAATGTAGCATTTCACAGATTTAGGGTAGAATTTTAAATTCTACTTATTACCTCATTTCAGGTATTTTTCTTCCTTGGATGACCAATTTCTAAGTTCCAGTTTTTTGTACCATTCCTTGACTTAGAAGAATACAAGAAAAGAGATGGTAACACAAATGTTTCTTGTCTGGAACTATCTCAAGGTCAAGCAAAGTATTAAAACAGGCAAGAGAAAGCAAATGGGGGAAGAGAGAGGAAGAGGAGGAGGAGGAGAGAGATGACAACATTGAAAAATACCTTTTGTTTTGAAATGTGTCACACCAACATTGCATGGCACTTTGAGAACCACATCTGTGTTTGTGCATATTTTTGTGCCAACTTTCTCATAGCTAGTCTTGAGTTGATTTAGAAGACAGGTTATTTTTAATCCTTACCTGCAGATGTTCTATAAGGACAACATGTAATACATAATACATTGCATACTCTAAATATTAATTGTTATTTGTTTTATTAGTTTATGCTGTATTAGGAAGTATACAAATAGTTTGTCTAATGTATTAGAATAAGCAGTTTTGCTAAATACTAATACATGTACATTCTTCATTTTTAGCAAGTCCTGTCCTCTTTTAAAAAAAAAAAAAGCTCATATAACATTGCTTTATCAGGTAAGAGTAAAGACAATGCAATTAATTCTCTCTCTCTCTCCCTCTCTTGCCCCCACACTTTATCTCTCTCTCTCCCCTAAACCAAAAAACCCCATGTTTTTAGGATTTTTTGTTTCAAAACTGCAGAAGTCAGAAGGAAGCCTACCACCTCAACTACTATTTTCAGAACTGCTGCTTTCCATCAAAGCACTAATTGGGATTACTAAAATTTCAAGTGGTGGCCTTCTTATTGATGTTATTTGATTTCCTAAGGGATGTTCCCTTGGAATACCATGAAAAGATTTAGTCTCCTGAAGGACTTTGTAGCATTAGAATTTGTATAATCCTTAAAAGATGAGCATTGTTTTTGGGTAATGTGCCTCAAATAAATTGAACAGTATGGGCAGTTAAAAAAACAACAGGACTTTGAGTCTTACATTTATAAAATGAAGAGAAAAGATTAGGCATAGATCTGGAGGCTACTCATTCTGAGCACCATTTCAAGAGGCATACAGAGCAGTAATTCAACATATAGTCTTTCCATTTGACCAGTGGGCTGTTTGCTGAGCCAGCTTGAGACCACATTTTATAGCAGCCTGAATGACTGCACTTGACAATATATGTTTAAAGTAAAAGGACCTTCACCATCTCAAGTAAAGGTAAAGGTTCCCCTCGCATATATGTGCTAGTCATTCTCGACTCTAGGGGCAGTGCTCATCTCTGTTTCAAAGCCAAGAGCCAGCGCTGTCTGAAGACATTACTGTGGTCATGTGGCTGGTATGACTAAATGTCAAAGGTGCACTGAACACTGTTATCTTCCCACCAAAGGTGGTCCCTATTTTTCTACTTGCATTTTTTACGTGCTTTCGAACTACTAGGTTGACAGAAGCTGGGACAAGTAACGGGAGCTCACCCCATTACACGGCACTAGGGATTTGAACCGCTGCCGACCTTTTGATCGACAAGCTCAATGTCTTAGCCACTGAGCCACCACATCTACCATCTCAAATAGGCACCTACTAATGCAAGTGGTGTGACATCTTCAAGGTCACATGGCCTTATTTGTTCTACAAGAGTACCTTCTCCAATGATGTCTTTCTTTCACAGTTCGCTATCAGACTGATGCTTCTGTTTTTTCTTCCCTAACTCCTGATAAGGGTAACAGTATTTCTTGCCTCAGTATCAATATTTTTTTGTCATCCCAGTGCCTGTTTCTTCTGGATTCTATGGAGCCCATGTTCATTGTTCCCAAGGGGCTTGCAACTTGTATCCTTCTCTGCTCTCTTTTTTTTCCCCTACTTTTCTTCTCTCCACTTTCTACTGAATTTGCAAATCTTTTTTCCCCTCACTAACAGTTATTATTTCTAGCTGTCCCATATAACCTGTTTCACTGGTTGCTGCCAAAACAACTTCATCAGGACACATCACATCTTGGACTGTGTTTGTGAAGAGTTAGTCTTTTAACTCTAATATCTTCCTTGAGCACTGTGCCTGGTGTGGATAAATTCCAACTTGTAAAATCTTCAACTGAGCATTTATATGTGCTGAATGACTTTCCTTGTCAGAAATTGTAAAGGTGGAGAAGGCAAGACCTGTGATTAGGGTTTTCTGGAAGGGATATATTAGTGTGATTTTTTTCCCCCTTTGGGACATTTTAGAGAAGCTACTTGGACAATGTAGAAAAGTTCAAAAATAACCTTGAAGAAGGAACTTAATAGCTATGTTATGTAGAATAAATACTAGTTTAGTCCTGAAAGATAGTGGGGAGTAATAAAGGAACCCCAGTCAGTCCTACTTCAACTGTTTTTGGTACAAGAGTGGAGAAAAAGGATATATGTCAAGCTTTTGATCTTCTGATATTTGTATTTATATTTATTAGTTTGTCAAACATGTACAAGATAGAAGATATAAATATAAACATGGATGTGAATTAAAGAAATGAATACAAATAAATGGGGACAGTAGGACAGGGATGGTAGGCATATTGGTGTGTTTATGCACGCTCCCTTTACGGACCTCTTAGGAATGGGGTGGGGTCCATGGTAGATAGTTTAAGGTTGAAGCTGTGATGGTTAGAGGATGTAAAAACGGACTCGGCTACAGCATTCCAGGCATTGATTACTCTGTTGCTGAAGTTGTATTTTCTGCAATCAAGTTTGGAGCAGTTTATCTTGAGTTTGTACCAATTGTTTGCCCATGTATTATTGATATTTTATTTCCTTTTAACAATAAAAGGAATCTTCAGTAGTTCTGGTGGTATATGTTTCCTGACCAGGTATTCCAAATGAGGCTGATGAACAGTTGACATATGGGGGGAAGAAACCAGGATCCAAATAGGGAAGATGCTTGCTGAAAGGGATACAGTCCAGAAAGGGAAACCTACATGCTTGAAGTTTTGTCATTTCTGATTGTTTTGCTCTTACTTTTTTGTTTCATTTTCTGCTTTCCTTTTTTCTTTTTTATAAAGATAAAGTGAAGATCTTAACAAAAAATATGTTAATAAAACAAAAAGAAGATTTGGCGGAAATATCAACGATGCAGATCACAAATAAGGTTAAATATTTGGGGATATATTTGACAGCAAGATGTAGCACACTTAAGGAGAATAACTATAATAAACTTAAACAACAGATTGGGACAGACTTGGCAAAATGGGAAAATTTACAATTATCATTGAGACAGAGAATATCAACAATTAAAATGAATATACTACCTAGAATTCTATATTTGTTCCAAACAATTCCAATTAGATTGGGAAAAGACTATTTTGAAGATTTGAACAAAATAATGTTAAAATATATTTGGCAGGGTAAAAAGGTGAGGATGAAACTGAAACTGTTGCAGGATGCCAGAATAAGAGGAGGTTTTGGTTTGCCTAACTGGGAACTTTATTATCAAGAGACAAGTTTGATGTGGATTAAAGAATAGATAATGCTAAGAAATACTAGATTATTGACTTTAGAAGGATATAACTTGTTGTTGGGATGGCACACTTTTATGGTACAAGGGAACAAAAACACAGGGGTACTTTAGAAGACATTATATACGAGAGGCTTTGTTACTAAACTGGGAGAAGATTAAAAAACAACACTATTTAAAAATTCCAGTCTGGTTATCAACGATTGAAGCATTTTCATACTCAATAATATTTAGAACAGAACAAATTGTTAGATATAGTGAACTATTGAATGAAAAGGGTGAACTTAAATTGAAGCAAGAATTGGAGGAACAAGGTTTAAAGATGAACTGGTTTTCTTATATGTAAATACGTTCTAGATATGACAATGATTGTAAGACAGAAGGTTTTTATAATAATTTGACTAATTTAGATAAAATTTTAACAGGTTCTGATGACTATGTAATTAAAAAACTGTATGGTTATTTATTAGAGGTAAAATTAGAAGAGGAACACGTTAAAGAAACAATGATTGCATGGGGGAAAATTTTTGGTTATGGAATTGATTTAGAGAAATGGCAAAAATTGTGGTTGCAAAATTATAAAATGACAATGTCAACAGCATATAAGGAAAATTTGTATACGATGTTTTACAGGTGGCATCTACCCCTGATAAGAATAGCCAGAATGTTCAAGAACAAATCTGAAAAGTGTTGGAAATGTCATCAGACACCAGGCTCATATGACCATATGTGGTGGAATGTGGTGGACATGTGTGGAAGCTAAAAGATACTGGACTAAAATCCACACATGGTTGGAAAAAATGACAAAACAAACAAACAAACAAACAAACAAACAAACAAACAAACAACCATAGACTTTAAACCAGGGGCTGGAGATATCTTGAATTGACAGTAGTTGTTCTCATGAGTCTGGGTTAAGGACTCATGAAAGAGTAGCAACTTCTTATCTGCAATGAGCAAGATTCCATTAACTGCAGAACTATTGAATTTTTACCAAGTTAGCAGGGTAGTATGATGAAAAAGCCTCTAAAAGGACAAGTGGTTGAGTCTATGGCTCAAAGCCAGTTAGCTTTCATTCAGTCACAATGTGCTGCTTTCAAAAAACCCTGAGCTGTTTCTTCCATTTGGAAATCATGTCTGCCAATTGAGAAAATAATTGGGATTTCAGCCCATTTTGGGTTGAATGGCTGTGTATTTCTCTAACTACTTTGCAGGGTTGTTGAGAAGATGAAGAGCAGATTAACATTTTCTTTCCTCTGAAAAGTCAGGATGCAGATACTATGAATAAACTATATCAAGAAGAGCCAAAGACATTATTCTGGCTGAGATGAAATTGAAATCCTGATCCCTTAGGGCTTTCAATCCCTTTATTGGACCTGAAAAGAGCTGCTTCATTTTACTGCATGAAAGAGCTGTTTCAAACTATCATTCCTAGCACTTCAAAGCATCAGTGAGGAAGACTCTCATCAAAAACTTGATATTTTAATGTGTGTGTGAGCCTTGTACATATTTGAATGGGGAGGATTCTTGTCATTGCTTGTGCTGAAAATAAATTGTATGCCTCCAGGCACTATTAAGATTTTTTTAGTTTAAGTAGATAAAGCTATGTCTCTTATATCTCTGCCTGTAATTTAAAGATTGACTCCTGATCAATGAAGGCTCACAGTATCAGGCAAAAGGGACTTGTTATCTCTGTCCTACACATTTGAATGATAACTGTATTGCACCTTAAGCAGAACTGGATCCCATTCATTAATTCAATACATTTATTTAGCTGCCCATCTCACATATGGGACCTATTCCCCCAATCTGCAAGGTCAATGGTCCAGGATGAAAAAAACCCTAACTTAGTATCATCTAAGAAAATACTGGCCCATAGGATCTAATGAGAAGTTTGCTCATCTGCAGCTTAAGTTACCTGAAGTCAGTGGTGGGTTTCAAATTTTTTTACTACTGGTTATGTGGGTTTGGCTTGGTGGGTGTGGCTTGATGGGCATGGCTGGGGAAGGATGCTGTAAAATCTCCATTCCCAACCCACTCCAGGGGAAAAATACTGTAAAATCTCCATTTCCTCCCTAATCCAGGAGAAGGTTACTACAAAATTCCCATTTCCTCCCAATCAGCTGGTACTCAGGAGACAGAGAATAGATGGGGGAGGGGCTAGTCAGAATTTTTACTACCGGTTCTCCAAACTAGTTAAAATTTCCACTACCGGTTCTCCAAAACTGGTCAGAACCTGCTGAAACCCACCTCTGCCTAAAGTACTGTTGTATGGTATGATATGTATTGTATTGTATTGTATTGTATTGTATTGTATTGTATTGTATTGTATTGTATTGTATTGTATTGTATTGTATTGTATTGTATTGTATTGTATTGCATTGCATTGCATTGCATCATATCATATATCATATATCATATTGTATCATATCCCACATCAAAGTAAATGGTAAGAAAACTCAAGGATCTGTGGAAGACAACACTAGAAGTCAGCTCAAGACAGCTAACACAAGTGATCAAGTACAGTTTATATGAGGCTGATGTACTGTCCCCACTGTTGCTCTACATAGGCTTGAACCAGTGGTGGGTTGCTACCAGTTTGCACCGGTTCGGGAGAAATGGTAACGATAAATTGGTGAGGGTCACAGAACTGGTATTAATTGCTGGCTGGCCATGCCCCCAAACCGGTCCCCACCCCACCCAGTCACTTTGTTTTCCTCCTTATCACCCGGGCAGCTTGCCTGCCTAAGCTGCCTTCCCACATGGTGTCTGCCCTGTGCCCCAACTGAGCTGCTGCCTTCTGTCTATAGGTAAGTCATGCTACCCCCCTCCCCACCCAGAGCATGCTGCGTCACCCCTACCGGGCTCATGACCTTACCTTCCCTGCCCCTTACAGGAATCCCCCATCCACACCCCATTTTGGCTCCCAGGGGCTGCAGGGAGGCTTGCTAAGGGGAGTGCAGTCCCCTGGAAGCAAAACAGGCTGTGCGTGGGTGGGGTGGGGGCTTCAAGGGAGAAAGAAACAAAGAAATCCTCAGTGTTTAGGGAGATCCCCAGCTGCACTGAGCTTGAGTTGAGAGTTTATTGTAAGTCCTGCACTAGCTATCTTTGCTCAGGCTAAGCTACAAAACATTTTTCCTCACTGTTTGGGGATCCCCATGTGCACTGAGCTTGAGTTGAGAGCTTATTGTTAAGTGGCTGCTAGCTATCCTTGCTCAGGCTAAGCTTATCAATAGTGGAACTCTAAGAATGCCAGATTATCAATAGGCATGTTCTGAGTTTCAAAATGTCTGGCTTTTCTCCTACCAAAGACCTTCCTCACAGAAAGGGGGAAAGGAGAAAGGGAAGGAGAAAGAAAGAAAGAGAGAGAGAGAGAGAGAAAAGAAAGAAAGAGACAAAGAAAGAAAGAGAAAGAAAAAGAAAAAGGAAGGGAGAGAGAGAGAGAGAGAGAGAGAGAGAGAGAGAGAGAGAGAGAGAGAGAGAGAGAGAGAGATCTCTTAACAGAGGCTTGAACTTGCCTGAAATTAGATCAAGCCCTACATCACTTAACCCAATGTATCAGATTAAATTGTTATTGAATTATTTTTGGTATATATACTACATTCTCTTGTGTAATTTAGTTATAGGGTAAAACTAGTCCATTATGTCTCAAAATAAAAGGGAGATCAAAAATCCAATTAGTGCCATGTAAATTCTGGAATCTCCAAAAACCTTTCCCATTGTATTTATTAAACAAATGTATATAGCTACCCAACTCATATACAGTGACTTTATCACTTTCGTGTTCCTTTCATGTAGTTTTCAATGTATCAATCTACTTGCTACTCTATTTCCTCCACCAAAATTCTATTATAAAGAATATTACCACATATTACAGCTCTAATTTGGTGTATTTGCTCCAGTAATTGTCAGAAAAATATTTATTCTTACATAGTTATTTAGAAGTAGCTTCATATGTCAGTTTATCATTAAAAAAAAAATTGTTGCATTATGTGACTGCAAAAGCCTGTAGGAATAAGTATCCTTCTGGGTTCAGCTCCAAGTGGGGAAAAAGACACTGGAAATATGGAGACTGTTTGGAAAGATGGCTTAATGGTGGACAGGATCACATGGTTTGAGTTCCTGAACAGAAAAAGGGGCGAGATGCTGCGAGTCCCCGGGTTTTATGCCTTCTCTGGCTTTGAACTTCCTGGGGCCCAGAAAGAATATTCTGATTGGTTGTCAGACTCCCGGGGGCTAGCTAAGGCTAGCTAAAAAACTCCCGGTTTTTTAGCTAGCCTTGCTGGCTGATGTAATCTTCTCAGGTGCCATGTGGTGAGTTTCTGTTGCTAGATGGGTCCTATTGTGTTCCAGATGATGGTCCATTGACAAAGATAGGAGGGAATTGAGTTTCTGCCTCTGGCCCATTGACAAAGGGTGGGGGCGCAAGAAGGTGGGAGCTGCTTCGTCTTTAAAACATGCTTCTCCACTTCTCATCCAGGGAAACATAATATTCTGCATTTTTAATATTTCCTAAAATATTTCATTCTTCTAGGAAAGGGTGGGTGCTAATTTCCTACAAGCCTTTTAGCAGTTTCATGTAACAGGAAATATCCAGTAACAACTTTGAAAGTAGTTGTCATAGCCACAAATACCCTTCCCACAAAAAGACAGAGAAAGAGACAGAAAGAGGAAGGAAGAGGAAGGAAGGGAGAGAGAGGAAAAAAACCCCTCTGTGGTATTATTTTTAATTGTTCCATTATTTATCATGTGTTAATATTTTACACTGTCCCTACACCTAGAATGATTTTACTGCCTTTCTTTTGCCCAGGGCTACCACATATTTTTCAGGGATTTACATGCATTCAATGTCTATAGTCCAGAGCATAAATATGTGTGTGTTTATTTTGTATATCAGGTTGCATAAGTCCATCTTAATATGCTATTCCTAGTATGTGATGTTTTGTATGCAAACAGAGAAAGAAGCACTCTTGTGGTCTTTAACTTTTACTCTTGCTGTCAAACATCAGCCATAATACTATTTACTGTTTTGGACAATATGCACAAATGGCTATTTTATATGTGAAATTATGCCTGAAATATTTCTGCACCTATATTGGTTCTCACTGTCAGGAAGTTTCTCCTTAATTTTAGAAGAAAAATTAACTTCTCTGTTTGTTCAGTTTCCATCCATTGCTTCTTGTTTTGCCTTCTGGTGCTTTGGAAAATACATTGCCTATACATTCTTATTGGCAAAGCATGTGAGCCATTTCCTCCTTTCAGTGGTCCATGAAAGTACATCTATAGTATGTAGATAATAAAGTTGAAAAAAGGTGAACAACATTTTTACAGAACTATAGATATGTTGAGGCTGTGTATGACAAGGAATGGCTGGGAGGGAAGGGGCCAGGCGAGGGACCCCATGATGTGAGTGACATTGAGTTTGCCATGCCCATCCAGTCACATGACCATGAAGCCACTCCCACCATCATATGACCAAGCCACACCCACAAAATAAGCCACAGAACCGGTAGTAAAAAAAATTTAGAACCCATCCCTGGCTTGAACCCCTTCAGCCAGACAATCACAAAGATTGGATACAAGGTCAAAAGTGGAACTATCATCAGCCATCTCTTCTACATGAATGTTATCAAGTTGTATGCGAAGAGTGATGAGATATTGATTTGCTGATCCATCTAACATGGGTCTACAGTGAGGCCATCGAGATGTCATTTGGAATAGAGAAGAAGAGCCGGATGGTAATCAAGAGGGGGAAAATATTAAAGTTTGATGGGCTGGAACTATGGTGAGTGTCAAAGCCATTGTCATGGATGAAACCCAGAACATCCAGGAATACAATAAAATCATCAATAAAATGGCACCCAAAGATGAACTGCTGAGAGAATATCTGAGGCAGCAGCAGACATGGGGGAAAATCAAGTGTGTGCCATGCCAAGACAAGAACTTGCATGGGATGCACCATTGACAAATAGTTGAAGTGACAGACATTGGCTGTAAGATGCAGGCAGAAACAGCAAATTCTGAATGGCAAAACCAGGTAGCTGACATTTATTCAGGAACATCTGTGCAGAACATAAGTTAGACCCTCTTAAGTCTAAATGAGAGATTCCACAAAAGATTGTGTGGAATAAGACAGCTAAGCCCCTATGGGACTCCTGATTTAGACAGGCAGGCAGGTACTGGCCAATTAACCAGACATCGTGACAGTAAACAAGGACTAGAAGGCAGTAGTAGTGATAGATATAGTAGTTCTAAGTGACAGCAATATCAGGAAGAAGGAGTATGAAAAACTGAAGAAGTACCAGTTTCTACCTGAAGGAGAAACTAGAGAGGATGTGGAAAGTAAAAGGAAGAGGTAAAGGAGAGGCATTGATATAAAAAAGGTGGC
The DNA here is from genome assembly GCA_030761175.1 of Masticophis lateralis. Taxonomy (NCBI): domain Eukaryota; kingdom Metazoa; phylum Chordata; class Lepidosauria; order Squamata; family Colubridae; genus Masticophis; species Masticophis lateralis. Next base: position 105,804,498 of record JAUDYJ010000002.1, read on the forward strand.
AGAAATAAGGATGGCACCAATCTTTCCTGGCTTTGGCCATGTCCCTTGTTAGCATGTACCCTGGAAGGAATAAAATTCCAATCTCCCAAATGCTCTCCACTTGTTGAAACATCCATTGATCCAAAGTGCTCTGGGTATAAACCAGGAGACTGCTCTGCTTCTATCCCAAAAAGGTGAGAAGAAACTCTTTGAATCAAAATGTTCACTTTTTAAATTTCAGCAGCTTATTTCTAGTCAGAAATAATATCAACCTTGTTTTAAAAATGGATATTCTGGCCTTAATGGATGTCCTGAACACAGAAAAAATGCACTCATCTAGGACTCCAAAGATTATAAAGAAGCAGAGAGAGGTACCTGACAGAACATGCAATGAGAAGTGGTGTGCAGCTATTACCAAGGAATTCTGAAGCTATTCTTACTTTGTACACCCAGTCTCAAAAGCATGGGTGTCAAACTCGCCATGTCATGTTGCTGTCATGTGACATATCATGATGTTTTTCCTCTTCACAGAGCTGGGGTGGGTGTGACCGGCATGTGACACATCCGGCCCATGGGCAGCCAGTTTGACACACCTGCTGTAAAGGGACTTCCTGATTGGCTAACAAAAATATGCTTTATTTGGTTTTGGCACAGTGAGCTCAGCCATTGTTGCTTATAAAATGGAGCTTATGTTTTAATGTCATTGTGACTTGCTAAAATGGTTGTTAGACCTACAGTTCAATGGCATATGAACTCAGTAATAATGTCTCTTTTTGAAAAACTGAGGAAGATTTGTTCCTCTTTTTTGACTGAGTTTTTGTGTTCTTCAATGCATGCACTTATTCTTCTGTTGGTTTGTCCGATGTATTTTCTAACTCAATTTTGTCAATTTTGAAAATCAAGGAGTATATGAAATCCGATGCACCACCTGCACCACCACATACATCGGACAAACCAACAGAAGAATAAGTGCATTGAAGAACACAAAAACTCAGTCAAAAAAGAGGAACCAACTTCTTCCCTGGTCCAACACTTTAAAGCCACAGGACATGAAATTGACCTTAAAAAGACCAGAACTATTGCCAAAACTGAACACTATAATAACAGAATAATCAGAGAAGCCATCGAGATAGAAAAATGCCCACACAGTATGAACAAACGAGATGATACCTCCCGCCTACCAGCCATTTCAAAACCCGCCCTTATTGACAAATGAGTCCCTAACACGATGAATGACACCAGACCCACACTCACAAGAGCCACACAGGATGTCACCACCACACATCCACGCAGAAAGCAGACTCAAACCCACACTGATAATGAGGCACGACCAAGGACCAGAAGCCAGACCGCAGCTGCATCATTAGCCACTTTTAACCCCTCCAATCCATACATGAATCAGACCGACACCCACCATGAAGAGCTCTCACGGCCACAAACACAAAGCCAAGCTCACCAGCTGAAATCCCCCTGCAACTCAAACTAAGCCGAGCACAACCAAGCCCCCACCCAAACAGAACACACCCCCAGCCAATCAGAGCACAGCCAAGCCCCTAACCAATCAGAACACACCTCCACCCAATCAGAACACAGCCAAGCTCCCACCCAATCAGCTTCCACTCCCACTAGCAGTTAAAAGGAAGAGACAGCTGCAATCTCACATTGCTCCTGGAAGCACAAAGCCGAGAACACCAGCCTGAAGATGATGAATGAGACTTCATTGAAACATTGCCAAGACACTTCCAATTGTCTTGGCAATGTTTCGATGAAGTCTCATTTGTCATCTTCAAGCTGGTGTTTTCAGCTTCGTGCTTCTAGGAACAAACTGACCAATCACAATTGACCCATTGTAGTTTGAATCTCCTGCCAAAACTTATACATAACATCCTTCTCCTCCCAGAAGGCACTTAGTTAATACATTTACATACAAAATCATGCAGGTGACCAGGGCGTGTTTGGGCCCTAGTTGACCTGCGCAGTTCAGTCTGAGGCATGGCGTCGAGCCGGTCAGAGGGTCCTTTTGTTTCTCCCAGCTCTGCCAATGGAACATTCTGGATTTCTTCAGGGGCACTGATGTCCTCGGATGGGAGTGGCATCTCACTGGGGTAGCACTGGATCCTGGAGTTTGAAGTTAAGTCTTCTGATGTCCTCAGGCCTGAGTTCGCTGTTGTGGGAAAACTTTGGTAGTCAGGGCCTGGTATTTCTGAATATATTTCTGGCTGTCCTCCCAACCTCTTTCAATGATGATCACCCATAGGGCATCCTCTGAGTAGTTCCTCACGAACACTGGTGTCCCTATCTGGAACTCCTGTAACTTCTGGTTGGTTCCCTTAAACCTGTCCAGGGAATAGTTGGGGTGTAATTGGTCCAAGGTACACCTGAGCTTCCTACCCATGAGGAGTTCGGCTGGACTGCGCCCTGTGGCCGTACAAGGGGTGGCAACTTGGACTGCTAGGAATTTGTCCACTAGAGCCTGCCAGTGTTGTGGCCCCGTCCTCTGAGCCTATCCCATTGGAGGAAGGAAACTCTGAGCAGGGGGAAGAGGAGCCAGCCAGATCTCCCAGCCCCCCCGCTCTGGCACCGTCTCAGGTGCCAGCTGAAAGAGAGCCAAGTAGTGGGGAAACAGGTGTCTCAGATGAGAGTGAGGGAGAGACGTCATTCCTGGATGCACGCCAAAGAAGGCGAGATAAACGCTTACAGCAGTTGCGGAGACGCATGAGGGAATAGACCTGAGTCACTGGACTGGAGTCACAGGATCAATGAGTCACTGGACCACACCCAGAGCCTATATAAGACAGGAGGGTGGTTCATGATTTCTGTGACGAACAACAACGCAATCTAGTAGTCTTGGGAGCTAAAAGAACGGATTTTGGCAAAGCTACGTAGGTGATTTTCTTTTTGTGTGAACTAATAAAGCCCTTGGCAGATGGTGTGCATATCGCTGCCAAGTTTGAGATAAGAACTGTGGAGTGTGCCAAGTGTTTCTTAACCCTCGACTGGCTGGGTTTGTGGGTCTCTGAAGGGGGGGACAGATCAGCCAGTCTCCCATGTCCAACCAGACTAGGGCCTCCTTGGCTGTTCTCACAAATCTTTCGACCAGTCCATTACTGGCCGGATGAAACGGGGCAGAGAGTGCATGCTGGATGCCTAACTCTGCCAGGTACCCCTCGAACTGGGTAGTGGTGAATTGGGGCCCGTTATCCGATACTAGGGTATTGGGCAATTCGTGGGTGGTGAAGAGTTTTTGTAGTGTTTTAATGACTGCTTCGGCAGTTGTGGATTGCATGAGAATGATCTCAAACCACTTTGAAAAGGCGTCAACGATCACCATGAAGGTTTGGCCATGGAATGACCCTGCAAAGTCTACATGTATCCATGACCAGGGGCCCTGGGGACAGTCCCATTCCCTGACTGGTGCTGTGGGGGCATCTGGCCTGGATTCCTGACAAGGGTTGCACTTCCCCACCCACTCGGTGATGTTGTTATACTTCCTAGCTAGGCCTTTCATTCGTACAATTCCCGTGTGCCTTTCATGCAGCATTTTTAAAACTTTCTTCCTTAAACATAAGAGTACAATGAAGTGATTGCCCCATAACAAACAACCCACTTGCATGGATAGTTCATTTTTCTTTGTGAAGAATGCTTTGAATTCCCCACCCTCAGTCTTTGCTGGCCAACCCCTCGTGACCCAAGTCATGACAGTTCTCAGCACATGGTCTTTAGTTGAGGCTTTTGCTATTTCTGTGGAAGTGAGAGGCTCCGAGTCCAAAACATCAATAAGGAGAACTGGTGCTCCCGAAGTCGGGTCTTCTAACAGGTCCAGTAGCGGGCAATGGCTGAGGGTGTCAGCATGGCCCAAACTCAGTTCCAGTCAGTGGACAAGTTTGTAAGAGTAAGCTGCCAGGAAGATAGTTCACTGTGTCATGCGTGGAGACAAGGCAGTGGGGGTGGGCCAATCCCCAGCCAGGAGGCCCAGGAGTAGACGATGGTCTATGACCAATTCAAAATGTCAGCCGAATAGATATTCATGAAATTTCTTGATCCTCGACAGGGCTGCGAGGGCTTCTCTGTCCAGCTGGCTGTAATTCCGTTCTGTGCTGGACAGGGTATGTGAGTAGTAGGCAATGGGCGCCTCTAGGCTGTTTGGCAGTCTATGGCTCGATAAAGCTCCTATACCAAAAGGGGATGTGTCACAGACAAGTACAAGTGGTAGCATTGCATTGTACTGAATTAAGAAACTGTCAGCCGATAGGAGTTTTTTCACTGCGTTGAAACCGGAAGCTTCAGCCTTCCCCCAGACCCAAGGTGCATTTTGGCCAGTAACCAGTGTAGCAGTTTGGTGACCGTTGCCTTGTCTCATAGGAATATGGTATAGAAGTTGAGGAGACCCAAGAAAGCCTGTAGCTCTGATTTGTTTTTGGGTGTGGGTGCATTCTGGATGACCCTTATCTTACTCTTGGTGGGGTGTATTCCTGACCCATCCACCTGATACCCCAGAAATTCCACAGAGGGGATGGCAATCATACACTTATTCCATTTCATGTGAAGTCCAGCCTCTCTGAATTTGGCCAAAACCCGCCTGAGTCTGTCCCCTAGCTCTTTTTCATTTGTTGCGCTAATGAGTACATCATCAAAGTAGGGCACAACCCCTGGTAGACCCTATAACAGACACTCTATGGTACTTTGAAAAAGTCTCTGGGCTATGCTGAATTGAAGTCTGAATTGAAGTCTGGTGCACTTGAATGCACCTCTGTGGGTGACCATAGTCTGTACTTCCATGGTAGTGCCATCTACCAGTAGTTGGTGGTATGCCTGGGCAAGGTCGAGTTTAGCAAAGATCTTGCCAGGGCCCAGCGAATGGAGTAAGTGGTGCACAATCGGGACAGAGTAAGCGCTTTGCTGCAAAGCCTTATTTAAGGTACATTTGTAGTCCACACATATGCGCACAGACCTGTCTGATTTGACCAGGGTCACTATTGGGGTCTCCCATTTGGTGTGATCCACTGGGACTAATGCCCCTTGCTTGATGAGCTTATCCAGCTCCAAGTCGATTTTGGGTTTGAGTGCGAACGGCACTTGCCTAGCCTTCAGTCTGATCGAAGGTACATTAGGGTCTAAGTTAAAAGAGTTAGGGGACCCCACATACTTGCCCAGCCAGTCATCAAAGATGTCCTGGAACTCCTGCATGAGGTTCTCCTTTAGAGTGCTGCCGCTGGCGCTGTGGACGCCAGTGAATCCCATTCCTAGGGCCTTGGACCAGTCCAGTCCCTAGGAGACTTGGTAGTGTTTCGCTGACTATGGTAAGGGGTAGCTCCTTCCAGTACTCACCATAGGTGATCTGGAACATGCCCACTCCTACCACAGGAATGCTGTTCCCCTGGTAGTCCCGAAGTTGGATTTGTTGAATCTGGAGCCAGCTTTTCTTGAGGTTGGGAAGAGCTGCCTTCAGGGTCACCCAGGACATGATGGACAGGGATGACCTGGTGTCGATTTCCATCTTGCAGGGTTGTCCTTTGATCTCAACCATTGTGTGGACCTTCTTCTTGATGGTCGTGCTGGCCTGGCTGATACTGGTGCTGCAGGCCTTGTGGCTTTGAAATTTGCACCGTTTTCTCTGGTTGCCATCTTGATTGGTCCACTTATGCCGTGCCGGCTCTGATTGGCTGAAGTTGATCCAGGGCTTGTGGCTGACTGGTAGACTTTCCCTACAGACTCTCGCCAAATGCCCCTTCTTCTCACAATGCCAGCAGATGGCATCCCTGAACTTACAGATTTGCCTTGGTTATGTTCCTCCGCAATTCAAACAGCTTCCGTGTCGTCTTTCTGCTCCTGTGTCTGTCTCTCTGTTTGGAAGAAGTCCTCCTCCAACTCTTTTTCACTGCTGGTCTGGGTGGCTTCTTGGTGTACCGGCGCCAACCTCGGGGTTTCCTTCGAGTTAGTCGATCATTGCAGTGTCTCCGCAGTTTTGATTGATGACTCATGCACCCTGGACTTCTCGAGGGCAATGGGTAGGGTCAGATTCTGCCTTGTGAGCAACCTTCTCTGTTAGCGTATATCTCTTATGCCACAGATTAATTGTTCTAGGAGCACATCATCGAGGTCTTGGTATTCACAGTGTGTAGCAGCCTTATGCATGGCAGCCATATATGTGCTGATCGTCTCTCCTTCACGCTGTATTCTTTGCCGGAGCTCGTAGTGCTGCATGAACCTCGATGGTACTGGGGCATAGTGTGCCTTGAGCATGGCTTGTAGCATTTCGCACAAGACGGTCTGGACTGGGGTTGGTTCTGAGAGTGATTCAGCCATGTCAAAGACCTCCAACCCACAGTGGTTCAAGAACAAAGCCCACTTTTGGTTCCTGGGAAGGCCCTGCATGTCACTGGCTTCCAAAGCGCACTCAAACTGGATCATGTATGACCTCCACTTCTCTCTGGCCAGATCTAAAGGCTTGGCGGTACGAACGCAGACATTGTTGTCATTCTGGTGCGTAGCAGCTCATCAGTCTGGCTGAGTCCGCTGTAGGTAGCTCTTTTTTGGCTTGCTTCTCAGTGCCTCAATCCCATCCTCATCACCAGTGTTGAATTGGGCGTTGAGGAGGCAGAAGCAAGGTAGTGACAACAGCTCTTTAATGTACAGTGAGACTTCAGCAAAGGTTACAGGCAAATAGCCCTCCTTTTATACTCTGCTGGCCAGGGAACTGACCAATCACAATTGACCCATTGTAGTTTGAATCTCCTGCCAAAACTTATATACATAACATTTTGCCTCATGAGTTTCTGATTGCACTTGATGCAATATCACCTTTCCTGATTAGAAAATGAACTGCATCAAGAGTAGCCTGAAGATGATTATGAAGAAATTGTTTTGTAGAGAAAAGAAATGGCCTCCCCTCTCTGAAATCTTCTCCTACAAAAAGCTGCTTTATCTTACTAAAACAAAATACTTCTCTGATTGATAACATTGATCAGAGGACCCTCTAATTCCGAGGAGATGTATTGCTCATTGCATTTCTTCCACTTATTAACAAGCAGTAACTCTCACTCAAAATGCAGAACATGGAAAGAACTGTCTAGTTAGGCAAGGGAGTCCTTGAAGTGATTGTGTGACAGATCTATAAACAAATATATCCACAGTCAATATTTGTATTTGTCTTTGGCTACTTTAATAATTCAATATATTCAATATGGCTGCATTGTTCTATTCACAGTGGAACAATAAGAAATGTTTTGAAACTAATTCAGAGGAAATGTAATTTAGAAACTAGTCATGAGTTAAGATATAGTTAATTGAAAATTTAAATAGTTAAAAGAAAATTTAAATTTATCTCATCTTTGTACCTCTGCCAAGAGAAAAGATGCACACAAACATGCTAAACATCAGTCATGAACCAACTTTTAGTGTTACATCCAAAGATGTAGCTAATAACTCCGGATAGATACCCTGGCTGTATTGAAATGTAAGTCGGAGCCAAGATTTTTAAACATGGTTTATTGAACAAAACATAGTGTCTTGGTTCACAGATCATAAGTTATACTGGTTGGATCCTTATACCAAAATAGCACAATGGTATATAAAATCATTCCCATATAAATTGATTTCAACAATTAAAGCCAAGTTGATTCCATCATCTTTGGTGGAATTCTATATCTTGGATCAATACTTATTTTCAAAAGCTCAAGGCAGCATTCAAAGTACTCTGTTCTCCAGTTTTTCCCCATCCTGGTGTAAGTAGGTGGACTGAAAAACAATTTCTGGCTCAGAATTTAACATAACTGAGAACAGAATTGAATCTGAGTCTCCTTGTTTCTACATCCAACAATAATAACTGGATATTGGCATCCTATTTCATTTGGAACATAATTTCCGTGTATGAACTGGTGCATACATTTTATCCAATTATTGCTAGCCAAATGCTATTGTAGTCACCCAAGCCATGTTAGATTTTGTCCTTAAACCATGAAATTACAAAAATTTTCACAATCATTTTGCCTTTTCCAAACATATCTTTAGAGCCAGTTTGGATATGGTTAAAAGCTCCAAGCTAGAAACAGAGAGCCCATGAGTTCTAGTCCTGCCTTAGGCAGAAAGCCAGCTGGATGTCATCTCTAGTGGCTCTCTGAGGTTCTTCTGAGACAAGAGTAATACGTGACTGATTTCTTTTCCATTTTAAATGGAATTTCTGAGTATCTGTTTGAAAGCCTCTGTTTTGTAAGGAAAGTAAATTAGTACAATAAAATCCTTACAATATTTAAGAAATGCATTTTCCATGAAATGTTGAATGCCTGTCCAAACTGGCATGACATAAGTATCATCCCGACCACAGGGACAGCTAAAGGGCCACACTCACCCTTAGGCAGCAGGAAGCAATTGTTTCATGTGGCAAAAAGGAAATAGTGTTTCTTCTCTTCCCTTCCCTTCCCCCCAGATGGCAAAATAAAATGGGCTATTCCTAATAGAAATATTAGCCTAAGTCTACAGGGGTGTCAAACTGGTGTCCTGTGGGTTGGATGCATCATGCGCGGGCCACGCCCACCTGGCTATGCAAAGCAAAAAAGTCCTGACACATCACGGGATACAATTGAGTTTGACACCCGTAGCCTAAGACAAACTGAACATTACAACTATTAGGTTTGATAAGTATTGCTTGTATATCAAATCAACCTTTTCTTTAAAAAAAATACAGCTTACATTATTCCTAATTTTTTTCTCAAGTGTCCAGATAGAATATGATTATTCTACATAGCCCCCGGCTAGTTCTAATGCAAGTTAGATACCAAAAATGATGAACACCAAGGAAAACATTACATTGCTTACAATTAAGAAAGATTATTGAAAAGGTTGCCCTACTAACAGTGCTAGAGAACTCCATCCCCAGGTGGGCCATGATGAGGCACATCAGTAGGGATGGTCTTCCATGGAAACCACTCACAAATGGTTTGCTTTTGTGGTATATGTTTTACCGCCCTTCAACCCTTCAGTCCTTTATTGCCAACCCACACTCTTATAATTGCTTATTTTATGCATTAGACAGGGAAGGTTATATGTTAATAATGATAAAGATTTTAACCAGTATTGGGTACCCAGCAAAAGCAAACTAACTGGGGTTAGACCTGGAAATTTGTTGTCTCACAGCTTGTGAGAGTAAATAGGAAAAACTAGCTAGTCAAAAAAGCATCCTGGGTTTTAATTTTAAAATGTCAGCATAGGACATTCACTTTTGTCCTTTGCAGGTAGCAGGATCTGTTCGATCTTCTCTGGGTTCCCAATGTCCATGTTACATAGATGGACCAGTAAGCCTAAAAGAACACACAGAGCCACATGCTCAAAAAGCAATCATTTTGTAAGAATTATTCCAGGGATATTAATTTTGGCACACATGAATTGGAAGCAAGTCCCCCACCTCCTCCAGGACCTTGAAAAAACATATGTAATTTCCTCTTTTCTTTATCAAACACTTTGGGTGTCAGTGATTTCCACACCTATGAGTTGAAAGATATTCCTCAACTTTCTGAGATTTTTTTTTTATATATAAAATGTAATTTGCCATTTTCTTTATAGCACTGTGTGACTGTCAGAGGTGCCAATTAAGTGCTGTGTGAGCAAAACCGTTAATAGAACTTTATCATTGAAGCCCAAAAGCAATTAGCATGGAAAGAAGTAGGCGTTCTGTTAGGTCATTTCTGTTGGAAAGGCTTTGCCTGCAAGAGCTGATTTACACTGTAATCTCTTGGGAATATTTTAATTTCTAAGACAGGCAATTCTGGCAATCAGCGTGTCCTGCATCTCTGTTTTCTGCTCACCTCCATGATGACAATGAGGTTAGTGCTATCATTTGCATTACGCCAACATTTAGAACAGCTCACATTCGTTTTCATTTTTATCTATAAATTAATACCCAACTAAGAAACAAAACTATTTTTTAAACATCTGGTTTTGTTAAATTTATTATGCTTAAAAAAATCAATTGTTTTAATGGAAAAAAAAGGTGTTTTTTGACTTCTTTGGGATCAGAAGTTAGCAGGGTTGGGTGTTATTGCTTGTAACATATTCTAATAATTATGGCTAGCTGAGATTGCACACTTGAAAAACATTCTGAAGAAAGCCAATGGTAAACTAGTTTTGTACTGTTGCCAATAAAACCTGCACAGGTACATTTATGAAGTCAGAAAATCAAACTCAATCTTTAGAGATCCTGTCTTTATTAGTTCAACATCCCCAGCTTTACTGGATGTAACTTTCATAAGCTATAGCAATAGCACTTTGACTTATAGCCTGTACAGCCTTCTCTAAGTGGTTTACAGAATCAGCATATTGCCCCTAACAATCCGGGTCCTCATTTTACCAACCTCGGAAGGATGGAAGGCTGAGTCAACCTTGAACCGATGAGACTCAAACTGCCAAACTCCCTTCTATGCCTTTGGACCTGCCCTTTGGAACACTTTGCCCCTTGGAGTGAGGTCAGCTCCAACTCTCCTGACCTTCCCAAAAGCTTAAAAACCTGGTTCTGTCAACTGCCTGTGACTCCAGGAGTTTCACATTGGAGATGGTTGCTACATTAATAACAGATCAGTGGTGGGTTGCCCCCTGGTTCGGATCGGTTTGCAAGAACCAGTAGTAAAAACGGTGGGAGGCTCCGCCCACTGACCCGGATGTCATCAGGGAGCTTTTGCACATGTGCAGAAGCGCATGTGCATGCGCAGAAGTGCATGTGCAGCCCCGTTGCAAAGATAAGTAGAACCTACCCCTGTAACAGATCCCATCTCACCCCTGCTCATCCTATCCTTTACCAGCCCATCTTTCACTTAGGATTGAATATTTGTATTTTTTATAGTATTTGATTTGTATTGTTTCAAAGTGTTCTATAGTTTTAATATTGTAAGGTTCCTGACCTTCTGTGGTAAGACAGGCAGCCAATAAAGTGAGGGACCAAGAGAGGAATGGACTATAGAAAACCATAACTGAATCATCCTTGTTCCTAATATTTAGATATATTATTTGTGTGACCTTTCACATCATCCTTATTGCTTTTTTTTTCAAATCTGGACCAGCTTTTTATCCATCAGCCATCTTTGAGTGAAAATGGAGATGCTGCAAATAAGAAGAGGGTAGTGTTATTTTTTTTTAATCTGATAACTAGTTATATGTATAAATCATTCTCCATTCTCATCCTTCTAAACTGATTCCAAGTATGGGGGAGTCAATGTTTGCAATGGATCTTTTCCACCTTGGAGTGATGGCTTCAATCAATGGTGATGTCCAGGAAGATATCTTCCCTGAGTCTTCTTTCTAGAGAATTTCAGGGCTCTCCTTTCTCTACCTCTTTAAACAACTATGGGAAACCACTGGGAGAATCATCTGTCAGCACAAATTTCAATGACATCAACATGCTGATAATACCCACCATTTATCCCTGGGTCAAACAGGCAATGTGATGAAAATGCTAACCCAGAGCCTGAAGGTTGTCAGGGTCTGGATGGGGAGGTACATACACCAGCCAAATCCCTCCAGAAAAGAATGGTTTTGGGTTTATGGTCCTAACAATTTTAGTGCAATACCAGTTTTGATTTTGACCTGGGTTGCAGCCAACTGCTTAAAGATGGTTCCCAATTTGTGAGTTCTTTTCGATTCTCCACTCCTGCTTGAGGAGCAAGTGGTAGCCATGTCTAGGAAGCCTTTTGCACAATTAGATCCTGCATGTCATTCCTGTACACGGTTCCACATGCTCTAGTCACCTACTGTTGGGATTGCTTTAATGTACTCTTCAAGAGCATTTAGAAGCTACAGTGGCAGAATATGGTAGCACAGGCAGTAATGGGAGTATCCTAATGTTCTTGGATGAACCCACTGTGTCAGGAGCTGCATTGGTTGCTGGTCAACTCCCATATGCAATTCAAAAAGCTGATTGCCACCCTTAAAGCCCTGTATAGTTAACTGAGGGAACTGCTTCTCCTGTATTCATGTGCACATCCATCCAAATCAAATACAGATAGTCCTTAATCTGCAACTACAAATGAGCTCAAAATGTATATTGCAAATGAGACATTTCTTAGGTGAGTTTTGCCTCATTTTACAACCTTTCTTTTCACAATTGTTAAGTGAATCATTTCAGTTGTTAAGTTAGTAATACGGTGGTTAAGTGAATCTGGCTTCCCATTGACTTTGCTTGTCAGGAGGTTGCAAACGTTGATCACACGATCCAAGGACACTGCAACAGTCCTAATTATGAACATCTGAATTTTGATCACATGACCATGGAGGTGCTGCAATGGTTGTAAGTGTGAAAAATGGTCATAAGTCACTTTTTTCAGTGCTGTTGTAACTTTGACCTGTTGTAAATTGAGGACTACCTGCAGGCATAATTCCCTCCATGTCCCATCTCGATTAAAATTATTGCCTGACAGAGCCGTGGAAGTGAGCATTTTTAGGAACTACTTACCAAACTTTGAAACATCCTTCTTGTAGAGATTTGATCAGCTTTGTCTCTCATAGACTGTGTAGATCTACTTATTCCATTGTGAATAAGGTAATAGAAGAGTTTATTCATATTGACATATTTGTATTATCTGTTTTTATATTTTCTTCACCTTAGAGTATAGAAACAATTCTTTTTTGGTGGATTCTAGAGAAATCACATATTTCTAATAAATTGTTAAGAAAGAGCACAGAAGTTGAAATAACAATAAAAAAAACCCCCTGAACTAGGAAATTTGTCAGATTCACGTAAATAATTTTTTCTATTAGTATTCTAATCCATATTAACTCTTAAATTAATCATTTGTGATTTGAGTGTTACTAGCACATTTTACTATATCATTATTTGAAGTGGCTGACCATTTCATTCCTCAAGTTGGTGGTGAACTTTGTTTCATGTGACATTGTCTGTTGAATTATAGTATAATTATAATTTTAGTATATTCATTTTAATGCCTAATTATAGCCCTCATTGGCTACAATATCGTATATTTAATCCTGTTCTAATTTCTCAGTCAGTTTTCTGCCTCTAAGAAGAAATCTTCTGCTGTTCGGGTTGCTTCAGACTTTCATTAAGAGTGTTCATGGTAACATTCCCATCAGGAGAGAAAAGCTATTGCTCATGTTTTCTAATGATACATCTCTTCATTATCTTCAGCCTTTCCTCCTGCCTGCAATTCTTCCCTGAACAAACATACAGTACAATTTTCCTTTTCAAGCTTCAGTATTGAATTTACTTGAAGTGTGCAAAATCAGAGAATTAGCAATATGCCTACAACTACCTTGTATGAGTTGCAAAAACCCAGCTATCTACTAGATAGCATTAAAGAGTCTTTTCTGTCAATTAGTGATCTCCTGGATTTTCCAGCACTCAGATACAGTAGTCTTAAATACAATTGAAAGAGGAATATATTATAAAATATCCTACACTTTTTCTTGAAAATTATTTGCACAAAGGAAAACAAAGGGAAATCCCAAATGTGGTTGTTAACACATCTGTAGTCCTTTCCTTAAAAATGAATAATGATAATTTTTTTTAAAAAAAAATGTAAAATGCCTGTAAAATATTACAGATAAATGTAAGATAAGGAATTTATTCTAATTTTATAGGACAATGTGAAAGATATTATTCTGTTGTAAAAGAAGCCCATAACATTTTGTAAAGCATTTTTTCTGGGCATCTATTCCATTATTACAGAAACTCCTGTGCCAGGGCTGTACATCCCTGCTGGCATCTGGTACTACCAAATCTCTGATGTCTTACCAGATTTGCAGCCCCTGAGTGGAGCTGTTGCCACACATAAGCATGTTCCAACTGTTGTCCATTTATAATAGGAACTATACACTAATAACTTGCTCTTTGGTTTGGAGATTGGTGCAAATCTGTTGGATGGAATGGCTTCTATTGTGAAGTGCTTTTTCTTGCAGTTAGAACACATGGTATGTATAAGCCTGACTTGCTGAGCCTACCCATGAATTCACAACTTAGTGAAGGGTAAGAAAAGAGATTGAAGTATGATGTATGCATATGCCATCATTTTGGTTTGGTTTGGTTTGGTTTGGTTTGGTCTAGTCCATGCATACCTTAATAAAAATTGAATAAAAATAAAAGTAGCTGATTATATCAGTTATAAGGAGAGCAAGTAGGGGATCTTTTGTCTTGAGCAGAAAAAGAAAGACATGGAGGATATCAGGGGTGGGTCCTACTTACCTTTACCACTGGTTTGCAATGGGGCTTTGTGTGCACAGAAACTTCCTGATGATGTCAGGGTCAGTAGGCGGAGCCTTCCACCGGTTTTACTACCGGTTCTATAGAACTGGTCCAAACCGGGGGCAACCCACCATTGGAGGATATGCTCTTGGTAATACGTATATCAGAGAATGAACAGTTCTGTACTAATCAGAAAAGTGAAATACTTTTACATTTACATTTTACATGCTTTTACATAGCAATTACACACTTACATACAAGTGTGTAATTGCTATGATTCTGAGACACTTTCATTCATAGCAATAGAACTAAGATTTATATTCTGCTTCATAGTGATTTACAGCCCTCTCTAAGAAGTTTACAGAGTCAGCACATTGTCCACAACAATCTGGGTCCTTATTTTACCCATCTTGGAAGGATAGAAGGCTGAGTCAACCTTCAGCTGGTCAGAATTGAATTCCTGGCAGTCAGCAATTATTTAGCCTGCAATACTGCATTCTAGCCACTGCGCCCCCACGGCTCCATCTCTTTGAATTGAATCTAACTTAAACCACTCAACTGATCTGCCACATGCTTATGTATCACATACCTTCAAATCAGTTCAGTGATTTAATAGCCCTTTGTGTATTCACATGCTTGCACATACATATAGTTTCATCTGCTCAAATTTTCCAGTGAAATTCAGTAATTTGCAATCTGAATTAATTTAAACTAATTTAATTAATTTAATCATTCAAATGTATCGATGGAAGTAGAAATACAAATTTGAACTGGAATGTTTCATGTATTCCTAATAACCACTTTTTTTTTGTATCTTATCAATGACTTATTAGTCCACATCACACATTTGAACATGAAATACAAAGGAAATATAAATGCCATCTCTTGAATTCATAGATAAAGTGTTTTAAATGCAAATAAATCAATATTGAGAAAACTGGTCAATGGTTAGAAGCATTATTAATGAGGAAAAATGACCTTTCAAAATTGGTCAGAGTTCAAGGGCTCAAGCTACTTATTATAGTAGCTTGAATTTTAAGCTACTTTTAAGAATTATTTTCCAAGTGCTAACATGATTAAAAGAATGCAACGGTAGCCTAACAGTAGGAGATTTTTAAAAAAAGAGACACAGTGATCTATTATAGTTACCATGGCAAACACAAGTGTTAAAGTTTCTATTCCTGGGAGAAAAAAATAAAATGGAGGTTAAACTGAAGCATTTGAGTGTGATCATACAAAAACAATCATTTATATCAATAGATGACAGATGGTTGGCAGAGGCAGAAATGTGCCTTCATCACTAAGGTTAAAAAGAGTACATAGAAATTGTTGAGTAACCAACACTGTGATTCAGCCACAGCTACCATTTATATATTGGAAATTAGAGGCATGATATAAGAGAAGAAAAACAAATATAGCTAAATCAAGTTCATACCAGCTTCATTCATGAACATCATGTATGTTCAACATCTTGCCTTTTGCTTCTTTATCTTCTGACCTCCATTTTTCTGTATATCTTATCAATTCCGTCCAGCTACAGATGTCTTACTCTTCTCCTTTCAATATATTTATTCTACCAAGCATTGTTTTTATATTGTAATTTCACATATTTTACATGGCTCTTTGTAACATATTTCTTATGATCTCTATAATTTATGAGCTTCTACATTTTCTCTACTTCCCATTCATTATCTGTAACATTACATTTATTTCATTTTTATACATAACACGATTTATATTTATAATCCTACAGTCATTCTTTTTTAATTCTTCTTTCCTTCACTTCTTTCTTTTTATTTATATCCATTTTCCCTGAAGATCTATATTTGACACTAGCAAATAATACTCTCTCACACATTTTGAACTTCTCATCATCCTCATTAATGCTCTCATTCTTTCATTAATAGCAGTAGAAATCAAGGATACTTTTAAATGAATGTGAATAAAATTAATATCCATCATTTCTTCCTTGTGTAGATGTAGATACATAGATAGTTCTCATTTAACAAATGTAATTGGGACTGGCAACTCAATTGTTAAGCAAAGTGGTTATTAAGTAAAACTGTGACTGTGCTCATAGTCTTATTTCAGATTATGCATGAAAGTCTAAACCTTTGTTTTACAGGCCTGCAAAGACTGTAAATGTAAGGATTGGTCATACAGTTACTTTTTCATTACCATCATAGCTGCAAATTGTTGCTAAACAAAGCAGTTACTAAATGAGGACTAAATGTACAGATACTTTTTCTAAGCAATCACTCACCAGTCTCTATTCTAATATATTCCTGAATCTTCAAATGGGTCCATCATTTTATTTTATTGTCATCTCATTCGCAACTATCTATTCATATCATCTAATATTTCCCCCCCTCCTGGACTACCTTTTTGCACATTTTTCACATCTCATCTCTAAATAAATTTTAGCAGCACAGACAATGCACAGTGCTCCATTGGGTCTAATTGTATAATGCTGGAATATAGCTTAGTTGAAATGTGTACACTTAAGCCCCACACAATGTAACTCATCCTGCTCCAGGAGCTGCTACCAATGGGAAAGACTTATACCCACTTATACCCAAGGTGTTATCTAGCCAGGTTCTTGAAGTAGGAGGATGTCAAATATAGCAACATTATTCATGAAAGTGGGGTCTTTGGCTTTAGCATTCTAGCTTGCAATATTCCATGAAACAATTGTGACAGTTTTTAGAGGTATCCAACTGTCAATCTGAGTTCCCAGAGGCAGATCCTCAAAAATGGTGGGAACATAAGTTGTTACATACTGTTTGAAGTTAAGATCTGCTGTGGGAAAATTTGATGTGTTTTGACATTCAGAGAAAGCAATATCAATATCAGAAGAGGCAATTACAGGAATAACATGGGACCTAAAGCTAGACTTTTATCTCTGCCACCTCTGTCTGATAAACCAGTCAGGAAATACAACTAGATCATGAGTGTCAAACATGTGGCATCACGTTGCCATCATGTGATGTTTCACAACATTTTTCCCTTTGCAGAGTTGGGATGGGCGTGGCCTGCGCATAACGCATCCGGCCCATGGGCTGCCATCCCTGAACTAGATGAATTAGTTCTACTTTATTGTAAGGCTACATTAAAAGAATCTTGCAAGTCTGATTGTACAAACTCCCTTCTACCACTTTTAACCATCTGTACCATTAAGAAGCTTCTTTCCTAAGTTTTATTTTTCTTTGACAGTTAAATCACTGAGGACTCCTGCCTCTCTTATCTAAATGTTTCCTAGGCTGCATCTATTCCCTTATCTCCCCAAGGGTCATCCACACATTCCTTTACAATCTTTGAATGGTTAATTGCTGGGGTAAGAATTCTTCTCCTTTGTCAATTAGATCTTCAGCATCCTCAGTAACCTCCACAAAGATGGTATTGGGGGCCAATGGTGGGTTTCTACCGGCTCGCCCCAGTTCAGGCAAACTGTTAGTGGTGACGGTGGGAGGCTCTGTCCACCCATCCAGATGTCATCACAGATGCACTGCCCATGCGCAGAAGGTTCTGCGAGTGCGCACAAACGCTGTGCATGAGATTCTGATTCCAAACTGGTAGTGAAGGTAAGTGGAATCCACTACTGGTGGGGGCATATTATTGGGAAGTTACACTATAAGAGAATACAGATGTTAAAAGCATTCCTGGATCTGATGAACTCAAGAAATGAGTCTTTTTGTCAGGTTCTGCATACTTTAGATTCTCTAATTGATGTAGCATTTTGCCAAGTTGCATCTGGGATTGAGTTAGACATTAAATGTTCTCCATTGGTGGTATGCCTGGACATTTTGTGGGTTGTGGCATCATTAGAAACTTGCTGATTGAGTTTATTACCACAGTTCTGAGTGCCTGGTAGGGCAAGATTAATTAATGATTTTGCTGTGGAATGTATTGTCACAAATGTTTCTCTTAATTCATCCAATCTCTGTGTGGTATCTGCTTGCTCTGAATTTGGCAATACACCAAATGACTCAATCAACTTTACTTCCAGTGAGTTCCAGGCAGATTCTCTAGCTGTAGGTGTTACAGTTTGTTGATTAGAGTTCTTCTTTCTGAAGGTCATCGCTAGTGAAACATCCCGAGGTTATCTGGACTCAAATGGTTACATTTAGATTTTAAAGCAGTAGTACCAGCTTTGGAAAAGTAATCGAAAAGCAGGGTATCTATCTCTGTATAGAAGACCATTACTGGATATATTGAGAAGGTGCTCAGGAAGGGCTTCATTTTGAAAAACATTCAAGGGACTGTTTAAATGTTAGCAGAATTTGCATGCTTCCTCTTCTAGATGGCAGCCATTGTGCACTTAGTAGATTTATCAGATAGTTTTTGCAATGAAAGAGCTTGCTCAAGGACAGAATTACTGCCTCTTTGAACTCCCGTTGCCTTCTGTTCACTCTGTTTGAGAGTTAAACCCTCCACAATTATTTCTTTCTCTCCTAGCAGATTTGGGAGTGGAGTCAGCTCAAAATTCCCTGTTAACTGTTCATTGCTTGTTGGTGTGACCAGCAGGTGTCTTTATAGCTTCTGATTTTTATTAGGGCAACTCTCAGTATATTTTACAAAGGACTCCTTTAGTAGGTCCAGCTTATTTTTGACTGGAGTCAAAAGTTTGAAGATCAAGATTCATGTTTGTGTTATGAGCAGGCATTGTCTAGTTATGAAGACTGTTACATTCTCCCTTTTTAAATTCATATCATCAGTGGTGGGATTCAGCCTCTCACTTTGGGAGAACTGGTTGTTAACTTTCTGAACAGTTTGGCAAATTGGTTGTTGGAAGTAATCATTAGGGCAGAGAACCTTGTTAAATTTCTTGAATCCCACCACTGCATATCATCCCCATCTTTCATAAGCAATGCAGCTATTGAACAGCAGTCTGTTGGAGATAGAGGAGTATTCTTTAGCAGGAAAGAAGAGAGTTTTATAAACTGTTGGCTTTCAGTTTCTGTCCCATTTGGAAGATCCCAATAGCACTGAAGCTATAGTCAGCTAAAGCTTGTGCACAACTATTGTTTAATGCCCAGCTAGGACTTTACATTTCCTTTACATTTCTTGAAAAGATCCAGTCTAAATTCCTAAGGGAGCCTCTTGCATTCCAAATGCTGCATTAAGGAGGAAGGCAGGGCTATCTAAAGTTGAAACAGATGCACGGATGTAGATCATAGCACATTCGTTGCAGTTGCTATTCCTTCCCACATGTTTGACTTCTTTCCTTATTGAGGACAATTACAAAGCAATATGGTTCAATCTCCCCAAAATGTCAACATCTCAACTTTTCCAGGGAGCCATTCCTAATCATGGTTTATGACTGTGCACTCAATGCATTTAAACAAAGAATCAAAGTCCTGGAAGTCCAATAGGATCAGTTTGTTCTATCTAATAACTTTTTTTCTGAGCAATCAAGAAAAAAACATACTGGATGTTATACCATACTGGATAGTTATACCCTATAAATGTTTCCAAATTCTGAAGAGAAGTAATTTTATCATGCTTTAAAACTGTCTCTTCGCACAGCAGGCCCCGAGAACCAAAAATGTCCCCTCTGAGCTGAGACTCTGTGACCAAGAGCATATTGAAACTAATGCTAATGTCTTGCTATATTGTACCCTTTATAACTTTATAACTCCTTACCTGGTAAAACACTCAGGAGATTCTGATGTCTTTTATGTACAGTTGTAGTTATCAACTGAGGATTACTCATTCTCCTTGAACATAACTCAATTTCTTTATACTATCTGTAAAATTGGGCAGACTTTGATTATCCACTGATGAACCCATCACTAATTGTAATGTTGTATCTTGATTTGTTTTTACATTATTTTCATTTTTAATGTGTTTTTGTTTGCAATTTTGGTCAGTGACCATAATAAAAGAAGATTTCAAATATAGGAGCAGGTTACTTTACTGGATCTGGAACTCTGGCATAAAAGCCTTGAGAGAATTGGAACCAATTGGGCAATTAAAGAGTGTTTGTTTATTGGAGTTTATATAACATTCTGTCCAAAGGGATTTTAAGTGCCTTGCATTCCTTTCTTTCATTTAGAAGATTAAAATAGTAAAACAAAAGAGCAACTAACAATAGTAAACAAAATTAACAAAATTACAAAGAAGACAAAGACCTTTGAGGAACAATAAACATCTAAATACAACCCAGTATTTGCAGAAACATCAGAATTTTTTCAGTGCCCCTTTGTTCCCTCATGTGGTATTACATTTGTCTAATTCTTAACCCTTCTATTGTGTTTGTGGTTAATTGTGTTAAATTTTCTATGTATATCTAAGCCTCATATGATTTAGTTCAGCTATCTCATTTCTTGGGCGTTCGCTTTGTTGCATTTATAAAAGCACAAGTGCTTTCTTACTCTAGTGTTGGGTTTGTAAATGTCCCAGAAATGCCAAATTCAGGACCTAGAAGAAAGGATACTTAGATAAACTAGCTGACATGTCCCAGGACTTTGACACTGAAGAAGCTGCTTTTGCTGAACCCATGGAAAGTCAGATTCAGGAAACAGGTGTAGTTATCATTATTTCAAGGATGGGTCTTCAGTAACTTTACCAATAAAGGAGAATATTTGCAGGTCAAGGTTAGAATGAGGGATCATCGAAGATCACAGATGGGTAATGAAATGTCTGCAACAAAACAACCAAGCTCAGAGAGCACCAAGGACTCCTCATTAAGGTCTGTCATTTATTATATTTATCTATTAATTTAATTTGTATTCTGCCTTTCCCATTTTTACAAATAATTCAAGACAGTGAATATATTCACATACCTTCCTCCTCCTATTGTCCCCATAACAACAACCCTGTGAGATAGGTTAGGGTGAGAGAGAATTACTGGCCTAAAGTCATCCAGCTGGCTTTCATGGCTTGGACTCATAGTCTCCTGTTTTCTAGCTTGGTGCCTTAACCAGTAGACCAAACTGGCTCTCCTGTTGTAACTTCAAATGGTTGTTAAGTGACCAGTTGTTAACTACCTGTACCAGTGAGGACTACCTGTCTATCCCTTTTCTTGTCTGTCATAATCTATTCAGCCTTGAGTACATGGCTATGTTCACCTAGCAACTGAGTGTATCTGAATTTGAAATCTGAAACAAGGCTCTAGTTCTTTCTATTCAGATTTGCAAGTTGTAAGATAACAAACTTTTTAGCAATCTATAAAAGGACGGCTTCATTTATCCTATGACCATTTACTCAAAAAGCTTTGATGAGGAGCTTCATTAAATATAGAGTGCCAAAATGGTAATCTGCATCCATTTTAAAGAAAAACAAATCCACCCATCCTGAGAAGGTGATGGAAGAAGGATTTGCCTTTGCTGAATACATATTGATTTTCCTTCAGAAATATTGTCTTTTTATATGCTTCATGGTTTTATACCAATTCAATCAATTTGTTCAAAAGAGCAATTATCTGATTGGCCTATAATTTCTTGGCTCCTTCCTGGGTTCCTTTTTTAAATTTGACATCACTTTGGCTACCTTTCAGTTTTCTAGCACTGAACCATAGCCAGCAATTTCATATTTGAGTTCTTTAAGAATTCTCAGGTGGATGTTGTTAGGTTCCAGAGATTTAGTACAATCTTGAATATCTTCTCTTATTACTTCAATTTGCTTTGATTGCTCAAGACCACACCGTACAACATACATGCCTCAGGAGTCATTATAAATTCAGGTGTTTTCCCATATCTTCTGTAGTAAAAATAGTTCCCAAAAAATTATGGAATTTCCTTGCAATCACCACATCACCTTTTCTGTTTTTTACTATATATTTATTGTTAAAATATTGGAATACAAAGAAAATGTTATAAAAACAAATGCATGATGATAAAGAACACTGCTACATTTGAATTTAGATAGATAGATGATAAGATGATAGATAGATAGATAGATAGATAGATGATAGATAGATAGATAGATAGATAGATAGATAGATAGATAGATAGATAGATAGATAAAAAAAAGACCATAGTAAATTATATCCTCTCCCTTCTCTTCTTTTTGTATCTCCAACTAAGAGCCACAGTATAGATATTGGAACTTTGAATTATTAGTAAGTGTTCCTAGTTTCAATTTGAGTCCTAAAAACATATTTAATTTATCTAAATCTGCCTTGCTTTGTGATGAGTTGTATGTAACAGAGCCATTCATGCTTGAATTTTGTTAAACTTCATTGTGTACACAGACATAGCACAACATACTTTCCTAATTTGGTCTCAGTTTGTTATTGTTGGCATAGCATATTTTATAATGCTGTGCAAGGTGTATTCTGCTGGAGTCAATATGAATCTTTCTGAATTGTAACATTTTTCATATGTTTACCGTAGTCACGACTAACAGAAATTTCTGTTCAAATTTAATTTAATTTTTAATATATTTCTTTCCAATATTTTTTTAAAAATTCACAATCACTACACATGATAAACTTTTTCTTCTTTATTAATGCATTTCCAGCATTTTTTTGTTATATGCTTTATACATCTTGGCAATTATTGATGGGTCTGTATACCACATAAAGAACATTTAATACCGATTTCCCAATAAATTGTAGCTTGGACTAATTTTTATTGATTTTTGCATTGCTAAAACATATGAAGAACTGTTGCAGGAATTGGATATGCCTAGTTTAATGAAAAGAAGGACTATGGGTGACATAACAGCAATATTCTAAGATCTGAGGGGCTGCCACAAAGAAGAGGAAGTCAGCCTATTCTGACTTCTGACTGAGGGCAGGCAGCAATAAATGGAAACTAATCAAGGAGGGAACCAACCCGGAGCTAAGGAGGAATTTCCAGATAGTTAGAACAATTTATCAGTGGAATGAGTTGCCTCCAGAAATTGTGAATGCTGCATCACTGGAGATTTTTAAGAAGAGATTATACAACTATTTAATGGCATAGGATTTCTGCCTGAACAGGGGGTTGGACCAGTAGACCTCCAAGGTCCCTTCTAACTCTGTTACTCTTTTCATTGAACTACTGTGATTAATTCTTTCACAGTTTGCATTCATTTTATCATACAATTTAAAATTTCTTCTATCTCTGAGTTATATTCCAGTAAAGTTTAAAAATACGTCCTCATAAATGATCTTGGTTTTATATAAGCCTTCCAAATTCTGTTATCTTTCTCAACGTTCCTCCTTTTTGGAGATTACTAGTTATTACTAGTTTATTTTTCTAGTTATTTGTATATAAACTCACCATGGTAAATTCCTCCCTTATTGTACAGTTCTTGTTGTGCATTAAACTATTTCCATTATTTGAATATACCTGAATATATAATGCCGGCGTATACAACTACAGATCGATATACTGTCATGTCAGAGCCTGAGTCTGAGGAGGACGAGATAGCACTAGGGCCAATGGAAGAATGACCGAAGGAGCAGGACAAGGCAGTTCCAGATCCCTCAGGGTTGGGAAGGGTCGCCAGCAAGAGAGAGGGGGCCCAGGAGGACCAGACGAGGGCAGACAATGGAACAGAGGAGCAATGGAGCTCCAGTGATGAACAATTACCCCCCCCCATCCCTGAGCACAAAGAATAGAGGGGGAATCAACATAGGGCAACCTGATGATTTGGGAAGAGGGCACCCTGCCCCTCCTCACAAGGCTCACCTGGGGAATGAAATTTAAAGAGACACTGTTGGGAGGGGTGTTGAATCCGTGGAGCCTCACATGCAATTGCGGACATCTGAATTTTGCTGTGCTTTGCTTTGTCTTTCTTGCCCGGTTTGCCTACCTTGCTGGACTTCTTGCCTTGGTTGCTGCCTTGCTAACTTTGCTTGCTGGATTACTCGCAGTCACAGTCTGTCGGAGGTATGTGTGTGTTTGCTCCAGGACTTGTAGTAATCATAGGGACATTTGGGGGAAAGTTGGAGCAATAAAGGGGAGTTAGAACTGTTCAGTGCCTTGCTCTGGGTCATCACATACAGCTACCTTACCTTAGAGCTGATAGTGCAGCAGTTATAATGCAGTATTGTAGGCTAATTCTTCCCACAGCCAGGAGTTTGATCCTGACCGGCTCAAGGTTGACTCAGCCTTCCCTCCTGAGGTTAGTAAAATGAGGATCCAAATTGTTGGGGGCAATATGCTGACACTGTAAACTGTTCAGAGAGTGCTGTAAAGCACTATGGAGCAGAATATAAGTCTAAGTGCTATTGCTGTTGCTATTACCATGGTGCCTTCCCACTCTCTGCTTGGATTTTCACCTCTAAGTGGTGGCTGGAAGACCTGCTGCTGAAAGATGTCAGCTCTTCTCTGGAAAGGAGCTCCTTCCACAGAGTGCAGAAACAGAATTTAAATTGTCAGGATTAATGATTCTGCACCTACAAGAGGATTTCAGCTTTTTTCTGTATGGACAAAAAATGCCTTCTGCTGGGTACTAGAATAGAAATCAAATACTGAAGATCTGAGCTCTTTTACTCTACCTCACCAAAAGAGTTCAGCTCTCCTCAACAAGTAACACTTTCACCAGGCAAGAGAGAATCCTCTCGGCAACTACTGCAGTTTGCAACCTTATTGTCTGGCTTCCCCACCGACTTTCTGGATTGCAAGCAGCAATGGCACGATCATGGGCTGCTTGGCAATGATTCATAAATACAAACAGGTTTCCAAGCTCCCAAATCATGATCATATGACTGCAGGGACCAGCACAATGTATTGGAATGGCTTTATTGATTGTAAAGCACCCTTTATGAGGCCATTGTACCAGCAAAAAGTTGTTAAATGACCAATCATAAGTAGAGAAGTTTAGTAAATATATATATATATATTGTCCTTAGAGACAAAAGAATTTGATGGTGAAGCTAGTGATGAAATTGCTAACTCCTTCCTTCCTTCCTTCCTTCCTTCCTTCCTTCCTTCCTTCCTTCCTTCCTTCCTTCCTTCCTTCCTTATTAGCAAGATTTTCAGTAGGTTTTCTCTTATTATACGTCCCTTCAATTTTTCCCTCTTCTTTTGTTTCTTTGTAGCATAGATACCTATGAAGCCTATTAATTAAATCTGATTCTTCTATTAATGATGTTCTACTGTATGAAGATTTTATCCATTCTCTTATCTCTGATATGCAGCTTACTTTGCAATACAATCTTAGACTGGAGAATGCCAGTTTACCTCTTTCCTTTCAATTTTGTAGAATTGCAAAACACTCTTGTTTTTTCCCACATTCCATACAAATGTACAGACTTTTCTTTACCAATCCTACTGATTTTTGTTTGAAATTAGAATTGATCCCATTTGGAATAGAAATTGCATTTTGGTTAATACAGTATATTCATTGTTATTACTATAATCCATCCTAGCCAGGAGAGTTTCAAACTTCTCATTTCAAGATCTTGTTTTATTTCTTTTCTTAATTTGTTGCAATTGTTTTGAAATATATCTTTATTACTTTTTGTCAGGTGGAGTCCTGAGTATTTCACCGAGTCTTGTTATTTCACAACTAGTTTGTTTTTTTTCACATTTTTTTCATCAGAGATTAAGTGCCCTGTTATTAGCTTAGGAGGTTTTTTTCTCGTTTCCTCTTTTTGCTATGTATTAAAAATGGACAATTATTAATATTAATATTTGTATGTGTGTATATATATATATATGTTTTCTGAGGTTTTCGCGGGTGTTTGTATGTAGGTCTTTGGTTATTTGGGTCTTCTCCCGCGTAAAATTGGAAGTGTCTTGGCAAAGTTTCGACGAAGTCTCATTCGTCATCTTCAGGCTGGTGTTCTTGGCTTCATGCTTCCAGGAGCAATTGAATGAGACTTCGTCGAAACGTCGCCAAGACACTTCCAATTTTACGCGGGAGAAGACCCAAATAACCAAAGACCTACATACAAACACCTGCGAAAACCTCAGAATATATATATATGTGTGTGTGTGTGTGTGTGTGTGTGTGTGTGTGTGTGTGTGTGTAGCAGGTGTATATGTGTGTTGTATATGGATTTAGTTTCTTTTGAGAGCAGGCAACAGAATTTAATTCTTAATGTGGGCCAGTGTGCTCACAATAAAAAATGACAATAAAGTTTATCTCTTATCTCTCTTTTTTCATTAATCCGAATCCAGAAAAGCAACCAAACTGTTTGATTACTTGCATTGGTTGCTGTGTAAAGCCTTTTTGTAATTTAATTGCTTTTTTGTCTAAGCCCCAACCACTTCTGTAGTTGGTTCTTTGCTTCCAATAGATTTATATAAATTACTGCTACCTTAATGTTTTTTGCCATATGCTCCTCACATAACTTTCTCTTTCTCTACCTCCTCTTCTTTTAAAAATGTCTTCCAGACTAATGGCTATCATTAGAAAGGGTGATGAAAAAAACTCCTTGAAATATTGTACTGGATATTGCAGAATATACATTAACATCAAAATGATTGTCTGATGGGACTTCGCTGCACTAATTCCTTTATTATCTTTCTTATGCTCTTGACAAGTAAAATACAAGATGTAGACTTTTTCCTTCAAAACGAACACAAACAAACAATGCACAATTCTGCTCACACCCTCTAGCCTCAAAGAGGTAGAACTCTCTTCTGATGACATAGTTAATCAAAAGTTTACAGTGATTTGCTATATATACAGCCAGATGATTATCTCTGATTTGCCTTACTGGATTTACCAGTTATCACCAACTCACACCTAAAGTTAGAAGGAAATGAACAACTTTCCTACTTCTCAATTTTAACAAATATTTTCCAATTAGTATTAGCACTTTGATTCGACCAGAATGTCTATCTTAATATGATACCTGTTATTGGTTAACAAGCTACCTAATCTGTTCAAGTACCACACATTTCTAAGCACATTATTTTACTACTAAATCATTGGGAATTTAAACTTTATTATCTCTTAATGGAACTACTGATTCTTTACAATGGTACCAAGAATATGGAATAGCCTTCTCTTACATTGGGTCCCATAGGCCTTCTAGAAAATGGGGAGGTCTCAGCTACTCCAGAGGTATATGATGTCTGAGGGTCATCTTGTATGGAGGTTAGCTCCTACAATCTGTAACAATAATAGAAATTATTTGTGAATTCCTCTGGGATTATGACTAATGAGTGCCTTATTCATTTACTGTAATATATTTGGGTGTATATTTTTATTGTTTACTATGGGTGTTTTATGGATGTTTTATTCTTAATATGACTACTGGAGGCATGCTATTTTATGCTTTTGGATTTTCAGTGAATAGCTTGCCATGGGTATTTTAATTGTTGATTTATATAACCTCACAGAGAGTCTATTATGGATTATGTATCATGGAAATTAAATAAACTGTTATATGAACAGTTAAATGTGTAGAGAGATAGATGACAAAAAAAATAAGGCAGTGTTTTCTGTAGGGGGAAAAAAGGTGCAGTCATGTTGATTAAAGAGCAATATATCACATGGCAGGAAATCACTGAAAATATGGTCATGATCAACACCACCAAGAAACCTTGAAACTGGAATAGAAATGAACAGTAACACAAAGAAGGTGTAACAATGCCACAAGATAGCATCCAATCAGTATGTACAGTATACCAATAATTTTTAAACTGTAGGAAAATGAAATGGCAGGAACTTCAACGTATTATTATTGTACTGGTCCTTTTACAATGGGGTAATTTTTAAAATGCCATTAAACATATGAAATCTAGTAAAATTGATGGCCTTAGTGACTGGACTTTGTCACTAATTATTTGTTTATGTTAGTGAATAAAATATTTTGAACTGGAAAGCCACAAATCTCTTTTGCAATTTACCAGTATAAAAAGGCAGATCCAATAGAGAGAGAGTTGGTTTGATCTAGTGGTTAAGGCAATAAGCTAGAATTGAGGAGACTGGGAATCCTAGTCCAGTTTTAGCCATGAAAGCTAGCTGACTGATCTTGACTGTCACTCTCTCTCAGCCAACCCACCTCACAACTGTTATGCTGCCAATCAATATAGACCAAAGAAAAGTAAGACTTGGTAATGTCACTGGTAATGTCACTATTGTGCCATATTTTCTCTTCTTGTTGATGACTGTCTTCACTGTGTTCCATGGTATATCCAATGCCTTGAAAAAAGGTACTTTTACTTATTTTGACCACCAGGATATATACAGAATCATTAACACCTTATATTTGTATTTATCAGATTATATCAATAGGCTCACTAGAGATACTATGTTCATACCAGGTGGAGGGTTAGAGGCATATGGAAAGATCTGACTATGTATATCCAAGAGTCCCAGTATAGGTCAAAATTGTTTATGTACTGTGATCCACATGGATGGCGATCCACGTAAGCAGGAAGTGTGTGTTGCTTGTGTATATGTCTACTCATATCAGAAAATAGCAATACAAATAACATTTTTCAGGGGGAGTCTTAAATCATCATGTCTTAAAGCAGGTCTGTCAAACTAGTGGCCCACATACTGGATACAGCCTGTGCAGGCCACACCTACTCTGGCTCCGTAAAGGCAAAAAACATTGTGATGTGTCACGATATGGCCCGCGATTGGGTTTGACATACCCGTCTTTTCATTGAGTACCTAGACTCTATTGGGTGGAGGGATGGCCATTCAGCAATCATCAGAAACTCTGCCTTTTCCTTCTGTTATTACAGATCTCAATATGTGTGACTATGTGCACATATCATTCACATGAAGATGAAAACTGTTTTGAATAGCTGTTGAATCATCACAAGTTATTTAAAAAGTAACGAATGAACAATGAATGAATGAATGAATGAATGAATGAATGAATGAATGAATGAATGAATGAATGATATTCTGGACTAGCCTGCCCCAAAAGAATCAAAGTAAATAGATAGTGGAATGGGTGGATGGGAGAGAGCCTCACAAATTGCAGTATAGAAACAGATCTATGTATATATACATTTTTTTTTACCAAATAAAGAGTGAAATGACACTGAGTAATGCTCAGGTAGGTTCTAGAGAATGTACATGCAGAAAAGTAATTTAAATGTTGATGAGACAACATAGATCATGTCACAACAGAAAAATACTCTTGTGGTTTTTTGGGTTTTTTTTCCCTTTAAGGAAAAAAGAAGTACTATACAAGTACATATATACTGTTATTTTTTTCAGGATAAATGAAAAGGATATACTGTACTTCCTATTTAGACAAAAATATTTGGAAATTTATACCAAACAGAAGTATCCTCTGGTCTATAATCATGGATTTATTCATGCATTAATCATCCATTTCAACAAGATTAAAAAGTGGAACAAAATAAACTAATGCAATTTAAAATTCTATTGTAGAAGATGAGAAGTGTTTAAGTATAGAAAATGAGGGGTGGTTGAGTACTACTAAGACACTAGAGCCATGTTACAATAATGTTTAAAAATATGCTTTGTTTTAACTAGGCTACAAGTAAAATATCTTTTTGGATTCTGATACTGTTTGGGGGGAAATAAGAGAAAGGCAAGAAATGTGGGGAACATGACGTCCTGTTAGATTAGTCCACTTCACTAATAACTAATGGACCATATTAGGTCCCAGAGGGATT
This sequence comes from Masticophis lateralis, assembly GCA_030761175.1. NCBI lineage: Eukaryota > Metazoa > Chordata > Lepidosauria > Squamata > Colubridae > Masticophis > Masticophis lateralis. The sequence goes on from JAUDYJ010000002.1 coordinate 105,834,153, forward strand.
TGGGGGTTTTCCCTATAGTTCTGGCAGGCAGTTTGGCTGAAATCTTGGTTGTGGCCTGGAAAAGAAGATGACTGAATCTTTGAATTAGATTACTCTTATGTTAACATTTCTGTGTAATTGTGGTTTTCCAAGAAAATGAAGCACTAAAAGCAATGCTTGAAGTACCATTTGAGAAAGTTAAAGACTGAATCTGACTGCATATTGGTTAGAATCCATATTTGAATCTATATTTAATGTGCACCAATAGTTGCTGCATGATCTTGTGGGAACAAGGGTACAGGATTATCTGCAAGGCCACAATGAAGAAAATTCTTTGTCAGCTAAAGTCACTCAGATTCAGTTGGAGTTGGGCTATGACTGGGCAGTTCAAAGAGAGTTGCATGGGACAAATTTTATGAGATTATCTGAATGTTTGATTTGGTCATTCCCAAGGAAAAGAACAAGGTTCTCTAATCTGCCAGTTCAAATATCTGTCTGTTAGATTCTGACCCCTTCTGAGTTGATAAGGTGGTCTGGGAGATGACTAAGGAATGTGTTCATGCAGCAGTATCTTCCCTTTCAGGAACAGAATGGTTCCTCCAGCTTGAAGGACCTGGTGCTATACATTCTCCTCAAATGTCCATCATTAGATCTCTCTATACTAGACAATTATCAGTCAACTTTCCAAATTTACCTTCACATGAAAGATTCTTGCAAAAATGGTCTGTTGGCAGTTACAGAGGATTAAGAAAAAATGGGTTATTTGGACCCTGAGGGTTCATTTCTGTCAGGCTTCAAACTGGGGTATATTACAGAAACAGCACTATATTCTTAGCCTACACAAAAAGAAAACCATAGAAAATGAAAAAGAATAAGACATAAAAATTATATTACATATATTTTACACTTTGTCATTATACTTTGTCTGCAGAAGAAATAATAATAATCCGCCCTGTCATTACATCAATAAAAAGCCTACTCAAAATGGATAATAAAAAGATATCTATAGTTCAAGATTTTTTAAGACTGTTTTCTAGCATTGTTCTGTGATTTCATTTCCTAGACCCTGAGTGCGATAAATCTATAATCCTCACGTACTTCATATATAGCAACACATTCATAAACTTATACTCTAATGATCTTTGTGTCATCATATTAGCCATTATATAACTAACAAATGAAAATGAAATTTTAAAAGAACAAGCCCCTATAATATAAGTGTTCCCTCATCAATTTTACTCTTTCACTATAATAACCAGTAACTTTTAACCATTTTCCAGCAAGTGAAATAAAGTGCAAAATAGTATCATAAGCAATATGCAATATTTTTAAGAATATTTGCCACTGATCCATTAATAATGGGTATTCCAGCTGTATTTTCAAAGGTCCTGCAAATAAAGGTATATTTGCCTTAATGGTGACCTTTAATTGTTCTATATTGCAGGTTTTGGTTTATCTACTGTATATTAATTAATTCTTTTGCTTTGGTGATCCAACCTCCACTTGTAACAAATCCTATGATTTGTTAATGTGACAAATTAACAAATTTGATTGGCAATCAATGGACCAAAGTATGAATAATCCTAATTGTCAATGTCTGTCCAAAAGAGAAAAAAAAGTTGATATTTTAAAAAGAATAAAAGATCAAAACACATAATGTGTCTTTTGTTCTTTTTAGTTCACATTTTTTATGTTCTTGTCTAGTTTTGTTTTGTCTCTGTGAATTTTTTTCTTTTGTATTTTAATCTGAATAAAATAAAATAAAATGTTAAAAAAGTAGATATTTTAATCAGGGCTTTATGTATATAGTATGAATTTCTCACATGAACAAAAGTCAAAATCATGCCCCTGTTTCAACTTCTTCAGAATGTGCTTTGCAGCCTTTAATACAGGAAACTCAGCCTGAGTAGCGTAGGGGGCTAATGCCTCCTATTAAAGGCAGCAATTAACATCCAGCTGTCTGTAATTCTGTGAGTTCAATCCTAGCCAGGCTCAAGGTCGACTCAGCCTTCCATCCTTTCTAAGGTGGGTAAATTGTGGGAGCAATAAGCTGACTTTGTATAAATATATACAAAAGTATGAAGGCTATTGCTTAATGCATTGTAAGCAGCCCTGAGTCTCCGGAGAAGGGCGGCATATAAATCAAATTTAAAAAAAAAACAACCTCAACATAGCTATGGCATAGAAAAAAAAGGAAAAAAAAAAACCCCTCAAACTCCTGCCATTGAATTAAAAGCATCACACAATTTTCTAACAGAGAAAATATTTCTTGAGGTAATTATTGATAACAGTCTAAAATTTTATAAATATTTAAAATAATTTGATAAACAAATAAAATCCACTTACTTTAAATTTGCTTTGTCACTTTAGTGTCTATGGAACTTAATGAAGGAATGTGAGAAATCACTAATGACTGCTGCAAAAGTGCAGTAAGTTATAGTATAGAAAATACCTAATTATCAATGAGTGATAATGTATCATAATTTATCATAATAAAAGCTTATCATAATAGATTAGGTTTTGTTCTATTCTCTGTTATGCCTAAAATGACTACAAAGGTGGGACAATGGTCCTACTCTATATATTACTAAAACTTCTCTGTTTGATGGTCTATAACTTTTTTATATATGCTCTATTATCTTTCATGGTAGACAATATTATACAAAAGGGAAGATAAAGGGGGAAAGAATTAGGAAGCCCCTCTTCATTTTTTCAAGATTTCCTTCCTTGTTTACTTTTTAAAAGGCAACTACTAAGTTCGCACTTTAATATTGATGTATTTATTGGGGTAACTATTTGTAAGAACCCACAATGTTCATGGAGCATAATGTGATATAGCAATAATACAAATATTACTTATGGACAAATTCAGCTAAAATTCAAGATACTGAAAAATTAGCTGAGATCAACTTTGACTGTGATGTGATATTGAAAATAAAAGGAAATTGCTCCATCATTTTTTATCTTAAAAAAACTTTTAAGATTTTTTCATTGAAATTCTTAACTGCTGATTGATTTCAATCCCATAATACTGTACATCAAATAAGAAATATAGACAGCCAATAAGATGAAACAGAAAATAGAGTTGATCAATTACTATAAACCACTCATGAAATAAGAGATAGTCATCCCATGCATGCTTTGAATATTTCCCCAAGTACCACACAGTTTTAATATCTGGAATTTCCAAGAAGACAACTCTTTTAAATGTAATCAATAATGAGCATGTGATCTTATCGCTCCCATGCAATCATTTGGGGCATGTTCTAATTTTGGAAGCCATCACATTACTATTCTTGCTGACATTTTCAAAGCAAAATGGATGCTTTACATAGAAGGGGAATGCCAACAGAAATATAAAGCAAAGCAAAGCAAATGGCCCTCATGGATAAAGTGGATTGCACCTTATGCTAAATTGGCATGAAGTTTGTCTCTAGTTTAGCATGATGAACCATGCATAACTGTTAACCGAACAATTGCAGCCTTGTGGTTTGCTCATTTTCTTTCCTTCTTGCTGATAAGCATATGATAAGCGTAAAGAGACCTCAGAATAGTTCCTTGAGCTATAGTCACATAAATAAGAACTCCCATTGTTGATTTCATCACAGGTACTTTTTATCTTTATTGATACAGGATTTTAAAAATGTTATTCTGCAAATGATGTTAGTATGAAGCCATAACTAGTGGTTGGAGGCAAATTCAGCTCTATTTAGTGTGTTATGTGTACATTCAGACATGTACTTATACCCACCTAATTAAAATTATAGCAGTAAATTTTTGTTACTGAGCTCTTTTGAAAGAGATGGTTACAATTTATGACCACAATGAATGGTCCAATAAAAAAAAAAAAGCAGAAATTCCAGAATCCTTGTCGATGTGGCTGTTGTTATGGTAGAAATGCATAAATGGTTTTTTCCTTTCCTAAAAGATTTCCAAGTGATGTGCTATATTCCTATAATAATAAATACCTAATACAAGTGTGACGTGCACTGCATTAGTTTTTGAGAGGCTTTTGAAAACAATTCAAAGTGCTTATTTTGATGTATAAATCTTTTTAAGACTTGCCATTTAGGACCTGTTCTTTCAAATCAAAGTGTTCCATTCAGTTTACTCACCCTAAACTGGGATATTGAGGCCTATGTGTGTGCACACACGTACGCACGCACGATACAAGCAGTTCAAACAGGCAGGAAGGCAACCATGTTGTTCACTGTTTTTTCCATGGCTTACCATTTGGGATCTAATGAATGTCCTCCATGATGATTGCACAGGAGGACAGTTAAAAAGAACTCCTTCATATATCCTTAAATTTGCAAGGAAAAAGCATTGCTGGGATTATAATTATATTATAATTTTCCATAATTCTTTTTTATTGACTATTGATTGATGGTAATAATCTAAAATATTATATTATTCTATTCTACTCTACCCTACTCTATCCAACTCTCTCCTACTCCTGGCCCTTGCTGATGCTAATAAATTCTCCCTTCTATTTCTCCAAATCCATTGCCAGAATTCTTTTTTTGTATCGCTGTATAATTTGGATGGCCATATGGTTCAAAATTTTCAGTATCCACTTAGCAAATTATTCAGTAAAGATTGGTGCTTAAAAAATTCAATCAATCTGTCAAATCTCATTCTGTTGTTAGATTATTCCTTAATGAACGACATGGTACACTGAACTGAAAATTAGACCTTAAAGTCAATTATTAATGGAATTCTTGGCATCCTTTTAGTCTGCAAATGATCACATCAATATTTTATTTATATCATTAACACAAATAAAGTGCCATCTTAAAATAGTATGTTTGTTTTCATAGTAAACCAAAATAGCATATGGTTTTTAGTTGAATGGGTTGGGAAATAATGTTACTCTCCCATAATTAATTCTGCTGAACAATAATATATGTGATATCAGAAAAAGGATATTCAATTCAATTTAGTTAGTCCCTACACATTTATTGCTGCTCTTGTACAAAATATCCTTGAATTATCAGAATGCTACATTTGATGAAATGTGCTGTTTCCTATTACTCTGTTTAAAGTCATCATAGTCATTAGCCTTCCAAGCTAATCAGCATCAAAGCCTAAAGGATTTCACTGTGAGGTGATTCATTGAAGTGTTAGAATAAGAGGGGACACACAACTCCATTACTGATATATGAAAAGACTATTTAAGGCTGTTTCGTAATAACTGATATGAAAGCAACAACATAGGACACAACATAAAAAACGTTGCTACAAAATGTTTGCATGATGGTTAAATACAAATAGCAAAGGCCCAAACAGAGAGAACTAGGATCAATAAGCTGACTGTATGTATCCGTTCTCATCACACTCCAAAAATTGTGGGCAAGTTTTTACAGGCTGAATATATTTCCCTCCAGCAACCACCACCACATCCTCCTCCTCCTTCCCGCTTTCTCCTTCTTCCCATTCTTCATCCTCTTCATCTTCTTATTCTCAGAGAGTTAGATAAAATAAAAACTCAAGAAAATGTAGGAAGGAAGGAAGGAAGGAAGGAAGGAAGGAAGGAAGGAAGGAAGGAAGGAAGGAAGGAAGGAAGGAAGGAAGTTGTTCTCCTCTGTAAATCTGTTTTTCCAATGGCAGTTTTGCAATTCTGAGAGTATAAAAGCTGAAAATATGTAAACACTGGGTAGAAAAATGTTGGGTAGTGAGTAATGCTTCTCTCAGCAAACATAACAGTTTATCAGGAATGCCAAAATTTGTAACTCTACTTTGGTATACAAATCTGTCTGGAGTTTAATATTCGCTGAAATGTAAAATGCTCCTGAAAGTCTGTTTTTCTTTTAATTCACCACCTTCCTACCTTTTTCATATATCTGTATATTTATTTATTTATTTATTTATTTTTAAAATTATAAACTTTATTAAAACACATATACAACAAATATAAGACACATAAAAAACATATAAATACATATATACAATAAACAATTTATAAGTAACTCAATCATTTGAAGCATTTGTTTCATATTGGTCTTTCAGGTAAAACAATTATACTTATTCCCCTAAACCTTAATTTAACTTAACCTTAACTTAAGTTTATGCATATTTATTTAATTGTACTTAGGCATGAGGTAATATGCTGAAATCAACATTCCCAAAACTGTTCAGAACCAAGAAATGAACAAAGAGAAAATTTAAAATTTTAATCTAAACTTATTTAAATGTAATGTTCATATAATACACACCAATGCGGCTATTTAATCATTTCCTCCTTCTGTTTCATTATAATTTAACAGCAGCATTGAGATGGGAGCTGGGGACCAGTTTTAAGATTTGTTGGAAGAGCACTTGGTGCATTTCTGGTTAAGCAGAATCACATTCTAGGATCAAGCTCTATATCAAAAAATAGGCTGAAACTGGAGACAAAATCTAATTATGTATAAACTAGAGATGGAAAGGAACAGAGGCAGACATCATGTTGAGATTTAGGATTTGGAAAAGCCAGATGAGCATCACATGGTACAGAGGGAAAAGTATGGTGTAGCAACTATGAAAAATAATGGGAAATGGTGCAGATTCATAAGCTATCACAGATTTTATAGGTTCTGATACATATAATTTAGGCCACATAAGTTTTTCCCAATTTCTCCCTCCCTCATTCTCTCAATCCTTCCTCTCTCACACACAAATAGAGATGAGAATTATGGGAGCTGCTTTCAAATCCTCCTCTCTTTTATTTGGCAAAATAAAATATGATGCAACTCCCTAGTGTTAAGCAGTTTTGGACCAAGCTCAAGGATTCAGGAGTTCTGAGATGCAAAACCTCTGATGTGCAACAGGCAGCCAAACAATATTTACCATTTTTGGGGGGGAGATTTTCCCCATTCCTAAAGTCCATCTCATGGGATACAAGTTATACTGTTGTCCATAATTTAAATCTCTGATTGGAGAAAATTTCCAGGGAACATTTTTCACAATTCCATAGTAAATAGAGACGCTGCATGATGAAAAAGTTATGTATAACTTTTTGTACAACTGTATTCTGTGCTAAAAATTCCACTCCACTGCTAACAATTCTGAAGAAGAAGAAAGAGAAAATTAAAATATTGTTATATAAAGTTGTAACAATGATTTCTCAAGTCCCTGTGATGAGCACTGCTGTGCCATCTATGTACAACGTGTAAAGCAGGCTGTTAATATAATACAATCTTGTCCCTTTAAAATATTATTTATCTAGATTAATACAAGACAACTGGGCAAGGGTTGTATAGTGTGTTCTTTTTAGTGGTCATTGATGTCCATATAAACAAAGTTAATAGTGATAATTTATGGCATGCAAGAATAAGTTTTAAAAATCATCAAATCTCCAACATTTTACATTTATCATTCCAATGTTGTTTTCAGGAACTGCATATCCAGTAAAATCTAAATCAGTGCTGTGGCAGGGGAACAATTTCACCATCACAAAGTCACAGTTTCAACTACCCGAGGGCCTTTGAAGTTTGGGGTAGCTAGATTAACTGAAGAGATAGGCTACAATTGTTTTGCTCCACTTGTTAAAGAAATGCCCTATCAAGATAAAATGGAGCTTGTCATACAATTATCCCCCAAATCAAATTAAATATGATAAAAATTCAATTTAACTTGATACAATTTATCAGTGACTCAGTGATAAGCACAGCAATAGCAGAAAGAGAATGCAATGAGATTTTGGGAGAGTGTGTATTATAGATAACAGGTTTCAGGGGCAGTGGTTTTTATGTACTGAAGCCATACAATGAGAAACAGGGAGGCATTGGTACAGAAATAAGTTGTGTCATATGGCCAGGATAGTTTTATCACTTAAAATGTGGAATTAACTATGCAGCTGTCAAGAGATTAATTGCAATAATTGTTGTCTTTGAAAGTCTGGACCAGCTACTTTATAAATATATTATTCATTTCTTTTCAACAGAAAATTAAATCCTTAGAGGAGAGGAATCTTCTGTGCAAGTCTTATTAATGAATATGAATGGGTGAAATTTCAGAATGCTAGTATAGTGCTTTTCAGACAGAGCAATTTTCCATTAAATACCACTGATCCAGTGAAAGATGTAAAAATAATTAAGTGCTTCTGAAAAAACCCTACAATGAAAGATACATTTATTCAAATCCAGTCACCATCATTTATTACCTCTATTAACAATGCATTTTCTAATAGACTTCATTTCTCCACACAAAGGTTGTTCTGAGTAGAAATATTAAATATGGAAATCTAAAATGTTTGTATTGTTCCTGAAGATCACTCACACATGCTCACTATATATGTATATATTCATGATACATATGTATGCATCCTCTCAAATTTCTTCTCTTGAGTTTTACAATTAATACAATGTTGTGTTTCCCTTTTAAAAATGAACAAACTGCAAAGTTAACATATTTACAATTACTTCTTTAAATTACTTCTTTAAATTACTACAAAAGTATTATAGAAAACCAATGAGAGCTAATTTTCATTCTATACCTGGTACAACATTAACATTACTTCCTTGTTTGAAGAGTCACAAACATAGGAGAAATGTAGAAAGGTAAAGAAAGCTGTAACCAAGAAGGTTCTCAAGGGAGTGGCCTGGTCCCTCAAACAGAGGATGACAGTAATCAAAAAGATGCTGAATAATTGAGATGATGAAGACATTTTCTTGTTCATCCCTGCAACTGTTGCACAAAGATGCAGTTCTTCTGAGCATGGAGATTCCATTGAATTCAGTAACATTCCTGGTCACTGATGGATTATCCTTAATGTGTAATTCTTTTAAAGATCACCCAGGGATAAAATAATACCACTCAGTGATATCTTTCATTATTTTAGTGGTGCATAAATGCACTTTTTTTTTCATTTGTCCCACATTGTCTGCCAATTGAGTGCATGTCATTTCTTCGAGTCTGATATTCTAAGAGTAGGAAAAAAGGAAAAATTAAACAGGCAAGGGATCGTCTTTCTGATAATTTATTCTATACAATCATATTTTAATCTTCTACTAAACTATGTTCCATACTCATTAATCTTTCTCTTTTGAGGAAAAATTCCAAATGCTACTTTTTGCTATTTCTGTATTTACTTATAGTCAGAAGGTTGTATTCTAGAAGTCACAACAGGTTTGTACATGGTGAAATTAAGAGCAATATTAATTCAACTGGTGTTTTTTCAATTGTTTGCAATATTATTCTCATTGTGGATCAAGACTAGTCTCCAGTTTACTTTATTACTCAGGTTTGGTTATCTCAAGACTGTCACATAAACTCTATTCTCAGAAATTATTTAAAATTATATCGTAGAATCCCAAATTTTTAGTATAAATTTAATTTGTAAATCATCCCTTTGGTATATTACCTTTGTAGAAAACTTTTAAAAAGATGTGAGATTAATGCTTTCATTACATTACTGTAATATCCAAATTGTAATTTCAGAAATTCAGATGTTAAATATTTGCCCACTGCTTTGGTAGTTATTTCGGGTACTTAGTGAAATGCTAATTAAGGATGACAGACATATTTATGAACATTTCTTGAGTAACCTTGTAAAACACATATGATTCATTTTACAATTTATATGTAAATTGTATATGAGGAGCTGTGGTGACACAGTAGTTAGTCTGCAGTATTGCAGGCTAACTCTGCCGACTGCCAGCAATTCGATTCTAACTGGCTCGAGGTTGACTCAGCCTTCCATCCTTCTGTGGTCAGTAAAATGAGGATCCAGATTGTTGAGAGCAATAAGCTTAGAGAGAGCTGTAAAGCACTATGAAGTGGTATATAAGACTAAGTGCCATTTCTATTCAACTGTTGTTCATCCTTAAGGAGATACATACATTCTGATTTTTGTTAAATGCACGGGAAATACATTCCTTATTCCCACTATCATTTATTTCAACTTCCAGGTCTGAATCGTAACTTTAAACTTAGAATGTCCTAGTTTCATATAGAAATACACACTTTAAAAATTGTATACAGCTGTGTAATGGAAAGTTTCATTTAAAAGTTTAATGAACCCAGTTTGTTTCATTTTAAAACATGATTCTTTTAAACAAGATTTATTTATTTATTTAACATATTAATATGTCTGCCCATCTACTCTGGGTGGTGAATAAATGAAAGCTTTTAAAAATATTTTCATCAGCAAAATGGCACATACTTGCTACCTCCAAATTCAGTGACATTAAAAAAGCACTCTTGTCAATTTTTTTTTAACTTCATCAATATTTGACTATACAAAGATTCCTCTCACTTACAGATTTTCTAACCTAATAAAAACTTATAGCGACTGGAAACTGTTTTCAAGGCTTATTCCTGGCAAAGAAAGAAACTAATCTTTCTTTTACTTATTTATTCACTTACTTATCAAATTAATGAGAATGTAGGAAAGATTTCCTGAAGAAAAAATATAAGGAAGACTAAGCTGCAAAAATAATAAATCTTCCCTGTGGGAAGAAAACAAGAACAAAAGCAAATCATTTTCAGAATTATGTCTGAATATTGAATAACTAGAAGACAAAAGAAAAAATATTACACCATTCTAACCAGTTTAGCTTGTTATTAGGGCTTTTTTAGCACTATATTTCGGTAATAGAAAACATTATTTCACACTAGGAAAGAAAGCTATATTTTTTTAATGTTCATAAAGATGGATTGTTGGTAAAGAGATTAATTTCCTACTTCTGGGGTTGAAGAGAGACAGATGAAACCTTTCACCATTTTCTTGTTTCATGGGGCAATTTCACATGATAAATTATTACAAAAGTAATCTACATAGCACAATAAAAGTGCATAGTAATTTTCTGGTATGTATTACCATGTTTCTGTAATCCAAGGGGGTTATAATTATAATCATGAGTTATTTCTAGTGTCTCACCCTTTTATTTATGTTACTGAAAGAAGACATCAAGACAAAAATGAAAATAAATAAATAAACCAGAGATCAAAAATGAAAAACCCTCAAAAGAATATTGGGATCTTAAGAAATACAAACATTTTAACATCCATATTTTTTTAGGAAAAAAATTCACATAACTAATGAACATAGACCAGACTTAAATAAATGTCTATTGTGGAGTTTTTGAAAACTCTTTGTTTTGCTCAATTTTCAGTCAAACCAATATCTAACACATTTACCTACCACTGATTTAACAAAATATGTGTTTTAGTTTTCGAGTATTTTGTAATAAAACTGACAAGTTAACAATAGAAAAATACACTAGTTATTCATAGTGAATCAATTTGTATGTCTAATATGATTCAACATGAAAAACTTTGGGGGGATTTTTCCAAATTTCTTCAAAAACTTCCAATTAAAAGAACTAATTGGGAAATTTTACCAAATATAATAAAATATAGCCATTTATACAATCCCATTAATACAATCAAATATCACAGTAAGTAACAATTTATGTCTACATGAACAAGCCAAAATAAGCCTTCACACAATTGGACCATTTGATCTCTTTCTTTCTTTAGTGCACTAAACTTTGGACATTTGCTTCTATATTTGTACAATTGTACCGGGTCATATCACCTGAACTAAATAAAATGAGGATAATATTAAATATAGATAGTTTGAACCATAGTAACTTAAAAACTTGTAGATAGTCACTGGCAGACAAGCTGCCAGTACAGATTGACAAAATTGTACCAAAGGCTAGCAGAAGACTGACAGGGGGACTTCTCAAAATCTCTTAAATTGATAGAATTGATAGACATTGTTGATTGCTAGTTTATTGTTGATTGGTAGCATTAGCTGATTGCTACTTCAACTAGTATATTCCAGTTTATGAACAAGGACATAGAATATCATTAATTACCTTTCCTTTCTAATGATGCCAACATTTTCTTCATTCCAATAAATATTTGAATGCTTGTTGTAGAACAGTGTTTTTCAACCCCATTCAACTACAGGATTCCCTGAATGATTTTGTGTCAATCACTGTCCAGATTATACTTGTGGGACACAATTAGAGAAATCTTTTGTATTCTCCCAGGAAAAATGGATGTGAATAAAATAAATATAGTTCAGTATCCATTTTTCAAATAAAACATAGAGCTTATTTTATTGCAATTTCCTTTAATACATATTTAATAAAACATTTGAGACAACCTTTTTATACCATGCATTGCTCTGATGGTTTGTTGCTGCTTCTAAGAGAGTATGCCATCATTTATCTGATTGTGACTCCTTGGAAATAAGTGGTATATAATGCCAGGCAATAAATAAATAAATAAATATGGTCAAAAAGCCATTTTGGGAGCTAGTTATAATTCTGTAGGATACAACTTTTAGAAATAATATCTGACAGATTGGCAAAATATGCATGACTTTAGCCAAGGGATTGTATTAAAAATAATGAATTAATGATCATAGGTGGATATATGTTCTACTTCTGATTTCTAAGTGGAAATTAATGTTCCTGTGTTGTAATCCATATAAAACTGTGTAGGAAAGATACATAACCGAACAGTAGTCTGGATTTCTACCATCTTCTTCTTTTTGAATTTTGTGTATGTGTGTGTGTGTGTGTTAGGCTTTGAAATTACATATGTGCAAACAAGTAAATATGTAGAATGTTAAGTAAAGAAATAACAGGTGAAATAGAAAAATATACCACCGATGTGATATCTATTTTGCTTTTGTTAGTTTGATGCAATGTATCAATGTAAATATGTTTGTATGTACTTTTGTTTTATACTAATGTTCAATAAAAAACTTTAAATAAAAAAAGAAAAAGAAATTACATATGTGTATCCCTGACTATGACAACAGTCTAGTGAGCGTCATTCTGGCTGAGAAATGGTAAATGGGAAAGTAGGAAGAGTGGAAATGAGATCATCTGCATGTCTAATATTTGAATTGAAACAGAGATATTCAGAAGTCACTTTATTCTAGATTATGTAATTTCCTTTGACTAAAATTGTATTGCAAAGTCTTATATGGGACAAACTGCATATCAAATATATTTATTGGGAATGATACATACAATATATATATTTAGAAAGAATTGTGCAGAAAAGAAATTGGAAATCTTTTTCTTGCTGTCATAAAGCAAAATGAAAAACTGATGAAATGTATTTATGATTCAGTACAAACAAAATTAAAACAGATTGGATAAAAAATAGGTATACATCCCATAAGTGTGTGCAAAATTCTAACCAATTGTTTATAACCATACTTCTGGCTAGGGAGCTATACATTCTAGATTAACCATCACTTAATAAGGTAGCAGTGAAGGTAAGATAAGTATTCAGATACCAATCAGATTTTATACCTACCAAGATCATAATGATGCAGGCAATATTTCCCCCTGAGTCAGTCTATGGAAGTGAAGTTTAGATTTTGAAGAAGTAGGATATGAAGAATATTGAAGTTTTTGAGGTTTGGTGTTGGACAAGAATCTTAAAATTAATGCAGATAGCTAAGAAAACTAACAAATATAACTTTGAACAAATGAATTCAGAGTTCTAATTTAAGGGACAAATAGCTAGGTTCAAAGTATCATATTTTGGACATTTTATAAAAGACCTAGCTTTCCTGAGAAGTCCTTGATGTTGTTAAAAGTAAAAGGAGAGCGAAGACCTGAAAGACCAGGCTGGAGAACATCTGTCCACATTGCCCTGCAGAACATCTGTCTATGTGATTGTCAAGAGTCAACATTGATTTGGGGCTACACAGTCAATCATCCTGAATTCCATTAATACATACACACATACACACACACACACATATTAGATGATGAGAGAGAGAGAGAGAGAGAGATGGATGGATCAATGTGGATGGATGGATGGATGGATATAGATATACTGTAGATATAGATATAGATAAATAATAGATAATGAAAACATGCATGTTTAAATGTTCATATACATACTGATTTCTTTTTTAAAAAAGCTGATGAATGCTGAAATGCAAGAGGGCATTATATGTGAAAGATGAAAATAATCAAACTTTTCTGTCATTGTAGCATTCTGGCCAATAAACTTTTTTTTTTTTTTTTTTGCAGGTAATTGACTTGTTTACACTTTTGAACTTAATTATAAGCAATCTTAAAACTGACCTCCATTTCCTCACAGGCTACACTGGAGGTTGTTGATATACGTTTGTGGCAGTACAGTTAGAACTGACTATGCTAACTGATTCATACTAGAGAAAGATGACTAGTCTCTAGCAACAAGGATGGGTTGAAAAACACTTCCAGCCTCTATGTAATCTGGAGAGAATAAACACCCTTCTCTTGAATTATGAATCCCATTCCTGTAGAGATTTTCTGGGCTGAGCTTAATTTATTGGCAGCTATCTAGTTATCACTATATTCGGATCTGAATATTTAGTATTACTCCCATCAGTTATTTTTTCTCACTTCTGAAAAGGTAGTTGAAATTTGTGCTTATGGGTCTGTTATTGATACAGTTTATGAGCTGCTGCAGATAACAGAACTATGATATGTGAGTGCATATACCTATGTTGTGAAAATGTTCAAAAGAGCTTCTCACTGCCTTAAAAAATAAGGAATAAAATGACCCTGTGGAACAACTGTGCAAAACACCAAAGCACTAAGAGAAGACAGAAATAGCTATTTATGTTTCTAAAGATGACTGTGATAGAGTGATATGTTACTCCAAGGTAAAGCAACAAATTCAAAAAAGATTGATCGCAGTACTGTCTCATCTACAGTCTCATGTTTTCTGATAATTATATTTATTAATGTTGGAAGTCTTCAGTTTAGTTTACACAGAGTGTACTCCAAGCCAACCCCTATATTCAGGTCAGAGCACTTAGCTGGATCATTTAATTAAGCTATTAAAATATAATGTGGTGTTTATGTATTTTTTAAAAAATCAAAACACTTAACTGACAAAAACAAGATAAGAAGCAAGCAAAAACAGGGAGAGATATGAACAACAAGCAAGAGATAAAATGTCACAGAACTAAATATCAACTATGTACTATACAGATCTCTATCTCCAGCTCCAGCTCTAATCATTTGTATCTCACAGAATTTTCCAGAGTTACTGGAAAGAATATTGTGAGAAGCAGCAGAGAGTCTCAAAGAGAGACTGAGAATGGCCTTTGGTTATTCTAGTCTTAACCAATTCTTTTATGTATCTAATAGAATAGAAGAAAGAGATGGGTAGATGGGGATGATGTATTGAACAAAGTATTGTACTCAAAAACAGAATGTAAAAGACTATGAAAAAGACAAGGTAATGTGATTGTAATAAAAAACAATAACATAGAACTAAAAGCATAACATACTGACAGAAATCAATGGATATCTTGCAAACAATTTTCTTTCTTAAATAGGCAATACTATAGATTATAAAAATATTACTTTGTTTTTTCTCCTCTGTGCACCTGTTATGCAATGAATGCTGAAATGATAAACCTTATTTGATACAGGAAGAAATGAAGTCAAAATAATTGACTGAAAAATATTTCCCTGAATCTTCGGAAAGAAAACTCTTTATCCATCTTCCTTCCTTCCTTCCTTCCTTCCTTCCTTCCTTCCTTCCTTCCTTCCTTCCTTCCTTCCTTCCTTCCTTCCTTCCTTCCTTCCTTCTCTATATTTATATATCTATATTTCCAAGACATTTGATTCATATTATTCATATTCTACCTAGATTTTTCTCTAACTGATGGAAGAGCCTAATTAAACTCCCTCTGAATGCAAGGATTCCCTGTCATCTTCATTGGCTCTTACTTGCTAATACGGTCAACACAGAATCATGGTGTCTTTCTGCCAGAAATGCCTCCTGGTTAGAACTTTACCAAGATCTCATGGTGGGAGCAAGTGGTTCAGAGGAAGTAAGATTTTTTACTCTCTGTCCAAAATGGAAAAAGAAAAACCTTTATTCCTAGAATGAGTGAAAGCCACCATTTTCTTCCTTGTGCCGTTGTCACATGACAGTAGAGATTTGCATCTGCTTCTGATCAACACATTGGTTTCAAGCTTCATATCTAGCATTTGCCCATATATAAAAAAAACTTCAATATCTTGCTCCTTTGATTCATAGCCATCATTCAGCATCAACAATAGCAACAGCATCAGCAACAACAACGAAAATAAACCTTTTACATTAAAAGAAGCTGGCATACCAGATGTCAGAATAACAGAGTTGAAAGGGACCTTGGCGGTCTTCCAATCAAAGCCCCTGCTCAAGCAGGGGACCCTATATTTTCTAGACAAGTGGCTGTCCAGTCCTTTCTTAAAAGACTACAGTGATGAAGCACCCAAAATTCCTGAACACAAGCTGTTCCACTGGTTAATTGTTCTTACCATTAGGAAATTTCTCCTTAACTAAACTAAACTAAACTAAACTAAACTAAACTAAACTAAACTAAACTAAACTAAACTAAACTAAACTAAACTAAACTAAACTAAACTAAACTAAACTAAACTAAACTAAAGACACCTTTGGCCTGCCAGGAGACCAACTGTGTGCTAATTTAGGTTATACAGCTCCCATGTTGTCTTTCCAGTTTTGAGTTCTGAAACAGCCATAATAATAACCTAACCCAATTCTCCTTGCATGATTCAAGAGGCCGGGAATTCAGAATAAACAGCAGAGAAGCCTCTGCTATAATCATTTTCAATTATTTGAAAGCAATATGGCAAGGGACCCAAACAAAGTGCTCACATCAGAACTCACACGAATGCCAGGAGACTGGAGAGTGGGCGGAGGGGGGGAGGCATGTGCTGATCTCTCAGCAGGAAATTTCCAATAAAGAATGACAAATATTTTTTTTTCTAAATCCATGAACATTCATTATTTTTTCCACATCCAAATATAATTAAGAATGATTTGGCTCAATAAGTAATGGCAAAATCATCCTTACCTTTATCAGCTATTTCTCCCTAAAATGCATCTTAGCTTTCTAAATGAAGGAATATGTTCAAGAAAGTCTGAAAAATGAAATGTTCAAATACAACTATTAAGCATCAATATTTTCTCAAATATTTTTCGTTCTGTCTTCATATCAGTCACATCGGATTAGTTTGTTTAAGCAAAGACAGAAACTGCCTATTACAACCAAATTAATTACTACATGATGGCTACTGCAGTAAGCATCCACTAAATGGACTTGAGTTCTGGTACCTGCTGAGCAATGATGCTTCCTGAGTGATGTTGAACTATTCAGATTGGCCCATTTTCAGGGCCATTAGTACTTGAATAATAATAAGGGATAGATTAACAACTGATTATGATGGTTGATGTATAAATATGTATATATGCTTACAGAGAGGGAGGGAGGGAGGGAGGGAGGGAGGGAGGGAGGGAGGGAGGGAGGGAGGGAGGAAGGAAGGAAGGAAGGAAGGAAGGAAGGAAGGAAGGAAGGAAGGAAGGAAGGAAGGAGTAGCTGCTGATATTTGGGTCACTTGAAAGGGTTTCATCACCTTCACCAACTTTTTCATTCATTTTTATTCATTTTATCAATATTATTAATGTATGGTCTCTCCAAGAAATCCAAAGACTGACTTTCAAAATTTCATCCTGGACTTTTATGTCATATTATAAGGACATTTATCTTCTCTAGACTTCAAGCTGCTCTTGTTTAGTAAGGTCTATAATTTGAATGGAAAATCTATGTTGGATATATCAATATGTTCACATTTCAAACTTGTATTGCTAGGATTGTTGTATTTCAACTGCAATAAGTCATTTATTGTTGTTCTGTAATTCCCAGTCCTATGCTTGCTTCTTTCATAGAGACATGTTCAGGATAAAAGTGAAAAGCTAAAAGAGATGCCCATTCTTTCCCTAGCTGTTTTTCTTTCCCTGTCCTCAACCCTGCTTTTTCTCAAGTGAATGGAAAGTCCATGTGAAATAGATTTCAGAAGCTATTGGCACACCTATCCATTATCCGCTGAATCTAGCTTTATCAACTCAGCTTCGGGATTCACATTAAATTGATCATAGGAGCTGACCTCATAAAACATGGCAGGTGGAGATGTTGGTTACTTTGTAGTTCACTATGTCATGCCAAGAAAGCAAGAATAAGATGTTATAGATGAAAAACAGTAGATAAGTAAAGGGCAAATACATTCCTCAAAGAGAAGACCCGAATGTCTTTTCACTCCATTTTGCTTTTGGGATCTCTTTGCATCAAGCAGTTCACTCCATCCTCATCATCTCATTTTAGCCTTTGTAGATGATTTTGAAGTTTAAACAGCTGTTACAGTTTTTATACTGAGGAAAAAGATGGAACTGAAGAAGGAGCTACACGTGAAAAATCCCTCAAAAAAAGTTAATAAATGATTTAATTTCACTGGTAATAAAGATTGAGTATCTTTATTATATCATCAGTATTTTATTTTCTAGACGTACCTAACTTTTTATTGCCTGTGACTTCAATAGAATTCAATAATAACTATTCTTCTTGAAATTGCTTTGTCCAAAGAGGAAACAGGTTTAAAAGAAATGAGATATAATAGCCAGCCTTTTATGGCAGCATCTGGAAAAACAAATTCAAGGACTGAGAAAGCAGAGTGATATAAACACATTCATAAATTAGAAGTGATGTATTGCTTACCAAAATCTCTATTTACTCTGAGCATTGTAGTACAAAGTCAGATAGATAGATAGATAGATAGATAGATAGATAGATAGATGGATGGATGGATGGATGGATGGATGGATGGATGGATGGATGGATGGATGGATGGATGGATGGATGGATGATGGGTGGATGGATGGATGGATAGATAGACAGACAGACAGATAGATGGTAGATGGTTAATGGTAGATGGTAGATGGTAGATATGGATGGATGGAATGATAGAGGTAAAGGTAGAGGTTGGAGAGAAAGAGAGAGGCAGGCAGGCAGGCAGATAGGCAGAAAGAAAGACAGGCAGGCAGACAGATAGATTTGACTCAATGCCACACACATGGATCTGTGAATACCTGGCACTATACAAAGTTGACTGGATACTAAGGCCCCTTCTCAACAACTCAATGGGACTGTGGAAGAAAATACTGGAAGTCAACATAGCTCACATAAAAATGGTCATCAAGTGTGGCATATACCAAAGTGATGCACTGTCCCTCCTGCTATTCTATACAGGCTTGAACCCCCTCTAACATATTTTTAATCAATGTAATATTATGTTAAATTCCAACATTTGTTAGTTCTAAAGCCTGATGGAACAGGTCAACTTTAGAAAGTATATTTTAAGCTTATTGAGTAAGTAAAAGGCAACAGGAAAATCAAATACAAAGTAAAAGGAATAGAAGATTGAAGAAGTATAACATAATTCTTACAATACAGTTTTTAACATCCAAGATATTCTACACACAAAACTGTCTTGTACTTGAAAATCAAGTTAGATCATTAATTTTGTTGTCACAAAACAGAGGAAATTGCTGGGATATCCAGAGATGGCAATTAGCAAAAGAATTAGTAAAGGAAAGGGATGTGGACGACAACAATCAGTGACTGGTAGAGAGGTGACAGTCCCACCAAAATGCACAGTAGCCAACTGGAGTGAAGACATTGGACAACAATGAAATGAAGCACAATAGGAGATACAAAACAGAAAACACTGCTTTTAATGCACAACAGGAAAAGATGAGAGAAGATTGCCTTTTATGGACTTGAGAGATATATCCTCCAAAAAAATGTCACCTTGTGTGTTCTTACTGTCTAGAAATTGTCAGTGGCATTTATTTACACTGGGGCAAACTCATCATGTGCACCACCTTTGGGATGTTCTATGAAATCAACTCCTTAAAACCAAAGTTTATGACTTAGCATTGCATAAACCAATCATAATATTTATCCAGCAAGTCATGGTAAGAAACTTTAGTGGTTGTAAAGATTGCATAGTTGAAGTATGTATTGCTTCATGTAGATTAATTCATTATGATAACAATGCCCAAGCTAAAATTTGTTTTATACTTATCTGCAGTGGTGGGATTCAGCCGGTTCGCACTGGTTCAGCCAAAACACTAGCTAACTTTTTGTGTAGTTTGGCAAACCAGCTGAATATAAAGTTCTTCTCTCTCCCTTCAGTTAATAGCTCCAGGCAGGCAGTCAAGAACCACTTAACAGGCAATAACAAAACTGCAGAAATGCAGCTAGCACACACCTTGAATAAACAATAGAAACTGACAGGATTAGGGTAGGGAAACGTCCAGGAAACCCATCAATGGTTGGGATGGGATTAACCTCTTCCCTTCAGGAAGAAAGACAAGATTACAGACGTTTTCATTATGAATGATATTAAGTAACATTTCTGTGATCAGCTGATACTCCCTGGAGTTCCCCAAGGCCTTTTATAGCTGCTGCAGTGTTGGTAACTTCTTGTTTCTTCCTGGGGGAAAAAGATACAGGATGGGACAGTGATGCAGCTTGATCATACAGGCCCTGAATTTAATGCATGTGTGGTCCAGCCAGCTGTATTGCTTCTGCTGTAAAGCACCCAATTTAGAACATAGAGAACATAGAATAATAGAGTTGAAAGGGACCTCAGAAGTCTTCTAGTCCAACTCCCTGTTCGAGCAGGAGACCCTATATTATTTCAGACAAATAGTTGTCCGATCTCTTTTTGAAAGCCTCTAGTGATGGAGCACCCATCACTACTTCTGAAGGCAAGCTATTGCATTGGTTGATTGGTCTCCCCTTAGGAAATGTCTCCTTTGTCCTAGGTTGCTTCTCTCTTTGGTTAATTTCCATCCACTGTTTCTTGACATGCCTTTTGGTGCTTTGGAACATAGACTGACCTTTTCATTTTTATAGGAGCCCCTCAGATATTGGAAGAGAGCCATTTTATTGTGCTATTTTAGTTGGGTTGGGGAGATGTTTGGCAAAATTGATTAAAGGGGAAAAAGGGCATGGTTGAATTTGCTTTTTAAATCCTGTCAGCACTTCTCTAGATAAAATGTGAAAGATCATTAAAAAGATAACCAGTATTGTGAACTTGGGGCAGTTTTTGCACTGTCAGTTTGAAACAATCTCAAAATTTCCAATGGAAAGAGCACATTAAAGAAGCATGGATGACTTTCGTACCTTTCTGTAGTTGATCAGGTTGTGCCAGTTTGATGAAAGATCTCAGCTCTCTTCTCCCTGAGATCCTTTGCTTTTTGCACCCTGGTGCCTGCACCTTTTTGTCATAATGTAGCTGTTTAGCTATTTCTGCTGCCATTGCCTGTCAGTCACACGGATGTGTTTACCTGATGTTTTCCCACATAACCCTGGCATGTGAAACAGGTAGGTATTTCACAGGCTGTGCCATCATTGAAAAATAAACCAAAATGTAGAGAAAAATAAAGTGGATACAATGAAATAAATACAGTAGTGTAAGGCAATAATTTATTTATTTTGTTAGATGTTTATCCTGTCTTTATTCCTTTAAAAGAAACTCAAGGTGGAGAACTTATCTAATATTCCTTCCTCCTCTTAGTTTACCCACCACCATAATCTAAGAAGTGGTTAGGGCTGGGAGAGAGTGACTGGTCACTCAGACATCTTTTCAAGCCTAAAATGGGACTAGAAGTCAGAGTCTCTTGGTTTCTAGGCCAGCACCTTAACCACTACTTTGTTTAAAAAGGAGGAAGGAATGTCAAAATAGCTTGTAAGATTTTCATGCGAAAACAGGGTTGGAGGAAACAAACTTGTAAAGCTGCAAACATCACAGATAACGTTTCAGAATAATCTCCCATAGAATGATGCAAGAGAAGTTATAGCAAATTACAATCTGAGATGGACCTGTTAGTAGGAAAGGAAACTAGAATGAGCAGTAATACTTTGCAAGAAGTCCAACCCGGAAGTCAAGCTGTTATGTTATTTATTTGCACAAGGCGAGTATTCTTTTTATTTGAACACTACTCGCTCTAGCAAGGTGAGTGGCTGGGCGTGATAAGGAGTGGCTGGGAAAGGAGGGGTGAGGCAGGGCCACATGTGGCAAGGAGAGATGGGTTGAGGTGAGGCGTTCCTCAACGTGAGTGACATCGAGTTGGCTACACACACCCAGTCACATGACTGCCTAGCCATACCTACCCAGCTAGTCATTAGGGCAGAGAACTGGTTGTTAAATCCCATCATTGCTTATCTGGTTTGTAAACCTCAGTGCTGATTACTGAATGCATTATTCAGTATATGCATGTAAACACAATGTACCCATTTTGATATTTAAAAATATCTACAATCCAGGTTTTTAGGTTTTATTTGTTATCTTAAACATCACTTTTTAAACTGCCTTACTATAAGCTTCCTTGAACACATAGGGAATTTCAATAAACACATAGAAAAAATGGAGATAGGAAAATATCTTCTTCATCATTCATTCATTCAGTTTGCTTTATTTCAAAGTGAAAATGAAATGTTGTTCTTAATCCTCAAGTATGCAAGCTGCTACATAAGAATACCAGGAGTATCTTTTCCACATGAGTATCTATATTCCCTTGTCCTTCAATTAAGCATCACTCTTCTGAATAATCAACACAACTAAAGTTAATTTAGGATATTTCATTCTTGCAGTATTAATTGCCACTACAGATAGATTAGAGATAGCTACTTGAGGTCATTTGGTTTCAAAATTAGTGGCATACACACTTCTGCCTAGGAAATATAAATTACGCTTTCTTTGCCCTTTATGTATAGCATACAAATTACCTTTATGAAAAAGATAGATTCTGCTCCATTTCACGCTGATTTATGACTTTCCAAGTGTGATTTGGTTTTTATATCTAACTTTTCTCTAGAACCATTTGTGACAAAAGAAAACCAACTAGAGGCTCTGGTTGGCATCAGAAAACTATCTGATGCCAACCAGAGAGCAACATTTAGCATTCAAATCAATGGCCCTTTACAATAAGAAACACAGCTGGAGGGTTCTAGGAACTACATGGGATAAAAAGGGGGTGATGATAAAATAGAGTTATTAAGAAACTCATAAAAAGCAATCATGCTTGATGAATAGATTGTTATAAGAAGAATATTAGCAGGGCCAGGGAAGAGTTCTGCGCTTGTTTGATCAGCTTTAAGCTGCAATTTGAGAGAGTCTAGGTTGTAGTCACTGAAGTAAAACCAAAATGATTTTCCTTTCAGTTCAGGTCAAGTAGCTGTACCTTCTATTCTTCAACATTGTTCCACACCCTGCATCTTTTATTAGCCTTGCATAAGGAGAAATATATATATATATATATGGCAGATGATTAGGGATTATAGGATTTATAGTCAAAATCACCTGGAGAACACCACATTGCTTACTCCTGACCATGTATGTGAGAAAGGATTGACAAAGCAGAGGAAGAAAAAGTAGTGCAGCCACAATGAAGAGGTGAGATGATCATTTATTTCATTGGTTTAATCTCAGTTAAGAGGCTACTTTGGGAATGAGCTATAAATGAGATTAAAGAATAACAGTTTAACGGTTTTAAAAATAAACTGTAATGTTAAACTTTTTCAATAATAATAAAAAAAGAATAACGGTTTAGATAAAGTGCAGGATTAAACAGCATGGTAGTGTCATTTGTCTATGTAAGTAAAGGGCTTGAGTTGCTGCAATATAGTTTTATGTATACAAGGGAAGAAAATATTTTGGACAAAGAGTGTTTGGGTCATGTTGCAGTGATGAGTTAGATAGAATCAAATGTTCATTTATTTACTTGATTCCGGGCATTGGACCATCCATCATTTTTCTTCTTTCTCTTCCCTCCTTCCCTCTGTCTATTATATAATCTTTTTTTTCATTCTGTCTTTCTTCTCCTGTCTCTTTTTTCCCCTATTCTTTATGTGGCTGTCATCCTTTCTTGTCCTACCATCAATTACTTCGTGTGAGGAGCCCAGCCATATTAACTGAATAATATATAGCCTCTTCCAGAATTAACATACACCTTTAACATAAACAGGTAGTTCTTACTTAACAATGGTAGCTGGGATCAGAATGTTTTGGTTTTGTCTTAGCATGCTATAGAAATGCTATGGTTTGTAAAATACAGTTTATGCATAATTTTGAACCATATATACATTAGTTTGGGACAACAATGACTTGTTCAACAAATCATGACTCGGTAATGTAGATGAGTCCAACCACTGGATCTATATTACATAGAGACCAGGGGAGTCTAATCGAATCTGTAGTTTCAGGTAAAAATGTTCAGGATTTACAAATTATTAATGAAGAAGAAAATATATTTTTGCTTCAGATGGCTTTTCTCAAATGGTCAGGAAAGCTTCTGCTGCTGCAGGATCTTTTTCTATTCTCTGAATGGTAATACAAGAATCCAAAATCCTTCCCATTTTTATTTTTTTTAAAATGCTGAAAAAAGTGTTTAGATATTGAAGAGGAAAACACATGAATGTATTGTAGTGATTAAGAAAAAATACATTTGAAAATTAATGTCTTGCTTCACATCTGAGATGTGAAAATCAAGATAAGATTTTTCAAGATTTGGGAAGTGTCAATTTAGATACCTGCCTGTTTCCTATGCCATTTGAAAGGAAAAGCTACTATTCCACTTTCTTGTGGCAAAAGTACACAACAAATGCAGCAAACTGACGAGTTTCCCACCCTGCCATCTACATCATGTTTTAATGAGAAAATGCCTACTAAAATTATGAACCAAGTACTTGTAGACAGATGTAATAAAGTGTCTTTTATTGGTATGTACTTCATTGTATTTATTGCAAAAAGGAATGAGAAGAGCTCCAAAGCTTGCAAATTATACATCCCCTGGAAATGATATATAGGGCTTCCAAAAGCAGTGTAAATTATATGAAGGATCTGATAAGAATATGGAGTGACCTTACTATAGTCTAACTTGGCTCTTCTATATTCTGTTCTTCTAGAGAGACTCCAGGCCTGTCTTTTCCACTGATAATAGTGCCTTTTGACATAAACTATGTCCATTATTATATCCATATATTGATACCCTGTCACAACACAGAAAAGAAAATAATCTGCTTTTTGATACCTGTTTCCATCCCTTTCAGGATGATCCAGCAATATCAGTTTGCCCAATGTATATAAAGCCAAAATATGTTTGTGCCCACATTGTTTCTTCCCCCTGTCCCCTGCAATATCTATATATATAAAAGTGAAAACCACTCACACCATAATCAAGAAATCTCCAGTAAAGCCTACAAACTTGAAATTTGCCACATATATTCCTCTTGGCTTCTAGGTGCTCACTAAGAAAGGATTTTTTGAAATGACCAGAGCATTAGTATGTCCTATATTATGATTAACATGCTCTGATGCTAAGTAGTTCTACTCCCCCTCACCACCTGAAAAGAAATCTGTTCCAAATGCAAAACACAAGCAGAGGAGAGGAGTTTCACTTTCACTTTTATTTTCACAGCAGCAACCAGAGGATAGGATAGAGGAGGCTTCTGTGGGGCAACCCTGAGGGAAAGAAGGGGAGAGGAGAGGCCAATTCAATACTCATTAATTTTCAAGCTGTAAGTGTCGATTTATCAAGCCCGATCACATAGTTTCATAGTGAAGCACTGGTATCCAGATAGTCTATAACCATGATGGTGAACCTATGGCAAGGTGCCACAGGTGGCACGAGGAGCCATATTGGAGGGCATGCAAGTGTTGCCCTAGCTCAGCTCCAGCACACATATGCACACCGGCCAACTGATTTTCAGGCTTTCCGGTCCCACCGGAAGTCGGGAAACTTCCCCCGGGGAGATGGGGAAGGCTGTTTTTGCCCTCCCCAGGCTCCTAGAAAGCCTCTGGAGCCTGGGGACATGGAAAAATGGGCCTACTGGGCCCACTGTGCCATCACGTGCCAAAAACACGGGGAAGTGTGTGGAGGTCATGTGCGCATGCGCGGGAGGGTGGGGCGCATTGAATTATGGATGTGGGCACACATACCCCCAACCCCCCACACTCTCCCCACTTTTGGCACGTGACAGCAAAAAGGTTAGCCATCACTGGTCTATAATAAAAGTTAAGGGTAAAGTCAATAGACAACAAATGCAAACATTTTGATCAGGAGCTTTCTCCACTTGAATAGACCTTTAAACAGCTTCACTGTCATATTCTATATAAGCTTTGCATTCCATTAACAACTGATAAGCAATAGCAAAAAATTATCATGACCAGCCAAGTGTGAAACTCATGATTTGAGTATGTATTTATATGTATGAGGAACTGGTAGCAGTTAGCTATTAAGTTTCAGAACTCAAAATACTACATAAAGAGAAGGAAAAACTGCTGCTTGGGAACTCAGCTTTCCTTCTGCATTGGTTTGGCCCTCCACATAATGAGAATCTGCTAAGTAGAACAGGTAAAAGTTTCCCCTGTGTCCAACCCTGGTGGGCAGTGCTCATCTCCATTTCTTAGCCAAGGGAGCTTGCATTGTCTGAAGATACTTCCATGGTCATGTGGGCAGCATGAATGTACACCAAGGCTCACGGAAGGCTATTACCTTCCCAACAAAGTGGTACCTATTTATCTACTTGCATGCATATGCTTTCAAAATGATAGGTGGGCAGGAGCTGGGCCAAGTAACAGGAGCTCACCCCATTGCATGGCACAAACCAGTTGTGGGATCTTCTAGATGATACTGAATATCCAGTTTCTTCAAATTGCCAGATTATTGATATCTGGTGCATATAATCAATGGCCAGTTTCCCCATTTAAAGGCAACTGTAGAAACCTAGGGCCTTGCCCGCACCTCCATATAAGTTTTCCTAAAAACAGTGGTGGGATTCAGCCAGTTCGCACCACTTCAGGGAACTGGTTGTTAACTTTCTGAGCAGTCTGGCAAACTGGTTGTTGGAAGAAATCATTAGGGCAGAGAACCGGTTGTTAAGTGACTTGAATCCCACCACTGCTTAAAAGCCTGTCTCATACTTCTCCTCTATGGAAACTTCTACACCGAAGCTAAATGTCTAAATCTCAACTTTCAATTTAAAGCTAAAACTTGAATTCATAATCTCACTAGTAGCATTTGCTTCTGTTTGGCCTCAGAATAGTAAATGTTGAAAAGCACCTTTTTAAAAATGCAACAATCTCTATAGATGTTGGCATTATAATCTCTAAAGTTCATGCTAGCATGTTGTTGGATATTCTGAGACTTGTAACACTAGAAAGCATCAGTTTGAGAAATAATAGATACAAATAGAAAAAGGATAAATAAAAAAACAATTCTAGCAACAGAATAAGATTCTTATAGTATAGAATTAACTTTCTTCTTGTTTTCTTTCATGAAACCACAAGATATACGCTAATTTTTGCCATTAGACATTTGGAAATACTTATTATGGCTGAGTAGCTTCTGTGATGCAAATCAAGACCGAACAAGGCTTGTCTGAACCATAATTGCTTTAATTTTAGCATTTTATTTTGGAGTCTCAGAAGGAAATAATCGATGGGTTCATTCTATTGAAAACAAAAGTAAAATGGCATTTGAGGTAAAATCCCATCCAACAGTTAAAGCCATTATTTAAAAAGTTTGACTGACATGTCAATATTTATTAATTTTCACATTGAGTTCACCATACTAATTTTCCCTTGTTCTTACTGTCAACAATTATATTTAAAAAAATAAAAGAAGACACATAATTATAAAAAGATTATTTGCAAAGTTAAAATAAGTAATTTAAAATTTGACAATACAAGTTAATGTATTTTGGCTAAATTGTACAAGGTCATGATTTCTGGGGAAAAAGCTCAGTAGCTGAATATTTGTATCTGTAACTGAAAACATTGTCTTCTACTGAACTAAATCCTTCTTCATAATTACTCAGAAGTAAACTCCACTAATGATCGTACATCTTGCTTCCAAGTTAGATGTCAGTTGTTAAAAGTTTTAAATAAAGGAAAACTAGAAGCTTCTTCGTGGTCATTGAAGATAATTTCCTAACAAGAAATGCATGCCCAGCTTTATCAAACAAACTATTTGAAAACGTAACGAGGTAAACAGAAATATTCAGCTCCTCATCCAGGCGTAACCTAGCCGCAGGCTCTGTCTCTGAGATAGCTGATTTTCAGTATGCTGTTCAATGCTTCTTCAGTGAAACAGACTTGACCTTGATGCTAGAATTATTTCATTGAAATCAATTAAGCTGAAGAATGCAGTTAATGAACAAAGGCATGCTTTCATATATATTGCAGATTATTGTGAAATGTGTGAGAAAGCAATCATCACATGGTCATGGATATGCAGACTGACATGTTGACAAGCCGAAGGCTTGGAAGAATTAAATGTATTGCAGGCACGTATTGGTAGGGATATGGATTAGAAAATAAACAAAAGTATACAATATCATCAAGAGAGTAAAATAATTGAGATGGAAGTGGGCTGGTCACGTAGCAAGAGGAACTGATGCCAGAGAGACCAAGGCAGTCATGGATCCCATTTGATAACAAACATCTACAAAAGAGACCTAAAACAAGATGGATCAACAACATCAGTAAGTATTGCAGGTGCAATTGGCAAAGGAAAGCTCACGATCGCATTGATTGAAAGCATGCAGAAGCCTTCATCATGCAGTGGATAGACAATGGCTACAATGATGATGATGATGATGATGATGATGATGATGATGATGATGATGATGATTGGTAGGAAGTTTGATAATCCTGCTGTATTCTTTGATCTAAGTTTGCTTTTTGCTATTTGTTGCCAGCTGAGACCACTATTTTTTTTTTACTTTAGTTACCCTGTCTTATCAAAAAGGATATGTAACAGATTTATAAAAGGGTGCTGTGGAAATAAGATAAGTTAGCATTTATTGTCATTTTTTACTTTGAGCACACAACTGGCCCACGTTAAAAATGAAATTCTGTTGTCTGCTCTCAAAACAGCATTGGTTGCTTTGGTTGA
The DNA here is from genome assembly GCA_030761175.1 of Masticophis lateralis. Classification (NCBI taxonomy): domain Eukaryota; kingdom Metazoa; phylum Chordata; class Lepidosauria; order Squamata; family Colubridae; genus Masticophis; species Masticophis lateralis. The sequence goes on from JAUDYJ010000002.1 coordinate 105,862,908, forward strand.
TGATCTCTGGAGGGCCCGGGACAGAGGTTGCTCCTCTATCCTGGTCCTATTAGATCTCTCAGCGGCTTTTGATACCATTGACCATGGTATCCTACTGTACCGGCTGGAGAGATTAGGAATAGGGGGCACTGTGCTTCGGTGGTTCTTCTCCTTTCTCTCTGACCGTTTGCAGTTTGTGTTGGCAGGGGGGCAGAGGTCAACCTCGAGGCACCTTATTTGTGGGGTGCCGCAAGGGTTGGTCCTCTCACCCCTTCTGTTCAACATTTATGTAAAACTGCTAGGCGAGCTCATCTGTCGTTTCTGGGTGAATGTTCATCAATATGCTGATGACACTCAGCTATACATCTCCACCCCAGACCACCCCAACGATGCCCTTACTGTGATGTCCCGTTGCCTGGAGGCCGTACAGATCTGGATGGGGAGAAACAAACTCAAACTCAGCCCCTCCAAGACTGAGTGGCTGTGGCTTCCAGCGTCCCGGTATAGTCAGCTGGTACCATCACTGACAATTGGGGATGAGACCTTACTCCCCACAGAGAGGGCCCACAATTTGGGTGTCCTGGGCTCACGGCTATAAAAATGGTTTAGAAGACCATAAAAATGGTTTAGAAGACCATTTGACAGCCATGGCCAGGGGGGGCTTTTATCAGGTTTGCCTGATCTGCCAGTTGCATCCCTTTCTGGATCGGGATGCCTTGTGCACAGTCACTCATGCCCTAGTCACCTCTTGTATAGACTACTGCAATGCTCTCTACATGGGGCTGCCCTTGAAAAGCACCCAGAGGCTCCAACTGGTCCAGAATGTAGCCATGCAGGTGATTATGGGCGCATCTCGTTGCACCCATGTAACATCTCTCCTACGCAAGCTGCACTGGCTCCCGGTGGTCTTCCGGGTGCAATTCAAGGTGTTAGTTATCACCTTTAAAGCGCTCCATGGCTTAGGACCTGGGTAATTATGAGACCGTCTTTTGCCACCAATAGCCTCCCACCGACCAGTTCGCTCTCACAGGGAGGGACTACTCAGGATACCGTCAGTCAAATTGTGCCGACTAGTGACTCCCAGGGGGAGGCCTTCTCTGTAAGGGCTCCAACCCTTTGGAATGAACTGCTCCCTGATATACGAAACATCCCTAATCTCCGTGCTTTCCTCTGTGTCCTCAAGACCCTGATATTCAATCAGGCGGGGCTAAACATGTTAACTGGGAATGATTAAAATATTATCTAATTCTGGGTTTTATTTAATTTGGGCTAAACTGTGTTATAATTTTAATTATCAATTTTATGATGTTTATGTATCTTTTATTTTTTCTTGACTGTACACCGCCTTGAGTCCTGCCGGAGAAAGGCGGTATAAAAATATAATAAATAAATAAAAGAAAGTATGTATTGATCCATACACATACATAACACACATATACACATGCTACACACACACACACACACACACACACACACACACACGTTTGTGTGTCTGTGTATTAATCACTGTTCATTTTGAATGCATAGTGCAAAGAGAAAACTGAGAGTTCACAAGATTGATGCTATATGGAAATAAAGCGTGACTGAATCTGGCTGTTCTGCTTTGGATACCAGGAAACCTCTTCCCAGAAGGTAAAAAAGAAAAGAGGTAGTGAAGAAGATGTGTAGCATTCCAGACAATCCTGCAGAAATCATAACATCATTTTTACTTTGTTTTAGGCTCCTCGAAGAGTTTTTTTTTTTTTAAAAAGAAAATATTAGAGGAAGATAAAATGTTGAAGAAAATTTAAAAATTCTTTATGTGTATATGAAGAATGCATTTTCAGACTGGATACATACAGTAGCTACAATAAATATTGAAAGCATTATGTCTCTGCTTCCAAATATTCCGAGGTATAATGAAACTTAATTTTCTTTAAAAGGCACTATTTTATTCTTTGTGAATTCACAATGAAGTAGATCTGTGGCTTTCAAATGCTTATCTCTCAAGGTACTATTATGAAAATATTTTTAGCAGAGAAATTGATTTCATGTGATACTGCTTGTTAAAAGTTAAAATGGAATGCTTTCCTGAACTAGAAAATAAAGAAATAAAGAAAATGGTAGAGATACTTCCTCTTTCAGCTTGAACTTGGCTCTTGTGGTGTTTTTTTTTTTTTTTAATTAAATTTATATGCTGCCCTTCTCCGGAGACTCAGGGCGGCTTACAATGCATTAAGCAATAGACTTCATACTTTTGTATATTTTTATACAAAGTCAGCTTATTGCCCCCACAAACTGGGTCCTCAATTTATCTACCTTAGAAAGGATGGAAAGCTGAGTCAACCTTGAGCCTGGTGAGGTTCGAACTTGCAATAATTGCAGACAGCTGAATGTTAATAACAGGCTATCTAGCCTGTTGAGCTATCTGTTCTGACAATAATATAGATACTATTAACAATTGCCTTCTAATTTTTGTTGGCATTGTTATTTCCCTGTCTAGACTACAATTCTTATATTCCTAGGTATTTCTCATTCATGTAGTCAAGGATGCTTCTTCAGTTCATATTGTTATATTGTTAAATCCTAAATCAAATTCTGGGATTTGTTTTATGATTTAACAAGCAGTTTATACCTCTACATCTTTGATTGTCATCCTATTTGTATTCCACTGCAGCTGAATTGGCCTTTATGTGTATATGGCAAATGCATTTTCAAACTGGGTACATAGCCTGCTCGTCTTGGCTTATACCTGATTCAATTAAGGGGATGATAAATATATTCTTCCATGATGAAATGGTCACATAGACCATAGAGGAGGCAGAGTTTTTTTCTATTGCTGGATTCAATGGATTTTGCCATCCTTAGAAGGAAGCCCACACTGGGGATTTTGGCAGATATTGCTGTATCACAAATGCTCCTTTTTCAAGCAATGTGATTACCAAACATCTATGCAACATTTTTTGAGGGGAAGAATGTGATTCTTTTGACCCTGGTTGGTTTGCTTCCTGGCTGGTTTTTAGAACAGAACCATCTAAGTTCATTGTTATAATGACTTCTTGATGGAGAGAGACAGAAGTGGCACAACTTGTTGATCCTGTTCGATCTCTCAGGGGCTTTTGATATTATTGCCAAACACAAGCTTCCTAGGGCATCAGTGCCATTTCTACTTGCAAGGAAGGTATTAGAAAATGATCTTGGGGGACTGTGCCCATATACTCTGGCAACTATCTTGTGGCATTATTTTGTCACTAATGCTTTGTTTAGGGTCTGTCTGAATCTCGTGGGAGCATTCTTCAGGCATTTAGGGCCAAATGCCATCACTATACCCATGATATTCAGCCTCATTATGTATTTTCTTAGCACCTAAATCATGAAAAGCCATCTATGTTTTCAACCAGGATCTAGTTGCAGTGGTGAGGGAGGTCAACTGAACAGTGACCAGATGAAATAAGTAGCCTATGAACTACTATAATAAGCTCCAGTGACTTATCTTGATTTGAACACTTGCCTAGTAGCCAAGTACATTTTTGTGAGCATGAATAAGTCATATTCTTCTCTGACCTCCCACTGACATCAACTAATATATGAATTTTAGCTATGTACACTTTGGAGTAAAACAGACATTAACACGTGTATATACAGTACTGCAAAGTCATGATAAAATATGGGTAGAAAGATTTCAATTTAAATCCAGAATATGTTTCAGGATGTACTGATTTTTGAAATATCTCCTATTCTGGTCTTCCTTCCTGGATTGCTATATGAATACAGCATTATAACAGCTACAGTAGGTTTGATAACCTTAGAACAAGGGCCAATTCAAATTTTATTTATAACAAATGTTTGTATTTTTGCCCAACTTCTTTCTCTTATCTCAAAGGACAACCATGATCCGGATGACTGAGAATCTCTACAGAGTTCTCTTATACTCAGTACTATTGTTGGAACTAATGCCTTTAAACATGTGACAGGATTAACTGAATTTGTTTTACTAATAAGGATGGAAACGTAGGTGCTACTTATCAGGATGGCTCTTGTGCAATGTGAGAACAAGGAGCTAAAAATATTCTTTGTACTATGTTAATGTTTGTATCACTCAATTCTTGCTATAGCTACAATGAAAGTGAAATGGATAAGTACATTTTCTAATCATAGGGCATTAATGAGCATCCAGCTGAGAAGTTCCCCTTCTCAGGATATTGTTCATCTACAGGACTTAATTCAACAGCAGAGACAGGAAAGCTTGAGACTACTTCTGAGTGAAAAACAAGCTTTTGGCCTCAGCAGCAGATCTAACAAACCATTTGGAAGGGAACAAGAATGAAACATAATGTTCTCCCAATTATATTTCAAGTACATCCGCCAGCTTTAAATGAAGCTAGCACTCATTGTCCAAAATTCCATTTGCAGAAGCAAAATTATTAGAAAGCTTAGACTTATTAGTTATACAAACTTTCTCTGCATATTTATTATGCAGAAAGAGAAATGTTTCAGAACAAATATTCAATGTTTTAGAAACAGGCTTATAAGGTACACTGAAATGGATTAGATTTCCTACGCTACAACTGATCTAGTAAAGACATTCTCTTGGGGTTGCAGTAGAATGAGGCTTTGGAAAAATAATCCACTCTAGGCCAAAATGTTTTTTCAGGCCAATGCTGATTCTTGGTCTCTGAAGGGAAAACTGGGAACTTGAAAAGTACATAAAACAGGTGAAAATGCGTTCATGTAACTTAAGATGAGCCACTTTGATGTTGATGTTGATCATCTTCTATGTTATAGCCAGGCAGTACTTGCAAAAGCCTGTTAGCATTTTCTACCTTAATGGTCTAAACATGCCCAGGTTTTCTTTTTTCTTTTATTTCTTCCTGGATAACTTAAATTCTCTAATCATTCTTGTTGATCCTTTTTATATCTGTTCTCCTTTTCCTGAATTATTTTTCATGTATGGCACCCAGAATTGGACATAGAATCAATATAGTAGCAACTGTTAATCTAAATTAAGTTAAATTTACAAAATTAAATACAAAATACAATTAATACATTTATTTATATTTCTTTCTAGCCACACTAAACATTACACTTCAATACCAAGCTATATAATGCCAGTGGGAGCTTTACCTTAAACTTTAAATTTTCAGAAGACAAGCAGCAATATGTCAAAATTTGTGGTGCTCCAATTGAAAATTCGAATGCAGTGATGGAGAACATTTGAAGACGAATACTGCTAATATGGCTATATTTAAGGATCTAGTATATGTGTGGATGAAAATAAAAGGAACTATATTTAAGTGGTTTTAAAACATATGGCATGACAGAAATCCATCAGCTATCATCTCTGTTTCCTGCACTGCCTCACCCAGGCCTAAGAATGACAAAACATCTGGTGTTGTCTCAAACTGCTTTAATCATCTCCCTGATATGCACAGTACCTTTCTGAACAACTGAGGTAAAAAGATGTGGGTAGCTCTCCCTCATTTACATGTCTCTGCTAAATTGTGGGTGAGCTTATTCTGGAATGGCTTCCTGCTGCCAAGTCTATTACCATATCAAGCGTTAAGGATTATTATTATTTTTTCCAGATAGGGATGTCAAGGCTGGCTTCCCCATTTGGCAGTTGGAAGTAAGATGCTTCAAGGCACCTTTTGGCACTACAGTAGTGAAGAATAAACTGCCTGTTATTTAAAAAAAATATTTGTGAAGGGGGGAAGAATTAGGATGTTTTTATCTCAATTTTCTTCAGACTGTCAAAATGTTTATTTAGCATAAGACTTCAATAATGTCAAAATGCTAGAAGTTTATGTGCCCATACATTTGAGCTGATTTACATTCCAACATTATACTGTGCTCTTAAAGTCTACTTAACGGAGAATAATCCCACTGAAATGAATGAGATTTACATCTCACAAGGGAAGTAGAAAAAAATGTTTCATCTCTTGTCTGCAGGTTGCGATTGTTCTCTTAATAATGCTTTGATTGCAAAATAAGTGACAAAAAGTTCATCTGAAATAAAACTTCAGGCAATATTTTCTCCTCTCTTATTATATCTACAACATGATATAATTATTTTTGGCAGGTGATTGTAATCATTTTTGGAAACTTCTAGCACTGGATATGTTTAATTATTGCTAGTATAAAGTAAACAAAGTGTTCTTGGCATATCAGACCATTAATTGTGAATATAATTGTGGACATAAATTTGATTCATGAATTGTAGGGATAAATGTCTTCTATGTCAACCTGTTCAAAGGACAATCAAAGTTCTTCTAGTCAACCCCAATACAATTTACCTACATCCATTGTCTTCCCCTTCAGCTTTCTTTATCTTTGGCTAACATCTTATTTTGTAATCCATCCATCCATCCATCCATCCATCCATCCATTCACATGACATTGCCCCTCCTTTTTTCTGGTGCTTTCAATACAGTGTCGATACCTGGCAATTGCCTGAATTTTCTTGGCAATATTGCAAGATTTATAGAAATGGTTTGCCATCACCTTTGAATCATTCTGTATTTCCAGGTTCTTCTATTTATTCCATTTACATGTTTGTAGATGTGATTATCATTTATTATTTACCTATCTATATAAATTAAAATTCTAATTTTCTTAAGTTGATTGGCCACCTCCTCTCCCTATGAACTACTCTTAGATTTTCTAATTCAATAGATTGCTATTTCAAGGATTACTCTACCAAGAAGTCACCAGCATCTACCAACATTGCTTTCAGAGTCATTATAACTACTGTACTTTCCCATACAAGGAGAAAATACTCTGGAAGGAATTAATGACATATGACCATATTTAGTAGTTTATGGATTAGTTTGGCTTCCATAATTTCAATTCCCACAATTTCAAACAGTATGAGGGGTAAAGACATTGGGCAGTCATTACATTGGGACAGTTAAATTAAAAGATGCTACCAATCCCAGCAATTACATTTTGTATACTGAACTTAAGAAATAAGTCTCTGTTCCAGTTAGTTCATGAACTACTGTGATTATGTTTGTAACATGCTGTCTAACAGAATTAAGCTTACTACAATATAATTTTTCCTGTTAAAACAAGTATATAATGCATAATATACTGTAGCTTGGGTGATTAATCTATTGTTAGTGCTGTACAATCAGAAGAACCTACAGTATATCTTTTAGGTAAGCTATTTGTGCAATTATATTTCTTTTGTACTGCCCTTTTTTGACCATCTCATTTGATGGGCACCTATCACTGTAAATTTGATTGCCCTTTTCTCTCTCTTTCTCTCTTTGTTTGCTCTACTCTCTTTCACTGTATTCTGATCAGAACTTCCTACTGCCTAATTTTCAGAGCTAAAAAAAAAAAAAAAAAAAACCCTGCTTGCTTGACTTCCATAGGCGTCGGCGGTCGTTCCCTTCGGAGTGCCAGCCCCACGATCGCGTTAAAGCCTCTAGAACAGCAAAAATCTAATGGCTTGGAAACTTTCCTCTCAGAAAAAGGGGAGGAAGAGAGCAACCTGGTGTTGGTAGAGCTCCTCAAGAACCCAAGGAATAATTCTGGGACTTGAAGAGTGAGAGCTCCCTGGAAGCCTGACACAGCTCCGGATCCAGGACGCTTTTGCTTAAAGCAAAACAAGACATCGTAACCACCCCTGCAACAATCTTTCAAAATACTGGATACAAAAGCAGGCAGAGCAAAGGCAGGAGCGATCATATCTGCAAGTACTAAACTTAACTCTGAATGTGTATTACATACTTCCTTCTGAATTATTAAGGGAAGAAAGGGAAAGGAAATGGTGTCGGAGCTTTAATGGGGCATGGAATTGAAAGTTAAGAGCAAAGTATCATTTAGCGCTGACAGCCACGGTTTAAAACTATTGGACTTTACTTTAAAAGAATGAAGATTTAAAATTGACTTTAGACGAATTAAAATATTTACTAAGGAATTAGTCTGATTTAGTGGACTTATTGTTTTGGCTGTTGCAAAAGTTTAAAATTGACAATCAGAAAATGGCTTCAAGGCAAATAAAAACTGTTGTGCCTTAAAGTGTTGGGGGATCACCTGCCCAACTATCCAAATTGCAATCTTTGTCAGCTTCAATGGAACCACAAATTTTAACATTGGAAGCTTTACAGGAAGCTTTAAAGACACCAGCCTCTGTTTTAGAGAAAAAAATTACTTCTGTCTTTGAAAAAAAAAAATGAGAGATGTTGCTGATGAGATGGCAGAAATTAAAGAAATAATTCAAGTTTCAAACAAGGAAATTAGAGAAATTATTGTTTTGGCATTTCAGGGTCTGGCAAGCCATATTGAAGGGCTGGATGAAAGAGTGGAAGAAATTAATCAATCCAATGTGAATTTGGAAAATAAAATGGGCGAGGTCCAGAAAAGATGGAGAGGGCAGATATAGAAGTGACAATGATACAATATAGGGCGATGGAGTTTGCCCTGAGAGTAAGAGGCCTGAAAGAAAAAAACCTCCTGCGCATGTCCAAGATGGCGGCGCCCGCTGGGACGGCGATCTAAGACGGGGGACGCTGACCTATCTTTGGGTCCTTGGGGGTCTGTTTGTTAAAACTATGACCCCAGGACCGGTTGGGGGAACACCCTGCCAGCATGGAGAGGGCTTTCTTCCCCTCCGTGACTGAGCAGGGGGAAAACTGCGAGGCCGAGAGCAGTCGGGCTGCTCAGCTGGGTGGCGGTGGTGCTTTGGGTGGCGGCGGCGGCGGCAGCAGCAGCGTTTTTCCTCATGGCCACCAGGACGTCGGAGCAGCGCTGTGCCTGGGGACGCCCATGCTGGTCTAAGATGCAAGTTCAGGGGGGTTCAGGGGGGTTGCCCAAGGGGGTTGTAGATGGTGTCGGGCACCCCCCCGGACCTTTGGAGCGTCCCCCCCGGCAATCCTCCCCCTCTCCTTTGGGGTTGGAGCTGGGGGGGGGAAACGAAACGAAATGAAACAGCAATGAACCACCAATGGACAATAGGACTGGATGGTGAGGGAGATGGCATTGGCAGCTGCCCGGCAGTTAGAGGACGTTGGCGACCCCCCCCCTTTTTTTTGGAGTGGAAGTGGGGGGGCAACAGAACAACAAAACTGTCGCTGAGACTTGGCTGGCCCCTGGTGTGATATTTTGGCCTGGGCCTTGGGTGGCCTTCACCGGGGCCCTATGGAGACTAGGGGCTGGAGACAACTACCCCATTCCGCTGCCCTCTTTCCTAGCACTTTCGCTTTTGAGACCTATGCCCACCTGACCAGGAACTAGCCTGTGAGACTCACGTATCGCCATGTATTTGTCATCTGTATTCCCCTGACTGTGGAGAGAACTATTTCCATCTGAAGACTGGAGGCCGGGATATGGCTTCATCCCGTCGGCTGAAGGGGCTGACATCAGTTAACCACCGTGAGAGGGTGGCCCGGTGTCGAGGTCCCTGGAGGCCGAACCGAGATGACTTCACGTTTGTACCTGTCAACAGAGGGGCATGGACCAGCCGCTGTGAGAAGGGCGGCTTTTTGGACCTTGACCCCTGGACGCTATGGTTGGCACCGGTTCATTGCTGCCATTCACCACAAGAAGGGGTTGATTAGCTAACCAAACTACCGTGAGAGGGTAGTTGGACTTTATTTCCTGCTCCCCCAGATTGTGGTCGTCTTGGAATTTGGACGTTGTCCCCTGTGGTGAGAGGACAGTGGACTTGGCCCCGTGAACAGGTCTTTGGGACCCCACCATGTCTTCTTATTTCTTCTCTCCCTTGGACCTTTATGGACCCTCAGACTATGGTCGGGTTAACCCGCTGAAATCAAGATGTACTCAGCAGCAGAGCTTCTTAGTCTGCGAGATTCCCCCCTCTCGCAGGCTTGGCCCTCCACTCTATCGAGGGCCTACCTCGATGACGGGTTTTGGAACCCCGAGAGGTGGCATGCCGCAAAGAGGGGGTTGCGGGGTTTTTAAAAATTGTCTTTGTCTAACCTTTTAGGGGGATGGGGGAGGGGGGAGGGGAGGGAGGGCTATAGGCCGGGCTTGCCACAGGGGCCTGAAACGGGAGGCGGGGACCGGGGTGAGGAGGAGCTCGCTGCAGAAGGTAAGGAGGGTAATTCCATCAGAGCCATGGTTGGGAGGGGCAGATATGGCGGGAGCAGGGGGCCGTATCATGTATTGGGGGCACGTAGCCGCTGTCTCCAAGCGGTGGCGTGCCTCGGCCCTCAAGACTCTTCTCGCTCCCCGAGTTGTTCAGAGTTACGGCGTCCGGGCCTGAGGTTGATGTTGTGTAATGCCAGGTCCGTGGTTAATAAGGCCCCCCTCATCTGTGATCTTATTCAGGAGGGGGGTGCGGACCTGGCAGGTATTACGGAGACCTGGTTGGGCCAAGAGGAGGGGGTCCCCCTCGTAGAGTTGTGCCCGCCAGGTTTCCGAGCATTCCATCGGCCAAGGGCCCAGGGCAGGGGTGGGGGGGTGGCGGTCATTATAAGGGAAAGTCTGGATCCAAGGGAGACCACTGTACCTCAGATAGCTGGATGTGAGTCGCTCCTGGTGAAGTGGGGCCATGGTGTGCGGGTGGGCTTGCTGATCGCGTACCTGGCTCCCTGCCACGTGACAGCGGCCCTGCCCGAGCTTCTCAACGTTATTGCTGCGGTGGCGGTTGATACCCCCAGGCTCTTGGTCATGGGGGATTTCAACCTGCCGTCTGTCGGTGAGGCGTCTGGGTTGGCTCGGGAGTTTATGGCTTCCATGACAGCCATGGACCTGACACAATTAATTCTTGGCCCCACTCACACAGGAGGACACACTCTGGACCTGGTTTTTGTCTCTGGTCAGTGGTTGAATGGCATAGATGTAGGGGATATAGTTATTGAACCCCTGTCATGGTCGGACCATTCTCTCCTGAGGCTAGACTTTCTGACCGCCGAACCCCACCGGAGGGAGGCGGAACCGATTAGGTGGTTCCGCCCCAGGCGCCTGATGGACCCTGATGGGTTTCAGAGGGAGCTTGGGCCAATGCCCGAAACTCTGGCTCACGACTCGGCCGAGGACCTGGTGGCCGCCTGGGATAGGGCGGCCGCCAGTGCCCTGGACCGAGTCGTGCCTTTGCGGCCTCTGACCCGGCACCGAATCTGCCTGGCTCCTTGGTTCTCTGAGGAGTTGAGGGAGATGAAGCGCCGGAAAAGACGCCTAGAGAGTGGTTGGAGGGTGAGTCGATCTGAATCCGACCGAACACTAGCTAGGTCCCATCTTAGGACCTATTTGGTGGCGATAAAAGCGGCAAAGCGTAATTACTTTTCCGCTCTTATTGCATCAGCCTCTCCCTCCTACATCAGGGAGCGCGGGAGGACCTCTTGCAAGGGCGGGCTGAGGATTTTGCGCAGTATCTGCACGATAAAGTCGCTCAGATTCGGGAAGGCTTGGACTCTGACTGGGTAGATTCCAGCGAGGTGACTGAGGCTGGTCTTGAGAACGTTATCTGGGATGAGTTCGATCCTGTAACTTCTGAGGACGTGGACAGGACTTTGAGGAGTCTAAACGCAACCACATGTTTATTGGACCCGTGTCCTTCCTGGCTGGTACTGGCCACTCGGGAAGTTACACGAGGCTGGCTCCAGGGGATTATAAATGCTTCTTTGAGTGAGGGTTTCTTGCCTGCCGCCTTGAAAGAGGCGGTGGTGAGGCCCCTCCTCAAGAAGCCTTCTCTGGACCCGGCTGTTTTGGCAAATTTTCGTCCTGTCTCCAACCTTCGCTTTGTTGCGAAGGTTGTTGAGAGTGTGGTTGCGCGCCAGCTCCCACAGTACCTGGAGGAAACTGTCTATCTAGATCCGTGCCAGTCCGGTTTCAGACCTGGGTACAGCACGGAGATGGCATTGGTCGCGTTGGTGGATGATCTCTGGAGGGCTCGGGACAGGGGATGCTCCTCTGTCCTGGTCCTGTTAGATCTCTCGGCGGCTTTTGATACCATCGACCATGGTATCATGCTGCGTCGGTTGGGGGGTCTGGGGGTGGGAGGCACCGTGTTACGGTGGTTCTCCTCCTATCTCTCCAACCGATTGCAGTCTGTGTTGGCAGGGGGGCAGAGGTCGACCTCGAGGCGCCTCGTTTGCAGGGTGCCACAAGGGTCGGTCCTCTCGCCGCTCCTGTTCAACATTTATGTGAAGCCGCTGGGTGAGATCATCCGTGGTTTTGGGGTGAGTTGCCAACTGTACGCTGATGACACTCAGCTGTACATCTCCACCCCTGACCACCCCAATGATGCCCTCGAAGTGATGTCCCAGTGCCTTGAGGCCGTGCGGGTCTGGATGGGGAGGAACAGGCTTCGTCTCAACCCTTCCAAGACCGAGTGGCTGTGGATGCCGGCATCCCGGTATAGCCAGCTAGTGCCATCGCTGGCTATTGGGGGTGAGTCATTGGCCCCCACAGAGGGGGCTCGCAACTTGGGTGTCCTCCTGGACTCACGGCTGTCCTTGGAAGGGCATGTGGCGGCCGTGGCCAGGGGGGCCTTTTATCAGGTTCGCCTGATGCGCCAGTTGCGCCCCTTTCTGGATCGGGACTCCATGTGCACAGTCACTCATGCACTCGTCACGTCTCGCCTGGACTACTGTAACGCTCTCTACATGGGGCTCCCCTTGGGGTGCACCTGGAGGCTCCAACTGGTCCAGAATGCGGCCGCGCGGGTGACTATGGGAGCGACAGGGCACTCCCATGTGACACCTCTCCTGCGCGAGCTGCACTGGCTTCCGGTGGTCTTTCGGGTGCGCTTCAAGGTGTTAGTTTTGACCTTTAAAGCGCTCCATGGCATCAGACCGGGGTATATGCGGGACCGCCTGCTGCTACCGATAACCTCCCACCGGCCAGTACGCTCACACAGAGAGGGCCTTCTCAGGGTGCCATCAGCCAAGCAATGTCGGCTGGTGGCCCCCAGGGGGAGAGCCTTCTCTGTGGGGGCACCCACCCTATGGAACGAGCTGCCTCCAGAAGTTCGTTTGATCCCGGACCTCCGCACTTTCCGAAAGGCCCTTAAGACCTATTTATTCCAACAAGCCGGCCTTGCTTGATTGTTTTTAATGGGGTTTTAACAAATTTTTTAATTGATTTTTGGGGTTTTAAATTGGGTATTTTAATGGGGTTAGAATTTTATTTGGAACGCCAATGAATTTAATTTAATTTTATAATTCTTTTAATGTTTGTATTATATGTGTTTTAAATCTGGTTGTTCACCGCCCTGAGTCCCCCTCCCGGGGAGAAGGGCGGGATATAAATTGAAATAATAAATAAAATCAAGAGAATTTGTGAAAGATCTTTGCAGAAGCTTTTGCACAGATAATAGGAGAACAGAAGGCAGTTCTTGAATGGCAAATTGACAAAATTTATCGCGTTAATTCATGGGTTGCCAGACAGAAATATCTACCAAGAGATATTGTAATTTACTTCACAACAAAGAGGATATGAAATGAAATTTTACAAGCTTTCTACAAAAATAAACTTCAAGTGGCAGGGCAGGAGGTTTTAATACTGAAAGAAATTCCCCCCAAAATGTTGAGAACCAGAAAGGATTATGCTTTTTTGGTGGAAGAACTAAGAAATTGATACAGTATAGATGGGAGGTACCAGCTGGATTAGTGGTGAATTACTCAGGAGAAAGATATTGTCTCAATACAGTTTGGAAGGCAAGAGATTTTTACACAAATGTACTAAAGGCTGGATGCCCACCATCTCCAGAAGCCAGAAGAAGAAAGGAAGCAGAGGAGGCAAAGAAGGGGGAGAAAGAAGAAACACAGGCCCAGGCCCCGGCCCAGGGAAGGGTTTTGACTACTCAAGAAGATTTAATACAACTTTTGAGCACTGTTCAAGCTTTGGATTTATTCGAAAAAATAGAGGAACCAAAGGATCAAAGACAGACCTGAGTGGCAACTAAGCGCAGAGAAGAATTAAAGGTGCAGCAAATTCAGATGAAAAGAAATCACAAAAACAGAAGCTGTGGGAGGAGCAAGGCCAAAGAGGAAAATGCAGGAAGATTTTCAGCTAATGCTCCAAAAGCTTCAAGGTGCCAAGAATAGCAACTAGATTTTTAGATCTGAACCAACCAATAACCTCTGAAGAAATTGTCCTAGCAATTAAACAGTTGAAAGAGGGTAAGGCTCCTGGGACAGATGGATCAACAGCTGTTTATTATAAAAATTTGCAGTTAGAAATGGTGGAACCACCTAAGGAATTATTTATTAAAATACAATCGGGAGGAGATGTACCCCCATCTTGGAGAACAGCATTCTCCATGTACCCCCATCTTGGAGAACAGCATTCATTTCTCTGATTCCAAAGGAGGATCAAGATAATAGTCAGCCAAAAAACTATAGGCCTATATCGCTTTTAAACACAGATTACAAGATTTTTGCTAAAATATTAGCAAATAGGTTAATGTTAGTTATGCAACAAATGATTCATAATGATCAAACTGGTTTTATAAATGGGAGACAAATGAAAAGTAATGTAAGGCAAATAGTTAATATATTGGAATATTTGGGGAAGAACAACCAAGTCCCTGCAGCGCTAATATTTTTGGATTCAGAGAAGGCATTTGATCGATTGAATTGGAATTTTTTACTGAAAATAATAGAAAAGATGCAGTTTGGAGAGTATTTTACAATCTATTAAGGCAATATACCAGAAACAAACAGCACAAATAATAATTAATGGTAGTTTAACAGAAATTTTTAATATTGAAAAAGGAACAAGACAAGGATGTCCTTTGTCTCCATTACTGTTTATTTTGACTTTGGAATTTTTGTTGAATAAAATACGTGGTTCAGATAAAATAAAGGGAATCAAAATTAGGCACTATGATTATAGATTACGAGCATTTGCATATGACTTGGTTGTTACTTTAACCCAACCAGTGCAATCGGTTACAGGTTTAATCAATATGGACAAGTATCTGGATTTAAAATAAATGCAGGGAAAACAAAGATAATAACTAAAATATGACTATAAATCAAAAAGAAGAAATAGAAAGAGTAACAGGATTCAAAATAGTAAAGAAGGTTAAATATTTAGGGGTTTATATTATGACTTCAAATGTGAAATTATACAAGTATAATTATGAACCATTGTGGCAAAAAATACAGAAAGAGATGGAAAACTGGAAAAAACTACAATTGTCCTTGTTGGGAAGAATAGCAGCAGTAAAAATGAATGTTTTGCCAAAGTTTTTATTTCTTTTTCAAATGATACCAATATTTTAAAAAGATGCAAATTTGAAGGAATGGCAGAAGAGTATTAGTAACTTTGTTTGGGCAGGAAAGAGACCGAGAATAAAGCAAAAAATAATGCAAGATATACGTGAAAGAGGAGGTCTTAAAATGCCCAGTTTAAGATTATATTATGAGGCAGGTGCCCTTTCAACAATTAGTGATTGGATTTACTCAACAGAAGAAAGAATACTGAATATTGAAGGATATGATTTGGTATATGGTTGGCATGCTTATTTACTATATGACAAGAAGGTGGATAAGAATTTTAAAAGTCATATATTAAGGAATGCTTTATTGTGTGTCTGGAAAAAGTATCAATATAAACTAAATAATAAAATACCTATATGGGCAATACCCAGACACGTGATGCAGCATATAAGTGTAGAACAAAAACAACATGTGATTACTTACAAAGAGCTTCTTATTATGGAAAGAGCTATATTGCAGTTAAAGTATTTGAATGTACTAAAAGAAAAAGGGATAATTTGAACTTGATTTCAGTATGGACAGCTGCAAGCTAGATGGAAAGAGGATCAGAAAATTGGTATCTTGCAAAATGAGGGAAATTTGGTAAAACAAATTAGAGATCAAGGTCAAATGCATATAAAAAGGTTGTATAATGTACTGATAGAAATAGATTCAGAAATGAAGGTTAGTTAAAGACTGTATGATAAAATGGGCACAAAATATTGAGGAACCAATAATGATGGAAACTTGGGAAAAAAATTGAGTTAGAAATGTGAAATTTACGCAAGCCCAAAACTTGAGAGAAAATTTTATAAAATGTTTTATAGATGGCATTTAGATCCTAAAATGTTAGCCTGTATGTACCCAAATCTGCAATCTAAGTGTTGGAGATGTGAGTGTGATGATGACACTTATTATCATATATGGTGGACTTGTAAAAAAATCAAAGCATTTTGGATAAAAATATGGTGGATTATTCAAAATACTCTTAAAAAGAAGATAAGATTTACTCCACAGTTGTTCCTGCTGGGTATAATTACAGATTGTACGGTTATAGAGACTAAATTGATTTTAAATTTAATAACTGAAGCTAGACTTTTGGTGGTGCAGTACTGGAAGAAGAAAGATTTATCTACTATTGAAGAACAGACACTAAAAGTAGTGAATCTCGTGGAGATGGCTAAAATTTCAGCATACTTGAAGGATCACTCAAATGAAAGATATATATTGGAATGGAGAAGATGGATTGATTATATTCAAAATAAATATGGGACCAAAAAGTTTCAAATAGATTATGAATGAATAAAGATACGTAAGGGAATTTTTATATTTAGTCATGTAAGGGGGAGTTATTAAAGTGCAAGAGGGAGATAGGAGGCTATAGATAGTTAGTATATGTTACCTTATGTTTGTTAAATGCTATACCCTGTATTTTACTCTGGGAAGTCCGGGGGGGGGGAGGAGGAGGGCTGGGCTGGGAGGTGGGAGGAGGGCTGGGTTAAAAAAAATAGAAATAATAATAATAAAAAACCCTGCTAGCTTCTTGCATTTATAGATAAAGAGCTTGTTTATTGGAGACAGAAAAGATAATAGTTAAAATGTGTTTCCATGCAAATTCTTCTCTGAACAGAAAGACCTTCAAATGCATAAGAGGAAAATATTTTAGTATACATTCTGGTAAGCCTATGAGACCAGCGTTTCGAGATCAGAAAGAAGCATCTTTAAGGTGGTCATGATTTTCTTTAAAACAACAATGAATTTTGTTGGTTTTTTTTTTCAAATGATCCATATGGCAACCTATCGACACAGTGATTCTGGCCAACAAAACTACTACTAAAACTCTCAAGAATACTGATTGTTTGTTACCTTCAATTCTGTGAAATTGGAAGATATAGGGCAACACTTATTGAACCAAGGTAACTCTAATGAACTAATTTACAGAATGCCAGAACCTATGACTCCTGTGGGAATGAAATATGGGAAAGTTGTTGCTACTTCAGTGCCACTGCATTGCTGCCGTTCAGTGTTGCCATATGCTGCAGGTAGGCAGGCAGGCAAGTTATTGATGCTCCATGACAGCTTCTACAAGCAAACTCAGTGAGGAAGCTGGCAGGAAGTCAAAAGTTGCTCCCACTCCCACTACTTTTTTGCCCACCCATGAACATTCTGTTTCTCTGTTTAAGTAAGGAAATCTCTTTGAAATGACACAATGGGTCATAAGTTGTCTAGTTATATATACAAACATGTCAACAATATAACACAACACACATGAACAATACAGTAGAATCTATACTCCTAATAAATCATCTGAAAACTCCCTCCTCCACAAAAAAAAATCTATCTGGGAACTGAGCTTCTTCCTTTTCTAGAGAACTCAAATTTAAATGTGTTTCTCTACAGTCAGTTTTTTTTTACAGTTGGCTTGTACAGTACTTATTTCCAGAGTTCCACCTTACAGAGACTATTGAAAAATATTCTTATTTTTCCTAGAAGGCCTTATGAGATGCCAGATTTTGGCACCCATCAGGCCTTCCCACCTAACAGATTGATTTGGTTCAAATAATAAAAACAAAAATACTGACATTTAATGTGTGTGTATTACTTCTGAATACACACACCTAATTCTCAAATATAGCAATTGTATTAGTTAGAATTATTATTTAATAATGCCCATCAGTTAATAAACTATGTTTTTCTTAATCTACTAATAAAAATCATTTTTGCAGCACTGATCATACAGTTACTATGATATAATCAACCCTTTGATGAACAGCTCCTATTCAAAAATCCTGCTTTGTATAAATTGAATTTTTTGCTGATGATGTTGTGCTCATAATTACTTAACCCAAAGACATTTTAATACTGTTCCTAGAATATAGTTAGCAATATAGCTTTGTTCATATTAACAGTTTAAAAAGAAAGATGGTCTCTTTTGGAAAGATCCCCCTATAATTGATTGTAGATTGTTACATTTGTGGCTTCTGGAAATGGTCTATGTTAATTGTCATTTAGGTAGCAGAACCAGTACAACAAGCTAGACACAATGTCATAGAGATAATAACACAAAAATGAATTCTTACCTTCCGCTCTTCTTAAAAAAGTAAGAAAATGCCTGGTCCACACCTATAAGAGTTAGACTAATGACAATTCACTCATTGTCAGGAAATTTAAACCCACTCGCATCATGCAAAATCAATTCTGACCTATTAATGCTTCCTGGATTAGCTGGTGTGAGTGTATATTAAAGTGTTGAGAGCTGAGCTGAACTGCCAGTTGTGTTGACAGGATCATTGCTTAAAGTGTAAAATCCCATTAACACAAGAGACAGCAAAGTTAAGGATGTTGGCTGGCCACATTAAGGAAGCTGAGGAAGTGAATGAAGCCCCACACAATTATAGTTTTTTCCATCCCCAAAGTGCTCTTATAGACAGGCTTAAGGAGGTGTTAAAATTCATTGGCTGGTTATTTATTTCAACGACGACATCATGTCACTCTGTTCACATGGAAACTAAGTTGCAACTTTCTATGTTGTCCATAATAAGAATCTACTCTTCAAAATTCATTAGATCTCTGAAGCATTTTACATATGAAGGCTTTCAGAGATACTTGATTGATTTGCTGAATTGAAGTAGTTTGCATTCTGATTCACAAATCAGCTTCCATGAGATGATTTGATCAAATCTTTATCAAACTTAATCACCCTGTCAAAAATCTGCACTGTCTTAGTACAAGGAGTGCTTCTTTTATCAGCTAAATGCATCAATGCTGGCAACTTTCATTGGTGGAAATTGAGCACAGGGAACAAGATACACACACATGTTCTCCATTTAACACAGAGTTATACTGTATGTTATTCACATAGAATTTTCAAATTATTGTGCTATTACTGATTTTCCAAAGAAATATAAAGTTACTATATAAACAGAATTGGAAAAGAAAGTAATTCAGGAAAGAAAACGGTGAAAGTGCAAGAAAGAGGAAAATGGAAAAAGAATGCTTTACAGATATTGTTAGCCATAAATATAAGCAAGATTAAATAGCCCAGTATGCCTTGCCCAAACAGGATCCAAGCTGAAAAATCTTTATATCTTTATTTATGCATAAAGGAGAGGCATCTCATGGAAAAAGTTGCTGCTCCTTAGAAGTGTAGAAAATGACTTCATTTTCTACACTTATTGGATTTGAAATGAGTTCTTTCATTGGTTTGCATTATTTGATACATCTGTGATAAAGCACACATACTCAGTAGCTTTATATGTACCATGAAACATTTCATAGCATCCCTGTTATTAGTATCATATGACTTTAAAAAGTCATTAATAAGACATGCTAATTCTCATGCTCATATTCATTAGGTGTAGTGAATTAGCTAGAATTGAATTCTGTGTACAATCCTTGTATTTATCAGGTTTGAACCAGTTTTACCAGACCCTCATATTCCTCATGAAGAACTTTCTTTGTTACTTCAAGAAACTAGAAACATTAATCAAAGGCACTCCTAGTTACTAAAAACATTACTCAAAGAGCTCCCCCTCTCCTGTTCCAATCAGTATAAGTAAAAAAAGTCTTATTCTGAAATTAATAATTATCAACATGATTTCCATAAATCCATATAACTCTAATAATCCAATCCCAAAATCATTTTTTTTATTTCTTTCAGTATCTCACAAAAAGTCCAATGGTTTCCAAGTAGAAATAAGATTTGTACCTATTTGTTTGTCCATTAACCCCCAAAATAAAGGCCTCTGGTTTAAATTGCGCATTCACGTTTAAATCATCTGAATTATAATATATACCTAATCCTTAATCTCAATATTTTCTAGCCTGGTTAGATGTCCAACAGAGATTTTTAAAATAATGTTCTCAGTTTGATTATTTTTCAAACAAATATTTGAAATTTCCTTAGATGTTTTTGACAATCTATCCGGTGTCGTGTACAAACTTTTGTTGCTATTGTTGGCCTGAATTGCTTATTACAATGGTAATGATCTTTATATCAGAGAGTGCACTACATCGCAAACAGGTTCTCAGCAGATGACCTTAAATAGATGCCTTTCTTTCCTGATGAAACTTGCTATTTCAGACTGCCAGTGACTAAGACTGACATTTTTATAGAATAAATTCCTTGTGACAGGAAGTGAGCTATTTATTTATTTATTTTTCCACCCACCGGCTTTTCCCCTTTCTTTTTCCAACTACATGTAAGAAGAACTATTCAATTATAGCAATTAAACTGAAATGTATTCAGGAAGTCAAAGACTATTTTCAGGCATTTCACAGGAATAAATGAGAATACACACATGGGGGAAAGGCGAGATATATACAGTATCTGTCCTCATGGTGGCAGGACACCATTAGCTGCCAGTGAAATCAGAGCAACAAAGTTCTTGACACTTTCAAAGTTCTTACAAACGTAACATGTTGGTGATCTTGGCAATGTGTGCAAAAAAGAGAAGAGAAATGTTTGTTGTAGCTTCTGCATCTAACTAACTCCTCAATCACAATGAAGCATTTCTCTTTTGCAAGTTCACCACTTCAAGAATCAAAATATGTTCCAATATTTTTGGCAACATGTGAGGATTCAGCTAAATTTCTCTGGTATGTTGGCCATGTGTCTATACTCCCGCAGAAACAATCAGTGCATTAGTTTCCATCTTTAGTGGCTATAAGATGGCCTTAAGTACAGAGATTTAGGTTAGGTGCTTGTTGCTTTTAAGTTAATAAGCAATTGTAGTTAATACATCTTGGCTATGATTCCCCTTCATGTAGAGATTCCCCATACCCTACCCCAAGTATGCAGAATAACAGAATAACAGAGTTGGAAGGCACCTTGGAGGTCTTCTAGTCCAACCCCTGCTCAGACAGGAAGCCCTATTCCATTTCAGACAAATGGTTATCCAATCTCTTATTAAAAACTTCTAGTGTTGGAGTATTCACAACTTCTGGAGGTAAGTTATTACACTGAATAATTGTTCTAACTGTTGTTCTAACTAAGAAATTTCTTCTTAGTTCTAGGTTGCTTCTCTCCTTGATTAGTTTCCATCCATTGCTTCTTGTTCTGCCTTTTGGTACTTTGGAAAATAAGTTGACCCACTCTTTATTTGTGGCAGGGTGACCAGAATTCAGTATGCATACTGAAGCCTTTCTCATACTTATGGTATACGTGTATCAGGATTTGCCAAAGTGAAATTTCTCATCTGTGTCTCCTGGGAAGGACTATTATCAGAAGAGAAGAGCAGGATGGATATGGGGTGTGGAAGTTAAATTTTTCTTTGAAATCTAATTTAAATAATCAGTTTGATTTGGATTTGCAATCTGATTCAGTCTGTCATATATGACTGAAAACTGAATGTGAAAATTCAAATCAAACTGCCTATTAAATTAAGATTTTTTCCCCCCAATTCAGAAAAGAAACAAATTTCAGAGGCATTCCGTTTGACGTTCTGATTCAATCTGATTTGAATCACAGACCTCAGTGGTTAATCACTTCCTATCCACTAGCTTTAATGTTGTGATTATTATCCCTTATATTTTCTAATGATTTATTCCAACAGCTATTGACTGTTATTTTTCATATGCTTCTATAAATTAAACAATTTATGATCATTTCTATTGATAGTAGTTATTGGAAAAAATGTTATTTATCTGATTCCATTCAATACTTCTTGTATATGTCCTGAATTCTGACTGCTTACTTTTTTTTTGAAGGTACAAGGGCAAAAGTTCAATAGCCAAAGCAAAGATTTAGCAAAGAGATCAACATTACTGAGCTTTTTATGACATTATTTAAGCAGTCAATGATCTAGCATTAAAAGGATGCTAATTAGTGAACATAATTTACATTACTACATTTTAGATAGATAGAAGATAGATGATAGTCAGATACCATGAAATTATTATTCCACAAAATAAATTAGGAGGTTGCATCATTTTGTATTGATTTATATATTTTTGCATTAGAAAAGGTGGGCTATAAACCACCTTCTCTTCCTCCTCCTCTTTTTTTTTTAATGTTTTATTTGTAATTTTCTTTTAGCAACCAACATATTTTGTGGACAGTTTATTGACTAGGTCAATATATTTTTTACACAATACTAACAATAATAGTACAATACATATTTTTTGTCTTCCAACTTCTAACCTTAATATGCTCGTTATAATTATAATATATTCTTTTATGTATCAATATATATAATACTATTTTTCCAATTTGCACTTTCCCTACCGGTTTGTTGGGATTCTTTTATGTTCACCTCTTTGTCTTTAAACAATACTATTCTCTCTCTCTATGGTTCTTTATCATTTTCTCCAAAAATATGTTTAAACATCAATAACATTTCTTCATACAATGTATTTGTTGATCCCTGTTAAATCACTAATATTTTAATATTTTAAATATTACTCAATATTCCACCATAGTTCCAATATCCCATGGTGTTTATTTTCTATAAACACCAATAAAACCAATTATTAATAAAATTTAATCAGTCCCGGGATTATATCACTAAATCTCTTGAATTTATAATGAAGGAAAACTATAATTTCCAAAATACTTTTGGCATACTGTTAATCATAATAATACATTTAAATATATCTAATCATAGTCTTCCACCTCCTAACCTTAGTATATTTGTAGTTATAATAAATTCTATTATAGATCTATATATGTGCTACTATTTTTCCAATGTATACTTTCTACTTATTTCTATTAGATTTTAATACAGTCACAATATTCCAAGATATTATATTTCTATCTTTATTCTTATAAAGAAGTTATTCTTATTTCTATTATCAAATTTATTCCTCACATTACTGATTGAAAAGCCTTCAAGATGTTTATTTAGTTCTGAGGCATGATTGTCTAATGACAATTTGTATTACTGGCACAAACAAGTAATTGCACATACTTAGTTGTTAGAAAAGAGTAAATCGTATCTTGGAAAATTTGGTTATTCCAATCTCATTTTTCACTTACCAGTTGAGGTTTATTAGTAATACCTAGTTTTTCTGTTTTGGTTCTAAATGAAATAAAATTGGACAAACTATTTCATATTTCTTTACATTTCATTTTTATTTTTAAAAACCTCTTTTCACATTTTAAAACTATGTGAAATGTTGATAGGATAAAAATAAACTGAATGGAATTTTCATGTACCTTTATTGGTTTATTTCAGTAAAAACACTGACAGCTAGGCCCAAAATAGTATGGTTCTGCCAGCCTGCAAGGAAGAAGATAGTGCTGAAACCTGGCTGAATATATAGGAATGCAACCCAATTTTTAAGAGCTAAGTGATCAAAGTGATTGTATGCCTGGATGGGCAAATCTGTCACTTTCATTTTTTCTCCACATAAATCTCTATCCATGTAGTAGTTCAAGTCTTTTTATAAAAAATGTAGGTTGTAATCCAAAACCTGATTGAAGCAAATGTTTGCCTCTTCCAGATCATAATAGCATCATCTTACAGTAGCAAGAAAAAAAAAATAATGACAGGCTATCTAGCTTTTAAATATCTAGCAGGCTGTAAATCAGTACAAACTGCTGCTTATAATATACAGTGTAAGTCTTTGTTTTAGTAGATAGGTTTTTATTCCACAAAATACAGATATTTGTTCTTGAAGAAAGTATTTCAACAGCAACAACAAAAACCTGTATGTGGTCCTATCACTTTTGTCTGTCCTTGAGAAAAATACTTCAGTCAAAACAATGCCATGTGGTTCTCTTATTTTTAAGAATGAAGCAGACAGATTGATCTTGCTTGCATCCACTATCTTGACTGGCAAGAGCAAGAAGATGCATTGGACATGCACAAAATCTCCTGTATGTGTTGCAAGTGCCAAGTAAAGCAGGTAAAGTGATTTCGTTGAGTATTTCATTGAGCAAATCACATCATTTTTTTCCATGCTCGCTTTCATCCATTTGTCCACATTTCTCTTGCCGTGACCTCCTGGTCTTGCCTTCGTCTCATTTCTATCCTGTTCCAAAAGAAATTTAAGTTTTCTTTAGCTATTCCAACTTTAAATATATTTTTTTCCTATTCTTTCAGCATATGGATACAATCTGCCAGGTCTCAGTAAGGACTGGAATCTACCCAGCTCCTCTAAGCTACTTTGGTTGCTAGCAGATATGATTGCCTAGTGGCCTCTAGTTCAGGATAGGATAGGATAGGATAGGATAGGATAGGATAGGATAGGATAGGATAGGATAGGATAGGCTTGGCTTGGCTTGGCTTGGCTTGGCTTGGCTTGGCTTGGCTTGGCTTGGCTTGGCTTGGCTTGGCTTGGCTTGGCTTGGCTTGGCTTGGCTTGGCTTGGCTTGAATTGAATTGAATTGAATTGAATTGAATTCTTTATTGGCCAAGTGCAATTGGACACACAAGGAATTTGTCTTTGGTGTATATGCTCTCAGTGTACATAAGGGGAATAAAATACATTCTCAAGAATAAAAAGGTACAACTCTTAGTGATAGTCAAGGTTACTAATAAGCTATCAAATCATATTAGGAAACAAACAAAAACAATATAAATTGAAAGATACAAGCGACATGGTTATAGTAATAAGTGGGAAGAGATAGATAATAGTAAGGAAGAGAAGAATAACACTAATACAGTCTTAGCAAATTATTTGACATTTGTCAATTAGTTGTTAAGCAGAGTGATGGCATTTGGGGAAAAACTGTCCTTGTGTCTAGTTGTTCTGGTGTGCAGTGCCCTATAGCATCATTTTGAGGGTAGAAGTTGAAACAATTTATGTCCAGAATGTGAGAGGTCTGTAGATATTTTCACAGCCCCCTTTTTGACTCGTGTAGTATACAGGTCCTCAATGGAAGGCAGGTTGGTAGCAATGGTTTTTTTCTGCAGTTCTAATTATCCATTGAAGTCTGTGTTTGTCTTGTTTGGTTGCAGAGTCAAACCAAACAGTTATGCAGATGACAGACTCAATAATTCCTCTGTAGAACTGGATCAGCAGCTCTTTGGGCAGTTTGAGCTTTCTGAGTTGAACAGAAAGAACATTCTTTGTTGAGCTTTTTTGATGACATTTTTTATGTTACGTGTCCATTTTAAGTCTTGAGATATAATAGAACCTAGAAACTTGAAGGACTCTATTGTGATACTGTGTTGTCTAGTATTCTAAGAGGTGGAAGTGTGGTGGATTTTCTTCTAAAATCCACCACCATTTCTATGGTTTTTACTTATTATTTATATTTATTTATTTATATTTATATTTATATACCGCCCTTCTCCCTGGGGACTCAGGGCGGTGTACAGCCAAGTAAAAATATAGAGTACAAACATTAAAATACGATTAAAAAGATATATGTAAATTTGGCCCCGTAATTAAAAAGCAATAACAAACCAATTAAAACATTTCAAAGTGTTAAGACAGCCTAGCTTGCTGAAAAAAGAGAGTTTTAAGGGCACGGCGGAAGGTACCAAAATCTTGGATTCTCCTTATCTCTGAGGGCAGTTGGTTCCAGAGGGTAGGTGCCCCCACAGAGAAGGCCCTCCCCCTGGGGGTCACCAGCCTACATTGTTTGGCTGATGGCCCCCTGAGGAAGCCCTCTCTGTGGGAGTGCACGGGTTGATGGGAGGTCATTGGTAGCAGCAGGCGGTCTCAAAGATAACTAGGTCCTATGCCATGGAGCACTTTAAAGGTGATAACCAACACCTTGAAGTGCACCAAGAAGACCACTGGGAGCCAGTGCAGCTCATGCAGGAGAGGTGTTGTATGGGAGTGCCAAGCAGCTGCATTCTGGACCAATTGGAGCCTCCAGGTGCCCCTCAAGAGGATCCCCATGTAGAGAGCATTGCAGTAGTCCAGGCGTGAGGTGACGAGGGCATGAGTGACTGTGCACAGGGAATCCCAATCAAGAAAGGGCCGCAACTGGCGTATCAGGCGAAACTGACAAAAGATCCACCTGGCCACAGCCGTCAGATGATCCTCCAAAGACAGCTGAGTATCCAGGAGGACTCCCAGATTGTGAGCCCTCTCTGAGGGGGCCAAAGATTCGTCCCCAATAGTCAGAGATGGAGTCATCTGACTATATCGGGATGCCGGGAACCACAGCCACTCAGTCTTGGAAGGGTTGAGTTTGAGCCAGTTTCTTCCCATCCAGATCCGCACAGCGTCCAGGCACTGGGACATTACTTCAAGGGCATCATTGGGGTGGCCAGGGGTGGAGATGTACAGCTGGGTGTCATCAGTGTACTGGTGGTACTTCACCCCAAAGCCACTGATGAACTCGCCCAGTGGCTTCACATAGATGTTAAACAGAAGGGGCAAGAGGACTGACCCCAGAGGCACTCCACATATGAGAGGCCTCGAGGTTGACCTCTGCCCCCCTGCCAACACAAACTGCATCCGGTCAGAGAGAAAGGAGAAGAACCACCGTAACACGGTGCCCCCCATCCCCAACTCTTCCAACCAGTGCAGCATGATACCATGGTCGATGGTATCAAAAGCCGCTGAGAGGTCTAACAAGGCCAGAACAGAGGAACAACCCCTCTCCCGAGCCCTCCAGAGATCATCTACCAACATGACCAATGCCGTTTCCGTGGAACGGATCAAGATAAGATGTTTCCTCCAGGTACTGCGGAAACTGTCGTGCGACCACACTCTCAACAACCTTCACCACAAAGCGAAGGTTGGAGACAGGACGATAGTTGGCTAATACTGCCGGATCCAGGGAAGGCTTCTTGAGGAGAGGCCACATCACTGCCTCTTTCAAGGCCATGGGGAAGTAACCCTCACTCAGCGAAGCATTGATAATTCCCTGGAGCCAGCTCGTGTGACCTCCTGGGAAGCCAGTACTAACCAGAAGGGACATGGGTCCAGTAAACATGTGGCCGCACTAAGTCTTCCCAGAATCCTGTCCTGTTTTGAGTGTATTTAGTTCAAGTTTGTTCTGGTTGCACCACAAGGCTAGTTGTTCAACCTCCCATCTGTATGCAGATTCATCATTAGGCTTGAGGAACCTCAAGAAGAAAGATAAAGACCCTTACAGGGTCATTGTGAGAAAAAAAGTGTCAGACAAGACAAATAGGAGCAGTATTTATATCCTGCTCTGGAAGCTCTTGAATCTAAGGTGAGATATATATCTAATAAATAAATAAATAAATAAATAAATAAATAAATAAATAAAATGTTAAATACAGTGGTAAAGTAGAATTATCATTGTGGGAGGATTTAGTTTGCACTGACTTTTGTCAAAATAACAATAGGTTATAAGGCTGGTATATGGAAGCTTAAAAGTTTGATAAGCAATACTAGAGCTGCTAGCTTAATCCTAAAGGCTTGGAATTTGGAAATGGTTGCATTATTCATGAAAGATTAGTTTTAAAAAGAAAAGTGAAAGAGAAATCCATCACATTTCCTGGGAAATTGTTAATGTGACTCAGTATTAAAAAATGAAAAAGTTAATACAGTTTTGGAACCTAGGTTTCTCTTTGAGAAAACTCATTTATTCAAAGCTAAGCTTTTAATTAGTGCTCCAGATACAATTCTTAGTTGTTAGATTAATTGCAGAAAGCCTGCTCATTGTTTTAAATCCCCAGAGATATTTTTAAATCTAGTGGGCAGTGAGATTGCCATCTGTTTTGTTGGCTGGTAGTTGTTTCTTAGTGCAATAATTACAATCCAAATATCCCATTTATAAACATGATGGTTTGTTGTCTTTTTTTAAAAAATACTTCTGATCTTCCATTGATGCCTTTCCCAATTTTTCTTGCTACCACACCTGCGGCAGCTGGCAAAGGAGTCTCAGCAAACTGTCTGCTTTTTGGGTTTCAATAGCATTTGCAATGAGTGGCATGGAAATTACAGCTGCAGGGCTTTCAAGTTAGAGAATCTTTTTAGAAACTATGCACTTTTCAAATGGGAGCCTTTAAATAACGCCGAAGTAGTTTTCTCTTATGTTGCTTTAAATATAGGCCAGTCAGAATGTACTGGCCTAGTTTGTAGGTTTGCACAAAGTAAAGAATATACTGGATCCACATGTTTATACTTGGAACTGTGGTGAACACATTCGTAGGGAACAGCTCTATCCAAGAAAAACGGAAGTTTACTTTATGATAGCCAGTGATCCTTTTTGTTTGGCTTTTAAATTATTCGCCTAAAAGTCTCTACAGGCTTTTTTTTTTTCCTTACAGGACAGGAATCTCAATTTTCTAACTTTGTTAGTTAGGTAAATATCTAAGTTGTACATAAAGGTTTCATAAACTGGATTTGTGCATTTGAAATAGTGTCAACATTTCTTGCATTTGGTATTCTTTGGCAGTTTTCACCTTCCTTTGCATTCAACTGTATGCACGTCTTCTTCATTTTACATTATTATATAATTCTGTTAAAGTGACTTTGATCTACTCAAGCACGCATGAATATTTAAAGATGTTATTCTGTTAACTGACCTGAAAGCTTCAGAAAATTATATTTGATTAATTATCACTCAGAAATTGTACCCTCATCCTTCTGAAACTTTGCAAATATTATTTCCCAAACCATAATTTGGAAAATAAACTTTAACCCAACACGTTTTTGAACTACCTATTTTTTGAAGTTCTGCCAATTAAATTTAATTGGTAATAAATTTTACTTAATTAGGAACTCCTTTAAGCTATTTTCATTAAGTTTTTCCATAGAAAATGTAGAGGGATAAGTGAATCTTTTTTTTTTAATACACCGACTTTCAGACTCCTGCTGCTACCCATCTGCAGGAAAGTGAGAGGAGAGAGAATGATGAAAACCATGCTATGGCTTTACAACACAATCCCTGTCCCTTTTAGACATGTATCATAATGAAAGCAGCATATTCCTGAGGTTGTGCATATGGATTTATCTGGATTCTGATAGATTTCTGTTTCAGTTAGAAGGAAGAAATGTAAAGGAAATGTAATCAGACAAGAAATGGAAAAGTTCTAAGTAGTTTTCTTTTTCAAATAAATAAATACAAATATGTTCTTGCTTCAGACCATCAGCCATTTGACAGATCTATTATTCTTTCACTTTTGCTCCTCAAAAGTGCATCATATGTGTATATTTATTCTAAACGTACACTGCAATCAGATGGTTATAGTGTAGTAGTTTTTTTAAACTGTGAAATTCTGTTAATTGACTAATTAAATTGTTTAATTAATTTAATTAATTAAATTAAAGAGAGCCTGGATAGCTCAAAAGACTAAAAGCCTGTTATTAACATTCAGCTGTCTGCAATTATTGCAAGTTCGAACCTCATCAGGCTCAAGGTTGACTCAGCCTTCCATCCTTTCTAAGGTAGGTAAATTGAGGACCCAGTTTGTGGGGGCAATAAGCTGACTTTGTATAAAATATACAAAAGTATGAAGGCTAT
This sequence comes from Masticophis lateralis, assembly GCA_030761175.1. NCBI lineage: Eukaryota > Metazoa > Chordata > Lepidosauria > Squamata > Colubridae > Masticophis > Masticophis lateralis. The sequence goes on from JAUDYJ010000002.1 coordinate 105,892,383, forward strand.
TGCTTAACGCATTGTAAGTCACCCTGAGTCTCCAGAGAAGGGCGGCATATAAATCTAATTAAAAAAAATAATTAAACTGTTAATTAGTCTTTAAAATATTTTTAACACTGGGTATGATCTAATTTAGAAGTTGTACCAGTTCATATTTAATCATAGTTTGTAGAGATTCTCAGTTATCCAGGTCATAGTTGTCCCAAAGGTGCTTTTTCAGGAGGCAACTGGATTTTCTTGTTTGGTTGGGTTTTTTTTCTTTTGAAGATGTTTTGCTTCTCTTCCAAGAAGCTTCTTCAGCTCTGACAGGATAATGGAGAATGGAAGGATTTATATTTCTTGCAGACAGCTGGTAATCTGCATCTTATTAGAGGGTTGTTGAAGCACTTGGAGGTTTATCTATGTCCTCAGGGTCAGCTGAGTAGTTCTCTGTATTCCTGCAGTCTGCAATTTTTCTTCTGGAAATTCATTCCTATTCCCACCCCATTCAAAAGTTGTTCATCTCATTACTTAATCATAAATAAAGTTGCTGGATGCAAGGGTGCTTTTATTTGTTTATTTTATTTATTAAATTTATATGTCACCCAACTCACCAATAACATGACATTTCCATCTGCGGTGGACTTTCCTCTAAAGAAAACAGGAGAATCCAGCAAAATATATGCAAAAGAAACAAATTTAATAAGCATTAATGACTTATTTCATTAGTTATAAGTCATTCACATTCCTTGTGGCTGGACGAGGACGTGGACAGGATCTTGGGACGGCTGAACGCGACCACATGTTTATTGGACCCGTGTCCTTCCTGGTTGGTGCTGGCTTCCCGGGAGGTTACAGGAGGCTAGCTCCAGGGGATTATTAATGCTTCTTTGAGCAAGGGGGTCCTGCTGGCCACCTTGAAAGAGGCAGTGGTGAGGCCCCTCCTCAAGAAGCCTTCCCTGGATCCGGCTGTTTTGGCTAATTACCATCCAGTCTCCAATCTTCATTTTATTGTGAAGGTTGTTGAGAGTGTGGTGGCGCGGCAGCTTCCCCAGTACCTGGATGAAGCTGTCTATTTAGACCTGCTCCAGTCCAGTTTCAGGTCTGGGTACAGCACGGAAACGACATTGGTCACATTGGTGGATGATCTCTGGAGGGTTCGGGGTAGGGGTTATTCCTCTATCCTGGTCCTGTTAGATCTCTCAGTGGCTTTTGATACCATCGACCATGGTATCATGTTGCGCCAGTTGGAGGGATTAGGTGTGAGGGGCACCGTTCTGAGGTGGTTCTCCTCCTATCTCTCTGATCGGTTGCAATCTGTGTTGACAGGGAGGCAGCGGTCGACCCCGAGGTGACTTGTTTGTGGGTGGCCACAAGGGTCGGTCCTCTCATCCCTCCTGTTCAACATTTATGAAGCCGCTGGGTGAGATCATCCGTGGTTTGGGGGTGGAGTTCCATCAGTACGCTGATGATACTCAGCTGTACATCTCCACCCCAGACCATCCCAACGATGCCTTGGAAGTGATGTCCCAGTGCCTGGAGACTGTGCAGGTCTGAATGGGGAGAAACAGGCTTCAACTCAACCCCTCCAAGACTGAGTGGCTGTGGCTGCCGGCGTCCCGATATATTCAGCTGGCACCATCGCTGGCTATTGGGAATCACTAGTCCGAAACTTGGGTGTCCTCCTAGACACATGGCTGTCTTTAGAAGAGCACACGATGGCTGTGGCCAGGGGGGCTTTTTATCAGGTTCGCCTGATACACCAGTTGTGCGCCTTTCTAGATTGGGACTCCTTACACATGGTCACTCAAGCACTCGTCACTTCTCGTCTGGACTATTGTAACGCTCTCTACATGGGGCTCCCCTTGGGGGCACCCAGTGGCTCCAACTGGTGCAAAATGCGGCCGCGCGGGGGATTATGGGAGCAACAGGGTGCTCCCACATGACACCTCTCCTGCGTGAACTGCATTGGCTTCTGGTGGATTTCCGGGTGTGCTTCAAGGTGTTGGTGACCACCTTTAAAACACTCCATGGCTTAGGGCCAGGGTACTTGGCCCTAAGCCATGGAGGCAATTGGTGGCAGACCCCCTTCTGCCACCAATTGCCTCCCATGGCCGGTTCGCTCCCACAGAGAGGGCCTCCTCAGGGTGCCATCAGCCAAACAATGTCAGATGGTGACCCCCAGGGGGGGAGCCTTCTCTGTGGTGGCACCTACCCTCTGGAACGATCTACCCCAGAGATACGAACGATCCCAGACCTTCGGACTTTTCATCGGGCCCTAAAAACTTACTTTTTTCAGTTAGCTGGGCTGGTCTGATTTTATATTGATATTAAAGTTTGATACTGATTTTAATTGAAATGTTTTAAATTATGCGCCAAATATATTCAGTTACTTTTAAAATCATTTTAACTTTTGTGTACAAATGTTTTTACTGTGGCTGTTCACCACCCTAAGTCCGAAAGGAGAAGGGCGGTATATAAATCTAATAAAAGATAAAGATAAAGATAAAACAAGCTCAAATGAAACTAGTATAGTTCTCCTCAGAAATAATTCCAGTTTGGATCACTATTATCTATTCTTAAATCAGCTGCCATAGAACATATTTCAAATTTTTAAAAAAAGATTAACAGCTTTGCAACTCTTATATTTTAGTAGTTTCTGAATTCACACCCCTTGAAACAAGGACATAGATGGATATAGAAGTAGGAAAATTATTTTATTTTCCTTTTTATGGAATGCAGGTGAATGTAAATTCTTTCTAAAGATTTAACACAAATCAGTGAAAATCTATGGTTCCTGTTCTCAGTAGATTTGATGTTGAAAATATGGTTGCAGATTAGTATTGAATTTCTTTTCAGGGGTTTGGGATTAAAAATAAAGACAGGGTATAAAGTGAGTTGCTATTTTTTTTAAAAAAAATTGATACCATTCAAAATATCCAAGTTCTTGACTTACAACAGTTTGTTTAGTGACCATTTGAAGTTACAACGGTACTGGAAAAAGTCACATAGGAATATTTTTCACATTCTCAACCATTGCAACATCCCCATGCTCAAGTGATTAAAATTCAAATGCATGGCAAGTAACTCATTTTTATGACAATTACAGTGTCCCGGGGTCATCTGATCACTTTTTGCTCCCTTCTAGCTAGCAAAGTCAATGGGGAAGCCAGATTCACTTAACAACTATGTAACTAACTTAACAACTGCAGTGATTCACTGAACAACTGTGGCAAGAAAAGTTGTAAAATGGGGGCAAAACTCACTTAACAAATCTCTCACCTAGCAATAGAAATTTTGGGCTCAAAATTGTGGTCGTAAGTCACAATTTACTTATGATTTGATTCCCTGTTAATTTTAATTCAAATTTAATTCAAATTGTAACAGAAAAATAAAATACTTGAAATAGTGGTAGTGGCTATAAGCACTTGAAATCAATATATCCATTGGTTAATTAAAAGGAACTGTAAAGGTTTGAACAATATTATGATTTACTGTCATTAGGCAGCTCTGCTGAGCCCTTAGGCATTTCAATTTAATTGACAACATTGGCTAACACATTATTAAATTGACTTGAAAATTGTTAAGAGCTGGAAAGTAATTTTCCAAGTAGGAGGGAGATTAACCTATAAGCAGCATGTTTGTTTTTCAAAACCTACCTGTGTTCATAAAACAATTTGATATTCATTAGCATGATAGCTGATCTTTGATTTTTTTTAATCCTGGGCTAATGTTGAATAAATTAATTTATACATAAATTATCTAGCGCACTCTATGTATTGCTTTAAATTGTCAATTTAGAAAGTAAATTTTACTTATGTAGTAAACTCTTAAAACAATATTGGCCAGCTCAATTGAACCAGAGAAATAATTAGTGAACTAAAAAAATACTTCAGATCAGTTTTCAAATTTCAGCTCTGGAAAACAGTAATTTCTATTTTCTATGTTCCATGTTTCTACAAAATAATCTATTTCTTAGAAACATATAAATACCAGAGAATCAATATGAAAATGAATTCATTTATTTACCTGATCACTTGCCTACTACATAGCCCTATTTTCCCCCCCAAAGTGACAGACTTATCCTATTATAAGATGGAGGTCTTTCATTTCTTACTACGTTTTACTACATTGTTTATTAATTCTTCATTTAAAAGTTGAGTTAGCCATATATCTACCACCTCAAAAAAAAAAAAAAGGTTAAGAAAATTATCTAAAATAGAATGGGTGTGAAATTAGGAAATTTCATGTGAAATCTGTCGGCTGTTGTACACAAGGGAAAGTGGTTGTAAATTACTTGAAAACAACCTACCGTACAGAAAGTAACAATTTTCATGAGAAAAAAAAATCAGCTTTCCATAAAGCTAATAAAGGTAAGTACTATTTTATTGAGTTTACCACTAAAACCATAGCATGCATTCTGAAACAAATTTTGAATATTAAGGTAATTGAACGTCATGAAATTTTAGGAGTTTTTGAGAGATAATTTACAGGTTTGAATAATAAATGTTGCTTATTTATATTGTTTTGCCTGGATTTGAAAATGCCAAATTTCCTTTCTAAGCGACCATTTTTAAGCCACAGCACCAAATGTGCAAGAACATAAACCACATGGTTTTCAAAAATGAAAGCCATATAATTTTATCTACTGCACTTTATGATTTAATGTCTGGCCTTTTATTCATCCACCACCTTGTCAGTTTCTGGTGCAATCTTAACCCTTTAGTCACTATCTCTTCTTAATCATTGTTTTACTGGCATAATTTTTAAGCTTATTTAAGATAAGATGATAAAATAATATGGGATGGGATGGGATGAGATGGGATGGGATGAGATGAGATGAGATGAAAAGATGCACTTCCCCCCTCCCCCTAAAAGAGGGTGGAATTGTTGGTGCATCTTATACACCAAATTCAGCCATTTTGGCCTTCCGAAGCCCTGACCCGCACGTCCCATTTTTGTGAAAAACAGCCTCATTTTTTGCAAAAACAGGGCGCGCAGTGGCTTTAGGAGGCTCCTGTGGGCTGGGGAGACCAAAAATGCCCACTCTTTTGCAAAAAATGGCAAAAAAATGGACCAATTTTTCACAAAAATGGGGCACACAGAGGGTTTGGGAGGCCTGCAGAGTGCTCCAGGGGGCTGGGGAGGGCAAAACCTTTTTTTTTTCCTTGCTTACCTCTTCGAAATATTGGTGTTTTTTATACAACGGTGCGTCCTGTAGTCCGAAAAATATGGTATATATTAATCACTGTCCATTTTCAATACGTAGTGGAAAGAGGAAACTTGAGAGTTCACAAAGTTGATGCTTTATGGAACAAAACTGAATCTAGATGTTCTGCTTTGTATATCACGAAGCCTATTTATTTACTAGCTATGTCAATAGTTCTTTGTGTTTAAACACAATACTACTCTAATCATACAGAAAGGAAGGATGAGATGAAAATTATAAAATAATCTCAAATATTTTTCTACCATACCTAGAGATAATTTAATGGGAATATTATATAATGTACTATTCCAAAATAAATAAGAAATCAGTAAATTGCCTGTTATAAGGCATAATTTCTTTCTTTAGCTTTCATTCTCATTTTCTATTTCAGATTGTTGAAGAAAAGTTCCAGCTGATCGTAAACACATTTCTAATTGCTTTTCCTTTATAAAATGACTCAACTTTTTTTTTTTTTGTTATTACTTGGATGATTTATTGAACATATTAACTGTGTGATAGGCACACTAATCTGAGAAGTGAGTAATTTGACAATATCATCATTTCCACACTGCTACACTCCCACGTTATAGTTTTCAGTAGTGCTGGACAGAATCCCCAATATTGTCCTGGCTTCTAACAAGGAAGTAGAAAATTAATAGCTTCCTGAATATTTAGAAGATTTAAGTTCCGATCACTTGGAAAGTAGACAAGGAACTTTATGGAAATAGTGCCCCTACGACTGACTTGCTAAACATCTGAAGTTTTCCTTTTATATGACAAAAGCCATTTATGCAAAATGCATTTATCATTATGTTCAAAGGAAAAAATATTAATATGATAATCATTCATTCATAAAAAACCAGATTGAAAATCAATTTGTACAGATGTCAAAGAATTCAAGTTACAGAACATAAAACAGTTCCATTTGTACAGTTATACATTGTTCATTTACACTTTACATCTGCTAAACTAAATTTGAGCTGAACACATTTCATTTCTGTACCCAAAATATGTTTCAAAATAGATGCATTTTAACTTAGTATATTTAGTGAATGACTCTAACTTAACTATTTCCTCCAATTTGCCATATAGCTATGTATTATTTGTCCTTATTATCCAGTCATCCTCAATTTCACATTATTAGTTAGTGAACAACATACAAATAGAGAATTAAAAAAATAATAGGACAGACTCTACAAGACTAAGGTGCAAAACTCAACAATCATGTGTCTTACTAAACTTCAGATGCTGGTGGAAACAATGAAATATAATACATCATACATAGAGTTTCCTAACGAGCAGGGGGTTATACTAGAAGATTCCAAGGTCCCTTCCAACTGTGTTGTTGTTATTGTTGTAGTTGTTATTTAAGACTACATATGATATGATTTCTCATAGACAATCAATGGGATTCATATAAGGCCACAACATCTGGAATCCAGATGTCGGGAGAGTCATTAGGGCCTACATTGGGTCCAAACACAATTTAGGATTTATATGTGATCAGAAGTAGGGAAACCAAAGATGAAAATAACTTGAAGAGAGTACTTTGGACCATACAGAAGTAAAAAGGTATTTATATGTACATAATGTACTAAGATGAAAATCAATCGGTTGTTGCCTGTACTAAAATATCCAGAAGGAGTTCATTATATATATATGTCAAGTATAGTCTATAACCTAATTTACTGACTTGTGCTTAAAAATATATAGCAATTGTCATGTCTTCAAATGGATATTTATTAACTAGAAGAAAGAAGAGTAAATATTTAACCAACGGGATGTCAATCCCTATTCTTTTATTTAACATTAAGCAGTGTGGGTTCTCTCCCCTGCAACATTTTTCATAAAATATTAATATTTTCTAAAGTATCTTGTTGCAGTAAACCTTCCCACAATTAAGCCCAGTGATGTTATAAGAATAGACTAAAATGGTACTAAATCCTTTTTATCTCAGATGCTCCCAATGAGGGAGACCTGGCTGTAGCTTATCCATAAAACACTAAATTCTTGAGAGGTTTTGAATAATGTAGAAGAACTGAATGGAGATCTTGCTATTTTCCTTTCAGCGTCATTGCCATTGCAGTCAAAAAGAGCTGATCACATGGTTGGTTAGGTTGGTGGTGCGTAACAGCAGATTTCAATTATTGAGATGAAAATAATGTTGGAAAGGCAAGTGAAATATCTGTGCAGAGGCCTAATTGTAGGTTTCTTTAAGATCCTTTCCTCCATTTCTTTTCACTGATGCTCTATTCTCCATATGCTACCATTTCAATCAGGAGAAAGACATGGGTGGATGAAATAAATTTGATTTAAATTCACTGAAAATTAATTACATTAATTAAATGGGGTTTCTTCTCAGGTCATCAGCAATTTGCTCCACATTAAAAAGGAAAGTCATTTTTGCAAGCTGAACTCCTAATAATTTCATGGATGTGTCCAGTATGCAAGAAATTTACGATTATATTCTTCAATATAATATAGATAGCTTCCTTTCCTTTCCTTTCCTTTCCTTTCCTTTCCTTTCCTTTCCTTTCCTTTCCTTTCCTTTCCTTTCCTTTCCTTTCCTTTCCTTTCCTTTCCTTTTTTAATTTCCCAGGCTTTCCAAAAGTTCTGGTATTTCCTGGGAGTCTCTCACTCCAAATACCAACCAAGTCCAAATCTGTTTCACTTCTTGAGGTTACTCAAGTTAAGGAAAGTGTTTGGGGGGAGGTTGCTTTTTAAGCTAAGATCTCTGAAAATAATCTGCAAATTAATTCGCAGAGTATTTGGTAAAATGGAATTATTGCATTTGTGTTTGTACAGAATTGTATTTGAGAGGAAGAGAAAGTAAATAAATATAAGTTCATTTATAGATACGTTATTCACAGTTCCTTTTTTAACATGCCACCATTACAAGGCAAAAACAACAGAATTCTTTTTAAAGAGGTGAACTGATGCTATGTCTGTGTATAATTTTAATCTCACCAACCCAAATGAATATTTATGGCATATTTATTTAAACTTCTGTTTTTGTTATATGTTTAGGATTTTGTTCCTATGTCTCATTTTGAAAATGTAGATATGAAATATAAATCTGTAGTGGTGGATTTCGAAATCAGAAAATAGAAAGTGTTTTAGGTCTTCAGATGGCATTAAGTAGAAGCATGGCCTCTCATGCTAACATAGACATATTAATGAGTAAGTTATTGAATCTGAAACCATGATGTGTTGTTTGGACCAAGTAAAGCCAAACTTATTTTTCATGGTGCATAGTATTTCTTAGATTGGAGAATCCAAAAGGTGATCAGAGTTGTTACCTGTGGGATTTATTTAATATCCTGTTAATGCTCTTTTAATGCTTCTTCAGCTGAGTTCACTTGACATCATTTATTCCTAATGCTTCAAATATTTGTGCTAAAATGCATATCACAATGAAACCAAGACATTTGAAACCTTTTGAAGGTATATCAGAGATGATGCCCTTTGAATGATACATAACTTTCTAAGTGTTATTTCATGGATAGATAAACTCTAAGTTTATCTTTAAAGTGACCTGTGGCCAGTTCTGGGGAAAAATCAGCTTTTAAATGTGTAGAAATGTCGATAGTAAATGGAACCAAATCTTTGTCCTTTGACTTATGATTTCTTTAAGAAATTAGATATTTTAACTTTGTTCTGTTATCTGAAATTTTTAATGATTAACATGCTTGCAAAAACATTGCTCATGAACCACTTCTATTCAATTTCTTGATAATGCACGGACATATTAGATCATTGTGCTGAGAAGAAACAAACATATCTAGGAGGGATTATGCCAAAATCCATTTCCCAGTCCCTGCAGACTTTACCTCTAGCACTTGCATCTGAACATAGTGGGAGAATCCAAAGAATAACAGTTTGGATTCTGGCCAGTACTTGAGAAGATTGACATTTCTGTTTCCAGGACTTCTGGCAGTGACGTCGGGCCGAAGCAGCATGGGGGAAGATAGCTCCATTCCTGGTGCTGATTTTCTGGCTTTTTGGTAACCCTTAGAGATTAGGATTGGTCCTGGGGGACTGGCAAGAAGGAGGGGAATCTTCGGAGGAGGTGTGGAGAGGTGCAGTCTCCCACCACACCTGGAAGGACCCTCAATCCAGATGCAGAAGTGGCCAGCTGACATGGCTGACCCAGAGGCTTGACGTCCTGGTTTAGAGCAATAGGAAGTGAAGAGTGAGTATGGTGCGAGACTCGGCAGTGAGAGCAGGAAATAGAAGTTTCCAGTTCTTGGACTATTGGAGAAGAGAAGTTCGGGAAGGCAGTGGAGAGGAAAGAACGACTCAGAGTGCGAACGGGCAGCAGTGAGGAGAGCAAAACGGGAAGAGGGTGAACTTCAGAGCAGCAGAAGAACACCAGGAGAGTGGAGGGGAGAAGAAGATGATATTAAGGAAAGTGAGTGTTTCAGGAAGCTGGGAAAGAAAAGTGAACCTGAACACGGGATTCTGCCTTTACCCCTATATTTGCTGCTTTAACGAAAGAAGAAGTGTGGCCTGGCAAAAAATAAAGAGCGCATGAGAGTGACAGTGCAGATTGGAGATCGCTAATTTGAAGGGAAGGACCAGCTGATGGTCACTTTTGAGTGAAGGACTGAAATTTCAAAGGAAAGACTATACTTGAGCATTTAAAATCTACAAGAACTGAAAGTACTATGTACATTTATATATAACTTATATACTGATATATTTATTTATATAGTAACAAATAGAATTTAAATTTTTACGTTTATAATTAATTGATAGCAAATTACTACTAATTCTTGGTAAATTTATTGTCTTTTTACCTTTTCTCTTCTTTATTACTTTTTCTTGCTTTTTTTCTTTATCTTTTCCTTTTGAATTGTTCATTTATTATCTAAAACAAATATTTAAAGTTAATATTAGAGCTTTTTAATTGTAATTGTATATCTGCTTATTTGCTGGTTTAGACTAAAAGTGGAATAACTTTAGTAATTGGATTTTTAATTAAGGTATTAATGAATTTATCTTCTTAATAGAATTTTATTAATTAAGTTAGAAATAATATCATATAGATAAGCTTTTTGGGATATAACGCATTGTGAATTGTTGATAATCTAGTAGTAAGGGATAAGGAAAGGAAAGAAAGAAAGTTGAATAATGAAGTGGATGATGATTTGGGAAAGGATAGATAGGATTTTAAGGGAACAGTATAGAATACTAAAGGAAATGACCAGCACCACTACAACCATCATGAAGGCAGGAAATTAAACTACTTCGACATTGACTGGACCTTCAGCTTCTCCTGCAGCACAGAGAACAATAGAAGGAATATTCCCAGCAGAAAAACAACCCCCCACTTCGAGTATGCAAACCATGCAGACTTCCCTCTCAGCAATTCAAGAGACTATGGCAAAACTGCAGAAATGTATGACAAAGAATCATGAAGAAACGAGGAGGGATATGGATGAGATCAAGAGGGAAGTCAAAAGTGATATTCAAAAATTAAATGAAAAGATGGATTCAATACAAGAAATCATACCAAAAAAATGATCAACGAATAACAATCATAGAGAAAAAAACAGAACAGACAGAAGAAAAATTGGATTCATTGGACCAGAAAATGATGGGGCTAAATAAAGAACTGGAAAATATGGTGATCCACCTGGAGATGGAGAGAGCTTCATTCTATTTGTGATTTTAGAATGTGGTCGAAGATAGGAGGGCTTGACATTTGTGATGGCGGAAGTGATTGTGGAGGCCCTCCAGTGAGATAAGGATAAAATAATAAATGAACTGGACAAGGTCTATAGGGTCCATATGAACTATGCCAGACAACATAAATTACCAAGGGGGGTCCATGTACGATTTGTGCAAAAAAAAAAGTAAAAGACATTGTTTATAAAATAACGAAAAATGAACCCATGTTTTATAGAGGCAAGGAAATAATCACATTAAAGCAGGTCCCAAAGAGAATAAGAGAACTGAGAAAGGAATACTGGTTCCTAGCCACATTATTAAATAAGTGGCACATACCATTTAGATGGATAACACTAGAGGGAATGTTGATGTCGTGGCAAGGGAAAAAATTAAAGTGGACTCACAGAGCAAAGCAAAGAAACTTCACAACCAAGTGATGGGTATAGAAGGAGTAAATAGTAACAGGGAGGAGCCAGAACAGAGGACGAAAGGGATCCAAAGAGAGGACGAACAGGAAAAGGTACTAGAGGAGGGAGACAAAGAGGAAGAAGGGGAACTTCAAGAGGAAGAAGGAGTGAGAACAAGAGCTAAGAGAAGAGACAGGAAGTAAAGGAAATAGTCCATAGTAGAACCCCAAAGGAATGGAACAAAAGTTAAAAATCTTATCATTAAATGTAAATGGTCTTAATTCTCCAGCTAAACGACATCAAATTTTTAGAAAAGTGGCAAAACAAAAAAATGGATATTGTGTGCCTCCATAAGGAAACAGGATAAAAAATACTTACAATGTAAAAAATTAGGGGAATTATTTGTAGCATTAGTGGAAGAAAAGAAAAGAGGAATAGTGGTGTACACTAAAGAAGGAATAGAGGGTAATTTGAGATATGTAGATTCAGCAGGAAGAATATTGATGATAGAGATAAAACTAGAATATAAAAATATTTTATTGGTGGTCATGTACGCGCCGAATAGTGGACAACTAGAATTTTATAAAGAAGTACATGAAAAGATAATAGAAGAAAAAATAGAGAACATATATTTAATTGGTGATTTCAACGCAATTGTGGATGTATAAAAGGATTATAGCAGTGATCAGAATAAGAAAGAAAGAAAGAAAGAAAGAAAGAAAGAAAGAAAGAAAGAAAGAAAGAAAGAAAGAAAGAAAGATGTACTTCCTAGAACTTTTATGGACCTAGTAGAAGAACTAAATTTAATAGACAGTTGGAGATTCTGAAATCCCGAGGCAAAGAAATTTACACATTATTCCAATCCTCACAAGTCCTGGTCCAGAAAAGACATGGTATGGATAACTAAGTCACTCATTCAAGAGGTAGAAACAGTAGAAATAATGTCAAACAATTGGGCTGATCATAACCCTGTAATGTTGATATGGAAAGGGCATCAAAGGAAAAAGAGGAGATGGATGTTGAGCCCACAGATACTGAAGGAAAAAGAATATATAGAGCAAATGAAAAAAAAAATTAGAGTTGTTTTTTAGAGACAATACAAAATACCATACTTTGCTTCAGAATCTGTGGGACACAATGAAAGCTTATGTGAGAGGATTAATAATAGCCTACAGTGCAAAACGAAAAAAGGAAAGGGAAAAAGAATATAATAATGTGCCGGAAGAGATCAAAAATATTTGAAAAAATAGTAGCCTCCATATATACAAAACAAAAAGCAAGTATAATAGTAAATGGAGATTTTACAAATTTCTTTGAAATAAAAAAGGAGTAAGGCAGGGATGTCCACTTTCACCCTTGCTTTTCATTCTGACATTGGAAAATTTATTGATAAAAATTAGATCAAATGAAAAAATAAAAATATTGAAAGTAAAACGAGAGGAATACAAGGCCCAAGCATTTGTGGATGACCTTGTATTCTTCATAGAAGAACCATTAAAAATGGAGCCAATATTTATAAGAGAAATAGAGGAATTTGAGAAGGTAGCTGGCTTAAAAATTAATAAAGATAAGACTAAAATGTTAACGAAAAATGTAACAGGGAAACAAACAGAGGAATTAATTAAAGAATTAGGATTACAAATAGCAAAAAAGGTTAAATATTTAGGCATATATTTGACAGCTAGATGCTCAACTATAAAGGAGAATAATTATGTAACTTTAGTTCAACAAATAAAAGAGGATTTAGAAAAATGGGGGAAACTGAAATTATCATTATTAGGGAGGATAGCAGCTATAAAGATGAATGTACTGCCGAAGCTACTTTACTTATTTCAGACAATTCCAGTAAAATTGGATTTTTTTTTTTTTGTAAATCTGAATAAGATAGCTACAAAATTTGTGTGGGAAGGAAAAAAGGCAAGAATTAAATTAAATACTTTGCAGGATGATAGAGGTAGAAGTGGATTTGGACTCCCAGCATGGGAAACATATTATAAAGCAACGAGTTTGACATGGATCAGGGAATGGGTGAATCTGAAAAACCAAAGACTGCTAACCTTGGAGGGACATGATTTGTTGACGGGATGGCATGCCTTCTTGTGGAGCCCCAGGAACAAAACACATAGATATTTTTGTAATCATATATTAAGAGGTTCATTCATTTATACATGGCAGGAAATTAAAAGTAAACACTATATGAAAGTTCCTGGATGGCTATCCACAATGGAAGCGATGATACACCCCGATACCTTAGCAATTCGAAAAATGGTAAGATATTATAAAATTTTGGCTCCCAAGGAACACTAAAAATACAAGAGAAACTCGGAGATCAAGGAGTACAGATAGCCCTGTACTGAAGATGGCCCTATCTTCAGATTAAAACGAGATAAAGAAAGGATCAAGAGGAAGGAGGAATTGAATTAAAACCGAATCGATTGGATAAACTTTTACAAGCCACAAAAGAAAAATTGATTTCAATTTTTTCAATATATAAATACCTATTGGAATTTGATTTAGCAGAGGAATTAGTAAAAGGACAAATGATAGTGTGGACAAGGAATATTGGGCATAATATAGTATTGGAGGACTGGGAAAAAGTGTGGGAAAATAATTATATTATAACAAGTCAGTGGTTTAGAAAGAGAATCAATACAAAATGTGGTATAGATGGTATCTGGCCCCTTCGAGATTAGCAAAAATGTATTCAAATTTAAATCCAATCCGTTGGAAGTGTAATCAGACACAAGGTACCTTCTTTCATGTCTGGTGGCCAATATTTCCTAATTTCCTAAAAATTAGGAAATATTGGGAAAAAATAAGAATTTGGCTAATAGAAATAACATCGGAAAAAATAGAACTCAGACCAGAGATTTTTCTACTAGGGATGATTAAAGGAAACTATAGGAAAGAAATAAAGTACTTAATATTACACATAGTCACTACAGCCAGATTGGTGCTCGCCCAATATTGGAAAATTGATCAACTGCCAACAGACCAATTGATAATCCAAAAGATCTATAATTGTGCAGAAATGGATAAACTAACATTTGAAATGAAGGATAAGGTAGACTCAAAAGGTTATAGAGTGTGGAATAGGTGGTATAATTGGATAACTTGTAAAATTCTGTACAATAATAATAATTAACAAATATGCACTGTTAATAAGATGATGTGAGACCAAAGTCACTTTTTTTAAATGTATTATTGTCTGTATTAATATATGTATTTTGTATATACATGGTATAACATTTTACTTTTTATATGTTTAATAAAGTTTTGTTTTTAAAACATTTCTGTTTCCAGATACCTTTTGGGTTTATGTTAGTTTGATGAAGAGAAGGACCAGGGGAAACATGATAGCAGTGTTCCAATATCTCAGGGGTTGCCACAAAGAAGCAGTCTGGGTTTTCCAGACACTGGTAGAGGAATATCTATATTTTATTGCATGCATTTATTTTAAAACTTAATTTATATCCTCTTAATGATTTCTTACAGTTCAGAATCTGTCTGTCTGTCCGTCCAGCCAGCCAGCCAGCCATTCACCAACACACTCACAAACACATATATTTGCTACATTTGTTCTGTATTACAAAATGGTCTTTATTAGAGAACAACATATACAACTGGGATTGCCTTATCTTAACAGAGAATGTTCTATACAGTGTATAAGTATATTATCAATATCTCTATCTGTCTTTATCCCTATCTCTGTCTCAATCTCATCTCTATCTTTCTCTAACACTGATTAAGGGACATGTTTTGCTGATAAGATAATGGCATCTCATACAGAAATGTTTAAGCTTATTTATAAAAGTTATATGGTTTTGTAATTTTGGAATGAAGTTTCCAAAGATAATTTCGGTGTAGTAGTACTGTAAAAAGATAATTAAGTATTCCAGAAAATAATAGCTTACCTAAATGGCAAAACAGCTTTACTGACACTTTACTGACACTGCTGTAAACATACCACCCTGCTTACTCCTCCCCTTATGTCAGACTCTCAGACATATCCCATGAGGGAGAGATGCTAAAAATCAGATACCCCAAACTCTATCCTCAGTTCTCTAGAAATAGAACTCTGTTGAAGTCAGTAGACTATGAATTGAAAAAAGAAATTTGTCATGGTTTCCCAAAGTTTTTGATTAACATTTGGACATTTGGACTCCTGGAAAACAGAAGTTGAAATATAAATAGAGAACAGTTTAATTCAGATATCTTCCCTTTTTTGCAGAAACAGATAAGAGGTTTGATCAAAATTCTATATTTATATCATTTTCCAAGACACTGTATTTATATTAGGTTAGCATTAAAGATAACTTACCACTATACGTAGTTCTTGCTTTCTTGATCTTGCCCAGCTGCATTCTTAACAATTATTTTCTTTAATATTTCAATGTTTTCATGTAATTTTTTAAAATGAATTTTGATTTTCCTTATCTCTGGTGAGATTGCTCTGTTTGCTAAGGAGGGAGGGATGGCTGAATCTTTTACATACTATGCATCTATGGCTTAAAACAAACAGTTGTATGAATGAAATTCTTTCTTTTTTAAAAATGATAGTATTCTTTTTAAAATATTTGCTATTTTTCAAAATACAGAATAGACAAAACACCAAAATACACTTTAAAAACACAATTAAACAAAATAATTCTTAAAGTAAAAGATAAAAAATAGTAAGTGTAGCATGACTAAAATTATTTTCCGTTGTTGTTGTTGTTGTTGTTGTTGTTGTTGTTGTTGTCATATTCTTACCTTTTAACCACCAGAAAGGCAGTGCAGGGTATGAAAACTCCATCTTTATCACTTTGCAAAATTAGGAAAGGTACCTTCTCAAAGATAAGTGTCAGTAAGAACTACCAAGCCACTTTCCTACACCAGAGATTCAAAGGCAAATTTATAAAGAGACAGAAATTATGAAAAGATTCAGGACTTCAGCTTTCCACTTTCTGGTTTAACCAATTGACCAGATACCCATTTCTTCTCACCTTATGAAGCTGCAAATCATTGCCCCATTTTTGTCATAAAGAAATATAAATTTTAGCTAAGTTTACTGATGAAAGAAACTTCTGGAGAAGAGTATGAATCGCCAGTGCAATTCAAACTTAACTCAAAACACTGGATCCTATTTTGGACAAACTGTTCAGTCTTTTTAATCTTAGTGGGCATTTATACAAGGTGTAAATAATCTTATTAACACTGCAGCCAAAGTATGCTACATATTTTACATAAACTAGACGATTTATATAAAAGAAAGTTATCCATTTTCCCTTATGCTTACACTTTATAACCAGGCTATGTAGTTTGTAATTAACATTACTGAATCCCCAATTCCAAAATTATTGGTTTGGAGTAATATTAACATGATTCTTTTGATCAAAATCTTTGATACATTAGTGCAGAACTTAAATCTATCCCACATTTTTCATATCAGTCTGTGTCTGCTATTTTGTTCATCAGGCACCTGGACTGGTTACTATGAATCTCTGAAACTGAAGGTTGACCCAAAATTAAATATAATTGTAAGGTTTGGCCATATTAAATAGGATGATCAAATGTTTTTACGTCCATTGAAATCAAAACTTTTTGTTTAGTTTTGCTAGGGAGAAGAAACCTGGGCCTGAAAATTTTAAACAAATTGCTGATGATCATCCTTGAAGTGCTCAGAGTTACTGTATATTTATTCTATTTTTACATTCTAAAACTGTATTATGCTAGTTAGATCTACTGATATTATTTATTTATATAATCAATTTATTTCCTATTCTTCCATTCATGTGTACACTCCCAGTGCTAATTATTGCTTTTGTGCCATAGGCCAAATTAATCAACCTCTCTGTTTTGCAATAAATGAGAATAAAATAAATGTTCAACCTGACTCCAAACATTACATCAAACCTACTGTTACGGCTTAGTGATACAGATTGGGTTTCTTTGTTTACCCCGTACTTAGATATTAAATCAAGTGTCTCCATCCAACTTGTTTTAAATGTGGTTACAAACACGAAAGTGATTCCTTGAGATTCATGAATTCCCAATATGAATACTGTATTTTTTATGAGCCTTTTATGTAGTCCTTTATTCTAGGTAGACCTGGATTGTTGAATAGTGCTGAGCATTTACTGACTGGATGCCCTTCCTGACACCTATGTGGAGTTTGCAGCAGATATTTTCTCTTTGTATTCTGAGAGAAAAACATCTGTCACTACCTAGGATTGAACTCTCAACTTTCTTAGTGGGAGGCAACCATCTTCATCTCTAGGCCACCACACCAGTCAATATGAATACTGTCTGAAGCTTATTAATTCAAACTGGGAATTAAATAATTTATTTAACTCAGTGAAAAATATAATTAACCAACAAACTTAAAGACTGCTTTAAGAACATCCCATAGAAATTCAGAGTTTTCTGGTGGTTTAGAAGATATTAACAGATTAACAGAGTTGGAAGGAACTTTATAGGTCATCTAGTCCAACCCCCTGCTCAAGCAGAAGACCCTACACCATTTCTGACAAATGGCAGTCCAATCTTTTCTTGAAAGTCTCAAGTGATGAAGCCCCCACAACTTCTGAAGGCAAGCTGTTCCACTGGTTGATTGTTCTCACTGTCAGAAAGTTCCTCTTCATTTCTAGGTTGAATCTCTCCTTAGTCAGCTTCCATCTTGTCTGGTCTTCAGGTGCTTTGGAAAACAACTTGACCCCCTCCTCTTTGTGGCAGCCCCTCAAGTAATGGAGACGGCAATCATGTCTCCCTGGTCCTTCTCTTCACTAGACTATCCATGCCCAGTTCGTATAACTGTTCTTCATATGTTTTAGTCTCCAGTCCCTAATTTTTGCATGTTCAAAATCCATACAGTGTCTGATAAACCACTGGGAATTTCAAAAGGGAATCCCACCATCCCTGATTCAAAGAGGATCAAGCCCATTGAAGTTCTTTATGTTTTAATTACATCAGGTTTATCAATTTTTTAAAAAATGATAAAAGTTAAATAAAAAATAGTTAAAAGTAAAATATTTAACTAAAAATAGTTAAATAGTTGATAAAAAAGTTAAAAGAAAAGAAAGTTATCCATTTTCCCTTATGCTTATACTTTATATCCAGGCTATGTAGTTTGTAATTAACATTACTGAATTCCTAGTGGTCTGCATTATGACACAAGGGTGGCCACACACAATTCACACAGTTTCTTAATCAATTTGCTCTTATCTGTTATTTTGTCTTTGTATGTCTGACTTTTAAAAGGTATTACTATGGTTGGTAGCACAGTCAGCCAGATGTTTTTATTGGATTTGGCATTTTTATCCACCAGTTGAATCCTACCCAAGGAGCAAGGCTAGACAGATGGTCTTATAATATTATCCCTTGCCCTCCTCATTTTTTCTGCCCTGGCTGAACCACTTAAGCCAAAGAGAAGACCTCATCTCCCAAACACTATTCTGAATGCTAATATTTTTATACCTTTCCCCTCCTTCCCTTCCTCTATATCTCCCTGTACATAGGTAGCCTTCAATTTACCACAATTGAGCTCAAAATTTATATTGCTAAGTGAGACATTTCTTAAGTGAGCTTTGCCCCATTTTATGATCTTTCTTGCCACAATTGTTAAGTGAATCACTGCCGTTATTAAGTTAGTAGCATGGGGCGTGAATCTGGCTTCCCCATTGACTTTGCTTGTCAGAAAGTCTTAAAAGGTGATCACATAATCCCAGGACATTGCAAAGGTCATAAATATGAGTCAGTTGCCAAGTGTCTGAATTTTGATCATAATGACCATGGGGATGCTGCAATATTCATAAGTGTGAAAAATGTTCATAAGTCACTTTTTTCAGTGAAGTTGTAACTTTGAACAGTCACTAAATGAAGGTTTGTAAATCAAGGATTACCTGTACCCACATGAAAGGCATGACCTTATTTTGTCTGTTTTGTTTAAAATAACTAAATTATCCAGTCAAGGATGAATAAATCAGCCCATAACATTGCCTCTCTAAGAACAATAAATATGTAACAATTGCAACCAATTCTATGTGGGACAAACATCATGTCAATTAAAAACCAGGATCCATGAACACTGACTGCAAGTCAAATGCCATGATCCCAAATCCTTAATCTCACACTGATACCAAACAGCACCAGTTAGATTGGAGCAATGCAAAAATCATTGGCCATGCTACCACCCACTGCGCTTGTGAGGTTATTGAAGCCTGGCACTCCACAAGCACTTCCATCAAAAGATACATTGACTTACAACTAGCCTATGAATCCAAATCAATTGCACAGCCAACCAGAAACACCACCGACCCTCAACCCACACAAGCCCCCCCCCCCACAATCAGTACTTCACCTCCCAATGATCCTCATCTGATGTAACCAATCGATCACAAGACTACTGACCACACACTCTTATAAACAGAAGAACACGGACGCTGACATCCACTCAAGATGTTACCTAGCCTAGTAACAAAACATTTGGAAACCAACCCAGAAGCTTGAAGAACGAACCCTCAACAATAAATACCTTTCCAAAAGTTAGTTTTATAAAATATTTAAATATAAGTTTAAATTAAAAAAAAACCTAATGAGTGATACTAGGTTCACCATATTTTACATTAGCTACCTTCAGATAGGTACCGGTAACTACAAGTGATCAATCAGGAATTCTAAATATAGAAATGTTGTATTATGAATATAATTAAATACAGGGCATATCTTTTTGCAGTGTTATAAAATATTGATTAGCATGCCTATTCTTCTTTAATTAAGTCAGGTAATGTTTTCAGGGGGTATTTTGAAATCTTCATGCAAAGAATAGTTTTATTTTTTATTCTTTGGTTCCTTTATCATACGAAATCATTCAGGTTTGCAAAGAGACAAGACAGCATATCAGTTCTTAGATCTGTAAAACTTTGAATGCAAACATGGTGACAAGAGAAATTTGTTCAATATTTAATCAAGTGCTATAACTTTTTTTTTCTTTTTAATGAGAAAAGTGCATTTACCCCTTCCTAATATAAAACAAAGCCTTTTGGATGGCTGTGCATTTGGATGATTGTTTTGAATTTCCTAATTTCGTTAGAAGGGTTTTATCTAGCACTCAAATAAAATCAGTGTTGGGGTGGGACAGTCAAATTGCATTACAGAAATAAAATGCAGATACGATCTTTAAAAAGAAAGATGATTTATAGAAAATTTGTTCCTTGTTAGGTAACTGTAGAATAGAGATAAGCAAGCCAAATCAATTATTTCCAACATATTTTCTGTCTGATAGAAAGAATGGAGATGGAAAGATAGTTAAGTCTCCAAAATTAAAACCATTTAGTTTTGTCTTTTTCTTCTTTCTTAGTATCACAAGAGAACCAACTTTGCTCCTACATCTGTTAGGTAGACAAAGTACCTTGAAAAGTTGCTTTCTTGGATGACACAGTTTCATTATGTTTTGTGGAACTTCATTTTTTTTATTTCCCATTCATTATTTAAAAAAAATTAAAACACATAGTTCACAACAAGTTAAAATATACTAAAAAAAGCATGAGGAGGGAAAGCAATTAAAAAAACGATCCTTTAAAAAATGTCATTCACATTTACCTCATTATTTCCAGTCAGTAATGTTATAAGGTCCTAAATATATCTTTATAAAGAATTATTAAACAAATAACACAGTTATTACCAATTACCATGCAACTCAAGTATCAGCTTATCGCAAGTGAAGCCATATTGAAAGATTTTATCAAGCTTTCTCAGCTAATGACTTTTCTCTATCAGTAACACACAGATTTATAGGGACATTTGCAAGAGTTCAGTAGTGAGTATAATGTAGTGAAATAAATGTAATATATTTTGTCACCCTGGCAAAGAGTGTAGTAGTCATGCCTAATTTTATGCATAATTTAGCCTAATAATTGTTATACCTTAGTTTGTTTATTTATTCTCCAGAGACTCAGGGCGGCTTACAATGTGTTAAGCAATAGCCTTCATACTTTTGTATATAACTGCTTAGTAGGGCTTTCGCCCCCCCCCCCAAGCGGTGTTCTTTTTTATACAAAGTCAGCTTATTGCCCCCACAATCCGGGTCCTCATTTTACCTACCTCGAAAGGATGGAAGTTTGAGTCAACCTTGAGCCTGGTGAGATTCGAATTTGTAATAATTGCAGGCAGCTGGTGTAACTTAAAAGCACTTTAGTCTGCTGCGCCACATGCTTCCCAATTATTGGGAATAGCCACAACTCAATGGTGGAGCAGAAACTGTATGTCCCTAAAAGGAATATATATTGGACAAGTCACAATCTCTCAGCCAAATCCACAGCATAGAGTTGTTGTCATAGGGAAAAGAGGAGGAAGAAATATACGGTTTGAGTTACTTATAAAATAATAAGAGCAGGAATATATACACACACCACACTTTAACATAGTGAAGAGGAAGCCATTAATTACATCCTGAGAGAGCAATTTATTAGCTGGAGGGTCACTACCACCCTCTTCATTATAGAGCACAGCAGTTTATATGGATAAGATCAGCATAAGATCATGGATAAACTAACAATACTCAGCCTTTGATTTATTATATTTATTTATTTAGTTTGTCAAACATGTATGAGATAACAGGTATAAGTATAAACATGGACATGAGCACAGGTAATGAGTACAAATAAATGGGGACAGTGGGACAGGGATGGTAGGCATGCTGCTGCGCTTATGCATGCCTCCTTATGGACCTCTTAGGAATGGAGTGAGGTCCTCGGTAGACAGTTTAAGGTTGAAGCTATGAGGATGTAACAACGGAGTTGGGTAGAACATTCCAGGCATTGACCACTCTGTTGCTTAAGTCGTATTTTCTACAATTGAGTTTAGAGCGGTTTACCTTGCATTGTATACTTACCAAGGCTCAGTGGAGAAGAACTATGAGATAGTATGGTAGAAGATGCCAACAGAATCCTCCCAACAATCCCTACTACTACCATAACTCAAAACAGTGAACTGTTATACATTGCAACCACTCTACTCTTAGAAATGCTTAGCTACTAGATCAATAAGAACAGCTGTACATATCCCACCATCTGGAAAATGAGGTTAGAGGCTGGGATTAAGGCCACTCAGAGAGAGATTAGTCAACTGGTAGAATTACAGAAGGATGTGCAGATTAAGGCTAAGACTTAACAACTGAAAAAATTCAAGGGCTTGAACCCCAAAGACTATTAAACTAAAACTTAGAGTACTGACCACCAAGGAGATACACAAGAAAAGCAGAGGCCTAGGAAAATCAATATTTGTAAAGAAATACAATATTGTATTGTACGATCTAATCAATTTTGCCTAGTATCAATCAGGACGACAACAAACATTTACTGTTCTAAAATTGTCTTATTTACTTCTCCATAACTGTTCAGAATTTCTATTAATTGTTAGAAGATTACATTTTGACCATGTGCTGTAGCAGAATGGTACTGAGCTTGTATCAAAAATTCTGAATAAGTATCAATATATTGTACCCAAATCACCTCTTAAATTGTATCTATTCCAATAGCATTATACACGTCTGTGTGCCTTCCTCCTGGTCACTGTGTCCACCTACTTATTATTTTAGTGAATCATTATGATAGTTGCTAGGCAACAACTGAGGAAATACTCTGCATACTAGCATTCAAACAAAGTGGCACATAGAAAATGTTTTATTGTTGGCACATAGAAATTGATGCTGTGCTAATATTTTTGTTCCTTTCCCTCCATTTGAGTATGATTCTGGAAAAAAAGATATGAGACCAAAATCCCTAGAGGTTGTAAAATGATGGAGGTGGCTTGAGAACTCTCCTTTCTCTCTAATATTGGATGTCAGGCATGTAATGATCACTTTCCAATATTAACTGCTGAGCATTTTCCACTCACACAAAGAGACTCACACTTGCCAGCATTTATCCAGAAAAGGGACATATTTTCATGAAGAAGTGTTGCCTACTTAATTTGAAGCAGAGACACTGGTACCTATTAACCTGGGAATAGATTTATTGAATGTCTCATTCACACTGTAGGAAAGAACCCTCAGCTAGCAGATTTAAAAGGACAATTAGTTATGACTGTAAGATCCTACAGACTACATCCCACTTAATCAGGGGTGAAATGCTACCAGTTCACTCCAGTTCGGGCAAACCGGTAGTTAGCTACCGGGTCAGTTGAACCGACAGTTTAAAAACCTACTGGTTCAGGCGAACTAGTAATTTAAAAAAGCTACCGGTTCCTTCAAACTGGTATTTCCAATGATCAGCTGTGCAGTGGGTTTAGCTTTGCTAGAAAGAAGAAAATCCTGCTTTCAAGCAAAGCGAAATTGCACACCACAGCTGATTGCCCCCTCACTGTTCTACTTACCTTCCCAAGCCTCCTTTTGGTATGTACTGTGCATGTGCGCACGTGCAGCATGCGCCAAAAGGAGCCTCAGGAAGGTAAGTACAACAGCGGGGGGAGAAATCAGCTGTGCACTGCAGTTTGGCTTTGCTAGAAAGCAGAAAATCCTGCTTCTAGCGAAGCTAAATCGTGCACCACAGCTGATCCCCCCTCGCTTCTACTTACCTTCCCAAGCATCCCTTTGGCATGTACTGTGCATGCACTCGCATGCGCAGAACCCACATTTGGCATACTCTGCCTGCGCAGCTAGAGAACCAGTAGCAAACCGGTTCAGATTTCACCACTGCACTTAATCCATTATCTGATCATTAACTACCTTGGTGCCTAGAATTGGGGTCTCTTGCAAAGAATACAACCAGCACCTCCTTTCCCTTCTTAGTAATCAAATCATTCATTCCCAGACATATTCCTAATGCTAACAATAAATAAAATTATAGTATTTGATAGACACATTATGGTATGTTATTTTTAGAATAACATGTTATTCTTTAGTATTTTATTTATGAAAATACAGTGTATGTCAGTGTGTGGATCAGTTCTGTTCTGGTCCATATGCATTGAATGTATGGTGTTTTACAAACTTATGTGGCAAAAATAGTGTATGGTGCTAATGTTGCTGTACAGTTATTATTATGGTGCCAAGTTTGCTATTTAAGATCCTCAAGGGTTAGGAACATCTGGGGAAAATAATAACAACAATCTATTTTTGATCTCTCACTATTTTATAGAATGGTTGATGAGTTTTCACAGGAAAAGCGAAGAGGAGTTACATTAATCTAGATGCTTTGAATCATAAACATTGAAACCAATTCCAATAGTAAAGGAGATGTGTATTCACACTCACTATCAATTCAAGGCTTCTTTCTGAGTGATCTGAGTGATTTCCAATGCAATTCGTTCCAGACTGAAGAATGTAAGGCCAGAAGCAAATGCCTTTTAAATTTCATCTGATTAATGTCCCTTGAAAAATAATTTGTCAGCTCCACAAGCATCCATGTGTTTTTCTGGTAAGCACATTTTCTATATAGTTTAGCTGGAAAAAGACTGTGCTTGAGAAACTATTTTCCACAATTGGATCTTAATGTTTCTGCTATTCAATAATCTACTTTGCTTAACTGCAATTAATGGTTTAAGTATCTGGATATTTTTTTTCCCCCTTTGCTTTCACCTTAACGTTTAACGAGCTGTGATATATTATAGGGCTACACAGATCATTCAGAGAGGCACTTTCCATGAGCAAATCACTCGCCCAGCCCTTAATTTTCAACAGAAAGTCCTGATTTATGCAGATTATATTTAAAAATATTTTGAGTTTTTTGTATGGTTTTGAAACAGCCTCATTAAAAATTTTGAAAGTTAAAACTTGTTTGTCATATTTTTGCTGTATTTTTCTCAGAATTCATGAAAAGACTAATGTCTACCTGTCATTTGTGGAAAGATATAAAACAGGCTACAAATTACATAGAAAATATATATTATTTTTCTCTTTCTCCCTCCATATATAACATATATTTACAGTGACAACTACAGCATATCAGCCAGACTAAGGACATGAGGTTAGAGATTAACTTTTTCCATAGTGTTCCCAGTGAATCATTTCACTTCCATTCATGAAACCGATAAGCAATAGTATCAGCATTGCTTCTATTTTTCTGAAAATTGACAGGAAGAATATTGTTGTCCAGAATTAAGAACTATAAATGCAGTAGAAAGTTGGGATTTTTACCCTCCTTATATGATGTATAATTCTAGAAACAGGATTAGCTTAATCTTTATCAATTGTTATTATGAGAAAATGTATATATTGTTTATATATCACCGAGGATCTTATAGCTCTACCATTACAATAGAAATGAAGGAATCAGAATGTTTAAATTAAAAAGAAAAACAGGATGATTGCAGATCTTTGAAAACCATCCCCAAAAGTCCATGAAATATTCTTAAACAAACCAAAAAAAGCATCTTTACTAGTAAAGAGTCCTGTAAGTCTGTTCACCTTCAATAACAAAAGGTAGTTCATGCCCTGGATGGCATGAGAATCATTACAATGGATGGCATTGTTAACCTGCACAAGGGACACTTGTTTTAAAAAATCTTATCACATATGCAAACCTAATGAAAAGCAAAGAAAATAAACCTGATTATACTACTCATGGTCATAAGGCAAAAGATGCAGACAGCTAGTGACAATGAAGCCCCCCCAAAAATCCTCTACAAAGTAAGAGATGATTAAGAAATGTCACTCACCTGAGGACTTCCATGTGTGGATGAGATCCATCTGGTCATGAAGGAATGAAGCATTGATGAGGAAAATTATGGGAAAAGGCAGTGGAAGCATAGCCTTTGATCCAGAATAAAACTAAAGATTATAAACAATTTGCAGGTGAAAAAAAGACTTCTCACAAAATGAATGGTACTTAGACAAGAACATAGGGACCTTTGAAATTCAGGCTGCTTGTGTATATTTGTGACTAATGTCTTCTAATCCTGAAGGCATTGGCAGTCAACCCTCTTCTGATTCAGCAACTAAGGAAGGGAAGGGTTGGACATTGTGGCAAATGACTACTGAATGAATGATTTTTTTTTTCATTCATTGATTCCAGGAAACAGATGTTGAGCTATGTAGGGGTAATATGCAATCAGGCCTGTTGGATTAGGGGAGCTTTCTCTCTCCCTAACTATGCGAAGAGCATTGTTTTCACTGCTGCAGCCCATTCAGAAAAGTTGTTCAAAATGACTCATCAAATATGAGACATATACCCGGAGTTCTTTTCACAACTACTAGGGGACAAAATGACTCTCTAGGAAAGTAGAAAATTACAAGGTGGGAGAGATTGCAGCAGAACCTAATGATAATTACTTGGTAGAATACTGGGGTGAGATGCTCCCAGTTCGGACTGGATCAGGCAATCCGGTAGCGATTATGGCAGGTGGTTCGGAGAACTGGTAGCAATAGCAGTGCAAAGCTCTGCCCACCTGCCCAGATGTCATTTCTTCCTGCTTTTAAAAGGTTAAAAAAAAGGCTCTGTGCCCTGCGATCGTCAGAGCCTTTTTTTACTTTTTAAAAGCATTTTTACAACCTATTCACCAGAATAGGTTGTAAAAAAATGCTTTAAAAAAGTAAAAAAAAAAGTTGGCCACACCCACCCAGTCACATTACCCCCCCCACCAAGCCACGCCCACAGAACCGGTAGTAAAAAATTTTACATTTCACCACTGGTAGAATATCAGTTCCTCTTCTCAAATATATACATAAAGGAGAGAGTACATCAGAACTTCTTGTAACTGGAAAACGTTGCTAGTAATGAACTATTTTTTGCTGAAGACAATACTCAAATAGTGATTTGTTTTTTAAATCAAGAAGTTGGAATCAATATTCTGCAGAACAAAAGGGTTTCCTCTAGCAGAATCGATACGTATTATACGGATGTTTGAAAGCTCAAAGAAAAATAACCGGAAGATTTAACCTGGCTATGAAAGCAGTTTTATCCAGAGGCCAGTCTTGAAGGCATGGAAGGATCACCTATCTCAGTAGTTTTAAAAATCCCTATCAAGGTCTTCAGTCTTCAAGACTCATTGTTATTTGTGTGTTTGTATAAAGTGGGTTGTCAAACTCGATTTCATTGAGAGCTGCATGTGTTTGATCAGGGGGGGCAGGTGGGTGTGGCCAGGGTGGGAATGGCCAGGGTGGGCATGGTGAGCTCGACGTCACAGATGTTGGAAGCACCTGTGGTGGCCCGAACGCTCTGCCAGCAAAAACCGAGCTCTGTTTTTGAGAGAGAGTTGCAGGAGGACAGCCAAAAATGTGCACAGTCCTCCTGAGCTCTATTTTTGCTGGCAGAGGCACTGCGGATCGGTCCTTTGCTGTTTCCAGGGAGGCCCCACGGGCCAGATCTAAGCACCCCACAGGTCACATCCAGCCCCCGGACCTTGAGTTTGACACCCCTGGTATAAAGCATGCCTCCAAGTATCATTTGCAGGAAACAATGGTAGCATAGAATTATATACTTCCATCTTCTCACTGTGAACACTAGAGGTGTTCACAGTGAACGATCAGGAATGGTCAGGAAACAAATACCTGCACTAAGATGATCCTGGACTGATCCAACAGGATTACTCTGAAGTTTTTATGGACTTCACTCTGGGAAATCCTCCATATTATAGATTTGATGGAGACAGGAAGGACCATACTGCATACATAGACACATTGTTTACCCCATTCATTCTTTCACTACCATACTAAAGGCTACAATATAAATTTGCTGGAAGCTAGCTGTTCTAATTCATACTCCAGATCCCAAATCTGTGAATAGTGATATAGAAATAGTGATATAGATATTCAAAAGGTATCTGACATGACATCTGTATACCTTGTTTTCCCCAAAATAAGACATCCCCTGATAATAAGCCCGATTGGGCTTTTGAGCGCATGGCAATAAGGACAATATGACAGAGTCTTATTTTTGGGGAAACACAGTAGGATACAATGAATTATAGTATTATAATCATTAGTTTAACACATGGGGTAAATTTCTAGAATTAAACAACTTCAAAATATTGGCCTTAACTCTAGTTAACTGGAAGCTGTATCTCTTATGAGTTCAAACAGTTTTAGCGACTATAGTAAGGTATTAATGTCCTGAAACTATGGAAAGTTTGGGTTTTTCCAGAGAAGATAAATATCCTTCTCCCAAGGAGCATGCGACCACTCCAAAGTTTTATAATATAATTGCTGCTCACTTTGGTTGCAACTTACCATAGTATTGATTCTAAGCAGATGAAAAATAGTCTTGATGCCATTGTGAAGGTGCACACCAATCTCTCTTCCTCTCGCTTTACTTTTCCAAAGTATGTTTGTCAACCAGAATTGTATTGCAGCAGAATCCTACAGACCTTCTCCTAATCTTTCAGCTGTGTGTCTTCCCACCCAGACGTTCTATGATCCTTGCTGTACCTCTTTTCATGTGGAAACATAAGATGAGAGGGAGTTCCTATTAAGAAAATCCTGGAGAAGTGCCACCATAACTTACCACAGCTGGCTGCTTTGCCAATCATTCCTTCAGTCAAAGCAGCAGGGAGCGAGCTATTGCAAGCTAGGAGGCAGGGAAGGATATTCTTGGAAAGAGTGGGCAAAGGTTCATCAGGAGACCTGTGTTGCCACCATTTCCAACATAGCTTATCCATCAACCCAAATCCCAGCAACAGTGCTTCCACCCAATCAAAATACAACTACATCATCAGCCAATCAGAATAAAGCAGCACTGTCAACCAATCAGAATACACCTCTGCCTCCTTTTAAAGAGGGATGTCAGTTAAGATCACACAGTTTGCCCATAGGCACCAAACCGAGAACATCAGCCAGAAGATGATGAATGAGATTTCATCGAAATGTCGCTGCAATACTTCCAAAGATATGTTTGCAATTACATGGGAAGAAACCCGAGATATCACCTATACACACATATATACCCGTGAAAACTTACACAGACATATATATATATATATATATACACATACATACATACATACATACATACATACATATACATATATATATATATATACAAACTCAAACAGATAGCATATAGCTGCTGTAATATTTAAAAAGGCCTAAAAGCTAGTGAATTGAGATTTCACTGAAAATTAGGCCATGAAACATCTTAATATACGTAGGAAAATCCCTGGCATAAAGAAACACACACATAAAGACCTACGAAAATAAAATTATATATATATATATATATATATATATATATATATATATATATATATATATATATATATATATCACTATCAAAGTGATATATATAACACAGGTGTTATTATGAAGAATGTTTCTGTTTGAAACACAGCAGGAACTGTTTTTAATTTTTTAAAAAAGATTTTTTTTCCATAGAAAAGAACAAAGCACAGTATCTAGAAATTACCCTTTAGGAGTGGTAATGGAATGAGAATGATGGCCCTCCTAAGCATACCGTACAAATCCCTTGACGATGTCCATTTTGATCTCTGAATTCATGGAGACCTAACCCTAACCCTTAGTAGGTTTCTCCCACAATGGGACATTTCCAAATATTTGGCCGGGAAATGGAGTTAAGGAAGGATTGAAAAGTGAGTGCCCTCCTTATCATATCAATGATGTACGACAATGTCCATGCTGATCTTTGAATTCATGAAGATCTAGCCCTAATTTACTTGGATATAATTTACAACCAGCCTCTTATTGAACTACTTACTGGTTAGATACTCTCACCTGTTTTGTTTTTTTTCCTTGCAGTTTCCAGTTGTTTCTTTTTAAGGGAGATCGACACTAGTGATTCTGGATGTCCTAAAGAGGCATTAGGAAGGCCTTGCTTGTTGTTATTGACGGATATAATATAGCTTTTTGTACTTCCCAGGCTTTTTACAGGGTGGGCTGAGCAGCCATTTATGAGGTCTCTTAGTTGTTTATGTCAAACATTCCTCCCAGCATCCACACAATCTCTCACAACTCTGTATTTCAGCTGGTTACTTCCCAGAGGCAGGAATGCTGCTTCACCACATTTTCTCCCTTTTCCTAATGGAATCTTCCAGTAGAAAAGCAAGTTGCTCAGAGAAAATAAAATAGTCCTTTAAAAAAACAAAACAAAAAAAAAACAAGTTCCTGCTGGGTTTCAAACAGAAGCATTCTTCATGATAACATCTGTGTTATAACCACTCTGATAGTGAGAAAAATCTCCTCCAGCAGTCTGAGAAAGCTGGGAAATTGCAAGAAAGAAAATGTTTAGTTGTACTTGCATACAGTATGTGTTCATGTTGATACATCAGCTTTGTTGAGGCTAACATTACAATAACATTAAAATCTAAAGCTGCCTGCCATTCTTGTTAGCTGTTCTGGTATATAAAGCCCCACTTAGCATTATTCCCTTCTTGATGCGCTCTTACTTTGATCAGAATCTTCTAGCTACATGAAATGATGCACTAAAAAAAAGAGGCAATGAAGCTCATTGTAAAGAAGAAGCAGTTTCTTGTTTATATAGCTTTGGAGCAGGGGTGGGTTTCACTTACCTTTGCTACTGGTTTGCTCACATGTGAAGATCATATCTGATGACAGCGGGATGGATGGGCGGAGTCTCCCACTGCCACCGCTACCATTTTGCCCAAACCGGGGCGAACTGGTAGCAACCCACCATTGCTTTGGAAGACTCTTGACTGATTAGCTAGTCCAGGGTACACATATTTTCAATACCATTTGAGAAGTGGCTGTTCTAGAGCTGGCTAAGGGATTCTGGGAGTTGAAGTCCACAAGTCTTAAGGTTGCCAAGATTGGAGACCCCTGTGCTAGAGAACATTTCACTGGGAACTTACTTATGGCAGCCAGGATTTATGCCTTCTTTCATCATCACTTTCAGACTTACAAGAATGGTCAAGTGCTGCCTCCAAAATTAGAGCACTAAAAGTAGCTCTAAACTCAGAGGTGCAATTATTTCTGTCAGCAAAGTGGAATCTAGTGTGACCCTCTTAGTAGGTGTTACTGTCCTCTTACAAGAACATAAATACTAATAGATATCTTTTTTTTTTTGAAAAAAGGTTTTATTTTTAAACAAACAAACAAAAACCCCCCCCATAAAAATATCATCCTTCCAAACAATTACAGACAGTGTTTCGATCGGTTAGAATAATTTTGTGCTCTCAAAAATTTTCAAAATCTCATTATATGACAAATGTTCTTTCCTCTAACAGAAAACAAGTATTTAAACATTTTATCCAAATTTCCTTTCATATATAATATTTTATCTCCATGCTTTATTATCTATCTATGGATAAAATAGCTCCCATATCAAATAATATTATCTTCCTGTTCTCTTATTTCAAATGTCAGTCTACTCATTTCAGCACAGTCCAACATTTTCTTAATAATTTCTTCATCAGTAATTATCTTCTCTCCTTTCCAATTTTTTGCAAATACAATTCTAGCCACTGTTAAAATATTCATAATTAAATATTGCAATTCTTTATTAAATGTCTCTGGTAAGATCCCTAATAAAAATATCTCTGGTTTAAGGTCAGTATGTCTCTTTGTCATTTTTTCCAACAACATGTGTATCTTAGTCCAAAATCTCCTTGCTTCTGCGCATGTCCACCACATATGATAATAAGATCCTGGGATCTGATGACACTTCCTTTTTTTAAAATATTTTTTATTGAATTTTATTAATTAAAATAACATTACAAACAACATATACAATACTTCACCCTGTACTATACATAAGAAAGGAAGATTTGGTTCTTCAGATTTATTTATTGAATTTTTTTTTAAAAAAAAAGAAAAAAGAATTAAAAAGGAAACTGAAAAAAAAACTTCACAATAAATCAATCAAGATTTTAAAAGAGGCACAATTCCGAAAAACAATACCTTCCCCTCTCTTCTCTTTCAATCCAGTCTTGGTCTTAAAAAGCAATTAGTTTAAAAATCTTCCAAATCAGCAATCGGGTTTAAAATAGTTATTCCAAAATAAATACGCCGCTTAAATTCCTTAATCTTGATCATCCTCGCACTTGTCTCACAGGGTGTACTTGTCAATTTAAAAGAATAATGTTCTCTCACCACATCAGATAACTGTCCTTCCTCTTCCGCCCGAAGTTGTCCCAGCCTTGGCAGCCACTATGGCTGCTTCCCCACTGCAGGAAAAAGGAATTTTCTGGATCTACCAGGGACTTAGCGGTGTCCCTGGATCGACAGAATGTGCCCTCCACTACCACAGTCAAAACTAGACTGTGGGGTTCAAACTGGACCGTCTAGCAGTGGGGCTATCGGCGGGGATTCTGGAGCCCCAAAATCACCCGTCCGTTTCATTGCGATGTCTACTTCCGGTCTCTATACTAATAGATATCTTCTGTACTTTCTTAGGCAGAAGATCAATGTCATATTCATGCTTTTTTTTTAAACTAAGGGTGAATGAAATAGAGCAGACATAAGGAATTTTTTTTTTTAATCTGTTAGGAGCTAGACTCTGCTTTTTAGTAGGTAGACTACAGTGAGTAAGGCAGTTAAGGAAAACATTAAATTCAGGTGAATGTGACAATGATTTCTAGTTGTTTGTTTTCCCCTGTTTGTTTGGTTTTTTTTTTTTTTTTTTTATAAAAGAAGAGTTTGTGGTTTGTCCAACACATTGACAAGCTCAATGCTTGTTTTTGTGTGTCCTCTAGTGCCTCAAAATAATGGAAAATAATAATGTTTATTTTCAACAAATGGTTTAAAAAGTGGCTGCAGAAAACAAGGGCCTCATCATGTGGTCCTGGGTCCATAAGTTATTCATTCTCCTACTGAAAGATTTCTAAACCATTCAAGCAGGGGTGAAATGCTCCTGGATCAGACCAGATTGCCTGATTTGGTAGCAATTTTTCCCTGTGATCCAGTAGCAATTGCCGCCTGAGTGTCATTACTTCCTGGTTTTAACCAGGAAGTATTTTTTTTTACCTTTTGCACATGTGTAGAAGATTTTGTGCATGTGTAGAAAGTGTGCGCATGCACGTCCGAACCAGTAAGGAAGGTAAGTAGATTTCACCCCTGCATTCAAGCCTAATAACAGGAAGTGTGTTTAAATATCTACCTTGGTCTAAAAGCAATCTCAACCCAGCAACCAATTAGCTGGAAGTATTTTTGAGCAACGGCTGAACATATTTTCAGATTTCAGAGATTCCAGGATCTGTGTACATCTGTAAAACAAAAGCACATCTGCTTATTTATTTATTTATTTTCCAGATTGCAGGGCACAAGGGAGATTAGTGCCATCCATATAGATCAGGTCTACACATCTTGTAGGGTAGAAAAGGCCACACTTGATACCTTAAAATAATCTCAGACTCAAAGGAATAGATGGTATGGCAATCAGCTATTTCACAGCTTATGGCATGATGACAACAATAGAGCTGACAGTTTCCTTGAGCACTGAAGGCATTGGAGGCACTGAGCAACGTGTTTTTGGGAATGGAAGTGGCAGGAAAACCAAGGTGACAGTGGCTTCCTGCTGGTGGTGACAACATTCAGCAGTGAATTGATTATTTTTTTAAAAAAAATGCTGAGGAGGCACACTAGGCTGCTTGGTAGGTCACATGCGCCCATGGGCCAATGTTGTGCAGGCTGATTTAGGTCATGCTGTTGCCATGTTGTGCCATCCCTTAACACAGACATGTACTATATTTAATCCAAGTCTAACACTAAGGATTCAAAACTGCAGTGATTTTATGCAGCCTGTAGCTATTTAAGAATCAGGAATGGATGCAAATTACTAACAAAAAACAAAACAAAACAAAACAAAACAAAAACAAAAACAAAACACCACTTATTTGTGGTGAACTGAACAGTTTAGGCTGAATTCATCCATTTCTATAGCAAAATTTAACCAACTGCTGTAATTTTACATGTATTTACCTAGAATTAAAAGCAATCCCCACTATACTCTTAAGCAAGTGTGTGGGCAGGAGTGGGACTTATCTGATGGAAACATGAGGAATTGTTTTCTCTTTTCTCCTAACATTGCACTTTTTATTGCTGAATTTTCTGATCCTGTTGTAAAGTATCATGTACATTCAGTGTGGGTTGCCCCTGGTTCGCACCGGTTCTATAGAACCGGTAGTAAAACCGGTGGGAGGCTCTGCCCACCCACCCTGACATCACCAAAATCCTTCTGCGCATGCGCAGAAGCTTCTGTGCTTGCGCAGAAGGGGTGCACGCTGCCATGTTGCGAACCAGTAGTAAAGGTAAGTAGAATCCACCCCGTGTACATTACACCATGTGATAAATACATGCATGTAATTATGACATCAGTTATTGCAGATAGACTGAACTGAATTTGGGACCGTATGAAAGAAAAGGATTCCATTCACAGAAAATTAATATATGTATACTTCATTTTTCCCTGGATTAATATCCATATCCAGTCAAAATTAAACAGGTAAGCATACAAATATGTATCAAATGTAAGCTTTGTTTCATTTTTTCCAGATATATATATTTCCATGAAGCCATATGAAGTCTTTACCTATCAGAACTTTCCTTTTGCCTGTTTTCCCAATACATTTTAGGCATCACTATATCCAAAAGCTATCTGCCAAGTTACGTTTGCATTGCAGTTGGAGGTGTCATACAGTGTGAAAAGTGGAGGAGGGAAAAGCATCAACAAAATGCTAGAGCCCGAAAAGAAAAGGAGAAAAGTTGAGAAGTACAGACAGCTCTAAAAAACAACAGAGCATGCATGCACGTACACACTCAGAGAGAGAATTTTACAAAGAATAGTCAAGGCAGTATACGTTTTAATCTGACCTTATGCTGAAAATAAGGTTTTGTGCACTTCATCTGCTTCTTATGCTGAATCCTCATTCTGCATCATGGAGAAATTGCTACAGTTCTATATTACGGCACATTTGATTTGGAATGATTAGAAATAATGGGTGAATATGATTGTGCAAGCACACAAAAAGAGAAGGAGGATGACCCATTGCCTAGTAAGCATTGTAAACCCCATTAATTTCATTTTGCCTCACCTGCTGTAATTGAAGAAGCTGTCATAGGTGATCATTATCTTATCCAGAAAATAAATCCATGTATCCAAGCTAGACCCTGCATGCTGCCATCTGCTGTCAAGAATATCCCTAATGAAAAAAAGCTTGCTTCCCAAAGATTCCTAAGGGTTGACAAGAAGATTTATTTTATGCATACATATATACAGTGTGTGTGTGGGGGGGGTGTACACACACACACACATCTGTATGCTTGTGGGTGTGTGTATGACCTACTATTTTTGACATGGATTTGATACTTTGGGGAAACTAAAGGAGAAATCAGATATGGAGATGCAAAAAGAAATGGGGGAAGTACAAAATAACAAGTTGGATCAAAGAATTTGAAATATAATTCGGTAATACCTTGGGAAAAAAAAAACCACTGTTGATTCGGAGCCATATCTTTGACTAAATAGGTCAGTAGCAGAACCTCCACGCTAAGTATCGTGCAGTATTTACAATCTGCAAAGATTTCAGTTCAGAAACTGGGTAATGTTTTTGCCTCGGGCACTATTCAAGAGAGAAAGTTTATGGTCTTAATTGTCAGCATTGAAAAAATAATTCCAACCAAGAAGGTTTTGCTGGTTAATGAGAAGGAGAACTAGAAGAACTTGGATTCTAATAATACCACATAAAAATATGGCATCATAAACATTTAAAATTGTATTACCTTTGGATTTTTTTTTTAAAAAAGAGGCAAGTCCAAAGAAAAAACCAAAAATAATAACATAGAGTTATGCAGTTAATACTCCTTGAAGAAAGGAGTAGATGTTGTCAGCAATCAATTAATTAAAGTTAGCAGGACTCCTGTGGCAGCTGCCCTGCATTTTCAGGGTCACAGAAGCTTGAAAAAAAGAAAGACTGATTTAATAAACAGTGAAAAGTGACTGTCCTCATGCAAAATCAAAAACATGTTTTCCCATCTAGAACGTATTGAAATAAAAGTGCCTATTAATATTAAAAAAAGAAAAGAACATATCCAGTCTTAAATATATAAAATGAGCCATCCAAATGTTCTTCTTTTTAAGGGGTAATTCCCAAACTATTTTTGTATGAAAGAAAATGAAAAAGAGTAGAATTGGGCCTGTACTACTTCAAGCTGCATGCTGAGCAGCAAAAAAAAATGAATGATGTTGTTGTTTGAGAACATTAAAAGGAAAATAAAGAACTTTTGGAGAAGCAGTTCAGCTTAATGCAAGCTGAAATGCAAAGAACGTAACATTGCAATTGGAAGTTTTTGGGGAGTATTATTATATTTTATATATTTTGTGTTATCGCCAAGTGACTGCTACAATTGATCAGACATAGTCTCTTTTCTTAAGCACGAGCCAATATAAGTTTATCGATTCATGAACTCTGCAGTACACTAGCTCAGCTCTTCCCTGCTCTACATATTTGAGAGAAGCAGTTTCAATTTCCATTCTGTCATTTTGAAATATATAGTATTATGAGACAATAGCAACACTTTCTGGGCTAGAAATATTCTGAGTTATAAATGTCATCTCACAAATCGATCTCCTCAGTTAAAAACAGTCATCTTGGTTTAAATGGCTCAATTATTATTTTCAGCAGTCAGACAACAAAAGTTATGCATTCCATATGGGGAAAACAATCCATGACTCCCCATATATTGCTGAATTCCAATTAACATCAGACTTATTGACATGGTCAACAAGGAAGGAAGTTGGGAAATGAAACCCAACATCTCAGGAATCATATTTCAGTCACCCTTGTCCCTGAACAGGTGGATTCTTAAAGATATAGGTCACATATCAGGAATCCCTGCTTACAGTTACCCACAAACTTGATACCTCACATGCAACCTTCTCCAGATGCCCACTTGATTACTGACTTCCCCTAAAACTACCTTACCTATTACTGCAGTAACCAGATTACAGAAAAGCACAGCCATGCACCAACAGCCTTAAATAACCAATACTCTTTCTGTATCACTGAGTTTGAAACTAATCACATTTTTTTTCCTCTTCACTTTTTAAATGTGACATTTAGTTTTGCTTTTAAGCAAATGTAAAAATACTGTGCTTGGTATGACCTCATAATTCCACCTTCAGTGACAACTGTGTAACTAGAGAGAGAAACACCAAAGGCATGTACTTTTTAGCCAATGCTCACTTGTCTCCTCTCTTTGAAAAATCGACCTTTCTTTTGAGTTTGCTGTTGTTTTTCTTTGGCTATTTTATGGATAGGATGATTTTCTTTGAAGGCAGGGCATAAGACCCTTAGGGGATTTCTCATCTCTCCTCGTCTCTCCCTCTCTCTCCTTGACAAAACATCTTTTTGATGTGGTTTCTTGTTTGTTTGTAGGTCAGACAGATGGCATGCATGTTCTCTCGTCAGTACAGCTGGAGATGCACACAGAGAGACATATACTGTACATAACTACTCTAATTTATGCTTAATGAGGGGAAAGCTTATCCTGCTGTACTATTTTTGCTTTGCTAGTGGGAACAAGCATTTGGCATTGGTTATATAAAATTCTAGGAGACAAATGAAGACTATATTTATTAACTGAACATTACAGCAGGAACCATGATAGAGGACTTTTGTCTCAAGAGTTAGCCTTCTTTTGATTTTTATGTTATAAGTCTGCAGTGGCAAACCTATGGCATGCATGCCCAGGTCCACCATGCATGCATGCATGCCTCCTGCCTGCTAGTTGGTCTTTGGGTCTCTGCCGCGCATGCATGGGGGGGGCACATGTGGGGGATGGGGAGAATGCACAGGAGATGGGGAGCATTCATGAGGATGTGCACAAATGCACAGGGGTATGGCAGGGCACATGCACGGGAGATGTGCACGTGCTTTGGGCATTTGGTGCCAAAAAGGTTAGCCATCACTGTTATAAGTGATACCTGAAGGTTAAAAAAATTGGTGTCTTAACCCTCAAGAGAAGCTTCTATATCTACATAAATGCACACTGATTTGTTTTTACTTATTTAAATGAAGTATCTATTGATATGGCAATTTCACAACTGTGCAGATGCCAGCCAAACAACAATATGTACAAGCAGCTTCTGCTGCATTATTCAGAACTAGTTTGAACATGGGGGACAATTTTTCTATAAACAAAGCTTCTATAATGAAAAAAAAACCTATTATTAAATAATGTTGAATGTTTGCTCGCTCACTCTACAAACATGCAAAATCTCTCCCCTAAGATAGTTAAAATGAATACTCTAAATCTATTTGATCCATGCATTCAATAGAAGCAATACTGGAAATTATAGAAATAGAAATGCTGTATCTCACAATTATCGAGGGCCGTCCTTGAGGACAGGTTTTGGAACCCCGAGAGGTGGTTTGCAAAAAACTGACGGCTTTGGGATTTTTTAGATAAATTTTTAAATTCTAATTTAAGG
This sequence comes from Masticophis lateralis, assembly GCA_030761175.1. Taxonomy (NCBI): domain Eukaryota; kingdom Metazoa; phylum Chordata; class Lepidosauria; order Squamata; family Colubridae; genus Masticophis; species Masticophis lateralis. The sequence continues at coordinate 105,930,953 of JAUDYJ010000002.1, forward strand.
GGTTCTGGGAGGGATTGTGGGAATGGATCTGGGGGGGATCCATAAATCCACTGAATGGGGTAATGGGTCTGATGATCACGGCGGGGAGGACGGGGACAGAGATCTGACTAGGATGCAGGGGGATGAAACGATGGGCATTAGTAAGTGGGAGGGGCAGATATGATGGCAGCAGGGGGCCATATTATGTCTCGGGAGTGCGCACTCGATATTTACGTGCGATTGTGCACTCCGACCCAAATGCATCACTTGTTTCCCGGGTTGTTCAGAGCCTCAGTCCCTGAGTCTATGGCTGATATTGTGTAATGCCAGGTCAATGGTAAGGCTCCCCTCATTCACGATCTTATTGCGGAGAGTGGGATCACGGAGACCTGGCTAGGCCAAGAGGGAGGAGTTCCCCATGGAAATGTCCCCACCAGGTTTCCATGCATTTCATCAGCCAGGGCCTCAGGGAAGGGGTGGGGGAGTGGCAGCAATTATTAGAGAAAGTCTTTGCCCGAGGGAGGCCACTGTTCCTCAGATAGCTGGATGTGAGTCCCTTCTTGTGAAGTGGGGTCGGGGGATACAGATGGGCCTACTGTTTATGTACCTGGCTCTCTGCCACGTAACAGCAGCCCTGCCTGAGCTGCTCAATGTTATAGCCGGGGTGGCAGTGGAAACCCCCAGACGTATTGTTATGGGGGATTTTAACCTTCCATCTGCTGGTGAAATGTCAGAGTCAGCTCGGGAGTTCATGGCTTCCATGGCGGCCATGGATCTGACCCAGGTAGTTAAAGGCCCCACCCACTTGGGGAATCACACTCTGGACTTGATTTTTGTCTCGGACCAGTGGCTGAATGATCTTAAAATAGGGGATATAGACATCAAGCCCTTGTCATGGTCTGATCATTCTCTCCTTCACATGGACTTTCAAGTCACTTCTACTCACTGCAGGGAGACGGAACCGACCAAATGGTTCCGTCCCAGGCACCTGATGGACCCGGAGAGGTTCCTGACAGAGCTTGGGCCATTTCCTGAGACTCTGACTCACGACTTGACTGAGGACCTAGTGGTCACCTGGGACAGGGCGGCTACTGGGGCCTTGGACCACATTGTGCCTTTGCAGCCTCTAACCCAATGCCGATCTCGACTAGCTCCTTGGTTTTCCAAGGAGCTAAGAGAGATGAAGCATCGGAAAAGATACCTGGAGAGCGATTGGAGGACAAGCCGATCTGAATCTGACCGAACACAGGTGAGATCCTATATTAAGACCTACCTAGTGGTGATAAAAGCGGTGAAGTCTAACTACTTCTCCACTCTTATTGCATCTGCAGAGAAGCGCCCAGCCGCGCTGTTTAGGGTGACCCACTCCCTACTTCAGGTGGGGACGCAGGAAGATCCCTTACAGGGACGAGTTGAGCATTTTGTGCAATTCTTGCATGATAAAGTTGCTCAGATTCGGGATGGCCTGGACTCCGATTGGGTAGATCCAGGGGAGGAGACAGGGGTAGGTCTTGAGAGCGTGAAGAGGAGTTTGACTTTGTAGCTCCTGAGGACCTGGACAGGATTCTGGGAAAGCTTAACGCTGCCACATGTTTATTGGACCCGTGTCCCTCCTGGTTGGTACTGGCCTCCCGGGAGGTTACACAAGGCTGGCTCCAGGAGATTATAAATGCTTCTCTGAGTGAGGGTTTCTTTCCTGCCACCTTGAAAGAGGCGGTTGTGAAGCCCCTCCTCAAGAGGCCTTCCCTGGATCCAGCTTTATTATCAAACTATCATCCAGTCTCCAATCTTCTCTTCATTGCGAAGGTTGTTGAGAGTGTGGTGGCGCGCAACTACCCCGATACCTGGATGAAGATGTCTATCTGGATCCATTCCAGTTGGGCTTCAGGTCACAATACAGCACAGAAACAGCATTGGTCGCGTTGGTTGATGATCTCTGGAGGCCCCAGGACAGAGGTTGCTCCTCTATCCTGGTCCTATTAGATCTCTCAGCAGCTTTTGATACCATCAACCATGGTATCCTACTGCACCAGCTGGAGAGGTTAGGAATAGAGGGCACTGTGCTTCGGTGGTTCTCCTCTTTTCTCTCTGACCGTTTGCAGTTTATGTTGGCAGAGGTCGACCTCGAGGCACCTTATTTGTGTGGTGCTGCAAGGATCGGTCCTCTCACCCCTTCTGTTCAACATTAGTGTAAAACCGCTTGGTGAGATCATCTGTGGTTTCGGAGTGAATGCTCATCAGTATGCTGATGACACTCAGCTATACATCTCCACCCCAGACCACCCCAGCGATGCCCTTACTGTGATGTCCTGTTGCCTGGAGGCCGTACGGATCTGGATGGGGAGAAACAAACTGAGACTCAACCCCTCCAAGACTGAGTGGCTGTGGCTTCCAGCATCCCGGTTTAGTCAGCTGGTACCATCACTGACAATTGGGGATGCGACCTTGCTCCCCACAGAGAGGGCCCGCAATTTGGGTGTCCTCCTGGACTCACGGCTATCTTTAGAAGACCATTTGACGGCTGTGGCCAGAGGGGCCTTTTATCAGACTCGCCTGATCCGCCAGTTGCGTCCCTTTCGGGATTGGGATGCCTTGCGCACAATCACTCATGCCCTAGTCACCTCCCGTATGGACTACTGCAATGCTCTCTACATGGGGCTCCCCTTGAAAAGCATCCCGAGGCTTCAACTGGTCCAAAATGCAGCCGCGTGGATGATTATGGGTGCATCTTGTTGCACCCATGTAATAACTCTCCTACGCGACCTGCACTGGCTCCCGGTGGTCTTCCGGCTGCAATTCAAGGTGTTAGTTATCACCTTTAAAGCGCTCCATGGCTTAGGGTACTTACAAGACCGTCTTTTGCCACCAATAGCCTCCCACTGACCAGTTCATTCTCACAGGGAGGGACTACACAGGGTACTGTCAGTCAAATTGTGCCGACTGGCGACTCCAGGGGGAGGGCCTTCTCTGTAAGGGCTCCAACCCTTTGGAATGAACTGCCCCCTACAAAACATCCCTAATCTCCATGCTTTCCGCTGTGCCCTCAAGACCCTGATGTTCAATCAGGCAGGGCTAAGCATGTTAACTGGGAATGATTAAAATATTATATAATTCTGGATTTTATTTAATTTGGGTTAAATTTTGCTATAATTTTAATTATCAATTTTATGATGTTTATGTATCTTTTATTTTTTCTTGACTGTACACCGCCTTGAGTCCTGTGGGAGAAAGACGGTATAGAAATATAATAAATAAATAAATAAATAAATAAATAAATAAATAAATAAATAAATCTGAAATAGAAATGCTGTATTCCTCACTTCATCTCATTCAATAAAGATTTAAAAATAAATAAAACATTGAAAGAATAGTTCATGTATTCAGGAACTTGTTCTCCTACCGATCTGGCTGTTCTTTAAATCCCATATTTTAAATAATAATAAAAATTATTAAAATAACAAATAGTTCATGCTTGTTGTATGTTGTCATAGTTGATGTTTGCCCAGTTGGAATGCTGCCATGTTACAGTTCATTAATAAATTTGTTAATCCAAAGCAGGATGGTATCAATGGATTAGAAGTACAGGATTCTTTTTCCTAAAAGGTAAGAGTAACCAATAACTAAAGAAAGACTTAATTAATTTGTTAAATGAAAGTAACATTTATTTTAATTTTCTTTTTTGTTTTTGCTCAAAATTAAACCCTGCAGATCAGACTGCTGCAAATTCTACATATATATAACTAAACTCAACTAAGGTAAATAGAACTTTTTTCTAAATAGATTTCATTAGAACTGTAGTTTGGATTATGCACAAGGTTCAATTCAGAGTAGAAATTAATTAATTTTATAGCCTGTAGAGATTCTCAGTCATCCCGGTCATGGTTTGTGTCAAAGATACTTCTTCAGGAGGCAAGAAAGTCCAGTTGCCTCCTGAAAAAGCACCTTTGGGATAATTAAACTTATATTGATTTAAATTGAGATATGGTGTTGCTTTTATGTTATTAATTATTCATTTTTATTTTGGCCAATTCAAGATAGCCTACATATCTAATGCCCTATTTTCTATTTTCCTTGCAGCAACTTTATAAAAGTGTGAGTTGGGCTGAAAGAGAGCAACTGGCCCAAAGTCACCCAGCCGTCTTTTATCCTAAGAAAGAATGATCTCAGGGTTTCACAGTTTCTAGCATAGCATTTTAGCCACTACATAAATGGAATCACAATCTGTTTCTCCTTTTCCTTCTCCTTCTCCTTCTCCTTCTTTTCTTTGATGTTTAATTTACTTTAATCCCTATAATGTATGTATGGGTTTGTGCAAACATTTATATCTATGTACAGGTAATCATATATATATGATTAATATGCCACTCTTCTCCGAAGACTCGGCGGCTTACAATGTGTTAAGCAATAGCCTTCATACTTTTGTATATTTATACAAAGTCAGCTTATTGCCCCCACAAACTGGGTCCTCAGTTTGGGTCCTACCTTAGAAAGGATGGAAGGCTGAGTCAATCTTGAGTCTGGCGAGATTCAAACATGCAGTAATTGCAGACATCTGGTATTTAATTACAATGCTTAGTCTGCAGAGCTATCCAGGCTCCTTTTGTTGTAATAGTTGTACTCTTATCAATAGTTTTGTTTAAAGCAGAAATTTAAGTTCAGTGCCCTATATGGAAAACATTTCATTTTAATTTGAGTCAATGGAAGATGGGTTAAAACCCATCACTCTTCTATCCAGTCTTCACACCATGGAACAGGTACTGAAGTTATCCATTGTCCTCTTACACTCATGCTTGTAATATAGAAAATAGCCTTAGAATTTCACTCATTGTGTAGAATGTACTCTATAGAAACTGGCAATAAACAAAAATAAGTTTTGAATGGCATTAATTAGCACAAATCAATGACATTAAAAGTATAAATCAATACTACTTATAATTCAAGCTAGCACTATTTACTAATCCAATTTCTACAGCTCATTTATATGACTTAAATTAGACCTTTGCAGCCAAATCCTAGGAATTCTGAATTATTGTTCTCTTCACTGCCAGGCTGAGGAAAGTTGCCTTAAATAAATTTAAAATAAATAAATGAAATAAACCCTCTAGCTTTCTGAAATTAGAACAATCCCTCCCAATGATTTGTAAGATATCCCCAACAATAAGCAAACTCCAAATTTTATTTTGCTAACTTTGAAAGGAATCCTGTTTCATTTCTGTGAAAGTTAAGATGAAAGCCAGGCATTCCCAGCCAGAGATGGCAAGTATGGTACATAATCATTTAGCACTTGCTATTTTATAAGTTATTAAACTCTGAGCAAAGAGTCTATTAATATGGGCAAAAGGTGGGAATATAAAATCATGGGTCACTATGGTTATAAAGGAATTTGCTCTTCATCCATGCAAATATGCAATCAACAGTTTCATTTGGCTTAATTCTTGTTCTGAAGACAAAAATCATAACTTGTTCAGCTGTGCCAATTAGACTTCTGCTAAATCCTAGCCTAGAAGCCAAGTTAAGCTGTGTAATGCCTAGAGAGCTGTGATTTATTGCCAAATCCTTGTCAAAAGATGCAAATACATCCCTTAGAATTCTAAACAAACTGCAGTAATTGTGTTATGAGATAGTTTAGGTAGTTTTCCTTCTAATTGTTAACAACAACAACAAGAGCAAAGAGTGACACCTCAAAGTATTATTGCTTAATGCATTTCTTGGATTATTTTAGATATGCATTCAAGTAGCTCCCTGCCACGTCTGCAAAACTAATGAGAAAAATGTAAATGTGACCAAATATTTTACCTCACATGCTTTCATGGTCTGTGTGAGGCATGAAAGGACTGCTGGCAAAGACATGGAATTTCACTTATTCAACCCTAGGTTATAACATGGTATCAAGATTTTAAAATGTATAATGGAAAGAAGGAATTCATGAATATATCATTTCTCCCCCGTTTTCCCATGCCTTTTTTAAAAATGCTTTGTTGTTTTATCAGTATTCCTTGAATTTCCCTGTTCCAGTAATAATGCGTGCATACGACCTAAGTTTACAGTGATAAATTTATATAGAAAAGCCTTCTCAATGCCTTAATATTTTTTTTTAAATCTTGCAATGAATTGCAGTGTACTTACTCTATCTCTGTATTTGGATGTGTGCAGCTGTGTTTGTACAGAGTTGTGTGTAATGAGACATTCTTTAAATCAGTGCAAATAGGTAAATGTGTATTTCATTCATCTATTTATAAATAGTGGATTTGGAGAAGGGGAAGGCATGTGGGACAGAATTAATCCATTTTGGAATTCATTCCTGTGAGGACACAAAAGAAAAATATATTGCTTTTGGCATGGCTGCAATATTTTATGAGCAGCCTATTATTTCAAGCAACTGGGCCTTACTCTCTGTTTTCAGTGTAAGGAGAAGACTATTACAGCTATGCTTAAAAGGAAAGGCCCTGGGTTTCTTCAGAGGACACCATATCAGGTCTAATTTTTTTAAAAAAAAATACTGATATGGAAGGCTAAAAAAAGTGCTTTTTTAATGAATAGGAGAGACATGCTATGCTCACACAAAGTCTGGAGCATTTATAAATTGTTTTCTAAAGTGTGCAACATTTCTGAAACTGGTTATGCAATTAGAAGATATTGCCAGCATAGACATTTATAAATGTATACTTTAACTGGGGAAACTGAATAATGATTTCTCCTTCCCCCTCTTTCTCTCTCTGTGTATGTGTGTGTGTAAAAGTGAGACATTCTTATGTTAAAGTGTTTTGGAAATGGAATCAGCACAAACAGGTAATTAGATAGGAACCTTGCTGAGAAAGATAAACGGGAAATTATATTTAACTCAGGAAACAACCTTTTGCATATCAAAGTCATCATCATCACCCCAGATAGCATAGAACAGGTTTACACAAACAAAGCTCCAGATCAGAGTGGTAATGATAGGACTGCAAATTCTTGCTTCTCTCGGGAAGATCTAGGGCTGATTTAGGGCTTGCTTCAGGCAGCTGACTCTGGCCCATATATTTCCTTGGGGCAGGAATACATGACATTATCCTTGATCCAAGCTCTGCCCACTGGAAATAGTACCTACTGTATGTCTGTAATTTCCTGCCGTGTTTGACTTGTGCAGTCTTATCTCCTGCCCTACTTCATTGTAGTAGGGCAAAGGTCTCCATTCCAGTTGGCTACTATGCCTTGTGCGAGGAATGTCCATTCTGCTCCAGATCTTATTGCTACTCTCCAACACCCTTCTTTTTTACAGGTTTACAAGTGAAACAAGTGAAAAAATGAATTATTTATTCCCTTCCTTCCAAATTCACTGGTGGGCCTGGGAAAGATTGCACCAGTCTTTTTTTTTAAAGAAAGAAACAAGAAAAAGAAAAGAAAAGAAAAAAGAAAAAAGAAAAGAAAAGAAAAGAAAAGAAAAGAAAAGAAAAGAAAAGAAAAGAAAAGAAAAGAAAAGAAAAGAACCTATTGATTAATCACTGTTCCTGTCACTTAGCTTGGAAGGAGAAAGTAGCAACTTCCAATGTCCTTTATTTTAAAAAAAGAAAAGAGAAATTGTCATTGGGAGTTGCCACATTCTCCTTCCAAGTTAAGTGACAGGAACAATGGTTAACTGGTAGGTTCTGTTCTTTTCTTTTTTCTCTCCTCTCCTCTCCTCTTCTCTTTTTTTCTTTTCTTTTCTTTACTTCTTTTTTTCTCTTCCTAGAGGAATAAAAAAGCAAAGGAACGCCACCAATCGTAGCCCATAATAAACCTGGTCTGAACAGAGCATCAGGGCATCGCTATGGCCAAAGTGGAGAAAGAGATTGAAATCTGGAAAGGGGATTTCTTAAATTGACATATTGTATTTTTCAGAATATAAGGTGCACCTTAATTTTTGGGAGGAAAACAAGAAAACAAGAATTCTGCCCCTACCTAGCAGCATCAGGATCAGCCGTATCCTCACTTCCACTCGATTTTGATAATGAGTAGCACAGATCTTTTTATCCATTTAAAATAAGCCCTATCACTCTACGTGCATTTAACTGAGTGAGTGGGGTGGGAGATGATTTCCATGGAGGGCAGAAGAGGGACTTGGCACCAAAGGCTCTGCTCCCAAGATGACCCCATCTTCCTATCTATAGCCTTTAATTATTAAAATTTAAGGGAGCTTTGTTCAATCAACTATCCTTGCTGCTTTTTAAAAAAAAATAAAGAAATGTGTATCATATATACATTTTATAAAGTTTTTACAGACATTATCACCAGACAACATGGCTACCATAACTCTCTTTCTGCCCAATCTATATAGATTCACCCTGTAATTTTTTATTTCAAATCCTTGTGCCTAGTCATTTGAAACTGATTTAAAGGAAGACTAGTTTCAAAATCCTTCAACATGGTCAAGCTATAGCCTCTCAGATGGGTGTTAGAAATCATTTCTCTAAAGCCAGCAAAATTACAAAGGGATCTTTCTCAATGGTTTTGAAATGAAAACTGGATTATAGTGAAAAAAAGAGAACTATCATTGTTTAACTTGTTTGATCCAGAAATTTATATCTTTGTGATTGATTGATTAAGCCTTCAAATCTTTCCATTAGCACATAATGTTTAACCGGCTTTTTGAAAATATCAAGTTGTGGACTCTGTATTGACGATTTTTTTTAAATTTCTTGAGGTATTCTTCGTAGGTATAAGGGTTTTGATTCCTTCCTCTGCTTCATTCAAGCACCCAGAAACATACTTTGGATGGTTTTGTCAGTTTACTACTCATGTGTGAATTACAAGATTTCTATAGATTGTCTTGAAATTAAAAGATCCCATTATAAGGAGGTGGATGAGAGGCTCTGTTAACTCGTAAGGGAGGAAAATTGGAAGCCAGAATGTTTCAAACAATATAAAAGCTTTCAGTTAAGTAAAGCATAGAAGGGAAATAAAAAAGCTGCCTCAGTGCTATCCCGAGAAAGTCTGTTTTTAATCCAAACTTTAAGAAGAAAAAGGCAAAATTACTTGTATTAAGCTCTATAGATGCTGTGCAGGTTTCACCTTAGACCAGAGCTCCCCAACCCACTACAGGGCCATGGACCACTACCAGGCTGCAGTCTGTTTGGAAGCAGACCAGGAGTGGGTTCTACTTGCCTTTACTACCAGTTCATAATGGGGCCGCGCGCACACTTGCTTCGCTCACACACACACACTTTTCTGCGCAAGCGCAGAAGCTTCGGCGCATGCGCAGAAGCATTTTGATGACATTAGGGTCAGTGGGTGGAGCCTCCAGCCGGTTTTACTACTGGTTCTACAGAACCGGTGCGAACTGGGAGCAACCCACCACTGAAGCGAACTACACAAGTGGTGGGCAAGTGCACACACACACAGCCCCACTTGTGCAAATGGTGGGTGCTTACACATGGATGCAACTCCACTTATGCAATCCATGAGAGAGTACATTCATGTGCAGCTCCACTTGCGTGACTGGCAGGTGCACACACACATGCACCTACTACTCACATAGAACCATTCTGGCTGCCAAGCCAGAAAGGTTGGGGACCGCGGTGGATGGTAAGCGAATGCTCACACAAATGGAGCGTTCACACACATGCTTGCCCGCTGCTTGTGCAAATGGGGCTGTGTGCACATGCTCACCAGTCACTTTCTTGTCCGTTCCAAACAGCTCATGGCCCAGTAGGGGGCTGCGGCCTGTGGGTCGGGGCTTCTGCTGTATGGATTAGCAATTAGTATTATAGCGAGCTAGGTTAAAGATGTTCATATTTGGTTAAATTGTATCTTCCAAAAGGAATCCTTCAGTGTCTGAGGAACATTGCTTATATCAATGATGGCTAACTTTTTTGCCAGAGCCTTTCTAAGAGTCTGGGGAAGGTGAAAACAGCTTTCCCCACCCCCACCCCTGGAGGCCCTCCAGAAGCCGGAAATGTCCCATTTGCCAACATCTTGTGGGACTGGAAGGCCCATTTTTTGCTCTCCCCAGCCTCCAGAGCCTTTCTAGGAGTCCGGGGAGGGTGAAAACGGCCTTTCCCACCCCCCTGGAGGCCCTCTGGAGGCTGGAAACAGTCCATTTGCCTACTTCTAGTGGGCCCAGAAGGCCCAAAAATCAGTTGGCTGGCACGTGCATGTGCGCTGGAGCTGAGCTCATGTGCCCACCGATATGACTACATGTGCCATCTGTGGCACACGTGCCTTAGGTTCACCATCACGGGTTTATATCATGCTTGGTATAAAGGTAGTTTAAAAAGGTTATGCTGTGCTTATGGAAGAATGCTTGTGCTTCAGGTTCTAAGAGCTGGCTTAACAAAATGAGTCAGTTTTCTATTGATGAATTAGTTTTGTATTAAAGGAGGGACAAGGCCAGACAATTTGAGCCTATATAGATTGAGTTTAATCCATTGTTTAAAAATTGAAGAAATTTTCACACACACTTTGCATGTATATGCACACCTTTTATACAGGTGTATGATATGTGTGTATAAAGTGTAAATAAATGAATAAATGTATACATATTAATACATAATCATATATGATACAAATTAGGGGTTTTAAAGGGTTTTTTTAGTTGCTATTTTCTTTCTTTCTCCCCTGTTACAGATGAGATGCTTTGCTTCACAGCAACACGGAAGCGCTTCTGATTGGCTGAGACTTGACAGCTCAGCCGGCGGGAGAATTAGGCCACTGTCATTGGCTGCTGTGTCTGACATCCACTATATAAATAGCGTCTGTTTCTGAGAGCTGTGAGTTCATTCAGTTTAGTGCCTGTTTGATTGATGCTAATAAACCGTTCCTGTTAATGGTTGCCTCAGTTTCCCAGCCTGTTCTTTCAAACCAGAACACTGGCGATGAAGGTGGGATAGCCTGACTGAGCAATGGCTTCACGGTTCCTGAGCACCGTTCCTTCCACAAAAGGTAGTCAGTCATCTGTTCGTGAGGAAAAAATTCCATTTGCCAGTCCTTTCCCTCACGGTGGCTAACCCGGTGACGTTCGCCTAATTTTGCACCAGCTTCAGAAACATGGTATGCTTACATTGAGCGTTTCAAGTGCTTCCTACAAGCCAATGACTACGCTGATTTTTCTAATGACAGAAAATGAGCCCATTTTCTAAACGCCTGTGGTCCTCTAATCTTTGCCACGGCTAGGGCTCTTGTAGCTCCACTATCGGTGTCTGCGGTTCCTTGGCCTTCCTTACTGGAAAAATTAAAGGGCCACTACACATCCGCCCCCTCCTGAATTTTCCACCGGTTCCTGTTCCGCCAGAGGTTACAGAAGGAGGGAGAGTCCATCAATGAATACCTTGCTGCCCTCCGTGCTGAAGCAATTAATTGCGAATTCGAGAATCTTGATGACTCTCTCCTCGAGCAGTTGGTCTGCAGTGTGCGAAATTTGCTGCTGCAACGCCGCCTACTAGCCAAGACTGACATCAGCTTGCAGTCAGCTGTAGATGAAGCGTGCGCTTTTGAGATGTCTGACAGGTCAGTGGCAGAGATACGCCGAATTCCGAACACACTGCCTGCCACCCGTTGCGCTGCCATTCACCTCGAGGGTGCTTGCCCTGACAGCCTCACAGATGACGAAAACGAGGTGAGCCACCTCAAAGCAACTGTGAGTAATAAGAGGCCACCGAGCAAGAAGCAGACCACGACGCTCTGCCTGGGCTATGGTGAGGATCACCCTCGATCTTTTTGCCGTTTTAAAAATGCTGTCTGCCGCCGGTGCGGAAAGAGAGGTCACCTGGCCAAGGTCTGCCGTTCTGTTCCACAAGAGGCTTCCCTGGGCTCCGGCCAATGTCAAGCCTGTCCAAAAGACTATTGTTTTGCCATATCCCGGGGCGGAACAAACACCACCATGTCTGTTAGCCATGCATCTTCCGGCCATCACAAAAAAATCTTCATGACCGTCTGACTGGAAGGAATGCCGTGTAAAATGGAAGTGGACACAGGGTCTTCCAAATCTATCATCGCCTGGCAGACACTGAAGAAGTTGGTGCCTGCCATCACACCTGGGTGACTGCTGCCCTGCAACACCAGGCTCCATGATTATCAGGGAAATTGTATTCCCATCTTAGGGTATGGCCACTTCTTAGTTGAAAAAGGGAATTTCTCAGGCTCGCTTCCAGTTCTAGTTGTTAAAGGTAGTCTCCCCAGTTTGTTAGGGTTAGACTGGTTCGAGGCATTGGGGCTCGCCATCACTGGCGTCCATACCACCGTCGCTGATGACTTCAAAGCCCTCACCTCCAAGTTCGCTGAGGTTTTCAATGGCTCCCTGGGTAACTATAAGGGTACCCCTATCTCCCTTAACCTTGACCCTCAGGTGGCGCCCATACGACTCAAACCCAGATGGGTGCCTTTTGTGCTCCACCCCAAGGTGGAGATGTTGAATTGGACAAACTTTTGGCCCAGGGGATACTCAAGCCCACTGATTATTCCAAATGGGAGACCCCCATTGTCATCCCTACCAAGCAGGATGGGTCTATCCGCATATGCAATGACTTTAAGTGTACATTCAATCGTGCTTTGCAGGCACACCCTTACCCAGTTCCTGTAGTCCAACATTTACTGCATTCTTTGGGTCGGGGTATTATCTTTGCTAAGTTAGACATGACTCAGGCATATCAACAATTCCTGTTGATGATGCCACAGCCACCGCTCAAACGATAGTCACCCATAGGGGCGCTTTCAAGTATTGCCACCTGCAGTTTGGGGTTTGTGTCACATCTGGCATTTTTCAAAGCCTCATGGAGCGGTTATTGCAGGGAATTCCTGGTGCCATCCCTTATTTCGATGACGGTTTAATTTCGGCTACCAACAAACCTGACCTCATCGAACGCATCCGCCAGGTGCTGATCAGATTCCAACAAAATGGCCTGAAACTCAAGAAGGCCAAATGCAAATTTGGAGTGCCACAGGTTGAATTCTTAGGATTCCTTGTGGATGGGTCTGGCATCCACCCTACTCCTGCCAAAGTTGAGGCCATTAAGAAGGCCCCGACTCCCACATGCAAAGCTGAGTTACAGACCTTTTCGGGCCTACTCAACTTTTACAGCATTTTTCTCCCTCATAAGGCTTCTGTGGCAGAACCACTCCATCGTTTGTTGGACAGCAAAGCTCCCTGGGTTTGGGGTCAACCCCAGGCCCCTGGCTGTAAAAAACCTTCTCACCTCAAATGCCGTGCTAGTGCAGTACAACGACCACATTCCCCTCACTCTCGTCTGTGATGGCATTGGGGCTATGTTGAGCCATGTCTTGCCGAATGGAGCTGAGGCTCCAATTGCCTATTATTCCAGGACCTTGTCCTCAGCTGAGAGGAATTATGGTCAACTGGATAAAGAGAGGTTGGCACTCATGGCCATGGTAAAGCGGTTCCACGATTACGTCTATGGCCATTTTTTTCAGTTGGTAACTGACCACAAGCCACTCTTGGGCCTGTTGGCAGGCAATAAACAGACCCCACAGATTATGTTCCCTTGCATGATCCGGTGGTCAGTTTTCCTGGCAGCCTACAATTACCAGCTGGTCTATCGCCCAGGGGCTACTCTGGGGAATGCTGACGGCCTCAGCCGCTGTCCCCTTCCCATAGCTGTGGATGACCCTGCCCCTGATCACTCTGTCCTGTTAATTGATGAATTCCCTGCCTTGGTGACGGCATCAGACATTGCCAAGCACTCGGCTAAAGACCCCACTCTTGTTCAGGTTCTGGATTGGGTATGCCGAGGGTGGCCGCAGGGCCCTGTGTCAGGTGAATTGAGACCTTTTGCCATCCGTCAGCATGAACTTTCCATCTCCCAGGGATGTTTACTATGGAGCATCAGGGTGTGGTTCCCCCCACACTATGTGGGTCTACTTTGAAACGTTTGTATGAGAGCCATCCAGGTACCAATAGGATGAAGGCTTTGGGCCACAGTTATGTTTGGTGGTCCAAACTGGACCAGGTCATTTCCGAATGGGTAGCGGGGTGCCAGTGGTGCCAGCAGTCCCGACCTGTGCCCCCTGCAGCCATGCCTAGAGAGTAGGAAATGCCCAGGTGCCCTTGGTCCAGGCTCCACATAGACCTGGCAGGGCCTTTTCAGGGACAGACCATGCTGATCGTGGTTGATGCGTATTCCAAATGGGTGAAAATAGCTCACATGGCATCAACCACTTTGGACACTGTAAGTAAGGTCCTTCGCAATTTGTTCGCCACCCACGGCCTACCCGATGTAGTGGTCTTGGATAATAGGCCCTAATTTACCTTGGCCATGTTCCAATTGTTCCTTGCGGGGCTGGGCATCCGCCATGCCCTGGTGGCACCTTACCACCCTTCCAGTAATGGCCAAGCTGAAAGGGCCATCCTCTTGGCCAAGGATGCTCTAGCCAAGTTTGGCCCAGGGGACTGGCAGGAAAAGGTTGCACAATATCTCCTGGCATAGCACTCAACCCCCTGCCCGATGACTAATCACAGCCCCTCTGAACTCCTTATGGGCAAGCGCTTGAGAACCACTCTGGACAGGCTGCACCCGTGCTACACACCTGAGGCCCCCGTAGATTCATCTAGCCACCCCTGGTCATTCGGGGTTGGAGACTGCGTGTATGCCAGGAACTTCGAGGGCGACCCTCCTTGGTTGCCCGGACATATTATTCTAATCACTGGGCCCTGTTCTTACAGGGTTGAGCTCGAGGATGGACGAGCCTGGCAGCACCACATAGATCAATTACGGGGTCACACCACTACACAGATCCCGGGTGATGCAGATCCGGCCAAGGACCATTCACCGGAGTCGACCCCGCCCCTACCTTCAGAGGGCGATATGGCCCAGGTTACATCACCAACACCAGCGCCACGGCCATCCTGCTTACCTGTTGAACCAGTTCCTTTTCCGACTCCGGAGCCTCCTGACGCTGTACCCGCACAGTCGCCGGCTGTTCCGACACACCCATCTGCGACAATCCTAGGAAGCCCGGAGCTAGCTCTTCCCAGGGCAGCGAACTCCATCGGTCGAGACGAGTGCTCAGGCATCCAGCTTACTTTAAGGATTACGCTTGCGCTGTCCAAGGGGGAAGGAGTGTTACAGATGCGATGCTTTGCTTCACAGCAACACGGAAGCGCTTCTGATTGGCTGAGACTTGACAGCTCAGCCGGCGGGAGAATTAGGCCACTGTCATTGGCTGCTGCGTCTGACAGCCACTATATAAATAGCATCTGTTTCTGAGAGCTGTGAGTTCGTTCAGTTTAGTGCCTGTTTGATTGATGTTAATAAACCGTTCCTGTTAACCGTTGCCTCAGTTTCCCAGCCTGTTCTTTCAAACCAGAACATCCCCCACTCCCTTTTCTCTATTTCCTAGGATTTGTTTGGTTCAGGTGTGATTTTTGTTTCATGATTTGTTCGTTTTGTTTTTCATTTTCTTTTTAATCTCCTTAAGTGCTTTAGTATAGTTTGGGTTTTGCTTTTGTTTGTTTGGGTGTTTTTTAAAATATTTTCTCCTTATCATATAGCTTCTTTTTATGGAGTTTTTTCTTTAAAAAGCCTCTGATGATCCAAGCTGAGTTGCCTGATTATCAGAGGCATTTAAAAGAAAAAAAGCCTCTGCCGATCATGCAACTCAGCTGGGATCATTGGAGCCTTTTGAAAACATTTTTTTACAACCTTTTCACCGAAGAGGTTGTAGAAAAAATGGTTTTAAAAGTAAAAAAAAAATAATAATTGGCTACGCCTACCCAGTCACATTACCCACCACCCACAAGCCATGCCCACAGAATCGGTAGTAACAAATTTTAGATTTCACCACTGTATGGAGTGGTGTGATGGTGTAGAAGTGAAGCTCTCGCCTCACAACCAGGAGGCTGTGAGTTTGATCCTAGGTAGAGGCAGATTTTTCTCTCTCTGGAATACAGAATATAACTGCTGAACAAAACTCTGCATTGGGGACAGGAAGGGCATCTGGCCATTAAAACACTCTTCTAGCTCCATTCAGTTGCCCAGATTCCACCCCGCGAGGGATTATGGGGCTGTTAAAAGAAGATGATGATATAGTTTCTTTAGATTTCTTTTTTTTAAAACTATAATTTCTTATATATAGTACTAGTGACATAGTTATATCATTATAATGCTATTGAGATAATAATTCAGGCTATTAAATTTTTAAAAGAAGCATTGATTGGAATGTTTTTGACTGTTTTAAAAAATAGTGTCCTGTTACAGCAAGAGCATAAAATCAGAATAGTAAATGCTTGTACTTATGTATTCCCTTTGCGCAGTACTTTGAATTTCATTCAGTCCTTTCTCTGATTTCGGCAAATTAACTTTTGTCAGTTGTTGATGGGCTGAAGATACCACAAATGCAGGCTAGTAAGTGGACATGGTACTTTTTAATTTCTAATGATGGCAAAAGAACATTTCATCCATTTAATCCCCAGAAAGAGTATTTAGATTACTGCTCAGTATGCATAGTACAGTGTTCATTTATAGCACATCAGAAGAAGCAAGAGCAAACAACAATGTTAAATGAAAATGTGCCTGGTGAGGTGTGAAAGTGAGGCAAAGGGCACTTCACACAAGTGGATTAATTTACCAGGTTTATTCAGGTTTGTGAGAAGGATAAATAAAACTTCATCAAGAATGTTGACTTGGAATAACAAACTGTAGTGTTCTGAAACCAATCCCAAGGTGCTGTTAGTGGGTCTTTTATCCATCAACAATGTAAAAAGAGAGAATGAATGAAGGTATCATAACATCTATGAGGGGATTCCTTTCTTAACTAGTTAGAAACATCTCTCTTTATCTGACTGAGATTTTAGCTTGGAGAACTGCCAGTTTGGGCAAATGCAATTAACCCTAATAAAGGGAGAGATTTTTGAAACAAATTCAGTTCCACAACAGTTGAAAATGCTTCAGTAATTTGTTTCTTTATACCTTGCTGGAACAATCTTTATATGGAAAGAGGTACTCCCTCAAGTATTTGTTGTTTCAAGGCATTACAACTCAAAGGCAGATGGCAACATACATTTTCTTGGGTCAGGAGAAAACAGATACCATTTGAATTTTTCCACTAGAAAGAAACTGAGTGGCCACCATTTGGTAGAAGAAGGCAACTTGAAATGGAAAGACAAACATATTTTAGGCTAGTGAGCTGAAAAACCCCAGTGATATCCCTTAAAACATGCTACTTCCTTTTCTGCAAACAAGAAAAGAAAAAGGCTAATAGGAACAATCAATCTTGTCAGATAATCTGGGATATATGAACATCTTGAACATTTCATCCCAGCCAGAGAGGGATATTTGCATTCCTACCAGCATTGAGTTTATTCAAATATTTCCAGATATTGCATTGTGCTGGCTGCAAAAGAAAAGCTCTGATAATGTTCACTGTATGAATAGCATTTATTAATATACATCAAGTAAACACAGCAAGCATTACCACCACTCAGAGTAACTAATTTGCTAGACTCTGCCAACAATACCAGTTTTTACAAAATATAAGTACATTAGTAATCCACTAGAGAACACAAGGGCCTCTGTTCTTATACAAGCTAGTCATTTATTCAGTAGCAATAATAATCAGGAATATACAGAATGCATGTATATTCAAACCTCAACAAATAAAATCCTTATTTTTCCATGAATCTATTCATCCCATACATTTCTTTGAAACTATAACCAAGACACAAAAAAACACACTTGAAATAAGCTGGAAGTGATGGATTTTTGTTTCAGATCCAAGTGGCCAGATATATCTCAATCATCCACACTAAGAATAGTCCATCTACAAAACTCTAACTCCTCAATCCCCTGTCTCTCAAAGCAGAGAGTTCCCTAGCATTCTGTTTTCAGATCATCCCATCCAGCCTCATCTCCAGAGTTGAGCCAATATATTCTCTCTAGGTGCTTTAACTAAAGAAATAATAATTGTTCTGTTGAACATGGTGCTTTGAGGATGATCACAAGTTCCATCTGAAGAGCTCCTTTTCCTTCCATCTATTGTCATTTTCTTTATAAATCTTACACAGCTTGACAAATAATAAATGTCATTCCACTTATACTAGTACTTCTCTGTAATGTTACTAAAACCCAAAAGGGTTTAAAAAACAGGAACTATCAGTTATTACCAGTCCTGAAATTCATATTCTGTTACAGATAGTTATATCAATTTATGTACTACCAAAATCTAATATTTCTGGCTATGTTTTATTGTTCTTGATCTTGTCTCATTTTCTAACGATAACATCCTTTTGTGATCACTAGAATGTATAATTATTTACATGAAGAGTTGTCTCATTTCTGTTAACAATAGTGATAATGACTTCACCCTATAAGGTATATATATATATATATATACACCTATATCCTATATACTATAAGGTCTATATACTATATACTATATATTATATACTATAAGGTATGTGTATATATATATTTGTAGTAGAGTCCATTACAAGACAATATAATTTATTTGATATTACAGCAACCCAAAACCTGTAATATGTTAACTCCACAGTGATTTACTGTAGTTATCCCAAACTTCAATGAGTTAATGTGTTAATTGTAATGTTATGTTTGAATCTCCACTTAGTAATGCTTAAGAATTAAGTTACTGAAATAATTAGCATAGCATATTTCTGATTCCAGTGTCTATTTTAAATTTAGTTAAGTCTGGATCCAATCTACTGTCTTCAATACATCATAAATACCTCATGATTTTCAGCCTTTCAAAGCTTACAAGATCATCCATTCTTTTCAATATTACAATACATTCTTAGTAAAGGTTTACTAGCATTCTGCTCACAATGGACAAAAGAAATCAGGAGACTGAGTCTTAGGCATGCTTAGGCATGAAAGATAGCTGGGTGACTTTGGACCAAGCATTCTCTCCTAGCCCAACACAGGATGGTTTGTGGGGAAAATAGGAAGAAGGAGGAATAGTATGTATGTTTGCCACCTTGAATTATTTATAAAAAATAATAAAGGTGGGATTTAATTTTTTAAAAAAGTTATTAACTTTATATGCATATGTGTGCATTAATCTATTGATTAACTTTTTATAAATCTCTATGGCATGGCACCAGAGTACTACAGGTAGGCTTGCTCTTGGTTTGATCAGTAGGTTTTCTAGGGAGAAACTATTTAGAGCTCCACACTACTGAGAGATGAAGGGAACTGAAGCTAGAAGATACTGCTTTTCTACAAAGGCTTTGAAGCTTTGGAATAACCTCAGGCTATCATCCTCCTAAAAATGCTAGAGTCTGGGAAATATGCATGTACATTGAATTGGTCCAAGTGATTGCTCAGCTATCAAGAAATATGCAAAAGAATTCCTTTCCATGTGCAAATTTCTCTTGCTGGATAGTGTACATTTAATTCTTTCTGTGAGTTTTGATCAGTTTTTCTTGAAATAAACTTCATTTAAAGAGCCTGGTTTAGCTCTACAGACTAAAGCACTGTAATTAGCATCCAGCTGTCTGCAGTTACACCAGTTCGAATCTCCCCAGGCTCAAGGTTGACTCAGCCTTCCATCCTTTCTAAGGTAGGTAAATTGAGGACCCAGTTTGTGGGGGCAATAAGCTGACTTTGTATAAATATACAAAAGTATGAAGGGTATTGCTTAACGCATTGTAAGCCACCCTGAGTCTTCGGAGAAGGGTGGCATATAAATCAAATTAAATATATATATATATAGCATATTTTTTGTGGCATATTTTGCCTTACACACTGTAGTTTGCTATTCTTGTTTCTTTCAATGGAGGAAGTAATTATAAGTAATTCTAATTCATTTTTGCATATCTATCAGCTACTTTATACTGCATAGTTTGGACCCCCTAAACTTTACTAAGAAAGGGGAATAGATGAACTCAGGGCAAATATATTTTGAGGACAATTCAGTCACATGCCAAAAGCATAATAAGTTTTACAGCCCAAATCTCTGTTTTCATCTGTCAAATATTTTTACTTGGCTCTTTCAGCTTGAGCCAATGCTGCCAATTTCTTAAAGATCATAGTACTATCTGGAAGACTGTCACAGTCATATTACTCACTAGGAGTTTGTTTTATATTTTGATGGCAAAACAACAATTGGTCCAATATAAAGTAATTGATCTTAAAAGTGTTTCATTTGTCACTGTCATTCCTTTGGCAACTTTGCAGCCTGCTATAAGGGCAGATTGGTGGAGCAAAAAAGGACAAAAAGAATGAACGATATTATAAGCTTTGAAAAAAATGTTTTCGCATTTGTGTCAGGAGCACCGACAGGCTTCCGGGTTGAAAGGAATAGCTAGTGACATCACCATTGCCCGGGGCTATCCAGTTGGGGGCTTCTTTCTCTGACATTCATGTCCCCATTAACATGCCCATTGAAGTGGTACCTATCTATCTATTTGTAATTGCATGCGTTCAAACTGCTAGGTCAGCAGGAGCTGGAGTGAAGAATGGAAGCACACCCCGTCATGCAGTAGTATGAGACTCAGGTCTCAAATGTAGGCTTACTGGTCATCAACCCAACATCCAGTGGTGGGATTCAGCCAGTTCGCACCACTTCAGGAGAACCGATTGTTAACTTTCTGAGCATTTTGGCAAACTGGCTGTTGAAAGAAATCATTAGGGCAGAGAACCAGTTGTTAAATTACTTGAATCCCACCACTGCCAACATCCTAACCATGTGAGTTGCCATGCTCCTTTTGAAAACCTGAGTTTCAAATTTTCCAATATACTTTCAAAGTAAGTTAACCAAAGCCTTAGTAAGTAAGTAAGTTAACCAAGAAATTAAAAGACACTTGCTCCTGGAGAGGAAAATTATGGCAAATCTAGACAGCATACTAAAAAGCAGAGACATTACCCTGCCAACAAAAGTGTGTATAGTCAAGGCTATGTTTTTCCCAGTTGCAATGTATGGTTGTGAAAGTTGGACCATAAGAAAGGCTGAGCGCCAAAGAATTGAGGCCTTTGAACTATGGTTCTGGAGAAGATTCCTGTGAGTCCCTTGGACTACAAGGCAATCAAACCGGTCAGTCCTAGAGGAGATCAATCCTGACTGCTCTTCAGAAGGCCAGATCCTGAAGATGAAACTCAAATACTTTGGCCACTTAATGAGAAGGAAGGACTCAGACCCTAGGTGAACAGGGAATACATATTGACTGGTGGCATATTTGAAGATAAAATCCAGATACAAAAAAGATGTAGAAGAATTTGGTATTGAGGTGAAAGCATATCAATTAGATAAATTATTGGTAGGTCCAGAAAAAAAATATTATCTAGATTATTCAATTACTTATTTAATTATGACAGGGTGGAAGAGGTGATAAAAGAACCAATGATAGCTTGGGCCAAAAATATTGAACATAATATAAATTTGGATGAATGGAAAATGATTTGGAACAGAAACTACAAATTAACAAAAGTGGCATCATATAAAAAAAAACAATATAAAATGTTATACAGATGGCATCTAGCACCTGCAAGATTGGCAAAAATCTATCTGAATGTAAATCCTAAATGTTGGAAGTGTGGATATCACCATGGTACCTTTTTCCATATGTGGTGGTCATGTCCCGAAGCGAAAAGGTATTGGAGTAAAATACAAAACTGGCTACAAGAATGAATTAATAACAAAATTGAATTGATTCCAGAAACTTCTCCTGGGAGTACTAAAGACTAAATATGATAAAAAAACCAGGATATTTAATCATACACATACTTACAGCAGCAAGAATAACATATGCACAATATTGAAAAGGAAACTATATACCAGCAGAAGAATCTATTATTCAGAAAATATTCGAGTGTGCCAAAATTAACTTCAGAACTAAATGAAAAAGAGGATTCAGAATACTATACGGGGTGGAATAATTGGTACAAGTGGATTAATAACCAAATTAAAAATGGATGAAAATTAATATAAACTTTTATGTATATATACTTGGAGTATATATACATAAAGACCTATGTACTTGGAGTTATAAATATATAGGAAAAATTAATCTAACATGTGGAAAAAGTAACACTGTCTGATCGATTATATATTGGAATTATGGAAAACGGAAAAAACTATAATAAAAATATTTTTTTAAAAAAAGAGAAGGAAAGACTCACTGGATAAGAGCCTAATGCTGGGAATGATTGAGGGAAAAAAAAGAAGGGGATGACAGACAATGAGGTGACTGGATGAAGTCACTGAAGCAGTTGGCATGAGTTTAAATGGACTCTGGGGGATAATAGAGGACAGGAAGGTGTGGAGGAATGTTGTCCATGGAATCATGATGGGTCAAACACGACTAACAACAACAACAAAATTAACCAAGGTAAGTTAACCAAAACCTTAGTACAGCCACATCTAGAATACTGCATCCAGTTTTAGTCACCACACTATAAAAAAGATGTTGAGACTCTAGAAAAATGCAGAGAAAAGCAACCAGGATGATTAGGGGACTAGAGACTAAAACATATGAAGAATAGTTATAGGAACTGGGCATGGTTAGTCTAGCAAAGAGAAGGACCAGGGAAGACATGATAGCCATATTCCAATATTTGAGGGGCTACCACAAAGAGAAAGGGGTCAAGCTATTTTCCAAGGCACCTGAAGGCTAGACAAGGAATAATGGATGGAAATTGACCAAGGAGAGATTCAACCTAGAAATAAGGAGAAATTTTCTGACAGTTAGAACAATCAACCAGTTGAACAGTTTGCCTTTGGAAGTTGTGGGAAATTCATCACTGGAGGCTTTCAAGAAGAGATTGGACTGCCATTTGTCAGAAATGATGTAGGGTTTTCTGCTTGGGCAGCGAGTTGGACTAGATGACCTACCAGGTTCCTTCCAATTCTGTTAATCTGTTAAAGCCATAATGCCAACATTGGGGCTGGGGGTAAATCATTAATTAAAGAGAATGCATTGGAGCTTGATCTTCATTCTAGTGCATTGTGCTGTTGTTTCCACTGCTGTATCCATCTCTCAAGGTTTGTTACACGCAAAAAGAAAAAAAAGTAATCTACACTGTAATTTTAATAGTGTAAAAGTACTTGATTTTCCTATTGATATTTGCTGCTGCTCACTATATTCTTTTCCAAATTTCTGAGATACGTTGTGAAACAAATGTTGCTAGGGGAAGGGTTTGAATCTATCCACAGTACCTATTGTAATTGACTGGTATAAGGACACTGATGCAGTGGTGAAATCCTCTGTGATTTAGCACCAGTTCACTGCCCGTGCATGCCCTGTGCATGCCTAATGTCCGCTGCACACAGAAAAAGGAGGCTTGACAAGTTAAATAGAACAGCAAGGGGGAACAGCTGTACCACACAATTTAGATTTGCTAGAAAGCAGGATTTCCTGCTTTCTAGTGAATATAAA
Source organism: Masticophis lateralis (assembly GCA_030761175.1). Taxonomy (NCBI): domain Eukaryota; kingdom Metazoa; phylum Chordata; class Lepidosauria; order Squamata; family Colubridae; genus Masticophis; species Masticophis lateralis. The sequence continues at coordinate 105,954,231 of JAUDYJ010000002.1, forward strand.
CTGCATGGCATAGCTGATCGTCGGAAATATTGATTCAGACAAACTGATAGCTTTTTTAAACTACCAGTTTGCCTGAACTGGTAACTTTTTTTTTTACTACCAGTTCACCGGAAGTAAACTTTAGGGGGTCCAAACTATGCAGTATAAAGTAGCTGATAGATATGCAAAAATGAATTAGAATTACTTATAATTACTTCCTCCATTTAAAGAAACAAGAATAGCATACTACAGTGTGTAAGGCAAAATATGCCACAAAAAATATGCTATATATTTTTTAAAATTTGATTTATATGCCACCCTTCTCCGAAGACTCAGGGTGGCTTACAATGCGTTAAGCAATACCCTTCATACTTTTGTATATTTTAAACAAAGTCAGCTTATTGCCCCCACAAACTGGGTCCTCAATTTACCTACCTTAGAAAGGATAGAAAGCTGAGTCAACCTTGAGCCTGGTGAGATTCGAACTGGTGTAATTGCAGACATCTGGATGTTAATAACAGGCTTTAGTCTGCTTTTAGCCTGTTGAGCTATCCAGGCTCTTATTACAGGTTCACCCAAACCGGTGAGAACCAGTAGCATTTCATCCCTGCATTGATAGCTACAACCACAAGAAACTGAAAGCTAAAGATTACTGCTGAAAATATGACTGTTTATGCTTCTAAATGAATTACATGAATAATTACAATATTATTGTATTGTGGATTATGAAGGCAAATATGCCCTTGTTCAGGTCACTTCTCATCAAGAGGTCTGCTTACTCCTCCTCCATATATAGTGTAAGACATTCCAGAACACAAAAGGCGGATTTTTTAGTTAAAATTATGCTAGGGGAGGTGTGCTTTTTTTTGGTCAAACGAACAGGTGTAGTGGTTTCATGCAATCTGCTGCATGTCAGAAATAGTCCTTCTGTGATGATACATTGCTTCTGATTGTTTTTAAAATTTCACTTAGATTTGCGGTTTACATCTCAGCTTTTGTATTGTTTGCCTTACAGTTGTTGTTATTCAACATTGTTTCTATAGATTCTGTGTTAAAGTGATACTTTAACCAGAGTCACACCCATATTAAAGATTCCATGAATTCATGGAATTCATTCATGAATTCCATGAATTTCAGCTCCAACCAGGAGTGAAATCCAGGAGGTTCTGACAGGTTCTGGAGAACCAGCAAATACCATCTTTGGCTGGTCCCAAAGTGGGGTGGAAATGGAGATTTTGCAGTATCCTTCCCCTGCCACTCCCACCAAGCAACGCCCACCAAGCCACACCCTGCCCACAGAACCACTAGTAAAAAATATTGGATTTCACTACTGGCTCCAACCCAAATAAAATGAAGAAAGTCTAAGAGAGGAGCTGCGTAGATGAAATATTTTGCTGTTTATGTGACTTATAACTTTTTTTATTGTTGCTATAGGAAAGAGTCATGTGGGAAAGGCCAAGGGTCCATCTAATAGGCTTCCATTCCTACAGTGACCAGTCCACAACTTATGGCAAACCGACAAGCAGGACTTGAATGGACAGAACCTTCGTCCTTCTGTTTCCTATTCATAGTTTAAAGAATCAAAAAGCTGGGATAAGCCATTTCAGTGTTGAATATAACTTGCTCAGTGTGGGAATCCTTTAGTTAAAAGCCAGTGAAGATGATTTACAATTAAAGAGAGGAATGGAGAGGGCATACCGAACTATGGGATATTTTTACTTGTTTTATTTTGCATCTGTCAGCATACATTTTCCCCAATCTAAAAAGAGAAACATTAAAATCTTTAATAGCATTGCTGCCAAGGGTTTCAACTATTGATAGGCCATCCACCAGAAGGCTGAATTTCCTTTCACACCCTATTTTTTCTGTTCAGTCCAGCTTAGAAAAATATAAATAGAATCATGATTTGGATCTTTTTGCATATCCCAGAAATACAGAATTTTATAAAACTGTGTGAGAAAATCCTAAAAATACAAGAATAGCTGCCCAGTTGTTTAGCCTTGAATCATTGAATGGAAAAAATTTTTAGGAGAAATGCCAACTTCTGATGCATTTCAGTTCCCATTTCTCATCAGTGAAGCCCAATTCCTACATTTAACAAATGATTTTTGAGTGGAAGACAATATAGGTAATATAAAGAAAGAAGAACTGACAGAATTCTCAATGAAATCAGTAAACATGATCTAACTACGTAAATTAGGTCATGGGGCCAGCATGACTAAATGCCAAAGGCACACAGACCGCTTTTACCTTCCCACCAAAGATGGTCCCTATTTTTCTACTTCCATTTTTACGTGCTTTTGAACTGCTAAGTTGGCAGAAGCTGGGACAAGTAATGGGAACTCACCCCATTACTCAGCACTAGGGATTCGAACCGCTGAATTGCTGATCTTTCGACTGACAAGCTCAGCATCTTAGCCACTGAGTCACCACATCCCTTATAATTATGTTTTAATTAATTTAATTTTAATTAGTTAATTAAATTAATTACACGTAAATTATGTCTGCTAAAATAATCTTTGAGGTTTAGAACATATTCAGAGTTCATTGAAGAAAGGATAGTTTGAAAGATGGTAAGCTTTTTCCTTGGAAGTTAGTTCATGCTTCTTTTCTTCTTGTCCCTTATTTTTCTTTCTTCTGGTTGAGCGTTTATAGCCCTCCTAGGGAGGCAGATGTTTGGCCACATCATACCTGTAGAGAATGTTCTCTCTCTGATATCCCAGATATGGCCAGCAAATTTAAAAAAAAATAAATACCTGAAAGCCATCTTCTTAAAGAACCCATAGTTGAATGATAAAAGTGCTGCCTAGTTTTTGCCTCTTTATGGAAAGAATTTTGATTGTGTCAATTATGTCAAGCTATGGAATGTGTTCAGAAAAATAAGAATGCTAAAATTGCCCTCATTGCCCTAATGTGAAGCTTATATTCAGGTCAGAAAGTCCCTGTACAGATAAAATATCATGAAGCAGATTGGATCCAGGTAAGCAAAGAAGTGCAACAATATTGTTTGTTGTTTATTCAATCTATATTCTGAATATATATTAATGGAAGCTGGATTGAAAGAAAATGAGAATGTTTTTAAAATTGTAGCAAGAAACACCAAAAATCTGCATTATTCTGATGACATTACCCTAATAGCAACAAAATCAATGGATCTGCAAACCCTACAGAGAGTCTATTCTAATGGATTTGAGAAGCTCTCCACAAAAATCAAAGAGCACAGTGGAGAAAAAAATGGGATTAAAATTAAATTTAAAAAAAAAACCAAACAAATGACAAACAGTCTTAAAACTGATTATGAAGATATAAAAGAGGTGGATAGCTTCTTCCTTTTAAGATTCAGGGGTGAAATGCTACCGGTTTGCACCAGTTCTGGTAAACCTGTAGTAATAAAAGCTACAGGTTCTGGCAAAGTAGTCTCTTAAGAATACTGTCCATGGACAGTCAAGAAAACAAACAAATGAATCATCTAATGAATCAACCCACTGTTCTCACCCAAGGCACACATGACTGGGCTCAAATTATTCTTCTTCGGACACATTATGCAGAGACTTACTCTCAGGAGAAGACTCTAATGCCGGGAAAGATGGGAGAAAAGAGAAGTGGAGGACCAACGGTAAGGTGAATAGACTCTCTTGGCAATGAATTCACTATTGGAAGGCATGAAGTTAAGTTAGGGAGAGATTATCATGAAGACAATATTTCTATGGGATAGATAAAAGTTGACAATGTCTTGATGGCAGATAATATGATGGCATAAAAATACTATATGGTAGAGGGGTCTGTTTGTGTATGTGAGAGAGGGAGAGAGGGAAAGGTGGGAATCTGATGGAACATATGTCATATATTGTGTAAGAATGTGTATAATGAAAGGAAAAGAAACAGAAACTTGCCTCAGAATTTGTGGGTGTTCTGTCAGTGGAAACTTAAGAAGAGAATGGACAGTAATTTGTCTGAAATGGTACAGGGCCTCTTGCTTGAGAAGGGGGCTGGACAAGATGACCCCCATAGACCTTTCCAATTCTTATCAGATATCTGTTTCTGTCCTAGCAGATTTTATTTTTAAAAAATGAGGTTGAGGAAATGAGAAGAAAACAACATCAATTAAAGATTAATCTTGATTCATTTCATTGGATGAAATTTCAGCTCCAGTAAATGTGTCTAATTGGACTGACGTTAAAACAAAAGTATGGGTCAATTTCAAATGCAACACAAGGAGAACAATTATTTTTGCTTAGATTACTGGAAATCTGTCTAAAATTAATCATAAACAGCTTGAAAAAGCTTAAAACTATTTTTTGCCGAACAATGGTATACTTCACTTCCAGTTTGAAGTTTCTTCTGACAATATTTAAATGCAAAGAAGGATAAGAAGGAATTGTTGTAACAGAGGAAGAGAGAGAGAGCTGTAAATTAAACCATTGTTGCGTATTCAAATTTTCTGTAGACTGTGCACAATTCAATTACTGCTCAGTTTAAACAGATTATACTTTCATTAGCATGACAAGATATAGACATACTGATGAAATATACAAAATAGTGGCCCCTTCAGGTATTTGCTAGGATAGGTTTCATCCTGCTTTTGTTTGTGAAATAGATTTTTTGAATAATTTGTCACTGAGTGATGTCTCAGTAGAATATAAGGATTTATATTCATGACAGGCTCATGTACTTTGCATGACTATTTTCTTTATCCAGATCTATTTCATATTCCCTCCTCCATTTATTTTTAACATGGCCATACTATAATTACCAGAAAGAATTCTCAACTTTGGAATTCCTCAGTTTATGAAATATAGATTATTATTACTACCTATTCCTTAGTGCCTTCAGATGTTCCACTTAAGACTCATTATTAGGATTTTTCCTAGACAATCCATGGCCCACTGGGTCATCCTGTTTGCATATAATATAGGCTGTGCCATTCACCTCTCTTCATGACTTCAGTGGGGCCCTGATGCAGATTTTTCTTCCTAAATTGAGATGTAGAATTGCCTGCCATTTTGCCCAGAAAAATGGAAATAAAGGAAGCTGTGAACTGCAAAGAAAACTGCATCCCCATTTCCCATCCTGGTGTGTTTCCAAGGGTCTTCTCCCTCCAGGGTAGAAGACAACTCACCTATTAACTGCTGGAGCCCATCAGTCAGCTTTACCGCAACAACGGGCATCGGAATCACTGCCTCTTTCTTCCCTTGCCACCGATTGCTGTTATGAGATTTCAGTTTTGGGTTCCAAAGTAGCCAACCATTGCTTGCTCATCAACTGAACAGGCACAGGGACCAGAGAGAGGCATGAAAGTGGGTGGAGATATGCCTCTCTGGCTTTTGTTTCTGCCATGCAATCTATGGGTTTATAGGAAGTGCATTTGGAAACCATGATTACTGCAGCAGCCATAATTTTGCAACTACAACTGGTGTGTAGAGCCTTGACATTTAAATTTCATGAGAATAATGCTTCCCAGATTTTGGATGTATTTTTTAAGTTAGCCCATTTGAGATACATTGATTCTAAAATTCTTCTCCTATGATCACCAAACTGAAAATTACAAACAGACAAGAGAGTTTTAGCAGTATATAGATATGACTCCAAATCCTCTGTGAAGCAGTTTGGCTTCTCTAAATGAAGCCCTTCCAAGTTCTACACAGCTTTAGTTATCACTGTCATCTTTCTTATATCACTGGAAATATCAAAATGGCTTTTATAATTTATATTCCCTTTTAAGTGTATCTTCAAAATAGCATTGATTCTTGGTGACTGCCTGGACACGTCCCTGTAAGTTTATTGACAGTATTTTCTAAAGTGATTTGCCTTGCCTTCTTCCCAGGGCTAAGACAGGGTAACTGGCCCAAGGTCACCCAGCTGGCATTGTGCTTAAGACAAGATGTCTAGATGTCATGGTCTCCTGGTGTCTAACCCAGGGTCTTTAATCAATACCCTGAATGGACTGTCATAGTCCCTCTTAACAGATAGGAAATTGAAGTTTAATCTGTTTTGAATAACTCTTTGATCTTACCTTTATTCATTAATATTCATGCCTCTACATTGTAAATGATTAAATGAATCTCTCTCACAGCTAAGATCATAGCAGAATTATCTATTTTCAGAGGAAGAAGTGTATTGTTTCACTGGGCATCGTAAAAATTCTAGGATGAAGGAAACTCTTCAATCTGAGAAGACTTCAAGTGAAGAAAACTATTCTGAGAGACGTCTTCTTTCCCAATGGCTCTGACTTTAACACTGGCTCAGAGACACAAGTCAGATTCTCCTTGTGACAATTCTGGATACACCATCAATATTTCAAAGACTGAAGTTATGCACAAGTTTGCTCTTCATCCACTGTATGCAGAATCCAAAATCACAATGAAAGGGCAGAAATTACAGGGAGCAGACCAGTTCAATTACCTTAGCAGTACCCTCTCTTGAGCAGTAACCATTAATATAGAACTACAGAACATTAAAGCAAGTTCTGTTTTTGGCAGAGTGCACTCCACTATATAGAAATATTGTGGAATGAGGCCAGCAAGAAAACTCAACATCTATAGAGCTGTAGTACTCACTACCATGCCTGTGAAATGTGGGCTGTGTAAAGAGGAGCTGAATCATTTCCATATGACTTGTCTTCGCAGAATATTAGGCATCAGATGGCTAGATAAAGTACCAGACATTGAAGTTTTCTCTAGAGCATGTCTACCATCTGTTCACACATTGCTTCTGAGAGCATAGACCCTGTGGGCAGGTCATGTCATCTGCATGCTGGACAAGCATATACCCAACCAGTTCCTTTTCAGGGAACTTTATGCTGGAAAATGCTTGCATGGATGGCAAAATAAACATTACAAAGACACATTAAAGGCCTCTTTGAATTTTGAAAATAGACATGACTACCTGGGAAAAGTGGACACAAAACTGTCCTACCTGATGAGATCTCATCCACAAAAACTGTCATGCCTACAAAGTAAAATATACTGCTGAAGCACAACATAAACATGAGCTGTGTAAATCTACAGCTGCAATATCTACAAAAGATTGTCCAACATATGCCAGGACATTCCATGTCTGAATTGGCTTAACCAGTCATGGTTGGACATACCACATTCAGTTTTAATGTGACTAATGGTATTTTGTTTTCATTGATGGTTAAACAATAAAGGTCTACATTGTGTTGTAGGATCCTAAGCATTATTTTGGTTCTATGTGAAATTAAGGATATTTTATTATAGTTTGCACACTCTGTTCAGTTTCCTTTCTTTGGTATTGGTATGTAGATTGGCCCCTTCTCCACATTTTCTGGCATAATTGGTTATAACTTTTATTGATTCTTACTCTGTTGCTTGGTAATTTTCTGTAGATAATTTATTACTTTCTGTAGTTTCTGGATTAATAATGATCAGAGTGTTGGTCTAACTTAATCTCCTAGTATTAGAATTATTCTTTAATTCTTTGAATCTTCTTTGATTTAGTTACTGTTTACTGAAATTCTACATATCAACTTAAGGTTGGAATTTCCTTCTGATATTGGAACTCTTCTGTTTTTTTTAAAAATAATTTTATTAAGAATTATACATGAGAAAAATAAAAGTCAATACCAACTACAAAAATGCAACAGATTCCACTGGTGATTCCCCTTGCAAAGCTGGCAAGCATTCGCTTGACTTGGTACTTAAAGGAAGTGGGATGATGTTGGAGATCTTTTGGAAGACTGTTTTTTCATACCTGCTTCTATCTTGAATATCTTTACAGATGTTGTAGTATTGCTTGATGTCTCTTCTAACAGCTTTCTGAATTTTTTAACTTTTCTTCTTGAGATTGTGTTCTTTCTTGGCTTTGGTCCTTATTCTTGGAAATTTCCATTTGTTTTGATACCCAGTGCTTTACCTTCTTGCTATTTGGCAATCTCTTTTACATTTATCCTTAACAAGTTCTTTGAATCCATTGTGCAGTTCTTCTCATTCCCTGTTGGTGTGATTCAGGATTGCAAAGTGATTCCTGATTTTCTCTTTGAGAATAGTGGATCATATAGCAGAAAATGGTAGTCTTTGTTATTTGGAATAGATTGAAAGTTCATGATCTGTTCCATAGTCAGATGGAACAGATCATGAACTTAGATTCATGATCTGCTCCCTAGATGTTCCAATTCCTTGTATCAATAAGATACTCAGTTCTATTCCTATATGCTCCTACTGATGATATCTATATATTTAAGTGTCATTTTGGTTGTTGCAATACAGTCTTATAGATAAAGAAATGGATTGGGATAAACAGGTAAATCAATCTTCTGTTTCATTTCTATTTCCTAGGTTATTCAGTCCAAGAGGACCTGGTGGCTCAGCAGACTAAAAAGCATTGTGATTTACTCCAGCTGTCTGCAATTACTGTAAATTCAAATCTCACCAGGCTCAAGGTTGACTCAGCCTTCCATCCTTTCTAAAGTAGGTAAATTGAGGACCCAGTTTGTGGGGGCAATAAACTGACTTTGTATAAATATACAAAAGTATGAAGTCTATTGCTTAACACAGTGTAAGCAGCCCTGAGTCTCCGGAGAAGGGCGGCATATAAATCATTTTTTTTTAAAAAAAACTATGTGTTCTTTCTTATTATTTCTCATTTTTCCAGGCTCTAAGCAGCTCATATTGCTGGCATATTCCATTAATTTCAGATTAACTTGATAAAAATTATCAACTCCTTTGCATCAATAGATGCAGCATAAATCTGAATGATTATCAGATTAAATTATTGTCCATAATGTTTAATTTTTATTATTTGGACACTGACTGCATTGTCTCCAAGTACTGTCATTGCTATATCCTTCCTAATTATGGAAACAATGTCATTACATTTTTATATCATGTCCAGAGTAATAAATAGTGTGATCTTCTGAGTGAAACTGTCCAAATCTAGGCTATGCAATTAGATATCCTGAAGGGTTTAATTTAGCTGTGCCATAAACAACATTAGAAAAATCCTCAGCAATTCCTTAGTAGCTGGTGAATGCCATCTACCTGAAGGGCCAAATATCCACCATCATTTTCTTAGTCACAATGGCACAGTGTAGGGTTTGGGTTTGTTTGTTTGTTTGTTTGTTTGTTTTGATAAAACAGAGAAGCAGTTTGCCACTGCCTTCTCCTGTACTGTATGAATTGATGTCTTTGCCTTTGCTACTAAACTGACCATCTAACTCCAATAACTTTCTACCTGGTACAGGCACTAACTTGCTTTTGCTGGGTTTCTGAGAGTGTAAATACTTGATGTACTCACACAACATTCTTGGTCCATCCCTTACATAAACATCAATCCCCGGTATAATAAGGATTGAGGGGACTCCTAATAGTAAGTTACCTAAATAGAATTACCCCCTAATTCTTTTAATGCTTGCAACCTAATGCACCAGCTTTCTCAATTTGATATATTCCTACTATTCAGGCAGTACTGAATAATTCAACAGCAAACCACAGCCATAAAATATCTTCTTCTGCTATTGTGAGACATATACTAGCTACGGGTCACCAAGCTGATTCAAACACTGCGTTCAAAGTTTTGCTGCGTGCCAGAGGAACTCTTGTTTTCTGCGTTTTGCCGAAATGGTTGCCATCAATCGATTGAAGCCTCCTTTCTGTATGCCGAAACAACTGGATATCAATCTACACCGTCCATTGGCATAAGGTTTGTGGTTATGGGCTGGTTTTAATCATACATCAGCTGTTTAACTAATGCTCTCGCTAGACCCTATGTTCAATGTTGCTTTTAACCGTGTTATTGTAATGTAGGTACTGACGAGTCAATACAAAATGCTTGCATCTACCGCTGTTCATTTTTTAACTGCATTGTTTAAATTCTTAAAGGGGACTAACTGTTTTAAATATTCCAGTTATGTTGGAACTTCAATTCCTAGAATTCCTAGATACCAGGGAATGTATTTTCAAATTCCACATTTGAAAAACATGTGTTTATGGCATGATAAATTAAGTGACTTAAATTAGACAATTGTATAAGCATGAAGGATTTTAGACATTCAGCTATAAATGGCATTTTCTTGCTTAGCAACCAGAGATGCCAGATTCTAAATCTAGATCATGTTTTCTTCTATGATCTCTTTCTAGGTTCTAAGAATATCCATCTGTATAAACATCTGACAGTCTATCATCCAGAACATGCATATCTCTTTTTTATTATAATGCATTAGACAACCAACTTTATCTAGCTGACATTGACTTTTGTATATAAATGTATGTTTGTTTAGAGAAAGTGAAAATGCTGATTATTTTTTATAAAAAGTTGGAATTATAATTGAGCTGATATATACTGATATAGCAGGTTTGTTAAAGAAGCATAAACTAATTATATAATTGAAGAGAAGCTGAACATTTCTTGCCAGAGTTGTTAATCAGGTTTAAATACACACAGGTGTTTACACACCAACAACTACATGTATGTGATATGTGTGTGACCATGAATGTTTCCAGAAGTTTCAAAACAGAAGATATTATGGGGAAAAGTGAGTAAGTGAGAGAGAGAAAGAGATGAGATGAGATTCTTAACTGATATGTACAAACTGTATAAAAGATCTATGCAAGGACTTTGTGTGGTTTTGGGAACACTTCCTGACACGTCAGCTGACATTTAGAGCTGAGTTTGTTTCTTTTCTTTTTCTTTTTAACGTGACTTGTTTGAACCTGGAACAAATCTGTGGTGGTGGTGGTGGTTTCCAAAACTTCATTTCTTTTGAGCTATGGATGATTCACTTTCCCATTGGATGAACCATTTCTGCTTCTTCAGCTGTCTCTTCTTATTCTTTCATTGTGGAGTTTTTAATTTTTGGAAATATCAACTTTTAAATGCTGTGTATGACAACAATACATCACGGATCTTTCCTATTTTTACAATACTTCTCATCATAATAATTGAGAGAGGCAAAGGTGCTAGCAATTATAAGAGTGGAAGTTAATTTAAAACGGTTTGATAAAGTAGTAAATAGTCTCCTTTTTGATAAACTAGAAAAATGGGGGTTTAATGGACCCTCTACGCACAAATTCACAGTTGACTTCAGAGTCACTGGAGAGGGACAGCTTATAAATTTAATAAATAACTAAATATTTTTTTTTCAAATGCCCTTCATTGAATTTGAATGAAGTTTCAGAAAAGCTAATGTTCCGCGGTGATGGTAATTGAGCTCCCAAATATTTAGCATGGGATAAATCCTGTGTGAATTCTTCCTAATAAAAATAACTTTCTGCCTTCTTCTAGTCACCTTTTCTTTCAATACAGCAATTTGAAATGCAAAACAAGGCAAAACAAATCACCACTCTTCTGATACAGGGAAAATGTTCTTGATATGACTTTTAAGATCTTAAAAAATCTAAACATAAGCAAGAGTTGGATATTGAAACTCCCTACTGTACTGTACTCTAACCCTAACTGTTTTATTTGGTTTAAATGTAGATCTTGGAGGCGGAGGGATTCTCAACACCCATTTATGCAAGATTCAAATGGTACCTTTCTTCTCTTCAAAAACTACAATGAAATGCCCATGAACCTCTGGGGACCATGGAATATGTACTATCTGAGGGCTGCTGTCATGTTCTATTGGATAAAAATGGAAAGAGAATGGGGAAAGTATGTAAGGGTGGAACAGAGTGTCAGGGTTCCAATGGGTGCCCTAATTAAATCATGAGTCTCGAGCCAAGTTTCAAAAGAAATCCAGTTTTTTATTAGGAGTTTCATGTTGGCATGTTCCAAGTGAAGCCAACTCTGACCCCATGTAATTTATGCCCAATCATAACCCTGTTTCCCCACTCCCCCCAGGGTATGTCATCAATCACACTCGCCAATGGAGAAATTTCGTGGGTTGTAGAGATCACTCTTTTCCGGCTATTGTGGGAAACCCTGGGAGACAGCCTTGAGAGAGATATGTCTAGAATGTGCTTCTGTTTTTGGATGCCATGCTGCTTCATTGGTTTCCCATCCGCCTTGCCTATGGCAACTCGAGAGCAAGCCAGAGATGCTTTGCGAGTTGACACAGAGATTGCTAAGGCCAAGGGTGAAATGTAAAATTTGTTACTACTGGTTCTGTGGGCGTGGCTGGGTGGGTGGGTAATGTGACTGGGTGGCATGGCCAACTTTTTTTTTTAAACTTTTCAAAGCATTTTTTCTAATGCTTTGAAAAGCCTCTGCCGATCAGGCAACTCAGCTGGGATCGTCAGAGACTTTTCAAAACATTATTTAAATCACCTATTAGCCAAGAGGTTGAAGAAAAAAATGCTTTGAAAAGTCTCTGACAATCCCAGCTGAGCCATGCGATTATTAGAGGAAAATGCTTTGAAAAGTTTAAAAAAAAAAACCTCTAGTGGCTCAGCTAGGCATGGAGGGGGGGGCACAGGGATTTTTGCTACTGGTTCTCTGAACCACCCACTGCCATAGCTACCGGATTGGGTGATCCGGTCTGAACTGGGAGCATTTCACCCCTGGCTAATGCCTTGGGGGATTGTGGAGACCAAAAATAAGTTAGCCATTGGACTAATGTAGTATTTTTTTTTAATGATCATCTCTGGCAAGCAGCTAAGTTGATTTGTGCAGAAGTTTGGAAAACCTGTCCATCTCTAATGATTAAAGGTATTAAATCAGTCATCCTGAAGGAAACTGTTTACCACAGTTTATATAGCCAATCAATATTCATAGGTGGAGCAATCAGCTTTCATGCCTAGCTGGAACTCTAGCTGTTAATATGAATGCTTGAGTTATTTCTAGAAGTTTATGTTTAGATGTAGCTCTTGAGATTATTTTATGGATATGTGATTGTCGTGTCATGATTGCAGCACTGAGGAATGCATGCTCTTAATTCAAATTTAAGGACAAAATTTTCAATTTCCTCACCTCTGTGTCATTAATTCATAAATTTACCCTTAAGTCAGTAGACATTGCAGGTTGCAATCAAATATCCATCTGCAAAAGGGAGCAAGTACAAGTTGACTTGATCTTTATTTCTTTATTCCTTCTTCTTCCACTTCAAAATATTATTTAGAAGACTGGGGAAGAATACAGTAGACTTTGGTGCCAAGAAGTGAAAGGAATAAAAAGACTGCAGAAAATAGAGTGGATGAACATTTCATGAATGGAGTACAAGATTCACTTGCTCTCATTTTCATGGACTTCTCTTTCTATTTCAACTCTCTGAACATAGTCTACTTCACTGACAGTAACCAAATTCTTCAGGGAATATTTTCTGGATATCTGTATTTGAAAGAGAAAGGAAGAAGAAAACCTTCCTTTATCCCCACCTGAACCATCCCTGAATAATTATGAATTGAGAAATCAGAGACAATTCACGTATAGGATTGTATATACCTTATAACATTGGTTTTAAAAGACTGGGGTTTTTTCTACCTTGTGGAAAGTCAATATCATTGCTTCAATGTCTCCAGAATCAAATTTTCTTGAAATATTTCTCTTAAAAGTTCATTCCTTCTCCCTTTCCTAGTTCACCCAATCACTATTTTTTAAAAAAAGCATTCAGATTTAAGGAAGCAATAGCCACGTATAACTGCTATCACACCTCTAACATTAGCCACTTTAGAACCTACCTGACAGCAGCTTTATAGAAAAATCCAACAGTAAATGTCACTGAACACATTGAAAATAACTGCTGGGAACTGGCTAATAAAAAGGCTATTGCTCTATTTGTTTCTGAACTAATTGACCATACAGCAATTCAGTAGCAGTCAAGGACAGATAGAGGTCACTGTGATACAAGCTTGTTGGACATAACTAGCAAAGGCTTAATTTTATTGTGATTGCAAATGCAAATTTTATTGGCATTTTACACTAAATAAAGAAGCATGACTAATCCTTTCTCTGTTGCCAGTGTGTTTTCCTTAATTTATTCTTATTGAACCAGAAAGCAAACGTCTAAGTTCCAAAAAATATCACGAATAGTGGCATCAGCTCTGGGTAATTGAAAAGTGACCTATTTTTAAAGCAACTTCATAAAAGAACATCCTATAGCATTAGTTATAGTCTTAAAGTGTTTTTCAAATAGGTCACTTAAATAAAGCAATATCTTCATTTTGTGTCATGAATATACCTCTGAGCTGATGGGATGAAGGCAACAATAAGTTAACTTGCAAGAAAATCTCTAAAATAGAAACCTTAGAATCCAGGTCAAAACTAAATAGTGTTGCCTTACTATTAGCTGCAAATGCTGTAGCACAGATATCACTAAGGCTATTAAGTTCATAATATTTTTAACCTTACTCAGTATTAAATGAAAACTTTGTTTGACCTAAACTATGATGGGCAACAAATCAAACTCCCTGTCCCATCTGGTTTTGTCCAAAGCATATAGAAGATGCTTTGTGATTAGGAACGTAAAAACAGTAAATGATAAATATCTTGGATTAACAAATGGAATTAAAGAAAGACAGATTTGCTGGATTGGCATGTCCTTATTAGATTAAACAAAATTATACATTTGTGTTTGATTTTTGAAACTAAATAAAGATGATGTTTATATTTTCTGTGTCTGTGAAACTAAAAAGGGAGAAACAATGTAATAAATTTGAAGGAAGTTATCTTGATCTTTTGAGTAAAGTTCTTGAAAGCAGAAAATTTCAATAAAATGAAAAGGTACTATAGGTTTATTTATGAATGAAAGAAAAAATATGTCAGAAAACAGGTATTGGTGTCATTCACAGCATTGACAGTATGTATGAAAGTAAGAAACCATGGCTTGATGATAATTTCATTCAGACTCCAGTGAGTAATGATAATGAAGTGAGTTTGTATGGAAAGTGGTTCAACATTCAGAAAGTGGACCATTCAGAGACCCAAGCCTGAAGAGTATAGTGATTGGTGAGTAACTATTTTGAATGTGTAGTTTAAGAATGCATGTAATCTTATATGTACATGGAAAAGGAATGTCTCAAAAAGTATAATTTATTTCATTATTTATGATGAAAGACTGAGAGAATTAGTAAATTATACAAGATTGATAAGAGGTTCTCAATGTAGGATGGGGCATTATTTGATAGCATCAAGACTGCATGTTGGGGGTGGGGGGGAAGAATTACATAGAGTAAAAGAAAAGGTGGGGAAAATAGAACAAAAGATATATGAGAAATGAAAATAGATGGTCTCTCATAAAGAATAAATATTCATTGAAACCAGTAAAACTGCTTTCCTGTAAGAGCATGTTTCTGCCACTTGGTTATATGGAAGTGATGGGTGAGTATGACTGGCAAAAAAAAAAAAAGATAAACTGAGTGTAATGGGAATGGGGTACTAAAGAAATGTAGTAAACAAGAAGAGAAAGGATCAAGAATCACTTAGAGATGAATGAATACAAATTGAATACAAAATCTGAATGAATACAGATTGAATACAAAAGTTAGTATCCAGTATAAAAGAGTATTTTGATCAAAAAGAGGGAAACAATGTGCAAAAAATGAAAGTGGGAGGAAGATTGAGAAAATAATGGCAGCTCATGAGATCTTGAAAAAGAGAGATACGAAAAGTTTAAATTACAGAAAGCAATATGCAGTGGTTAGAATGTTTAAACTTCGGCTGACTGACTGCTGACTGCAGTTTGCCAGTTTGAATCTCACTGGCTCAAGATTGACTCAGCCTCCCATCCTTTTAAGGTCAGTAAAATGAGGACCCAGATTATTGAGGGGCAATATGCTGACTCTGTAAACCACTTAGAAAGGGCTGTAAAGCACTGTGAAGAGGTATATAAGTCTAAGTGCAATTCCTACTGCTAATATATCAATGCAGTGGAAGCAGACATGCTTTGCAATGATACAACAGTACAGAGAATGATAATGAACGATGATGGTGTCAATCAGATTTATCTGAATTTTTTTATCATTGTCATCTTACGTTTTAATGTATTTGTATTTCTTTTTAATAATGATTTTATTAAACGTTTTAGTTACAACAATTAAAGACAATACAAACTAGAAAAGAAAGAAAATGGTGAAAGGAAGCAAAGAAGAAAGAAAAAAGGTAATGAAAAAGAATCCCTCTCCTCCCCAAAACTATGAACTATTTCATTATCTCTTTACCTCTTCTTAATTACAATTATACAATTATAAAAATCCTCATCCCATAACTCATCTTTTAACCAGAGGCATATCCAATAAGTCTTCTCATCCTAGGTGTCAGCAAAAAGTCCAAGCAGAGCCCTAAAATAATAACATCTGTAAAACTGAACATTCCGTGTCCCAAACCTTAGCTTTAAGCAAAACTTTGAAAAGCCTAAAGAGATCCCAATGTCCTAAAAACAAAAGCTTACCATGAGAAAAAGGGGAAAATTTTCCTTTAAAGAGAACAACCCATAAATAAACCTAGTTTAATTGGATAGTTTAATTAAATACAAAATCAGTGATTAGATTGGAATGTATAAAATGCATAACATATCTGTAGGGAGGAAGGTTTAACCATCATAACTGTAATCAAGCCCAGTGCACAGCATTTTTAATTTTAGATAGTAGCAGATACAAAGAGAACTACCCCAAATAACAGTATGTCAGATTAACATTCCATATCTCAACACTTAACTATAAGCAAATCCACATTTAAAAGGCACAAAGGAGTCCCAGTATCCAAATATAAAGAAAAGACTGGAATTTAATATAACAAAAAGAATATTTTTTCCTGCAAAGAAAAAAAAACAGAATTTTTTTTTCTTTGCAGGAAAAAATATAGTTAATAGACAGTTAGTTACAAAGTCAATTTAAATAATGTGATCTTAGGATAAATAAAATAACAATAGGGAAATGCTTAAACTTCATGTTAACTGTAAGCAAATCCAATGTATCACATTTTTTTCCAGAAAATTCAAAAATAATAACGTCCCTTTTTTAAAAAATCTGGTCAAATCAACCAACTTTTTGTACTTTTCTCTTTAATTCATTTAGATGAGCATTGATTCTTGTTTGAAATTTCTTCAAAAATCTTCAAAAAATTCCTTCAAAAACCACCACATCTTATTTTGGGGGGAGGGGGGTAATGTCTTCCACTGACTCATCTCACTTGTGTGTGAGATGACACACACACACACACACTGGCTTCCTTTTCATTGTCAGAGGCCTTCAGGAACTTCTGCGGCCAGCAAGGCTTTCCTGAAGGCCTCTGCAGCCAATAACAGAGCTCCGGATTGATCTTGCAGAGGCCTTCAGGAAAGCCTTGCCAGCCTTATTGGCTGCAGAAGAAGTGGGCCATCATGCTTTGTCTATACTACACTCTTCACTCTTCCTCATTTTTAAAAGGAATATGTGATAGAACTAAAGAAAATAATGAAATCAAGACAAAAGGTCTTGCACTCAGCCATATTCCCTACCTTGAACAAAACTGGTTAGAGAGAGAAGACAAAAAGAAAGACACACTAGGAACAAAAACAAAGCATCCTATTGATTGAGGTCCATATATAGAACAGATACCTTGAAATTATTGCTTAGCTGATTGTTTCTGAGATGTTCTTTCTATTATAGTGGCACCCATCTTTAAAACAAATCTTAGAGTTGAAAACTCCATTGAGGTATGCAAGTCCAATGTTCTTCTCAGTGCAGGAATCCAAGTCCAAGTATTCCAGTGGTTGTCCTACATATTGCCGCTTGAAAACATTCAGCGAAAGGGAATATGCAATGATTCATGTTTACTTTCAAGGAGGTGCTTCCCAGGAATCTCTCTTGGGAAGGCACAGTTTCCTGAAATGATTTTATCAGATGCTGTGTTTATGCCTCTGCACACTCTGAAGTGCTTTTTCAATTGAACTGGAAGGCCTGTGCATCCTCACTCTTATTTTATGAAATTTTGAAAACATTCAGCAGAGTCTGCCTTCCTATAACATATTTTTGTGATCTGTACTTGAAGATAAAACAGAAGTTGGACATTGGTTTATGTGGCAGCCCTAGAGATACCAGAATAATACTATTCTACCCACTTTTCAGTCTGGAAATACGACTGGATATAATCTTAATCTTTCCTTCTGACTATCATTCTCTGATTATCATCAGTCCCTGAACTCATTTCAATCTGTCTCAATTTTTCTGAAAAATTGAGTTCAAATCATTTACAGTCAGGTCTCCTTAGCTGACATGGATGTAAGCGGAATATTTCTTGCTAAATATTCCACTTTGCTTTTCTTGCAGCCCCTCATCCTGCTGACAAAATTAATCTATGGTGAACTACAGTTCCATTAGTCAAAGTATTAACATAAAGACTGTTCTGGATACAAGAAGATGACTTTCCCACTTCCTTGCATTTTACTTTAAACTGTAATGGTGTCTCTCCCCTATAGGAAGTATTGTAGAATAAAATAGAGTAGAATTCTTTATTGGTCAAGTGTGATTGGACACACAAGGAATTTGTCTTGTTGCATACACACTCGGTGTACATAAAAGAAAAGATACATTTGTCAAGAATCATAAGGTACAACACTTAATGATACTCATAGGGAAACTATCAATATAAATCATAAGGATACCAGCAACAAGGTTACAGTCATACAGTCATAAATGGGAGGAGATGGGTGATATGAACGATGAGAAGATTAATTGTTACATCCGGATGGCAAGCATTGGCGACCAATAGAGCAGCCGATTGGTCTGTGTGCCGGCAAGTAGCCGGAGGGAAATTGGTGGCTCCTGATTGGCCCAGCTACTGACAGCTCAGTATAAAAGAGCTGTCAGTGCCTCAAAACGCTACTCGCTCTCCAAGGTAGTTAGCTAAGTAGAGTAAGTCACTGTTAGCTTTTGTTGTTAGCCAATAAACATTTGTGAAGTGTTTATCCTGCCTCACCTCCCTTCTTAAGCCTTTGTTCAGCGAATAGAACAACTGGTGATGAGGATAAGATTACCCTGAGGCTGTCGAGCGAAGCCACTTAAAAGAGCCACAGCGATGAGACGTTACAAATACTAAGGTCAGAAGCTGTTCTCCCGGAACATGTCCACCCTATCTACATTTACGCCTTTCAACCAGGCAGTGGAGACCTGGGACTCTTTCTTAGACCGTTTTAACTGTTTCGTGGCCACAAATGACTACAAAAGTCTGCCAGGGGATAGGAAGTTAGCTGTTTTCCTCAGTGTCTGTGGACATGATATGTTCGAGACAGCCAGGGCACTAGGCGCTATTGGCACCTCAGACAGTCCACAATATGCCCTGGGAGACATTGTTAGCCATTTTAAAGGGCCACTATGCACCTT
Source organism: Masticophis lateralis (assembly GCA_030761175.1). NCBI lineage: Eukaryota > Metazoa > Chordata > Lepidosauria > Squamata > Colubridae > Masticophis > Masticophis lateralis. Next base: position 105,973,403 of record JAUDYJ010000002.1, read on the forward strand.
TACCCTCAAGAGTTGCTAGACACTTTGCATTTTGGCACCACATTCAGGCAGAAGGGGAAACTATTAGTCAATACGTGGCAGCATTATGGGCAGCTGCCTTGTATTGTGACTTTAGGGACTACCTAGAGGATATCCTTTTGGACCAGCTAATATGTGGGGTCAAGGATAGCATTGGACCAGCTAATAACCAGGGTCAAGGATAGCATTGCCTATTAGCTAGAATGGATATTACGTTGCAAATTGCAATAGATGAGTCTAGAGCCTCTAAATTATCTGTTAAATCAGCCAGGGAGATAAGGAAAAACCTCAGCCTGCAAGTTGCCCAGAAAACCACCATGGTTCACCATGATAAGGCTGAGGTCGAGTCTGACCAGCTGTCATAGGACGAGGAGGACGTAAGTCACCTCAAAATGACTCGAAAGAAAAGTGGGAGTTTTAAAGGGAATAGGACACAAGCCCCATGTGCAGGGTGCGGAGGGAATCATTCCCGTTCCGCATGTAGGTTCCAGAATGCTGACTACAGGTGATGTAGGTGGAAAAAAGGCCACCTTGCCAGGGTCTGTAAGGCTAGCCAGCCGGATAATAATAATAATAATAATAATAATAATAATAATAATAATAATAATAATAATAATAATAATAATAATAATAATAGTTTTTCAAGACCCAGACAGAACTACCTGAGGAAGAATGTTTTACTATTTACAGGGGTGCCTGCCACCCTGAGACAGTTATAGGTCAGGCAAAGTCAGACTTAAGGGGGGGAAAATTCTTACAGTTCTTATAGAAAAATGGAATTGGACACTGGCTCTTTCATGTCACTAATTTCTTGGAGCACTCTTAAACGACTAGTGCCCTCGGTGGCAAAGAGGTGTTTAGCTTCTTGTACATTATGGCTTTTTGATTACCAAGGTAATCACATTCCAATTTTAGGATCAGGGAGATTTAGGATCAAATACAAGGGTTTCAGTGGATGCCTTAAATTAATTGTTGTTGATGGTGTGCTATCTAGTTTATTGAGATTAGAATGGTTTGATGCTTTAGGATTAGCTATTACCGGTATTCATGCAACTACATCTGATGTATTCTCTGACTTGTTCAAAGAATTCTCAGATGTATTTAGTGAGGGGCTTGGCAAACATACCAGTACACCCATCTCCTTTAATATGGATCCCAAAATCACCCTATACATCTTAAGCCACGTAGAGTGCCTTTTGCACTCTGTGTACAAGTCGATAAAGAGATTGATAAATTGTTAGCACAAGGCATCTTGGAACAGGTGGTTCATGCCCAATGGGAGACACCAATTGTCATTCCAATCAAATCTGATGGCTCTATCCGCATCTGCGTGGATTACAAAGAAACCATCAATAAGGCACTACAAGCTCACCCATACCCTGTTCCAGTGATACAACACCTGCTCCATTTGTTGGGTCATGGCTCAATTTTTGCAAAGTTAGATATAGTGCAAGCCTATCAGCAATTGGAGGTGGACACCGCAGAGGCACAGACAATTGTCACCCACCAAAGTGCATTCCATTGTAGGCGAATACAATTTGGAATCTCTGTCACCCCTGGCATTTTTCAATGCCTCATGGAAAGGCTACTGCATGGGTTGCCAGGAATAATTCCTTACTTCAACCACATTTTTGTCTCTGCCATGACAGAAGCTGACCTAGCCAGCCGCCTTCGTGCCATGTTATCCCGTTTCTGGCAAGCAGGACTCAAACTCAAGCCCAACAAATGCAAATTGGGAGTGCCTCAGGTGGAGTTCTTGGGCTACCTCATTGATACTGCTGGCCTGCACCCAATGCCTGCAAAGGTGCAAGCAATCCAAAATGCCCCACCGCCTACCGGCAAATCCGAACTACAAGCCTTCCTGGGGCTTTTGAACTTTTATAACATGTTCTTGCATTACAAGGCAATGGTCACTAAACCACTCCACCGCCTTCTTGATAAAGCAATGCCTTAGACCTGGGGACGCAGGGAGGCTGATGCTTTCCGAACTATAAAAAAGCTACTCACATCAGACTCTGTTTTAGTACAGTATGACAGTAACCTCCCTTTGACTCTGACTTGTGATGCATCACTTTACAGGATGGGGGCCATTTTGAGCCATCGGCTGCCTAACGGGACTGAGGCCCATCACATATTTTTCCAGAACTCTATCTGCCACTGAATGTAATTATGATAAGGAGGTGTTGGCCATTGTGGCTGGTGTTAAACATTTTCATGATTACTTACATGGCCGTTTTTTTCACATATTCACAGATCACAAGCCGCTGTTGGGAATTCTGGCCAGTGATCACCAGCCCTGCAGATCCTGTCCCCAAGGATGACAGGGTCGTGTTCCCAGCGGCCTACAACTATCGCCTTGCCCACTGCCCGGGTAAGGACTTGGGTAATGCAGACGCATTCAGCAGATGCCCCCTTACTGCTCATGTTGACGACCCTGCTCTGGCCTCATCAATTCTCCAAATTGACGACCAACAGAGTCCAGTGTCTGCCACTGACATCGCTAGATACACCACCAAGGACAAAGTCCTACACCAGGTCCTGGACTGGGTGAGGAGGAGGTGGCCCCTAGGGCGAGTAGATTCTAAGTTCCAACCCTCCAAAATCTGGCAACAGGAACTATCCACATTGTGGGGCTGCCTGTTTTGGGACACCAGGGTGGTTGTTCCTGTAGAACTAAGACAGCAAGTCCTAGAAACCTTGCATAATGACCATCCAGGCATTGCCCAGATGAAGGTTTTAGGCCTCAGTTACCTATGGTGGCCCAAGTTAGATGAAGCGATCTCAAACTGGGTCACAGAGTGCCAGCAGTGCCAGCGCACCAGCTCAACCCCTCCTAAAGCTCTAGTTAGGGAATGGGACGTTCCAAAGGCCCCCTGGTCCTGGGTTCACTTGGATTTTGCGGACCCATTCCAAGGCCATACCTTTATGGTCATTGCGGACACCTATTCAAAGTGGGTTGAGTTGGTAGCAATGGCCTCAACCACAGCGGAATCAGTAGTCTGGACACTACCTGACATGATTGTAACAGACAATGGGCCTCAACTGATGTCAGCCACCTTTCAAATTTATTTAGCAAGACATGGCATTGGCACATCACGGTGGCCCCATTCCACCCGGCCAGAAATAGCCTTGTTGAAAGGGCCAAGGAGGCTCTTGCGAAACTAGGGCCTGGGGACTGGCAAACTAAATTAGCTACCTACTTGTTAATGCAACACATGACCCCATACCCAACAACAAACCGCAGCCCAGCTGAGTTGTTAATGGGCCACCGGTTGAGAACAGACCTGGACCATTTACACCCTGATTATTTTCCCAAGAAACCCCTGGACTCAAGCGGCGGAGCCTGCTTCTTTCAAGAGGGAGAGTGGGTATATGCCCAAAATTACAGGAGGGATCCTCACTGGTTGCCAGGCCAGATAATTGAGGTTATGGGGCCCCGGGCATGCAGAGTTCAACTGGGGGATGGCCGTACCTGGCGGAGGCATGTGGACCAACTGTGCTGCCACCATTTGCCTCCACAAGAGACGCTTGCTAGTGAAGCCCTATCTGGGCCTATCACACCTGGGTCTGCCAGAGCCTTTACTGCAGAGAACAAGTCACTTCCTGAGTCTCAAACTGACAATGAGTGGACCACAGACTCACCTGTTGTTCCTGTACCTGTGCTGCCACATGAGGCCATACCCAAAGTTGACAGGCAGTCTCCAGGAGTTCCAGAAGCACCAAGCATAGATCTTCCTACTCCAACTAAATCCAGTGGGCTGCGCAGATCAGGGAGGAGCTGGAGACACCAGCTTACCTCGTTGATTATGCTTGTGCCATCTGGGAAGAAAGGGATGTTACGTCTGGACGGCAAGCATGGGTGGCCAATAGAGCAGTTGATTGGTCCATGTGCTAGCAAGCAGCTGGTGGAAACCCAGCTACTGACAGCTCAGTATAAAAAAGCTGTCAGTGTCTCAAAATGCTGCTCACTCTCCAAAGTAGTTAGCTAAGCAGAGCGAGTCACTGTTAGCTTTTATTGTTAGCCAATAAACATTTGTGAAGTGTTTATCCTGCCTCTCCTCCCTTCTTAAGCCTTTGTTCAGCGAATAGTAATGCAGACCTAGTAACTAGTTTGACAGTGTTGAGGGAATTATTTGTTTAGCAGTGGTGGTATTTGGGAAAAAACTGTTCTTGTGTCTAGTTGTTTTGGTGTGCAGTGCTCTATAGCGTCATTTTGAGGGTAGGAGTTGAAACAGTTTATGGCAAGGATGTGAGGGGTCTGTAAATATTTTCACAGTCCTCTTTTTTACTTGTGCACTATACTGGTCCTCAATGGAAGGCAGGTTGGTAGTAATTGTTTTTTCTGCAGTTCTAATTATCCTCTGAAGTCTGTGTCTGTCTTGTTGGGTTGGGGAACCAAACCAGACAGTTATAAAGGTGCAGATGACAGACTCAATACAGTTCCTCTGTAGAACTGTATCAGCAGTTCCTTGGGTAGTTTGAGCTTTATGAGTAAATTAATAGTTAATTTAATAATTAAAATAATCCTACTGATTTGTTTTGTCATTTTGCCATTTGCCAGCCTAGGCTGTTGTGTGTCCCATGAACCTCTCTCTTGTTTATTTGGAGTTCGCTCACTTTTACAACTCTCCTGAATATTTAGATTTATATATTGCTTCACAGTGCTTTACAGCCCTCTCTAAGCAGTTAACAGAATCAGCATATTGCCCCCACCAATTTGGGCCCAAATTTTATTGACCTCTGAAGGATGAGTCAACCTTGAGTCCTGTCAGGACTGAATTCGTGGCAGTGGGCAGAATTTCATATTTTTTATTGCATGGGATGGCCCATTACATGCAGAAAACCCTACTTCTGACTCCTCTTTAACTGCAGATATTTATGTCTTTTCTGCAGCCAATTCACTGTATACCTTAAAATTCTTTTATAAAATTACCTTCTTAGCAAACTCCTACCAGTTTGTATGTAACCATTTCACTCTTACCTCTCCCTGTGTCTAACAACAATATTTACTTGCCTCATGCAAGTCCCAAAGAGAGGTCTCATGCAGTTCTTTTCCAGATCAGTTTTTCCCATTCTACATCAGTAATTAGGTGTCTAAATGAAGAATTATTTGTTTGTTTATGTTATTTTTTATCTGCTCTGAAGGGACTAGAAATGCATAATTTTAAAGATTTTTTACCCCCAGATCCAGTACCCACAATTAACTTTTGCTTCAAATTGTCATCCACAAATTATTCCTGAGGATTGACTTGATAATTAATTCAGCCTACTGAAGAAAGACAGAACTGAAATATTTGGAGTTCTTCTTCTTTGGTGTATTTTTGTTGTCATGAGATCACAGTGCCTTTCTGTTTCTTTGTGAGAAGAGAAATATGCCTATTTGGGAAGATGAAGAGGAGATGAAAGGAAGAAATGGAACAAGAGATAATGACAGATGAAGATGAAAACAGAAAGCTTCCTTACTAAAAAAGATCCTAAAGTATAAAGTTACATAATTCTGAATTCAGCCATTGCTCTCTTATGAATAAAGGTATCTTAATTTCTTATAATTCTAGAAATCCAGGAAATATTTCTTCAATTTCAATGTAGCAGAGAACAAAAGGTAAATTGAAGACTATTTAAGAAGGTTGACTAGTAAACTGAATAAGCTGTTCTTTAAATAATAATAGATCTAAACACTGCAATTGCTATGTTGTGGATTTGTGATAAGGTAAGGTACAAGAGCAGCTTGTGATTTCCAACTATTGTCCATGGAAAGACAAATCCAGACTAATAAAATATCAACTTCCTTGCTTCTAGCCTTGTTTTGTCAGATGGGTCCATTTGATCTGGAAAGCCAGCGACATAGACTGAAGTGATTACAACAAAGTCTTATTCTCTTTAGTGCAAAAAAAAAAAAAGGAGGGGGAGGGTCTTCCAAAAGAAAGACCAAGAATGAAGAAAATGTGGAGTATATATGTAGTACAATGACCAAACACAATCAATTAAAAATTAACCTGTAAACTATGCTGTCATCAGATTCCTAGAAACTTTTGATTATGTAAGGTGCATTATTCAAATCTTATCTCTTCCTTAGACTTTTCATCAACATCTTGCCCAGTATTGTGAGGAAAACAAATTCTCAGAGGATTGGGAGCATGTCAAGAAAATAGAAATAGAGAAGGAATGTTTGCTAATTGGCACATGAAGAAAGGCAGCATTGAAGCATTCTCAGTAAGCTTTATAAATTGTTGTGGCACTGTAACTGATATGTTTCTTTTATTAAGATAAAAAATCTTTATTGAAGAGAGTAACAGTAGAGGAGTGGAGAAGTAACTTGAAATTTGTCAATTATGAATATGCATGTTTACATTTTATTCATATGCATGCTTATTATTTTCTCTTCCTTTTTGAATTATTCCATTCATTTTTAGAACTGAATTATGGGAGTTAAAATCCAACTATATTTAGCAGATCATGGATATTAAGAATTAATTCAATCATTATAAGAAGGGATCACTTTACATATTCTGTGGCCCCATTCTCCTCCCCTTTGATAATATTAGGACAAGACTGGTTTATGAAGCAGTAGGAATCAAATTGTATTTAGCCATTGAGAAGGGTTCACACTCTTAGGAACTTTTTCATAAATGAAATTATCTTCAGTACATTGAAGCAAGGATCAGATTAATTCTAAATTCTTTCTACTTGATGTGCTCATTTTTGCTGTTTTATATAAAGTGTAGAAAGGTTTATACCTAGCCTCTTATTCTGTTGCTTATAGACGGTGAGTTCTGTCAGACAGAAGCATATAGATTTGAGGTTTGCAAGATCTTTGTGTTTTAAATTGGAGTTTGAAAACTCAGCAAGTATAGCAAAGAGAATATGATTAATATTTAAGACTTTTTGAATAAGAATTTAGAACTTGGGAGAACATCCTATATCAATGGCAAGCAGCAAGGATCACTGTAAATAGAACACTGCAGGCTTTTCAATAAATCAAGGCAAAAGATAAAGATGTCCATTCTCTCTTTTATTACGGTATCTGTAATTGCTGTGGAAATCCAAATAGAAAAGCATATGTGTAGCTCAGAGTTGAACTGTGGAATTCTTGGTGTTCTCTGAGTTTAGTTGTTTATCTGCAGACATTTCATTACCCAACTAGGTAACAGCATTAGGACTAGTGTGAGGCTTGCTGCCTGTTTATACGCAATAGCTTGCTGTACCAGTTTTGCTGAGGTTTGCTCTGGAAATCCCAACAGACAAGATCTGAAAAAAAAAAAGATAAATAATTACAACAAACATTGAAGAAGTGGAATACAAGATGAAATCTTATGCAAACAATATCATAGTAAGAAATATGCAACCACTTAGTTCATGAGATGGTGAGATGGTCACTTTTCTAGATCCAAAATTAGCAAAAAGAAAGCAAAAAGAAAGAAAGAAAGAAAGAAAGAAAGAAAGAAAGAAAGAAAGAAAGACCAGTAAAGTAACTTCTGAGTGTGAAAAATAAAAAAATAAAAAAAAATGAAACTAACTAAAACAAGAAAAGATCCAGTGAAACATTAAGGACTTCATATGACAGGATCTAATGTGATATATTTTTTAAAAAATTAGAGAAATAAATAAACCAAGACAATAAAAGCTGGGAACACTTTAAAACTTTTTTTTTCAATGGGATTAATTATGACAATAAAATGAATATATTATATAAAATAACATTTTATTTCAAATGGCACCAATTCCAATTTTTGGATAAAAGTTTTGCAAAGAACAATTAACATATTCACACTGAAAGGGTGAAAAAACCTGAGAAAAAACTGAAAAAAACTGATTCAAAATTCTTTAAAGAGCATAAATGTAAAGAATCACAATCTTCTAAATATGTGTTGACAGTGGCAATAACCAGTTTGGCACAACACTGCAAAAATGAAATCCAGATGGGAATACAAGAATGGGAAACTAAAAAATACAATGGCAAAATTGATTGTATATATTTATAACAGAAGTTTAACAGGAAATGGTTTATTTACATATCTAATATCACATAGTAAGGCAGGGTTGCCCACATCATTTAGAAAGCAGATTTTGAGAAAGGAAGAGGTTGATTTAAAATATAAAATGAAATGATATAAATAAATATAAGCAATCATTTCCAATGCTACAAGAAAAGTAGAAAATTTAGGTAGTAATTCACATGTAAGGACAATAGGGGAAAAAAAGGGCAAAATGAGTAACTGAAAGTTTCTGCTTATGCTTTTTATGTATTATTTTTCTTACTTATATCAGCATCTCATTTTTCTGTCTCTTTATTCTTTACTATCAGATTGAAGAACGTAAATTGTCTATCTGTTTGTAATAAAGCTTTTTTAAAAGAAAGATTTCCAAACCTAGAATTTTGTTTTGAGCAGTAGTACTGAACTGTATTACAATTCTGTCCAACCAAAATCTGTTCCCAATCACCTCAAACTTTTTTTCCAGTTCACAAATGTAACCAAATTAATCTCTTATTATTATGATGATTTCTTGGAAGTCAGAATATTTTCCCTGGTGTCCCAGAAACAACTCAGAGGGCTCTAGGTTTGATATAGAAACATTATAGTGGTTCAGGAAGCTTTGATCTGCAATATAATCTGGCTTTTGTAATGTTGAAAAAAGATTTCATTGAGTGCAATTAGAAATACAAGATATTTGTGCCTTTCCTCAGGTGACTATAAGATCCAAAGAAAGATTCAAAAGACAGCTTCAGAAACAAGTACAGGAGAATTTGGACAAAGAGCACATAATCTGCTGTCCTAAATCTTATTTTTATAGTCCCTGATTAGTGAGATGAGTCTTATTGAAGAATGTCTGTTGTGAGAAAATAGTCTTGAAAGACTGCCATTAGCAGTCATCAGACTCAAATATTTCAATTTGCGAATTCAATCTGCATTGTGACTTTTAGTTGTCATTGTTGGATCCCTGTTGTTTCCTCACTATACTTCTCAGAAAATCATTATTGATATTTCCTGAGCCTTGAGCTCTGTTCTAATGCACAGTTATAACTCTTACTTGCTGAGAGCTAATCTTATGAGGTTTGATTAACTCTCTTATAACTTTCCTCAAGGAGAAGTATTTTTACAGCACATGAGGGCTTAGCTGTAGGAAGCAGATTTTTGAAACGATAAAGGAAAGGATTAAAATAGTCTCCCAATAGGTCCCACGGAGACCGCCCTTAAATCAAATATAAACATTGCTAAACATGTATATAAATATGATCCCTTTTATAATTGGCTCACCATGTTCTTTCTTTTGTTTGTCATCTGCTCTTTGCTCCTTGCAACAAAAAACTCTAAATTAGAGGTTCAAGCAATAAGAAAGGACTAATTTGGACCATTTCTCCCACAAGGTGAAGAAAAAGACAATGCCAGCAATACACTCTTAATACTGAAACATTGGTGTAAGTGTATGATATAAACTCCTTTTTCTTTTGCTATTATTGCCGTGAGTGCCTTTCCAAGAAGAAATCTACACTGAGAGATGTATTACTATACATTTCGCTTATACTTCTGTATTTGTTGGGCTATAAACATTTTGCTCAAGTATCACAACCTGTGTTCTTAAATCTAACTTCAAAAGACTACCATAGTCTGGTCAAATCAGACTAGTCTTTTCAATGAGCAAGAGCTAGGCAGGCAGGAGATTAAGAGATTGGTGGAGAGGGGTGCATATATTTTAGTACTACTTTTAATTATGGCCCTAACAACTGCCAACATGTGTCTCTGAATGAAAGGCAAACAATAAAAAAAAACTTATTTTCTATTTCAAATTCCTTGGAACATTTGCACTTGTTTACAGCACTCAGTAATTCTGAAGATTAAAAAAAACATTTAAGCTCTCTTTGTGTCTAAAGATAAGGACATCAGGTTAAAACTGGGGAAGAAGAGGAGGTGGAGGAGGAGAAACAAATAGCTTAGGTCAGTCATGACAAAAATGTGTGTGGATGAGAGAGATAACATACATGAAAAAAAATATTCTAATGAATTAACAGTTTACATAATATACACAGTGTCTCAAGTTACCCATCATTTGTTAGACAATCGATTACATTCAGGAAGGGGGAGAAATACGTATTTTACATAAAATCATTTATGTAAAATATATATTGCAAGGTATAATGAAACAAAATCTCCAACATGCAAAATGGCTCTTACAAGGTTTCCAGGCCACTTTTCCCACTTTTCATCATATGAATAAATGAAATTTTTAAAAAAACCCTATATTTAATTTTTCCTGATCCGTATTGATAATTACAATACGTAATTGATAATTATCAATACGGATCAGCAAAATAGCGACATAATATCATTCATTTCTTGGCAGTTTCAAGCTCTCCCCACTCCAGAACAAGTCAGTGTTATTCACCCTTATTGTCCCAAATGCCCTTTTTGCTTGTTTGCAAGTTCTGATCCTGTACAGGATATCTTGAATTTATACTGAGTTCACATAAATCTTTTCATATGTTTTCCAAACAAATGAAATTATTTGTGATCATTTTGAAGTTCCTCCCCATTCATACATAGGTCTACATAATTGATTTAATAATTTGCAAAAAAAAAAAAAAAAAGAAAGAAAGAAAGAAAGAAAGAAAGAAAGAAAGAAAGAAAGAAAGAAAGAAAGAAATCTATTCCTTTTTTTTAAATTTATTTTTAAACATAAAACGTAAAACACATCTTTTTAGAGCAAAGGTTTGATCAGGTGTAAAATAAGTATAAATTCCAAATTTCATCCATTAACATCTTAAAGAAGAAGAAAAAAAAGAAAAAAAGAAAAGAGAACAAATCTAAACCTAATTCTTATCATTCAATCTAACATTTTGTTCTAGCATTTAACATTCTGCTATATATCACCCTAAATCTTAAATTCCAAATCTAAACAACTTTTTATAATATTCATTTATCATTTTAACAATCAATATTTCATGTATTTTCCTTACTTCAAAGACCCAAATCAAATCAGTGTTTCTTCAAAATCACATCTAAAGACTGACATAAAATATTTTACTCCTCTCTTAAAAACATTTCAAAATCGATTCACTTTAAAATTTATTCCACATTTCCACCTATAATTTATTATACCCAAAATATTTTAAATATTTTGTAGTTAAAGCTTCTTCTCCATTACAACTAATTCTAATGTTTAAGTGGTTCATAACTTACATAGCTATTCCCCAGCAATATTTTCCTCCACTTCTATCAATTTGGCTTTAACTGTTCTTCAAAAATATCTCCTTCACTCCTCCTGGGTTTATTTTTGGCTGGATTACTTTTAGTTAGCTGGTTTCCAGGGATGCTTTCCTCCACTCCTAACCTTATTTGTTGGCTGGATCACAGTTTGGTTTTAACTACTCTCCAACATCTATTCCAATAGGCTGTTCTATGGCAGGTGGTGATAGAAGAAATCAAATGAAATAAAACAAAAGTAATACCACTGGACAAAACCTATAGTAGCAAACATGCATGTAGAAGCCGCTTTGCATAACTGAAAACTTGATTGTGTTGCATCAAGCATCCATTGCCAAAATCTTTCTCAGCAATGGAGAAGAAGGGCAATAAAAAAAAAAGATCAAACATAAACAATTCATGCATTAATACCTGAATGTTGGATATCTCATTAAAAAAGGCACAAGTTCTATATAGGACATGAGATACAATTGATTGGGGTTGCTATAATTCCTGATTTCATCTAAAAATAAAATTTCAAAGCTAAGTACAGCCATCAGAATATTAGAGGTATCATGAGAGTCGAAATATACTCTTTCCATGGATTGCAGAAGATCAGCTGAGGTTCCCAAAGCAATAACAATGTTGAAGCTTTTGAGAGAGAAAAAAACTCACAACTTTTAATTTTGGGAAAAAAATGAGGAAAGGACATAGATCGCACTAGATATCAGATGGCTTCTGTATCATGAGAAATATGAAAAACTGATCAGCATTTTTGCAAAGTTTTCTGGAAAGAAGAATTAACCACAAACCATAGGTTTTGTTTTGGAAATACATTCCAATCCTTTGCAAAATGCTTATTCTCACTGATAAGTGGATATAATAAATAATTTACAGTAACTTGTTTTATTAAATAAGACAATTGAAGAGGAAGAAAGGAAGGAAGGAAGGAAGGAAGGAAGGAAGGAAGGAAGGAAGGAAGGAAGGAAGGAAGGAAGGAAGGAAGGAAGGACTACTATTATGTAGTCTAAGCAATATCTAGGTTCAATTTTCAAAGGCTTTGAAAGTGGTCTTGGGATGGACATAGTTTAGATTCAAGAAATTTATATCACATAGAAAATAGCATTTTAATGAAACAGTCAATATTTTCTAACCAGAAGCTTGATATGCAGAGAAATCATCCATCAATAGGCACAGGCATACAGTCAAAGAACACTATCTATTGAGATTTTTTTTAAAAAAAGAGCTTTCTCTGTTCTAGCACCTACCTTATGCTCCAAGGTGAGATCTGCCTCCATCCTCCTATCCTTCCATTAGAGCTTGAAGACCTAGCTCTACCAGTTGCCCTGGAAGACTACCACTCTGGAAGTAGCTATTAGACTGATAGCAAACCCCACCTCCCTCTCACTTCCTGCTTCCCTATTTTCCCCATTTTTTTTCTTATCTCATTGTATTCTCATTGTTTTCTTTTTCATTGTTTATTCTATTGTTCCTCCACTTTGCTACTGTCATGTTTATATTTCTTTTCATTTCTCCATTGTTATTGTTGTAAGCCACCTAGAGTAGCCCTATGACAAGATAGCAGGCAAATAAAGTAAACAAACAAATAAACCACATTTACAAATCATTCAAGAGTTATAATTAAAAGACTAAGGAGGAAGCAAACCAACCGAGAACACAGCCAATACCCAGATAGCCTGGAAATGGGACCAGATAAACAATCAGAGAAGAAAGAATACCACAATCAAGGAATCAAGGAGATAACCTTAAAGACTAATAAGGATAGATACTATATATAAACAGGCATCAGGCCCCACTCTCCTGGGCAATGATGATGTTAACTAGTTGAGTAATGAAGCATCAGCAAGAAAACAACCAATCTCAAGAGCACCAAGAACTCATTGACAAAAGAGCTAGTCTAAGCTGCATTAATATTTCCATTACCTAAATCTTGCATTTCAAACTTAAAAAAAAATCCCTCTGTAATTTAGCTAAGCCAAATGGAATATAAAAATTGGTGCTCAGAATACATTTCATTTATGTCAGGGTAATGAAGATTTAAAGCTGACCAGCCCCTTTAAGACTGAGGATGAGTCAGCAGGGTTATTGCCCTTTAAGAAGTTGTCTATATAAAGGAGGCCATGAGAGGGCGTATCTCTCTCCTCACTCATTCTCTTTATATATTTATTTATTTTTATTTATTTATTAAATTTCTATACCGCCCTTCTCCTTCCGGACTCAGGGCGGTGAACAGCCAATTTAAAACCAATACAATACAATAAATTAAAACGTACTAAAATCAATATAAATTTAGGCTGAAAATACGACCGAATAAAACCGAATAAAACTCTAAAAATTTAAAAATAATTTAAAAGATTTAAAAATAGGAGGGATCAGGCAAGTCCGGCAAGTTGGAAGAAATAAGTCTTCAAAGCCCGACGAAAGGTCCGGAGGTCAGCGATAGTTCTCAGATCTGGAGGGAGATCGTTCCAGAGGGTGGGAGCTACCACAGAGAACGCTCTCCCCCTGGGGGTCGCCAGCTGGCACTGTCTGGCTGACGGCACCCTGAGGAGGCCCTCTCTGTGGGAGCGAACCGGCCGGTGGGAGGCAATAGGTGGCAGAAGGCGGTCCCGTAAGTACCCTGGTCCTAAGCCATGGAGCGCTTTAAAGGTGATTACCAACACCTTGAAACGCACCCGGAAATCAACCGGTAACCAATGCAGCTCACGCAGGAGAGGTGTCACATGGGAGCGCCCTGTCGCTCCCATAATCCCCCGCGCGACCGCATTCTGTACCAGCTGAAGCCTCCGGATGCATCCCAAGGGGAGCCCCATGTAGAGAGCATTACAGTAGTCCAAGCGAGACGTGACGAGCGCCTGAGTGACTGTGCGTAGGGAGTCCCGATCTAGAAAGGGCCGCAACTGGCGTATCAGGCGGACCTGATAAAAACCTCCCCTGGCCACAGCTGTCGTATGCTCCTCTAAAGACAGCCGTGGATCCAGGAGGACGCCCAAGTTGCGAACCCTTTCCGTGGGGGCCAATGATTCGCCCCCAATAACCAACGATGGAGTCAGTTGGCTATATCGGGACGCCGGCAGCCACAGCCACTCGGTCTTGGAGGGGTTGAGTCGAAGCCTGTTTCTCCCCATCCAGACCCGCACAGCTTCAAGGCACTGGGACATCACTTCCACGGCATCGTTGGGGTGGTCTGGGGTGGAAATGTACAGCTGAGTGTCATCAGCGTACTGATGGAATTCCACCCCAAAACCACGGATGATCTCACCCAGCAGCTTTACATAAATGTTGAACAGAAGGGGCGAGAGGACCGACCCTTGTGGCACCCCACACACTAGGCGCCTCGGGGTCGACCGCTGCCCCCCTGTCAACACCGATTGCGACCGGTCGGAGAGGTAGGAAGAGAACCACCGCAGAACGGTGCCCCCCACCCCCAATCCCTCCAACCGACGCAACATGATACCATGGTCGATGGTATCAAAAGCCGCTGAGAGGTCTAACAGCACCAGGATAGAGGAGTACCCCCTACCCCGGGCCCTCCAGAGATCATCCACCAACGCGACCAATGCCGTTTCGGTGCTGTAACCAGACCTGAAGCCGGACTGGAGCGGGTCTAAATAGACAGCTTCATCTAGGTACCGGGGGAGCTGCCGCGCCACCACACTCTCAACAACCTTCGCTAGAAAGGGAAGGTTGGAGACAGGACGATAATTTACCAAAACAGCCGGGTCCAGGGAGGGCTTCTTGAGGAGGGGCCTCACCACCGCCTCCTTCAAGGCAGGTGGAAGGACACCCTCACTCAAAGAAGCATTTATAATCTCCTGGAGCCAGCCTCGTGTAACCTCCCGGGAGGCCAGCACCAACCAGGAGGGACACGGGTCCAATAAACATGTGGTAGCGTTCAGCCTACCCAGGATCCTGTCCATGTCCTCGGGAGCCACAGGATCAAACTCAGCCCAGATAACACTCTCAAGACTGGGCTCAGTCACCTCGCCCGAACTAACCCAGTCAGTGGCCAGCTCATCCCGAATCTGAGTTATTTTATCATCCAGATATTGAACAAAATCCTCAGCACGTCCCTGCAAGGGATCCTCCCGCGCTCCCAGATGAAGGAGGGAGCGGGTCACCCTAAACAGGGCGGCTGGGCGATTATCTGATGACGCAATAAGAGCGGTGAAATAATTAGATTTCGCCGCTTTTATTGCCACTAAGTAATATATCTGCATTGTAGTTCTGTGTGTAGAGTTGAACAAGATTGAGTGCTTGCCTGGTATGTGCTTACCACTTACCACTTACCGCATATAGTCTTGTATAAAAACCACCTTTTGTAAGACAAACCTCTGCATCCTGTATTTTGCTCCTGGGTGGTCTCAAAATATTCACGCTGTAAACACTCTGACAATTTATAACACAGCATAAGATTTTTTCCATCTTGGGTCAAAGTGAACTTCCTACAAAGGAAATGAATTCTTCCCAAATATAGAACATTTTAAAAAATCAGTTCTACAATTAGTCATTAGTATGCTATCCTTGCCTTTTCCATTCACTACATTTTCAGATTCTTATCTTGAGATTCAGGAAAGCACAATTCTTGTAATTTAGCAGTAATCTACAGGTCCCAACTGGTAAGAGTGAGGTAGTATGTCAAACCAGGTTTCTAATATTTTCCAAATAGTAGCTGGTTTTTTACAGGATTTACAATCTCCTGTTATACGTTAGTGCCTCCCAGTCACTATTTGGAGTTACAATATTTCTTTATTTCTCAATTTTTATAACCTGACCCAATCCCTGGATACTGGATGGTGGTATTTCATGTATTTAAAAAAATATATAGTAAGGTTAAAAAAAGACCAACTTCTATTTCACTTCCAATTTATGCATAAGTATAAATAGAGATATAATATAAATGCACATAGAAACACAAATGCATTTACTTAAAAACATAGAATAATAAAAATAAATAACCCCAAATATTTTTCTAATCTAATTAATAATTATAGCTAAACTAATTAGAAAGCCAAGTAAATGACCTTTAAATGGTATTTAAAAGCACAGTAAATACATTTGCAATCATGCTTAAATGGGTATTTAACCCTTAGGACTTGAGGATCTTGGTTTGTAAAACATCCTATTTTTAAATCCATTGCAGCCCCTCCCATGTGGTTTAAAAGGGATTTAATATTGCACCGCATTAAATAGTCATGATTGCCTCTTGCCCAACATCCTCTTAGATTTTCTTATAAGAAATTCCCATTCAGCTGAATTCCCTGGCAATTTCATATTGATTGCAGACTTTTGTTGCTATTAATCCCAGCTGGGAGATGAAAGAGCAATTTTCTCTTTAGGAGCCATTGGTGACTTGGCCCATATCAGTCTCTTATTGCTTCAGCATTATGGATAGCCGACTTTCTTAATTTCTCTTAAGAAGTAAAAAGAAAAACATTTTGTCAGAGAGAAAGGAAGTGGGAATTGTCTTTAAAAGCATCCTGGCATATACATATTGCAGGGAACAAAAAAGGAACCAGGCATGGTTTTATATGTAAAATAATATAATATATAGTATACCTATGTAATGAAGTAGAAAAGATTAGATTGATGTATGAAGAGATGTAAGATGTTCTGTCTCCTCTGGACTATAATATCCAAAATGTTGGATATCAGGATAAGGGGGTATAGGGGTGTATAGGGTTACTCCTATACACATTGTGTTTTTCTTATTGTACTGTTTTGTATTGTATGATGTTTGTTTGTCTGATTACTGTTTGTTTTTTTAACTGAAAATGTAAATAAAGATTATTTTTTTTAAAAAAAGGAACCAGGCAGAGAGCAAATTGCTGCTCTGATTGTATGCAGAATTGGTCATTGGCTGTTGTTTGAATGTACCTGAGAGAAAAATAGGCTTTCTCATTCCTGACCAGACACTTAGGTCTTCCCTGTGTTCATGTAATGTATGTAGCCAAATATCTTAGCAGGATCCAATCCAGGTCCATCAGCGGAAACAGAAGTTTAGTCTTCAAACTGAACTCAGGTCCAGTTCCAAGCCAGGAGAAAGATGCTGAAAATAAAATGGAGGCAGCCTACAGGAAAGGAAGTCTCTGTTTATTTGGTAGCCAGAAACTAGTGGCAGCAGGTTGTTTCTGGGGTAGCTGACAAAATGGGGTTGAGAGTAGGTGGGTTTTTATATTCTTTGGGGCTTTGTGGTTGAGATGCCTGTTCCTGTGCAAGGATATGTCCTTCAATATTTTAATTTGCCAGATTCCTATGGGGTCATGGCTGGCTCTACAGGCAAAATGGGAAATGTAAATCCTAGCTTGTCTGAGGTAATCTTGTCTGTTTTGGCTTGCCTATTGTGTTGTTTATTTGGAGTCTCTTTGCTTATGAATAGATTGTCCCAGTCTTTATGATACAAAATCTCCATTCCTAAAGACCAGTCTCTTCAAGCTTCTGCTTGAGGCTGTTTTCCTATGGCAGGAAGACTGGGGCTGCTTTCTGCCTTCCTTAAGTTTTTTTCCTCTTCTCCTTAAGGGGAAATATTCTATCCTGCCTCTTTTTAATATTAAGAATAAAGACTATTTAAATCTGCTGGGGGGCTTTCTACACAGACTTGTGTTGGGACCCTCCTCAGGGAACTTCTCTTTACCATTCCAGGGGCTGACCCAGATTGGATTCTGAAACATTATCCTAGGACATATATATTTGTCTTCATTCTCAAAGATCTTTCTTCATAAGGCTTTAAGACTACACAGGATTCCATTTTTCTGGTCATATGCTTTTTTTCTGCTTCTATGTTAGCAAACCAGGAACTTGCAGATTTTGGAAAGCTTTTTCTTATAGGATACTAATCTGGGAGGAAAGTGTACTTGCTTAATACTTGATGCTGTTATCTACTTCAGTTTTAACCTTGGACCAAGGAGGGGATCTCACAGGAAAACTGGACATGAGTTGAGGAAATTTTCTTTTGCTACAGGAAATGCTAGCACAATTATCAATCCCTAATTTTTAGGAACTGAAAAGAAAGTACAAAAATTAAAAATATTGGACTCATAATTATTTATGTGGTATGATTACTATAAGATTATAAAGGCTGACATCAAACATTTTCTTTCTTTGGGTATCTTAAAAATAATTATGGATATTCTCAGTAATCCAGGTGATGGTTGTCCCAAAGTCCCATGCTTTTTAAAAGCAATTGGACTTCCTTTGTTTTGTTTTTGTTTTTGTTTCTGAAGACGTTTTGCTTCTCATCCAATAAGCTTCTTCAGCTGAAGGTCAATCATTATCTCTCTGAGAGCCATTGAAGCCACTTGGGGATTTATCTATGTACTCAGGATCAGCTGAATCAGATTGCAAATGGGTATGAAACCTTCTTGGAACTTCTTTTTGGAACTTTCAGCAATTCTAAAAAAAATCCCACACCCTTTGCACTATTCAGGTGATCCCGAAGGCACAGATAAACCTCCAAGTGGCCTTAACAACACTCAGAATGAATGCTAAAGACCAGATGAGTGCAAATAATATAAATTCTTCCATCCTTCACCATTCAGTCAGAACTGAAGAAGTTTCTTAGATGACAAGCAAAACAGTTTCAAGGAAAAACAAGCTCCACTTGTCTTTTGAAAAAAACACCTTTGGGGGCATTCACTACTACCGTGTTTTCCTGAAAATATGCCTTACCCCAAAAATAAGCCCTAGTGAAGGAGGTGGGTGTGGCCAGTACAGAAAGCAACCCTTCCCTTCCCCAGTCACCTCATGGCTGCTCAGCCATTTAATCATGCCCACGGATCAGTGAGCGCTGGGAGCTGCCTTTCATTCTTTCTCTCCAGATGCAGCCTGGCCTTTCAAGCAATCAAATTTCAGAAAAGGACGCACATCCCAGGATTGCAACGCTGAAGGAATGGAATGGAGATTTTTGACAAATGGCAGGAAAATGGGAATGGGGATTTTCCTACTTGTTATCCTTTCCTCAGTCTGTGCTGAGATTGAGGAAAGGATTACAGGCAAGAAAATCCCCTTTCCCATTTTCCTGCCATTCACAAAAAAGCTCCATTCCAAGACTTCAACGTATCCCAGGATCCTGCAAGGCTTGTTGTAGCATTGCACATGCAAGCAACAGTATCCTCATGAGGTTCATCACATCGGTGCAACGTCTTGGAGTAGGATCCTACAAGGATTGTTGTGCCATTGCATGTGCAAGTGACAACACCACTGTAAGATTCAACATACTGGTGCAACCGCTTGCGGCAGGATGCCAGCTGTGCTGGTGTGATGAAGCTCACAGCAGTGCTGCCATTCATGAGTGCAACACCACAACAAACCTTGCTGGGTTCTGCTCTAAGAGGCTGTGCTGGTATGACAAACCTCATGGCAATGCTACTACTCCTGTGCATTGCTCTCTCGAGTTGCAAACAGCCCAGGGATTTGGGCAGCCTTTACATGGCCGGGATACCTGCAGGAACCCTGGCTTCTGAGTCTGGCAAAGCTAAGCGTTTAGGCTCCAGTGTGTTTTTCTCTTCCTGTGCAGAGGCAGTGCGTTCACAGTACATCCAGCTCACCGAGTCTGGCCTGCAGATCTCAGTTGGTGGCGGTGGCAGGTCTGATCTGATCCTGGCTGCCAATGCTGGCAGGGGGTTGAGCCCAGCTAGCTTCATGCAAGAAATGAGGCACTGCAAGGTAGGCCATTTCTCACATTGGCCAGGTGGGGGTCGCCCACACAGAAGCCAGTCCTTGTGGCGCCACCCTGAACAGGCACGGAGCTGGAGGTGGGGAAAGGTCAATCCTCTTAGCTGGTTAACCCCTGCTGTTTCTCATAAAATGTCTCTCTTTGTGTGAGAGAGTGTGTGTGTGAGAGAGAGAGTGGGAGGGAGAGAGAGAGAGAAAGAGATAGAAAGAGAAATGGCAGAGAGGAAACCCTTTCAAACAGCACTGCCTGCAATCCTTGTTACTCTCCTCCATCCCCTCTCTCTCTCTCTCTCCTTCTCTCTCTCCCACACAGAGACATTTGATTGCTCGAAAGGGACAGGCTACAGTTTGCTTCTACCATAAGCACACACTTCCCACAATCTTCCACTATTGTCTTTTCTCAAACAGCCAGGTAGAGGCAAGCAGGGAAGCTGATTTTGACAGGCCGCATGGCTTTCTTCCTCACTTGGCCTGGATGGCTCAGCTGATCTGTGGGCCATGGTTAAGGGGTCCAGGAGCCATGAGGTGACTGTGCTCCCCACCTCCTGCATACACATCCAAAAAAGACCTCCCTGAAAATAAGCCTGAATGCTTATGTTCAATCCTAAAAGTAAATAAGACCAGGTCTTATTTTGGGGAAAACATGGTTATAAGTATATGAATGATACTTTGGTCAAAATTAAAACGCAATGGAAGCCTTCACCAAACACATCCATCTCTGCGAACAGATACATTAAGTTCATATAGGCGGATGTTAAGGAAAATAATCTGGCTTTCTGGGATTGTGAAGTATACAATACAGAAAATCCACACACAAGTATCATTTGCATTTTGGTTCTCATCACCCACTGGAGCACAAAATAGGAGTCATCAGAACCCTACAGCACAAGGCTGAAGGTTTGCCTATCAGCAAAGAGGGAAAAGGGGAAAAAAACTAAACATATCAAGGAAGCCTTCAGGATAGCCTTCAGGAAGGCCGTAAGGCTTCAGGACAGCCTTATGGCTATCCCAACTAGGTCTTCATCAAAAAGAAGGAGAAGGAGAAGGAGAAGGAGAAGGAGAAGGAGAGGGAGAGGGAGAGGGAGAGGGAGAGGGAGAGGGAGAGGGAGAGGAAGAGGAAGAGGAAGAGGAAGAGGAAGAGGAAGAGGAAGAAGAAGAAGAAGAAGAAGAAGAAGAAGAAGAAGAAGAAGAAGAAGAAGAAGAAGAAGACCACCACCACCACCACCTAACAGGAGTTCCTTCATAACAGACAAAGAAGAAAACAACAACCAAGCATTGTTGTCATCCCATATATTGCAGGAATATCTGGAAAGCTCAGAAGGATTTTCAACCAACACAGCATATTGTAAATGCACACTTCAAACCCAAGAATACCCTAAAGCAGAAGCTTGTGCCCACGATTGGGCTTATTATCAGGGGATGTATTATTTTGGGGAAAACAGAGTATGTACATTGGAGAAACAAAACCATTTCACAAACATATAGCACAACATAGAATAACAAGACAATATTCAGAAGTCCATCTGCATTTGATAGACAAAGGTTTTTGCTCTTTTGAAGACACAAAGTCCATATTCTGGACAGAGAGAACCACTACTTTGAAAGAGGGGTAATGGAGGCCATCTACATTAAAATTGAACCACCCTCTTTCAACAGAAGGGAAGGAATTCAACAACACCTATCTCCTGTTTACAACACTGTCCTTTTGCAGTTTCAATATG
This sequence comes from Masticophis lateralis, assembly GCA_030761175.1. Classification (NCBI taxonomy): domain Eukaryota; kingdom Metazoa; phylum Chordata; class Lepidosauria; order Squamata; family Colubridae; genus Masticophis; species Masticophis lateralis. The sequence goes on from JAUDYJ010000002.1 coordinate 105,995,016, forward strand.
GTTCCATACCCATTTGCACCTGATTCAGGTGACCCTGAGGGCACAAATAAACCCACAAGTAGTTTCAACTACTCTCAGAGAGCTAATGATTGATCCTCCAAGTGCTAAAGACCAAATGATTGCAAGGAATATAAATCCTTCTATTCCCACCATTCATTTAGAACTGAAGAAACTTCTTGGCTGAGAAGTGAAATATCTTCAAGGAAAAAACAAAGTTCAGTTGCCTTTTGAAAAAATAATTATTTTTGACCCAGTCAAAAATAATCACTTTAAATATTTATTAAATATCATATAAAAATTTGCTAAACCCTGATTCAGCTTTATCCTACACCGTACAAAATAACAAAATGTGTCTGATTCCATGTTAAGGCAAACCCTGGAATTAAAATTCCCGTTACCTTCTGATACTAATTTCTTATTTCCAAAACTAGGAAGGATGGTATTGTTACTTTCTATATTTTTCCTAGCAAGCTTTGGAAGAGTGCTTGGTACATCCAAATGCTTAGAATATTGAAAATTTAAATATTATTTTGTTAAGTTTCAATCATCCTGGATTTCCTCTTATAATTTTTACAATGTATTTCATGATTAAATATTTTCAGTAGCTTTAATCAAATAAGGGGTCAGATGAGAAGGGAGGTACCATATTCTTATTTGTTTATGTTCATTTTAAACCCGTCACATGACAGGAAAAATTGGACTTTCAGCTTCTCACAAGATGCACCGTGTAATTTGCCCAATGCCTACTACCATATCCCTCTAAAACATTTCCTATTTAATATGAACAGTAGGAAACTAGTTGATAGCTAGCAATTAATTAGTGAAACACCATATGTTAATAGACACACAGCAGATGTGTAGAAATGGAGACTCTGGTTTGGAATAATTCTGCCATTGCAGTTCAGGTGAGGGGAACAATTAATCATGGTGCTAAAGTTTGTAAATAGTAACTTGATTAGTATAGTTAACAGTTTCTGGGTAGAGTAAAATCTAGTAGTTAATGGCAAACTCAAACCCTTGTAAGTTTAGGACTATCTACTATATGTGAAGATTCAATAAGATGAACAGTAAGTGATGAAATGCCCAGAGGTAGCCAGCAGAGGTCACTAAATCAAGATTAAATGTGTGTGTGGGGGGGAGGGAGGCTTTGATCTCTGGTTGTGTGGTGTGTGGGTCCACAAGCACACATTAGTTCTTAAATGTGTGAGAGATTTCTTTTAGAAAAAGGATCCCAACCATAGGCAGCTAATTGGGAAGCTGATGTTGACATGAAGTCAATTCAGCGACAAAGCCAACTAACATATTTTTTTGGTGGCAAGTTCAAAGTCTTGCTGAATTGCATGTGTGAGTCTGAGAGGTCAATATTTAATGGCAAACATTAGAAAATTATGTCAGGCATGTTAGCAGAAATCATCTCTTAATAAGGTATGATTAATGGATTTGCCAAACGAGTAAAACAAACAGCCATAACCCTTCAAAGCAAATTTCACAAATAGGGTAATAATATGTATCAGAGATGTTTTTTGCTTACGTTTAAGAAAACAATTGTTTGTGCATTTGCTATTTAATTGAGCATGTACCAGAAAATGGCAATTAACTCTTTAGCTTTTATGCAAAGCCAAGCCATTAATGAACAACAGTGTATTGGAGACATTTACTTATTTATATAGTTAACCCAAATTATTATATTAAATTATTTTATCAGGACCAAGCTTCTGATGGCAGAAAAAAAAAAAAAGTCCATCGAGTTTGCCTTTGGAGTTCTTTACTTTTGTTTTCTTTTAATTTCTTTATTATTCTTATTTATTTTTATTTGTGTTGGCTGATAGGCAACAGTAAACAGGAGTTCTGTAGATACAAGGCTTATGTGCATGCATTTGAAGTGTCTTTAATTTATACCTGATAAAATGGATATTTGACTCTTTCAGTAACAATCTCTCAGTTTAAAATTAGAGTCATAAATCACATTTATAAATCCATTTGAATTGAGCATCGATTGAAGAAAGAAATCAAGGTAGGTCTTTATTCAAAACTGGATATAATAACTGTATTGACAAGAATGCAATCTTAAAATCTTTGTTTAGTGTAACACATTAATGAGTGGGAAATGTTTTGCATAAATGTTTTTTTTCCTAGTTTGCCAAAAGGTGCAAAACTGAATGAAACATTCGCCAATTAACGGGAACCACAAGGCAGGCAGATCTCCTTATCAAGATACAGGCTTGGTTTCTTCCCTTTTAAGAGAAATTAAAAAAAAAATGACAGGATGTAAAAATGAAACAGCAAATATTGAAGCAGATGGGGAAAAGTGATAAAAGATGGTTGTTGTTATAAGGGGTATTTGTGTACATGATATAAAACCTGGATTTACAGTAGTTTCTCTAGACAAACAGGAATGGCATTTTTTTAACCATTTACATCAAATCCAAGAAACATGAAAGCTCTTTTGAAAATATTTCTCTTTACCTTTAAAAAAGGTAACTAAGCACAAGGGCAATGATGCATCCAGCCAAATAATCCTGCTCCAGTGTAACAATAACAGAGTTGGAAGCAATCTTGGAGATCATCTAGTCCAACCCCCTGCTCATGCAAGAAATCTATACTAGTTCTGAGAAATCGTTGTCTAGTGTCTTCTTAAAAATCTCTAATGATGACCCACAACTTCCAAAGGCAATTTGTTCCACTGGTTGATTGTTCTCACTGTTAGGAATTTTCTCCTTAGTTCTTAGGTTGCTTTTCTCCTTGATTAGTTTCCATCCATTGTTTCTTGTCTTGCCTTCAGGTGCTTTGGTAAATAGGTTGGCCCTGTCTTCCTTGTAGCATCCCTTCAAGTATTCAATATAAGAGCCTGGTGCCGCAGGGGACTAAGTGCTGTTAAAGTAGCACTTAGTTGCCAGCTGCCTGCAATTACTGCAAGTTCAAATCTCACCAGGCTCAAGGTTGACTCAGATTTCCATCCTTTCAAGGTAGGTAAAATGAAGACCCAGATTGTGGGGGCAATAAGGTGACTTTGTATAAAAAAGAACGCCACTTGGGGAGGGAGGCGAAACCCTACTAAGCAGTTATATACAAAAGTATGAAGGCTATTGTTTAATGCATTGTAAGCTGCCCTGAGTCTCTGGAGAAGGGCAGCATATAAATCGAACAAACAAACAAACAAACAAATAAATTGGAAGACTGCTTTAATGTCACCCCTGTTCCTTATTTTCATTAGACTAGGCATATCCAGTTCCTGCAATCCTTCTTCTTATAGTTTCTAGATCTCTGATCATCTTTGTTTCTCTTCTATGAACTCTTTTGTAAATCTCAACATCTGATCAAAACTGGATGCAGTATTCTAAGAGTGGTTTTACTAAAGCTTTATAAAATGGTACTATTACTTTGCATGATCTGGATTCCATTTCTCTGCTAATGCAACTTAGTAGTGCATTAATATTTTTGCCTTCACACACTGTTGGCTCATGTTTAGACGGTTGTCCATTAGGACTCCAAGATCCATCTCACAGTTACTACTATTGAGACAAGTTTCATCTAGTCTGTATCTGTACTTTTAGTTTTCTTGCCTAAGTGTTAGACTTCGCTTTTCTCTATGTTAAATTTCATTTTGTTAGATAGGGCCCAGTGAACATATATTGAGATTTATCTGGATCTTGAGCCTATCTTTTGGGGTATTGGCTTTTCCTGCTAGCTTGGTATCATCTGCAAATTTGATGAGTTCCTCTTTTATCCCCTCATCTAAGTCATTCATGAAGATGTTGAAGAGTACTGGGCCTAATACAGAACCTTGGGGAACCTTACTGCTTAGTTCCCTCCATGCAGATGCAGTTCCATTAAAGACTACACATTGACTATAGTAAACATGTTGGCTACTTTGTTGTCAATACGTTGTCAACACAATGTGTTGTGTTGACATGTTGACAACATGGAGTGAGAAACATGATGTCACCCCCTCTACTTACTCAATAGTAAACGTTAGGACCTCCTGGTATTTACTGGTATGAGGATTCTCATATGTGGAAGGTGAGGGTGCCCATACTATGTTGAAAACAAACTAGGTGGTATAGCCCCATTCCACTTCTCCTGTGTTCAAAACCTTATAAAAGGTTTTCCATTTCCATTTAAGGGGGGGGGAGCATTGCGTCCCAGGAGGAGATTCTATGGCAAAGGGTGGGATTTCTGGTTCACTTCACAATTGATAGGGCTTTTGGTTAGGACATGTAGAGGAAAAAGGACATTGCACTAGGAGGAGACTCTAGGGTGGGGGAATTAGACTTCCAGTTGGCTCCAGAATTGAACAGGGAGCGTCTGGTTAGGATTTTTTTTTCAGAAAACAAACAACTTTTGTTGCTTTACATTTTTTTCTAATAAGTGCTATGTTCACATCTTTTGCTTTATTTCAAAATATCATTGAAGAACTGAATTGAAGGCCTGCTACACAACTCTATTATTTATCATAGTCACTATCTCACAGACATCAGGAACAGGGGTAATCAAAATGATAAGGCACATACAGTATATAATGCTACCATCATAATATGAAAGTAATAAGAGTTTAGCCCATTAGATGCATTACCCATTGTAAGAGCATAACCCAGTAGAAGTACCTTTTTAAAGGGAAGGACAGTGAAACTATGAAATCTGTCTTTATTATAGTGGCCACGTGTCATGACATTACTGGGTAGTAAGCGATGACAAAGTACAGAGGAAAGGAGCCAAGAAGTCAAAAGTTAACACTGATACACACACACACAACATGGGGAGATAAATGCAATGGAAAGTCAGCACCTAACTTACATTAGTGCAAGGACAAGTTAGGGAACAGCAGAGTTCTGCGGGCTTTCATTAGACTGAGTCATAGGCATCCTCAGTTATCCAGAGAATAGCAAAATAATGAAATGTATATTGTGCACTACAATACAAACCCTGCCCCGCCCTTCAAGCCTGGCTCACAATATTGCATGCAAGTATCTAAGCTGCAGTTTTTTATATCACAGCATCACAGTACATATGTACAATCTCATTACTTGTCTCCCTTGCTGTCATCCTTGTAGATATGCCAGGCCAGAAGCACATCCAGCAGTACTAGATCTTTTTTTTTTATTATCAGGTTACATTAACAGAGTCTTGCAAATCTGATAATACATAGCCATTCCCCCTGCCCACCTTTACAGTACAAGAAACAAGGAAGGTCCTTTCTGAGTTGTTGCCACACCCCCAGTGGTGGTATTCAGCTGGTTCTATCCAGTTGGGTGAACCGGTAGCGTCGGCTGCGGGAGGCTTCACCCACCCACCCACCCGGAGGTCATCACTTCCCATTTTTGATGATCTGCGCATGCGTGGAAGGCCGTGCACATGCGCAGAGGTGGTTGTGGGTACTCACATTTGTGAACCAGGAGCAAAATTAAATGAATAGCACCCCTGCACACCCCAATTCCTCCTGAAGACTCAACTGCCTCTTATCTGACCATTGCCTTTTCCTTTCATCTACCAAGATTGTTCCCATATATCATTACAATTGCAAGTTCCTCGAAATTGAGCTACAGCCTAATTTCATCCGGATCCATTTATTCTCTGCACCAATCCTTAAAAAGATAAATCAGATTACAGATGTGTATGGGGACTGTTTTGCTTTTCTATTTCATGTTCCCTAGCTTTGGAGGGGAGCTTATTATTTACTTGTTTTTTCCCAAGTTTTATTTAAGTTGGTGAGCATGCAGCTGGTTTTATTTTCCCTATTTTAATGGTGTTCTTAACTAATTATTAGAAATTCCAGTGCTGCACGTTTATCACCCCTTGTGGAGGTTTTTTTTTTTTTTATTCCAGACAAGAAATAAGAAGAAGCCCTGCTGTTTCCCAGGCTGTGCAGCACATGTTTCAAAGAAGTACCCCACAACAGCTGTGGACTAGTCAGCCTACACCAAAGTTACCAAATAACTTTGTGAATAATTAAAAGTAAAAAAGGAACTCATAAAGCTCATTGTTCTCTCCCTGTCTGTCACATTTCACGCCAGCCGTAAAACCATCTAAAAGTATTCTAGAGATAGGCAGACATCTAAAAAAAAAAAGGTAATTATTTGACAGCGAATCAGAATTCTGCATTTATATACCCACCTGCTGAGCTTGTCCACCTGAATGTGTCTTTCAGGTCTCTTATATGTTGAAAGGGAGATCCATCCCCATCTGTATTTTCATATTAGAATAACCAGTATTTGCATGCTGTCCTATAGCTGCAATTACAAAACATTTGGGGTATATCTCTGTTTGTTTGGAAGCATCAAATGTATGCATGCATGCCTGGCAAAACTAGCAGAATTACTCCACATTCAGTATCTTCACAAATCAGCGCTTCTTGCAGCTGATCAATACAAGAGTGCAAGAAAGAGGGGAGAGGAAGACAGAACGAGAGAATTATTTAGTCTTTGCCTCTCTATGACTTGTTGCTTTGCTTGGTCGCCATGTTTTTTGATCACATCATGTGCATTTTGCAACCGTTGGTATGATGAGAAAATCGTCTAGCTGTTAAGACATCATTCCTCTACATACAGTACATTGCCACTGGGTATTGTAATAAAAGCAAGAATTCATCCCTTGGCAGCCAGGTACTTTTCCCGACAACAAGTGATGTGGTATAGCATTCAAATCAGGGGTGAAATGCTCCCAGTTCGGATCGGCTCGGGCAAGTAGGTAGCGATGGCGGCGGGCAGTTTGGAGAACTGGTAGCAAAAATCCCTGCCCCCGCCCCCCCCCCCCCATGCCCAGCTGAGCCACGCGATCATCAGAGCCTTTTTTTCCCTTTTAAATGGCTCTTGCGATCCAAGCTCTGATGATCCCAGCTGAGTTGCCTGCTAATCAGGCAACTCAGCTTGGATTGCCAGAGCCATTTTACATGGTTTTACATGTAAAAAATGGTTTTAAAAGTTAAAAAAAAAAAAAGTGGCTACGCCCACCCAGTAACATTACACCCCCCCCCCCCACCAAGCCATGCCCACAGAATCAGTAGTAACAAATTTTAGATTTCACCCCTGGTTGAATGTGTCTTGGAGACAGACTTAAGCTGAAAGCTGGGAAACTAGGGTAAAGAAAACCAAGAATTGTCTAGAAGCTGACTAGAGTTGGTAAGATTTGCTGTGAAATTACTGGTTTGAGGGAGGGATCAGAGGTGGTATTCAGCCAGTTCGGACCTCTTTGGGAGAATTGGTAGTGGCAACCTGTGCCCACCCGCTGGGCACAATCCCATCCTATATAGCTGTGTTTTTGATGCCATATGCATGTCAGGCATGGACGGCACATGCGAGCAAATTGCCATGTTGTTTGACATCGCATGCATGCGTGGACAACATGCATGAGTGAATTGCTATATTTTGTGATGTAGCACACATGTGCAGACAGCACACTCTCACATTTCTGGTGCTAGGAGACTTACATACCACTTCATTGTGCTTTACAGCCCACTCTAAACAGTTTACAGAGTCAGCATATTCCCCCCAACAATTTGGGTCCCCATTTTGTCGACCTCAGAAAGGTGGAACACTGAGTCAGCCTTGAGCCATTCAGAAGTGAACTCCTGGAGTGAGCAGTGAGTTAACCTGCAGTACTGCATTCTGACCACTGTGCTACCACGGCTCACCATTCCTTAAATTTAAATTAGTAAACTAATGACTGGGTGCAAGGAGTTCAAATTTCAAGAACTAAAAAGAGTTCTGCTCAATTATGAACTTGTGACAGTTGGATGAGTTCCTAATGTGGCATGCAAATCCATTAGTGTCATAGTTTTGCTCTCAAAATCCTTGAATTGTGCAAGTTCCATTCCTGCCTTTTGGCATTCTGTATAATTTCTTCATGAGCATCAAATTCAACCTACAAAGATAAACTCTTTTTCCATTATTTCTGTTGCAATTGAAAAGACTGTATAAAGAACATTCATTACTACAAAGCAAGAAAGTCTCCATCAAAGAAAATAAAATAATGTAATGTAATTAAATTCCCATAACAACTTATTGGAAGTTAAACTGGGCTTTCTTCTCCCTTCCTTCTTCAGCTAGCATGTTTCTCTGATCCTCTTCCTGCCTCCAAGGTCTGACCTGGTTCTGTCAAGGATTCCCTAATGTCTTCATTGTCATCTCACTGAGAGCCTGGCAGAATCCATTTCCAAAAATTACGATAAATATCTGCATGAATAACTGCTTTTATAGTCAACACAGTTTGCCCCCCAGCTGGACAATCGTTTGGCATTACTATTACAAGTATCAACCATTTTTGAGAAATTATATTGAATGAATGGGAATAGGCTATTCATTTGAGCATTGGTTCCAATGGACTTCAGAGACCATCTTCTTCTTACCTGAAGGAGAAGCTGCAAGGTTTGTTGTTGTTTTTTTTTATTTCATCCAGTGATATGTTGTCCGATTTCTATAATAATTTCTGCTAACCTAGAAGCTGTTAAAAAATTTTTTTCAAATATTTTCACCAATCCTACACCATAGGCATGTTTATCTAAACAGAAGCCCAATTACACTTATTAGTTCTTTCAAAACCTGGACCTGTTGTAAACTAAAATCTGAGGGATTAAAACCTGCAATCGTCTATTAGCAAACCCTGTGTTCTTTTTCTGAGTTAGGTCCTGAATGGTAAAAATAATGATTTTTACTTTGTATTTTAGCACTGAATAATAGCATGGCCCTCTTCTGTATTCTTAATTTTGTGGTTATTGGACTAAATTTAAGATTTTGTTTGCGTAGTATATGTTCTTTCAAGGACATTACAAGTTACATGATGAAAATCCATCCTTTTTGTCATTTTGTTAACAGAATCATTCTGAAACTATTCTTCCCAAGCTGGTGTATTCATTAGGGAGCTGCACTTTTCTTATAAACTTTTTTCTGCCTCAATTCCTTTGCTGTCTTTATTTCTTAATTCACTTTTTTTCCTTTGCTTTTTTTCCCTTTAATTTGTTAGAAGTCCAGTTCTTCCCCATGCTCTCTCCTCATGCATCATTAATAAGAAGTCGCCGACAATGCCAGAAGAATATAAACATTGGCAAGCGAGTAATCAGAAACTAAGATCTGATGCAGAACTTGAAGCACAATTTATTTAAAACCTGTTCATGCATTAAAAAACATGAGGCAATATTGCCCTGTGGCTTCCTTGGATTGACAGTGAAAGGGAAAGTGCAAATGCAGTTCCAGTGTCAGATACACAAATATCAATCACAGCAAGGTTCCCAGTGAGAAAAGGAGTAAGAAACAGTAATCTGAAGAAATTAAGGCCTGGGGTAAGGAAAAGGGAATAAAGAATCTTTTAAATAGTCCCTTCCTAGCCAATTTGGGGTAGTGGTTAAGGCATCAGAATAAAAACCAGGAGACCGTGACTTCTGGTTCCACCTTAGATATGAAGCCAAATGGGTGATCTTGGGCTAGGTATTCTCAATGCTAGGTAGGAGATAATGGAAACCACTTCTGAAATCTTGCTGAGAAATTTGCAGGGTTTAATCCAGTTGGTCATGAGAAGTCAACACTGATTTGAGATCCACAAAGAAAAAACGATAGCAGGAATTATAGGTAAGATATTTTGAAATCATGTATCAGCAGCATCCTCAGGCTCTCACTACTTTCATCACAATGACCCAAGCAGTGTTGCATCATAAGCACTGTTACTTTGGGTGGGGGGGGGGCATATAACGTTGTAACACACATAGAAAAGGACGGGACTGGTTGTAGCAAGTTTGCCCCTGCTAAATTTCATCTGGCACCCACTACCTGAGGTCAGTTTCACCCTTCTCAAATCTCAAGGAAATGAATGATGGTTCTGAGAAAACATGATGCTGACATGTGTTACAGTCTCTCTCCAGTGTGAAGCAGAACCATCTAGGACAGGGGTGTCAAACTCAAGGCCCATGGGCCTGCGGGGCCCACAGAGTGCTTAGATCTGGCCCTGCAGGCCCACCCTGGAAACAGCAGGGACACTGCCTCTGCCAAAATGGAGTTTGGAAGGGCCACACACACAGCCCGTTTTTGTTGGCAGTGCTTGGGTCACCATAGGCGCCCCCAACTATGGCACCATAGGCGCCAATGAGTAACATTGACCATGCCCAGCCTGGCTCCCACATAATCCTGATATGGCTCTCAATGGAATCGAGTTTGACACCCCTGATTTTGGAGTAGAGGAAAGGGAAGAGTCTGCCTGAGCTTCTTCCAAATGTCATCTTGCAGTTCTGGACTTTAAAAATGCTTCAGTCCCCTTTTGTCTAGGCAACTCTCTCTCTCTCTCTCTCTCTCTCTCTCTCTCTCTCTCTCTCTCTCTCTCTCTCTCTCTCTATATATATATATATATATATATATATATATATATATATATATATATATATATATATATATATATAATTTTCTATTGTTTACATTTGTTGGTGCTTATTAAATAGGCAACACTTTCTATGTAGCAATATCAAAGTCGTTTTCCTTAATTCTCTAACCCCCCCCCCGCCCCCTGCTACCATGTGAGAAATTGTATCTGGAAAATTGAAAGTATTTTTTTAGAAATATAAATTATCAATGATTATCATATTATGTTGTTGCTGTTGTGTCTGCAGCTGCTATTAATAGCCTTCTATAAAGCAAGTTTTCAGAAGATGCCTGTGACATCTTCTGAAAAAACATAACAGTAGTCACAACCCAATTTCAGTCACTATAGTTAACTACTAAACAGAAGTAAAATGAGAGAAGAAATGGAAATCTCTTCAACAAAATTTTCTTGCAGAATGGTGATATTATGAATAGTAAATATAGTGAATATAAAAATCGACATCTCTAAGTAAACATTGATAGACAACACAATGAAGTGTCTGCCCTTCTTCTATGCCTTGATGGAATTATATTTCACTCCTAGCAAAAATTTTAAGTCCCTTGTTAAAATGTTAATTAAACTATGTTATTTGAATAAAGCCCCAGGAAAAGGTTTGAATGTGCAGAGGTACATAAAGATAATATTGATGCCCAATCCTTTAGGGTACAACATCCCTTTTCACAAGGTTATATCATAGTATTAAAAAAGAAATGAGAAAATACATCTGAATTATAGCTCTGATAGTAACTTTGATAAGGGAGCTTTAAATATTTTATTGTTAGTGTGAAATTAAAACCTGGGTTGGAATCAATAACACTCTGAATAAATAAACAAGTTCAGGAGTGTGTGCCTACTGTATTGTGCATAGACAATCCTTGTGTGATCCTTTGCTGCTCTTGCATTTGATCCATAAATCTTCTTTAGTGACTGAGAGACATCTTCATGCAGCCATTATACGGGCAGTTATTTCTCATGGAGGAAATTGCTGAAAGCTCATATTGATTGAAAAGTTTATTCAATTTTACTGGCACACTGAGGAAAAGTTTCAAATACAGCCAAAAGAGCCATCTATGATTCTAGTTACCAAAAAAAAAAAAAAAAAAAGTGCCATATATTTTTCTTTTAAAACACACACACATACACAACTGAACTGCACTGAACCAACTGCTCCTCTTCAACTTCATAAGGCTCTGTAGAACTCAGAGAAAGATAAGAAAGGATTTGAAAAGTTTCCTAAGGAAAAGTAGGTAGGTAATCTTCAATTTATGACCCCAATTTGGAGTGGAAATTCTGTCATTAAATGATGCAGTCATTAAGTAAGTTGCATCTGATCATACTCTCCTCCTGCTTTTCTACTACTCTATATGTAGTGGGAGAAAGGTCACTTTCGGTTCAGCCAACCGACCATCTGTATCAACTTGCACACTTGGGGGTCTTTGTTAAGGAAGTCAGACTGGAGAGAGAGGGGGAATATTCTTTGTTTCTTGCCCATCAATTTATTTTTCCATTTTGGGTTAATTTATGGTTTTCAAAAAAGTGTGATCCCTACAAAATATGGATCACACTTGTTAATGTTTAAAATCATTTTCAATTTGTATAAAAGAGTTTTAGTCATTTTAATTGGGCCCTTTAATATATTAATAAATGCATTTATATAGTGGATTTTTTAGCATTGAACATTTGGAAAATATGAAAGCTGCAGGTTAAGAGCTGTGGGCTGCTGGTGCTGTCTGAGCAGGGTTGTTTTCTTTCAGAAAGTAGATTGATGTGCACTGAAGATGTTACCATGAAACACCTGCGGAGAACACACAATTCAACCCTGAACTACAAACGTTCTCTTCGATTAGTTAAAAATTACAAATTCCTACTTTTTGTTTGTTTGTTTGTTTATCCCATCTTGTGGTTCAGGCGACTGAGTGACTCAGACTAAGATAAAGCATATGAGTTAGAAAATAGCTAATGTATTCGTCTTTCAAGTGAAGAAGATGAAAAAGTGTGAGTTACTGCTCGGAGCATTCATCACACTCCCCTCTCCTTGAAGATGAAAGTCATTGGGTTATTTACTAATGCTTTATTGATACTGGAAGGATAAAATTAGGAACTGTCCTGGATGGTTCTGTATAGTAATCAACAAAATTATACTTGACATACTTTGCAATAGGGAGACAGGGCTGCCAAGCATTTGCTGCTGGTTTTAATTTGATATGTCTTTTGGCTTGTATCTCAGAGTCAAGTGCTCCCCACAGGATTATGAACCACTGCAGATATTTAAAATGCAATAGGGTATTGCTTAATTCCATGTGTTCCCTTTCATAAATTTAGAAACAGTTCCTTGTATCTAGCTTTTTGTCTTATTATTCTACAGGAAACCTAATTATTCTTTTTTAAAAAACCACACCTTTCCAATCTTAGTCAATCAATAAGAAGACGTTAAAGCATCTTCTGTCACCATAACTATTTTCTTTTTTCCTTACTTGTTGAAGGTATGATGATACAATAATGGATCATTACTAAATATTTCCAATTTAGAATCCCACTGTGGACTTGAAGCCAAGTGATCATGTTACTCTTAATCTACACCTTGATTCCACTAAAACAGTTCCTTTAGCTAGCCTCCATGGCCACGAAGTTCTTAAAATGTTCCAAATGAATCAGAAAAACAATAAATTTTATCACACAAATATCAAACTGAAATATACTAACAGTGCTATTGATTTCAGGCTCAAATTTGCCAAAATTAAGAAAAGTCCTTTTAAACAAACTGAGGACCCAGCTCCAAAACTAAGATGATCATGGTCAATTCTTATTAAATATATTGTAAATATTCAATATTTGAGTTAATCTCATTTAGGATAATTGGAAATCAATTAGCATTACATAAAGCAACTCTCCATTGGTTTACCAGGATAGGACATTCAGTTCATTATTTTAGAAGATGCATAAATAGCTATTAATGTCATCAAATACTTTGAACTTTCTACGAAAAAGATATACTTCCTTAAAAGCTTGTATCTTGAAAGCTTGAAGGTGATAATACTTGTCTCTGTAAAAGCTCTGTAAAAGCTCTGAAGCAAAATAGGATCTGGTTCAAATAGTCCAAATGATAAATGTTTGAGCTGACTAAATCACCAAGAATCATTCTCATTCTCAGATACATTAACTCTTATCATCATCATCGTCATCATGATCATGATCACCATCAACATGTGGCAAAAGTATTTAAAATGGCATTCTAAAAATTAATCTGATCCAAAGTAATAATATGCAGGGGTCTCTTTGTATGTCCATACATGTATGTGTCAACCATATCAAGATAACAGAAGCTAATGGATGATTGAAGTCTTACCCCATTTTAACATCAATTACACACATTATAAAAAGGATTGGGTTTTGACTGGCTTGTCACATCTACCACCATGAGATCACTGACACATCCATCCATCCAATTTGATGACCTTATTATGAGAGGTCCTGTTTATCAAGAAGGTGGATATACTTACATCTTTAACCTGATTTTTTTTTTAAAAAAAATGTTAAAATTAGCTCAGCAATCTATTCTGGAATTAATTGAAGAGGTTCAAAGTTTCCAATAATAAGTTTCGAATTGTTCAAGGAAGAACCTAATTTGTATCTCAGCCATTTTAACGTATATATAATAGCATGTAATATTATTATATAATAACTGTCAGGTGCAAATAATCCAGAACCGGACTTGGGTTCAAAACACTAAGGTTTTTTTCCCCACCTATCCAGAAGAATGTAAACTAATGGTTTAAGCTAGATTGGCACTAGTTAAGGGATACTGAAATTCTTGGGGTGGGGGGACTGGACTTGGGTTTCTCATGGCTGCGCATTGACTCAAAACTGATGACGCATTTAATCCCACTCTCTAGCTCAGCCTGTTCATCTCCCACAATAACTGAAGTTAGCTTATTATAGCATATAGAATATGCAATAATTTACACTATTGCATTTTGACATCCTGCCATCTATGGTACAAGACAGCAAATTTTAAAAGATTCCTTACCAATCTGGGAATACAGCATTACTATGTTATTTTATTGTAATTTCCAAAATATGCATATAGAGTTTTTAGCACCTCTCAGTAGGCCATTCCCTGGATGTCCAGCTGACTATTATATAAAATTCTGTCTGACCAGCTGAATATTATGCAAAATTCTATCTGGCAAATAAAGACAAGCTTTGCCACATTTCTTTTTGCAGGCTATAGAACCCATGCTCTATTAAAGGCAAACCAATTTATGGTGGACTTTTGGCTGTGCTTTGCGGAGTATAGTATTTCATAAAGCATTAAAGAGTTAGATCATCTTCATTCCATTTTATTATAGTGGGTTTTTTTTTCTTTCTCTTTTAAATTTTTTTATAATTAACCTTTATTTTATAATTAACTAAGATAACTTTAATAATTTAAATTGTTATTATGAAAATAATTACATAACTAAATGAAATGTAACAGTTTTTCCCCTTTTCTTTTCACTTTTATCTGTCATATTTAATCCAATTTTCCTGATATGGTGTGAAGGCTTTGTGCTCTTCAATACAATACAGATATAAACAGTAATATACATCTTTTTAAAAAATCATATAATTGCTCTTAGGCGGTCAAGCTAACTACATTGCTACTAAGCAAATCTCTGTATTTAGAGACATCTTTTAAAGTAGTTGTAGAAGAGGTTTCTTTTTTCTGATCTTATGCTCAAGATGTTCTTGATCCTGCTTTTGAGAAGTATTCATGATGGTTCTCTATTGCAATTTGAAATAGGCAAGAAGAGTTCCCTGCAATTTAATTGGATCACTGAAAAAGTTATTACAAACGTAAAACAGGAGATTTAATCACACCTCATCACACATAAGTGCAAAATTATTACATTCCATCTGGGAGATTTCAGTATATTGCTTTCCTCCTTTCAAATAAAAGAAGCAATGCAAATTCCCCTTAATCAAATGGCGATAACTGGTTGGGAGGGGGAAGGAAGAGGATGTATGTACATACTACTTTACAGTTTCCCAGATTGGAACATATATGTTCAAGTAATAAAACTAGGTAAGAGTTTATTAAAACTACTAGTCTTTTAATATTTATGAAATATATGTGCATCCACAATTTTGTATATTAGATTAAGTTTATCATTTACTTATCTATATCTATTGTCTGTCTGTCTGTCTATCTTTATCATCTATCTATCTATCTATCTATCTATCTATCTATCTATCTATCTATCTATCTATCTATCTATAAATTTGGCATTGTTTAACTTTCTTTAACAACTGTGATTGATTTCTAATGGTTTCTAACTATTGAAAAATATTAACTTTCAGAAATCTAATTTGATGATCTTTTACTTTGGAATTTAGATACTTGGCATATGATGCATTTTTTGTACAAAACAAGCAAACGATTTTAAAATATAAATTCCTATTAAGAAATAATGGATTGATTGAATGCATAATTGCCTTTCTAGGAATACAAAGGATCTTGTAGGACAGGACAGAAATGCAATTCAGAATGGTGGATGACACTTTTTGCCTCTCCCTCCTTGCTCAGGAAATGCTCTCTTATGTTTTCTTCTGAGGATTCTGTTTCAGAGCAAGAACCTTCTCCATAATTTCAAAGGTTAGAAGGAAAAGAAGAAATTATCAAAAATTGCCTCTCAGCCTATGGAAAGATAATCTGCTGTAAAAACAGACATTCCATTTCTGACTTTCCCTTTCTTCAGTGCAATAAAATTGGCACAATGCTTCAGAGTGAATATGACATAAGAACGAATTTGGGAGCCCAATTCCTTTCTTCCCATAGGTAAAGGTAAACATAAAGGTTTCTCTCACACATATGTACTAGTCGTTCCTGACTCTAGGGGGCAGTGCTCATCTCCATTTCAAAGCTGAAGAGCCAGCACTGTCTCTGTGGTCATGTGGCCAGCATGACTAAACACTAAAGGCACATGGAATGCTGTTACTGTCCCACCAAAGATGATCCTTATTTTTCTACTTGCATTTTTTACGTGCTTTCAAACTGCTAGGTTGGCAGAAGCTGGGACAAGTAATGGGAGCTCACCCCATTATGTGGCACTAGGGATTCGAACCGCTGAACTGCTGACCTTTCAATCGACAAGCTCAGCTCTTAGCCACTGAGCCATTGTGTCCCCTTTCTTTCTTCCCTTAGGTTTTTGATATTGCTTTATTGAAAGACAGCACAGTCAGGGTGAGACATTCCTATTTCTATTTCTAGGGTTGGAAAAATTTGCTCAATTCTGGGTTTTTTTTCCCTATTTTCATTCCATACTTTTGTGGATTTTTTGCATGGCACTGAATGCTGAAAGAGTTCTTGGTCTGATCCAGTATGGATCATATTCTAGGGTAGCCTTCACCAACATACCTACATACACCAAAGTAAATTATTGGCTTTGATTGATTGATTGTATATTTCTTAGTTACATAAGGACCTTGTATGGCATTTCTGCTCTTTCAGTCTTGTCCTCCTGGAATGAAATTATGCTTAGAAGTAAGAAGACTCATATCATCTGTCAAAAAATCCTGGTTTTCCAGGTCCAAAAACATTGTTATGAGCCATGTGAAACTATAGATGATAATGTCAGAATAATTATATCCCAGGTGATCTTTCTGCTAGCATATATGCTCCCAGATAAGACAATCTGGGGATATGCCAACCTTCAAAATTTTAATTAAGTAATTTAATTTAATTTCACCCTACCTTTATTGTTTTTAGAAATAACTCAAGGTGGAAAACGTATCTAATATTTTTTCTTTCCCTTATCATAAAAATACCATGAAAAATGCATCACCTGCAGATAAGATACACTTTGCATAGTATCTTGGTTAAAATTTTGAGGTCTATTTAGCCGTGGGTATGTATGGGGATCTGGGTATTTTTTTAAAAAAAAAATACTGTGCATATTTACAGATAAGCCCATCTGTGGATAAAATAAGTTCAATTTTGGGGAATGTAGTTTGGTATTTAAAATTCTCACCTTAGATGCAAGTATATTACAACATGCTTCTTAAACACCATCATTGGCTTAAGAATCAGCTCCAAACTACATATCTCATTTGCTAGAATCCTATTTCTTCTGTCAATTATAGGAAAATTTACTTCTTCCATAAGAGCTGCATTCCCCACTAAACTTACTTTTGTTTTATCTGGTTCAGCTTTAGCCAAATGATCTCATATATTTTGAATGAGGAAATTGTGTTTTTTTGGGCTGACATAAATATGTTTAGCAGGGTCTACTTTCCTGTATCTTTGCAATGGATTTCACTTTTATTACCCATGTTTAGTGGATAATTTAATGCAGAGGGAATCAACCCCTGCAATTTATTGGTCTTTCAAAATATTGAATGCAATTCATAAAATTGAAACCCAACTTCAGGACTAAATGTCATCTTAGGTTTTTTTTCTGATTCTCAGCTTAGGGAGCAATTTAGCAGCCTACAGTGATATGAGGGAGAATGTCATACAGTGTGTCAGTAATCTCCCTCTCTCCACACTCCATAATGTAACAGGCGTGACCCCTCCATTCAGTGTGGAACTGCAGAATGGAAATTAAAATATTGAGGTAGAATCAACCTAAAACACCTTCTGTGCATAATCTGTTCAACTCATCACTCTGTTGATCAATAAACCTGCTTTTAATTCAATATGTAAAAGCCTGCTTCATTTGTATAATCTGTTTATAATAGGCATGGAAAAATTCCAGAATCTTGTGCCAGCAAGCTGAAACCTGGTAAGTGGGCTGGCATACAGAGTCCACTTTCATTTCACAGCTTGCTGCTCAGAAAAATAGACCTTTCGCAAACATTAATAAAAAAAATGAAATTGGTCAGTGGCTGTATAGTCTGTATAGTCCATTTTAGGCTGTATATCATCCACAAAGAGAAAAAAGCTTTTTGATCCTGAAAAGAGCATAGCATCACCTGCATGGATCTGAGTGAAGTGCCAACACACACAGTGGGAGAGGGGGGGAGGGATTCACTGTGGAGAACGTAACATTTGATTTTCATATACACCTTGTTGACAAGGACATGTTTAAAGGTCAGTGGGGATTTAAAAAAAAGAAGACATTTCTAAAAGAGAGACAATGCCCTCTTAGTGTGATTGTGGTACATGATTTGCAGAAATATGGCATACAGTTCTGTCCTCCTTCAGCCACATTTGCCATTTTGGCAATTGGTAGCACCAGTTATTCTGTGGACATAATATAGAAGTCTCTATGCAGCTGTCATCTTCTCTCTTCCTTAGACTGCCTCTGGCCCTTACTTGTCTTCTCCATTGTGAGGTGGAGACAGCAGCCAGGAGTGGGTTCAGCTCGTGCCAATCAGATAAGGACTGAGCCTGTCAAAGCTAAATCCCGCCCCTTAGCACGGGGCTTCCCAGCTTTGCTCAGTCCTTCAGACTGGACTGTTGTGTGGAAAATTTCTCCTTCACCCTTTTTTCCTATGATCTTCAAAATTTTTGGATTTTTCGGCTTTTGACCTTTGGACCGTTCTCTTTGACCATTCTGTGGCTCTCTGGACATCTGATTGATTTCTGAGTGAGGAGGTTTGCCCCTTACAGGATTCTCCCCCTTTAAGTTTTAAAAATTTTATCCCTCCACTGGCCATTTAGTGGGGGTGGTGGAGCGTAGCGCTCCCGTGGGGAGCTAGAGCCGTTTAAATTAGCCTAATTAAGGCTCCTGGCATTTAAAGCGAACTTGTTTAATTCAGCGGAGCTGTTGCGCTCCCGTTTCACTCACAGACGCCTCCATTTCAAAGTTCGTTTATTCTGAGGGAGAAATACCGTTCTTCCCCTTTAAATTACTATTTGAGGCCGTTAACTGCCTCAGCTGTTTGTCGGACCTCGCTTAAATAGCGGGTCCTTTACTGCCTTCCTTTCTAATTTCGGCAGAAAGCCTCTTGTAGCTAAGGCTTGCTGTTTTATTTAATTGAGGCGAGTCCTATTGGCACTGTGGAGATAATTACACTCTCTCCGGCTATAATCTCCATTAAATTGTGAGCTTAAATTGGGGGGGGGGAATAATTCCTATCCCCCTCAGTTTAAAAAAAAAAAAATCGCTGCTGCCTTTGCCTGCCTCAGCGACTCCTTGGACCTAGCATAATTGGCAGGTCCTTTGCTGGGCTCTTACTACATTTCAAGGTTTGCCCCTTTGAACTGAAATTAACTGTGGAGCTCTCGCGCTTCCCTTGATTGTGGGCGTGGCCGCCATTTTGTGGCGAATTTTTCACATAACGACCTTGATTTTTTTCTGTGTCCCTTTGTAATTAGGACATAACGCCTCAACTTCCTTATTGAAATCTTACAAATTTCCTAGAGAAATTAATACCTTGCTGGACTGTTGCCATAATCGGAATTTCAAGGGCAACAAATTTATTACAATTATCAGAAGCAATTTAGGCGGCCATTTTGGTACTTCAAGTGAGAGTGATTTATACTCATTGTCCTACTTTAGACATGCCTAAAGCAACAGGCAAGAGCAAACATGGCCGCAAGGCCTCTGTACAGCAGCAGTCCTTGTCTGCTCAAATAGAGTCGGGGGTCTCCTCTATAGCTGAACTTTCAGGTCCAGAAGTCTCTGAGCCCAATAATGCCATGACTCTTCACAAAGGTGCTCATCTGTCTTCCTCCCGTGCTAACCTGCGCAGGGATAATTTTTTAAAGAAGCGGGGATCTAAAACTAACGTCCTCCAGATTCCATCGTCTAGGCCTGACCCTATGGTCTTGGAAGTGGATCCTCTGCAATCACCACTTACCCCTGACCAAATTTCCCTTCAAGATTGTCCCTTGGACATTCATACTGATGATCTCTGGGGTCCAGGCATTAGAGTGGATTCACTTACTTCAGATCCTAATCCACAAACTACAACTAATCAACCTCCTCCACTTGCAGATTCTGCTCCAGTTAACTCTCTTCCGAGGGTCGAGCCAATGTCTGATCAATTTCACACTGTCCTTCGACCAGAGGACATTCAAAAGATGATCACAGCAGCTGTGCAACAGTCCTTAGCTGCCCATAAATTGTCTCATTCTGACCAAGCATCTGCTATATCGGTTGTATCCCACTCATCGCCCTCTTCAGAAGGCGAAGGTGAAGACGACTTGTTATCTATAGCTGCTTCTCATTCTCCAACTCCTTCTGGCGTGAGTCGTCCTTCTCTCTATGCTGATCCTGATTCTCAGGAACCACAACTATCGGAAGACGAGGATCTGCCTCCGGAACAGCCTCCTTTTACTGGTCTGTTTCCTCAAAACCTGTTTAAATCCCTTTTATTTAAGGCGATTAATGCAGCTCAGTTGAGTAATTCTTCCCATCCTAAACCTACTCCACCTGAGGGTATGCTAAATCCCTTATTTGCAGAGCCTCCTAAATCAGTAACGTCAATACCTACACCACCTCTCTTTCTAGACGTTATCAGGAAACAATGGGTTTCTCCAACTTCGGCACCTGTACCATCTACCACAGATCGGAAGAATTTCTCCGTTTCATCTGATTTATCCACCTTACTTCAGATTCCCACAGTGGACGCTCCGGTTGCTGCATTACTTTCTCATTCTACAGCTCCAGGTGATCCTGAGGAGAATCTTCGTCCTGAGGAACGACGATCAGAGCAAGTCCTCCAGCGAGCTCATTTGGCGGCTTCATGGGCCATTCGTTCTGCTTCCACCGCATCGTTCTTTAATCGTTCTACACTTCTTTGGTTACGTCAACTTCAGGACAAGCTTTCTATGTCTGATCCTAAACTTCGTCAAGACATCAACAAGATAGTTGCAGCGGTTCAATTCTCTGCGGATGCAACGTTGAATTCTGTTCGCTTCGCTTCCAAATCCTTAGCCTCAACTGTAGCTGCACGTCGACTGATTTGGCTGCGTCATTGGCCTTCTGACACCCGGCATAAATGGCGTTTGGCATCTGTTCCCTTTTTGGGGGAAAAGTTGTTTGGGGAACCTCTAGAAGCTTTCCTAATAGAGACCAAGGACAAAAGAAAAGTTTTACCCACCTTTTTTCGTAGGGGAGATTCCAGATACTCACCTTACCCACCTCGTAACCAGTTCCGTCCTTCGGATGGGGGTCCCGGATCTTCTAGGGGTATGAGTCAGTTTAATTCCAGGCAACGAGGTTTTCAGGATAAACAGGGAAGGGGTAGACCTTTCATGTCAAAACGGCCCTTTCGAGGGGGAGGGGGTCGTTCATTCCGTCGCCGTCGCTAGTGATGTTCCGGATCCTCCCGTGGGCGGCAGATTGGGCCTCTTCGCCACCACGTGGGAACACACTACTTCTGATTGTTGGGTCCTGGCCTCCATTAGATCTGGTTTGGCCATCGAATTTGTCTCCACCCCTCCTTCTTCCTTCATCCGTTGTCCCAGGTCGAGTAGCTCCGAGCGTAGATCCCTCATGAAATCGGCTATTGACCATCTCCTGAATATTAGGGCCATTCAACCGGTGCCTCATGAGGAGTGGGGCCAAGGGTTCTACTCTCGGGTCTTTCTCGTTCCTAAATCCTCAGGTGGGTGGAGACCCATTCTGGACCTTAAGCATTTGAACCAATTCGTGGTGTACAGACGTTTCAAAATGCAATCTTTACGATCCATTTTAGACGGCATTCGGAGGGGCGATCTCCTCTGTTCCATTGATTTAACTGAAGCTTACCTGCATATCCCTATACGAATTGCCCATAGAAAGTTCCTTCGCTTCTGTTACGAAGGGAAACATTTTCAGTATAGAGCTCTCCCCTTTGGGCTTTCATCAGCCCCACGTACCTTCACTAAGATATTGGCGGCTCTAGCAGCTTCACTTAGACTCCAATCTATACGTCTCCAGTGTTATCTGGATGACATCCTGATTATGTCATCTTCCTCCCTTCAAGCCCGGTCGGACCTGGGTCTTACCATTCAGACACTGTCGACCCATGGGTTTTCTATTAATATTGAAAAGAGCCATCTGACCCCTTCCACTAGGATTGTTCACTTAGGAGCAATCATAGATTCTGCTGAAGGCAAAGTTTATTTATCAAAAGAACGTCAAAAAGGTTTGTCATCTATGGTGACTACTATCATATGGGATAAGAGGGCTTCCCCCTTAGTCCTTTCTAAATTGTTAGGCAAGATGGTTTCGGCTATAGATATTATCCCCTGGGCTAGATTCCACTTGAGGGAGCTTCAGTGGTTTCTTTTACCTTTACAGAAGTCGGGGAAGGGCACCTCTCCGACCAGAATCTCCATACCCAGGGAGGTGCTTGCATCCCTTCGATGGTGGCGCTCCAAGGCCATTTCCAAAGGGTGTTTTTTCCTGGACAGAGACTGGATAATTGTCACCACCGACGCCAGCAAGCTCGGATGGGGCGCACATTGCAAGACTCAAGTGGCTCAAGGCAGGTGGTCCCCCAAAGAAGCGTCACGGAGCATAAATTGGCTGGAACTACGTGCGGTTGTTCTTGCTCTTCGAACCTTCCATCATCTAGTGGCGGGTGCTCATGTATTGATCTTAACCGACAACGTCTCCACAAAGGCTCATATAAATTGCCAAGGGGGCACCAGATCTCGGTTGCTGATGTCGGAAGCCAAACAACTTTGTCTTTGGGCGGAACGTCATTTACTCTCCCTCAAAGCAGAACATATTTCGGGAGAGTCGAACATTCAAGCGGACTGGCTGAGTCGTCAGTTGCTGGATCAATCAGAATGGCATCTCCATCCACGGATATTTCAGGCAATCATGATTCACTTCGGAAGACCGGTGGTAGACCTTTTCGCATCCACAGAAAATGCTCAGCTACCCAGATTTTTTTCCCGGTACCGTGTTCCTCAGGCAGAAGCAGTAGATGCTCTACGTTCTCCATGGCCTCCAGGCCTCCTGTTTGCCTTTCCTCCGATCCCCCTCCTCCCGAGAGTCCTCAGGAAGGTGGTTTGGGAAAAAGCGGAGATAATTTTGATAGCTCCGCACTGGCCTCGGAGATCATGGTTCTCCGACCTTGTGAACCTGTCAGTGGCTCCTCAGTGGACGCTTCCTTGTCCAACCGATTGCCTCAGCCAGGGACAAATACTACACCCAGACCCCCAGTGGCTACAGCTGACCGCTTGGCGGTTGAGCGGAGCGAGCTCCAGCGCAGCGAGGTCCCACTTGATGTAATTAGTATAATCCAGGCCTCTCGTCGTCCTTCCACTAATAGAATCTATTCGGCCACATGGAAGGCGTTCTGTGACTGGTGCTCTTCTCAGGACATTGTTCCGCTTAAAGCTTCTGTGACGCACGTTCTCAGGTTCCTGAGGGCAGGTTTACTTAAAGGACTTGCACCGAATACTTTAAGGCGACAGGTAGCTGCAATCTCATCATTGTTATCCCTCAACTCCCTTCATCCTCTATCACAACATCCACTTGTTAAGCGTTTTCTTCGAGGGGCATCCAACCTATGTCCACCTCCTTTACACAGATATCCCACTTGGGACCTGACTATTGTGTTAAACTCACTCACGGGTCCTCCATATGAACCTTTACAAACGGCCAGTCTTCGACTGCTGTCATGCAAAGTATCCTTTCTAGTAGCAATTACCTCTGCTCGCCGCATTTCAGAGCTTGCGGCTTTGTCAATGAGGAGCGATTTATGTATTTTTCATGAGGACCGAGTAATTCTAAGGTTAGATCCCACATTCATACCAAAAGTCAATTCAACATTCCATCGTTTACAGGAGTTGATTCTACCAAACTTCTGTCTGCATCCTTCGCACCCTTTGGAACTGAAATGGTATACGTTAGACGTTCACAGGGCCCTTCGTATTTATCTAGCACGTACAGCGGACTTTCGACGATCCGAATCCCTCTTTGTGTCATTTCTTCCTGCATCCTTGGGATCCAAAGTATCCTCGTCAACGATAGGTCGTTGGATCAGGTACACAATAGCTACTGCATATGAACTTCAATCTTTGATTCCACCTTCAGCGATAACGGCTCATTCGACAAGAAGCGCTTCAACCTCGGCAGCCTGGACAACTCAAGCTTCTCTACTTGAAATTTGCAGGGCCGCTACTTGGACTACGCCATCACCATTCATTCATCATTACAAAATCGACCAATTTGCATCAGCTGAAGCTTCGTTTGGACGCAGAGTGCTTCAGAAGGTTATGGGTGATGGAGAGTCATTGGTCCAGACTGTCCCACCCTGAATTTGGGACGTTAATCTTAGGTATGTCCCACTCCTGGCTGCTGTCTCCACCTCACAATGGAGAAGGGGCGTTGGTCCTACCTGACACGCACCTTCTCGTTGGGTGGAGACAGCAGCCAGTCCCTCCCTTACAGTCTGGATGATTTTAATTCTTGTTTGTAATTTCTTCCACACTTAGCCTGTCTTCATCCTTCACAAAGCTGGGAAGCCCCGTGCTAAGGGGCGGGATTTAGCTTTGACAGGCTCAGTCCTTATCTGATTGGCACGAGCTGAACCCACTCCTGGCTGCTGTCTCCACCCAACGAGAAGGTGCGTGTCAGGTAGGACCAACGCCCCTTCTCTCTGTAAACTACTCAAACTCCTTCTCCATCTTTGCTAGTCACAGCTGATGCAAAGACAACTCTTTACAATGGAAGATGAAGAAGGAGGGCAAATTTAGCTGCTCAGCACCAGACTGGGAAGTGGTGAAGCAGGGGAGAAGCCATAATTTCACATCTCTTTTTAAAAGAAAAAAAAAAACCTCTCACTTTTGTGTATGTGTGGGTAGCTAGTAAACAGCTTAGCAGTACTACCATATACAACATCTAATTAAAATAATTAATTCTTCCTAATTTGGGGAAATTATTTAGAGGGTGGAGAGAAATGTTCTTTTGATTTTTAAGGGGAAATGAAGGGCAGACAGGGGAGAAAAGAAAGGGGTAGACTGACTCTCCCTGTCTAGTTCTCTCTCTCTCTCTTCATCGCCCCGACTATTCACTCCTACCCTGCTTTAAAACTAAAACAGCAGCACAATAAAAAATAAACCCAACTAAAATAGATGGAGTGGGAGGATGGAGGGTTTGCGTTGGAATCAAACCGCCAGATATATTTATTAGCAAAGCTTTGGTAGCTATAGGAATTCAATCACAACTGGGCCCTATATCCTCCACATTGCCCTTGCAAATCAGCCATGAGTAGCAGAGATATGACCATTCCTGATTGTTACTATATATAGCAAGACAAGATTCCAGGGTCAATGTTTGGATCAGTCAGAACACTGAACTGATGCTACCAAAATAGACATGTTTTACCCAAATGTTGGCATAAAAGTCTTGAAATGTATTTTTTTGTTTCAAGGCTGAAATACTCAGAACTGCCATTTTGAGCTTGAATCATTTTGCATATCCTTAATTCTATCCTTAAGAGTCACATTGCAGACAGAGGGGGAGGGGTGGCCTATAAATGTCATAAGAAATAAGAAGGTTTTCCCCTCTGATGAAAACTAGCACTGCCTACTTAGAAATTCATTTGAAACCTTCTTTTTCTAATGGCCACTTGTCACTGGAAAGTGTTTTAGGGAGGGACTATAATGATTCATATCTACAAGTATATAAAGGAGGCTGCAAGAGTAACCAAGACTGTAACTATTTGATTTGGAGAATGTTATAAAACAATAAATGGGAAAAAAAGTGGGGTTAGTCTTTTGCCAATGGCCTTAGATGATTTAGTGCAAATCCTGCACTTCATTCTGAGCTTCCTAGTTTCAACTGTTATTTCAGATTGTAGTGTAGAGTCATGGCTATCTGTTAGAGATATTTTTGATTCAATATGAAGAATGATATTGTCTTGACTCCTTTTTATTTCATTTGTTTGCTAATTCAACCCAAAGGTCTAAAAATTAAACATGTATGGTACAATTGGGAAAAAAATAAAAGAAAGCATGGTGGCTTTTGATCACATAAATACTTCACTATACTTCATGATTGGGTTTAATCAGTGTTAAGACAATGATCTTTCTTTGGGATTTCCTCTTTTCCTTTTGATCCCATATATAAGTCCTACAAAGGTAATTTAGATCAGTCTGCTGTGGTCATATCTTAGGCAGATCCCTCAGCATCTTGCTGAGATTTCTTTCCAAGTAAACAGGTAGCAGCTAATAAAGTAGGCAGATACTCTCAAAGGTCCAATGCCACAAAAGGCACTATATCTCATAAGACTGTGCAGTGCTTTGGATTCAAAGGAAAACATGTGTCAGATTGTATGCTGAACTAGCAACTATAAGGAGTTCCTTGAACTCCTTGAAGTAACTGGCTTCCTTTTTAGATCAGACTGCAGTCCTCGGCTTCCAGTGGCTTTGGTGCAGCGAACCATAGCTCATGAAATCCTGCATTTTTAAAATAAAATTTGTTAATCTGAAAAACTGTGACCAGACTCCTTCTGATGTATCATTTAGTAATTCAGTCATGCAGTGTTTAGTAATACAGATAAATTGACCTGAAGGGGTGAATCAGCATTTTTCAAAATGTTACCCAATCATCATGTTTGTACATTGATCATATTTAAAACTGATTTATTTATCTTCTTTCCTTCCTTCCTTCCTTCCTTCCTTCCTTCCTTCCTTCCTTCCTCCCTCCCTCCCTCCCTCCCTCCCTCCCTCCCTTCCTCCCTCTTTCTTCTTTCCTTTCTTCTTTCATTTCATTTCTAATCAAATCATTTTGTTTTCTCAGAACAGCAAAGTTCATTCAGGGCATTTGATGTGCTATTTTAAAACATCCTGACAACATGAAAAATGGCATTTTTCCTCAACTCTAATTCAGCATATGAAAAATAAAACATACCAAGGGACTATTCTTTCTCTCAGAATAGAAGAATAAGTTCAGTATGAATACAGAAAGAAAAGGCTGATATTAGGAATAAAAGAGTGAGATTCTGTATAGTAATGGAATGTGGTAGTTTTCACTTCTTTGGAATCCTTCCCACATTTAATAAACCAGTCTTCAGTTGAAGCAGAAATGGTTATTTATTTTATTGATTTATTTATCAAATTTATATATCGCCCTACTCCCAAAAGGGACTCAGGGCGGTGAACAGCCAAAATAAAATACAATAACATATAAAAGTTAAAAGCTATTAAAATAAATTAAATAATTTGGGCTCAGAGAAGAAAATTTAACGTATCCAATTATATAAAACATTTTAAAACCCAAATTAAAAGGGGAGAGTTAGGCCAGACCAGTCTGTTGGAATAAAAACATTTTTAGGGCGCGGCGGAAGGTGCATAAGTCTTGAAGCCTCCTTATCTCTGGGGGGAGCTCGTTCCAGATGGCAGGTGCCCCCACAGAGAAGGCTCTCCCCTAGGGGCCACCAGTTGACATTGTTTGGCCGATGGCACCCTGAGGAGCCCCTCTCTATGAAAGTCAACTGGTCGGTGAGACGGTGGTGGCAGAAGGCAGTCCCGTAAGTATCCTGGTCCTAAGCCATGGAGCGCTCTAAAGGTGGTAACCAAAACCTTGAAGTGCACCCGGAAGACCACCGGGAGCCAGTGCAGCTCATGCAGGAGGGGAGTCACATGGGAGTGTCACATTGCTCCCATCACCACCTGTGTGGCTGCATTCTGGACCAGCTGGAGCCTCCAGGTGCTCCTCAAGGGGAGCCCCATGTAGAGAGCATTACAGTAGTCCAGGCATGAGGTGACAAGGGCATGAGTGACCGTGCATAATGAGTCCTGATCCAGAAAGGGACGCAACTGGTGAATCAGGCGAACCTGATAAAAAGTCCTCCCAGCCACGGCCGTCATATGCTCTTCTAAAGACAGCCATGAATCCAGGAGGATGCCCAAATTGCGAGCCCTATCCATGGGGGCCAACGACATAACCTAATCTCAGATCAGTGCAGTATTGGAATTTGTGACAGACTCTTTGGAAGGAGTCAGGAATCATTTGCCCCAGAAGCTGTGAGCCCTTGTCCCGAGAAGAGACAAAGTAGTTTGTCAGTCTTGGAAAAGAAAGAAACACCTCCACTAATGGAACATGAGAGAATCTAGCAAAAGCAGCTATGCAAAGGGAAATGGAAAGCTACAGTAAATGTCTATGAAGATTCTTAGTAATCCAGGTCATGGTTGTCCCAAAAGTGCTTTTTAAAAAGGCAACTGGACTTTGTTTTTTGTTTTTTCCTTGAAGACATTTCACTATCATCCAAGAAGCACTTCTGAACTCTGAACTGAAGAAGCTTCTTGGATGAGAAGAAAAATGTCTTAAAGTAAAAACAAAGTCCAGTTGCCTTTTGAAAAAGCCATTTTGGGAAAGCTGCAGTAGCAATCTTCAATTCACAACTAGGTGAAAGTAATTCAAAGTCAACCATGACAAGGAAAATATTTAGTCTGCTAAAGAAGCAGTTGGATATGTCAAGAGAAATGTCTGGGAGTGGGCAGGAACTCAACCACAATGCCCACTTCTTTGAAAATAAAATTCTTCTTCCCTGCTTCATCAGTACATTGGGTAGCTTCCCTCACTTGCCCCTTCCCCTCCTTCTGATGACAACTGCAGCTTTACAGAAATTAGTTCATAAATATTGCAGAATCCTCAGTTTCCATGCCTCTTAACTTGCTTCTGATATCTCTGTCAGCCACAGCTCCCTTGGAGAGCAAACAGCATTCTGGAATTAAGACACCACCATTATTAAAATCCTCATTATATATTTATAGGGCATCTCTTCTAAAGAAAGAAGTGAATTGACTTTCCAAACACCTATTTCAATCAATAGCATTATCAATAGTCATATACAGAGAGAAGCATTTTAATAAAAATGTAAAAGCATTTTTTTTAAAAAAAAGGCTTGATCTTCTGCCTGGCAAAGTAACATCATTATTTTAACGAAACTTTATTACTTTAATTAAGTGATGCAGTCATGCTGCTGCTTTGGACTTTGCTCATCATCCCTGCCTTAAATAGGAGTTTTGCAAAGGACTGAAAAAGCTCCAGTGATTGAAATAACTCTATATTCTATTTGAAGTTTGTGAAGTCTTACTTAAAAGATTTGGAGATTTGGAATGTATCTGTTCATAGAAACATCTGTTTATGAATTTAAAGGAGAGAAGCCTAACATTTTTCACCTCAGCTGCTAGTGAAGATTCTTTTCTCTTTATTTAACAAAAGGTGGCAGCAATAGAGATCAGAGAGACATCTAACCAAGGAAAATAACTCAGGATACTATGGACAACAGACTTCATTCGACTTCTGAGCTTTTCATTTTCAGTTTGCATGTTCAAATACACTTAAGCTTGTATAATGTTTGCATAGCCCAATTATTTAATGCAACTGAACTACAACCTTAGGAGACTGGCAAACATCTGAAAGCTCTTGGGGTTAGCATTTTTACACATGCTGTATGGTTTTCATAAGTATGATTTTTTTTAAAAAAAAGAAGATAAAAACTAATACAAACTAATGTAAAGTAAGGAAGAAAAATAGAAGGAAAGCAAAGAGAAAGCAAAGAATGCAAGAAAAAAAGTTGAAAAAAATAGAGAAGAAAGAAATATAAATAAATTGCTTCCAATATTTTTCGAAGCAAGTACAATTGTATTTTAATCTCTCTCTGAAGTTACATTAGAGTACTCTTTTTTCTATAATCTGACCTGCCTAATCATCAACATCTGATGCTTAGATCAATTGTTAATTTTGTTTTGCCCTTTTCTCTGGTTGTTCCATTGATTTGTCCCATTATGGATTATTGACTAGGTAAATTAAGACAGAAAGTATCACTTAAATATTGTGCCCATTTACTGAGTGCCTATCTGGTAATTATAGGACTATATATTCCAATATTAGAATTTGAGGACTGTTTTATTTTATATCCAGTCTTGCCACAGATTATTTAAGTTAATTATCTTAGATTGTGTCACATTCCAATGTTAGTAACAGAAAGTTTGTGGTTTATACAGCTCTTTCTATCTGTTGTGGTCCACCAGCTTCAGAGCTGACAGCAGAGTTGGACAGTGAGGAGGCTGGGGAGGAACATGGGCCAGTCCTGAGTCTGGGGAAGATTCAGACGAGGGCTCTGTGTCAGAGGCAGAGATGGGGCCAGGGCCATCTGGGAGTTATGTGCAGACTCCGGAGCCTCCAAAGTCGGACATCAGAAAGGCAGAGGAACAAGAAGAGTCTATTCCCAGTGCAGTCCCAGCGCAGAGCTGCCAGAAACAAGAACAGTTAAAACAAAAGGGACAGCTCAGGAGTAAGGTTTGAGATGATTGGCCCTCCCATACGACATAAAGAAAGAGCAAAGGCATGTGGGCCTTTGCAGGAAGCAAAGTTGTGGATGGTGTCTGTCTGTTCTTTGAAGCTCCATTTTTGACTCTGTGTTTCCATGTGGCCTTGCCAAGATAATTGCCAATTAGGTTCTTGGAAGCGTGACAAAGAAGATAAAGGTGGGAGTTTACCAGCCTTATCCAAAGGACTGTGGCAGACCTCTGTTAGACTATTTATAAACTCTTGGTGATTCAGCATGTGCTGTGAATGAAAGGAATCCACATTAAAACAACCATTAAAATAAAAAAAAGTTTTTTAGGACTAATTGTGTGTTTTTTACTATATCAGGAAGCCTATGTCAGAACACTATCAACTGTCAGAAGGTTGAATGGTTTCCATTTTAATGGAGCTGTATACTTTTTCTGCCAGCAGCTAGGTTAACAATAGGAAGTCCCTTGAGAGCCTGGAAGGGAAGAGTCTGTTCATATTAACTCCTGCCAAAGAATCACTGAAGCCTACTTGGTGATTGGAAGCAGGAGAAATCCATGAAAAGTTGCGAATACAAAAAATAACCATCTTTCAAAATGACAAAATCAGAAGCAATTGCTTGAATTTGATCAGTCCTGCTAGAAATGACAGGGACTGGATTCATTGTTTTCGATGTATGAAAATATGTATTGCTGTTGGAAAAAATATGTTCTCTTGAGAGCAAGTTAGGGAGGAAGGCTGGTAGCATATTTGAAGACTCAGTCGTATGCTCAACATATCTAAAAAAAGGATCAAAATGCAAATGTTTGATTGTTTCAAATCATTTGATTAAGTGAAAAAATATAGAAAGCTGATGAACATCTTGGAATAAGAAAACTAGAATTTCAATGAAGACTAGAAGTCTTTGGATTAAGATCAGTGAAAAAAGCTTTCCATTCTATTTACCAAAATATGCATATACTTGGTCATACAGTTGATCTGCATTAGCACCCACTGAAGCATATTCTCTATTCACCTTGCAACATTACTACAACATACAATAAGTGTGCTCAAGGGAAATCATCTGTAGGCTAGCTTTACAGGCTGTGAGAAGTTATTCTTTTCTCCAAATATATGAAAAAGAACTTTCATAGGTACTAAACATTTCAGGTTTCATCAGAATACTGTAACACTAGCTTACACATGACTTTCCCTGGAGCACACTTGTTGTATGTAATGTTTCAAGGTGAACAGAGGACATGTTTCAGTGAGTGGTAAAGAAACATGTATAAAACATTGATGGCAATAAACAGATTTTATGGTAAGCAATACATCCAATTGCTGTGTTTTCAGGAAGGAATATATTCCTCAATTCTATTCCTTCATTTGTCCTTTCCTTTGTTCCATCTTAGGTAGTAAAAGAGAAAAAAATTAAAGAGGTATTTGGAAATCTGCAAAGGACTGTTTCATAATGCTCTGATCCATGCTTGAAACCTTGATAACTGGACTTTGTAGACAGCCATTGATGTATAATTTGTGCTAAAATAAATTGAGATTTATCGTGGAAACTTGCAACTCTGAAACACTGACTTTAGTTTGACCAAAGTTTTTTTTCCATTGTTTAAGAACTGGAAGAGAACATGATATGGATTTTGGCAAGGATTATGAGTTTCAAAAATGCCTGTTCTCGTTATATAATAATAGATACTTACAAATATCGTTGTGTAGCATGATAGATGTGACAGAAAACCAAAAATATGGAAACTTATCCTAAGAAATCTGTTGCTATAGGAAAAAGTGCTGTAGTAGCAGAGTGGGCTAAATCTGGATTTAGGAGGGCAATACAAATATTTTAAGATTCAAAAAGCTGTATTTATCTTATTTTAGTAAAATAATTCAGGGTTATTTTATTCTCGTGTTCAGGACGAGTACTATACTCCTGTTTCATTGTGTTTTGTATATGATGGAACACATAAATATAGTTGGAACAGTCTCCTGTGATTTCATTTATATGTTCCAGTGAATGGATTTTTGGCTATGTGTATAGTTTGGCAGCTGCACAAGACCATGAAACAATGAATCTCAGTGGCTTCTTCAATGGATGAGGAACTTCAAATCTCTAATCTGTTATGCAGGCTCTCCTCTCTCCATATGGTCCAAGGGTCCATCATGCCATTGCATACTGAAAGTGAAGGATGGTATTTCTACTTATCAAAGAAATAGTATGTTTGTTTGTTTATGCTTCCAATAACTCATATCCCTGACAAATATATAGTATAGTCTCTATCATATGCACAGTGCACTTAACCAGATCTGGGCTTTTTAAAAAAAAAAACAACTGCATTCACATTAAACACTGAGCTTAATGGGTTATAGACTTTACTAGTTATTTGTTTGGAGGAGGGAAAGGGTATGTGGTTCTAGCTTATTTGGTTAGTTTGGACTAGTTGTGAATCAGAAAATGTATAAATTCAGTAAACATGTCGTATCAACCAAAACAAATCTCTAGAACAGCGGTCTCCCAACCTTTCTGGCTCCACTGATTGGCAACGGCAGTGATGGTTGACAGTGGGGGGGGAGGGGGGGTTTCGTTCACAAAACCTAATCCTGCTCATATGCAAATGGTTCACATGTTTGCCCACTGCTTATGTGGCCTGGTTCTCAATGGACCACAGACTGGTATCAATCCATGGACCGGGAGTTGGAAACCTCTGTTCTAGAAGACAAACCAGGGGTGAAGTGCTCCCAGTTCAGACCGGATCGCCCGATCCAATAGTGATGAAGGCGGGTGGTTCAGAGAACCGGTAGCAAAAATCCTGCCTCCCCCCCACCAGGCTCAGCTGAGCTGCACAATCATCAGAGGCTTTTTTTTTACTTTTAAAAGCATTTTTTCTACAACCTCTTCTGCCAAAATATGCTTTTAAAAGTAAAAAAAAAAGCCTCTGATAATCACGCGGCTCATTTGGGATCGTGCATTTTTTTACACCTCTTCGCCGAAGAGGTTGTAGAAAAAATGCTTTTAAAAGTAAAAAAAAAAAAAAATGGCCATGCCCCAGTCACATTACCCCACCACCAAGCCACACCCACAGAACCGGTAATAACAAATTTTAGATTTCACCACTGAGACAAACCTGTAGAAACAACAATTTAGGGAAACTTTGCTTATGGTTGGGTTGAAAAGGGATTCCAATTCAAATTTTTTTCATAGTTCAACATTTGCATGCATCCTTCACAAGGACCAGAACTATTCACATAAGATTTCTCCATGCACGGTTTTCCCATAATGGAAAGTCCAGAGCACCTTTCAGTTTAAAGTCTATGTTCTATACAAAAGGCCAACCATACTGTGAAAACTCAGATGCCATAAAATTAGCTTCCACCTGTTCCTATCTCTACCATTCATTTTTTTAATATTATTTTGTCTACAATGTTAAAAAACAGCCTACCTGTAATAAGTTCTGGAGAACATTGGGAGACTTTAAAGTCCCTCAGATCTTTGCTTGAATCAAAATTGAACTGTACTGGAGTTAAACATGATAAAATTACTTGTAGCAGGCAAGGAATTTTCTAGCCAGCAGGAAGTCCCATATTCATCCAGTCTTCTCTCAAAGCAGAAAAGCTCAGTAGTTATATTGTACAATATATTTTTAAATCATCCTAGAAGTCAGCATACAATCTACTAACAAAATAATTGGTAGGACTCAGGATAATTTTTGTAATTCTTCAGGAAAGTAGGTATAAAATTACAGGTCTAAACCCTTGATTTTCATTGAAAGCCTGTCAAGGCAAAAGACGGAGGCCAAGTTCCCTAGTAGAGAATTGATAACTTGAGCTATTGGATTTTTCTGTGGACTGTATTTATTCCATCTGAAATTCTTGAAGAAAGGGATAGTAAATTCACTTTCCTCCTTCATTAGTATCCTGCCATGGTGTCTTCTGAACCTAGTCATTTTTGACAAATGAAAGACTCTTGGCTCTCTACTCCTGCTTTAAAGTTTGTTGAGGTAAATAAATAACATTAGGTATTGTACTTTGTACAATAAAAAAAAGAAAAGGCAACATCTTGTGACCATTCTATGACTGCCATTGTATTAGACCCCTTACAATAAATGTGTGTGAATTTATTATTTTATTTTATTATTTATTTTATTATTTTATTTTATTTTATATTTTATCATTTATTAAATTTGTTTGCTGCCCATCTTGCTGCAAGATGACTCTGGGAAGCTTATAACATCAAAATGAAACCACAAATATATGTACAAATGTATAAAATCACAATAAAATCATAATAAAAAATAGCAATTATAACTAAAAGATGGGGAGGGAAGGAGCAGAATATATGGGGGGTGGGGAGTGGGAGCTGCTATTAAACTGATTAGCCACCTCCAGTGTGATATTACTTCATTGTGGCCCCAAAGCTAACTGGCAGGTCCAGGTTTCAGGCTCTTGCAGAATGTCAGGAAGGTGGAAGCCAATTTCACCTCATAGGGCAAGATGTTCCAAAGGGCTGGAGCCACAGTAGACAAGGCTCTTTTCCTGGACTCTGCCAGCTGGAATTCCTTGACTGACAGGATCCTCAGCATATATCCTCTGCCACCATGAGTGGGACAGTTGTCCCATAGGAGTGGAACGGTTCTTCAAGTAACCTGGACTCATGTCATGCTGGGTGATATATGGAATAACCAATAAAAAAACATCTTGAAGCAACTGGGACCCAGTGTGGCTGTTGTTGGCTAAATCATAGCTCTATTTGGCCATTTCAAAATGAAATTGTCTATTCCTTTTCATCCTAGCCATTACTCTAGGGACTAAAAATCAGTGAAAGGAGAATAGCATTTTTCTTCATAAATATACAAGATTTTATCCAAAGGCCATCAATACATTAGATACATATTTTGCCTTCTGTTTGTGGAGATATAATAACATTGTCATGTTCAACACATGCAACTCTTTCTTTATGAAGTTAATCGGCAGCAGTATATTTGTGTAACCTAGTTCCTAGTATTATGGCTGTGGTCCGGAGGTTATTGTTTACATAAATAAGAGAGCTGTTTTTCTGGGGAGGAGGAACAGGATGGTGTATTAAGAGACAGCAAAGTAAACAATGTTGTCTAGTGTACATATTAATAATCTCAGGAAGACTATTGCAAGTGTGAAATACAACAGGGAAGTCATTTCAATAGCTTAGAAGCATTCCAAAGGCAGGGTCGCAGTGTAATTGTATTATGCCTTTTATTTTTCTGTTTCAAATGTAATTAAGCAAACATATACAATTGGAGGAGGTGTTTTGCTCAGGGCTCTCTCTCCTGCTGTTTGCTGGCAAGAAGCCCAATGATTACTGTAAAGCTGTCCAATAAAGTATACTTTGTTGCAACCATCTCCAAATATTTTGGCTTCAGAATACAGTAAGCAGTTTTCTTAAACCATGTAATATGTGTATTTTATTTTATTTTTTTTAAAAAAATGTTTAGTTAAACATGAATACCGAATGATACAATAAATTTCAGAAGTCATGTCATACGTCCCCAGTAAGGTGAGGGAGATGCCCAGATTGAGCCCAAGGCAGACTCATTCGTCTCAAGTCCCTTTGCATCCACAAGAGATCAAATTCGTCTACTTGAGTTCAGTTGGTTGTTGTCTACCACTAATTTGCTTTGACCATTAGTAGTTCAGATTCTTGTAACAAGTGTTAGCATATAATAAATCTTATTCATTTAAACTGCTCTGGCTCCTGATTTCTTGTGATTGACATATGGCTGGAAAATACAAATCTTATTAGGCACATTATAAATTTCCAACCCCAAGGACCTTTTTCATCTTGATTTCCTAGTGGCCCATTTCCCTGCCATTGAATCCTTTTTTATCTAATGGAATCCTTTGGAGAAGAGCTTCTGAAATGGCCAAAATTGTTTGGTGCTGTTGCTTCTACCTTGCACAACTTAACATATTCTGCATGACACTAAGACAAGATTTACTAGTGTAAATCAGGAAGGTTGACTATGACTTACTGAACTTTTAACTGAAGTAGGGAATGGCTAAAATAGAGGACATGTAGTGATAAACAATTCTGTGTCTATATCTATGATGTTAAGTTGACTCCCTTTTCAGTATTTTGTCTTTAATGATTACAGAATCCTGAACCTAAAGCCATTGGACAATTTTTTAAAATGGTATGGAAAACATCGTAAGCCCACAAACTAGCCCTTTCACATTCATCCACATTATATTCTATTAAAACTTAGCTGTATTTTTCTACCATTCATTTCTTTTACAGACATTATCAGCTACTTTAAGATTGACAGTGATTCAGTGGTTAGAATGCAGTACTGCAGGCTACTTCTGCTGACTGCCAGTTGCCTGCAATTTGGCAGTTTAAAACTCACCAGGCTCATG
This sequence comes from Masticophis lateralis, assembly GCA_030761175.1. Taxonomy (NCBI): domain Eukaryota; kingdom Metazoa; phylum Chordata; class Lepidosauria; order Squamata; family Colubridae; genus Masticophis; species Masticophis lateralis. Next base: position 106,031,906 of record JAUDYJ010000002.1, read on the forward strand.
GTTGACTCCATTCTTCAGAACTTGGTAAAATGAGGACCCAGATTGTTGGGGGCAATATGCTGGGAACTGTAAACTGCTTAGAGAGGGCTGTAAAGTACTGTGAAGTGGTATATAAGTCTAAAGCGCTATTGCTATTGCTACTTTAAGCACTGGGTTTTTATTATGAACTGAGAAGTTAAATGTTTTCAAAGAAAAAAAAAACACCATGAAAGTCCAGTTGCCTTTTGCAAAAGCACCCTTGGGACAACCATGACCTGGATGTTTGAAGATCTCCATAGATATTCTGAACTTCACTTAGGTGATGATCATCATAGGGCTTAGCCTTACATATAAATAAATCTGCAGACAATGGAAGAAAAAATGCACTGCATTTTAAAAAACTAAGCCTCAAAAAAGTAAAGTCAAATAGTGTGTTCTTTGATCAACTGACATTTTGAAGCAGGGGACTAAAACAAAAGCTTTCAAAAAACTTTTTAAAAGGCTCATTGATGAGATTAACCACTGTAGGGATAATCATAAATGTTTATTGCATACACTGATTCATTTTATGTAAACTGATCAAGGAGAGATTCAACCTAGAAATACAGAGAAATTTTCTGACAGTGAGAACAATCAACTAATGGAACAGCTTGCCATCAGAAGTTGTGGGAGCTTCATCACTAGAAGCTTTCAAGAAAACACTGGACTGCCATTTGTCAGAAATGGTGTAGAGTCTCCTGCTTGGGTGGGGGGTTGGACTAGATGACCTACAAGGTCCCTTCCAACTCTGTTAATCTGTTAATTTTATTTCTAAATTTCTACACAAACATACTGTATGTGCTTGTTATTAGTAAAGTCACACTCAAAGACAACAGTAATATTGAATGCAGCAATTTTATTGAAAAAAAAAAACCATGGGTATGTGCATTTCCTTCTTTTAAGTACATTAAATAAGGAACAATTGATCAGGAATCAGTTATTCCTTTCTATGCATGTTTATTTTTAAAACTATACAGACATTGGGAAACTTAGAACTTCTTAGGACTGTATTGGTTATCACTGATTTTGCAGTGATAATATACATATAGATTATTCCTCATTCCTGTCTGCAAACCTATTTGATATTTACCATTTGTGACCATAAACATGTCAGAAATATTTACATGTGCTAAAGATTGCATAACTGAGCACTGCATGAATATTTCAAATTCAGTTGCTAGCTTGATGAGTTCAAGAATTGTCTAGGTGATTTTGGTTGTTGCTGGAGCAGCCCCATACTATGATGGATTATTTTCTCATTTTAGTCTGTTCATTTATTTTGGTTGTCTTTTGCTTGTGTGTCAACTGTGGAGACCTTTATTATAACCAAGGGACCCAAAGCAAAACAAAAAGAAAGGAAGCACAAACATCATCACACTAATGCATGGTGAACTGCAGGCCTACAGTTTCATTTCAAATGGAAATATACCAACAGCTGCCTGTAAAACAAACATTTGCTGTATCTCAAAAAAGAAAATGTAGCCAGAGCTATGTTCGGCCTGGTTCATTTCATATAGTTCGTGCATCTTAGCAAAAGCATCCTAGCAATCATCAATATTCAAAGTAGGTGGGAAGATGCTTTCTGCGAACTGGGAGCAAAATTACAGAATTTTAAAGTTGGTCATTCTGGTTTAATCTGTCCATAGACCAGTGTGTGTTCTGTTCAATTGTTTAAGATCTGTCTAACATCAAAAAGGTGCTGCCTGTTCAAATCTTCCATGCATGAGGGAGAAGGGATTTCTGCCAGATAAATAAAAAGAAGGCAATGGTTACTCCACAGTTTTCAGCAAAGCAGGGGATCTAAAATAAAAGATAGTTGTATATATGGAAATCTTTGCTTCATTCATTTTGCCCACCCACCCACCCCAAAAAATCTTCATGCACTAGACCCAAGTGCTACAAGCTAGTGAAATATTTACAACGTTTGTACATGTGCTCTAAGGAAGGACACCCAGCAGTTCTTTTTTTTTTTTTTTAATTTGGGTGAGAAGAAAAGCTGCCTTCTCCCCACTGACTAGTTTCATTAATCTGAAGTGAAAGATGACTCTTCCAAAAAGAAAAGCCTACAGAGGACAAAAGATATCACACATTTATAGTTAGTGCTAATGCACAAGACAGCATTTACCTCAGATTGTACCTGCTGTCATATATAACTGAAATGGTGACACCCAAACCTCGAGAGTTGGTGTGGATCCTCTCCTCTTGGTTCCTCTGAGATTCACGTGGCCTTCAATATAATCCTGGCTCTTTATTGGATCATAGCACTTAAAAATGAAGAATGATATCATCCAGGTCACAATAGTGTTACAGTAGCCTTCAACAAATGATCTGATGGTTGTTATTTACTGAGTTATGGCACTAAAGGATTCAGATCACTGCAAAGCATGTTATAAAATTGAAAAGTTCATGAAACTTTGATGCTCAACAGACCAGGGCTGAGCCATTCCCTCCTTAGGTCAAGGAATGCTATGCATGGATAATGATATATGTGCAGTGCATTCCCTGGGGCAGAAGAGAATGGGATGGCTCCTGCCTGCAGGATAGTCCGGGTGTTTATTTTAAGTCCCCTCATATGCACCGAAGCCACTAGATCATGGCACTGAAGTGAATTCATACAGGAAACCAATCTTCTAATAAAATCCCAACAATAAGGCTCATGTCATCAACTTCCTTTCTGCTTGTTTAAAGGTAAAGGTAAGATACCCAGTAGACCAGATTAAACAAACAGAAGGCCGTGGGGAAGAATATGCGGGCATAGGAGTCCATTTTGGCAATGCGAATATGTATTCTTCCATGCCGCCAAGCTCCTGTTCGGCAATCCTCAAAGCAGCAGAAAAAACTTGCACAGTCCTTGCCATCAAGACACTCATAGCCATACTCTTCATCCCGCTCTTGGAGGTGTGTCGCATTGTTCATTTGAATCGTCGCTGACCTTGGGCGGATGTCAATGGTTGGTGCCTAAGATACATAAGGGGCAAGAAGGAAAAAGGGCAATGATGAACGGTTGTTGCTTTACTACAAAGTGTTCAACTAATTGGTGCGAAGCAACTAGTAGCTCTACAGAACAGGCACACAACCAGCTTGCTAAAGATCTGGTTTGCTACTACGATGATGAACTCATCATTTTGAATTGATGGAAAGGCACAATCCAACACTTATACCTTAAATTCAAATGTTACTGAACAGCAGCCACGCAGCAGGACTTAATTCCAAACAGAAACGAAGCCATAGGAACACCATGATTTGTTTCCCTTGTTAGCTATAAAATGACTGTTCAATAGAGGAAAGGGATCATATTTGTTTCCCCATCAATTTGAAAGTTGATGCTTTGTATTTCTACATAGTGAAATAAAGTAAAATTGGTTATGGGAAGTGGAATACTACCAGATGAGTTATTTGTACATAGGTTAGGTGATGCTTTTAATGATCTTTGGAACTCAGCATTTCTATAACATGCAGTTTTCAATTGACAACTGTTCACTAGCTGAAAGCTTCATCATGACAAAATATGGCAGCTGTATATGTCCAATCACTTCAATTATGTTTTACCGATAAAGATTTTTGAGGGGGAAAAACTGCTTGAAACTAGCAGCTAGGTTTTTTTTTTTTTAATGTTATTAAAATAAAGGCTGGAGCCAAAAAATATTTCAGATGCATTAGGATCATTTCATTTACTCTGTTACTTGGGCATTTAAAAAGTTATCTATTTCAGAATTCTATTTCATATTCAACAATGACATACAGCTACCTTGTATTTTACACTCTGGATTTTAAGAGCTAGTGACAGTAGTGAATATAAGCATGTTATAGCCTTGAAAATTTGCTGGCATATGTAAGAATAATTAAAAGATCATCCAATGGCATCCAATAGTTTACATCTTTGAAAGATTTCTGGCTAGTAAATCTTCAGAAGATATCACTAAGGCTTAGAAATGAATCCTAAAAGAATTTATGGCATATTCCTGTGTGGTTATCACACTGAATTGGATCCCATGGATAACTTAAGAAGAGTGAAAGAATAATATAGATGTTTTGGATATTCTACAAGGATCTCTTCATGCATGCGGATCCAAATATTCAAATCCTTTGAACTTAGCATAAGTTCAAAACAGCAGTGAATTAGTGTCTGGGCTGCTGAATCCTCTTGATGTTCATTTCTAAATATTATCCATTCTACTTCAGGCCGTTTCAAGTAGAATGCACAAATTATTTTATAAACCTCTAGTGAAGCTCTAATTGTTCAATTCAGCAGTGTTCACATGCAGTGGATTTCTATTCCAAAAATATTATACCTTGAATGAAAACATCCGAAGAAGCTTTGGTTTTGTAGACAGAAAAAAAAATAAATAAATCAGAATTTTTAAATTAAAGAAAAGGAGAAGAGGGGAAAAGGAGACAAAAAGTAGTTTAAATTAAAGATTCTATTTGAAACTATAGCAAGTTAAAAGAAAACAAACAGAAAAAGGATTTAGACTACTAAGCAAGAATGTATGTAAAAAAAGAATCAAAATTACACATTTTGGAATTTTAATTTAAGCTATTTCTAAAATTAAGAAAGCTATGATTTGTCTGCAAGCATTTAGTAGTAGAAAATATACTTGATCAGATTTCTAAGCACCGTTCTTGCTTCCCCACCCATCCCTCTTGTTTTTCTTCTTTAATCCACTGTCTTTCTAAATGCCAGTTCACCACATGGGTTGAAGAAAGCAGAAAATCCTATTTATATAAAAACATTATCTTGTACTTTGAGCAATGACTTTGAAGCTGTTCTACTTTTTTTAAAAAAAAATTAAACAGACACAAACAAAACCATGAAAGAGCAAGACTCTTTCTACTATGAAAAAGCAGTCTTTATTACCCTTCCTGCCATTAAAATAATACTAGTAAATAATAACAATTTTCCTTCCATTGTTCGTAATGGAGAGAAATACATTAGATTAGGTCTAGCCTGCTTGGTTTGTTTGTTTCCTGACCAGGGATATTCTTGACAAATGGAGGGTTTGGAGACTCAACTAGTCTAAAAACTTCCATTATTAGTCCATCTACATTTAAATCTCCTGTGACAGAATTCTGCTGTCAGAAAAGTGGTAGCACTGAAGCTTTCATGTGGTAAGGAGAAAGAATCTCACTTGTTATTTTCCTCTCAAGTTTAGAGCTCTTTTTGACTTCATACAGAGTTTGAGTTCTTCTGTGATAATTTAGATGCCATTGGCTATAGACTGCCATCTTCATTACAAAAGTTTGTAAAAGTCTATGGAAATTAAACTTGTTCTGCCTGGCATCTGAGGAATAGCTCCATCAATACATTTAATCCAGGGGTGAAATCCAGCAGGTTCTGACAGGTTCTGGAGAACCGGTAGCAGAAATTTTAAGCAGTTCAGAGAACCAGCAAATACCACCTCCGGCTGGCCCCAGAGTGGGGTGGGAATGGAGATTTTGCAGTATCCTTCCCCTGCGATGCCCACTAAGCCACACCCACTAAGCTACACCATGCCCACTAAACCACGCCCATAGAACCAGTAGTAAAAAAAATTGGATTTCACCACTGATTTAATCCAATAGTGGCACATCGGACTCAATATTTGCTGCTGATCTTGCTTAATTGTTTTAACACGGAATGAACCCTTGAAGCAGATAAGCACATATAACTCACTAACAAATGTGTAATTTTTAACAAGAAGACAAGTACATTGTATTAACACACAAATGATAAACAACTGAAAAAATAGGGAGATAATGTAGACCATTAAAATAAAAGGAAGGGTAATAAACAGGAAAAAATAGACAAGAAAAGACATACTGTTTTTTAAAATTAAAATTCAAAACACATGAACTCTATAGTCTTTCCCCCAACCTTAGCAAGTTAATTCTACATTTTGAAGGTTAACAAGATCTATATTGGGGAAAAAATGTTGAAGCCTCCAGAAGTTGAGATCGGCAAACCTTCCAAAAATAAATTTCTATGCTTACGAAAGCAGGACTTGAAGAACAATGTCTAAAAAAGGGGTGTCAAACTCGATTTCATTGAGGGCCGCATCAGGATTGTGCTTGACCTCAGAGGGTAAGGGTGTGTTCATGTCCGGGGATGGGTGGTGGAAATGGCTGGGTTAGGCATGGCCGTTGATGGGCATTTGAAATAGGCTTAAGATGCATTTTTCCCCTTCTTTCTTTCCACAGTTCTTTACTATAACAATTTTCCTATCTTTTCTACCAGATATTAATGGCCGACAGAGTTATGTTGGAGGCTGCGGAGGCTGAAAACAGGCTGTCCAGGGCCCTCATAGGGCCTCCATGGGGCCTGTTTTTGGCCAGCAGAGTGCTGCAGGAGGCTGTGGAGGCAGAAAATGGGCTATGGGGGGCTTCACGTGGCCCACATGGCCTGTTTTGGCCAGCAGAGACACTGCGGGTCCTTTGATATTTCCAGGCCAGCTCCGTGGGCCAGATTTAAGTACCCCACAGGCTGGACTGGCCCACGGGCCTTAAATTTGACACCCCTGGTCTAAAGGCAACAGGTTTCCACTGACATACATTAAAAGAAATGATATACAACATTATAACGGGCAGCCCATGCAAAGTACCTGCCTTGTTTTTGTTTTGTTTTTTTTAAATCTGTTAATATAAATTGAAGATTCTGAGACATCCATAAAGGGAATAAATAACAGGGTCTTTCAGAGTGGTCCTAAGAAAAGTTGCAGAGTGCAATTCTGGCATGATCTATCTGCTTGTTCCACAAAATTTGAATAGCACTGAAGAAAACGAATGCAAGCTTATGCTTTTGACTTGTCTCACCAACGTGCTATATAAAGGATTCTCCCATTTCCATTTCTTCCGGATCTCCATCTATGTTCTATCTTTGTTCTATATCAGATACTAAGAAGATCTGCCATTTACATTCCTACTCTTGCCTGGTCATAAAGCAAATTTTCTACACACACTTTCTGTTTAATATAGCTTAAAAAAAAAGAATAGAAAAGAAAGTAAGGGTTCTTTCTGGAAAACATGGTTAAAATCATGGTTTGTAACATTGTTTATATTGCAATAAGATACATACAGGATTTTTCTTCTTTTTGTCTTTATCCTTGCTTGGCTTTCTGTTACTAACAAAATAATGAAGAGTCCCATACTCCACCAGTGCAGAAAAAACAAAAATGAAGCAAACTGATACAAAGAGATCCATTGCTGTCACATAAGAGACTTTGGGAAGAGATTTGCGAGCAATGGTACTGAGAGTGGTCATTGTCAGGACAGTTGTAATACCTAGTGAGAAAACAGAAACAGATAGAAAAATACAGAAAATGTATTGTTGCATAAGTAAAGAGTTCCCATGCTTGTCAAAGCAGGACATGAAGCAGAGATGGAAACAGAAATCAATTCATTTGATTTTTGATGCAAGCACACCTGTTTCTTCTTTCTCTCTCTCTCCTTGAAGGTTCAAGATGGCTGGCCCAAGATCACCTGATAAGCTTCTGTGATTAAGAGGGGCTTGACTGATGAGGGACTAGAAGTTGGGGTCAGTAGAAAAAGCAAATTCCAAGACTTTATCTACTACTGACTTTCAATGCACATGTACATTTTATCCAGATAATAAATGTGGATATGCCCAAATCCACACACACACACACACACACAATGTAGAGGAATCTGCACATATAAGGGACAACTAGACACAAGAACACCATCACTCTGCTAAACAAATAATTCCCTCAACACTGTCAGACTAGTTACTAAGTCTGCATTACTATTTATCTTCTCATTGTTCCTATCACCCTCTCCTCCCACTTATGACTGTATGATTGTAACCTTGTTGCTGGTATCCTTATGATTTATACTGACTGTTTCCCTATGACTATCATTAAGTGTTGTACCTTATGATTCTTGATGAATGTATCTTTTCTTTTATGTACTCTGAGAGCATATGCACCAAGACAAATTCCTTGTGTGTCCAATCACACTTGGCCAATAAAGAATTCTATTCTATTTTATATTTATATAAGTGTGTAGAAAAAGCTGTATGAATTTTCATATGATTTAAAAAAAACAATTGCCAAAAATAGAATGGCCTCAGGTTCAGAAAAATAAGAAAACTGATAAATTGTACTTAGCAGATTTTCTTAGCTTTGAAATTCTTTGGATCCAACCTGAACCATGTTTCAATTAAATAAATAAACAGATCTGCAACTAAATAAATGTTTATTGATAGGATTCTTCCTTCAACATTTTTAGTATTGATGTCCCAAAGGATAACAAGAAAACAGTACAGTTATTTGCTTGCTTTGTTAGGCTTATTCAGATCTGCAATTTATAGTGCTCAGATCCCTTGTAATCAGTCTCCCTTGTGAGCGTTATCCATGGTGTTAATGCCTAAGGATGTTTGCTATAATATGCCTACCATGAACTGTGAAAGGGAGAATGGAGTAAATCATTATTTGTTTTTGGGTACTCGCAGATGTCTTTAGTGTCTCCTCCTCTATGATTCCTACTGAATGTAATTAGTTTGTGGCCAATTTCTACAACAAAGCTCTAGTTCTAGTCAGTCAAATGCAATAACACAGAACTAGAAAAACAAGGATTAGTCAGGTGGGCGGGGGGGGGGGGGGAGAAGCAAATTCTATTCAGGTCCATATTGTGAGCAGCTAATCCTGCACTATCTGGAAGGTGGCTTTTAACCTAAAGAGTTAGCTGATACTTTATGATGTTTATTACCCATCTGGCAAGAAGTGAATAGCTTGACTTCACCCTTCTGTCCTTTGGCAAAATTAATGGTCCTGAAATATCTAGATAGCATAAAGTAACTATGGGCATTTTAAAATGATGGAATTTATCTTCTGAACGCATAAACCTTTTGTCTGGGTAAAGTGTGAACTGTAGAACTCACTTAAGGTGAACATTTATCTAAAATAAACATTCATAGGTTGTAATAGTTACTACTTTAAAGCATCCCATATCACTTTTGTCTTCACCCCACCCACCAACCTTCGGGGGGTGGGGAGGAAACCCCTTCATCAATCTTTTGAATTGCTGAGAACACAAAAAACAATATGCGTTTGTCCCCAAATGACCAACAGGAAAGTGTATCATCATCATGTCTTTCAACAACATTCTTAGTTCCTGTTGTGTTCATTTATTTGTGAATTTCTAATAATAATAATAATAATAACAAAAATCTGAGCAGTTGCTATGATGAAGTTCAAAAAACTGCCAGGGTATATTACTCTGGCCAAGTTTAAGAAACCAGAGAAATGTTACATGAAGTGTTACTGATTGAACTCTATAAACCCCAGGAACTGGGCTAATACAAAGTTTTCATCATAGAAAAAAAGAGTCCATCTTCAAGTTTAATGAAGTTTCAGAATCTTTAATGGAAAATCAGATTCTCCGTGATTCCCTGTACCTGAACAGAAAATAGATTGATATGGTAGTCACAAATGGATATTGCCTATGGCAATCATAATTCATTTTTCTCTAGCATAAACATCCACAATTTTTGGTTTAAAAAAAAGAATAACTGGTTCATACTTGGGAACAAGTATGAGTAATATATGCATTTTAAATTATATCACTGCTTTTGGCGGAAACTAAAATTTATTCTATCTTAAACATCTATTAATATTTGACATCCACTTTACAAATGGAATTGCTCAAAGACATGGAATATTACATGCTGGAATTTCAGAACATTTGACAGTACAGTTTTGGTAGACTCAACTGATTTCAAATTTCAAGCCACATTTCTCTCCTGAACATTTCTGTGTTTTTAAGCACCGCTTTCTGTTCTTTGTATCTCAAAAATAAATTGTACTTCTGAACTATATGTCCAGCTATGGTAAGGCTTAGATACATTCTGGATCAAGGAAAGGTTTCAAAGATAGAATATTGTTCTCTGACAGTAAATGATGAGTTACTAATCCCTTTGAGAAGTTTTCCTTCATTAGTTCAAATACACAAGGCGGGTGTATTGTCTATAATATTATTTCACTCATGATCTTTACCAATGATCCTCTGAAATTATTATTTTTTTTAAAAAAAGCTGGCAGGAAGATGTTCATTCTGCATTCAAGTAACTATAGTTAGAATCCTTGTTATGGCTGGATAGACAACCAGGACCACTTGGCTGAATGAAGAATCTCTCTCGGACTTTTTGTTCTAATACATGAAGTTTAAAAAGGAAATATTGCCTTTGTAACTATATTTTTTACTAAAAATAGAGGTATTCAGATGAGCCTTCTTAAACAATGTAAGTAAACAATGCATCAATTCATACCAAGCTGACTTCCACCTCCTTAATGGCATATGGACCAGCTACAATTTACACGAGTTTGGCAACAGTTAAAAAGAATGCAGTACTGATTGACCCAAGATTCTACTTCATGTGGAAGATCCCACACAACTATACCAACATAGTCATAGTGATGCCAAACATAACCAGTAGAAATAAAAGTGTATGATTAGCCAGCAGAATCCCATGATCCTAGCACAGATTTTTTTTCCCCCATGAGTGGTGCTAATGTGAACCATTTAATTCTACTCTTTAGTGGGAAGCCCTTAGGACTTCAGATTTGTGAGAGTCATAATATTCATTGATGATTCAGTAATCCAGATGTCTAAAGTTGTGACAATGTCATACATAAACCATGATTTTTGTGAGAAATACAAGCAGGGGTTCTCAATACTTCAGAACATACTAAGCAATCATCATAATCATGGCTTGAGTCTTAGAGAATGTTCTCCCTTAGCAGATATTGATTGAGCTTTCAGGCAGCCATGTTTTCTTCAGATCTCTGCATGGACACTGGTATATATAAACATCTCAATCATATCTGCTTCAAAATATATTCACAAAATATGTTCACAATAGGGCAACATTTGCACACAATAACCTCTGAAAGAAAGGGGATAAATTTTCCTTTTTAGATGAAGCTCAGGTTCTAATGCCACATCTCTTGTTTTACGATATTACGATCAAATATCAAACATTGACAAATGCTATAACCATAAAGTGAATCATATAGTTTATTGAATGAGCAAATCAAGGCATATAGAGGCAGTGAAATCCGATTGCAACACTCTTGTGCAGTCCTTGGTGCTTTGTGAGCTTGGATGTTTTTTTGCAGAGATTTCATTACCAAACTAAGTAACAACATCAGTGCTACAAGGGAGTGGGCTTTGTTCTCATTTTATATGCTAGTGGCTTGCCCTCTCAGGGAAATGGGAGTGTTCTTGGTGGTTCCTGGATTAGGTTATAATTTACTGTTAGCTTGTTTGTCTGAGTTGGTAGTTCTTTGAAGTATTGTTTACTTCTTGATTGTTGCTCTTGTATTAATCCTGGTGTTAACTTCTGCTCATCTGGATGCTGTATGTTGGAGAGGAGCTGTTTTTGTGTCTTTGTTTCCTTTTGGGCTTTTTAATTGTCTACATACCATTTGAATGGTATGTAGATGTTGTTTATGTGTCTGTTGATGGACAATTTGTCTGAATGCCAGGCTTCCGGGAATTTTCTAGCATTTTTGGACTTGGCTTGATCTAGGATGCTCACAGTTTTCCCAGTTTAAACTATTGTTAAGTCTGTCCAATGTCATATACAATGCTCTTGAAAATAATTTGTGGATAATGTATATTGGAGAGCCACTTGGTGTAGTGGTTAAAGGGATCAGGTTAGAAACTGGGAGATCACGAGTTCTAGTCCCACCTTAAGTACAAAACTACCTGGGTGACATTGGGCCAAGCCACTCTCTCTCTCAGCCTTAGGAAGCAGATAAGCGAAAACAATTTCCAAAAAACCCTTGCCAAGAACATGGCAAGTGTTCTGTACACTTATATACTGTACACCTATACAGGTAGTTCTCAGGAGTCAAAAACTGAGTCAAAGGCACACACAGAGACACACAAATGATAACAGATATAATTTTTTTTACTATAATTAAGATATTGCTATTCTGTAAGCCCAATTAGTTTAGTATTCCATACAAGCCATACAAGAAAGGGGAATGTTACATTGGATCCAGGCTCTTTCCAGCCCACAAGACTGACTCTTTTCAGAGTTGGGAAACCTAGTTTGGAAATTTTGTTAAATCATAAAAAAGTTAGCAAAAGAAATAAAATGGGGGGAGTAGGGGAGCTATGGATGTTAAACATCCTACATCATGCCTTTAATCTAGAAATTCTACTGGCCCAGTCAAAATAATGTCCTCCCATTGCTTATAACTGAAAGCATATGTTTTTAAAAAGCAAAGCCAGGAAGAGGACTGAGAGAAACAAAGCTACAAACTTTCTCATTTCTATTCTGCTGATCTGAAAGTAATAAAGGTTTGAGCTTCTTGGAGCCTATTTGGAGAATTCCAATGAGAGCATTAGATTGTGCTTCTCTAGATTTTAATAGGGCAAAAGCTTTAAAGCAGCATTCTAAATGTATGTCACATTGGATCTACGCATCTTTGCAATTTGTATAAGCTAACACATTGTTATAGAGCTTTTATGGCTACTAAAAAGATAAAGAAGCAATGACCTACCCAAAGATGTTCTGGCTGGTACAGCATCCTTATTAATCCAGAAAGAAACCCAGGAGAGCACTACAATGAGCGTGCAGGGGATATACGTTTGAATGGTGAAATAGCCCATCCTTCTGCTTAAATCAAAATAGACCGCCATCACCACATAATCTCCTGTAAAATGTATATAAAGAGATACAGACACACAAAATACATTATTACAGTCAAATTACTGTCTGCTGATGCATTGCCCAAGGCATGTGAATTTTTCGGTGCCAAATCTGGTTTTCCCATCTCCCTTCACCGGACCTTTGTTCCTTCCAACTGGACTAGAAAGTTAATTGAAAACTGTGCAAGAGTACCTCCATGACTGATCCGCATACATTTAAGAGAACTGCTTCATTAATTGCAATGAGTCTAGATAATCAGTGTGCAATTAACCTCCTATCTACCACAAGCTAGCAAATGATAGCAGGGTGGAGTATATCGTATCCAGCCAGCTTAACTTACATTTCTCCATGGACGGCATATCCTTCAATGTCAGGTTAGTGACTAACCAAACAATTTCAATATACTAGCTCTTGTTTTCATTCATTTACTTTAACTTGCTTCCAAAAATTTGTCACGTTCAACTCACACTGGTTCTTATCTCTCTTCTTTCTTTGATTTTCTTTTCTCTTTGATTTGTTTTTTTTGTCATGAACGCTTCCGTTTCAGTAAAGTGCTTCAGTTAAAAAAAAAAAAAAGATGATGTGTCCATGAAGGGGAAGAATTCTAGTACATCCTGGGATGGAGACTGGAGCAGTTCCTTTCTTTTTAGGCTCTTTCCATAAATACAATCCTATGCTAGAAGACAATGGGCACATCCTGTTTCTATGTAATTTTGAAGAAGGAGGTAATTGGTCAGATGTAAAAAAAATATGCATATATAACTATAAACCAAGTAAAGACTTGGTTTTTTAAGTAATATTTTTATCCAGCTGTGCTGTTTTCCCAGAACTACCTGTACATGTAAGGGTTAGAGGCAAAGCATTCAATTAAAAGGCACATATCAATTCAGGCAACTCTAAAACTGCCAGGCAAATTCTGCAAAGTACATCTTATCACTAGATGGCAGCAAAATGTTAAGAGTTGTCTGCATAGCTTTCTTGCCATCTTCTGGTAGCCTGAGATGACCCTAAATGTTGACCAGATGTAGATGGCTTGCAAAATCTGTGGCTTAACAATGCAAAGTAGATACCCTCCGGAGCGACAAAGTAAGTTGTGAGGCTTGGGGAACAATTCAAAGGTTTGGGGCCCTGCAGAAACAGATGCTATAGACCCAGGTTGAAAACAAAGGGTCAAACATGATATAAAGAATGCATGGAATTTGTTATCAGATTTATTGCCAAAAGTTAGGCACTGTGTTTCAATTCTTAGGAAAGCACTCTTTAATCTCTCTTTAAATTGTACCATAAGGTATAAAAGGAGAAAAAGATCAAAGTCAACAACAAATTAGCCCATTAATTTTGCACTCCTAGGGTTACAAGGTCTCAGCTACAAAAATCCAGGTAACCATAAAACAGCAGCAAAGAACTAATTTAATGAGATTGAGGAACCATTGCAGTTCAAAATATAGGTAGTCCTCGATTTACAACAGTTCATTTAGTGACCATTCAAAGTTACAACGGCACTGAGAAATGTGACTTATGATCGTTTTCCACACTTAGAACCATTGCAGCATCCCCATGGTCACATGATCCTGGCAACTGGTTCATATTTTAGGACAGTTGCAGTGTCCCAGGATTGTGTGATCTGCTTCTGCAACCTTTTGACAAGCAAAATCAATGAGGAATCCAGATTCACTTAACAACCGTGTTACTAATTTAATACATGCAATGATTCACTTAACAACTCCAGCAAGAAAAGTTGTGAAATGGGGAAAACTCACTTAACAAATGTTTCACTTAGCAACATAAATCTGGAGCTCAATTGTGGTCGTAACTCAAGGACTACCTCTATTTGCTTAAATAGATATCTCCAAAGAAAATATCATAAGGTTTGGTACACATCCAACAAAACTCCTCCACCTCTTTTTTTTCCAAGCAGCTTACTAAGGAGTTATTTTCCCCTCCTAGATCAGCAATTCTGCCTGCTGATTGCTAGGTTCATGGTGCAGGAATCCTATGGATTTTGGCATAGGTAGTTTTTGAAAGAAGTTTCAAAATGCCTGTTCCCACCCTATAATTCACTGACATTGACCATTGGTAAGGGGAAGATTAATAAATAATATTTTACTGCAAAGTCATTTATGCACAAAACCAAACAAACTTATAATTAAAACTCACAATTCCTCTATGTGAAATTTGGTAGGATTATCCTCACAGTGGCAATAATTGTGATAAAAATGTCATTTAATTTTGTCCCAAGTGAACAAATGTCAGACTTTGTTCATGTTTCAAAAGCCTAAAACTGAAAAGAGCCTCAGTCCAAAAGCTTGTAAATGCTCTTGCAAATTTAATCCTTTGACCACTTGCCATGCACACAAAGATAAAATTTATATATTGCAACCCTTGCCCTGAGATGAAGCAAATAAACTCTGACCTGGTTTAAATAAAAACACCAAATCATAACTGAAACCAAATTTTGTTGTCAGTGCAGGCATCCAGAGTATACTGATTTGTTATTCATTTACAATATGTGTATCCTTTTAAGATTTTTTTCAATTTCTTACCCTCTGCTTTATGGTTTATTTATTTATCTGAGAACTGCCTTTATGGAATGATTGAGAAATCTGTCTCATCTGAATTTTTAAATGAGTATTTTATTCCTTCCAAATTTATAGGAGATTCTATATTTAATGAATTGTCATACTAAAAAAAACCCCACAAAATTGAACAATTAAAAAAAACTGACTGACATATTTACCTTTCCCTTGAATGCCCTAACCAACAAGTTTTATGGTAGCCACAGAAAAACCTTTTACTCAAGAGGAAAAGATTTATTCCCAGATCTGTTTGAAAGTATAGCTCTTTTAGGGGTGACTAAAAGAATCACACTTTCAAAGCGTTCTGGGAATAAATAGTAATTTATCAGAAAAGCTGTGCAATCCAATAACGGGAACTTTGCTGAAGCAGAAGATATTGGTGCATCAAATCAGATGGTGAGAAGTCTATTAGATTCTCTAACATTCCATGTTAGTAAATGCAAATTCACTACAAAGAACTATGTCTGCGGTTCAGAACAATCGACTCTCCAAGTTATGAAAAGCAAAACAATGTCCACAAACATCAATTGTATCGACAATATTTCACAGAAAAACAACTTGAAATATTACTTCCACACTAACAATAACTGTGTAAGTTCCATTTAGATGCACTTAATTTCCTCACAACATGCTGGCTTGCAAAACCAAACCAAATTTATCAAAATATAATACCTTTTTTTTTCCATTTTGCAATATATAACTGCAATCCTATACAGATTGTCATAGACCTAGGCTTTCGAATGAAGAGGAACTTCATTCTGAAGAGATATACTAGTAGGAGTATGTGAATTAGCCACAAATCTTACTCAGCCACAATGTTCAATTCAAAGACATATTGATTGAAATGGAACTGTGCAATTCAAACCATCGTATCAATTTGATTCAGATATTTAGACAAATTAAATGTCTGTATGTACTTTTGCAAAATTCTAACACATATTTACATCAGATTGGAATCAATTGACTTGATTTGGTGGTAAAATTGATTTGGCAATTCAAGCCAAACATTCAATTGTTTGATTGAATTGCCTTCAAACCAAAGCTTCTCACAGTCATGACGCTTAGACATATACAGTATTATGACTGTTTTAAAATGTCATATTGCAACTCAGATCCTTCTCTTCCTTCTAACAGAATTCCATTTACTTTTTAGCTTGCTTGCCTTTCAGTCCAAAAAATTCAGGAGAAAGTAAGAAATAACAAAAACATCACAACATTGACCCAAGCATGAAAAGAGCAAGGATGTTGCAGTTGCAACAATAAAACAACCAGACTTTTCATTCAGTGTTGTGGTGATCTTAGCAGTTTTACAACAGAATCCAATGTTTGGCATCACATCTGTAACTCAGTAAAGCAGACATCAAGCTGTTTCATTGTGTAGTGGTCTTCACAATGAAAACAAACAGACACCTGCCTCCAGTCACCACAGAAGGCTTCCAGTGAATACAAACTAACATTCACAACTCAAATCCTTTCTCAAGGCAACAACTGGGCCAGCGTGCTTTTGAAATTAAAAATTGTGCTTTTGCCTGGGACAGCTGCTGTGGCATTTGGTTAAAGCCATAATGGAGTGCTTGAGTTAACCCAGCACAATAAAGCTATAGGGAGACCTTGTATTAGAATGTACAGCATGTTAAAACATTTAGCATAGTCCCCCTAATTTTGGTGATACAGTTATGCTTGCCTTTTGTTCAACCATAGAAGCAACATAGAGGATAATTATATATTTACCTTGGCAAAGGCAGACCAAATGAATGACAAAATATTTGTGCTTAGCTTCAATTGATATATGCCATTGATGCAAAAAATATATTTTGTGCATTGGCTTTCTGCTAGTACATATGACATAAAGAGCACTTTATTAATGGGTAATTGAAAAGCAAAGGCTGAAGTTTCTCAGTTCTTCCTCAGGGGCATGAAGGAAGACAAAAAGAAAAAAAAATGAGCATAAGTGGTTCCAAGAGCCCCCAGATTGAGCTCTGAAGCTCAGTGATCCTTCAAGGCTGAACTATAAGATGATTAAATATGCCTCTTATGTCTACCCTTTGCTTTTATTTT
The DNA here is from genome assembly GCA_030761175.1 of Masticophis lateralis. NCBI lineage: Eukaryota > Metazoa > Chordata > Lepidosauria > Squamata > Colubridae > Masticophis > Masticophis lateralis. The sequence continues at coordinate 106,049,213 of JAUDYJ010000002.1, forward strand.
ACAGTGTAAGTACACTGTGGTCTAATCCACATTGGAGCCATAATGGAGGGAGATGCTTCTTTTTTCCCCCTCCATCTTTATTATTGATGGAGAAGATGCTTGAGAATCCTGTGGACAGTCAAGAAAACAAACACAATGGACAAATCAATCCAGAGTTCTCACTTGAGGCACAAATGACCAGGCTCAAATCACTCCATTTGGACAATTATTTGAAGATCTAGCTCTCTAGAGAAGGCTCTAATGCTGTAAGAAGGTGTAAAGGTCTAATGCTGTAAGAAGGCTCTAAAGGTGTAAGAAAAGAAAAGAATGGGGTTACTAGTAGTATAGTGAATGGATACAGTGATTATGAATGCCAATTGGGAGAACTGAACCAGTTCAGGAAGAATTGAAGGACCATGTTAAGGACAGATCATTACAAAGAAACTCTATGTGATTGCTAAGAGTGGACAACAAATGGATGGCATGTAATCTTCATTGTCTCTGATTATTTTAGGTAGATAGATGATAGATGATAGATAGATAGATAGATAGGTAGATATATAGATAGATAGATAGATAGATAGATAGATAGATAGATAGATAGATAGATAGATAGCACTTAGACTTACAGATCATTTCACAGTGCTTTACAGAATTCTCTCAGTGGTTTACAAAATCAGCATATTGCCCCGAACAATCTGGATCCTCATTTTACTGACCTTGGAAAGACAGAAGGCTGAGTCAACCGCTAGCCGGTCAGGATCAAACTCCTGGCAGTGGGCAGAATAATAAGCCTGCAATATTGCATCCCAACCACTGTGCTACCATATATTTTTTAAAAAGGAGAGATCCTTTATTCCTGCAAATTAAAATTTTACTTTTAATTCCTGCATGATTGTGAGACACCAATCAATACTATTTTTATTCCTATGAGCTGCATTGGTCAGATAATTTTGAAAAATGGGTGAGAGCATGTCCCAAATATAGATAGAATTGAAATCTTCAATTTTTTTCAGGGGTGTTAAAACATGGTGTTTTTAGTGATTTTCTGCAGTTTGTCATCCCTTTTCAGACTTACGGTCAATCTACTCTCCTAGGGTCACAAAATGAAATTGAAGGCCCTATACAAAGCAAATGTGCCTAGACTTCTTTTACATCTTGGTCTTTCTGTGAACACTCATGGAAGTCACTACAGTATATTTTGACATTGATTTCTTGGCCCTCCAACCAATTCACTGGGCTCTGCTATCCTTAAAGTCAAATAAGATTAAGCCATGTAGGAATTGGTCTCCATTTACAAAACCATGCAACATATGTGGCAGACAGTAAAGGAGATCTGAAACATTCTCCAAAAAGAAAGAATAGAGAAATCACAGGACTAGTTCAATGATTTCATATAGGATACAGATTCCATTATGTCAAAAAGGTATAGCAAAATGTGGCCTCAACAGATCAATAGACAGTAGGCTTGCATGCTTCCAACCTTGAATTCTAAAGACAACTGTTCAGCTGAATGGACAGAATGAGTCAATTGGTGAACTAGTTCTTGTAGCTATATAGATAAATCAAGATTAGCAGAGTTATAACAGCACAGTTAATATGTCATCATGCCTGCATATAAAACAATATTTTGTTCTTTAATGTATGGAGCAATGCAAGACCAAAATAGACTAACTGGAATTGAATTAACAAGATATTCACTTCCATTGAATGGAGCAAAGCAGAATTTTAAAGATATTTTTCATCTTTTATAATGTCTGTCTTTACAACCAGCCAATTTTCCTTATTGAAGGGAGATGAGTATCTTAACTGCTCCTTTTATTTTATGTGCCTAAAGATGAGCAAGTCTGAAATCAGAATTAAATCATCAGGACATCAAAAATTGGCATCAATATCAGTCATGTGCTAGGAGTTCCCTGTATTTATTTTAGTGATGAGCAGTGCCAAAACAGCAGTTGGATGGTGAAAAAAACATGGCTCAGATTGATTCAATAAATTGTTCTTAAAGACTGATCAAATGTCTAACAGCTTAAGTAAGTATGAGTCACTACAGAGATGTGAACCAGCTTATACTATTGGCACATGCCCACATGGCATGTAGGCATGCACGTATACACCAGCTGTCCTAAAAAGAATTCTATTGCATTCTGGTGGAAAGATAAAAAAATGAGAAAAGCAAGGGATGGGCACAGATTTGTTTAAATTCTCAGTTCATTCAACTGGATAAATATACTTGAATGGAATCTTGGAAGTGTGGTAGTGGTGGTGGTGGTGGTGGGGAGGATCAACAACCTTTTTGCTTGCTTATTATATCAGCTTCTGTTAACAAACTGAATAAATACAGTATATTTTCAGATAAAATGATTCATTCAGAGATAAAACCTGTCTGAAGCTGTATGCTACTAGGAAGTTTGTGATGGAATAAAAGTTTGATGAAACATGATAGCAGTTTGGTAAGAGAAGTAATGAATTCCTTCTGGTGGATGGACAGGCATGATAGACAGATGAGACAGAGATAGATAATACCTTGTTGCCAAAGATATGAGACTATAAAAAGTTAGAATAAGAGAAAAGAACCTCCCAAAAAGTACAAATTGGTGGAGATTAAGGGAGAGATAAATTGTTCATATTAGACATGTTGGAATCCCTAAGGATTTTGGAATTGGTGACTTCCAGATAAGAAAAATATTGTTCCAAGGAGCAGAAGAGCATTTAAAAAATCTCAGAAGTATTTTAAAAAGTTATAAAAAGTTCTGATGTTGAGTGCAAGATAGATAGGCGAGACATAGAGATGAGGAAAGGAAGAAAAAGTACTGTCCCAAGGAGCAGAAAAGCAATTAAAAAAAAAATTCAGAACTATTAAAAAAGTTGTAAAAAGCTCAAATGCTGCATGCAAGAGGGAGGGGTGGAAAATACATAGGAGATACATAGATGAGAGGAAGTCAGGCCTGGAGCCATTGGAAGAAAAGCCTGAGGAGGATGAAGAAGGAGAAGGAGAAGGAGAAGGAGAAGAACAACAACAACAGGAGCAACAACAACAACAACAACAACAACAACAACAACAACAACATAGTGGTGAAGGTATCTGGGTAGAAGTCAGGAAACCAGAAGTAATAGTCTTATTTTAGGCACAAATGTAAACTTGGGCCAGTCACTTTTCTTAGCCTTAGGAAGGAGGCAAATGTCAACAATTTTTGAGAAAAACTTGCCAAGAAAACTATAGGAATTTGTCCAGGGAGCATTCGAGAATCAGACAGAATGAAAGGGAAAGGGAAAGAGGGAGAGGGAGAGGGAGAGGGAGAGGGAGAGGGAGAGGGAGGGAGAGAGAGAGTGAGAGAGAGAGAGAGAGAGAATAAAGACTATTTATAAGTACCCAAAAGGGAATAGAAGCAGGCTGAGGCATTTTTTTCCCCTACAAATCAGCCCAGCTGAACTCTACTCCCTAATACGGAAGAGAAACATGGAGAAATGGGTGAGCTATAAAAACCTTAGTCTTCAATGTTCAGCCAATGGGTAAGAAAAAAGCTATCAGCTTTACCTGTAAGTAATTCGTCAATAAAATTGGTGAGTGGGGTAGGGGGAAATCAAGGCTTGAAGACTCCAATGGAAAAGCAAACTGGGGTCACCAGAGGGAAAGATCCAACCAGGTGCAAGTGGAAAGGGTTCATAAACTGCTATATGTTGACCTGTATATTTTGAAAAAGTGAAGGATACAATTGGTATTTCACCTTTAAGAAGGTAAACTAGTAGGTTCTTAATAAACACACTCTGAAAGAAGAACATCCCAACAAATTAAATAACTTAGTAAAGCTAAATAGCTTACTAACTTAGTTAAATAGCTTAGGGTTAACATTTACTCATGTGGTATTGTCTATATAGCTGGTTGCTATTTTTTATAGCAAGTAGTAAAGCTGTTGTATTTGTTCATGATTAGTTTGATTTTTTAAAAAATTGCAAAGGATAGGAGGAAGAAAAAAGAGTCTCCTCTTTTTCTGGTGGAAGAGGCTGAAGTGGAAATCACTGCCAGGCTTTCTTTAAAGATACTTGCAAAGGAACTGGGGAGAACTGACTTGAGAGATCTCAGGAGAATCAGCTTCTCGTACCCAGAAGAACTGGATTCAGATATTGGGTACATGTTTAAAGCCTTGCTTCTAGTGTTACACTGAGTATCTCTGAAACTGCAGCTGACAACTGGAACACAGTAAATCTATCCGTTGTGTAGAAAGCTGTCCAGAATTAGCATAATATGGGATCATGAGTTACCTCTACCGGTCCTGTCTTTTTCCAAGCATTCTCATCTAAGCCACAATTAGGGTTTCATTACATAAGAGTACATCTTTGATAATGGTTTCAACAGAATTCATTTTAGAGTCTTTATATATGCTAGGTTTTCAATTTTTGTTCTAAAGATACATCCTAACTGTATTCTGTGACATTATGACTAAGGAAAAAACCTCTGATTTGAAAACATATTCCCCTCACCCTCCAAGCTTATGTTAAATCATCTTCTATTTGTGGAGTGCTTGGTGCTTTCTGAGCTAGTTATATTTCCTTCTATTGACATCTTTTATTCAGTTATATGATTATAGAGCAGTGATGGCGCAGTGGTTAGAATGCAATACTGCAGACTACTTTTGCTGGCTGCTGGCTGCCTGCAATTTGGCAGTTCAAATCTCACCAGACTCAAGGTTGACTCTACTTCCCTTCCTTCCGAGGTGGGTAAAATGAAGACCCAGATTCTTGGGGGCAATATGCTGACTCTGTTAAGCCACTTAGAGAGAGGGCTATAAGGCACTGTGAAGCGGTATATAAGTGTAAGTGCTATTGCTATTGCTATAGAGGCACGAAATTATGTCAAAGCCAACACTGAGGGAGACAACCTTATATAAGAAATTGTGTACAGTGTGTTGTCATGGAATTTTCATGGAAACTCTTTTCATTTGTAAAAACATGTCCAGTTTTAACGACGTGAACAATCTGACTACTTAAGTGGGGTTGTACAGTTAAATATTAAGTATGTATTATTATATTATACCCTGTTTCCCCCAAAATAAGACATCCTCTGATAATAAGCCCAATCGGGCTTTTGAGTGCATGGAAATAAAGCCAAGCACTTATTTCAGGGTTCAAAAAAATAAAAGACAGGATCTTATTTTCAGGAAAACATGGTATATTGATTATTGTTGGTCAATTAGTAGTATCACTATAGTATTGCCATATCTATATATTAGAACAATGTATTCTTTATACCATTTATTCCAAGAATAAATGCAATTTCCTTCTATAATTGTGCTGCATTTCCCTAAGGCTTCAATATAGCTACTCTCATGTTCAGGGACTCACATTTTACCCCATTGAAGAACTGCTTCATTTGTTGCTGTGCAATAAATGAGTGACATTTTAGTTGTGAAGAGAATTCATAGAAGCATTCTGGAGAGCCAGCTTACTTAAGACTGAAGAAGCATCATGTAGCTGTCTAGAATATGTTCCCTGGCAATGCATATGCCCACAAATCTAAGAAGGGGGCGGGGAGATTGTGTGTACATATGGCACTGAGCTATATTTTACCCATTTAGTTGTCAAGAGGCTTATAAAACAGCATGGTGTATCCAGAACTGCTATATTTGATCCAAACAATTTCCAACACAGAATTTACATAAGAGATGAGAAAAAATGAACTGGCCATAAAAATAGTAAGAACAAAAGGGGCAAACCTTCCTTGGAGATTACTAAAGACTTGCCAGAATTTCGTTTTTGGTACTGGGAGGATTAATATGCTTATTAAAAAAAATGACCATCAATATTCAGTATTGCGCTTGAATATTGATTGAGCTGGCTCTGAAGATACCATTATTCACCAATGTATAAATAATCTGCAAATGAAGATGCATATGCCTCCTTTTATTTTTCTCTCCAAACAGCAGCCACTAGAGAGAAGAATAATTCCTTCTTCTTGTTTGAGTTGTTCAGATTGGTTAAAAAAATTGCTTCCCAATTAACCTGCACAGTGCACTACTATTCCAATAACATTTAAGAAAATTGCTTTGAGGTTGTGAGACATATTATATTTTAAAGGTGTAATATTTCAGTTCACATATTGCTAATAAGAAAAAAGAACATCCAGATCTCAGCCAACTTAAAGATACTTAATTCAAACATACCTAATTCAAACTTTTTCAATACTTTCCGAAACAATCTATTAATCATTCTCTTCTTCATTACATCTTTCTCTCAAATACTGTCAAAAAATTTAGAAGGTACCAAAAGTGCCAAAATCTAAATCCATTTGCCATGCAAACAGAAGCTGGAACAGAATATAAAACTATCTTATGAGATTTAACTCAGGGGTGGGGGGATATTAATTTTAACTAATTATAATAGCAAATACATAGCATAAGCCTCATGTTATACAGTAATAAATAATAGCTGCCACAAGGTTTCGTATAAATAAATAAGTTATCAATAAATTTATTTATGTATTTATTTGCTATATGATCATTGAACGTAGAATAAGATTTGACATGAAATCAGAATAAGGTACTTGAAAGCAACAAGAGCAAAAAGTCATCGATATGAAGATGGCTTTTGATTTTATTCTCCATATACTATGGGAATAAGCTTTCAACTTCAATTGAAAATGATCCTTCCATTGAATATGAGTGATTTGCCTATATTATACTTTTTTTTTTGTCTTCAAGTTAGTCTTGACTCCTAGCATTTCTTCTTTGCAAGATTTCAGAAGTGGCTTGCCATTGACTTCTTCCAAGGGCTGTACAAAAGTAATAGGCCCAAGGTCATCCAGCTGTCTTTGTGCCTAAGGCAGGACTAGAACTCACACTCTTCCAATTTCTAGCCTGATGCCTTAACCGCTACACGAACTGACTCTCATGCACACTGAACCAAAAAAAAATCTCTTATTCATTTTAACTGCTACAACAAACAAGATTAACTGAGGTTAGCAGAGGAAACATGCTAGGAGTTGTTTGGAGAAGCAGTTAAAATGTAAGAATAGGGAATGATAATATTGCCTTTCATTGAGCTGAGGTAACTGAATTGCTTTCCTTTCATTAAAATTTAAAAGAGACAAGTTTTGCTGCCATTCAAATAGTAGATTGGCTGTTCTACCACCTCTGGGAAACAAACATAATAAGAAAGCATAATTCCCAGAGAGCTTGTTAAAAGGAAATATGGCTTTCCACTTTATACCCAGGGTGACCTTACTTTTCTCTTATTCCATCCCCAAAATCACAGAGAAACAGCCCAGTCAGGATTTGAAGAGATAATTATATGCTTTACATTTATATTTGTATCTACAGCTCTATATACATATTAAAAAGGGGGAAAGTGTCAAATCATAATCTAAAGTACATTTGTCATACCAGTGCTTGTTTCAAACAAGAGGACACTTTAGTATAATATGCTATTGATGTAATAATAGCTTCCTTGTCCTGGTGGGATTTTTGACTTTCTAAGAAGATCTGAACTAGCACTGTGGAGGAAATAAAATAAATCAAATTCTTCTCTATATAACTAGTGCTGACTGCTTCCTGAACTGGATGCTTTTGATGGATGGGTTAATTCATTTGACAGAGAGAAACAGAGAACATATGACAAATAAAAGGAATAGTTTTGACAATATGTTTGAACATATGACAGACAAAAGATGAGGATCTCATCTATCAACATTAATTAGTTTCCATAGGATGCACATTTTGTGGTGTTCATTTCTTTCCAAATTTATTATTATGGTTGGTTGCACAGCCAGCCAGATGTTTAAGCTGGCTTTGGCATTTCTGTCCACCTGTCAAGTCCTTTCAGGAATAGGCAATCATTATTATTAATTATTATTATTAATTATTATGTCCTAGCCATTTTGACAACTGAGTTCTCAAAGAATGCAATGTAATGTAGTGGTTAAGGAATTGGACTAGGAATGCACAGATTTGTTTAAAGTCCAATCAAACAATTAATCAATCAATCAATATATTTCTATTCCTGTCCATCTCAATCCAATTGACTCTCAGGCATCAAAGGTTTCTGAGTGAGTTTGGACACATTACTCAATCTACTACCCACCTAACCACACAAGGTTGTTGTAGATAAAAACTGGAAGAGAGTGTTTTATATATGCCAAAAAGAGCAAGATAAAATCCAACAAATAAATACATTTACTTTTGAGGCAACATTTCCCCCCCCCCAACTATTCGATCCATTTCCTTCAAATTGCTGAAACTGTATGAACATCCATACTATTTGTAAAACTTCTATCTTTTAAATCCACATATATTTATAAATGTTGATATTAATTCAGAGCATTCAGCATTTGTAAACTATCTAGAGTCATTTAGGTGAGATAGATGATATGGAAATTTGATAAACACTGTCCTATGAATTTTTTTCACTGTGACTTTACTGAGAAAGAAAAGTATCATAGTATTTCAGCCTGTCATCCCCAGTGATTCCCAGCTAGTGACAATTTTTCTTTAGCAGGCAGGATATTGCTTCACTTTTGCTTTTCCTGTCTGTATACCAATTGCTGGACATTTGTGAAAGAGAAACCTGGCAAAACCTGTTCTAAGGATATTTTGAACAAATTGTTTTCTTGAACCCCTAGTAAAAGGCAATGTCCAATCACTAAAGCTAATGCTGTTGACCACATGTGAGAATTCCAGATGCTGCCCACCTCAGAACCGCTTGTCAAATTGTAAGTGCAATGATTCCAAGAATAAATGTCATCTCAGAGCCAGTCTAGAAGTAGCCAAGCAGGTTAATACTCAGCATTTGCTCCATCAGTTCTAAAGATTGTTTATGGTAAGATAAAACATTAAGTGAGCATTCCTGTAAAACACTTTCATTTAGGGACAAGGAAGGAGAGAGCAAGATACTTCCAGCTACTTTCAAACTCAAGGGGCACCATTAGATTAAAAAAGTGGACATTCTACCCCAGGGAGATGTCTATGGAGATTCTCTATCATCCAGGTTGTGGTTGTCCTAAAGATGTTTTTTTAAGAGGCAACTGGACTTTCTGGTTTTTCTTTGAAGATGTTTCACTTCTGAGCCAAGAAACTTTTTCAGCAGACTGGATGGTGGGTAATGGAAGGATTTATATTCCTTGCAGACAGCTGAACATTTGCATTCTTTTAGAGAATTGTTGAAGCTACCTGGAGATTTATCTGGATCATCAGGGTCAACTGAGTAGTGCAAATGGGTATGGAGCCTTCTTAGAAAGGAGTCCGTTGAAAGGACTGTGTTGTGAACTGAAGATAGACGATGTTATATTCCTCCCCCTCTATTGAGAAAGGGCTGTTAAATATTGACATAGATGGGCTCTTTGACCCCTCTTTCAAACCAGCAGTTCTCTCTGTCCAAAATGTCCAAAATCCTTCCATTACCCACTATCCAGTCAGAGCTGAAGAAGCTTCTTGGATGAGAAGCAAAACATCTTCAAAGAAAAACTAAAAAGTTCAGTTGCCTCTTGAAAAAACACCTTTGGGTATCTCAGGAAGCTACTGAGTAGAGATTAGGTAGATTTTAGCATATTTACTCTGTTAAGCAAAGGGCTAGAAGAATTCTGAGGTATAAGCAAGAAGAAAAATGTTATGCTGATCAGGTTCATATCACTGAATCCTTTCATATCTCAATTTTACCATTTTTATTTTTATTTATCTTATGTAAATGTCTCAGTAAATTGCATCCCTAGTTTTGCCAGAACATTTTGTTTCCAATTCCCCTAGGGAAAGGACTCTAAGAACAGTAAGTAACAAGCAAAATTTGTCTTCATTCAAAAGACTGGAGGGTGAAGCAAAAAACAGTCCAGATTCACCGTAGCTTTCTTGGAAGCTGGCTGTGATCTGACAGACTACTGACAAGCATTTCAGGCTGCATCAAGCAAGCATAGAATGCAAAGCATGCTAGCTCAGGGAATTCTCAAAAAATGTTGGGGAGTGTCACGCTTTTCCCAGTGGCTAAACATCAGCTGTTAGGGTTGGTGAGAAGTATTTTAGATTCACCTTCATGTCATATTTTGTGTACCTGATGAAACACATCTTTTTGCTAATGGATCTGCCCTAGGAAGCAGTCTTAAGGATTGGATGAGTAAGATCAGAAGCAAAAACCTGAGACCAGACTATTCCACTACAAAAGGGCTTTCAAACTTGCAGCTCACGGGCCAGATGTATCATGCAATGGGCATGCCCACGCCCAGTTTAGCGAAGGGGGAAAAGCCCTGATATGTTACATGATACCATGACGATGTGAGTTTGACACCCCTGCACTAATCCCTTGGATTATGATGGCAATTAGGACCATGATTGCCTTGCTAACTTGTGATCATAAAGTGCAATATCATATGGAAATTCCTACCATGTAGGACATTAAGTTGGAAGAGCAACTTGCTACATTCCTGCCAGATTCCCCATGTGGGAAGCCAGTAGGGAAGATCACAAACAGTGATCACATGATGTGCTTTGATGTGATGTCATAACCATGAACTGGGTGTGTCAATTTTTTCAGTGCCACTGCAAATCTGAACAGTCAATGAATGAATGGATGCAAGTATTTATAGAATTATTGAAGAAAGCCTCCTTTGGAATTTGGCATCTGTATCAAATCATAATGATGTCTAAAGATCACTTGCATGCAATGACATCACCATGCAAAACCTGATCTTATGCATTTCCTTTCCAATGTTTCATTCAAGGGCATAAGCTGAGCCAGTTGTGTGCTGGTATTGCCATCCATCTTCCATTATTCACCTTCCTCCCTGTAGATACCTATGATTTTGAAGTTTTGCACAGAAAAAAAATGTGTGAATATAAATGAGATATTCAAAATCAGAAACTACCCTATGGAAAATTATGTCTTCCACCCGATTTAGCATTTAAAAGACATAGATTTCATATTCAGCTTTTTTATAAAAAAACCATTTTAGACAGATGTTGGGGAGACTGTATGTACATACTAACATAATCACAGCCCTTATTTTTTCATATCTCCTTGAGGCATCCTTGTGTAACTAATTGTTCTGCCAAGTACCTTTGTGGCTCGCCTTAAAGCAGAAATAAGATGCTTTGTATTCTAAGATGGTGACAACAATCCCATTACAAATCTTAAAGAGCAAGCTAGGAAATGACCCAGAACAATTTGCAAGGGAACAACAAGTTGAAACTTCTGTAGCAGCTTAACAGGTCATCTGTAATTATGGAACAAATGTAATCAGAGAAATTCAGAATCCTAGACAAATTGTTCCAATTAAAAACTAGTTATCCTCCAAGTTTTAAACAGTCAGCCAATATGATAACACAGGTCAGAATGCAGACACATGATGGAGAATGATAATCCTTTCTGTCCATCTTTCCTAATGCTTTTTAGCACGCTATCACATGGCATGTAGTCTTTGGGATCAAACACGCTAGTTCCATAATCAAATGTTCCTTAGAATAGGGATTTTTAAGATTATTCCATCAGCGGAGTGTTAGTTAAAAAAACATTCAAGAACAGGAGACAAAATTCTTGTGACTCTATTTGGTGCTTTATTCCCTCCCCAGTTTTTCATAGAACTCACCAGGTTCTTATTAATTCATAAGTTCTACAGAACAGAAGAAGAATTATGCTTTAAAGCTGAATTCTGTGAAGAAGAATTCAGATTGCTAACATCCCAAACTGCCCAATTTACATTTAATAATATGAGCTCTATCAAAGGCCACTTATACACTTGATTACAGTGGCCCTCTCCCTTAGCACACTGCTGAAGGTCTTGATCATTTGTTTCCTTAACATTTGAAAATGACACTTTTATGGCATTGCATGTCCTTAAGGTTAGTCTATTCCAGGGAACTTCTGAGAATGTCTTAAAATATGTAGTTATTTTAAAACTGAGTACTGACAAATAAATGTAAAGCAAAGATGCTCCTCAATGTAATACCACGCTTTTCTTTGAAATTTATGCATGTGTGAGATAGGGCACTCATGAAAATTATACAAGGCAGACTTGCAGAACAAGAGTTCTGGAATTCTTCCTAACCCCAAGGTTTATAAACCGAGGCTGTAGGAGGCATCTATATTTTCTTCTGGGTAAGAAAGGAACAATTTGTATGGATGGATGTTTCTGCTCTGTATGGATGGATGTTTCTGCTCTTCCCCAATATTGTGACTATGGTTTGTATGCAGCATATTCCACTCTGGCTCAAGTAACTGGAAGGAAAGAGGGAAGTGAGCTTAAAATGAAACACTCAGCTACCTTCTGAGCAGCTCTGCTATGATTTGAAGGATTTCTTTTCCGGATTCTTTCCTGCCCTTTGATATGGCCCATTCACTAGCTGTTGTATTCCCACCCCCCACCCCACCCCCTTTTGCTAGCTTTTTTTTCTTTACATCAAATTTATTCAATTTTTACAGAATTGTTGTGCTGATGGACAGAAATGGGGCCCCAACCACTTTACATAATTTCTTTCAACATGACTTCTTAGTTTCTTCTGTATTCACATTTTCTTTACCTTCTGAGTGAAGTCCTGCTAGCTACATAACTTCTAGCTATGTGTGTAAACAGTTATTACTAGTGCATTCGTTTAGGCATCTCTGATTTCCCTTCTTGTAACATTCAGGAAATAAGCAGGCCATTGACCACTTGCATTTTATCACCTTCAGGATAATCAGTTAAGATCTGAGACTAGATGGAATGTACTGTGTGTCTGTCATGTAATTGTGATAGACTCACAAAAGCAATACTGAATACTCTGACTACCTAATCTTGGATTACTAAATTTACTTCCACACAGCATCATTTCCATTTATAAATTCTTACACTTTTCAGGCCTTACAAATAACTTTCAAACCATTTTCCCTCCTCTGTCCCCAAAATGGCAAAACCCAAATGAACTAATCAGTGGGTCCATAGATGTGGGTAGAAAAGTCATCAATCAGTACCCAATCCTGAGCGACTGTCACTACTGATTCTCTTATCAACATTTCATAAAGAAAGAAAAAGAAATAGCTAGCACTCCCTCTTTCCATTTCCAGAACATATTGTATGTGGTTGTCTAGTTCTGTTGCAAAAATTTTTTTAAAGAGCAAAGGAACCTGAAAAGCCACCAAGTAATGATACCTCTGTTATACGAAAGAGCATTTTGTTGTCTGTGATGGTAAAGGACAAGCATACTAACAAGGTTTGCTACAGATAACACCTTATAGGAACTCTAAGCTTAGTTGCACTTTGTAACTTCTCCTTATCCTGCATTGTAAACAACAAACCCAAGAAATAAAATGAATTGCTAACATTTCCCCACAAAGGGCAATTGCTAGAATCTGCAAGCAGTCAATTTAGCCCAGATTAAACCTGGCTGTTTTTTAATGTGGAATTAAAAGGTTATGTGAGCTTGCTTAGTCATATGGAAAAAAAAAAGGTTAGGGTGTGAAGGAACCTGTGAAGGAAGCCTGGTGAAGTCATCCAGTCATCTTTTCACTTTAAGAACCCGTGATTTTCTGTGAAGTGAGAAAATTGGGAAGCAGGATGAGGCAGCATCAATGGGTAAGTAGACTACCAATAAGCTCCTCAAACCTGCAGTACTGCAGATAAAATGTTCCCTTATTTTTCAATTCCAAATGCAACCAGTTGAGCCAGAATTAAATAAATAAACATTATCAATGGGTTGACAACACAGAAGACAGAACTGATTTGACACACACACACAAAAACCCCACCATATGGAAATATCATCTGTTATGCCACCTGCTTGTCTAAGAAAACACAGGTTGATCTTATTGTGCAGCAGCAGAATATCTATTACAGTACATTTTAAAATTATAAACAATTTTATTCACAATTTTATTCGGTTATTCAGAATGGAAAAGGCAAAGGGGAACAATATAAGGATTTATCTCCCTAGCAATAACTTGAGATACACAAATCCATCAAATTAGTGATAACCATACAGTTAAAAATAGTCATAATTCTATAACTTTGTTCTCTGAATTGCTAAACTACTTCATACAGTTGCCTCCTCACTGGTCTAGTACATACATCATAGGCTACAGTCAATCATAATTTGGTTTGTTTCCTTTTGGGTTAGCATCTTTTATGAACTCATCAAATTGTGGCTTCTTCAATATACTGCAGTTAAGCCAGTGAATCACCATCAAGCGCAAATCTACTTGAAGTGTTCACTTGCAGCATTAGTGCAATCTCAGGCTGCTTTACTCAGTTGGAACCTCTCTCTGTCTTCAGCTGAAAACATATATAGGTCTTTTCACAGCTTCCTAACTGTAAAATACTTAACACTGATTACCTAATAAAAGAACTGAACTTTGGAGAAAGGTTGCTGGCTCCCCTGTGACAAAAATCTGGATTTTTTTTGGCCGTGTTCTTAGAGACCCTCAGGGATAGTTTCATTATAGCAAGGAGTTGCTTTGGGAGTCAACATTTTAAGCTGCAATCTTAACTACTGTAAATGGTTGATTTGGGTTTGATAATGCATCCCCTAATCAATTCTAATCATAACCTTCAATGAGGAAATATTTAATGCTTTAATGCTTTTTACTTTTTCAAAGATTTGAGTCATTGGTTAAATCTTGCCAAGCTGACCTGTTTCCAAAACAAGAGGAATTACAGGCATTACAGGTTTGTATTCTTCAGCTACCTTTTTTTTTTTAATGTGCCAAGATAATACTGGCACTGAAAGAGTTTACCACCTGAATATTTTATTTCAGGGAGGGGAGTTGCTTCTGCAGGTTGGTTTTGTTATTACTGAACATAAAACTACAGAAACATGCAGTTTATTGTGCAGAAGTCCAGTCAACCATAATATCTAGTTTTTCAGAGCACTGGGACATTTTGGATAGACATGACTGATTTGAAGCAGTTAATATTAAGGAAGTTCTACCTAGAGATGTACAGCTATTCAGTTCTTCAACATTCTGTAACAACTTAGATAATATTTAAAACTAATTGCAGGTTTGAAGTATGCAGACTTTGAATATACTTGAATAAAATTAATGTTGCAGATGAGAAAGCCTCAAAAAGCATGACACCATCATACACTTAAACTGGGAAAAAAATGTGTGTATGTGTGAGAGAGAGAGAGTTTCTTTTCTTATCTGAATGGTCATAACGTGTCAAAATTGGAAGCATCAAATATAAATACTTTGAATTGGAAAAAGGGAACCATGTTTCTCTAGGATACTTTTTAATGCTTTTCTAAAATCAATAAATGCCCTTTTTCTAATCAATAGCTTTTAATTATTTCCTCTCTCTCTCTCCCTCCCCGCTCTGTCCAGTTGTCATTTGATTTTAAGTATTTGCTTTGCCTTAAGTAATGTCAAGTGTGAACAATCGGAGTAATGTCTTGAGATGGGACGGATGGTGATTGGAGCATGTGTTCGTCTGAGGAGTGATGGGAAGGTTTGGTGGATTTTGATTTACTGAGAGAAAACCTGGACCTCTCAGATTCGGGTTTTCCCAGATGTGCCAGTTTACCTATTCTAGTAAATAGAACTTTGAAAAATGCTTGCTTCAGAGTTTTACTTGAAGTTGGGGGGGTTTCTGGAACACTGACATCAGAGTCACATGCATAGAGTTCAAGCTAATTATTATGTTCTGCTAAAATATAGGAATCTCCCCAGTCTGGCAGCTCTTCTCTGAGAATAATTAGATAAAGTTCCAAGGAATTTGGGGAGTCAGTTCTGACCCTTTTATGACTACGCAGTGACTCTAGATTTGGTCCACACTTCATCTCTCCTCCCTGCCAGGCTTGAATACTGCCCAACAAATATTTAAATCCTTTTCATCACATTTTACATAGTAGTATTAAGTGTATGAAATGATAAAAAAAGTGTTTTATCATATCTGGGAAGAAGCAATATACCTCTCCAATAATTTGTTTAATTAAAGCAAGGAAAACCAATCCACAATCCACTAATAAATCCACAAATTACTCATTGTAAGGAATATCTATTATATAGCAAGCAAAGAATGAAAATTAAACTCTTAAACAAAGCAATCTGTTCTACAGAATACCATAATGCATCATTCTATAATGAAAGTTAACACTAATGTTGCAATATATACCTAGAATCTTCAAATAGGCTTCACTGCTCCAAGATCCTGTCTGTGCTTGGATCTAGTTAGCACTGAATAAAAGACCATCAGAGAAGCTAGGATAGACTGGAAAATTAGGGAGAAAAAACCCATAAAGCAGACTTCCATGCTGCAAGTGTCTTGAAATGATATATGATACAATAAAAGCAGTTTCGGCAATAGAAAGATATAGAGAGCTATAGTGAATGGTGCTGGATACATTATTTTAGCTCTGCTTCCTCTTTCCTTTTTCCTTATTTTGTGCCTTAGGTTTCTTCTTCCTGCTAATTCACACTCCTATTCTGACCTTCGCACACTACAATCCACCCCAAAAAGAATGCTATTATGGCATGTTGTATATTGATATACCATATTAACAATTAATAGTATTATAACTGCTGCCCCATTGCTTTGAAAACTGCATGGCTGTGCTGATGTAGTCCTCAAGACTGAAGTTCAGGTCAAGGTTATCTTTATCTTTCATTATTTGTTTGGTTGTGTTTTTTTTTTTTTTGTTTTGTTTTTTGTAGGAAAAGAGCAAAAAGAACATTTATGCTTTAGTAATTTAGAGTCACTGGCAATCTCAATCTTTCAGGTGCTTAAATTCATTTGACAGTAGATTTTTACAGCATGCTGTTTCGTGCATTCATGTATATTATCACAGCTGGTAACAACATTTCAAAGTATTATAGTTATTTTAGCTACCTTTTCTTCAAATGTTACCTAGTCAAACCAAAACAACGACAACAAAAAGAACCTTGATTTAACTAGAGTGTGATCTGGGCTGCTGGGTAACTTGAGCATCCAATTATACTGCTTCCTCTTCATCCAGCTCTCAATTAAAATTTCTTGAAACAGCTGGGATGGGAGAAAAGGCCCTTGCAAATTAGCTAAGTAGGTTACCAAAATGCAACATAACAACCTTAAGTTGAGAAGGCAGCACCTTCAGCTGCTGTGCGTTGCATAAGGAATTCACTGAGCAATAACCACCTTGGAGGCATCGCTGTTTATTATGGAAGATGTAGATGTGCCAGAAGCCAATGTCTTTTTATTTTATGAGTATTTTCCCCCTTGTTTTTCTTTCTTTTTAAAAAATGTTTGAGCACCACCTCTTCATCAGAATGGCCTAGAAACATCCCTTCTGCTTTATTATTGTAAGTAAAAAAAATGTGACATTTAGCAATGACCCACCTTCTCTATAGAGGAGGAGGCAAGAAGAACAAAGTTCCACTTGGAACTGAGTACTTATTAGGACTCGTTCTCTGTACATCTGACTGAACAAATGGAAACCCTATCCAAGCTATCACGGAATCCATGTGTATTTAGACAAGATTTTAGCAAAAAGGTGCTTCTTTTTTCTGAATCTTAATTTAACAGCCTTCAAATATTTCACTACCAGTTTCTAGTGTTTAAATCCAGTAACTAAGGTAACAATGTGCTTCTGAAAGAAGGAAACTGAAAGGTGGAGATTACCAAACAAAACTATTATACAATCAACTTTTCCAGAATGATATTTGGATGCAATAGATACAGTCATACAGTCTATCTTTTGCTAGGTGCCTGGATCAAGTACCATTCTCCAGAAAACCAAATTCAGGAAACAATGCTCTGAAATAATTATATTATAGTTTGTCAATTATGGTTTGGCAAGGATTCTAAAACTGAACCATACTTCACTTTCTTATTTATTTAGCATTCATATTTATCAATCATATTCGTATAGCTCACGAAAAAAGTGACTTTTCATGACATACAATAGTATATGGAAATATACTAAATTTACTTTAGGAAATTTTATTTCAGCATAGAAGGCTTGTGCCTTTTTTGCTGGAGAAGCTGAATACTGTTTCCATAGCTAAACTAGGTTCTATAATCTCTTTGCGGGTCATGATTCTCCATCACAATATGTTGCTATGACTTTCTGCAATTGCCAGCTGTAATAATGAAATCAGAGCACACTTTGTAAGTGAAATGGCAGCAGTTTAATGAAAACCAATAATTAGATTTAGTTATGATTTCAGTGTAAAGAAGTGCGTAGATTCTGAGACAATGCAATTTTCAAAAAAGTGTCATTAATTCTTAATAGTGCCTGATTCTTAGTTCAGCCAGAACTAAGAATGCTGAGATGTTTTTAATTTTCATCTTAATATAAATTATTTTTGATATATGGTTTATTGTAAGTTTTCTTTAAATAACTCTTAGACAGAAATGGGTTTAGGTATATATCTGTTAGGTTATAGATATTACATTTTAAACTAAACTAAACATCTTAGACAGAAATGGGTTTAGGTATATATCTGTTAGGTTATAGATATTACATTTTCATTTGTTAATTTATTTTATTAGCTTTCCCACCAAAAATGTAGTCTTTATCTATGATACAGACTTATAATATTTTATCATGAAGGGAAGGGTTTTTTAAAAAAATGCTATTGAGATAGGTTTGCAGTGGAATCAATAGAAATATTTAACATATATAAAAGTGGTATCTCAAGCCAGATGCATTGTTGCATTGAACTTTCCTGGAAACCATTCTGAAATTTGGTTATTCATATTTTCTGAGCAATTACCCATAGGGCACTTTACCATGCTTTGTATCTACCTCTTGAAGAAAGACAAAATTTGAACTGTAGGAGAATTGTTCCTTTTATTAAGCTGTATTTGCAGCAGCTCAATTTTGTCCATCTCAAGTCTTTCCCAAGATTCTGAATTGTTGTTGTTTGTGAGATTTTTTTTATTGTGTTAAAAGTATTATCGCAAGATGTAAGCTTTCCAAGTAAAAGCTGCCTTTTGTAATTGACAGGTGGTGATTTCGTCAATGCTGAAAGTATTCAAATATTGTTCTTTTTGCAGTTGTAACCCAAACACTTATTACTATTGGTACTACCTTTGCTTTCCTTTGCCTCAGTTGGTCTTCTATTTGCAGTTCTTTGCATTTGGGGATTTTCTCTACTTCTTTTTATTCTGCTATCTCCAGGTATTGCAACATCCACTATTCCAATTTGTCTTTCTCTTATCAACAAGTGGAAGTGTGAGGTGTAATGTGGATTGTCTGATTGAATTCTAAAGTCCCAGACAATTTTAGCTTCTTCATTTTTTATTACTTTGTCTATATTGGATCCCACCAGCATTTGCTTGCACACAAATGTTGTTTCTTACAGTATTCCAAGGCACCATTGTTGTATTTTCTTATGTTGTTTTTTATAATCAATCTATATGTTGAATAGGTATTATTTCGCAGTGGTGGGTTGCCCCCAGTTCTCACTAGTTCTATAGTAGTGGTATAGTATGGTAGTAAAACTGGCGGGAGGCACCGCCCACTGACCCTCATGTCATGAAAATGCTTCTGCGCATGTGCAGAAGAGTGTGCACGCATGCGAGTGAAGCGCATGTGTGCGTGTGGCCCTGTTGCGAACCGGTAGTAAAGGTAAGTAGTACCCACCACTGTTCTTACAGCAGCTAAATAGGTGTTCCATTGCTTTTTCACCTTCTTTGCAGAGATGGCATTTGCTGTCTTTTACTGTCTTCTCAATTCTGGCTCTATGTGCATTTAATTCATAAGGCTTGAATTTGAATGTCATAAATCATAATTTGAAATTAATGGCTAGAATTAGTTCTTTTGTCTTTTTTTTTTTTCAACTTTCCTTCCCTTAGCCATTGTCGGATCTTCTTACCTGTTTTCTCTAATATTTTTTAAGTACTGCCCATATAATACTTGGCCTTGCCATGTTTCTTTTCTACTCTTCATTTGGTTTTTCTTGTAGGTCAGTTTGGTCTCTCCAGTACTCAGTAAGCTTTCCTGGTATACTAGCTTCAGTGCATCTTCATGGTTCATCATATATTTTTCCAATACCCCTTTTTTCTTCTTCAACTGTCTGGTGTACTTGCAACATTTTCCTTGATAAACAAACTCTATCAACATGTCTGTGTGGATGATTAGCATGTTTCATTGTCATTACTTTTCTGGTCTTCCTAGACAGGACTTTTAGTTATGTTTTAGTCCAGCTACATATCTAATTATTGGAATTATCCAAGTGTTAATGGTCTCAATGTTATTTCCCCCACTGGGATTGGGCTTTAAGATCTTCTTCACTCTCATGATGTATTTTCTTCTAAACATCTTGACTTTAATATGCTTGATGTCATCTTGAAGAATGCCCAGCTATTAATAGAGATTATCTTCATCCAGGCTCTTGATGATGATTATTATTGATCATCTCACAGTCAGCCAGATGTTCAGATTGGTTTTGGCATTTTTGTCTACCTTTCACAGTGATGGTTAACCTTTTTCGTGCCGAATGCCCAAAGCATGCATGTACACTGCACATGTGTGTGCCACAACTCCCAAAATGCAATGTGAGTGCCCCCTGTGCATGCACCCTGGGCCCCGGTTTTGGCTTCCAAGTTGGTGCAGGAGGCTTTTCAGGCCCAAAATAGGGGGTGGGTGAGGTAGCTAGGACTCGATGGAGTAGAAACTGCAAAGATCGGAGAAGGCATGGAAGGCAGGAGGCAGCTAGGACTCGATGAGGGAGAAACTGTGGAGATCATGTCCTAGCTTTCTCCTGCCGTCCAGCCTTCTCCAATCTTTGCAGTTTTTCCCCCATCAAATCTTAGCTGTCTCCTGCCTTCCACGATCTTTAAAGATTTTCCCCATCTAATCCTAGATGCCTCCTACCTTCCACGATCTCCAAAGTGTCTCCCCTCACTGAGTGTCTCCTGCCTTCCTGCCTTCCGTGCCTCCTCCAATCTTTCCCCCATCATGTCCTAGCTTTCTCCTGCTTTCCTGCCACGGAAAGGCATCTGCAGAGGGTGGAACCTGCAGAGATCGGGGAAAGCCCTGCCCCCGTGCATGTGTGGCAGAGACCCGAAGACCAGCTGGCCAATGGGAGGTACACACATGTGTGGTGGAGCTGAGCTGGGGTGACAGCTGGCGTGCCCGCAGAAAGGGCTGCATGCCATAGGTTCGCCATCACAGACCTATCGGGTCCTTACCAAGGACCTGGGATAGGCAAATCTGGAAGTTTGACAGCATTACAGAAATAGTCTCAGGATGGAAGCAGTTCCAAGT
Source organism: Masticophis lateralis (assembly GCA_030761175.1). Taxonomy (NCBI): domain Eukaryota; kingdom Metazoa; phylum Chordata; class Lepidosauria; order Squamata; family Colubridae; genus Masticophis; species Masticophis lateralis. Next base: position 106,070,329 of record JAUDYJ010000002.1, read on the forward strand.
AAAGCCTCCTTCTGCAATTGACTGATGGCAAATTTGTCAATGCCTATGGTGTTCAAGTGGTGCTCCCATTGTTTTGGGATTACACCCAAGGCACCTATTACTATTGGTACTACCCTTGCTTGCCTTTGCCATAGTTATTCTATTTCTATTTGTAGGTCTTTCTTTTTTGTTATCTTTTCCAGTTCTTTCTCTTCTCTTCTGCTGTCTCCAGGCACTCCAGGCACATCCACTATCCAGACTTTTTTGTCTTTCTTATTGACAACTGTTATAATGTTGTTGTTATATTTTTCTGCAACTAAGTCCAAACACCGTTATCTTATATTGATTTGGCATCCTCCTTGCTTCCATTTTCATATACAGATCTTATCAAGATTAATTGATCTGATGTTTAAATTTTTGCTCAATGGGAAATGAAACATAACTTGTCTTTCATGACATACAGATTTTGTGCTTATTGATATACTGTAGCTGTTCTGGGCACAGTTGGGAACACAAAATGGAATTATACATAAGATTAAATGAATTATAAATCAGTCATAATTCAAATAAAACAACCCAGGCTTTTGGGGGGGGGGGTATGTAAAATGAGTCATCTTTAGTTTGAAACCTCTTTCTGTCAACAGTGAACATTTCAAACCATTTTTAATCTGGTGTGACTAGAAAAAGCCATATAATGGGAATAAATTCATTCTTTTACCCCTTTAGTATCTAAGTTATTTCTAACACCCAGGCTGCTCTTGTTTGTTTGTTTTTTAAAAAATTTCTATTTACACTGCTTCTTCAATTAAGTAAAATTTGAAACATTATTTATCAACTTACCTGGTCCAGTGTTTATGTAATTTACAAAATTATTTCTTTGCATAATAGCACTTTAGCATCTAACTCTGAACTAATGAAGCCTCTTCTGATAAACTCTTTAGCTATATCCCCGGGGAGAATCAGCAAATGCAAACAGCTATGTTCATCTGTATATATGTTTGTACACTGCAAAGAATTGGATATGGTGCTGAATTAGAGCTGCCAAGTCTTGCTTTTTGAACAGTTTCATACCTATAATAGCTGTACAGCAAGTAGATACAACATGACCTTTTCAATGCTGAGCAGAGTGGATAGAGTAGAGCATAGCAGAATACTAAGCCAGATTTTTTTAAAAAAACAATGGTTGGTTTAACAAGTCATAATACTTCAAATCAGGCATCATGCCAAGCCAAAAACTAATCAACTATAATCTGCTTAACTTTAGATATGAATATATAGCTGGTGAAATAGATGCACCTGCCACACAACATCCCAGACTCAACCATTGTTGAAAAGAAAGACAAAATGCCTGGCTAATGGACACTGCAGTACAGGATATTGCACTGGAATACCTGTAAGAATTACCATTTGCCCCCAAGCAAGAACCCATGACCACAAGATAGACAAAGTAAGAGAAAATGAAGTAGCTAAAGTGCACTGGGACTTTAGAATTGAAATACATAAACACCTGCTCCGTAACTTCCAGATTAACCATTGTTGATAAGAAAAACAAAAAAGATTCTGGATAGTGGATGTTGCAGTATCTGAAGATAGGAGAACAGAAGAGAAAGAACTAGAGAAAAATCACAAAATACAAAGACTTACAAACAGAAGTATAATGACGGTGGCAAAGGAAAGCGAAGATAGTACCAATAGCAATAGGCACCTTGGGTGTAGTCCCAAAATATGTGCAGCATTTGAAGAGCATCAGCACTGACAAAATCACCATCAGTCAATTGCAAAAGGTAACTTTACTTGGAAAATATCCTCGGATAGTATCTTTCACATCCTTAAACAACAATATCTAACTATCCTGGGTACTTAGGGAAAATTTGATAGGTAGGAAAGAATGCCAAATCCTAACATCTAAACATCTCATTGTCTAAATGACTTTGAGTGGTTTTCCGTTAAATATAGTCGAAACAGTAGAAAAAAATAAGCAAGTTAAAACATTGTGAAATTTCTGAATATAAAGTGATAAGTCTTTGCTCACAACACACCATTTTTAACTGTGGTTGAAAAGAAGAAACTGTGAATAACTGTTATGGCAATACCAGGGGATAACTGAATAGAAGAAAAAAATTGGCAAAGTTCACAAAGTATTAAGATCTGAAAATCAAATTTGAAATATTCCAACATAAAATAACCAAGGCTGTTGCCACATTATGTACCATACTCAAAAAATCATTGTTGTGCTTAGAAAATGTGTACCTTGAAAACATTTCTATCTGACAATTTAAAAAGGATCTGCACATATGCATTACAATATCCTAGGTTCTTGGAAAAACCTCAATGCATATGAAGGCCAACATCAGCTAAAGAACTGGCAGCTATGATCTCACACTGTTATTGTTATTAGGGTGATGTGGTGGCTCAATAGTTAAGATAACTATTGTTGGCTAGAAAGCTGGCAGCCTAGGTTCGAGACCTGAGGGCCATGTGATGGAGTAAGCTCCTGTCATCACCCCAGCTCCTGCTAACCTAGCAGTTTGAAAACATGCAAAGGTGAGTATATAAATAAGTAGCATTTCAACGGGAAGGAAACAACGCTCTGTAATGTCATGCCAACCACATGATCAAGAAAATGTTTTCGGACAGCGCTGGCTCAATGGCCTTGAAATGGAGATGAGCACCATCCCCTATAGTCAGAACTGATTAGCGGAGTAAAATCTGCAGGGATTCCTTTACCTTTTGTTGTTGTTATTACTATTGTTATTATATACATATCTAATTTCCATCACACGTTTTTCCTAACAGCATAAAGTATATACAGTTGCACATTAGAATTAAATCTTACTGCAATGCAATCTTGCAGTAAAGTAGATTCTTTTATCAATTCCAGCAAGGTGCACATTTTTCTCTTGCCCAATTTCTAATTTCCATGTTATTTCCCTCTGTGTTCTTACAGAAAATACCAGCTTTTTGCCATGGAAAGTCCTATACTATTTCCTCCCTTAGAAGAAAAGTACAGTGCAAATGTATTATATTTTGTAACCACTTTGAATATTCAGATATTCAGTGTATGTTTCATGTATAAATGTCATCCTCAATCTAAAATATGTAGCTGTTGAAATACTGCTATTAGCATTATCAAGTGACTGTAGCTGCATTATGTTTAATTGCTAGTACTATTTATTTATAGATGATTTACTGTAGATGTTTATTCCTCTAGATATTTTATTTTTATATTACATTGTATTCTGTTTTTTAAAAATAATTATTGTTCTTTGTAGATCACTGTCACCAACCTTCTTGGCACCAAGGACCAGTTTTGTGGAAGACAAGCTTTTCATGCACTTGGGGAGTGGGGAGGAGTATGGAACCTTGATCTTGTGCATGCGCCATTTTGCTTGCCTGCTGCTCACTTCCAGCTGTGCAGCCCAGTTCCTAAGGGACCATGGATGGTACCTGTCCATGGCCTGGTGGTTGTGGACTCCTATTATAGACGTTTCCTTCAGGAGTGGGTTCTACAAATTTTTACTACCGGTTCTGTGGGTCTGGCTTATTTTATGGGCATGGCTTGATGGTCATGTGACAAATCTTTAGGATTTAGCAGAGGTACTGGTCTACCAGGCTTTTAACTGCTTGCAGAGCTGTACTGGTCTACTCATTTGTTTTTGGAGGCACCGGTCTACTCATTTGTTTTTGGAGGCACTGGTCTACTCATTTGTTTTTGGAGGCACCAATCTACCACTACACTACCTTTTAACACTGATCAGTTGTAGGGTGACCCTTTGCAGCCCTGCGGCAAGAGTTTAAACAGTTTTTTTCCTTCTAGCCGATTAGCTGGGACTCAGGAGGCAGCAATAGATTGGGTGTGAGGCCAAATAAAAAGAATAATGGGGGGCAGGAGGGTCCAGCTCCCGAACGAAGAGAACCTTTTCAGTGATGTCATATCAGCCGAACCAGGCCAAACCGGGAGGAACCTACCATTGCTTTCCTTGTATGCTACTGTAAGTCTGCTCAGATTTGATAAATTACAAGCACAAACAAAAATATTTAATTTTAAATTAAAGTTGATCAATGATCAAGTCTAGGAATAGACTTTAAGCAGAACTCTGCTTTAAGCAGAGTCAGATCAATTTCTCCTTATGGGACGGTGGAATGCCCCTGGTCTCAAGGATGCATTCAATACCACATACACCCACCACATGTCATCCATCAGGTAGCCATAGCCAGTCAGGATGTGGATCCCACACCAAAGGGGCTGAACCAACAGATTTGGGAAGTAAGCAAATAAATCTGATCTGCTCCAGAAATAAACTCTGGCACATGGAAAAATTATATATAAAGCTTTTGCAGTTAGCCTTTCTGAGACAGTGGCAAATGGCCTCTGATAAAGATATAGATAAGAATTTAATCCATGAATCAGCAAGTGTTGACATTTAGAGAGGATTAGAGCTATTACTGAAAATTGCAGCATTTCAGAGAGAGTACCATGAAAGTCAATTCCACTAAACTGGAATAATTTTGAACGTTCTGACAAAATGAAGTCTGATGGGAGTTCTAAATATGTTAATAAAATACTTGTACTCTTTGGGTTCTGCTTGATCATAGAAGGAAGTTTCCCATTTCTGGTTGCTTCTTTTCCTACTTTATATGGGGAGTTGTGAATTTATCCTACGCTAAAATGGAAGTAGAAATCTTCATAGAAAGATTAACGGCCACACTGCTCCTGAAATCTGCAATATTTCCCTAGTTGACAAAAATGAGTATAACTACATTATCTTGAAAAACATACTTAATTATTGCCGATAACAATCTTAGGCAATGTGAGCTGCTACTTGTGTAAAAGCCAATATGTATATATTTATCACTTTAAATAAGTAGAATGGGACTGTGTGCATTTGTGCACTCATAACAAATACAATCTTTCAATTACATCAACAATGTGAGACCATTACTGTGGGTTGCAAAATTAGATTAGTGGTCCCTCTGGAAGGCCATACTAGCCTAATGTGAAATGATATTTGTGTGGCAGGGAAACAAAAGAATTAAAATTTAAACTATTTCTTCCAAAAGTTCTGATTTTTTTTTCATGAGAAAAACCAGAAAAGACTCTGGATAGACTGTGAGAATAGAATCTCTTATTGTGATTCCCCCCCCCCCCCAAAAAAAATCTCTTAAACTGAGCCAGAAATAAAACACTTTATGCAAGGAATTCTTTTATATCTATCACTGATAGCACAATTGCAACCTTTGTCTTCCATTTTGTGATGCCAGAGCACCCCCTAGATTGTGTAGTTGAACCTGGGTAATAAAGTCCATGTTTTTTATTTTCAGCTTTGTTGTTGTTGTTATTGTCCCAGAAAAGTGTTAACTAAAGGGGTTTAAGCATCTATGAAACAACTCAATAAAACAAATCCCTGGGGGAAAAAAAGGAGGGGAAATTTTTCTGCAGCTCTAAAACTAAAATAATATATTTTTAATATGTGAGTCTGCACATTACAATTACCAACTTGAGAAACCAAGTTAAGACTTTCATTTGTCTCTTTTTCATATTCATATTCTAAACTGTAGGATATAATTAAGAAGTGTCTGAATTCACTAATCCTTCCTCTGTAAAGAAGTTGTGAAGGGAACCTGCCTTCATTGAGGGCAGAAGGTCTTCAAATTAGATTTAGCTATTTTTTTTATCAAACACATGCTTTCTATAATTGCTTCCCTAAATACAAACATTTCACCCTCTCTCAGCTTAGGCTAATTAAAGCTCTGTTTATTCTGGAATTAAATATTTCAGAAGTACCAATTCTAATTAAAGTCTTACCCCTTGGTTGCAACCATCCCTTCTTTATCCAGAATATGACCATGGATAATTTATTGATTGGCAAGACTGCCTTTAAAGGATTATTCTGATCATGAATTGGCACAATTTCCACATACTCTCCTCCCTCCAAAAATACTGCAAGTATCAGTTCTGGGATACAGAGCACCTGTTCAAGCTTGTTGCTTCCAAGGGGTAGGTTGAACAACTCCTCCTCCACCACCACCATCACCACCTCCTTATTCCTATTCCTATTCCTATTCCCATTCCTGGGAAAGAAATTCTACTGGCATAGAATTTTTCAAAAAAATGCTTTCCAAGTTCAAACATTGTTCTGGTACCATAGCAGGTTTCAAGATCAAATATGTAAAAGCATGAATCCTATTCTTCCCAATTCTATTTTGAAAATGTGCTTTCCAAGCTAAGGAATCTATGGTACATAAAAGATGATAATTTGATGAGTACATTGAGTCACCAACTGGAATTTTTTTACAACCTTAACTGATGTTTTTTTCCCAAATAAAGTTTTGGCCTAACCTTCTGAACCGCTAACCTTTTTTCATTTCCGAGTCTATTACATGTGCATACTAAAGATCATACAATGCAGAGTAAAATGGAAAACTGTAACTATAAGACCTCTTATCTACCCTACAAAGAAAATCAATCATCATTTAGTAAGTGATTGCTCTATTTATTGCTGCAATCCAAGCACAAGCAAAATGGAGTACTGCCACTCCAAATGTGTATTAGAAAAGGAGTGATGGCATTGAATCACAAGAGGGGTCCTTGAATACCTTTTATCGTGCAAAGGGATAAAAATATCATTTTGTGATGACAGACTCCAATAAATCATGTTCATGTGTTACCTTCTTCATATTGCTCAAGAAAAAACTATATTCAGAATGTGGATGATTTAGCCTAGATTAAAACTTCTGAATTCATGCTTACTCCAATTTCATTTGAAATTGTTTTTATAGGGTTTTATTAATAATTTGTGTTTGGAGTTCTGTATTTTGATATGGCCTATGGGCTAATCAATAAGCTAAACTAATTTTAGGTAAGTTTAACACCATAAAACAAAAAAAAATACTTTCTTAGGAACTAATGAAAAACAAAAATGGAAATTGTAATACAAAGTGCTGAGGCCTTATTCATTTTGCATGATTGTCCTCACTCGCTGTAAATCTCATCCTCAGTCTTTGGGTTGCCCATCATTTATTTGATTATCAGCCATAGTCTACAAGACAAGGTAAACATCCTCTATGTAATGTGTTTATCTTGGAATGTTATCTCTATTTTTAAGAGCCAAAATTGGGGACAATGAGGAAGGTACAAGAATTCTCTAAGAATTTTATAAACGATGCCAATCATCACTCTTTCTTTCATCTTTTTTGATTCAAGCTAGAAATGAACTTCCATAAATGTTTGGATGAATAAGTTTAGGAGCAAGCTCACCATTACAGAGCGTTTTTTGAATATGTTAATCCAAATAAACAGAATATCTCTTCAAGCTAAAAACACAAAGACTAAGATGGATATTGCCGGTGTTTGGGTTGGGAGATAACCATATAGATTGAAGAGTCGTAGAATTGGAAGAGGTCACTAAATGAGTCCAAATATTTGCTCAGTCCAGGAATTCAAATTAAAGCATCAGTGGCTGCCTAACTTTAGCTTTAACATATCTAATTGAGGGGGGGAAAAATACACCCACTGCTTTTTATAAATGTTCCACTAGCAAACACCTTTCACTTACTGTTAATTTACACCCTTAACTTAAAATCATTGCTCCATTTCTTGAACAATAAGTCTTTCTTTTTGAGATAACCATTCCACTCTTAGAAAAGCCCCATTATATTCTCCAGCAATCATTTTTCACGGATCTATCCAGTTTTCTTAATCTGTCCTTCTAAGACTACCCATCTCTTCACTGGTCAGTTTATTTATGTCTTTCTTAAAATGTGGTGCACAGAGCTAGACACTGTAGCTGATATGGAATCTGGCCAAAGAAAAATAAAGTAGAAGTACTATTTCCCAGAATTCAGAAATCACAGTAAAACTGCATTTGCTTTCCCCCCCCCCCACTGATATTAGACTGCTTCCAACCAACCACTATTCCAAAATCTGCATCACAAATACATGTCATTATCTAATCAAGACGGCCCTTTCTCTCCCCCCTCAATCCTACACCTGTTCCTTTAAATTTTGTTCCCTAAGTGAAAACACTTTGCATTGGTGTATATTAAATTTTACATGTTTATTTTCAGCTAATTTCTCTAATTTATAAAGCTAGTTTTTCTTTCTATGTTCTGTTTAAGCCACCACCCAGTTTTGTATCAACTGCAAATATGATAAATTACTATTCATCTGGATTATTCATGACAATAGGATGGCATGGTGACTCAGTGGTTAAGATGTTGGGCTTGTTGGCTGGAAAGCCAGCAGCCCACGTTTGAGTCCCAAGCTCCACATGACAAGGTGAACTTGTCTCGCCCTAACTCCTGCCAATTTAGCAGTTTGAAAGCATGCAAATGCAAGTAGATAATTAGGTATCACTAGAGTGGGAAGGTAACAGTGCTCCATGATGTCATGCTGGCCACATGACCTTGGAAATGTTTTTCGACAGCGCTGGCTTAATGGCCTTGAAATGGAGATGAGCACTGCCCCCTAGGATCATCAACAACTAGTAGAGTTAAATCCGTAGGGACTCCTTTATCTTTATTCATAAAATTAGTGAAAATATGATGAAAGTATAGTTACTTAACTTACCTGATGTTGTTGGAACCACTTCAGTTGTATTTCTAAGTCCAATAAATGAGAACTGATAGAGCCTCCAGGATCTAGTATCTCCCACTTCCACTGAACTGCGTTTCCACATATAGATTATTTCTTCCTTTGGGTAGCCATCTTCAAACCAAGGGAAATCAGGATTACATCAATATATTTTTATGTGCTAGTGCTTCCTTATTTACATGTACTTTCCGATTTGTGTGTGGGTCTCAGTGATACTACAGATGCATTTGTATGACTTTCAGTCATTTTGCAACATAATGCTTATTAAATTCCAAAGCAACAAGAACTTCAGAAAGAGATTTTACAGTTACAAACCATCATGGAAAAAGCATAACTATGTCAAATGTCTGACAGGTTCCACTATATCAGATTGTAAATATTCTTTTTCTTAAGAGGAAACGTCACTAGCTAGTCATCCCCAACTTCCATAATGACTTTTTAAAAGTGATGGAGTTTATTAGGAACATGTATGCTTATGTTCAATCTGTAAAGATGAATTGCTTTGCTAGATATCTGAGAAGCCTTATTAAATTAAATAATAACTAAAAACATAAAATGTGCGTTTTTGTATGCTTTATTCTGCAGAAAGAGATATTATATGCTCTGGACCCTCCACTGGATTTGGTAGTGAGGATTTCTAGATGCCATTCCCCCGTTAGCTGTGAAGCTTAACGAGTCAGTCTCACTATCCCTGTTCAATTCACTCTGCTGACATACATGACAATAAAATAGGAGGAACCCAATGCTTGCCTAAAACATTTTATTTGTGTACAAAAGGCATATGAAACCTTCAGCATTAATCATGATTTAAAAAAGCACATGAGTTTAGAGAATGGAAGGATAATAAACCATTGTCATCTGAGAAATCTCTTCATTCCATTCAGTTCTTTTAATGGTAAGGTCAACTTTATTTAACCCTGGGCATCACCTATTCCTGAGCTTAGAGGAAGGTTGGGACACATATGTGATGAATTTATAAACATGTGAATTCTGAATTGCTTATTTTTTGGCAGCGATATTTCTCCTTAGTTGGAGTTCAACAGTACTTGGTAGCCTCATATTTATTTAACTATACAGCCATTGTTTGAAAATAGTCCAGTGATTTATAGATAAATGCCCTAGATTTCTCATAAAAATCAAGAGCAATGTGTTCAACTAAACAGTAATATTAGTATTGATTGTTGCTGCACATTGACACAAAAATATACATTGTATTACATTGTCAGCTTTATCTGATTGTTCTGATATTAAGCTTTTTTATTTTTTATTTTTACTATTATTATTTTCCTCTTTCTTTCATAAGGATAATCCCATTGTTGACTACTTACAGCTTGAAAATGCCAAGGGACAAGAGTGTTCATCCATTGGGAAATTGTGTAACTGTAATTGACACTCTGCATCTATTGTCAGTCTGAAAATAAACAAAGGCAGATGTTATTTCTATTTGTACTATTCTCAGCCTACCAATTCTTACTGTAACTATGACAATAGTCAATATGTGTTCACACACAATTCTTTATCTCTGCTAAAACCCTGAGAAGTGTTCCTTGAGTACATAAAATATGCTTACAGCCTTTGTTCTTCATAGACTATTTCTTCACCTTGGAGCAGAAATTTGTACCAACTCTATTTTTATATTAGTTTGGGAATGGGTAAGAAGAAGCTTGAAAATCCATATGAATTTTTATATGCAATTCTCTTAATACAACTTGTCTTAATGTATACATTTTTTAATAAAAGAGAACGTATGTAACCCAGGGTCAAACTGTGGAATTCTTGGTGCCCTCTGAGCTTGTTTGCTTACAGAGATTTCACTACCTAAATAGGTAATATCATCAGTGCCATATACTTTTTAAAAATTTGTTACACGATACATATATATGTATAATATATACAGTGTATAAATTTTATATGATTTTTTTGCAAATAATTGTCCGTAGTCTTATGCTCTAACCATTTCATTACATAATTTCAGTACAAAGAATTAAACCGTAAATGACATTAATTTCTCCCTTATCATTAATTCCTTCCAATGTTCCTTTTAATATACTTTGATTACTATATGATGCGCCTATCATCCATTCTTGTACTTTGTTATTACATAATGGATGCAGGCTTCTATATCTTTACTTGAGGGTAAAGGCTATTTAACTCAGTGTAATAACTTCTGCACAGTCACAATTAGGGTTTTACCATGAAATGTTGACCAGCAGGACCATGTCCTGCCTATCTGGGCTCTTTAGGTATATAAATCATGCTTGTCTTCTCAGCTCCATGTGCTTTTGAAACTTACTGTTTAAATTAGCTATCTTTCAGAGCTACCATGGCAAGTGTGGTTCTTATAGTAGGCTTCCAAGGAAATATCATGGAACCAATGAGAATTAACTTATTTCTAGACTTAAGAATCAATTGTGAATAGTCTACTGTGCAGCATTGTAAAAGCTATGTTATAATGTATTCCTGTATTTACTTCTTGTAGATCTTGAGAGTTGTGAGTCTATATAACTCTGCAGATGCACAGGAATTGGCAATATTTGCTATTTGGAACAATTACAACTATTCCTATCCAAAACCTCGGACACTTTGATTTTTTTTTTATCAAGTTATTGTTCCTGAGATTGCTTTTTTTGTTCACAGTGCTGCAAGCAGCCCTCAAATAGCTGCAGATCATGTGCTCTTAGTTTCCTGAAAAGCAATGAGAGAAAGGAGATGGGCGCATACCAATACTGAAGAGAAACCCCATTTAAAATGCACATTTTATCCTACTGATAGTTGTTTGCATACTAAGATAAGAGAATTTGGAGGGGCGGGGGACAGGTGGCTAAAGAGGAAGAGATGCTTTCAGTTCTTGTCTACTCATATCTTTTCAATATATGGAAGTGCATTGGTTGATGTCATTTTATTCTTCTTAAAATACTATGGGACCAGTTTGACAGATAGTAAATATCTTATTTCATAGTCTGATTCTTAGGTTCTAACTATTCTATCATTTTAGTTCTGCTCTAGCAACAAAAATGGTCACTTAATTTTGGCTGAAATATTCAAGACATTGGATAGTCAGTATGGCTATGAGGCCTTCTTTATTCACATGGACACATTCAATAAGTACTGAGCACTGGAAATAATGGATTAACTATGAAAATACCTGAGGGTGTAGAGAACCCTGCCGTCATTCCAGATCCTGAGCATTCGATTGGGTGTTGTTATCCAGTGTGCATCTGCTTTTTTTGAGTTTCGAAAGAATGTATCAGGAATCCAGATCTTCCCCACCATGTTGCTATTCAACCTCAGAACTTTTATGGTGCTGTTGAATCTTAGTCGTCTATCATACCAGGTTTGGGCAAAAAATATATCAATTGTATATTCCTGCAGTAATAACAGAATGTGTTAAGGGAGACTTGCAAGATCTCAGTACAAAGTCTTTATGAAATTACTTCTCAAAACTTTGATGGCTCTTTTGCTGAGGAGAAACCAGCCACTTCAACAGAGATCCAGACTACGCAAGAAGAATTGTGCAGGTGGAACAGGAAAAATCTATCCCTAAATTGTGTCAGAATAACAGGGTTGGAAGGGACAGTCTTCTGATCCAACCTTTTGCTCAAGCATAAGATCCTATCCCATTCTAGACAAATGGCTATCCAGTCTCTCAGTTATGGAGAATCTACAACTTCTGGAGGCAAGTTATTCTACTGACAAATTTTTATCCTCCTTAGTTTTAAGGAAATGTCTCCTTAATTTTAGATTGGATCTCTCCTTATTAAATTTCCATCTGTTACTTCTTATCTTGCCTTCAAGGGCTTTGGTTAAGCCCTTCTTCTTTCTGACAGCCCCTTAAATATCAGAAGACTGCTAACATAAGGAGCCTTTGTGGTGCAGTGGACTAAAGTGCTGTTAAGTAGCACTTAGCTGCCAGCTCTCTGCAATTACTGCAAGTTCAAATCTCACCAGGCTCAAGGTTGACTCAGCCTTCCATCCTTCCAAGGTAGGTAAAATGAGGACCCGGATTATGGGGGCAATAAGCTGACTTCGTATAAAAAAGAACACCACTTGGGGGGTGGGAGGGGGGGCAAAAAGCCCTACTAAGCAGGTATATACAAAAATATGACAGCTATTGCTGAACACAGCTATTGTAAGCCACCCTGAGTCTCCGGAGAAGGGTGGCATATAAATCAAACCAATAAACAAATAAATAATAAATAAATAAACATGTCAACCCTAGTCTTCTTCTTTGCAGATATTCTTAGTTCCTGCAATTGTTCTTCATATTTTTTAGCCTCCAATCCCCTAACCATCTTTGTTGCTCTGTCTATTCAACTAGTGAGCATACTCTTATCTAACTTTACAGAACCAGTCAAATTTCATCTTGCTTTTATCCAAGTTGATCTCAGGACAGAATCAATTAAAGGACATTTCATTTTCACCAATACCCATATTACCCACTCTGTCCTCAGAACAGGAAACGCCTATATTGAGAAACAGGCAAGCAAGATAATTTCTACTCATTTTTTTTTTCTATAAATGTGTCTAAGGCAGTGGCATGTTAACATATATTATTCATATGTAGTAATGATCTGAATTCACTAATGACAAATAATCTTCAATAAACTCTGACAAAAATCTATGAAGAGCTATTACATACCATATTGATAGCATTCACTGGGCCAATGCTATTGACATACATATCAGTGTGAATTACTGTTGGTTGCACTGTAACAGAAACAATAAGAGTAAAACTGTAAATTAAACACAATTCCAACAATAATTAATGTTAGCCATCCAAATTAGCAAAGTAATGAAGCAGCAACACTCCAATGAATGTTTTTAAAAAGCTGCATTACTTCTATTAAAGAAAATATAAACAAAACTGTCAATAAGAAAGGACTTTGCCTTTCAAACAAGACTGATCTTTCTCATCATCCTGAAATCACAACATTGGGGATCTGTTCTAAATAATTAAATTTAACTAAAATTAGATGAAAACCGTTGAGAAATGCAGTGGTTTTGGAATATAAGATTGACAGAAGAAACATTTTTTTTCCATGTAAACCATGATATTTATTGATACTAAAAGGTTGGCAATTTGATTATAAAAGTCAATAATTTATAAAAATTATAACATAATGTTTACTTTAGGCTTGTATTTATAATTAGCATATTCTAATTATTGACATTTTAATATAATTTAATAAAAATATTAATAGTGTTAATTTTGTAATAAAAATTGATAATTTAGTTTTGATTGCTTTTCTCAAACAACTGATAGCATAAGAGAAAACAACCTGATATCCTTTTTGAACAAACATGGTAAAAATAAAAGCACTTGGAGGCATTTTTCTCTTATTTAACTTTTAATACTGTTAATATGATACACGGTTAGATTCCATTTAAGGATTTACTAGTTAAGAGGCTTCACTGCAATTCTAAACTCAACGGTTGGACTTGTTCACAACTCAGATTTAACAAGCCTTGCACGCAGTGTCATACTAAGCTAAATAGCAAATGTATATATAAAATGTTGAGACTAATTTAATCCATAAACCTCAGTTATGCACTCGGAGTTCAGTTAATAAGGAATCAATAGAAGTTAATTCCTCCTTAGATGTTCTAAATTCTACTATTTTTAAAACAGTTACAACTAAGAAAAAAACTTTATCTCCTCCTTCTCTGTCTAAACAAGCTGTCTAGGCAGAACACCCAAAGTAGCTATCTGCTTGTGTTTGCAACATCTTATTCCTATAAGATATGGCTGGCCTTTTCTTCCCCTCTGCCTGAAAAGTCAGCTTGTCTAGGCAGAGGAGAAATAATCTGATTTTTTTCACTTAGTTGTACAGTTGTACAGTAACATGTGATATTAACAACTAGGTCTCATGAACAGTGGTGGGTTGCTCCCGGTTCGCCCTGCTTTGGGTGAACCGGTAGTGGTGGCGGCGAGAGGCTCCACCCACCCACCCAGACGTCATCAAAAATGATGACTGTGTGTGCTGCTACCAATAGCGAACCAGTAGCGCTGGGCTTTGAAACCTACTACTGCTCATGAACTAATTCCATTACAGTTAATAACATTAAAATGAATGAAGCCTTTAAAATATATATAGCAATAATAAAGGAAACAGAGCATGCAGATTTGCTTACTAGACAAATACATCATAGTAGTTACAAATCATTCTTCCTACAAATATTAACATCCAGGTTGCTTAAAAGAATACTAAATGAAACATTACTGTGCCCAAAAACCATAATTTCAAGTTTTTTAAAAGTAAAGATGAGAAAATACAAAGCTGAAGTATGTGAAATATTATCTTTTTCTATCAGCAAATACAATATTAACACTATGTAAATTAGTTTCTGCACTAAAGTGAGATGGATTATTGCATACTTAATTAGAATTAGAATTAATTATAAATAATCATAGTGTACTATTAATTAGACTAAACTCTAATATGTCTGGGTGGGATGGATTTTTATTCCATCTGTATTATTGCATAATTAATTATAATTAATAATTATAAATAATAATCTTAGTTTACCATTAATCGGGCTAAAATCAAGTGTGTCTGGATTTATATTTGATTGGGAATGCCTAGAGTTCAACATAAGACTGGTGGCTATGTTTATTTATTTATTTATTTATTAGTTTGATTTATATGCCGCCCTTCTCCGAAGACTCAGGGTGGCTTATAATGCATTAAGCAATAGCCTTCATACTTTTGTATATACCTGCTTAGTAGGGCTTTTGCCCCCCCTAAGCAGTGTTCTTTTTATACAAAGTCATCTTATTGCCCCCACAATCTGGGTCCTCATTTTACCTACCTCGGAAGGATGGAAGGATGAATCAACCTTGAGCCTGGTGAGATTTGAACTTGCAGCAATTGCAGGCAGCTGACAACTAAGTGCTACTTTAACAGCACTTAGTCCACTGCGTTACCAGGCTCTGAATGTTTTATTCATTAAGAAATGAATGTTTTAATTAAATAAATATTAAAAGATAATATTTTGTTTCTATAATCTCATTTAATCAATCATGATTCATTAACTTTCACAAAAGAATTTCAGTTTTGGTTCACATGTACTTCTCTCTCTCTCAAAAAATGTGAAACCGCAGTATTCCATTCTCTGCTGCTCTCATTAACCAAGCATGACTGGCCCATCGATACCAAGGAAAGGAAAAACCAGAGGAGAAACAGCCACCTCATATTTACCATCACTTCCAGTGGTGGGTTGCTACCGGTTCACCCCAGTTCAGGCAAACCGGTAGCAGCAGTGGGAGGCTCCGCCCATCCACCCAGATGTCATCAAATACGATCTGCAGAAGTGGCAAGTGCACAAGCGAAGCAAGCACATGTGAGCGAACCGGTAGCAAAGGTAAATGAAACCTACCTCTGATCACTTCCCTACTGTAACACTGCATGACATGTTTCTGCTAAACATGAACGAACAAGTCTCAGCTTCTCAGTTCTGGACAAACTGTCAATCTATTTTGCTCCCTCGAGTGACTGTTTTTAAATCTGGGATAGATTTTCTCAAATATAAGTGTGTGTGTGTGTGTGTGTGTGTGTGTGTTTTCTGAGGTTTTCGCGGGTGTTTATATGTAGGTCTTTGGTTATTCGGGTGTTCTCCCGCGTAGAATTGGATGTGTCTTGGCGACGTTTCGACGAAGTCTCATTCGTCATCTTCAGGCTGGTATTCTCGGCTTCATGCTTCCAGGAGCAATGTGAGATCGCAGCTGTCTCTTCCTTTTAACTGCTAGTGGGGGTGGGAGCTGATTGGGTGGGAGCTTGGCTGTGTTCTGATTGGGTGGAGGTGTGTTCTGATTGGTTAGGGGCTTGGCTGTGCTCTGATTGGATGGGGGGTTGGTTGTGCTCTGATTGGCTGGGGGTGTGTTCTGTTTGGGTGGGGGCTTGGTTGTGCTCGGCTTAGTCTGAGTTGCAGTTTTTGTGGTGTTGCCCTTGTCTGCTGGGAGGATTATTATGCTGGTGTCTTTTTTCAGGTTAAGTAGTGCTGTCTGTTCATCTTTGGGTAAGTTGCTTTTGGGTGGCTTGCTGGTGCAGAGTATGTTGGTGATTTCGAGTCTGATTCTGTTAGCATCATCGAGGTTGATTTTGGTCAGGCTGGTTTCAACTCCACATATAATGGTTTCAGTGGGGATGTGTTTGGGAGCGGCTGCCAAGTTGAATCCTTTGGAAAAGACATTGGTTTCAGCTTTGGTGAGGATCCTATGAGATGTTATGCACTGTTTGTTTCATGTGTGGCTGTGAGGGGGGAGTGGTTTGTTTCTGGCATTCTTGTAGTCTTTGGAGTTTGTTGGTGTGTGTGTCTGTCTTGAGGGTGGTCTGTGTTTCGGCTCTCCAGACGGCAAGTTGTTTGGATTTGTCCCAAAGTACAGGGTGGATCTTGTTGCTTAGTTTGAGGTGAAGTGTGAGGAGATCTTTGTTGATTCGGTCTAGGAGGAATCTTTTTGTGTGAAGTTCATTTCTGATTAGGGCCAGTTTTGTTCTTTTCAGGATGCGTTTGGTGGCTGCAGAGTTGGAGTGAAATTTCAATTGGAAACATGTGGGGATCAAATCCCCCTGCAACTCAGACTAAGCCGAGCACAACCAAGCCCCCACCCAAACAGAACACACCCCCAGCCAATCAGAGCACAACCAACCCCCCATCCAATCAGAGCACAGCCAAGCTCCCACCCAATCAGCTCACACCCCCACTAGCACTAGAGACAGCTGCGATCTCACATTGCTCCTGGAAGCACGAAGCCGAGAACACCAGCCTGAAGTTGACGAATGAAACTTCGTCGAAACGTTGCCAAGACACATCCAATTCTACGCGGGAGAACACTCGAATAATCATCCATTCCAAAAGCACAATACATGTTCAATATATAGCCAGCTCTAGTCTTCCATCTCTCTGGGCAAAATAACACACTGTAACTGTCTGCACAGACTCCCAGGGTAGGAGCTTTCTCATTCTTCTCCTAGCTCCTTCCTTCTGGGCTAGAACTCAAAACCACTTCTTTCAGACTCTTTTCCTTTTGGCCATCCAAATCTGTTTATCCTATCCAAATCATTAGATTGATTATGTGCCATAAAACTAGCACTGATCTGAGACTAATCTGATCCTTTGGGTCTTCCACTGGTGCATCCATTGTAATTGTCTGTCACCTTGTTGTTGGTTGTCCTCTTTTTCTTCCTATCTTTCTTAGCATTATGGATGTCTCCAGAGAACAAGAACATCACATAATGTCTCTGAAGTAGGATAATTTCAGACTGGTCATTTCTGCCAAGTATGAACTCTGGGTTGATATGTTCAATAATCTATTTGTTTGTTTTCTTGGCTATCCTTGATACTCACAGGAGTCTTTTCCAACACCAGAGTTCAAAGTGTTAATACTCTTCCTAAACTGCTTCTTCCAAATCCAACTTTCTCTCCTACAGACAGTCACAGGAAAAACAATTTCCTACACGATTGTGATTTTTGTATGCATAGAAGCATCCTGGCATCTTAGTGTCTTTTCCAGGGTTTTCTACTCTATGGGATACCAATCTATGGCATATTTCTTGGCTGATGGTTGGCTTTATTTTTGATCATAAAAGGCAGAAGTTATCTACTACTTCGTTTTCTTCATTGTCAAATCCAAGATTGTACCTATTGTCACAAATTTGGGCTTTATAGTTACCTTTAGTAACTATAAAGCATTTTTTTCACTGGGCTTTTGACTGTTATCATTAACAAAGCCATTCATTTATTTATACATAGATAGATAAATACAATTTCTATAGCTTCCCATTTTATGTACAGCAATGATTCTGGATGATGCACAATAAAATATAACAAATACACACAAATAGCTGAAACCTCTGGCTTTTCTTTCTCTACTGTTAACTCACTTGAAACTATTTCAACACCCCTACCCATGCTGCAAATTCCTTTTGTTACCTTCAGAGAGTAGACCCCCAGAAGGGCAACGTGCTGCAGAAAGAAGGGCAACCACATAAGTAGATTTTAACCACATGAGTAGATTTTCTACACACAAAGGCTCTTCCATTCTATTAGAATGAAGAAATACCAGCTTTACTGCAGTCACCGGGTTGTATTTAGTTCAAGTCACATTTGCCAGGTCGCAGCAACAATGCAAGGCTCAAAAAGCAGAATTAGATGTAAGAGACTCTCTACACTGTTGCAGTTTATACAGTGAAAGATGCTGAGATATTGACAATGTTGAAGTAAATTCATCTGCCATTCATACTAGTTTTGAATATGAAATGGGAGAAAGTGAAACCTTGTTCATTGCTTCAGGCAACCAAAGATCGTAGCTCACCCCATTCTCATGTGTTTTGCATTGACTAATGGTTGTTACATTATGATGGTTAATAATCATTCCCTAGTCCCCCCACCCTACCCCGTTACTTATATCTTTTTGGACTATATTATTATAACAGTTCCTGTTTATCATCTGAGAGGCACCTTATTCTGTTCTTGGTGACTTCCCTGAAAGATATGGTTGAGCAATTTGTTATGATCATGCTATTTCGCTAACACAGACTTCCCAAGGCTGTTAGGACAAATACACAATGCTACTGCACTGTTTTCTGGACAATTTTAGAATGGATTTTTGTTTATTTGATTTTTTTTTTATTAAAGAAAACTGACTTCATTTTGAAGCTATGGTGGTGGAATGGTTTGAATGCAGTACTGCAGGCCAACTCTGCCCACTGCAAGGAGTTCGATCCTGACCTGCCCAAGGTTGACTCAGTCTTCCATCCATCCACGTTGGTAAAATGTGGACTCCAATTGTTGGGGGCAATATGTTGGCTCTCAGAGAGTGTTGTAAAGTACAATGGAGCAATATATAAGTCTAGGTACTAGTGCTAGTGCTAAAGCTGGCTTCATTTTTCCATACTGCTGTAAGATCAACACAATCTTTATTTATTTATTTTTTTTGCCATGATTCCTTATTCTCTTCTATCCCAGACATTATATTATGATTATAGTCTAATCCCATTGAAAGCATGCTGTTAAATTCAGTTAAATGTTTCCCTACATAGAGCATCTTTTGCAAAGATACAGCCTGACCAGCTAAGTCCAGGTTCGAGCCATGAACCTGGACTTATGGTTTGAGCCATGAACAGCATTACTTGATACAGTTCAATCGAGATACAAACTGTTCAGAGTGATATAATATCCTTCTCAAACTTACACCTTGCTGCTGATTCCCAATTCCCACTTTACTGTTTAGACTCAAGACCCTTAGATCAATGAATGAATATGTTATACAATAGGATGCTATTAATATTTCAAAATCACTGTGAGCTGTAACATTTTAAAGATATAAATTTATTAAAGAAAACATTGATTTTTAACAATAGATACCAATTGCAAAACATTACATAGATAACATTTTTCCCTTTTCCATCTAATTACCATTAAAATAAATAAATAAAACACAACACTCTCACCTCCTATATCTGGTCTCAGTTTGTTGTCATACCCCTCCAGCAAGCCATTTAAAATGAGGGTAACATCACTCTCATGGACTTTGGGAGTCAACACCCAGGTTTTGTTGGTAGTATAATCTTCATAATCATCATCACTTTTTTGGCTAGTACTGTTTAGGAAAAAAAAAATAAAGGAAAAGAGCACTGGAGTCATGTACCTGGAGAAGGTCAAAATTATGTTCCTTGACAACTCCAGAAGAATCCATTATGACTACAATCTTCTCCTTTTTAAATGATAGCAGTTCTGAACATATCTCTCTGTGTGTATTCATACATATGAGAATATGAAGAAAAATATGTATAGCCCAAGCCATGCCTTTGAAAGTATGATCTGTTTATAAAGCTAATATATAATATTGATTCATATATTCTACTTTGTTAACAAAACAAAATGATACTTCAGCTTAGCTTGTTAGGCTACTCCGTATTAAATCATTTTAAAAAATTCTTTATTAAATTACATGCACAAAATACTTTAGAGCCCGCATTTATCTTTAAAAGAATCACATTAGTTCAGGATATTTATAGACAATGAATTATATGATTTGTGCAAAAGTAGAGGAATGACTAACCCATGTGTATATATATTCTACAATATTCCACTGTCTGTGAGACTCCATTGATCACTTTGCTGCCAAATATATTAAGTATTAAAATAAATAGTGAATATAATAATTGGAACAATAGAAATTAGTAGATATTTGACATAAGCAAGATATAACTGGTATCACTGAGACATTATAATGTGTACGTAAATTCAGAGCAGGTGTTTAACAAGGAAACCAAAATCAAAAGTCTTTAAAACTTGAAAAAAATGCATTTTAATCCTCCCTTATTTTTATACAACACAACCTACTTCTGAGTTAAGATAACACACAAGATACAAAACTTATAGTACATCTGCATATTTAGCAAAGTGGATAGTATAGTAAATAAGAAATTACTCATAAGAAACTACAACAGGTAGTTCTAGAGTTTTTCTAGCCTTATTTGCATATCTTTGAAAAATGTTTAGGCATATTGTTTTAAAATCTATCACTATAATGTAATGGTTTTATAACTTTAATGGAGGAGTTCTTTTTCATTTTAAAACAAAGGTTTTCCAATGTATATTTCATCTCAAAATAAAATAACGTTCTTTAAAATATCAGCAAATAAACTGGAAAAATACAATAGAGGTCAAAGAATAGATACAGTTTTAAAGTTCTGTATTAATGTAACTGGAAACAAAAATAAAATAAGGCAATGTGCTGTTATGAATGTGCCAACACTAAAATCCAATGTATTTCTATAGACATGCTTTGGGGAGTGCCACAAGTGCCGGTCAATGGAAAACTCTCCTAACTTGCTATGCAAACAAAGCTTTTGTATAAATAATGACTCTTTTTAACATAGTTATAAAATTCTTCTTTTGGATTTGTTCTGTCAAAGTTATAAGTCTGATTCAAAAGGGTCTGAGGATCTTCAGATGTAGAACAAAAGATCAGGGCCTGGGTTCATGTTATCCTTATGATTTAACAAGGAAATCATTTCGGCCATAATGTGGGATTTCTAAGCCAACAAAAGTGACAATACTTAGCCCTGGCATCTGCAACCTTAAATACTCAAAGAGCCATTTGGACCCATTTCCCACAGAAAAGAAAACACTGGGAGCCACAAAACCTGTGTAGGCATGGCCAACTCGATGTCACTCACTTCCACCAGTCACATAGCCCCCTAGTCACGTCTACCTATCATTAGGGCAGAGCACCAGTTGTTAAAAAACACCAGGAACCACAAAATCCTTTTGACGTATCTCTCTCCCCCCACCTTCCTCCCTCTCTCCTCCCTTCCCTCTCTCTCTGTATCTCTCTCTGTCTCTCTCCCTCCATCTCTCTGTATCTCTCTATCTCTGCCCTGGTCCCTTCTCCATCCCCCTTACCTTTTCAGGCCAGGCGAGGAGTGACTGGGAGGGGAGGGTGAGGAGCGGGGCCAGCCAGTGGTGACAGGGAGCCACATGAGCTGCATGCATGCTCCGGAGCCTCAGGTTGCTGACCCCTGACTTAGCCAATGTTGAATTATCTCAGAAAAGCTCATCTAAATTGAATGAGAGATCACCTGGAAAACCCCAAATCTATAAAGTAGACAGGGAAATCAAGAGACATCCCTGCAGAAGCAGTAAGAAACCACTTTCAAATGTTGTCCAATAAAGCTACGTGACAGATGTGTCCATGAAATTGCCTGGAATCAACTTTGACTGGAAAAAAAATCTTTACCTTTAGGATTTGCTCTGCAACTTTAGCATATGGGGGAGGAAACTCCAGCATAGAGGGAGAAATATCTAATCCTGTGCTTTCATCCCATTATCCCATACACTGATTACATGTGCAAACAGCAATAATGCCCATTTAGTACAAAGTAGAATCTTTTTACTAATACCAATTGTGTTACTAGTAGGAGTGCAGAGGTGAAAGATGAAGCTTTTCCTTCCCATGGGTCCCACTTGTGGAGTCCCTGAACATCCAGGCAGTAGCTGCTCCATCTACCATAGAGAATGGGGCCTAACTGTAATGGAAAGCAAGGGACAGAAATGTCCAGATAGGCCAGAATGAGCAAGCACCATGAGAAGTCAAGAGGGCACCTGTAGAGAAATATTTCTCAGCCTCAGCAGCTTTAAGATATATGGACTCCAATTCCCAGAATCCCCTGGATGGAGAATTTCACATGTCTTAAAATGACTTTGATCCACAAGTTTTACCTGCTTGTCTATTTATTTGTTTTGTCTACACTCCTGCTTCATGGGTGAAGAACAGTAAGTATGGTTTACCTTCCAAACACATAACAAAGTGGAGGTGAACACTTGCATGTACTAACAAGCAAGGATATGTAGTAATTTGAAATAAACAAGGAATGCTGAAATAGGATTATATGCAAATTAATCACTGTCTCCCCCAAACTGACAGAAGATAGAGAATGAATGAATGGGTTTGTATAATCTATAAACATCAAATATAGAAAGTCAGTGTGAAAATGTGTTTAGAGTTCTGGAATAAAAGTAGGACTCTCAATCATGGAAGTTAATTTAATCATTGTCTATCAGCCCAAGTTACTTCACATAGTTGTTGTTGGGATAAAACTGCAAGAGGAATGTTATAAGTGCTGTATCTTAAGCACTTAGAGGAAATACACATTATCAATCTAATGAATAAATAAAACAAGCATTTCTGTAGGAAGTTAACAGCTACTAAAAACTCTTGTAAAGCCCAAAATGAGACAACACATGATATATTTATTACTTGAACAGATACTGAATTTTGCTCCTAAAGCTATGGCATTTATACAGGATGGGAAGACTTTCTCTTGGTGTCTAGGAGTTGTGTATAATTCTTTCAAAGCTGAGGAACACAATGATCAGTGCAATAACACAAAATTTCCAGCAGGTTTTACAATTCTTTGAATTATGAATGTTACAATCAACATCCCAAGATAGGAGGAAAGAAAGAAAGAAAGAAAGAAAGAAAGAAAGAAAGAAAGAAAGAAAGAAAGAAAGAAAGAAAGAAAGAAAGAAAGATCAAGCAAACAGAAAGGCCTCACTAAAAGACTGTCTTTTTTCAGAAGGTATGCCATTTTGTGCAAATGTTAACATATGGCTTATAGTAAATCGTATAAGCATGTTTTATCTAAAATTGCACCATCAACACTGAAGGCTTCTATTCTCAGTTCAAATAGCAGAATGTGCTTGGGTGGCTGTAAAAACAGCTCCCCCCCCTTTTTTTTATCATATGGTTCAAATAACACAATGAAAAGAATTCACACAGTGCATTAACAGCCTTCTGAGGAAAATGCATATACAAATAGAGCCATGACAAGGACTTAGTAGTTTCCCATAATCAAAAAATCTCTATGCAACTAAAATGGTATCAAACATACCCTGACCTCAGCATCTCCCCACATTCTAATTAAAATGGACAGTGGATTCTGTTTTATTTGCAAAATAAGGACTATTTTTTTTAGCAACCTGTATAAGTGTGGGTCACAAATGTGAAATATTTGTGCAAGAAATGGGCAAATTTTGAGAGAGATCCATGCAGGGGCTGCAAAGTTAAAATAAATAGCACATCATAAAAAATCTAAAGGACAGAAATGGATGATAGATGTGGAGCAACAGGGAAGTCTTTAGTGACCATGTTTTCCCCCCAAGCAGTGATCCAGTGCTGTCTCCTTCCAAGTCTCACAAAATCCGCTGAAATCCCTTTACTTCCTGGATTACTGGCAAAAACCATTGTCCATGATCCAAAGCACTGATTGGAGAGCAATGGGAGTTATTCTCTGCCTTAAGTCCCCAAAACGACTATATAATAAGCTTGGAGAAAAATGTAACAACTTTTACGTCTCAGTGTTCTCATCTTTGAGTTCTTCCAAATGCCAAATCATGACTACCTGATAATAACTCAGATCATTGGTTCAGCTAGTTGGATAGTGTTGACATTGATTGACAACAATTTTTATGATCTCTAGCAGAAGCTTTCCAAGCCCTATGTCAGAGACTGAAGGCAATTTCTCTGTGCTTCTGTGTTCAAAGCTGCTTTTTTTTTTTTTTTGCCACTGAGTTGTTTGCCACTGTTGAAATGTGAGCTATTCCTTTTGCTCCACAAAGATCACCCTGGTGTTTCAGTTTGTGAAACTTATACCTTATTCTTTATAATACTAGAAAGTAGATTCCAATAGAATGCCCTACAACCCAGAGAGTCTTCCCTTTGCCAGGTAGATCACAGCCCTTGCTCCATTAGGTTATCCTTTCAGAAACATTTCTTACCTAAACAGAGAAACAGAATGACCACAGACCACTGCAAAACAGCAGTGAGAGTGACAGCAGCTTCATCTTTCTGCCACCTTCTCTATTGAATTTCCTTGTAGAAAGCTAGCAGGGAGTATCAGAAATCTTCCTTCCTTCCTTCCTTCCTTCCTTCCTTCCTTCCTTCCTTCCTTCCTTCCTTCCTTCCTTCCCTGGAGTGGGGAGTTGGGGTTGGGGGAACACGTAGGATGCAACAGACGTGGTGTAGGCCAAGAACCCTACAAGGTATCTACCTCCCTGTTCCTCCCTTCCTGATTCCCTTCCCAGCAGGCAGGCAAGTGGCTCCTGTTGGGTGGGAGAGGGAGCAAGGGATTTTGAGAGTGGCTGGAAAACAGTCACAGAACATTCAAAATGAACTTCATGTAACAGCAGCAGCAGCCCAGCAGAGCTGAAACAGCAGCAGAGCTTGTAACACTAAAGCAGCTATGACTTCCTCAATTTTCTGTCCCTTGGGAGTCATGGGTCACAGATTTTGGACAGATTCTGTAAGTTAACTCATTTGAGGTACCTTGGTTCAAAAATTGCTGCCCTGTGATGCACCATTTTGGCCAGTTTAAGGAACAAGAATTTTAATAGTATAGGCAGCCATCACAACAACAAGCTTCCTTCCTTATCTGGAAGCATTTTTCAGAAGCATGCTAAACAGATTTCCAAGTGAACAATAACAGAGACCATCCGATCTTTATCAACTACATCTTTAACTAAATCCCTTTATCAACTACCTCTTTCCTTCACCTCTGCTGGCTTTGCAATTTTGCATTCCTTGACAATTTTGCACCTCCTGAACCTGCATTAATAAGAAGTCTGTTTCATAAATACTGTAGGAATCATTAACACGACTCAGTCAATATTGTTTCCCTTTTTTTTTCTTTGTATTCTTTCCCTTCCATTTGCTTTTTTATTTAAATTAAGCAAAAATGAATATCACCAGTTATTATTAGGTAGATAGAAAACTGTAATTCTGGTCCTTTTTAAAAAAAGCTTCTTACATGGATGAAATCTATGGTCTTGAGTAGAGGTGGAAAAAAACCTGACAGACTTGTAAAATCCATACAAATGACCATGATATCGGCTATAATGCTTGGAGACATTCCAGAATTTCGACTTAGACATGCTTAGAATCAGACGCAGTAGTGTGCCTGAAATTCAAAAATCTGGCATAGAGGAGGATGAGGGGCAGATTGAAAGGAATTTCATGCTTTTCTCATTTGTTCCTCCCAACCAAAATAATGCGGATTATCCACGTGTAAAGTGGATTTGATGTGCTTTGCTGAGACGTTTCACACTGCAAAGATGATGCAGTGATTCTTATCGAGGTAAAAAGGTAAATGCAGTGTACCTCCGTGAAGATGTTTGCCTTTTCTTATTGCTCCACTGAGCCTCCAGCACTTAATCTAGATGAGGCTTCTGCAAAGGTGCTCTTCAGAGCAAAAGTTATGTGTGATTTGTCAGTCAAACCTTCATGAAGGAAAAGGAATTCACATAGATCTGCACAGTCTGATTGAAAAGAATGTTAGAGGTTAAGTCAGAAATCAAGGCTGACATAGCTCATGAAAGAGGGAGAATGAGTTTCTTTTAATTAATCTAGCAAATATCTGTCTTTTTCTGTTAATTACTTAAACTGGAGGTTCTCAGTTGTGAATCAGCTGAACTTGAGTAAGTTTAATGGGAGGAACTTACATTATATTACATTACATTAAAAAAATCCTCTTCTTTTTTTAAAATTTCTTTTCTTTTTTCTTTTTTCTTCTTTCTTTCTTTTTTTCCTTTAACTTTTCTTTTTCCCTTCTTTCTTTCCTGCTTGTATTCTATGTTAGTTGTGTTAGGTTTTATATTTGTTAAACATTTAATACAAATTTATTTTAAATATGTAAATCAGTCTTATGTAGGCAAAATGGAAGCATTTGATGCTGTGGTTTCCCCATCAGACTTGTGTGGTAATTCAGACAAGAAAACATAATCAGAAGTATTACTCCTAACTTTCTTGTAAGATTACATTAATAGGGACTTGCAAGTTTGAAAGTAAATCCCTATGCCCCCCTCACCTTATATTCCAAAAACCTAAGAAGAATCCCTTCTGAGATGTTTGCTACAGCCTCATTCCTTCTGTGGACCCAGTTACTACTTGTCTGACTGTTGTTAGTCTGGACCTCTTGCTCCGATCTCACAAGATCATTCTGCTATATTATTACAAATACACACACACACACACACACACACACTTTGCCTGTTCATGTCCACAATGGGCAGTGCAATATTTTTGACAGTCTCTGGGGATATACAGATTAAAACTGAATAATTAAAATGAATTAAGATATACATTTATTTCTTGCCCGACTGTAATCTCATCAAAACTATTAGTTTTATTCTGGGAAGTGGGGGTGTCACATAAGTTCATTAAACATTTGGTAGATTGTTCTTCTGATAATGCCAGTCTTTCAACCTAAGAATATCTTATGACAGAATATTGCCACAAAATGATGTTAATGGCATCTGCAGAGATTTTATGACTTTAAAGGACATAAAGGCATCACTGAAGTTTGAGAAACAAATTGTCTCTCAAATATAGTATATACCTAGCTTGTTCCTCTCATGTGAAAGCTAAATGGCTAATAGAAGGAATTGGGAAATCGTGAAGGAGGAAAATTTTTGTATTCTCTTAAATTGCCATAAGTATCATGGAAAATTAGCTGGGCAGGATGAGTGTGGCTTCAAGTAAGACTTTTAATATTATGTTATTCTGTGCACCATAGACATCACTGAATACTTTTATTGTTCATGCTCAAGAGAGTGATAAAGAATGCTGAATGCTGATTATTTCAACATCTCTCCCCTAGAGCACTATTAATTATGATTAGAAACAGAAGCTATCAAGATTATGTTCAGTTCTTTCCCTTTCCCTTTTCCCCATCCTAACATTCTCCTGAAACTGAGAGTTTGATGGAAATCATATTGACATTTCTAGACCCACCACCAAAGTTCACCAAAATAAATGAATAACAGAGTTTGAAGGAACCTTGGAGGTTTTATAGTCCATCTCCTGCTCAAGCAGGTGTCTCTATCATTTCAAATGGTTGTCTAATCTCTTCTTAAAAACCTTCAGTGATAGACACCTACAACCTTTCTGAAGGCAAGCCTTTCCACTGGTTAATTGTTCTCACTGTCAGGAAATTTCTCAATAGAATAGAATAGAATAGAATAGAATAGAATAGAATAGAATAGAATAGAATAGAATAGAATAGAATAGAATAGAATAGAATAGAATAGAATAACAGAGTTGGAAAGGGCCTTGGAGGTCTTCTAGTCCAACCCCCTGCTTAGGCAGGAAACACTTCACCACTTCAGACAGATGGTTATCCAACATCTTCTTAAAAACTTCCAGTGTTGGAGCATTCACAACTTCTGGAGGCAAATTGTTTCACTAATTAATTGTTCTAATTGTCAGGAAATTTCTCCTTAGTTCTAAGTTGCTTCTCTCCTTGATTATTTTCCACCCATTGATTCTTGTCCTACCCTCAGATGCTTTGGAGAATAGCTTGATTCCCTCTTGTTTGTGGCAGCCTCTGAGATATTGGAACACTGCTATCATGTCTCACCTAGTTCTTCTTTTAATTAAACTAGACATACCCAGTTCCTGCAACCATTCTTCATATGTTTTAGCCTCCAGTCCCCTAACTTAGTTGCAGATATTCACTTTATTATTGTACTTTTAAATATATAATCCTGTTCTTGGATAATTTAGTGCTTAGTAAATGTATTTAGCATCAGAATAACAGAAACAAACTCAGTTGTAACTATGCCATTGTTATGATCTAAGCAACTTTAAGATGCAAAACTACATACAGTCTAAGTACTGTTACTTTTTTTTAAAAAAAGCGACTTATCATACATTTTGCTCTAATATATTGAGAAGATAGAAACAATTATGAAGCATGGAATATTAGAGGAGAGATACATCTGAGTTGCATGCTTAAAATGAAGGAAAGAAACATGGCCATTTACAAGGGAGTCCTACTAAGTAAACATAGTCTAGGGGCTTTAATTACTTAGCTATAAATCTGGCTCTAGATGGATTTCTGATTCTTTCTAAATCAATCTCTGTCAAAGCTTTTGCCTGGGGAATATATATCTTCAGCTTAATTTTATACCTGCAGAACTCAAAATTTAAAACAGGTTAGCAATTAATCTTTTGGCCTGTCACCGCTCATCTCCAGAGCTATTGCCAACCACACAATTGGAGATACGTTTCTACAGCAGGGATGGCTATTTATGAGAGAAATTCCCCATTGCTCTATCATTCATGTGACAGACTTGAGAATGAATATGAATACAATTGTCCCTCTTCTTTCTCAATTAATTGTTATGACATCTGGAATTTGAATTCCCAAGGAAGCCTGAAAGTATTTATTGTTTTATGTAAAGTTGCACTAGTAAATTTGGTTAGATGAGTAAGCAGCAATGGTTTTCATTGTTGCTTTGTGATTAACATACATAGTTCTGCACATGCTCTGAAGTACAGGTAGTCCTTGACTTAGAACCATTTGTTTAGCAATCTGAGAAAAATTATTTACAACCAGTCCTTGTACTTTTGAATAGTGCAGCATTGTCATGGCCATACGACCAAAATTCAGATGTTGGATAACTGGCATGTATTTATGACAATTGTGGCATCCTGGGATCATCTGATTGTCATTTGTGATCTTTCCAGCTGGCTTCCAACAAGCAAAGTCAATAGGGAAAGCTGGATTTACTTTACAACTGCATTGATTCATTTATCAATGGTGGCAAAAAAAAAAAGTTGTAAAATTGGGCATGATTCACTGAACAACTGCTTTGCTCAACTATAGAAATTCTGGCCTCAATTGTGGGTGTAAATCAAGGACTACCTATACAGTCAATTGATAGATATCATTCTAATCTCTCCAACTGTATGGAAAGTAAATATGTAGAACAGTGAAGGACAATAGTTTGATGTTACTAGGGGTGGGGATGGCAAGAACACAGAGTGAGGATGTAAAATGTTGAGTATCACATACATAAAGGGGCTATGATTTTCCATTTTCCCCCCTTGCATTTTGGGGCAAATTGCATATATATACAATTTGCCGTCTGAAATTGGCAAAAAAGCACACCAACAGTTTCTGACAACTGCAAATTTGACAGGGAGCTGTTGAGTATCACATACATAAAGGGGCTATGATTTTCCATTTTCCCCCCTTGCATTTTGGGGCAAATTGCATATATATACAATTTGCCGTCTGAAATTGGCAAAAAAGCACACCAACAGTTTCTGACAACTGCAAATTTGACAGGGAGCTGTTTAGGGCCACAGGTGCCCATAACAGACACAGAAAGCGTATTTCCCTTTTTACATTTAGTATTAAATTATCTCTGCCTGAAGCATGCAGCAGCTTTGTTTTTAATGTAAATGAAAACCTTAAAGTGAATTTCAACTATTGAAGAAAGATTGTCAATAATTATTGGAATTTCAAGTAAATAGGAAAGTGAGGAAAAAGAGTTTTTGCACAGAGGAAAATGTTAACATTCTCTCCTAAATACGAGTTGTTAATTTCAAGTGAAATTAACAACTAAATGTGACAGATGCAACATTATTCAAAAAGTGTCTTGTCTTTCCTTTCCTTTCCTTTCCTTTCCTTTCCTCTCCTCTCCTCTCCTTTCCTTTCCACAGTTTTATTATCATGATGCTAGGTATTTCCAGGTATATTCACTTCTGCAGTATACCTACTATTCTATAAGGTTTTAAAAGTAATATTTCAGCTGTTTAGGTAATTAATATTTTAAAATTAGTTAGTATATTACATCACAATATGATGTTTTAGTGATTGCCTCAAAAATCCTGCCATGTTCACAGTTACTATTTAGTGGTTGTAATATGCAGTCTGGCAAGACAGCTGCTGTTGAAACAATAATCTGTATCTCTTACGAACGACACCCAACTCTAAGAAAAGGTATATCCACTATGTTTTCAAACTGCTGAAGCATAATTAACTTTTTATTGTAGGGGCTTTGTGAGTGACAAGTCATGTTCTTGGCATTGCTTTTGTGTTCAGTTTTACAAGAAATCCATGGAACTCTCTATGTCCAAAACTAGATTTCCAAGAAAAAATACCATGATAGATATCTTTACATAAATATTATGGGTTTTGCATTCACTTTGACTTTTCTTTTAAGGGACACTCATTCTTGAATATATGAAAAGTGTAATTGAAATAATTCAATCATTAAAATGTACTTGTTCATTGTGGATATATATTACAATAAAGGTCTTTAAATGCTATTAATATAACAGCACTTAAAGTGGTGTTAAAGTGACACCAGCTGCCTGCAATTACTGTAAATTCGAATCTCACCAGGCTCAAGGTTGACTCAGCCTTCCATCCTTTCAAGGTAGGTAAAATGAGGACCCAGATTGTGGGGGCAATAAGCTGACTTTGTATAAAAAAGAGGGCTGAAAGCCCTACTAAGCAGGTACATACAAAAGTATGAAGGCTATTGCTTAACACATTGTAAGCTGCCCTGAGTCGCCAGAGAAGGGTGGCATATAAATTAAATTTAAAAAAATAAAATAAAATAACAGGTTAAAATAACACTGTTTCTTGGAGTATCTGATTGTGAAAACATTCTTTTAAAAACAATATCCGTTTAAAAATATTTATATTTTTTAATGTTCTTTATAAAAAAAATATCCAGAGAATATTTTGATATTTTAAAATTAAATATTGGAAAAAGCATGTGAAATTTCTTTCATATTGTTTATAATTTGTGTGTCCTTTTTGCATATGTTCAATCTAAATGAATACTAATCTTTTTCCTCAAATAAAATACAGAAAGTGATTTTGAACATAATGCTTTGATTTTAATATGACAATATTATGACAAAATATGACAAAATTTAGAATATTTAATATACATTGCATGGATAATATTTGGATAATATTTTTATTTTATTTTTTATCTGGATAATTTATCCTTATTGAAAAAGCATCAGAGACATAAAATATTGCTTTCCTTATCTTGAAAGCAATAGCAATAGTAATCTCATAGAGATTACTTGGAATCCAATATCATGCTCATAGATTTCTACAAGCACAATGCAAACCTTTGAAAACCTATCTGAAGAGTCCATTTTTTCATTACTATTTCCCCTTAAGTTGGTCCCTTACCTTGAAAGAACTGGTTGTCAAACCTACTGCCAAAACTTTCTTTCCAAACTGTGTATTGTTCGAATAAAAGGTACAGTAGAATTGAATGAAGAATATATATTTCTTCTTCTTAACTGGCTCTTAAAGGGTAGTTATTGTAACCCTGCACAAGAAACATATGGATGTCAATATCTTCTTGTATGTCAGTGATCATGGGGTGGAAATTTTGTTGCTACCTTACGATATGTAATTATTCTGAAATTTTAAAAATTACTGTACTGTAAGAACATAAAAACCTTGATACCGGTGTTGAAGAAAGATGAAAATCTGAGGGAATGGCAGAAAGGAGTCAATACTTTTATATGGTCAGGGAAAAAAACCTAGAGTTAAATTAAAAATTATACAGGATGTTTGGGAGAGAGGTGGTTTGAAAATGCCTAATCTAAGATTGTATTATGAAGCATCTGTGCTAGTACAAATTAGTGACTGGTTTAACTTGACTGAGGAAAGAATTTTAAATGTAGAAGGATATGATTTATTATATGGATGGCATGATTATTTATTATATGAAAAGAAAGTAGATAAAGTTTTTAAAGGTCATATTCTTAGAAATGCTTCGTTAAGAGTTTGGAAGAAATATCAATATAAGTTAAATTATAAAATACCTATTTGGCTAACCCCAGACATGCAATAGAAAATATAAGTATAGAACAAAAGATGGAAGTGATTACTTATAAAGAACTTTTATTTAATGAAAGGGGTAATTTACAACTTAAGCCGCTAGAGGTTCTGAAGGAGGAAGGGATAACTTATACTTGGTTTCAATATGGTCAACTTCAAGCAAGATGGAGGGAGGATCAAAAAATTGGTTTTATGGAAAATGAAGAAAATTTGGTAAAACAAATTAGAGATCAGAGTAATATGCATATTAAAAGGTTATATAATGTATTACTAGAGATAGATTCAGAAACAGAGTTGGTTAAAATTGTATGATCAAATGGGCTAGAAACTTCCAGGAACCAATAATGTTGGAAACATGGGAAAAGATCTGGGTTAGAAATGTTAAATTTACTCAAGCACAAAATTTAAGAGAAAACTTTTATAAGATGTTTTATAGATGGCATTTAGATCCAAAAATATTGTCATATATGTATCCTAATGTACAAACTAAATGCTGACGGTGTGATTGTGAAGATGCAACATACTTTCATATATGGTGGACTTGTAAGAGAATCAAAGCATTTTGGATAAAAATTTGGTGGGTAATGCAGAATATTTTGAAAAGGAGGTTGAAATTTATCCTACAATTGTTTTTATTGGATATTATAAATGATTGTACAGTAGTAGAGATGAAATTGCTTTTAAATTTAATAACAGCAGCTAGATTGCTGGTTGTGCAGTATTGGAAGAAAGACTCTTTACCCACTGTAGAAGAATGGACTTTAAAAGTAATGAACTTAGCCGAAATGGCAAAAATCTCAGCATATTTGAAAGGCCATACGCAGGAAAAATACATTTTGGAGTGGAGGAAATGGATCAATTATATTCGGAACAAATATCAAATAAGACGACTCAAATTGCTATGAATGAAAAAGAGTTATAGAAATGTTGTGTTAATTATATTGGAGTTAAGATTCTAGAGAGGGGTTTGTTAACTGGAAGTTAGATAGATTAATTTAGATGATCTTTGTTTTTTTGTTTGTTTTTTTTAATACCCTGTATTTTATTCTGGGAAGTTGGGGAAGGGAGGGGGAGGGAAGAAGAGGGGGGGGTGTTGGGAGGTGGGGAATGTCTTTTATTTTGTATTATTATAAAACTTTTCAATAAAAAAAAGAACATAAAAACCTTGTCAATTATGTTGAATTATTGCTGACATGTGCTGGGAAACATTTCTATTCTAACATGAGGATGAAGGTTCATTCTCCAAGCTTGTGAGTTGGTTTCCAAACGTTGCATTACCAGGCCTGGTAAAGAAACCAACCCACAATCTCTGAGGTCAAACCTCCACCCTCACCCTATAGCTGAGCTACAGATATTTGCCACCATTGTATATTCCAACATTTCCCACAGGCCTTCTACATTATAATGTAGGATTTACCAAGGAATTTCAGCATTCACATGCTTTCTGACCTTGCTGTAATACATATACCAGCGTATAGGTTGATTAACTCATCATAAATATTGCATTCTATTATGCAAAAAGCAGCTCCAGTTCTTTATTAATAAATAAGTAGATTTGATTATAATTCTGGATATCCAATTAGACAATATTTGTCAGAGAGATGCTTCAAAAAAGTACAAAGCAAGACAATTTGACAGTTTTTAAACAGTCTCCTTTCTATGAAACTTACATTCTTCTCAACATCCAGCCTTTTTACTTTTATTAATCACTATGTAACTCTCTCTCTGATATTATCAGTATTTGTATATCTAGGTCTATTGATTTCACCATGAACTAAGACCGTTGGCTCTGTCCCTGATGACAAAATTTGGTGATATTCTTTAAAATTGTCCTGTTTTTCAAAGCAACTGAAGCCAAGAACTATAGACTTTTCAGTGCCATATAAACTTTTTAGTAATAGATGTTTACATATCACAGCTCTTCTAACACTGCATATATGAAATACAAAAGGAGCAGAAATATGTTATTTTCCATTCATAGCCCTCCATTTTACTGATAAACAAGGTCATTTGGAACAGTTTACATTTCTCAGGAAAAATATGACATTCCCATTAATTCACCTACTGTGCCTGCCATTTTTATATTTAACAAGACTTGATAAGTTGATATTATGGTAAAAGTCTAAGCAATTGGAAATGCTTGTTACTACATATTCTCAGCCTGCTAAAGAATAAAGACTTTTGGTGGAGGTACTTGATTCAGCTTAGCAAAACAATATGCCTATTTATGCTGTCAGTCTGTGGTATGCATAAAAAGTGATGGAGAGAGAGTTCTCTTAATTTTTTCTCAGTGAAATCAGTAACTTTGGGGTTTTACTATCTTCTCTCTCATTCATTTGAAAAGGGAAATATAATAGAGCAAAGAAAGAATAGATAAAATAGAAAGGTATTAATTCTTGAAGGGCATGCATTGTCTTTTATGTTTTCTATGAAGGATTGTTAGAAGACAGCCCTCTATTGAAGATCTGTTCAGTCTAAGTGTGAAGAAAACAAATAAACCAACCAAAAGCCAAGTCTTGAAATTCACACCTAGATTTTAGACTTAAATGAAAATATATATCCTCTGTTTTAGGGAGCGTGAAACATTTCTTCTTTTCTGCTAATGTTTAAGTGACTACACAATACTTTTCAGCTCCACTTGTGGAGAACTCAATGAATGCTGAGAGTAAACGTGCTTAGATTTTTCTCCTGTGATGAGGAACAGCAATAAGCAGAGCATCTGATAATATATTCATTTGTCTAAACATGCTTATAAACCTCTTCTATAGGGATTTGCTATGGATGCTAAATGTGTGTTTACAATGTGTATCATTACCTGTCTTCGCTTCAATTTTGCACATATTTATTCCAATAAGAAACAGAGCTATAATCTATTGTTTAATATTCTTTTCCCATGTTTAATATTCTTTTTCCAAGGACCTAGAGAAGATAATTATACGAAACTACCTCATATATCTGTACAAGTACATCAACTCTATGACTATGAAAATTGCACATCCATACAAATTTAGTCCAATGGGAATCTATCAGCTTCACTCACAAAATATCTCAGATTTATTGTTGCCTTATCCAGGTTAGAAACTCTTAGAAGGTAGAAGATTCCAAACTTTGAAAAGTGTGTGTGGCGTGTGTGTGTGTGTGTGTGTGTGTGTGTGTGTGTGTGTGTGTATGGATGATAGACAGATAGACAGACAGACAAACAGACAGAGACAGATGACAGTCAGTCCCTAGGTAGGCGTCTCAAAAAAAAAACCTACATAAAACCACATGGAGCTGTTTAAATGGGCTTATGTTCTATGTAAAAACAGCTTCCTATCTTCCTACCCCTCCCCTTTATTAATGGAAAAAGAGAAAGAAAGAGAGATTGAAATAATTGGCTGGATTTCAACTAATAGTTTCAACCATAGACTAGCCAATTCCCTTTTAATCAAAGTATCTTGCAAAACCGTATGATATGCATCCCATGATCTACAACCATGACAATAACCAAGCATACCAGATGTGCAAACATAGCTACCATGAATATAGTTTGAAAAAAAAAGCCAAAAATAATGCATCTTGATTTTCTTGGCAACTTGTTCTTATTATGTCTCACTGTAATATTGGACTATGTGCATTTGAATATGCATTCAGATGTGTCTTTCACTAAGTATATGAGTGTTTATGTTTCCCTTCTGGTCTTTGTTTCTCTTTGTGTGTATTCCAGACCATGATTAGAGCTGGGTGATTAAAGCTCTATCAGAAATTCACAGGGAGGACATCAATCTTTCATTTGTTCCCACTCATGTCATCAGTCTCCAGGAAGCTCCATAATTCTATGATATGTTATCATTCATAGTGTGATCCTTTTTCAAGTAGGATCACATAATATAGCAGATTTTGGGGGGGGGGTATTTTATTAGGTTTAAAAATGGCATTGAGGCCACAACTATTTTGTGAAATGGCACACAAACTGGACAGTTGTGAACAGTAGTGAATGAGGGATTTTTTTTCACTGTGTTTTGAATATTCTGCATTTTTTTTTTGTCCAAAAGCATTAGAAGATAAACGTTTTCGGAGGCTTTAGTTTGAACTCAAGACCTTCCTTTCTATTAGCTGAGCACTCCACCCACCAGAAAAGAGTCAGCAGTCAAGAACCTGGTTGCTTACAGACTTCATTATATAAATATAATAAATAAAGATAAGTGGCCATTAATATTTTTTGAGTTTGGATCACTATAGTATGCATTTGAATGGTTTATGGTTTCAGGATTCAAGTATGAACTTTTAAACTTAACTGTTCTCACATACCATGTTCTAGAATATCCAGCAAATAAGCTAATTTGCTTAGAATTAAGTCTTCTTTAATTGTTTTTATTAAATATGTCCAGTGATCCAGGAAATATGAGGGAATCACATCTGCTGCTCACATTCATAACATCAGCATATCTGTGAACTGTGCATCAGCCAATGAATATTTTCCAAAAAAAGGGGGAAAGCTTCTGCATGTGGATGACTCTGCTATATTTCTCATTGCAAAGAAACAATATTGTACATACAGCTATACAAATGCAAAATGTATCTTAGATCTTCATCCAAATGAATTAAAACATCTTCAGATGTTTCTGAAAGTAACACTTTATGCATATTGCAAGTTGAGTATTGCAGAAGCTAAAGATGAGACAGTTTAATTCATATATAATAAGGCCATTTGAAGATTGTGCAACACTGAATTAAACTTCGATAAGAGTTGAGGTTTGGAATAGTAGTTAAGGCATCAGGCTAGAAACTGGAAGACCATGAATTTTAGTCCCCCTACCAGCTGATTGACCTTAGACTAGTCACCATTTCTCAACCTTAGGAAGGAGTCAATGGCAAACCATTTCTGAAATCTTGTAAAAAATACTTCAGGACTTTTCCTGATTGGAGTCGACACTGACTCAAATGCCTCAAAAAATAAAGCAATTATTCCTTTCTGGGTCTTATTGCATTCCTAAATCCTTTGAGTATTCTTTGATTATAGTTGGCTTCTCAGTGAGGCATTTTGGTTTCTTTTGTGATCCTGGCTTGTATTTGAGTATACTGTCTGTAATCTGTTATCCTATGGTTCATACTTCCTGGTTCATCTAAGCTAGCATTCTAACACATAAACTTAAATGTATAAGAATATACAGATGCTATCATGAAAATGCATGTTGTGTTCAAAGTAGATTTGTGCATTTGTATTTCGTTATATTTGGAATCTTTCCTATGGGATCAATGTATGCTATGATAGCATGAGGATATGGGAAAGGCCCTTCTTGGTTTTAGCACTGGTATTAACACTCAGACAGGGGATTCTTTCCCCTGAGGAAAGTGTAATTGACTCCCACACTGGTGATATTTTGAATATCTTGCCAAAACCTGCTTTTCTCAGTTTGATTTGCTACACAATGTTATCTTACATTTAAAAAAAAAAAAAGGAGTGGCCTTGAGTTGTTAATTTTATTATTCCACTCTCCTTGTAATAAAATAGAAGTGTCACAATCTTAGCAGTGTCAAAAGATTTTTTGCTGGTATAGGGCCTTCTGCACAATTCTGAAGAAATCCTTAACCCATAAGCAGGCCACCAATAACATCTGGACTGTTATCCCTAACAGTCCAGATGTTATTGGTGGCCTAGAAGATCTTTGGTCATCTTTGGTCATGCTGTTTCTACAGCATTACTTCTCAACAGAGTAACTTAGGTAGCTTTTATATTAAAAGTATTGAAATGCATCAAAAAGAAATAGAGGCTGGGCAACTCCCCCCTCCCCATCCTACCAGTGCTGATAGTTCACTGAATATTGCCTCCTCAGCATTCAAAATGTGATGTCAATAAAGTGATATGAATTTCAACAGAAGCTTTCCATGCAAAGTGTGTACGATGACTGCAGTTTAGGGCCTGCAACTTTATCAGACAACTGTTTTCTGAAAATTTATCAGGTTAATAGAATAGGTTTGAAATAGCTACAAGAACATTTATTACATTTAATTTTCATGTATTAATTTGTCTTGTAAGTTGGAACTTTTAAATGCACAATGCAGAAGACAATCTTTCCAACATAGAATGGGAGAAACTGTAGTATCAGTAAAAATTTTCAAAATAAACACAACCAGAATCTTCCAACCCAAAAACTATCCTATATCTTTAAGGCCCTGTAACCAAAATATGATACTAGGAAAACCAACCAATGCTTAAAATAAGCCATTTGAGGTAAACTTTTCCTTTTTCCCTGTTGCGTTTATTTCTAAAGTAAAACTTCCATTATAGGTTTGCCATTGTTAAACATGATAGGGAAATGGGCAAAATAAAAGCAAGGACTGAGGGGGGGGGGGATAAGTGGGATCCAAATAGGAAGTAATAGGCCTGAGGCAAATAATGTGTGTTTCCTCTTCTTAAATTCTAACTCTTTCCCAGCATGCCACAATTGACCATTTCTCAAAGAATCACATTAGCTTTTCTTCAATATGGCAGGTGAAAGGAAATGAAGCTAGCAAGCATTAAAGCATCTGCTTTACTGTTGCCAAATATTTATAGGGATAAAAGGGAGGAGGAAATATAGAGCTTGCAGCACTATGGACAAGGCTCTTGGGATAAGAGCAGCTCAGTATTGGGCAGTGCATTGCTACTTCTGACACCAGCCTGTTAATCAGAGAGTCCACAACGTTTTAAGTGCAAGGCACCGAGTTCTACAGCACAGTCTTTAAGCAAGTGTAGCAAACCCCGCGCCGTCGCCTGACATCTTCTCCCGACTGCAACCTTTGGGCTTGTTTCTTCTGACATTAAGGACACACACCCATCCACCCCACACATATACACGCGTGTACACACGCGCGCGCGCACACGCCATATATAACCGACGAGGAAGCCAAACATCCTTCCAGTCTCCGCGTCAACATTCCCCTCAGTGAAGAGGCTGGGAGGCTAATGCAGCGCATGCCATCACTACGGCTGCGGGCTCTAGCGGCAAGGAGCGGCGTCCCTGTTCTCGGAGAGATGGTTGGCTCTGCGAGGTGCCCTTGGCCCAGAAGAAGAAACCACGCTACTGCAGCACGGATTTAAAAATAAAATAATAATAATAATAAAAAATACCCGACCACGCAGTCCTGCTATGGCCGCCTTAAGCAACCCCACGCCCGCCCTCCTTCCCTAGCCAGCTTTAGTATATTTTCTTGCACGAATAAATGCTGTGAGTGGAGATTGAGGGGGGGGGGACCTTCCCTGGAATAGAGCCCCGCTCCCCTTCCTCTCCTTCGATTTCCTCGCCTCTGCAGCGTTATAAACAGCAAGGCAAATGTAGCCATTCGGATTATGGGGAGGAATGGCACGTACGGCTCACCCCAAAATAGATAAATACATAACAGAGGCAGGTGCTCGCCAGCATTTTCCTTCCAGCCTTATGCATTTCTCATCGGGCACCGTCTCCCCCACCCCCACTTCATTATCGCACCCCCCCCCCAGCTTTTCCCCAGCCCACCATAGCAAAACAGAAAACGCGGCTTACCCCTGGATGAGGGATAGGAGTAGTAGTGTCCGCAGCATCATTTTGAGAGGAGACACTGCTGTATCCAGCAACGAGAAGCTGCCTGGGCTCGGCGGGTTTGGGCTTGGCGGATTTGAAGGACTCATCTCTCTCTCTCTCTTTCTCTCTCTCTCTCTCTCTCTTCACCCCCCCCCCCCCACCACCATCACACACACACAAACGCTCTCCCGCCCCTTTCCTCGGTCGTAGACAAATCCGTCCCCTTCTTTATTTAGTTATTTGTAGTATGGAAGGTGGTGGAGAGAAAGAGAGAGACCCCCCCCCCTCCGTCTCTCCCTCCCTCCCTTTACCAGGTCCCGCTGGTGGGATGAGCCATTGCGCTCGCTCGCTCTCTTCCCTTCAACCGAATTAATTTTCGGGGCGGGGGGTTCAAAAAGCAAATCGCTTCCTTATCCTTCCGTTTATGTATAGGTTCTAAAAAAAAAAAAGACGGCAGCTTCCGAGTTGGCATGAATTGTACTACTAGAAGCCAGCGAGCGAGTGCATGTGAGGGTAGGATGCTCACGTACACATACACACACACACACAAACACACAGTTGAAGTGGGGAGGGGGAGAGACGACGGATCCTCTGCGATCTATTCCCCCCAGAAGGGATCGGCCTGGTGAAAGAGATCGGAAAGTGTGAGGGGGGAGGCCTTTGCCCGGATTAAGCCGCGAGGTCAGAGGGGGAGACGCGGCACCCGAGGTTGCTGCCACTGCCGCAGCACTGCTTAACACATGCGTGGTACCAGCTGTGCAAGTGCTCCCCCTTTCCTCTTCAGCACACGCCTGCGGGGCCGTCTTGCAGCACCGAGTGGTTTTCCACCCTTGCCAAGTACCCAGGTAT
This sequence comes from Masticophis lateralis, assembly GCA_030761175.1. Lineage (NCBI taxonomy): Eukaryota > Metazoa > Chordata > Lepidosauria > Squamata > Colubridae > Masticophis > Masticophis lateralis. The sequence continues at coordinate 106,111,440 of JAUDYJ010000002.1, forward strand.
AAATCTTCCTTCTCTTTAGATCTTTTTTCTAAAGTGATGTAAAAGTGCAGCCTCTTTGCCGTTCAGTTCTGCTCTTGATGATCTATATACAGTTTGCTTGGCAACAGCTTCAGTCTTTCCCAATGCAACTTATAGCTCCGAGATTTCCTAGTGGTCTCCTATTCAAGGATTGAGCAGGCCACACGGCTGCGGAGCTTTTGCAAGGACACAAAGTTATTCATCTAACTGCCTCTACCTGAGCCAAGGAAGAGGACCTGTCCCTTGAATCTTTCACACCCTTCAAACAAGTGTATTGAGAGGCATGGTGGGGGTGGGGAGTGAAGAGGAATAAATCTGCTCTGGTGTGGCCAGAGAGATGCATGATGATGGACATTATTTTCCACAGAAGTGGGTCTGTGGTTTCAAGAAATATGTGTGGCTGTTTAAAGAGAGGGTGGCAGTATAAGATGCACACTGCACTGAGGTAAAAAAAGATTATTTTCAGAGGCATCCAAATGGGGAGGGGGAAGGATTGCACATGGTTTCTTTTTCTGTTCCATTTTGAAATAAATACATTGGTTTGCTAGCCCTTTACAAGCGAGGGAGGGAGGGAGGGAGGGAGGGAGGGAGGGAGGGAAGGAAGGAAGGAAGGAAGGAAGGAAGGAAGGAAGGAAGGAAGGAAGGAAGGAAGGAAGGGTGATAGTCCATCAGACATATGTCCAGACAAAATTTTGCCTTGCAGAAAGTTCCTCCAATATGTAAAACATGGGCAGAAGAGCAAGTAAAGTAGGTTTTTTGGGTAATCTATGAGTAGACAGAGAAAGAAACAAGCCAGTGAGCAGAGCTGAAGAAGCTTGGATGAGAAGTGAAACGTCTTCAAAGAAAAGCCAGAAGCAAAATAGATCAATGTTCATTGATCATTTGACAGGCATCATTTTAATGCCTGTCAAATGACAGGATTTAGCTTTTCTTTCACTTCATGATTTTCAGTTCAGTGGTAGAAAGCGTGATCCAAAATTCATGAAAAAGTCAAGAAGAGCACTTACTACACAACACAGCTTAACACCTTTAAGAAAAGCCTCCTTTGAGGCTTTGATGATTTTATGTTCATGTCATTGTAATTTGCTCACCATAATATGAGAGTGATTTGCCGTTGCCTTCTTTCATAATATTTTTCAACTTCCCAGTCTGCCTACAGGTCATTTTCTACTTACACATTCAAAACTGTTGGTAAGATAGGACAAAACTAGAAATGTGATTGTGGTCAGTTTTCTTCGCCCTAAGCAACTGCCAGTAACTTTTGTTTTACTTGAGTTAAATTTTTGTAGTATAAAATTAGACTTTGAACTTTGAAATGAAATGGCAATATTCTTAACTATTATATTAATTCAAAAAGCTGCAACTCAAATTTGTAATCAGCAAGTCTTTTATTTGAAGTAGCTGCTGTTATAATTAGCTTGCAATCACCAGTGTAATCCCTGGTACACCCTTTAATGCCTACTAAATTCCCAACCCAATCCAACATTAAAAAATCCTTTATTATAAAAAGCAAATTAATTAGGATGTGGGCATACCACAAAGCAAAGCATCAGCCACCAGGATATTTATTGTAGGATGGCCTTTGTACCCTGAAAGCTAGAGTCAGAAGGGAAATTATTTGAGGTTTGTTTGCTTTTGGTATATTAAATCTTGTAGGCCTGAAGTGAAAATATCTAAACAACCATTACATGGCAGAAAAAGTTTGTATGTGCTATCCAGACACTGGGAACCCAGATATGGGAACTCTAGGTTTGTTATTGACCATGCTGACTGCAGCAGCTATATGTGAATGGACAACTCTCCCAAGGTGACCAGATCTTTCCAAATGGCTCCCCCCAAAGTGTCTACTCAAAGCTAACAAATTATAGTATAGAGGCGAATTCTGGGAAATGAAGTCCACACTTCTTAAAAATGCTGAGGTTGGTAAATGCTGTGCTAAAGGTTCTTTTGCACATCTACAAGATGGTGGCCGTAAGTAAGCAAACACACCACAGAGACTATAATTCCTTCAGTATTTAATAGGTTTTCATGGAATTTACTTCAGTCAATTTCATATTAAGTAATAGAAATAGTCTATTTCAGCTGCAGAACATTATAGACCTCATTTTTTTTTAAAAAATGGTGAATTCAGATAGGAAGGTAGTGCTATTCCTGTACCATCACCAATGGAGAAAGCCAAACAGCACCTTAAATACTGAATTTGTCACATAATATCATTTTGGGCAGCTTTTAGCCACTTCCCCATCTTAACTGAACAGAGATCTAAGCAGACATCAGTACTAAACAGTTTTCTCTGCTGGAAAACTGAATTACCTGCTGATTTGGCCAAAACTTAATCACGTTGTGGCAAAGCTATGTTGTGACTCCACAAGGGATATGTCTCAGCACATCTGTTGAAAGGAAGCACGGTTACAGAATCTCTGTAACATTCACATGGGATTATTAATCGGGAATAAACGTGTTGCAGAACTGAGTCCCGCTGTTCTCACACCTTTCCTTTATGTGTAGATGCTTGCACTGCCAACAGTTATTCCAACCTGCTAGGGAGTTTCACAATATGCTCCATTACTGTGAAGTCATGCTTTCAACACCACTGTCATTTGGCAGTCAGCAAGTGCTATCTTCAATCATGTGAATGGAGAGAAAGATTGGCATCTGGAAGATTTATATTTGAGGACTATATTCTATATTGCAACCTTTTACTGTTTGCTGGAAGCCCTGATTTCTTGTACTTAAATTACATTAGGATGAAAAGTTCCACCCAGCACTTAATATGATTAACAAATGATGCCTTGAGCCAGTGTCAGGATCCTTTTACAATAGTTTCTTAAAAGTAACTTGTATTCACTTTCAACATTTGCTAATTCAGAGTTTCTGGGTTGTGCTATTTTGTTTAAGAAATGGGAAAATATTGGACATAATTTTAAAAAAATCTAAACATATTAACTCTTTCTCCACTGTGGAGTTAAAAACCAACCCATGCTGTAATTGCTAAAATTGCTCCTTTTTTTTCCCTCCAATCTATTTTTTACAGCAGCTAGTATATATCTACACAAACTTGCAGTCTAAAAACCGGGTCTCAAAACATACCAATATAGTAATACAGTAAATACTGAAAGAAGATTATTTAGCAATAAGATTACATGAGTCATCTGTAAAGTATATGTGAACTTTTTGATAGTTACCCAGAACAGGACTAGAGGAAATGTCATTTTGGGCCATCAAGCAAAAGCAACCCAAAAATAATAATAATCTAGTGAGGAAGATGCAGTTTTGCTTGGTCTCCAATAAACTATAGTATTCTACTTTCACAAAACACTAGCATTTTGGGTTCCTTTGTTCCTCCTTTCACTCAAGACATTTCTGTCAAAGAAAATACCTTTAATAACTTTTTATGATGCCAGCTCTTCGTAGACTAGATCTGTAGATCTAATTTTGACTTCTTAGAGATTTGATAAAAAGTCAGCCCTGTACAGATTGGATCTGAATGGAAAAAGGAACTTTTGTAAACATATCTCCTGTCTAGGACTCCTTTAATCCTTGCAGCAACATCTCAGGATTAGGTGTTGCCTTCTATACTTTTTGAGTGACCCAGGGAAAAGATTAAAAAAGGAGAGAGGAAAGGAGAAGAAGCAAACTCTTACAGACTCTTTTATTACAAGCATGAATTAATATTGTTTGGAGGAGAAGACGAATCACACAGAGATGTTGCTCCAGAAGAGTTGGCCAAATGGTTCATTCTCTGCATTGACAGGATGAAATGATTGCTGCTAGATAACAGGTATGGAAAACTGGACCCTAATGAAAATCATCTTGGTAAGAAATAGTTGGACTTCTTATTTCTTTCTTTGTTGCAACTAGATCAAAAGCTTTCTGCTGGAAGATTGAGAAAGGAGTGTAACACAAGTTTCAAATGAAGCTATTATTTCAGCCATGTCAATCAAGTGCATCATATTTGAAGGAGAAAAGGAGTAGCTTCTAACACAGTACACACTTTTACATCTGTTTACCAGGACAAAACCTGATGTTCTTCTTTACCCCCAAGTGGTATACTGTATGTGAGAGGAATTTAATGTAATTACTCAGCTACAGAATCTGTAGGACACTTCAAAGGTGCTTCTTCGAAAGGCAACTGGGCTTTGTTTTTCCCTTGAGGAAGATGTTTCACTTCTTGGATGAGAAGTGAAACGCCTTCCTCAAGGGAAAAAACACAGTCCAGTTGCCTTTTGAAAATGCTCCTTTGAGACAGCCATGACCTGGATGACTGAGAAACTCCATAGATATCTTTATATTTATATTCTGACCATTTTCTTTTCACTTTTTTTCCTATGAATACAGGGGACACAAAGATGTTTGCCTTCCTGTTTAAAGCCAGAGCAATGTGGAACACTGTAAATATTATTAAGTGCTAGCACATAAACACAATTCAAAAAAGTTTTCCACTTTAATATTTTGGATAAACAACCTACACAACAGAAGGAAAATGGTAGCATTCTAAGGTTTATCTTAATTATTTTATTCTAAGGGAGATCGTATCACAATGCTTTGCTTTATGAAGGAGTGTAGTCAAGCTATTGCCTTATTGTCCTGAGAAATGAAGACTCTTCTGAAAAGATACACTTTCCTGCTCCTGTGTAGGTTATCAAAGGATTATTCTATTCGTATTCTAATTTTCATTTTTACAGAACAAATTTACTCGGAAAACAATTTATCAGGAAGCCATGATTTTTTTTAAAAAAAATCTACGTTTTTTTTAATTCAAACTTTAATAGTTTCTAATTTTCATCAATGGATCTTTAGATTCCCACCACCACTCCCCTTACTGATAACTACAATCATCAAACAACCAATTACTAATCTCCCTTTACTTTTTACTTTTTAAAAACTTTTGGTGATGATTAAAGTGCTGAAATTGGGAAGGGCCCTGAGCCATATATTTTTTTCAACTGATTACTGTAAAATATATATTGGGTTCTTACCTTGTATTTGATTAGAGACATATGTCAAAGCTTTTCTAAATAGAATCCAGTCCTTTAATTTTAAAGAAGGAAGTATTACATTCTCAGAGTTTAAGAAGAATCCTGTTATTTATTCCAATCATAAAAATGCTTTTTTTAAAAAAACAAAAAAACAAAACAGAACTGGATATTAAGACTTTAATAGCTATTTTTCTTACAAGCTAGTCTTTGCAACTATTGTGAACTCAGTTGAGGTTGGATTAATGTAAGGTCTGATAATGTGGCATTTTTAATCAGTGTAATTGATTAATTCAATGTAATCAGTGTAACTCAAATTAGATAAAATCTAGCAGTGTTGTTTTTTTAGATCCTGAAAATGGTTTCAATGTTGTTTATTGGATGTTTCTGAAATGAACTCTGACATTATGTATTTTAATTTTTTTGTTCTGCATTAATGTTTCATTTAATTTTTTTCATTACTATGTGATTACTAATCACATCTTTTTTTTGTTTGTAACTGTTGATTTGTGGTTATGAATGCTCTGCTTCTCTTTTTCATCTGCTTTAGAATTTCTTCCTTCCACTGTTACAAATTTTAGAAATATTAAAAGGAATATAATAGGGAAGGCAATATGTAAGATTCTGTTACATGTTAATAATGTGCTCTATTACACAGGTTAAGATTTAAATTCATATTTGTAATTCCATTTCATTAACTTGTGGGCTTGTTTGCCATCAGATATACGTACTCAATAAATTTGAGCTGATCAGATCTGTTGTTCTGGAATCTCTGTAATTATTTTGACATATTTTGTGATTCTAAGCTCTAATTCTTTTGTTTGCTTTAGTATGAAGATTCCCAGGAAATTTTCTCATAATGGGGATTTAAACATAATCAGTATTCTTTCTGTGCCAACTCAGGAAGCTCAAACTGCCCAAGGAGCTGCTGATATAGTTCTACAGAGGAATTATTGAGTCTGTCATCTGCACCTCTATAACTGTCTAGTTGGGTTCTGCAACCCAACAAGACAGACACAGACTTCAGAGGATAATTAGAACTGCAGAAAAAAACAATCACTACCAACCTGCTTTCCATTGAGGACCTGTATACTGCATGAGTCAAAAAGAGGGCTGTGGAAATATTTACAGACTTCTTGCATCCTGGACATAAATTGTTTCAAAATGATGCTATAGAGCATTGCACACTAGAACAACTACACGCAAGAACAGTTTTTTTTTCTGAATGCCATCACCCTGCTAAACAAATAATTCCCTCAACACTGTCAAACTATTCACTAAGTCTGCATTACTATTAAATCTTCTCATCGTTCCTATCACCCATCTCCTCCCATTTATGACTGTATGACTGTAACTTTGTTGCTTGTATTCTTACAATTTATATTGGTTGCTTCCTAGTATGATTTGATTGTTTGTTTGTACCCTATGATTATCATTAAGGGTTGTACCTTATGATTCTTGATGAATATATCTTTTCTTTTTATGTACACAAACAGCATATGCACCAAAGACAAATTCCTTTTGTGTCCAATCACACTTTGGCCAATAAAAAATTCTAATCTAATCTAATCCTATGTAAATAAATCAATAAATCAATGGCCTAGTATAATTTTAAATGTTTGGGATAAGACAAATGAGATTCATAAAAAAATTGATTTATATTTTAATGAAATGAAATATTTTAATGAAATGAAAATTCTGTTCGTTTCATCAAACGTTTTCATTTCCAATACTATTTCAAGGTAGTTGGAAACCATGAGGTATAGCAATTAAGATGTTGGACTATGGAGCATAGAGACCCAGATCCTAGTCTAGCCTCAGGTATGGAACTCAATGGGTGATTTTCAGCCCAAGTTGCCTTACAGGATGGTTATTGTAAGAAAAAATTAAGAGGAGGTGCATGAATATCATCTTGAATTCCTATAAAAAAATTAATATGTATGTATGTGTATGTATGTATGCATGCATGCATGCATATGTGTATGTGTATGTGTATGTGTAGCTGGTAAAAAAAAATGCAAAATCCAGTTTAAACATCTGGTTGACTGTGCAATGAGCCATAATAGATCCGATGAGTCATCAGAAGCAAAGATGAATCTTAAAGATCTATTTATATTGTGCTAATAGCATTAGCACTTAGACTTATATACAGCTTCATAGTGCTTTATAGCTCTCTCTAAGCGGTTTACAGAATCAGCATATTGTCTCCAACAATCTGGGTCTTAATTTTGCCCACTTCACCTACCCAAGGCTGAGTCAACCTTGAGCTTGGTGACATTCGACCTGTCAAACTGCTGGCAGCCAGTGATCAGCAGAAGTAGCCTGCAGTACTGCACTCAAACCACCACCAGTACTGCACCACCGCAGCTCTAATGCCAAACATTTGTTTAAGTTTAACATCCAATTCACGTTGATACTAATAATCACCATACATTTCTTTCCTTTACAATGATGAAGGCCAATTTCCTATTACCTGGATTTCGTTGAATGCTAAACAGGTGTCATTGCACACTCCTCTTTACATCAATTACACTAGATCCTCAGCATGTCTCAGTTCACTTGTTCAGAAAATCTTGGACAATTTTTTAAACTTATATTTTTTATCAGTTTGGGTGGGGGAGGTGTGACAGTAACTTAGCATCAATTGTTACTCACTGTTTCTGTCTTAAAGTCTACATTTGATTAATGAAAACTATATGAACAATCTTTTCTGCTTCATTGTATTTAAATGTTTAAATGCTTTCAAAATAATGCAATTAGACTATTCACACAATACCTAAGAAGTATTTGAATGTACCTTATTAAAAGCCAAACCTACACTTCTAAAATATTAAAATAAATTGGTAGCTAAGCTGAATTTTTACAGCATGTGAAGGATGTTTAAAAATTTGAAATCAGAAAACCAAAAGTATAATGCCAATTACTGCAAAAATCATTTTTCTAAAGTTTTGCAAAATACATCTTATCTCTTATGTAACCATAGGACTCTGGTACCAAAATGATAAAATGTGTACTGTGGCCACTCTGTTCTTTCATAATTGTAGCATATAGAAACTAGAATCATAAAGCTGGAAGGGAAGTCTTCTAGTCCAATGCTCTACTCAAAGCAGAAGATCTTATACTATCCCAGTCAAGTGGTTTTCTTATCAGTTATATTCTGATGTCACACATGCAGATACTTTTGCCATTGTGTCTTGTGCTATTTGTGCCCACCACATCTCCCATGTAATCAATTATGTATGCAATGGAATCTTTTATATAGCAGTGTTATCCAGCAAAACATCCAGTTTCCATTGTGATGATGATGACATTGAGCAATTGCCCATTTATCAATTGAATTGAATTGAATTGAATTGAATTGAATTGGTCTTTTTTCATCCTAGGAAGCTGGAGAAGCTACAAATTTCTTCCTGTGATGGTCATATTAGTATAGGCATTGTAACAGAACAATAACTATTGCATTAGTATTGTTCAGTGCTGTTAATATTATTCACACTGATTACTTTCACAGCTTTTGGAGTTTTTTTGCAAGGTGGTGGGGGTTGAATGCACAATAAAAAAAGTCTGTCTATGCTAGAAGATTATATATGTTAAAATGTTAGGCATTAATGTGTATGTTTTCACTTGGTAGGCATTAATCCTTTATGTTTCCATTTGAGAAATCACAATCTCTGTTACTTGCCTATTTTTATTTCCTTTTTTAAAAATTTGATTTATATGCCGCCCTTCTCCGGAGACTCAGGGTGGCTTACAATGCATTAAGCAATAGCCTTCATACTTTTGTATATTTTATACAAGGTCAGCTTATTGCCCCACAAACTGGATCCTCAATTTACCTACCTTAGAAAGGATGGAAGGCTGAGTCAACCTTGAGCCTGGTGAAATTCGAACTTACAGTAATTGCAGACAGCTGGAGTTAATCACAATGCATTAGTCTGCTGAGCTATCCAGGCTCTCTATTGTTGTAGTTGTTAGTGTTGTTAATACTATCACCACTATAATCACATCACAATTTCATTTTATTTTTCCAATCAGTTAATCTTATGCTGGAAAGTAATAATTTATTTAAAACTTTTACATTGCTTGGAGGTTAAGGACCGGCTTCTCCAGCATTCCAGTTTATCAATTTGCTGCTGTTGTCTTCCAGATACATAGGCCATCTGGGATCAGCACTCACTTCAGTTAAATGTCTGCTTTGCCAATTCAGGGAGCCTTCAAATTGACATGATAAAGGAGACTAATTGGAGGAAAAAAGTATTTGAAGTGCAAAAGTGTTTTAGGTATTTTAGCCTAGCAGGATATTCAAATTGACAATTGGTTTAGAATATCAGAAAGAAAGATGCTGTACATCATATGAAACAAAAAACAAAACACCGCCAGAACTCTAGTCACTAATAGAAGTTTAAAGCATCCCCATATGTGCAATTCCTGTCTTTCTGGAGGAATTTGTTCAGTGAGGATTGGGCAGACAGCGGAGGACATGGGAGAAAAGAAAATGTATAAAAAGATAATGAGAGGTCCCTTAGATGTTTCCTCACTCTGTCTCCTGATTCTCATAGATTGCTTCATATTATATGGTAATCATGATTTAATTAATAATGGCCTTATTCAAGAAACTGCATTTCATAATAAGAATCAGACTAGAGCTGGGAGGGACCTTTGAAATCTTCTAGTCCAGCCCCCTGCTCAAGCAGGATATCATATACCATTTCGGACAAGTGACTGTCAGTCTCTTCTTACAAACCTCCAGTGATGAAACACCCCAAATGCCTGAAGGCAAGCTGTGGCATTGGTTAAATGGCCTCAGTTAAGAAGCTTCTCCTTAATTCCTGGTTGCTTCTCTCCTTGATTAGTTTCCATCCATTGCATCTTGTCCTGCCCTCTGGTGCTTTGGAAAATGAATTGACCCTCTCCTCTTTGTGACAGCCTCTCAAATACTGGAATACTGCTATCATGCCCCTCCTCCTGTCTTCTTTTCTCTAGACTAGCCAAACCAAATCATGCAACCATTCTTCATATGTTTTAGTCTCCAGGCCTTTAATCATCTTAGTTGTTCTTCTTTATGCTTTTTCCAAAGTCTCAATGTCTTTTGTGTACTGTGGTGTCCAAAACTGGGTGCAGTATTCCAGATGTGGTCTTACTAAAGCTTTATAAAGCGGTACTAATCCTTCACGTGATTTTGATTCTATGCCTCTGTTTATATAACCAAGAATTGTATTAGCTTTTTTGGCTGTGGCCACACACTGTTGACTCATGCTTAACTGATTGTCCACTTCACAAAATGAGATCTGTCTGGTTTTGTGAAATAGCTACTCCACAAATCACAATTGCTGGATTCATAACAAGAATCAAATAATGTGCATTGGGAAGTTGATCAAAATTGGCCATATAGTCAGCCAGCATTATAGTCAGATTTTTAGAGCTATATTCTTTCTTGACTTAGTGGGATATCTCACCATAACTTCCTTTCATGTCAGCATGTCTTAAAATATCACTCTCTGAGCACCAAAATTATTTATTATATGATTTATAAAGATTCCTGTCTCACATAAGGGACTAGGCAACTTACAAAAATTAACAAATAACTCAGTATGCATAAACTCTCAAATGCACAGGAATATAACAATAACCCCACTGACCAAAAACAAAACAAAATTCCACCATCAATAATAACAGAGCTCATCTATCTACTTGACTAAAATACCTGCAGTTTTAGCCCGATCTTCAATGCCTTGCCAAAGGCTTACAGTTTGGGGTCATCCAAATCTCTAGAAAGTCATGTTATTCTACAGAATTGGTCCTGCCCCAGAAATGGCATGATTTTGAGTCCCACAAACATTGTTTGAAAAGGGGACCTGGAACTTGGACCTCTCTTTAAAACTATTAGGGTTGGCAGTATGTTGTAAGAGGTCAGCTGATCCTATTTAGAATTGAATGGTTTCATTTTTGCAAGTTATCACAAATGCTGAATAGCTTTGGGGTCATAAGTAGGGTGTTCTGTTTTTTTGTTTTGTTTTTTTTTTTTTTCCTTTAAAAGCCATCAGATTATTGAGGTCTGTGAACCATGCATGTGTTCAAATGTTGCCTGGAAAGTACAATTTTACTGGCAACTGAAGATTGAAATTATCATTCAAACCCTTTATAGAATCTTCCCCATAGAGCCAAAGTGGCACAGAATGTAACACTGCATGCTAACTCACTGTAGGAGTTCAATTCTGAGCGGCTCAAGGTTGACTCAGACTTCCATCCTTCTGAGGTCAGTAAAATGAGGGCCCAGATGGTTGGGAGAATATGCTGACACTTATAAATCACTTAGAGAGGGCTATAAAGCACTGTGAAGCAGTATATAAGTCTAAAGCCAATTGCTATTAATTTAAATACGGTAGAAAGAAAAGGACTATGCTATGGACTATACATTATGAAGACCATAATGTAAAATAAGCAGAAGATTCTGTTTCTGTTATATTCTTTATAATTTATGACCTAGTTTAAGCTACTTTTTTTGAAGTTCTTTGGATGTTCCAGACACCATTTAAAAAGTGATAAAACTGCTTCTATATTTATTATCTAAAGCTGTTAAAACAAATCTTATGACCAATCTGTGGATGAACATATTTAAAATGCCTTGTTTTGTGGTTTAAAATCAAAGCAGTTCAATTTCTGGATAACTTTATTCTACAATAAATATATAAATAATAGTATGCTAATCAGATATTATTTTGTCATAAGTAAATAACTAAATAAGGAAATATTCATTATAAAATTGCCATATGCCATATATATATATATATATATATATATATATATATATATATATATAGCCAAAATAAGGACCCACATCTGGTTGCAACAATCTGGATGACCATGAGATGGAAGTAAAAATATACTGTACTACTGTAAATCTTTGCTGCCACCTAGCAGACATCTGGATTTTTGCAGCTCAGATCTGGTAGACCAAACTTGAGCATAATCATGGTAAAAATGGAAATGGAACCAATATTTTATTTATTGTATATATGGAATTTCTTAACTGCCCATCTACGTCACAGAGGGGCTCTATAACATTGGGTTGACATATTTACTATTTATATTTCATTATAATCTGAGTAATGGATATTATTTAAGAATTAGCATACATTCTCTGAAACAGAAAGTGAGAACAAAGCATTCTTGACTGAATGGGACATGAGAGATACGCATTGGATCCAAAGATCTCAACGTATTATCCTTATGCCAGAGAAATATTATAGTTTGTGAAAAGCCACACATCATTGTTTTTAGATCTAAGTTCTTCCTTGTGTTTATGTGCTCAATAAAGTTACTCATGTAATTTTTTTCTTTACTAAAAAAAAAAAAAAGCTGTATCCTGGAGAGTTGCTTTGTGCTCTGCTTCTTTGCACAGTTTGCTCCTAAACAGATTCTTAGGAAGTTTTACTGTATTTATCTTATTCTTACCTATTTTCATAGACATCTGTTATAAACGGTGATGGCAAAACACGAGAAACCATGCATTGCAATGTCATATTGCAAGGCCTGGTCTTTTGTATTTGTGTCCTGATATCAGACACCTGCAAGGTGATCAAACCGGTCAGTCCTAGAGGAGATCAACCCTGACTGCTCTTTCAAAGGCCAGATCCTGAAGATCCTGAAATACTTTGGCCACCTAAAAAGAAGGAAGGACTCACTGGAGAAGAGCCTAATGCTGGGAAAGATTGAGGGCAAAAGAAGAAGGGGATGACAGAGAATGAGGTGGCTGGATGGAGTCACTGAAGCAGAGCTTAAATGGACTCTGGGGGTTGGTAGAGGACAGGAAGGCCTACAGGAACATTGTCCTTGGTGTTGCAATGGGTCAGATATGACTTTGCAACTAACAACAAATCAGACACCAGTATTAAGTCATGTGCCTTGTGCTCCCACATCCTGATGCCTATTTTGTCATTTGCTCCTATGCCAATTGCCCTTATCTAATTATTTGCAAATTTCCAAAGAGGGTAAGAAAAGTTAAAATAAAATAAAACTTGACAGTAAAGCTAAAATTAACGATAAAATCATTTTAGAATTAAATCCTCAGGAGGGGAAAAGAGATATGTATAGATTTGATACATATCAAATCTACAGTATACATTGATCGATCCAGAGACAGTCTCTAGTGGAGAGTCTTCCATATATGAACAGAACTTTCTCCACAGACCAGTTTCTGACATTACAAGCAGTGATGGGTTGCTACCAGTTCACCCTGGATTGGGCAAACCGGTAGCTGTGGTGGCGGGAGCTGTCCTCAGATGTCTCTGCACATGCATGCACACCCATAAGTGAACCAGTAGCAATGGGATTTTAAACCCACCAGTGATTACAATCCTCTTCAAAAGACCCTCTCTAGCATATTTTAAAAACTAAACAGCTTTGTAATAGAAGAGGCAGCCCCTTAAATACTAAAAATTCCTAGATCATTCAAAGATTTAAATACATTTTGCAATCCAAAATGGCAGATATTAGATATTGGGAATAGTCATAGCTATATCAAAATTTTAAATTGCCCCATTAAATCCCAAAGTTTTGATCATCATCAATCACCACATCAGATATTACCTGACTTCTAGTATCTTTTCTAGGTACATTATTTTACCTATTAACCTATAAATCTTTATGTCATATTTTCTAGTGATATTATAGATTAAACTTTAATGAAGAGATATCAATTGCTAATACAAACACCACTAATTTTTGAAATGTATACATTACTGTGAGCCTACCGCACTACGTGGAAGGACCTTCATAGCACCCAAGCTTTGATTTGTACGATCAAGAAATACGGACCATTAGTTTTAGTAAGTTGGATATCAACGAACTCTTAGTCTACTAGAAAGGTTTTCTCTCCATCAGATTGTTGTTGCTGTTGTTAGAAGAAAGGCATCATCTCTGTAAATCTTTTCCAGATAAATTTTATCAAATGCTCTTCTTCCATCTTCAGACAATATTCTTCTGTCTTCTGGGAAGCCAGGAAATGCTTTGTGCATTTTTAAATAGCCAAGGTTGATCATAAGACTGTGATTTCAGCTGCTGCAAATATTATACTAATTTTAGTTAGGCTGTCAATGTCATATTAAAATTAAATTGGAAACATGACGTACTATCTGTAAACAATGCCTCTGTCATCTATGGAGGGCAATTCCTCCCACAGGCTCCTATTCAAGCCTCATGCATTTTTTAAAAAGGACACAGAAATTATTCTAAGGTTCCACCTCCTCTAAAGCATGTGTCAGAGTAAATTATTTGAAAATACAAAGTTAGTTTGCATGCAAGTGTATATCTTCCAGTTCTTTGAGATTGGCAAGGTCAAGAAACAGAAGCAGCTGTGATTTCATGAATAGCTTTACTGTGGTAGGATAGAAAATTGGGTACACCTGATTTGGCACTGCATCAGATTTTGAGACTTTTCTAGAAACTCCAAATTCTTGTGATATGAATGTACCTGATTCTTCAAAAATTGTACAATTTGTCCATTGTACAAATTCTGCTCAGATCAAAGAATGTGGAGCATGCGTCAAAGAGACCAACCCTGACTCATTGCCAGATCAGATAGGTACAAATGTTCTATCTTACCCAATATAAAGCGTTTGTGAAATCCCAAATGTTTATTTCTTGATCATGCCAACCTTGAGGAATTAATATCAATCTTGAAACCCTGACATAGTTCTCCTCTCTCACATTTTATACAATACAAACTCAAGAAAGGGTTGAGTTTCTACCTCACGGTTTCCTCTTTCTCAGAACTGAATGAACTCTTCCCCTTCCTTAAATGTCATTGCGTCCTTCCATCTTTCCAAGGCAAGGTTTATATTCCTTCACAGTATATATGCATATGTACTCCATGTACTCCGTGTATGCCAGATAGTCAGTGTTGATTCCTGGCAACTTCCTGGACTAGTCCCTGCAGTTTTATTGGCAAATTTCTTAAGTGCCATTACCTCCTCCCTAAGGCTGAGAAACAGCGGCTGGCCCAAGGTCACCCCTGGTTTTATTTCTCAAGTGGGATTTTACAATCTCCCACTTTCCAGTCTGGCACCTTACCCACTATGCCACATTGGCATATACTGTATGAGCCAATGTGTGAGCCTATACTGTATATGAATGCATCTATGTATGTGTGTATATCAGTGGTGGGTTGCCCCTGGTTTGGACTGGTTCTATAGAACCGGTAGTAAAACCGGAGGGAGGCTCCGCCCACTGACCCTGATGTCATTAGAAGCGATCTGCGCATGCACAATCCTGTTGTGAACCGGTAGTAAAGGTAAGTAGAACCCATCCCTGGTATATATGTACATATAGACACTTTAAAACAACCTGAATAAACATTCCTATTTCCTCTTACCTTGCTTAGATTGTATGCAAGCAAGATAAGAGGAGATATGACTCTTTATTCAGCAGGTTCAAGTGAAATCTGACTCTTATGTGTGTTAAACGCATTTTGACATACCATAGATGCTTCCTTATAAGAACTCTCTGTTTTGTAACTTGTTCACTATGTAGAGGTCACATTAAGTTACTGTGTTTGGTGAATTTCACATTAGGCCGGATCATCAATCAAAATGATAATGAAAATCTAATAATTGTTAAGACATTTCCATGTAGCGGTTTGAAGGATGCTCTGAAATTATGTGAAAAGGGGTCAGTATATTTCCGCTATACAGTTTAAGGGAATGAAAAGCACATGGCTTTTCATTCCCTTAAAGTTTAAGGGAATGAAAAGCACATGGCTTGCCTCTATTTGTTAAGCAGCTGGTAATGCAATAATAGGAAAGAGATTGTGAAAATGAATCCAAAATAGATTTAGAACCATGTAATTAAGCAATAACATCATTTCAAAAACAAAATGTAGGAAATCACCCTTACAGACTGCAAAAGAACTGGACAATATGAAGTGGAATAATCCTGAACAGAGTATCACTGATGATCAAAACACATTATTGTACACACACACACACACACACACACACACACACACACACACTTCAAATTTGGTCTATTTATTATTGATGCAGCTTATCACATAAATATTACAACCAAGGATTTTTTAAAGTACCAACATTCATGTAGCCAGGTATTATGATTAAATATAAACTGTTTGACTTTTCAGAATATTTTAAACTATTTTTTTTCTTTAAACTATGTTAATTTGGAATATGTGCATGTCTGTTTTTGTGTCACATAATTAAAAAGAAGGACTATGTTTTTTTTTAAAAAAAGCAGGAAAAAGAATGAAGAAAAATGTGTATAAATGACCGAGTAAGATGTAGAGGTACAAACGTATCAATAAACAGTAAATGCATTATTTATTATTGTGTTTAAATCATTGTTCTAGAGCTTATTTCCTAATTGGAGCAGTCATCAAATATGATGGAATTACAATTTTCATCATTCTAAACCATATGTAAATATATATTAAGAATTTTATAAAGTAAGCATAAGGAAAGAGCAGAGAAAAAAGGAGTAAAAAGCAAGCAAAGGAAAAACAAAGAGAGAAAAGACAGAATAGAATCAACACAGAAAAAAGAAACAGATAAAAAAGTGACTTCCAAACTTCATCTCAGATATCAAGAAATTTGATGACTCTTTATTTCCTATAAGATTACAATTATTAGCCTAAGCAGAGGGTTGGACTAGAAGACCTTCAAGGTCCCTTCCAACTCTGTTATTCTATTCTATCTCTTCGTCCCACATCCTATTTCTTGTCTATAAACAAATCCATAAAACATCATCTTTTTAGTTCCTGGTCTCAACAGAAAATCCATAAAAGGTTGTCAGTAGTAACAATATACCTAATTGTAACTTTGATCAAATAAACCAATTTTATATTTCTTCTGTTTACCTATAAGTCTTAATCTTTAAATCACAGGATTTCAATTCTTTTCCCTTCTTCTTTATCCCATTGCATAGAGTTCTATTCAAGACCTTAACAAGCCTCTTTTTAAAGTCTAATAGGGTAAAAATTGTCCAGGCCACTCTCTTAGGTTGTCATTTGTACTTTGTTTTTAAATTTTAGAAATTTAGCCCCTTTCTTTTGTAGATCCTTTTTTAAATCATTCTCTTGGCTTGTCAGTTGACAATCTACTTTTAATACCATCTCAATTATGTCACACTAAATTTATTCTATGACTGTCATGTCTGCAATACATTTTTGGGACATAATCTATAGTCTTCAATAACATATTTTGGATATTCCACAGAATCAGACATCATTACTGACATTGCTAATATTATTTTCTGACTCCATAATTCAAAAGTCACAATGTCATATCATTTTGCATCATTTTGTGGGCTTGCATATTTTTTCTTCTAACTAAAATCTTTAGTCCCCTTTAGTGTCCAGTTTTCAAAATCACAAAATTAGTTATCTTTGTTAGGTCTTACAAAAACCAAAACAGAATCTATTTCCCATGAGAAGCCCTTTCTTCTTTATATCGTAATTAATTTCAAAATCTGAAGAGGTGTAGGGTTTCCTGCCTGGGCAGGGGGTTGGACTAGAAGACCTCCAAAGTCCCTTCCAACTCTGTTATTCTATTCTATTCTGTTCTGTTCTGTTCTGTTCTGTTCTGTTCTGTTCTGTTCTATTCTATTCTATTACAAAAGTTTCAAAATTCCAAATTTATCTGGACCTTTGGTTCATTTATAACTTTCTACAACCAAAATCTTCATCAGCTTTTTGCTCTTTAGTTCAGCTTCTTTACATTTTTAAGCTTATAAATAAAAATCTCTTTTCAGGATTGATAACAAACTCACCAGGCATTTTCAAATTAGTCATTCCAAAAGTTTTTAATTGCTTAGAAATAGTCAATGAACAATTTCCAAAAGTGATGAGCAAGTAAGGTTAGCAAACTTAGTGTCTTTTAAAAGGTGCCAAGCATGGTTGCAAGCGAGATGGTCATTTCTATTGTCTTGTAGCACTCATAACCATGGAACACCATTGTCCTTTTCATGAGGAGCAGGTGTCCAGAACACATGTGGATGATCTCCCATCCTCTCCTTGTCCTGAAAGTTTTTGAAAAGCCATTCTACTCACTTGCACTTCTTCACTGCACTCATTGCTTCCCCCTTTTCAGTCATTGCCTCCAAAATAACATTTTAACTGTACTGTTATTACCAGATCTGGATATGATGTAATATTGTGATTAATACACAATACTTAGTAACTGAAAAGTGATTTCAGGGAACCTAACATTTAAGAAAACATGTAAAAAAATTAATAATAACAGAATAACAGAGTTGGAAGAGACCTTGGAGGTCGAATCCTAAGTAACATTGATCAGGATGGCCAAACAGATTTTCCATTAGAAGGTGAATTAATTGAATGCGGTTCTGATAGAATTTATAATTTATAAAAACATGTTCTGGAGTTACATAATATATAATTGCAGGTAAAATTTAAAAAATAAGTTGCATTTAAACTTTAAAAAATAAGTCTGCACTGAACATTAATGAAAACATAAAATGTTGCTGTCAGAATTTCCAGCCATATATCCCTAATCCCATAGTCCAAAAGAACTAGAAATCACCAATTCAGTGAAGTCTGTGCTATTTTGTTAAAATCTTTTGCAGTCTCTCTCTCTCTCTCTCTCTCTCTCTCTCTCTCTCTCTCTCTCTCTCTCTCTCTCTCTCTCTCTCTCTCTCTCTCTCTCTCTCTCTCTCATTTTAGTGCAAATGTTAGGACATAAAAAAGGCATGACTGAAAAAAAAAGATTAAAAAATCAGTTGTGATTTCTCTGAAAATTGATAGCATCTGTATGCTTTTTGTCTTTTTTACTCAGCGACCCAGTTCCCACACTGCTCTTTAAACAGAGTATATGAACCTGAGATAACCTCTTTTTTTCCTTAAAATAATATCACCAGCAATAAAACTCCAATACAAAGTTTCACATAGAACACTGTCTATTGCCTTCCTTTCTTCCTTCCTTCCTTCCTTCCTTCCTTCCTTCCTTCCTTCCTTCCTTCCTTCCTTCCTTCCTTCCTTTCCCCTCTTAAGTCCTTCATTCTCCCAAATAAGAATCCATTCTTCTTTGTACAGCTCTAGCAATGTTCTATGAAAAAGATTCTGAATGTTAAAAAATAATTATAATAAAGCCAACAGCTATTACTTTTCAACTTTAATATTCACCAAATAATAATATTAATTGAACTGACTAAAGTCAAGACAGGCTTTTATACTTTGTTGATTTTTTTTTCAAATGTGGATATACTTGCCTTCCTGAAAACACTGTAGATGGTTGACAAGAAGCTCACAAGGAGCTTCTACAATGTATTTGGAAGGGAGATATTCTGGCATTAAACTTCAATGGGCCCTTCATGTGATGCTGCTAAAACCTTGGGCGCTGGCATTAAGCAGTACCTGAATCCAATAGAGTTGGACAAATTTGTTTAGTTTCCAACATTTGCCTTTTAGGAAAGTTGTTGATAAGGTGGTTGGACTATGGTTCCAAAAACCCCTGGATGAAGTAGATTATTTGGATACCTTCCAGTCAGGATTCAGATCTGACCATACAGTAGTAATGAGATGGCATTAATGGTTAATGACTTTTGACAGGCTTGGGGTATGATAATGCATCCATCCTGGCCCTATGTGATCTCTCAGAAGCCCTTAATACCTTTCCTCATGGTATCTTACTGGGTTAGTTTAGGGGAATGGGAGTGGGAATGGCAGGCAAAGTGCTTTGACTGCTCTCTTCCTTTCTCCTTTCTCCAGTTCCAGTAAGTGTTGGTCAGAGGGATGTATTACTTGGAATGCTGACAAGGGAGAGAGCCTAAGGGATCTGCTCTGTGGTGTGTCTCAAGGCTCTACTTCTTTCTTGTCTTATTTAACACCTACATGAAGCTACCAGGTTAAGTCATCAGTTGGCACAGTTATTCTGACAATACCCAGTAATAATCTCTGTCCTGGGCAGTGATGCTATCAAGGTTTTTTTCTCAATGCTTCAAGGCTTTGTGGCTTTAATAGGAGAGAACAAGCTTTGACTCAAAATCCCGGCAAGGTTGAATCATTAGGGATTTAAGGTTCTACAGTTCCAACAATCTTTAATCTTTAACTGCCTGTGTGTGTGTGTGGGGGGGGGGTGCTTCCATAGTCTGAGTTGGTGTGCAATGTGAAGGTCTGGACTCCCAACCAAAGAGCAGGTGGCAATCATAGATAGGGACATCTTCATTCAGATTCATCTTCTGTACCAACTTCAGCCTTTACTGGACCCAGAGGCCTTGTTCATGGTGACTCATGCCTTCAACACTTCCTGTAACTTGCTACACAACTGGATGTCCTTGAAAAACTTGCAGAACTGCAGCTGGTGCAGCATGGGCAGCTTTTGACATTTCTCATTATGCCCATATAGCACCACTATGATATAATGTTATATGCACTGTTTTTGCAAGCTACACTGGCTACCATGTGCTTCTGCATATAATTCAAAGTGCTGGTTGCCACTTATAAAGCTCTAGATACATGGAACCAGGCTATTTGCACATTCCTATCCTATTTTACCTTACTCTATTATATCATTCCATTTATTAATGGTCTATCTCACATATGTGAATCTGGGTGGCTTACAGTTAAAATTAAAAACACAAAACTCAAAAAACAACCTAAGAAACAACAAAAATAGTACAAAAGTCTATTAAAACATTAAAAAGTGGGGGGGGGAGACCTATCCTATCTCCCATAGTCTCTTTTTGCTCCATCAAATCTAGAAGAGAAAGTGCACCAGGTTCTTTCTATTAAACAATAACATTTTATTGAATCCTAGATTTATGCCTTCTTGTGGTAACACTTGCCATGTGAAATAGCATCTCTCTGGAAATTAGGATTGCCTGTTAGCCTTTTGTAAAGCATTGAAAATCTGGCTGTTCCCCCAGTTATTTATGCTATGTGGTTAAGCAGATTCTGCTGGTTAATGTGCCCATCCCTTTAGATCTGGTAATGTGGTGGACTCACTGGCTGAAGGAGAGAGGTCCTCCCTAGAGGGAGGAGAGACATTCCAGTTTGGAATTGGTTCAATGAGGTCAAACCCTTGGGTCTATAATGCCATTTCCCAAGAGAAGGCAGAAAGACTGACAAGATTCTGGTAATATAGGTTGTTATGTCCTTATAAGGGCATCCGCCTGGGATTGGCTGAAGATCCTTTCGGCGGGAGTTTTGAATCCCTGTCAGTGGGCGGTGCGTCTGCCGGAGTGTATATAAGGAGAGCTCCGGCAGCGCACAGGCTGTTCAGTTCTTGTTATTAAAACTTGTTACTTGAACCCTGCTGGTCACTTCTTCTTTCCTGCGCCGATCTAACACTGGCGACGAAGGTCTAGAGAAGAACCTCCGCGTGGCACGATCGCCATAACGAGCTGAAGTCACTCGACGCGGTCTGAGAAATGGCAACGCCGCAAGCGCCGTTCGCCTCGCTGGCTCCCTTCAACCCCAGCCGGGAGAAGTGGAGTTCGTATATGATACGTTTCCGCCAATTCCTCCGGGGAAACGGCTACAACAACCTAGACGACGAGAGGAAGAGGGCTCTCTTCCTCGCTCACTGCGGTTCCGACGTTTTGGAACTCGCCGTCAACCTCGTCGCACCCAGGGACATTGAAGTCATGTCCTGGGTGGATCTGCAGACTGCCCTGCAAGACCACTATGCACCAACGGGCACCCCCATATCGAATCGCTTTACATTCCGCCAACGTAATCAGAAGGAAGGCGAATCGCTTAAAGACTTTGTGGCGGCATTGCGTCAAATCGCTTCAAACTGCGAATTTGAGAACGTTGACAATGCCTTACGCGACGGGATCGTCTTCGGGATGAGAGATGCCAACCTCCAAAAGAAGTTCCTGAGCAGAAAAAGACTGTCCCTGAAGGACGTTCTTGAGGAGGCTACGGCTGCTGAAACATCCGAGACCGCCGCTGCTGCCATGCTCCAGTCCCGAGGGATCCATAAGATCCGCAAACCGTCATCGGAATCATCCGACGACTTGACCACGCCAACAGATTCAGAGGGAGAATCGACCGTTTTGAAAGTTTCCCGCCCACCCAGGCGGGAAATTCAAAACGATGGCCGCCGCGCCGCTCAGTGCGGCAGTTGCAAGGGACACCATCCCCGCCAATCCTGTCGCTGGCGGGATGCCACCTGCAGACGCTGCCTTAAGAGGGGGCACATCGCGGAGGCATGCAGAGCCTCTGATCCGGTTCCTGAATCGATCAAGCCCCAGAATCCAGAAAGTCGTCGCGACTCCCAGAGGTCATCCAAACGGTCCTCAATCCAGCAAAATCGCGACGACCGCAACAGTTATCATGGCGGCGCTGTGAACCAGACAACGATCGCCCTCACCAGCACCAACAGTGCCACAAAATTCCACGTGACACTGTTGGCAGAAGGCTTGCCGTGCACGATGGAAGTCGACTCAGGCTCCGTCTATTCGATCATCGACTGACACCAGGTCAAGAGACTGAAGCCGAATCTCTCCAAGCGCCAACTTGAACCTCTGCACTCCAAGCTGGTGGACTTCGGCGGCAACCCCATCGGCATCATCGGGCGGACCAACCTCCGGATCGCCTTCAAGCAGTTCCAGGGCCAGCTTCCCATAACCGTCGTGGAGCATAGCCGCCCGACCCTGCTGGGCGTGGAGTGGTTCCAGCCGCTGGGGCTTTCTATTGGAGGCATCCACCAGATTAGCTCAGGCGAACTCGACTCACTCATCGGAGAGTTCCAAGAAGTCTTCGATGGTAAGTTAGGGACCTTTTCAGGGAAACCCATCTCCTTTAATCTGGACAAGGGGGTAACCCCAATTCGGCTCAAGCCCCGCCGGGTTCCATTTGCCTTGCGGGCTAAAGTAGACGCTCAGCTAGATAAGCTGATTGCCCAAGGTATCCTGGAACCCATCGATCATGCTTCATGGGAAACTCCCATTGTGACTCCCATGAAGCAGGATGGATCTGTGCGCATCTACGCCGACTACAAAGTGACCATCAATAAGGCGTTGCCGCAGAGCGCATACCCCGTGCCAGTAGTGCAACATTTGCTGCACTCACTCGGCAAGGGCAAAATTTTTGCAAAACTGGACCTGGCCCAGGCTTACCAGCAACTGCCAGTAGATCAGGAAACGGCGGAGGCACAGACTATTGTCACCCATAGAGGCGCGTTTAAGTGCAACCGTCTCCAGTTTGGAGTCAGTGCAGCCCCTGGCATTTTCCAATCCATGATGGAACGCCTTCTCCAAGGCGTTCCAGGGGTGGTGCCTTATTTCGATGATGTACTGGTCTCTGGGGACTCAAAGGCTCAACTCCTGGACCGGCTGAGGCTAGTTCTCCAGCGGTTCAGGGAGAAGGGCTTGAGAGTCCGGAGGGACAAGTGCATCATTGGGGTACAGGAAGTCGAGTTCCTGGGCTATCTGATAGATAGTTCTGGCATCCACCCCACCAAATCAAAAGTTAAAGCTATCCATGAAGCTCCCAGCCCCAAAAACAAAGCGGAGCTTCAGGCTTTCCTTGGATTGCTTAACTTCTACGCTATTTTCCTCCAGCAGAAAGCCACTGTTGCTGAGCCGCTTCATCGCTTGCTGGCGAAGGCGGTTTCCTGGAGGTGGGGACGTGAGGAAGAGTCTGCATTCAGAGCCGTTAAGCAACTTCTGACCTCTGACAGTGTGCTCATTCAATACAATGAGACACTGCCCCTCAGACTGACCTGTGACGCTTCCCCGTACGGAGTTGGCGCTGTGCTCAGCCATGAACTGCCTACCGGTCGTGAAGCCCCCATCGCATTTTTCTCTAAGACTATGTCTAGTGCTGAGCGCAACTACAGCCAACTGGACAAAGAAGCGTTGGCTATTGTTGCAGGGGTGAAGCGCTTCCACGAATACCTGTATGGACGGCAATTCACCATTGTCACCGATCACAAGCCTCTCCTCGGCCTACTAGCAGGGGACAAGCAGACCCCAGCCTTCATGTCCCCCCGGATGACGCGCTGGTCCATTTTCCTCGCCGGCTACTCCTACAGCCTCGTCCACCAGCCTGGTAAAGCCATCGCAAACGCCGACGCGTTGAGCAGGTGCCCATCCGCCGAATCCGTGGAAGACCCGGCCCCCACGCTCGAGCTGCTGCATATTGACAACGACAGCAACTGTCCGGTGACATCTGCCGACATAGCGACGCACACGCGAGCTGACCCCATCCTCCGGCAAGTCCACTCCTGGGTCCTGAGAGGCTGGCCGACTCGAATTGACAGCGACGACTTCATCCCGTTCAGCCGCAAGCAAGGGGAGCTGTCCACCATGCGCGGCTGTTTACTATGGGGAGATAGGGTGCTGATTCCCAGCACTCTTCAACGAAGGACTCTCACTGCGCTGCACAAAGGACACCCGGGCATAGTCCGGATGAAAGCCCTGGCACGGAGCTACGTCTGGTGGCCGACACTGGACAAAGACATTGAACATTGGGTCGCCAGGTGTAGCCCGTGCCAAGAAGTCAGAGCCGCCCCGCCTCAATCTGACCCGATGCCCTGGGAGACCCCGAGCTCCCCCTGGTCGCGCATTCACATAGACTTTGCTGGCCCCATTCATGGGCACCACCTCCTCATCGTGGTTGATGCCTACTCCAAGTGGTTGGAAGTCGTCCCCATGGCATCCACCACAACGGAAGCTACCATCCGTGCCCTCCGGCGCCTCTTCGCGACCCATGGACTCCCAGACGTTCTGGTCTCAGACAATGGGCCCCAACTTACGTCCGTGCCCATGGAAGCTTTCCTGGCTGGCTTGGGCATTCGCCATGCCCTTTCTGCCCCTTACAGACCAGCCGGAAATGGGCAGGCTGAACGGATGGTGCGACTCACGAAGGAGTCGCTCGCCAAGATGGGCCCGGGGGACTGGCAGGAGCGCATTGACACTTTTTTGCTTACCCAGCATATCACGCCTCACTCTGCCACCCAAAAATGCCCCGCCGAACTTTTAATGGGCAGGAGACTCCGGTCACCCCTGGACAGACTGCACCCGCAATACTCCTCTGAGGTGCCCGCATCCGCCAGCCGCCAACTTCGCCAGTTTTCCGTCGGTGATGCCGTATTCGCTCTTAATTTCCACGGCTCGCCTAAATGGCTTAAAGCTACAGTACACAGCACAACCGGTCCCAAATCCTACCGCGTTGAGCTGGACGATGGACAGATCGTGAGACGTCATCTCGACCAGCTCCGCAAAAGGTGGAGGGAAGTGAGCGAAAACCACCCCGACGAGGTAGGCCTAAACCACCCCGGCGCAGTAGGCCTAAACCACCCCGGCGCAGTAGGCCTAAACCACCCCGGCGCAGTAGGCCTAAACCACCCCGACGAGGTAGGCCTAAACCACCCCGCCGCAGTAGGCCTAAACCACCCCGACGAGGCAGGCCAAAACCACCCTGGCGAAGTAGGCCTAAACCACCCAGACGAGGGAGACCGGCGACCCGAGGGAAGAACAAACACCCCGGCACCTAACCTAATACCAGATCAGGCAAGGCAAGTAGACCGGGGACAACCCAGCAGGGGAAGCCAACGTCAACCCTGCGAAGTGGGCAACCGGCAGCCCAGAGATGGGGACCTCCAGCCAACATTCCAGGAGGCCCTACAACAACCCGCCAACCGCGCAGAAAGCCAACCCTGCAAGGAAGGCCTCCACCACCCCGGCAGGGCAGGCCAACACCAACCCGACCAGGTCGAGCAGCCCAGCGGCCAGAGGGAACCTTCGGCACCACCACCAGACCAACCGCGCAGAGAGGGCCTACACCACCCCTGCAAGGTAGGCCTACGCCACCCCGACAGAGCCGACCAGTCACCAATTCCGTCCGCCTGCCGCCCCGGGAGTAAGCCGGACTCGACCGGAGAACCCGAGGGCTTAACCCAACCACCACCACCAGACTCGCACCCTGACCCAGACCGGCGCGACCCCAGCCCAGAGGGAACCCGAGGGAGACCCAGGGACCTACCGTGGCTCAGGAGTTCCGGACCGGTCAAGAGCAGGGATCCACACCGGCGGCTCCACGATCCGTGCAGGAACGAGGCAGACCAGCATCGCCCGCAGGCGGAGGTCCGTGACCCGGCCGGAGGTTCGGACACAGTGCCCGCGTCCTCGACGGCCAGATCCAGCCCGGCACCGGGGAAGAAGCCCCGAGCAGAGCAGACACCCGCCGTCCGGGAGAGTGTCCATCTTGACTGTGAACTGCGCAGGTCTACGCGGGCACGTAGACGTCCTGTTTATCTTAGTGACTATTTCCCTGATCGACTGACTAAGAACTAGGGGGGAGGAGTGTTATGTCCTTATAAGGGCATCCGCCTGGGATTGGCTGAAGATCCTTTCGGCGGGAGTTTTGAATCCCTGTCAGTGGGCGGTGCATCTGCCGGAGTGTATATAAGGAGAGCTCCGGCAGCGCACAGGCTGTTCAGTTCTTGTTATTAAAACTTGTTACTTGAACCCTGCTGGTCACTTCTTCTTTCCTGCGCCGATCTAACATAGGTGATCACCAATAAAGTGTCTACTTGTGCCTATTCATGAGTGGTACTGGTTGCTTATGCCCAACAGGCAGACAGGTCTTGCTTTGGGTCCCATCTACTAGAGACTTGCACTTTGTGGGTCTCATGTCATGAGGCAAGTCTTCTCTGCTTTGGTACCCATTTTATGGAACATTCTTCCTCCTTCCCATGAAATGAGTTTAGTTCCATCCCTTTCAATGTTCTTAAGACCTGACTTGGTCATCAGGCCTAGACATCCCAGGTGACCGGGGATACAGTATGTGTTTAATCTATTCTCTCCTGTATGTTTTAATAATAAGTGTTTTTAATAATTTTTTTTTTATATACTAGTTTTATTTCAATGCTTGTCTGCTGCCCAGAGTCACTTTGTATGAAATGGGCAGCCATATAAATTTACTAAATAAATAATGTGGCTTTGAATTATTTATGAATTGGTTATAGCTTCAGGCATTTATTTTCTGTTAAACTATAGTTGTAGTAGTTTTAACCCTTGTATGCTGCCAGAGTCACTTCTGAGGGAAAAGGAGATGTCTAATTCATTTAAATAAGTAAGTATGTAAGCAAGTACTATAAATACCTGTTGAATCTCTTATCCTTTTAAATCATGTATTAATGGAACATAAATATACTTTGTCTATGTATGAATCCCTGTATTGCAGTAAAATCAAATAGTTTTCTAAAAGTCTTCTTACTAAAGAATATTTTAATACATAGTTTGAAGTGCGGGAAATGTGTTCTCCATATGGCAGCAAATAATCAAACACTGCCTATCTCCAAATATGGAAATAGTTCAAGTGGTTTGCTAATTTGTTGCTTATTAAAGACCTTGCTTTTTAGTGTATGAATGGACTGAAAAATGAAGAGGAAAAAAGGAACTAACTTGCAATAAGTGAGCTTCTTAAATCAACATAATTGGAAGCACTTGTATAGATAAAAATTGTTTGATTTTCCTTTTTTCCTAATCAGGCCAGAATAAGAGAATAACATTAAGGAGAAATTTTTTTGAAATGATTCATAAAATGCATTACAAAAACAAATGGCAAGAAACTGAAATCAGCCAAACTCTCTCCTTCTCTTTAAGGGTTTTCTCTGATGCAAAATAAGGAAAAGGCAATTGATAAAACTGTTTCCTTGATCCGAGATAGTGCTCTAACTTAGCACTGTCAGTGCTATACATCCTGCCCCTTTCATTTTTTTGTTTAGGATCATACTGAAGGAAATGAATAATAAGTTACTCTTTTATAAAAGTGTTTAATGTATTAAAAAGCTATGATGTTCTTACTGTTTCAAACTGATCATAAAATGTAATTAGTATGTGTTATGTGTTATCATAAATGTGTTATGATTTGCTAAAAGCTCCCTTGGAGACAGGAACCTATGCCTTGGGCAAGATTACTATCAGTAAGAAAGGAACATCCTCTCAAGGTGAAAATTAAAAGTAAACATGGTAAGATACAGTAGTAGTTGTTAGGCAGGAAATGTCAAGATGACTCTTTAAAGTGTAAAACAACTTGGAGAATGACTTAGGAGAATAAAGGGGAGTTGGGAGGGCTTCTTAGGCATGACGTGCATTGTGTAGGAGTATAAAATGTGTAGCTTGAAAACTGCTTTTTGCACTCGTTGAACTCAATCCATTTGGGAAGGATCTAAGAGGCTGCGCTTGCAACCGCTTTTTATTTTTCTTCATTTTATCGCCAATAAACCTTTGATTTTGTGAACCAGACTTGTTTATGAATTGTGAGGATTAAAATATTTGGGTCTTATATCTCACAATACTAATTAAAAGACTTGAAACTTCCTGTATGGAAATCCTGTAATCTGCCTCTGTGCTCTTACTGTGAGAAATTTAAATGAAAAGTACCAATAAAGGAGATTATTTGTAGCTTTGGGTTGAAATGAGGGGTATTGGTGTTCTACGGGCTTGGTTATTTTCTTGAAGATGTTTCATTACCCAAACATTGCTAGTATGTAGTGGGATTTGCCCTCAATTTATATTCTAGTGGCTTGCCCAATTAGTATTAGTGGGAGTAGTCTTGGAAAATCTTTGGTTGGGCTGTTTACTGTTAGCTTGTTTGGCAGTTCCTTGATTGAGATACTGTTTACTTCTTGATTGTTGATGTTAATCTTGGTGTAATCTATGTTCATCTAGGTGATGATTGCTGGTGGAGAGGATTGTTGATCTTTTTGATCTCTTTTTGGCTTGTTGATCGTCTCTTTTGCACAGTATGTAGATGTTGTTTATGTCTACATGTCTATGTGGCCAATTTGTCAGAGTGCCAGGCTTCCAGCAGTTGTCTAGTGTTTTTGAACTTGGTTTGGCCTAAATTAGTTTCACCAGTTCACTGTGGTTAACTCTGTCCATAATTTGTGATATAAAACGAGTTTTCATCATATCTTCTGACTGCTAGTTTGGTGTTCATGGATGCATTCTGCCAGTCTTCTGCTTGTTTGTCCTACAGTCTTTTCACTATAGATTGTAGAAGATTCATGGTTTTTTATTTCTGAGGCTGCTGGATCTTTTGGTTTACTTTTTGAGGGCTTTAGTTAGTTTGTGTGTGATTCCATGTGGTTGTAATACTGGTAGTCTGTTGGCAATTTTTACGATATTTTCAATGTATGGCTGTGTTATTCTTTTTATGGGTTGTGTTGGTGAAATATTGTCCTAGAACTTGATTTCTTTTCATTTTTTTGTTGTCCCTTCTCATAACATTCTTCAACAGTTTTACAAGACTCTTTGCTTAAATCCAATATAGGAAGATTACTACTTGGGTTATTATTTGTATATCCCTTTTAAGTAAGTCTGTTTTTGTTTGTTTGTTTGTTTTAGGTTTTTTTTATTTTTGTTTTTTTGTGGGGGGAATTAGAGGTGTTCAGAGTAACATTTTTTTCCATGTCATTTTTGTAGCTTGTCATTTTTAAATCTACTTTCAAATCAGTCTCAATCATGTCAGGTGATACTTGTTTCGCTTCCATAATATCTTTTAATCTATGTATAGAATCAGATAATCTTAAAATTAACTTCTGGGTCCATTGTTCAAAAATACTCCTCAATATATCCAATGTTAACATATTTTGCTTCATTAATGTGTTGAATTTCTCCTTTAATTATAATCTTTAGTTCCTTCTAATTCTCTCTAGTGTCAATTTTTAAAGTCATATTGTATATCCTTTTTGTAAAGAACCCAAAACAAGAGCATTTTGCCCAATGGAAAGGATTCTTTATAATTAATTCCAAAATCTTATTTCATATTTATTTAGATCCTTAAACTATCTGTAACTTTCCTGTAAGACTCCTGAAACTGTCTCATCAAGTCAACAGGAAAAAATATCTAATCCTACAATCAGGAGCAGTCAGGAAATAACATCCAGTAGCAATTACGGTAGTTAATAAAATCTATCTCCTTAGCTCTACCACTCCTTTTTCATTTTCCTTTACCCTCATTCCATTGAAGTTCCACACAAATTCTCCTATTTGCTATCCTGGTGATCTGATCATAATTTATAGATGTATTTTATAACAGTTATTAAAAAATAGCATTCACCTTTGCTTATTGCAAAGTTCCTTTCTTAGGGCTGATGAATATTTCCTGTTTGTTTAATTGACTTCAACTTGTTCAATCAATTGAAGTGTTAACCATCTCTGTGTCTGCTAATAGAATTCTCTTTAATACAAAGAGTATCCTTTGAAATGTATGACAATATACTATTGTGGCAGACAGAATAATCTACTTTGCAAAATAAGAAAAATCTAGCCATATTTCTCAGTTTTTCAATAATAGTTGCTTATCAGAAATTATTACAATTTATGTCCTCAAGGCAAAAAGGGAAACGGAAAAGTAGAAAAGGGGAAGGAATGATGAACAATTTGAATATGATTAGATGAAGGCAAAACAAATCAGGATTTGAGGGTGGAATTGTGTAACTTCTTTGTGTGGTGTGAAGGGAATAAAAAAGCATTATTACGAAAATATCTTTCCCACAAAATATCTAAAATATTCAGATTCCTTGTCTGAATTGCTACCCCAATAAACATGTTTATTTTGTATACAAAAATAAACATGTAATGCATTCACAGAGACTTTCATCATAAGAAATATACCTCAGTAGGACTATTCCTTAGAGCTTTCTACAGTCCAATGAAATGGAAAACATAACAATTCACTGCTAAATCAAATGTTTCTTGTAGTTACATAATTTCTGAAACAAATCTACAACTGCTTTCTTATTATATTGTTCTATCATAGTTCGCCATTTCATCTATCTATCATTTTGTTACGTTTTGTCATGAGACAATTGTTTTAGGGATTAATGACAAACCATTAGGGATCCTATACAGAACATGATGCTCCAGAATGTTACATAACCAAGCAGCTGACACTTTGGTGCTTTCACTTAGGACAAATGAAGTTAGAAAGATTTCTGAGTTGAACACATGGATGTTTCTGGTTAATTAGCAATCACTTAATAAGTGTGATAGTACTACTGATGTTAAATTAAGCTTAAGTAAATGTTTACTCAGTAAGTAAATGTCTTTGTTTCCATTTACAGCAATATCCAAATAAAAGTCCATGCTTTTGCCTTGGCCTTTTGGCTCTAGCTGTAGAAACAAGACACGGGTATTTCTCAGCATTATTACAAGCTGACTGGCAAAACCAATGGCTAAATCATTATATATTCATTTAAAAAAAAAGGTCAAAGACCAGAGCTATCAGTTGTAATTTTATCAGATAATCAATACAAGTGAGGATTATCTGCTCAAATGATTTGTAAGAACTCTTTGCTTGTACTAAAGGTGCTTTTTCAAGAGGCAACTAGACTTTCTTGTTTTTCTTTGAAGACGTTTTGCTTCACATCCAAGAAGCTTCTTCAACTCTTTGCTCGGCATACTCGATGGAATAGTTTTACTAATCTTATTAGTATAGAAACTGGAACAGTATTTTCAATAGACTGGAATGGTGACATTCTAGTTAGAAACAGATTTAGAAACACTTGATGTATAGTGTAGGCTTTTATGTATACATACAACTAGATTGACCTATTTAAAATAATTTTTGCAGAATATATCTACTAGCTATTGTTCATTCGATAGTAAAAAAAGAATTTCTGATTTGTCTTATAATTGTAATAAGTGTTAAAGGAGTGTAAATGACCCTTTGTAGACTTCTTACTGAAAAATGGATAAAAATGAACTACTCATTTTGGGATTTATTGGTTAAAATGGTTTGTTTATGGTAAATAGGTAACTATGATATTTATAGGAGGGTAAAGATGATGATTGCTATGTTTGTAGCTGTTGCAAGTAGGATATGCAGTTGCTTCTTTCAATACCTTTCTTTTTCTTGATTTTTTTTGTTACTCTTCACGTTTGTTTTCCTCTTTTATAATCTTTTCTTATTTCATTTTCTGTTTCTGTCATTTAAAAAAACTTTGTAAAACATTTTAATAAAAAAGACAAAGGCTGAAGGTATTTTACAAGAAGGAATATCTTGTTCATGGTATCAATATGATAAATACTTATATTTTCTTAGTTACATTCTTTATTTATTTATTTATTTATTTATTTATTTATTTAATTTTTATACCGCCCTTCTCCCGAGGGACTCAGGGTGCTGCACAGCCACAATAAAACAACATATATCACAAAATTTAAAAACAGTTTAAAACCTATTAAATAATTTGGCCCTATATTTAAACTCAAAAACTAAACACCTCTTAAAATTCATTTAATTAGCCAGCCCAGCCAATTGGAACAGTAAGGTCTTGAGGGCTTGTCGAAAGGTACGTGGGTCAGGAATCATACATATCTCTGGGGGCAATTCATTCCAGAGGGTTGGAGCCCCCACAGAGAAGGCTCTCCCCCTGGGGGCCACCAGTTTATGTATGTATGTATTTTTGTATGTATGTATGTATGTATGTATGTATGTATGTATGTATGTATGTATTTATTTATTTATTATATTTCTATACCGCCTTTCTCCTGCAGGACTCAAGGTAGTGTACAGTCAAGAAAAAATAAAAGATACATAAACATCATAAAATTGATAATTAAAATTATAACATAGTTTAGCCCAAATAAATAAAACCCAGAATTATATAATATTTTAATCATTCCCAGTTAACGTGCTTAGCCCTGCCTGATTGAACATCAGGGTCTTGAGGGCACAGTGGAAAGCACGGAGATTAGGGATGTTTCGTATATTAGGGGGCAGTTCATTCCAAAGGTTTGGAGCCCTTACAGAGAAGGCCCTCCCCCTGGAAGTCACCAGTCGGCACAATTTGACTGATGGTACCCTGAGTAGTCCCTCCCTGTGAGAACGAACTGGTCAGTGGGAGGCTATTGGTGGCAAAAGACGGTCTCGTAAGTACCCAGGCCCTAAGCCATGGAGTGCTTTAAAGGTGATAATAACACCTTTAATCGCATCCGGAAGACCACCGGGAGCCAGTGCAGGTCGCATAGGAGAGGTGTTACATGGGCGCAACGAGATGCACCCATAATCACCCGCACGGCTACATTCTGGACCAGTTGGAGCCTCTGGGTGCTTTTCAAGGGAAACCCCATGTAGAGAGCATTGCAGTAGTCCATACGGGAGGTGACTAGGGCATGAGTGACTGTGTGCAAGGCATCCCAATTGAGAAAGGGATGAAACTGGTGGATCAGGCGAACCTGATAAAAGACCCCCCTGGCCACGGCCATCAAATGGTCTTCTAAAGATAGCCGTGAGTCCAGGAGGACACCCGAATTGCGGGCCCTCTCTGTGGGGAGCAAGGTCTCATCCCCAATTGTCAGTGATTGTACCAGCTGACTATACTGGGATGCTGGAAGCCACAGCCACTCAGTCTTGGAGGGGTTGAGTCTGAGTTTGTTTGTCCCCATCCAGATCCGTACAGCCTCCAGGCAACGGGACATCACAGTAAGGGCATCGTTGGGGTGGTCTGGAGTGGAGATGTATAGCTGAGTGTCATCAGCATACTGATGAACATTCACCCCGAAACCACGGATGATCTCGCCTAGCAGTTTTACATAAATGTTGAACAGAAGGGGTGAGAGGACCGACCCTTAAGGCACCCCACAAATAAGGTGCCTCGAGGTCAACCTCTGCCCCCTGCCAACACAAACTGCTAACGGTCAGAGAGAAAGGAGGAGAACCACCAAAGCACGGTGCCCCCTATTCCTAACCTCTCCAGCCGGTGCAGTAGGATACCATGGTCGATGGTATCAAAAGCCACTGAGAGATCTAATAGGACCAGGATAGAGGAGCAACCTCTGTCCCGGGCCCTCCAGAGATCATCAACCAACGCGACCAATGCCATTTTTGTGCTGTATCGTGACCTGAAGCCTGATTGGAATGGATTCAGATAGACATCTTCATCCAGGTATCGGGGTAGTTGTCGCGCCACCAGACTCTCAACAACCTTCGCAATGAAGCAAAGATTGGAGACTGGACGATAGTTTGATAATAAAGACGGATCC
The DNA here is from genome assembly GCA_030761175.1 of Masticophis lateralis. Lineage (NCBI taxonomy): Eukaryota > Metazoa > Chordata > Lepidosauria > Squamata > Colubridae > Masticophis > Masticophis lateralis. The sequence goes on from JAUDYJ010000002.1 coordinate 106,145,411, forward strand.
AGGGAAGGCCTCTTGAGGAGGGGCTTCACAACCGCCTCTTTCAAGGTGGCGGGAAAGAAATCCTCACTCAGAGAAGCATTTATAATCCCCTGGAGCCAGCCTAGTGTAACCTCCCAGGAGGCCAGTACCAACAAGGAGGGACACGGGTCCAATAAACATGTGGCAGCGTTAAGCTTTCCCAGAATCCTGTCCACGTCCTCAGGAGCTACAGAGTCAAACTCCTCCCAGATAACACTCTCAAGACCTACCCCCGTCTCCTCCCCTGGATCTACCCTATCGGAGTCCAGGCCATCCTGAATCTGAGCAACTTTATCATGCAAGAATTGCACAAAATCCTCAGCTCGTCCCTGTAAGGGATCTTCCTGCGTCCCCACCTGAAGTAGGGAGCGGGTCACCCTAAACAGCGTGGCTGGGCGGTTCTCTGCAGGTGCAATAAGAGCGGAGAAGTAGTTAGACTTTTTTTTTTTATTTGATTTATATGCCGCCCTTCTCCGGAGACTCAGGGTGGCTTACAATGCATTAAGCAATAGCCTTCATACTTTTGTATATTTATATTTATACAAAGTCAGCTTATACTTTGCCGCTTTTATCGCCACTGGGTAGGTCTTAATATATGATCTCACCTGTGTTCGGTCAGATTCAGATCGGCTTGTCCTCCAATCGCTCTCCAGGGGTCTTTTCCGATGCTTCATCTCTCTCAGTTCCTCGGAAAACCAAGGAGCTAGTCAAGATCGGCATCAGGTCAGAGGCCGCAAAGGCACGACGCAGTCCAAGGCCCCAGTAGCCACCCTGTCCCAGGCGACCACTAGGTCCTCAGTCGGGTTGACATTGTTTGATCGACGGCACCCTGAAGAGTCCCTCTCTGTGGGAGCATATTGGCCAGTGGAAGGCCATCAGTGGCAGAAGGCAATCTCGTAAGTATCCGGGTCCTAAACCATGATCCATAGAAGTACTAGTGAGTTGTAATCCCACCTTAGTCACAAAGGCAGATGGGTGACCTTGGGCTAATCCTACTTTCTCAGCTCTAGGAAAGAGGCAGTGGCAAATCACTTCCAAACCTTGCCAAAGGTTGATTTTTGGCAACTGCCAGCACTGACTCAAAGGTACGTGTGACACACACACATATACACAAACATACACATAACCACACAAATCTAAAACAAAGCTAATAAGAATAGCAATAAGCAAGTGAAAGTGCCTATGGAGGTTACTATTCTGTGTTTTGTTTTAAAGTGAAACAGCAAGTCTCATAGTAGGACGTGGGACCATTTTGTGATATTTCATTTGTTTGCATTGTTTTAATTTCTAAAATAAATAGATTTTTCAGGGCATCTCAGTATCTTTCCTCCGTTATCATTTCCTTAAGCTTGAGAAAATAAAAGTTCCTCGGTTGGCAGTTTATATTTTAGGTTTATATTTCTTCTCTTAGAAACAACCTCTTTAAGGTGATATGAATTGATTGTATTATGATATTCATTCTTTGGAATCAAGATGACAGAGACTGTACAAGGATGGAGTCTCCTACAGAGGTCTACATCTCATTTACTCCTTTCTTCTCTTCCAATTGTAACAAGAGGCCCTGCTACAGATCCTGAGGAAACCCTATCAGCTCACTTCTGTGGCATATGGGCAATTCTGCCAGAGGGCCGGGCATAGCGAAGGCACAGTTGCTTCTTGATATAAATAGAAAATTACCTAACAGCAGGCATTGCTCTTATTCAGGACAAATGTTTTGAAGTTATTACATTGGCAAAAATGTCTTCATTTATAGACTGCTATTCATTATAGACTGTTTTATAGGCCCTGCATATTTTCATTACAGTAAATGTTATTGTCAACACTGATTACATTCTTTTAAAAGCACTTTATTATATTAGGACTATAAAAGCTTGAAGTATCAGAGAAGCGTCAAATTTAGTCTTTCAATTAGATTTCAATAAAAATGAAGACATTTTCCTTTTGAAGGTAAAGTAAATTTTCTATTTCTGGATTTGAAACTGAGGACTACCTATATATCAAATAATTCTATCAGAATAATTGAACATTAGATCCTCACCCATATTAGGCTGCATCCAGTCTCCCCATAGCAAACATATTACTTTTTTTATTTATATAACTGCTCATCTTACATACATGACTTATTCATCCCAATTGTCATTGCTTGGGCTGTTGACTGTTCAGATCTAAATTCTTTCCTCTTTTTTTGTTATTGTTGTTTTCCTTTTTATTATTTTTAATAAAACAAATTTGTTTATTCATAATATTTTGGGGTTTTTTTTCCTTATATGGAAATAAGACCACGGATTGTTGGCTACATGCTTCAAAATTACCTCAGGATCTGACACTGCACAATTAGTTTTCCATTTTTTATTATTACCATCAACAACAAAAATATTATTATACTCAGTTTATGGGGGAGTTGCTTGAGAGTCAATCTCACACATGTTGGGTTTAAGAGGAAGGAGCATGTTCAGATATTTTCTTTTATGAAGATGAATTGTGGTGGTAGAAATTCTACTAACCCAAAACAAGAAGCTGCCCAAGTATCTAGGCAAAATAGAATCAAGGTTGAATGGTTCAACACCTACAGGTCTTTTCACCTGTAATGTATTCCCACTTAGCCCCTCAGCAATATTTGAATTAAAATGAATGGTTGGTTGAGTGAATATACAACATATATTGTAGGCTACTAGAGAAAGGTGTGGGAACCTTTAAGATAATAGATGAGCAATAATATTCTCCCCACAAGCATGTAAGGATAAAATTGCAGTAAGTTTCAAAAGAAATTTTCTAAAGGATGGGATTAAAAAAAAACCCGACACACCTGAACAATGAATATTTATTATAACTTGTCATATTAGAACAATGATGCTATTATCTTGAATTATATGAATAATTTATGAAGACCTAAAACCAGTGGGGTATCAGTGTGTAATTAACCAAGTCATTATTTATAGTTATCACACCCACAATTAATGGCATTAATGGACTGAATTAAATGAAGAAATGCAAATTAAATATATTCAGTTGTTTAAAAATATAAAATGAAACCCACGCTTTTCTTTTAAAAACTTTATTTAGGTCATCTAGCATTTTAATTAAATAAACGCAAAGTGACAAAAAGACAATATTATTAAATTTTGAACAAACATAGAAACACAGAGGCTATCGTGGACTTATTCAAAATAGGGAGTATATATCTATGATCACAAATGTGAGCTGGGCAGATTTGTAAAACCAATAAATCAAATAAATAATATATCTGACATTCCTCATGCAGGGACTGAAGAATAGGACTTCTGTTACTTGTGTAACTCAGTTATGGTTCTTCTTCCTCAGTGAACATCGTGTTATATTTTTTAGATATGGTTTATTGTCATTGTACGTATATACACAGTATACCCATACAATGAAATTCACATAACACCCAGAGACCAAGCATGACAATCCCCAGACACACTCCCACCCACCAAAAATTCCCCACCCATCAAAAATTCCCCACCCCTCAACCACCCAAGCATCCACACAGCAGACCAAGTAATGCTGTCCAACAGCTCACTGATAGTGGCCCTTTAGTTCATTACTGAGTGCAATTATAGCTCTGGACTAAAAACTATTCAGAAGACGTGTGGTCCGAGTTTTAATTGTTCTGTATCTTCTGCAGGAAGGCAACAGTCCAAAAAGATTGTAAGCAGGATGAAAAGAGTCTCTGAGAATGTTGTGCAACATTCAAATATGGAGTTATTTGCCGTCAGGCTGCCCTAAAGTAGGCATGAGCTTGGTTGAAACTTCCTAGGGATGTAACCTGATATGACTAGGATTAATTCTTCACTGTAACTAAGGAAAAGTAGCCATTCCAATCTGTAATCCATTAGAGTTGATTTATTAGTTCAAAGCCAGAATCTTCTCTTCCTGTATTTCCCTGTACTGTAATGATAATACAGGCTTTGTTTGCCACAGTTGCTTGTAAGCAGTAATTGCCTGTTTATATTCTCTGCATTTTTTACTCTGGAAATCTCTAACTACTAATTAAAAGCTGACATTTGCACGGTTACTTACATTCTTATTTGCCATTATCTAAAATCATAGTGCTTCTACTTTCCTATAACTCTCCCTCCCCCCCCCGCCCCAAATAGGTTTGTGGGTAATCCCACACTGCACTACCCAAAATGAATTCTAATATGTATCCATGTATATATGAAAGAGAGGGAAGGAGAAGGGAATGGGAGAAAGACAGAATGTATAGTATATATGTGATAGAGTATGCAGTTTAAAGGCTTGCTCCACAGTCATACTGTATTGTGGAGTCCCTGGTGCTCTCTAAGCATGTTTGTTTGCTAGCTGTACCAGGTAACTTCATCAGTGATCAGATAACATCATCAGGCATTGCTGGGATTACCTAGTTGGGTAATGGAACTTCTGCAAGCAAACAACCAAGTTCAAAGAGCATCAAGGATTCCATATCTAAACTCTAAGCTATAGACATTCTCTTCTACTGGAATCATAGCAATAAGAATAGCACTTAACACTTAGACTTATATACCACTTCACAGTGCTTTACGGCACTTTCTGAGTGATTTACAATGTCAGCCCCCAACAAACTGGATCCTAATTTTACCAAACTCAGAAGGATGGAAGGCTGAGTCAATCCTGAGTCCATTAAAATTAAACTCCAGACTGTGGGCAGAGTTAGTGTGCAATACTGCATCCTAACTGCTGTGCCACTAGAGTTCCTCCTCCTGCTTGTTCAAATTTATTACGTGTGAAATGACTTGAATGAGAAACGAACTGAATATAAATTAATATGTTTTTCCTCCCAGGGATGGGAAAACTATGACATAATGTTTTAAACAATACCTCCCTGACCACTGAGGATAATAGCTGAGGCTGTTGAGTATTATTATTCAGAAAAATCTGACGGGCACCCTGTGTTATTCAGTATTACTAGTTGCAAAGTGAAACCAGAATGAGCCCAGTTTTAAACTGTGTGTTACAAAAATATTAACAGTGTGGGCAAGGCAATGCAGAGAGGAAAACCTAGAAATGATCCAGCCACAGGAGTCTTGTCACTGCGAAGACATTAAAATAAGACCCAGAAGTTTGCAATCCTCCATAAAGAATGCCAAGTAAGAAAGTGCTCCAGGAAAACCCAAAAGAACACAGTCTTATGCATTGTTACTGCAGGATTAATCTCCTCCCCCTCCTCCTCCTCCTCCTCCTCCTCCTCCTCCTCCTCCTCCTCCTCCTCCTTCTTCTTCTTCTTCTTCTTCTTCTTCTTCTTCTTCTTCTTCGGCCTCCTGGCCAGAAAAATAGCAGGAAAGAGAAGGAGGATGATGGTTTTTCCAGACCATCTACAAATTACTTTCCTTCCCCCTGCTTCTTGCTATCTGCAATTGGAGAAACCCTTGCAAACAAATTGGCAGGTATTTGCTACCTCAATAGAAATCTCTCCAACAATCTTATTTGAGAACTTCCAATTACCATAATTCAGTGAAACTCAGAGTGTCTTAAGCTTGGATCTTAAAAATGACAGTACACAACTGGATACAAGGAAGTGGTGTGCCTACACTGTAGAGCCTACCAGCCCTGAAGCTAATTTAATGTGGTATTAATGAAACATATAATGCACTTGTCTAATTGATTGTGCCTAACATCAAACAAGAACATCTGGTTCTTGATGCAATCTAAACATATCAAATCTATAATGAGAATATGTAAAAAAAAAAAACCCACCAATATCTCTGGGTGTTACACAAAAAAGCACCCCCATCAAAACTTGGAAGTTTGCCAAAGCCTAAGGCAAAGTATAATTCCCAAATGCTGGAGGCACTTCTGTTCAAATAGCCATTCAGAATGAAATAGACATCCATTATCCTTGGCTGGATTTAATCTTAATTTGTTAAAATTTTCTCCCTTCTTTTTTCCAATTTGCTGGCTGATTCACAAAGTTTGGGAAGGGGAAAGATTGAAATAATAATTGAAATAATAGAACTGCAGAAAAAGCAATTGCTACCAATCTGCCTTCCATTGAGAACCTGTATATTGCACAAGTCAAAAAGAGGGCTGTAAAAATATTTACAGACACCTCGCATCCTGGACATAAACTGTTTCAACTCCTCCCCTCAAAATGATGCTATAGAGCACTGCACACCAGAACACAAGAACAGTATTTTCCCAAATGCCATCACTCTGCTAAACAAATAATTCCTCAACACTGTCAAACTAGTTACTAAGTCTTCACTACTATTAATCTTCTCATCGTTCCCATCACCCATCTCTTCCCATTTATGACTGTGTGACTGTAACTTTGTCGCTGATATCATTATGATTTATATTGATTGTTTTCTAATATGATTTGATTGCTTATTTGTACCCTATGACTATCATTAAGTGTTGTACCTTATGATTCTTGATGAATGTATCTTTTCTTTTATGTACACTGAGAGCATATGCACCAAGACAAATTCCTTATGTGTCCAATCACACGTGACAAATGAAGAATTCTATTCTATTCTATTCTATTCTATTCTATTCTATTCTATTCTATTCTATTCTATTCTATTCTATTCTATTCTATTCTAATGCCTGAACATTGGTAGGACAAATAGAGAGATACTGAAATTTCTTAATTATTTGCTATCAATCTAGTGATCATTCTGATTTTTGCAGCATGGTAAAATAGTTCTAAGAATTGAAAGCTTTAGTTTTATGTTATCAAGAAATTGAGGACTGTATAATGAAGGGCAGAGACTTACAGACAATTATTATAAATTGAATACACTCACCTCCCCACAACTGGGGCTCCTCCAATTTTCTCCATAGTGCATAGGCTTATATCCAAAAAGACATGTAAGTCCACTGAAATTCTTCCCTAGTTAGCCTCTTTTTTTTAATCTTCCAGAAGAAATAATTAGGGAAAGAGATAAATATTGCTTAATGCATTATAAGCCGCCCTGAGTCTCTGGAGAAGGGCGGCATATAAATCAAATTAAAATTAAAAATAAAATAAAATAAAATAAAATAAATCAGAAAAATGAATAATGAGTAGGAGCGAGTATGCTTTTCTGTCTTTCTGCTCGCCAGTGTCCAAATACAGCCCTCACCTTCTTGCTAGCAGAAGCAGCCATACACTATATGCACTGAGGATTTTTGGGGAGGAGGAGATGCATTTGAGTCAGTTTTGGATGCTTGGTGACTGCCTGTTCTACTCCTTGCAGTTTTCTTGGCAAGGATTTACGACCACTTGCTTCCTAGTTTTGAAAGAGAGTGACTTGCCCAAAGTCATCCACTGGTCTTTGTGTCTAAAGCAGGACTAGAATTCAAGGTCACCCAGTTTCTAACCTGGTGCCTTAAGCACTACAGAACCAAGCTGTGTCTTATGTGGAGAATTAGAGAATCTTTCCTCCTTTTCCTTTCTTGTCTTACAGGAAAAATTGCAGATTTTTCTCTTTTTTATTTGTTATAAAACTAATGGATATGGATGGATAAAGAATAAAATATTAGTACACAAAGACTCTACAATTATAACATTTAAAATTAAAGTAACAAATTACTTTGTAAATTAATATGTAATTAAGTTGTATTTCTCATTTGCAGCAGTCCTTACAAGAAATGCAGGGACCATTATCTATGACTTCCTTACCATCTCATGCTCTTATCAACTCCCGTCCCCAAGCAAACATGGCTCCAGACTTCTTTTGGAACTTCATTGTCGCTCTCTCTCTCTCTCTCTCTCTCCCTTTCCCCCCTCTCTGTTCCTCCCTCTCTCTCTCTTTCTCTCTCTGGTACTGGTGCAGTGGTTAGAAGGCAGTACTGCAGGCTAACTCACTGGAGTTAGATTCTCACAGGCTCAAGGTTGACTCAGCCTTCCATCCTTCCTTGGTAAAATGAGGACCTAGATTATTGGGGGCAACAATGCTGACTGTGTAAACTGCTTAGAGAGGGCTGTAAAGCACTGCAAAGCAGTATATAAGTCTAAGTGCTATTGCTATTGCTATTTCTGTGGAAGGTTGGGGAAACAATAGCCAAGAGTCCATTTACTCAAAAGTGTAGGAACAAAAAGGTTTAAGATTTAAATCTGTGTCAGAGTGAAAGGAAGAGACAGCATGCATGAAAGAATACCAGTGCAATAAAGTGGATATGTGTTGGATTACAAGTATGGAAACCCAGATTCTAGCTCACTCTTAGCCATAAATATTCACTGGATGACTTTATACTTTCTCAGTCCAAGCAACCTTCATTGTTGTTGTAAGCCATTCAGTCATGTCCAACCCTCAGCCACTCTATGGATAAGCACTTTCCATCTCTTTCTGTCCTGCAGTGCCTCCTTCCGATCCGCCACGGTCATCCCGGTGTCATCCTTTATAGTTTCCACCCAGGAAACTAAGGCAGTTCTTTCTCCTTTTTCCACTGATCACTCCCAGCATGATTGATTTTTTGAGTGAATCAGCTTTCATGGCATGACCAAAGTACGACAACCTACTTTATCAGGTTGCTATTGTGGGGATAAATTAAAACAGGGAGCATTATGTGGACTACCTTCAGCTTCTATCCAGAAGACAGAATATAAAATGTGGGGGGGGGGGCAGGGCTCTATGTTAAACATCTTATATTCTGTCTTCTAGATAGAAACTGAAGGTAGTCTATATAGTACTCCCTGTTTTAATTTATCCCCACAATAACAACCTTATTTTTTCTTGTTTTAATTTATTTTTCTGTATATAACTTCTTTCTTTTCTGTATCTAAGCAATAGTGAATTCTTGAAGCTTTTTTTTTTACTGCTATCTAATTCTTGAATGAGGTTTGCATTTCTGAGAGACCAGAGATTTATAGCCATGCTGGCTTGAAAGCAAACATCAAGACCAGCTACTCCTGCTGCCAAAACTAACAAAGCAGAGCCCATAATCTCACCATAACATTTAATTCCTGAGGCCAAACTTTTCTGATCCAATCAAGAAAAGCACCGCCAACCACAAAACTCCCTTTCTTCCAATATGGTAAGAGCTTGGAGAAAGACCATAGGGCTGTTATAAAAAGAAATTTAATTAACTACTTTAAAAATGGACTCTACAATGAATTGGATTGATTACTGTATTTTTCGGAGTATAAGATGCTGTGGACTATAAGACACATCTAGCTTTTTCGGTGAGGAAAACAAGAAAAAGAAATCTGCCTCTGCCTGCCAGCAATTTTGCCTCGTTGCCGCAAACAGCAAATAGCATGCTTAACTTTCATTTTTGTTTTCAGTATAGCTTGATTAGCACAAGGAAAAAAAAAATCTGTTCCCAGCAATTTACCTCCATGCAGCAACCAGCAGAGGCCTGCACAAAACAGCTGAGAGCAAAACAGCTGAGAGTCGGGAGGCAGATCCAATCAATTTGTGCTAATTAAGCTGTGCTGAAGCTGAAATGAACTGTTTCTTCTTGCTGCTTGCTGCAAGGAGGTAAACTGCTGGGAGACAGAGGCCAAAGTGTGGGGGCCAGTGGGTGGGCGGGGCTACATTCAGTGTAAAAGACACACCTAAATTTTCACCCCCTTTTAGGGCGGGGGAATACATCTTATGCTCTGAAAAATATGGTAAGTCATCAGAGTCTCTCCCTTCCAAATACTGTTTGGATTAATGCAAGTTTGCTTGAGTACCAGTGGAAAACTTGAGGTATTGCAGAAGACTAGGAACAGGGCAGTGTGATACTATAATTCTTTTTGTTCCTTCCTCGACACTACTTTTTTATCGGAGACTTTGGAAGACAAACCTATGCAGTTGGAAGCTAGAAGAACACTGTATCTGTTTCTGAAAACCTGTGATAATACACATAAAGCCTAGGTTTCTATTAGAAAAACTTACCAAGATTGTCCTTCCTCTTTAAAAACATCAGTGCCATACTAAGAAGGGTATTTTGCAATCTAATTACCTAAACACATTAGGTTTAATCTAGAGGAGATCAGAAAATAGGTATTGCAAAATTAAGTGGAAACAGACATGTTTAGCTATCCATAGACATGCTTAGTCATTCCTAGTATCCCATAGATCAATATGACCTCAGAATTGCATATTGTTTTAATCTCTGGTGCCTACAGCAAAAGGCTGATATACAGGGCAGATACTTTTCTCATTCTTGGAGGAAGAAGTTTATCTGAAAAAGAAACAATCTGTATGCAACCAACATTCACATTCCATTTACACAATTCAGACTTATTTTGATCTTTAGCTTCTAATAAAGTCTTTTACATTCCAATCTCATTTTTCCTCTTTGGCTGCACACACTTGCTTTTTTCACCCACTGGCTATAGTAAGGATGACAAAATGGAATCTTAATCTATGTTGACAAAATGTTCTTTACCAAAAGATGAATGTGCTTTTAATTCATGCCATCACCAAATCAAAGAATGGCTTGTCTGCATGGAACAGCCTGTCGAAGGTTGATAGGAAAAGATTTCCATGCTTTTGTTCCAGCTCTTTGTTCTCTTAATTTGCCGTAATAAAGGAAGTCACCTTGAAAAAGTTACAAATAATCCATGTCTATAAACCAAAGGGTTATTGTCATCTAATGCAATATCATCAAGTCAATATCCACCTGGATGAGTAAAGATTATAGCACACTGATTATAAAAGCAGACCATTATATTTTCTGTATCAAGTGTACGTTAAAGACTTGAAAATGTAGTTTACTGCACTTATTTGTTATTGGTGGTGACTGGGTTGAAAATGCTTTCATTGAATACCAAATAGAGATCCATATTGTTCCCAACCTTTTGACTTTCCACAAACTGCTCAAGACCTAACTTTTCTTCCAGGCCTTGAGTTAGGATGGTAGGTTTTCCTACCCTTTGATTTTGTTTTTTGCTCTTTGCTCTTTTTGGTTCTGTATTCCAAATGTTTTCTTTTTTTGCTATATGCTCCTCTTTAAAAACAAAAATTGTAAGCTCTTCGGAGTTGCTGTGGAGCCAGGCAGCCTCAAAATTCAGTAAGTAAACAACAGATAAATAAATAATAGGGCAGTACAGTACTTCAAAAATAATTTGGACAAGCATTACAAATGAAGCAAATCTTTGTTGTCTATACATTAATGCTCAGAGCATTTGTCTTTATTGAACATTTAACACAGTATACAAAGGCAACTGTGATTTAATACTATAATAGAAACATTAAGAAACAGAAATTAAGTACACAGGAGGGATAGACAATATATGTCTTGTTAATAATATTTATGAAAACAGTCCCACAATAGTAATTAATTGTAGACCAATCAGTATCAGCAACATGATGTGGCTGCAAAAAAAGTCTGATACAAGTTTAGGTTTTAGGAACCTAAGTATAGTTTCCAAATGATAACAAGTGATAGTTCCCTGTTATTCAAAGTCAGATCCCAAGTCAAATACTGTGTGTCAATACAAGAATATATATGTAGCTAAAGATTGAACCTCTGTGTTATGTCATCACTTTCTTGTGAAGTAGCCCATGCTCCTCTTTCCAATTTAGCCCAGCTGCTGCAAAATCATTCTTGAAAATCAGCATTTTGGAAGAGTTTCTGCACGTTGTATTGAAGCATGCTTGGTAGTACTGAATTGAGATTTTTAAGCTAAAATATGTATATATAACTTATACGGAGCTTTGATTAATTGATTGATTGATTGTGACACTAAGTCAATATCAACTCTTAGTGGTCACAAAAGTAGATCTGCATAATAATTGGTCACCAACCTGGTCCTTCAGGCCTCTGAAAGGTGTACTCACAACCACTGCAATCAAGTCCATCCATCTTACTGCTGGTCATTGTTGTCTTCTCTTTCCTGCTACTTTCCCCAGCATTATGGACTCCTCAAGAGAGCTAGGTTTTTGTCCAGTAATTTAGGAGTCTTATAGAAACCATGACAGTATAAAATTAAGCCTTGGGTAAAAACTCGGAATTGGTCTGTTCTACCTATAATTGCATTTGTCCCTTTAGCTTTCTGAAAAGAAAACTGGGCCATGCAAGCAAAAAGAGAAAATTTAGTCAACTATCTGTAGATAATGTAACCTATTTTTTTGGAATTGTAAGCGAGGTCTTAATTATAGAAAATAAATGTTTTATTTACTAATCCTCCCAGTTGCCTCTAATTTGTTACTTTATCACACTAAGAATAATTAAGTTCTGTCAAAACATTCTATCAGTTAATCCCCCAATAAACTGAATTCATTAAACATATATGTATTAGGAATGTATGGTACCTCTTTTGTGTCTGGGAATCTACTGCATCTTACAGAAGCAGAGATGAATTTGTTTTACTGAAGAGAAGCACACTGATTCTTATTACAAAAACATTTGCAACTTTAGTGCAACCGGTTTTTTTTAAAAAAAAAAAAACCTCGAGCCCTCCTGAAGCAACAAACACTGCCCTTTAATGTTATTCTTCTGGGTCACATTTCACTGCAGTGGAAAACCTGCATTTATTCTATAACATCACAAACACAGATTGCTTCTCTTGTGATTGAATATTGCTTTCTGGTCATAGGGGGGGAAAGCATGTCAAAAAGAAAATTGGTTTGGAACACTTTGACCCAACATTTAATTTTCAGCATAAAAATTAATTTTGAATATTTTTTTAAAAAAATTCTTAACACATTAATGAAAACCAGGATTATGGACATAGGATAAACACTGATAGTATGCATTGTAGTTCCTATATAGCCATAAATGGAAAAGATGTTGGTGAGCTTAGGCTTATCTGAGGTAGAGGTAGAAATTCTATGGAAGTCTTGAGCCAATGATTATTGGTTATGAGGAACTGGAAAAAAGAGACATGAAATTAGACTAGACCCTGGCACACTGAAGTTGCTGACTAAACTATACATCTAGGCTTTGCAATAACATTAGTTCCAGTGGTTGCTGTTTGTGTGGCTGTGTTCTCCTTAATTAATCCAAATCCATTATTTGAAGGTCTTTCTAAAGTCAAAGCTTCAAACAAATGAAGACTATAGCTGTGTGTGTGCGTGTGTTTGTTTGTGTGTTACAATGGTGGTTTGCTGAAGCTGCCACAGATGAATATTAAATGCCACTCAGTTTGTTAACCTTTAGAATTTATTTATCTATCTTATCTATGCCTATCAGATCACACAGAGCAATAATATAGAAATGGTGAGAAAGGGGAGGAGGAGGAGGAGATCAGGGAGCCTGACATACTCTCAGAAGTTAAAAAAGATGTTTTGAGCGTCAGAGAGTGTACCAATTTCATGTATCTTAAAGTCTGAATTCTTTTTTATCTTCCACTTTCAAAAAATTAAGTATCATATTCTTCCAAATCAAACTATCTCCTAATTTGTTCTACTTGAGTTATGGAAATGATTCTTCTTTTATCATATACTTAATCTTTTTCTTTTCAATGTCTACAGAAAACACAATCTATCTCCCCCTGGATAGCAATCTCATATCTCTTACAATATTTCCACTTTTCCTTCTAGGTGGAAAATGTGATTGACAGCATCAAATGCTTAGCTAATTTATGGAGGTGCTCTTTTCCCCAGCAGCAGTGCTTTACTTCCCAAAATGCAGTTGAGCTCTATTTAAAGATTATTTAAAATTGGTTACGTTGCTCCCTATGTTGCAATTAACCCAAATATAAAAATTTGTGAAAAATGTGTGTATGTAAGAAATAGTTCCACTAGATGGCAGCATAACAGATCAAGGGAAATAGAAGGATACAGTAAACTGTTCAGTTACTTTGCACCTAATCTAGTTATGCATTTAGTTATGCAGTTGCATAAAAGATCATCACTGCAGTCTTCTTTATAAAAGACTGTCTGGTAATGACCCACTTCCATAGCCTGGTTAATTGGCTATGAAATGAAGCAGTTCTACAGAGTAGATTGTGATTTTCTTACATTTCACCTTTAATAAAAGATTTTCAAAAACAGTATAATTTCTAATCAAGATTTATGGAATTTATCATAGCATATCAAATTATACATTCTTTACTATTCTGTACTGAATCTTAGGAGGAGAAAAATCTAAGATGTTTCCAGAAGGAGAAAAAAGAAGAGAGCTGCTAACTCTGGTCACTATGGAAACTAGAATCTACTTTTTAAAAATGTGAGTGTGAGAGAGAGAGAGAAAAAGAGGGGGGTCTCAACTCCAAGTCTTTTAATAGAAGAGAATATCTGTAGCTCAGGGTTGAACTGTGGAATCCTTGATGCTCTCTGAGCTTGGTTGTTTGCAGCTGATAGTTTATTGTCAAAGTAGATAACATCCTCAGTACCCAAAAGTGTAGGGTTTACTCCCTGTTTATGTACAATACAGGCAGGGGTATGTTTTTTTATCCTTAATAGTTCTTGATTAGTGTATTCTTTTCTGCTTGTTTGTCTGGTGCTAATCCCTAATTCTTTGGGTATTGGCTACTGGACTGGGTGTGTTCTCGTCTTTTTGTTCCCTTCTTAGTTTTTGTATTGTCTTTTTTGAGTGGCAAATGTAGTTTAACTCTATGTGTCTATTGATGGCTACTTTGTCTGAAACTAAGAGACCACCACAGACTCCATGGAAATTCTTATAGGCCACTTAGATGGACAATTTCAATGCTTAATTATTTCTATTGTGTATCACATATGGTTTCTGTTGATTTAAATTACACGCAACCCAAAATCAATATATATATATATATGCATGTTATATGTTTTCTGTAATCCATCCATGCCGCTCCTGTTCAGTGTTTGTGAAGAAAAGAAATGCCTGGTAAAAAGTAGAACTGTAGGAGGAGCTAGTCCATCTGTCTGATAATGCTATTATTAGAGGCTGGGTGACCCATCCAAGTAGCTTCCTCTATGAAACACCAGTCCCAAATGAGCAGAGTTCCAGTCTCTATGTGTTCTAAGCACTCTCCTGATGAAGCTGACCAGACATTAATGAAAGAGTTACATGCAAAGGGAAGAAATGATACATGCAAAGTCTTCACGTAGTTTTTACTTGCCTTTTCATGTGTTTAGGCAGATAGCTTGGAAAAGGCTTCTTATTGCTCTTACGTTTATTTTCAAGCTGTCCTTCCCTCTATTTTGGTTTTTTACTAATATCATTGCAGAGTGTAATGTAATTTCTGCTATGGGAAGGAGATTAGTGAACACAAGAATCAAAGAATTATAAATTTACAAGGGCAATTTAGGACACTGACTCCAACCCATACTCAACGCAAGTATCCAAATTAAACCAACCTGGAGAGAATATTATCTAACTCTGCTTGACCCCATCCAGTGAAAAGGAGCCTCTCTTCCCTTTCCCAATTGGTTCTGCTGTTGAACTGCTTTTACTGTTGGGAATTCTCCACACACACACACACACACACACACACACACACACACACACACACCATTCAGTTGGAATATGCCTTCCTGTGAGTTAAATCCATTCTTCCATATCCTGCTATCTGGAATGATGGAAGACAGGTCTTGACTTTCTTTGACATTATTCCCCCAGTCTTCTTTTCTCAAGGGTAAATATGCAAAGTTACTTCAAACTTAGGAATTAGTTCCTCATCTCCTGATCTCTTGAATTCTTCTTAAAAAGTAAGCAACAGGGAAATACTTCTATAAAGTGAAAGAAAAGATGTTTTCATGCCCTCAACTGTTTTAAATACCACCAGGAATAGAGAGCAGAGGAACCAAAAGCCACAGAAAAGAATGAAGTTTACCATAAGGGGGGAGGTGAGGGCAAATGATGAAAAGCAAATTTAGAGTTAGCCAAAGCTTGGGAAAGACAAAACCTGAATCTCCCTCAAGAGAGCACCCAAGCAAATGCAAAAAAACCTTGGCTCACTTCCCAGTCCTTTCACCACCGAAGGGAATTGTTAGCCCTCTGGCTGATCAAACAGCTGAATAAATTTACATTTGTCTACTCCTCAAACAATGCAAGGGGAGGAGATAACTACCTATAATGCTGCAAGAAAACCAAGGGCATAATTGGATGATATATTTCTCCTGCGGAATTGGTGCTCTGGGATGCTTCCTCAATCCTCACCCAGATTACGACTGCAGATCACATATGTGAGGCAATCTGAATTATGGAGGAATCCATGGCAGCTAGGATGTCCAGGGGTTTAGAACTAAAATCCTCAGAAGAGTGATTGAGAGAACTGGATATCTTTGGCTTTAAACAAAATGTTGAGTTGAAAAAAGAAGGAACAAAATGTGTTTAGTTTAAAAACAATTGAATGAATGGTTGACCTGATCTTTAGGAAATCAGAGTCTGGTTAAATATTAGGGAAAGTAATAATAAGCATATTGAAAATGAAACCCATTACCTAGAGCTGAGGTGTCAAACTGGCGGCCCATGGGCCAGATGCATCACGCATAGGCCACGCCCACCCTGGCTTCACAAAGGCAAAAAACAGCATGATATGTCACATGATGTCACATGACCGTATCAACTTTGACACCCATGATCTAGAGAGTTCATAGTTTCCCTTTCATTGGACAGGAAAGACTAGAGAGAGTTGTGGTAGCTGCTTTGACCTGATGACTTAAACAGATCCTTCCAGTTCTATGATTCTAATGTGATATAGGAAATAACTTCTATTCAAATTAGTCAACATAACTGAATATTGTCCACATCAAATCTCCAGGGTTTCACTTATGAATATTTCTCAGGGATATATAAAAATGCCAGAGACCAAGTCTTGGACCCTCAACATGCAATACATTTGTTGTATCACAACTCTTCCTATTAAAGGTGAATCTTCCTTGAATTGGTTTAATGCTGATGTACAGATAGTCCTTGACCTGCGATCACAGTTGCACACAGTTGTACACCGCCCAAAATTTCCCTTGCTGAGTGAGACAGTTGTTAAGTGAATTTTGCCCCACTTTACAACCTTTCTTGCCACAGTTGTTAAGTAAATAACTACAGTTATTAAGTTAGTAACAGGATTGTTACGTGAATGTGGCTTCCCCGTTGACTTTGCTCATCAGATGTTGCAAAAGTGTTAACACATGACCCCCGGACATTGCAACTGTCATAAATATGGCCTGTTTTAAGATATTGTGGAAATAGATCCTTAAATTATTCAGAGAACACTAGACTGAATATTAACCTAGGAGTTTTCAAATGGCTGATGCTACAGAGAGAATTGCTAACCAAAAGCTTCTGCTTTTTTCTTTTTTTTTAACAGTGCTGGAATCTTTCTATGTTTATAAAGACTAGTGGGGGAGGTTTAATCAGACGAAAAAAAGTGTACTTGGCTTATTTCAATGGTATGGGATTGGGGTAGTGAGAAGCTCTGTAATTTCAAAAGGCTTTAAAACAATTCGGTAGCATAAGAAATGTACAATTTATTTCCTTCTTTGCATAACACATACCTTAAAATAATCAGATGTGCCATTTTAATGTTTTAAAAGTAATAGTTTGTTCTTTACTGGCCACAACATTTCTAAATAAGAGTATACTCAAATCTTGTTAGTTATTTTTGAAAGTATTGTGTGGGCTTGCATTCTGTTTTAATGAGAAGAGATGGAATTATCTTTCAGGTTTGCTAGTTTAACCTTATTCGCAGTCTTTTTGGAGCTTGGATCTAGGATATTCCTTCCAGCTACATTCAACACAGACATGTGATTGACAACTTCATTCTATTAGTGCAATTCTATGAATTTAAAATATTAATATGCAGATGGTGAACTGCAATTAGAGTGTTATGCCCATTGATGCTTTCTATACCCCTTCTTAGTGTAAATTGTTCCTTATTTTCTGCAGCTAGGGAAGTTAAAAAAACACTAAATAATATACATATAACCTTTTTATAATTACTCTCTGGAATTTCTTCAATTCAGGTCAATTGACTTTTTACTTAGCAAGCAAGCAAGAAATGGCAAGGTAGTAAGAGATACATTCTTTAAATGAGTTATGAGAACAGTAAGTTCCACTTCTGACACATAAAATTTGATTAGTGATAGTAGCCATTAGCTAGAATTTGGGGCTATGTTCATAATATATCTTCAACAAGACTGGCTAACCACAATTTAGGTAAAGTATATTGTCTATATTGTGCAGTGTTAGAAAACTTGAGTTAATTCAATTTTGAGCAGAACTGTGGCTCAGTTAAGCATGGGTAAGCATCTCATGAAAACACAGCCTGAAGCTTTAAGATATATTTACCCATGGTTAATTTATGACAAGAGGGCATTACCACTTAGAGTGGAGTGTGTAAAGGTCCAGTTTATGGAATTTCAGGGGAAAAACAAGGTGGCACTGCTATTTTGATGATGATATTGAGGTTTCCTCTTCATGGGTGAAGCGTAGAAGAAGCATTTAATCCTTCGAGTTCTTATGCAATGATCCTAAATGCAAGAGAAACAGAAGGATTTTTTTCCCCTCCAAAATTCTCTATTTATCTTCTTCAGCATTTCATGTTATAGAAACACATCTAAAAGTTCCAGGGCAAGGAAAGTATAATGGTATGTGGGAAAGACCTTGGGAGCAGAGGTGGGTTTCAGTAGGTTCTGACCAGTTCTGGAGAACCAGTAGCGAAAATTTTGAGTAGTTCGGAGAACCGATAGTAAAAATTCTGATTGGTCCCATCCCATCTATTCTCTGCCTCCCAAGTCCCAGCTGATCAGGAGGAAATGGGGATTTTTTAGTAACCTTTCTCTGGATTGGGGAGGGAATGGAGATTTTACAGTATCTTTCCCCTGCTATGCCAACCAAGCCACGTCCACCGAGCCATGCCACGCCCACCAAGCCATACCCACAGAACCAGTAGTAAATATTTTTGAAACCCACCACTGCTTGGGAGACCTTTCAGACTTGCAAGATTGATGTCAGCTTTCCTAGACAGGAAACACCAGACAGGAAACACCAGACAGGAAACACAACCAAATGAGTTCATTCAACACTATTGTAATGCTTCATATCTTGCACTTCTTAAAGTACAATTCTCTCACCATCTCCTTTACAGCCTGAGGCATTAGTGAAGGTCTCTTCTGAACATCTTGCTCACCTACTGTCCAGCTGTGGGTTATGCAATCTCTTATCTGACAGTTCCCTAGCAAGCATCTTTTGACTCTGTCTCTTTACAGAAAGTGTCAGAACAGAAGCTCTGATCCAAGATCATCAGATCAACAGTTTTTGGGTGGCTTAGTGTTGCCATGTAGGTGGGATGAACATATGGAAGCACTGTCAGCCTTACAAGATAGTCACCGGGCTAAGAGACTGAAGCCATGAAGACCTAAAGCTTTCCCCTGTCCTTCAAGGATATCCACTTTACTCATTCCAGCTGTTATTGCTGCTAAACCATAGCCACTTTACATCACAGTGTTCACTTGGGTTCAGTTACAGAAAAAAATGATTTTTTTTTTTAAAAAAAGCAAACTGTAAGCCAACAGCTTCCTAAAACAGCTAAGAAACAAACCTGTGATATTTGATTGCAAGTTATAATTGGGGAAGGGGAAGTGAATAAATTACTGGATTATTTATCAGATTGTTTGGCAAATGGAGAATGTCAATATAAAAAAAGATAAATAGCTTCCCAAAATAGAAAGACTCTCTTATGGATCTAGCCTGAATTAATTCTCACTGAAACATGATGATTATGGTTTAGTGTTCATTGGCTAAGGCTGAAACAATAGTCCTTTAGCAGAGCTTTTGCAGAACCTTTTAGCTAAACTTTTCCTGACAGTGCGATTATCTGTGAAAGCAAAGCAACAGGTGAATGCAGCTCATCTCACATCTATTTATAGCAAGTGCTCAGGCATTTTTATTAAAGGGGGATTCAGGCTGCCAATAAAGCATATTTTAAAACCTGTGCATAGACGGAGATTGATTTTTTTAAGGTAGAAAATATTATTTAAAGAAATGGGGTTTTTTTTCCTTATCTTGGAAAATGTTTCAGAAAGAATAGTTTTTTTGCACTGTAGAATATAACGCAATAGATTATGGAGCTGTGTCTGAAACCCAAGATGACAAGCTTTAATTCCAGAGTACCTGGTAGAAGGTATATGAAGGTTACCCAAAATGCCACAGGAGCTTTTTTATGTAGGGCTGAGAATTTGGGGTGAAAAGTTAAAGACCCCCATACCAGTCAGGTAAAAATCCAAATCCTGTACCCTTAAAGAAGCAATTCCCATTCAAAGGGGGATAATTATTATCAATAACAACATAATAGCTAATATGATCCACAGATTTGAAGTAGGAAAGATAGAGCAATTGATTGACACCCATGTTTTATTTACAATACCACACACATGCAGATCCAAAAGGAGGGGAAAAAAGATAATCAACAAGTTTTCTTGTCTAATATTTACAGCTATGAACTGAAGGAGCATCACACAACCATCCTACAGCCCTTCAGGTTTTAGGCAGCACCTTGAGAAGAGAATGCCAGATAATCTTATTTATACTATAGAGAGCATATGGCTCAACACTACAGAATGTATCCTATTGATGTCCTTGTAGCTTGGCTAGGGCCACAAAAGAAAAGAAATAGCATAGAGAAATAAGAATCGTTAAAAAAAAAACCTTCTTCTAGATTTTGGACCAGGTTAATTAAGCATGCCAATCAAATAGTACAACCACTGTATCACTCAGAAAGACCTACTACATTGTTTAAGAAATTTCAACAGATTTTTTTCAAGAAAAGTTAGGAAAATGGGACATAATATGTATGTCTATGTATATACATGTTTGTGTATGTACTATGTCTGTGCGTGTATAGGTTGTAAAAGGTAGTTGTACCTGCATATATTATACTTCAGTGCTTTTAACTTTGTTTATATGCATGTGATTTAGATTTAGATTTAAATTTAGATATATATCCATATCCATCTCTTTTTATAGAAAAGAAAGTTGGGAGGGTACAACAGCAAGGGAACTGAAGAATAGTGGTAACCTGTAGTCTGGATAGAAGCCTTTCTAGACCTTGATGATAGCCAAGGTGTCTCTGACCACACTCCTGAGGTTTTTTTGCCTAGGACAACAGTGACCTATGGGTTAAGTCTTCTTAGTGAAAGTTATTTTCTTACAAGGAAGCCTTGCAAATATTAAATTCCACTCTTTCTCCCCCTCTTATTTTCTTATGCTAAACTCCTTGAGAGTCTTGGGAAATTTACCGATGGATTAATATCAATAATTACATAATATTTTCCCCAAAATTATTGTTTCTTGGGTTTTATTCCTATTACTTCATTTACATTCATGCAATAAGAAGTTTGCAAAGAGTATGAATGTCAGATGGAGAAACCGATTTAAACTTTTTCTTTTCAAAAATCTATTCAGTTTAGGACTGGGGCTCCTTTTTCTGTTGCATTCTGAGCAGGCACATGATTCCAGAGGCAAATTCCATTCATTTTAGCTATTGTTGCTTTATGGAAATCAATCTCCATAAATCTCAGGTTTTCTTCTTTTCTCCCATAGTAATGAATTTCAAGTCTCTTGCATTCTCATCTTCACAGTGTTTTGCTACTTGCTCATTACAGCAGTGATGCCAAAAGCTAGTGTATCAACTCTGCAGTCCTTTTGCAGATGTTGTGTGGCCCTACAAAAACTCTATCCCATGCATTCACTGTCTCCTTCCTTTTGGTTCAGGGGACTTCTCTGCCAGGTTCAAGAGAGTCTTCCCCAGCATTCCTTTGCTAAAGTTGTCATCCTAAATCAGTGCCATCTTTTTCCTCTCAGCTGAGTTAAACAGTTAATGAGCTGTCCCTTGGGCCCATCTACAGAGTCAAATGATTTATCCTCAGCTGCTGATTTACTCAGCAACTCAAGGGACTGTGTAAGGACTTTTCTTTCCCAGAAGGAGAGCTACACTTATATACACACAGAGAACTTGGCAGATGTCCTGCTGAATTCAGTGGGACCAGCTTCTAAACAAAGCAGGCAAAGCAAATTGGATTCTGGGCTCAGACAATAAGGTGAACTTAATGACTTTGGATGGCACCAAGCTGGGTCAGTGAAGATAGAAGTTTCTGCCTAAAAGGAGCAGCCTGTGCATTTAATCTGCCACCTTTTGGAAGCTCCCCTTGAGGCATAAGGAGAATGAAGTGAGTGGAACCAGGATACCAAATGGTTGTGACTTGTAATCATATTATCCATAGCTTAAAATATGGTTATTTAGGCTAGCATTGTCTCCATGCTGCTTGTGTGTATGAATCCACAACAATGTTTTGTCATGCCAGTTGCTTGAGCATGCTGCTACCACCAAATCTGACCTGCTGTTTTTTGCTTTCCTCCTTTCTTCTCTGCAACCTTGTCTTTCCCTTTCTATCCATAAGATCCTTGGGTGTTGGCTTGAAACCGCAGACTTAGAACAGAACCATTTTAAATACCACCAGGAATAGAGAGCAGAGGAACCAAAAACCGCAGAAAAGAACAAAGCTTACCATAAGGGGAGAAGTGAGGGCAGCTAGCAACCTCTAAAACCAATTCAAACCACTCTCCTAGAAAGAAAATGCAGGAAATACGAAGAAGGACATTCTGCTAATGAAAAGAGAGAAAAGCCTGAAAGGAGTTAGAACTTTAAAAAGATGAAAAGCAAATTTAGAGTTAGCCAAAGCTTGGGAAAGACAAAACCTGAATCTCCCTCAAGAGAGCACCCAAGCAAATGCAAAAAAAAAACTTGGCTCACTTCCCAGTCCTTTCACCACCGAAGGGAATTGTTAGCCCTCTGGCTGATCAAACAGCTGAATAAATTTACATTTGTCTACTCCTCAAACAATGCAAGGGGAGGAGATAACTACCTATAATGCTGCAAGAAAACCAAGGGCATAATTGGATGATATATTTCTCCTGCGGAATTGGTGCTCTGGGATGCTTCCTCAATCTTCACCCAGATTTTGACTGCAGATCACATATGTGAGGCAATCTGAATTATGGAGGAATCCATGGCAGCTAGGATGTCCAGGGGTTTAGAACTAAAATCCTCAGAAGAGTGATTGAGAGAATTGGATATCTTTGGCTTTAAACAAAATGTTGAGTTGAAAAAAGAAGGAACAAAATGTGTTTAGTTTAAAAACAATTGAATGAATGGTTGACCTGATCTTTAGGAAATCAGAGTCTGGTTAAATATTAGGGAAAGTAATAATAAGCATATTGAAAATGAAACCCATTACCTAGAGCTGAGGTGTCAAACTGGCGGCCCATGGGCCAGATGCATCACGCATAGGCCACGCCCACCCTGGCTTCACAAAGGCAAAAAACAGCATGATATGTCACATGATGTCACATGACCGTATCAACTTTGACACCCGTGATCTAGAGAGTTCATAGTTTCCCTTTCATTGAACAGGAGAGACTAGACAGAGTTGTGGTAGCTGCTTTGACCTGATGACTTAAACAGATCCTTCCAGTTCTATGATTCTAATGTGATATAGGAAATAACTTTTATTCAAATCAGTCAACATAGCTGAATATTGCCCACATCAAATCTCCAGGGTTTCACTTATGAATATTTCTCAGGAATATATAAAAATGCCAGAGACCAAGTCTTGGACCCTCAACATGCAATACATTTGTTGTATCACAACTCTTCCTATTAAAGGTGAATCTTCCTTGAATTGGTTTAAAGCTGATGTACAGATAGTCCTTGACCTGCGATCACAGTTGCACACAGTTGTACACCGCCCAAAATTTCCCTTGCTGAGTGAGACAGTTGTTAAGTGAATTTTGCCCCACTTTACAACCTTTCTTGCCACAGTTGTTAAGTAAATAACTACAGTTATTAAGTTAGTAACAGGATTGTTACGTGAATGTGGCTTCCCCGTTGACTTTGCTCATCAGATGTCGCAAAAGTGTTAACACATGACCCCTGGACATTGCAACTGTCATAAATATGAGTCAGTGGTCAAGCATCTGAATTTTGATCACGTGACCATGGGGCACGGATGCTGCATGGTCATAAGTGTGAAAAACAGTCATAAATCACTTTCTTCAGTGCTGTTGTAACTTCAAAGGGTCACTAAATGAACTGTTTTAAGACGAAGACCCTCTGTAATGAAGCTCTGGTATCCGTGTCATTTTCAAGAAGCAACAGCTTCTCTGCATCTTTTCATTTGCAACTTGATGAAAATCTTGTAATATTTTCTCAGATAGCCTCTCCTACTGGCAATCCTGTTTGGGAAATAAGGTGAGTTGTAAGCCACTGTAGTCTAACCTCTTAATGATAATTACATTTATTTAACTATTTGATTTGTGAGGATAGAGGTACTGAGTTCGATGGGTTTTGGAATATTTGTTGCTTATGTTCTAATAATGATTAGAATTGAGGTGTGCAGTGGTTAGAGTGCAGTACTGCAGGTCACTTCAGCTGACTGCTAGCTGCAGTTCAGCAGTTCAAATGTCACCGGGTCAGGTTTGACTCAGCCTTCCA
The DNA here is from genome assembly GCA_030761175.1 of Masticophis lateralis. Classification (NCBI taxonomy): domain Eukaryota; kingdom Metazoa; phylum Chordata; class Lepidosauria; order Squamata; family Colubridae; genus Masticophis; species Masticophis lateralis. Next base: position 106,169,721 of record JAUDYJ010000002.1, read on the forward strand.
TCCTTCCGAGTTGGGTAAAATGAGGACCCAGATTGTTGGAGGCAATATGATGACTCTATAAACCACTTAGAGAGGGCTGTAAAGCTCTATGAAGCGGTATGCAAGCCTAAGTGCTAAATGCTAAAGATTCAGGGCAAAGGGAAAGAAAATGTTTATGTCTATTAATTTTATATTTTGTATCAGTTCCTTTGTACAGTACAGCTGTGCTTAAAAAAGTGGTTGATATTAGCCCACTGAGTCCTTGTAAGTTAAATTCTGAGACATGGCTGTCTCAAAGCGAGAGTTTTCTGATGCTGACATAGGACGCCTGGAGCAAATTGCTCTTTGCCTGAACCCATTTCAGCTTTCAAACCCCTTATGGCACAAACAATTATTATTTCAGTTTTATGTTTTGCCTGTCTCCTGACTCATAATGGTCTTTGGCAATAGTGACAGATAGATAGGTGTATGTAGAAGGCTTGTAAGATTAATCTAGGGACAAATCATCATGGATAAAATCTGTCATTGTAGTCCTGATGGCACATAATCAATCAATCAATGGTAATTTTGCTGAGTCTGCATTTGCTATTTGCTGCACTGATACATTCCACATAGTGCATTTAAAGTCTTACTCATGATCTTTGCTCATTAGGTGTTAGCTTGTTGTGGTCTGCCAGAAGCCTGCAGAGCTGGCAGCAGAGTCGGACAGTGAGGAGGCTGTGGAGGAACATGGGCCAGTCCTGGAATCTGGGGAAGGCTCAGATGAAGGCTCTGCATCGGAGGCAGAGATGGGTCCAGGACCATCTGGGAGTTATGTGTGGACTCTGGAGCCTCCAGAGTTGGACATGAGAGAGACAGAGGAACAGGAGGAGCCTGTTCCTAGTGCATTCATGCACAGAGCTGCCAGAAGGCAAGAATGTTAAACAGGACGATTTAGGAGTAAGGCCTGGAGATGGTTGGCCCCTCCCATAAGGCTTAAAAGAGGAGCAAAAGTACATGGGCCCTTTACAGGAAAGCACCGTTGTTAATTCTGTTCCCAGTCGGCATCTCTGTTGATTCTGGAGTCTGTGTGGCTTTGCCAAGTAGGTCATTGGCAGTGTGTCACAGGAGATAAAAGTTGATGATTATCCCAAAGGACTTCTCCCAAAAGACTTTTTGGGACTCAGCTGTGAATGAACATAATTCACAACTGTTGCAATAAAAGAGGTTTTGGGACTACTCGTGTGTTTTAATGACTTAGGAAGCCTAGATCACAACACTGCTACTAGCAGGACGTTTTCAATATTTTCAATCACAAGACCCTCAAAATCCTGTCAATCCTGTTTTCCCCCATCAAGTACATTTCCATTAGTTAATTCATTTTAAATTAATTGTAGTGTTTATAATGCACCACATATTTCAAAAGAGCCACTTTGGTGTAGAGATTAAAGTGGAGACTCTGAGTTCTAGACCTGCCTTAGGCGTGAATCCAGCTGAGTGACCTTATGCCAATCATACGCTGTCAGCCCTAGGGAGGAAGCAATGTTAAGCTACTTCTGAAGACTTGGCAAGAACACTGCAGGCAGTTTCCAAGAGTCAACACTGATTCAAAAACACTCAACAAACAAACCATATTACTCAAATTGACTAACAATTATTTAAAACTTTTAAAAAATCAAAACATTAAAGGTATTTAAATAGCTAAATAATAGAGAATCAAATATCAGAACAGTTCTCTTTCAAGAATATCGAAAGATATTCTCAAGTCAATTTATTTATTTATTTATTTATTGGTTCGATTTATAAGCCGCCCTTCTCCGGAGACTCAGAGCAGCTTACAATACATTAAGCAATAGCCTTCATACTTTTGTATATATCTGCTTAGTAGGGATTTTGTCCCCCCCACCCCAAAGCGGTGTTCTTTTTTATACAAAGTCAGTTTATTGCCCCCACAATCCGAGTCCTCATTTTACCTACCTCGGAAGGATGGAAGGCTGAGTCAACCTTGAGCTGATGAGATTTGAACTTGCAGTAATTGCAGGCAGCTGGCAACTAAGTGCTACTTAACAACACTTTAGTCCGCTGAGCCACCAAGGCTCTGTTCTGTTGTTGATGACATGTTGTGGACAGGCTAGTTACAATAATATGAAAGGTGTTTGCCATTGCCACTTTCTAGGATGTTTTCTCCTTCCTGTAAAAGATATGCCTCTTATTTATAATTTATACACAGTTTTTGATGTTTTGTTTACTGTATACCACCCGGAGTCCCATGGTTATAAATTTGATAAATATGCCTGTAGGATTGCCTGATCATCTTCCATGCAACTACTAACCAAGCCTAATAACTATTTAACCAGATCTGTTAATTATTAACAATACCAACAACTAATTACTTAACCAGGCCATTTAAGCTTCTAACCCCAGATCAGTACTTCAGACAGATGGTGCTCTACTGACTATCCTTAACATTTTTCATAACTTAATGTTATCTCACACATTTCATCTAGTTTTGAACAACTTGAAATTAATAGTAAGGATTATAAAATGGATTCAAACATTCTTCAATTCTAATCTTCTCTATTTTAAAAGTTTTGTCTGCTAAAATCTAAACCAAACATTTTGGTGGCTGAATTCCAGAAACAAGGGAAATCAGTAAGTTGAAAATTCAAATAATATATTTTGAAGGAACATCCTTCCTTTAGGATCACTATCAGTTCATTTTAGAATAAGGTTTGCGGTACCATGTCTAGCACTAAGAAGACTTATTTTATCAGAAACTTAGGTACAAATGAAATAATTGAAACAATCCTATTCCACAGATCAGATCTATATGTAATCAGACCCGTCCCAGGAAAGTGTGTGTGTGTGTGTGTGTGTGTATTTGTTTCCTTTTCGAAGGCTTTATTTGTATTTCTCTTTAGCCAGGTTCTTTCTAAGTAAACCAAGATTTTTATGCAGCCCTAGTTCAGTGAAATCACTATCCACTAGTTTCTAGGCTTTTTTCAGGCAGTAATGGGCAGCAGGGTGCTTGCTGGCTGCCTGAAAAATATATATATCAAATATATATATCAGTCTTCTCAAATCTAGCTAGTTCCATAAATCCTTTAATCTGCAGCCATCCTAGATCACCCAAAATACTGCCTAGCAATTGCATTTTGTTAAACTAGGTCAGATTAAACAATTAAAAGTTGGAGATTGGATACATAGATATAATGATGACCTGACAGATTATAATGTAAGGATATCCGACCTTAAGGCTATGTTTTGTTTTGTTTTCTGACAGGGTAGAGAAACTGGGAAAAATCATGACAAAATGCATTAACGTCAAGCCTGAATTGTATTTTTTAGCATTCATTCGTACACACAGAGTGGGGGGAGAGAAAGAGAGAGAGTTGTAGTTTGGGAGAGAGGCAGGAATTTCATGAGAATTTGATTGATGAGAGAAGAGAGAGAGAGAGAGAGAGAGAGAGAGAGAGAGAGAGAGAGAGAGAGAGAGAGAGAGAGAGATGATGGATAGATGATAGATAATATATAACATATAGTGTACCTAGGAAGTTGCATGCACAATTTCTAACTAGTTAATGATTCATATTGTTAGCCTAACCCCAACATCTGCTTACTGCTGAAGGTAGATGTAACTTAAGAAAACTGAAAAAAAAATTGAAAGGAAATATTTGCATGTTTGGCTAATATGAAAACTAAACTTACAATTCTTGATTACCCAGAACATTTTAAGCATGTTTGGATTAATATTGTGAAGGTTTACCTATTGAATTCCCACTCAGTATAGGTTTTGGGCTGTAGTGATAGCAGTAGGTCGATTTATAGCAGGACTAATGTGTGCCATTCAGGGAGGTCTTGGATTATAATTGCATCATTTCCTAGTGAAATAACATAGCTGCTACTTTTTGATTTATCTGATTTATATGCTTTGAGCAAAAAGTTACATTCCTTGAATAATATTCCCAGATCAGCTGGGGTTATGTTATAAAGGCACATGAATTTTCATTTCCTATTTGTATTGAACTTGCATTTCCAAGCCCATAAATTTACCTTATCTATCAAGTGAACTTTCTTGGTTAATAGAACAGTAATGGTAGTAAAACAAAGTAATAGTTGATAAAACGCTTTGTGAGTTCAGGATACATAGGGATAATAGCTTGTCTGACATTCTTTAGAGCCAATATTTACCTTTATAGCTACTTATGGCCTCCTGAGACCCATCCATTGTGTAATTCCCATTAAGAGCTGGTAGTAAAACAGCCTGTTGTCTTACTATTTTTCCCATTAAGAACACCAGTAGTTATAAATAGAGTGTCTTACATATAAATGTATAGCAAGCATATGTTTTTTTTTCTTCCTAAAAGTTTGTCACTTCCTGATTTATCAGTCACATTATTATTATTTTCTTTTTTTTAATTGTCTTTTTCTTATTTCCATTTTATTCCACTCCCTTCTTTGCATTAGACATTCATGACAAACAAAAACTTGCATCTCTACCCACGTGCTAACACATTTCTTTTCATCCATTTTTCATTAATCAACTTCAACATTATATACTTTGAGAATAGTATTTTGTGATTCCTAATTTCTAAAGAACTGTTTCTAGACTCCTGGCGTCCTGGTGAACTAACAAACTTGTAGGTCAGACTCTATAAAAACTTTCCTGATTGGGAAAAATCCCTAGGAAATGTAAGTTTATAGCAGCAATAAGAGAATCACTTATATAATGATTGTAATAGCAAATTTTGAAGAAAAGGTCTCTCCCTATTCTCTCTACTTTGGTATACATATTTTTCAGTTGCTGAACTGAAAGTCGCTAATTTTCTAATTCTAGCTTCTTCTTTTTCATGCTATTATTAATCAGATTTGCCGTGGATGATGTTAATAACATCCAAGTCCATTCCTTTCCCAAGCATTTCATTTGCTGATTTCTTTCTGTTTATTTCAAGGCCTGAGTTCCTCATGCATCTCCCCAAAGGCCCACTGCCAATTTTCCATGGTATAACTACAGATACAGACTCTGAAGTTTCCAGTCCCATTCAGCAGATTGGGTGCAGGAAAAACTGATAATGAAATAATTGAAGAAGTTTCTTCATCCTGGATCCTAATTTGCATTAATCCATGATTTGCCAGTGTTCTGTGAGCCTTTGGCATTTAGTCATGCCATCCACATGACCACGGAGATATCTTCGGACAGCGCTGGCTCTTCGGCTTTGAAATGGAGATGAGTACCACCCCCTAGAGTTGGGAACAACTAGCACATATATGCGAGGGGAATCTTTACCTTTACCTTTATGCTTTGCCAGAAAGGCTTGCTGACAAATGTTGAGACAGACCGCATCATAGTCATTTAATCATATCCCTCCAAATAGTTTCAATATAACCCCATTTGCTTCTGACTTCCATTGCTCGGTATTACCACCATTGATTAATGTCTATGGTGGTATTCTCAGGCATCCAGGTCATGGTTGTCCCAAATGTATTTTTTCAAGACCGCAAACCCAAGAAGCTTCTTGGATAAGAAGTGAAACATCTTCAACAAAAAAAACCCTGGAAAATTCAGTTGCCACTTGAAAAAGCACCTTTGGGACAACCACCATTGATGCCCTTCCAGCTACAATTTGGTACCAAGGACTGTCACCCTTGCTGAGCATCCCTTCTGTAGGTTTTGGATTTTGGAGCCCAAGTTCTCTATTATATAAAGGTGAAGACAGAAAATGTGACAACAGTTGCTACTCCTGGCACTGCTGGCTAATGGCACTGTACATGGACACCAATTGAACAATAAAGCAAAATTCTTTTAAAATATGGTGCACAAGAGGAAGGGAAGGGATGTGGAAAAGAATAAGGATGTGCTTCAACAATTAAAAACAAAATGTTTTATTTTAATTATTTATTATTGCCCAGATTGGTTGCCTGGACAAAATAAATAAATAAAGAGAACACTTCCACCTGCAACAGAATTATGGTTCCAGTCAGTGCAGCACAAAGGGAGAGAAAATGACTTAAGTTTTCTGAACAGTTAAAGGAAAGATTAGAAAAGAAAGCAGATAATTGGATCAGGAAAATTTCAGCTCCTACAAAAGATGGAAGGACTACAGATCTCCCTTTAGTCCCTGAAGATGAAAATGGTCCTTAATCTTCAGAAAATTGCCTTTTTGATGCACAAGGCAGGACCCACAGAAACAGAAGAATAGGATGTTCCATAGGATACTCGAGGGTCATTGTTTTTTTTAGTAATGAGTGTCTTCATAATTATGCATTTATGAGATTTACAATGTTTGGAAACAAACTTTCAGATTTGTATGAACAAAGCTTCACATGTCAAAGTGTCCTGCAGCAAACAACCAAAGTTTGAAGAGGGTAAAACTATGTCTACCAAATAAACAATACTTAAATCAGTATGAGCAGCTAAACTTGACCAGACAAAAAGGAATGCTAGTTGCCTTTCCTTCTAAATTCATTGCCTAGAAATTACCAAGCATGTTAATTTCACGATTAATTGTTTACAGTTAATTTACATTATTCTGAAAGAAAGGATGCAGTTCTCATCTGAAGAACTTGTTTAGGAAAAAAAGAAATGAAAGGCTTCATTCACAATGGCTCATTGGCAACTCAGAAAAACTGAAGAGTGACAAGGCAAACCTGTTACCAGTATTTCTTTTTTTAAAAAAGTCAGAAAAAGACACACCAATGAATGCAAGAATGAATCTGAGGGAAGGGAGGGGAGAAGGAGAGAGAGTGTTTGTTTGTTTGTTTGTTTATATTTATTTATTTATTTTGTCAGCATATATAAAATAACAGGTAAAAGTATAAACATAATTTGAATACATGAAAAAAGTAAGTAAAAAAGAATATTAGGACAGGGACGGTAGGCACGCTGGTGCGCTTATGCACGCCCCTTACAGACCTCTTAGGAATGGCATGAGGCATTAAACAGTAGACAGTTTAAGGTTAACGTTTTGGGGGTTTGGGGAAGTAACCACAGAGTCAGGTGGTGCATTCTAGGCATTATCCTCTCTGTTACTGAAGTCATACTTTATGCAATCGAGTTTGGAGCAGTTTACCTTGAGTTTGTATCTATTATTTGCTCATGTGTTGTTCTTGTTTTGAGAGGAGAAAAAGGAAGAGACCTGGAAGAGGTACTGGAAAAAGGCAGGGTCCAGCTGCTGATCCAGCTGCAGTCTCTTGATTTATCACCTCTGCCTAGAGAGAAGTATTATCTTAATTAAAGCCCCATAAATTTCACAAGGTGTGTTGATGTTAGGCAGGCTGACCATCTGACAAGAAGGACAGAAGGACCTAAGCATAAGCAGTTCATTCGTGAGTGAGCGCTACACAAAGGTTTTTTTTTTAAAAAAAAAAACCAAACTCTTCACTTTTCCCTTTAATTTTCCTATCAGGATATATCCAGGAGTCTGGATGATGCATTTTGGATGGGTTTTCTTGGCAGTATCTAAGCCTCCCTTTGAAACCCAGCCAGAATATCAGTCATCCAATTTTGAGACCAGATACTTTGGTTGGAGAGAGTACACCAACATACCCTGTTATTTTGTTAGTTTCTTTTTCATATGAACTCACATTCAGGAAGTACCCATATCATAAGCTAATATTTTTGGCCAAGACCATAACTGATGAAGTAGGAAAAACTGTTTAAATGAATTTGTTCTATATCTCTAATATATATTCAGTTCTGCTACATTTTTAAAAAAAATTCTTGGCACAAAACTATTTTATATATTTGGTCAAAGAACAAAACAAAATCTATGTTTGCTTGGTTTGTCTAATACTGGATCATAGTTCCACTTGATGGTTAAGCTTAGAATGCACATTGGTTTTTATAGGGTGTTTCGTAATCAGCATTGTCCCATGCATACTAGACAATATTATAAAAGGAAAAGAAGTAAAGAGAATGCATCTTTTTGTTGAAAAGTCTGTAATCAATAGCTATGTTGTGAATACCAAATCTAGTCTGATATTTCAAAACTCCCACAGCAGTTCAATCAAATGAGATTATCAGCATCAGTGATGTTTTAGTTTGACTATCTCTCTGCAGTGAGATGAAAATCCAGGCTCTGACATCTTTTACTGTATAAGCTTTTAGTTCGACTATTTCATTTGAATGGAAGAATTCTCATTTGTAATTGGATGTACAAAGACAATGAGAGGGTAATATTTCTAATCTCCACAGGAAATCTTAAGAACTCTTATGCCATTCCCTTTTATTGAATTAATTTGATATTTGGCAGTGACAAAAATGTAGCTTTCCACAGTCATATTTTAGGTTTTTAAGCAGTTTTGAGGATTATTTTAAAATCAATGGGCATTAGGGAAGAAGCAATGATGGCTGCACAGCTGGAAAAAAGGGACACAGGTGTGTGGTTGGAAAAACTGGGGTGACCTTTTTCTATAAATGTCAAGATGGATGCTTTGAAAAAGAATAAAGAGGTGAGATGCATTTTATGATGTAGTGTGGATCTGTAAAAAAAATAAAAAAAAACTATATACAAATAAATAAACTAGTTGAGAACAGTTTAATGACTAATGTACAGCTGCAACCTGAGGCTTTTATTTTGGGATTAATGAAGAGCTAGAAAAAAAAGCCATGGAAATTTGTTTTTATATATGACAACTATGGAGAAATTGTTATATGTTCAAAAGTGGAAAAGTTCAACAATACAGGAATGGTTAGTGAGATGATGGAATTTGCAGTGATGGTTAAACTGATTTGTTGGGTTAGAAAAAAAGATGATTGACTAGAAACCCCTTATAGACCCCCCCTTTTTTCTTTTCTTTTCTTTTTTTTTTTTTTTTTTTTTTTTGCATGAAACAGCTTTTATGGCTTATGGTTTTGTTGATCAAAAAATTTGAATAATAGAAGAAAGTGAGCTTTTTGTGAATATAAAGACTTAACTTTGTAATTTACTGCAAATAAAATCAGAAGCTTTTATCTTTTCTTTATGCATGTTTAGTTTTTCCTTTTCTTTCTCTTTCTTTATTCTGTTTATTCTGTATTAGTTAATTTTTATCTTCTCTTTACAACTTTTAGTAAAGTTCATATATTATGAAAAAGAAAAAACTAGAAATCAAATTAGTATCATTTTGATGGACCTTGGAAGTGTTGTTCTTTTAAAAGAAACACCTTTAAAGTGTAAATATATCAGTTAACTACTCTACAACTGGATCAAAGTTGTAGCTTATTTTATTATGTTTTGAATTTCATCCAGACATATACATAGTATATAGGTTCATAGTTCAATGCGAGTTTTTGGATTAACTACATATAGTTTGATAAAGAAGACCAGAAAAAGTACATTGTCAGTTACTATTGTAGAAGAGTTCCATGTGAGAGAAAAAGATGAAATATAAGAAGATTGATTATTATATTTATGATAAGCCTTCCATATCTGCTTCAGCTTTTATTTTTATTAGATCTTATGAGAATTATATGTAGTAGATAAGAAAATGTCATCAAGTCATTCACTGTTATTGGATTGTATTTGAAAGGCTGGAATCAAAGCATCTGAAGGAACTCTCACTAGTGCTTTATGCTTTCATTTGGGTTGTTCTTTTCTTGGGTTTACTATGCATTTAATGGTCCATCTCAAGCCATAAAGCATGGGTCATAAATCAAAGGAAACACATCAAACAAGGACTACTTTGTACAAAAAAGAGAAAATTGAATAATGCTTCAAACAATATGTACAAACAGCAGAAACTGTTTTTTCTTTTTCTTTTTTACATCTCTTGTCAAATTTTCTCTAACATAATCTAAATCATTCAGTCTTTCATAGGTAGCAGAGCAAAAGGGACATTGGCCTGCCCTGCATGGTCATTTATAAACATAAATAAACCAAGTAAAACATTCACTTGTGTTACTCATAGTTTTTGTTTTAAACTTTATTAGTATAATAGAATTACAGTTCAACATAAAATAATGAGATTTTGCTAAACTCTGTAAAGCATTACATGCATCTGCCATAAACAATCTCTGTTATAGATTTAGGTCTTATTGCCACATTGCTGCACTGAAGTGCAATAAACATTCAATGTCATCTTGTTTTAAATTATTCCAGGAGTAAACAGAAACTGACCTCTATAAGAGTGTATCATTATTTTCAAGGAAGACTTACTATTATTACATGGTTTAGCAAAGCATTGTAAAAAAGCTACACAAAGAGTACCTTGTCTTTGATAACTGTGCAATCAGATTTATACAGGATACTGTTCACAGAGACTAACAAACTAAGAGATGAAATAATGCATCACTGCATAGCAAAATAAAAAAAAAGCAGACTAGTTAAGTAATATTCATCTCTAATGTGCCAAGTGCGGGCTGAAAGGAGCCAAAAGGATAACTCTGAAGGTCAAATGCCCTTTATGAACACACTAGATTAAACGCCAAAATAACAAGATAAACAAATACTGAAGTGAAATTCATATTTTATTTTGATTGTTTTTCTATACATATATCTACACATAATACCAGAAGATAACACATCCTCTTTAGTAAGCTTCAGTCAGATTAGCTCATCAAGTTTAGACAGGACTAAATGGTAGACAATGAAGCGTTAGGGTTTTGTTTTGTTTTTAAAGTCACCTTTTCTAAAGAAAAAGTAAACGATTTCATTTGTAGATACTAACTGTGCAGCAACTTTTTGATTGACTGAGAAATAGTATATAAAACATTGCCTGTAACATATATAGATATCAATCTCACGATTGTGTTAGCTATTTTGACTGAAGGTCCATACAACTTTGTTATTTTTTTTAATATGCATTCACTACCATGTGTTATGAATTCTGAACCCTTATATTAACACTTCCCCAAATCCATGCTTCCACTCAATTTTTTTTTAAAATGTTCATCTTGGTAATTTGATTCCCCCCCTCTTTAAAATACTTTTTCAGCAGAAATAAAACTGGGTAGAATTATTTTGGGAATACTAATAACTTGAAAAATGGACATTTTGTATTTAAAGCCCTTACATATTGTTCCTACAAATATATTGCTACAGTAAAAATGAAATGTAATAAGTTTACTCAATAAAATGTATTTTCCTGTACATTCGTTTGTTTATGTTTTTTCTGTATTTAATGCTACATATATTACATCACTTATTGTTAACAGTTATGTTTCAGCAAATATAGCAATAATATACAGATGACGTTTGTCTTAAATATTTTACCATTTTCCTACCAAATATAATTCCATATTTTTGTATTCACGCATTACCTGAGCATACCAGTCATTAGCCTAATAGTATAACTAGATGATAAATTTCAAATTGCAAGCTATTGTACAGATAATCGCTTTACAAATGGAATATATCCTATTCCAAGCTCTCTTCCTTGTCTTTTTTTTTTCTCCCTTTTCTTTCAAATGCCACTGACTGTTCTTAAAAAAAAAGTGCAGGTTCTAAATGTTTCTTTTAAAAATGCAACCTATTAAGAGTTCAGAGAACTAACCCCCACACGGCATAATATGAACATAAAAAAGTAAAAAAAAAATGTACAGTCTCATGTAGTATATTTACACATGTTGTTGAAATAATACATTTTGTCTTTCTTTTTGCCATGTGTTGCAACCTAAAACTTTCCAGTGCAATCTCTCTACTTATTGGCTTGAAGATATGGCCCCCAAGTCCCTGGATAATTCTCAGGTTAGGGTGCTTAGGACTGCAAGCCTCATGTACCATTTGATAAAACAATACATTCAATGTACCCCCCAGAGATTGTTAAATATTGTTTTCCTTCGAAAGCAACCGACCAACCAACCAAACAAACAAAAGCCTTAATTCAAATAGAGAAGCACAAAAGAAGAATTGACCCTGTATTGTTTTTAATCTAACAGAAATGAAGAGATTTAGATCTGCACTGAATGTGCCATTGGTTGATATTTTCAAGTCAAGTGACCATCTGATGTTTAAAATAAGACTGAAGTGAGAGAGCATATTAAAGCATTCATTATACGAATTGATGTGCTATTCTGTGAGAAGATCTACCATTAGGAAATAGACTGTTTTGTATGTAAATATGAACATTAATTTGCTTTAAAATTGGTGATTGGGAAATTCAGCAAATAGGAAATCTAAGAAAAATACTATATTTTCTGGAATCCAGCACTTTGGATAGATGCATATCCTATAAAAGAATTCAAATAAGCAGCACTCCAAAAATGGAAACTAGAATACTTTATGTGCAACATGAACATATATAAAGACAGTTTTACCTTCTATCATTTTGCATAAAAATATTTCTGCTCTGACATGTACAACATCCCTTCTGGGAACATCCAGCGGTAAGCTATCGACAATTGATTTGGATTTATTTTATATTTTCCTCCCTTGTTCAAAGTCACGGTTCAGAATCTGGTGTCTACATCACATTATTACAGCCCTAGAATACAGAGTTAATATCTTTTCTATTATATATATGTATATATATAATATACTTTTGCTTTATAAAATAAGGACATCTCAATTTCTTTAAGACAGAGGCAATGAAGCAAATGAGAACTGCTGTGTGTTTAGAACCAAGAAGCAATTCCCAGTGCAAAACAGATGGACAACTCTTATGAATGATGGGGCTAGTGTGGAGGATTTTTGTCCTTAAGGTTGGGCTCTCTATTTAAGTAAGTAGCCCAGTACACTAAATTAAAAATCCCAAAGAGCAGTGGAAACGCTATTCTTGATAGTCGATCAATTTTGCTGACGCTGTTAAAAGTTTTCTTGGGTTCAGGTGGCTTTGATTCAGCTTTCACTTCTTTGGGCTCTATCGTTGCACTTTTAGCAATGGTAGCTAGTCCAGGGTCTCTTGCAATATTTGGGGTAAAGCTGGTTGCGGGTGCTGGTGCTGTGAACGAGTTGTTTTTCATAATGAGAGGATCCTTCACTTTCTTTGGCTAGGAATAAAGAACACAGATTTTAAATGACACAACATTTCACCCATTTAAAAGTATTACCACTCTAGAATGTGAATACTTGGTTCAGCTCAGATGTCCTTCAGATAGCCAAGTATAAACAGACTTTTTTTCCCCTTTGTCCTGATATTGTATGTTGTCAAATAGACAAGGAGAAAACAGAATCAGGAATATTCCATATTTTCTGTTGAGAAACCAGTGCTTGTTCAGCTGTCACCAAAGAGCATTTCATTTGGCCAAAATGATTCCCATTCTGGTTTATCATAGATAGATAAAGTTCAGTATCTGTATCATAGATACAGAACTTTACTATAAGTTCTAAAAAGTAATATGAATGGAAAAGTTGTGCTGTCAGTCAAAAGACCATTGTGAATGGTCTTGATTTGATGCAGTGAGTTTTAAAAATTAATAATCAAATTAAACCAGAATATGGACAGTCAGCTAGAAAAGGTTCATACATGATGTGGCATATATATTATGTAACCAGAGGTGGGTTTCAGCAGGTTCTGACCAGTTCTGGAGAACTGGTAGTGGAAATTCTGAGTAATTAGGGGAACCGGAAGTAAAAACTCTGACTGGCCCCACTCCCATCTATTCTCTGCCTCCCAAGTTCTAGCTGATTGGTAGGAAATGGGGATTTTGCAGTATCTTTCCCCTGCCACACCCACCAAGCCACATCCACCAAGCCACATCCACCAAGCCAACCCACGCCCATCAAGTCACGCCCACAGAACCAGTAGTAAAAAATTTTGAAACCCACCACTCTATGTAACCAACTATAATGTGGCTATTATAGACATAAGGATGGAAGAATGAAAAAAGATCCATAATGGAGGAATGGATCATGAAGATGGCAGAGCTTGCAGAAAAGGCTAAACTGCCTTGTTTTATTAAAAAAAGAAAGGAAGAACTATTGATTTTTAAAAGATTGAAAACGTTTATGGACATTTTTCTGAGAATGGGTAAAAATGAATAAATTATTTCAGAATTTATCAATTAAAAAGTTTTGTTTATGAGAAGAAAGGAATCTTGATATGTACTTTGGGAGAGTGAAATGGTAATTACTATGATTGTAACTGCAAAGTTTATAAATCATTTCTTTACATATATTTCTTTTTTGTTGTTGTTACCTCACATTTGCTTTTATTAGTACACATTTCACATTTCTACTTTTCTTTTTGTTTTTCCATAGGTCTTTTTCAACATTATGCCAAATTTTCTTTTAATAAAACTTGTATTTTAAAAAAAAGAGTTAGGAGAGGTATGCCAAATATGTGACAGGAGGACCCTTGTCCAGAATATAGCTTGACTAGCACAAAAACAAAGCATCAAACGTGTTAGATATTGATTTCTATTTTAAGAGGGAGCGGGAGGGGGAAGGAGGGAGGGGTGAGGGGTGAGGGAGAGAGGGAGAGAGGGAGAGAGAGATGCACAATACATCTTCAATACATGGAGGGGCAAGCACAACCTAATACTGTAAGCAGTATAGGCAATTTCTTAAAAAAAAAAAAAACTTTGTCCTTTCCATCTTCCCCCGCCCACATACTTTCTGCACAACAAATCTTTTTGCTTTTGGTATTATGCTTGAACCTGGTAGCGATTCTGCACTCATGAAAGTTATTCATTTGTTTTTGGAGTCCCCAGTGATGTATTTTTTTCAAATGGCTTTTTTCCCCTGTATTAACATTTATCTCTGGAACTGAGGAAATTAAATATTAAATATCAATAGATATTTAGGAAAGTCTAGTCTAAACAAATCACCTTCTCCAAGCGCTTAATTGATAGCTATATTCATGGCTGATTTTAATTTTGGTTTTTTAATTTTAATTCTATTAATTTGATATGTTTTATATTTCTTTTGAAATAAATAGAAAGGTAGAGTAAAATGTCAAGAATAAATGATTCACTGATATTTTTGAAGTTAAATAATACATGGTTAGAATAAATAATTTAGAAGTCTGTTGGATAAAAGGTGCAGCCTATTTTCATCTGATAAGCAAAATAAACACAGTTAATCCCATTTGCAGAGCATGTCCAAAAATCATTTATTTAAGGTCAAGGATACTTTGATTAACTGATTTTGTGCAGTACTGCTTTCCAAGTTCCTTCTGATTATTATTATTTTAAAAAATATGCCAATATCCTTATAACCCTACATAGGGCAAAAGGACCCTAAAACTTTGTCACTTCATCTTAATTCTTATAAACAAACCTCAATGAATGAAGCAATATGTCATTGAGATCATTGTTGGACAGCTGGGAGTCCAAGATATCCTTCACTTCTTTCATAGATCTGGAGACCGGAGTGTTCTTTTTGGTAGAGCAAAATTGATCTATGGTCAGATCTTAAATTTGGTCATAATTTCTTGGCAGAAACAGGACTGGATAGCTAAGGTTAACCTTTGTTTTGCAAAGTTTAACTTCTGATGTATCAGACTCACAGGCTGTGCTAACAAACTGTGAAGGAATGTAGAGTAAAAAATTGAGGAGGAATGAGCAATCCATGGGGGTGAGAGACTGAGATTCCATTGTGAGAAAGTGGAAACATAAGGGGGGAAAAAAAACCAAATGATCCTACCTAGATTTTGTTTAGTGTCAGAAAGGACAGAGAAATTTGGACATGCTTTAAAGATTCTGTTATTCTATACTGCTGTAATGAAGATCTTTCTTGTAATCCTTGCTTGTGCCTATTTCTTGACTTGGACTACCATGAATTATTGACAGATGCCTTCACACTTCTGTTGGGATCATTTTAAAAGCCAAAGAACAGCCTCACTTCCAAAGCCTTCTTCTGAGGAGGAGGATGTGATAGGGAAATCAGACCTCCTGTGCTCTAGGTTATATCAAGTATTGTCAATATCCAGATAGTGCTATGTGTGAAATAGCCAGGCTTGGTTATTTCATTTTTTGGCCGTGTTCTCAGAATCCCTGCTTTCTTCAGTTCTTTTTTTTTTTTTGGTTCCAAACTCAAGAGTCTGAATCACACATGCATATACATCACTTCATGTCCTATGGCATGATGAATCATCACTCAACAACTTGCTGCTGAATGTCCCGATTTTCTCTATTGAAAAGTCTTATTTTTAGATGATAATAAGTGGGTGGTATGAAAATTCTTTTTGAGGAATCTGATGAGTGATAGCTTTTTCACATATGTCAACAGTTGCCTGATAATCCCTGAGTAAATAGCATGCATGTGTGGTGATCTGGACAACAGCCCAAAGCAATGAAATATCCACATAGATTTAAATATGGTTTTAATTATCTAATGAACTAATGAATTAATAAATTCCTTGCTTCTGAATATCTAAAGTGAAATTTTATCTTTTTGATTATTTCAAAAGTCATTGATATTTCTTCCCTTGCAATTGTGAAAATACAGCTGAAAGTAGTCCAGTCAAATATCTAAGCCAATGGTTTGAAACTTCAATAGATTTACTTTTAAATAAACTTTTATATAACAGATTGCAAGTCTGAGAACTTTTTTCAGTAGGTTACTATTAATATAATCATGATGTGTTGTATAATAGTTTGTTTAGCAGGTTTGTACTTGTGAAAACCACTAGGTAGATGAGACTATGAAATCAACTCTATAGGAAGATTAAAACTACTTTTATTGAGATTGCTATAGTAACAGCATTTTGAAAAGCTGATTATGCCATACATCTTTGTTCTTAGAGTTCAGGGAATTAGGAGGTATCTGAGCTGCTTCTGAATGTTATTGGAACATTCTGGATTTAGAAAATGCTTTGGCCTTTTTTTGCCCAAGCAACATCTCTGCACGTTGTCCATATCATACAAAGTGATAACTACAAGCAACCGTTTCAAATACAAATAAAATATATGAAGATCTGTTTTATTACCTTTTCGGGAACTACACTCTTGCCATCCCATGCATAACCTCTCTTTGTAAAGTAGTTCACTGTGGCAAATTCGATCAGAGCTGAGAAGACAAATGCATAGCACACGGCTATGAACCAATCCATAGCGGTAGCGTAAGCTACCTTGGGAAGAGAATTCCGTGCGCTGATGCTCAAGGTTGTCATTGTTAGCACAGTTGTCACACCTGGAAAAAAAAACCAAGAATTTTTACCATTTTCCCATATTGTTGCTACCTTTACTTCAAGGTAAATAATTTTCTTGTCCTGGCAGATCTCTGCAGCTTTCTTGACAAGCTTTTGTTATTGTGGTTTGTCATTGCTTCCTTCTTAGGGCCAAAAGAAAATGACTGGGCCAAGGCAGGCATGGTACTCATGGTTTTCTAGTTTCCAGGCTGATGCCTTAACCAACCTTAATCAAACTGGCTATCTTTGTTTTCCTGCACCTGCTAAAAGTAACTAAATGATTATGTCAGAAGGATCCTAGGATCCATGGTAAATTCAATCAAATATTCCAATCAATAATAAAACAGATCTTTCTGAGTCTAAAATGCTATTGTAATAAGGCTACTATAATCGGGAAATTGAGATAATTAAGATCCCATTCACTGATAGAAAGCAATAGATACTGAAACTTGTAGTCTACAAATGAATATGGGTTCACACTAGATTCTAGTTTTTCATTTCAGCTCCACAAATACATGTATGTTCATTGTATGGAATAGAATGGAATCTCCCAAATCTAACCATTGTATCAAGCTGTTTGAATATTGCTTGGGTAAATGTCTTCTGAGATGTTTTGGCAATTGTAATTTTAAATAGTTGTCCATTTGGAAGGTGTATTTATATTTGCTCAGCCATTTCAGGCTACAGCCTTACTAAGAGTGGCTATGTCGTTTTCAGCTTCTATATCCATGATTCTTTGGGCAAATCTTTTTTTTTTCTTGTTCTCCTGTTACACAGAAGGCAGGGAGGCCATGGCTCTTTATATAATTTGTCAATTTATAAAGTGTGTAGACTTGAAGATTCAGAACTTAGAGTAGAGGCACACTCTCACTAGTCCTAGATAATGAAGTGTATATCAAGGGACTGTGGTAGTTGTAGCTCAAACAGAAGAGCAAGTTGTTTGTTCTCATCTTAGATTAATCTGCAATGATCTTTCTTTTTCAGATCTTGATATTTTCCATTCTGTCTGAAACCCAATGGTGAATTAAAATTGCACCCAGAAGGGAATAAACGTGAATGAAATGGGAAATTGGGCAATTAATCGGACAGGGTGAAATAGTCTACCAGTGACAATTTATCATACTGCACTCAAAATTTGAGACTGTATCAAGGTTTTACTTTACTGCTTATTTATCACTGATGGTCTGTCATTTTGTTTATGTCTCTTAGATGGGTTTGGTTTTACAGAAAATCAATTGTTTGAGATGAATTAAAGTTATAGTGCGATTTGCTGTGATATAATAATCTTTAAAAAAAAATGGAAGGCATTTTCCGTTCACTAGCTCATTTCTGAAACCTTGAATTCTCCAGCTGGTTTTTGCCAGTGTTTAACTCAGATTCAAAAGCTAGTTATTAATATTGATTGAGTTAGAAATCAGGAAAGATGCCACTGTGATATTTTGCATGTTCTATAGCATTGTTCCTCACCTGCTCTTGAATAGTTTCCTTTTAACTAAGCACTGAGCTTTTACTAAGAGTAAAAAGTCTGCATCTTTCTACCATTGCCTTAAATCACTACCCACTAGTTACCTTGACAACTGCAGACATCTTATGTATTAAATATCTGCCAGAGTATATTTTCACAGTGTCAATTGTTAGCCAAAACTTACTGCAGTCAAAAATATCTTGCACTACCCATATTCAGATGCATTATTTATAGAAAATAACCTGATTTTTCCATTTTCCATCAGTTCTGTTCTAAAATGGTCAGACTGCTACTACTGCTATTACCATTACCCCCAACTTTATGATTCTACTCAGAGGAAGGATTTTAAATTATTTTAATTTGGTTATATAATTGTGATGGATCCAACCATTCTCATAATTGTAAACTATTTGATCAAATTCTATTTTCCATCTCTCAAGTTTCAGGTGCTTACATAAAATATTTGAAATATTCTTGTTGGGTAACTTAAAGAGGGGAAAAACCATCTCTACCCCAACTCCAGAATGGACAAAAGTTCATACAGAAAGACCAATGAATCCAATACAACAAAACAGAGAGTTGAGGGAGAGAACAATTGAATAAACTCCAAATTAGCGAAGGGTGAATTTTGGCACTGAAAGCCTATATGTAACACTTTTAGAAACCAAGGCCTGTGATGGATAAGATAACAGTGCAGACGATAGGTAGGATCATGTTACACTCAGATTTGGGCTGGGACTTTTCTCAAATGTAAATGTGCTATTCGTGTTGATTAGGTAATGAATTTGTCACACAGATTTTACCAGGAATCATTCAGACAAGCCAAAATTAAATCCAGACAGGCCTAGAAGCAATTTTGGTAAAAAGAAAGTTAAACTTTGGGACTGAAATAAAGCCTGCATTGAATGGTAATGAGTTTGTCCAGAAAGTCCAGGTTTGCACTTTTGGATGTTTTACCTAATCACCTGACACTAGGTTTGCCGTTGATGGGTAAGATGTGGAATGCACTTACTTAACTTCAGCTAACATATCAACTTCAGCTTTTCTTGGGCTGATTGGAATTAGTGATGGTTATTCATGGTGCAAAATACAGCAGCTAGTTTACCAATATATGGATTATATGCCTGTTTTAAAAATCTGGTTGGACACCATTTGTCTATCAGACATTTTAAAGAGTTCATGTTGGCCTTTAAATCCCTAAACAACTTAGTGCCGTGATGGAGAACCTATGGCATGCGTGCCACAGGTGGCACACAGAGCCATCTCAGCGGGCACGCGAGCTGTCACCCCAGCTTAGCTGTGCCACACATGTACGTATGCCTCCCACCAGCCAGTTGGTTTTCAGTTCTATGCCATACATAGGAAGGGGCGGGGTGCATGCGGGAGACGCATGCGCATGTACAGGAACGCATACGCAGGGGTTGCACGTATATGTGGGGGGCGGGGCGGACCTGGGGGTCATGTGCACATTGCATTATGAGTGCATTATGCACGTGCATTGGTGCACACATGTGCACTTTGGGCACTCGGTGCCAAAAAGGTTAGCCATCACTGACTTAAAGTATGACTATCTGAAGATACCCAACAGGAAAAACCAGTTCAAAAATTCTCCCATTGCCAAAAGCTCACCCCTCTGCCTCAATATTCCAGATATGAAATATACTCATGAAGGAAATGTGTTTAGCACTCACAATACCCATAAAAATGGTTTAAAAGTCTCACTAAACTTTTGTTAATTGAACTGAATTTCAAATTATCAATCTAATAAATGAATGAATGTTAAACAGAATTTTTAAATCAGTTTATTGATTTAATTCCATGCACTGGTTTTTTATTCATACAAAGAACTAATGCATAACGGCAGTAGATAGTTAAACAACGAACCAATCAATCACACTATGTTTTAGTGTTATTAATATTGTACAAAGTTTCCAATCAGTGCCTTGCTTTCACAAAGTCTCCCTCTCTCTCTCTCTCTCTCTCTCTCTCTCCCTCCCTCCCTCCCTCCTCCGTCTCTCTCTCTCACAAATAAACACACACAAACACACATGCACACCACCCACTTCCCCATTGCAATGCAAGACAGATTTCTTCCTTCATTCGAAAGCCTTGCCCAGCAGGTCCGAATACCCTGATGAAGCAAATGCATCACTTCACCAAAGGACAAATTCTCTTATTTTTTGCGGTACAAAATGCCTCACTGAGACAAAGTACTGCTGCCATGGACACCTTAAGTGTGATATTTTAATCAAAGAGTATTAATGTCACATGCATTAATGCTTTTGAACAATTCAGACATATTTGTGTAATGCAAAACACTCACCAAACACAGTTCTTGCTGGAACTGATTCTCTGTTCAGCCAGAAAGATACCTGGGATAGAATTACTGTCATTATGCATGGCAGGTATGTTTGAATGACAAAGTACCCAATTTTTCTCTTCAAATGGAAATGGGTGGTCATCACAACGTATTCCCCTGTATGCAAAAGAAAAAAACAACACCAGTAACATTTCTTAGGATATAAATAAGAAAGAGGGAATGGAGAACTCCTTGGAAGTCTTTCATCAGAAACACAGTAATTCAGAAATTAGTGTACCTTTGTTGCATTAAATTATTATTTATTTCCACAAGCACTAACCTAGAATAGCAAGAATGATTCCACGTTCTTGTCTTTTAGAAGGAAGCGGCTAGTATTCTGCAAGAATAGAAAGAGCCCCTCCCATCTCAACTTCTTACCTTTCATGCTAAAATATTTTTAGTTGCAAACATAACATAGTCTGGGTGGCAAATAAATTTAATAAATGCAAATAATAATCGTTAAATAAATCTTTTCCCTCAGTTCAATGGATTTTGCTAGTGATCCAGGATTTTCTCTCCTTTCTTCTTCATGTGATTTATTTGACTTCAGTAATACAGTTTGCTACTCACTGCATTTGCCAATTATGACATTGAGAGGTAAAGAATACTTCCCCAATCATCTGTTCTTTTTTTCAGTCCATATCATGGCTTCCTTGTCTACTTGCTAGTCATCAGGATGAACACAGTTCATCTTCCTTGTAGCAGTAGCGATGGTGAATCTCTTGTGAATTAAAGGAACTTCTTGGCCCTTGAATGACATGTTGAGAACTGCACTATGAAAATGTGTGGGTGAAACCCAACACTTGGATTTCATATAATTTGCAGCTAATTAAGGAGTTATGCTGTTCTCATGATTATTCTCCTTCCACTTAAGACGTCAATCTGGTAACAATTTTGGGGGGTACCTGGAGATTCAACCAAAGTTCCTGTTGTTATATGTAGGCCTGAAAGCAGTGGTTGGATTCAGCCAATTCGCACCACTTTGGGAGAACCGGTTGTTAACTTTCTGAGCAGTTTGGCAAACTGGTTGTTGGAAGAAATCATTAGGGCAGAGAACCAGTTGTTAAATTACTTGAATCCCACCACTGACTGAAAGCCATAAACATGTGGTATGATGGCCTGTAACATAAAAATAAGACTCTCTTTTGATACCCAGAAAGAATGCAAAAATTAAGATCATGTTTTTATGATCACTAGGCTTGTATAAAATTTAGATATTGTACTAAACCAGGGATCAGCAACCTGTGGCTCTGGAGCTGTATGCGGCTCTTTCACCCCTCTGCTGTGGCTCTCTGTTACTTTAAATATGTATCATAACTGCCAATGTGTGATACCCACCAGCACATGATTTATTGAGCTTTTCAACCCCCGGTAGGCCAACCATGGATAAATCCAAGAAAAGGTTCAGAAGAAAACAGAATGTTTAATTCAACCACATATGGTAGTTTTGTGGTCGCTCAAGAAATAGTTAGACACAGGAAGGGTTTTTTGGCTCCCAGTGTTTTCTTTTCTGTGGGAAACAGGTCCAAATGTCTCTTTGAATGTTTAAGGTTGCAGACCCCTGTACTAAGCCATCATATGATTTGGCTGCTTGAAGTGTGGAAGCATCATTCCTGGGCATGCATGTTGATGTTGCATTTCTTCGATATCAGTCCAAATAACATTCCTTTTTTTTTTAAAGCAAGAAAAGGCCATTAAGTAGTTGGGACGACCTATAACATACTATGACTTTTTGATGCTTCAAGCAATGGCTTTAAAGGATTAGCTTGCTTTCTCTTTGCAGAGCTCTTTGCAGAGCTCCTCTTTGAATGGTTTTGTGCAGCCCTAATGATGAGCAGACTGTCTAATGCATTGGTTTCATAATTGAATGCTTACAGAGCTTGGCATAGAACAATCTGCAGGAAGGATAAATGGACTGACTTCATTTAATGAGAGGCAATTAATCTACAGCTACTTTTGATCCCATTCTCTTTCTCCTCACTTTGCCACTTTTAGACTTTTTGTTTTTGTTTGTTTGTTTTGTAAATCAAGGGAAAGTGTTCAGTCAAACATTGGTGGTGGCTGTTCCCTATTTAATAGCTTTTGTGAAATGAGTGTTTTCAAGAAATTAAACAAGCATCTCATTTTTATTTTTATCTTCTATGACTATTAGTTTAAAATTTAATATCCTGAAAAGATCAAATTCCTTAGGGTACTGGTAATATGGCATTACGTTCAGCACTGACAAAACAGAAGCAAAACAAAACAAATGTTAGCTGAAAAAAGAAGCAAGAAGGTTGAAATCAAATAAAAAGGCTCCTTCCAAAATTAGAATTGACATATGAAATAGTCTTAGGGATTTAAAAAAATCTAATTTCAATCTGGTTCTATTCAAGATCAGGCACTGGTGTCTTGGATGAACATGAAGAATGATGTCATCATCATTCTTTTGATGCTGACAATGATGATGATGATGATTGTTTAGCCTATCCTTCTTCGGGAACATTGCAAGGAATATGACGGTCTCCTCTCTTTTTATGCCCACAGTCCAGTGGTGAAATCCAAATTTTCATACTACCGGTTCTGTGGGCATGGTTTGGTGGGAGTGATATGGCTTGGTGGGTGTGGCCTGGTGGGTGTGGCAGGGGAAGGATACTGCAAAATCTCCATTCCCATCCCACTCCAGGTAAAGGATACTGCAAAATCCCCATTCCCTTCCACTCCTGGGGGAAGGATATTGCAAAATCACCATTCCTTTGGGGCCACCCAGAGGTGGTATTTGCCAGTTTTCCGAACTACTCAAAATTTCCACTACCAGTTTTCCAGAACCTGTCAGAACCTGCTGGATTTCACCCCTGCCACAGTCATAGTCTTGTGAAGTAGACTAGGTTGACATGTATACATTGCTCAAAATTATCTAGGGAACTCTATGTTGAGGGAAAACCTGGATATGGATCTCCCTAGGCCCAATTCAAAAATGTCAATTATTTCAGTGTTGGGCTAATGCAAATATACTGCTGGAACTTTTAAGTTTTGTTCGATATTTGCTGGCTTGGAAAGTTATCATTTGCTAACATTTGCTTATAATGCTTAAGCATAATCCTAAAGAGGAGTCCATGGTAGTCTCTGAACTTGATTATTTGCTTGTAGACCTTTTGTTACTGAGCTAGACCCGTAACATCATCATTGTCATCATCCTAATCTCATTCCAATTCCCCATCCATACATTTTTGTCAATTCATGGAAGCAGTCTAAGGTAAGAGCATTCTGAAATAGACACCTTGAGGTCTTCAGATAAGCAAACTACAAACAGGTTCCTATATCCTGCCTTAGGAACCGTTCCTTCTAAATCCATACAACGAAGAAAGTGCAGCATAGCCATTTTATCATGATTTCAAAAAACTGTACTGCAATCTGCCATCACAAAAGAGGTCTCACCAGCGAAATGGGGAAATCTAAACAAATGTATTCCTGCTCAGCTTTCATTCATTTCAATGATGTTTGATGGATAGTGTTTTGTCCACTCTGTACTGCAGAGTGCAGCAAATCCTCTTAAGTGTTCTAGTTTTTGTTTTGTAAAAGTTTTGAGAAATTTGATTCAGATTTTTCTTACAATTTCATTTTCACTACATAAAATTTGTTAGTTGACTTGATAAAACATCAACTACCCAAGTACTTAAGCAATTTTAAATAAATTTGGAGGTTAATTCTACAAATTGCTTCAGTTCAACAATATATCAGAGAACCATGAATAATATAATTATAGTACACAAACTATTGTATTTTTGTTTGTATTCCATTCA
This sequence comes from Masticophis lateralis, assembly GCA_030761175.1. Lineage (NCBI taxonomy): Eukaryota > Metazoa > Chordata > Lepidosauria > Squamata > Colubridae > Masticophis > Masticophis lateralis. The sequence goes on from JAUDYJ010000002.1 coordinate 106,194,274, forward strand.
CAAAATCATCAAATTGTAACTCTAATATCTATAAAGTATTGGAAGCCTTTTCGACAGCCATATTCTGCAAACTGACTAAACTAGAGCCAAGGTATCAAATCAGAATCTTAGATTTTCTGAAACCCACTGCCCTACCTTAAATTTCAATTATGTGTCAGTATCTATAGAAAGTTTTCCTTTTACCCATTTTTCTTTCCTAATTTTATTTTCCTTTATTTTGCACTGTTATTACCACTCCTATCACTACTACAATTCAACACCATAATCATGTTTTAAATGTAATTATTGAAATTGTTCCTTTCCTAATAACAGAGCTCCTAGTGGTTTTATTGAATGCTTTCTGTTACTAATCGGTGCCAACTTAATGCAGAACTTGTCATTAACCATAAATAACCATGATTAATGTATTTTAGGCTACGATGTTAATTTTGTTTTGATACCTTTGCAATCCCCCCCCCCTCCCCGGCTGCCTCATATTTGACAATATGTATAAAATGCTGTGATAGGGCTGGAATGCTAACAAGGATCTTCCATTAAGATTACTTTTGGGGGATGATTCTGTAAACTAGTTTTTAATTTCTGTTTGTTTGAGGGAATTTTTTGAAGATGTAGATTGCAGGTCTATTTAATTATGAAGTTTTTTGTTGCCTCTTCATTCATGACTGATGGAGGAAAGTGTAGGGATGGTTTGGGCTTACTATAGTGGCTGTACAGTTTTACTAAATAGTAAATAAAATTCCTTTCTAGAATAGAAACAAAAAAAGTGTTGTAGAATGTAACATTTTTGAAATTTATGTTATTATTGAAGAGGTTTCCGAAGATCAATTTATTAAATATTCATATTGATCGATATTCTAGACATTACCATGTGTCAAAGCTCTGTATCCATGTCTGTACCATATCAAAGTCTCAAAGCCTACATATATTTGTGTACCTTCAAAGGATTAAGACGTGTACTTTGAGAAGCTTATGGATTTTTGGATGGAAGGGGCATTGATTAAGTTTATATTGCTGAATATTCAATCTGAGCAACATCTTGCCTATTACAGTTCCACTGTGTTATTCTTTTCAGACTCTTCTTTTTTTGTGTTATGAGAAAATAAACTAATTGATTGCTTTGAAAAATCCAGTGTCTGTGTAGCTATAAACAACATGTGCTGAGCTTTACTGTTCACAGAGGATATCAAGCTGAGCAAAATGTAATGAACCTGGAGGAAAGGTGGAAGATTCTTATGGTTTCTTTGCTGGGTTTAATGAGATCTGAACCTGGCAAGAACATTATTTGAGTACAGCCAATTGTTTGTTTTGTTTTTCAGAGGCACTGCAAAGCTAAGATATATTTAAATAAAATATGTTCAATGTGACACACACAATTTATAGAATACAGATATTTAAAGAGCAAATTAGGAATTGTTTGCTTTTTTTAAAAAAAAAGAAATGAAAGATGGGCCTTTAAAAGAATGCCATACTTATCTAAGACATCATATTTTTGAGGTAAAACTGTGCTGTGGTACAAGCAATGGACATGCAGAACTGGAGGTTTTACCCACCTGTGCTGGATTGCACAATTCCGGAATCCACTGTTTGCCCCATGAGATCATATTGATTCAGCCGAGAGCCATCTTCAGCAACAACAACAGAACGTGCAGGTTCACGGGTCCATTCATACATTACCTCAGATTTCGTGTAAGCATCTAGTTGGTTAAAAAAAAAAATCCAAAGTTTCTTTAATATCCTTGGCCATGTCAATTTGGACAAATGCTTTCCCCCCTCCCCCATTGTTGCTCTTTAAAATATCCTGTTCATCTCTTATTTCTTATGTGCAGTTCAGAAAGTCAGAAAACAATTGACATAGCATACAGATTGACAATCAATCAATCTTGGAAGTAAATCCTATATTTTCTTTATGCATTAATAAAGTCACTAAAGATATGCTTTCTATAATAAGATGTAATAACAGATAAGCAGAATTGAGGGATCACAGTGTCCTCCTCAAATTTCTTCATGTCCATGTTAAATATTGTATTATGGTTTTTTTTTTAATTGATTTATATGCCGCCCTTCTCCGGAGACTCAGGGTGGCTTACAATGCGTTAAGCAATAGCCTTCATACTTTTGTATATTTATACAAAGTCAGCTTATTGCCCCCACAAACTGGGTCCTCAATTTACCTACCTTAGAAAGGATGGAAGGCTGAGTCAACCTTGAGCCTGGTGAGATTCGAACTTATAGTAATTGCAGACAGCTGGTGTTAATCACTGCTTTTAGTCTGCTGAGCTAACAGGCATCAGGTATGTAAACATCTACAAAAAGCTACAATAACTGGAAAGTATCATAGGTGTAAGCCAAGGCATTGTTCCAACTGGTCAATGGCCTACAGAAAGGGAAAATCTGGAAAATAATGATCAAAGTCAACTTACAGCTTCCAAATTTCAATGGGCAAGCGTGTGCATCCATGGGAAAGTCTTCTAAATGCATTGGGCATTCTGCTCTCACTGTAAGTCTGCAAACAGGCCAAAAGCATTAGAACAGATTTATAATATAGCGTGGCTTTGATGAAAATGGTAATAGAAGGTGTCTATTTTACTGCATTTGGTTAACAAACTGTGTCAAATGATTGTGTGAAGCAAGGTTAACCAGAAAATTTGGTTCACTTGGTTTAAAAGCCCATTTGTTTGTTCTATACAAGAATAGAAGACTAGACAAGAATAGAAGACTAAAAGAAACCTCAAAGTTTATGCTATTTTTTGCCCTAAATAGCAAACACTTATTCCAATATCCACATCAACTCCCATTTATGAAAACAGGTAATTGCAAGGTGTAATTCAAAAGTGTTTCTCTGTGATGCATAATATGCTAATATAGATTTATGCCAGGGTTGTTTTATGCCACCCCAATTGTCCCACTTTTTTCACCATTTGAGCACAAAGAATACATTTTTATAGAGCAATTATATTAACCTTCTTAAACCAAACTTGTTTGATATTGGCCAAGAAGACCAGAAATGTCCTCTATACTTGTTCCATCCAATGTGCATCTTACTTAATTATAAAAGGAGCACAAAATATATCATTTCCTTCCTTGAAATTAATATGGTGAAACAAAGCCCTACTTTCCATTTGCAAATAATAGGTTGATAATATATAATTGTTTACATTACACAAACTACCACTCCATAAGATTGGATTGTAACAGGAGTCTAATCTCCAAATTTGTTAAAATAAAATATGGTGTTGCAGCTTCTATCCCAATAAATAAGCTCAGAGTAAGCTCAGAGAGAAAATGAAAAGATGAAATTAGAAGAAAAATTGCTTAAAACAGTTACATTCTATTGATTCTTTTAAAGATGTACATATTTTACTATCTAATGCAAATCTTGGAAAAATATATAAATCATTAAAGCAAAAGAACATTTATAAACAAAAATAAAAAACGCTTATCTTGAAAAATATGTAGGATATTTTTTTTTCATAAATAAAATACCACATCCCTGTCTCTTACCTCATTGTGTAAAGCAGTGTCCCATCTTCTGTAATCCGCAAAAGTTTGTTAGGCATAGTCATGTTGTGAGCGACTGATTTCTTTCCATTGTGGAAAAATGTATCTGGTGTCCATATTTTGCTAGCCATTAAATTATTCAGTCGGAGTACTTGCATTGGTCCTTTGAACTTCAGCCTTTCATCTTTCCAGCTTTGTCGGAAAAATACATCTATTGTATATTCCTAAAATTAGAGAATTGTAAGCTTTGAACATACTTCATTTATGAATAGCCCCATTGAAGAGCACAAGGCTTTCTGAACAATACTGAGCTTTAACAGGTTCATACTGTACATCTGTGTTTTGTCATTTGTCAAAGTCATAAAACAGATGAACAGAAGTATGAATAGGGGTAGCCCTTTCTTCTGGGGAAAAAAATGGATTCCTAACAAATTTTTGTTACTACAATTATGTCTTATACTTTACGATAAAATAATATATATTTTTTATTTCAACAGCTTGCAAAGTCAACCCTATTTTAAGAATTTTCAAGTTCTGGGTCACAACTCCAGGGAATCATAAGCAAATTTGAGGGAGATTCACGTTTGAACAAGGCTTCTTCATTTAGAAGAAAGAAGAAATTTGAAAGAGTTATTCAATTAGAAGAAATAGAAAAGACACCCAAAAAAGAAGAATTTTAGAGTCTCCACCTTTGCACAGAAAGCATAGTCTGGAACAAATTCTGGTAGGGCTTCCACACTTAAAGCAAGATCAAAACATGTTCCCAGTCTACCTTTCATACAAATGGTTATCCAATCTCTTCTTTAAAACTTCCAGTTTTTGAGCATTCACAACTTCTGGAGGCAAGTTGTTCCACTGATTAATTGTTCTAACAGTCAGGAAATTTCTCCTTAGTTCTAGGTTGCTTTTCTCCTTGATTAGTTTCCATCCATTGCTTCTTGTCCTGCCTTCAGGTACTTTGGAAAATAGCTTGACTTCCTCTTCTTTGTAGCAACCCCTGAAATGTTGGGACATTGCTATTATGTCTCCCCTAATCCTTTTCATTAAACTAGACATACCCTAAAACTTTATATATTTTAGCCTCCAGTCCCCTAATCATCTTTGTTGCTCTTCTCTGTGCTCTTTCTAGAGTCTCAATATCTTTTTTCCATTGCGGCAACCAAAACTGGATGCAGTATTCCAAGTGTGGCCTTTCCAAGGCATTATAAAGTGGTATTAACACTTTATGTGATCTTGATTCTATCCCTCTATTACTGTAGCCTGTATTGTCTTTTTTTTTTTTTTTTTGCAGCTGCAGCACACTATTTTCCACTATACCTCTAAGATCCCTCTCACAGTTACTACTGTTGATCCAGGTACCATCTATACCTGTGCATTTGGTTTTTCTTGGCTAGATATAGAACCTTGCTTTTTTTTACCCTTGAATTTTGTTAGATAGCGCCTAATGTACAAGTCTGTCAAGATCCTTCTGTATCTTAAGCCCATCTTCTGGAGTGTTGGCTATTCCTTCCAGTTCCCCATCAAATTTGTTGAGCTTCTCATCTATAACCTCATCCAAAACACTGATGAAGATGTTGAAGAGTATGTTTGCTTTTGGTTATGACTTTGTTTGCCTCTAGGTATTCACTGATTTGTTGCTTGATTATCTTTTCCAGAATCTTCCCAGATATTGAGATGAGGCTGATAGGTCTGTAGTTTCCTGGATCTATTTCTTTTTCCTTTTTTGAAGATGGGAACTACATCAGCTCTTTTCTTTGCTAGTTCCTCAGTGCTCCAGGATCTTTGAAAGATATCGTTCAGTGGTTCTAAGATCATCTCTGCCAGTTTATTCAGTACCTTGGGATATAATCCATCTGGTCCTGGTGATTTGAACTCATCTAAGGTAGACAGGTGCTCACTTACCATTTTCTTGTGTATTTTAACTTGTATTCCTAATCTGTTTTTTACAGTACTGTTTTTGATAGGTTGGACCATTTTTTCCTTTTGTGTAGAGACAGATGAAAAAAACAAGTTAAGCAGTTCTACTTTCTCCCTATTGCTTGTCACCTTCTTGCAACTTTCACTCATTAATGAACCAATCATTTTCTTGGGTTTTTTTTTCTTTTTACATGTTGAAAGAAGCTTTTTTTGTTATTTTTGACTTTCGTCACAAGCCTTAGCAGCCAACTTGTCCGGGACAAATAAAGGTAAGGGCTGAAGCACAGCCTGCTGGCTTACATATGCAAAGCTGGATCACTGGCTGCACATGTCCCTGTGGTGCTCAGACAGCTAGCAGCAAATTCAGGATTTTCTGAAATTGCCACTATAAAGAACCAGCAGAAATTCTAAATGACCAAGAAACACTATCTCCAAACTAAAACTCACATTTCAGAACTAATTCAAAACTAAGCAAGCTCTTCCTATTAAATATAATTTTAAACTTGAAGTTTATTTTTCATTTCCAGTTAAAAGGCTTGATTTTGTAAATTCTTAGAGTTCAATCGTTTATTTGAAATATAGATTAAAATTTAATTATTATAAATAAATAGCATGGTTTCTCTGGCTATTTCTTGCTTCTGTTGGGGAGAAAAAAATGGAACAGAAGAACGCAGAGATAGACAATCATAAGACAGCATGCAAATTGGTTGATAGGTTTTTGTAGAAACACAACTTAGCCCAGGTTGGGGGGGGGGGGGGAATTGATAGAAGCATTTCAAATAATTCAGAGGGACTTCCCATTAATTAACTCACCATACAGTATATGAAGATGGAAAAATCCAAGTTTCCAAGATTTCCCATCAAGCTGTGAAAATATCGTACTGAAAGCCTTGGTCTTGCCTACTGTATGACAAGTAGCTAGTTCTTTCTGTCTCTCTGTCTCTCTCTGAGAGCATATATCTATGCAAATTGACTTGAGAAGAGGATGGCTGGGCTGCTTATGTCATGTGAACTGTAAAATGTGGCTTGTGCAGCCATTTATGTAAATGGCAGCACTCCATTTGCTGCTAAGGCTTGGGTGATACCCACTTTTCTCCTCAAGCCATTTTAGATTCAGAAAGTAATTTAATCACATATCTGTCAGCAGAGTTCACTGACTGTACTGCAGTTTAGACTAAAAGCATCTCCGTCGAAGTACCTTGCTGCTGATTGGGAGTACTATGCATAGACTAACCTTATAGTAACATTATAATAGGGTCTTAAAACCAGGACTACAAATAAGGTATTAGATGGGCAACCAAGGAAGGATTTCTGGGCATCTGCTTGCTGAAATTCACATTATATATTCACCTGAAAGTTCCCAGGTCCTTTTTCTGAAAAATGTTTGCTGTGCAACAGTGAATAATTTCACAATGGCTATTTATGAGTTCTAGAAAGTTCTGCTACAGCTGAGGTGTTTGACTCTTAGTTCAAAAGATTTGAAAACTAGCTTTCTGCAAATGACATCTCTCGAGAAAGAAGGAACAGACATATTTCTAGCTACATATCTGTGAAGCCAAATATTCTCTTGAAAATTCCAATTTCTCCTGTAAAACCCTGTCCCAGCTTATTGTTATTGCAGACTGCATTAAATTTTATGGCATAACAACAAAGGAGGGGGAAAAAACACAATATTGTTATTGAGAAAGCTTATCATTTTCTTGTTCCTTTGAGTCCATCCTGAATCAGGCTGTGTAAGAAAGTTGGGATCTTCTTTACATTATACTGTATATTATATAATACTCTTCATGAAAAGTGTGTGTGTGTGTGTGTGCGTGTGTGTGTGTGTGAATTATGTTCCTTTATATGCTGAGAAACGTCTTGGGTTTAATTCCATTGCTAAAGGAATATTACAGGCAGATAGACTATCCAGATCCTTTAGATCAGTGGTGAAATGTAAAATTTGTTACTACCGGTTCTGTGGGTGTGGCTTTGTGGGGGGTAATGCAATGTGTGGTCAACTTTTTTAAAAAAACTTTTAAAAGCATTTTTTCTACAATCTCTTCGGTCGAAGAGGTTGTAGAAAAAATGCTTTTAAAAAGCTCTGACAATCCCAGCTGAGCCGCGTGATCATCAGAGGCTTTTTTTTTTTTTTTACTTTTAAAAGCATTTTTTTGGCCAAAGAGGTTGTAGAAAAAATGCTTTTAAAAGTTAAAGAAAAAGCCTCTGATGATTGCGCAGCTCAGCTGGGCATGGAGGGGGTGCAGGGATTTTGCTACCAGTTCTCCAAACCACTCGCCGCCATCACTACCGGATCGGGCGATCCAGTCCAAACCGGGAGCATTTCACCCTTGCTTTATATCTTTTAGATTAATAAAGATATATATGTCATGGTTCCAAGTAATGAACCCAATCAAATCAGGACCCTGAGGCTTCAGGCAGGCTCAAAAGCCATTTTATTGATTACATCATATTGGCACATAGAAAGGTGAAGCTAGCTCTAAGTAATTCTCGGGCTTTAGGGTAGTTAAAAGAATAAAAACCTCCCACCCCCTTCAGGTGTCCCAGGTGATATTAATCAATCAGCCCGGTATCCACTTTCCCCTCGGTTTCAGCAGATGTTCATTGCCATGACCTTGATTCTCATACTGGTCAATGTTTTTTCTAGCAGGGTTAAGGCACCACATTTCAATACCTTCTGACTCCCCCCTTTCCCCAAGATTGGCAGCTGAGAAACAAAATAAAAGTAAGCATAGCTTTGGCCCAAGTTGTTTCGAAAGTTGAAACTATATATATAGTTAATATATATATAATTATATATATGATAGCGCTATCTCTGTCTCTCTCTCTGTGTATATATATATATATATATATATATATATATATATATATATATATATATATATATATATATCTTTATATATATATATATCTTTATATATATATATATATATATTTGTGTGGGTGTGTGGGTGTGGGTGTGTCTGTGGGTGGGTGGGGGGTGGGGGGTGGGGGTGGGGGGTGGGGGGATGTGGGTGGGGGGATGTGGGTGGGGTGTGTGTGGGTTTGTGTGTATGTATGTATTTCTCTTTAGCCAGGTTCTTCCTACATAAACCAAGATTTTATGCAGCCCTAGTTCAGTGAAATCACAATCCACTAGTTTCTAGGCTTTTTTTTCTTCTGGCAATGGGCAGCAAAGGTCTGCTGGCTGCCAGAAGAAAAAAAGCCTAGAAACTAGTGGATTGTGATTTCACTGAACTAGGGCTGCATAAAATCTTGGTTTATGTAGGAAGAACCTGGCTAAAGAGAAATACACATAAAACCTACGAAAAAGAAAGAAAACAAACAAACAAACATACATACATACATACATACATACATACATAATTATTTAGAGATTTAGATTATGTTAGATAGATAGATAGATAGATAGATAGATAGATAGATAGATAGATAGATAGATAGATAGATAGATAGATGTCATATTCATCATCATTTTAGCTATTGTCTATCCACTGCAGGGTTGTTTTTGTCCTTGGGGGCCAGGGTGGGCATGGCCACCTCAATGTCACTCATGTCGGAGGCACCTGTGATGGCCTGAGTGCTCTGCCAGTGAAAATGGGTTCCCAAGCTCTGTTTTCAGCTCCTGCAACCTTCTGGCAGTGAAAATGGAGCTTGGGAGGGCCACATGCGACCCTTCCGAATTCCATTTCTCCTGGCAGAAGCACTGCAGACCAGTCCTCTGTTTCCAGAGCGGCCCTGCAGGCCAGATCTAATTCCCCCTTGGGCTGAAACTGGCCCCTGGGGGGCCTTGAGTTTGACACTCCTGATCTAAAGGATCTGGATGCTCTATCTGTCTGAAATCATCCTTTAGCTATGGAGTTAAATCAAGAAGATTCTCAGCAATTAAAGGAAAATAATAAATTCCCAGAAAGATGTACATAAGATAATGTCACAGTGGACAGAAAATTTCATCAATGAAAAATAAGGCATTTAATTACTGAGGAAATGCACATTTACAACAGTTTAAATTGGAGAGCTGCTATAGTTTTGGGAAATAGGGTCATAGAAGACAATATATTATATGTAGTTCAGGATTGAACAATGGAGTGCTTGGTGCCCTCTGAGCTTGATTGTTTGTTTGCAGATGTTTCATTACCTGACCAGGTAACATCCTCAGTGCTAATGAGTGTTGGGTTTGCTCCATTTATATCCAGTAGCTTGTTCTATCAGTTTTGGTAGGCAAGTGGTGTTATTTTTTCTATTAATTGTTTGAGTACATTGCTTCTTAAACCTTTCATTTATTTTATTACTAACAAATCTTATATAATAATGTTTGTTCATCAGCAGCCAGAATGTAGGAGAATTCCTTTGCGCTCAAATGTGCTTCCTTGTGGCTTTGTTCCAGCAGATAATATATAATGAAATTCCTCAGAATCAGTCCTAAACTGGCGCTTTAAGGCACCACAATTTATTGCCAAGCTTTTAAAGACCTGAGTAGTTAAGCCTGACCTCAGAATTACAAAATGTTTAGGGGAGGTGGGGGGGAAATTCTTTAGAATCAAAAGATAGAAGTGGAAGACCATTCTTTTAAATATAACAAATGAGAGATGAAGTGATGCCAAATTCTTTTATTGCTATTTTGATCACTGGCCTGAACAATCATAAGAAAACAGTATTTATTCCAATATTTCCCTAAGATGGTTTAGGCTTCAAATGGCCCATTCTCATGTGAGATGTTTCCCTTTCATTTGCTGCTCCTAGGCCATGGAATGAGCCAAATATTATAAATGTTTCAAATGAATTGAATCATTAAACTGTGGATTGCCTTCAAGATGAATGCCTCAGTGCACTCCGAAACTGTCAATTGCAAGGCTGTAAAACTGCTGGAGATGTAGAAAGATTTTTGGACACGAGCAGTGATAGGTAACATTCAGAATTCCACACTGTTCCTGAAGGCTAAACAATTCTTAACATACCGGAAGGCAGTAGAGCATTACTTACCATATCATGATCTGAAACAGGACCAAAGCTGGTAACAAAGATGTCAGTCTTCACTGCAGTTACACGCTCTGATGAAGCAGGAAATTGGGACAGTGAATGCCTATCATTAACTTTCTTTAAATTCAAGCAACATATTCTCTTGTTCCCGCAGAAAACACATCTATTTTTATTAAAGATACTAAAAGGAGGTGATAACTCTGTATTAGATGCTTTACATGTGCAATCTCTGAGCTGTCCATCTAGACTTATGAAAGACTTGTAAAACCCTGCCTCTAGAGAGCTGTTACTACGTGATTGCATGTGTACATCACACAGAACTAGAGAGACCAAGAATATGATGCAGCTTTAGATGTCCATAGTTCATTCACATCAGTGGTGAAATCCAAATGTTTTTACTACTGATTCTGTGGGCGTGGCTTGGTGGGCGTGGAGGGGAAGGATACTGCAAAATCTCCATTCCCACCCCACTCCATGGAAAGGATAATGCAAAATCCCCATTCTCTCCCCCTCCAGGGGAAAAATAATTCAAAATCTCCATTCCCACCCTACTCCTGGGGGGAGGATATTGCAAAATCTCCATTCCTGCCCTATTCTGGGGCCAACCAGAGGTGGTATTTGCCAGTTCTCCAAACTACTAAAAATTTCTGCTACCTGTTCTCCAGAACCTGTCAGAACCTACTGGATTTCACCCCAATCCACATCAATATTTAATCGGTTAAGATTAAATCCATAAAATAATCTGCAAACTATATGTGATCTTTTGCGTACTGTAAACATTTCTTCTCAGAAGGAATTCTATTTCAAAAGAACTTCTCAGAAGGAACCTTCAAAGCTTTGTACAGGTAGACCTATGATCAGCCCAAAATTTCCATTGCTAAGTAAGGCAGTTGTTAAGTGAGTTGCACTTCATTTGGTGACCTTATTTTACCTTATTTTACTTAGTTGTTAAACATTGCGGTTGTTGAGTGAATCACATGGTTGTTAAATGAATCTGGCTTTCCCCCATTGGTTTTGATTTTTCAGAAATGGGATGGGAAGGTTACAAATGGTGATCATGTAATCCCAGAATAGCACTACCGTCATAAATGTATGCCAGTTGCCAAGCACCCCGAATTTCGATCAAGTAACCATGGGGGTGCTACAACAGTTATAAGTGTGAAAAACTATCATAAATCACTTTTTTCCCTGCTCTTGTAACTTCAAAGGATCCTTAAATGAATAGTTGTAAGGCAAGGGCTACATGTATAGTCTTCCAAATTTGCAACTCAATGGTGATTCAGAGGAATATCCTATAAAATAAAGGTCAGTGGTATAATATACAATCCTTTCCCCATAACCCTCTTGGAAGAGAAAAAAATAAGCAGACATATCATAGTTACAATCTGGTTAGGAAGGCTATAATAATGGAACAATAATTCAGTATGCTATTATATAAACGGAAAACTCGAGATAGTAAAAGGTTTCAATATCCATTTTATCCATCTGTCTAAACATTAAAGAAAGATGCCAATATACCATTGCCAACCGTGACTGTAATATATGATTTCTGTTTTGCTTTATTGCTCCCAGGACCAACAGCCATAAGAATGATACTGAAAAGGCACTGTGATGGTAGAATCTCTTAATTAGCCATCCAATAAAATTGGTATGGTCTAATCAAATCTCCCTATGAGGATATTAGAGGAAGGAAGGGGTTTCTTAAAATTTAATTAGGTTGTGATGTAATTCTAAAGACTGTCACAATGAAAACTAACCTGTTATTGCAAGTCTAAGGTGATTTCCCCCAAGAAATATATTCATCCTGGGAAGAAATGAATCTTTTCTTAGCCTGGCAATCAGTACCAGAACTTAGAGTCTGCATGATTTCAATGCAAGCTGGGTTAGACTACAAACTGAGCCAGCAATGGGTACTTTCCTTTTCAGGGTGAAATGTTTCAGGTAGGGTGAATTGAAGCAGAGAAACAGAAGGGAGACAGTTTCTAACGCTTCATTTGATTCCCACTGTCTGTCTCAAATTATTCTCCATTTACAATGCTTTTTACTGAAATAATAATTTTGAAAAACCTTAACTAAAGAAGAAAAAACCTCTGGGATTTCTGAATTTAGCTAAAAAGATACACGGATAACCATAGTCTTCAAATGGAACACGAAACAGGTTCTCATTATTTCTAGTGTGTTGTTATTCAAGTTATAAAAGAAAATTTCTTAAGTCCAGTGAAAAATACTATGACTATGGTCTACTCTGAAAATAATGAAAGCCTAGGAAAAGAAAAATGATTAATAATTTGCTATTATTGTTATTTTTTACCATTTTGAAGGTGTTGGAAAGTTTCCAATTATTTCAAAATAGATCTGGAACTTATCCCATGTCAAGGGGAGATGGGAATGTAACAGGGAATCAAACTGCTAGGATCTTTGAATGAAAATTGCTGTAAGCTAACTGTAATGGTTCAAAGGGGTGTTATAAAAAATTAACTATTGCTACTGATTGAATCTTGCTGTCTTTTCCCATTTTTAATGAAGCTGAAATCTGACTATACCCACTAGTCATATATTTGCATTCGGAATCCCTATCTAACCACCCGATCCCACCACGATGCTGCAAATAAATCGTTTAATGTTTTTGTTATTTCTCTATTGTGCTGGATTCAACAGCCTTTCTGCAGCTGAAGAAGTGCTCTGGCATGGAGACCTGGAAGCAGCAGCCAATGGTTCCATGCCATATTTAAAAAAAAATTTTTTTTTGGTAACTTTCCAATAATATAGATTAAAATGAAATGGGTATTATAGAGTTGGAACTGACCATCTCATAGCCAGATCATCCATAAATTTCTTCAGATAGATGTTCCATTGGCTACAACAATACTTGCTTCCTGGAAACTACATAACAGTATGTATCATCGACTTAAGCTTCTCTTTGGTGATAAGGGTGAAATGGTTTTCTGCAATTCCAGAAAACCTCATTTTCTAAAAGGATTTCCTTCTTTTAACCAACTCCAAATCTATCACTTTCCTTAAAAACTTCTTTTCTTAAGCCAACTGTTTTTCTTTTTCAGTTTCTGATTTCATTTTTTATTCTTTTTTAAAAATATATTTCATTAATTATATAAGGCAGTTCATTTTCAAACAAATATTTTAAAAAATAAAAATTAACAATACACTACTCAAAAAAAGGGAGGAAGGGAACCAATACTAATAAAATATTCCCAAAGACAAAAAATCTTGTAATTAAAATATATTCCAAGTGTACCTGATTCATAAATCTTCAAAAGATGAAACACCTTTCAAGATTTCACCCAGCTTGTCCAATATTTTTTTTTCCAAAGGGAAAGATAATGTGACATTTTCTGATTGACAGAAAATATAACTTTCTCAAAAATGGCTAGGTCACACATCTCGAAAATCAAATCCTTTACATCCGGAGTTATACTATTTTTCCATCTCCTAACAATTATTCTTTTTACTACACCTAAAGTATGAATAACCTTTGTTCAGAATATGTTAACTTCCATGAATAAGGTATATAATTTAATGCAATAAAATCAAAGCTTTCCCAATCGTTTTCTTTACCTATTATATAACATTATGCAAAAGGGATATATAGAAGAACATTAGAACTTTCTAATTTCTGATTTATGCTCTTGGACTAAAATGTCATAACTGTGAGATTAAGGGCAGAGAGGTTTCGTTTATGGTTTGTTTGTTAAGGCACACATTGCCCACTGGTTTTATCTGCAATGGTTCCTTCTCTTTTTTCTCTTGCACATCCAAGATGAGTGAAACCAACTCTTTTCCTCTTGTTCTTCTTTGTTCCCACTTGCTTTCCTTTCTGAATGCAGAGTTTATATTCCCTGGGATAAATCAATTGGGATAGCTTTTAACTTCTGGTGGAAAAGATATTTGTCGTATTTCAATTTAACTCCTAATTGTAGCTCTGTTGATTTCAGCCACAATGTACAACACACTTTGTTCTTAATATTTTTAACACTGCAACATATTATTTTTGGAAAAGCAGAATTTCTTACTTAGGTGTGCAAGAGACTGCACATGAACCTCGACACATGCAAGTTAACTGCACTTAGATGATTGAAGAATGGTGTGATTTCCATAAACAAATGCTTTCCCCCACTTCAGTAGAACTGCTTGCTACTTCGCAGTTCTGAGATCTTCTAGACCAGCCTGCACAAGACTTTGCTATTTTTGTATCCAATTACTGCTCCACATACCCAAGGCAGCTCAAAGAGAAAGAGTATACATAGAACAACCCATTGACAGCTGCCTGTTATCCCCCAGAAACCAAGTTATGGGGTTCTCTTTACTCCTGCTCAATGGAGTCATGAACGGGGAATACCAGCTTTGTGTCCAAATTATTAGGCCATTTTGAAAAATCAAGCAACAAACAACTTTTTGAAAGAGAAGATTAAGAAGTTATTATAGCATATTGGTAAGATTCAGGTTCAAGCCCCTCCTCGACCCCAGAGAATACGTGGATCACCTTGGGCCAAATTTGAGGTTATTTCTTTCAGCCTAAACTCATTCAAATGTGTGAAGAAGAATAGCAGCATATTAATTTTCTGTAAATGGTCAAAGTTGGAACTGTTGCCAATAGGTAAAAATCCCTTCATTAATTCATAAAGCAATTATAAGTTCCTTATCTGCAATGAATATATTAACTATCTTGGGGTTTTTATTTCACAGATAATTAATTTAAATGTGAACAAAATATATTAGGAAACCTCTTTGCATCTTGATAGTAGTCTTTAAATTTTACCCTTTAGGCAAGGTTAACCCTCTTAAAATGAATGTGTTTCCTAGCATGTTATACATTTGCAGTGGAATTCCTATACCCATAACTGCAGACTATTTTCAACATTTTAATATAATGTGTGATATTTTGTGGAGATTTTAAAGATACTTTTGGGAAAAAATGCAGATATAAGAGAATAACAAAGTTGGAAGGGACCTTGGATGTCTTCTAGTCCAACACCCTACTGAAGCAGGAGAACCTACACCATTTCACACAAGTGGCTATCCAGTCTCTTCTTAAAAACCTCCAGTGATGAAGCACGTATAACTCCTGAAGGCAAACTGTTCCACTGATTAATTGTTCTCACTGATAAGAAATTTCTCCTTAGTTCTAGGTTTCTTCTCTCCTTAATTAGTTTCCATCCATTGTTTCAACACCCTATTAAAGAGGTTGGGTAAGATTTTATTTTCCAGATCTTGAATTACGTCATTTTGCATATTTATTGGTTAACTCCAAATTATGAACAACTTCACTTACTGGAGATTTTATGTCTTGGGATCTTGTCTATAATACTTTTAGTCAGATGGATTGCATTGGAATCAAGATATAATGGACTTCAAATGGTTCCTCTCACTAGCATAGATTATTTATAAGCAATGACATTTTGATTCCCTTTTTTCATCCTAAAATGATCCTATATGATTACCAAAATCTCAGATTTAATTTTAAAAAAACCTATGGGAAATGTAGGTTTAAGTCAGGAACTGAACACAGTGGAATGAAGAATTAAGGATTTCTATATTGGAATGGTCTTTAACATCAGTCTCAAAACCTTCAACACATTTTAATATGTCCTACTCAACAAAAAATAATATCTCAAAATTATTAGCTTCCCTTGCATTAAGTAACAGCATGAGTAAAAGATCATGTTGTTAGGGAAACAACAAGATCAATTCTTTCAAACCCATTGGAACTGTATTCCTGTAGATGTATTAATTTAAATTTAAGATATTTTCAGACGAATGTATATTTTTGCATTGTATTATACTGTATATCGTTCTATTTCTTACCAATTTTATTTTAGTATGTCCATTTACCTTTTTAACTGGTATGGCACTGACCTTCTTTGTGAGATTGTAAGCAATGGTTCAAGAATATGCCCTTTCTTTAATCAACCTTCAACCTTCTTTAATATAGATAAATGTATATGCTGATCTTTTCAACACAGTCTTGTTCCATATTTGCTGACATGAAGCTGTAACCACTTTAACTGATTTTCAATCAAAACATGAATCTAACACATTGACTTGTGAAAAGCAGTATTCAATAAATTTAATATTAATATATCAGTATCATAATTTAAAGAGCATATAACAGCCACATATATCCTAAACATATATATCCGTTCCATCTCAATCCCTCTGTGACTGCTTAAATAGTCAAATTTTCACTATTTTTTCAAACATTAACGATCAGAGTACATGATTGCATTGCAGTGATTTCATTTCGTTCTTTCTGGAGGGGAGGGAACTGATTCTACAAGAGAGGTGCTCTGGCAGAGTATGCTTGTAAGATCCCTCAGCAATACCTTGTGCGGCATGGAAACTCTTAGTATTGTTTCTATGACAACACAACACTTTTTTTTTCTTGCAGTGAGTAGTTCCACAGATATCTAGTCCTAAACTCTGTAGGACTTCATAAGCTATTACTTGTCATTTAATTATTCCTGGGCACAAATGATTTCTTGATACAGTTTTCTAAAATATGTCTAATAAATGACAATATTGGGTATTCCTGCTATTCCTCGTCACCTTCCAAATCGGCTACTGTAATTTACTGTATAGGAACTGCCCCTGGAAATCATCCAGAAACATCTGCTTGTGTAGAATGCAGCTGCCCTAATATTGGCTATTAGGAATTATCTGCATTCTACACTAGCAGAAGTTTCTGGGTGATTTCCAGGAGCAGTTCCTATATACAGTAGCCGATTTGAAAGGTGATGAGCAGTTCCTATATACAGTAGCCGATTTGAAAGGTGATAAATTACAGTAGCCGATTTGAAAGGTGATGAGGCCATATTTTGTCAGCATCTGGTGGCTACCTATTTTATAACTTGTCAACTGATAGTTATAAATAATGTTCCATAGGATGTGGTCCCTATATACATTCCCATCTATGCCAACATTTCTGTCATTCCAGCATCTCATTATTTTTTATACTTTCCTTTAATGTAACTTTCCTTTATTGCATTTCTTCTATGATTACACTTGGACATTCCTACCTTAGCAGTGTTTTTTGGTGATTTTTCTGAACTTCTTAAAAATATTAGTCATGTTTTTTTCTTTCTTCCTTGTTAGATTGCTCTGTTTAGTGACATTCTTGATCGTGTTAACTTTTCTTGTTTTTTCTTGCTTGATGTGGAAAGTCTGCACTAATTTGTTATATGTCTTTCTTCTTGCCCAAGGCTTCCATTCCCCATGTATCTCTGATTATCATAAGTTGTTCTGAAAGCCACTTGGATCTTTTCCTCTTTGACATTTTGGAAATACTTTTTTTTCCCTATATCAGTTTTCTACTATAAGCTTCTTTATAGTTCCAAAGGTGCCCCGCATAAATAGATTAAGCAAACTAAATCTGTTCCTTGACTTGGTCACATATTCTGATGGTACATCTTCTGCATCATCTTCACATTGCAATGGGATGGACAAATATGGGAGGTCCAGAAACCTTTAACCTAATGTGTAAGTTCAAGTACATTAGGCCATAAAATATGGCCTAATGTATTATGAATTCCCATCATTATATAATTATGATGTCAACTTAGGAGTTAAAGTAAACAAAAATAGTCTCTCTCCATAGCAAAATCAGTTTCAAATTTTATAAATGTTTCCAAATTTTATAAATTTTATGGTTTTTGGAGGGAATACATCTGATCTCAAGAGTTGACTAAATGAAGATTATGTTGGAGCATCTTTCTCTATAGTAATGCCAACACAATAGAACCATCCATTTGAAATTTGGATTTGCAACAGCTTTTAATAAGTTGACAACATGAATCTGTTTATCTGCCTATTGTAGCTCATTTTCATAACTATTATAACTTATGTTAAAACATATAACTTTGTAATGTAGAGCACTCATAAATGCCAGATAATTTCTTCCTACAGCTTCCATCTCATCTGTAGAATATATCTCTAGCTTTGCCAAACAAAACTATCTAAAGGTTAAATACAGCTTGTGGTAAAATTAATTTCACCCTAAATAACTACAGCTGCTGCTTCTGAATTGCAATTATTTCAATTCAGGGGGAAAAGTCTTTAAAAAATGGAACTCCTCCTAACCATGTACATACACATTCTTTAGGAGAAAAACATAGTAATGGGGGACACATTACCATTACAGCACATAAGCGGCCATACTGTACAGCTATTTTTACCATCCATTCACTGGGAAATCTGGGCTGCTTTTATGTGGAGTAGTGGTTAAGGCTGGATTAGCAATTGGGGACTCAGGTTCTAGCTCTCCCTTAATAGGCTGAGTAACTTCGGGCCAATCACTTTAGCCCATCTTTAGACTGAGAACTTGAACTTGAAAAACATCTATTTGCCATATTCTTTATCAGCCATAGCTTCCAAATGATCTTCAAGTGTAGCCCAATGATAGCACATTGCAATCACCCACCCATCAGATGACAGAAGCAGCAATGACATAAGGGGAGCCTCCTGATCAAGAACAGACACAACCAGCACAATAGCTGAAGTTGTGCAAATGCTTTCTTGACTACAGCTGCCAGCTGTTCCCCAAGCAGGAACTGAGAAGACCCTTGGACTGGGCATCAGTAATCATATTAACATACTGTTTTAACATAACAGGATTTACAATGTTTTGTAAACACTGTAACCTGCAGTACACAGGTTAATTGCAGTAATATAATAAAATGAGACAAGAATGCAAAAGGATAGCAACTGATAGAAAATGAGAAAGAAGAAAAGAAAAAAAGACTACCGAGGACAAAACACCCATCCCTCAAACTCAGGCCACAGTTTTCTAGAACCTTTTCCAGGGCTTTCTTAAAAAGCCAGGTTTTCACAGGTAACCATAAAATGTAATATTAAGTGTAATAAAAACTAAAAAAGTGGCACTGATTAAAAAAGGACGGGAGTAGAATTGGCAGGGCAAAAGGGGTGGGGGGCCTGCAGCTCCTTGAGTTGCAGCCAAATGAAGTATTAATATATTGTGGATCTCCTGCATTTGAATAAAATATGAATGTACAATTTCTTTCAGGACTGGCTAAATAAATGTCGTTCAAAAATTGATTTCTGTCATCAATAAATGTAAAGTATTTAAAGCAGCATGTCTAATTGATAGCACAATTTAGCCCAAGCTATGCTTTATTTTAGCCCAAACTATGATTATGGTGGATAGTATTCCCTATCCACCATAATTATAGTTGAGAATTGAGGAACTAAAATTTATAAGCTTGGATGATGTCTAGTTTGTATAAGGCTGAGATAACGAAGATGGGAGCATCAAAGTCTAGAATTGTTATTAAAAGTATACAGGAGCACAGCCTAATCAAAAAATGTAAGAGCTTTTTTTTCCCCAGAAGAGATCTGTATCGCTGCAATGTTTCAATGTAGCTGTTAGCCTTACAACTTGTAGAAAACAATTGGCATGTATCGCTATGTCTGCTTGTTTGTTTTGAATAATTCCTTTTCATCTATTTTGCAAAGCCATCTACTCCTCTCCTCTTCCATATCACAAAGTTCCCATCATGAATTAGCAAACTATAAAATGTTGTTGTTTACATAAAACATTTCACTAAGCATAAATTGAAAAGCAAAGATGATTAAAAAAAATGCCTAGGTAGAAATAGGTCTGCCTGCATTGTTGTGATTGAATACATATTACTTTCCTTCAATAGAATAGTATATTACACGTGAAAAGTTAAGTCTAAATGTCTTGCCATGGAAGAAATAGAAACAATCTACGTCATTTTTACCTCCCAATTGAGAAATATATATATATTTCAAATATATTTCAGAAATTTGAGGGACACTCAAGAGTGGGTTGGAATATAGAATTGGGGAAAAGAAAGAACAAATTGAATTTCATTAGCAGAGGGCTGCTTAGCATAGTGTTGCATACAGATAGGAAAGCTGCCATATAAATGAACTTTAGAATGCTTAATGTTTTTATTGGATTTTATAGACATATCTTTTGGGTAACTGGACTATTACTAAAACAGTATAAAACATATAGAATTTTACTCTTTAGGCTAATGCAGAAGAAGGTTCTTTGGCTTCCGCATTTGTCTACAACATAGTAAAAATAACGTTATCTTGGAAGGTGCCTTATTACCAGTCCCTGAATTAAGGTATTGCAAAATACTACAGCAGGAACTCATATTACAAATTAATTATATGGGGAACTTTTGGTGATATCTATGAATCTTCCTGCAGTAATTGAAGAATCTGAATTTCTTCGTATATTGATGGTAAGCAGGGACAAAGCTACCTGAACCAATAGCCTTTTGCATTCTGTCTATTATAGACTTTCACTTTATAAAATATATCCCTTAGAATATATCCTTATCATCTTAACAATTATTTTAAGTTACATAATGTTTGATTCAATATTAGTTATTGACCCAACTTATTTATTTTTTTAAAAAATGTAGGTCGGTAAATGGACAATAGGGCTATATAAAAAAATGAAAAATACATGTTTTAAAGTACAATATTTAAGAATAAATATACCATATTTGTATTACTAAAGAGGGATAAAAAATTAACATTCATAAAATTGATATAATCTTTTAAGTATTTTGTTAACTAAAAAAATGGAGACCAGATGTAATAGATTCCTTACCTAAAGTATTGTTCAAAATTCTTTTTTAAAAAAATAGGCAATGTTATTTCAGGCATTTTAAAATATCATCAGTCTAAGCAAAATGCCTTTCAGTTTTCTAATATTTTGCTGCAGTAAATTTGAATGGTTATAATATACATTGAATTAATTTCTTATGTTGCCCCACTTTATAATTTTCAGGAAAGTTTACATTAGAATTATTTATCAAAGCCTGATATATATTTTCCCAATTCCTTGATTTTTTTAAGCAAAAAGTGTAAATAAATGGATGCAGTTAAACATAAATCAGTATGATACATTTCTAATGAGAGATGGCTTGTTAAAACAGATTAAAATGGAACTCAATAGATTCCAATCCCAAGTCTGCTGATACTTTTATTCAAAATTTCAGAAAGAGGATTTCTCTATAAGGTCATTGTAGAATATTTAGAAGGTGGATATAAATGTGGTATACATTTTTCTCAAATATTGTTAATGCTTTTGATGAGAAGAGCATCCTGAATTTAAGAATAATCTTGTCTTTAAAAATAATTTATTGTATTTTTTCATAAAATTGATGGACAAAAATATATTAAGACAGAATTCATTTTAATAATCAAGACTCTTATTCTATCAATTCCTGTTACTCTATTCTTAATCTGATCATATTTATCCACAGGTTTACATTTTGGGTGAGCAAGGAATGAGACACTGGGAGAATCAAGAACCAGAAATTGTTTTCACTTTGTGCTTAGAATTTGGGAAAATATTAATTTCCTTATCAAGGGAAGAATGGCATTGCCCTAACAGACTGACAACCTGCTAATAAAACTACTTGTTAAGATTCTAACTAACCTGAGTTAATAATTTTATTTGAGAACACTCAAAGTAGCACTTCAAATTTTGGATGTCTGAATAGCCATCTTTTTTTTTCTTCTATCTTTATTGTTTTACCTAATTCTAGTTTGATTTTTCTTTAATAATTATGCATAAATGATGAAACAATCATTTGTCACATATAAACCAAGTAATAGGAAGGGCACTGGAAGTGTTTAATTTAAGAATAGAATTTTAGGAGAAATAATCATTTTAATCATAAGCCGTAACATTGAATTTCAGTAAATGTCACTGTACTCTGTTCAGTAATAGCCATACAATCATTCAACTTATATTATTTCAATTGTCTATGAACTGATTTAAGTTTTCTAATCTGGGATATTTGTTTAATGAGATGTAAATTAGACATAAAAGGATTTCATTTTAATCTATTCCAGCATTCTGCATATTTTAGTATAACTAGAACCAAAATAAAACCCTACAGTCATTACAAAACCGTCAGTTTCCTAAGTACCAGAGAGTGACCTTCAACCTATTTGTTCATTCATGATTCCAGCTGCCAGACTGATCTTCAATGTAATTTTGAAGCAGTTTAAGATAAAAAAGAAAAGAAGGAATTTAAATTTGATTAAGGGTCAAAAGAATTCCACTGGCTATCTCTCTCACATACAGACACCTGCCAGCTAAATCTGTTCTGATCACCTGTCCTGATATATACACACAGAAGTAGACAATTCCACAAAGTAAATGGATCATACCAATAGTCATAGCACTTAGACTCATATACTGCTTCATAGTGCTTTAGAGCCCTCTGTAAGTGGTTTACAGAGTCAGCATATCATACTATGTTCTTGTGCTATCCAGGAAGGTAACACTTCCACTTACATAATCACTGAAGCCAAAAACTCTACATGGAGTACATGCACACATAGTTACAGCCAGCCAGAAACAGCTTTTAAAGCACTGAGGAGGGGTGCTTTAAAGGAGATAGTGTTTTGAGGCTGCTTCGCCCATGCTAAGATGTTTTGTGAAGCCTCACTTTCAAAAGTTGTGAGGAGATGCAGTTTATGTCACAATTTCAAACAGCTCAATCGATCCAAAAGAGATGGAATTGTTTATCTCTTAGAACTTCTTAGAAAAAGTTGCAGTGCAGTGACTGATTTAAGAAAGCTGCTAAAGACATCAGAAACTGGGCAAACTTTGGACTTTTTGCCAGATTTGGAAAGGCTTAGAGACAAGCTATTCAGCTATGACTTGATCCAATCTCAACTCTTTTAAATATCTGCTTTCCCTGAAATAATTCTAAATTGAGGTCTGTTAAATTGTCCGGCTTTCTGTACTGTATATGTGATCAATCAGTGTTTACTATCAAGGTCTAATCTTCACTTGATCTAACTCATATATTCTCTTATTCTTTGTTATGTTAGAGAGGTGGGCTTGCTAGGAGCCATTTATTCCTAGTTATACAGCAATCATAATTAAAAGGTATATATTTTGTTTGTTTATGCTTTAGTGGCCAGGATAATCTGGAAAACTGAAAATATCACCCCTCCTATGGATTATTCTCAGGTTGCTACATGTTTAGTTAGAAGTAACCTGCAGTGACGGTATAATTACTGAAATATACATTGAAAGCGCCCTTATCTTACTGTATTCTCATTTGAAATTATTACTTTTTTTTCAAACCATAAGGATAATAAGGAATTATTTTGAAAACACAATAAAATAAAACTACAGGGGGTTCCTGCCTAAATCAAACTGCTTTAGCATATCATCACATGTGTACAATGTACCTCTAAGGCTCTTGTGAATTTGCAGGCATCAGTAAGGCACCAACGGTGTATTCAAAGAGACTGAAAATGTCCTGCATGCCACCTATTATTTTCAGTCTGTGCGGTTCTGCTTTGATTCCTTATCTATTCTACCTTTTATAGACTTTCTGTAGCAAAAAGAGATTTTATATAAATGCCAGGTGAGCAAAACTTCTACAAATGGCCACCATTGGTGGAGGTGCTGATGCAAGTGTTAGAAATGGGTGCTAATTAATGTCTGATAACCTTGAATAAGGAACCAAATATTTGTACTATAATTAGATACTCTGATCTCAGCCATGTACAGGAAATAAATCTTAGACATGGAAGCCAGAATGCACAAAGAATTCCAAACCATCTCAGCTCTAATAGATGGTTTGGGCTTAATAAGCCCTTGGGCTTATTCAGTTGTCCAAAGGGTATAGTCATGAACCAGGATCTATCTGGGCCCTTTGATTTTCAGTCCTACATTCAGAGCTATCCAAATCCTAGCTTGAATAGCCCTGAAACTTTTAATCATATGGCATCAAATGTCCATCCTGAAATCTGAGACCCAACATTTACATAAATTGCTTTATTCTTCTTAAATGAGACGCATCTGCATTTATTTCTATACTGCGCTAAATGATACTATTATCCTGTTTCTCCAAAAATAAGACATCCCCTGACAATAAGCCCAATCAGGCTGTTCAGTGCATGTGCCAAAAATAAGCCCCCCCCCCGAAAATATTTAAATACAGAGCTGGAAATCAGGTAAGGTGGCAAGAGGAGCCCCATCTTGCTCTACGCACCCCAGAATAATAAGACCTTCTCGAAAATAAGGCCAAGCACTTATTTTGGGGTTCAAAAAACTATAAGACAGGTTTTTATTTTCGGGAAGAGACGGTAGCCCTTTCTCAATGACTGATGTAGCAGCTACCACTGTATTAATTAGGAACTGAGAAATATTTATTTTTGAACTAATCCCATAGAAATATTGTTGTTTTAGAAGAAAATTGGCAGAAGAAATATTGTTACTTTAAGTCAATGAAATAATTGTTGGTAATCTTACATTTTACTTTCAAAAGTATATTCAAAATACAAGAGATTCATTACCTTCTAGAATACCCATCAGTGGAATGTATGATCAACACTGCTTAACTAAACTGGACACAATTCGATCAAATAACTTATTCTAAATAGATTGCAGAAAGTGATAAAAGGCACTGAATATTTAGTTAACTTTAGAACTCTTTAATGATTTTTGGTTAGAATTAAAGGTGGCAGTTGGTCAAATCTTTAGATTTCTATGAAGGACACATAGGTGAGAGTTGAAAGTATTGTTTACTATTTTTATTCTTAGTGGATGCTTTGGGATCTAGACAGACCATACTGCGCCTCTGAAGTGAGGGCTACACAAACAAACGAATTACTTTTTTTGCTCTTGGCACAGCAATTGCAGAAACTAATGAACAATACCTTAAACAGATGCAGTTTGCACCCAGTCTATTCCTCTATGAACAGAATGGTTTCTTTAGTTTATGTAAATGGCCATCATCTTAGTAAAAGAGGAAAAAGCTTGCCGTCAAATCTCGCACTATGATGGATTCCCTTCACCTCCTACAATGTTCGTGAATTTTCAATTATTCTTTTTTTTTTTTTAAAGAAACTTTTCAGGATAGACAATGCTTATAGGACCTTTGGATACAAGTTATTTTTTTTCCAGGAATTATAATTCCTGAAGCAGGTAGATATCTTAGCTATGTACTCAATTTCCTCCATTTTCACATATATGGCTTTCCTAGTCTTAGATTTCTTTTTCCCTTGAAAGTCAATGAGATCATAAAATACTAGTTTCTACTGAAATTCATATTTCTGGTTGTTGTATAAATTAACAATCAAAACTGCAAACAGCACTATAATTATATTAGAAATTATATTTAATGTGACAATCTTGACTATTCCAGCCGTGCCCACCAAAAATCTCATGCTTCCACCCCGTCCTTGACCCTAACCATACACATGCTAAAAACAGGAAAATAAAATAAAATCTACCCCTAAATATTAGAGAGTACTGAAGAATTCCAACAGAAAATGTAAATTAAATAGTAATAGTAATATCTAGAACCATATGGGATATTAACTGTAATTAATTGCAAGTCTATGCAATTGTTTATGCATGATCTAAATTACAGTTTTACTTTCTCTTTATGTTCAGGAATGTGTACATACAGAACTAAGAATAGGCAACCTTTCAACGCATCATACCTTTCATAATATACATATTTTTAAGTATGCTTAAAAAATTGTGGACTAAATTGGGCAATACCAAAAAGTACATATTTGAGAGTAAGTGCTTTCTACTTCACATACAAACTGAAGAATTGTTAGTAAGAATCAGAACTGAATAGATTGTTATTTTATTTCTTTTTGAGGTTTTTACCTCAGATTCACTTGAATTGAACTGATACTGCTTAAGCCAATCTGTCCAGAGGACTAGCAGTCAGACAGACACTTTAATATGAAAATGTCTTCTTCTTCTTTTTTTGAATCAAGTTTAATGGGAAATATTTGAATGATGCCATGGAATGTAAGTAATGAATCTCCCAATTTTCTTTCTTTTTTTGTTTTGTTTTGATTGAAACATTATTTCCAGATTCAATGCAATAATAATGAAAAATCAATATGTTTCAATTCAGAATTAGAAGAGGTCCTAGAAAACCCCTTTCTTTAGCTTTGCATCAAAGAATCTGGTATGTTTTCAAGGTAAAGGTAAAATGTTTCCTCTGTCCATTTGTGTCTGACTCTAAGGGGCAGTGCTCATCTCTGTTTCTTAGCTGAAGGAGCTAGGGTTGTTTGAAGACACTTCTGTGGTCATGTGGTCAGCATGACTATACACCGAGGCACCCAGAATGCTGTTACTTTCCCACCTAAGTGACACCTATTTATCTACTCTCATTTGCATGCTTTCAAACTGCTAGGTGGGCAAGAGCTGGGGCAAATAATGGGAGCTCATCCTGTCACATGTTGCCAGTGGTGGGATTCAAGTAATTTAACAACTGGTTCTCTGCCCTAATGATTTCTTCCAACAGCCAGTTTGCCAACTGTTTAGAAACCAACTGTTAACAATTGGTTCTCCCGAAGAGGTGCAAACTGGTTGAATCCCACCGCTGTATGTTGCTCAGGTCTCAAACTGGAGTTTCCAGCTAACAAGCTCAATGTCTTTAACCATCTTCATCATTTAATAATTTAATAATTTTACCATTTTATAAGTCTATAAAGCAAAATGGCTAAAATGCATTAAAACAATGTTGTTCTTGCAGATTTTTCAAAAATTGCAACAATACATACCTCCCAATCCTGGTCTTAGACGGTTATCATAACCATCGAGTAAGCGATCCAGAATTCGAGTGAATATAGTTGTGTTGTCTTTAATTTCATCTTGTAAGGAAGTTTGTCCGAAGCTGAAAACAAAGCCACCATGTTATATGCTGATTAATGCCTAAAATAAAGATACTAATGATATTAACTTAAGTCATTAATCCACCAACGAACTTGTCCAATGATATTTCTGAAACTTACTTGATCATTCTTCTACTGATCAGTAGATTCTGAAGCTCTTTTATTGACCTGGATTATGGGAGTATTACACAATTTCTTCTCCTTTCACTTTTCAAGTATTCATGTTCGTTAAAAACCTTATGTCAAACCTAGATAATAAATTACACTGGGGGTTTTTTTGTTCAGCTCTCCTTTTATGTATTTCTGATTTATAAATGAGTGTTTTACAAGTATAACAAAACATCTTCCCATTACCTACCCAATTCTAAAATAATTTAGTATCCTTGCCTACACGAAAAATACACTGAAATTATGAGCACAGATAGCTCCATATAATCAGCCTTTTTATTTACTGGTAAAGTCTACAATCCCTATTGTGAAAAAAAATGCAATGATTTTATTATGTTTAGTCCAATGCATTTCCCTTTTAATCTAAATATTTTGTACTTTTTTGTTATTTGAATTGATTTAGGAAAGCAAAACAAATTCATTTCCTGGTGAATTGGAAATTCCATTTTTGGGTGACATGGATATTTTCTCATTCTTCCCAGATTTTATAACAATAGCCTAGGGATCTGTATCCTTCTTCTTTTTTCTGTAGTGCTATTATTTGGCAGTTAACATTCCTGAAAGTATATACTGCATATGTCTATATGTCTATATGCAGGCCCATGTCTGTGTGCAAAACATTTAAATACCTGTAGCAATTAATTTCCAGGTATTTGCAATAGCCACGAGCCAAATTTTGGTCTCATCTTCAGATCTGTATTGTTCTTGTTATTAAGACTGTCTTGTATTTTCTTTTCCACAGTAAATTACACTGTTTTCTCCTAATTATCTATCATAGTTGTCTCAAAGCCAAATCCTGGAGTCCTTCCTCTGCCCTTTAACCAGGGAAGATCCCATTTGTAAAATATGATGTTTGCCAGTGTAAACTCAGCAGGACTTAGCCCTTGAACCTCCAGCTGCTTCCTTCTTCATCATATTGTCACATACATTATTACTGAATCAGCCTTCCTTGGATATCCGATGTGATGTGATTAACAAACATAGTTTAGCGAAAAAAATCTCTTCCAAACTATGGAGCTTCACAAATGTTAATCTAGGAAATATGTCTTTTAAGCAATGAATTATGCAACTTTAAAAATTAAACTTCACTCTGTGAAGTCTGTGAGCTGTTTCTAACCAGTAATCATAATCATAATATTTATAATATATATGGATATAGTGCCTGGGTGTACTATATATGCTATAAATTTGAACAATGTGAAATCCTAGATTAGAAAAGCAAATTTGGTTCATATTTTTATAATAATTTACATGCCTTTAGCCTAATGGTGTCTATCTATCATTAGCAATAACATTTAATTGATTGTTTATTAATAATATCTCATCTCTAGGGGACCATGCCTTACATTTCTGTTCAAAGTGTAAATTGGTAATCCAGTGGATATTTCTTCTTTTGATAGTAGAGAACCTTTTATATTTATTTTAAATTTAAATTGAGAACCAGAATGAGTTATCTTATACTATTTGGTTAAAAAAAAAAGAGTACATTCATACATTCAAGATGGAATCCCACTTCCATATTGCATCATCTATCAACTATGTCTTTTTAGTGGGTGGGTGGGTAGCATTTGAAAGTTATTTTCACTTCAGAAAACTAACTATAAGTGGGTCACTAATAGCTAAGACTGGCAGAAGGTACCAAGCTTGTATTTAATTTTTTTTCTTTTCCTAAGCACAAAAAATTCCAAGAGACCGATTTTTTTAAAAAAACAAAAAGACGATAAAATTACAGACATTATAAGATTAGTTTTAAAGGTTCAAAATGACATTAATATAAACTTGCATATTAGAGCGTCATCCCAGTTTGAGGTCCTTTGACAATTCCAAAATCAGATTATTATAATTATCAACTGTACAACCATTTGGTAAGACAAAATATCCCTTGTATTTTCACACAGAGATTCATTCAAATAAAGTGTAGACAAACTCTCACCGAAATGTAATGAAATCCCACTCTTTTTTTAATGCATGAGATGGAATCATTTTTCTATGCATCAAATTTTAGTATACATTTGCACTATCTAAAAGCAAGCGGATTCTCTTCTGAGGCTACCATTATTTTCAATACCAACACAATTTGTTGAAAATCAGCCTGATTCTTAGAGGTCAAATTGAATTTTAAGTTGGGTTTAACCATGGTTACCACTCCAAAAGCCACACATTTCATTTTAATGCTTGGATATTTCAATAAAACCAATTGAAATTTCCAATGAACGGTGAAGGCCTTCAACAGCATTGAATTCCATGAGCAAGCCTATATTTTTACAGATAAATATACATGTTGAAAAGATAAGTGTGAATCTGATATACCAGTAATAAACTAGAGATGTGATTAAGTTAGGAATGGGATTTTAAATGTATCATAATTATCAAGTTCCAGATAAATAAAGCTGCTACTATTAGTTTCTTTAAAAAAATACAAGTATATTCATATATCTATTTATTTTACAATAAAAAGTGCTCATGTTCAGATATTTCTGTGTTCTTGTGGGCATTCGCATGTTTAATAGCCTGACCCAAAAAATAATACAATATGAAATACTGCTCAGGTTTTTCACTTTTATTTAGCTTTGAGGAAGGAAGGAAGGAAGGAAGGAAGGAAGGAAGGAAGGAAGGAAGGAAGGAAGGAAGGAAGGAAGGAAGGAAGGAAGGAAGGAAAGGTCTCTTAGATACATTGAACAAAACTGGTGGTCATTCAATTCTTGCAATTTTTTTCCATTTGTACTATTGATTCGTTAGTGGTTAGAAGTCAAGATCGGGCAAATGTGTTATCTAAAAAGTGATAATTTTTTTAATGTAGAGTTTAAGCAACTTGAAGAAAAATGTCATTTACCATGTTTGTGTTTCACAGAAAAAAAAAAGTATAATAAAACACTGTACACTGACTCCATCTACAGGTCATTATAATAGTAACACCTCATACAATTTTTCAAAATCAGGGAAATGCTTCTTGATTTTCTGGTGCAAATCATAGTTCTGGTGAAACATGCAAGCCAGCACGTGGTGTGGAAAACATGAGAAAAGAAACAGAAGCCCTTCTGTTCTCTCTTCTCTTCAGGAGTTCAGCTTTTTCATCTTTCATCACTGAACTGCTATATAAAGGATTGTATCCTTTTTTGTTCTATTCTTTTAGAAAACATGGTAAAACTAAATTACATGGTAAAACTGACACTCAGATTCTTTTTACACATGTATATTATTTGAAATAAGGTTAACTTAAATTACTCTCTGAACAACAGATATTTCCAGTGCACCAATATTGGTATTTGCACTTTAAAGGAAAATATGTATTTTTCATTCATTAGTTCTATTGCTAACAGAAATGCAGTCTATATAGATAGATTTCAGCATAAGAAGGCTTTCCATTTACCATTCAGGGAGGATTCAGGAAAGTGAAGTGGATTTCATTCAACTAATGTTAGTGACAGTCTTCCCAATGAAGTTACTGCTTGTAGACTGCATCCTGATCATGTAAACTGTCTGCTGATATGAAATGTTCAATCCATACGTATAATAACCAGACCTTAATATTATTATTATTATTGTAATCTTCAACCCAATATCTTTACTGATATCTACTTTCATGAAGAAAAGCCAATCTTAAAGTCTGGCAGCCTGGTCTCATTCCTCCAGTGAAAGCACAAGATCATAGGAACAGAAACATTCCTATGTAAAATGCTATATGCAGCATAACTGCTGGCAAACTTTATCTGCAAAGAAGAGTATTCCACTTTGTAGCTACATTGAAAGCATTAATCTCTTTGTAGTTTGGATCCAATAGTCCTGGCTAAACTCTTTCTCAACCACAGTTCCACCTAAGATGTTTTGCAATCAAGGTTTAGTTTTATTTTAATTTCCTCATCTTTTGGCTCAGGTGGCATTTAAACAGAATCAATCTCCCCCCTCCAAAAAACAGTATGTATGAATCAAACCTTTTTCCACCCTTGCCTTTAAGCAATGATAAAAGACAACCCAAAATATTTTTTTAAAAAAAGCAAAACTCTTTTCCCACCTTTTTCCAGGTAAGGTGCTCATAAGAAGAACCCAGGCCCAAAAGCGATCATAAAGGAGATGCATCATTTTGCTAGTAGATTATGGAAGCTGAAAACAATAGAAAACCAGAAGTAAGCATTCTTTGCTTTGACAAATTATTGGAAAATACAACAGGTTTAAAAGAACTTGTGATGGTTTTCCTTAAAAGCAAAGAGCAATCTCACAATGGTATGACTTTCAGAGGGAAAGGTCCCTTCCAGGTATACTTATGTGTTTCATTTTCTTGAAAGTGGGGTCATCCCTGAGTTAGTTTCATAGACAAAGGTTAAATTATTTTCTTTTCTTTTTCAAGAGCATTGGAATCCAAGTGTCTTTATATATTTATATTTCACCCCTAAAAAAGGATTACTGTTAAGTTCACAATTTGTACATCTATTTTACAATAACACAGAACTTAGAACCTATTTTAGCTTTAATGAGTCAGATCCCACCGCTTGATTATCTCAGGGGGAAAAAAGAGGAAAGGTCTTCTCCTAAAGCCCTTGAAAGCTCTAGAAGGTCCTGAAAAGGATAGAACTTTCTTCTGGAGAGAGACCCAAGCATATACCCATTTAGCAAGCTAGTTGAACAACAGCATACATTTAAAAAGCTGAACAGGAGTATAAGATACAGAATTTTAGTGCTTTTCTTGACTAGTATTATTTCCATTAATCTCCAAAGCATATGAAATGAATATGAAATAATGATGAAGATTATTGCATCCACATTGCCTTCCTTCCTTCCTTCCTTCCTTCCTTCCTTCCTTCCTTCCTTCCTCTCTTCCTTTTTAGAATATCCTGTTGCAAAATATTCCATATTTCACTTAATGACTGAGTCCAGTCCACTTTCAGTTAAGATGTTTTCTAAAAGCAAACCTGCCCTATATTTCCCACCACCACCCCTTGCAAACTTAACTGGTAATTTTGTAAGGCAGCCTGATCATTGTAATTCTCCTGTTTATAGCCCAGGCTTAGCTGCTTGCTCCTTGCTCCATACTTACTGCTGAAATCCACTTCGGTTCCACTGTTTCTACCAGATATGTCCTTCCTCCTCCTCCCTCCTTCTCCCAAACCTCCTGACAGCCCTGAAGCTGACTACAGTTTAAGAGAGAAGCAGAATGCCAGACAACATAATCACTATCGGGAAAAAAAAAAGGCACAGAAGAAGAAAACCTAATAGGATGGTCCTTGTATAAAATGTCCAAAACCTAAAGCAAAAGGCAGGACAAGGTGAACAAAATGATGACAGGTGTCCAGGTGGAGTGTAATAGATGGAGGATCACAATGCTGCTTCTCCTGGGAAAAAAAAAAGAAGAAGAGTGTTGCATCTCTAGGAGAGATGAAGAAAGCTCCACTTCTTTTCAGCCTGAACTTTTGCACTGAACCTCCTCTAGCAAGTCATTTCAGAGATACAGGCAGATGGCAAGATGCTTTCTTCTTACTCTACATTTCTCCCATACCACCATCCTTAAAATAATTAATGGGAATGGGGGCAGGGAGATACATTGCTATAGTTGCCTGTTAGACGAGAGGGGAAAGTGGGAAATCACCAAGTGCGAAAACAAACCACACAAACAAACAAATCGACCAAACAAACCAATCCGCTCCTGATCCTTTCCTGCCGCTCCTACCACCCTAATCTTGGAATAGTTGGAATAAAAGAGCAAAAGGGAAATCCCAGTCCATCTCTTCCCCACTATGGGCACATCCGTTCAAACCTGGAGCCATCATTCAAAAGGCATTTCTGCCTTAAGTGATTTCTGCCTGCTTCAGAGCCAGAGATGGAGACTTGGTCAAAAGGGGAGGGGGGTGGTATTTATGGATTTGCAGCCAGCATAGCAACTTTGTTCTCCTCTCCCTGAGAAAGTCATCCATTGCCCCCAATCCATCCAGCTCTGGTTGTAAACGTCTGAAATAATCCCTCTTAATCCTAGGGTCTCCATCTCCTCCGTTTTAGTCCCCCCCCCCTCCCGCCCTCCAACCCACCTCCTCCTCCACCGAGCCTGATCAATTGCCCATCCACCGCTGCGGATTTTCACCCGGGGTCGGGGGATGGGGGAGGTAAGGGGGAGAAAGCTGGGTCCAGCATTCCGACGAGGTACCTGCTAAGCAAGAAGGCAGCAATAAGGAGCCCCCCTCCGTCCATAAATGCTCCGCCTGTGAAAAAGGGAGCGGGCTGGCAAAGGGGAAGGGGAAGGGGAAGGAAGAGGGAAGGAGCCTGAAAAAAGATGCTAGAACGATACTCACCTCGAGACCCTCTGGGCACGGCGTCGCCGATGCAGCGGGAAAGTCTGCCCGAGAGGCTCCGCCAAGAAGCCAGGGCGGCGAGGAGGGAAAAGGACGCTTTAGAGCACTGAGTCTCCGCGGCTCTTCTCAGTCATTCACGAGCTCTTAGCCATCATGGACTCTGCCGCCGCCGTCGCCGCCGTCGCTTTGCTCTCTTCGATTTTTTAACACCCAGATTCCCTTTCCGTGGGATTCGGCTCGCAGCTCTACAACAAAAAGCTTTGCACTTTACCAAGACAGTAGTAGTACGTCCCGGGGTAAACCGGATGTGAAATAGGCTGTGACTTCATGCCAGAGAGATTTTATTTTAGAAAGGAAGGTGGTACCAAGCTCTCATCTAGAGACCAATACGCCCATTTTTTTTCTCCAAATATGCAGCACAATTTAACTTCAGCGCTCTCGCCCTAATCTCTTTCTCTCTGGCTGCATGCTCTGATCCTTCCTACACTCTGCATCACGATGGCTGTTGCTATTGTGGTGCTTACTGTGGCAGAAAGGAAGGGAAATATTTGGGAGACCAGATGGAGGAGAGAAACTACACTTACAATCTTCAGAGAGTTGCGACCGAAAACTGGTGCGGAATAATGATAACCGTCACTAAACACCACCCTCACCACTCATCCGCCTCACTCTGCCTCCCTTCTTATTCAGTCTTTGGACAAATATTCTCCCAGTTTATAAATATACAGGGTACCTGGAAGAGATTAAAGATCTCTCTCTCTCTCTCTCTCTCTCTCTCTCTCTCTCTCTCTCTCTCTCTCTCTCTCTCTCTCTCTCTCTCTCTCGTTACATGCACCCATTTCGTATGTTTTGCGTGTGATTTCATTGGAAAGGTCTTGTACAGTCAGAGAGGAACTGGGTGTTTAATTGGGGTTTCAAGAAAGATCTGTTCAAGGCATAAAATGCTTAAGCCACTCTACGTCTTTGGTTACTCTTAACTGGGAGGTAACATTTTTCTAAAGCGATCTTTACAATATTGTGGAGAAAGGCAAGCTCTATTGGGAAGGGGGTATATTTCGACAGGGATGTGTGTGTGTGTGTGTGTGCCATTTCTGTTTCTGAATGAACAATTCACTTACTTTGTCAAATGGTGCAGGAGAATAAGTAATAAAGGCATCATTTAAAAAAAACTATCCTTTAATATCACTTTGAATGAAAGTCCCTTACCAGCTAAGCATTCTTTTAATGCTGTTTCTTTTCAAGGAAGCATCTCTCACTCTCCACAGTACCCAGCACAATAAAAAAATCAATTGGACAATAACAAACTATTAGGCCTTAAATACTAGACTTTCTCTAATATACATATACCTTCCTATAGCTATGTTGCCTTCCTTCTCCTTTTCCTTACTACTCATCTGTGGAATTCAACTGCTCATTTTATGAATGAGTGCATTTCTCAAAGCAAAAAACAGCTGATTAACAATGGCGCTCTCCATAGTACTGGAAAGCCAAAAGGGAAGGAGGTACTCTTTTCATGCAGCACCTAACCCTAGTGAACAGAATGGGGAAAAAAAAAAACCTGCCCACTTGTGAATGCTTTTTGCATGGGATGCAAATCTTCTGAAAAGCTAATAATTGGAAATTTCTAAGAAAAAGCGTTTTACTGGATTTAGATACAGTGGTCTGTCATGGAATGGATGGGCATTGGAAAGAGATGGTAGAATTGACCTGAGCTGAAAATAAAAATCATTGGCAATAAATCATGTGAATAAGAAAGCAATACACTAAGAAGGTTAAAGAGAAGGAGAGAGTTAAACTGGGGGCTTTACTAAGGCTCTGAAAGATTTGGGGGAGTAATGTTCATTCTACTTCATTCTTCCTCACCATACTATGTGTCAATGTCATTCCCTCCCCCTCTGGAAAGAAAATTGGATCATTTTTTAAATAAACCTCCTGTATTCTGCAAATATTCAGAACCTTTTCTGATGCTGAGATTTTTGTCGTTCAATAATTTCTCAAAGGATTTATATCCATATGAAAAAGTTGATGAAGATGTTAACCTCCTGGATGGACTTCTTTGTTAGGTTTTAATTTAGCAATTTCCAAACTATCAGCATATACCTAATCTTGGGAGGGTGGCAGCAGCAGAAATATAGTGTCTTCTCTGAAGCGTGTGATGAGAGTTGTGGTAAAATATAGAACTGTGGGGTTTTTTTCTTTATTGTTCTTTCTCAAAACCAATCTTTAACATTGCACACAAGTTAATTACACCTAAGGAAAGGAAGAACAAACCAACATTCTGCCTATGCCTTTTTCCTTCCAGTTGTTATAAACCTCTGCATGTCAGGCAATTGTTATAGGGGAAAGCCTACTCAATCTACAGAAGCTTTTTTTCTGTTATTTAAAGTGCTTGAATATTGGCATTCTAAACTCCTAAAGGATGCCTTAATAAAAGAGGATACATTCCACAGATAGTTGCCTACTTGGGTAAAAGGCAAAAAGAATAGCAGTTGAGTTTATCCCTGTATCTCCTTCTACTGGCATGTGGAATATATGCCACAGGAAAAAAAAATAGAGATTTTGGGAAAGAATCCTGTGCTTCCAACAATATTAATACAGGAAACTCATGGAGTAATTTCATGCCCAAGTCAAAGCTCCAATATAGTGGTCATTATGATTAGCCTAGTGGCTTGGAAGATGTAAACCAAGAAAACAGAGGTGACATTAACGAAACATCTTCTGGGTATAGATTTGCCAGTTGTGTTTTTTCTGTGTATTGAAAGTCGTGGGAGTGAATAACTTATATTCCTGCTGTTTGAAGAAGCGGCTTGCTAAATAAGACCATTTCTGTCATTCAATGATGACCAAGTATATCCAAGTAGGACATAAAGGCAAAAAGTCTCTTCCGGTACCAAGTACCATTTGCCTTTAATTTTGGTGAAAGTATACAAGTCATCATGATTAAGAACCACTGATAGCTCTATCCTCCATTAATTTATTTAGTTTCCTTTTGAAGCCATTTCTGTTGATAGCCATCATCAAATCTAATTCCACTGTTAAACACTATGTTATATAAAGAAGCAATTTATTTTATTATCTCTGAATCTTCTCTCAATTAGCTTTGATGAATGATTCAAATTCTAATATTGGGAGATAAAAACTTACCTTTGTCCACATTTTTCATACTACATGATTTTATATTATGCCTTTTCTTACCGTTCTAAGCTAAAAATCTGTTTCTCCATAAGGTAACATAAATTAAAAACCTCATATATATCATGTTTACTTTCTTCTGTATTTTTTCTAGGTGAACATTCTGAAGTGAGATGACCAGGAAAGTGCTCAGTATTTTAAAGGCAATCACGATATAGTGATTTTAAAAGGTCTTATAGTTGTATATTCAGTTCTTTTTGTAATCATTCAGTTTGATGGAGATGGAAATTTGGAGGATTTTTGATGAAGGTCTTTTGAATAAGGGAAGGAAAGATTTTTCACTAGTTGTTCCTGAATATTTTGAATTCTACCCACAGTGATATGGGTAGAGTTTCTACTTTGATCTTTAGTGGTAATAGATAAGCCAGGAATCTTTTAAATACTCTCTATATCTTTTTCATAGTTTGTTATGATATTTTGAATGCTAGGTTGATTTTAAAAGAAACCATAGAGCTAGTTTTCCAGTCAACATATTTTTCATCATACAGAGCTCTGTGCTCTTTGAATTAAAGTATTTATTGGTTTACTTGTTTTATGTAGAAAATAGCCATATGGACTGCAAACATATGTGGTTGCTTGAGATAAAATTCTTCTAAATTCAGTGAGCCTTTTGAATTAAACAAACAAACGACTACTGTAGAAAAATGATTACAGGGTTCTAGTTCTTTAAAGGGAAGCTTTGTTATTAGGTATTATTAGATCCAATTCAATATTGTACATGAGAACTAATGACACAATACTTCTCATTAGTAAAATGTATGAGCATAAGAAGACAATACTTCTCATTAGTAAAATATATGAGCATAAGAAGGCAGCTTATTTTAACTCTTTTTTTAGGATGTAAAAAAATGCAATCTTCTCCACTGAATGCCCTTGAAAATCTTAGGAGTGCAATCCTAATGTATTAAATGTATTAACACTAATGTATTAAAGATTCTTGAAATTATGGTATAGATTTGAATAGCATATGACTAGTATACATAGTGAATGGCAAATTATAAGTGGCCTCTGTCAAGCAAGCATGTAACCTCATTTCCTCTCTGTCCAGCCAAAATGCAATTTTCTAAAAAGCACTGTATCCCAGATTTAACTTAACCCACATAAATGCACACACACATACAGAGGGAGAGAGGGAGAGGGAGAGGAGGAGAGGGGGTGGAGAGAGAGAGGGAGGGAGGGAGGGAGGGAGGGAGGGAGAGAGAGAGAGAGAGAGAGAGAGAGGTGTTTTAAAGATAGTTTCATATGTCACCTTGACCTTAAGTTCAAATACATTTAAGAGATTTTGACTGAATAATACTTTAGAATGGATTCCATCATCCTATTTTCCAAATCACTGAGAAAGATTCAATTTCATTTCTTCCCTGAAATACAGTAGGCACGAGGAAAAGAAATATATAAAAGATAGAAGCATCCCGGGTATGTGTCAGTACACTCCACATACTCTCTAAATGGTGAGGTGTGAGCAATAGAATGTTGGTTTGCTAGACATTTTCTAGATTGCACAGAATGGCATGAGCATGTTTGAAGTAAAACTGGATGTTGGTTGTGTTTGAAGTGGGATGGTCGAAACGTACCCAAATTGATTAGTAATTGGCTTTACTATTAGCATGGAAATCTTCACTGTGGGATGACAATGACCAAGGCTAGTAACCTAATCTGCCCCTCCTCCATCTTACTAAAATTCACTATAGGGAGTTGATCCAAACCATGATGGGCATAGGAGTTCAATATTTATACTGACAACTGTCAACAAGGGATGGTGCAGTGGCTCAGTGGTTAAGATGCTGGGCTGGTCAGCTGGAAAGCGGACAGCCAGATTTGAGACCCGAGTGCTGTGTGACAGGGTGAGTTGAAAAATCTAGGCAGATGTGTGTTAAACTATGAACAAAATGGCTAAAATTTATGTCAGAAAATATGAATTAGCATCATAATGCTAATCAGCATAATCAGCACAGGTTGATATGAACATATATGAAATTATGAATCTGTATTTTAGAAATAACTCATGCCATTTGCCAATGAATGGTAATAAAGAAAAATCCATGGATGCTTTTAGGAAAAATTGGGCTCAATTGAAAATAAAGGTAATCGAGGAAGGGTGGGGTCTATGATATAGTAACATGGATTTATGGGTCGGTGGGAGTATACATATGTGTGACAATAAAATCAGAGAGTAAAGGAGAAAGTGATTGGCCATTCAGAAGTACAATAATGAGGCATATGGTGACCAGTGAATAACTTCTTAATAAAAGGTTTGTTGTATATATGTAGTTTAAGCATGGATCTAGTCATGTGTATACATATGTGAAAAGGAATGAATCAAAAAAGCATGATTGATTTCACTGATTGTGATGAAAGAGATTAGGTGGCTCAGTGGCTGACTCAGTGCCCGACTAGGTGGCTCAGTGGCTAAGCTTGTCGATCAGAAAGGTCAGCAGTTCGGCCGTTCGAATCCCTAGTACAGATCTCCTGCGTGAGCAGGGGGTTGGACTAGATGACCTCCAAGGTCGCTTCCAACTTTGTTACCATTAAATTCCTGAGAAGAAACAACACCGTCTGACTTGTTAGAATTAATGGATAATACAAAAGTAATAAGAGTTTTTGAACGTGGGACAAACTATTATTTGATAATGTCAAGATACTGAAGAAAAGGCAACTTAAACCAGTTGAAAATAAAGCCAATTAGATACAGAGTATGCAAAAAGAGAAAATAAGAGTCCTCTATTAAAACATATTACAAGGTAGTTTCTCTCAATAGAATGAATAAAATATGGTGCTATCTAGATTATTGTGAGTCCACATGAAAGTAAGAGTCATAGATAGTGTAGTTACATTATGGTATTGGAAGAACCACAGTTGAGTTTTGAAGCAATAGTATTCAACATTGTGAATGAATGAGATCCAATGGGGAGAAAAATATCTGCTAGGTAGCATGAATGGATGGGCAGGAATGACATGAGAGTATATAGAAAAGAGTAATTGTCTTATCCAAGGCAGGATCCACTAGATCATCCTTAACAGATGACCATGCAGCTTCTGTTTGAAGATTAGCAAAAGAGAATTCCTATTCCACTGACTGATAGATCAAGCAATCAGGAAATTCTTCATGACAACTAGCTCAAAACTACTTTCTTGTAAATTTAATTGATTGATTTTAGTCATGCCCCTGATTCAATAGATATTAAGTCCACTCCTTTTTGTGTTTCAAAATTAACCTTTCAAAATTTAAAACAGCCATTGTATCATTCTTCAGTCATCTTGTCTGTAAAGATATTTTAACCATTCCTCAAAGTGCTTGATTTCAAGACCTTCACTGCCTTAGCACGTCTCCTATAAACTTGTTACAGTTTGTTATTCTCTGATTATAACTGGTACCCACAACTAAGCACTCTGTTGTAAATGAAGTTTGTTTCAGACATAGCAGAACAGTTTCCTGTCAGCTATTAATGAATTCAAAAATAGGGAATGGGACAACTTGCCACAGCCAACTGGCCACAGGACAACTTGCCATAGGACAACCAACAAATTGTGGGACAACCCAACAAATACAACAATTAAATTAATCTCAACAGAACCATGGCCAATAATAATAAAACAAGAAAGTCAATCCAGAAATACAAGAGTTACAATAAATTTTTGATGAAAACATGGACACCAATAATAAAAGTAACTGAATGAAATTATTAACACAGCCTTGAATTGTCCCAAGCCGAATTGTCCTGCAGGTGAGTTTGTCACCATGAGTGGGCTGCAGTGACTTGTCTACCCAAAATAACATTTGTTTTTAACAGGTAACTGACATAGCTATCTCATGTTAACTTACAGCTCTCAAACCAGACTACTTTCTGCAGTACTGCTGACAAACCAAGCCTTCCCCATCCTATACTTGTGCCTTTCGTTTTTCTCACCAAGATGCAGAACAACTTCCCAGCTGTGTTATCTGAAAACTAAGTATCCCTTTGTGGGACTTCTCCCTGCAGAGTCTGAGATCTTTCCAAGGGGAAAAAAATGAAAAATTTGCAGAAAATAATTGAAATGAGGAGGAAACTATATTGTGGTAATTGTGAATCTTCAAGCATGCAACAAATTCAGTATCAAAGGACTTTGCTGAGGGCAGAGCAAATAGACCTTTCAAATTTGAAACCATTCATTTTAGAAGCTAAAATCAGTAGGAGGAATGTGAATTAGAGGAATACTACTATAATATGTTCATTCCTAGCTATAAGTAATTTGTTTGGGAGAACTTGTCTAATTGAAAAGCTACCAGGAGTTCTGCAACTGAGGAATAAATACTCTTGTACATACCAAAAATTATAACTGAACATGTTTAATTGCAAAACAACCCTTTTTCTCCAGTGCCTAAGCCAGGAGTGGGTGAAATTGAAAATCAATCTGGTCCAGTCTAGCCCATAACTAGAGTGAAATCTCTATAAGACTTTTCTCACTATTTCTTTTCTGAAGTTAGTTTCTCTTTCTTTTGTTTCCAAGAAAATTTGATAATACAATTCTTGTTGAGTTCTATAAACTCAAGTTGTCACAACTTTCCTTGGTTGAGATTTGGTACATAGAGAATGTCTCATAGCCAAAGAACCAGCTG
Organism: Masticophis lateralis; assembly: GCA_030761175.1. Lineage (NCBI taxonomy): Eukaryota > Metazoa > Chordata > Lepidosauria > Squamata > Colubridae > Masticophis > Masticophis lateralis. The sequence continues at coordinate 106,235,593 of JAUDYJ010000002.1, forward strand.
AGTTATATTCTGTGGGAAAATGGAATCCCTATTAGATGGAATTGGCAGCCTCTCTCTACAATACATTATGATAATAAAGCATCAAAATGATCAAATTGTAGAAAAATGTGTCTCTCCCCCCAAAGTTAGAATGGGAATAGAAGTGGAAGATTTAACTCTTTGTATTGCCCCAATAACTTAATATGTTTGTTTTGGAGAAATCTTAGATAAGATTTTCTTAGAGTAGGAAGCCTTCCACATTGCTATTATTCCTACCATTAAAATTCCTCATCTCCTCCAGATACTCCCAAATCATCCTGAAAATGGTGATTTTAGCAGTCCTTTAGTCAATTCTTATGATCACATAACCCCATCATTTGATGGCTTCCAATAATTCTTTGTAAGAGCATGACACTGAGTTGTGATTTTGACATATTCTTGCCATAAGAAATCAGGTGGTATCTCAATGCTCCAACCACAAAAGAGTATGTTGGGATAGTTCTTGACTAGATGGCAAATGAACTACTACACCAGTTCATGCAATAATGCAAATTGCCATTTACAATGATACAAAGGAATAGTCCCATCATCCAGCAGAGAGACTGTCCAGAAAGCAGATACGTATTCAGATCAGTGGCATAAAACTAGTAAATGTAAGAGAGATAGCCACCTCAAAGCTCATAGAAATGGAGTTTCAGCTCAACTTTCTTTTGCTGCCAACTTTCTGCCCATACTTTCAACAAATGTTTTTAAGTGAGGTAGGGATACCAGTGGTGGGTTGCCTCCGGTTCAGACTGATTGGCAAATAAAACCAGCGGGAGGCTCTGTCCACCACCCCAGATGTCATCATCGGTGATCTGCGCATGCGCAGAAGTGAAGCATGGGTTCAAGCGAAGCATGCGCGCACACAATCCCGTGCAAACCGGTAGTAAAGGTAAATAGAACCCACCGCTGAGGGATACCATATCTGGTGTGCAAAATTCCAGTTTACCACTAGATGGGAGCAAAGATTTAGTCAAGCCTGGAGGCTGTTAGGGATTGGATGACAGGGAATAGGTTGAAATTAAACCCTGGCAAGACCGAGTGGCTCTGGGTTTGGGGTTCATTGGTTCAGGGAGATTTGCCATCTTTGTCTTGGATGAGGTGGCACTACCCGAAACAGACCCTGTGCATAATCTGGGGTTTCTCTTGGACTCATGACTCCTGCTCAAAGAGCAGGTGATGGTCGTGGCTAGGACGGCCTTCGCACAACTGCGAGTTGTGCACCAGCTATGCCCTTTCCTGGACCAGCAATCCCTACTCACAGTAACTCATGCCTTAGTCATTTCCCAACTTGACTATTGCAACATGCTCTACATGGGGCTGCCCTTGAAGAGCATCCGGAAGCTCCAGTTGGTGCAAAATGCAGCAACCCGCACGGTTTTGTGCAGACCCCGGTGTGCACATATATCACCTCTCCTGCAGGAGTTGCATTGGCTGCCAATTTGCTTCTGGGTGCAATTCAAGGTGCTGGTTGTCACTTTTAGAGCCCTTCATGGCATGGGACCAGGTTATCTGAGGGACGGTCCCCTAATGGATCTACCTGACCCATTAGAGCGGGGAGGCAGGAAATGCTGCAGGTCCCATCCCTAAGGGAGATATACCTGGTGGGACCCAGAAGAAGGGCCTTCTCCATGATGGCTCCCTCTCTCTGGAACATCATTCCCCCAGAAATTAGAACGGCCCCCACTCTTCTGGAAGGTGCTGAAGACCTGGTTCAGCCAGTGGGCCTGAGGAACCCAGAGCGGAATGGAGCCCATTAAATGGCTCATTTGATTGGCTGTCACTGGGGCGGGAGGTGCGGGTTAGGGGTGATTTTGTTACATTAATTTATTTGATTTTTTTATGAGTTTTAGTTTTTTAAATATGGCTTTTTATATTCTGTAAGCCGCCTTGAGTCACCATGGACGAATCGGCAGCAATATAAATCAAATAAATAAAGAAATACATACATACATACATACATACATACATACATACATACATACATACATTTGTTATTATGTCAAATGGTAACTCAAGTGCAAGGGTGGGATAAATGAAGCAAAATATTTGGCAGAGATTGCATTTTTCTTATTTGTTAGTTGAAAACTAACGCGCATTTTAGTTTTCCTCATTTCAACTAATTACAGAAATGTATTGCAGTTCTTCTGCAAGCCGGCAAAGCCACACAAATGCAGCTGAAGGATTGCATGTAGTTTGAGAGCTGCCTGGTTACCTGGTCCTGACTTAATACATAAGCAGTGCATAAATAGGTAGAGAAATATGCATTAATAACAGTATCATTTGTAAACTTGTCAAATTGGCATAATAACTGATTCCAGCACAAAGCAGTTTAACATCATGAAAAATTGGACATGACCTGTAATTTCATACCTTCATTATTTAGTCAATGCATTAAAATGCAAAGAAAGGTCCTACAATTCTTTGGTAAAATATTAATACTATTCTTTAATATGAAATCTGTGTGCTTTTCATCTGGATAGAGATGTCCACCATTATAATACAATGTGTGCTTTTTGAATGCCAAAGCAGTTCATTGTAGATCAAGTGCCCAAATGATGACATAAATCCCTGAGTAATTTTGCCTACTCTGTCATAGCATGGCTGTCACAGTTGTTGGTGTGACCGCAGTATTAAATGTTCCTAATCATAGCACCCAGATAATATTTATGTTATATTGTGGATGAGATTTCATTTTTCCTTTCAAAGTCACCTTTCTGATGAAATGGATAGCTGTGTGTGTGTGTGTGTGTGTGTGTGTGTTTTCTGAGGTTTTCGCGGGTGTTTGTATGTAGGTCTTTGGTTATTCAGGTCTTCTCCCGCGTAAAATTGGAAGTATCTTGGCGACATTTCGACGAGTCTCATTCGTCATCTTCAGGCTGGTGTTCTCAGCTTCGTGCTTCCAGGAGCAATGTGAGATCGCAGCTGTCTCTTCCTTTTAACTGCTAGTGGGGGTGGGAGCTGATTGGGTGGGAGCTTGGCTGTGTTCTGATTGGGTGGAGGTGTGTTCTGATTGGTTAGGGGCTTGGCTGTGCTCTGATTGGATAGGGGGTTGGTTGTGCTCTGATCGGCTGGGGGTGTGTTCTGTTTGGCTGGGGGCTTGGTTGTGCTCGGCTTAGTCTGAGTTGCAGGGGGATTTGAGCTGGTGAGCTGCATTGTTGTTGTTTGGCTTCGTGTTTGTGGCCATGAGAGCTCTTCATGGTGGGTGTCAGTCTGTTTCATGTATGGATTGGAGGGGTTAAAAGTGGCTAATGATGCAGCTGAGGTCTGGCTTCTGGTCCTTGGTCGAGCCTCATTATAAGTGTGGCTTTGAGTCTGCTTTCTGTGTGGATGTGTGGTGGTGACATCCTGTGTGGCTCTTGTGAGTGTGGGTCTGGTGTCCTTCATCGTATTAGGGACTCGTTTGTCAATAAGGGCAGGTTTCCAAATGGCTGGTAGGCGGGAGGTATCGTCTCGTTTGTTCATGCTGTGTGGGCGTTTTTCTATCTTGATGGCTTCTCTGATTATTCTGTTATTAAAGTGTTCAGTTTTGGCAATAGTTCTGGTCTTTTTAAAGTCAATTTCATGTTCTGTGGCTTTAAAGTGTTGGATCAGGGAAGAAGTTGGTTCCTCTTTTTTGACTGAGTTTTTGTGTTCTTCAATGCATGCACTTATTCTTCTGTTGGTTTGTCTGATGTATGTGGTGGGGCAGGCGGTGCATGGGATTTCATATACTCCTTGCAACTTGCAGTCTGGAGAGCCAAAACACAGACCACCCTCAAGACACACACACACACCAACAAACTCTGAAGACTACAAGAACGCCAGAAACAAACCCCTCCACCCTCACAGCCACACATGTAACAAACAGTGCATAACATCTCAGATAGGATCCTCACCAAAGCCGAAACCAATGTCCTTTCCAAAGGATTCAACTTTGCAGTCGCTCCCAAATGCATCCCCACTGAAACCATTATACGCGGAGTTGAAACCAGCCTGACCAAAATCAACCCCGACAATGCAAACAGAATCAGACTCGAAATCACCAACATCCTCTGCACCAGCAAGCCACCCAAAAGCAACTTACCCAAAGAGGAACAGACAGCACTACTTAACCTGAAAGAAGACACCAGCATAATAATCCTACCAGCAGACAAGGGCAACACCACAGTGGTTATGAACACATCTGACTACCAAACCAAATTAACCAACCTACTCCAAGGCTCCACATACAAACCCCTAAACACAGACCCCACCACCTACTGAAAAAAACCACCAGATCCAAAATAAAAGCCTCCCCCATCAGCGAAGAGATCCAGCAAAGAATCATTCCCAGAGAGAAATCATCCAGATGCCCTAAGCTCTATGGTCTCCCCAAGATACACAAAGAAGGAACCCCACTTAGACCCATAGTCAGCTCCATAGGCTCACCTCTACAAAACTTAGCCAAATTTCTCACCAAACAACTACAGCCCTAAGCAGAATCCATCACCTCGCATGTAAAAAACTCATTCCAGTTCATAGACATCATAAAGAAACAAAACTTATAGCCCTGTGACCTACTCGTGAGCTTCGATGTCATATCCCTCTTTACCCAAGTAAATCAAAGAAGCCTTGACAGTTATCCAAAACAAATATAACCCCCCCCCCCAAGCACATCCTAGATCTGACCAACCACTGCCTATCCAACACATACTTCATCTATAACGGACAAAAATACAAACAAATAGAAGGAGCACCCATGGGATCACCCCTCTCACCTGTCATTGCCAACCTCTATATGGAGCACTTTGAAACCCAAGCTCTAGAAAAATCTGATCACAAACCGAAACTCTGGCTCAGATATGTAGACGACACTTTCATAAACTGGCCACATGGGAAAGAAAAACTGGACAACTTCCTCACACACCTCAACAGCCTACACCCCAAAATACAGTTCACCATGGAAACGGAAGCGAACAACCAACTTACCTTCCTGGATGTCTTAGTCTACAGGAAATCCGATGGCTCCCTAGGACACAGTATCTACCAGAAGAAAACACACACAAACCGCTATCTGCATGCACTCTCACACCACCACCCAGCCCAGATCAACTCGGTAGCCAAGACACTCATCTACAGAACAAAACGCTTAGCTGACGAATAACACCTAAAAACCAAACTACACACTCTCACTAACGTACTAACATCCAATGGATTCGAAAGAAATAAGATTACCAACCTAATCCAAAAAGAAACCCCCACTAAAATTCAAGACAGAGAACAAGAAAACGGCAAAGCCCTCCTCCCATACATAAAAGGCACCACAGACAGAATAAGCAAAATCCTCCACAAACATAACATCAAGACAGCATTCTGCACAAACCGAAAAATATCCACCATCCTAAGGAACCCCAAAGACAAAATTGAGTTAGAAAATCAAGGAGTATATGAAATCCCATGCACCGCCTGCCCCACCACATACATCGGACAAACCAACAGAAGAATAAGTGCACGCATTGAAGAACTCAAAAACTCAGTCAAAAAAGAGGAACCAACTTCTTCCCTGGTCCAACACTTTAAAGCCACAGGACATGAAATTGACTTTAAAAAGACCAGAACTATCGCCAAAACTGAACACTTTAATAACAAAATAATCAGAGAAGCCATCGAGATAGAAAAATGCCCACACAGCATGAACAAACGAGATGATACCTCCTGCCTACCAGCCATTTGGAAACCCGCCCTTATTGACAAACGAGTCCCTAACACAATGAATGACACCAGACCCACACTCACAAGAGCCACACAGGATGTCACCACCACACATCCACACAGAAAGCAGACTCAAAACCACACTTATAATGAGGCACGACCAAGGACCAGAAGCCAGACCACAGCTGCATCATTAGCCACTTTTAACCCCTCCAATCCATACATGAATCAGACCGACACCCACCATGAAGAGCTCTCACGGCCACAAACACGAAGCCAAACAATAACAACACAGCTCACCAGCTCAAATCCCTCTGCAACTCAGACTAAGCCGAGCACAACCAAGCCCCCACCCAAACAGAACACACCCCCAGCCAATCAGAGCACAACCAACCCCCCATCCAATCAGAACACAGCCAAGCTCCCACCCAATCAGCTCACACCCCCACTAGCAGTTAAAAGGAAGAGACAGCTGCAATCTCACATTGCTCCTGGAAGCACAAAGCCGAGAACGCCAGCCTGATGATGACGAATGAGACTTCGTCGAAATGTCGCCAAGATACTTCCAATTCTACGCGGGAGAAGACCCGAATAACCAAAGACCTACATATATATATATATATTCAAAAAGTCAATAATTTCCTTGCATGGTTAACTGATCTGAATGGTTAACTGATCTGAATGACAGTGATGATATTTTGCATTTATAAGCTATTTTAATATGCTACTATTCATTACCTTAGGCATCCTAACTGCAACAGCAGTTTGATGGTAACTCTCTTAAAGAATTTCTCAACTGTCAGTAGAAAGGATAGACAGGAATATCTTAATTATATCTCCAATAGTCTGCTGTGTCATGTGCTTCATGTGTGCTAACCCTGAACTGATTTAAAAGCCCTGTGCTACTTGTCAATTGTTTTATGAGCTCAGTTAAAAGGGTTGGTTTTAACCTTTAAAATTATGAATGGCTTAAAAGCTCAGAAATTACTTAACTTGGAAGAAGACCTGAGCATTAAGACTAGCATGACAGGGACTTGTGAGGAAGTCTTCATGACAGATTGGAACAGTTATTCTCTGACATTGGACGCATCTCAAATTTCACAAGAATGGGGGTCGACCTATTTTCCAAATCACTTGAGGATAGGGCAAGAAGTAACAGATGGAAACTTATCAAGGAGAGAGTTTCATCTTAAATCAAATACAAAGTTGTTGTTTTATTTTTATTTCATTAGCAAATAATTTGGGGGGTTTTGTACTATTCAGCAAAGTAGAAGTACCACCACTATGATTTAGTATGAATTAAAACAGGGCGCTCTGATTTAATGAAATTTGTTATTTTCTCAAATAGTAAAATCAGGTACAGATTAAATCTTCTAAAGTCAGCATGTCTCCAAAAACAGGACAGGACAAAAGAACATAAAACATTTTTTTCCCAACAATTCTAGAGAGCCAAATGCTTAACCACATTATAAAAAGAAGAGTTCTCTATTTTTTTGCTCTGAATTGCCAGTTCCAATGATTGTATGGTTGCATGACTGATACTACATATGGTAGTTAAAAGCAATGACATGATCCAAATGAGATGATTTCTGAAATACAATAAATTGGGTATTTTTGCAAGTCAAATCAGAGGCATACTGAAAACTATCTGCAAGATGAGACCAATACAAATTGCAACTCTAGTTTGGCGCTCCACTTATATGCAGATAAAATGTATTCATATATGAAATGATAATATCCAAACTTGTGAAGCTGAGGCACTTCCCCCCTAATCTCTGGCAGATGCTGATGAGATACTTGCTCTCAGGCTTCCTTTTCTGAAGACAAAGGAAAAGAGCAAGGAAAAAAGGAACTGTTATTAAAGGATTTGGTATTAACCATTTTAATGTAAACCTTTATGGACCAGTCCATTGAATAAACCTTAATCTGAAAATGGTTAATTTGTTCCTATCATATCAAAATGGATAGTTCCTGAAAATAATTCCTATCTGTAATCAATTATGCACAACATGGATATGTCTGAAATGAATATCAACTGGAAATGACATTGTCTTACTTTATGACAATGGGAAGTCTGGAAAGATTTATAGTTTCTCACAAGACAGCTAAGGAAGGGTAAAAGATGATAAAAGTGGAAGATCTCTATCATCCCACTTTCTGCTCTGACAGGGGAAACTGCTGTTACTATCAAGGCTATGATTAAATAGTGCTGACTTCTGAGGAAATGAGCATTCAGCACGCCATGCAAAGCAAACCAAACATATTTTACAGTGAAACATAAACAATAAAACGTAATATGAAACAAAATCCTTGTCTGATAAAATAATATGGATTTGGGCTAGGGCAGTCTTAAACAATATTTGTTAAATCTTGGTAGACGGTACTTTACTACTTCCTCCCATTCAAAGGCAAGGAGAACAGCACCACTACCACCACAATAAAGACAGAAAATAACACTATGCAATGTTGCAATTTTGTTTCCATGGCTGAGAAATCACTACCCACTTCTGCTATTATGTAGAGTGGTACACAATGATGTGTGGCATATCACGTATTCCTATACGGAATCAAATGGAAGTTAAATTTATCAGGGATATCTCTGAAGCAAAGAAGATTTATAATGCAGATTCCAGTGATGTTTAATCAATCAATGTTAGATTAAACAACTGAGTCAATAGTGGGCAATTTATGATCATGTAGAAATAATCAGTTCATACCTCTGATTAAATAATTTGTTGCCTCCAAGCAAAGAAAAACCTGGGGCGGGGGGGGGGAGGGGAATGATGAGAAAAAAGAGAAGACATAGCAGAAAGAAAGAGAGAAGACATATAATAAGGGGAATAGGCTTGAATTACAGAATGTTTTATACAAAAAGTGGAGTTGCAGCTTGGTTGCTGAAATTTATAAGCGATTATACAATGGAAATAAAATTGTCATGAGAATGAATGGAAACTAGTTAATAGGTCAGCAATCAGCAGGGAGATATGAAGTTATCTTGATTGTTTAATGCATTTATAGTTACATGCATAAAGAATAATTGTAACGTAGATTAATTTATTTAGAAATTGAAAAAAAGAAAAAAGGGATGCAAATGCTGATAAAAAATGTAGTGGGTAATAAAGGGTCTGTTGCATGCCATTGGTTTGCAATGTTTGCAGCTGTTGGCAATTTCATTATCTTTTTCCATCTGTGAGTTGTTTGGACCACTTTCTATTTCTAGATAAAGAGAACAATCTTCATATTTTCTCTGTTTATCTGTTACCTAGCCTTTTAGTTAAATGTTTTTTTCTGTTTAACAGATAAAGGGAACTTTCTGTTGCTCTCTTCAAGATGTAGTTTAGCCACAGGTAGGCTTTTCTGACTTCATATTTCCAAATAAGTTTACTTTTTGCCTCAAATATAATGAATGTCTGCTAGCATTAATTAAAAACAATGCTGATGTGGTGGAATGTCATTCAGGGTCACAGGGGAAAGAGGGTCTTACCCAGGGAGCAAAGAGACAGCAGGGTTTGGAATCTTTGACAGGCAGGAAGAAGGCTAATGTGAACAATTCACATAACATGTCTAATAGTTATACAGATAGTTGCTTTAGTTTGGCAAGATTTCTGTTAAAATAGGCAAACAACAATAAAGAACTTTCAGAAGTAACTCCATGTGTCATTCATGTTTCTTGGGCCTGATAGGTAAGGCTATTTTCTGCATCAAAGACAACTGTATTATGACCATTATTAATTAGATCAGAGTAGAGTAGAGTAGAGTAGAGTAGAGTAGAGTAGAGTAGAATAGAATAGAATAGAATAGAATAGAATAGAATAGAATAGAATAGAATAGAATAGAATAGAATAGAATAGAATAGAATAGAATAACAGAGTTGAAAGGGATCTTGGAGGTCTTCTAGTCCAACCCCCTGCCCAGGCAGGAAACCCTACACCACTTCAGACAAATGGTTATCTAATCTGTTCTTAAAAACTTCCAGTACACAACTTCTGGAGGCAAGTTGTTCCACTAGTTAATTGTTCTAACTTGTTCTATTCAATGAGTTAATAATCTAATTGTTCTATTCTTGATACTACATTCTCTGATTCATTTTTCAGTATTATTTCAGCAAACATTCAGGCACACAGCCACCAACTATGGTTCCTGCTGAATTCAAAACTCCCAACAATATGGGTGCTTATGTTTCTGCTTGGAAAAAGAAAAACTTGGTATATGGTCGCAGTGAGCTTGTAGGAGTACCTGAAGAAAAGGCCTGGAAAGGCCTGGAATAGTCAGATTTTAGATCAAACAAGTGAAGTACCGTAATGGGATCTTTCTGAGGGAGTAAATATATATATATATATATATATATATATATATATATATATATATATATATATATATATATATATATATATATATATATATATATATGTCTTTGGTTATTCGGGTCTTCTCCCGCGTAAAATTGGAAGTATCTTGGCGACATTTCGACGAAGTCTCATTCGTCATCTTCAGGCTGGTGTTTGCTCCTGGAAGCACGAAGCCGAGAACACCAGCCTGAAGACGACGAATGAGACTTCGTCGAAACGTCGCCAAGATACTTCCAATTTTACGCGGGAGAAGACCTACATACAAACACCTGTGAAAACCTCAGAAAACATATATATATATATATGTGAGCGCACATGCATGCTCCCATTGCAAACCAGTAGTAAAAGTAAGTGGAACTCACCCTGGCCTGCACAGTTCCTGCCAAGCATAAAGCTACATTGCACGTCAAATTTTGTTAATTATCACTTTCTGATCAGAATTACCAGGCATTTTCTTAGGAATACTTCTTCAAGCTATAAATTCTATCTACAGATTATCTGTTTACTTGCTTTGCAGAAAACAGCTACTCAGTCAACCAAGCTTTGACCAACAGTTTGGAATAGTGAGGAAACTTCCTTTATGAAACTTCCTTCCTTCCTACTCTACTTTGAGTCTTATTTACAGAGAGATATGCTGTGGTATTAATACTCTTGCCTCAATATAATCACTAAGTTCTGCTCTTTCTCCTCTGGGCTAAATTAAATTGTTGGGACAAAGTACACATAATCCTCAACTTACAACCGTTTATTTGGTGACTCTTCAAAGTTACAATGGCACTGGAAAAAGTGACATGGGCATTTTTCACATTCGTGACCATTGCAGCATTCCCATGGTCATCCAATTAGAATTTGAACTCTTGGCAACTGACTCATATTTATGACGGTTGCAGTGTCCCAAGATCATGTGATCACCTTTTGCGATCTTCCATTAAGCAAAGTCAATGGGGAAGCCAGATTCACTTAACAACCATGGTACTAATTTAACAACAGCAATGATGCACTTAACAACTATGGCAGGAAAGTTGTAAAATAGGGTAAAACCAGTGGTGAAATGTAAAATTTGTTACGACCGGTTCTGTGGGCGTGACTTGGGGGGGGAGTTTATGTGACTGGGTAAGCGTCTTTTTTTCTTTTTACTTTTTTTCTACAACCTTAAGAGATTGCAGAAAAAAATGCTTTTAAAAGCCTCTGACAATCAGGCAACTCATCTGGGATTGTCAGAGCCTTTCAAAAGCATTTACCTCAGCTGAAGAGGTTGTAGAAAAAATACTCTTAAAAGCCTCTGATGATCCCAGCTGAGCTGCGTGATCATCAGAAGTTTCTTCTTCTTCTTCTTCTTTTTTTTTTTTTTTTACTTTTAAAAGCATTTTTTCGGCCAAATGGTTGTAGAAAAAATGCTTTTAAAAATGTTTTAAAAAGGCTTTGATGATCGTGCAGCTCAGCTGGGCATGGGGGTGGGCAGGGATTTTTGCTACTGGTTCTCCAAACCACCCACCGCTGTCACTACCGATTTGGGCAATCCAGTCTAACCCACTGAACAACCGCCTCCCTTAGCAACATAAATTTTGAGCTCAATTGTGGTTGTAAGTCGAGGACCATCTGTATGCAAACATTCCTTTTGGGTAAATGAACAAAAAAATGACAGTCAACAAACAAAATTTTCTTTATGTGAAGCACTTGAAGGAAATGTACATGCTGAGATAACTTGGTTGACTAAAATGAATATAGATAATACGCAGATTTGCCTTTCTTTTTCTTCAAATGCAGTTGAAATTATGTGTGCTCTCCCAAATAAATTTTGAAACATCTCATTCTGGTCCAGATAATTTTAGATAGATTGCAGACATGCTAAAAGATCAGGCTTAAAGTTTGAAGGTATTAAAAATCTGCACTTTAGGACTATGATCCCTCCCACCCGCCCACCCCACCTGCCATCATTATTTATGAGATTTATATCTTGAACGTCACTGCTGGAAACCACAGAAAACCAAGCATTTGATCACTTTATGCCACTGCTTCATCACCTGCACTGGCTCAGGGATATTTGTACTGGGGGAGGAGGTAAAAATGACAAGATGGGGGTCATGAATGTGTAATAAATCCCCTTTGTACTTTCAGACAACATCATCACAAAAAGCGTCAAGCATGCAATTGCAACTATCAATGTGATTTATTTTATTTATTTATTTTGATCTTCCCATGTAGATGGTCATGCAATAGCTAAAAGTTGGTTTGATCAGCAATTTCCTTTTAAACGATATGCCAATTGTTCTCAATCTGTTCATCAACCTTTCTCACAAGAAACTTGTCAGTTGCTGTCACAAATCAGTGCTTTCCATTTCTTTATTTCTTTATTCATTCATTCATTTATTTATTTATTGCTTAGCAACACATAGTATTCACATCAGCTTATCCTCTCGACAAAAACTACTAATTGAACTACTAATGGTCCAAGCAAATTGGCAGAAGATAAGAGTCAACAGAATTCAAGGTGGGCTGGACTTAGTTCCTTTGTGGACAGAAGGGACTGGTGACTGGTGACTTCTTTGGCCCCCTCCCTCAGGCTCAGCCTGGTCATCTCGTACTGTAATCATGATCACAATCTGCATTTAGGGGAGAATGTTTCAATTTGAGGGACTCCTTCGGCAGTCAAAAATTCAACTATGGCTCATTGCTTGAAGTGATGTGATCATTGCTCAGTACAAGCTTCCATTTCATGAACAATAGTCAGAACTTTTTCATTTCAGCAATTTCCCAGCAGCTGAAATGAAAGAACAGATGCTATAGAATGTGTTAGAGCTATCAGTTGCCATCTGTTGGCAACTTATACCATTGGAGGCATTGCTTTTAAGTCAATTATCAAATAAAGTTGTATCTCGCTAGTTGATTGCTTTAAAACTCGTCAAATTTGGTACTCGACACATTTTGACGTAAACATTTTGTCCTGGCGCTCATCATTTGTTATTTGCAAGCTAAAACTTTTCAATGTCAGTTGTCCCATGACTTGCTACCCTTTCCTGACAAAACAAAAGATTGTGTGTTAAGTCACATGGTTTGTTTGCTACTCATCATTTTTAAAACTTGTAGTAGCTCCTGGAGCCAATTAACAATGACTACTATTAACTCACACATATATATGATGATTGCATTAAAAGAAGTGCCACCAATGCTATATATGTTATTACACTTCAATTCCAAAGGCAAAAGGGTCCTTTGGAGTGCACTTGGACATGCAAACAATATCGGTTTACAAATCTTTAAATAAAAGACATCATTCCCCAAACTGAGCTGCAGCTATAAAAGGTAGCTCCAATCCTAGAAGAAGAAAAAAAAAATGCAACAGCTTTAAGCAGTCACAGAGATATGTTTCTCACAATCAGAAGCTCATTTTTCTGTTTCAGTCCAAAGTAGTCCTATGGGTAGATGCCCAACTTAAAACTAAAGGTCTATCTTTTTTGCCTTAGACTTACTGTTTAAATTTCTATTAAATGTTATAAATTGAGCATCTCAATGAACTATTTACATACTAATTCATAAGCAGAGCTATTGATTCATTAGCTAAAATGCACAGAGGACTGAGCCATTTTTAATTGGCCAAAGATGTAATTCATTATTTTTGAAGTGCTGAGAATTTCCTTTGTTGTTATCAATATTTAATTATGAAATTGCTGCATTTGGACGTTCCATTTTCTTGCAATTCCCATTTCAAAATGCCAAGAAAATCGTGCTATCAGTTTTCAGCCAGAATTACTAGAATAAGTTACAAAACGTTATTTGAGAGCTGCACATGATTCTGGCATCTCAGGTTACTAAAATCGGATCTAAACTAAGGCATAGTTAATAAGCTAACTGAATATATTTATAGAACCTCCGAAGGTTTCTGCATGGTTATAAGTGCATTTTTTCATATTTTTCGGTGAATTGACTTTTTGATTAATTTTTCAAGGAACATGGTGTTAATTTAAAAAAAAATTAAATCAGCTGCTAGATCAATCACCCTGTCTAGTTCAGATATTAGTTTGTAGTAACTGAAAATGTTTAAATAGTTATGAAGGATTTATAGCAAACTTAGCATTGACTTGTTTAAATTGGTTTATTTTTTATTTTTATTTTTATTATTTTCTTTTTCTTTTTCTTTTTCTTTTTTTTTTTGAAAGGGGATATAATCTCAAAACAGAGGTTTATTCTGAACATGTCACACACAGTAGACATCTAAATCATCCTGGGCTAAAAGTATGTTATGGAATATATTATGGAAACGTACTCGTTCTACCAATTACAATTATGCTATTAAAATCATTCTTGGATTCAAGCCAGACTTCATTTTCATTATTATTATTAACAACTCCCTTGCATTCCAGTAAGTGCTTCCAAGAGATCTGTTGATTACTCCAGGAATATTTGAACACTTGAAGCTATTATGAAGCTATGAACTATTATGTTTGGAATAAATGTTTAGAAAATTGGCTCTTGATAGAGAGTCGGTGAAAGTTTCCCCCTATTTTATAGATGGAGTATGCTGAAAAGTCCTTACACACAGTGGTATAATATGAAAGGAAATGCAATGTCTTAAACCTTTTACCGTAATATTCAGTTTATTCAGTATATCCTGTCCTCCCTTGTAATGCATCAGCCACTCTTAAAGTAGATATTGGGAATAAGGAAAGAAATGGTGAGATATTGAATAGTGAGTTCTATGTATGTACTCAAGTAAAGGGACAATGCTATTCTGTTGCCAGCATTGAAGAAAGGTACATCTACACCAGTGGATTCAAAAAAATTCAAAAAAATTTACTAGCGGTTTTGTGGGTATGGTTTGGTGAGCATGGCAGGGGAAAGATACTGTAAAATCTCCATTCCCTCCCCACTCCAGGGGAAGGTTACTGCAAAATACCCTTTCCTCCCAATCAGCTGGGACTCAGGAGGCAGAGAATAGATGGGGTGGGGCCAGCCAGAGGTGGTATTCACCGTTTCTCCAAACTACTCAAAATTTCCACTACTGATTCTCCAGAACTGCTCAGAACCTGCTGAAACCCAACTCTGATCCAGAGTGAATTGTGTGAGATGCATACCATTTCTGTTATTTATTTACTAAACAAATTTATACAGCTGCCCATTTACTAAAAGAGAACTCTGGCTAATAAACAAAACGAAAACACAATACAATAAAACAATCACTTAAAATAATAAATAGGCCAAGGCCTGGTTAAAAGAAACAACAATTTATCCCTTAGTTAGGCAACAAATTGTCTCCATGGCAGTCAGGAGAACCCCGGGTATGCTTTCAAATGTCCTGCTGTATATGAAGAGAGAAAATAGGACAGAATCAGGGGTGCTATTCAGCAGGTTCTGACAGGTTCTGGAGAACCAGTAGCGGAAATTTTGAGTAGTTCAGAGAACCAGCAAATACCAGTTCTGGCTGGTCCCAGAATGGAGTGGGAATGGAGATTTTGCAATATCCTTCCCCCAGGAGTGGGGAGGGAATGGGGATTTTGCAGTATCCTTCCCCTGCCATGCCAAGCCACGCCCACCAAGCCACATCCATGGAACTGGTAGTAAAAAAAAAAAATTGAATTCCACCACTGGACTGGATAGACCTAAATCCAAACTTGACCTGAAACAAACTGAATGGCTTCGGGTCATTCACAGTTTCTCAGCCTAATGGACTTTATAGCAATGTTTCTGAATCTTGGCAATATGAAGACATGTGGACTTCAGTTCCGAGTATTCCTCAGCCAGCAGATAGTTGAAGCTCACAAGTCTTCAAGTTGCCAGGGTTCAGAAACACTGACTTAATAAAGTTGTTGTGGGAAAAAAAGGGATGATGCAGATTATGTATTCAACCCTGATGTATCGATGTATTTTGAAGCAAGTCCATACATGTTAAAACAGATATTTCCCCTTTTTCCTTCCATAATGTGGTTTTTCACATTTCTTTCCCCTCCTCACAGGTCTATTTTCATGGAATTTAGATGATGCTACTAAAAATACATAAACGTCCCCTGAGTTTCAAATAAAGTAGAGGTTTGATCTTCTTCCAAAGTAAGAACACATTGACCCAATATTCTGACTTGGATAAGTTACTGGTTTGTGGCACTGTCTTGGATTATTTATATAAGCTGATTATTGCTGCTTTAATAATACATATATTTGAAGCTCTGTAGTGCTCAGCCAACAATTTGTAAGACCTTTTTTTATCATACACTAAAAGAGGAAAATAGGAGTTAATTCCAAGCAGTTGTAATTTTGTTATCAATCTCCATTTTGACCCATATTCTATTTTATATTTAAAGCATATAGTTCAATTCATCCTTTCAGAGATCAATATAACTATGTGGCAATCTACATATTAATCTTCAGTCTACTGCCACAGAAGTATAGTATTCTTGGTCAAACACTACCAAGGACTTGAAAGTTCATATTGCTCTGTCATTTCCTGCAAACAAAATTTCTCAATTTAGCAGTAACAATAGCACTGAGATGTATATACTGCTTCACGGTGCTTTACAGCCCACTCTAAGTTTTACCGAGTCAGCATATTTCCCCCAACAATCTGGCTCCTCATTTTACTAACCTCGGAAGTATGGAAGGCTGAGCCGGAGTGAATCGAACTGCTAACAGTCAGCAGAATTAGCGTGGAATACAGCATTGTAACCACTGTACCACTACGCAATTTGGAGATGAAAAAAGCCATTTTGGTTTTTAAAATACATTAGCAAAGACAGAATAGTAATATTAGCAACAGTTTTAATAACATTGGCATCTGTTGCAATTGTTTATGCGGATAGTCCTTGGTGTACGACCACAATTGAGCTCAAAATTTCTGTTGCTGATCTGTCCCCCCCCCTTCAGAGACCCACAAAAACACAGCCAGCCGAGGGTTAAGACTCACTTGGCACACTCTGCAGTTCTTATCTCAACCTTGGCAGCGATATGCACACCGTCTGCCAAGGACTTTATTGGTTTACACAAACAAGAAAATCACCTACGTAGCTTTGCCGTTCATCCTTCCAAGCTTCCAAGACTACGAGGTTGCTCCGTTTGTTTAGCTGTGCAGTTAGCTTTGTTCGTCACGAACTTCGTGACCCATTGTACTGTCTTAAATAGATATGCTTCTGGGTGTGGTCCAGTGAGTCATGGATCCTATGACTCCAATCCAATGACTCAGGATTTCCTCATACGCCGCAGCTGCAGTACCCTTTTCTCTCGCCTTCTTTGGCGTGCGTCCAGGAATGACGTCTCTCCCTCACTCTCATCTGAGACACCTGTTTCCCCACTACTTGGCTCTCTTTCAGCTGGCACCTGAGCCGGTGCCAGAGGGGGAGGGCTGGGAGATCTGGCTGGCTCCTCTTCCTCCTGCTCAGAGTTGCCTTCCTCCAAAGGGATAGGCTCAGAGGACGGGGCCACAACACTATCCCCCACCGCAGGGCCCTTCCCCCGGGTCTGACGGTCGGGATGGGGTCGGGACGGGAACTGTTCGTGGAAAGCCCGCACCAGGTCAGGGGCCTGAACGGCAGATGCGTCCACCCAGGTGAAATCCTCGGCCCCGTACCCTTTCCAAGCGATGAGGTATTGGAAGCGCCCCTTCAGCCAACGGGAGTCCCGAATACTGTCCACCTCATACGTCGAGGCGTCGTCCTCGTCGGCTGCGGCTGGGGGGGCAGGCGGCGGCGGGCGGCGGAGACGGCTAGTGGGAGTCTCAGGGACCAGGAGGGACCGATGAAAAACGGGGTGGAGCCGCATGGAGCGGGGTAGAGTCAACCGATAGGCCACCGGGTTGATGACCGCCTCGATGGGGAAGGGACCGATAAAGCGGTGGGCCAGTTTCCTCACCGGCTGGTCCGTGGGGAGGTGTTTCGTGGACAGCCACACCCGATCTCCAACTTCCAGCGGTGGCGTCGCCCGGCGGCCGCGATCGGCGAACCGTTTATAGTCCTCTTTCGCCCGGATCAGCTGCCGCCGCACCAGTTGCTGCACCGCCTGCAGCTCCGAGAGGAAGTCCCGGGTCTCAGGAACAGGGGAGTCCATGATGGTCAACGGAAAAAAACGTGGATGGTACCCGACGTTGGCATGGAACGGTGTCATCTGGGTGGAGGTATGTTGGGAGTTGTTAAAAGCGAACTCCGCCAGGGGAAGGTACTCGGCCCAGTTGTCCTGCTGCTGGTTGACAAAACAGCGGAGGTACTGCTCCAGTATGCCAATGACCTTCTCCGTGCCCCCGTCAGTCTCCGGGTGGTGTGATGACGACAGGCACACCTGCACCTCCAGCGCAGCCATCAGGCTTTTCCAGAAGCGGGCCGTGAACTGGGCCCCGCGATCCGAAACCACCCGGTCCGGCAGGCCGTGGAGGCGGAAGATGTGTTGCAGGAACAGGCGAGCCGTGGTACGAGCTGAGGGCAGGCCGCGGCACGGGATGAAATGTGCCATCTTCGTGAGCGCATCCACCACCACGAGGACGGTCGTGAACGTAGCGGACAGGGGCAGGTCAGTCAGGAAGTCCATGGAGATGGCTCCCCACGGTCTCTCCGGTGTCGGCAGCGGCTGGAGGAGTCCAGGAGGGGGGCCGGACGCGGCTTTGGCCTGTCGGCATGGCACACAGGACGTCACGTAGGCGTGCACGTCGTGCCGTACCCGAGGCCACCAAAAAGTCCGCGTCACTAGGTTCAAGGTCTTAAAGAAGCCGAAGTGCCCCGCCGCGGGGTTGTCATGGCACTGGTTCATGACGAGGGCTCGGAGCGGACTTGTGGGCACGTACAGCCGACCCCGGTGCCTGAGCAAGCCCTCCTCCACGGTCCATGGGGACGCGGGGCCGACGTCCGCTCTCCGCTGCTGCGACCAGTCGTCCCGTCGCTGCGCTTCCAGCACCTGAGTCCGCAGGTCCACCGGTTCCTGGACCGCGGCCAAGGAGTCCGCTGGCAGCACCGTCCGGGGGGAAAGGGAGTCCTTTGGGCAAAAGTATTCCGGCTTACGGGATAGCGCGTCCGCCCTCTGGTTGAGGTGGCTCGGAATGTATGTGACGTGGAAGTTGAACCGGGCGAAAAACAACGACCACCGGATCTGCCGCTGGTTCAAATTCCTGGCCGTGGTGAGGTGCTCCAGGTTCCGATGGTCCGTCCGCACCTCCACCTGGTGTCGGGCCCCCTCGAGGTGATGTCGCCAAGCCTCGAACGCGGCCTTGATAGCCAGCAACTCCTTTTCCCAGATGGTGTAGTTGCGCTCGGAAGGAGTGAGTTTCCGGGAGTAGTAAGCGCAGGGAAAAAGAGTGCCACCATCCACCGGAGCCTGTAGCAGCACCGCTCCAATCGCCACGTTGGACGCGTCTGTCTCAACCACGAACGGACGGTGTGGATCGGGGTGCCTCAGGACCGGCTCCGTGACAAAGGCCTGCTTGAGAACCTCGAAGGCCTGCTGCTGCGGGGGCCCCCACTGGAACGGAACCTTCTTCCGAAGGAGCTGGGTCAACGGCACGGTCAGGGTGGCAAAGCCCGGGATGAAGGTCCGGTAGTAGTTGGCGAATCCCAACAGACGCTGGACGTCCTTCACCCGACGCGGGGGTTCCCAACTGCGCAAGGCCGCCACCTTGTGTGGGTCCATCGCGATGCCCTCGGGGGTGATGATGTGCCCGAGGAACTCTATGGAAGTCTGGAAGAAGTAACATTTCTCCAACTTCGCATAGAGCTGGTGCTCCCGCAGGCGCTGCAGGACCTGGCAGACATGCTGGAGGTGACTCTCCGGGGTCCGGGAATAGATCAAAATATCATCCAGGTAGATCACCACGAACCGATCCAGCATGTCCCGGAACACGTCGTTCATCAAGTGCTGGAAGACCGCGGGGGCGTTGGTCAACCCGAACGGCATGACGGTATATTCAAAGTGTCCGTATCGGGTGCCAAATGCCGTCTTCCACTCGTCCCCCTCTCGCATCCGCACCAGGTTGTAGGCTCCCCGGAGGTCGAGCTTGGTGAAAATCGAGGCCTCCCGCAACCTCTCCATCAGCTCCGGGATCAGCGGCAGGGGATAGCGATTCCGTACCGTGATGGCATTCAAGCGCCGGTAGTCGCAACACAGGCGCAAGTCCCCCGTCTTCTTTTTCACGAAGAGGACTGGGGCCGAGAGCGGGGAGGTCGAAGGCCGGATGAACCCACGGGCCAGGTTCTTGTCCAGAAAGTCCCGTAAGGCGGCCAGCTCGGGCTCCGACATGGAGTACAGGCGTCCCGAGGGCAGGGGCGCGTTGGGCATCAAGTCCACCGCGCAGTCGTAGGGTCGGTGCGGGGGCAAGCGATCCGCCTCCTTCTCGCTGAACACGTCGGCGAAGGATGTCAGCTCCGGAGGCAAGGAGACGTTCGGGGCAGAGACGTCCTGGCCGGCACAGGTGTGGCGAAGGTGGTCGACACACTGCAGGCTGGGGAACGAGATGGCATTTCTCGACCACGCCACCTGAGGGTCGTGCGCCCGAAGCCAGGCCATCCCCAGGACCAAGGGGAAGTGCAGGTCCGCCGTCACATAAAACTGGATCGCCTCCTCATGGTTCCCAATGGCAAGGCGCAAGGGCTGAGTAGCGAAGTTGATGGGCCCCGCCACAAGTTCCCGCCCATCAATAGTTTCGACCCTCAACGGAGGGTCCACTGGAACCAAGGGAACCTTGTAATGGGCCACAAAGGCCTGGTCCATAAAGTTCGTGGTGGCCCCCGAGTCCACCAGCGCGTGCGCCTGGAGCCCCTCCGACCGGTTAGCCAACAACACCCGGGTGTTCAAAATCAGGTGCCGAGGGGGCTCACAGTCCACAGCCGCCGCCTCCGGCGGGGCATGGTCACCTGCCTGACCCAGAGTTTCCCCTAGGCCAGGCCTGACCCGTTTCCCGGCTGGTCACGCCGAGGCTCCGGAACAGGCTTGAGCGATCCACTCCGCTTCCGGGGACACGAGGCGGCGAAATGTCCAGCCTCGCCGCAATAGAGGCACAACCCCCCTTGGCGTCTCCGCATCCGCTCCTGGGCCGTCAGTTGAGGTCTGGCTGCTCCGAGCTCCATGGGCTCCTCAGCCGTCGCCACCAAACGCGGTACGGTCCGGGGCGCTGTTGGTACGAAACGCGGGGGTGCCGGCACTGTCGGTGGTTCCGGAAGAGCCCTACGGGGCCGTCGCCGTTGTAGGCGGGCATCGATGCGCAGGCATTGGGTCACCAGCGTGTCCAGGGTCTGTGGCGCCTCCACCCGAACCAGCTCGTCCTGCATCTCATCGCAGAGGCCGTCCTGGAAGGCATCCATCAGCGCCGCCTCATTCCAGGCCGAATCCTGGCCTAGCAATCGGAACTCCGCAATATAGTCCTGCAGGGGGCGCTTGCCTTGGCGGAGGTCTTTGATGCGCCTCGCTGCCGTCTGCACCCGGAGGGGGTCCTCAAACATGGTGCGCAGGTGTTGCAAAAAGCCCTGATAGTCCAGAAGCAAGGGGCTGTCTTGCAGCAACAGGGGCGTGGCCCATCGGGCGGCAGTGCCAGAGAGGGAGCTGATAATAAAAGCCACCCGAACCCGGTCATCCGGAAAATCCTCCGGCCGCATTGCCATGTACAGCTGGCACTGTCCCAAGAAGGCCGGGAACATTTCCTGCTGTCCAGAAAACTTATCTGGCATGTTCACTGGGCATCTTGGACGGGGAAGGGGAGCAGGTGGAGCTGCTACAGGAGCATTTCCCAAAGCAAGTTGTGCAGTTAGCTGTGCTACTTGCTGTTGCAGAAGTTGATTGGCCTCCAGCATCTGCTGTACCTGCTGCTGCAGCTGTTGGTCCATCGTGGGTTAACGATGGAGTTTTGGGTGACGAACAAGATGATCTGTCCCCCCCCCTTCAGAGACCCACAAAAACACAGCCAGCCGAGGGTTAAGACTCACTTGGCACACTCTGCAGTTCTTATCTCAACCTTGGCAGCGATATGCACACCGTCTGCCAAGGACTTTATTGGTTTACACAAACAAGAAAATCACCTACGTAGCTTTGCCGTTCATCCAGCTTCCAAGACTACGAGGTTGCTCCGTTTGTTTAGCTGTGCAGTTAGCTTTGTTCGTCACGAACTTCGTGACCCATTGTACTGTCTTAAATAGATATGCTTCTGGGTGTGGTCCAGTGAGTCATGGATCCTATGACTCCAATCCAATGACTCAGGATTTCCTCATACGCCGCAGCTGCAGTACCCTTTTCTCTCGCCTTCTTTGGCGTGCGTCCAGGAATGACGTCTCTCCCTCACTCTCATCTGAGACACCTGTTTCCCCACTACTTGGCTCTCTTTCAGCTGGCACCTGAGCCGGTGCCAGAGGGGGAGGGCTGGGAGATCTGGCTGGCTCCTCTTCCTCCTGCTCAGAGTTGCCTTCCTCCAAAGGGATAGGCTCAGAGGACGGGGCCACAACAGTTGCTAAGCAAACAGTTGTTAAGTGAGTTTTGCTCCCATTTTACTATATTTCTTGCTACAGTTGTAGCAAGAAAGTGAATCTGTCTTTATCATAGAGTTCACTTGTCAGAAGGTCACAAAAGGTGACTACATGACCCTGGGACTTTGCAATCAGCATTAATACATGCTAGTCATCAATCATATGAATTTTGATCACACGACCATGGGAGATGCTGCAGCAATCGTAAGTATGAAAAGCAGTCATAAGTCACTTTTTTCAGTGCCATTGTAACTTCAAACAATTTCCAAACAATCGGTTGTAAGTTGAGGACTATCCGTATTGAATTGCTACTATTGTTTCCAACAGGTTGTTGGCACTTTATAGAATGCATAATTTGGATCCTAACTATATTCTTATTGATGGACACTTAACACAGGCTATTAAGAATGCTCCTTTCACTAGAAAGGGATATGGGGTTCTCTCGGCAGCATTTTAATTCCTTCTGAAACAGAGGCTATGAAGGTTTGAAAAAACTCTACAACAGCAGTGGGAGGAGCCTCAGGAGGAAATCTGCAAAAGTCCCATCTCTTTCTAGTTTCACCAGTTGTATCAGATGCTAGGTTAAAAGCCAAGTACTGCTGGAAGGAATTCACAGATAACTAAGTTGACAGAGAGGCAAGATGATAGATTCTGGCTGCAAGGAAGTAATATAGCTCATGATAGTAATCCTTTGAAATCTGCACTATTGACATTCTTCCTGACATTCAGCTATTAAAAACAATTCAGCTCCTGTCAAGCCTGGTCTTTTTCAAGAACAGATGTTCCTAGGGAATGTTGGCAAACTATATCAGGGCATTAGCTGATCATTACAAAAACAAACAAACAAACAAACAAGCAAAAACCCACCAAACTGGCTGAAATTCCTTTTAAATCCAGTTGGGAACACAATTTTATGACAGTAGATCAGACTGTTCTCTAATCATCCCTTTGGATGAAGAATACAACAGTCCAACTCAGAAGAATAGCTTTAACTTTTAGCCATCATAGATTTGATTTAATTCACAACTTAATTGTTGTTTTTGTTGTTAAGTCATCCCACAGCTACTGGAAATGTACATTGTCAGGAGCCATTCTTATACTGACTATTTAGTCACATTCCCAAATGTTTAACTTTTACTACACTATAGACATCCATATGAAAAAGTCAAAAAAGTCAAGTGTTGTCAATTACAGTCATATTCATTCTTTGACTATCCCTCTCCTAAGGATCACCTCATAATATGATACCTTTCCTGAACACATTTCTAATAAACTGAACTGGAATGAGCAAATTCAAAGTGTGATAGAAAATCAGTGAAGATAGCAAAGATACTAGCAAGGAATAAGCAGCAGTTGTTCCATGGCAAGAACTGCTCCGCCCCCACTTTTTTTTTTTAAAATAAGAGCATCAAATGATTTCCTAGGCTTGTTCAAATTAAGCCCCACAAATCACTCAAAATAATCTGTTTGACCAGTTATGAGTAGCTAATTCCTTACACTTCTGCTACGCATCATATTATCTGTATTGGATTCATGGTGGAGAAATCAGTAAAAAGAATAACAAATGTAAAATTCAAGAAGCTTGAATAACTACTTTAAATAATTCAGACTGCAATAATATTACTGAGTAATGAAATAAGTGATCCAGCCTGCCCAGTTCAGCGAAACAGAGTTTATAAAGTTAAGAGAGTTGTTTACCTCAATATATTCGGGTCTTCTCCCGGGTAAAATTGGAAGTATCTTGGCAACATTTCGACGAGTCTCATTCGTCATCTTCAGGCTGGTGTTCTCAGCTTCGTGCTTCCAGGAGCAATGTGAGATCGTAGCTGTGTCTTCCTTTTAACTGCTAGTGGGGGTGGGAGCTGATTGGGTGTGAGCTTGGCTGTGTTCTGATTGGGTAGAGGTGTGTTCTGATTGGTTAGGGGCTTGGCTGTGCTCTGATTGGATAGGGGGTTGGTTGTGCTCTGATTGGCTGGGGGTGTGTTCTGTTTGGGTGGGGGCTTGGTTGTGCTCTGCTTAGTCTGAGTTGCAGGGGAATTTGAGCTGGTGAGTTGCATTGTTGTTGTTTGGCTTCGTGTTTGTGGCTGTGAGAGCTCTTCATGGTGGGTATCAGTCTGTTTCATGTATGGATTGGAGGGGTTTAAAGTGGCTAATGATGCAGCTGCGGTCTGGCTTCTGGTCCTTGGTCGTGCCTCATTATCAGTGTGGCTTTGAGTCTGCTTTCTGGGTGGAGGTGTGGTGGTGACATCCTGTGTGGCTCTTGTGAGTGTGGGTCTGGTGTCCTTCATCATATTAGGGACTCGTTTGTCAATAAGGGTGGGTTTCCAAATGGCTGGTAGGCGGGAGGTATCGTCTCGTTTGTTCATGCTGTGTGGGCGTTTTTCTATCTCGATGGCTTCTCTGATTATTCTGTTATTAAAGTGTTCAGTTTTGATGATAGTTCTGATCTTTTTAAAGTCAATTTCATGTCCTGTGGCTTTAAAGTGTTGGACCTGGGAAGAAGTTGGTTCCTCTTTTTTGACTGAGTTTTTGTGTTCTTCAATGCGTGCACTTATTCTTCTGTTGGTTTGTCCGATGTATGTGGTGGGGCAGGCGGTGCATGGGATTTCATATACTCCTTGATTTTCTAACTCAATTTTATCTTTGGGGTTCCTTAGGATGGTGGATATTTTCTGCACAAACCCACCCAATCAGCTCACACCCCCACTAGAAGTTAAAAGGAAGAGACAGCTGTGATCTCACATTGCTCCTGGAAGCATGAAGCCGAGAACACCAGCCTGAAGATGACAAATGAGACTTCGTCGAAACGTCGCCAAGATACTTCCAATTTTACACAGGAGAAGACCCTAATAACCAAAGACCTACACACACACACACACACACACACACAAATATATATATATATATATATATATATATATATATATATATATATATATATATATATATATATATATATATATATATATGTAGGTCTTTGGTTATTCGGGTCTTCTCCCGCGTAGAATTGGAAGTATCTTGGTGACTCCTTGGAGCACGAAGCTGAGAACACCAGCCTGAAGATGCTGAATGAGACTTCGTCGAAACGTCGTCAAGATACTTCCAATTCTACGCGGGAGAAAACCTGAATAACCAAAGACCTACATACAAACACCCGCGAAAACCTCAGAAAACAAATATATATATATGGGATCTGATTCTTCCCTACTCTAAATATGGATGTTAAAATAAAAACAAAAGGACTATAGATTCCATAATTGCCTCTACATATTTTTCTGCCTCTAACACAACATGGAATTATATGGACAGACAAACTTGTTGTTTCTTTCTTACAGATCTATAACATACTGAACTGTAGTTCTGATATGATTTAAAGCATCTGTTTCCTCCTAGCCAGATTGTTTACCATTTTTATTTTTTTGCTTTGATTCCCAGCTTGATTATGCATGCTTTGAACTATAACCATCATGAACATCAGTGCAAGGCAGAACAAGACCATTATTTGCTAATGAAGAGATGAGGGTGTGCATATCAGTTTGGGAATACAGAAGGGACTCTTGTTTTTTCCGTGTGTTTTACAGTGAATGATGAGATTCTTCAATAATATGATGTACAGATTGAAGTCTATCTGCAACAAAGCTGAAGGAGGATGAAAGGATAGCTATTGAAATGTTAAGGTCATGCCATTAAATTAACCTATAGAGAAAGAGTCTATAACTGTGTTCTATATAACTTTTTTGAGCTGCCCTCGCTGCCATTTCTTTCTGTATTTTAATTTATTCCTTTTCATATTTTTAGACTATTCAATATATTGCTCCATATCCTTTGGCTCTTATAATCCATATGATTCTACCATATGTATAGCTCGCTTCATATTCTGCCTTTTGCACTTTAATCTTCTCATCTCTTTCTTTTTTTTTTTTTTTTTTTTTTCAGGATTTCATTAACTTCTAATCATGAGTTTCTCAGATTTTGCTTTCAGAGGAGGAACCGCTCATCAGCTTTGCATCATTTACTAATTCTCTCAGTCTTTCATGAACGAATCAGTTATTCAATCTCTTGCTATGTATACATATGAAAAGATTTTACTTAATCTTGTGTTTAAAATAAAGAGATCATATCCACTATTCTAATTCAGCCTTCTACTTCATTCTTGAGAATTTTCATGCTCCAATCATTTCTTTTGTATTTTGTTGTCTTATTCCAACTTATCCATTCAGGTCACTTAATGCAATACTTTGTTCCATATGGATTGAATTCATTTAGAATGTTGCACGTTTTTACTAACACATCCAGTGTTCTTCCATTGTCATAATTCACTGGACTATAACATGCAACATTCAAAATTTATAAATTTATATTTTCACATGCACTCATAACAATGATAATGCCAATTTAAATTTTCTCTCTTACAATTTAGCACTTTCAGTCACGATTCACCTTGTGCCTTTAATTTCCTGCATATATTCCTCAACTCTGCTGCACAAGATCAGATCACCTTCATTCAAATCCATAACGTCCTTCCCTTTCTCTACTTTCATAGACACAGGGCATATTTTTTTTCATTTCATTTAATTCATATTCTTTATCAATTACTTATCTTACCTTCCAAGTTGTAATCTTCCATGTACCACGGCTTTGGTTAATCAAGGTATTTACATAATACTGTTTAATAAGATAGAGAGTGTATAGACTAGGTTGCCAGCCATAATTATATCTGTATAATTGTCAGCATTCCCTGTTAAAAGTAAGGTCAGTTTTGGCACATATTAGGCAGTATGTGGTAAACATAAGGAAGGCCAGTTTTTCTTAGCGTGTTCAAGCTATTCTATGCAAACTAGAGTCTCTAATCTGGAGACTATCTTGCAAGCCAATCAAGCTTGTCCACATCCTGCAAACTTAACTGTATATGGAGTATTGTGACATGCTCATCAAGCCCTGCATTGTATTGATCCACTTTTGGATTTTATTAATGCTAAACATTAGAGGTGTATATCAGATTCTGTCTCAGTTGGAGCAAGTTAATGTGAAAGATTTTGCTTTCCTTGGGGTGGAGCAGGAATGGTTTGAATACATTCCCTTTCAATTCACCTATGACTTCATTTAACAGAACCTGGCACCTTGAAATGATAGCAACACAGAGCGATAACAAATGATGAGAGAGAACTATCAAGCATTTTCATCAATTATGACATGGAGGGAGATGGAAAGGCATTGTTCAGCAACCAAAAGATCTGCCATCAAATCAAAGTCAGCTATGCAGTTGAATTGCTATTGATCAACTCAATCATGATGCCTTAGGCATAACTTTGAGAGATTGTTGGGGGGCGGAGAAAAATGTTTAGTGGTATCATTAACTTTCTGCATCGGCATGTATATTCTGCTTTTATATTCAACTCTTCTACTTTATCTTTCTATCTTTTATAACAACTTTGATAACTTTATTATAATTACATTATAATTTTTACATTATACCTATTTACATAGTCAGTGATTTAACATTAACAATAGTTAATAGCTCTTGGTTCTTATTTAATCGATATTAAATTAAATTTCCTATTCTTATTTTGGTTTCGGTTTTCTAGCCACTCATACATTTTATTCCATACTTTATAGTAATCTGAATCCTCTCTTTCCTTTATTTCCATAGGCATTTTATCCATTTCTGTGCATTCAAGAATTTTTCTAATCACTATTTCCTCTGATGGTATGTTAATCGGCTTCTACCATTGTGCAAGAGTAATCCTAACTGCCATTAATATGTATTGCAAATTTTTCTGTATTTTTTGGATCTATTATTCCTAATAGGAACAGTTCTGGTTTAAATTCTATCTTTTGTAGAGTAATTTCTTCCAACCATTTCTTAATTTTACACCAGAATTTTTTTACATTGGGGCACATCCACCACATATGGTAGCATGTTCCTAATGTATGGCCACATCTCCAATATTTGGGTGATAAATTTAGAAACATTTTGGCCAATCTTGCTGGAGTCAAATACCATCTATAAAACATTTTGTAAAGATTTTCTTTGTATGCTACCGCCATTGTAAATTTGTAATTTCTTTCCCATAATTTATCCCACGTGATGGGCTTTTCTAATCTGGCTCAGCGATGAGTTTATATTGTAGTAAAGATAGTGTCCTAAAATACAATTCATGTCTTACTATTCTGTTGCAATGCCAATGATCTGTTGCAGTCCATTCAGGAAGTGTTATCGTGCCTTAGAAATCCCTCTAGAAGAAAACTTTTCTTTTGTTGATTTATGTTCCCGAAACATAGTGTTTGTTCTCCTCATTATAAGGTCTTCTATAGAAGCAAATTTAATAATACTCAGTGCCAAATCACATTACCGAACACAGATTTTAAAGGTAAAAATTGAGTTCAGCTCCTACTACTATTTTACAATGGGCAAAAACAGCAGTTTTTGACAACTGTATAGAAACTATTTGCCATCACCAGACCATACCCTGAACAGATACTTTAAAAAATAAATCTCACCTGTGATGTTGGTATCTCATTTCCAAGTGATGTTGGTATCACTTGGATCAAACTACTTCTAGAGCAATGTAGATGTAGGATACCTGCACCAGATCAGGTAAACTATGCACATATCTATTAAATGACCCAATGCAGGATATATATATATATATGTTAGTGCCTTCATCATGCCACATGTAGTAATCCTCATTCAGCTTTAATCACATTTGGAAACGAAGCAAAACTGTTCAAAGATTGCATTATGTTTAGTTCCACACCAGTTAATATTGAGTTAAAATCTGGGGGGGAAACTGCTAACCACTTCCAACTCATGAACATTAATTGACTGGGTTCACCCAAGGTATTAATTAAACAGAGCTGAGTAGTTTGTGATTTAACACATGATGGGAACACAGCCATGGTCATAGCATAATTGAGGGAAGCAAGCCAACATGATGCTTCATGCTACAATTAATTTGTTTAGGGCTTGTGACTGCGTTTTGCTAATCCAGGTTTAAGATTTAATATTATGTGTGAATCTTAATGTGTTTGAGCTAATATTTGCAACCTGCTTCCAAGGAAGAAAGTAGAAAAGAATAGGGAACAAATCCAGTAACCGAGATCAATATTTTTTGCAATAAGATGCATCTCCAAATATGCACCCAGTTAAGGATACTGTACCAGTGAGAATAACAACTGCATTTGGACTAGCCTCTGCATGCAAATGTTTGTCCTCTGCTGTGCTTTTCTCTGAGAAGTACATTTGTAACACACATCCAGATATGACGGACACTCTAATCTGTTGCCTCAACAACAAGGATGCAGATCCTTTTGCACTGACCACAGAAATACAGTCTGTGCAAAGGGGAAGGGAATGAAGAATGCATTTTTGCAACGAATGAAAATATTCACAAAATATTCTTCCTCGCCCACATCCAGCATCCGATTGGGGGCGGGTAGTTTGTGATGTGGTATAAAAATGTATGAAAGAGTGGACATTTTCTTTTCCAGAAATAGTTTCCATGCCACACAAAGCAGCCATATTCACAGGGACAATCAACCCTTACAAAAACTGGGTAAAACAGGAAAGTTAATAAACAGGAGTTGCTAATCTCAGCTTTCTGAACAGTATAGTACACTTTATAGTGAGCCTGGAAATTGATCAAAGCGAGAGTAAAAATGGCTTCTAGACATTTTCAAAGCCGGTCCTATGAGATGTGTCAAATGTATTATCTGAAACAGTGAACTGAAATAATGAAGACATCCAATAGGCTCAGTGAAGTACACTTTGATGTAAGATTGTGCAACCTATCTAAATCAGAGTAAGGGTTGCTCAGCAATACGGTTATTGGAAATAATTATCTCCTGAAATTACTCTTCCATTTTTTTTTAGAAACCTGAGCTTATCCTGCTACTTTGACTTTTGCAGCCTGGAAGAAACAGGTTTGCAAGATCCAGCAGGGTATGGACCTGACACGAAGAAGGGGGCACAAAAATTTTTTGGGACGAACACAGGTTCAACCCCAGCACTGCTCAGTTGCCCTTTCCCCCAAGCCTAAGTAAAATTAGAACATCCATATTAAGGCTCTGTTTACATCTCCCCCCACTCCACTCTTCCTCACCTTCAATTGGTACAAGAACTCAGTATTTGCCTTCCTGTTGTTTTACTTGTGGGTGTAAGTATGAAAAGGCTGGTCTGAGCCAGCCTTGATGAATGGAAGGTCCTATAACCTTCCAGAAAGGATGATGGGATCTGTCGCCAGAAAAAGGAACCAAGCCTGCATATTTATTTAGGGTCTTTTTCCATTTGCACAAATGGATATCTTTTTTTCTGCCATATGTCAGTTTTCTACTTTCATCTCAACCCCTGCCTACATGTGAGACAATCTTAGGTTTAGCCTGACATCATCTAAGGACAGCTTTAGGGTCTATTAAATCTATCAGCCACCAACTTGGAGGTAAGTCAGATGATAGCAATGACTTTAAAGAGACAATGGAGGCAGGACAGGGAGGGACAGAAAATTTCCTCCTGGTATAGTTCCAGCAATATCAAAGTGCTCTCCAACTAGAGTCAAAACATGGCTGGAGGATGAAGACAGGCAAACTGCTGAGTCACCCTCATTTTTTAATGCAACTAGCATCCAATCGCATAAAATATTGCAGTTTTCTTTTATCCATGCAAATGAATTGAAAGCCTAGTTTTACCCACTGTTTCAGTTTTTCAGAGTAGTTCACAATTACAGCCTGGTTTAGGAATCATGGCAGGAATTTAAGGAGCTGATGTGACATAATTCCTAAAGAGACTGAGTTAGGAATTGGGAAGTTATCTCAGAACCATTGTACCATATCTTTCAAAAATCCTCGAGCACTGTGGAAGTACTTGAGGATTGGAAAAAAGCTGATGTAGTTCCCATCTTCAAGAAAAGGGAAAAAAACAGACCCAGAAAACTATAGACCAATCAGTCTAACATCACTACCTGGGAAGATTCAGGGAAAGATAATCAAAAAGCAGACCTGCAAACAACTAGAAGCAAATGAAATTATAACTAGTAGCCAGCATGGGTTTGTTAAAAACACTTCATACCAAGCCAATCTTATCTCACTCTTTGATAAAGTCACTAAATTAGTAGACCAGTGAAATGCTGTGAACATAATATATTTAGATTTCAGTAAGGCATTTGACAAAGTAGACCACAACCTACTTCATGATAAACTAGAAAATTGTGGAATAGACAACATCACCAGATGAATTTGGAGCTGGCTGACAAACGAGCAGTCCTTAATGGTACTACATCCACATGGAGAGAAGTAAGCACTGTGGTATCACAAGGCTCCATCTTACGCCCAGTACTTTTCAATATTTTCATAAATGACTTAGATGAGGGAATAGAAGGGAAACTCATCAAATTTCCAGATGACACTAAACTGGCAGGAATAGCCTACACTCCAGAAGACAAGTTCAAGATCCAAAAAGACCTTGACAAACTTGAACAATGTGGAGAAAAGCGAAGTTTTACATTTAGGCAGGAAAAAACAAAGCTATAAATAAGATTAGGTGAGACCTGGCTCAAAAACAATAACTATGAGAAGGACCTTGGAGTCTTAGTGGATGATCACTTGAATATGAGCCAGCAGTGTGCAGCAGCACCAAAAAAGCTAATACAATCCTGTGTTGTATAAACAGAGGCATAGAATCAAGATCATGTGAAGTATTAGTACCTTATCTGAAATAGCATAGGTCAGTGATGGCTAACCTTTTTGTCGTTGTGTGCCAAAAGCGGGGGGAGAGCGGGCGGGGCATGCACGCATGCCCACACTGGGGTGGGTTCTAAAATTTTTTATTACCAGTTATATGGACATGGTTTATTTTGTGGGCGTGGCTTGGTGGGGGGTAATGTGACTGGGTGGGTGTGGCCAACTTTTTTTTTTTTTTACTTTTAAAAGCATTTTTTCTACAACCTTAAGAGATTGCAGAAAAAATGGTTTTAGAAGCCCCTGACAATCAGGCAACTCAACTGGGATCACCAGAGGTTTTTAAAGGCATTTTTTTCCCTACAGCCCCTTCAGCTGAAGAGCTTGTAGAAAAAAAATGCTTTTAAAAGCCTCTGACGATCCCAGCTGAGTCTCACAATGTTCAGAGGGTTTTTTTTAACTTTTAAAAGCATTTTTTCAGCCGAAGAGATTGTAAAAAAATACTTTTAAAAGTTAAAGAAAAGCCTCTGATGAGGTGGACAGGCTAAGGGTTAGGGTTAGGGTTAGGATCGGGGACTCGTTTGGGGACATGGCCAGCCAATGTTATTACCGGTTGTCCAAATTACTAGAAATTTTTATTACCAGTTGCGAACCAGTGCGAACTGGGAGCAACCCACCACTGGCCCACACCCATAATGTAATGCCCACCATGACCTCCTGCGCTACCCCTGCCCCTCCCCCCATGCATGCACTTGTGATCCTCCGCGGCCCATTTTGGGCCTGGCAAGCCTCCCTGAAGCCTCCTGGAATGAAAAACGGGCCGCAGGAGGAGCGCCACACACACCCATGACCCATTTTGGTGTGGGGGAGTACACTGCTCCCCCGTGCTCTCCTCACCACCATGCATGTGTGTAAGAGGGAGTCTTACACACATGCATGGTGGTGAGGAGAGCACGGGGGAGCGGTGTACGCCCCCACACATGCCCATGAGACCTTTACACATGAGTGCATGTCTCCCACATGTGCCCCGCCCCCACACCAGAGACCCAAAAATCAGCTGGCTGGTGGAAGGCACATGCGCATGCGCAGTGGAGCTGAGCTGGGTGACAGCTTGTGTGCCCACAGAGAAGGCTCCGCATGCCATCTGTGGCACGCCTGCCATTGGTTCACCATCACGGGTATAGGTTCTCCTGCTTGAGCAGGAGGCTGAATGAGAGGATCTGCAAGGTCCTTTCCAACTAATTCATTCTAAATCCCAGTTTGAATCTTGCCTCTGCCATGAACTCATTTGATGATGATAAGTGACTCAGTTTCTCCCTTCTCCCCATGAGCCTGGGGAAATGATAAGGACAAAAGAAAAAAGCAAATGAAGGGCACCAAACATTTGAAAAACTAAGCCAGGGTAAGAACCGATCTTATTTCTTCTTCACTTATTCAGCAGTGAATCAGAAGGAAAAAAAGAGCCTTTTGTCCGGTCCTTTGCTTGTCTGCCAATAGCAGCCCTTGGCGAATGAGAGCTTTGATGGACAAAAAAACCAAGGAACATTGGAGAAGGGAGAAACTATAACAGCATTTCAATGCAGCTCGAACACTGATGGAATGGATGTGGAGAAAGGCAGTATCCGCTTCCATATAGAAACCATCAGGCAAAGAGGGAATACTGCAAGCAAATTCCTACTCTCAACAAACATTCACAGAAGAGAATCTTTCAGAAGGGGAGAAGGTGTCTCTGATTAAACTGATTTAGACATACAGAAATCAGGAGTGTGCCAAAAGGAAAATTTTCCTTTCTCTGTTTCCAGTTGCCAGTTTTATGGAATGCCTTTGAAGAGCTTCGCAGATGACACTGCACCACACTGTAATGCATGTCTTGTATGTATACATACATAAATACACCTTTCTGTAGAGAATACTTGCAAACTGGTTGTGTTACTCATGTATGAAGGCAAAGAAAACAGTGCAGGATCCAATCTGGCTCGATTACTGGGATCAGAGGTTTAGTCTTAGAGTTTTCAGACTCGTGCTGGAGCCTATCCTCGGGGAATTTCTCTGTGGCAGGTTGTGTGGTCCTCTGATTATCTACAGCCAGATACAATGGCTATTAATGATTCTGTAACCTATTCCCTTATACTGCTACCACATATTGAAATTCATGCGGCAGTCCAGACCATAACCTTATATATAGAAAAAGTTTTACTGGATTACCGTGCACACCTTCAACACATCATACCTTTGCTGGTTATTAAAGCCTATGAACTCGAGGCAAATTTTGTTGGAATGATCCACTGGAAGTGACAATTTTGTTTTTAATGCAAAATATTAAATAATAATGGTTGTTATAGATGTCTTAATGTAGTTGCTGAAGAATATACATTTTTAAAGTCTGCAGCCCTTTTCTCTCCCACTGACTCCATTTCCCTTTCTCCTCCCCAATCGCTTTTTTTTTCCAATCGTTGACCACTCACAAAACACTGCACAGTGGCTGTTTCAATTTTCTGACTGTTATAGGAGAATCTCAAAAAACTCAGGCTATGAAAAGAATGTTTGATATTTTTAACAAATGCCATGAGAAAGGATTTGCTGGAGATAAAGCACAGCTGCTTCTGGCAGTATAATCGAGCTGATCTTGCATCTACCCAAAAGGTATTTTTTTTCAGAAAAACAATAGAATTTAGGGGATTGTATATAACTGTGTGTGCGTTGTTTTCCTTTCGGGAACTTGGATTTGTTTTTTAGACAAAAGCCCGATTCCCAAGTCAGTTAAAACAATGGATTTTAAACTGACGTACAATAGTCTAATCTTAAACGCATTACATGGCTCTTTGATTTCAGTGACACTCATTTTTGAATCATATTGGATTAAAGCTGCTTTTTTTCCCCGAGTATTCTACATTCAAGGGACTTTTAGGTTTCTAGAGAATCTGGGGAGATAAACAGTCCAAGCATCAGTCAAGTCTATTGAGCCTCATAATTACTTAGGTGATTTCAGAGCACATCCCAACTTATCCGCAGGCCTCTTTATCCTTTTGCAGAGAGTAAATCAATACCCATATAAAAATTCTCCTTCAAAGAAGCTTGGGTGTGAGTTTTCTTGCTGCTAAGTCCTTGGTGATAAGGATCCAGGAACCACAGAGCTGCTTGAAACACAGCTGGAAATGACTAGATTAGGATGTTATTTAAATGGATTTTAAAGCATAGGGAAAAGTGCAACCTCATATTTGACATCCAGGAACTTTGGCTTAATATTCTGAAAGATGATGGGGTCTGGTTCTATGAGTTCTTCCACAGATAGAGGACTTTATAAAACTGTCAGACCGAAACCCCTAAACAACAACAAAATCCAATCAAGTCCAGTCCTTTATTTGTTCATACCTAATGGACAGAATCTTCCAAAAATAATACTATAATCTTCTACTAGGTATATTCTGAAAGATTCTAGCATTTGGCTATCCCAAATCTCTTCCTCTCTGCCCCATCCAGCTCAGCCCTGCACAGTCTGTTATTTGTGCTTCTCACTTATAGTATGCGCTTTGTCCCTGGGAAAACTCATTTCCACTGCTTCTCCAGGTGCAGATTCCATCGCAAGAATTCTCCTTAAGGATCTTAGCTGATGTTGGAAATGATATCAAGTCTCAGCTGGTACTATTAACTCAATATTGTTATCCATATAACGATAATTTTAAACAGAAAGTATAGTATTGGTCCAGCAGTGGGTTTCAATTTCAGTCACTACCAGTTTGCTTGTGGGTGTGCGTGCACACAATGTTTCTGCGCATGCACAGAGATGTGCAGGCAGGTGGGCGGAGCCTCCTGAACTAGGGCGAACTCGTAGAAACCCACCACTGATTTGGCAATATATTATAGCTCCGTGTACTCAAACAAAAGCTTTATAAGGCAAAGGTCATACTTTAGCAAAGTTAAGCACTTTTAACACTAATTGTTTTTTTTAAAAAAAAATTAGTTCAATAACAGTGATGTCAATAGAATAAGCAGCTCAGAAAGTTTTGAAAGGTTCCTTTTTTCAAAAAAAAGTATCCTGAATTGCTGGCAAATCAATCTGAATAGGATTCTTGACTATTTGACATCCGCCAAAAATAGAGAATGCCATCTTGTCTTTGTTCCCATTTCTGAAAAGTAAAGATAGTGCCAGGGAACCAATGCTACCAATATCTTCTCCTGCCAGGAGGCTAATTCAAAATCTGTAATCCCCCGAGAGGTTGCCTGGTTTGCTATTAGAATCATCTTTATTGTTCATCCTTTCAAGAGAATCCAAGAGCCTAGATAAACTTTTCCTGTCTTGGAGAAAGCTGTTATTTTACCCTAGCTTCTTTTTCCTTTTTTTTTTCTTTTCCTCCTTATTTTTATACAAAAATATATGGTAGCTATGTATGGAAGAGGAACAGGACCCTGAGGGGAATTTCATCCAAATAAAAAAACTCACAGAGGTTCGATTGTATTTTGGTCCCTTGCCCTCCCTGTTTATAGATGCCAATAGTGGACATTCCAGCTCCTAAAATGTATATGGCCTGCATCTTTGAGGGTTAAAAGAGCCAGTGTGGTACAGTGGTAAGATGCTGGGCTGGAAAAACTCAATAAAGACTCATTGGTTGATGTTGGGCCAGCAACACTCACAGGGTACAGAGGGCATTAGAAACAGGAAGTTCTTGGGTTGAGGGGAAGCGGTATATAAGTGAAAAATATCTAAGAAATAATATATGACTTTGTATATGTTATGCCCTGCCATATCCACATTCTCAGGCCCACTTTAGTCTTTCTCTGTCCAGTGCAAAAATGCACAACTGGTTTGTACCCATATTCCGCTGAATATATTGTGCACTTCCTTACATCCAAAGGACCCTGGATCCTAAGAATGGAAATGCAGAGAGTCATCAATACAATCAGCAGATACACTTATATACTTCTTGCAGGGGAATGCTTTAGCAGGGAAACATTTGCCAGCCTTCAAGATTTCTAGCACGATGAGATTGAATCTTTTGGACACCCTCTCTTCTCCATTATACTTTAATCCCCATACGCATGCCAGGAAGCTTGGCCTGTTTTATTATCTGTCATTCCATTTCCCTGTCTTGCTTTTCCCATTTTAGGATGTGGCATTTAACTTCTTTTCAAACTTTCCTACAGGTTCTGGCCCTTTTTCATGCCTCTCAGTTCATGCCCTGTGCAATCTTGCCTGCTAAGGTTATTCCTGACACCACATATTTTTACAGAAGTTAATTTAATCAAATGCAATGATGCCAAAAATCACTCTTGCACATAATCATTTTGCATACTATGCCAACAGGTCACTCTGATAGAAGAGAATATACAGTTCAGGGTTGAATTGTTAGGTTCCCCTTAAATTGATAGTTTGCTTGTAGACATTTCATTGCCAAACTTGGTAACATCGTCAGTGAAAGGGAATATGGTCTTCTGCCTGTTTATATCTAGTAGCTGGGTCTTGCAAGCCTCTTGGTGATGGAGTATCCTTCTTGATAGTTCCTTTACTTCTCCCTAGAACCAGAAAGATAAAATTGGTGGGACAAGGCAGACCTATTGTTATTTTTCAGTGTTCTGTTGAAAAGTCTTATTTTGTTCTGTTGAAAAACCTTATGCATTTTGTTCTCTTTTTACCTGTCTCTCCATAGGTTTTTTTTTATGTCCTTAGATTAATAACTGCTACTACATTGAGCTCAGCCTCATGTAATTTGACACAGCTGGCCTATTTCTTTTTCACAACCTTTCTTTGTAGTCTTTATTGAATTAAAATATCTTTTTTTTTAATTATGTCAGTATACAAGTAACACCAAGCACCCTACAACCATTTGAATAACTCTAGTTAGAGTTGATGGGACTATTTATTTAAAACTTAGTCCTGGAGCAAATGGGAATCAATGTTCTGACCATCCTGATTCCAGGTGATGGTGGCCAACTTTCACATGTAGGAGGAGAATAGGAGGAGCCTGGGAGTGCAGTCCAGGAGAGGAATCAACCTGGAATCTGTCACAAGTGATCTAAGCCCAGATCTCCTTGAATTCTGTTGACTCTTATCTAACCCCAATTTAGTGTTGTCCATTAGTTGACTAGATTCTTATGTATAGGCATGAACAATAAATCTTCTTAACTGGAACTTAACATGTAGTCCTGGTTGTTCACACCTGACACAAATATATATAAATCAAGCATGAGATGGGTAACATGATGGAGATCTGACAGACCTCTCTTGTGCTGGTCAGGGACACATGATTGTCCCTGACCAGCATCTTTGGGCATCTGCTGAAAACTTGTATGCTTACCCAGGACTTCCCAGTATAAATTTTGGAAAAGTACTTTCCTTTCCCACCTCATGTTCCACTACATTTCATGTTGTTTTATATATTATTTCAATGTGCTATTTTAATAGGGACATTACTTTTTGCTTTTATTATAAATTGTAATTTATTATAATTTATAGTTATTATAAATTATAAGTCAAGATACTTCTGCACAAGGAACAACATGGAATATTTTCTTGGAAGAATGCTCTTTTTCTATACTTTTTCTGTGAAGGAAGAGAAGAAACTGTCTATGGATTGGTGTATGTGTGTGTATGAGAGAGGGAGAAAGAGAGAGAGAGAGAATATTTAGTATATGCCAATGGGAATCAATTAACGTTTTAAATTGGATAGCTTATTTTAGAGTCAATTAACTTCAATTAGTTATTAATTCATTCAGTATACTTATTTGTATAGGCCTGCCCTTTTAATGAGGTGTGGCTTCTGGAATATATACACATATATCCAGATAAATGTACAAGAGATTCATCTATAATCTTTTTCAGCCATATCATCATCATCTGCACCAGTGGTGGATTCCTCCTGGTTCAGCCCAGTTCTTCTGAGCCGGTAGCAGTGACAATATGATGTCACTGCTACCGGCTCTCTTTGTTCAGGAGCTGGTCCCTCCCACTCCCCATTTTTCCTGGAAAGAAAAATGCAAGAAATACGAAGACAGACATTATACTAATGAAAAGAGAGAAAAACCTGAAAGGAGTTGGAACTGGATGTCTTTGGCTTTAAACAAAATGTTGAGTTGAAAAAAGAAGGAACAAAATGTGTTTAGTTTGAAAACAATTGAATGAATGGTTGACCTGAATGGTTGTACAATCCCCACCCTCGCCCCCTTGAAAGAAAAGTCATGACCTAGAATATAGGACACAGAATAATGATCTTTAGGAAATCAGAGTCTGGTTAAATATTACGGAAACTAATAATAAGCATAATGAAAATGAAACCCATTACCTAGAGCTGGGATGTCAAACTGGCGGCCCATGGGCCAGATGCATCACATACAGGCCACGCCCACCCTGGCTCCACAAACGCAAAAAACAGCATGATATGTCACATGATGTCACATGATGCTATCAACTTTGACAC
This sequence comes from Masticophis lateralis, assembly GCA_030761175.1. Taxonomy (NCBI): domain Eukaryota; kingdom Metazoa; phylum Chordata; class Lepidosauria; order Squamata; family Colubridae; genus Masticophis; species Masticophis lateralis. The sequence continues at coordinate 106,275,133 of JAUDYJ010000002.1, forward strand.
CCGTGATTTAGACAGTTCATAGTTTCCCTTTCATTGGACAGGAGAGACTAGAGAGAGTTGTGGTAGATGCTTTGACCTGATGACTTAAACAGATCCTTCCAGTTCTATGATTCTAATGTGATATAGGAGCCTGGTGGCACAGTGGACTAAGTGCAGTTAAAGTAGCACTTAGTTGCCAGCTGCCTGTAATTACTGCAATTACTGCAAATTCAAATCTCACCAGGCTCAAGGGCGACTCAGCCTTCCATACTTCCGAGGTAGGTAAAAAGAGGACCCAGATTGTGGGGGCAATAAGCTGACTTTGTATAAAAAAGAACACCGCTTGGGGCAGGGGGGGTGAAAGCCCTACTAAGCAGGTATATACAAAAGTATGAAGGCTATTGCTTAATGCATTGTAAACTGCCCTGAGTCTCCGGAGAAGGGTGGCATATAAATCAAACTAATAAATAATAATAATAAATAATATAGGAAACAACTTTTATTGAAATCAGTCAACATAGCTGGATATTGCCCACATCAAATCTCCAAGGTTTCACTGATTTTAGTTGGAGTTGTCAGCCTTAAATATCAAAACAGTTAAGCTGGGCATAATGTAGAATGATGTTTTTTTTTCTGTATACTTTCATTTCAAGGCAAGAAATCATTCCAAATTCAAAATTGTCTTCTTATGCTAAATATGGTGACAAAAACGTATGTATCTGTATAGATAGTGAGTATAAGTGTAGTGATTAGCTCCCAATTCCCACCCACTTACACTTTCTTCCTTCCCCCCACCCCCGGGCAAGTGGTCATAAATCAGATGTTGTGTTATATTTATCCATCCATTACAGCTCCTAAGAATGCTGGTGGGTTCCTGTAGGGTCAAAACATTCTGGGGAAATAAAATTGATACAGATGTTGGTATGTCCCAAAGGTGCTTTTTCAAGAGGCAACTGGACTTTCTTGTTTTTTCTTTTGAAGGTGTTTCACTTCTCATCCAAGAAGCTGCTGGATGAGAAGTGAAATGTCTTCAAAAGAAAAAGAAAAAAAAAATAAGGAAGTCAAGTTATCTCCCGAAAAAGCACCCTTGGGACAACCATGACCTGGATGACTGAGAATCTCTACAAAAAGATGGTATGTTGCTTTACCATACCAGTTAGTCGTGTTATTTCATGTTTTCATTTTGAAATAATGTATCAGATAGATACCAAGAAAGTTGACATCCATAGTTGCCATATTTACAAAGTTTCCCTTTTACAAAGGGAAAATAAAACACCTGCTACTTTAATGGTATGATAATCATTGTCCTATGGTGACATCATTATTGTTACCATCTTCGTTATTATTATTATCATTGTTATTATTATGGATCACATGGTGAATCAGATATTTAGACTTGATTTAGCATATTTATCCATCTATCGAGTTCTTTCCAAGAACTTGGGAGAGGCAGATGTTGTTTGATGGCATTAAAGATATGATCGTAGCAGGCAAGTTATTCCAAGTAAAGCTGCTTTTGTAATTGACCGATGATGATTTTGTCAATGCCAATAGTGATCAAGTGGTGCTCCAGATGTTTAGGGATTGCATCTAAAGCACCTACTAGTATTAGTACTATTTTTGCTTTCTTTTGCTACAGTTGTACTATTTTTAACTTGTGGGTCTTAGTATTTTGTGATTTTCTTCCAATTCTTTCTCTTCTATTCTGTCTTCAGGTACTGCCACATCTATTATCCAGACTCTTTTTTCTTTTTTATCAACAATTATTAAATCTGGTGTGTTGTGTGGCATGTGCTTGTCTGTTTGAATTCTAAAGTCCCAGAGCACTTTAGCTTCTTCATTTTCTATTACTTTGTCTATTTTGTAGTCCCAGCAGTTCTTTCTTGCAGGCAAATGGTATGTCTTGAAGATATTCCAATGCACCATTGTTGTTATCTTGTCACGTTGTGGTTTGTAATAACCAGATGGTCCACTATTTCTTCTTTTTGAAAAATGTTTGCACTTTTTGCAAAAATGGCATTTGCTGTCTGTTGCTGTCTTCTCAATTCTGGCATTGTGTGCATTTGTTCTTAAGGTTTGGTCTTGTGAAGCCAGAATTAGCCCCTCTGTCTCTGTTTCCTGCTCTTAGCTAATGCCAGGTCATGTTGTTATCTGTTTGTTAAATGTACTGGTCATGTAATACTTTGCTCTGTCATGTCTCTTTTCTATTTTTCATTTAGTCTTTCTTTTAGGTCACTTTGGTCTGTCTGATATTCAGTAAGCCTTCATAGTGTACATCTTCATTGTTCTTCAAATAACCTTCTCATGCTCTTTTTCTACAGGTGTCTGATATACTTGCAACATTCCATGCCCACCTACAAAAGTCCTTGGTAAGAAGAGTCTGTCAACATTAGTGCAAGGATGAAGAGCATTGTCATTATTTTTTTGGTCCTCATATCCAGGGCAATTAGTTCTGCATGAGTCCAAACCATTATTCCAATATTATTATTTTCCTATTAATTATATTACATTGTTAAATATTGACGTTATTCATTTCTTTATATTTTTATATTATTTATAATTATATATATTATATCATAGAAATGAGTACATCCCTTCACATTTTGTAAATATTGAAGTATATCTTTTCATGTGACAACACTGAAGAAATGACACTTGGCTACAATGGAAAGTAATAAGTATACAGCTTGTATAATGGTGTAAATGTGTGCTGTCCCCTCAAAATAATGCAACACACAGCCATTAATGTAACTAATATTACATACTATTAGTCCCAGTTTTATTAGGCCAAAAGCTCATATTCCTATCCAACTGAGCCAAATGTATTCACTTGCAATATTTTATTATGACCTTGAGAAATGAGACATCTTTTATTTTTCTTCTTCTACTTTACATCTTATAGCTGTCTTAGTCCCTTGTGGGTTTTGATCACGCTGCTTCCCCTTATTGTAAATTATGTTGAGAGCCCCTAAAAGTAAACCTTCAGAAAGAATTAACCTTTTCATCTTCTGTGAAGGTAATTAAATCGGACTAAATTGGAACATGACAAAAAGAGCGGTATGCTTCGATTCAACCCCTCTTCTACTTACAATGATATATCTTGATTCCTGTGATGTATGAATATAACCAAGTCTATTCAGTCTATGAAGTAGGAAAACCTTGGAAAGCCTGATGGGGAAGGATGTTTTATGTTGTGACCAAGGAACTTCTGCCACAAAGGAGTACGTCATGGATGTAAAGAGAAAAACAATTCTTTTGAAAATTAGCAGGAGATACACTGGATTGTTTTTCTTTTTCCTTCCTTCTCTTTTTCCGATACCAAACCGCATGAGGTTGATTCTCATCAATAATATATGAATAATGCCACAAAAATTATCAAATTATGGTGAGAGGCATAATGATGCACAGATAATAGATTATTATTAATGCAGTGCTAAGATACAAGAAGAGCATGGTACTACAAATTAAAATAGGTCTGATTTTTTCCCCCCATAAGCCAGCTGTCATGTTGGTCCTTTGAGCTTTGGAAATCAAATTGAGCTTCAGACCTGACCAGGAAGACATATCAAACATCCTCTTCATTTCAAGATGTAAGGACTTTATGCAGGATTCAAGTTCAGAATACTAATCATTTTGCTGAGTTTAAAAAAAAATCAGTCAATATGACCAAGCACTGCAGAGATTTAACTCCTACACTTGTTTTCAGTACCACATAAAATGCACACGTCTCATATTACATTTATTTACTGATCTATTAAATTAAGTTGTATTACCTGTTATGTCCCCCAGTGTAATATTGTGATTAAATTGTTGGACTAGTGCTGAGAATAGAATAGAATAGAATAGAATAGAATAGAATAGAATAGAATAGAATAGAATAGAATAGAATAGAATAGAATAGAATTCTTTATTGGCCAAGTGTAATTGGACACACAAGGAATTTGTCTTGGTGCAAACACTCTCGGTGTACATAAAAGAAAAGATATATTCGTCAAGAATCATAAGGTACAACACTTAATGATAGTCATAGGGAACAAATAAACAATCAAATCATATTAGGAAACGGTCAATATAAATCGTAGGGATACCAGCAACAAGCTTAGAGTCATACAGTCATAAGTGGGAGGGATGAGAAGATTAATAGTAATGCAGACTTAGTAAATAGTTTGACAGTGTTGAGGGAATTATTTGTTTAGCAGAGTGATGGTGTTCGGGAAAAAACTGTTCTTGTGTCTAGTTGTTCTGGTGTGCAGTGCTCTATAGCGTCGTTTTGAGGGTAGGAATTGAAACAGTTTATGTCCAGGATGCGAGGGGGTCTGTAAATATTTTCACAGCCCTCTTTTTGACTCATGCAATATATAGGTCCTCAATGGAAGGCAGGTTGGTAGTAATTGTTTTCTCTGCAGTTCTAATTATCCTCTGAAGTCTGTGTCTGTCTTGTTGGTGACCTAGATTCAAGATTACTTTCAACCATAAGACGTTTCCTGGATAACTTTGGGCTAGTTAGCACAACCTATCCCACAGACTCAATATTGGAGGGAAAAAATAAAGGATTCCTCGCCCACACAGAGAGACATATACACAGAAAGGAAGGCAGGCAGGCAGACAAAATCCTGTTTGTTGCCTTCAGTTTTATTTTGGATAATGCTATCCTGAAATTTGGGAAGCAAGTCAGGAAAATCATGAACACGATCTTCATAGTAAACCACGATACAGTGCATTGTAGTATCAGGGGTGGGTTCTACTTAACTTTACTACTGGTTCGTAGTGGGGCTGCACACACGCTCTTTTGAGCATGTGCAGAAGCGTTTTTATGATGCTGATGGCTTTACTACCGGTTCTATAGAACCTGTGCGAACTGGGAGCAACCCACCACTGATTACAATGTTAGAGACATATTTAGAGGAAAATATTTCTCAAGCTCTGTTCATTAGAAAGTTACATACGCTGACATTGTGATTTAGACTGTTTTCTGTTCCAAATCAGGTGATTATGAATCTCAGCAACATTACTAACTACAAGATCGCAATCCAATACACAATTAAGCATGTAAAAAAATCTTCAAGCTCGATCGATAGATGCATTTAATCCAGTATTAGATCACAGCCAGAAATGTCAAGGTGTATCAGGAAAGAAAGAAAGAGTGTTCAGGTTAGAGAATAGCATTGCTAGAGAGACTTAAACCCCAACATTTATTTTTTTTCTTCTACAAATTAAGCAATATTGACAATCTTCCAGCACAAAGTTTGTATTTTATTTAAAAAGAACATTCTGTATCTTTTTTTTTTTTTTTGCTGAATCTCTTACTAAACTTCTGCTGCCAAGGCCTTTTTCTATAATATTGCATTCTTAAGGAAGGAAGGAAGGAAGGAAGGAAGGAAGGAAGGAAGGAAGGAAGGAAGGAAGGAAGGAAGGACTTTTCTGGCCGCCAAATATATTTAAAAGGATTTCCAATTAAATTCATTTAATTTTCAAATGCCTAAAAGGCCATCACAATCTAAGATCTATATTTTAATTGCAGTTGTGTTTATTAGAGACCTTTCTGTGCTATTGTGAAATAATTGCTGTCCTCAGACCTGGAAGTGGAGGGCCAGCTCAATATAAAAGATTTCTATCATTATAGGCTGCAGTTCTCAAATTCCATATACTTCTTTCCAATAGTATTAATATCATAATAATAAATTTGAAGGTTCATACATCTGCAAAATATTGAATTCAGAACTATGTTTTGTTCTACTAATAAACATAAATAAAATTAAGTTTCTTAAAATCAAGAAAATATTTAAAAAGGCCTGTTTGTTTTTATGGTAGGAACTCAATCTATGTTTTTGAATGATTATTCATAAAGAAAAATTATAAAGACTAGGGAATGAATGAAGGACTAAAGCATAACAACATTTTATAACTCTATATAACATTTTTAAAATATGATTTCTGATGGTAATCATACAGCCACACTAGAAGCAAGATTCCGTGATGTCTTTTCTGTAATAATGTAGTCCTTGAAAAAGTCACAGAAAGGCCAGGTTGCATTGGGATGTAACCTAATTTAACTTTCAGGGGTGGGTAAAATGAAAGGCAAAGGGATGACTTCTTCTAATTGTAGGGAACAATTTTAATATGGAATCTCCAGAGATATTTGGGAGGGTGTGGGAGTGATGCTGATCTCAAATAATATTTGTTCTTTGCATGTTTCTATCTTTTCTGAATAGATTTGATGGCAAGGAACAGGAGTTCCTTGTGGCTATATATCCTCTGAATATCTTAGTTTTTCATTTTATCTTAATTTTTCAACCAATTTTTATTCCTGCATCGCATTCTTTTTCTATAAATCCATCTCTCCTTCTCTCTTTCCCTCTCTCTCTCTCTCTTTCACACACACATTCTTTTTTTTCTCTCTTATCAACAATCATTTTATCAAAAATTCTATTTTCAGTTCTTTTCCTATAATGTAGGTTTTAATAATTTACTTTCTAATTTTATATTCATCTCATTGTAAATTCTTTGTGTTTTTCTGGACTCTTCCTTAATTTACTCTGTGTACTAATTTTGTTTTATATATACTATTGTGACTGATCTAATGTGAACTTTTAATAAGGTGCAAACTTAACACACATATATGCATGAGATTATAAAGTCCCTTTGTATGAATTATAAATTGTGTGGAATGCTTAAAAGGAAAGTGACACTATTTTTAAGGCAGTGACCAGTTTGCTCTTATTTGTATAAGCCAAAGTGCAATCAATTTTCAAGTAAATAAAAGTCGGCACATCATATACCTATTTAAATCAGTGATGCCCTTAGCTTTGCGTATTCTCTCTGTTAAAATACCAGTTCAGAATAACAGAGTTGGAAGGCACCTTGGAGGTCTTCTAGTCCAACCCCTTTTTTCAAGCAAGAGACCCTATACTATTTCAGACATGTGAGTGCCTAGCCTCTTCTTAAAAGCTTCCAATGATAGAGCACCCACACATTTTGATGCAAGCCATTTCATAGGCTAATGGTTGTCACTGTTAGAAACTTTCTCCTTAGTTCTACTCTCCTTATTTAGTTTCCATCATTGCTTCTTGTCCTGCCTTCTGGTGCTTTGAGAAATAGGTTGACCCTCTCTTCTTTGTGGAAGCCCTTCAAATATTGGAACATTGCTATTACCTCTAGTCCTTCTTTTCACTTGACTAGACATACCCAATCTATATATTGAACTATATTGTCTAGTTCAACTATACAATCTATACTTGATTTAGATTATAGGCCATTTCATCTTCTCAGTCCCACTATATTCAATTACAAACAGAGACAGGGCATTTAATACATCCTATTGTTAACTGACTATATATATAGAAGTTAGACAAGTTGGAGAATAAGATGAATAAATCAAAAGCTACCAATCCTTAGCATTATCATAATCACTAGTATCATCTACCATCTATTTCTGGAACTCATTCAGAAGGAAAATAGAGAACAACTATGCCTTTGGTATGCAACTTTTAGAACTAATATAGGAAGATACATTAATATTAAAATCATTTGTTATCTCTATGAAAGCAAACAAGTATATTTTGGTGATATCTAAAATTAGATAGAAGTAGATCAGGGATAAACAACCTAGCATTTTCTAAAATGTTGTAATACTAAGCATTTGGAGAATTCCAGAATAATAATTTTATTCAAAAGGATGTAGCATTGAGCAATCCTATCCCAGACCATGTACAAGAAACTAATATGCCCTCATCCCAGGACTGAATACACCACTAGTTAAGGACATTGATGCAAAAAATGATTCACAAGGAAAAAAGCGATTTTCAGTTCATTCATCAAGTTCTTTTGCTACTTGTTTACAGCAAAGGGAGATAAGGATCAAAAATATAACCTTAGAAGGATTCAATCAAGATGGAATCGAGTTTATCCTTAAAGAAAGGAGGTCTAATTTTAATAATCTATTCATCAGCAGAAAAATCATGAAGTACCCAATTCTTCCATGTATACGTTCCCTCCCCATTCATAATAATACAACATTCGAGAAAATACTGCATTTCATAGAACTGCAGAGAGCCATTGGAGGTAATGCTCCTTCATCACTACTTGCAGTCACATGAAAAGTAGGATATTGAGTTCACTACTCAATAATCCTGCTCATCCAAAGTCCTTGAGAAAAGCAAATAGTTTAATGTTAGGTTGCTAAAACTAGCATAATACAGACTTTCAAAACTGTCTAAATGTGCAGAATTTTTAAAATAAAAATCATCAAATCTGCAAGAAGCTATCTGAATATTTTTGCATAGCAACTGTTGCTAAGAAAGATCTGCAAGCCTAAGCCAAAATTTAGAAGAACTTGAATCCCATCAAGCAGCTGGAGAAGACTAAATATACATAGCCAAATGACTGGTTTCCTTCAGTGTTTCTACTTTTAGATATTTCAAAGGGAAAAAAGATTATGGTTAGAAAAATAGCCATTCTATATCCATTCTGTTATTACCAAAGTATAAACTATTGGAGCGCCAGAATCTTTGATATCCATTTTCATCTATTGCTTCCTATTCATTAAAGAAAATACTGTTCACTTGTTAAGGTTTGATTGGGTATATCTAGAGACACATGATCCCCTCCCTCCAGTTCATAGTCAAGAAATAGCGTAAGTTGTAAAATTCCATCTCTAGCATCTTGTAGGATGTTACAGCATAATTCCTACAATATTCTGACAGATAAGAAAATGTTAGATCTGCTTACAATGTTATTGTAAATCAGGAGTACACATTTTAAGTACATGGACCATGTACAACAGCTTAAGTACAATCCTCAAAATATAGACAGAGTAAGGAAGATAACCTTGATGGAGAAGCAGGAGCTATTACTTAAGCAAAAGGGACTAAAATATTTTTTTTAAATTCAGGCTAATAGAATAATATTCAGAAGTAGCTGAGACTGACAGTAGCTAATTCACTGAAGTATAAGAAAGAGAAGGAAGGGCAGCACAATCTGATTTGCAAAATGCTGTCAATCAAAGCAATTTTACTCTTCCTATGGAGTTGATTTCCTGGTCTGGTCTAAACTGCACATTTTAATGTGACAGGTGAGAGGAGGTATTAAATACACGTATGTTTAATTTGTATTTAATATGTTAAATATAAGCATGCTAATCATATTAATTCATGAAATTAAAATTACATCGAATTTAGTTTTGAATCTGCTCCTCACTATCTTTTGAAATGTGGCCCTTGTACCTACACCCTACTCAAAGGGCAATGTGGCGTTCAGCACAAAAAAAGTTTGCATGCATCATTTATAGTGTCTCCCTAATCTCTTTTGAGCTTTGGATTAGGCAGCCGGCAGACTTCTCATTTGTATTGTGTTAAAAATATCATTTCCCCCCCTCTGTTCTCACTGAACATACTGGAACAAAAATGGCCTCCTGTTTTATTTTGTGAAAGAGAATAACACTTTAATTAAATTTTCATGGAAAATTCATGAATTTTCATGGATTTCTTGCTTTCACTTTGTATTTTACAAGGTGCCCAAAAGGCCATGAGCTTCACTGCAGTAGTCTGCAACTTCTTATATTTTAATTGCAAGAGGACTTGGAAGCCAACAAACAAACAAATCCCATCCGGATATTTAAAAACACATTGGTTAGAACATTAAGAAGAAGATTAAGAAGAACGTTATTAAACAGATAATTGTAATTAATTCAATTATCTGAAGTACAAGAACAGGAAGGAAGGACAGCACAATCTGATTTGCAAAATGCTGTCAATCAAAGCAGTTTTACCTTTCTGTGGAGTTGTTTTTCTTGTCTGGTTTAATCTGCACATTTTAGTGTGACAGATGAGGGAAGGTATTAAATACACAGGGAAACCCAAGGACAGAAAACATTTTACATAGTTTTGGGGCACTGCATTATCAACTCAAACTCTCTTGTCCTGAAACAGTTATCAAGTGCTAGGAAAGAGCCTGACCAAGTCTTACCAATTGTGACACGCATAGCTTCCTCAATCCTCATTCCATGCAGATTTAGCTCATTTAACAATAGTGAATATGAAAGCAAAGGCACTGCAGGATGCAGAATGTGTGTAAGAAATCGTTCCCAATTATAAGATTCAATGGGATTTACTCTTGAGATTATTTGTAGAGGTTTATTGCTCTGAGCAACAGATGCTACCCATATACATAACACAGAGAGACAAATCAATGGGAGATATTCAGAAACCTAATTATTTCTCCTTAACACTCTAAGAAATATACTGCAGGGTGAAAGGCACCAGCAGTCATTTTTGGACTGCTAAACACCATGCAAGTAAATTTGAGAAAGCCAGGGAACAGAGAAAAAGAGTTAAATGAGCATTGCCTTAAAACTGTGTTTAATTTAATCCAAGATCTATACTAAATGTTGATTAAATGGTTACTCCCTAAAGTTTTCCTACTTCTATATATCTCTGATTTATTTTATTTCAAATGAGTGTAGCAAAATAAATTATTCAGTCAACAGTTGGCAGAAGGCTAGACAACATATTAATAATATAGTTATAACTATGGGTTCTTTGATTCATTCATGTCCATTTCCATTTTTTGATTTGCAAACTCTTCTTCTTCTTCTTGTGCCATGTCCATCATCAGACATTGGTGATCATGTTGGCAATCCTATTTTTGTCAACAGCTGTATGAAAAAGTGCTGCTGAGTTTTGCCCAAACCAGTCCCTTAGGTTTTGAAGCCATGATGTTCTTCTTCTGCCTGGGCCACGTTTGCCTTCAATTTTTCCCTGGAGGATTAAGTGAAGGATGCTATATTTTTCTGGGTGTCACATCACATATCCAAAATAGGAAAACTCTATGAGGAGAAAATATCAGAAGACCTAGAATTTAAATAAAAAGGTCATATATGGCTCCCCAAGTCTTTGAGGATAATCCTGCTAAAATTCTGCAAACTATTTTTTCAATATGATAGGAGGTGATAAATGAAAATATATGACTTTATGGGTGTCCAAAACTGAGGTGGCAAGACATCATGAACAAAGCTATGCAAGCCTATAGGCCTGCACCCTGGAAATGCAGCTGACCATGCAAAGTGGTGTTCAATGATTCAAAAAGTGGACCATGCACCTGCAGGAATACCCTACGAGGAAGAAGAAGATAAGGAAAGAAATCAACTGATGACGTTTAGTTAACCAATTAGAATGAATTTATTTAGGTAAGTTTAATTATTGTCGGTTGTGTTTGTTAAATGTACATATAATCAAGTATAGTGCTTGCTTTGATCTCACCACTTCTCTCTCTTAGCTCTGCCTAATTTTTAGAGTGAGGTCCCTGAACACAGACGAATGCTTGCAATTCATTTGAACATTTGGGATAGCTTTAAAAAAAGATCGGTGTGCTGTTTCTATGTTTCAAAGCAATGAGATACAGTATGCAGAAAATAGGAATCGAAGCCATTTTTACTGCAAGTATTTGAAGTGTTAATAATCCATATTCATTCACCAGCTTTTCCCAAAAGAAAAATGGGGAAAAAGTTACTTTAACTGCATTGAACTAATTCAAGGCAGACTGCCAAAGTGTAATGACCGTGATGGACCAGAACCCAAATATTATCCCCCAATGCTAAGACAATCTTTCTGTTACTGCGCACACTCAGATCATTTATATACTACTGGGCTTTGTTTAATATACTACTTATCATTTAGTTGTCCTTCCAAAGTAAGCTATGAAACTGCTTGCATTTGGCTATTTGCCTTTCTTACCATATTATTCTGTTCTATAGTTCTATAAAAATGTTAAAGCAATGTTTCTGGGCTAATAACAAAAGCAGCCATATACCATGAATAAAAAGTAAAACCTTTTATGTTTCTTGTGGGAGCACTATGCCTTAAGTCAGGAATTTTGCAAGAATGAAAATTGGGCTACTTTATTGGTGTACTTTGTTTTTTTTAATGTTATGTATTTATTTATTATTTTATATACATATTTATGTATGAATTTATTCTTTTAGATGAAGAAACATCCATGCAGACACGATAAAGTAGTATATGCATACTCAGCTGACAGCATGTACAGATAGTCCTCAACTGGGAGCTCTGGTGCAATGGGAGTTTTGTCCCATTAACAGGAGAAAAACATCCATTTCCATAACTTAAAGCTGTTTTTGATAAAAATTTACTCCATACGTTATTGTTGCGAGGGAACATAGAATACAAGCCCCTAATGAATCTGTGCATGTATAGGTTAATGTACTTGAGAAATTAGCTGAATCGGGTGAGGATGGAGATGCCAAAAAGAGAATGAAATGATCTCAAAACACTGTGTGATAAATATCTACAGCAGGAAGATCTGACATTGGATAAAACAGGCACTCAATGTGGCCAGATGATACAAAAATCTCAAAAAAGAAAATTGCCTAATGGCAGCAGTGAGTAGCATCTTTTTAGACAGATCTGTTCATCATGTTCATCAACAGAAGGTGATGAAAAGGTCAGCCAAAGATGGAGAAAAAGTGACTTAGGAGACTATGTTCTGGGAAAAGCAGAGTTTCTTACAAGAAAACCAAGGATGCATCTCATAACCATGACATGAAATGAGGACATCCAAAAACTGGGTTTGTAAAAGTGATTTGGATAGCAGAGAGTGACAATAATATGAATGTATTTTTTTCAATTTTGAATAGAAAGAGATTGTGAGTGCTGAGTTAGACAGAATGCAGGATAATGGTATTATACAACAAGTATATGAACATACAAACTGGATACTCAGCTTGTTGATTATGCCAAAAAAAGATACTAATGAAAACTTGTCATTGTATCCCTCTAAAGACTATGATGCAGGAATATCATCTTGCCAACAATAGATAATATTTGGCCTGTTATTAAAAGTGCATTGATTTTTGTTGCGTTAGTTGCCACCAAAAGCTTTTGGCAAATAGAATTGGCATCAGAAGCTCAATCAGATATACTGTGGCTTTTTTAGCGTTCCCCCCCCCCCTTTTTTTTTTTTTTTGAATACTGAAATTACTTGAGAATTATCAGAAGGCAAAGGATTCTGTCCTATAGGAACCTCCAAATATTGTCTGATTTATAATGTTTTTTTGTGTGTACAGCAACTGCTGAAAGGTTTATGATGCAGTAACAGCAATTTTTTTGAGAGATTTCATTAAAAAAATGTTTAAACAAAAGCAAATGCCAGTTTGTTCTTGAAAAGGCTGCCATATTACAACATGTTGCCTCACCTGATGAAATTAAACACAATCCAAATAAAGCAAAAAATTTCTTGTAAGTCTTAATTGCTGAGAATCTGGATTTACAGCATTCTTTTCTAGTTACCTTTGGCAACTTTAGGTAACCTAATTATTTGGATATGTTGGAAGTATTGTGCCCGCTCACTAGATAAAGAATATTTTGCCTCAGGTCTGAGGCCATTGATTCTGCATTGAATCAATGGCCTCAGACCTGAATTGAATATGCCTCAACTAAGGAACTTCGGTTTATTATAAACTGAATGTGTCAGTTTCTCTGGCAACTGAGGCCAGTTCTGTGGGACTTTGCCATCTTGCTACAATTCAAGAAGATTAATCTTTAAAGCACTGTTGCATATGTGAACCATTTACTGTGTTTTCTTAAAAATAAGACATTCCCTGATAATAAGACCAATCGGGCTTTTGAACACATGTGCTAAAATAAGCCCTTCCCAAAGATAAGCCCTCCCTGAAAATATTTAAATGCATGTGCAGTGTGCATTTAAATAGAGACTGAGCTGGAAATCAGGTAAGATGGCAAGAGGAGCCCCGTCTTGCTCCACGTACCCCAAAATAATAAAACCTTCCCAAAAATAAGGCCAAGTTCTTATATCAGGGTTCAAAAAAATATAAGAAAAGGTCTTATTTTTGGGAAAACACAGTACTTGTTAGGTTAACAAATCACAAATCATTTCTGCAGACAACTCAACCATATAAACTTCCAACTTGCCATCTTGCATCCAGCTTCTTTATTAAACATTGTGACCTTATGATTTTGCAGTTCAATGCATTTTAGGGAAAAATAAATATAGCTGACATCTTCTATTAATATAACTTCTATTACTTCTATTATTTCTTACTATTACTTCAACTCTGTTAATCTGATTCAGGATTAAAATAATTGACGGAGTAGATTAAACACTGGGTTGTTGATTTATGAATGTTAGATTTAAAAAAATCTTTGTTTCTCTGCTAGAAGTGTTACTCACAACACTTAGATCTATTGTTTGGTGTAACATATGGGTTAGGACAAATAAATTAAAATATTGTTCAATCCAACAAATGGCCACAGATAATTTCTAATAGTAAGCATGTTGTTGCCAAATATCCTTACATTATAAACTTTTTGCAGGCTAAGCAGCCAATTTAAGAAGATACAGAAGTCAATATAGTCATCATACGAGATACACCAGGATGTGAGGCTAAAAAAAGAAGTTCTGTATGCTTAATTTTACAGGAAAATATTCAATTAATTAATTAATTAATTAAAAACTTTTATATAAGATTTTGTTGGACCCCCACAATATGTGCTTACAATCACTGATTACTCTTTTTACCTGAAGGCAATTTTCACTGCCACATATTTCAGCTGTTTCAATTATCAGTGCACTGCATGATATTTTTCTTTCTATTGCATATCCTTATGAAGCTGTTCCTGGAAATGTCCAACCATTTTCAGGTCACCTTGCTTTAACTTCTAAAAATTTTGATTACTGTATTTTCCTGCGTATAAGACTACTTTCTAACACACAAAAATCTTCTCAAAAGTCAGGGGTCGTCTTATACGCCGGGTCTCATTCTCCTGTAACCAGGCAGACCAGCCCATAAGGCTCTGACGAGCCTTAAATGGCTCTGAGGAGGGTCGTCTTATACGCCCAGTCGTCTTATACGCCAGAAAATACGGTATATATTTGTTGAATTATTTATTTATTTTCTGTGCTCGTCTTAAGACCCTACTAGAAAGCACATACGAGCAATTGCTGAATGGATTAGTTAAGCAATGAAATGTTTTCTATACTGTTCAATGTATACATGTGTTCAATATAGTGTTCAACACACTATATTGAAAACAGTTTTGTTGCTGTACATTGAATTAGAGAAGCTATAGTTAAGCATTCTTTACTGTTCACAAGGATGATTAAGTGTTCTTTAGTAAGATTTCAAAGATTAAACATGCCAGACTTCTGATCTGCATTATGCTCAGTTGGAATGTTTGCTTAGCCCCCAAAAGATAATCCACTTGTTCAGAATTCTCTCACATCTATGATTCGAGAGAATCATCTATGATTCATTCTAGGATATCACTGTTAACTATCGATGAATGCTACTAAAGTCAGTGGCATTTATTTCTCATGATACATGTCCAGTTTGTATAGTGGGGAAGATGCTGGCTTCAAACCAGGAAACTACACATTCTAGTCCCATCTTAAACATGAGAAATCATTGGGTGGCTTTAGACCAGTCACTTTCTCTCAGCTCAACTCACCTCACAGAGTTGTGTTTTGAGGGAAAATAGAAAGAGGAAGGAGTGGAATCAATGGAACAACTTGGCCTCCAGAAATTGTGGGTGCTCCATTACTGAAGGTTTTTTTTAAAAAAAAAAAACATTGGACAACCATTTTTCAGGAATGCTATAAGGTTTCCACCTTGAGCAGTGGGTTGGACTAGAAGACTCTTCGGACTTTATTATTCTGAATATTGATAAAATAATAAAGATGGATTTCGTGTGTCTACTCCTGCTTAATTAGCAGTGGCAATAGCACTTAGACTTATATACCACTACCTAATGCTTTACACCTAGTGCCTTTCTGAACAGTTTACAGAATCAGCATATTGCCCCCCAACAATCTGGATCCTCATTTTACCAACCTCGGAAGGATGGAACGTTTGCCACCTTGAGTTACTGATAAAATAATAAATATGGGATAAAAATTTAATTAATTAATCAAACAAGCATATAATCAACTGTAATTCTTGATTTCTAAACTCAAAGCACTCATCCATAGTTACTACACCTTTTCATTTGCTCTTGTCACTCTCCAAACATGCACTTACAGTTTTCCTCATAGTTAAAGGTTCGCGTCACACATATGTGCTAGTCATTCCCAACTTTAGGGGGCGTTCCTCATCTCCGTTTCAAACCCGAAGAGCCAGGGCTCTCCGAAGATATCTTTGTGGTCATGTGGCCAGCATGACTAAACCCAAAATGCTGTTACCTTCCCACCTTCCCTCCCTATTTTTCTACCTGCATTTTTTACGTGCTTTCAAACTGCTAGGTTGGCAGAAGCTGGGACAAGTAATGAAAGCCCACCCTGTTACGCAGCACTAGGGATCCGCTGAACTGCCGACAAGCTCAGCGCTTTAGCTACTGAGCCACTGCGTTCCTCCTCCTCATATTTTCTGATCTGCAAAACACAATATATTATACAGAATAACTGGAAATAATGGGTGATTAAGGTAACAGTTTTGCACCTTGAAATGGGAAGCATGTATGCAGGTAATCACAACTTGTGAGAAAAACCATTTTTTTTTTCCAAAATTTGAACCTTCAGAACTAATTCTGGCAAAAAATCAAACCAACTTTGCCCATCCCTAGAAATTATCTGTTTGGATTTTTTTTAAGCATAATAATATCTAGAAGAACTTTTACCCATTATTTATTCAGAATTTTGAAATTGTGAAGCAATCATTTTCCATAAAACAAACACATTCAATCATTTTCTGTTCCATAAACACCATCTAATAATTTTGTGATTGTTAGGAAATGGTCATTGCCTAACTAGTTGGCCAGGTATTATATACATTATATGTTTATAATGTATATAATACATTATGTTGGCCAGGTATTATATACATTATATGTACATATAAACATTATATGTTTACAGTATGAATATGTAGAATATAACTTCAAGAGTATTGCTGAGTCATTCTGAATCCTGATTGGATGAGTTCTGTAGCAACTGTATTTAAGGGGAGTTTGATTGTGGTCTGGTGGACATTATACCACATTGTTACCTTCTGCTATGTTGTAGATATCTTTGATCTCTTTACAGGGTCAATTTGATCATGGTTTATTTATTACTGCTTTTATGAACTGTTTAATATTGTTCCTGAATGATTCATATCTTCTTCTATGAACCGGTAAGAAGTTTTGTACCTCTGGATTGATTATGCATGGCTAAGACTTGGATTGGTAAAAAGACTATGATTTTGCTTTGCTCTATAAGTAAACTACTTTAAAAACCAGTTTGTATGGAGTTTATTCACAACTACTCTCAGCACCGTTTCTGTGTGCAAACACTCTATTCTCTGCTTCATAACCGTTCCTGGTTATCTCACAACTATATCCTTAACAGTGGTGCTCCAAAAATAAGCAAAATTTCAATGAATAAAGAGCCTGGTAAGGGAAAAAATAATGAACTGCATATCATAGGAAATAATGTTGACTTCATACATACAGCCTCAAACCTCTGAGAAACTTTTATTTATACATAGCCAAAGATGCCTTAAAATGGGAATCAGAAGTCTGTGGCCTTATCAAGTTTGCTGAAATAAAACTGCCATAGCAGAAGTGGTATTGTTCTGACCAGTTCTGGAGAACCAGTAGCAGAAATTTTGAGTAGTTTGGAGAACCAGTAAATACCATCTGACTGGCTCCACCCTCATCTATTCTCTGCCTCCCAAGTCCCAGCTGATCAGGAGGAAATGGAGATTTTACATTATTCTTTCCCTATCACGCCCACCAAGCCATGCCAAGCCCACCAAGCCACACCCACAGAACTGGTAGTAAAAAAAAAATTGAATCCCACCACTGTGCCACACAATCCATTGAGAATTGGTTAGAAAATAATGGATTGCATTGATACAATGATGTAACGGTATTCAAATTCTCATAAAATTTGGAGATTATATTATTACATTTTTTTAAAAAAATAACTCTTCTTGGAACCATCCTTCAAATTCAAATGATATAGATTTCATCTGATATAATTGAGTGTGGACTTAACACTCACAATTTCATTTTCCATAGGGACCTAATATTTGTTGAGCGTTTTTATGACAAACTTCATTCACATTGAAAAATAAATAAAATTTTGTCTTGGGGACTGATCTGCTTGGTGTGTCAACTCCTGCTCAATGAGCAGCAGCAATTGCATTTAGACTTATATACTACATCCTCGTGCTTTACAGCCCCTTCTCAGCAGTTTACAGAGTCAGGATATTGCTCCCAACAATCTGGGTCCTCATTTTACCAACCTTGCAAGGATGGAAGGCTGAGTCAACCTTGTGCCCTGACAACTGAACTCCTAGAGTGGGCAGTGAGTTAGCCTGCAATACTGCATTCTAACCACTGCACCACCATGGCTCTCATTAAAAACTTGGCCTAAGTTTCCCTAAGTTCTTATTGTAAATAGTAATTGTACATTTTGATATTTGCACTGCTTTGTTTGCTAAGGTTGACTGCAATTACCACCAGAGGATAATTTATTAAATAACTTCTCAGAGTGTTAATTTCAAGATAGAAAGTGGGTTGGAAGCAGTGATTGTGTAATTATTAAGCATAGTTTTCCCATTGCCGATTGTTTAAGGCAGCAGATTGCAATCAATGTCCTTCCAGGTGGAGGAACAGATGTTTCTCCCAGTTGGTATCAATATGGGGTTTCATCCAATTGGCAGTGAAGGCCAGTGGCTCCCTCCCTTCTGAGAGCACAGATGGCAGTTATTATTAAGAAGAGGCCTGAACTGTGAGAAAGTGGATGCTACCATTACATTTAATAATTGATGTTCTGCTAAATTAATATATTAGGTTGATAAGTTTGTTTAGCTAGGTGTGAACACACATTGTTTACACATGCCAATAAAAATCAGCAGTACATGCTTGGAATGTATTGTTCTAACTGATTCAAATACAATGAGCCTCCCAGGAAGAAAGATTTTCAAATATTAGTATATGTAGAGTGCTTCTCATTACATGAGATTCGAATTCAATTTATAAATCACTCTTCTGGATCTAGAATATAAGTAGCACCCTCCTCAAAGGTAGTCATGGCCCATCTAATCCACCAATCTGCTCTCACTATGGCCAACCAACTGCACAAATAAGTCTATTGGTTTCCCAGCAGATGGCCAGTTCCACAGCCATTAGGTCTAATAGCCACTGATCCCCATGACTCCATTGGGTCTAATAGCCACTGATCCCCATGACTCCATGGATTTGTCCAACCATGTTTTTGTAGCCAGCTGAACTGGTATACAGCACCACAAGTGGAATAACTTTTAAAACCCAAATGCAATACAAAGAGTTAATAGAATTCATGTTGGTAAATTTGCAGCTTGATAAAGTAGTTGTAATTTAAAATGACACCTTTTTGAAAGGTTTGTGGCTTTTCAGAGAAGATATTTCTATATGTAAGACTGGAATTAAGTTTAAATTCACTGCTCATTATAGTGATTTATCAAAAGAACAACTTACAGTTGGGGAGAAAAACTGGATCAATAATATATCTTTTGGTATTCGCAAACTACATGAGTAATGTAGTGTATCGAAGAACTGAACAGAGTACAAACTACAATGACTGAGATTATTCAAAATATTTTTAATCAGCAGAAATATCTTACTGCTAATTTGCTGTGGCACCTGTGGTTTAACAGAAAGTTAGTAAAGCATCTCTCTGAAGAACTTTCATTACCCAAAACAAAACATTTCAGAGTCCTACACTGTAAGAAAAATAAAAATATGTTTGAAAAACAAACAGCCTTTTGTATTAGCAAAAAAACAAGCTAACCAGTTTGTCTTCTGGTTAGTAGGTATGTTGTGAACATCCACAATTGTAGCAATGCTGTAAATAGCCAGGCCCTCCATAGCAACCATTTAACAAGAACACCCGTGTTCTGAAATCTTGTCAACTAGGCCTAAATTGTTTGGGTTAAGGCATCTGTAGCTATAGTTAAATATGTTTTTATCCCTAGTTAAAATCAATAAACCAAAAGAAAATTATTTGGGTTATTCAATCTATGATTGCATTTGTGATACAGTTTTCCAAGTTCCAATATCAGGAAAATGGACCATTCATTAATGTTCCAAAACTGCCTCTTTTAACCCCCTTTTTTCTCCAGCCATTATCTTACAGATTTTCCTCATCTCCCATTAGCCTCCTTATTTGCCCCTTACCACTCCCAGATACTTGCTATTCTGCATAGGCAGATCTCTATGTGTCTTCATTCATATTCTGCCATTTCAGGTACTAAAAACTCTGAAAGCATTATTTTACTCTTGAGTCACGAACTGCTGCTTTATTCCATATTTTGTTCTGGCATGTTCCTTACAACAGCAGCATGGAGAGATATTGAAAAGTGGAGAGTGGAAGGGAGAATTCAAGGAGTTAAGCTCCTTTTATATATATATTTAAAAATCCAAGCCACCGAACACTGAAAATAACTTTCCACATGAACACATGGCCTTGGGGAGTCCATAGTTTGAGATACCTCTTGTTGAAGTCTATTTCATTGTAGGAACATTGCAGAACAAGCAGACAAAAGAAAGGTCACCTAGAGGCTACTCCAGGGTTGAAACACAAGTACGCTAAGAGTGAAACTAAAGGAACCCCAAAATCCACATAAAAAATCTGAGGAATAAAGTCTGGAGAGAAATTAAAGGGAATTTAATTATAAATTCTTATAAGTGCAACAAATAAACCTATCAGTACTCATCAAAGAACTCAATTATACAATTAGCAAATTATCATTTGTTCAAAAGAAAGCTAACAAACATTGCAACTAAGATCCCATTTTTCAACATATCCCTTAAAAATGTAAATGCCAAAATTTCATCAAGGCTTGAGATTGAAGACTGACTCTTTGGGAGTTTAGATGGCATTTTAAACAGCAAAGGCTAATTCCCTGTACTGGATTTGAGTGGATTGTGTTTTGCTGTGTAAAACTGCACAAGCTCTATCCTGAGTGGTTTCAGCTGGATTGCCAAGCTTTGTGTATACAGGAAAACTTCTATTTAATGGGCCATGTGGGAAGAAAGAATGGCCCTTAAAATTTGAAAGGGACATGTTAAAAATTCCATTATTATGTACTTGTGTAAAGTAAGTGTTGAGTCTCTTGATGATTCCGACTGGTAAATTCAGAACTGTAGTCCTGTTAATTATTTTGTTTCTTTATATCCACCTCCTGGATGATTGTGGCCTGAGAGACAGTAACTGACCAAAGGTCACCTAGCTGGCTTTCATAGCTAAGGAGGAACTCATGATCTGCTTCCTTTTGGCCTGTTGCCTTAAGTGCTAGACCAAAGTGGCTTATCCCAACTGCACTAGGAATGGTACATTGCTAGAGTGGCATTTTCTTGCTGATGCCTACAACGAGGGGGAATTATCTGCCTACTTTGCTGCCTCCAATCCTTGCACTAGAAGCTCAAAAACTGCAGACCGCACAACTGGCCTCTTTCATTCTTCACCAGTTCCCCAATATTCCTGCTATCTTTCTTGGGTTTTTTTTTTCTTTTTGAAGATGTTTCACTTCTCTCATCTAAGAAGCTTCTTAAGTTCTGACAGGGTAGTGGAGAATGGAAGGATTTATATTCCTTGCAGGCAGCTGGTAATTTGCATCCTTTTAGAGGGTGTTGAAGCACTTGGAGGTTTATCTGTGTCCTCAGGGTCACCTGAATAGTGCTCCTGGTCCTGTAGAATGCAATTTTTCTTTTCTTTTCTCTGGAAATCCATTCCTACTCCCACACCATTCAAAGGGTGTTCATCCCAAATTGTATAGCTAAAAATTGTAGAGATTCTCAGTCATCCAGGTTATGGTTGTCCAGAGGCAACTGAACTTTGTTTTTTGAAGAAGTTTTGCTTCTCATCCAAGAAGCTTCTTCAGCTCTGACAGGATAGTGGGGAACAGAAGGATTTATATTCCTTGCAGACAGCTGGTAATTTGCTATCCTCCTGTTGTTCCCAGGATCTTTCCAGACATTTCAGTAAAAACTTGCCTTAATGGACTTGGCTATTTCAAGAAAACATCTAGACACAAATTATATCTGTTATGTTCAAAGTCCATTAAATCAAGCTGTTACTGTATG
The DNA here is from genome assembly GCA_030761175.1 of Masticophis lateralis. Classification (NCBI taxonomy): domain Eukaryota; kingdom Metazoa; phylum Chordata; class Lepidosauria; order Squamata; family Colubridae; genus Masticophis; species Masticophis lateralis. The sequence goes on from JAUDYJ010000002.1 coordinate 106,297,188, forward strand.
TGTATTTTGTTTGGACTATTGTGCACTGTTTCATGGTTCATTTTGCTGCAGAAACAACTGTTACTTCAGTTGTTTGTCTAGGTAAAGATGCATATATGAATTAGGAATGTTCCTTTTTTTATTCTTAGTTCTTGAGTGTTTTAAGATATAAAACAAGGATGGTTTCTATGGTTCTTCTCTGTTGGATAAGGCAATAATGCCACCTTTTGTTTTTCTTTTATTTGCTGACTTTCTCGGTCAGTCCAGCAAGCTGCAACAACTTCTTGAGAGTGGAGGAGCTAGTAGTGCCCGCTCTGCTAAAGGATTTGTGCTGTACTACATTACTGAAATGTTGGCCAGTCTACATTATTAAGTATCTGCAAGGCAAACTACATTAAACCAAGGAAAGGAAGGTGATTTGGGAAGGAAATCTATTGTGTGTGGAATGAGTAGAATTATTTTCTACTTAGCTGTTTGACCTTCAAAGGGTACCTGCTCTGGTGGTAGCTGAGAAATTAGGCTTTGTGGCCTCCTTAAAAGAACATACGAATACTTTCAAATATATTTCACCAATTAATCTCTGTGGTTGATTTTTTTAAAAAATTGGCGGACTGGTAGCCTTAGAATAAAAAAGACTTTATTCTGCATTCCCGCTGTTTCCAATGGCAGGAACAATTGAGTGTTTCAAATTTTGTTCTGATAGAATTTTGAAGTGTTTTGAGATTTGTTTCACCAGAATGCAGCTAATTTGGAATGTTCCAGCAAAATGTTCAGATGGCGTTCTTTTGTTTTGCTGGGAACTGAAAGATGTGATCTCCATATTGTACATGTCCCTAATCACTCTTTCTCATTTCATCGAGGATACCGTTTGAGATTTTTTTAAAATACAGGGATTGTCTATTCTTATGCCAAACATGACTTCAATATTGTCTTTCTGGTTTTGTATGCTGAAATTCGTAGTTCAAAAATGTGCAATTTATCAGAAAATATATTCAAAATGTGCATTTTAAGGAATAAAAACCTTATTTTTGAAGGTTGTACTTACTCGTAATATGCTACAAACTGGATTTATTATAAGAGTATTATGAAAATGATATGGACACAGTGAAATCCATTCAACCTTATTCATGCAATGTATTTTCTATAAAAGAACTGTATAGGCATTTCAACTTAGGCATTTCTAACTAGATTTAGCACTGTGGATGCAATAAAAAACTACTATACTGTATATGCCCAAGCAATGTTAAATATTTGTCAACTGATTTCAGTAAAAAGACTTATTCAGTCTATGTAAAAATTCTGAAGTTATTTTTTCCCAAGATGTTATTGTATATATTTCTAGTATATATGAAAATATATACGACAACTTCATGGGAAAAATAACATCAGATTTATAATGATAATAATTTATGTAATACTATGTAAAAAAATGTCCTTTTATGTACATTATAGCAGCATATACACTTTAAATATGAAGACCACAGTGTTATTAGAGCACATCTAATGAAGGTTCAGCATTTGATTTTCTGCTGTGTCAGCAGAGATATATTAATTTCCAACACAACTTTCAGATAAATCAAAGACTAAAAATAGACCATGCTATTTAGTTGGGGGCTTGGCCTTTTAGAATAGTAGAGAGCCATGGAAATTGGGCAAGACATAGTTAATTCATTTCTATTCCTTATTATTCATAAATAGGCTGTGCTTAAAGCAGTTCATTCTATATAGATCATTCATGTACAAAGAAAAATATCTCAGATTTCAGTTAAAACTAAAAGATTTTTAAAGAAATTAAAAGATATCAAAATTATATGAATAGAAAACAATTTATAGGTCATCTGACAATATTCAGTACTAATAATGACAAAATATTAAAAGCATTACTATCAGAAGTTCTTAGGGTCCCACTGAGTGCTCAGTAGACTAGAGAAAAGGGTCTATCAGGTGGTATATCAACCAGTGGATCCTTCCTCTGCCACAGAAATGAGGACATTATAACCTAATAAAATGTTTAAAGCTTGAAAAAGAAAAGAAAAGAATTGAGGACATTGATGTAATTCCACATGTCAGGTATGAAAGACCAGGTCCGTGTGAAGATACAATTAAACTGATTTATTGCTTAAGTATATGCACAGGAATTAAAATCAAGGCTGATGCCCAATTTACAGTATAATAAATATTATTTATCACAAATTTACTTTAGATCATTTTTATAAAAAACATCTTATACACCGGTTTCCTATTCAGTTCAGGAGAACCTGCCTTCCATTGAGGACCTGTATACTGCATGAGTCAAAAAGAAGGCTGTAAAAATATTTACAGAACCCTCACATTCTGGACATAAACTGTTTCAACACCTACCCTCAAAACAATGCTATAGAGCACCACACACCAAGACAACTAGACATAAGAACAGTTTTTTCCCAAACGCCATCACTCTGCTAAACAAATAATTCCCTCAACACTGTCAAGCTAGTTATTAAGTCTGCATTACTATTTATCTTCCCATCATTCCTATCACCCATCTCCTCCCACTTACCACTGTATGACTGTAACCTTGTTGCTGGTATCCTAGATTGACTGTTTCCTAATATGATTTGTGTTATGTCCTTATAAGGACATCCGCCTGGGATTGGCTGCAGATCCTTTCGGCGGGAGTTTTGAATCCCTGTCAGTGGGCGGTGCGTCTGCCGGAGTGTATATAAGGAGAGCTCCGGCAGCGCACAAGCCGTTCAGTTCTTGTTATTAAAACTTGTTACTTGAACCCTGCTGGTCACTTCTTCTTTCCTGCGCCGATCTAACACTGGCGACGAAGGACTAGAGAAGAACCTCCGCGTGGCACGATCGCCATAACGAGCTGAAGTCACTCGACGCGGTCTGAGAAATGGCAACGCCGCAAGCGCCGTTCGCCTCGCTGACTCCCTTCAACCCCAGCCGGGAGAAGTGGAGTTCGTATATGATACGTTTCCGCCAATTCCTCCGGGGAAACGGCTACAACAACCTAGACGACGAGAGGAAGAGGGCTCTCTTCCTCGCTAACTGCGGCTCCGACGTTCTGGAACTCGCCGTCAACCTCGTCGCACCCAGGGACATTGAAGTCATGTCCTGGGTGGATCTGCAGACTGCCCTGCAAGACCACTATGCCCCAACGGGCACCCCCATTTCGAACCGCTTTACCTTCCGCCAACGTAATCAGAAGGAAGGCGAATCGCTTAAAGACTTTGTGGCGGCATTGCGTCAAATCGCTGCTAACTGCGAATTTGAGAACGTTGACAATGCCTTACGCGACGGGATCGTCTTCGGGATGAGAGATGCCAACCTCCAAAAGAAGTTCCTAAGCAGAAAAAGACTGTCCTTGAAGGACGTTCTTGAGGAGGCTACGGCTGCTGAAACATCCGAGACCGCCGCTGCTGCCATGCTCCAGTCCCGAGGGATCCATAAGATCCGCAAACCGTCATCGGAATCATCCGACGACTCGTCCACTCCGACTGATTCAGAGGGAGAATCAACCGTTTTAAAAGTTTCCCGCCCAACCAGGCGGGAAATTCAAAACGATGGCCGCCGCGCCGCTCAGTGCGGCAGTTGCAAGGGACACCACCCCCGCCAATCCTGTCGCTGGCGGGATGCCACCTGCAGACGCTGCCTTAAGAGGGGGCACATCGCAGAGGCATGCAGAGCCTCTGATCCTGTTCCGGAGTCGATCAAGCCCCAGAATCCAGAAAATCGTCGCGACTCCCAGAGGTCGTCCAAACGGTCCTCAACCCAGCAAAAGCGCGACGACCGCACCAGTTCTCATGGCGGCGCTGTGAACCAGACAACGATCGCCCTCACCAGCACCAACAGTGCCACAAAATTCCACGTGACACTGTTGGCAGAAGGCTTGCCGTGCACGATGGAAGTCGACTCAGGCTCCGTCTATTCGATCATCGACTGGCACCAGGTCAAGAGGCTCAAGCCGAATCTCTCCAAGCGCCAACTTGAACCTCTGCACTCCAAGCTGGTGGATTTCGGCGGCAACCCCATCGGCGTCATCGGGCGGACCAACCTCCGGATCGCCTTCAAGCAGTTCCAGGGCCAGCTTCCCATAACCGTCGTGGAGCATAGCCGCCCGACCCTGCTGGGCGTGGAGTGGTTCCAGCCGCTGGGGCTTTCTATTGGAGGCATCCACCAGATTAGCTCAGGCGAACTCGACTCACTCATCGGAGAGTTCCAAGAAGTCTTCGATGGTAAGTTAGGGACGTTTTTAGGGAAACCCATCTCCTTTAATCTGGACAAGGGGGTAACCCCAATTCGGCTCAAGCCCCGCCGGGTTCCATTTGCCTTGCGGGCTAAAGTAGACGCTCAGCTAGATAAGCTGATTGCCCAAGGTATTCTGGAACCCATCGATCATGCTTCATGGGAAACTCCCATTGTGACTCCCATGAAGCAGGATGGATCTGTGCGCATCTGCGCCGACTACAAAGTGACCATCAATAAGGCGTTGCCGCAGAGCGCATACCCCGTGCCAGTAGTGCAACATTTGCTGCACTCACTCGGCAAGGGCAAAATTTTTGCAAAACTGGACCTGGCCCAGGCTTACCAGCAACTGCCAGTAGATCAGGAAACGGCGGAGGCACAGACTATTGTCACCCATAGAGGCGCGTTTAAGTGCAACCGTCTCCAGTTTGGAGTCAGTGCAGCCCCTGGCATTTTCCAATCCATGATGGAACGCCTTCTCCAAGGCGTTCCAGGGGTGGTGCCTTATTTCGATGATGTACTGATCTCTGGGGACTCAAAAGCTCAACTCCTGGACCGGCTAAGGCTAGTTCTCCAGCGTTTCAGGGAGAAGGGCTTGAGAGTCCGGAGGGACAAGTGCATCATTGGGGTACAGGAAGTCGAGTTCCTGGGCTATCTGATAGATAGTTCTGGCATCCACCCCACCAAATCAAAAGTTAAAGCTATCCATGAAGCTCCCAGCCCCAAAAACAAAGCGGAGCTTCAGGCTTTCCTTGGATTGCTTAACTTCTACGCTATTTTCCTCCAGCAGAAAGCCACTGTTGCTGAGCCGCTCCATCGCTTGCTGGCGAAGGCGGTTTCCTGGAGGTGGGGACGTGAGGAAGAGTCTGCATTCAGAGCCGTTAAGCAACTTCTGACCTCAGACAGTGTGCTCATTCAATACAATGAGACACTGCCCCTCAGACTGACCTGTGATGCTTCCCCGTACGGAGTTGGCGCTGTGCTCAGCCATGAACTGCCTACCGGTCGTGAAGCCCCCATCGCATTTTTCTCTAAGACTATGTCTAGTGCTGAGCGCAACTACAGCCAACTGGACAAAGAGGCGTTGGCTATTGTTGCAGGGGTGAAGCGCTTCCACGAATACCTGTATGGACGGCAATTCACCATTGTCACCGATCACAAGCCCCTCCTCGGCCTACTAGCAGGGGACAAGCAGACCCCAGCCTTCATGTCCCCCCGGATGACGCGCTGGTCCATTTTCCTCGCCGGCTACTCTTACAGCCTCGTCCACCAGCCTGGTAAAGCCATCGCAAACGCCGACGCGTTGAGCAGGTGCCCATCCGCCGAATCCGTGGAAGACCCGGCCCCCACGCTCGAGCTGCTGCATATTGACAACGACAACAACTGTCCGGTGACATCTGCCGACGTAGCGACGCACACGCGAGCTGACCCCATCCTCCGGCAAGTCCACTCCTGGGTTCTGAGAGGCTGGCCGACTCGAATGGACAGCGACGACTTCATCCCGTTCAGCCGCAAGCAAGGGGAGCTGTCCACCATGCGCGGCTGTTTACTATGGGGAGATAGGGTGCTGATTCCCAGCACTCTTCAACGAAGGACTCTTACGGCGCTGCACAAAGGACACCCGGGCATAGTCCGGATGAAAGCCCTGGCACGGAGCTACGTCTGGTGGCCGACACTGGACAAAGACATTGAACATTGGGTCGCCAGGTGTAGCCCGTGCCAAGAAGTCAGAGCCGCCCCGCCTCAATCTGACCCGATGCCCTGGGAGACTCCGAGCTCCCCCTGGTCGCGCATTCACATAGACTTTGCGGGCCCCATTCATGGGCACCACCTCCTCATCGTGGTTGATGCCTACTCCAAGTGGTTGGAAGTCGTCCCCATGGCATCCACCACAACGGAAGCTACCATCCGTGCCCTCCGGCGCCTTTTCGCGACCCATGGACTCCCTGACGTTTTGGTCTCAGACAACGGGCCCCAACTTACGTCCGTGCCCATGGAAGCTTTCCTGGCTGGCTTGGGCATTCGCCATGCCCTTTCTGCCCCTTACAGACCGGCCGGAAATGGGCAGGCTGAACGGATGGTGCGGCTCACGAAGGAGTCGCTCGCCAAAATGGGCCCGGGTGACTGGCAGGAGCGCATTGACACTTTTTTGCTCACCCAGCATATCACGCCTCACTCTGCCACCCGAAAATGCCCCGCCGAGCTTTTAATGGGCAGGAGACTCCGGTCTCCCCTGGACAGACTGCACCCGCAATACTCCTCTGAGGTGCCCGCATCCGCCAGTCGCCAACTTCGCCAGTTTTCCGTCGGTGATGCCGTTTTCGCTCTGAATTTCCACGGCTCGCCGAAATGGCTTAAAGCTACAGTACACAGCACAACCGGTCCCAAATCCTACCGCGTTGAGCTGGACGATGGACAGATCGTGAGACGTCATCTCGACCAGCTCCGCAAAAGGTGGAGGGAAGTGAGCGAAAACCACCCCGACGAGGTAGGCCTAAACCACCCCGGCGCAGTAGGCCTAAACCACCCCGACGAGGTAGGCCTAAACCACCCCGGCACAGTAGGCCTAAACCACCCCGGCGCAGTAGGCCTAAACCACCCCGACGAGGTAGGCCTAAACCACCCCGGCACAGTAGGCCTAAACCACCCCGACGAGGTAGGCCTAAACCACCCCGCCGAAGTAAGCCTAAACCACCCAGACGAGGGAGACCGGCGACCCGAGGGACGAACAAGCACCCCGGCACCTAGCCTAATACCAGATCCGGCAAGGCAAGTAGACCGGGGACAACCCAGCAGGGGAAGCCAATGTCAACCCTGCGAAGTAGGCAACCGGCAGCCCAGAGTTGGGGACCTCCAGCCATCAGTCCAGGAGACCCTACAACAACCCGCCAACCGCGCAGAAAACCAACCCTGCAAGGAAGGCCTCCACCACCCCGGCAGGGTAGGCCAGCACCAACCCGACCAGGTCGAGCAGCCCAGCGGCCAGAGGGAACATTCGACACCACCGCCAGACCAACCGCGCAGAGAGGGCCTACACCACCCCTGCAAGGTAGGCCTACGCCACCCCGACAGAGCCGACCAGTCACCATGTCCGTCCACCTGCCGCCCCGGGAGTAAGCCGGACTCGACCGGAGACCCCGGGGGCTTAACCCAACCACCACCGCCGGACTCGCACCCTGACCCAGACCGGCGCGACCCCAGCCCAAAGGGGACCCGAGGGAGACCCAGGGACCTACCGTGGCTCAGGAGTTCCGGACCGGCCAAGAACAGGGATCCACACCGGCGGCTCCACGATCCGTGCAGGAACGAGGCAGACCAGCATCGCCCGCAGGCGGAGGTCCGTGACCCGGCCGGAGGTTCGGACACAGTGCCCGCGTCCTCGACGGCCAGATCCAGCCCGGCACCGGGGAAGAAGCCCCGAGCAGAGCAGACACCCTCCGTCCGGGAGAGTGTCCATCTTGACTCTGAACTGCGCAGGTCTACGCGGGCACGTAGACGTCCTGTTTATCTTAGTGACTATTTCCCTGATCGACTGACTAAGAACTAGGGGGGAGGAGTGTTATGTCCTTATAAGGACATCCGCCTGGGATTGGCTGCAGATCCTTTCGGCGGGAGTTTTGAATCCCTGTCAGTGGGCGGTGCGTCTGCCGGAGTGTATATAAGGAGAGCTCCGGCAGCGCACAAGCTGTTCAGTTCTTGTTATTAAAACTTGTTACTTGAACCCTGCTGGTCACTTCTTCTTTCCTGCGCCGATCTAACAATTTGATTGCTTATTTGTTCCCTATGTCTATCATTAAGTGTTGTACCTTATGATTCTTGATGAAGGTATCTTTTCTTTTACGTATACTGATAGCATATGCACCAAGGCAACTTCCTTGTGTGTCCAATTATACTTGGCCAATAAAGAATTCTATTCTATTCTATTCTATTCTATTCTATTCTATTCTATTCTATTCTATTCTATTCTATTCTATTCTATTCTATTCTATTCTATTCTATTCTATTCTATTCTGCCATGGCTCCCACCCTTTGGAACATCGTGTCCCCTGAGGTGAGATTTGTACCCACCCTTCTGACCTTCTGTAAAGGGCCTACAGACCTGGTTCTGCCAGTTGGCCTGCGGCCAAAACAGGAGTGCATTATTCTGGAGTTCATTAACAGAGTAAGACAAAATGCAACCTCTCATTACATGTGCAACGTGCTTCCTTTCTTTCCATCTTTTAATTGTAATTTATGATTATTAATATTGTTGTTATTATTGTTTTATTGTTTTATTGGCTTTTAATGCTTGTAAGTTGCCCAGAATCATCTCTAGGTGAGATGGGTGGCATACAAGTCAAACAAACAAACACAGTCAAATGGCTAGCTTACATCAAGGTGGTAAAACTGTGCCTGGATTGCTGATTTCTTACATGGAACTTGTTTGTGCTGATTCTCATCCATAATACTTCATTCATTATTGTATCAGTGAAGTAGCTAAGAGAACCCTTTTTGAGAAATAAAATGTATGTGTAAAGAACCATTTAGTTATATACACTCTACCTCTTATCTCTGTTGGAACTGTCTAGGCATGCATTCATTAATTTCATTCTTTTTCTTTTTTCTCCTTCCAATTAATTGTCTGGATAATGTAGTTAAATTGAAAACTTACATTAAAAGATAAGAATAACACAATGATCAAAACAAAAACAGGAAACAACAGCATCAGCAAATAATTTTCCCGTCAATGAAAATGTATCAGAGTGTTTTTATATTACTATAATTTCACTAAGTATACTGAATGCTATATATCCCTACTTTGGAGTGAGATCCTACTTTATTCACTCTTGTCCATCCTGCTTGATATAGAAGAACTAAAGAAAACATGTTAAGATATTTGGTGAGAATGAGTTTTAGATCAATGCATAAGAGCGTTTAATAATATGCATTGATGCAACAGATTAACAAAAGTCATGTAGAGCATCAGCAACTAAATTATTTTAATAATCCCCACTGTAATATTACACAATATGTGGTGAAAAGCAGGATAGTCCCTAAAGTTTTGTTGTTTTTCAATAATCACAGTTGCACTTAAGGATTATAAATATGACTTGTTAAAATTAGATTTTTTTCCCTCACTTGCCTTGTTAATGTGAGAACTGAACTGTGCCTAGACACAACACAATGACTGATGTGTGAATTGTGAAGTGATTTATACTTTAAAGTTTTAAAATTCTGGGTTTTAACACTTCCTTTTTTGTCCTTCATAGTGTCATCATACATCCACTGTGTCATACCCTACCATCCATCCAGAAGACATTTTTTTCAGGATCAGTGGCTTGGCAGTGAGCCATGTTGAAAGCAATTGGTAAAAAGTGAGTTCTTGCCAGAATATCAGCTTCTTGGACCAAGGCGCCAAATGATAAACAGCTGTGGGATCAGGAAAATTCCCAGGGGCATGAAATAGAGGTATTCAGACCTCAAGGCTACTTTAAACATTACAGAAATGTAGGTGCTACTCATTACAAAAATGTCAGTGCAATATTACAGAAATTTAGGTGCGACCAAGCATTGCCTCTAAATTACAATACAGTTTTGTTCTGGTCCCACTTATTCTTCTTTGGGGTGCAGATATTCTTCCCCCACCATCAAAATTGTAGATTCTGTTTTATTAACCCTTGCTTGATGTGAGAGAACTGAAGAAAACTTGTCAAGAGGGGCACGTGGCTACACATTTGGAAGAAGAAAGAAGGGTTAAATTCAACAATGTAATGTTGGGACATTTATTTGTGAAGAATACAGATTTTATTTACAATGAATATTGTAAATACTATTCCAAGGATGTTTATTTACCTTTTAAAGTTTCAAAGTGCCCTGCTGATATTATCTAATGAACATCTGCAAGCAAAAAACAAAACTCAGAGAGCACCGAGAACTCCATAGCTCAGTCCTGAACTACAAATATTCTATTGTTCTCCACATTTCTCATGAGTGAGTTATCTCAGAGGTGAAATGCTCCCAGTTCGGACCGGATCACGTGATCCGGTAGCGATTGTGGCAGGTGGTTCAGAGAACCGGTAGCGATGGCAGTGCGAGGTTCCGCCCACCCACCAGGTTTTAACCAGGAAGTAATGTGCTTTTTACCCTCTGTGCAAATGCAGATGGTTTTGCGCATGCGCAGAGGGTGTGTGCGGCGCGTACACTTCCTAACCGGTAAGGAAAGTAAGTAGATTTCACCCCTGAGTTATTATTCACCTTTTTATAAGTTTCTTTTATTTTTCTCTTCTTCTAGGTTACTTCCATATTCCTCTATTAATGACAGATACAAATTAAAACCCTCTCATTGTTAGATATATATATCTGCATGAAATACTTCATGCTCCAAATGCTTCTTATGCTCCAAAATGCATTCTTCCCACTGTCAGTCTTGAATTAAATGAAAATAGACAAGAACAAGTTATGCTAAGCAGTGTCTGAATGGTTTCCTGTAATCCAGGCAAAGTATAGAAATAGTTACCAAGGTTATCCTACTGGCAAATGGGAACCTAGCTCCGAACATTTGTCTACTTGAATCAATTGTTTTAGTTTTCACAGTTTAGTCCCTGAAACATTTTCAGATTGTATTATTTCATTTTATATTGTGAACTTAACATTAATAGTGATTGTATTGTATTTGAAGATATAATTTTATGACATCTAGGGAAAAAAAATGTATTCAACAGTTTCAGTAAGAATACCTTTTAAATCATTTTAAATCAGTTTGATGATTCATATCAGAATGTGAATGTTAGCATCTGTTTCTGCAACCTAGATAGGTAGAGCCATGGTGGCATGGTGGTTAGAATGCAGTATTGCAGGCTGACCCTGCTCACTGCCAGGAGTTCGATCCTGACCAGCTCAAGGATAACTCAGCCTTCTATCTTCCCGAGATCGGTAAAATAAGGACCCAGATTGTTGTGGGCAATATGCTGACTCTGTAAACTGCTTAGAGAGGGCTGTAAAGCTCTATAAAGTAATATATAAATCTAAGTGCTATTGCTACTGGAAAATATATTAGTGGAAAATATAATTCCAATTCTATTTTTCTTTATCAGTATTCGGCCATGATATCAGTATTATTCATGACTTTGAATAATAGAAACTTTACTTTGTGATCTCAAATCCTTTGTTTTTGTGTTTCTTTCTTCTGAAGTGCTATTTGACACATGCGTTTCGGGGTACTAGATTTACTATGAACACAAGATCATGTTTTTTGCTGGCAGTCTAAACCACATTATATTTCCAAAATTCTTTATTCCCATTTTTATACTTCTCTAAGCTTCTTATGTTTTTTCTGCTCTTACATTTCAGTTGGCCTTCTGACTTGTTTATGTTCATGTCCAACTGAAACCAATAACTTTCTGTGTATTACTGACAATTTTGAAGGCCCTGGGTTTTTCATATTTCTATAACTCATTTTACAGCAGTGGATGTTTTTTTAAAAAAATGAACATCCTGAAAACAGAAAGCCCTTTAGTGAGGAAAAAAATAGCAAATTTCAGCCATGGAAGCAAACAAATTACAGGTTTATAAATAAATGTGGAGTGTTGAGATCATGGGGCTTAATGCTAGAACAATAGTGATAAAATTAAATTGTTAGACTTTATTTTAGCTATAGTGCTTTTTATTAATAAGACCTGACTCTTACTTACTTAATTTCTTTTAAAAGGCATAAATGCTCAGCATATAGTTACTAAAGTTTATGGTTCAGATGCCTAAAACCATTTTCTATCCTAAGGAATTTTTTTTCATTAAAAGAAAAAGTCAATCAATAGATTCATCATGTATAATAAAATGATTTTGTTATGGTTTTTTATTTATGTATAAATTTATATATGTGTACACTTTACATTTATATAATTTATATTTAAATTAAATTTAAAACTTAAATTTAAATATTTTAAATATATATTTAAAGGCAATCCTATTTGAAAGGTACAGGTTGATATACCACCACCAAAAAAAAGAGGAACTATTTATAGTCTAAACGTTTATTTACTACTGTTAAAGACCAGCTGCCAATTACATATTACACTTAATTATGAGGACAATTAAAAGGAAATAAAGAGAAAAGTAACGTTTTAAAACAATCCCTTGTAGATTGCAGCAGTATATAAGATAGATAAATACTAGATAGATTGATAGATGACAGATGGAGAGAGAGAGAGAGAGAGAGAGAGAGAGAGAGAGAGAGAGAGAAAACAGATAGATGACATAGATAGAGAGAGGAAGTGTGTGTGCGTGCACATGCTTGAGTGAGTGAGTGAGTGAATGAGTGGGAGAAGCAACTTTATAAAAAGAAACCTTGTATAGCAACACCAGTGGAGCAGAATGTTGTAACTCTTCTAGAGATTTCTAGAGACAAATCATCTAATAAGAGAAGACTGTTCTTCTCAGCTTTCCTGCCAAGGCAATCTGATAAAAGGGGAGTTATTAAATCTGAGGGCCAGGTTTTAGGCAGCAGAGTAATAGATGTGGATCTGTACCAATTTTCTTCACCAGGCATAGGCATAACTGCTCTGTATTATTATATTTATCTTCCACTAACATAGTTGGCTGAGGCAGGCAGCCATGAAATATTAACTAAATCACTGCTTGGAGTGAAAGGTCTTCCAGATAGACTGGATGTTGAGACTGCTTGCATAAAAACTAGAAAAGCCATAAATAAAAATGGGTCTACATAGATGCAAAGAAAATTACACCTACAAAACTGCAATTGGAAAAAGGTCGTGAAACATTTATTTATTTATTTATTTATTATTCAAATTTATATACCGCCCTACTTCCAAAAGTGACTCAGGGCGGTGAACAGCTAAAATAAAATATAATAATATATAAAAGTTAAAAGTTATTTAAAATAGATTAAATAATTTGAGAGAAAGCTGCTTTCTAAAGAAAACTAACAATAATCATGTGATACTAAAAGTTTAAATCAGACAACTGAAAATAGAACTAGAATTTTGCAGTTCTAAATTTTGGCAGCTGTCTTCAAGAGTAAATTAAAAACAAAGAAAAAGTAGCTTAGAAGATTAAAGAAGTGGAATAGAAAATAAATAGCAAAACTTACATGAGAAAACATAGGAAACTGAAAAACAAGATGAACTATGTTTGGATTGCAAAAACCCTTGAAAACAAAGTCAGAAATAAAAGAAAAGGAAAATGAAAAGCATTCAACATATAATTGGATTTAGTAAAACCACGTTAGGCAGAAGAAATGAGTAAAGTGCAAGATTGGGGGGGACACTCAAGAAAAAGCATGAGTAAGCAGAGAGAAAATTAAAGCATGAGTCATGTGTGTAAGAACATGAAGAATGGACAGGTAAGTGAAAATAGTGGATAGATGCATAGGTGTTGCTTCAATGATAAAACACATTATAAATGTTTAAAAGAGATTTGTCTTTTACACCATTATCCATCAAAGGCATAAAAGGCTGGATTTGCAATATGATGTTATGACACACATTGTGTTACTTGCAGATGGCCACATACAATAGGTAAGTTAAATACAATAATAGTTGGATTGATGCTGGATCTTATCTTGGAGGCAATAGCAGGAGAAATCTGTTAAATCGGCGCAGGAAAGAAGAAGTGACCAGCGGAGTTCAAGTAACAAGGTTTATTAACTAGAACTGAACTGCTTGAGCGCTGCCGGAGCTCTCCTTATATTTGCTCCGGCAGACGCACCGCCCCCTGACAGGGATTCAAATCTCCCGCCGAAGGATCTTCAGCCAATCCCAGGCGGGTGTCCTTATAAGGACATAACACTCCTCCCCCCTAGTTCTTAGTCAGTCAATCAGGGAAAATAGTCACTTAAATATACAGGACGTCGACGTAAACGCGCTGACCTGCGCAGTCCATTCTTGGAGAGGCTGCCTTCCCTGCTGGAGGGTGCTTCCTCGGTCCGGGGATTTCTTCCCGGTGCCGGGGTGGATCTGGCCGTCGAGGACGCGGGCACTGCTCCCGAACCTCCGGCCGGGTCGAGGACCTCCGCCTGCGGGTGATGCTGGTCTGCCTCGTTCCTGCCCGGATCTTGGTGCCGCCGGTGTGGATCCCTGCTGTTGGCCGGTCCGGAACTCCTGAGCCACGGTAGGTTCCTGGGTGTCCCTCGGGTTCCCTCCGGGATAGGGTTGCGCCGGTCTGGGCTTGGGTGCGAGTTCGGCGGTGGTGGTTGGGTTAAGTCCCCGGGTTCTCCGGTTGAGTCCGGCTTACTCCCGGGGCAGCAGGCGGACAAGGTTGGTGGCCGGTCGGCTCTGTCACGGTGTTGTAGGCCTACCTTGCAGGGATGGTGTAGGCCCTCTCTGCGCGGCTGGCCTGGCAGTTGTGGTTGCTGCTCCCTCTGGCCGCTGGGCTGCTCGGTCATGTCTGGTTGGTGTTGGTCTACCTTGCGGGGGTGGTGGTGGCCTTCCTCGCAGGGTTGGTCCTCTGCGCGGTCGGCGGATTGTTGTAGGGCCTCCCGAAACGTTGGCTGGAGGTCCCCGTCTCTGGACTGCCAGTTGCCTACCTCGCAGGGTTGATGTTGGCTTCCCCTGCTGAGTTGTCCCCGGTCTACTTGGCCTTCGTTTCTTGCCTGGATGTCTTGGGTCTCAGAGTGTTGGCTGCCATTCACCCCACGTTGCTTCAGGGTCCCTGGCGTGGCTTGTCCCCGGTCTACTTGGATCGCCGGAGTTTGCCTTAAGCTAGGTGCTGGGGTGTCTGTTCTTCCCGCCTGTCGCCGGCCTCCCTCGTCTGGGTGGTTTCGTCCTACCTCGCCAGGGTGGTTTTGGCCTGCCTCGTCGGGGTGGTTTAGGCCTACCTCGTAGGGGTGGTTTAGGCCTATCTCGTCGGGGTGGTTTAGGCCTACCTCGTCGGGGTGGTTGTCGCTCACTTCCCTCCACCTTTTGCGGAGCTGGTCGAGATGACGTCTCACGATCTGTCCATCTTCCAGCTCAACGCGGTAGGATTTGGGACCGGTTGTGCTGTGTACTGTAGCTTTAAGCCATTTAGGCGAGCCGTGGAAATTGAGAGCGAAAACGGCATCGCCGACGGAAAACTGGCGAAGTTGGCGACTGGCGGATGTGGGCACCTCAGAGGTGTATTGCGGGTGCAGTCTGTCCAGGGGTGACCGGAGTCGCCTGCCCATTAAAAGTTCGGCAGGGCATTTTTGGGTGGCAGAGTGAGGCGTGATATGCTGGGTGAGCAAAAAAGTGTCAATGCGCTCCTGCCAATCACCCGGGCCCATCTTGGCGAGCGACTCCTTTGTGAGCCTCACCATCCGTTCAGCCTGTCCATTTCCGGCCGGTCTGTAGGGGGCAGAGAGGGCATGGCGGATGCCCAACCCTGCCAGGAAAGCCTCCATGGGTACGGACGTAAGTTGGGGCCCGTTGTCGGAGACCAATACGTCTGGAAGCCCATGAGTCGCGAAGAGACGCCGGAGTGCACGGATCGTGGCCTCCATTGTGGTGGATGCCATGGGGACGACCTCCAGCCATTTTGAGTAGGCATCAACCACGATGAGGAAGTGGTGCCCTTGGATGGGGCCAGCAAAGTCTATGTGAATGCGCGACCAGGGGGAGCTCGGAGTTTCCCATGGCGTCGGGTCAGACTGAGGCGGAGCAGCTCTGACTTCTTGGCATGGGCTACACCCGGCGACCCAATGCTCAATGTCCTTGTCCAGTGACGGCCACCAGACGTAGCTCCGTGCCAGGGCTTTCATCCGGACGATGCCCGGGTGTCCATTATGCAGCACGGCAAGAGTCCTTCATTGAAGCGCGCTGGGAATCAGCACCCGATCTCCCCATAGTAAACAGCCGCGCATGGTGGACAGCTCCCCTTGCTTGCGGCTGAATGGGCTGAAATCGGCGCTGTCAATTCGAGCAGGCCAGCCTCTCAGGACCCAGGAGTGGACTTGCCGGAGGATAGGGTCAGCCCATGTGTGCGACGCCACGTCGGCAGATGTCACCGGACAGTTGCTGTCGTTGTCAATATGCAGCAGCTCGAGCGTGGGGGCCGGGTCTTCCACGGAGTCGGCGGAAGGGCACCTGCTCAGCGCGTCGGCGTTCGCGATGGCTTTACCAGGCTGGTGGACGAGGCTGTAGGAGTAGCCGGCGAGGAAGATAGCCCAACGAGTCATCCGGGGGGACATGAAGGTTGGGGTCTGCTTGTCGCCTGCGAGTAGGCCCAGGAGAGGCTTGTGATCGGTGACAATGGTGAAGCGCCGTCCATACAGATATTCGTGGAAACGCTTCACCCCTGCAACAATAGCCAACGCCTCTTTGTCCAGTTGGCTGTAGTTGCGCTCAGCACTAGACATAGTCTTTGAGAAGTAGGCAATGGGGGCTTCACAGCCGGTAGGCAGTTCGTGGCTGAGCACAGCGCCGACCCCGTAGGGGGAAGCATCACAGGTTAGTCTGATGGGCAGCGTCTCATTGTATTGAATGAGCACACTGTCAGAGGTCAGTAGTTGCTTAACGGCTCTGAATGCAGACTCTTCCTCGCGTCCCCACCTCCAGGAAGCCACCTTTGCCAGCAGGCGATGGAGCGGCTCAGCAATAGTGGCTTTCTGTTGGAGGAAAATAGCGTAGAAGTTAAGCAATCCAAGGAAAGCCTGAAGCTCCGCTTTGTTTTTGGGGCTGGGAGCTTCATGGATAGCTTTAACTTTTGATTTGGTGGGGTGGATGCCAGAACTATCTATGAGATAGCCCAGGAACTCGACTTCCTGTACCCCAATGATGCACTTGTCCCTCCGGACCCTCAAGCCCTTCTCCCTGAACCGCTGGAGAACTAGCCTCAGCCGGTCAAGGAGTTGAGCCTTTGAGTCCCCAGAGATCAGTACATCATCGAAGTAAGGCACCACCCTGGAACGCCTTGAAGAAGGCGTTCCATCATGGATTGGAAAATGCCTGGGGCTGCACTGACTCCAAACTGGAGACGGTTGCACTTAAACGCGCCTCTATGGGTGACAATAGTCTGTGCCTCCGCCGTTTCCTGATCAACTGGCAATTGCTGGTAAGCCTGGGCCAGGTCCAGTTTCGCAAAAATTTTGCCCTTGCCGAGTGAGTGCAGCAAATGTTGCACTACTGGCACTACTGGATTGCTAGAGTCCAAAGTAACTGTTGTTCATTATTAGGGCTTTTTGTGCCTGGAATGGAAGCAATTTATCTATTCAAACCAGGGGTGAAATTCAAAATTTTTCCCTACCGGTTCTATGGGTGTGACTTGGTGGGCATGGCAGGGGAAGGATACTGCAAAATCTCCATTCCCACCCCACTCCAAGGGAAGGATACTGCAAAATTCCCATTCCCTCTCCACTCCTGAGGGAAGGATATTGAAAAATCTCAATTCCCACCCCACTCTGGGTCCAGCCAGAGGTGGTATTTGCCAGTTCTCCAAACTACTCAAAATTTCCGCTACCAGTTCTCCAGAACCTGTTAAAACCTGCTGAATTTCACCCCCGATCCAAGCCTTGTTTTTGACTTTTCAATAGCTAACTCCTGAGTGCTAGTTGAGTTTCTACAGAGTTTAATTCCTTTAATGAATCAAAGACCAAGGCAGCTGTATTTGAAAGGAAAGGAGAGAACAATTTCAAGTTATATCTCAATTGTAAATAAACCTCTGCTAAGGTGGCAACAGGCTAAGATACACTTTCTTTTTCTGTAGCCAGCTGCATAAGTAAATGTGTTGAGTTGCTAGACAGTTGATAAGCTAAAAATTTAATCAGATTGCAGGAAGAAAATAATAATATCTTGTAAGCCTAGTAAATTTCCTCCCCACCCCCCTCCTACAGCACCAACATCTCTGGTATAGACCCCTCCCCTACCAGCCTGAGTTCTATAGATTCTATTTTAAAGTTAAAAAGTGACATTTCAACTGGAAATTATTTACTTTTCTTTGTCAGGTGAGACCTCTGGCTGACACCCCAAATCACTTGTTTACACTAGGAAATTCCATCTAATATTATTCCTTTGAATTCTGATATTCTTATCATGCTCAATATTACTAATGATGACTCTCGGGATTAATAGAAACCATCAAGAATATTATATTGAGCCTATTTCAAATAGATTGTACTGAATCTATAGAAGGAATGTTTTGTATGTCATCTAGATACAGTACTTGACAATCTTCTGATCCTGTTATTAGCTAATTTCTTTGGAGAGATAATTGTGAAAATATTTGTTCCAAGAATGTCAACAAATTTTCAGTATGAGGAAAAGAAGCTCTTGTTCCTTCAGAATGGTAGAGAAACATAGTGAATTTTACCAAGCTTATCATGTGGCCAGACAACCCAGGATACAGACTATTTTTCCATATCCTGCAATATTTGATTCATCTTTCAAAATGCATATCCCACAATATTTGTTTTATCTTTCGAATTATGAAATTTTATGATCCTAAAAAGTGTTAATTATTTCAAACAACAGATAATTACACATCTACACATACAAATTTCACACTAGTCCAATCATAAGTGGTTTATTGGATTGGAGACTCAATGGATTTATCCATTTCATTATCAAATATCCTTCTTTTTTCCATTTTTGATTTTGTTTTGTTTTTCTTTTTTGCAGCTAACAGATAGATACAAAAACAAATAAACAAAAAAAAAGAGTCCAAGTCTGACATATTCCCACTTGACAAAAACAATTTTAAAAATGCTTGGATTTTTTATAAGTGACCTAATGTACCTTGTTCTCAAATTTGTTAATTGCCTTGAATAACAGATGGCAACAGCAACAGCACTTAGACTTATATACTGCTTTACAGTGCTTTTCAGCCCTCTGTAAGCAGTTTACAGAGTCAGCATATTGCTCCCAACAGTCTGAGTCCTCATTTTACCCACCTCAGAAGGATGGAAGGCTGAGTCAGCTTTGAGACTAGTGAGATTTGAACTGCCAAATTGCAGTCAGTCAGCAGAAGTAACCTACAGTACTGCACTCTAACCATTGCACCACTGTGGCTTATATATACATGCATGTATGTATGTATGTACGTACGTATGTATAAATATATAAAATATTGGTGCCAGATATTTTAAATTAATGTTGTATTCTTCATTGGACTCAGATAAAATTTCAAAACACAAACTGAATTCAAAAGCTCTCAATACATACAACCAGTAATTTAATTTAGTGAACCTACAGAAACCATTTAATTCCACAGACATTTTTATTGTGGTTGTTTTTGTTTTAATCTACTTCCCATGGCATATGTTTAGGAGTAGATTCTTTTCAATATCACATTCATGGTTAATTTAGTTGACAAATGCAATATTGGTATAATTTTAAATTCTGGAGAAGTACTTACAGTAATATTATTGATTTTGGATAACAGTACAGGTAGACTTTGCTTACCAACTGTCTCATCTAGTGACTGCTTTAGGCTACAATGTATTTTAAAAAATGATTGCATAACCAATCTTCACATTTATGAATGTTTCAGTCTCATGTGGTCATGTGATCACCATTTGTGTGCTTCCCAACCAGCTTTAGATAAATCGAATTAATGGAGAATCTGGAAGCAAAATTGTATTGAAACATGATGTTTCACTTAATAACCAAATTATAAATGACGTAAGTCTGTCATGCTCATGTGATGTTTCCACTTAGCAATCAAGGCACTTAGCAACAGAGTTGCTGTCCCCATTGAGGTCACTAAATGAGGACTCCTTATATCCTAGTTGTTAGGAGAGGATATTTAAATACTTCCTTGTTGGAAGATTCAGAGTTTGTAGTGGGGAAAAATGAACAAATAAATTCAAATAAATATAAGATCAACCAATTGGAAGATTGCCTGAGATACATTTAAAGTATTCCTTTATAGAAAATAATAGCCTATGCATCTTGGTGGAAATCATAACTTGAATTAAAAGTAAAAGAAGCAATGAAAGAACAAAGTATAAAATGATTCAGGGAGAACATGCTTTTAGAGCTTTTAAACTGGAGTGAAATCAGTCATATTTTCCAACAAATCGTCTGATCTGCTGGGAGTTTTAGTTTTCTAAGAGTTTTAATTGGATTATTTTAATTAATTTAAATTAACTTATTAACTATTGTTCTGTGGTTTTTATCTTTGTGAGCCACCCCATGTCCTTCGGGAGAAGGGCGGCATATAAATATGATAAATAAATAAATATGCTTTGAGTACAGAATATCTTTTGAAACAAATAAAACAAGTTTATTGGAAACAGAGGACAAAAAGTCAGGAAAATTATTTCTCAGTACAGTGTGAAAACTCAATAAAATAAAACTTTAATAAGAGATTCTTTGGGAAATAAATTATCCCAGTTATAATGAAATTAATTTTCTTTTTTAAAATTATATCAAAATCTATATCAACACATGTAGATTCAGCTAATTAGAAGATAGATGCTTCCGGAAATTTTTGAAGTACAATCAAGCAAGCTTGATTGCACCCTAGCCTTAGAGGAAATCTATGAATATTATTGATGAAATTTGGAAAGAGACTTTGAGCATATCAAATAATCATAATTGGTATAAAAAATAAAGGAGAAATTTATTTGTATTTTTCTGAATTTTATACATTTTATAAATATATAAAATTACATTTTATAAAAAAATAAAGCCCTACCAGAAAGAATGTCTTTAAGGGGTGTCACAAAAGTGATATAGTTGTGAGTAGAGAAAGGAAAACTTTATTTTTGCAATATGCCTGTAATTGGTTGTATGGTTGTGACCACCATGTTGATTTTTTTCCAGAACCTGAATGTCCCTATGTACCTGTCAGTTTCATTCTATGAACTTAAATTATTGTAACTTTCAAAGGTCATAAAGATGCTACTTAATGAACAAATTATTGTCCAATATCTCTAATAAATATAGAAGCTAAGATTTTAACAGTTGCACTGGCAAGAAGATTACAGAAGACAATGCACAATCATTCATCTTGGATAATCTGATTTCATGAAAGGGCGTCAATCCTCGGATAATATAAGATTTCTCTATGGAACAATCTGTGGTATTAGCTTTCTTGGATGCAGAAAAACATTATGATATGCATCAAGTTGCTTTTTCATTCAAATGTTTCAGAAGTTTAAGCTTCCTATGTAATACATTTCTTGGATTTATTATCTTAATTTTTCAAATAATTACCAAAGAGATTACTTCACCAGTAGCTAAAATACAACATGGAACTCATCAGGGATGTTTCTTAATTCCTGTAATTTTTAATTTGTTGTTGAAACCCCTAATATGTCTAACAAGACAAATTAGTGAAATTAAAATAATTTGTTTAACTGATTTTGAATATAAAATATTGCCAGAATATATTTGGGGTGTTTTTAATGATTATCAACAGTCTTAAAATCATTGATATGCTGCAATGATAGAGTTATAAATATTCTGGGTGTATAATAATTTGGTGTAAAATTGAAACATTATGTTAATTGGCAAGTTTCGTAGAGGGAAAATTTAGATTTTACATATTGCCCAGAAACTATTAAATACTAGGCATCCTGGCGTTAATATTTGTTCCTGTTGACTCCTGGATCTGCTTTAACAAATCCTTACAGTTTTCTTAGAAAATTTCACAAGTGCTTTGCCCCTGCCTGCTTCCTAGGGCTGAGACCATGACTGGTTCACTCTACTTAAAAGTGAGGACCATAGATCAGTGTCTTTGGGATTTTCTGAGCTTGGTGGTTTTCTTGCAGAAATTTCATTACCAAACTAGTTAACATCATCATGCTAAAAGGGGAGGGGTTATTTTTATATACTAGTGGATTGCCCTATAAGCATTGTTGGAAGTGTTCTTGATAGTTCTTTGATGGGGTTCTTGTTTACTGCTATTTTGTTTGTCTGTGTTGATAGTTCCTTGAATGGGGGTATTGTTTAGTAAAGGAGCCCATAGTTTAACCCTGACCTACAAATATTCTCTTCTATTGCTACCATAGAATCAATATTTAAAATGTTACTTACAACTTGGAGCCAGATTGTTTTGTCTTTTCTATAATCATTTTATTCTGCAATCCATTTTATTTTCATTAAGTGGGCATTGCATTTGGCTTCTTGGTATGATTTCCATTTTCTTGGAATATTTAGGACACTGAAAAGTGTATGGATATATGCAGATAAGTAACCCTCCCATAATATTTGTCAGTCAGGGGGAAAAATCAGTTGTGAAAATCAAAGATTCTACCTCAACAGTATAGCACCTGAATATGACCTCAAAACAGTGGTGGGCTCCTCCCAGTTTGGCCCAGTTCTCCTGAGATGGTAGCTGTGATGATATGACGTCACCGAACTGGTTCTGCTCCCCAACCCCACATGCCCCCTCAGCTGATGGCTAGAGGGAAAAATACTGTTTAAACTCTTGCCGTAGGGCTTCAAAGAGCCAACCTACAGATGATCAATGTTAAAAGAAAACAAATGAGTAGATCAGTGCCTGCAAAAATACATGAGTAGATCAGTGCCTGCAAAAATAAATGGGTAATCCAGTGCCTGCAAAAAATAAATGGGTAGATTGGTACAGTTCTGCAAGCAGTTAAAAGCCTGGTAGACCAGTACCTCTGCTAAATCCTAAATAATTGTCACATGACCATCAAGCCACACCCACAAAATAAGCCACTCCCACAGAACCAGTAGTAAAAAATTTTAGAACCCACCTCTGCCTCAAAAGTTCTTGAGCATGAACTTATGTATTGTTATCGCAAAGACAATAGTTTAGCATGTCATTCTTTTCCCTGTTATAATAAAAATATCTATATCTCAACAGAATTATTTGAAATGATCATAAGGAAAAATGAGATAGAATGCTAACTATAGTATGACCTACTCTGCTGGGTGTTCAAGATTTTAGATGGAGACTTGCCAATGCAAATTTCACACTTGTATTAACTGAAGCTGATCTAATTAAAATATAGCACCTTTATTTTGCTGTACTTTGCCTTCTGACAAACTAAGAAGTTTTACAAGTAAATTGTAAAATAGTCCATTTTTGCAGATCACTTTCATAGCTTAATAACAAATATGCCTGGTTTATCTTTAAAAGGAAAACAGTAAACATTTTCTATATTGTGTATCTCTTCTAATGGAAGGCTATTTGTTCTGTGATCAGTTCATATTCTCATAGTTCAACTGCACAGCACCTATCCTTAATTTTTACTTCCCCTGTTATAGTCTATTTTATTCTGCTAGTCATTTTAGTTCCCCATTTGATGGTAGATACAAATCCTCTCAACAAAGCATGCTTAATGTTTAATATTGATAAAATATTACCCAATCATCAAATATTCTAAATACATATTTAGAATATAGAAAACAGGCAGAAGTTATTCATTTTAAATACTTCTTTTTTTAGAGAGGAGAATGAAGGACAGTTCTAAGGAGACAAACTTTGGTCATCTAATCTTCTCCACTAAATTGAATTCATTGATTTCAAAATCAGTAATAGTAATTGTATATAATTTTTAGATTTACACTGGAGTAATATCCAAAGGAAGAATCTTACTGTCAATTCATGGGCAGATAAATATAACATTCTTCATTATTACCAAGGTTTATTAATTTTCCCACTATGGATAAGATTGTAGTTTTTATGCAATGACTTTAGTTAGAAATATTTGATTTTTTTACTCTTTCCATCTTTAAGAATATTTAACGTACAATTTTATCAATTCTAATAATTTGCTTCATTTTCCCACGCTTATGCCATAAGGATTAAATTATGGTTTACGGTATAAAGAAAACTAAAAGAATAACAGTGAATTCCTTTTCATATGAAATTTGTGTCTATACAACTTCATAAAAACACCACAGAAAAAACTTTTTTTAAAAAAAAGTTTGTCATATGTCCTACATTATGGATTCTATGGCATATGCCAACGAGCATGTATTAATAAATTCTTTGCCTTTAAATGTGGTGTGATTTATTAATTGTATTTATAAGTTGCTCATCTTCCAAGAGATGCCATTAAGATTGTGTTCTTATTGACTGATTTCCAAAAGAAAATAAAAATAAAAATCTGACAATTGTCCTCTTAACTTTTATACTGCCACTCTAATGTACAGTACTGCAATATGTACAATTCTTCAGGATAAGATGCACAAGATTTTCTTTTTCAAACAGATTTCTTTGAAGAGTCTATGACAATCTTCTCTGCCTCTCGTGAAAAGAGGAAGCAAGAGCTATGTATACATCTTTTTTTTTAATGTTTCCTATAATGTGTATTGGAGCATACAACAATACTCTCTTTTGGGGCATCATATGTTATACTTTTTTGTGTTTAGCATTATAAGAGTGGGTCATCTCCCTCTAGCTTGTGCATGTCTAGCTTCTACAGTTCAAAACAACCGTACATACTTTTCCTATCCTGATTTGGCACCCTACTGTCTTGTTGAGGTAAGAAAGCCCAACAGTTTTCAGTCCCATATCAATATCTAATAATAGAGCCGGGGAGGGGAGGTCTATAGGACAGTGCTAGCAAAACTTTTTGGCACCAAGTGCTGAAATGGGAGTGTGTGCTCATGGGGGGGAACAACCAGAAACTGGAAGAGCAACTTCCCAGAACGCATGCAAATCCCAGGAAGCTGAGCTTCTGGTTTCCGGCATGCACATGAATGCTGATCACCTGGTTTTCTAGTTTCTGGAGCACATGCATGTGTCCGGCGCACATGTGCAGATCGAAAACCAGAAGCTCAGCTTCCAGGCACATGCATGCATGCCAGGGAGCTGCTCTTCCGGTTTTTGGCACTCCCACACACATGAAGATCAGCTGGCTGGCACGCATGTGTGTGCTGGAACTCATAAGAGTAACAGGTGACAGCTGGCATGCCCAGAGAGATGGCTCTGCATGCCACTTCCAGCATGCATGCCATAGGTTTGCCATCATTGCTATAGGAGAAAAACAGATCATAGATGTGACAGATGACCTGGAGAACACATGTAGTATTTGTTTGTAGAATGAGCTTAGCCTGGGAAAGTGCTTTCAAGATACTATTATTGCTGTTATTATAGCCTACTGACAACCTTTGCCCCATTAAGTCATCAGTTCAGAGATATTTCCTTACCCAAATGCAGAAATGGAATGACCAAGACAAGCAAAAATATAGTAGGAGCAAGATTGACTTCAGATTTCCTGAAGTCTGAGCCTTGAGTTTCCTTGTGGGATTCTAGCAGGGGTGATTCCCTTCCCTTCCCTTCCCTTCCCTTCCCTCCCCTCCCCTCCCCTTCCCTTCCCTTCCCTTCCCAGGGAAGTGGAAGTAAGTCATCACTTCCTAGGGAAGTGGATGTAAGTGGCTGCTACTGATTGGGGAAGGGAGTGAGGAATTGTGACACTAGCTAGAAACTGTCACAAAACATTGAAAATGAACATCGTGTGACCACAGCAACAGCCCAGCAACAGCTAGTGGCACTAAAGAATCTACAACTTTCCCAAATTCTAATCCTATGTAAACCATGGGGCCTGGATTTTGGACATATTCTGTAAATTAGCTCATTTGAGATATCATAGTTCAAAAGCCATTGCCCTCTAATGCATCATTTGATCCAGTGAAAGTTATGACAAAAAGTGTTTTAGCAAAATGTAATTTCAATAACGATATCAATAAAGTAGAGTTCCAATATTTCTTTTGGTGACTGGTTCTTGATCTGGCCCACTTCCAAAGGCTGACAAATCTTGAAGCTCATACCTCTATTTTTGATTACACCATTTGTCATCTTGGAAAGATACTGATTACAGTTTATTTGAAACAAACCAGATTTGAATAAAGTATTCTAAAAGGACATGAAGAGCAAACTAAGCTCCAGATACTTTAGAATGAAAATACGTAGGGTACAGGGAAAATATATTTTCTGTTGGTCAATTTAGTAACTAACTGAGTAACCTCAAGAGGATGTTTCTTTTCCCATTCACCTTTATCTATAGCAATACCATTTTGTCTCAAAGTATTTTCAATGTTTAAAGATGAACTCCCTTTAAAATAATGCCATCTACAAAGCAGAAAAAAATGCAATTAATGAATATAATTACATTTGAACTAATTCAAAATCTCAAGACATTGAAGAATTGAGTTTTGCATGCTTCAAAAATAATTTGAAATAACCGGTTCAGAGCTTGAACACAGAATCTCTGTCTTCCCCATTCAAGGAGGCCAACATTTTTCAGGCTTCCACAAGTACCTGATTAAAAGGTGCTACTGCATTTTCAAGATTGTGCAGAAGCCTGAAAAAGATCAAGCTCTTTGAATGAGAAATGGAAAGGTGCTATGCTTGTGCGAGGCCCAAGTATTTCTTTTAACTCATTTTTGAATTAAGTAAGAGTCTCCTTAGAGGAAAGAATTCAAAAACAGAGATCGTGTCCTCAGGGGGAGAGAACAAACAAGCAGGGTCTTCAAGACAGATTTTAAAGTAGAATATAGCCTTCAGCCCAAGTTCAAGGGCCTTTTTCAGACAAGCAACTTGGATATTGGCAAAAGCAATTTAGCTTGGTGTGCAACAAAACAGAAGAAGGTTGCCATCCTTATTTGGAATGTGTGCAATATAGAGAGGAACACGTCTTGAAATAGGATTTTAAGAACCACAGTGGTTAAAGACACTGAACTTGTCAGCTGGAAATCTGACAACTTGGCTTCGAGATCCGAGCACTGCACAATGGGAGTGAAGCCCCCATTTCTTACCTCAGTTCCTGCCCACCTAACACTTCAAAAAGATGCAAATGTGAGTAGATAAATAGGTATCACTTCAATGGGAAGATAATAGCATTCTGTGCGCCTTGGCATATAGTCATGCTGACTACATGACCATGGAAACATTTTCAGACGATGCTAGTTCCCTCAGCTAAGAAACAGAGATAAGCACCACCCCACAAAATCAGACTCAACTGGACAGGGGAGACCTTTACTTTTATGTTTGCTTTCTAGCAATTATCCACTCTTATTACCTTGATTGGTATCAGATTTGAGGTCAGGATTTTGGTGAAACAACCCAGTTGTATCATGATTTATGTATTGTGCTATTCATTGCTTAAGAAAGACACTGCACCCAACATTCATTTTCATATAATATATTACATTACCAATGGTTATTAGGGACAGTATATATGTGAAAAGCTAGAGTCATGATTCATTTGCATTCCACAATATTTACTGTCTCTGAAATTACAATACTGTATCTATTACTAACTATATACCTATCTTAAAAAAACACTAACTAAAATGGCACTTCTGGGAAGAAATGCAAGGATTGCACTGTTATTCTTGAATTGGAATGATATAAATTCTACATTTTATCACCTAGATTATAATTAAACAGGCTGGAAAAACATGGACTAGGGTTAATCAATGCTTGGCTGGATAAAGGCTTTAGTATAAAATGCATTTGAAAGTCAAATATTTAAATGACGTGCTGGCTCAGGTGTAATCTAGTTTTCCCATTTAATTTGCGAGGATTGAAGTTGTAGTCTTATCCACAATTACCAAGGAGTCAGTGTTGTTGTAAATAATGACTTATTTATTTCTCAAATTTATGTGGTAACCGTCTCACAAGAAGTGACTCTGAACAGCATATAGCAAATTTATATATACTGCATATAAGACAATAAATATGTCATACGACAATAAATATGTCAAACAAAGTCATATTTAAAAAGATTTTTTAAAAAAAAACACAAAAGAGATTCGATCAGCAACAGAGTCACCTCATGATCTCACCTGAGATCTCCAGGACTGATAATAAAGCCAGGGCTTGAGGTACTTCAAGGCCTGGCTTTGAGGAAAATAATGAAGGATGGTTCTGACCTCACTTCAGGAAGAAACTGTTCCATCAGGCAAACATCATGGTAAAGAAGGCTCACCTCTACAGGTCTTCCAAGTATAGAGAAAGACAGGACCTGTTCCTTACTTTTTTGCCAGCTCTGATGGGAAGGGCAGATGTAATCAGGGGGACATGGTACTAAAAATACTCTCGCCCTACACAAGTACCCAGAAGCAGATTGGCAACCAATTCAGCTCACAGAATTGGGCATGTCTCTAAAAGGATCATCCCTCCTTTGGGCCCCATCCAGGTCTCAGTAATATCTGTCAAATCAGCCCTTTTCATCAAAGTTTGCAGATGAGAGAGACCTTATTATAGATTGACTTTAAAAGCATCATCCAGAAACCAGGATCTCTGACAGTCTGCTGACAGAGGCTGAGTCAAGGGAACCGAAACACAAAATCAATATAAGACAACTGCCCCATGTTTCCTGAGAACAGTCTGATGGTCCCTCTCATGGAATTTATCAGTTTTTGTCTGAGGAAGAATTCAGAGAATCAAGCTGTACATCAGATTTCAAGTTTGAAACTACTTCAAGTAGTTTTTTTGACATACCACTTTAAATTGGAATTTGTACTTGCCTAAGACAATGCTTCATAGGAGATAATATCCTGCCTCAACAAGCTGAATTCCATGCCTTAGCCATAACCTTTTTAGGAAACCAGCTAGAACATAAAGGAACTAGGAGAAGAATTTGTTCTAATGACCATCCTTTGTAGAGTCTATGAACATTATATGGATTGGGTCTTTCATGTACCAGTGATTCATGTCCTCAATTGATGTCCTTAAAAATAAAAATCATTTATATTTCCAGTGTGACACATTTGAGTTTGTACGCACTGAGTAACATGATATTCTGAAGATGCATTGCAGTAGATTAAAAAAACTAAAACAATTCAATGGAAAAATTCATTAAGCATTGCCTATAGGGTAGTCAATCACCATCACAGCTACTATTGATTTTCATTTGTCTCCAAAAGCCTAAATCAGCAACATATTTTATGGAAGAATCATGGCTGATTTGAGTCAATAAGGTCTATACTAAGTATGCATGACAAACATGTTCTGGCCATTTCTTTTAAATGCATTTTCTTTCTCTATAATAGCAATGCAATTTAATGAGAGTTCACAATCTTTCAGGGGAACGATTTAGCAGTTAGCATTAAAAACAAACAAAAGGTTTTTTTGAAGTTCTGTTTTAAAAAACCTTATGTTTTCTACTGAGCTTTGAAATGCTCCAATGACACTTTGGCAATATTACAATTTCAAAACTTTTTTACGTTTGAAAAGAAAAGAAAATACAATGAAACAGAAGAATATGTTTAAAATTTGGGAATGCAGGAAAAAAGGGAAGAAAAATATAGAGAGAATTTTTGAGTTTGGTACAAATACAAGTATAAAATACAATAATCTTTTCCTCTAAAATTAGCTATAACACATTGTATTTCTATAATTATAATTATCAAATCCCCAAATTAAAATTTAATTTCTTTGTTTCAAACATATATATAAACATTGCATGTGCATGTGTATGTGCATGTGTATGTGTATGTGTATATGTATATGTATATGTATATGTATATGTATATGTATATGTATGTGTAGTATGTATGTGTATGTGTATGTGTATGTGTATGTGTATGTGTATGTGTATGTGTATGTGTATATGTATATGTATATGTATGTGTAGTATGTATGTGTATGTGTATGTGTATGTGTATGTGTATATGTATATGTATATGTATATGTATATGTATATGTATATGTATATGTAGTATGTATGTGTATGTGTATGTGTATGTGTATATATATATGTATATGTATGTGTATGTGTATGTGTATGTGTATGTGTATGTGTATGTGTATGTGTATGTGTATGTGTATATGTATATGTATATGTATATGTATATGTATATGTATATGTAGTATGTATGTGTATGTGTATGTGTATGTGTATGTGTATGTGTATGTGTATATATATATGTATATGTATATGTATATGTATATGTATATGTATATGTAGTATGTATGTGTATGTGTATGTGTATGTGTATGTGTATGTGTATGTGTATGTGTATATGTATATGTATATGTATATGTATATGTATATGTATATGTAGTATGTAGTATGTATGTGTATGTGTATGTGTATGTGTATGTGTATGTGTATGTGTATGTGCACCAGGGGTGGGTTCTACTTACCTTTACTACTGGTTCGCATCATGCCTGCGCTCTTCTGCATGACAGAAGCTTCTGCGCATGCACAGATCACTTCTGAGGATGTCCAGGTCAGTGGGCGGAGCCTCCCACCGGTTTTACTATCGGTTCTTGCGAATCAGTCCTAACCAGGGGCAACCCACCACTGATGTGCATGTGTGTGGGGGGATGATCCTAGAGATTCTTTGGTTGGGCTGTTTACTGATTTCTTGATTGGGGTATTGCTTACTTGATTGTTGGTCTGAAGTTAATTTATGCTGATGTGAGCGATGATTCTGGTGGACTGATACTGGAGTCTTTTGGGCTGGGTGATAGTCTCTTTTGCATAATCTATAGATGTTGTTAATGTCTGTGTGTCTATTGATGGATGAATTGTCAAAAGTGCAACGAAATTCCTTGGCATTTTTTGACTTGGCCTGGTTTAGGATTGTCACATTTTTCCAATTGAAATGATGATTAAATCTGTCTATACGTTGTGAAGTTACAGAATTTTCCCCATGTCATCTGACTGCCGTTTGATGTTCATGGATTTGTTCTGCCAGTCTTCTGAATGGGTTTGTGTGTGTGTGTATGTACGTACCTTGTTTCCCGTAAAATAGACATCCCCTGATAATAAGCCCAATCAGGCTTTGGAGCGCATGTGGTAAAATGCGCTCCCCTGAAAATAAGCCCTCCGTGAAAATAAGCCCTTCCCAAAAATATTTAATCACATGCGCAGCCGGTCCCCGCCATTTCCTCTGGTTAGGGTTAGGAAGACAGAGCTGGAAATCAGGTAAGACAGCTGTTTCTCTGAAGAGGAGCCCTGTCTTGCTCCACCCGCCCCAAAATAATACAGTGTTTCTCTGAAAATAAGACCCTGTCTTATATTTTTTTGAACCCTGAAATAAGTGTTTGCCCTTATTGCCATATGCTCAAAAGCCCGATTGGGCTTATTATCAGGGGATGTCTTATTTTGGGGAAAACAGGGTAAAACATCCCTGAAAATAAGGCCAAGCACTTATTTCGGAATTCAAAAAAATATAAGTCAGGGTCTTATTTTCAAGGAAACACGGTGTGTATGTGTATATTCTTCAACAGTAAGTAAATTTGTGACTACCTGCACTAATTTGTGAAGTGGTAAATCCCACTGTGCAGTTGCATTAAATAAACTGTGATATATATGGCATTAGTCCAATTTCATAAGCCTGTGATAAGGGGCATGTACAGATATATGCTGCCTAATTAATTACAAATTGATCTTGTGTAGAAGAGGTTGTCTGTCTCTTACAGCAATGACTTTAATATGTTGACTTTGCTAACTGTAAACATCACTATGCATGCTTCTGCAATTAAACATCTGTTCAAATGTCATCCCACATTTCTCTAGGGCCAAGAACATGATTGTCAGAAAACACTATGTTCAAAATACAGGCATTTATAGCTTCTGCTTGAAAACCATGTTTTTGAACTTATCACGTGGCCAAGATAAATTAAACCAGAAATAACACTAAGCAGATTTTGAAATAAAGCAACAGATCATGAAGGTTTCAAACAGAAATCGCACCTGAGAATTGTATACCATTTGTGTATAAGGGTTGTATAAGGGTTAACTGAAATATGATTTTCAGATTCAAGAATAAGAGAACGAGGAAGAAAAAGAGGTTGAAAAGGAAGGGAAGAAGGAGGAGGACTCAGTGGATGGATAAAAATGCCAAATCCAGTTTAAACATCTGGCTGATTGTGCAACCAATCATAATAATTTCTGCTTCATCTGAATTAAGATACTACAAACCCTCAAATTAGTAACTCTTTTTAGAGGCATATTCAGAAACTTCATAATGATAAAAAATGAAGTGATAAATACCTCAGCATTTTGCCTTTTTAGCAAGTCTCAGTGGTTGCAGCAAGGAGAAGGGGCCATGACACTTTCTCCCAAGAAAATTATTTTACTTGATTTGTATGAGGATTGAAGTTGTTTTCTCCCTCTCCCTCTCCCTCTCCCTCTCTTTCTGTCTCTCTCGCTCTCCCATTCTCCCTCTCTCTCATACATCCTATAAGTTTTTGAGTCCCACGATCTCTTTTCATGAGAGGATTTCTTTATTCAGCAAAATAAATAGGGTGGGGGAGTTAAACTAAAATGACTTTGGATATTAAAAATTCCCTAAATACCTCTTAATTATAATTTTAAGATACAACTTTATCTATTATTCTCATTATCAAGATTAGTTGAATGTAAGTTTAATGGTAAATATAAGAACAGTTAAATACTTAGAAGGACAAGAGTGTAAAGATTGGAAGATTCCATGGACATCCTGCCTGAATGATGTGGGAATTTTGTAATGATCCCCTTCAATCAATTACCTTGATTACTACTTCAAAACTGTAATTAATCTAGCCTCTGTGTTGCTTCATCTGATTATGATGGATAACATTGTCAGAATTGGGTGTCACTAACATACTAATGGCACCTTATTTCAAATCCCAAAATAATTTCATATAAACAAGTCATAAGGATCACGTACTCTGGGGGCTTCTCATTGTCAATGAACTAAGAACCATCCCCAAATCATTTCCATCTGAAACAATCTTTGATTTAAAAATGAAGGATTTAAAGCTTGACTCCACTCAGGATGCTTCTGTGCTTACCTAAAACCTGCTGAAGGATCACAAACATCCAGCAGAATCACTGCATTTACCATCATATACATATAGAATAGAACAGAGTAGAATAGAGTAGAGTAGAGTAGAGTAGAGTAGAGTAGAGTAGAGTAGAGTAGGGTAGGGTAGGGTAGGGTAGGGTAGGGTAGGGTAGGGTAGGGTAGGATAGGATAGGATAGGATAGGATAGGATAGGATAGGATAGGATAGGATTCTTTATTGGCCAAGTATGATTGGACACACAAGGAATTTGTCTTGGTGCATACACTCTCGGTGTACATAAAATAAAAGATACATTCATCAAGAATCATAAGGTACAACATTTAATGATAGTCATAGGGAAACAGTCAATATAAATCTTAAGTATATCAGCAACAAGGTTACAGTAGTACAGTCATAAGTGGGAGGAGATGGGTGATAGGAATGATGAGAAGATTAATAGTAATGCAGACTTAGTAACCAGTTTGACAGTGTTGAGGGAATTATTTGTTTAGCAGAGTGATGGTGTTCGGGAAAAAACTATTCTTGTGTCTAGTTGTTCTGGTGTGCAATGCTCTATAGCATCATTTTGAGGGTAGGAGTTGAAACAGTTATGTCCAGATGTGATGGGTCTGTAAATATTTTCACAGCCCTCTTTTTGACTCGTGCAGTATACAGGTCCTCAATGGAAGGCAGGTTGGTAGTAATCATTTTTTCTGCAGTTCTAATTATCCTCTGAAGTCTTTGTCTGTCTTGTTGGATTGGGGAACCAAACCAGACAGTTATAGAGGTGCAGATGACAGACTCAATAATGCATCAGTAATCATAAAAAAACCAATGAGTTAAAGGAACTAACAGTCAGAAGATTATGCATGTTTAATCCTAGAATTAATTTTTAAAAAAATCTTTGTTAAACCCTAATTCAGGAGGAGTGGAATGTGAGGAAGCTAAGAGAAAGATTGTTATGAGGATAATGTGAGCACAATGAAAAATCTGCCTGAATCTATGCTTTTGTATACTTGGGGCCCCTTAGCATCTTCTCACCTCAATTATACAAGAAGTTTTGGCATTGGCTCAAAATGGAATTTGAAGCAATTTGTATTCCACCAAATGTGCTTTTAATTTTTAAATATGCTTTTAAATTTTAATTTAAAACTTCATTAAATTTCAAAATAAAATATAAATAAATAGAAAAATAAGAATTGGGAGGAAGGTTCATAAAAAGTGGAAAGTTAGGGGTGCAGCAAATGAAAGAAAGGCACAGGAAAAAGAATATTTTCCACCTTTCTTTGATATAGATACAAATACAAAGTACATGAACCTCTTCCTCTAACATCAACAATAACACACCATATTTCTGTAATCATAAACAGCTCTACTCATTAAATTCCAAAATTACAGCGCCATTTTTTTTTTCAGTTTCAAGCAGAATGTCCAAGATCGGTTTCCCTGCTTTTTCCACATTAATCAAAGTTGTCAATTTTGACATCATCAATTCCATTAGCTTTACCATTCATTCTTCCATTGCAGAAATTTGTAGGTCTTTCTGCCCCTGAACATACACAGTTTTGCTGCTATTGTCATATATAAAAATAAACTCCCATGTTTTCTACTTATCCATCAAGCCTTTGGTTTCAATTGTGCTTTATTGTAAAATACCTCTGAATTAAAATACATATCTAATCCCAGTATCTTTAGCTTTCTTACATGTCCACCAAAGATGATAAAAGCTACCTTCACATGAACTTTTTTTTTCAACATATATTTGATGTTCCCTTATACATCTTTGACAATTTATCAGGTGTTAAATACCAACAGTCCCTCATCTTATAAAAAATATCTTACAAATTGAAATTCAATGCAAAGTTCAGCCTTTTGAACTATATATTCCCCCATTGATTACATGTATTGTATCCAAAAATGTTTGACCATTTAATCATGCAAATGTTAACATGTTCATTTTTCATATTCATTTTCAAGAAAAGTAAATATTTCTTAGCAATAATATATTCATCATTTGTACATGAATGTACAATTCAAAGGCAGTTTTGTCATTTGCAAAAGCATAATTCTTCTTGTCCAATTTAAACCTTTCTATCAACTATCGACCTCCATGCCTTCCATTGGGCTCTAAAGACTCTGTTGTTTCACCAAGCCGGCCTGACCGAATAGATAAATTTTAAATGGGTTTTAAATTGGTTTTAAAGGGGTTTTAGCAAGGGGTTTTAAACTATGGCGAAATAGTTTTAAATTATTTTAATGGTTTAATTTTTGTGTTGGACTATTTTAATATGGTTGTAAACCGCCCTGAGTCCTTCGGGAGAATGGGGATATAGAAACGTAATAAATTCAACTCAAACTCAACTCAACTAAACTAAACATGAGGAAACCATTATAAGTATGACCTTCCATTTCTAGTTCTTCTCTTGATTTTAAAGTTCTTCTTCACAAAAAGTCAATAAATCAACATAGTTTGTGTAACTACCATTCCTTTCCTTGTTGTGACAACCATACAGGAATCTTAGAGTCAACCTTGCTTCATAGCTAGTCCAAATCCTCAATATGGCTTACCTAATGGAGTGATTACATAAACCCATAATAATAAAAGTGATGGCTCATTGTCCAAGTTTGTGGATAGGTTTCTGAACGTTTTGTTACCAAGCTAGGTAACATCTTCAGTGGAGTTTAGATGTTAGTGTCAACTTCAGGTGTGGGTGTGTCATGTGAAGGTCTTGTGATGAGTCAGCTGTGCATCATCAGTGAGTCTTGTGATGGGTCTTGTGATAAGGAGATTAAATCAGGTCAGGGGTGTTGGGAGGTAAACTGTTGGTGGGGGGTTGCGAGGGTTGGTTGAGGATCGGTGCTGCCTCTGGTTTGCTGTGCAGTTGATTTGGGCTCTGAGGGATTCATAGGCTAGTTGTAGGACAATGTGTCTGTTGATGGAATTGCTTGTGGAGTGCCAGGCTTCAATGAATTTCAGTGTGGCAGGTGGTAGCATGGCCAATGATTTTTGTGTTGTTCCAATCGAACTGGTGCTGTTTGGTGTCAGTGTGGGTAGAGATTAACACCTGAAGCCCTTATAAAGAGAGCAATGACACTGACATCCCCTAAACTCTGCTGAAAATGTTACCTAGCCTGGTAACAAAACATTTGGAAACCAACCTACAAGCCCAGAGAATGAACCTTCAGCCTCATCCTATACCAAGCTACAGATATTTGCCCATATTAATCTTAAATTTACATTGCCATAAATAGCCATGCCACTCAAATTCAGGTCATGTCCTTCCAACTGCAATAATTTATTTGTCAAAGTCACCAAATCTTTCAACAATAAAACAGCAAAATACAATTTTAGGTCAAGTAATCCTAGTCCATCTCTTTCTTTAGCCTCTTGCAATGATTTATATTTAATTTTTGTTTTTTACCTTGTCATATAAGCTTAAAAATATCCTTTTGCCATTAATTAAATGGTACATCAATATCAATATTAGTATTGTCTGGAATAAAAAAAAAATAACATATTAGATAAAGCCAGCTAACCAGCTAATGCATCAAAGCCCTTCACTTTCTTGATTAAGTGTTCAAATACCATTCTGAAGCTCTTGGAAAATCAAAACTAAATAATCAGCAAAAGCCCTCAATTTATCAACCCTTTTTAAAAATTTTATGCCCATTATTTTCTCATCCACTGCATGGATTCCTGAAGCAATACATTTTGCTTCTCTACTTCTGTTTCTCTAGAGAAGGAAATAATTCACAATATCTCTAAGTGAAGAAGTTGCTAACCAAAACACAATC
Organism: Masticophis lateralis; assembly: GCA_030761175.1. Taxonomy (NCBI): domain Eukaryota; kingdom Metazoa; phylum Chordata; class Lepidosauria; order Squamata; family Colubridae; genus Masticophis; species Masticophis lateralis. The sequence goes on from JAUDYJ010000002.1 coordinate 106,333,793, forward strand.
CAATTGAAAATGTTTTGATTTTTGGAATGTATTACCTGGATGTACATGCATCAATTCATTTTTATTTACAAAGACCAAACACATATTAGTAAAACATTGTTAAACTTTAATGAGAACCCGTCCTATACAAAGCATAATATTGAATAAGCAATTATTGTACATTTGTAATAGCTACACTGAACTTGGCTACCTTGAGAGTTATAGTATACTTTGTGTCTGAAAGAAACATAATGGTATAAAATTATCTGATCTGCTTGGCTAATACTGCAATATTGTGCTAATGCATTTTGAACACACGTGGTAGTATAATAGGGCAGAATAATAAAATATGATTTATTGTTACAATTGCCTTAGATACACATGGACAAGTTTTCTTGTCCAAAGGAATTTAAAAGTATTTACCTTTTTAAAATACATGGGGAGAACATCTTACCTAGCGCTAAAGAACATTCTTCATAGTTTTGGTAACCTGAGTGGGGTTAAATGGTTCGTTGGTTTCCCAATAAAATGTTTCATGCAATCCTGTTGTTCTGTGATATCTTTTCATTTCATTTGGATGTTTCAAACTTTTGACTCTTTGTTGGAAATTCTGATTAGCCTGATCATTACTTAGAGAGAAAAATAACTCTGTCAAAAGCCAGTATGATAGCCACTATTCATTTAGGCCTTCCACCATGAAAAATGTTTATCAGTTAAATTGAAAGGGACAAAGCCTAAAGGAAAAACCTGGAATTTAAGCCAATAACTAATTATCTGTTTCCAATCCTTCACTTCTATTTTAGGTGTTCAGTTTCTGGTATAAGTGCAACATCAGGCTACATATGTATAAGAAATACTAGCCCTTAAAACCTTAGTCTGCCTTCTCTCAATTTCTTGTTTATGTAGATACATGTTTGAGTCCCAAGAGGAATTGGCATCAAAGACTTTAAAGGGTTCTGGGATCAATTTTCCTGCTTAAAAGAATATTTTTACAGGCGTTGCATCAGTATAGGCCTTCTACAGTCCCATATGGTGAAAACATATTCCCTGATGTTTGAAGTTATAAATCTGCTCACTTTTCTTCCCTCAATTACTCATTTCTGTGGCTATATGAATATGTATATGTATATGTATTGACAGTGAATTTTGATATGAGAATGAGTTCATAGAGAACATAGAGAGAATCTCTGTGTAAGAATCAGGCTGAAACCATAAAACCATCAGAGCCAGGGAATGGTATGTGGGCTGTATCAAGGTCCTCATAAACACATCAGAAACAAAGACTGAATTATAAGGAAGGATTACAAGATTTTCAGGAAAAAGCCAATTGAAGAACTGGTTCTTGGTTGCAAGTTATTTGGTTTCAAATATATTTGAATGAGTAATAGCTGATTCTGGATGGAAGTTTTGGAGTAGAGGCTTAAAGGCTCCCATTTGGAAATAGATCAGTTTAAGATCATGCCTATATTGCTTGTGTCATGTTCAGGCAGTCTGTTACCCTATTCTTGAACTCTGTTCCTCCTGTACCTGCATGCACTAGCTTCACTGATAGATGACCTCTGAACTGAAAGTGTTTATTTTCATTTGCTTCATCCTTCACAATTCTACCTAGTAAATTAACCAATGTTTGGATTCAGTTTATGTATCCATAGAGCTATTCCCACTAGGGTGACCTCTATCATCCAGTGATGTCAGTGGGAGAAAAGCTTGTATACAGTATGCCAAGTTTGTTACAAAGTGATTTGATTAGTTCCCTAAGCCTAGGAGAATGCTGCAAAGATTATAAAACTCATCTCTGGTCTAAAACAGAGACAGAGAGAGGTTGTTCTTTGATTACATCTTAATTATGATGCCTGTTTAAGATTTATGATAATTTATTCCCCTAGGTTTTATTCACATCAGTCTCCTCCCTACAATTAAGCCCAATGCTTGGGTGTATAATCATATCTCCCTCCAGCAGTTGGTAAGAAACCAATAGGCAGAATTCACTATGCCATTGATTAAATGGTTCCTTAGTCCTGTTTCGGTACTGAGACAAGTACTTAATATTCTTCACACACAAATAAAGGCATCAAGAAAACTCAGCTGTAGATGCTCCCAATTAGTTATAGTAATACCATGTCTTCTTCCCAAAGGGGCTGTGGTGGCTCATGTGGTAAGAAGCTGGCCTGTGCACTGCTGAGGTTGTCAGCTCAGCGGTTCGATTCCCGTAAGCGTATAAACTGCTGAAAGAATAAGAAAGGAGCCTCCCCCTATTGCCTACTGGCATTCAGATGTCCCGCGGGTAAAGATAACACCACCCCAAAAAATTCCTTTCACAGAGGCAGCCAGCCACCTAGGTGATCCCTGGCTAACATGAGCCATAAATAAATTCTCCCCAAAATAAAATTTCAATTTGTGGTGTCCAACCTTCTTTATAGACCAGAACAATTATTATACAGTACATTCTGCTCCCTTTCCCTTCCCATTCTAAAAATCCATTCTTTAAATCTCTATTCTGCACCCCCACACCAATTATATTAGCCCAAACATCCAGAATGGATTTGCAGATGGTTCTCAGCACTATGCAAATATATGATGGGACTACTGTAAGAAACACAAATGTCTATAGGGATTTTTTCCCCTCTATTGCAGCAAGCTGGAGACAGATTAAAAGAAAAAATCAGCCACAGATGTAGCACAGAAACATTTGCCTTAATCATTATAATAATCCTGCTCCTTAAACAGTCTTTGAACCATAGCATTCATTCACAGTCATTATCGGATGGGGGAGGAGGGAGCCTTCCTTCTTTTCTTGACAAACTTTCTTCTATTTTATTAATAGAAACATGTCCCTTTCACTGATTCAGAATTAATACCATATTTAGTGTACTGGGATTCTAAAATTATTCCAGGCTTTTGTGTATTTTTCTCCCATCTTTATGAAAATAGGGAAAGGCAGGCATTAAACATTTAAGCCAAAGCTCTTTGGCCTAATTTAGCTCTTTCACCTTCTAACATTCTGTGTGTAGCATCTTTGATTTCAAATTGTATTTTCCTCTTTCCTGACAGGTATGAAAAAGTAGGAAGCAAACTCTACTGCATGCCCATAGTGAGAAACAAAATGGATGAATACTTGGAAAGTGTTTGCTGAAAAGAAGTGAAACAAATGGTTTATGCAGAATTGTCTTGGCTCTATGCCACATATGCAAAATAATGCCATTTTTAGACAACGTATCTACCCTCCAGGTATTTGGATTTTAACTTCCATAAATTGCTCCTAATATGAGGAAAATTAGAAATTAGAATCAGAGATGTCATTTCACAGCATCGCCTATGTTTGCTCATTTAGCCCTCAGTTAATACTAGGATTGAAAGATCTCAAAAAAGGGAATGTATTTGCTTATTGTGTAATACTGCATGATTTTATACATTAATTTGTGTAATATTTGTCTCTTGGCTCAAACTTCAGCCCATAGTCGGGTTTTACTCTTTCTTGCTTTAAATCATATGCAATACTTAAAGCAAATCCTTTATTCACCTTGAATAGCAAACAGCATAAACACAGCACTGATTTCCATAATTAGTCCTACTTCAGTAGATCCAAGGTTATAGTCCCAAAACAGTAGCCAAAATTACTTAAACTAGAAAGCAAAGTTCTCAGAAGCTGACAGCCAAACCAAGCCACCCAATGTAACACTAAGAAAATTCAACATTTGATAATTGGGTGTTTGGGTTCCTGTCATTCTTTGATCCCAGTTCCAGTGAAGTGACACTAGCCAGGAATCATGTATGTCTGTACATGGTACAGTATAATATGATCATGTAAGAGAAGGAGAGAAGAGCCAGACAAAACAGTGAAAATGTTGCCTCTCATCTTTTCCTTCTCTTTGATTGCCAAGCCTGGACCACTGTATATTCTCAAATGGATAGATACGCTGCTCCCTCATTTTCTGCAATCCCCATTTCACTTGTTCTTTGTGTTTTACAAACCTTGAAAGATTTGGTTGAAACACAGCCCATGCTTATTAATGCTGAAAACAAACTCCCTGCCTTGAAACTGAGGGTTTGCTAATTTCTGTTTTTAGTACTTTTGAATGGCACATAAAAATAATACTGTAGATGTAGGAACCTCCAAAATCTTTTCTAACAATAGTAATAGTTCTGGTGTTTCAGATGCTGCTAATGTGTTTGAGGAAATCACGTGATGATCTAATTACATACACATACTGTCATATGTAAATTAATCCTTTGCTTATTTATTTGATTCAGAGGTCACCCAATTCCATAATATTTTCACATTCTTTTTATAGCTGGTAGGTTTTAAAAGCCTACTCTTAATAGGATTTTCTGCCCTCAATAAAGATATACCCACAATTTTCAGGCCGGGATTTTTGCTCAGTGTTAATTTCTACTGAGAATTAGAATTGAATTTATTTTCTTTCCAACTTTGTTCATGCTTGTGCTGCAAAAATTTTCCAGAGAATATTTCTGCTTTTGTCAAATTCTACTCCTTTTGTTAAAAAAGGTTGCAGTTTTATTTTATCCCTCATTGACCTCCACTGCTTTTTCAGCCTTTAATGCAGGAAAATTGAGTTATAACTAAAAAAATTAAAAAAAGAATAAAGTACTGTCAAGATGTCAAGGAGGCCAAATAATAACTTTCCAATTGTCCCCATAATAGTTTTTGAGGTAAGTTACATGTATACCCTGAATAGCTATTATGAAAATATAAGCCCAATTTAAAATTCTAGAATGAGGGAAATTGAAACCCTCCACCCTTTTATAAAAGTTGCAATGTAGATTTTGAAAATCTCATCCTATAAGACTGTAATGATATATAGGAATGACCTTATGAGGCAGAGGATGGAGGACCATGGTCAGATAAGAGCAGCTTCGCTTTCAGAAGGAATTGGCATGTCACAAACATCTCTGAAGGAATCCTCTCTACTTTTTGGATTGTAAAGGCAATGAAGGAGAAATTTAGTTTAAGAACTGTAAGACTAAATCTAACTTTCCTATAAAATAGAGCTAATGCTGTACTTCTGGTATTGCTTTTTCTCTGGACCATCTCACAGTCTTGATGCTTAACCAGCATAGTGTTCACAATTCTTAGAAGGAACTAACACAGACATTTCTCTGAAAGTATACATCATTTTAACCACATGTATTCTTCCTTGCAATTTGTGGGGATTTTTAAATATCCATTTTGATTAATATAAATATGAGATAAACAATTATTATGATTAACATCTAACAACAAAGAAATCATTGCAGCTTCTGTCTCCATTCTGTACTCAAGGTCTACTGTGAGAATTTCATGCAGGAATTTTTCCATATGTAGTAGTACCACAGATCAATTTAATTTAACACCATAGGGAATATTCTGAAAATGTAGTCGATTTCTACTATCAACCCCCATAAATCAAATTGAAATACTTTATACCCTTTCAACAGCCCTTCAAAATATTTTCTGTGGTCTTCATTCAAGTTGATGTATTTATTTTCATCTGAAGCAGTAACTGTCTCTTTGAGCTTCATCATGTTCTCATCAAGGGAATCAAGCTGTGGTGTTATTCCTTCAATGCGTATTTGAAGAACCTATACAGATTGTCTAATTACTAAAGCTGTAGTTATATAAAAATGACAAAAAAAGCAGTCCTTCCCTAATAGTTCTCTGAGTATATGCTTGATGTAGATAGTGCTGTACTTCACTTTGGCAAGATTCTGTCTATACGGTAGGGTATGGAACAATAGATATCTACTTGAAAGAATCATTGTGTGTCTTTCTTGGTTTTGCAGGCTTGACAGCTTCAAAGATGAGAAGGGCTTCTTTAATTGGCCCCTGTTCTTCATACTTTTGTCAAGATGAAGACTGGATAGTGGGAGATTATTTTCTTCTTGTTTAGTAACTGAACTGCTGTAATTTAAGAAGAGAAAAACAACATAAAATTCTTACCAATTAAATTATAGCACAAGCTAGAATTACCTAAAGTTAATGTGGAAAACAGAATTATAGGTTAAGTAGTCACTAGGTCTCAAAAAGTTAGCAGACTAGGTAGACTTTTAATCCTCCTCCCACCACCAGCCCAATTTTGGGGGAACCTCAAAATCCCAGACCAAACACACTTTTCTGAGCAACTGGTAGGCCTGATTTAGACTGAAATGGAAAATTACAATAAAGGCTAGTTGTATAGCAATTACAATAAACAACATTTATCCCTTAACAAATACCATCATTGCATATAGTATTTTGGCTCCTACATTTCTGAGCGTCATTCAAACTGCTGGCTCTAACCATTGAAATTCCAATGTTTATTTGAAGAGCTCCCTTCTCCTACACCAGTCTGCCCTGCCAAGATTATCTTTGGAGACCTGTTAAGTTTGTCGCCAGAAGAGCAGCTTTCTGCAGCAGCTAAGGAAGAAACAGTTGTCTGACTATGTCACAATACAGCACTGTCAAACTTTTAAAAAGCATTCAAGACTTGTTCTCTCTAGTCTTCTCCTAAATGGAATTTACCTGAGTAATGTGTTATTATTGGTGGGGTTCTGGAAGGGTGAATAACTGCTTTATGGTTTTACTGGCATGTATTTATCACAGAATCACAGGATTGATTTCAGAGGTCATCTAGTACAGATTCATTTACCACATTTTTCAGAGCATAAGCCACACCAGAGTATAAGACACACCTTAGTTTTGGGGGAGGAAAATAAGAAAAAAGCTGATTGGGTGGATCGGCCTCCCTGAATACCCCCAATCAGATGTTCCCAGACGTGAATTTTAGCAGCAAGTTCATTGGTTGGGAGCTCTGTGCATTACTTTTTTTTTCTGCCTCTGGAAGCCTCTGAAACAGAGCTTCAGAAAAAAAGGCTTTTTTTCCTGAAGCTTCTTTCAGAGGCTTCTTTCAGCCTCTGAAATCTCCATTTGTGAGGCTGGGTGGGCGGGGCTATATTTGGAGTATAAGATGCACCCAGATTTTCACCCTCTTTTTGAGGGGAAAAAGATGCATCTTATATTCTAAAAATATGGTGTTTGTTTGTTTGTTTGTTAAATTTATTGGCTGCCCATTTTACCATAGGGTAATTTTGGATGGCTTACAATCATAAAATATATCGATACATATACATTAAAACATAAATAAATTAAAACCAAACATTAAGACCTAAGTATATGTAGGGAGGGCAAGGGTGGAATGGCATGGAAGGAGATCTGCTATTACTTGATCAACTACCGCAACTGTCCTGTTCCCCCATTGGAGCTCCAAGCCATTTTTATGCCCATACAAAAGGATAGATCTACAAAACTGATCCATGTTGGTGCAATATCTGAAACATTTTGGAAATTCAATTCCTGTTTGGAATGCTTCTCCTAGGAAAGGCAGTATACCACATCATGAGGCAATCTATTCTAGTAATTGAAAGTTTTTAAATTCTTCCTAATTCTTAATTTAAATTGACTCCCCAAAGTTTCAACTATTGATTCTGGTCCTTTCCACCAAATGATGGGAAACAACTCCACTCCTTCCCCTGAAGGCATACTTTTAAACATCTGAAAAGACCATTTAAATACTAGGTATTAGAACTCTTATTCAAAGAATGGTAGTATAACCCAACACTTCCCAATTTAAAGTTCAGAAGGAGAGATTTTTAAAGATGGGAGTGAAAACATAGAACTGAGAGAAGGTTTCAAAAGTGATAGATTTGAGAAAGATATTTATTGACAGGGGAAGGCAAAGATTAGTGGTCTACAGATACATTGCAAGTTCCTGGGAGTTATTTCACTTTGAAAGTTAAGAGAATGTTCTGAAGAAGTTAAACTAAACTGAAATTTTAAGAGAACGTGCCTATTTCTAAGTTTTAGAATAAAAATTAAATTGATTCTTTGTTCAACCATATTTTAAAAAGAAAGAAAAAATGACTGTTGTTCTACATTTTCTCTATACACCACCAAGTTATGTTACATCAATGTGGGGGGGGGGAGCAGGAAACCAATGGGGAAACCGTAGAAGTTAGGATGTGCGCACTGCTATACATTCCTTTAGTCTTCTCTCCTGTAAGTTAATCATATCCAGTTCCTTTAAATGTTTCTCATTAGACCTTGTTTCTACTTACCTTTCTATCTTGCCTTCTCTGAAGTTTCTCAATCACCTTTTTACAGTATGATGCCCAGAATGGGACATAGTATTCCTAAATGCGCAAGGCAAAGTAGATGGGACAACTATTTTACGTGATCTAACTCTATGCTTCTGTTGCCTATTTAATAACTACAACACACTGTTACCCTCTGATCTATTTTTAATCTACTAGAACACCCAAAACATTTTTCACATTTTTTACCATTGAGCCAGGTCTTACACTGGCTTGAATATCATTTTTATAAGGTATCTTGTAAAGGCTTTTGAAGGTGACTTAGAAGTATTCTCAAATAAATAAAGGTGAACCTCTCCCATCCTTAATAACCAGTGGGGCCAGTATGACAATCCCGTTAGTCTCCTATTCCATGTGGTCCCTGAACATAGTTGTTGCCTTGTAAGTAAAGCAGAAGTAATCTTTATGCCACAATAGTACTATATTATTCCATCATTTCCTTCAAATATAAGCACATATGCAAATATGGATTGCATTATTATAACAGAATTTTATATTGGTCATAGAGCATCATAATTAGAAGATCAAAGAGGAACAATATGATTTGGGGAAAGGCAAAGGTTTATAACAACAGTCCTGAGAAAATAGTACAATAGTACTGCAAGTGAGGTGGTTACGAGATGTGGATGTAATCTATTTTGCAATTTTATTTCTATTAAAAATGTTGCCTGATTCAGCAGAAGTCTATATGAATCCCATCTTCAATCTGTTTATGATTATTGCTTTCTGTAACCTTTAAATTCTGGCTCTAACTATGCCATTAGTAAGGCTGATGGTAGATTGGTTTATTCTTGTCTTCATTTTTAATTGCATTTACCTACCATAGCTGCAATATTTTATAGTTATTTTTAATCATTTGTACTTATCCTGAGTTTGCTGTAAAGATAAATACATTTATCTGGGAAAATGTATTCACCAAAAGAAATTGCTTTCACTTTTAAAAAAATACCCTATCATCATATTTTTCATGGAATATTTTCCAGGAACATTCAAATTAATATATCTAAATTGCCTTTGATTTGTGCTACGAGTATTTGATTTTGCTGTCAGTGTGGCTTTGAGGAAAGCAATATCATAAAATGAAGATTTCCCTTGATCCCTATATACAATAAAACTTTAAATCAACAAAAATATATTTATTGTCAATTTTACTTTTGTTATATCGATGAAATTATGTACCCTTCTGGCAACTAGTGGAAGCAAAAGAATTAATCTCAATAATATCAGGAAATTGAATGTTCTTGCTTCCTTTGAAATGTATTATGCTCTGGATAGATTTGCTTCTGAAGATAACATTTTTATGGGGAAAATCAAATGATTGTCTGAGTTAGATATACATGTAAAATATTAAGAAAGCAGATATGGAGAAAAGCTTGAGGCATAATTGTCATATATTGCTAGTAGAATTCCTTTTAAGTTTCTTGCAGCCATCTTAAATTGTTTTTTTTTTTAATTGGATTTGTTACTTCTTAAGTAACTGCATTCATTTACAGGAAGAACCAATTTCTCATCCCACAGATTTGGAGAAAAATAGCCAACATAGATTTGCTCAACTTCCAACTGAATATAGATTGCCAACCCAAGTTTTTTTTTTTTTTTTGAGATGTACGTATTTCTATACAATCTGCAGCATCTGCAAAATTTACCTTATAAATAATTTCTTACTATGACCATGGTCCATACATTAGATAATGATAGCTGCAGTAAATTCAAGTGAAGAAGATGCATTACATTGCATTGCATCTTCTTATATCATTACTGCCACCACAGACTACGATAGTATTTATTGGGCTCTGCATGGAACATTGCATTTATACCATGGAATTTGGAGTAAAGTGGGGGGAAATCATCAGAATTTTTTTTTGTATCTTTCAAAACGAGATAGGGAAAGCATGCAGAGCAAAGCTTCTGGAACTTTTCCAGATGTGGCCATAAGAGAAATTCGTATTTTCTTTTGTAATGTACACTATGTGTATCTAATTTTTTTTCTTTTCCTATTGTATTATATCTATGCACTTCCAAACCTTTAATAGCAATAGCACTTAGACTTATACACCACTTCACCATGCTTTACAGCCCTCTTTAAGTGGTTTACAAAGTCAGCATATTGCCCCCAACAATCTGGGTCCTCGTTTTACCAACCTAGCCCCCCCCCCCCACCATATTCAGCAAATTTTCAAACTTGATTTTTTGGCAGGAGGAAGGCAACTTTTCCCACCAATGGAATTGGTTCCATTCCATTCTGTTTTCAGAGAGATGTTATGACGTCTTTAGCAGCTGCCTGATCTAAACACTGTTTCTCAGATGAAAATTCACACTTTTCCTTGGCAAGATTTATTAAAATGAAATAATAGTAGTTGAAGGATTTCAACAAGTAAATTCATTTTCGATTTAGGATTAATATCAATATCTCAATGTACAATATATCATAGGGGAGGTAATTGTCTTCACCAACAATGGAAAAGTTTTTAGATTGTTGCATAAACGTAGTCTGAATTTCAATCAGTCTGAAAACTAACTCTTACATTTATTCTTCTAATAACAGACAGACAGAGCAATGGAGTAAACCAAAGCACTTCTACATAATTCTTTCCCAACTTCCTATTGGATTACAAAGAATAAAAAAACGGCACTACCTAAATTTGGGTTGATACAATTAAAGAGATCTAGTTCACACATGTAGTGCGTATCATAATTTTATCCTATTGTTTTAACTGTAACCCAGTTAAAGAGAGATTTTGGTAGTTGGCCATATAGTATGACTCAAATTATGAATAAAGTATTTAATTAATCACAAAGTTTTGAAATCTATTCCATTCTCTTACAAATCATACAATATGGAATTCACAGCAGAAAATGAAAGAGCGTTAACCTTGAGTCTTAATGTATTTTTGTTGGAAAACCAAAAGCCAATATCTTCATCTAATACTGCTAAGCAAAATCTTAGTGAGATCCTACTGTACTGAAGCTGCTACAATTACCCATATCATAGGTCACACAAATCTACTGATGCCCCTACAATTACTTGAATCATGGTCATATTTTAATTCCCAGAATTCCCCAGCGACTATACAATTACCCACATTGGCTGAAGAATTGTAGGAACTGAAGTTTACACGTATCTTAAAGTTGCTGAGGTTGAGAAACACTGAATTTTAATAAAATATGAACATGCTGAAGACAGCATAATGCTACTGGAAGCTCATAAGCAGAGAATGATGGAGAAGACCATCTGTTTTGGGGATCCAATTTAATTCAATCACTGGGACCAGAGGTTTAGTATGCTAAGCTTTCAGACTCATGCTGCAGCCCATTCTCAGAGAACTTCTGTTTCTCCAGAATGTTGCACCGGGCTATTCCATGCATAGTGTTTATGTGGTACCTGGTTGTAAGTGGCTTGTAATTGTTAATTGGGATGTTGACCAGCTATTAAGTTGTTCATTGTTATTTCCTTGTGCTGCTGCACCATCAGCTCCTAAGTACCCGATAAACTGATGGTAAAGCAGCATTCCTGTTGATTGACAAGGAGTCCGTTTCCCGGGCTTCAATCATTTCCCTGGCTATTTTTGTCCCTGCTAAACCAACAATCTTTGTAGCTGCAAAATTGAATGCATGTCCTTGTTCATTGCAATGTGAGGCTACCAATGAGCTTGAGTCTCCTCGCCTAACCACTCACTCATGTTTTTGTTTGTTTCCAGAAGTTAATGAACAGATATATTTTATCACGATAGGCATGGAAGCTTTCCTTACATTTCCTAATGCATTTCTTAATAGCTTCTATCACAAATTATGTAGCTGAAATCTGTGAAGTAGCTATCTGGGCTATTAAATCCACAGCAGCACTGAAACAGCCATCACAGTATAAATTAGGTATCACAGAAAACCCTCTGAAAGCTATCCTTTACCACCATAAATTAAAAAATAATGGGGCTTTACAATGCTGCCATTTGTTAAAACTTATTTGCAATTGTAGCTCATGATAGTGATAGTTTGTCTCTAAGCTACGATTCTATTCAAATCTTTACATTAAAGTATTAAAGGATAGTCTGTAATCATTTGTTCTAGGTCTGACAAAGGAGTATGGAGAATTCATTTTCTCAATGCTAGTAACATTAATAACACTACCAGCAAGACAGCAAGGTTGAGATTTATGGGAAATAGGCAGATGAATTTTTTCTCCTCTCCTTCTAAATATTTTTCTGTGTCATAGCACACAGTTGAAAGCAATTGATCAACATCTGTAGCGACACTGTCCAGACGCATATTTCATTGCTTAAGTTAGGTTTCCTTCCACTTATGGTTTATCATAATGCTCCCTTTACTATTTCAGACCAAGTACTACCTTTTAAATTCTGGTCTATATCCCAAATAAAATCCAATTATTTAAAAACAAAATATATCACTACAGAACTTGCAGTATTCATACTGATTAATAACATTCCTCCAGTGTAATTTTAGTCACTGTTCTAGCTTTACATCTTTTGTTTTAATGTCAAATACATATTGCCATCTAATTTTATCTTGAAATCTCTGTTTTGGGTGACAATTTCCATCATCCTCTATCATCTTGGAAGAAGAGCTATAGGTTTTGGGTTTGGCTAGTCTAAAGAAAAGAAGAATTAGAGATGACACGATAGCAGTACTCCAGTATTTGAGGGGCTGCCACATAGAAGGGGGAGGGGTGTCAAATTATTCTCCAGAGCACCAGAGGGCAGGACAAGAATCAATGGTTGGAAACTAATCAAACAGAGAAGCAATCTGGAATTAAGAAGAAACTTCCTAACCGTGAGGACCATTAACCAATGGAACAGCTTGCCTTCAGAAATTGTGGGTGCTCCATCAGTGGAGATTTTTAAGAAGAGGCTAGACAGTCACTTGTCTGAAATGGTATAAGTTCTCCTGCTTGAGCAGGGGGCTGGACTAAAAAACCTCCAAGGTCCCTTCCAGCTCTGTTATTCTATTCTATTCTATTCTGTTCTGTTCTGTTCTGTTCTGTTCTGTTCTGTTCTCTTCTCTTCTCTTCTCTTCTCTTCTCTTCTCTTCTCTTCTCTTCTCTTCTCTTCTCTTCTCTTCTCTTCTGTTCTATTCTATCCAAACAAAAGCTGCAGTAGGACCACAGCATTTGTTTGGAGTAGCTAATGTTTGATGGTCTTTGTGGAAAAAGGGACCATCCCTAACAGCAAATTCATTAACTTAATCTAGTACTGCAGTATTTAGATCTGAGATTAATTGGTCTCCTAGATTTGTAGACTCAGATGATTTAACTGTAATTGTCATGGTGGTAAGTAGGTTAAGAACTGGTCTTACATAATGATAAAACCATTGACCCTATCAACAATAGCCTCATTAGCAGAAACTTTCTTGTACTCTAAAATAAACTCCCATTTTAGCAGACATATGTTACTTTTATTTAGCCCTAAGGCACCAGAGTTAACAGGCATAAGATGCTTAAGAAGGATAAGGTTCCCTAATAATTAATTCCTATCTTGCAGCTAGAGAGCTCCTAATATATAATAAGACTGTGCAGAGATTTGGAAAAGAAAACAGATTTCCTTTTGCAGAGGGGAAAAACTAAATCTGTTAGCATTTCCTGAAATGAAACATAATGAAGGTGTGGCTGACAACTACAATGGGTGTGTCCACAGATTCCATGAATCATCTTTTGTCTCTTGAATCCAAATTGCTCCATGGTGTGTATGTGTGTGTTTGTGTGTGTTTGTGTGTGTGAACTTTTTTTATACACCATTCAGTCAGTATTGGCTCTTCATGACTGCCTGGACTAGTCCCTGCAGTTTTATTAGTTTAATTTTTAGAAGTGGTTAAATCAATTGCCTGACAAGATTTTTAGAACTGGTTTGTCTTGCCTTCTTCTTAGGGCCCAGAAAGAATGACTCGGTTCATGCTTAAGGCAGAACTACAATTTCCAATCTCCTAATTTGTAGCTTGGTACCTTAACCACTACACTAAACTGGGTCTCTTATGGCAGTTAAAAATACAAATTGTAAACCATGAATTAAATTGATATTTCTTCATCAAATTTAAGAAATTGCTCATCTTCCTCACAGAGGGATTCTAGGCAGTGGACAGATAAAATGTTAAAAATATAAAAACTGAATATAAAAATTTAAAATAGAGGCAAGGAAAATAAAATTCAATGTCAAAAGATAATTAAAAGGCAAGGGGAGGATGCTAACCAGCTCCAGGGCTCCATGCTCCTCTCTGGTACCCAAACAAGATGGCGGAACCATGTCTTTAGATATTTTTGAAGAGCCTAGAGAATAGAGGCCCACCTCACCTCTGGGGCGAAAATGTTTCAAAAGGCAGGAACTAAATCAGAGAAAACTCTCTTCCTGGACCTCACCAATCAGAATTCTTTAATTGATGGGGTCTTCAACATATCTTTCCCTGCCTGACCAGATGGGATGGGCTGATGTGATACAAATTGACAAAAATTAAAATCAAATTAGTTCAAATAAGATTTAGCAGTTTGTGGGGGGAAATGGACTTAAACCATTTTCCTAAATGCTAAGTGGGCTGGGACCAAGTATAGTTCTTTGGCAAATGCATTCTATAGCCCATATGCCACATGAGACCAGGTTTGGGTGGTGTTCCTACAATGTCCCAGCTATTAAGACATTGATGAAATTCCTACATTATTGCCAATAGCCCTCTCTATTCGCAAATCTGAACCTACTATAATAATTTGGTGGGCACGATTGGGAGAAATTAAATTCTTTCTCTATAAAATACTAAGTTAGCATTTTATCCACTAACCATAGATATAAAACCCATTTTACCTAGTTCTATTTACATTGTTTTACACCAGGATCTCCACTATACTGGTTTTCAATTAGAATATGATATAATATGAAAAAAGAAGGAAGCACAAGAGAAAGGAGCAGAATAAAAATATAAATTAAAAGAGCATAAAAAATAAATTGAATAGCAAGTGTGGATGTGTATAATGTATGTATCTGCAATTTACTCCTAAGGATTCAGAAGAATATCCCTTCGAGTCAAAAATATATGTGCCAAGAATTCAGCGTTAGTGATTAAAATGGTACAACATTTGTGTATTGCTTAAAAGTGTGCTGCTTCTGTAGACATATTTTTCTGTAATAATATTTACATAATGGGCAACACAATATCAGGAAATCAAATGATATTTCAGTCATATCTACAGAGTCCTTTTCAAATGTCATGACATTTTTTAAAAAGCCATATAGCATTTCCTCAACATTAATAAATATGTATGCTTCTTCTTATAAATTTCCATATGGTACTCTTTAGGTTTATAGCAGCCTTCTTAAACCTGGTGCCCTCCAAAATTATTATGATCATAGGTTCCACAATTCCCATCCAACTGGGAATTGCCAGTTGGCTGGGAACAGGACTTCATACAGCCCATGAAGCTATAGTGATGCCTTGACAATAATGAAGGATAATAACTAGGTGTGTGAAGAAATTATCGGATCCACTCCAAGGCTCTGGAAATGGCCCAACATGGTCCAAGTCACACTGGAAGAAGTCCAGTCTAATTTGATGCCTGGAATCAGATCAAGATTTGGGATACAATGTTATTTTATAATCCAACAAGAGAAAATACAGATGGTTGTTTCTTTTTTTGGTGTTCAGAAAAATGAGATGAAGAATAGAATTTAGCAGGCATGCCAAATATTTATGAAAAGATGAAGCACACTAAATTTCATAGAAAACTATGTACAAGTGTTCAAAAGCACCTCCTCAACATCCAACATATATATATATATGTTGTATGTTGGAAGGTGTCTTTTGAACACTTCCACATAGATTCCTATGAAATTTAGTGTGCTTCATCTTTTCATAAATATTTGATGTGCCTGCTACACATATATATTCTCTATATGTACTGTGTACTGTATAATGTGTGTGTGTGTGTGTGTGTGTGTATGATGAGAGCTAAATAGCTTGAAATAGTCTCCCTTTATTTCTTTATCAGCGAAATATAAATTTGGTATAAAATGGTTTGCCATGAATACGACTGCTTGAGGGCTACTGGATTGGAGCTGAAAGGAGAAAGAGATGCAGTATGCTCCCTCCCACATGTTGGGGTAGACCAGGTGCCTCGATAGAAAAACACTTAATCTCTCTCCTGGCTCAAGCTGATAAAGGGAATAGAACTTGTGGCTCGAGGTTAGTACAACTGCCTAACATGCAGGCAGCCCAAGTTTCAATCCAAGTAAGGGTATGGCTAGCTGATGAGAGCTAAATAGCTTGAAATAGATCTATACTAGTCTCCCTTTATTTCTTTATCAGCGAAATATAAATTTGAGATATATATATATATAGTATATAAGGAACCTTTTCTAATTACAGTGGAGCCAATTTAAGAGGAATGGTGCTTTAGAAGGAAGTATAAAAGTAATTAGTTTTACATCAACTAAATTGTTAATAGATCAGATCAGGTAGCTAACGTAGATAGTCCTCATGTTACGATGACAACTGAGACTGGGATTGCTGTTGCTAAGTAATGAGGTTATAAAGCATGATGTCATGTGACCATGTTGCTTAGCAACAGCATTTCTGGCAAACCCACTTACTATGTTTAACTAAGGACCTCATTTGACCAAATCTTCTGACTTCCTGCCAGCTTCCCCATTGACTTTGCTTGTGGGAAGTCGGCAGTGAATGTTGGAAATTGCAAAGATGCAACTGCAGCTCGCTGCAGTGTTGTAATTGCAAACCAGATATTGAAGTGCCCAGGCACTGCAGCAGCTAGAACTTCAAGCACTTGAAAATCCCCTCATTTATCACTGTTGCAAGTTTGAACAGTCACTGTACAAATAGTCATAACCTGAGAAATGTTGTCAACTGACCTGTAGGATGACAGGTATATCTCAATAAATTGCAATAGATAGAAAAATTAAGCAACTCTCAAATCTGAGTTCTCTCCAAAAGTGATTAAAGTTTTTCTGAATGAGGGCTACCAGATGCAAAAGTCTGGAGAACCAGTAGACAACAGCAAAGAGAATACTCTCTCTTTATTTCCATCTAGTAATCATCTGGGCTTTGTAGTCCAAAACAAGTAGTCATACTCTGTTTAGAACATCTGTTAAACACAGACTTCAATATTCCCTTCTTGCCTTCCTATCAATATTTCATATTTAATTATTATTTTTTTTAATTTCATCTTTATTATTAAAAACAAACAAACACCTCAAGACAGCCAAGATACCTAATATTCTTTTCTCCTCCTATTTTCCCCACAATAACCCCATAGATTGACCAAGTGGCCCAAAAGTCACCCTACTGACTTTCTTTTGTGTTATAAAATAAAATTTCTCTCTAGCTGTGTCCTATGTTTTAAAGTGGGGAAAGCAATGGATAGCAGGCAGTATAAGAATCTCATGAAGGACCATCCTGTTCTGCCCCAGCTATGGATCTCCAAGAATGTAGCACACACAAACTCCGAACAAAACTCAGTTTACTTCAAAACACATTCTTTTGCAAATGCAGGCTGTTAATAAAAATGTTTTTAACAACCTACCAGAAATTCCACAGATAAGATAGAGTCTTACCAGAGTTGGCAGAAAGCCCAGAAGCCAGGTTTGCAGAGAAAATCCAAACTCAATGATCAGTGAACGAACAGACAAACACACATGTCTGTTTGTCTGTTTCCAGCAGCCTTTTTACAAGCTGTGTGTGCAAACTTAAATAGGCTAAGGGAGTGGCCAATTATCTCCAAGCCTTACTCTCGAGGAGACCTTCTCCTGAGTAACCACTCCTGCCTTTTGGCACTCTGCATGCTCATGCATTGAGAAGAGGCTCCTCCACTTCATCGTCTTCATTTAAAGAAGCCTCTGGAGGTTCTGAAGGCCCAGGCTGAATCCCTGCCTCTGGCTCCGTATCTTCTTCAGCCTCCTCGCTATCTGACTCGAGTGCTGGCTGCACAGGCTGCTGGTGCGACACCACACCAGCCTCCTCCTCGTCAGGATCAGCAGCAATCCACGCAGGCCGCTGGCGGGCCACAACACATCCAGAGCTGCTCACATCATTCCTATCGCTATCAGGAATAGAGGAAATTTTAGGCCACTCACCAAGACCTCATCATCCATTATGGCAAAGTCATTGGTTGCATATGCTAGTGTTGATCTCTGTCAGAACAGAGGACTGGTAGTTACAACCTATCCCCCCCCCCCACACACACACACACAGTGTTGAATCAATTGTGGATCATGAGAGAGAAAACCACAAAGATACTTCTCCAAGACCATATAAATTCCATACTGATCTCTTCATTAATGAATTATTTGCTTTTATTTTGCAACAACCAAAAACAACTACTTGTAGAGGTCACAGAGTATTTGTTGAGAAATAAATACAATAAATACAACTATAAGAAGTTGCTCACTTTCCACCTTCTCCATAGTAACCAAATAAGACTTTAATATCATTTTAATAAAACTTATGGAGCTTATTCAGCAGACATGTAGGTGCTCTCCTATATTTCAATAATCCTATAAAGCAGTTTGTTGGGGTTTTTTGCACTCATATCAGAAGCACCAAGGTGATTCCAGGTTGAAAGGATTAGCTAGTAACATCACCTCTGCCCTGAAGAAGCCTCCTTTTGTGTCCCCAGTAGGAGCTGGAGTGAAGGACAAGAGTCCACCCCCTGGCAGCTCTCAAGTCTAGAACTCAGGCTTGCTAACCTCCTGCCCAGTGTCCCAATCACCTGAGCCATTGCACTCCTGTCTTATAAGATGAAAAAAATATATATACACCAGCTACAGCAAAACAGAGAAAGAAAAAAAAACTAGGATGGCAGGTAGCATCTATAACCTAAACACTATCTCATTGCAAATGTTCTGATTCATCTTGAATGGAATCATTTAATCATCCAACTCCAAGCCACAGGCATAACTTTCATGCACTAAATCCTGTATTAACCATTATTTTCTGGGAAGAATACTAAAGAGGTAAAGAAGATATCCCTTGCTTCATTTATCCTATTATTTAAAAACAGGTTATTAATATTAATGACCTTAATAGTTTTCTAGGTAGAGAGTAAGAAAAAATGATAAATATGGAGGAGAAAGAAAAGAGGAGAAAATCCAATAATTTTAGCTATAATTCTGTAGCCGCAGTTCTGTGGCAAATTAAAATAAGATTAGAAGACCTATTGAGCAAATAACTACTCTAAAATAATGAATCTAAAATAATCTATATTTTAGGACAATGCACATAGGTTTATCAGTCAATCTGAATTGTTGATTTCAGAATTAGTTCAGTTCCCTTTGAACCATCAATCTCACTAATTAAATTTATTCAATTCAAATCATCAGGTTGATAAACAGTGTGCATGAATATATGCAAAAATCCATCAAGTCACTAAACCAATTTGAAGGGACCTGATTCAGTTCAATGCATTGAATCAATTTGGCAAAGATTCAGTTCAAAAGGCTATTTTGATCCAATCAAAGCTTTACACAAGCTTGCTTTCATTTTACTGTGTAAGCATAGCATAACTAGAAAAAGGTACATTATGGGGTTTTTTTCTCTCAGATAAAAAGCTAATTCAAAAAAGATCAAGAGAGACTGAGAATATAAAACAGTAACACAAAGATGCAAATAGCTTATCTAATTTGCATTAAATGATCCTGAGTATGTATCCTGAGGGAAAATGTAAACTTTAGTATTGTACAATATTAAATCTTTTAACTGTGGGTTAATTAACCAAGAAGAGCCCATTCCTGTCTTAATTCTAAACTCAAAATTGCAAATGTGGAAGAGGCTGCTAAATTGCTTAGAACCCCCACTTCTGTATTTATAGCTTGGCAAAGCTTTGTCCCATAACACTAATATAACAACAGGGATTTTTGGGCTTGATTCATTTATCAAAGTCCCTTTAAAAACCACCTAAACTGCCCCACAGTTTGCAGCATAAATCCCACAAATATGTGGTATGTGAAAAATGCTTTTTTATTATTTTTCTATAGAAATTGAAGTACTTAAATCAGCATAAATATCAGGCATTGCATTATAAATATTTCACATTCGCCCCAAAGGTACTAATCAAAAGGCAACAGGACTTTCTTGGTTTTTGCTTGAAAAGGTTTTGCTTCTCATGCAAGAAGCTTCATCTGTTCTGTTCTTGGATGAGAAGCGAAACTTTTCAAGAAAAACAAAAACAAAAAGCCAATTGCCTTTTGAACAGCATCTTTTGGGACAACCATGATGACTGTGAATCTCCATAGACAGTACACATTTGTCCATACCTTTAAATAAGAATGCCTCATTTTATCATCAGCAAATGATAAAATGAGGCATTCTTATTTAATAAGAATGCCTTATTTGCTGATTTTGCTTTATCTTTTAAAATATCCCCCTTTTTTTATTTATTTATATGCCGCCTTTCTCCAAAGACTCAGAGCGGCTTACAATGTGTTTCAGCTCCATAATATCTATTCCTGAGCATAACCAAATAAGTATGTGATCGAATCATACACATATGTAAATTATTGCATTTGAAACATTCAGGGAGACTGGATAAAGCTACTAGAAATAATGAGATCTAAGAAATGAGGGACTGAACCAGATTCTGTCCTTAAAGGCTTAATCTCCAGACCCCTTTGCTTAATGCTCTGCACTGTAAATTGCTATAAGAAGTATATTGGCTATTCACAAAATATCCTCTTCTTCATTTAGTGATTTTACTCAACTTCCATCTGTTTTAATACTTTTATAATGAGGAAAAGTCTGAAGATACAGGAACACTCCATCCTTTTCAATCTGACCTTCCTAGGTGAAAGAAACAAGTGATGAAGTGACAAAACAGTTTGGAGAAGCTTACAGAGAAAATGGAAGAGTAACAGAGTTGGTTTAGAAGGGGCTTTAAACTCCTACAATGAATAAAAGAGTCCTCATGTAATCTGGAAAACCATTAAGTTACTGAAGCTATTAATACAGAATCTTTTCTTCTATTAAATAAACCACTTCATGATTTCAGATGAGTCAGGCATCATGAGCTTTCAGTTCTTTGTCTTAATCTGGACTGCCTCCAATACAGCAAACCTCACCTTAAGATATCAGGTTTATGTAAAAACTAATGTCTTTTCCCACCCCCCTCTTTTTCTACCAATGACCCACTTGCAAAATGCAGTTAAAAACTGATCCAAGAATATCTGGCTAGCACACACACATCTCCTTCAACCATACCCTGCTGCATTTCTTTCATGTAACACAAATAAGATTGTTCAGCAATATGCCCACAAAGAAGATGAGTTTGTACATATAAAATAAGATTTCAAATCAAATCAATCAAACATTTACTATTTCTTTTCTTTAAAAAAACAACAACCTCAAAGCACTTTCACTGGCAGAAGGTACAGAGAGCAATTTACAGTATTCAAGCCCTGCATTGATATGCTTTGGTTACCTAATCCCTTCCAGATTAGAATCACTGCAATATTATCCAACTGCTTGGCACTCTACTTTGCTTGTCTTCTGTACATTGCTTATTATCAGAAATGTGAACCATTACCAAGGCAATGTCATCCTTTGCTGGTAGAACAGCTGCTGAAAAGGTGGTTGCCCTGGCTGTCTTTTTATTAATCTTAGAAGATTGGTAACATTTAACAATTGCAAAGTCAGTAAGTGTCACAAGGCAAAAATATAGGATGAACTGATAATATAGTAAAATGAGCATAACGTATCTTAGGCAAAGATGGGTTGCTGTGTAATGGGGTGAGCTCCCGTTACTTGTCCCAGCTTCTGCCAACCTAGCAGTTCAAAAGCACATTAAAAAAATGCAAGTAGAAAAATAGGGACATCTTTGGTGGGAAGGTAACAGTGCCCTGTGCACCTTCAGTGTTTAGTCATACTGGCCACATGACTTCGGAGACATTTTTGGACAGCACTGGCTCTTCAGCTTTGAAATGGCAATGAGCACCACCCCCTAGACTCAGGAACAACTAGCACATATGTGCAACGGGAACCTTTACCTTTAATCAACTTGTCTTAGTTAAATATAACTGACTTGCTTCTTTTCAAACAAGTAATTTTCAAACCAAAATAATTCAGATTTCTTTTTTTTTGTTGTTGTTCATTTCGAATGGTACTTTTAGAGAAATGTGCTTACAGCTACAATTATGCTTGTTTTATTAGGAAGAGAATCCCACTCAATACAACCAAATGAAGTTGAAATAAATGTGCATTTTGTAGAATGCTAATGTTGAGCTCCTCCTACACCAAGTTATTTAATTACTTGCTACCACAACAAGTTAATTTAGCCCACTTATTTATAAACTAGAGCATTCATTTACACAAATGGACTCCACAAGAATGAATGAAGATCATGAAAGACAAAGCATGAATACCACCTAGACAGTTATCATAGAAAGAGACTACTTGAGACCTGTGGATTCCGGCATCTCTTGATCTAGCTACCCCGCCACTTATGATGGGAGGGGAGTTGTTGACTCTCTCTGAAAGGGCTCACAATTTTGGCATCCTCCTTGATTCACAGCTGTCCTTGGTGGACCATCTAACGGCCATGAGAAGGGTGGTTTTTGCACAGGTTCGCCTAGTGCGCTAGTTGCGGCCTTTCCTAGACAAGGATGCCCTTCGCACAGTCACTCAAGCTCTCATTGTCTCTCAGTTGGATTACTGCAATGCCCTCTACATGGGGCTGCCCTTGGGATGCACCCAGAGGCTCCAGGTGGTCCAAAATGCAGCCGTGTGGGTTATTACGGGAGCCTCCCGTTACTCCCATGCAACACCTCTCCTGCACAAGCTGCACTGGCTGCTGGTGGCCTTCTGGATCCACTTCAAGGTGCTGGTTCCTTCATGGCATGGGCCCAAGGTACTTGCAGGATCACCTCCTGTGCGTTCTCATAGAGCTGCCCTCCTCTGGGTGCCGTTGGCCAGACAATGTCGGCTGGCGATCCCCAGGATGAGGGCGTTCTCTGTGGCTGCACCGACCCTCTGGAATGGGTTACCCACCGAGCTTCGGATGGCTCCCGATCTCTGCACTTTCCGCACGGGCTTGAAGACATGGCTTTTTCACCAAATTCCCTGACCGATTATGGGGCTTTTAACTCTGGAGATTTTAAATTGGATTGGATTAGAGTATTTTACTGTTGTTGTTTTTTACCGTGTGAGCCGCCCCGAGCCCTACGGGAGAAGGGCAGCATATAAATTTTAATAATATATAAATTAATAAATAAATTAAACAGCAACCTATTTTCCTTTATAGAATATCTGAAGTGGATATTCATCTAAAAGAAACTAATGAAAAGAAAAATAGTGAAATCATGGAATAATACAGGCATGGGAGGGAAGAGGGGGGGTGAATGACGACACATCCATTATGACATCACACAAATGATGACACATCTCCACTTCCAGCAGATGTCATTATGCAATTATGTCCCAAGTTGCAGTCCACAAAATCTGATTCCACAATAAAACTGCAAATCTCTGCACAGTTTCTTGGAAGCAAATCTGAATGAATTCAGTGGGACAGATCTAGTATTCTACAGGGTTTTAAAAGTGCACCTCAAGCCATTCTTGGTTTTTCTGCA
This sequence comes from Masticophis lateralis, assembly GCA_030761175.1. Classification (NCBI taxonomy): domain Eukaryota; kingdom Metazoa; phylum Chordata; class Lepidosauria; order Squamata; family Colubridae; genus Masticophis; species Masticophis lateralis. Next base: position 106,357,459 of record JAUDYJ010000002.1, read on the forward strand.
TGCTCCAGATGTTTCAAGAAAGGTGACATTTTAGAAATGAAGACAACACCATTTGAACAAAATGCTCTGCTTTGTTAGCTTACCCATTCTTTGCAGACTATCTATTTCAACTATGCATAAGAAAGGAAACGGATTAAGATAGCAGCATTTACCCAGAAACCACTGCATTTTATGCTTTATTGGGTTTTTTTCAGTGGCTAAATAGGTAGTGGAAGAGGAGGAGGCGGCGCTGGCCTGGTTTATACAATGTGCTGAATCACAATTTGGTCTGCTTGTTTTGTCTTAGTGTATGTGGAAAACTAGACACTACGGTCTGGCAGCAAAACTGTTAGCATAATTTTTAACAAGAGTTTACCAATCTAAGAAACAAAATAGACACTTCATAAATATTAAGAAAATTATAGCTTTGTGGGATATAATGTGGAGAACTGTTATAATAATGAAATGCAATCAGCAATAAATAGAAAGAAATTCCATTCCAAGAAATTCAGAGAGTTAATGGAAAATCAGACCTGTCAAATCGGATACAGTACAGGTAGTCCTCGACTTAGGACTGTTCGCTTAGTGACCATTCAAAGTTACAACAACACTGAAGAAAGTGACTTATGACCATTTTTCACACTTATAACCATCACAGCATTTCCCATGGTCATGTGATATACATTCAGATGCTTGACAACTGACTCACATTTATGACGGTGGCAGTGTCCCAGGGTCATATGATTCCCTTTTGCCACCTTCCAACAAGTGAAAGTCAACGGGGAAACCAGATTCATTTAACAACCGTGTTACTAATTTAACAACTGCAGAGATTCACTTAACAAATGTGGCAAGAAAAGTCGCAAAATGGGGCAAAACTCATTTGATGAATTTCTCACTTACCAACATAAATGTTGGGCTCAGTTGTGGTCTTTAGTTGAGGACTACCTGTACATGTGCAAAGACAATCAAAGGCTGTGAAAATCAAATATTATGATGCCACTCAGAAGTTTTCTCTCTCTTAGGTGAATTTTTCAGTGGGGAAGATCTGGTTCTACTTTCCTTTGACCTTCTAGTTTCTTCTATAATCCTGATATGGGAAGATAGGAAGAATATGAAAGATTTCTTAATAAAATGTGAAATTTAAATGCCTCACTTTTTCTCCCCTTTGACAGTAAATAAATACATTGGCTATTATCAAAAATGTCATTTTAGTAGCTTCCACATCTTTCAAACATTTGACGTGCCAGTCAAGTTTTATGGTATTATTTTTAAAATAAATGGCTGATATCAGTCATAACCACCAGATAATATTTTGAATCCTTTCTGAGTTGCTTACTTTTTGCAGGAATTTTTAAAAATCCTTTAAAGCTAAAATGGCCTGCGTGGGCAGGCTAGGAAAAGAAAGCCAACTTTTAGATTCCCTTTAGCAATGTGACTTTGATGTTATACTCAAGAGTAAAAATGCATTCAATAAGAATGCAGTATATAAAACAGAGTTTCATTGATTTCAGTGGAAACTTTGTGAGTGATTGCAATCTTAATACTGCTGACAATTCATTGCAGAGCCAAATCAAGTCAATTTTAATTAGACAGATCTTGAGTGAAAGCTGATCTAATGACACTCAGAAGAAAAATCCAAATTCTTAGCATTTCTTACAAACACATCAACCAAAGAAACACTCATTGTTGGACGCCTAACCATACGGAAACACATTAACCAAAGAAATGTCACATTTTTTTCTGATAAACATTTGCCCCTGTTATTTCTCCAGTGCTGTAGTCTGATGTGTTGTTCTTTTCGTTATGATGACAATATCTACAATCTTATTGTATTGATGTCATCTTCAGGGAGAAGTCTGCTTTTGCAACCATCAGGAATTGCTGCCTTGTATGGGGAGGGGGTTGGGGGGGCGCTGAAGCAAGACTGTCACATGTGTGTTACGGCAAATATTTCTAAGTATAGTTTAACACAAGCATAGCTTCCCCTGCAGCCCTGATGGAAAATATATTGTCGAATCCCTGCAAGGCACAGTGTCAGAGTGTCTTTACTGGGAGTCGGGGGTTTTCTGGAACGCTGACACAGAGATTATCTTGAAGATTAAAGGGCATAAGCTCCTCTAATAACAATCCACTCGGATATACCACACTGAATCCCAGCAGAAAACAGGGACAATGCAGAGTACTAGTGGGTGAATGTGGAGCAGGGAAAAACAAAACAACCCAGTTGTAATAGTGAGAACTCTCATCTTTAAATGTCAGATACAGGACCAAAGCTAAGTCACGTGTTTATCCAGCTTTACTTGTGTCAGAGTTCCAGTAAATACGCAAATGTCTTGGAGGTGGGGGGAGAGATTTGCGTAAGAGCCACATCTGAGAGGCACTTATATGCAGCTGTTTCAATAGGAGTTACAATACATCTGTTAGTCTCTCTAGCTTCCTCAAGCCAATGGCAGAATGGTTGTATATGCAGTTAAGAATATGTTTTGACTGGATGATCTTGGGGAGACATGGAAGAACCAGTCAGTAACCCTGAAAGCTGTACCAGGAGGTGTGGGGGAGTGGGGGGCTCTAGACATGAATTATTTACCACAAGGCAGTTTAAAGGAGGAACCCATTTACCTGAATGGCAGATTTGAACAATATGGCTGCATTTGTTTTGAGTAAAAAAAAAAAAAAATCTGAGTCGACAGGATAAAACTGCCCCTGGCTTAGGCACTTGATCTTCGCCTGCGCAGGATCAAACACCTAAGTCCATATCTCTACCAAGGGCTTTTTGACAGCTATTTTCCTCCCTCAGACAATGGTCTATGATCAAGGGTTGTTGTGTCTTTAAAAATAGAGGAAAGGCCCAAGATCGTGTCCACAGGAACCCAGGGGAGGAAATGAAGCTGTGGTGATGAAGAAGAAATGAAAAGTATCTGAATCAGTTTTGAAGGTGGATCGGAACTCCACAAGACCTGAGCAACCCCAGCAGGAGACATTCTCGGGATAAAAAAGCCATCATCCTCTGCCCTTACCTGGGGAAGTACATCAGCAAGAGCAGCCCCTACTGAACCTTCTCCATTCTTAACAAGTGCTGCCAAAAAATGCTACTTTTGGGATCCCCAGGCAGTCGCTCACTCACTCGCCCTGCTCCTCCTCCCCTCCCGTCAATCAGAAAGCGACCCCCACCTCAGTGTACAGAATCTCCAGTTTTCTATAATGACAAGCGGGACATATCCTCGAGCCAGCAAGGCACTCCTCTGGTTTCCGCAAGAACCTGATTTCCACCTGGTTCATTAGAGCCATTCTCAGAACTCATCTTCCTTCTGGAAGCATGTGCACATCTTCTAAGCATTTCTTCCCATCAGGAGTAAACCTCTAGGTTCAGATACAACTGGACCTGACATTTCTTTGGTCTTCTCTTCACGTGATATTTCCCCACCACCCAGCAGTTTCAATCTCAGGGCTTCCATAGCAGAATTTAGTCTAAAAGGATGGGACGCAGTTGGAGAACAGAGACATTAGTCGAATAAAGGGTTGGGGATATTAAGTTTTTAAAAATCCACATCCAGTGAGGTTTAGCATGGAATTAACCAAACCTGTTAGGAAATCTGGAAAAGCTTTGGCAACCTGCTGAGAGAGGATTAAATTAGAAATGGCCTCAGATTTTATTATTTTATCCTTTGCAGAGAGATTATTATGAGCTCTGCCTCATTAGAGCTCCTTCGTTCTGGCATCCCCCATTCCTGTAGTTTTCTATTTTCTGCCAGTGAAAAGATGAACTCCGCTCAAGCCTTAGCTTACATTATGCAGACATTTATTTCCCTCATATGTATTTACAAATAAATCTACACTGCTCTTTAACTGTAGCGAGGAATAATCTTTGCTTCTGACCTCCATCTGGACCGTAACATACTGCCAGCAAGAGCCCTGTGGCCAGAAGAGTTTGATACTCTATGGCTGGTCATTTGTTACATAAATGGTAATAATCCTGCCACTATATCCATAAGTAGCAAAACTGAGAAAATGGGATTTCTTCAAAGGTTGCAATTCAGTCTCAATCCAAATAATTCAACTGAATGGCAGCATGAGGGAAAGCTATGATTTATTAAGTAACCCACCCACTGATCGCCACTAGGCTGGACTACAGCAACGTTGCCTTCCAGAACCATCCAGAAGCTGCTAGTGTTACAAAAAGGTGGAGTCAGACAATGGCAATTCAGTTTATTGTGGTTATACACCAGTGGTGAAATCCAACTGTTTTTTCTACCGGTTCTGTGGGCGTGGCTTGGTAGGCGTGGAGGGGAAGGATACTGCAACATCTCCATTCCCACCCCACTCCATGGGAAGGATAATGCAAAATCCCCATTCTCTCCCCCTCCAGAGAAAAGATCATTCAAAATCTCCATTCCCACCCTACTCCTGGGGGAAGGATATTGCAAAATCTCCATTCCCACCCCACTCTGAGGCTAGCCAGAGGTGGTATTTGCTGGTTCTCCAAACTACTCAAAATTTCTGCTACTGGTTCTCCAGAACCTGTCAGAACCTGCTGGATTTTACCCCTGCTATACCCTCTATCTTACCAATAAAGAAGAATATTTGTACCTCAGGATTAGCACTGATGATGTTACCTAGTTAGGGCAATGAAATGTCTGCAAGAAAACAAACAAGCTCAAAGAGCACCAAGGACCCCTCACACTCTATCTTAGTAGATGATAAAATAAAGTTTAATACAAAGTTAAAATACATTTACAAAACAATCTAACTAACATCTGTAAGTGAGGTCCAGGCTGTAACCTATATTTAAGAGCCGTGGTGGCACAGTGGTTAAAATACAATACTGCAGGCTAACTCTGCCCATTGACAGGAGTTCAAACCTGACTGACTCAAGGTTGACCCATCCTTCTGAGGTCAGTAAAATGAGGACCCAGATTTTTTTGGAGTGGGGGGCAATATACTGACTCTATGATGATTCTGTAAACTGCTTAGAGAAGGCTGTAAAGCACTACGAAGCAGGATATTGATATTGCTAATCATAATGTAAATATTAAAATGTATTTAATTTTGAATATGATTGAAAGGATATTTATACATAAGACCATCCATTGTACAGTTGCTGCATTAGCTACCAACAGACTTTCGGGCCTAATTCAAAATACTAGATGTTCCCCTTAAAACCCTAGTGTAGCAATACCCCTATGCTGTGGCATAGGGGTATCTCAGGCAACTCCTTAGCAGAATTATAACCCCTTATAGTATGATGTTATGGAAATGAATCTTTGTCTCATTCATTCTCCATAGCACTAATCTAAGACTGCCTGTTAGTCCTTCAAGGACAGAAATCTCTTGCTTGCCTGCCTTTCTTCTAATACTGCTTTTATTTACTGCAGCCAGCAGGAGGGTGGGAGGGAGGGAGGGAGAGAGCTGTGATGTTCTATCAAGTCATTGTCGACTCTTAGTGACCAGATAATGAAACACATTTTTCAGCTGCTGCACTGAGGCCATTAGTATTAGAGGGACATGAGTTCAGGATTCCTTTTTCAGGAATATGATTTGTTCTTCTCAAGGCAACAAAAACACTGAGGCTGACAATGGGATTGATGTAGAGGTATGCTACCTTAGGGCAATACCCTAAAAAGTAAAAAATTCACATTTTTCAGATTTATGTATCTGGGTTTTCTTCTTCCCATTGATCTGAAAAATTACTGAATATTCATATGCCCAGTAGCAGTGTTTCTGCCTATGAAGATTTGTTTATCATTCATAATGTATCCTGGGGATGTCGCAAAGATTCTTCTTTCCATATGGTATAACGTCATCATGTTAAAGATAAATAGCAATCAATAGTGTGAGTGTATTTCAGCAATAAGTGACAGTAGCTAAATTTATACTTTATGAAGATTCCCTGATAAAAAATTTAGAGTTTTCCTCCAAACTATACTGTATATGTTTACTCACCTATCCACATAAGATCTATAATTAACTTCTTATAGGTGGATGAGGACAATTGTAGACCAATTTAAAGCTATAGTCTATGAATGTGGATCATCCACTTTTGAGTCTTTAGTTCCTGATTTTCTGATGCACCAGAATTTTCAATTTTATGTCTGAGATTCTTAATTATGGTACATGTGGGCTTGTCAGCATTCAACACTGCATGAATCTTTTACATGATTGACATCACTATTCTGGTGTTATTTCTTCTCTACACATCTTTCCATTAGGCTTAAATATTTAACAGTTCCATTTGTCCCAACACTTTTATGCTGTGTGTCTGCTTAGGTATGGCAGTACATTTTCTTACTGGTGCCATTTCAGCTTTCTTACTGAGATTTTGCAAGGATAGTAAACCTGGACTATTTAAGTCCGTGATGGTGAACCTATGGTACGCGTGCCACAGTGGCATGTGTAGCCATACCCGTTGGCACGCAAGCTCAGCTCCAGTGTGTATGCGTGCACCAGCCCTCTGATTTTCGGGGCTTCTTAGCCCACCTGAAGTTGGCAAATGGGCCATTTCTGGCCTCTGGAGGGCCTCTGGTGGGGGAGTAGAGAAGGCCATTTTTGCTTCCCCAAGTTCCTAGAAAGGCTCTGGAGCCTGGGGAGAGAGAAAAACGTGCCTCCCGAGCCCACCATGCCATCACGTGCCAGGAGCGGGGGTGAGCACACGCATGCACGGGGGCAGTGCACATAGAATTATGGGTGTGGGCATGCCTGTATGTGACACACACATACACACTCCACCCCTGGCACATGATGGCAAAAAGGTTAGCCATCACTGATTTACGTGATTGTTTGATGAATAATGTTGTGATTTCCTGAATATTATTTTGGCAACCAAGCTACTCGGTCTTTTGAAGCATAAGATTTCCACATGATCCAGTTGTTTTCATGTGACTGTTTCTTGCCTTTAACTTTTGTAAAGTGCTCCAAGTTGCAAGAGCTAGGCAGGATATAAATAGCTGCAAATAAATTAACAAATACACAAATAAATGTATGTTATGAAATTCTCTCCTTGGAAAGACACACCTGGACCAACTTTATTGTTGTACAAAACTTCAGAGGAAAAAAAAGCTACCCCCAAAAAGAATGAAACAGCAATATATAAAGAGAAAAGCAATCCAACAGAGCAACAAAAAGAAATGGAAATGTTTACACAAGCGTATTTGTGTAGTTACACAAATACATAATAAAATCTCTCTGTGCCTGTGAAAATATACATGGGGGGAGGAGAGAGTGAATATAGATTGATCTTAAGCAGAAATAAAAACATTTGAAATCTATATTCAGTCGTTTGCCAAGGACTACATTTGTGCAGGCAAAGATAATCTATCAAAAACCATTGTTTAAATGATGAACAGATTTGACTAAATGAATAAAGAAACCAGAAAAGCAAACAGGAATTTGCAAGGAGTTCATAGGCAAGGCATTTTCCTTTTCCCTTCTCGTCTTCCATACCTGGCTAGTCCTAAGCCAGAGAGCAGCTTCTGGAAGCTCACAAGCCTGAGCAAAGGGGTCAGATATACACAGGACTTTGGCTGGGGGAAACAGCCGCAGAGGCTCGAAGCATTGTTGTGATCTGCTAGATGTGTGCAGCATTTAGTCTTCCTAAGAGCACTGGGAGCCCTTGTTCCCATCCTAAGTGATTCCTGTTTGGAGCATGGTAACACATTCTACATGGACCTGCCCTTGAAGACCATCCAGCATGCAGTAGTGTGTCCACTACTGGACACTACATAATTTGTCTGTGTTATACCACTGCTGTCTGAGCTATTTATTTATTTATTCATTCATTAAATTCGTTAAATGACGTGCCACCCATGTCACTCTGCAAAGCTACTCTTGGTGGCTTACAATTGAGTTTGAGTTTGAGTTTATTAGATTTTTATACCACCCTTCTCCCGAAGGACTCAGGGCGGTGCACACCATAAATTATCGTCCCGTCTCCAACCTTCGCATTGTTGCGAAGGTTGTTGAGAGTGTGGTGGCGTGACAACTGCCTCAGTACCTGGATGAATCGACCTATCTAGATCCGTTCCAGTCGGGCTTCAGGTCCGGGTACAGCACGGAGATGGCATTGGTCGCGTTGGTAGATGATCTCTGGAGGGCTCGGGACAGGGGTTGCTCCTCTGTCCTGGTCCTATTAGACCTCTCAGCGGCTTTTGATACCATCGACCATGGTATCATGCTGCACCGGTTGGAGGGGCTGGGAGTGGGGGGCACTGTGTTGCGGTGGTTCTCCTCCTTTCTCTCCAACCGGTCGCAGTCTGTGTTGTCAGGGGGGCAGAGGTCGACCCCGAGGCCCCTTGTATGTGGGGTGCCGCAAGGATCGGTCCTCTCGCCCCTTCTGTTCAACATTTATATGAAGCCGCTGGGTGAGATCATCCGTGGTTTTGGGGTGAAGTACCATCAGTACGCTGACGACACTCAGTTGTACATCTCCACCCCAACTCACCCCAATGATGCCCTCGAAGTGATGTCCCAGTGCCTGGAGGTCGTACGGATCTGGATGGGGAGGAACTGACTCAGGCTCAACCCTTCCAAGACCGAGTGGCTGTGGTTTCTGATATCCCGATATAGTCAGTTGGTGCCATCTCTGACTATTGGGGGCGAGTCATTAGCCCCCACGGATGGGGTTCGCAACTTGGGCGTCCTCCTGGACTCACGGCTGTCTTTAGAAGGGCATATGGTGGCCGTGGCTGGGAGGAGTTTTTATCAGGTTCGCCTGATTCGCCAGTTGCGTCCCTTTCTAGATCGGGATGCATTACGCACGGTCACTCATGCCCTCGTCACCTCCCGCCTGGACTACTGTAATGCTCTCTACATGGGGCTCCCCTTGAGGAGCACCCGAAGGCTCCAACTGGTCCAGAATGCGGCCGCGCGGGTGGTGATGGGAGCGATGTGGCCCTCCCATGTGACTCCCCTCCTGTGCGAGCTGCACTGGCTTCCAGTGGTCTTCCGGGTGCGGTTCAAGGTTTTGGTGACCATCTTCAAAGCGCTCCATGGCTTAGGACCAGGGTATCTTCGGGACCGCCTTCTGCCACAAACAGCCTCTCACCGACCAGTCCGCTCCCATAGAGAGGGTCTCCTCAGGGTGCCGTCGGTCAAAGAGTGTCGACTGGCGGCCCCCAGGGGGAGAGCCTTCTCTGTGGGGGCTCCTACCATCTGGAACGAGCTCCCCCCCGAGATAAGAAATCTACATGACCTGGGTACTTTTCGCCGTGCCTTGAAAACATTTTTATTTGAACTAGCTGGGCTGGCTTAACCTCCTTTTTTGGGTTTTTAAATTTTATAATCATAATTGGACTTTTAAACTGTTGAGCCAAATTATTTAATTTGTTTTTAATGATTTTTTAACCTTTGTATTTGTTATATCTTATTCTGGCTGTTCACTGCCCTGAGTCCCGTCCGGGAGTAGGGCGGTATATAAATTTAATAAATAAATAATAAATAAATAAATAATAAAACAATGCATCATACGAAATTTAAAACCAATTTAAAGAGAATTAAACAATTTAGGCCCTATCCATTAAAAACCCATAATTTAAAAATACCCCATCCAGGTTCTTATTCAGCCAGGCCAGCCTATTGAAATAGCAGGGTAATTAGGGCCCAGCGGAAGGTATGGAGATCAGGAATTGTACGTATGCCAGGGGGTAGTTCATTCCAGAGGGTAGGTGCCCCTACAGAGAAGGCTCTCCTCCTGGGGGTCTCCAGCATTGTTTAGCCGACAGCACCCTGAGGAGCCCCTCTCTATGGTAGTGCATTGGTCGGTGGGAGGCTATTGGTGGCAGAAGGCAGTCCCATAGGTATCCGGGCCCTAAGCCATTTAAAGAGCACTTTAAGGTGTAACTAGCACCTTGAACCACACCCAGAAGACCACCGGAAGCCAGTGCAGCTCATGCAGGAGAGGTGTCACATGGCTGTGTCGATTCGCACCCATAATCACCCGTGCGGCCACATTCTGGACAATTAAAATCATAAATATTAAAACTTTAAAAACATTAGATACAAAGCTAAGAAACTTATGAGCTACATTGGCTTCTGGTTTGTAGTTGCAATTCAATATCCTGGTTATCTTTTTTAAAGACCTGCTTGGTACAGAGTCAGATTATTTGCAGGACTGCCTCTCCCTAGGGATATCTGCCCATTCTGCTAGGTTAGACAGGGCGGGTGCACCCCCAGTTCCTATTCTTACATGTTGTCATCCAATGGGACCTAAAAAGCATGCATTCTCTAGAGAAGCCATGTATTCTGACCTAGGCTCCCTTAACAAGCAGGAGGCAGGAATTGGTTCTGGCAAAACCTCTTTTCTTTACACGACTGTGAATCACGTTCATTCACAGTCAGCAAGGTTCCCAAACAGTTTTGTAAAGGAATATTTCTCAACACACCTTATCTCGTTTGGCAAGCTGCCACGTAACTTATTTCCAAAGCAGTACAAGGCAAAACCCAGCATAGCTCAGAGTCTCTCAGAGTCGCGGAATGAACTAATTGTTTCCTGAAAAAGCCCACTTCCTGTTCACTCCTCTTTTATTTCCTTTGGGAGGGCCCAATCACCTCCAAGATGTGGCTTCACTCCCTGCTTTCTAAGTTATTCTTGTGTTCTGATACCTCTATGCATGCCTACACTGGGAACAGGCTCCAGCTGTTCCTCTGCCTCACTGCTGTCTAACTCCCTCTCTGCCTCTGACACAGAGCTCTCATCCGAGCTTTCCCCAGCCCCAAGGACTGGCCCAAGTTCCTTCCCAACCTCCTCACTGTCTGACTCTGCTGCCAGCTCTGCTGGCCACTGGTAAGCCACAACACCATGCCCTATAGAGCACCATTCTCCCTACAATCTGGCAATGAACTCAGGGGCCACCATGAATTTTATGGATATGGCATTTGTGGCCAAATGTGCTGTTCCTCACTGCCCAGTGGACCCACTTCTTCTCATGGAGACCATTAATGGCTGGGTGCATCTGTCTGGGCCAATTAAGGCCATCATGCAAGCTTTGCACCTGGCCTTGGCTCTCATGAGGAAGCCATCCAGTTTTACATCATCTCCGGCCTGCATTTCCCCATGGTCTTTGGCTTGGCTTGGCTCAGGATGCACGATCTGCAAATATACTGGTCTCAGAACCTAATCACCTTCCTGAGTTCACAATGCATGAACCACACCCACCAAGTCTGTGCAGGCCAGTTGCTGAGTCCACCCATGGTGTCGCTGCCTTCTGACCTGGCAGACTTCAAAGACATCTTCAGCAAGCAAGAGGCAGACCACTTGCTCCTGCATCAGCCATACAATTGTTCCATTGATTTGCTTCTGGATGTGCCGCTCCCAGTGGGGCATTTGTACTCTATGTCTGACCCTGAGCTGGCGATGTTACAGGATTTCCTGGACAAAAATCAGGCTCTGAGTTTTATCTGGCCCTTGTCGTCACTAGTGTCTGCACCGGTGTTATTTGTGAAGAAGAAAACCAGACACTTGAGGCTATGTTGCAACTATTGCAAATTTAACGGCATCAGCATGCACAATCAGTATCCTCTGCCCCTCATTTCTGAACTGTTGGAATGGCTCTCAGAGGCTACCGTCTTCACAAAACTAGACCTGCGGGGAGCCTATAATCTAGTTTGGATCTGGCCCGGGAATGAATGGAAGACTGCATACACTTCAAGTATACCATCATGCCATTTGGGCTGACCAATGCCCCTGCCGTCTTCCAACATTTTATGAATGACATATTCTGAGACCTGTTGGATCAGTTTGTCTTGATCTATCTGGACAACATCCTGATCTACCCTCCCTCTTGGGAGAGCCACCAAAAGCACCTACGCCTGCAATGCCTCTGGGAGAACTGCTTGTATGCTAAACTGGAGAAATGCCAGTTTTTTTCAATCAACCATCAATTTCCTGGGATATCGCATTTCTCCGGAGGGCATTGCTATGGTGAGACAGAAGGGTCTTATACTATAAATCATATTAATCTATGTATTGTATTATTCACAGTATTATGTTGCTCTCAGATGTGTTGACGTGGGAGTAGAAGTTATGTTGCAAACCTCAGGAAAGTACAAGGAATAGAAATAAGGAACTTGTTAAATGTACTGATGAGCTTAATGACCTATGTTCTATATCATTTCTGTAATGAACTTATATTAAGAAACATATTATCAGAAGTGTTCACGGAAAGTAATAGACGGTGTACCCATATATGGAAATAGAGTCATAAGCATAATGCCTCTGGCATGGCTAGAATTGCAAAATGTATAAAAGGTACACCTTGGGGAAAGCCCAAGGTTCAGAATCTGACATGTGAATAAACCTGTGTTCTCCGACTTCAGTGGTCTTGTCTCCTGCTTTTGGGAAAGTGGGTTTTCCCGCTTCAATGGAGCCGAACAACTGTGCAGTTGTCAACCTCCTCGGTGAGTTAAGGATGTCCAGCGACTCCACAGATTAGCCAACTACTATCAGCCATTTCTCCCTGGCTTTGCTTCTCTGACAGCGCCCCTCACTCAGCTGCTTCAGAAAAAGATCCTGTTTTGATGGAGTACCTCCGAGCAACAAGTATTCCAGCTCTTGAAGCAAGCATTCATGAAAGAGCCCATCTTGAAACATCCCGACCCCCACCATTCATTTGTAGTGGAAGTGGATGTGTCAGATGTTGCTGTCATAGTGGTGCTACTCCAGGCTCATGCGCCTGGCAGTACCCTCTTCCCTTGCACGTACTACTCACGGAAACTGAACTTCTCCAAGTGCAACTACAGTACATCATTGGGGAGAAGGAGCTACTGGCCATTAAGGTGGCATTTAAGGCATGGAGACATCATTTGGAGGGGGCACGACATCCGCTTGAAGTCCAGACAGACCACAAAAACCTTGAGTTCCTGCAGACAGCCTGGAAATTGAACCAACATTAAATTCGATGGTCCCTCTTCTTTGCCAGGTTCAATTTCTGAATCACCTACATTCCAATAGGCACAATCAAAGGGCAGACATGTTCCCACATTGAAGACCAGCTCCCACCCAGGATGGTTCTGCCTGTAAAGTCCTTCTCCATGGTTCAGGAGACAGTGGACTTACAGGCTCAGATATGGGGAGCATAGTGGCACGACACTTGGGTGGAGCAATGGCGGGAAGATGTAGGGCCTGCCTCTCCATGGACATTCACTGAGGAAATCTTGAGGTATCGAGACAGGCTATATGTGCCAGTGGGGCCACTTCAGAGACTTATCCTCTTGCAATGCCATGACAATCCTGCAGCCTCTTCAAGACCTTGAACCTGTTTTCCCATACCTTCTGATGGCCCTGATTATGACATGAGGTCCAGGTTATGTCATGTCCTGGGTACAGTGGCAGCAGGCCAAGTTGGCCATGGGAGGCCCCCCAGCTGAGAGACCCTAGGGCACCATTTTCATAGACTTCTTGATGGATTTGCCCCCATCTTCCGGACTTACAACTGTGTTCATGGTGGTAGACATGCTGATGAAGATGGTGCATTTCATTCCTTGTCATGGTTTACTGATGGCCCAAGCCACCACCCACATGTTCATCCAACATGTCTTCTGGCTGCACAGCCTACCTGATAGGATAGTGTCAGACAGAGGGGCTCAATTTATAGCCCAGTTCTGAAAAGGGTTGATGACATGAAAATCTGCCTGCCATTGGCGCAGCATCCAGAAACCGATGGTGGGACAGAGAAAGTAATCAGGATCCTGGAGAAATACCTGTGCTGTTTTGTGAAGCAGGACAATTGGCCAGATTATCTGGCAGTTGTGGAATTTGCATTAAACAATTCGCAGCACACCTCCATGCAGATGACACCTTTCTTAGCCAATGTGGGGTATCATCCTCAGTTCTTCACCCTCCTGCATTTCGACTCACCAGTTCCGGTGGCTAACGGCTATCTGGCCAAGTTACAATTGGTGCGATGGTATCTGGATAAAGCCAAGGCTGATTATAAGAACCTTGGAGACTGGTCTCGGCAAGATATCCTGGCATTGGCTGTGGCAGATTGGGCATAGCTGTCCACCAGTCACCTTCTGTCAGACCGGCCAGTCAAGAAGTTAGACAACTGGTACCTTGGCCCTTTCCCCATTGAAGCAGTCATCAACCCGATTGCCTATCCCCTGTCATTTCACACACAGTACAAGTCCATCCGGTCTTTCATTGATCCCTCCTTGTTCCAGAATGGCTAGACTGTTTGCTTCACCAGACCCACATGACTGAGATGGGACTGAGATGGGCCACCCGAGTATAAGGTTGCCAGCATTCGGGACTCCCAGCGGCTGAAAGGATGGTTTCAATACCTGATCAAGTGGAAGGGTTATGGGTCACAGGATTTCACATGGGAGGATGTGACCTCAGTAAAAACAAGACCAGGAGCTGACTGTGACTCAGATCATGAGCTTCTCATTGTAAAATTTAAGCTAAAATTGAAGAAAGTAGGGAAAGTAGGTACTAGGCCACACAGGTATGAACTAAATCATATCTCTGATGAATATACAGTAGAGGTGACAAATAGATTTAAAGGAATTAGATTTGATAGACAGAGTGCCTGAAGAACTATGGATTGAGGTTCGCAACGTTGTACAAGAGATAGCAACTAAAACCATCCCAAAGAAAAAGAAACGCAAGAAAGCAAAATGGCTGTCTGAGGAAGCTTTGCAAATAGCTGAGGAAAGAAGGGAAGTGAAAGGCAAGGGAGAAAGAGAAAGATGTATATCCAGTTGAATCCAGAATTCCAGAGAATAGCTAGAAGAGATAAGAATTCATTCTTAAATGAACAGTACAAAGAAATAGAAGAAAGCAATAAAACAGAGAGGACCAGAGATCTCTTTGAGAAAATTGGAGATATAAAGGGAACGTTTCATGCAAAGATGAGCATGATAAAGGACCCAAATGGCAGGGACCTAACAGAGGCAGGAGAGATTAAGAAGAGGTGGCAAAATTACACAGAAGAACTATACAAGAATTATCTTAACATCCCTGATAACCATGATGGGGTGGTCACTGACCTTGAGCCAGATATCCTAGAATGTGAAGTCAAATGTGCCTTAGGAAATCTGACCAACAACAAAGCTAGTGGAGGAGACAGTATTCCAGCTGAGCTATTCAAAATCTTAAGATGATGCAGTAAAAGTGCTGCACTCAATTTGCCAGCAAATTTGGAAAACTCGACAGTGGCCACAGGATTGGAAAAGGTCAGTTTACATACCAATTCCAAAGAAAGGCAATGCCAAAGAATGTTCAAACTATCATACCATTGCATTCATTTCACATGCTAATAAGGTTATGCTTAAAATCCTATAAACTAGGCTCCAGCAGTATGTGGATTGAGAACTACCAAAAGTACAGGCAGGATTTCGAAGAGGTAGAGGAACTAGAGATCAAATTGCTGACATACACTGGATCATGGAGAAAGCTAGGGAGTTCCAGAAAACCTTCTACTTCTGCTTCATTGACTATGCTACAGCCTTTGATTGTGTAGATCACAACAAATTGTGGCAAGTTCTTAAAGAGAAGGGAGTACCAGACCATCTTATTTGTTTCTTCAGAAACTTACATGCAGGTCAAGAAGCAACAGTGAGAACTGGACCTGAAACAACTGCTTGGTTCAAAATTGGGAAAGGAGTCTGGCAAAGTTTTATACTGTCACCCTGCCTATTTAACTTATATGCAGAGCACATCATGAGAAAGGCAAGGCTAGATGAATCAAAAGTTGGAATTAAGATTGCCGAGAAAAATATCAACAACCTCAGATATGCAGATAATACCACTTTAATGGCAGAAAATGAAGAGGAACTAAAGAGCCTCTTGATGCGGGTGAAGAAGGAGAGTGCAAAAGTTGGTTTGAAACTCAACATTAAGAAAACTAAGATCATGGCAACTGGCCCTCTCAATTCCTGGCAAATAGATGGGGAAGAAATGGAGGTAGTGACAGATTTTATTTTCCTGGGCTCCAAGATCACCACAGATGGGGACTGCAGCCATGAAATTAAAAGGCGCTTGCTCCTGGGGAGGAAAGCTATGGCAAATCTAGACAGTATTCTAAAAAGCAAAGACATCACCCTGCCAACAATAGTGCGTATAGTCAAAGCTATGGTTTTCCCAGTTGAAATGTATGGCTGTGAAAGTTGGATCATAAGAAAGGCTGAGCGCCTAAGACTTGAGGCCTTTAAACTATGGTGCTGGAGAAGACTCCTGCAAGTCCCTTGACTGCAAGGCGATCAAACCGGTCAGTCCTAGAGAAAATCAACCCTGACTGCTCTTTAGAAGGCCAGATCCTGAAGATGGTACTCAAATACTTTGGCCACCTAATGAGAAGGAAGGACTCACTGGAGAAGAGCCTAATGCTGGGAAAGATTGAGGACAAAAGAAGAAAGACACAACAGAGAATGCGGTGGCTGGATGGAGTCACTAAAGCAGTTGGCGTGAGCTTAAATAGACTCCAGAGGATGGCAGAAGACAGGAAATCCCGGAGAAACATTGTCCATGGGGTCACAATGGGTCAGACACGACTTCGCAACTTACAACAACAATGACAATATCATTTTTTCCCCTTTAATATTGACCCAAATGCATTCAAGATAATTTTCATCATTGTTGTGCTCTATTTCTGTAAAGATGTAGTTATTTCTTATATATAGTGCAACTTCACCTCCTCTTTTATTTGGTCTAGTTCTTTTAAATAATTTAAATCCCTCTAGCTGTATGTTCCATTTGTGGGTTTCATCCCACCAAGTTTCCGTAATGGCAACAATATCTGCCCTAATTTATTTGAATTTCTAATTCTCCCTGTTTATTCCTCATACTCTGTGCATTGGTGTATAGACATTTGAGTCCATTTTGATTGACCCTATGTTTACTGTCTACATAACCTGTGTTGTGCCTGACTGCCCCTACATTTTTGCCACCTGTTTGATTAGTTCACATGGTATGGCACTCACTATTAAATGCTTGGTTTTGCTTGACAGCAAGGTTGATAATCTTACCCACACAAACATTTATGTTACAAGCACAGATAACCCTATTCATTTTAGATTGCTGGGGACTTGCTGAGTTATCCGTCAGTGCAAAAAGCTGCTGCATAAAACATGAGTTTTCCTTCATTAAAGATTTTCAATCAGACGTTGGATAATCATCAGTAAGAAATACTCTGATGAATCCTGTGCTGGTTGATTCATGATTGTTGATTGATGATTTGAGATGATTTCTAAGATTATTTTCAGTCCTATGATTCTGTTATGCTATGGTCTTTCACTCAATGAATATTTCAGAGTTCTTTATTGTTGTAATAATTTTTCAGCCACAGTAATTTCACACATTTTTAAAATGCCACTGAGTCAATGAAAATTTTCAGTTTATCAGTGGGTTAGGTTGTTTTTCCAGTTTTTACAGTTTGCTCTAATCCAAGGACTCTGAACAGTCTACAACAGAGTAAAAGATAAATACATATAATTCCTTTGCTTTGTGATAGTATATGTACTGTAGCAGTCAACAAGAAGCATTAAATCACTTCCATAGGGCTGTATATCTTTGAAAATATGGATTATAGTTTAATAGCAGAATTGACTGGGAAAGATTCATAGTGATTGTCAAAAATTTTTCAAAACTTTCAATCAAAAGAATTGATTAATTGGCTATTGCCAGCACATTTAGGTTCAGGCATCTATTTACTTATAACACTATCCACAGAATCTAGAACAATTGCATAAAATAATATTAGCAAAAGTGCAAGGACTCTTTTCACCCCAAAATTGCCATTCTCATTGAAACTATATTGTTATTTCTAATTTATACACATGATAAAACTTGATACATAAACTCTGTGGCATATTGGAAATGTTTTATGAGTTCCAATATAAATTGCTTACACTTTTATGCCATTTTAAAATATTGTTTTATGGAGATTTCAGACACATTTGCTTCTTGATTCTATTTCCATCATTTTTATAGATATGACAGTTTTCAATTTATCTTTATGCAGTCTCTCACCCTACAACTTTGTAAAAGTGGTTCTGGGAATCAGCAATTTCAATGCTGTTATTAGAAAAACAATATTCAAGATTAGGCAATTCTAATGGACTGAAAATTTATCCACATATGAGAAATGTGTACCAGTTAGCCTTCATAAAAGTCAGTATAAACTGAGGTGACATTGGGGTAAACTTCCTAATTTCTAATAAAAGTACGCTGAATCTCAACTGGCAGTGGGAAAGGAAAGTTTGGGTCCAGGCTCCATATTTTATAATAAGGATTATTAGGAACATGAGGTATCAGGCAGAGAAATTCTTTTATTAGCCTAATGGAAATAACTGTCAAATGATAAATAAACATTACAAGTCTCCAGATCTTTTTCAGATCAGATCAAATCTAAGGTACATGAAAGCAACAAAACAACGACAATGGAACCCCATTCAGCCATTTGTGAAGACAAACAGAGCTACCTATTAGCCTGAATATTTGCAACTTATAGAAGAGTGAGACTCGAGAGGTAGCACCCTCAAATAATAATGTAAAATATAAAATAAAGTAGCAACACACACACAGTCACACACAATTCTGCCTAGCAAAATATTTAGAAATAAAACCCTATAAATATTTTGAAGAGAGTCAAAACAATTGAATCATTCAAATCCTTTTTTTCAAGGTAGCAGAAGTATTGATTCAGTTCACTGCCTTTTTAAGCTGAAGGTAATAGATTCTAGGAAATTAAATCAAAGGTTACGGTGCACATGTTTAAACATGCGGTGAAGAACCATATTAAAGAAAATCTATTGCACCAAGTTCACGAGGAAGCAAATTTAGAATTAGAATTATTTGTCATCTGGATTCCATGCCGTATTCTTGCTTATGTTTTATGTAAAATTGTCACTTTCAAGTGAAAATATGTGTGATTACAATCTATATTTCTAGCTAGCCATTTAGCAGGTGGGGAAAACATGCTTCTCAAATGAGACCAAATCTAATTTATTTTAAAAATATATAGTAATTGCTTTCTTGATATTTATAGATTTTAGTGGGAAGGCTGAGTTGGCAAGAGCTGCAAGCAGTGAAAAGAAGCAAAATAATTTTATGTTAAAAAAAAACTAATTGAAAGATGCCATCCTTCCATGGACTGGCCACGTGCCCTAGTTCACAGAGGACAATTCTTCAAAGAGCTTCACAATCTATGGTTTAAAGCAGGGGTGTCAAACTGCTGGCCCACAGGCTGGATGCATCACGCATAGGCCACATCCACCCCAGCTCCATGAAGGGAAAAAATGACATGAAACATGACATGATGGCAACGTGACGCCACGAGTTTGATATCCAAGGTTTAAAGAAAGAATAATGAGATGGAGATTGGGGCTATGAATAGTCATGAGTTTCTTGGTAATACACTGGGCAGGTACAGACATCTGCTATAGTTATGCTTACTGATGCACTTGGGCTGGTGCTGCAGAGAAGAAAGAAAGGCACTCTGCTGAATCTCCTTTATCCCTTTGCCACAGCACTAAATAAGATGTCACTTCTCAGCTCCCTGCTTTTCCCAAATAGCAGGATGTAGCTAGTCACCTGGTCAGTCTTCCTCACTCTATTGTGATG
The DNA here is from genome assembly GCA_030761175.1 of Masticophis lateralis. Lineage (NCBI taxonomy): Eukaryota > Metazoa > Chordata > Lepidosauria > Squamata > Colubridae > Masticophis > Masticophis lateralis. The sequence continues at coordinate 106,376,993 of JAUDYJ010000002.1, forward strand.
TATTTTGCTTCTCCCTAAATTAAAATAATTTCTACACTTGCAATTAATAGATAAACTAGCATGCACACATTTTTACATATTTCCGTATACAAGCATTCTCTCCTTCTTTTTTGACAATGCACAAATGACCACAGGAAATCCTTATTAAACAAGAAAGAAAACTACTGTTTTTTTCTTATTAAACAAGAAAGAAAACTACTGGTATAAAACGCAACTTCCCCCCCCCCCCCACCAAGACAGTGTGTCTTCTACTCCGAATGTAGCCCCGCCCAGCCTCTCAAACAGAGGTTTCAGAGGCTGAAAAAAGCCTCAGAAACAAAGCTTCAGAAAAAAAAAAAGCCTCAGAAACAGAGCTTCCGGAAAAAAAGCCTCAGAAACAGAGCTTCTATTTCAGAGACTTTCAGAGGCAGAAAAAAAAGTTTTTTTTCTGAAACAAAGTTTCAGAAGTTTCAGAGGCAGAACAAAAGGCACAGTGCTCACAACCAACAAACCTGTTGTTAAAATTCACCTCTGGGAACAGCTGATTGGAGGTATTCCAGGAGGCCAATCCATCCACCAATCAGCTTTTTTCTTATTTTCCACCCCAAAAAACTAAGGTGCGTCTTATACTTCGGTGCATCTTATACTCCAAAAAATATGGTATTTCTTAAGCTTACTGTATTGCTTTCCATGTGACTACTTTGAAAAATTTATTTGGAAATCTTGCACACTTCTGGATGCAACTGCCCTTTTTCTGACTGGAATAAACTATGGTAATGTTTTTCACACATTGCGATGTTACTAAGTTACAGAACTAGAGCCATTTTATTGTGGAGGTTAGAGCACTGGACTACAACTTGACAGAACCTGAATTTCAGTCCAGATGTTTGATTTGGAGCCATACTCCTTCTTTCAGTTCTATGAAAAAAGTAATGGCAAACCACTTCCAAAAATATTTCTAAGAAAACCCATGCATTTGTATAAGCAATCACAAATTGCATTTGTGTCGGTCCGCACAAGCATGCACCTTTAATTCAGTTCTGAATGGCTTGGCTGTGGCTTTCTAAAGATAATATCTGTTCACTGTGTAACCAATAAAACAGGTATAAGGGATGCTTTCTTCCCACTGGATTCTATATACATTCAATCAAAATCTGCTAGGATTTGCATGCCAAAAATGAGCATGACAAGAGCCCAAAATAAGTAGTCAGTGGATAGTGGAGTTGCAGACACTTAACTTCACTACATAGAAGTAAGAACTATACCAGCAAGAAAAATGTTTGGAGGACAAAACATAATGGAATAAATAAATAAATATGGATAATATGGTTGCTGAAAGAGAAACTTTCAAATCCATGATTGAGAAGTTTTGGTATGGATTGAAAGTACTTCATCACCCAATCAATCATTGGTATAGTTGAAGGGCCATTGATCTCAGGGGTTCAAAACATGATTTCTAGAAATAATACTCTTCCATTTGTTTGCACCTTCATCCTAAAGATGAAATAATAGAATTCCTCCTTAACCATTTTAGAATGATGTGTTATTTTTAATTGAAGTCTTATAGAATAGAATTCATTATTGGCCAAGTGTTGCCAATAATGGCAACACTTGGCCAATAATGGACACAAGGAATTTGTCTTTAGTGCATATGTTCTCAGTGTACATAAAAAGAAAAAAAATACATTCATCAATTATCATAAGATATAGTCATTGATTTCTAATAAACAATCAAATCATACTAGGAAACAAATAAAATAATATAAATCATAAAGATACAAGCAACATGTTTATAGTCATAAGTGGGACAAGATAGGTAATAGGAAGGATGAGAAGAAGATTAGTAATACAATCTTAGTAAATAGTTTGACAGTGTTGTGGGAATTAGTTGTTTAGCAGAGTGATGGCATTGAGGGAAAAACTGTCATTGTGTCTAATTGTTTTGGTGTACAATGCTTTATAACGTTTGAGGGTAGAAGTTGAAACAATTTATGTCCAAGATATGAGGGGTCTGTAGATATTTTCACAGCCCTCTTTTTGACTCATGCAATATATAAATCCTCAATGGAAGGCAGGTTAGTAGCAACTGTTTTTTCTGCAGTTCTAATTATCCTCTGAAGTTTGTGTATGTCTTGTTGGGTTGCAGAGCTAAACCAGACAGTTATAGAGGTACAGATGACAGACTCAATAATTCCTCTGTAGAACTGAATCATCAGCTCCTTGACCAGTTTGAGCTTTCTGAGTTGGCGCAGAAAGAACATTCTTTGTTATGCTTTTTTTGATGATGTTTTTGACGTTGGGTGTCCATTTTAAGTCTTAAGATATAGTAGAATCTAGAAACTTGAAGGTCTCTACTGTTGATACTGTGTTGTCTAATATTGTAAGAGATGGTAGTATAGGAGGGTTTCTCCTAAAATCTACCACCATTTCTATGGTTTTGAGTGTGTTTAGTTCAAAATTGTTCCAATTGCACCACAAGTTGTTCAACCTCCCGTCTGTATGCAGATTCAAATGAGATCAATCACTGTTGTATCTTCTGCAAACTTCAATACTTTAATGGAGGGATCTTTTGAGATGCAGTCATTGATGTATAGAGAGAAGAAAAGTAGAGAGAGCACATAGCCCTGGGGGGGGGGGGCGCCTGTGCTAATTGTACATGTATTTGATGTGATTTTGCCTTGCTTCACCTGCTGCTTCCTGTCAACAAGGAAGCTTATGATCCATTTGCAAGTGTGGTCAGGTACAGCTAGCTGATTTAGCTTAGTTAGAAGAATATCTGGAATGATGGTATTGAATGTTGAGCTGAAGTCTACAAAGAGGACCCTTGCATAGATCTTTGGAGATTCAAGATGTTGTAGGATGTAGTGCAGAGTCATATTAACAACATCATCTGTCAATCTATTTGCTCGGTAGGCAAATTGCGAGGAGTCTAACAGTGGATCCATGATGGTTTTCAGGTGGGCCAGCACTAGCCATTCAAAGGTTTTCATAACTACAGATATTAGAGCAACCGGTCTGAAGTCATTCAGTACCTTGATGGAGGGTTTATCAATCACAATCTACAGTTTTGTATCTTGTTTCATTTTCCAAATCAAACAATACCAAGAAATGTGGGCTCCACAATTTTCATGCTGTCAAACTGTACATCTTTTGTGTATAGCTTGGAGGCAAATCACAAATGTGCAAACACCACCTTGGAAACTTGGCTAATTGCAGCTCTTAGGCAAGTGCGTCCCACTTCTCTGTGCATTCATACAGCTCCATCTCTACCTCTCTAATCCCTGCAGGGAGAAGCAGCATTCTGCACAGTGGTAATGCGGAGTCTGGTTTATTTATTTCTCATTATGTAGGACAAAATCTCAGGACAGTTTAAAAGTTTCATATCTTTAACCTTAAATATATCTCTCTCCTCTTGTAATATATTAAGCCCTTACACCCTGAGGTAGTGGGCTTATTTAGTGATCACCACTGGCATCATCAGAATTTAAAACAGCAGCAGAGAGTCAGGGGTGGAGAGAGATCAAACAAAAGCAAGTTCTTGGCAAAAACTCAAATTCTGATAAAATCCAGTGCTCAATTCAATGTAAATGTGCTAAATGAGATGAGCAGAATGATTTCTCCTTTCACTAACCCCATAATTACTAAAAAAAACACATTAGAAAGTTTAGTCCAGTGAACTTTTCATTGCTGGTTAGTGGACATTTATTCACTAGAAATAATTGCCATGGTTGCTATCAGATCAAACAGCTTATCACTGGATTTTTACCAAGAAAATGTTGAAAATGATTCTATGTTCTATGGTCAACTACTTTCCACGGGTTCTGAATTCTTGATGTCCCATTGAATCAATAATGAACCTTAAAGAGCCTCCTCTAAGCTGGTGGCCTCCAGATGTGTTAGACATCAATGACCATGATTGCCCATCAAGCATCACTGAGTAGCCATTTAATGCAAATTGTATCAACTGTGAAATGCACAGTCCAATGCCTGCTTCTAGGGCTTAGATTGTTAAAGCTAATTGGGGCTGGGTTTGCTCTGGACCTAGATGGGAAGACTGTCTTAAAGTCACCCTATGTTGAAAAATAAAAGGGGAATATAAGTGTAATGAAGATCACTTATTCTATCTGACTTTTGACATCCAAGAGAATTATGCATGGAACCATGTATATAATGGAGTGATTTATCCTTGCAAGTGAAGTTGTGCCAAAACAAAATAATGTGCCTTTCTACAATGGGAATGTTCAATATGGAGTGGGGAAAGATGGAGGGCCACACTTTGCCTGTTTGTCCTGACTGGGCACTGTAGGGTTGTGACTGATACATGATATCACCAGCAAGGACAGAGTTTGGATTTTTTTGCATTTGATGAATTGGGGTGCCTTATCCTGAACTTGGAGTGTATTTTATCCTGTGAACAGGAAAAAACTGGTTTGTTGAGAGAGGAGGGAAAGTTCAGAGTTTAAAGCATCAATGTTCATGGGGTGGAAGTCAGGAGGGATGAAACTGATGAAATCAGCTTGGTGTCTGGCATGGTGACATTGTTCTGTTTATACAAGTGTTAAAGAGTGGATAGAGTTCTCATGGTACAGCTGTGTAATAAGGAGGGACACAGACAAGGAGGAGTAACTTTGATGCTAAAGTCATTAAGAGGAGAGATTTAGGGAAGCAATGCAAGTCTTCTACTCAGAATCAATAAGGATAGAGTCCTCTAGAAGAAAAAGAGTTTGGATTCAAAGTGGCTTTCACATTGACCTAACCCTAACCCTAACTCAGGTGTCAGCAACCTGTAGCTCTGGAGCCGCATGTGGCTCTTTCATCTCTCTGCTTGGCTCCCTGTTGCTGGTTGGCTCCACAATTGATAGGGCTTTCAGTTAGGACAGGTAGAGGAAAAAGGATGCCATGCTAGGAGGAGACTCTCTGGTAGGGGAACCAGACTTCCGGTCAGCAGAGGAAAAAGGACGCTGCGCTAGGAGGAGACTATGATGGGTGAACTGGACTTCTGGTCAGCTCCAGAATTGAATGGGGGATTCCGGTTAGGATCTTTGTGGCTCTTTGAGTGTTTAAGGTTGCCGACCCCTGCCCTAATTCATCCTGCTCTTACCACTGCCTCTTTATGATACCCAGGTCAGTGGTGGGTTACTCCCGGTTTGCACCGGATCACAAGAACCGGTAGTAAAAAAATTTAATAGTTCAGAGAACCGGTAATAAGATTGGCTGGCCACGCCCCCGAACCAGTTCCCGGCCGGTCGCCGGTCACTTACCCCACCCACTCCCAATCTATTGTTGCCTCCTGAGTCCCAGCTGATGGCTAGAGTAGAAAAAACTGTTTAAACTCTTGCCATGGCTTCAAATTATATTAATCAATATAATTAATTGATTTGTAAGAAATTGGATTGCATGGAAATAATTGGAATATTCATGTTCATATTGATTAATATACAAAAAAGATAGTTATATAACTAATTGATTTATATTAAAATGTTGAATTTGTATTAAACAACTGTAATATTATATAATTAACCAATGTGAGAATGGATATAAAAATAGATGACAATGGGAAGGGGTATAATATAGAATAGAAGGGAAAACTTCAATTTGATTAAGATTAGAGATGAGGATGAAGGGTAATATTGGTTTTTTTTAAAAATAGATGAGGAATAAATATGACAAAAAGGAAATATAGAAATTGTAAATTTAAGACTGAACGCAACCACATGTTTATTGGACCCATGTCCCTCCTGGTTGGTGCTGGCCTCCCGGGAGGTTACACGAGGCTGGCTCCAGGAGATTATAAATGCTTCTTTGAGTGAGGGTGCCCTACCGGCTGCCTTGAAGGAGGCGGTGGTGAGGCCCCTCCTCAAGAAGCCCTCCCTGGACCCGGCTATTTTGGCTAATTACCGTCCAGTCTCCAACCTTCCCTTTCTAGCGAAGGTTGTTGAGAGTGTGGTTGCATGGCAGCTGCCTCGGTATCTGGATGAAGCTGTCTATTTAGACCCGCTCCAGTCCGGCTTCAGGTCTGGATACAGCACCGAAACGGCATTGGTCGCGTTGGTGGATGATCTCTGGCGGGCCCGGGGTAGGGGTTACTCCTCTATCCTGGTGTTATTAGACCTCTCAGCGGCTTTTGATACCATCGACCATGGTATCATGTTGCGCCAGTTGGAGGGACTGGGGGTGGGAGGCACCGTCTTACGGTGGTTCTCCTCCTACCTCTCCGACCGGTTGCAATCTGTGTTGACAGGGGGGCAGCGGTCGACCCCGAGGCGCCTAGTGTGTGGGGTGCCGCAGGGATCGGTCCTCTCGCCCCTCCTGTTCAACATTTATGTAAAGCCGCTGGGTGAGATCATCTGTGGTTTTGGGGTGGAGTTCCATCAGTACGCTGATGATACTCAGCTGTACATTTCCACCCCAGACCACCCCAACGATGCCGTGGAAGTGATGTCCCAGTGCTTTGAAGCCATGCGGGCCTGGATGGGGAGAAACAGGCTTCGACTCAACCCCTCCAAAACCGAGTGGCTGTGGCTGCCGGCGTCCCGATATAGCCAGCTGACACCATCGCTGGTTATTGGGGGCGAATCAATGGCCCCCACGGAAAGGGTGCGCAACTTGGGCGTCCTCCTGGACCCACGGCTGTCTTTAGAGGATCACACGACAGCTGTGGCCAGGGGAGCTTTCTATCAGGTTCGCCTGATACGCCAGTTGCGGCCCTTTCTAGATCGGGACTCCCTATGCACAGTCACTCAGGCACTCGTCACCTCTCGCCTGGACTACTGCAATGCTCTCTACATGGGGCTCCCCTTGGGGTGCACCCGGAGGCTCCAACTGGTGCAGAATGTGGCCGCGCGGGGGATTATGGGAGCGACGGGACACTCCCATGTGACACCTCTCCTGCGCGAGCTGCATTGGTTGCCGGTGGACTTCCAGGTGCGTTTCAAGGTGTTGGTGATCACCTTTAAAGCGCTCCATGGCTTAGGACCAGGGTACTTACGGGACCGCCTTCTGCCGCCAATAGCCTCCCACCGGCCGGTGCGCTCCCACAGAGAGGGCCTCCTCAGGGTGCCGTCAGCCAGACAATGCCAGCTGGCGATCTCCAGGGGGAGGGCTTTCTCTGTGGCAGCCCCTACCCTCTGGAACGATCTTCCTCCAGAACTGAGAACAATTGCCGACCTCCGGACTTTTCGTCGGGCTCTAAAAACTTATCTCTTTCAGCTCGCTGGTCTAGCCTGACCCCTGTTGAATTTTTAAGATCTTTTGTATTGTAGGGTTGTGGTATTTTAAATATTTAATTGTTTTAATCTTAGCCAAAGTTTATATGGATTTTTAAAATTTTTTAACTTTTATGTACTGTTTTTATCTGGCTGTTCACCGCCCTGAGTCCACAAGAAGAAGGGCGGTATATAAATCTAATCAATCAATCAATCAATCAATCAATCAACTGACTAAACACTGTTTAAATTTGTGAAGCGGCCAAATACTCTGTTCAAAGAAAATACACTGTATGTTTGTATGTGTGTTTCTAATTATTGCTATTTATTCATATTTGTTCTCTTTTATTCTTTAAAGTTTAACAATTCATTCTTTATCTTAATATCTTTATATTTGTTTGGGGTTGGCTTTCTTCCCTTTCATCTTTTTTATTGTACAGCAATCTTTTTCCTCAAACCTACCACCTCTTTTTTTTCTTTCCTTCTTACTTTCTCTTTCCCTCGCCTCTTCTTCTCCTCCCTACTTCCTCTTCCTTTCTCCTTCTCCTCCTCTCTTCCTCCCTCTCTTACCCTCACTCTCACTCTAATTTCCCTTCCCTTCCTTCATCCCTCTCTATTGCTGTATCCTTTTATGCATATGGACTACTCAGAGGGCTGAAAAAGTTATTTTTGACTGGTCCTCGCACTTTTGACCAGTCCTTGAACTTACGACTGTCCTCACATTTTACGTTTTTGCCCTATCTTGTGAAGAGAAGCAGTTGTGAAATGAGTGACACGGTTGTTAAGAATGCTACAATGGGCATAAATGACGACCAGTCATAAGTGCAAAGACAGGTCAAAAGTGCGAGGACCTGTCAGAAATGACTTTTTTCAGCCCTCTGAGTAGTCCCTATAAACATAACCATGGCCACCAGGTCACATGACCAGCTAGCCACACCCACTCAGTCACATGACCTCCAAGCCATGCCCACAAAATAAGCCACACCCACAGAACTGGTAGTAAAAAAATGTAAAACCCACCCCTGACCCAGGTGCTTCAGCACTCCAGCAGACCAAGCACAGGTAACTTTGGGCTGGTGCCATCAACATTACCAAGCAACAACTTCCATTAACCTTCACAGACATCCATAATTCAGCAATTTCACTACCCACTGCATAATCTTGTCATAATCTGTGACTCCATTGTGAGGGGAGGTGGGGAAGGACTGAGGGTTGAGCAGCCAGGAAAAAACTGAGAGGAGAAGACCTGAACCAGAAAAGGATACAAAATAATGGCATGAGTGTTTGCAGAATGGTGTGTGTGTGTGTGTTGTAATTGGTTTGTAGTACTTGTACTCTGATTTTGAAATGCCCTACACTTTTAATGAGACTGAATAAACTGCTATCTCTGTCCAAGCCTTCCTTTGGGATACAGAATAATTCATCCTATTGAGTTCAATAGTTTACTGTTCCTTAAGATTATTCCAGTACAGGATCTATATGAAGCTGTCTATCCCTTAGCATGCTTATTGTTTTATGAATGTGGATGCCAAAGTTGAAGACACTTCATGCCTAGAATGTGGATTTCCCCCCACCCCCACCCTTTTGGAAAAAAATGAAGGGAAGTCATCCTTTAGAGCACCCTCCTCCTACTGGCTGGAGCGTTTGCAGCAGATTCGTTTAAAGTAGAATTGCCGAAGAGATGAAAGGCAACCTGCTGGGAGATCTCGTGGGAATCAGGTCCTCCATCCCAAAACTCGCTTCCATATTAGAGCAGGACCTACAGATAGTACCTCCTTGAACCTCCACACAGCTCTAGTTTCATCCATTTCAGGTCAATCCAGGTTGGCTCTTTTCCCAGTCATTTAAACTATGCTAATGAAAGTTCTCTTCGTGACAAGTTAATTGCTGACAGTAAAGGGGGTGGGTGGGGGTAAAGCAAAAATGTTTGAAATAATCTTGTCAAATGTTTTACTCATTTTGCAATTCATCAAAAACAACTCTTGCCAGAAGAAGGAGGGGGGACCCATACCCAGCCCTGATGCAATATTATTACCTACTTTTGATACGATTAATTTGTCTTGTCTGTTCAGATTTATAATAGGGATAGCAAATGCAGTCTCTAGGCATTCCTGCATTCCCTGTAATTCAGTCTTCCTATTATATACACCATTAACATGTCCAAGGAGGATTTGTCCCTTAGCTTCTAGACATGGAAGTTTTCCATTAAATCTGTTTCTGAATTGATTAATGAACATAAACATAAGTTAAATAAGTTTTTCTATCTACATGGTTATTTCTAAATGCAAATAAAATACATCTAAGTGTTCTTGCTCACATTTCAATTCATTTGGAAAAAAAAACCCTATTGAACATAAAATTGTCTGTTTCATTTAGCTGATATTTCCCATCTAGAGTAAAAAGTTGCATTATTTCTTAATATGCAAATTATCCTATCCAGTGAGCAAATATATATGCAATATAAGATTGAAGTCAATTGGCTTCAACTGTAACCTTAATGTACAATATATAAAATATTCACTATTATCTCCATGTTAATAACATACATTGTTAATGTATCTTTTTAATCACTACATTAGCTATGAATGACTACAGCAAACCCAGGCTTCCATTTATTGATGTATATATGTATGTAAATAGATGCCATGAATGTTTTTGTTCCTTTTTCTAATTTTGGCTAGCTTTTTCTTTGTTTTTAGAACTTAGTTAATTTTAAAAAACTATTTTTTAAAAAAAAATCTATTTTTTACAGAAATGTGAAGTAAACATAAAATGTAAGCATAGTAAATAAAAATCAAAATATGTTAACAAAAGTAATTTGGCCTAGCAGCAATTGAATGCATGCATTTAATAATGATGTTGAGTGGTGAGACAGGAAATGTTTTGCTCAGACTATTGCTCTACGATATGGTACTGGAAATGCAAACACCGATTTCAGTCTCAGATGGATAAATATAACCTCAGTTTCATGTTTTTATTACATTTTATCATTTTCTTTAAACAGAATTTATTCATTCATTCTACATCATATTTATATATTTTGTGCTGTAAGTGTAAATGAAAGAGCAGGTTTCAGTTTTCAAAGACAAGTACATGCAAAAAGACAAGTGATTGGACTTTGGCTGAGGGAGACACAAAAAGAGTAGAAAGAAGAATTTAAAGGGAAACATAGGAGTTGTTTCATCCTTACTACCCTGTTTCCCCTAAAATAAGCCCCCCCTGAAAATAAGCCCTCCCCAAAATTAAGCTGTCCCCAAAAATATTTAAATGTGTGCGCAGCTGGTCCCTGCCATTTCCTCTGGTTAGGGGTATGGAGACAGAGCTGGAAATCAGGTAAGATGGCAAGAGGAGCCCTGTCTTGCTCCACACGGCCCAAAATAATAAGACATCACTGAAAATAAGGCCAAGCACTTACTTCAGGGTTCAAAAAAATATAACACAGGGTCTTATTTTCGGTACATAGGTAGATCACAGTAGGAAATCAACTCCACATAAGAGTAAACTTATTTTTATTAGGATTGGCTATAATAACAGAATCTTACATATCTGATTCTACCACACCTCCTCCTTCCTCTTGTAGTTCAGTGGGATGTCTGCCTGAGCCACTTTCAAATATGATCTCATAGTTCTAAACTTGATTCATCCCCCTTTACCTAAGCCATGCTTTTTTCTGTCTCTATTAAGGCCACCTTCCTTCTCTTTACAAGTTGTCACATAGATGTTCATAGAGTAGCCCTCTCCAACCTGGTGTTATTCCAGATGAATTGGTCTTTATTGCACAAAAGTTACAAATTATAAGTGCTTAAAGTCAGTACATCAGGATGTACTGGATAAGATTATTTTGGAAGAAGTTCAAGTGCCCATATATGTGACAGGTATACATTGATTGATCGAGTCAATGAGCTACCTGTGCAGGGGGATTTAGATTTACTTTGACAAAAAAAATCACTATAACGGGGCTGTGATTCTCTTCATGAACCCAAAGAAGCAATGTGTTGCTTCAGTGAACCATTACATGTCACTTTAAAGTTTCTCCCTAACTCCTACCTTTCATTTGCCAAAGCTAGAAGTTCAGTGCAGACACTAAAAAATTTTTGAGTACTGACATGGACAACAGAGCTCATAGACACATTCTCCAACGTAGCTCAACAGAGCTCTTGGCAGGCGAGAAGCCTGAATAGGATTTTTTTTAGAGCCAAACCATAGCTAGTTTGTCACAGAATGTGAAGGTCTGAAAAGCAGAAGTGAGGAAGCCACATTGCTTCAAATTACTTTCAAGGGAATGCTTAGTCAAATCAAAGCACCACTTCAAAAGGTGCACAGTTCTAATGATTTACTGAATAATTAGAAGCAGAGATGAAAGAGTTTTACTTTTTTTAAAAAATTCCCTTTTAAAAATGCATATATACACAGTATTTATTCATTTATTTATATGCTTCCAGAATCCCAATGACTCTGGTGATTCACAAATTTAAAAAAATAAAATAAAACAAAGGAGAAAAATCAATATGTACAGTTCGTGTAGAGAGTAAGGAAGATGACCTTGACAGAGATATGCAAGATCCATCGCCGAAGTAATAGGAGGTGAAATGTATCTTAAGTCACCACAGACAGAAAATATTTGGAAGAGGCTCAGACAAGCATATGAAAGGGGAGGAGGTTAGGTGAATTAGACTTGCAAGATTCATATTATTATAGCCACTCTCAATAAAATTAATTTTAGCCTTCTTGTGGAGTTGACTTCCTAGTCTGGTCTATGTGGTGGGACTTGACAGGACTTCAGTAATCCTTACTCGATGAAGAGAAAAATGGTTCTTTATTGATTAATACAGAACTCAGTTCATTTCAAATTGAGTGTTAGTTCAATACTAAGGTTAAGGAGCTGGATGTGCAGGGAGACCCATGCTGAATTCCCTCACTGAACCACAGACTTCACTGAGTCATTTTAATTCAACCTAATTTACTTCATTGGACTGCTGCTATGTAGACAAGATTATAGGAGACTTCTATGTAGACAACAGTATCAGAGCAAGGCTATAAATGATAAATTGTTTCTTGAATTTTAAGACAGATACTGCCTAGGAAGGTAAAAAAATATGTGTACATTTAGAGAAAGTAAGCCATTACATCATGTCTTTCTGATTTCCTTTCCATCTATTCTTTTGGCAAAATGAAGGAGAGGCACTAAAACAAGAACATCAAGTGTTTATGTTCAGAGTGTGGTATACAGTAATCTGCTCTGCAGGATTTGATTTAAGAGTTTTCAAGATAAGTTTGGAGGGCTTAATTCAAAGTGTCTACTGTGGAAAGAAAAAGGTCTAAAATAAGAAAAAGAGGAAGTAGATAGCATTGTTTATGCTTACTTTTGTCTTTCTCCTTGTCAAAGTTGAAGCTGTTTGTGTACATCTTTTCTTTATTGTCAAATATACCTTGAGGTTTTTATGAAGTATAGTCATAAACTTGTATTTTTTGGTCAAAAATCAGAAAAAAATGCCATAAAGCAACTTATGATTATGAAGAGGATGGCCATATTAAGTTTTATTCTCTCCTTTTATATTTTATGACAAAATGTACATCAAAATAGATGGATTGAGACAGCCTCTGGAAAACATTATTTAGTAAAAAAAAAAAAAATGATTTGTCTCTCCAGGCTTAAAACTAGGGCTGTACTAACTGTGAATGTTAATGGTCTAGCTATGCTGTTTTCATCCCAAATTATATACGTTCATCTTCAAGCCACATGAGATAGATGCTTGTGCTTATTTGTATTAATCAATTGATGTAATAAATTGATACTGTATATTGTATAATAATTCACTTCTGCTTCTTTTTTCCCCTTAAATAATTCCTACTATAGTGTAGGATAATGCCAAGATGTCACCTGATGGTTTTTTTTTCAGATTTTAATACTGAAAATCTAATATTCAGTGGTCAGATGGAGAATTGTCATTCAGCATTGTCTGAGGAGCCATGAAATTTTGCAGCTCTTTCTTAGATTGTCACAATTATTAATATCTGCCCACCTTCAAATTGCATGTAGAATTGCATGTAGAAGGTGGCATTTGGAATCTATTGTTGAAAAGAAAGAAAAAAATCTAATGACTCATTACAAGCAGTAACTGAAGTGGTGATGATGAATGCAGATGCTAGTTTCTTACCGAAATGTAATTTTGGCATAATATCACTATTCTTAATTGCAGCAATACAGTTTAGTAATGCAATCTAAACATTATGTTATCTCAGTAAAGACAAACACCTGGCCAAACATCATCCAGGCTTGAAATAAAAATGGGATCAGATGTATTAGTGTGTTAAGAAATTTCAAGACTGTAAAATAGGCTGGGAAATAGAAGAAAAAAATTTCAGAAGACAATGACAAACCATATCGACACCATTGCCAGAGAGTCAAGCTCTGTTGCCACCATCTTTACTGTAAAAAATGTAGCAATATATTTATTTCCTATCCTTCATTAACATCTATCAGGCTGCCTTTTAAATGTCATTTTAAAAAAATATTCTATATCAGGAATTAATGCAACTGAAGGAAGGCAGAGTTTAAAAATCAATTTCAGGTCTTTGTTGTTGTTGTTAGTTGCAAAGTCATGTCCGACCCATCGCGATCCCATGGACAACTTTCCTTCGGGCCTTCCTGTCCTCTACCATTCTCTGGAGTCCATTTAAGCTCACTCCGACTGCTTCAGTGACTCTATCCAGCCACCTCATTCTCTGTCATCCTTTTCTTCTTTTGCCTTCACTCTTTCCCAGCATTAGGCTCTTCTCCAGTGAGTCCTTCCTTCTCATTAGGTGGTCAAAGTATTTGAGTTTCATCTTCAGGATCTGGCCTTCTAAAGAGCAGTCGGGTTGGACTGACCGGTTTGATCACCTTGCAGTCAAGGGACTTGCAGCACCATAGTTCAAAGGCCTCAATTCTTTGGTGCTCAGCCTTTATTTCAGGCCTACTTTGATACAAAAAAACCTCAAAAACTTTTAAAAAATATTTACATGGGGCTGAAAGAGGATGAGCTAAGATTTAGGCAAGTCTTTCTGAGGTGATCAGTCAAACCATAAATTGTCATAACATATTCTTTCCTTACTTTTAACAAAAAGGTTACCAAAAGTGACTCTAACAATCATATCGCATATAAGCAGACAGTTCTATCCAGGGGTGGGGTGCTAAGGGTTCGCCCGGGTTCAGGCGAACCCATAGCTAATGTTATGGCTGGTTTGGAGAACCTCCAAATTCCACACCTGGCTGGACCAACCCACCCCACCCCGCCCCTCCCATGAGTCGTCATGTGGCTCGTTTCGGATGTGAGGTAAGTGCAGAGCCTGCACACCGGCTCAGAGAGGGAATAAAACGGGCCTCCCAGAAGCTCTGGAGGCTCCCCTCGGGGGGAGAGGGGCATTTTTGCCTGGCAAAGGCAAAAATGCCCCTCTCCCCTCAATGTGGTGCAGGAGGCCAACTAGACCATGCCCACCATGGTCATGCCCACCCAGCAACCAGGCAGAGAACCCGTTGCTGAAATTTTTGAAGCCCCACCCTGGTTTTATCCGTGAAGGAATACACTTGACTCTGGCAGTAAATTTTTCAATAGAATCTTTCCATTTTTTCCTGAAGATGAAGGGACTGAACCCATGATCTACTTCATATACAACATAGTGCTATACCATTGAGCTATACACATTCCTATATAAGGGTGGTTTCTATTTTATTCTGTGAAGTAAAACATAACACAGGTAGTGCTCAATTTATGACCACAATTGGGAACATAATTTCTGCTGTAAGTTGTTGTCGTAAGTCAAGTTAGACTTATTTTTAGATCAGGTTTACAGTTGTTAAGCAAATCCAGTTTCCACAATGGCCCTTTTTTGCCAAAAATTGCAAAAAAAAAAAAAAAAACGTGTTGCAAATCATGGACAAGTGACTATAAATTTAAACTGGTTGCTAAGTGCCTGAATAATGATCAGTTGACCATGGTGATGGTGCAATAGTTGTAAGTGTCAGTTCATGTCATAAATCACTTTTTCTGAGGCCATCATGACTTTGAACTGTCATTGAACTACTTTAAGTTGAGGACTTAAAGGACTTACAGCCAAAAAACAATCTTCAAGAATCCTCTTGCTTATACAAAAAAGTTGCTGACATTTTGCCTGATCACTGGATCAATGACAATAGCTGGTTTTCTACATCAGTATGATGTTGCCCTTTCCTATGAACTACATCATTATGGGATGCCATCTTCCAGACTTCATAGTATTCTTAATGATGGACTATGGGATTTTCCTCTCTCTGTAATGCAACTGTTTCATTTTTTTTTTCATTTTTTTAAATGAAGGCATGGACTGATGTTTGGTATAAACCTCATCTCTATTTTAGCATCTTGGAGATTTTATGGGGCTCCTCTTATCTATAAGGATCAGTTTTCTGTTTTCTTTTGCACATCTCATTAGGGAGGACAAGAACAATTGCCTTCTCTCAACTTGGGCATCTTTAGAAATATGAACTATAAATAAATTTCAACTGAGTTACATATGAGACCTTAGTGGATTCTTTACATCCGTGTTTGACTTTACAGCTTTTTGTCCTAGCTCTTTAAATTCTAGTAAACATTCTCTCCTTTCCCCCTCCTCCCTCTCTCTCTCTCTCTCTCTCTCTCTCTCTCTCTCTCTCTCTCTCTCTCTCTCACACACACACACACACACACACACACACACACACACACGGATGGTGTAGACATTCTCCAAGAAATTGAGTCACAGTGGAAAATGACCTTGGCTTTGATGTGCATAGCCTGCTCTGTGGAAAGCTCCATTAAACACACTCCAAATGTATGTTTGGTGAGATATAAAATGTATTGAAGGGGAATGATACCAGTAGTACAAACATTGGGTTCAAAGTAAAAAAAAAAAAAAAACCTGGCCAGAACTTCCTGGCATGTTTTTGCCTAGGTCATAGAGCTGGTGGGATTCTGTCTTACTAAAGCAGTGGGAGTTTGGACATAGACTGAACCAACAGATGGAAATTTCTCATGCATGCTGAGAGACAAAATTTGAAAGACAATGTAATGAGACTAAGGAGCCAAGCATATAGGAAACTAAATGTGCCTAATTCCATCAGAAGGATAAGAAAAATGATCACACAAAATATGTACAGCATAAGGTTCCTAATTTATTTATATTTATATCTATGGATAGGGATTAAAACTTTTAGCTATTCTTTTCTGTGCAAAAGAGAATATTTTGTTACAATCTAGAAATATTGAAAATACCTTGAAATTGTAAATTAAGTCTTTTATTCCAGCATATGAAATTCAAATACTGTTGCGGTGCTGTAGCCTTTTCAATCTGTTGTCCAAAAGTAAAATAAAGTTGTGTACTTATAAAGTAGAAATAGAAGGTCAAGTTTGCCAGTTGCATAATAATTCCCTTGAGTCTATCCTTTTGCAGAAAGTTCTCAGGTTAGTGCCAGATTTAATGTGATAACACTGCTAATTTCAATGGATCAGATGCATCTAAGTTTTCATTTAGTTTTTCCCAAGTGGTATTGAACCTTTGGTATTGGCATCAATTCAGGTGAAGATCTTTCTATTCTCCCAAGTTTTAACTGAGTTTTAATTTAATTTTAATTCACATTGTTTTAGATGACTGTCTATTTACTACTTAATGTGGTACTTTTATTGTATATGTTTTTATTCAGATTCTATCTTTTATTGTGTTTTATTGTAAACTGCCCAGAAAAGTTTGGCAATTGAACAGTTTAGCAATTCTAACATATAAACATTTTTTTTAAAAAAAATAGTATATCACCTGCAGATTGCAGTTATATAATAGAAAGAAAGAAAGAAAGAAAGAAAGAAAGAAAGAAAGAAAGAAAGAAAGAGGAAGGAATGAAAGAGAAGAGAAGAGAAGAGAAGAGAAGAGAAGAGAAGAGAAGAGAAGAGAAGAGAAGAAAAAGAATGTGGAGAAGTTTATCCCCATAGAAATAAGTTGATTTTCTTTTCTTTCTTTTTTTATAAAAAGTTTTTTACAAAATTTAAAAAAACATTGGACATAGATATGACATCACTGGTTCCAAACATCTTCTGTCACTTTACAAACATATAGTTCTTAAGCTTAAATATAATATTATTATAGATAAATGTATGTTTAAGAGATAAATAAATATACAGAAATAAGGGAAGTATTAATATCATATCATATTATATTTAAATAATGAGCAAAGCTTAAGAAATAAGTTGATTTTCAATAACTTCCTGATACGATTTAATGCTTTCTGAAATAGATAGCATGAATGTTATCTAAATACAGACAAATAGACTAATTTGTTCTGCATTCTAGGTTTAATAATTGTTGGTTTACTTAAAATTCTAAATAGCTCAGTAACTGCTGTCAGGGAAGGGAAAGGAAGGGAAGGGAAGGGAAGGAGAGAGATGAAGAAAGAAGAAAAAACCCTTGCATACTCTATACCCAACTTATGCTATCCTCCATATCCTGCCTGATCTGTGTCACATCCCTCACCGCACACATTACCCAACCCCTATAGCACTTTTGCACATGTCCACATACTCTCCCTAAGTAGGACCACCATGTACCTTCCCTGATTCTTGCAGTACTTCTTGGGCACTCCACACATCCTTCCTGACCACTCTCTGCATCATTCCTGACCTGCACAGCACCTCTTGTGCACTTTCAAGCACCTCCAGGCATCATCTCTAACCAACGCAGCACCTTTCCCACCCTCCTCAACCTGTGCTGTCTGCCTCATGCATTCTTCTTGATCCACACAGGCACCATCCATGGACCCACTCTGACCAACATGGCATCATTTGCACATGCCTATGCACTCTTTTTAACCCATACCCCCTCACCCTCTTCCTCACCCAGCAGCAGCTATTTATCTGCCTGTTGTCCTTGGGCTTGCAACTTCCTGCTGGCTTTCCCATTAACTTTCTCCCTGCAAGATTTCCATAAGCAAAGTAAATTGGATGGATGGATGGTTGGATGGATGAGGAAGGAAGGAAGGAAGGAAGGAAGGAAGGAAGGAAGTTTCCTTGCTATTTCCATAAGGAAACTCAATGGGGAAGCCAGCAGGAAGTTGCAAATCACTGCTTTTTCTGCCCACCCATGGTCATTCTGTTTCTCTATTTAGATAAGGAAATGTCACTGAAACAATGACCCCATGGGGCATAGGTTGTCTATTCTCCTACAGCGTGTTGTTCAGTTTAGCATGTCTAGGTGCTAAACAGCCTGAACTGGGTTACCCACCTTTCAATTTCTTGCTCTTTCCCATCACATGAAAGACTGCAATCTTCCACTATCACATTTCCCCAGACAATATGGCTACTAATTCTTTTACTTAGATTAGTGGGAGGATAGCTGTTAAGGTATTTAACCAGTAATGGCATTATGATGAGCTATTGGGTGCTTGAATGAGGAAAAGAGATGGAGGGGAACAAGGGCATATTAGACCAAAAGCTATATACATAAATTCAGGCCACAAACTTTGATTAAGATTAAATCCACAAACACTCCAATTTACCATGCTAATCCTCTGAAGGGGTGGGGTGGGGGGGAGTAGCAGCATCCAGAATTCTAAATCAACTTTCTGTTGTTGAAACTGTTCTTCTTTATTTCAGTTAAACTTTAGCTTGTTAGTCTCCATCCAAAACTGATTTGCATCACACTGCTTCAGGACACTGAGTGTTAAACAGGGCCATAAAAGACATAGGACAGCCCAGGGCCAATATCTTTGACTTGCCACCTCTACAGTCCAGAGCCATAATTCTCTGGAATAATTCTCATCTCAACCAAGCAACTGAGGAGCTTGTCTTAGTCAATGCAACAGAAAGCCACCCAAAATAAGGAGATAGGATAGATAGAAACAGTAAATTTCATTTTGATAGTCTATCCAAAAGTATGGAATCAAGGAGTGGCTGCCTTATCGCATGACATTCCCTGAAACAATTGTCTCCCCATTTTTACTGAAGCAGCAGCAGCAGCAGCAGCTGACCTTTCGCTACAATCTATTTCTTCCCCAAAGAACCCTCAGGGAAGGACATGAATACCACAGTTGCAGGTATATTGCCTACAGCTATTCGTGTCACCGCTAAAAGTGCTGAGAAGTTGCATTTTCTACATGGACACTAATCTTGAAGCATGCAGTTCAATTCCTTCATTAATCCTACTTGCAGATTTTTTAATTTTTATTTATTTTTTGTTAATATTGACATTTGATGATGCCGATCAATTTTGTCTGGACAGGTAAGTCACTTTCCTCGTTAGAAGCAGACTAATTTGGGGTGAAAATATTAATTATTAAAATAGTGAAATAATAATATTAATTAGGATCAGTTATTCAACCAATAGCAAACCATGCATAATTGTAAGTGGGATATTTGCAGGGTGATTACTTTGTGTAGAAGGACTGTGAGGAATGTTTGGTCAGTCTTGCATTTGACAAGAAAGATAGAATGTATTCTAATTCAGTGTAGCACTTAGCAATAAGAATGAGTTACAACTATTAACTTTATGGATAGAAAGTGGGAGAATGCACTTGGAGCTTTTTGAACCAAAGGGCATAAATCTTCCCAAGCTCTGTTTGTTTATTTATGGGCACTCAGTAAATGAGTTGACAGCATGTCCCTCTGGGAATTTAATTCTAACTCCCATTCCTTTGCAAACATAGCCTATAGTGCAGAATTATGTGAGCTGTAATCTAGAGGACCTCATGGCACCATTTTTGTTCCATGAGTATCCTCCAGTTTTTATCTACTGTAATTATTTTTATTTATTCTTCACATTTTTGAACCACCCATCTCCCTCAGGGAGAGACTCCAGGTGGCATACATACTTGGACAATGGCTCTCATGTTTCCTGATTATTGGCCATAGTGATAGAGTTTAAGATTGATTGCTGAAGTCCAATACATCTGTAGGCACTAGCTTGCTGTATCTATCATTACTTATTGCTGCTCAGGAATGCAATAAAAATTTGCTTTCCCAGTTCCCTTTCATGTCTAAGAAGCCATTCAGTTTTACTGTACAGTAAATTTTAGGAAAAGAAATCTTTAGGGCAGGAAATCCTTTAAAAATGAAAATGTTTTCTCAAGTATAAGAGACATGTTCAGATTGATATTATAATAACTTCATTTTTCAATTTATTTCATTTTATTGCTAAAATATGCCCTCAAGATAACTAATCTAGCTATGTATCTATTATCCATCCATCTACCAATCCATTCATATTCTAAATAGTTAAAGATAAAAATATGACTCATTTTAGTAACTTTTTATTTAATTTTTTTCTGATCCAAGGAGCCTTTAAAGATCAGGTACTAATAGGGGTAGTTGGTAAGGATGAATTAGGAATAGGAACTGTGTTATAAGATCAGAGACAATATTACTAAATTTCAAGCCCTAAAACAGAGATGATGAAACAACAGGAAGATAATATTGCTCTAGTAAGGATTAATTGCAACTTTTATTCCTTTGGCTCTCAAAGTTGCCAAGTTTTAAGATCCATCAACATGGGGCAGCATGACCAATAGGATGCAAACATTAGGGTTAGGTTCTTTGACAGCAGCCTTAGGTGAAAGTGATTATTTCCCCAATGCCGTTCTCATTGAGTTCCCTTCAGCAAGATTTAGGTTAGTGAGTCCCCCCTGAAATTTGAATAGCTTCCACCCTACTGGTATTTCAAAGGGCCTTAAATGATCTTTCTTCTTTGTGTTCTTTTGTGCTTTTTAAATTTTTCTTTGTTTCAATGTTTTAACCCCCCAGAGTTGTGATGGGTCAGGTGACATATGCATAATTTCTGTTGTTGAAATGAATAAGGAGAAGATTACAGTAACTGAATTATTTTCAGTTTAGGATCTGTATATCATTGTGTATATTAGGGAGGAAGCTTTCCGAATATCTTTTTAACAGTTTTGCAATGAAGTAGCAAGAATTTTCTATTGAAAATGTAGAAACTTGCATGAAATTATGTTCTTAATACCTATTCACAGTTCAACAGGTGGAAGGCCATGCACTAATGAACTCTAATTAGGTATATGCTAATAATCTGCACTTCGGTGGTTTACCACGCAGGGCAACACAGAGATAAAAAGATAGTTGATTAATATGTCAACAGCTATTGGCACAATCCCTAATCTACCATTTCAATTTCTCATTTGATAATCATGAGTTATGCTAAAGATAATTTCCAATGTCCATTTCTCTTTGGGGAAATTTGGAAAAGCAATGGGAGACAAGCATGGGCAGCAATCTTCTGCTACAACGGTACAACATTACCACACTGAGTAATGGAAATTATGATTATCAATTTCACATTGCAGAATTCATGTTCTGTCGTAATGTTGCCCAGAAGCTGCAATGCAGTATCTGGGGCCAGATTCAGGACCATGGAAAGCTCCAACAGCATAAGTAGCACCAGAAACTTTGGGATTTGATTCAGTCTTTCATATATCCAGATTCAAATTTCAGAAGGGGTAAATCTTTGTGATTAGCACAATTCCATCCTCTGATAAATTTCCCCACACTTTTTTTTCTTGCACCCTATGGGGAAGAGCAGTCCTTTGAAGCAAGAGTTGCAAATTTGAAAGCATGTACTTCAGGTTCTTTGATTAAGGATACTACCTCTGCCTAAACAGTATTGGGCTGGTTTAGTTTCCTCTAACCTAATAAATATGGATAATAACAAGGTCAAGAAATATATTAGCATAGATACAGAATGGGCTTTTCCTACAAGCCCAGGTTCTGTCTCTATTTTTATATCTCACACGAGCAGGCTAGACACATACCCAAGCTATTTGCACAGAGCTTTCAGGCCAGAACCAAGCACAGAAATCTTTCAAAGTGAGAGGTAATCAACATGCAGTGATGACATTATATGTGAAGGACCTGCCACTTTAGAAGATATTTCAGGAGTTCCTTATAATGTAGCACCAGTTAGATTAAAAACTGAATTAGAAGAGAAAAATTATCGACTTGCTCTTACAGCAATATTTACTACTGTGAAAGTTGCTGTGGCTTGGTAACTAAGACATTGACCTAGGGACTAGGAAGTCTCCAGTAGTAAATTTCTGCCAGATTCCATTTTTCCTTATAGCCATATAAAATAAAATGCAATATTTATTGGACCATGTCCCATATTGGCATAGTTCAATATGTTAGCCTTTCATCTACAGCTTCTCCCTATTACTTCCACCAATTCATTCTGGTTCTTGAATGCCCCACCCAATCCCTTATACACACTGCTTTCCCTGTTTTGGTGGGCAATAGGGAAAATATTAGGTGGAACTTGCATTTCCTGTTTAGGTAGGGCAATCTATAATATTTGACTCAGTGGAACTGCTATACTGATGAAACTCCCAGGAAGAAGCAGAGGATCTGCACATGTACACTTTCTGTAACAGTTCCATTGAGATGCCTGTATGGACTAAACCTCTGACTGTCTCCATAAGCTAATATTGGGGTTTATAAGAAGTACTGATTCTAAAGGAAGAGAGGACTAGTTTGCAAGAGGAAAAATTATATTGCAGTGTGTGCACTGTTGGGACCAGAAGAAAAGGAAGCAGAAGAAATAGAGGAAGGTGCTTGAGAAAAGACTAACTCCTGCCAGAGAAAAAAATGGAAATCCTCATCCCCCTTCCTCAAAATGAGAACCCAGACAAGAAAAGTTGATAGTGTGGAAAAGGGACAAAAATAGAATCCTTTCTACCTCCAGCTGAAGAAATGAAAATTCCCGCTGAAATCCGCCCTGAGTCCTTCGGGAGAAGGGCGGTATAAAAATATAATAAAATAAAATAAATAAAATAAATAAATAAATAAATACATCCATGGATGAGATTTGTGGGTAAAAGTGGCTTTGAAATGTTAAAGGTAGAGAGAGAGAGATTTTGCCAGCTTCAGTTATGAAACAATGGAAATGGAAGACAGTACTTCTTCATCCCCTTCTGAAAGAGTATTAGAGTAGCGGCCAGTCTAATGTCTGTGTGAATGATGTTCCAGAGAGAGGGAGCCACCATGGAGAAGGCGCTTCTTCTGGATCCTGACAGATATATTGCATCTCCCTAGAGCAGTGTTTAAGATGTGTGGAAGGCTGGCTAGGGAATTCTGGGAGTTGAAGTCCACACATCTTAAAGTTCCCAAGATTGAGAAATACTGCCCTAGGGTATGGGACCCACAACATTCATTGCCCCCTTGCTCTAATGGGTCAGGTAGATGTGATCGGCAAGAGACAGTCCCTCAGATAACCTAGACCCAAGCCATATATATATATGGCTCCCTAATGTTCTGGAAGAAATCTACTGTATTTATCCAATCTTCTTGAGTCTGCTTGGAAATATGGAACAGGGAGAAATCTAGTCACCATGAAGCCTTGAGCAACAACACAGAAGAAGATTGTCATTGCTGACTTCTGTGATTTTTTTCTTCTACTGTGATTGTCATTGCTGACTTCTGTGATTTTTTTCTTCTACTTCCCAATCTAGATTTCAGGTTTGGAATTTCCTAATAAATTCTCTTTGAAGACCAGCCAAGCTGCTTAGCTTCTGTACCCAGACAGCCAATATTGCCATCTGCTGACTTAGAAAAAAAAAGTAAAATCATCATAAGCAAAGGTTACATTATTGTATAGCAGGGGTGGGGAACTATGGCCCTTTTGTGACCTGTGGACTTCAATTCCCCAAATTCCAGAGTCAGCATGGCTGGCTCAGGAATTCTGGGAGTTGAAGTCCACAGGTCATAAAGGGGACATAATTCCCCATCCTTGTTCTATTGGGTTGATTATGCTCTTTATATAAGTTGATGCGGTAGGATGAAAACTAGGCTGACAAAGTCAACTAGGCTGGTGATGTCATGTTTCATCTTCATTTACTTTAAGGAACACTTGCCAATATCAATTATTTTATCAACTATGTATTAGTTAATAGCAAGTTTGTTGTTGTTTAACTGTAGTTCTAATACCCCTATTCAATAATTTACTGGCATTTTAAAATGTTTATATTGTTCATGGGGTTTTAAAAATTATTTTGCATATTATTATTGTACTGATGGTATTGTTGTCGTCTTGAGGATGTACATCAGCACCATAAAAGTGATAATAGAATCCAAATAATGATTTATACATACATACATACATACATACATACATACATACATACATACATACATATATATATATATATATATATATATATATATATATATAAACACAGGCTCATTATGATAGGAATAAAACTTTACTGGTGTTAGTGTTTCCAAAGATATGTACGAATATTATTTTCCATTACATGGTCTGTTATTCTATCAAGTCAGTGGTTTTCTCTCTTGTTTAAAACAATTCTGTTCTTGGCATCAACCCAATATTAACATTTTTGAATTTGACATAGCCATTTCCTTTGTGACCTTCAGATTTGATTCTAGAAAGACTTTAGCCTGCAGTATTTCACAACGCCCTAACTAAGGAATGTGATGAATCCTTCTCTAAAATCTGAATGTGCAAGTGAATAAACAGTCACAAAATATTTAGCTTCTTATTCTAAGTTTTCGTCCAATGTATACGCATTATTGAAGTGAACTTAACAATTGCTTTGCGCTATCAGCCTAATTACAATTTCAAATCCCAGGGTTCCAACAATAACTTATTTTGGGAAATTCAGAAGCATGGTACAATGCTTAGAAGTTAAGAAGCATTCCACCAGAATTTTTATATGAATTTATCCAATTTGCAGTTCCCAAACCTGTCAGTACATGAATGCATGCATATCAAGTCCAGCTTTGCAAGTATTTTCAGTTCCTAAAGTATGTGTATTAGTGAAAACAATGAAAAAACTACAGATTGTGGGGGGAAAATGCACATTAAATGAAAGCATTACAAAATACACATATATAAATATGGAAAATAAACCATTTGTGTTGAAATTGGATTCCAAGATACTAAAATGATGGAATTAGAAAAAGTAGCACTTTAGCAAAATTGGAATTGGAATATATACTGTATATATTTATTCATATTTCTTAGCAATTTAAGTTTACTGAAACAATCCCAACCCAGATTTTACATAATATTAAATTCTTTACAAAAGTTGCAGCTAATTATGTGGCAATGAAAGATTCCAGTAAGCTTCAGGTTAATTTTTTTTATTTTTTTTTATTTTTTTTAAACACACACATAAACATACAATACATCTTTTCAGAACAGAGCATTGATCTGGTTACAAATTTGTTCAACTTTTTGTTCATCTTTAACAGAATTTTATATATTCTATTTTTGCCATAATACTTATCACATATCTCAACTATTACCATATTATAGAAAACTAACTCATCTTAGCTTAATCAAAGCAATTACCCTTCTATTAACCCACCTAAAATCTTGATTCAGTTAATACTTTAGTAAATCCTACTCCTATATCATTTCAATTTTCTTTTCTTATTACTTAAATAAATGTATTATTGAAAATATTCAAATTATTACAATTGTTATAGGTATTTTAAAAATATCCTAATTATTATAGCCATCCATTTTCTCAAATATTACCATCCAACATCTCAATAAAAATTAATTCATTATGTCCACTGATATATTTTCTTTACATAATCTAATTTTCATATATTTTCGCTTCAATCCATATTTCAATTCTAGGTATCTATTACATGTTCTTCTCTCCTTTCTATCTTCCTTTTTCTCTCCCCTATTTTTACCTGTCTATCCTGTTGTTTCCCCTCTCTTTTCTCTTTTCTCTTTCTCTTATTTTCATTGTTAATCTCAGTATAATCATTAAATCAAAGTCCTCTATTTAAACTCTTCTATTTAACTCTATATTCCCTACTATTTTCCAACCTTTTTCTTTTATCATTCTACTGTTAATCCCAGTGTAATCAACTTTATTTACTGTTAATCCTAGTATAATCATCTTTATTTTTTTCATTGTTGCTCCCAATGTAATCTCTAAAAACCTCATTTTTATTATTACTATCCATATTTCTATTACCATTGTTAATCTCAATAAAGTCATTTTATAAATCCAAGTCCTAGACTTTTTTATTTTCCTTAATATTTTCCAACTTTATATTCTTTTATCATTCACTGTTAATTCCAGTGTAATCATCATTATGTTATTGTTAATCTCAATATAATCTCTAAAAGCCTCCTTTTTATTATTACTATTCACTTGTTCAGTTACTTATCCATATTTAATCTCATTGTCTTTATCTTCTTTATTTTCTTTCTCTGTGTCTTATTTCTCCATCTTCATTTTCTTGTCCACTTGTGTATACTCCATTTCAACTTCTGTATCCTCAAATTTTTGTCCTCTGTACAACATTTTAATTATTTCTCTTATTTCCATTTTCCAAGTCAAATAAGTCAATTTGTTCTTTCTCTAATTCCTGCACCATTTTTCTTTTAAAGTTAATATTATTCCAGTTATAAGAATTCCGTTGTGTTCTCTTCTTCCTAATTTTTTTTCCTCCAAAACTCAAACCACTTGCAGACAAGAAAATCATCCTCCACAAGTTCTCATGGTTGATATCTGTGAAGTTCACAATTTTCCAAAGCAAAAACCAAGCTGCAATATTCCTTTTTATTCCAGAAAGTGTCCCTCTGCAATCCACAATTTCTAATTGTTTAACAATATCCATTTTGTTTCAATTACATAATGATCTTAATCAGCTTCTCTTTTTCTTTTTAGTTTTAAAAGTATCAAATCATATTTAAAGTCCAGTCCAAATTTAAATAGCTCTTCTCAATTCTCTTCCTCCTGTTTTTCTTTTATTTATACACCACTTCTTTTAAAAAGCTTATTATCCATTCTCTTTGTTTTTCTTGAAATTTAAAAAAGAAAGGGGAGAAAAAAGAATCTCTTTATTTCTTTCCAATCCTTTGACCATATCTAGTTTAAAGTTTCCAAATAGTTTGTTCAGAAATCAATTTTCTATCAGGTTTTTATCTCTTTAAAGTTACATTTCAAAATCTTCTTTGCCCCCATGCTTCTTAGTTGCTATTTCATCATTAGGGGTCTTATAATTAAAGGTATTTTTCCTTATTGTTATTTCAAGCCTAGGTTAGCTGTCACTCACCCAGCTTCAAAAAAACTCTGTTCCATTCCTCTCCTCTCTCCAGCTCTGAACTTAATTCTGTTGTCCCAGCTTCATGGAAGCTGTCATGGCTGCCATCCCCCACCACCGAGTCACAGAGAGTTCCCTCCAACCTTCGAGGAACTTGCCTGTTCCTCTTCCAAGGTGCTTTTCTTTCTTCCCCATCCCTATGGGATAGTTCTGGTCCGCAGACCCATCGGCAGTGGTTCATCAGTTGGGGTTTTCGCGGAGCTCGTCAGAGCCCACTAATTCCCCGACTGTCTCGCCATGATGCCAAACCGGAACAGGTTAATTTTTTTGAGGGAGTGGGGATAGCAAAATGATTGTAAGAAAAAAAACAGAACACATCATCTCCAACAACTAACACCCAGAGAAACATGGATTAAAACCAGACAAACAATCAAGAAGAAAACAATAAACTATGAACAAGGAGACTATACCCCCAATAACACTGGCAAAACTAATTAATTTATATAAACAGGGAGAAAACCCCATACTCACTCACACTGACAATGTTACCTGGTCTTCTAATGAAATATCTATAAGCAAACAAACAACCTTTCTAGAGAGAATATAGCAAGGGGTGGTACAAAAGACAGTCTTTTCTATCAACTAGTAAGTTTTAGTCATTCTATTTAAAGGTATAAAATATGTTTGTGAAAAGGAAAAAAATATAGCAGACTATACAAATAAACAATTTAAGCTGCAATAGAAGCACCTGTTAAAAGCAAATCCTGAAGTATGGTAAGAGAAATGGTTGAAAAATATTTTCTACCTTGCTCAATAAAATATAGGCCCCCAAAATCAGCTCTTATTCCTTTTTTGCCCACCATGAATGATAAAATGTAATGTCCAAAAAGATTGCCTTTTTGAGAGAGACTGCCAAAATAAGCAAATGCAACTGAGTGGCACAATATCCTTTTGATTACAGCATCAGTTCATAAATTTGCAGAAGTACCTGTCAGACATTGATCAATAACTAGCCCATTTGCTGGAGAAGGGCGGGGAGATGCGAGAAAGCCAAAGTAAGCAGACTTAACTTACTGGTGCACAAATATTTGGATAAGCCAAAAAGGAATAAGAGGCTTCCCTTTGAGCATCTCTCCAAGTTGTGTGTTGTTGGCAAGTCATTATCTCTCATTCTCCTCCCCTTGCAGAATGGAATCAAAGGTGGGATATAAACTTAGTAAACAAAATGAACTAAATTTCCTAAAGCAGAAATACTGTATCTCTCCCTCCCTCCCTCTCTCTCTTAGCTTCTGAGGTAAATGGCACCCCTTAGAGAACTTTTCCATCTGTTTATTCAGCTCATCGCAGGAAAAGAACTGCCGGCATGGCAGCCACGGCTCGTCTTTTAAAGCCATTTGGCTTGCCAGCCGGCCACTGACAGTAATTTATTTTCCCCGCTGCGATGTCTATCCAATTCACGGCGGTCATGCAAATTCCTACGTACGTCTGTATGTAACACCTCTCCCCTCCTAGCTGAAGGACTGTACAATCTGTGACCTCTGTACATGACGTAGTCCCGCAGGTAGATGGGGTGTCTGATCGTTCTACTGGGCCTGCGCAGCTCATTTGTTCCTGGGACTTCAGCCAGCTTGGCCAGTCCTGTTGCTGCTCTGGCCAGATGGGATGGAACCTCCTGGAACTCTTTGATGTGTGTGGTGGTTTCTGGCCTATCTTTCCTGCTTCCTGGTCCTGGGCTGCTCAGGGGACTCTCGCCTGACCCCGGTAAGTCCCCGCTATTGATTTGCACCAACTGGGGCTTTTGGATGCTCTTCAGGGCCTCTTCAGGGGCAGCCCCATGTAGAGCACGTTGTAATGATCAAGACAGGAGATCTTGCACAAAGGGCCTCCTGGCCACAACTGCCACCTGCTCTTAAAGCAGGAATCACGACTCCAGGAGAAACCCCAGATTACACACATGTTTGGGGCAATGCCACCCCATCCAAGACCAAATGTGGCAATTCTCTGGGTTTGGGGTTCTCCAAAGAACCCCAAACCCAGAGCCACTCAGTCTTGCCAGGGTTCAGTTTCAACCCATTGCTCCCCATCCAGCCACTAACGGCTTCTAGCCAATGTGAGAGGAATATCATAGTATCACTTAATTAACTATGGATCAAAACATACAGCTGAGTATCATCAACATATTGATGATATCTCAGTCCATGGTGACAGATGATCTCACCCAACGGCTTTATGTAAATGTGTATACACACACATACGTATAGTACATTCATATTATTTTGGAGAAGCCAATACTATGTGTGTGTGCGATTTTTTTATTTTGTGCAATTCAGTTTTGAATGCATTGAGTCTATCAGAAAGCTTAGCTCATTGTAGTTCTTTATTTTCCCATTGGAATTAAGTGAGAAATAATACCGCTAACGTTTGACAATTTGACATCAAATCTTGGCAGTGCAAATCTTTAGCAGCTGTTAAATATTCCCAAGGGCTTTTCCCTCCTTTACTATTCCTGTAAGGCTGCAGTACATGATTCAACTGACCTAGTCTACTATTACTTCTAACCCCCATTGAAGTTGTGGTAAGTGATCAATAAGTGCTAAGTAGCACCAATAACATTGGGAGGTGTGGTCTTTATTGGGATCTCAGTCTCTTTTGCAGAATCTCTCTCCCACTCTCTGTTTTTCTCTCTCTTTCATACACACACAAGCACACACAGCTGAGGAAAAAATCAAATAAAAGTCAACATTTTAACATTAACCGTCTCGCTGGGATTGCATCTACTCTATAGCGACTGTAGACGGATGAATCCTCTAAATCCTAGTTTTCACGACTGTGTTTCATGGCTGAATGGATTATTGGACACCAAACAATCCTTGGATTGCTTTCATGTGTCCTCCGATGACCACTCTTGACTCAGTTAATAATATTGAATGAACCCAATGTATAGTTTAGGAATAAACTGCAATGACTAAAATATATTTACATGAGAAAATTGCAACAATTATAATACCTTCTAAAATTGAAAAGGAAGGGGAAAAAATATATCTACCTAGTATTATTGCAAAACTATAATACCCAAGACAAAATGGGGAAATTTGAAAAGAACTTTTGATGCATCAGTCCAAATTAGCTTCAGCCAGGACTTTCTGTTCCATTCTTTCAAAAGCTGGTTTCTTGGACCATGGGAGGGAAAGACACTAGAAGAAATGAAAAGGATTGCCTTGGTATTTAGACAACATCTGGCAAGTTTCCCTTTGAATCAATGTTTTCTGAAAAAGGCCAGTTCACCCCTTAATTAAAGGGGGGGAAGGGTAATCATTTCTTATTATTTCCTCCACATTCTCAGCAGATTCTCCTAGAGAACAGATCCTTCTGCCCAAGGCTGTCTATTAACTCTTCTGGCTTGTTGCATTAAGCTTTTTTCCCTCTAGAATTGATTATTCCTTATCCTAGTCAATCCTTCTTTATTTGCTTAAGACTTCCTCTTTTGAAGACCTAGCAGTATTATTTAATTTCCTCCTTTGAACAGCTACTTCTTGTTAAATGCAGATTTTTCCCCCTTTGCAGCTCAAAATTATTTTTATCTCCAGCTTCCCTTCTTTAATCCACCTTTATTTCCACTTCCCTACATTAATTTAATATAGCCTGATTTTCAATTTCCCTGCCTTTTTTGGAAGTACCTTTGGCCAATTTCCTTGACTAATTTCAATTCTTATCTTTTTCCTATATCTATTGCTATGTCATATTAAAAGATAATAACATATCTGTTATTGGAGCATTAAGACAAAGTTACTCAATAGTCCAAGAGTTTTTCTGCTGGGTCTTCTATTATGTGTCAAACAATGCCATCTGCTTTCCTTTGAGGAGGCTTTTACTTTGCAGCCGTGAACTCTGAATGCACAAACCTCTTGTGTGTCTGACTGCATGCTTCATAAAATCAGGATAATCCTTCTAGACTTGATCAACAACAGTTACACTTCTATTTCTTTATCTTGTCTTATTTTTCTGTTTAAAATTTCTAGGGTCAAAATAAATAATAACAATTACACTTCTGTGGGTACTTTAGTGGTGGGTTTCAAAAACTTTTACTACCAGTTCTATGGGTATGGCTTGGTGGGCGTGGCATGGCTTGGTGGGCATGGCATGGTGGGCATGGCAGGGGATGGATACGGTAAAATCTCCATTCTCACCCCACTCCAGGGGAAAGTTACTGCAAAATCCCCATTTCCTCCCAATCAGCTGGGACATGGGAGGCAGAGAATAGATTGGGCCGGGGCCAGCCAGAATTTTTACTACCAGTTCTCTGAACTACTCAAAATTTTCACTACTGGTTCTCCAGAACTGGTCAGAACCTGCTGAAACCCACCCCTGGGGCACTTGTTCAGATAGGTACCTATCAGATAGGTACCAATGCAAGCAAAGCCAAGGATATCATTGCCCAAGTTTCCTCTCCCTTAAAAGATCGAGGCACTTATATTTGGAGGCCATGATATTAGTTTAGAGAACTAAAACTTATGGCAGAGCCATCTCTCAGCAAGTTAGAGAGGGGCAGGCAGGCAGAAACAAGGTTAGGAACTCGCACTTTGGCAGTCAGAATTTGGGTAATGCAAGAGAAAGAGAGAGAGAGAGGCACCCTCCTGAATGTAGGATCTGAGTGTCTGACTTGCTGTAAAAGAAGGTAGATCTCTTCAAAAGCTGCAGGGTAAAATCTGGGGGGATGAAGTTATATTATGAATACCAAGAAGAAACCAAGGTACCAGTGTCACCTTACTTAGTCACCCACACACCTGCAGAAGAATCAGTGGAGGATAAAATTCCAACTCACATTCCTAGGCTTCTGGCAATACAATTTGTATTAACCAGGGATGGGTTCTACTTAACTTTACTACTGGTTCGCAACGGGGCCACACGCTTTTCTGCGCAAGTGCAGAAGCCTTTTCATAACGTCAGGGTCAGTGGGCAGAGCCTCCCACCGGTTATACTACCGGTTCTATAGAACCGGTGCAAACCAGGGGCAACCCACCACTGGTATTAACTTTGCAGAGGTATTCATTCCCCGTTACCAGATTGAGGAAACTATTCAAAAGAAAGAAAAAGATCAATGGTACTTCCCTACAAGCTCTCTGAATTACCTTTGAAGAGGTAATAACTAATAATTCTAACATCAGTGACAGAGAAGTTGCTAAAGAAATATTGATTATTGATGGTACAAGAGTCTCCTCTCACTATCTCTTATTCTTTCTATCTACACACACACGGACACACGCACATACACACACACACACACCATTAGGGAAAAAACTGAACAACTCTCTTGATTATCTAACAGCAGGATAATTGCGGTAGGGTGGGGACAAAATGGGGAAAAAAACAGCTCTCCAAAGTGATGGAATCAGTTGAATTAATGCTCTTCAAGCAAGTCTATCTGCCATATCTGGCCCACAAAATTAACTTGCCTCCCAGATGACAACAAAGAAACCCATAATATCAGGGATGAAATCCAGCAGGTTCTGACAGGTTCTAGAGTAGCGGTAGCGGAAATTTTGAGCAGTTTGGAGAACCAGCAAATACCACCTCTGGCTGGCCCCAGAGTGGGGTGGGAATGGAGATTTTGCAGTATCCTTCCCCTGCCACACCTACCGAGCTACACCTACCAAGCCACACCACACACACCAAGCCATGCCCACAGAACCAGTAGTAAAAAAAAACTTGGATTCACCACTGCATAATATTCTTTCCTGTAATATTATGCAAATTTGCTGCAAAATAATTTGCTGCCACCTCCTGCCCTTTGGGTTT
The DNA here is from genome assembly GCA_030761175.1 of Masticophis lateralis. Lineage (NCBI taxonomy): Eukaryota > Metazoa > Chordata > Lepidosauria > Squamata > Colubridae > Masticophis > Masticophis lateralis. Next base: position 106,410,045 of record JAUDYJ010000002.1, read on the forward strand.
TTGAAGCCCAGGTCTGGTAGCCTTCACTTAGAGAAACCAGGCAAAGTGCAGGTATGGTCTAGTTACAGATACTATTAACCTATTGTAGAAATGAGCAAAAATCAGCTGAATGAATCTCAGAAGACTGTGTGCAGGTGGTTTTGCTTCAGATAGATGCATTGGATTAGTCATACACAGCAGCGATGACTCCACAGAACATAACAAATTCATCACATGACAAGTGAGTGGCTGACTGGGGAGCACTATATCTCTATCCATATTGTTCCATTAACCCAAATAAAGGTGTGTGTGGGAGTTAGATCAGCTCATAGCTCAAATTTGCACTGTAAAGCACACATCTATATATGCCTGAACATTTGTTCTGCACCTGATGCATTGTCCTTGCCTGGTCTTTTTAACCTACCTCCCATCCCTATTTAGTTAAGCCATACACATTATAGCTGCTTAAATCGTAAATTTCTCAAGTGCTTAGCCAAGCCTGTGTGCAACTTGATCAAATCCGGACCCAATGAAAAGGAATCCTCCATCAGATGTTGTGATTGCTCAGCATCAGCAGCCAGTGGGAGCACCTTGAAATCATTTTCTTTTGCTTTGCAAAACCTTCAGCATTTCCCTTCTCACTGTCTCAGCCTTCCTCCTTATCCCTACTAACCAACATCTCTTTGGCACCAAAGGAATCCTCATTTGCATTTCTACCGCAAAGCGAGTTAATCTTTTAGCTTGTCCTTGCTATGAAACAATACACTTATTCTGAGTTGTAAGACAACCTAGAATGGTTTTAGTTAAGCTGCCTGGCCTACATTTCTCCTGAGAATAGAGCAGCCTTTCTCTGCACTGGTTACAGTCTCAATCTACACACAATAGCTTTTGTCTGTCTAACCATTCATGTCTAAATGAATTAAGGTGCCAGCTCATTTTTTGCTGCAATTCAGTTCAACGTCTGACTCTGGACCAAGTGCTGACTGGAACATATTCCAGTATAACCCCTGCCTTTAGAAGCAGCAGAAAATTCTGCCCTATTGTCTGTGTAGAAAATGAAAAAAAAATCAATTGCCAGTCATAGCCTGGTGAAATGACTTATTTTTAAAACTGTGCATACCGTTCTTCAAAACGGGGTTACTGACAAACACATGAAAGCCCCACACAATTTTCAATCAATGAAAACAAAGTGTGAGAATTGAAGTACAGAACATGAAAAGAATAAATGGCCTGAATAAAAAGTTCAAGGACAACGTGTTAAAAAAAACAAAGCACCCCACATTAAATGATTACAATATTTGGGAGGATAGAGACATCTCAGCCTGGTTACCAGAATAAAAGTATGACAAGCATAATTCACTAGCAGAGACATTCTGGAGACAGACAAAAAGGCTAGCGATTTGAATGAGGAGAGGCTTGCCAACTTTGTAAAAAAGAGAGGGGAGAAACTTTGATCCTAATTGGCTTTGGGGTTTTTTCTTGGCTCCCCCCCTTTCTGGATTTGTTTTGGAGGAAGAAGAGAAATGGGGAGAGCATACAATGACAGAGGATTGCAGGTGGAAGGCTTGCTACCTTCAAAAACAAGACAGTTGCTCCCTCCGCAGGTACTGACAACTAGGCGTGAGAACATAGTCAGAACCAAAGCCGCTCTAGGTTTTGAATCCCAAGCATCCAGGGTGGAATTCTCCCTGTTGTTCTACAGGCACCCAGGACAAAGGAAACACTATCATTTAACTGCAGCAGTCGTTCTAGGAAAGGGTTGCATTAAATGGAATAGTGGGGACAAGAAGAGTATGTGGTCACAATTCAATGATTGACAACACTGTTTGTTTTTTTTTTCAATTTAATGCCCACTACATTTGTTGGATTATAACCAGGGGTGGGTTCTAAATTTTTTTACTACCGGTTCTGTGGATGTGGCTTATTTTGTGGGTGTGGCTTGATGGTCATGTGACACTGGGTGTGGCTTGGTAATCATGTGACTGAGGAGGCATAGCCAATGCAATGTCACTCACATCAAGCGGTGCCTTGCCTGGCCCCTCCCCTCCCAGCCATTCCATGTCACACCCAGCCTCAACGTACCTATAATTCTGTAAAAATGTTCACCTTTTTAAAACTTTATTATCTACATACTATAGATGCACTTTCATGGATCACTGAAAGGAGGAAATGGCTCACATGCTTTGCCCAAAAGTGTGATAGGCAACAGGATTTTAAGGGGCTGCCAGAAAGAGCAGGGGGGGGATGTATTTTCCAAAGCACCAGAAGGCAAAACAAGAAGCAATGGATGGAAACTGAACAAAGAGCAAAGCAACCTAAAACTAAGGAGAAACTTCCTGACAGTGTGAACCAATATAGGTGCAGAAATATTTCAGTCATAATTTCACATATAAAATAGCCATTCATGTAATACAACCTGCCTATTGTTCAAAACAGTAATTAGTATTATGGCTGATGTTCAACAGCAAGTCTAAAAGTCAAAGATTACAAGAGTGCTTCTTTCTCTGTATGTATACAAAACATCACATACCAGGAATAGCATATTAAGATGGACTTACAACCTTCACCATTCCATCAAAGATGGCAGATATACTAAATCAGAGGACTTGATACCTTGTGATAAAAACAATAAGTTGATGGGTGTTACTTCAGATGGATTAGCAAAGGCAGTGCAATGATAGCCGTAGAATCAAGTGAATACCTTGAATCAGTGAAGTATCTTTTTAAGACTTCCTTGCTTGTCTGTTTCCACTTCAGGGCTACCCAGCTACACAGGAATGTTGTTACTTGGACATAGGATCCCCAACAGTGATTTAGCGCACCTTCTGAACTTACCTGATGCTATCTTATGCTAGCAGTGTAACATAAACCTCAGCAATAATTGGGTGATGCTAGATCATACTGACAGTTTTCTTTGGGGCACTGATCTCGACTTTCTTTATATTGAAATGCCCAATAAGAGCAGATCCAATATGCTAGAGGTTATCTACCTTCATTGTCAAGGAAATGGTCAATGAAGAGCATTGGATTTTTATTGCAGCAAAGCTCCTGCAGCTTGTAGCTTTTTAAAGAGAGTAATCACTACTTCAAAGTGAAACAACTAAGTACAATAACCTTCAGCATCTGGGGAGAGCAACTGATCACACAATAGGTTTATCTGACTGCTGTAAATGAAAAGATTTGTAGTCCAGATCTGTAATAAGTTCCCTAATTTAAAGACAAGGTGTGATGGAATGAATTTTTTAAAAATGCACTGGGGCATTATTACATTTCTTTTGCATGAATTCAATATGATGTACATAATTAAAAATCCATATGAAAAACATAAGCTAGCTTTTTATTGTCCTCTAAATTAGATACAGTATTTTCTTTAAGAGCATGGGCTCAGAGAAGTACATGTTCTGATTTTTAAAAATGTGGTTCAGAGGGAATATAGATATTGAGTGTGACTTATAGTTAGTCAGGATCCTGCTATGTTTGACTGAGTGTATTACAGTTTGCTGACAATACAAATATTGGCAGTAGGGAATGATAAAACATCTGGATACATTTTTAGAAATAAGCAATGCAGATATTAATCAATGAGCCCAGTTCTAAATATCTGCATAATTGTCCTGACTGTCTACCATATCATGTTCCTTGACATTACATCTACTCTGATAATGTTAATTGGATTCATATATTGAATAAAGACATAACATGGGTTGCTTTGGGTTGAACGGGTTCTACAAATCCAACAATCATGATCTGTTATCCATGATTGACTTAGGATGCTGCATGACTCAGCCAATTGGGGCTTATTCAATAAACAAAAGATAAAAAAACCCACAGTTTAGTTTGATAGGTGACCTAAGCAGTTATGTCAGTGGCACATAAAATAATTGTGACTGTTGCATATATAATAACTTGTCTACAGAGGCATGGAATGGACTGTTCAGACTCCAGATGGTTGATCATTTTAATGAATATTTTCTTATCTCAAGTTGCATCCTATGCACGACGCTCAGTCTCACTGAATTTAGAAGGGCAATCTTCTAAATAAATAAAGAGAAGGTAAAAATTAATATTCCCTGTAAACAGAAAAACTGAAGAGCTGACAAATAACTGGAAAATTTTTGTTTCTTTGTTTGTTTGATGTCCTTACTTTCTCCTTGCAGATAGTTTTGTTCATGGATCTGGAAGTTTATTGAAAATGAGTATTCAACACACTCCCTTCATCTGAAATGGTACAATCTGTTCTACCACTTATTTTTGTCCAGGCTTCAATCAGCAGCAATAATAAGAAACCCAAAAGGATTATTTCCTGGTTTATTTTTCCTTCCATTCAATTGTGTCCAGTTCTAACAGATCCTTGCAGTTTTCTTGGCAAGGTTTTTCAGAATGGTTTGCCATTGCCTCCTTCATAGGGATGAGAGAGAGTGACTGGCCCAAGGTCCCCTAGTTGAGTTTGTGCCTAAGGCGGGACTAAAATTCACTCTCCTGATTTCTAGCCTAATGCCTTAATCATTACACCAGACTCTCAATTTTTCTTTCACATATTCCTAAAAAAAATGTTTTTTGTTATTGTTGTTAGTTGTGAAGTCATGTCCGACCCATTGTGACCCCATGGACAATGTTCCTCAAGGCCTTCCTGTCCTCTACCAACCTCTGGAGTCCGTATAAGCTCATGCCTACTGCTTCAGTGACTCCATCCAGCCACCTCACTCTCTGTCTTCCCTTCTTCTTTTGCCCTCAATCTTTCCCAGCATGAGGCTCTTCTCCTGTGAGTCCTTCTTTCTCATTAGGTGGCCAAAGTATTTGAGTTTCATCTTCAGGACCTGGCCTTTTAAAGAGCAGTCAGGGTTGATCTCCTCTAGGACTGACCAGTTTCTATGTTAAAATACTATATTACACCTAACAATATCTGTATGTGGCATCCTCATCATCTAAGGGATTCCAATATGTGTGTATGTCTGTGTGTCTGTGTGTGTATCTTCAAGTCAATGTCGACTCCTGGTGATTGCCTTGGTGAGTCCCTGCAATTTTGTCAGCAAGAATTTGGAACCATTTTACTAGTGACTTCTTTCTAGGGCTTAGAGACAGTGACTGACCCAAGGTCACCCAGCTGGCTTTGTGCCTAAGGCATGAGTAGAAACAACTTGTCCTGGTTTCTAGCTTGATGCCTTCACCACCACACTAAATTGGCTCTTCAATATCCCAGTACTGGGGTTCCAACACTCAAACAAAAAGGCATCACTTCTGAAAGTTGCATTGAGCTTCATCTTCTCTTCATGTGCCCAGCATGACATTACTCAAACTATTGTGAGTCATGTAAAACTTCAGCATCACTATAGGTAGCACTGCTCCTGATATTTCTAGATAAATCCACTTGGGAATCTACTGGAACAGGTAGGCAGTCTCCAGTACATACATACATACATGCATGCATACATACATACATACATACATACATACATACACAGCTACACTTAACTGGATATATATGCCATTCCAGAGGGATGCAATGGCTCGGTGGCTAAGACGCTGAGCTTGTAATTGAAAGGTTAGCAGTTCAGCAGCTTGAATCCCTAGTGCCACATAAGGGGATGAGCTCCCATTACTTGTCCCAGCTTCTGCCAACCTAGCAGTTTGAAAGCACATAAAAATGCAAGTAGAAAAATAGGACCACCTTTGGTGGGAAGGTAACAGCATTCCATGTACCTTTGGCATTTAGTCATGCCGGCCACATGACCACAAAGATGTCTTTGGACAGCGCTGGCTCTTCAGCTTTGAAACGGAAATGAGCACCATCCCCTAGAGTTGGGAATGACTAGCACATATGTGTGGGTGGAACCTTTACCTTTACCTTGTATGCCAGTCCATCATTGCAGACTCTGAGTGGATTAGATGTTCCACTTTTACAAAAAATGTCTAAAGCTTTCACAGTCTCAGGAATAATTTCTGAGATTTCTTTTGACAGTATTTCTGTATAAATATTTCCAATTTAGGGCTAGGAGAAACCACCGCCAATATAGAGGACTACGCAATAGTGCAGAATGCAAATCGATCTCTGAATAAGGCAGACTTTGGCTTTCTGCTCTGTATGGTGTGAGTTATAACTGATTTACATAAATTAAAGAAATAGAATGACCTTCTAAAGAAGTTTTAGCATGTCTTTTTTTAATTTATCTTTATTTGCTTTAATTGTCCTAATGGTTGTGATATTGTTTTAATTGTTGCTAGCTGTATGCATCCAAGAGTCACATTCAGTGAAATAGGGGATTGAGTAAATTTGCTACATAATTAAATGCATCCACACACACAAAATATTTGTGACAATAGTGTTTCAGCAAAGCTTTAGATATTTTTAGAAGAGTGCTAGTACTGATCTCTATATATGGGAGGGAGACAGAGATTAAAAATGAGTGGATATACTGGAGGGAGGGGAGAGAGAGAAATTATTATGATCAATGACCAGACTATAAAACACACATTGCATACACAAAACAAATATTTATTAATTAATTAGTTAATCTCATCAATCAAACTGCTGGGTATCTTACTTATTACAGGAATTTGGCCACATTTAAAGGGGACAGAATCTCTTGGATTCAAAAGTAGAATGTTAATAAAACTGATCAAAATGAGGAGGGAACCTGGTTAAACGTGGGTCTGACAGCTCACAACAGATGTCAACATAAAATAGAGTAATAGGTCTGGTATTATTTATTACTTGGGGTGGTTTACAGCTACATATACAGTTAAAAACATAAAAAGACATTAAAACCAAGAAACACGGAGAGGGCAGGAGCAGAGTAGGTGGGAGGAATTGGGATCTGTTATTACTTAATTAACCACCTCCATTGCACTGTTTCCCCACTGGGGCCCCAAGTCTACTGGTACAGCCACCTCTTTAGGCCCTTATGAAAATATAGGAGTTCAGGGCCAACTTCACATCAGGCGGGACAAGATGTTCCAGAGGGCAGGAGCAACAGCATAGAAGGCCTCTGGACCCTCCTTCCTCCTGGACTCTGCCAGCCAGAATAATCAGGCTGATGGGACCCACAGCATGCCTCCTCTGCCAGCACAAGTGGTATGGGCCAATCCCAGTGGCATGAGGTGAGATGGTCCCAGGCTGGTAACCAATGCAGCTTGTGAGCAGTGGTGTTACAGCCCCCACTACCCCCCCCCCAAAAAAAACCTAGTGTAGCCTGCAATATTCTTCAAGGGTAGCCCCATGTAGAGTGCAATACAATAGTCCAGCTGTGAGATGACTAGGGCCTGAACAACTGAATGCAGGGAATGTGGGTTTCAAAGGCTCTTTGGATCTTTAGATTCAAAAGGAATGCCTTGTAACTTTCCTCTAAAACTGCTGATGAAAGCACATTGAACCCACACCAAACCACTAAGGAGACCTTCCTTAGTTTGGAAACAGTAATTTGATTTTAACTACTGGCAGCTCTGAAAGGAATGTGAGGTCTACTTAGAATGATGTCATTAGGAAGAGACATCAGGCCTGACTGAATATCAGTGTCCTTAAAACATTGCTTGCTTGCCTCTACTGCCTGATCATTTTCCTTGGGACTTAGACCCAAAGTTTTAGTTTCGTAAGTATTTCATTGGCACAAAAAGAAAAAAAATATCAGAAGGACCCAGGAGATTAGAGCTGCTGGAAACAAGAACAGTTCAGTCTAATGTCTGAAATCGTGTATCACTAAATTTGATCTTAATGACATCAGCCTTGCAACGTAGTTGTGTTCAAAATGCAGCATGGGACTTAGAAGATGGTCCCAAACAATTGATTCTGAAGCCTTTCCAAAGGAGCAAGGGAAGGACATCAGCCCAACTGGGGGCCATATAGGAATTGTTCCAAATTTGAGCTGAAAGCATGTTTATGCCTCTTAGCATTGAAAAAAAAAGTGAAGCTATGATGAGTCTTTGATCTTTTGGATTTCATCTTCCACCATGTGATTGTGGCATGAAATATAGTGCTAAGATACTTCAGTAACTTTACAATTGGATAATTATTTAGAAAATTGGAATGTTCAATGTCATGTCCTGACTAATCGGCACATGGCAAGTGCAGCCGCCAGATGGGGGCGCTGTGCTGGCGGGAAATAGGGCATACTCTCATTGGTTAAGACACTATTAAGCCGGGGTATAAAAGAGCTGTCAGTTTGTGAGGGAACGTTGTGTCTCCAGGGTTAGCTGTTCAAGCAAGTTACTGTATGGTTAGCGTTGTTTATTAAACAGTTGGTTATTGTTATCCGGAGTTGCCTCGAGTCTTGCCTGCCTGCCCAAGTACACAACATTGAGCAAATACTTCACTTTGGTAAAATTAGTATTAAGAAAGGGAAATAAGGGATTTTCCCCCTTTTTTTAAAAAAAAAATTGATCTAGTATATCCAATATATTGTATTTCAATATATTAAAAAGTGGAAACAAAACTCCATATGTTAGAGAAATTATAAACAACCAGTCCAGTTGATTGCTGAGACTTGGTGTGGCATAGTGTAATAATTTGAGAGCCAATTTGGTGTAGTGGTTAAAACATCAGACTCTAGTCCCATCTTGGACATAAAGCCAGCTGGCTGATCTTGGGCCAGCCATTTTCTCTCAGCCCTAGGAAGGAGGCAATGGAAAACCACTCTGAAAAACCTTGCCAAAATAACTGTAGGTATTTGTTCAGGCAGGCTCTGAAAAGCTGATGCAGCTGAAAAGTGGGGGGAGGGAGTGCAATAGTTTAGCTGATGGGGAATGCCTTGGAAGACCTTGATTCAAGTTCCTCTTTGAGCAAAGAGCACATAAGGTGACCATGGTCCATTCCTCCCCTTCTCAGCCCATCTTCACAGGGTTGCTTTAACTAGGATAAAATTGGAGGAGAGTTTCTTTGTTGTGCAAAGTTTTAAACTCTCAAAAAAGGAACATAGGCTATAAATACAATTGTGATATTTTTAAATAAATACAAGCAGGTTTTTAAAATGTTTATATAATAATTTGCTTTAAAAAATAAGAAAATGGAGTTGATTTTTTAATAATCCCAAACTGCCTAGTACTAGTATAAATATTTTATTCCCATTCTTGGTGTGTAATGGTACAAAAAGTCTAGGAAATGTTTAAATAATGTAAAACATTGCAGATTTACAAGGACAATGGGTATTCAACAGGTTAGAAGTATTAACAGCAACAATTCTGCCATTGTTGAACTTAAGATTCTAAAGGGTTGGGTGATGTAACATGCTTGAATTATTTAAGGTAGATCTCAATGACGTTGAAGGATATTTCTTTAGTGAACTGTAGAAAAATCAACTACCTACATGCCCTTCTAAAAAGAAACGAAGAGCTTTAATTTAAGAAAAGGGATCTAACACACACACACACACACACACACACACAAATACACACACACATCCTATTTAATATTGATACTGCTCAAGCTGAGATGGTCCTTAATGAATATATATTGGGTTTTATTATAGCCTCTGCCATGGTTTGTTTGATATTTATAACTTAGTAGCCATTTTTCTCTGAAGCTATTTTCATAAATTTAGTTCCATAAGGGATAGATCCTTTATATTCTTGCCCAAGAAAAAGTTACAAACTTGGACTTAATATGCTTCCATATTTGGACTTGGACTTAATATTGCTTGATTATTTGTATACAGGAGTTGGCCCGAAAGTGAGTGTACTGCTAGTGGTTTTACAGAAGATTGAGAAAGAATTACATTGTGATAGGTATCTCTCCGATCTGCATAGAACTTTATATTTCCATAGAATGGTTGAGTGTGTGCTACAGAATTAAGTAAGCATTTATTTTGGTCCCTAAAGGATTATAGTTGGGTCATACTTTGTTTTATGCTTTCTTTGGTGGGACATCTAAGTAGAGTAAGATGTCTAATCTAAACATTTGAGAAAGTCTCATTCACTCAGTATAAAAATAGTCTTTAACATGGATAATATCTTATTGTTTAATGTAGGCAAAGCATTCCCAGTATAGGCTGAAAAAGATTTGTCCTTGGCAAATCCCAGAAAGATGAGAGCATCAAAAACAGCTACTGTACGGCTTCCGGTTTCGATCTCTTCGGCGCTGGGCGGCTCGTTTGATCGTCCGCCGCCCCCGCCGCTTGTAGAGCCGCTTTTTTACTTCAAAAGCGGCTTGGAACGCTCCCCCTTTGTAGTGGGGGGGGGTGAGAGTGGGCAGCAAAGGTTGAGCCCAAAAAGTGCTGCCAGGGTGGGTTCTAAGCCCTGGTAAGCGCTTTTATTGGGGCTCCCTATTTAAGCTGCTGAAGCTCCGAGCGGCGTGGGACTTCTGCCTGTCAGAACAAGCCGGAGAGAAGCCGAAACGAACGAAGCTAATTCCCAAGTGAAAAACAACTAGCTTGGTGAGATCTTCTGATGAATATAAAGTTTTTAAGGAGTTTTTTTTAAAATTTGGAAAGCAAGTTGATTGAAGTTTAAGTGTGTGAAAATGGCGGCTGATTAAAGCAGAGTCAGTGAAAGCGGAAAGAGAAAGTGGAACAAGAAAGCGAAAGTGTATTTGGCTGTAATTGGACTTTGTTTATTCACAAGTTTTACAAGTTTTTTAAAGTATCTTTTCTGCATAAAAGTTAATGGAATTTGCTCCTCTTTTGTAAACCTGGGGAGATTAGGAAAAGGAGGAAGATTTTTTTCTTTTCTGCCTGGATTTAAGCTCTGTTCAGGTATGACTTCAAAGAGAGCAGGGGGGGATTCCCCCACACACCAAACAAAGGAAAAGCCAGTGTCAGCTTCAAAGCAGTTAAAACAGACACAGGATTGTGATACAGAAGATTTGAAAGCATTTATACACAAATATATGGGAGAACTCTCTGGCCAAATGAGTAAATTGGATGAAAGGTTGACTAAAAATCAAAAAGAAATGAAAACAGTGGTGGGGGAAGTTAAGGAGCTGGTGGAAGAAAAAACTGAAGGATTACAGCAGAGTGTAACCAAAGTAGCCACGGTTCTTACTGATGCTTTATTGGTGATTGAGAAAAAAGTGGAGGATTTAAATCTTGAAGTTGAAGCAAATAAAAAGGAAGTAAAAGAACAGATGTTTAAGGTGGGGGTGCAGAGCCAGAGGTTTGAAGAGGAGATTACCATGCTACAATTTCGAAATATGGAATATGCTTTAAGATTAAGAGGCCTAAGAGAACATAATCGAGAAAACCTGAGGGCAACCTGTGTGGAGGTGTTGGCGAAGATTTTGAAAGTTGAACCAGAGGTGGTGGATAATAGAATAGACAAGCTGTACAGAGCTAACTCACGTATCGCAAAACAGAGAAATTTGCCAAGAGATGTGGTAATTTACTTCACTGAGAGGAAATTGAGAAATGACATTTTGCAATACTCTTTTCAGTCTACACTTCTACATGATGGCAATCAAATTGGGGTCTTCAAAGAATTACCACCAAAGATGTTAAGAGATCGGAAAGACTTTGGTTTCCTTGTGAATGAATTGAAGCGGCGACAGATTCCATTTAGGTGGGATGTCCCTGTTGGTATTGTGTTAAGATTTGAAGATGTGAGATACCGTATCAATTCGGTGGAGAAGGCGGAACAGTTTTATAACAATGCGTTGAAAAAAGTTCCTTCACCTCGTTCTTCTACACTTATACCTATTGAAGATATCTCAGTTGAACAGGTTTGTCAACAGGGACTGCTAAAGGAAGGTCAAGAAGCCCCAAGGGAGGAAATTCTAGGTGCAGTAGGAGGCGTATTAGAAGATTCATTAATAGATATTCCTGAGATGAAACCAAAGCAATCTAGAGCTAAGAGAGAGGTGGAACCGGATTTGGATTTACTGATGCAAGAACCCAAGGATCAACGTATAACCAGAGCGGCAGGGAAGCAACGATTGGAAACACACCAGGTGAAGATATCACAGGAGGAGAAGGAAGCGAATGGGAAAAAGTTATACTCAGAAGCTGTGGGAGGGGCAAGACCGAAGACGTCTGCGGTTGCGGGAACTCTTCGTGAATTGCTTCGAGAGCTTCAGCCATCTTCAAAATGATACTTAAAATTCTATCTTGGAATGTGAATGGTTTGAATTCACCGCAGAAAAGAAGAAAAATATTTCATTATCTAAAACAATATAATAATGATGTTGTCTGCTTACAGGAAACTCATATAAGAACCCAGGACCAGAAGCTTTTAATCTCAAAAATTGGATTACAATTTATATCTTCTAGTAGGGCCAAAAGAAATGGACTTGTCTTTTATATTGCTAAAAGAATACCAGCTAAACTTATAGAAGCGGATGATGAGGGGAGATATGTTGCTGTTGTTATAACTGTACAGAATGTTGAAGTGCTTTTAATTGGCATCTATGCCCCGAACCAGCAACAGGAGAGTTTTTATAAAATGTTGAATGAAAAAATTTTACAGTGGAATTATAAATCCTTTTTGATTATGGGAGATTGGAACGGGGTGATTGATGTAACATTGGACAAAAAGACATCTGCCAAAAAAGGGAATAAGTTACCACAGACTTTTTTTGCTATGAAAGAAGAATTAGAATTGAAGGATGTTTGGAGAATCCATCATCCAGAAGAATTGGATTTTACTTTTTTTTCAGATAGACATAAATCTTTTTCAAGAATTGATTTTATGCTGGCTACTACTGACTTGCTTAATGTAGTGACAAAAACAAAAATTTTTCCTAGAACTTTAACAGATCACAGTCCAGTCTGGATTGAGATGAATCCAGGCAAAAGAGAAAGGAGATCCTGGCGTATGAATGAGAATATCTTTAGACATGAAAAGTATATTAAGGAGCTAAAGGAACAAATTAAAGAATTTTTTTACAATAATTTGAATAAAGGTACACCCATTGAGATAGTTTGGGATGCATGCAAGGCCTATATGAGGGGTGTACTGATACATATGAATTCTAGACATAAAATGAATCGACAGAAGTCGAGATTGGACTTGGAGATGGAGATAAAGGATAAAGAACAATTGCTTATTAAGAATCCGACTGATGAAAAGGTATTGTTAACCATAAAACTCTTGAAAGACCAATTCCAAATGCTGATGGCTGAACAAACAGCAACTAATCTGCAGTATGCTAAACATAATACTTTTTGTAATGCTAATAAACCTGGCAGATGGTTGGCTTATATTTTGAGGAAACAGCAAAATTCTCGTATGATAAATGCTATTGAGTATAAAGGGAAACGAGTATATCAGCAAAATTTAATACATCAAGCCTTTTTAACTTATTACTCGAAATTGTATCAAGCTGATAAAGTTAAAGAAGATCTTATCGATGAATATTTGCAGAAGAAGAGAGTTACAAAAATCTCTAGTACACAAAGTGACAGACTGGAACGACCTATAACATCGGAAGAGATTTTATATGCAATAAAACAATTGAAATTATCTAAAGCTCCTGGGACAGATGGTTTGACAGCAGTTTTTTATAAGACTTTGCAAGATGAACTGATAGAGCCTCTTAAAGATTTGTTTTGTAATATTCAACAGGGGGGAAAAATACCTCCCTCGTGGAAGACGGCTTTTATATCATTGATACCTAAAGAAGAAGACTCTGCTAAACCTGAAAATTTCAGACCAATATCTCTCCTGAATACGGACTATAAAATTTTTGCTAAAGTATTAGCCAACAGATTGATGCCAGTTATTCAAGATGTGATTCATGAAGACCAAGCTGGTTTTATAGAAGGCAGATACATGAAAGATAATGTTAGGCAACTCATAGATTTGTTGGAATATCTTGATGAAAAGAAACAGATCTCTGCGGTGCTGGTGTTTTTGGATGCGGAGAAAGCCTTTGATCGAGTCAACTGGGATTTTCTAAAAAGGATTTTGCATAAGATGAATTTTGGAGATCAGTTTATACAAGCAATCTCGGCAATCTATCAAGAACAGACAGCACAGATTATTATTAACGGCAGTTTGACTACTAATTTTAATATACAGAAAGGGACAAGACAAGGCTGCCCATTATCTCCACTATTGTTTATTTTGACGCTAGAAGTGCTGCTGAATGCTCTACGGGACTCGGACAAAATGAGTGGAATAGTAGTAGGGCAAACAGATTACAGAACAAAGGCATTTGCAGATGATCTGATTGTTACCCTAACACGACCTTTGGAATCTATCATACAGATGAAAAACATTATAGATGAATACGGTCTGGTCTCAGGTTTCAGCCTGAACCAGAAAAAGACTAAGATGATTGTTAAAAACATGTTGGAACCACAAAGGAAAGAGCTTGAAAGGGTGGCAGGCTTTGAAATAGCTACAAAGGTGAAATACTTAGGGATTCAAGTTGCAGCATCTAACAAAAAACTTTTTCAAAATAACTACGAAGAACTTTGGCATAAGATTCAAAAAGATCTTGATACATGGAAAAAACTGCAACTTTCTTTGCTTGGTAGAATCGCAGCTGTTAAGATGAATGTTCTACCTAGATTTTTGTTTCTGTTTCAAATGATTCCGGTGCTTAAAAATGATAAATATTTGATGGACTGGCAAGCAGGTTTAAATAAATTTATTTGGAGTGGGAAAAAACCAAGAGTTAAATTTAAGATCATGCAAGATGTACGTGAACGTGGTGGCCTTAAAGTTCCAAATCTACGTTTATATTATGAAGCAGCAGCATTGATACAGGTTGGAGATTGGATTGGAATAACCAAAAGAGAGATTTTGAATATAGAAGGCCATGATTTGCAATTTGGATGGCATGCATATCTACTTTATGAAGATAAGAGAGACAGTGTATTTAACAGGCATATTTTAAGACATGCTTTGCTGAGAGTCTGGAAGAAGCACCAGCTTCAATTGGATTACAAAATACCTTTGTGGTTGGATCTTGGGCATATTTTGCCAAAAATAAAGTCACTCGGGGGGTTGTTGTATAAAGAGATACTTTTTATGGATGGGGGCAGTTGGTGTTTGAAGTCTTGGAATACTCTGTTGGAAGATGGAGTCAATTTAACTTGGTTGCAGTACTTTCAACTTCAAGCGAGATGGAGAGAAGATCAGAAAACTGGATTAATGCTACATGAAGAGGACTTGGTGACTCAGATAAAATGTAAAGGTCCGATGCATATTAAACGATTGTACAATTTACTGTTGGAGAGAGATTCAGAGGAGGAGCTAGTTAAAGACTGTATGATTAAATGGGCACAGAATTTTGATCAACCAGTAATGTTAGAAACATGGGAAAAGATTTGGGTCCAGAATGTTAAATTTACGCAAGCACAGAACCTAAGGGAAAATTTTTACAAAATGTTTTATAGATGGCATCTAGATCCCAAAAAATTATCATGTATGTATCCAAATGTTCAACCTAAATGTTGGAGGTGTGATTGTTTGGATGCAACATATTTTCATATTTGGTGGACATGCAGGAAGTTGAAACCATTTTGGATTAAACTTTGGTGGGTGATGCAGAACATTTTGAAGAAGAAGTTGGAGTTTTCTCCTCAGTTTTTCTTGTTGGGAATAGTTAAGGGCTTTTCAGTAATTGACACTAGGTTAATACTGTATATGATTTCTGCAGCCAGATTACTGATAGGTCAATATTGGAAGAAAGAGAAAGTGCCTACCATAGAGGAATGGATATTGAAGATGTCTAATTTGGCAGAGATGGCAAAAATTTCTGCATACCTAAAGGAAAGGACCCATGAAGTTTTTGTTAAGGAATGGAGGAAATGGGTTGATTATATGAAGAAGAAATATCAAAGCAAGAAATTTCAATTAGTGCTCAGTTGAATTAGAGTTAGAATGTATTTAAGTAAATGTATGGTTTATTATTATTATTATTATTAAACTGAAGAATTTATAATTGATGTATAGTTTAAAATTTAAGATCATTAA
Organism: Masticophis lateralis; assembly: GCA_030761175.1. Taxonomy (NCBI): domain Eukaryota; kingdom Metazoa; phylum Chordata; class Lepidosauria; order Squamata; family Colubridae; genus Masticophis; species Masticophis lateralis. The sequence goes on from JAUDYJ010000002.1 coordinate 106,425,867, forward strand.
ATGTTAGTATACTTAAATAATTGCATGAAAGGTATAGTTACATGGTTAATTAACGTTATTAAAATGAAGAGTATACAATTGAGGTATAGATTAAATTTTAAAGAGAATGTATTAAGCTTATTTAGTTAAATTGTCTTAATCTAATTTGTTTAGATTTTTAAGTATGTGAATGTTAGTGAAGTGTTAATAGTTAATTTTTTATGCAAAGGGATCTCGCCTTTAAAGAATGTTGAATAAGATAAGATTGATGTTTGTTAAATAGCGGAAGTCAAGGGAGGGGGGAGGGATAGAAGGGATTGGGGGGGGGGTGGGCAAGGGAGGGGGAAGGGGGGGTTTTCATATTATAAAATGTAATGTAAAACTTTTTCAATAAAAAAAAAAAAAAAAAAAAAAAAACAGCTACTGTATGAGTAATGATGGTTCAGGACCTATATAAGTGAGTTAAAAAGTCCCATGGGACAGAACTTCAATGCAGACATATCTGGAAGGTTATGGTATATTTGTTGGCTTTCAAAGGATCCACTTACTCCCATCTTTTGGGGGGTTGCATAACTGGCAGAAAGGACATACGGTTTTTCTTTGTTTTATTGTAGTCTTGAATATTCATTGTTGTGTCATATACTATTTCTTTTATACAGCCTTGGAATAAACCCTTAAATAATACTAATGTGGTCATTGCTATTGCATACAAAAGAACGTGTGATCCATGCTGGACTGGGACAGAGCAATATAATAAGAGAATCATTTTGGCTTACAGGTACTGTATATATATAGTAGCTACTAAAAGCAATATGGCACCTTTTACCCTTGCACCTTTGTGGCTTCCTCCTGTGAAGGACATATTTTGGATAATGGGGGGTCCTTGCTGCATTCTGAGCTTGGCTGTTTGCTTGCAGATGTTTCATTACCCAAATTAGGTAACATCATCTGTGCTGGTAGGGAGTGGGCTTTGTTCTCATTTTATTTTCTAGTAGTTTACCCTTTTTAATGGGGATGGTCTTGGTGGTTCCTTGATTGGGCTGTCTACTGTTGACAGTTCCTTGATTGGGATAATGTTTACTTCTTGATTGTTGGTCTTATGGTAATTTACATTTTAGGCAAGCCTCTGGCAAGTCATGGAGTAACAAGATTGTTTTCTTCGTCTGCCCTAGAGAAAGGAAAAGCACGTTCCATTGCATTTCAGCTGGAGAGGGTTCTGCTCCACATATACTGAACTTATTGCCAAGCCAAGGGTTTTGCTCCAGGTGTGCTTGGGATCCATTCAGTGAAAACAAATGGAGGAATGGTGCCTTGGAGGTAATTTGAAGGTAGAAAAATATCCCTGTAATAAGTCTCACTGAAGCTGTTTTAGTGAATCAGAAGTAACCACTGCAGCAAAATCCCAGCTTCTGTTTTCACCTGAATTAATGAGCAGGAGTACACTGGCACATAAAGCACCATTGTGCAGAATTTCACTTAACACCCCTTTAAATGATTATTCAAAAATTATTAAGTATAATTATATAAGGGATTTCTGGGCTGTGGTTATAGTTCCATCCCTGGTCCGGGCAGCCAAGTATGGATGCACCAAATTGGAAAGCCTATATTGTTGATATTGGGATATCTTCTTTCTTTTACTTTCAACCTGCAGCCCCTCCCCACATCACACCTTTGTATGGCACACAATTTTCACAGCAGGTTGCAGCAATAGTGAGCAATATTTGTGGAGTTTTAAATGTTGCTCAGTTTTTGCTGAAATATGCGCACAAACATTTTAAACAAAGTTGCACCTTGGTACAAAAAGCCCCATCCGACAAATTTTTGGAAACCTGGTTTGATGAAGAATACATCTCAGCTAACCCTAACTTAGTAAGTACATTCAGAATAGGCAAATATAAAAATGAACATAGCTTCTATAAGCTCTCTTCTACCCTGAAAGCAGAATACAAAGCTTTCTCTTAAAAAAGAAATTGATATGACAGAGGACAAACTGTGAAATATTGCTGTGAGCAGCCTGAGAGAACAATGATGCTGCTTTTTGGCAGCTGGTTTACAATTCTGCTCCTAGACAAATGTTTGCCCCACCCCTGTGGTCTGAATCGATTGCTTATTATTGTTATTATCAAGATACCAGTTCCCTATCAACTATCAAATTATGTTCTCTCTGATTGCCCCCTGTTTCTAAGATTTTGTCAAACCCTGCAGGTGTGTAAGCTCAGGAAATGAAAACCATTTGTATTTCTTGAAAGGTCGTTATTGCTAGTAGGATAATGTGATGTAACATAAGCTTGAAAGCTTACAAAAGTAGTTATCCTACACACTCACACCTTGTATATTTTTTTAAAAAATTGTTCAAGTTTCAGCAAGGGATAAAATACAAAAAAGCAAAAAGAAAGAGGACTAAGGGAAAAAAATAAAGAAAAAACAAAGTCAGGAGTGCACAAAGAAAGAAAAAGGAGAGGAGAGGAGAGAGGAAAAGAAAGGGAAAGGAAAGGAAAGGAAAGGAAAGGAAAGGAAAGGAAAGGAAAGGAAAGGAAAGGAAAGGAAAGGAAAGGAAAGGAAAGGAAAGGAAAGGAAAGGAAGACTTAAGGCAGAGTTATTATGTGTCTCTTTTCTATGCTTCTCTACTATCCTAGACTCAATCTATTTTATAATGGCATTGTTTCTTTTCTCCTCTGCTTCTTTCCCAAGTTCTGTTAGACATTCTATCATAGTCCAATCCCCAATTAAACAATGACAAAGCTGCTGCTGTTGATCTGATTCTGGCAGGAGGCCCTAAACTGTATTCAGAATGATGGTGCCTGTATTGGCCTTGATATTCACTTGCATAGATCAATCTATCCAGATGCCTAAGGAGTGAAAACTCTCTATAAGTATCCCAGTTTTTTTTTTTTACAAAAGGGTGACATGTCTGATGCAACTAACTATTGATTAATCAGACTATTAGGTATAGTAAGCAAATCATATGCCAGGTGTTTTTATGTGAAGTTAATGGATTGGACAACTCAGGGAAAGATCTATGGAACAAGTTGGCTTGTAATTTTTAATGAAGTCATCAGCTGTCAGTATTGGCAGGAGAATATGGTAGATGCCTCAAGGGATCTGTTATACCACCTTCATTGTTTTGAAGGTGGTTTTCAGTTCAAAATCTTGTGATGGTAGAAACCAGCCTCCTTCTTATACTGACTATTGTTTACTGTGCTGTTGATGATCTCTATGAAGATATATTTATTCAAATCAAATATAATTCTACTGGTGTCATCGCATATCACAATCCCCAATGCAAAAAGAGGTTAAACAAGGTTGTATTCTTATTGCCTTCCTATTTCCCTTCTATGTTAATCGGAATTGTACTGGTTCTTTCAAAATGTGTATTTCATGCATCTTTATCAAACTTCAGATTAATTTCCATGCTTCTTTACACTGACAATATACTGATCCTTTCTTTGACACACATTGGCCTTTATGGTTCCCTCCAAGCTCTACTACCAAGCCAAGGGGTTGGAAATAAATCATTGCAAATGAATGCATGCTTCTTCACTGATGCTGCCAGGAGAAGAGAGAAATTAATGATTTCCATATTGAGCAGGTAAAAAAGTTTAAATACTTAGGCATTCACTTCTAATCCTCTACCTTGTGCAAGCATCAAATCTGTGAACTCATAGTGTAGGCTCAAAAGTCTGCAGTGGGAATATTTTGGTTTCTGATGCAATCAAATTTCTTAATGCAAAAGTTCTGAGACTTTCACTGTTCACTGCTCAACTTCGCACTTAGTCTGAGCTGTCACATTTTGAAATCAAAATTTATACTACTGCAAGTCCATGGATAGAATCAGGATGCTCTTGTTTAGCCCCCTAAATCTGACTCTGTCACCTAAAATATTAATCGAGACAAGCCCTGATACAAAGGTACCTGGCTGGCTCAACTAATTTGATTATAAGTTTAATTTATTATTTATTTATTATTATTATTTTATTAATCATATTTCTATGCCACCCACTCTCTGAGGACTCTGGGCAGCTTACAACAATTGACAGTATACTAAATAGCATATTGCCCCCAACAATCTGGGTCCTCATTTTACCCACCTCGGAAGGATGGAAGGCTGAGTCAACCTTGAGCCGGTGAGATTTGATTGCTGAACTAGCAGTCAGCTGAGGTAGTTGCAATATAGCACTCTAACCACTGCGCCACCTCGGCTCTAATTCTGCTAGTAGTGGTGATGGGAACCTATTGCCAAAGACATTCCTTTTTATGGCCCTTCTGTTCCATACTTAATATTGCTCATTCTCAGATGAACCTGTTCATGAGGTTAAACAGAAAGACTTTGATGTGGATATACACAATCTAAAATTCTTCTCTGTCTTCTCTGTTGCCTCAAGGGCCTCTTCTATAACCCTTTTAAGACCCCCAGGTATATTTACAACACTACAGATCACAAAAGAATGCTCACACTCACAAGATTTAACGCTTTGCCTTCAAGGGTGATGGAGGAAAGATTTAATAACGTTTCCCATGTGAAGGGCTTTAGGAGTTGCTCTAAATGCTATTACTGAGTCAGCAGAGCATCTCATAGTCTACTGCCCTTTTACTGTATTTAATGAAGAGAGTTCATGCTCCAAGTGCAAGGGTTGGGTCAAATACAGACATTCTGCATTCTTATTTGCAGGAACTTCTATCCCTTCAATCATTAGAAGTCACAGGAGAGATACGGCAAGATCCTCATTTGGCAGAATCTGATCATTAGTTTCTCTTAGTATACTGTGGATCTCATTGTCATCCTATTTTTCATGTAATATTCATTACAAAACAAAAGTAAATATAAAAGTGTTGAAATCCCCAGAAGCTTTTCATCTCTAATGCATCATTACTCTAATAATGTTCTCCAGTGTTTTCCAATGTTGTAAGTATAGGGGAAAAAATAATAAAACTTTACTAATTGTAAGCATCTCAATGTCTTCCTTGGTGTTCAAAGTTTGGAATCTAACTGGCAATTGCCTTGTCCAGCAACAGCATATCATCCAAGAAGCAGGAGCTGATCATGTTAATCATGATCAGGGCCTGGTAGCTCAGCAGACTAAAAGCATTGTGATTAACACCAGCTGTCTGCAATTATTGTAAGTTCGAATCTCACCAAGCTCAAGGTTGACTAGCCTTCCATCCTTTCTAAGGTAGGTAAATTGAGGACCCAGTTTGTGGGGGCAATAAGCTGACTTTGTATAAATATACAAAAGTATGAAGGCTATTGCTTAACGCATTGTAAGCCGCCCTGAGTCTCCAGAAAAGGGCGGCATATAAATCATTTTTTTAAAAAAAAGTTAAGTACATCATCACTTTATAGTCGTCATATTCCCGCAAACAGTCCAAGTCCAACCCCTCTTGAATTCTGATGATCCTTATCTGGAGCCAAATTAGTATTAAACTTTAATTGACTAGATTAATGTCAGGCACAAAGGATCAGAATGATAAATTGCAGTTCAAAGATTATTTGCTGAAGCCTATATACAAGAATCTAGTCAATTAAAGTTCAGTACTAAATTGGCAGCAGATAAGGGTCAACAGAATTTGTAAGTGATTTGCATTTATTTCCTTAGGTAAGTAAAATGTTTGTCTTGAATTAAGCTAAGTATAGTTTCCAGAAAAAATATGCAGGATTTGACATCTTCACAAAGTTCACACTGATTGCACGCATGCATTGTGGCTCATTCCAGCTAATATGGTCTATTTTAGTAACTTGCATTTGGGTCAAACTGTTCTCATACAAATTCTTTATAAATATGCTGCATCCCTTTCACTGTTTCCCTGCATACCTCCACATTCTGAACAACTAAGCTGAATGTTACAAGAGACAGACATACAATAGATAAACCATCCTTTCAAGCCATTTACATGGTAAAGATTATCAACATCATAGTAAAAAAAAAATCAAATGAAATAACATAAAACCTGGCTTTAAAAAGCTAGATGAGTTTTACACTAATTGACAAATCAAAATCAAACCTTTTGGATTTAACCAAATTACTCTTAAATTCATCAATATATTTCTCAGTCCCATTTTAGACTTGCCAATTTTTCATTCTCCATGTGAGGCTAAAATCTTCATTTCTAAATGCAACCACTGGTTGTTCATCTAAGGAGGTTAATGGCATTCAAAAAATAAATTTAGCAGTTCCCTCAGTGACTTAGGCCTCATTTTACTTAGATAACTACTGGTACCTGTTACATAACAGAGAAAATCCCAACTAGAAAATACAGGTATGAACTTTGTCAACAGGATTTGACTGTTCTCTGAGTTTGCTCTTGCCTATCCCATTTGCCTTCAGTTTTGTTACGGCTGAGGAAATCTTCCTGCTTTAGGCTGGCAACCAGTTGTTAAATGACACAAAGCCCAAAGTAAAACTTGGGATTTTGGCCCTATTTGATCTGCCTATTTGATTTTGGCCCTAAATCCAGAAAACATTGTGTAGCAAAATGATGAATGCTGTGCATAAAGGCATAAGGATTGGATGTTCAACCAAAGTGGCTTGTAGTCAACAATAAAAACAAAAAGACTAAATCATATTTCTAGAAGCAAAACAGATTCACTGATCACTGGCCCTGCCATTCTCTCTTTGGGCTAGGGATGTGCAGGCTGATTTACAGAATCAGAAAACCTTATAGAGGAAATTTTGAGATACTCTGATTGAAGTTTATCAAATCTTTCAATGGGTCCCATTTAGCAGAGCATATGTTTTGGAGAAGAGAGAGAGCTTTGTACGATCTAAATGCTAAGCCAAGATGTTGCATATCCTAAAAGAAACTCACATTTTGGAGAGGGAAAAGGAGAAGGAGGGACTTTCTTGTTCTTTTGGAAAGCCTACAGAAAGGACAAACCAAATAAATTCCAAATTCCATTCAGGTGAAAACAAAGTAGAGAAAAAAAAAAAAGAATTTCCTGCTTGCTGTCTTTAGTTCAAATGCCCCCCCCCTTTTTTTTTTTTAGAATAAAAGAAACAGAAAGAGTCCAAGTTTCCAGAGCAGCAACTCTAGCAGATTAGGAGATGCACAGAAAGCATTTTGCCTGTCTAGATGCTGCACCTTTGGACAGCTCCCCTTCGGTCCATGAAATATTCTCCTTGAATTAATCACACAGATTCAAACTCTCTTCATGTGAGGCATGAGGTCTATATATATGTGGCCCCATCCCATTCCCACTCTGGTTGGGTTACAGTTCACAGGGAGAATTGTACTTCTATTGGTATACTTTGAGCTATTGGTTATCATCTATCACAAACTTCTCAGGACAGTAAAATTTTACTATGGAACAACAATAACAACAGCAGAAGTAGATACACTTGGTTTGATGTTACTCAACATAGGTTTTTTAAAAGATTTTTCTTCCCTCATCTCAAGTGTTGAAAAGGAGATTTTTTGTGGGGGGAGGGTGAAGGCTATTTCAAAGTCCATTTTATTAACAGCAATTTTTTCTTCCTCCTGTTAATCCATAGTCTTTTTTTTACAGGAGATGAAGGACAACAGCAGCCTGATAATAGTAAATTGACAGTCATATGCTACCTGCCTGCAGTTTAGAGCTGACTCTTTCCTTCACATCCTAGATCTCAAGCGCTTATTATTTGCTTGAGTGGTAGCTGGAAGTAAAGGAGATTTGTAGGTCAGCCTACTTAGTCTTGGTGAAGTCCAGTGTGGACAATATGAAGCCCAAATCTTTTTTATCTTATTTTATTGATAGATTATAAGACATAATGGTTGAAGCTTTTGTTGTTGTTTTTCAGAAACATCCACAAATCTACAAATGCAATGAGTGCTGTCTGATTCTGCTTGTATTATTTCATTTTATTTAGGAAGGCCACTGGGCTCTCAAAGGGACTCACTTCTGAATAGATGCACATTAGGTTGTCCCATGAAAAAAATACTGAAATATTTTATAAGTAAAAAGCACAGTCTTCTTGTGGTTTATTCCAAGTAGTAACATCAGAACTGACTTCATTGGCCTGTGCAGAAACCTTTCTTAGGCATAGAAAAAAAATCCAATGGAAGGTACCTCTATGAGATGTATTGCACAATGCAGGCAACAAGATTCACCTTGTGAGGCCATTGACATCATTTATGAGGCCTGCTCTTCTATGTCCTGTAGGCAAAGGAGAAGCAGAAGCTTCCTCTGTATACTAGACACACCAGAGGAACAGGCAGCTGCAGAAGCAACACAACACCGTTTGTCCCACCATTGTTTGGTGGGACAGATGTACTGTTCATGAACAGTGTCAAAGGGGGAGCTTTCCTCAGAGGCCGTCAAAGAGAAGCGTTCTCTGAGGCTTTGTACAGCCTCAGAAGAAGAAGAAAAAACCCAAATTAAATTGTTTTTCTCTTTCCTTCTCAGGAGTGGCTTGGGAGAACCTTCCTTCAGCCTCACAGTGACATTTAAGACTTGAGTGCTAATTTATCTACAGTGCAAATCTATCAGATTGTACTGCAATGATCCACTCCAGCATAAGAACAATTGCTAATTTCAGAGTGGTTTCATGAACAGAAAATCGGCTACTTTTTCTTTCACTGACATAACTTATAGAGGAAAAATGCATTTTCTTTTTTTTTTTTTAATGAAATCACCAGTGGCTGCTAAGTGAATACAGACTAGAACGCATATTGATATAGCAACTTTATAAATATAGTAAGGCAAAGACCAGTCTGTTCCAAAAGGGCTTGCAGTAGGGAAAAGAAAAAGGGAATATAGAGGAGGGAAGGAAACATTGAGGCTCTGTGCAAAGGAAGTGTAAAATATAGTAGTGTCATTTCTAGAATTAGATTAGTTCGTTATTGCTGATGATTAGGGAAATTACAGTCCAATCCCCTTGGATAACATGACAGGCTGCTTGAAGTCATCAGCTTTATGGAAAATGTCAGTTTTTAGCAACAATTTAATGGCTTACCGCATGTTTCTTTTTTTTTTACTTTGTTTTGTTGATTACTTGTCTCAGTTTGTCAATGATTACTTGTCTCTATTTGTCAATGCTATCGTAACCTTTTTGAATATTCCACCAAAGCAAGCTGGAGGGGGGAAAAGTCAAGTATTGCAGGATTATGAATGGATGGGTGCATGGATATATGATAGTTAGATAGAGACAATGTTATATTTACTTCTTTCCTCTGTGCCCAATCTTTGTCAGTTACTCCTACTAGTTACCTAGGAAACGATCAGTGGGTAAAATTTGGTTGGTTATATTTATTCTCAGATTGATTATTAAAGTGGCAGGCAGTTATGGATAGCAGGCATTTTATATGCAAATTGCTTAACATTTTGAAAGTGTGTTATTTTGAAATAAATTATGTGGAACAAGGGATCGATACATCCTTTAATATGATTTTTAAATAAATGATAATAGAAAGATTATTTGCCTATCTTGTTTTCTGGATATTCTCTGTGCATTTTTAGTTTCTCAGTCTGGACAAGTGTCCCTTGTATCCTGTACAGTTCGTAACAAGAAAAGAGTTGATAAATCCTAATCAGAGGAAATTGTGAAACTAGAAGCAAGAGTTGGAACTAGACACACAGGTAGCCCTCAACTTACAACAATTCATTTAGTGACCGTTCAAAGTTACAATGACACTGAAAAATCTGATTTATGACCATTTTTCACACTTACGACCTTTGCAACATCCACATGTTCATGTGATCAAAATTCAGATGCTTGGCAACTGGTTCATGTTTATGACGGTTGAAGTGTTCCAGCGACATGTGATCCTTGCGAGTTTTGGCAAGTAAAGTCAATGGGGAAAAGTGATTCACTTAACAACCGTGTTACTAATTTATCAATTGTAGTGATTCGCTTAACAACTGTGGCAAGAAAAGTCATAAAAGTCACGGGACAAAACTCACTTAACAAATGTCTCACTTTACAACACATATTTTGGGTTCAATTGTGGTCTTAAGTAGAGGATTAGCTGTACTTTTCAGTTTCTGGAATTCCAATGTATTTGCTGTCCTGGAAGTGATACACCTTAACAATCCTCCATACTTCAATTTTTATTCCTAAACTGTCTATAAGGTAAGTCGCTGAAAGTCACTGAGTGTTCAGCTTCTACACTTTACATTTCTTTGCCTTTCCCATCTTGCCAATGTCATTATTAAGATTATTTTCCTGAATGGATTTATTGAGTAAATCCTAATTTACTGATTAGGATTAGCTACTGATTAGCACCATCAAATGTCTTTTTGTAGAAAACTTCATCAATAATATTTGGGGAGGGGACACTGGATACATAGCAGATAAATAAAATCCTCCACCCAATGTAATTAGAATTATTAAAAGAAATCATTTGTAAATAAAAGAATAAGATGCTATAACGAACTGCATTTAGTTATATTTCCGGGTTTTGAAGAACTTTTCCTAGCTAAGCCAGAACAGGTAAATTTGTCTCTGGAACAATAAGGGAATAAAATGAGAGAGAGAGAGAGAGAGAGAGAGAGAGAGAGAGAGAGAGAGAGAGAGAGAGAGAGAGAGATTGCATTTTATAGTCTGTTGTCTACTTTCCTTCCAGTGATATACATTGAATAAACTAAACATTTCAAAGTTGCATGCCTCTTTCAAATGCTCCCAATGTTCTTAACAGTTAATACAGCTTTCTCACATCCTTCCCCAGGGGAAACATTTCAAATTTCCCCATTCCCATGTGGCTATTGCTCTATGTTAGGTAAAAGGAGGAGAGAGACTTTCATGTGGGTTTTTTCTGAGATTTGGTCCCTTGTTAATTTCAGTAGCTAATTTGGAAGGTGGCCTTATCTTTTCCTCTTAACTGGCTACCGGTCACATGTGAGCAGTTTTCCTTTTTTTATTCATTCCCTCTAGTTCTAAGACTAATTCAGGGGCAGTAATTCAAGAGTATTTTAATTACTCTTATTAGTTAACACTGCTGGCATCAGTACAACCTTCAAATGATATCATGGGAATATCTTGATAGCTTGGAAAGCCCCTAAATATTCAGTTGTGAGCTTTTTCTCTCTGTCACTTTACCCTGTGAAGTGGAACAGTATTTTGTTCCAAGGAAGAGAAGGCTGACTGCAAAGTAAGAGGGAAGAAAAGAAAAAGATTCCTGTATGGATTTCTGGTAGATGATGCCACCACTTGGGAATACAAAAGGAGATCTTTAAAAGAGTAATAAAGCCACCTTCTTGATCTAGTTAAAGTGTTTTTCACACCTTGCAGGTTACTTGAGGTACCGGAGGGCATATTTGGACTTGCAAAATAGTCTGTCAAAAGCTGTATCTGATCAACTCAACTTCTTTTTAAAATAACAAAGAAAGAAATGCATGATTTGTTGTTTTTCACTTGAACATAGTGCTTGTTGTGTCATTTATGATTGTCAAATATTTCAGACATCGCAGTTTGTGGGAAAAGGGGGAAAGGGATAGAAATAAGGGAAACAATAGGCTTTCCAAGGGTTTAAAGAAATGCAATTAGGGAGGCCAAGTTGATAAACTGTAAAATGAAATGCTGAGCTCACTTTAGCTTTAACTCACGGGGTTACTCTTTCATGTATCGATGTCAACATTTATTCATTTATTCGATTAAATTGTCCTTTTCTCTAGGAGCTCAGGACATTAAATACTCCTTCCCCCATTTTCCCCCTCAGAACCATCACCATTATGTGAGGTAAACTGGGGTGAGAAAGAATGTGTAGTTCAAACTGTGAATGTCCATGGCTGAGTGTGGGCTTATATTGTGTAGCAACCTCCCTGATTGAGTGCCTTGATTCCATGGCTGGATTGGTAGTGAAGTTCCTCAGGTTATTCTTCTGGGAGATTTCCCTTTGCCTTCTCTAGGAGCCAAGTCTAAGGCATCTTGGGAGTTAATGGTCACCATGAAAGCCATGGACCTGATTCAGTTGAGGGACCAACTCATGATAATGGTCATATTTTTAATTAGGATTTGTTGTTGTTGTTATTGTAGCAATGGCAATGCAATCTGGAATTGGGAAGACTTCCATTGCTCCCCTATCATGGTAAGATCAGTCTGTGGTAGCCCTGGAATTGCCTCATGCTAGGCCTCATGCTAAGTCTCTTACTGAAGGGAAGGGAACCAACCTAAGTAACTAATGGATACAATGCTTTTGAATCACTGTTGAAAACAAAAAAAATTGTGCCATTGATTCAGATGGTCCTACCTGGAAGTAACAGAAATGAATTAGGGATCTTTGGCATGTTTGTTTTTACTTGGATTTATATGCCACCTTACATAAAAATATAACAGAGCAATTTACAAAATTAAAGTACAAAGAGTAGACTCATATCAGTATAGTATAGTAAGACTATAGATAAATCAGCAGCATACAAGTGAATTGAAGGCTACATAACCTAGAGGATTATTTAATTCGTGTGTGTGCGTGATCTCCCCTCCCCTCCCCTTCCCACTGCTTCTCACTGCAGACAGAACATTCTCCTGCAAACAGCTCAATAAACTCTGTTCTTCTGAGGACTAAAAGGACAAAAAGGTCCACACAGAAGGTAGTACTTACAACTAATGAATGATAAGATGGCATTTATCAAATTCCCACGTGGCTTCCTTCCACAGATGGAATGAAGATTGCAATGGTCATAAATGTGAGGACTGGTTATAAATGTATTTTCTTGGCACCATTGTAACTTTAAACAGCTGCTTAAATGAATGGTCGTAAATCGAGGATAACCCGTAATATATATAAAGTGTAGGAGAAGGAGTTACAGAGCTTTGGAGTGGAATTAAAAGAGGCATCAGCCTAGAATCACTATGTAGCCACAAATATATTAAGTCCAACTCACCATGAATTCCACTGACCTTTATCTAATATCTAGTAGGTGTAACTCATTAATTGAGAATATTCTTATGCATAGGCAATAAATCTGTTTAATTGCAACTTCACGTATGGTCCTGATCTTTTGTGCCTAACAATGAGCTAACAAATGTGATCAGACTAGATATCTCAGATGAAATAACACCTTGCCCAGATCTAATGGCTACTCTTATCCCAAGATACAAATCAATAGTTTAATGGATTTTGCTTTCTCATAGTTATAGTGACAAGTTGGAAAAGCATTTTGCCCTTTGTAAGAATGTAGACTTGGAACAATTTTTTTTTATCAAAATTCTGTTTAATAATAGAATCCTAAGCAGGTATTGGGAATTGTTGGATTACTAGTCCCGTTTTGGCCATTTCAATATTAATATAAATATTAAGATGTTAGATATTGAAACAGCTGACAATGGAAAACATTAGTGATTATATTAAAGGGATATAAGGGAATACTAGGAATTATATTTGTGAGATTTTAAATTTAAAGGTTTTAATATAGAGATGAAGGGAAAAATTGAATTTGGTTAAGATTAGAGGTTAGGATGAAGGGTAATATTGGTTTAAAAAAATAGAGACAATAAATATTATAGCAAAAAGGGAATATATAAATTGTAAATTTAGTTGAAATGACTAAAACCTGTTTAAATTTGTGAACCGGCAAATACTCTGTTCAGAAAAAATACATTGTGTGTATGTTTGTTTGTTTGTTTGTGTAAAAAAATAATAAAAAAACTTTTTTTAAAAAAAGAATAGAAGTCTTACTTCTATTGGACCTTTATTTGTTTCCTTCTTCTGCCTGGATGGCTTTTTGGTTAGTCTATTGTTTCTTTCTTCAACTGCTCCCAAAAGTATAAATAGATTATTATACTTAAATTGAAGCCTGTTTGGGAATAGCAATACTCTTTCAGATCTTACTTTTCCTTACTTAGTTTCCTGCTTGTGCCTTCTTTTTCTTTTTTCTTAGTTTTTTCTTAGTTTTCACCTGAAAGTTTGGCTTTGTTTTTTCATTTATTTATAAAACGAGTCTGGGCTTGGGAAGGATTGTGTACTTGTGAATTATCACAAAATACTGCGTATTTCAGTGGTCCAATGTCATTTGAAATTAATTCAATAACGGTCCTAAGAAGATCATTTGAAGTAGATAACAATTCCTTCAGTAGTAAGAAGCCAGATGGCCACTTCCTGGTAAATTTCTTAAAAGCCGCGTGTTGTTCTCCTTAAGCTTCTATAGGTATAATCTTTAGCAAACAGAAATCCTGTGAATCCCATCAAATGATTGCCTCATTTGCCAAGAGGTATTCCCAAGCCATGTGAGAATGGGAGGAGTTGAAATTGCCTTGGTAAGGGACTTTGTTATTCCAGATTGAATTCTTATTGAGCATGATTGTACCGGGAATATGCTATTGCCTCCGTGTGTGTGTGTGTGTGTGTGTGTGTGTGTGTGTGTGTGTGTAGTCTCAGAGTTGAACTCAGCAATAGCTATTCCCTCTGCACTATTTGAAATATTTGGAGGTTTTTTAATCTATGATGTTGTTGGTGATATCTGTCCCAGACCGATTAGGGTCAAAAACGATTTACAAGGTATGTTATTTTCCTTCCCATTTTCTTTCATGTCACTGCCCTAGTTACCCATGGTTCACTGGGATTATGCTCCTGGATAAAAAATAGCTCTTGGATGTTTCTGAGGTTTAATATATACATCAATATCTTCAGTTACTGAGCATAATGCCTTCTGCTTATAGCCATCTTTAGTGAGGGCTATTGTTGTAGTGCCTGAACCTTTCCTTCATCAGCTCTATACAACACAAGCTCTACAAAGAGGGGGCTATTAAGAGCTTAGTTTAAAATTGCAAGTTCTTTATAATATTCCTGGAACACTGTCTAGTTTAGAAAGAAAATTCCACAACTTTCCAATTTCTTTATGCTCAGTTGTAATCTTCAAGCAGAGTGTGGTTATTTTTGATATAACCTTCAGGTATTCGGATATGGTACCCTAACTTAGTTTATTTCCAGGGCTTTCAGGTAATTTTCAAGGCTTTCTATTTCTTTTATTCTGTTCTTGCTCTGAGCAAGGCACCAAGATAAAGTTTCATAAATAATTTGCTTTAGAGATTATGGTCCAAAAGAGGGTAGATATAAGAATTTAAAACTCGAAAGTTCATGTAGTCTATGGCTATCTCATCCTCCACATCCCTTGGAAGTTTCCACTATAACTATTTGATACTGTATCTTATACCATTTACATTAGAATGTTTGGCTATCACATGCTCTGTAATGAGTAATATACTACCGGAGTCGGATTTTGATGGACTGCCTAGGATATTTATTGTGCCTGGTGCTGTCAATATTAAAAACATGAGTACTGTCCTGTAAAAGTTCCAATTTGTATATGAAATTACTATAATAAAAATAGGCATTTTTCTGCAGTCTTTTTAGCAAACTATATAATGCCTTAACTTCTAATTTACATTGAGCTCATTACCAAACGTTTCTTAAGTCACCCAGTTCCTAACTTTCCTATATAGCTTGTGGTGATGGCTGTTAATAGAAACCACTAACATCTGCCTGATAAAATGATAGTAATAGTAATACAGTGGTGGGATTCAGCCAGTTCACACCACTTCGGGAGAATCGGTTGTTAACTTTCTGAGCAGTTTGGTGAACTGGTTGTTGGAAGAAATCATTAGGGAAGAGAACCGGTTGTTAAATTACTTGAATCCCACCACTGTAGTAATATCTTACAGCCCATAAACTGGAGGGGGTATGATGGGATTCGTTTGTTGGTTCTCTTTTTCCATAATTCAGTTGTAGTTGCACACAGAAAGTCTTCTAGAAGTCAGTCTTTAGGAAAAGCATCTTCAGGCCATGATGGGCTTCCAGTCAGCCTGGTTATTGGGTTCTTCTAGACAGAATGGAGAATAATTCTTCCTGCTGAGATTTTCCTATAGCCTTTGCTCTTGTAGCTTCTCTCTTTGGTGGTTCATTGATCTTGCCTCATATTCAGTTTTCACTTGCCCTTGATCCTCGCTTCTTCATTTATTTTGGAACCTTCTCCTGGCCCCCAGTTTCTTGTTCCCATCTTTATATCAGCCAACCATAGAAATTCTCTCATATGGGGAAAAAAAAAACCCCCATGATGCAATAAAGCAAGCAAAGTCAGTGGTATTTATCTCAGAAGGCAGAAACAGTCAGAGCGAAGCCTCACAACAGGATTTTGATTTCCAGACCATTTGGTTGGAAAAACAAGTGAGTCCTTCTGGCAAGTGTGTCAAACTGTATACAATTTTCAGGAAAGGAGCAGAGCTTTGACCTCTTCTTAGATAAGAATGAAATAGTGACCTTCTACCATGACTGGAGAGATACATTGCCACTGACTAATTCCAGTTATCACTTTGCTGGCTTTGTTATGCAGTGACAGAAACTTCAGTACAGGCTTCCAAAAGTAACTTCACGGAAAACATGTCTCAGTGTGAATGAACTTAACTATTACTAGAGCAGGGAGAACTTAGCCAAGCTATTGGAATTTTTAATAAAAGTTTTGAAATGCCAAACATTTTCCTAAGACAAAGAAATAGAATCTTTTCTGATTGTTGACATATCAATGACCTTAATGGAAAAGCAGTAGATGTTTTGGCTGAGCAAGAGAAACGTCAAGCCACCTTGGGATTCAATTCCTCCCTTTTCACATTCTCCCTCTCCTTCTCCCTCTCCCTCTCCCTCTCCATTGCCTGCTTTGCCAATAAATACACCTCCAGTTCAAAAAAAAGCTCATCACAGTATGTCAATCAATTATAAAATTACATGCCTGATCGAAATAAGTATTTGTAGAAAACACTGCCGAAGTGTTAAATATCTAACAGCATTTTATTACAGGCTCTCTCTTTCTTTCCCACCTTATGTAATGACTTTTCTTTTCAAAATTTTTACTCTCAGAGCACACACATCCAGCTCATCATTTTCTTAAAAGTTATGAGCCTAAAGAGGCCATGAAGGGTTTTTTTTCCTGCCAATGCCAGGAAAGCATTGCCTACTTGCTGTATAAGGAGGTCTTCTCAACTTTGCCTTAAGACTGGAATTAGCTGCAATTCTTCTGTGGATTCTTCTGTAGATTCTCTTTGTTGTTCATTTCCTTTTGCAAGATGCCCTTGTCAAAATAAGTCCATTGTAATAAGAATTTTATTCCATCCCCAAGCTTTTCCTTTGATCAGCTGTCTGTTTTTGTTCTGGGTTGGGGTTTTTTTCCCTCTTCTTTACATGTACCTTATTTTACCCAGCTATTTTACTTGCAAAATTTGCCCATTATAAAGACTGAACTTTGTTTATCTGAAACAGTGAAAAAAATGACAAAAATAAATAAATAAATTGGCTTAGGCAATCATAAATTAATGCTTTTGAGAGATTTTATTACAGACCTCTTCCATAATTAAACATTTATAGAATAGCTCACATAGTAAACTAGTAGAAATATACAACTAATTACAGTGCATCAGTATAAAACATTATTTTATTTTCTATCTGTATATAATTACCTTACACATACACAGACATCCCCATTAGCCATTGTAGGGGTCACTACAAAGTGAATAACATACTTTTTCTTGCAATGCACCACCACAAGAAAAGCTTCTATTTAGCTAATTTTTTAAAGGATGGGGATTAATGGAAAAATTATAATTCATCCTCCTCTACCCCCCCCCCCCGCCTTGGATATGGTCCTATAACCACCTACCTGGAAATAAAATTAATTTAATTCAGGTAGACATACTTCTGAAGAGGCACATGTAAGATTGTAACAATAAAAATCTGAGCTTGAGATATTTTGAATTACATGTTATTTAAAAGAAAACAAATTATATAATTTCATTTATTTATATAATTTATATAGTCACCCATCTCATACAAATGATTCTGGGCAGTTTACAAGATTAAAAACAATCCATCTCCCCCCCCCCCCCAAAAATATAATCCACAGCACCCAAAAATACATTATTAACTATCATTATTAGCATATTTATTTCCCCACTGACTCAAATATCTGGGACAACAACCAAGTCTTCAATGCCTTGTAAAAGACTAAGAGAGTTTGGGGGCATCCAAATATCTAGGGGGGTGCGGTTCTACAGGGACAGCTTTATCTTTCACTTTTCTTAGATAACTTTTTTTATATGTGCCAAAAAAATTACAAAAAATTACTTATTTTTTACAAATAGAAATATTTGTCACAGTTTTTAAATTGCATTGTAAGTAAAGAACCTGAATTTTAACACAAAAATGACAACAACCCCCCCCCCCCCCGATTATCATTTCCAGTCCATGCTTTTTGGTTGTCTCATTGAGAAGCATATTCAGCTTCTCCCAGTTCTGAGCTATGTTGAAGAATTTCATTTGCAGAGTTATTCTAAATATATGTTCCAAGACACCATTTGTTCATCATTTAACTTACTTGGGCTGGTTTTCCATCTGTGCAAGGAACATCTTGAATAAAACACCTAATGGTATGATCATGGTTCATTTCCTTGCTGTTTTTATTTGCTTTTACTGGTCAGCATTTTATGTATTTTCTCTAATTAGATATTAGCACTGAGCAATATGGTTAAAAGAATAGTTTGTTGGCAAGGTACAAACTGTGCATGTACCATATAAGTTCCCTGTTTCAGCCCCTGTCATCTCAAACAACAGATCTGCAAAATACTTAGGAATCTTGGAGAGTGGTAGAGTAGACTAGAACCTGGATGGAGCATTGGTCTTTTAGATGGACCTTATGCTAGGAAAGAGACAGTTTTTGACCATCTACAAAATATGTAGTATTTTCCTTCCCTTCATCTTTTTCTAATTCCTAAATAAGAATATAACTTACATTGCTGGAAATTTAGATGGGAAAAGATCATACTCTTTTGGGGGGGGGGGAGGCTTATAAATGTTGCCTTTACAAAGAGCCAAAATCTTCCCCAGCTCTGAACTCATATAACTGAAGTAACTGACTTCCTTTCTCAACCAGGTCCTGCCTAGTATTCCTGTCAATATCAAAGGTGATTTTCATCTCCTAGATCTTACAGTAACCACTCCAAAAAACTTTTGTTTTCTGAACTCAAATTTACATCTTTGTATGACATGTAAATATTTAATCTATATTTAGTATCTTACCATATCAGAAAATGTGATTGCTCACTAATGCTCACATGTGATAATGGATCCTTCCCCATAGCTGAATTAAAGTGCTATGCAAGCATTCTTGAGTCAGCACAAAACAATATTGGCATAAATTTCCTTATAGTCAATTCCTATCATGCCTCCATGGCATATATTTGGAGTCACCTCCAAGTGATGTTCTGGTTACTGAGTAACCAGAATGCTGCTGAGGCATTATTTTTTTATTACTTCCTTTTCTTCCTTATTGGAAGACCAGAGAGAAGTTGGCATCAGCAATGGAGAAAATTCCTGGGTTTGAAAGAATTTAAGGAATGTTCAAGAAAACAAAAGTTGAGGAGACATCATTTTATGTAATAATTGGGAGAAATAAAAACAAGATGTAACTACTGCCCAATGTTTAAGCCTGTTAAATTTGCTCTTTTCAAATAAATTATTATAGATATATAATAAATTATAATGAAGTCACCCAGAGTTGCTCAATATTGAGATATAAATTTAATGATAAATAAATAAAAATTGTAATAGTGTAGGATGCATGGCAAAAGTATTGATCAATATTTTTAAAAATCAGTTATCTTGCATCTCACTTTTCCTCAAAAACAAATTACTACAAGATGTAACTAAAATGCAGGAGTTGCCATGTTTCTATAGGAATTTTTTTTTTACTGAAGGTCCATCCCAATTATCCCAATTATCTATGTGACCATCAAAAGACAGCTAGATTCTTTTTCTTTTGAGATAATGGTTTCGATGACATGTATCAATTATATTCATGCTGAAAAAGTTTGGAACTAATTATGAATTTATTATACTATCATCGTGATTACTCAGAAAACACATACAAACACTGCTTGTCAAAATTATAATGTGAGGAGGGGAACATCTTAACATACAGAAGGATCAAATATCATGTCCTAATATCATATCCCTTTTCCAAAGGCTATTGGACTTTCTTTGCTTTTCCTTCCATCCAAGAAAAACAAAATAAGTCCAGTTGCCTTTTGAAAAAGCATCTTTGGAACAACCATGACCTGGATGACTGAGAATCTCCATAGACAGATCAAATATCATGGTGCTTTTCAATTCTTTGAGTGGAGATACTTTCCTATTAAAACAAGTTGAGTAGTAGAACTGAGTATTTTGTTAAGTCTGCTTGTAAATGATATTCACAATACCAGTCATACCTACGTTTGCTGCCATGTATGGTTATCTCAAGTGTTTCCACAAAATTAAAAAAAAAAAAGGATGGCATCCATTTCCTACTCATTTCCTTCTGTTATTTCAGAACCAGAAGGATTGTGTCTTAATAATGTTTGGTCATATAATGGAAAGTTTAGAAGACAGCCCAATCTAAAGTAACCAAGTTAAACAAGAAATGTGTTTTCTCTGTTAACTAGAAACAGAGTACTAACAGGTAATGTCATCCAAATACAATTAAGTCCAGTGCCACCTAGTGACCAGACTAAATAATTACACTCTGCACATGGCTTGGTCCTTGTCTCCATCCCTTCCTGCTTTACTCACCAATGCTCAGTTATTCCTGGTGCCCTTCAAAAAGGAGTCTTCAGTTAGTTTCTGAATCAAGGATATTAGGAAAAATGTGATGTACTAGATTCAATGGAGTATTGATCCTAGATCAATG
This sequence comes from Masticophis lateralis, assembly GCA_030761175.1. NCBI lineage: Eukaryota > Metazoa > Chordata > Lepidosauria > Squamata > Colubridae > Masticophis > Masticophis lateralis. The sequence continues at coordinate 106,446,463 of JAUDYJ010000002.1, forward strand.
TGAGCTGGGTTTATTCGCATGCTTAGTCATTAAGTTCACTGTGCTATTGGTAGGCAGGTTGCATCATTGCCTACCATTCTTCCAATTACTGTGTTTTAAATGAGCTAATTCTTCAAGTTTTGCAATGCTGTGATAAATAAATCTGAGCAGCCCCTTTCCACCCATGAATAAAGCTGAAGATTTCATTGAGGCAAGTGATGAGCTTTTTTTCATAACCTGAAATTTGATCGTCTTTAGCTTTTCTCTTATTGCCCAACAAGAAGTCTTGATTTTGAAATGTTAAGCTAAAAAAGTATAATTCAAAATAATAGAGCCAAACACTCAACTTCCCAAACATATTCAGACACTCCAAAGATTGCGGATATAGTACTATATGTCATGTTGGAAGTCAGCATATGGCTTGATTTGTTATTTACCATGTTGCTGTGATCAGTGCATGGTTTTGCAAGTGGCTAGACTCATTGGTTTAGCCATTCTTAAAATCCTCTGTGAAATTTGGTCCCTGCTTTACTTATGAACTTGCTGCTGGCTTGCTAAGACAAAGCAGGAGTGAGTTTTGTTGATGCTCCTGCTTAGGCTGAACAAATTAGATCGTGTTTAAGAAAAAGTAACACCCCTCCTCCCAAATTGATTATGATTCCAAAGGAGCCATGAGTCATGACTTAGGCACTCCTGAGCAAATTAAGGTTTGCAATTCCAGATTTCTTGAAGAGACTAAGTAAGAAAAAACATTCAAGAAAATAAATGTTATCATTCCTTCCAGTGTTTTACTTCTGCCTGATCCTTCCTAAAATAGTAACTTGGTTGTATTTCTGATCACATATTGTCAATCAATATCAAGCTCTTTCTTTTTTCTATATAATGTTTATGTTAAATTACTTGATTTGGCCCAGTCTTGCCTTTTTCTAGGCTTCACTTTCAGTGTTGTTCCATTGCTTCTTTTGAATTTCTACTCAGGTGTACATTTTGTAAGAGCACTGGCATTCTTTATGCTGCATCCTGATTGTCTGAACACTGCATGTACCTCCTAGTTGTTGGGGTGTGGGCAACAGTATACTGGCTTGCAAGGTAGTTTCTAGATTAGAGACCTCACTTTGCTTAAAGCAATGTGAGCATGCTTGGGGTAAACCTGAGCTTCGTTTCTGCTTGAGGAAGCGATGCTAAGAAGAATTCTGGTAATTATCAGATTGAAAGACCATTCAGATTGGTGAAGAATTGGAACCCAACTGGACAGTGCCAATGAAGAGACAATGAACCCCTGGGAAACCAAAAGGACTCTCTGTAATGTTAGTTCTACTTCCTAATTGGTATTTTCTAATTGCACCCTTGCTCCTTGTGATTGAATAAGCCTTTATGTGAAGTTGGATCTTAGCAGTTGTCAACATTTCTTTGAATGAGGGTCTCTTTCTGCCAATTCTGAAGGAGGCAGTGGTGCAATCCTTCTTTAAGAAGCCTTTGTTCCATTATGACTCATCAGATTAGGCTTGCCTTTAATGTTCTCTTTTTAGGAAAAATGGTGTAAAAGGTTGTGATCCTGCAACTCCAAAGGTAACAGATTATTTGATCTCGGGTATATAGGAATTGGGTATATAGGAATTGGGTATGGCCAGTCTAGAGAAAAGAAGGGCTAGGGGTGACGTAATAGCAGTATTCCAGTATTTGAGGGGCTGTCACAAAGAAGAGGGGTTCAACTTATTTTCCAAGGCGCCAGAAGGCGAGATAAGAGACCATGGATGGAAACTAATCAAGGAGAGAAGCAACCTGGAATTAAGGAGAAACTTCCTAACATTGAGAACAATTAACTAGTGAAACAGCTTGCCTTCAGAAGTTGTGGGTGCTCCATTAGTGGAAGTTTTTAAGAAAAGACTGGCAGCAACCTATCTGAAATGGTATAGGATTTCCTGCTTGAGCAGAGGTTGGACTAGAAGACCTCCAATGTCTCTTCCAGCTCTGTTCTGATTGATTGATTGATTGATTGATTGATTGATCTTTTGTCTGCCATAAAAGTGATCTGAATGCAATAGAAATGAAAAAATAAGGATATCTATGAAGTCTGGATAGTACGCAGGAAATTAAGATGGAAAGAATGAGTGCATATCGATTGTATACAAAAATACTGACCCGAAGGAAACAAATACACTGAGTTGGTTTGGTCATATCAAGGGAATGAACAAGGAGCAAATCACAAAACAAATATAAAAATGAAGAGTGAATGAAAGGCAAAAAAGAAAGGAGGAAATGAAAAAAAATGATAGGCAATTGAAATTGAGAATTAGTTTAATGTAATGGTTTAGGCACCAGGCTAGAAACCAGGAGAATGAGTTCTAATCGCACCTTAGGCACAAAGCTAGCTGGGTGTTCTTAGGCCAGTAACTCTCTCTCAGAATTCAGAAGCAGGAAATGGCAAACTACTTCTATAGTCTTACTAAGTATACAACAGGGACTAGCCTAGGCAGTCACCAAGAGTCATGGATACTCAGGCATTGGAGTGAAGTCCATGCTGCTCACTACATTGAACAGGGTTAGTCCCTTACTACTGGGTTAGGGTTAGGGTTAGGGTTAGGGTTAGGGTTATTATAAGGTTAGCATTATTGTACATGACCCCACTGAAAGGCAGGATAGCACCTCAGGTACTGTTCTACCATGGCATTCAGTCTATCTGCCCCCCCACCATTGGTGATCGGATTAAATTCCTCCCTCAGATGCACTATGGAACTCCCCAAGGGCTCCATCAGAATCTTCGGGAGCCTGGCCTGTGCCCAGGTCAGGGGTGGGTTCTAAAATTTTTTACTACCGGTTCTGTGGGAGTGGCTTATTTTGTGGGCCTGGCTTGATGGTCATGTGACAATTCTTTAGGATTTAGCAGAGACCAGTTGGTAGACCAGTAGACCCAGACCCCCTTGGGATCAACCTGCAGCCCTAAAGCGGTGGAGCGTGTGGTGGGGGGATGCTTTTCAAGAAGTCACAAGGTGGGCTGAGAACTGGTTTCTGTCCCACAAGTAAGATTTGGTCCAGAACCAACCCCAACATGAAGGTCTTTTATTTGCTCCTTGTACTCATCTTTGCATTTTTAACAGGTAATAAATTTAATTTCTGATGATGTAAAAATAGCTCATAACTCACCTTTCTAGACAGCTATTATCATGTCTAAAAGCAAGATACTCTTCTCCATTTTTGTCTGGAGTACCATTTAACCCAGAGACTTTTAATTCCAGAAGTCCAAGTTTAAAGAATGGACTTCTGGAATTAAAGCTCCATTTTTTAGCTAAAACTTAATTCACACCTGTTAGTTTTGCTTAAGCAGTGTGAACAATTGACAGTGTGATCCTCCAAAGGTCATAAAAATATATCATTGATTTTTCTTTGGCATTTAAACTAGATAACCAATGTGAAAAAGTGCATCAAGGAAAGACTGGAAAGCCAATTCATACTGAACTGTGTTGGGTTTTCTGTTGTTATTTGAATAAAATGAAAAGAAATCAAATAGTGGTACCTAGTGTGGAAAAAGAAACAAAATAATGGGTCATTCTCAACACTTGACTTCTCTACACTTAAAATATCTAGAAATTAGTATGGTTAAGTGAGTTTTGCCCCATTTTACAATTTTTCTTGCCATTGTTCAAATCAAAGTTCAAATCAAAGATTTGATAGTTCAAATCAGAGATTTTATAGTTCAAATCAAAGATTTCTGACACCAATGTTGAAGACTTAAATTTCAGTAGTCACCAATCCGTGTCTTAAAATGAGTTTAGAATCAGTGGAAGTCACTGATAACAATGAACTAACTAGCTACTGATAATGAGTCCAGTCCTGCCTTTCTTTTCCTTCTGTCCAAGTTTTGGGAGTGCTTTTTCCAGGTATATGTTTTATTCCAAAGTATACAAACCATTATTGTTAGGGAAAAAATGGGTCTTCCAAGCAATTTTAAAAGACACTGTCAGAAAGAGTCTGCTCTCAGCCCTCCTTGTGGCTCCTTGAAAAGCATCCTCCTCCCACATATGTAAATGAAAAGAATAAGCTTAAAAATCCGAGCCTTTTAAAATTGAAAATATGGAGAATTGGGAGGATGAATATGAGACACTAAGGGAGATGTTTCAAAAAGTAAGGGAGGCATTTAAGGAAAATAAAGAAGCAGAGAATTGGTTAGCTTACAAAAAAAAAAAAAACCCCAAAGAAAGAGAAAAGATGAATGAGAAGCAAGAGAAACAAGGAGACAATATTGAAAAGGAAATAATTGGAAAAAAAAGATAAAGATGATTACACTGAGTTCAATAGAAAAAATGGAATAAGATGAAATATACTGCTAATAATTAAAAAGATGTGAGGAAATTTTGAGAAATATACTTGATAAATGAAAGAAATACCAGGGACTCCATAGTGAAAAATATAAAATTGAAAATGAATACAGCAATAGAGAGGGATGAAGGAAGGAGAAGAGAGATGGAAGACGGAAGGAAAGAGAGGGAAGGAAGAGAAGGGGGAAAGGAAGCGAAGGGAAATTAGAGTAGGAGTGAGGGTAAGAGAGGGAGGAAGAGAGGAGGAGAAGGAGAAAGGAAGAGGAAGTAGGGAGGAGAAGAAGGGGGGAAGAGAAAGTAAGAAAGAAAGAAAAGAGAGAGGTGGTAGGTTTGAGGTAAAATTAAAAAGATGAAATGGAAGAAAGGCAACCCAAACAAATATAAAGATATTAAGATAAAGAATGAATTGTTAAACTTTAAAGAATAAAAGAGAACAAATATGAATAAATAGCAATAATTAGAAACACACATACAAACATACAATGTATTTTCTTTGAACAGAGTATTTGGCCGGTTCACAAATTTAAACAGTGTTTATAGTCATTTCAATTAAATTTACAATTTCTATATTTCCTTTTTGCCATATTTATTCCTCATCTATTTTTTTAAAAACCAATATTACCCTTCATCCTCATCTCTAATATTAATCAAATTCAATTTTTCTCTTCTATTCTATATTATACCCCTTCCCATTGTCATCTATTTATATATATATATCCTCACATTGGTTAATTATGTAATATTACAATTGTTTAATATAAATTCAACATTTTAATATAAATCAATTTTATAACTATCCTTTTGTATATTAATCAACATGAACATGAATATTACAATTATTTCCATGCAATCCAATTTCTTACAAATCAATTAATTATATTTATCAATAATAATAAACCAAATAATTTCTCCCATATATTCCTCCAAACCACAACTTAACCATTTCTGCTTTCAACACAATATACAATTAATAGTATCTCAATTATTACAATTCCCTAGTTAAATAGAGCTTTTTTTCTTTTGTGTTTTAAAATCTTGAACTTTCCTCTTTTGCCCTAAATTTCCCATTGTTTGCATCTACCTTTTTTGGTGAGGAAAAAGAAAAGAAATCTGCCTCTGCCTAATTTTCCAACATTGCAGCAAACAGCAAAGCCAACAGCCTGCGTTACTTTCAGTTTCGTTTTCAGCTTGATTTGCACAAGGTGAAAAAAAATCTATTCCAGCAATTTAGCTCTTTGCAGCAAGCAGCAGAGCCCTTCCAAAACAGCAGAAAGCAAATCAGCTGAGAGTCAGGAGGCCAATCTAATCAATGGGCTAATTAGCCTATACTGAAGCTGAAAGTTGTTTTTTCTTGCTGTTTGCTTGCAAGGAGGTAACTGCTGCAAGGCACAGGCCAAAGTGTGGGAGCCACCCACCTTGCCTCTTACCGCCCCCCTAAGGCATCCCCCCCCCAGGGGATGGTACCGCCCACTTTGGGAACCACCGGTCTACTCATTTGTTTTCTGTTAACAGTGTTCAGCTGTAGGGTGGCCCTTTGAAGCCCCGCAGCCAGAGTTTAAACAGTTTTTCCTTATAGCCCATCAGCTGGGACTCAGGAGGCAGCAATAGATTCGGGCTGGGGCCAAATAAAAGGTAAGAATAAGTTGGGGGGCAGGGGGGGCAGAACTGGTTCAGTGACGTCATATCATCATTGCTACCAGCTCGGCCAAACTGGGCTGAACCAGGAGGAAACCCACCACTAGCCCAGTCCCACATCCAACCCAGTCCCACATCCAATGTCTATGGAGATTCTCAGTCATCCAGGTCATGAGTGTTCCAAATCTGTCATCAGGTGACCCTGATGACACAGATAAACCTCCAGGTCACTCTAATGACTTTCTAAAAGAATGCAAATGACCAGCTATCTGCAAGGAGTATAAATCCTTCCATTCCCCACCATCCAGTCAGAGCTGAAGAAGCTTCTTGGATGAGAAGCAAAACGTCTTTAAAGAAAAACCAGAAAGTCCGATTGCCTCATGAAAAAGCACCTTTGGGACAAGAGTCAACACTGATGCAAAGGCACCAATTCTAAGAAGGGGTTGCAAAGCTCCCCACCTCTTTGGAATTAATCTGTTATTGAAAATAAAAAGTTTCTGAGAAGAATTAGTGTCTGTTTCTAACCTAAACTAAGTGAAAGAGATAAAATGTGTGTTGTGGTGCCACTATGAAAGATATACCTTTTCAGTTACATTGCAATACTGCATGGAAAGACAATGGATGGACGTTTTGTTGCAGTATTGTGACACATATTTTCTGACTTGCCTCTCCTTTGTCCCTCATAATGGATGCCTGAGTAGGTTAAAAAACAAAAGACAACCTATAATTGTCCTACAGATATGATGGAAATGGATATAATTTGCAGAGGAAAACATATGGAGCAGTACAGTCAATGATATTGATGTAAAGTATATTTTGTTTTGTTTCTTTTTTTCCCCCAGTTCCATTATTGATTTATTTGATTTACTGTTTCATATTAATTTACTGTCCTTTTCACACAGAAAGGGAATAGCATGATAGCTATGTATATACAGAATATATCTGGATTGGGATAGTAATGGAAAGGAGCTCTGCTGTGTTCTCTTGACCATAATACAGTGATCTAAGTATGTTATTGAAATAAAGTGACATTATACTTGATACAGTCTGCTCCTTTATTAAATACTTGTGCATAATACACCCATAATACACCCATAATACACCCAAACAGAGCATTCTTTAAAGTTACTGTACCTTTTTTCAGAGCTCTTCATCTCTGCAATACAATATTCCCTTCTTGTTTTCACAATGCTGAAATTCTGTCTGAAACAATTGTTTTAATGAAAGTCTAATTAAATGCCTGCATTTTAAATCAATGGTTACTCAATTATGGAACTAATCAAACCCATCAATTGATTAAGGCTTTTATGTTTATTGACTAAAGTCCCTGTGTCCAACCACTTTATTAAGGCAGGCTGTTCTGCTCGAGGAAGATCATGGATTAGGTCAGAAGATGGTAGATAAAATAATCTATATACAATGAAACAGTACTGAACTGTGAATTTTTAAGTACATATTATCTAGTGTAAACATCTAAGTCTGTAGGCATGCACAATGTACAGCATTACTATCTTAGGACACTTTGACTCTCTTCACCAATTTATAACTCTGAAGAAGTGAAACCAAAAGCTCTTAACTTATATGAGTATAAACTGCCATGGCAAGAACTCAAATATAACATTGCTCACAGCTGCCAGGTATAATAAATATTTCCCTCTTCTCTTTCTCGTTCTTCTCTTTCTCTCTCTTTCCCTCCTCCTTCTTCTTTCTATTGAGCTTGTAGAATGTAAAGAATTATGTAGGGTTTCCTGTAGTTTTGTAACTTATTGACTAGATCTGTATCTTCTTCTCCTCTCTTTGGATAGCCGTGAGGCATGAATGGCTAGATCCAGGAGCTAATCAATGGCTCTGTAGGAGACAGGAACAGCCATTTTTACTAATTTCATCCAACCCTCTTTCCAGAAAGGCTGTTGTGAAATTAATGACGGAGAATCAGCTACAGAGGACCCTATGTTCCCACTAGTACTTGAATTGGTGGTTTCAGTTGGTATAATAGGGGAGAGTGCTTAAGTTTACAGTTACTGCAATGTAGGCCCCACAAGGATCACTGGTCTTCCCCATTTTATTATCAGCTCTTCAAAGTAGATGAGACTAATAATACAATGTCACATAGGTCAATACTACTTTTATTGTAAAGCTATCGTAGTGGAATCTGAATGTGCTATTCTCTCCCCTACTTTTATCTTTGTGAGAACTACGGAGGGTCTTGTCTAAAACATTTACTCAGGTAACATTCCTGCCCCAGACTCAGTCTTCCTTTATCTGACCATTGTCTTGTTTGTGGCTTTTCCTCCTATCCATCAAGATCATTTTCTTTCCTCTACAACTATTTAATATATATGTGGAATCTCTGGAAGAGATATGGGGTTGAGATGTGATCAATAAGCTGATGACATTCTGTTATATCAATACCCTAGCCCAAATTGGAAATGCCATGGAAAACCTTAACCTGGGTTGGAGGTATTCAGAGGTACAACTTATTAAACTTATTAAAAATGGAGTTATTAGTCATCAATAAACATCTAGGCAAAATAGTAACATCAGTCCCAGTAATTAATCCCAAACAACTCGGGTTGGAACTTTGAGGTTCTTCTGAGTTCACATCTTCTGCTCAAATAGCAGGTGGAAACTGAGACTGTGGAGGGAGGGGACAGTTGTTTTGTCTCCACTTTCATCAAGTTGATGAGAAAATATCTATTTATGATTGTGGTTAACACGAGGTGGGGCTGTGGCAGGGGAAGAAGATGAATCATGACAGTTTGCTAGACCAGCAGGTTTAGCCATTAGTTAAAATCTGTGTTAGTTTTGTGCACGTATTTTGTGGAGGTACAAAGACATAATTGCTCTCAGGAAACAAATGAAAAAGGGTCATTAGTACCTAACAAATTAGATAGGGTGCTGAAGGAAGAATGGGGCTCACACTAAGCTAAAGCCAAACAAAGGTAAGATTGTTAAATAATACCTATATTATATTGTTGTAGGTACACATTTCTCCTACTAATTCTCAGAAAGCAGAGAATTGACTTTCACAGAATGTTAAGGTATTAATGGATAATTCTAGAAGATCTCTAGATACCATGTTTTTCCGAAAATAAGACCCTGCCTTATTTTAATTTTATTTTTTTGAACCCTGAAATAAGCGCTTGGCCTTATTGACATGGGCGCAAAAGCCCGATTGTGCTTATTATCAGGGGATGTCTTATTTTGGGAGAAACAGGGTAATAGACGTAAGATTTACTTTTAAAAATAAGTAGTCACTTTAGAAATAATCACAATAATTTCTTAGATCTTTGGCCAAGGCTAATTAACGGATTACAAGACACCAGCAGAAATGCTGCCCATTAAGCCACCATTATCACAGGTATCATGTTTCTTTCTTGTCAAATGAGTATGTTAGCAATACATACTCATAGCTATTGCGGTCTTTAAGCTTATTGAATTTACAAGACACACTTTGAATAGATTTTTGTGTATATGCTGTCACATATATTGAAGTATGTGCTACTTAGTTTTGACAGATCACTAGAGAAGCTGACACTGTGTCTATGCAGTAAGACATATGTTACATAAGTAAGCAGCAAATTCATTAATTTACTGTCAGCCAAATAACACATTTTAGACTCATGCATGATTTGCCACATAAACCCTGAAAAAAAAAATACTTGGATGGTTAGTAGTACTGCACAACTTTTCAAAGCCAGAGTATGCAATATGAAGTCAGAGTTCAACTAATGTTCTTTAGATACAAGGTTTGTAAATCCATTTAGGATTGCAGATTATCTGAGTAGTACTTCACCTGAGAAAATTGATATCATAACTTGAAACTTTTGTGCAAAGGAAAAATATCAGAATGTACAAATCCAGGGAAAGAATTTATCAAATTATCCATTTCCCCTGTTCAATAATGTTATATCCATGACACTTTGCAAACATTCAAGATTACATGCACTGGCTGACCATTTTCAACCAGCTAAGTACCTTGTTTTTCTCTTAGTGATTAGAGGCCTTAGTTCAAAGTTTCTTTCTTTCTTTTTTTTTCCTAGAAAAGCCAACTAGGATATTTGTGGAACTGTTGTCGTATATTTTCATCATTGATCAAATTAAAAGACTTGTGCCTTCTTCTAATTGGATTGAACAGAATTTCCCACAATGATTTCCCAGTAAAGCTGTGCTTATCTACTTGAAACTACTGTCCTACCAGTAAATCTATGAGGGACACTTTTAAATTTCTCAGTCTGGAAGCAAGTGGGGAAAAAAACCTAGTCTAGATGCATTACTAACAGTGTCATATACCAGGATTCAATACTCTTATCACTAGCACTGAGTCTTTTACTTTAAAATATCAGTAACTCCTAACCTCCTCGGGCTTTCTTTTTGGTATCAGGATATACCATTTTTCATTGTTCTTCTTGATTATAGGCAGTCCTTATGTAGTGACCACAACTGAAATTGGCAACTCAGTTGTTAAGTGAAGAAGTTAAGTAAGACTGCAATTGTGCTTATAATATTATTTAATCTTTTCTTTGTTTAACAGATCTGCAAAGGTCATAAATGAAAGGGTTGGCCATAAATTTACTTTTCCATAATCATCATAACTGCAAACAGTTGCTAAACAAGGCAATCACTAAATTAAGATTATCAGTATCCTGGCAACATCTTGAAATTCTTAGTTACAGACTATATGTAATCTATATATAGACCAGTTGTCTACAGTTATTTCAGGACTAGTTCTCCTTTTCTTGCCTTACTCACAACTTTAGTGAAGTTGCTCCTAACATGCTATCTGTGCTTAATTTAATCATAAAGTGTTCCATTAATCCAATATTCTAGGTGTGCATGACAATGAACCATAAACTAACAACATGAATTGGGTTTCTATAAAATGCTAGGCTAAAATGGGGTTGGAAATTGTGATTTGTTCTGTCACATAAACTCAGTCCATTTATTATACAAGCAGACTGTCCCAAGGAATTTACACTGAGTTTACTTGGTTTCAGCAATACATAGACTGAGATTCTACTCAGCCTTCCCAAGCCTTGAAGGACACACCCCACCCCCTCCCAAAACCTCCTAATTGTTACAATTTTATAATTTTTAAAATAGGAAAACTGGGAAACATTAAATATATGACAGGAAAGTAATCATGGTAGCCATATTTAAATTTAATATACAGCAATCATCAACACAACTGTTTTTGGTTTTGCTTGACTAGATCAGGGTGTCAAACTGTCATGTCATCAGGTGATATATCACAACTTTTTCCTCCTTTGCTAAAAGGGGGTGGGCATGGCCCACAGGCTGCGAATTTGACAACCCTGGAGTAGATGATAATGATGAAGATAATAAATTCCAGCTTCTCCCTTTGTTATACAACTCAAGGTTTATGTGAGGCCCTCAGCCTGGGAAAAGTTGTGCACCCTGTTCTCAATCCTTACTTGTAAACATAATTGATCTATTCTGATATTTTATTCAAACAACTTCTATATTACTGTTGAAAGAAATTGCATGGATTTATCCTTGTAATCTTCAGAAGTTGAGCTGTTTATTCTGTTTCCTGAGCAAGAATTCTACTATTCAGATAATATTTAGAGAATCAGTGTTGCTTCATACCATAAATGAACCTAGTAAACACAAGGACAATTTCTTTAGGTTTATGATTCTTGACTTTGTTCTCCAAAAGAACTGGTATTCTTGAATTGAGCTCAACTTCTGGAGATTACAAAGATACATCCATGCAATTTCCTTCAACGTTAATATAGAAGTTGTTGACATTGTCCTCTACTGATGGCTTGTATTGTTGTTATTCAAAAGCTTCTCAATGCTAGAATTCCTGGACATCTCCTATCCAGTACTTATCAAGCTTAGATTCTGAATCTAGTTGCCCATGTGCTATCACTTTCTGAGCATACAGGAACATATAATTGTGAATAAATTTTTGATCAGCCTTGATCTCAATGGAATTTGTATTCAAATAACTGTCCTACATACCAGAAGCTGAGCATGTTTAAGTGGTCTGCAAACACTGGAAAATGTCCTTTTCTTACATCTTTCCATTAGGAAGACTAGATATTTGAATGCCTGTTTCCTGCTGTTCTGAAGTAGATGTTGATTCTTGATTCCACCCCACCTCCCAGGGATTTCTGTTTCTAAGAAGGAGTGCATTTCTGAAAATGGATTGCAAAATATTGCTGAAGGAAAAGTAGGTTAGATTTACTTTCTATTTGAAGCAACTTGTAAATCCAATGAGTGGTAATGTGTCTATGTTTGGGAATGTATCATTAAGAGTAGAAGACAGTGTACAGCTTAATACTAGTCCCCAATGTAATGATGAAATAATTATTTGCTAGGGTACAATTATCCAGTCAAATCATGGAGTTTAAAAGGTGTTATGAAGTACCTTGAAAACTTATTTAAGTTATAACTCATATTCCTATCATAGGTGAGAACTTCAAAGACAGCATCATTGCAGGTGTTCCTTATTTTACATTGCCTCAAGCTGAGTAAATGCACTTTTCCTAAGTGTAAGTCTTGTTCTAGTTTCCATAGAAGTAATGCTGACCCAAAATGAGTAGAAGACTTTATCTTTAGGAATACTGCATATCTAACAGTAATCATCCTATCTAGCTAAGCATAGTGATTGTCCCATAGGAATCTTTATATTCTGTTCTGGTACAGAATAGAAATTAATTTCAGAACTACCATTGCATTACTCCTCTATATATTTTCAATGGCCCTAAAGCAAAGAATATAGTCGCAAAAGAATAATGACTGCATTACACCATCTTTTTCTAATAATGGAATTAATAAATTGCCTTATTACCTCCAGACAACTGTAACGCGTTAGAGCAAAAACAACCAAAAGCCATAAAGTCTAAAATGTATTATGGCAAGTTTTTTTCCTATAATAAATGTGTAAGGCTTTAATATTACTACAAGATTCTTGTTTTATTGTCACACACAAAATGACCCAACTGTAAAGCAGAAGATATAGTCAAACTGTTACTCAAACTCCACAATATAATTCAGCCACAACTACAACATTTGAGTCTTCTTTAGTTCAATAATATAATTATATGTCTAATTAAAGGTCATGGAAATCCATGGAAGTCAAATGTGCTATAGAAGCTACACAGAACTAACCTGGTATTTCAAGGAGGCATGAAATTTTGATTTCACAACCAGCCCTGCTACGTCTAGGTCCTTGTTATTCCATTGAACCAGCTTTCATTTAATAGTGACACTGCCCAATAGATATATGGCAATCATCTCCTTTCTTTCAATTAGTTGTTCACCTGAATTAATAGTTGTGTGGAATAGTGTAACTATGAAATCTAAAAAAAAGGAGCAATAATTCAAATATCCTAGTTTAATATGGTATTTAGTGCTCTGTTTTATAGCTCCAGCTGATCAATATAGAGGTAGATCTAACAATAGTTAAACAATTAGGTGAGAACAGTCAGCAACTAGATAAGGAAAGAAACTATGTAAATATTATTGCTTTTGAATTAATTATATAATATATAGACTTTCAGGCCTGGAAGACTTCAAATGGGTGAAAGTGGGGCAGTTAGGGAAAGCCAGTGAAATAGGTTGGTTGGATACTGCTCCCACTGGTTTGTATGCTTCTACCTTTAAACTCCTCACCTGTCCTCTATTGGAATTCATTGAATATTAACTAACCAAAGGAAATAGATATTTGTTTTGAGCAATTTTTTATATTCAGGCATCCTTGCGTATGCTAGACTTGTCTTTGAGGTGGATGTATCCCTAGGGGCTTCCAAAGATTTCAACACCGTATTAGGCACAAATGCTGGGAGCCCTTTTACTGAACAGCACCATATGTTTATAGGCTGCCGACTGATTTTTTAACTTGTTTTTATTGGGGTCTTATTTTAACTGCTGTGAGCTGCAAACAATCACTAGCTGGGTGGATATACACATCAAATAAATAAATAGTAAATAGGTAAGATGGGATACTAATACTGTACACAATTACATCATATTTATTTTCACTAGAAACAGCAAACAAGATTATTATTAATTCAGTTCTGAATTCTTTGGGAAGGAGAAAATCTGTTAGACAATTGATAATCCATGGATGTTCCTAGAGGGAATAAGTTTACCATTTGGAAAACCTTGTTTTATGGCCTGGGGAATTAACCTTCTACTGCCAATCTTTTTTTATAACAACAATGTGAATAATATTTATAAAAGCAAATATTGCTACTCACAGCAACTGAGGAGCCAAAGGCTATCAATGGGATAATTAACTTGATTAATTTGGGCAAGTTAGTGCTCTAACCTTGGTTAGCACTACAGCATAGCTCAATGTATTGAATAAATACAACCACAGAATTTCTTCTGTGTCTATTCAACTCAGTTATTGCTTAGGTGACAATAAAATGGCAATCCATGTTTCTTTGAAAACAGTCCATTAAAATGGAGTTTGGCCTATAAAAGTGGTTAAAAATGGCCAAACCTGACCATTTAATCATGAGTAATATTGGCTCAGTTTATCAGAGAAAGTGGACAAGTTTAATAGCAATTAACTCAAGAAGGAGCTGAATTGCATTATAACAGGTCAGCTTTGATTTAGCCAACACAGTTCTTGAACAGGTTAATTGGCTATAATATTGTTGAGAAAATTTCACCAGAGGAGAAATTGACAAGAACAATGCCAAAGGTTGTATTCTAAATGGGGAGAGAGCCATCAGTTTTGAAATTAAGTGGATCCCACTCAGCACAAGAAAGGTGACAGGTTTGCTTGCCCAGAAAATCAAAGGTTGCATTGAAAAAAAATGTAATAGTAAACCCAAAAAATGATTAATGAATTATTGTTGCACACTTAAAAATGTTTCCAATACAATAGCTAAAGAGGGTAGAAAACAAACTCTGAACCAATCTATCAAGCAATTTCTGCAGGATAATTTTCATCCATTTTGATTGTATTTCATGAACTTTCTATACAAATGAACAGAACTATACAATAGGTATTAGATATCAGTCAGGATAACGAAAAGAATATATAGATTTGACAGCTTGATCATTTAGATCAACTGTAGTGCATAAAAACTATGAATATTTGTTGTTGTTTGTACACATTCTAGATGTAGCCAAAACTGAATACACAAGTGTTTACATTTTTACTGTATTTCCTCCAATAATGAGTATTCAAACATACAGTCTATTCATTTAGGAAAAGATTCCATGAAATGCAGTCAAAATTGTGCTGTTCACAAATACAAAAGGTCATCTAAACAAGAAGTATTTACAAGGACTATAGGTGCATATGATGGATACATATATTGATTGTCTATGAAATGCAGAATCACTATTTGTCAGGTCAGGAATAACTAACATATTCAAGCCCAGTTAAATACACTATTTTAAATGAACACATATGCACACAAGTATATACATGTTCAAAAGTGGTGAAATCCAATTTTTTTTACTACAGGTTCTGTGGGCGTGGTTTGGTGGGCGTGGTGTGGCTTGGTGTGGCTTGGTGGGCATGGCTAGGTGGGCATGGCAGGGGAAGAATACTGCAAAATCTCCATTCCCACCCCACTCCAGGGGAAGAATATTGCAAAATCTCCATTCCCACTCCACTCTGGGGCCAGCCAGAGGTGGTATTTGCCAGTTCTCTGAACTACTCAAAATTTCTGCTACCAGTTCTCCAAACTGCTCAAAATTTCCACTACCAGTTCTCCAGAACCTGTCAGAACCTGCTGGATTTCACCCCTGATGTTAAACACATATTACAAACAAAAACAATTCAAAATCAACAATTCAGCACTGTAAATCAACAGTGAAATCCAGCAGGTTCTATCAGATTCTGGAGAACTGGTAGCGGAAATTTTGAGTAGTTTGGAGAACTGGCAAATACCACCTCTGGCTGGCCCCAGAGTGGGCAGGGAACAGAAATTTTGCAAGATCCTTCCCCTGCCCCGCTCACCAAGCCACGCCCACAGAACTGGTAGGGAAAAATTTTGAATTTCACCTCTGCTGTAAATCACTAATGAGGATCTTAATTTTGATCACGATAGGAAATCTAAAGAATAGGAATGATTAAAACAGGATAGGGTAAAATATTACATTTTATAATTAGTCATGGATAGTTAAACAAATACAATCGACCCAGACTGCCTTCCCCTCTTTGATTTGTTTCTCTCTTCCTGTTTTAGTTTCCCTCCGACCAAGAATAAATGGCTTTCAATATAAGGTATCTAGGTAACATTAAAATAAAAGTATAAAGTATGCTTATACGTTCACATAAAACTTCCTAACACTGCCACAAGCAAATTTGGCAAACGGGAGGTAACCTGAATAACTAATCTCTCTGTCAGCCGAATATTATGCTGAGATGGGCATAGATCCAACTTGTTCTATCCTTGCTATCCTTAAGGTGGCAGTTCAGGTGGAAAATGTATAATATTCAAGCTTGGAGCAGATTCAAAAAAACCAGAGGGACTCCCTTTTCTGAATGGTAACCAGCAATAAAGTTTGTACTCCTTCCAACCATCCTATCAATCTTCTAAAAAGCTGAGACAGAAGCTGATTCACTCCTGACAAGTTCTCTCATTCCACAGTTGCCTGGAGGACATGGCATGGAAACCAGGGGGGGGGGGAAACAATAACTTTGCTCCCCAAACTACGTTTTAACTCTTGGCACTTATTATGTTGGCTTTGGACAGATGACAAAAAGCCAAGTAACTTCTCACATTACTCCCAAAGTACTAAGTCAGCTCTGTGTCAGGTTTAAAGAGATTTTGTGAGAGATTTTTTTGTGGCCAGGGTTCTGTCTCATAACTCTCATTCTACAACATGAAGAAGTTTTTCAGGAGATATTCAAATGGGATAGGCTTTGCACAATTGGTTATCAAATGCATTGCTCACAATTACAAGAAGAAAAGATAGTTCTAGGTCCCACAAATTACTTTGTACCCTCTCCTAATAAAAGTAATCATGCCACAAAACTGGAAGCCCCTCATCCCCTGAATTCAGATGCTTCTAGGCAGCAGCAAATTTAACTCTTTATCCTACCAGGTTCACTAACCCATATGTCTGCCAGATATGTTCATTGAGATTGGAGACCTTGCAGTTTTGAAAGCTCCATAGGACTGCTCTCCTTTGCTCAGGGCTCAACTATTAAAAATGTGATTAACAACAAACACAGATGGAATGTTGTATGAAAGAACATACCTCTCTTCCAGTACATTGTTCCTCCTGCACCTTCCAGCTTTTGTTTAGTTTCTAAAATTGGCTTATCTGTCTTCTAGAAAAATGCTAAACCACTGTTCAAAAGGAATTCAAATAATAGCTGACTGACCATAGAAGGGGTTCATGATAAAACAGCAGAGTATCTTGTACACCCTCTCCCCAATCCTGTCAGTTTAAGAGACTTTCAGGTAGAGACAGAGAGCCTAGACTGAAAGAACTTGACTCTACCACTGCCTCCCCCCCCCCACACACAAAATGGGCCAGAGTCCATGGATAGATTTCAATGCTGTTTTGGAATAAGGGAAACCTTCTGTTTTGACACTGGAATAGCTAGTAATGGACTGAAGATAAAATGGAGATAGCCTCATGAGGACATGGTACTTAAAAGGTTTACTGAGGCATTTGTGACATGGTTAGGTCCAAGAGAGGAAAGATCTTGAATGGAAGCTAGTTCCATGGGGAAAGAATAAATTTAACTGGACTAAAAGTAGTTTCTCACTTGTGCTTTATTACGAAACAATACAACTGACAACACTCATATTTTCATTTGGTCCCATTATATTGGCCTCATTTGGTTCCACCCATGTGTGAGATTAAGTCATTATTGTAAATTCTTCTTATTCTACCTTTCAATGACAGACAGGATAGCATTTATTGTTTTGTTTTGCTTTTTCATACATTATATTGGAGATGAGTTCGGATAGTCAGTATTGATGCAAGTATGATCAGAACTATGTTTGGAGAGTGTTTGGATAATTAACCCTCTGCTCTCTAGCCATTTTCTAACACAGGAGTATCAAACTCGCGATGTCATATCATCACGTGTCGTAAGTTACTTTTTTCCATCACTAAACAGGGGTGTGGGTGTGTGGCCATGGCCAATGTGTGACACACCTGGCCGCAAGTTTGACATCCCTGTCCTAGCATGTGTCCTATGTATTAATAACTATCATTTCCTCAGTTCTGTTTTTGATTCTAACTGATTTTCAAGCTTCAAAAAAGGTTGAGAAATGGCTTAATTCAGGGAAGAAGTTAAGGACATGTTTCTGTTTTGTTACCAGGCTTGTCATTTCATTCATTCGTTCGTTCGTTCGTTCATTCCTCCACCCCACCAGTGTCAGTTTACCAGGTCTATATACAATGAGTATGCTACCATTGGCAGTAATTCAAGACTTTTTACTACTTATACCTAATTAGAACAGAAGCATATCCTGCAAATTTCTTCTTTATGTCCTTGAAAATTAAACAGGGTCCTACCACTTTAGCATTTGGATGAGAAATTACCAATCTAGGAAGTTTAAAAAATAGTTTCTGTAGTTGACAAAAAGCCTGATGTATGAATCCATGAAATCACCAGGAATCAAGTTATGTTCAATGGAGACTTTTTATTGCTTTATTGCTCATTACAGATGCCATGGACTCCAGAGCTCAGCTGCCAGATGAGCTGTCATTACTTGTGTAACTGGGTCAATTCCCCAGATAAACTGACTCCAAGAGCCAGATGCTTGCACCATCAGAGAAAGGGCTGAGGATCAAATTAGGAACAGCAATTTCAAATGTTATTCACCCCTCTTGACATATACTTCCTCAGTCACTTGCTGCCGCCTGATAGGGGATTCTTTCTATACTGACATTGCATTGTGGATACTGTATTTCTTGCTCTGTGGTCTTTTCCTCGCCCCCACTGTACATTATCTCTTTTCTGATGTGAGCTGCTGTTGCCAACCCAATTTAAACCATGTCAGTTTGGCTCTTCCTCAAATCTGAGAGAATGAACTATCGGCCTGAAAACTATAGCAGCATAAAATGTGCTGCTTCCGTAGGTGATTCCCACCCTAGTATTGTCCTGATGTATTACGAACAAGACATTTTAAGAGATAGGGACTGTTTTGCCTCCGTCTCCTCCCATGAAACCACACTACATGGTGGTAAAATATCCACCAGTTACTCTTAATGTGAGATAAGGGTGGGATGTGTTTTGACAGATGACTAAAGCAGTGGATTTCACCATCTATTAAAATTCACTTTCATTTGTGCAAGTGTTTGTACAAATGTATTCAAGGGGAGCCTAACTAATAGCTGAGATGAGCTACCATGAGTCTCCTTTTAGAGATGGTTTTAGTGCTCACATAGAACACTATTAAACCTGTGTTCAAAGATAACCTAAGAATAGATGTAAGAGGGCTGAGCTATGAAACTACAAGGCTGCTCTCCCATTTCCTTATGCAGCCTTATATAGCAATTGCCGGTGAGCTAGTGTCTTGTGCAAGCAACCCAGGTCTCGAAAATAGGAATTGGCTCAGATCTGACAGGTAGGAGGGAGATCCGAGTGTGAAAGAATCAGGTTTTCTTGCTGCCCAACCCATGATGTTCCTGCAGAACAATGCAGGCAGGAGAAAACAAGCCATGCCTCCAGCCTCTCAAAATGTCCTGTAAGAGCTGAGCTGAGCCCAATCCCTAAGAGTCACCTAACCGCATCCACAATAGAAGAGTTGGCAAAGCATGTCAGTTTGTATCCATGGTAACACTTCTTTAATCAGAAAGGAAAACACTCCTTGAAAACTGGGACAGATAAAGATGGCACAGAACAACAAAAGGTGGGCGAGATGTAATTGTGCCATGTTATGTACACGTGTGAGAAGCCTGGTCGGTAACATAGCACCTTTCCTCTCTCACGACCAGCAGAGTTATTCTCCCCGACATTTTAAATCCCCAACCCTTTTCTCTCTCTCTCTCTCTCTCTCATTCTCTCTCTCTCACACACACACGTCGGGGCCCGAGGCTCGCTCTTCGCTAAAGACCCGCTAAGGGTGAGGAGGAAGGAGTGGCGCGCCCTGAGGACGCTTCTTGGCTTGTGGCTGCCGATATCGGTTGGCGACTCCGTGAAGCGCCGAGCTGTGCAGGCCGCCGCCGCCGCCGCCGCCGCCCGTTTTCCCCCCAGGCTAGCTCTCGGAGCTTCCGTTCCGGTGGCCTCTGCGGAACATATATACTGTCAAAGAGTCCGGCTCTTTCCCCACCGCTCATGCCGGGCTGAGAAGGTGGGGGGAGGGGGGGTCTAGGCACACAGTCCTCGGTGTTGCGCGGGGTGCCGAAAGGCGGTTTCTCTGGGAAGGAAGGGCCTCTTTCTTTCGCGCCAGCTTTTGATGGCGCGCCTGTGGGTTACGGCGAGGGCGAGAGCGACGCGAGTGGGAGAAGGGTGGGATTGGCCGATTGTGGGGACCTGCTTCCAGCCCTCCCGAAGGCGAGCCGAAGCGACCGGCAAGCGGACGGTGGGGGGAGAGGGCTGGGTAACTGTCACGGTCTGTGTGCGAGGAATGACTAAACGTTGATTGAGGAGCCGTGGAGGCTTTCGGCGTCTCCTCTCCGCGCATAGTTCACATCTTCCTTGCGCGCGCCGATGCCCCTCCGCCTCGTGCGGCGTGCCACGCTCCCCCGCCCGCTTCTTACTCTCTCCTGCAGCAAATTAAGTGTTTCGAGACGTAATTGAAGAATCCGAGTGTTTTCCGCTTAATTCTCTTTTCTTCCCCCCTCCTCCTTTTCCCGTGCCCATCCCAGGCAAGGCGAGCACTCCGGCCCCGTACCCGTTCAATGAAGCAGCACAGATTCCCGGCCGTTCCAAGTGGGATTTTGCAGGACGAGGAGAAGAAGGAGGAGGTGGAGGAGGAAGAGGAGGAGGAGGAAGTGGCGGTGCAAGGAAGGAGTTGGCAGCATCAGCAACGGCAGCAGGCATATTTACAAGGAAGCATTTCGGGTCTCGCTCTGCTACTGGGGATATAAATGTCATTCAAAGCATCCCCAGATCAGTTTACGGCTCCTCTCCGTTTTCTTCCGAAGCGCTGATTTGAGTCCCGAATATTGCATTTCTGCGGTTTACTATCCGAGAAGGTAAGGAGACTGTAAGCGCAAAATGCGCGGCGGCGGCGGCATGGTCACCGAGAGGATAACTTCCCCTCCTTGCCTTGCCCCACACCACCCCATCTTCTCTTCCGATCTCCTCCCCCCCTTTTTTTCCCCTCAGGTACGGTGGTATTTAGGCACGATCTCCCTCACCGCTTGCCCATCCTTTCTGGGCTGCTTGATCCGTAGTGAGGAAGCACTACGAAAGCGAGAGCGGGAGATGGCCTTTGAAACCAGACCCTTTGCTTGATGTAAAAGCTGGGCAGGATCTGACTTTTGTACTTTTTTTTTTTTTACTTTGATGTAAAGAACCTTTAAGATCGTAGTATGCCTAACGCCACTCACGATCCCCAGTCTTTCATTTCTGTGCCCCCCAAACCGCCTTTCTTTTTTTAACCCACCCCCCCTCTCCGGAAGAGCAGACAGCCATCTAGCCCCTTCCAAGCAACTCGTCATCATCTGGCATTGCCCCCTCCCCCAAATGCTATAGGCTGAGTCCTTTCTAGCCACCGACTGCCAACTCGGACCCCCTCCCTGATTTCACACACCATTTGCTATTCTCAAGGAACAAAAAGTCTAGCTCCCCCCCCCCCCCCCCCATCACCACCACCGCCACACGTGTACGACTTGGATTCCCTTTTAACCTCTTTCTCTCTTAATTCCTAATCTGATGTTTCAGGTTTCTCTCTTTTAAATTAGCTTACAAAAGTACTGCAACTCTTGAAACTTCTCAGGTTGCTATAGTGCAGCCCATACATTGTAAAACTCAGAAGGAGAACAAAATACTGCTAAACCTCTTGTGCCTTACTCTCTTTTAAATGATGCATTTTTTTCTTCCCCTTTCATTTTTTTAAATTCCTTCCTTCCTTCCTTCCTTCCTTCCTTCCTTCCTTCCTTCCTTCCTTCCTTCCTTTTTCCTTCCTTCCTTCCTTCCTTCCTTCCTTCTTTCCCTCTTTCTCTTTTGGCAAGGAAATTTGCTCCATCTCCAGCATCAACCACTGCTCCTTTTGATGTTGTGGTACGCTGTGCGCATGCGTTCCACATTAGAATTACTGCACTGGCTAGAATAAGTTGGATCGCTTCTTCTCTTCTACTGAAACCCTAAAATCCTATCAAAAGCTAAAGGGATGCTGAGAGTCCGGAAAAAAGGTTGCTTTGGGATTTGGTCGTTGCCCTTTATAATAACAGTGGTTTGTGCACAGAGGTAAGTGATTAAAGGTTCTCTTCTATGTTAAACCCCCCCCCCTCCAATCCTTCACTTTGAAATGTATTGTATGCTTCCGTTAAACTGAAGGTGCAAAATGCATTTTGAGGGAGGGGGGGGAGAGAGAGAGAGAGAAGCCAGAAAATGTCTCTGTACTGATGTTTTTTTCCTCTGTCTCTCTTTAGTGCTAATGATCCTAGCAATATGTCCCTAGTAAAAGAGACTGTGGATAGATTGCTGAAAGGCTACGACATTCGACTGAGGCCAGATTTTGGAGGTAATTTGATTGCTTTTGTGGAAGAATCTTGCTGCACGCCTAAGCTGCCATGCTCTGGGTTGTGAGTGCCTGTGTCAAACATTGTCAGGGAGCTGCCTCTCTCTAATGCACGGGAATTGTCATTTCTGAAGGTTTCTCCAAGTTAAGTCACTGTTCTCCAATATTCTCTAACATACAATGACTGTTTTGTATGTGTATGTGTGGGATTGGCCTCATTGTAGGCATATGTGTTGGCAGGCGGTATACATTGCTCTGTGTAATTTAAACTTTAATTAGGTTTATTGAGATGCTAATGTCCTAAGTTTATCCAGTGCTCATTCATCAAGCTACCGTATCTATCCCGGTGGTATTTTATCAGATTTTAAAGTGCAAATATCCTGCAAACGGAATGTGAATGTTCATGTCATTCAAACCACCCAGGGGCTTTGCTTTTAGTGAAATCTTTCCATGTGCATGTGTCTGTGATGTTTTAAAGCTAAATTTAAATTAGAGTCCTTTGGAATACACAACATGAGAACATTCAGTGAACAGAATAGTTTGGAATTTCGGATGGGTTGACTTTGCACTTTGCTAGACTCTGTTCACTAGTATGAATCCACGCGGAAAGCGGGAATGAAAGCCCTACTTGCTTTAAAGTCCTCCTAATTTCCTTAGTTGGTCGGAGGTTCCCTCTGTCTGATCAACTAAAAAGACCCTGCACCTTGTTAGTAATGTAGCAACCCTACAGGGAGGAAAGTATAAGCATGTGTGTTAGTTACATAAAGCCTTCCTGCTACTGGGAGAGAGAGAGACCCTGGAAGGGGGTAACTAAGACAGAGAAGTCCTTGTGCCCCACCCCTTCTGAAGTCTGAGCTAATCTTCCCTGAAATGAGTTAAATGGTTAGAGATCACAGTGCAGACTGTCTTATGTTCCAGGTCCTCCTGTGGCGGTTGGCATGAACATAGACATAGCCAGCATAGACATGGTGTCAGAAGTCAATATGGTGAGTACTTCAGCTCACTCCCACCCATCTCCACCTCCTACATTGTATTAAAGTCTGGAATATATTACATCCTGTTACAGGGAAGGGGAACCAATGAAAGTTCTGGGCTTTCCCCCCTCCTTTTATTTAGATTGGCAACAATGTTTTAGGCCATCCCTTTTCTACCCCTTCCCCAATATATCTGGTGCCTGGTTCTTTTTCCTCTCTTTCTTTTCTTTTCTTTCTTTCTTCTCCTCTCTCTCTCTCTCCCTCCCTCCCTCCGTCCCTCCCTGTGCATTGATTTAGGACTACCTGTGATTCCTGAAAATGAAAATTGTGACCAGTGGATTTTAAGGAATAACAATATCTTTGGCTGCGTTTTTCATTTAAAATGATATTGAATTGCTATACACACATATACACACGTATGCACACACAAACACAGAGGAAATGGATTTGTGAGGCTTCACAAGGGCATCTGAAATAAATTCTTTTTTTTTTCTCCAAACGAATGTTTGCCATTTGAATACATTGGTATTGTTTAACTGTTATGATTTATAGAGTGTAAAAAGCTGGTCAGATTTATTGACAGTTGTGCTATTTAGTAGATACAGTTTCAGACATACAGTTAAGAGAGTCCTAAGGGAACAATTCTGGCCTCTTTTTGCTCATGCTGGATTGCCCCCTGCTGACATAACTTTGTACTGCATCTTGCATTTCTGTAACATTTTTGTTCACTGGGATCACGTATGTGATTATTTTAGAATGTTGATGAGTGGAAAATGAGATTAGTCTTGACTGTTTCAATATTTTATATGTGCCTTGCTAGTTTTGAAGTATATGGGACTTCTATTGGAAGTGGAAGAATGGGTGTTCGTGCATTTTGGAATAAAATTCAGTTTTCTCGAGGAGACATACTTTGACTTTTATTGAAAATTCCAATTTTTATGGTGGGAAAAATAATTTGTAAAGACTATAAAAACATTAGAGTGATTTTTGTATCATATTACAACAGGGACAGAAGGCTTTGTTTTTACACAAGCTATTTGAACATAATTTTGGTTACCAGCAGGATGTCAGTTTTCTGAAACCAAAATTATTGAGAAGTTAATATTTTTGCTGATATAAGGAAGACAGCATTCATCCTTTTAAAAAACTTTTTGATAATCAGATTTTTCAAAAAATAAGTTCTTAAATTTGGCAGTGACTATGGCATTGTGAAACATGCAAGCCTACATACTGTCAAGAAGGCAAAGTCTAATCTAAAGCTAATTAAAGTAACACAAACTTTTGTGAAATTAGAGTTAACACAAAATGCTCAATTTGTATTTTTCAATGTGTTTATGTTTGCAATATTTATTTAGAATATTGACTTGACATTAATGAACACTTTCAGAACCTACTGTGTTGTATTCTCAAGAGTGGAAGAACAATTTTTTACAAAAAAAATATACAACCACTTATTAATACATCTTTGTAATACAGATTGTATAAAAGATACATTATCAAATGGATTGCTAAATAATTGTGCTAATGTTAAATTTTATTCATACAAGGTCTTTGATGTTCCAAATTATTTCACCTTTACTAGATTCAATTCTTTCCTAAAGTTATTCGGAATTTAAATATGTCTATGTGCAAAAAAAAAAAAAAAAAAAAAAAGATTCCTCACACTAATTTCAGATTTGGACAATCTATAGATTATTAAATTGTTTCTTCACAAGCAACTCTTTTGTCATACTGAACTTTTCCCCACTGACTTAATCATAGTTAAAGATCTTGGTTACAGCCACATGTATCATAGTTAAATTGGCGTTAATTCAGTTTCAAAGCTACTTTCAGCTTCTAGGTAAGCTTAAACACAAATGCTAATGAATTCTAAACTGTGATATAAATTCAATCTAAAGAACTTTGTGTGAGAAAAGGATTGAAAGAAAATCATATTTTTTCATTAATTACCCTTAATCTCTCACCATGTTTAAGGGCAAAATTCGGTGAGAATCTACCAGGTGTAGGCTACAATTAATTTATGCGAATCTAAGAGGTCATATAGAGGCTTACTTTGCATAAGAATGGTGTTCTTCCATCAA
Organism: Masticophis lateralis; assembly: GCA_030761175.1. NCBI lineage: Eukaryota > Metazoa > Chordata > Lepidosauria > Squamata > Colubridae > Masticophis > Masticophis lateralis. The sequence goes on from JAUDYJ010000002.1 coordinate 106,472,043, forward strand.
ACTTTTTTTTTTCAGGAGCAAGAATAAAAGTTGGTGATTTATTTGATTCAAATTTCACTTGCAGTATATTTCAATGGACGTTATGATATATTATTTCTAAACCTTGGCAGTACTATAATAGAATGTTTATAAGGAAATATAGATTGCCTGCTTGTTTGCTGATATCAGTGATCCTTAGCCTATATGACAAAATAGATGAAATTTTGAAATTTTGGAAGTTACCTCTAGGCATATTTTCTTAGAAGTCCAATATACTTACTCATCAGTAAATGAGTTCATTCTTGTTTTGTTTGAATAAAAAGTTGAGGAGTTACTATAAATCTATGGTTGTTTCTGACAACACCAATATCAAGTGATCGACATCTTTACCTGATCCCAGTTTCTTAGGGAAAAAGCATTGTTTATAAATTTACAATCATGATTAATCTCTTCCACCATCAGCCCAAACCTGTTACATAACATAGTAGCCTTCAACCTTGGGGGTTATGGGCACATTTCAGGATTATTTTTTAAAAAAAAAATAGTTGTCACATATGAGCAACCACATATTTCTATTAATTTTTTTTCCCTAAAAAGGATGCAATAAAATTTCTAAGAAAGACAAACTAGCACAAATTAGGTCTCATTTGATCCCACAGTATTCTATTCTAGATAAAGAATAAGTGTGGGTAAAAAGTTAATTTCATTAGCTCTCCCAAGTTCTAAATTCAATTTCTCCAATCAAATTTTCTTCTAATATGAAGACTACTCCCAAATCATTTCCTCTTGAAATGTATTAAAAAAATCACTACATGCCTACCCTGTTAGTATATAAAATAATAAATACATTATAATCCAAACCTATTGATCCAAACTCACACATTCTTAATGCCTGATTCCTTCTCGGCCACTCCTAAATCTTTTTTATCTTCTATTTACACACACCTGTAAATTTCCATCATGACTTATGGTCATTTGCTTTTCTGTCAGGTCTCCTTTCTCTCTTTCATCTCCCTCTGGGCTTCCCCCTTTTCCACCAGACCTTTCTACTGTCATTTCCATTTATTTAAGACAGGTTTTTCTTTCTACTCGTCCTTCCTTTTGAAGTTGTAAAACAGCAGACCTCTGGCCTTCATCCACACTTTTTCCCATTTCTGAAAAAAGCTCAAAAACATGTGGACCCTGGAGGAATAGTGGGAAGGGAAAGGAGCAGAGTAATTGGGATTTTGCTTCTTGATACTTGTACAAAGTAAAAAAACAAAAATGTCTAGGTGATGTGATGATGGTGCTAGTGATGATGTAAAAGACAGAAACCCTTGGCAAGCATCAAGGTAGTATCCTAGAGGCACCTTTCTGTCCACAGTCAATTGCCAACCACAGCTATAAAGGTTGTTTATTACGATTTAATGTTGGCATCAATTTACTGTTTACATAGTCTTGGTCAGAAAAGTTAGGAAGATGCTTCTCATATATATTTGAGCATGTGTGTTCATGCAGAAACATAAATATACTTTCTATCTCAAGTTATACTGTTAAGGCCATTCAGTGATTATATATAGAATTTGTTGAAGATACATTTGAAGTAGCACATAAGTAATTTAATATAACAAATGATCATTTGTCCTACATTCAATGGTCAGAAGCAATTGTAATAGCATTAGCAGTTGCAATATTTTAACATAAATAATGTTCAATATCAACAAGTGCAAATTAACTACATTAATTTAAGGTTTTTTAATTTTTTATACTGTTAGTACTAACAATCCAAATTTTTCTTTTCAAGAGTAATTTTTCCTCGGAATAAACATTTTCTATATAAAAAAATGTATGTTCTTTAAAAAAAACCCTGGAACAATAATCAAATCTGTTCTTCCCTTCTCCCTATAGGGGATCTAATTTAATATGTGTATTTTAGATTGAGGTTGTACATTTTGCAAGAGATATTGGGAGACATTTTTTACAGGCCTCCTTTTGAATAAAATAGTGTGACCATGAAACCAGAACAAAGCTCATCATTTACAATGTCTGATAGGGCCTTCCTGAAAATATTTCTTATCTCAGAAATTTCTTAGCAAGTTCATATAATCAGAGAAGTTAAACTAGAAAAAAATGTTTTCTTGACTAGTTTAGGAAAAGGAGGTGGTGGGGGGAGAATTACGTAGAACTGTGGCCAAATGAATTTATCTGAATACAAGTGAGGCTGAAGTGGTCAAATATAGACATATATCAGATACAGACATATAGAAGTAGCTATTCTCCCTACTTGGAGCCATTCCTGACCCTTTGCTGTGCTATATTTTCATTTATTGGTATGCTATTTTAAAATATTATTATTGTATCATTAAAATTTTGGGATTTAGGAAAAAAGGAAACTCAAGGAATCTTTAAGTTTAAGGAAAGCATTGGGTTAAGTTGCGTTATGTGCAAAATGATTCCTTCTCTATTAATTATGTGGAGATGGCATTTCACTACACAAAAATATGGTTTGTTTTGTCTAGAATAGCTCTCATATACTTAAAATGAGGAATTGGTGATCCAACAGATTGTTGCAACTATTTTCAGCTTCTACATCAAATGACAATAATATGCCAAAATAGACTAGTTGGTTTTTTTTTCTAATTATTATACAGTTTAAGGTGTCATTCCACTGAATATTTCTTTATTTTATGGTATCTAGGCACCACATGATGACCAAGCTATAAAGAATATATTCTGTTAATTATTAAATTTAATTGTTATATTTTATTTACCTTTGACTTGTTTTTTAAAATGAAGTTTTAACTTTAAATCCAGTTTCTACTGTTACAAATTTATTCATAAAAAGCCATTGAGACAGTATTTTGCCAGATATATACAAATATATTCATCTGGTACCTTAATAAATGTATTTTTATTCCAGTTCAGTTCATAGAAATTCATCTTTTTTATAATAATTAAATATATGGCACAAATTAGCTCATCTTACCTAGCTCCTTTATTTTTGTGAGATACAGATTTAGAGCTAACTATATTGAGAATGAGTTGACTTTCTTACCTGGACTCTTTTTTATGAGTCCTTGAGATTTGGTCATACAAAGCCTTCTAGGTGTTGCTTTCATCCACTATGAGCTGCAAAATAAAACATGAAATACATCAAATGAAAAGAATAAAATAATAGCTTCTGGAAAAATAATCACTATTGTTCTACTAGTTCATAGCATCAGCAGACAGGCAATAAAAAGCCCCTTTCATGTCTCCTCATACTTTTCCCTCTATTTTTAACCCCCTCCCGCCAGCTTTTTTCCATCAAAGAAAAATCTGTCTTCTTGTTTTCAAACAACTGGAAGAGGAAAAAACCTTGAAATTTAAGTTTTCTCTAATCATTAAATAGCAATAGTAGTATTCAAGGTCAATTTTGCTTATATCTCACTTAGCATAATATAGCTTTCAGATGATTTCAGATTTCTCCATCCTTATAGAGTATATTTTGAAAGAAACAAAGTAAAACATATCTATTGTGGGCACAGGCACAGGCTCATCATGGAAGGAGAATTACTATGAGGCCTCACAGTTGTCAATTGTCATTAATAACAGTCACAAATCCCATTATCAGGACTAAATGTTATCTGTAACAAAGTTACTAATGTCTATATTTGGAGATATTTATCTTCAAAGAAATCAACAAAGGATCTTAATTGCTCCATAGAAAAATTACATATATTTTATGATACGTAGTGAATGAAGGCAAGGCAATCTTGCAACAGAAATTTCTGTGTGAACAGAATATAATCAGTGAAGTTAGAATTGAAATATACACACTAATAATTAGCTCCCAGAGTCAATTTCATGTAATGGTTAAGGCTCTGTGAGTTCTAGTCGTGCCTTAGGTACAAAGGCAGCTGGGTGACCTTGGACCAATCTCTTTTTGTCAGCCCTCAGAACAAAGCAATGGCACACTGCTTCTGAAATCGTAACAAGAAAATCAGAGACTAGTCCAGGCAGTCACTAGGAGTCAAAAAAACTGATTGAAAACAATCATCATGATTTTATAAGCTATAAATATTGACAAAGCTATTTTTGAATATCATTTAGGATAACACTTCAAAAATCAGGTTCAGTGAATATGGTCTACCAAAGCTGATATTGTGATAAATCTGTTGATCTCAAAGATGTTATATAAGACTGATTTACACCATAGAGTCATCTGGCAACCTGGTTTTTAGGAAAAGAGAGAAGGAAAGTCTAAATGTGGAAAGAAAGATGTTACTATCGATGGAATGGGACTCACTGCGTATTTGTTTCAATGTTGTTTCCGAAAAGTAATTGATTCAGAATGTTTAATGCTAGAATGGCATGGTACTTGGTTAGAACTATATCATTTTATACACTATAATATATTATAAAACAGCTGAGTAGTTAATAGGATTACGAATTCTCCTGTGTCAATATGGAGACTAATGGGCTTATTTTAAAACGAATCCGTAGGCAGCAACTTACTTCCTATTAACTTAACTTGGTTGTCTTTCTGGAAGTGTATTATTACTTGGAAAGTGGAAGCTATGTTTTTCCATTGTTACTTTGATGACATGATTATCCACCATTATTTGTGGGCAGGTTTGTTATGAAACATAAATTAGAACTATTCAGTGAAGGAACCCTAACATTGAATAATGCCAGAATAGATTATGAAATATTCTTGCAGGTGGCTTAATCCAGGTTCTGTGAAACTTATTGGCTATACCCTGCAAATTCTTCTGTCCCAGCTCCTCTTCAAATTATGAGATGCCAGGGGAGATTGGAATGCTCACTGTAATTGGTGAGTAGGGAAATGTCAGCCAGGAAAAAAAAATGACAATTAGGCTTCGGTCAATCAGTTGATACACAATACAGCAAAGCAGCTTTCATGCTAATATTCAGTAGGATTTAAGCAGTTTTAAAGGACTGTACTTTGTTCTTTCTTTCTTTTCTTTTTTTTACATAGATAGTGGCGGACCAATTTAACGAAATAAAAGCCACTGGAAAAAAAATTGGTCTGAAATACATAGAACATCACAATATCATTTATTTTCATATAGCATTTCAATTCTCTTCTTTTTATTCTCACAGCTGGATCTTGATTTCATATGCTCAAATATAAATGACTTTTCCAACACATGTAGTTTCATTTCTCTTCCTCAGATGTTGATCACTGCCTAGTCACATGTATGAGGCAGGTGGCCATATAAACAATTTCAGTTAATGCATCCATGACTTTAGGTAGATAACTAGATAACATTTTTTTCTGGTTGCAAATTTTTCCAGTCTAGGTGAAATGAAGAGCTATGTTGAATTTGAAAATTCTTACTGTAGCTATAATGGACTGTGAGAATAACCTTGGGAGAGAGGAAGAGGAGCCACAGTCAGGTCAATGGTTAGACAAGAGATACCCCAGTCCAGCAAAGGATTGAGAAAGTATCTCAGAAGGGACCTCTGTAATTCTCTAGAAAGTAAAAGCAAGGAAGGGGAGAACTGCTTTCAGACTTGCAAGATTTTGTTAACCTTACAAGTTATTTTTATCCTATTCAATCATATTCTCTGATTCTCCAAGATTGCCTGGACAAATTTCTGCAGTTTCTTTGACATGATTTTTTAGAAGTTTGCAATTGTCTCTTTGCTAGGGCTGAGAGAAAGTGACTGGGCCAAGATCACCCAACTGGCTTTCTGCCTTAGCTGGGACTAGAGCTCACATTCTGAATTTCTAACCTGATGCATCACTGCTACATCAAACTGGCTCTCTAACCTTGCAATACAAGTAGTGTTGGCAGTAGGCATGATTTCTGTTTTTGTTTCTTTTAAAGAGCTTACACAGAAAGAAACAGAAGAGACAGTAGTTGCTTATGTGGACAAAACAGCAAATCATATTTTAATTTATTAAACTAAAATACAATTACTTAATTCTATAGTTTAACATTGAAACTAATGGAAGTAAGGAAGCAAGTCAAAGGAAAAAAATATAGAAAGCAAATGGAGAATTAGGAGGAAGAATTAGAGATTTCACATTAAAATACTTTTTTGGGAAGTGGGTAACTTAAAAAGTAAGTAACTTAAGAAACCTTTCAAGACTCAGAATATGTGTAAGAAGTCCTGGATAACACTTGACGATGAATGAAAATGATGGGGTTTTTTTCCCTTTAGCAGGAATTGTAGTAGGCTGGCTTTTAAAAAGTGTTAGGCCAATTTATGAAAATCATGAGGGTTAATGCTATATAGCCTTGATGGCAGCATAACTGCCTTTGAAGACCACTTGCTGGGAGATTAGTGGGCTTTCTTGTCTAATTTTTTTTACCACCGAGAGAAGAGACTGCTGGATTAGATGAACTAGAGGTCTAGTTCAGTAGGCAATTGCTTATGTTCTAACTTCTCTTTGTTTACCAGACCTTTTCCACTTTAGGAATTAGAATACGATATGCTTTAGAAAATGTATATACTTAATTTTAGAGAAATAGACTAATTTTCCACTGAGTTCAATAAAGTTAGAAAACTGTGGTATTCGGTGAATCTATTCTAACTTGCTTTGAAAAACTCTGTGTTGTTTCATTTTATTTATGCTATTTTACAAAAATGTAAATCCCATCCTATAGGCTTCATCTGGATGCACAGTACAATATGACAATAATTGAAAATGCAAACTTTTCTCAAAATTGTCTTCAAAAACATCTTGAGAAAGATCAGGAAATAAAAAATTGAATATAATCAGGAAACAAAAATTGAATATAAACATTCTATATGTCAAGGACCTCTCTGAAAAACCAGTTTTAACTTGTTCCCACAAGTTATTGAAGATCTGACCAAATATGCATACTCATATGTAAACATCTCTGGGAGGAAGCCTTGATTTCTTAATGGCCTTTGTTCTCAGGGTGTTAGCAGGAATGTTTACAATAAAATCAGGCGGACTATAGGTGCTGGTTAAATGTTACTGTTTGTGATAGCATTAAATATGAAACTACGTTTTAATTGTGCCTCCTCACCCCAGAAACTTTTTATTTTTGTCCATGTCAGCTCAGAACTGGCTCTGAGAATTTAATTTAGGCTAAATCTGATTTGGAGGTGATTTCCTCCTGCTTAATTGTGCCTTAACTTCCCCAACATCCTCTTCATTAGTTCTCTGCACACTTTCTTTCTTTCAGCAGAGGCAAAAGAAAGAAGAGGAACGTTCTTAAAAACAACATCAACAACAACAGCATTCCCTTCTTCTCTTCCTTTAGGTAAAGGACCAAATTCTGCCTAAGGCTTAAAGTCTTCCTGTCTTTGTACTGTGGCATACCATTATAGGTAGTCCACAACTTACAACCATAACTGGGCCTAGATCTTCTTTTACCAAGCAATGTGGTCATTAAATCAATTGCATCCAATTTTACTACCTGTTTGTTGCAGTCGTTAAGCAAATCACCATAGTCATTAAATGAATCCAGCTTTCCCCATTGACTTTGCTTGTGGAAGGTCCCTGGAAAGGTTGCAAATGACCATCACAGGTCCCTGGATCAGGGACGCCGCAATCATCATAAATACATGCCAGTTGCCAAGGCTTGAATTTGGATCACGTGACTGTGGAGGAAACTACAATGGTCATGAGTCCAAGGACTGGTTATAAGACACCTTTTTTTCCATGCTGTTGTAACTTTGAATGGTCATTAAATGAAAATCAAGGAATATCTGTATCCAATACCGTACCCAAGAGTGGAAGAAAGAAGATGCAAAAAGAAAACATATTTATGATAGGAAAAGCCCTGACAGGTCATGATAAATGGAACTGATATGCAGAATAGCTTATCTCTTGTACTAGACAGAATATCTAGTACATGGCTATTAGCTATTGGTACTCTGATCATTCATACCTTTATTTGGTTTCCTTTCAAAACCATCTAGGTGACTGGACACCAGCTCATACAGTCAACGTGCCATCAAACTGGGTAAAATGTTTTCCTCCTTGCGTTCTGAATTTTGCAACTTTCACTTTTATAAAAGGCTACAATATTTGAGAGGGGTCTCTTTTCCTGTCCATAATATAGTTTTATATGCTTCCATCATATTTCTAACATGGTTACTTTAAAGAATCCAAAACCTTCCAGTTGGAGACATTGCTCAAATTTTTTATTGCTTGGATTCCCCTTTCCATTATTCTTTTCAAAATATAGTGGCACCAGGAATCTTGATCATATTTTTTTTTCCAGAGCAGTCCCATACTGAGTCATTAATTTCACTAAAATGTTCAATATAATCTCTGTATCTCTTTTTTTGAACTGTCATTTCCAGTTTAGACCTATCAGTGCAAAAAACATGAAATCTAATATGCATTGTCCCACACTCTTCTTTTTTCCCCCATTGGGTCATATTTTAATGTTCATTTCAACTGTTTGAATTATTTTGCAGTTCCTTGTAATTATTTGTAAGCACTTGACAACTTGATGTTATCAGTAAATCTGGCTATTGCATCGTGCTGCATTAAATTAGCAACAAATTAAAAAATGCCATGTATCACACAGATCATTGAGGGATTCCAATGATTAGATTTCTGCACTGGGATAACTGTTTATAATTTATGCTCTTTAATCTTCAGTGAAACTTTCCTGTCACTGCAATAAGAAGAATTTGCCTTCTTTTGCCATCGTTTGTCTTCATTGCTCAGATTTTCTGGAAATGTCACTTCAAGCAGAGGAATTTGTGCTACATCTTTTGCAGTAAAAATAGGCATGGAGAATCCATTTAGCTTTGCATTAGTCATATCGCCTTTCTTTTGCCATCTAGTAATCCAATGGTTTTTCTAGCCTGTTTCCTGCTATTAATGGGTCTTATTTTTTTAATGGCCAGCCTTGTATTACCAGTATGAACCTTCTCACTGATATAAATCTTCTGTATGTTTTACTTCCTCTTTTTAAAGAGAGGCTAGGGCTCTATGTTTTCATAGTTATAGTTGAGTATTTAAAAAAAATGGTAAGAGAACCAGCTAGATCAATGGTTCTCAAACTTTTCTTTACTACGGATCCCCTTTAAATATCTTTTGTGGCCACAAAGCATGGCCACGGACCACCAAGATTTAGCTCAAGGTTTAAATCATAACATTTCTGCAAGCCTTCACAAACTCTCTGTGACTATGTTGAAAGGAAAATCCATCTGGTTCAGTTCCAAGCTGGGAGAAAGACACTGGAAACAACATGGAGGCTGATTGGAAAGAAAAGTTTATTGATGAAGCAGAACCACCAGGGTTCTGAGGCAGCTGACTAAATTATTGAATGAGTGGATGGATCTTTATAGGTTTTTGTGACTTTGAAGTTTAAAGTGTTCTGAAGGTGGTGCAATGAAGGGGCTTGTGTTCTGAAAGGATGAGGGGCAATTCCTACTGTGGCCAATGGCTTTCATCCTGTGTTGGATCTTGGGTGAGGGGCTGCTTTCTAATCCTACGATTCTGCCTTTGTTTGCTTTCAAACTTTGCTGCAAGGAGTTTTGAAATATCCTGTGTTGAATGGATTAACAAATCTGCATTTCTAAAAGCTGTCTTCCTCCGTTTCTGCTTGGGGGCAGGGAAATTGGTGCTGGTTTCTGCCTCCCTTAAGATTTTGTCCCATTTCTCTTTTAGGGGAAATAGTCTATACTGCCTTTTTTAAATATTTCCCAAAATACTTCATTCTTCTGGTGGGGAAGGTGTCCCACAAAAACAACATGGCCCCCCAGGCATCCACGGACCACAGGTTGAGAACCATTGGGATAAATGATTCAGAATCTTAAAGGTCAGGCTGGAGGTTCCACAATTAACTTTAATTCAATTTCAAAGCCAGATATTGCTGATGAATTATCCTAATTCTGGGAACATAGATGGAAACATGGTAAATAAAAGAATAAGGGTATCGTTTATATTTAATTACGATCAAAGGTAGGGATACATGTTGTGATCCATGTCTAAGACATTTTAACATGAAGTGTAAAGAATTACCATAGATTACAGTATATATAGGCAAAATCTACAAATAAGTAATTGCATATCTTAATTGTTGTGGCCCGTCAGTGGCCTGTGCAATTAGTAGCTGATTCCGACAGCAAGGAGGCTGGCATGGTGCTGCACCAGCAGCCTGTGAGGCTGGCGCTTGAGTCAGACAATGAGGAGGCTGGAGAAGATGTGGTGGCAAAGGCAGGGATTCAGCCAGGGCCTTCAGAACCCTCATAAGCTCCCATAAGTGAAGAGGAAGAAGAGGAGGGGCCTCTTCTCGATGCACGAGCGTGCAGAGCTGTTAAAAGGCAGGAGTGGCTCCTCAGGAGGAGGTCCTTACTGAGGAGTAAGGCTTGGGTCTAATTGGCCACTCCCCTAGCCTATTTAAGAAAGGACGATGACTGATGTAATTTGCAGGAAACAACTTCGTTTATATTCCTTCGCGTCTTGAAATGTTTGATTTGGCTCTTGTTTATCTCTTCTCAGTTTTCCTGCAAATTGCTTCTGGGCATTCTGCCAACCACAGTAAGATTACGGTTATCTGAAATACTGTGCCTCAGAATTGAGTTATTATTCTTTGGATTCTTGTCGGCTGTTAATGAAGTTAAATTAACAGCCCTTGTTCAGAAAAGACTGATTTAAACTGTATTTCTGTTCGAACATCTACTAAGAAAGCTCAGTAGTCCTTAATTAGTAAAGTAAGGTTTGTACAGACTTCGTGTGTGCTGCGTTCTTTGGGGTCCGTAGCTGGGGCAGAACATTAATTTAGGAATTTATATACATACTTTATTGTAAATTCTGCTTTTCTGTTCTCTCATTCTCACATTTTAGTTGTGATTATTTATTGAGGCAGGAAAATGAAATGAAACCTGTGATGCAGGCATCAGTATTGTATATGTGTACAGATGTACCTTCCTGCTGTATAACATACATCAGCTTGTACTGTATCTTTCTGGGAAATAAAAGGTCTCAGCATGTATAGTAATGGCTTGAAAAATATGTTTTCCACAACATTCTGCTGTCTTTCCACATATTCTAAGATTGAGGTGAGACAAAATAGGAAACTATAATAATAAACAATGCTCTCTTTTTCTTCAACCAATGCATATCTGTGTTTTGAAGGTCGCAACAAGTAGTTTGAATTAAATTTTAAGGTTGATTTTGCATGCATCATAATAAAGGAAAGAAATGCAAGCTTTATTTTTAAAAGTTTAATTTTCTGATCACCTCTATCAGAAGCATTTAACTGATCTTGGCTGTCTTTGAAAAAGCTAAGTGAGATTAGGTCTGATGACTGCTTAGATAGGAGACTTGGAAGTTCCAGTTGGGAGGTTTAGAAAAACATTCTGCAAGGAAGAAGGGAATGCTGTTGTTGTTGATGTTGTTTTTATATAACCTGCTGTAGATTTTAGCCCTGTATTGTATATGCTTAGGATTATGGAATTTCAGAGGCTTGATGGTTTCATAATAGTAGCATCATTTTCTATAGGATGAATACTCATTTTTCGTGTGGGCCTGTAATGGAACTTTTTACCTCTTTTACAGTGTTTCTGATGGCAATCCAGAATAGTTGCCAGTGCTCTTAAAACACTAGAATAAATGTCTGTTTGGTTATTTTAAAAAAGAGAGAGAGAGAGAAAAGTAGTAAAAAATTGCAATTCAAGCTTTGCCAGCAATAATTTCCTTTGCTCTCATCATTTCTAACCAATTACTATTGGTTAGAAATGGTTCCATGGGTTTTGGTTCCATGGGTTTTGCACTATTGTTACCATGATATAAAGGGAACTGACATTCCTGTTTATAGATAGTCTCCCTATATTTTATGGTAAAGTGCTCCTATCAACTAAGTGAAAGTAAATCATTTAGTCAATGAAATTAGCTGTAATTGATATTGAATATAGTAATATTCACTACCCCTTAATTCAGAACTCTTCCATTTCAGTTCATGAGGGCGAGCAGCATATAAATCATTTTTGGGATCCTTGTTGCATATAAAAGCTACACTCTGCCAGATACAACATAATCCCATTGGCATAATCCAAATATGCACTATGACAATCAGGAGCAGATGATATTTATAGCACTTAATATGGCCATCAGATTGTTCTGGCTAATCTTTTAGGTGAGATACTTGATTTCAGATTCTTGTATTAAAGTCTTCCATAACGTGTTTTCCTATTGGACTTCAACTTTTGAAATTCTAATGTCTATGCCCATTGGGAATTTTAGGAGTTGATTTAATATTTTTGACAAGTACAAGTTGGGAAAGCTTCTACTTACACTCCTTTTCAACGTATTAGGTTTAAACATAAGTTATTGTTATGGTAGGTCAATTTTGGGGATGAAACCCCACTGAAAATAACATTCTGTGGGTTCTTTTAGATGTTTGGCTTCTGTCGGTGGTTTAAATTAGCTATCAAGACTTATAAAATATCTGTCACAGTCCGTTATTAGCTCTGAATAAATGAATTTCCAAACGCCCGTTCTTTGTGGAAGTATTTGTCTTTATTGGGCATAACAAATTAATCCATGACTCTGTGCAGTTAGCACTGAACTTTGGCTCCCCAAGACCTCCCTTTCCGGCCCCCTCATTCTCTGCTCCCCATTGGCTGTCTTCGAAATCATTCTTCTCTTCTCTCCCACCTTAGCTCACAGGAATGTCACCCCCCCCCCCCATGCGTCTCCCTGGAAACTAAATTCACCGAAAGTCTTTTCTAGGTGAAATGTCACTCTCTTTCTCAAACTTCTATGTCAGCCCTGGAACACTGACAATATCCTTGACTCTGATAATTTATAAAACTTTATAACTAAGGATTATGGTGTGATAAACTATTATGGAAACCATTGGTTTTGGATTATGAGCAGGTTCATGCTGCCTTGTTTATAATTAAATGTTCTTGGAACATCTTCTAAAAAGCAGTAGGAGAGGCAGAAATGGGTAGATTTTGTTGTGAGGCATATGGTTCAGAATCTTCATATGGAGTGAGAATTCTCACACCTGTATTCAACACTTGTTCCTATAGTCCATTTCCCAGGATGTCTGCATTAAATAACCTTGTCTTGTATTAACATTGAAAACAGAAAGGATATTGTGAACTTTTGAGCATTAATAGAGTCTGCTCTCCCTGCCGAGTAAGTGGACAATGGAATAATTTTAGGAAAAGAATAAGTTCCCAGAGGAAGTGTCATCTTCTTCTTGATATTCTGATTTAGCCAAGTAGGTTTCAGAGTGATATATTAACATCCTTTCCCAATTAGTAATATGTAATTAGATTTTTAGATAATTAATTTTTTGCTGGTTATTGAAACCTCATTGCTAATTTTTTTTAAGTAGACTATTTAACTTACCATTCAGCCGAAGCCAGGCCATGTGGTGATGAAGAAAAAAATAGAACAAATTCAATAAGTCAACTTGACAGCAGAATTATAATTAACAACCTTCCCAACCCCACAAAAAAGCAGAAATTAATTACCATAGAAAGCTGAAAGGAAGAAAAACATCTCGTTTTGCAATAGAGATAATTTCATAGTTGGGGTCTCAGTACAAAGCAGGGTCTTCTCTGCTATATACACTAAATCTAAACTGCTTTGATTTTTTTTTAAATGAAACTGAACAATTAAACTATAAATTACAAGACAATTTGCATGATTAAAGATCACTTTTAGATACTCTGCCTTCCAAATTGGTAGAGTTTTCTGCTGCAATAGAATGGAAAATGAAAGTTAATAGAGTTCATATAGGTTTGATATAAAACAATTTCTGGAAAACTCATCCTTGAAAGCAATTTTGATGCAGTATTTGTACAGGTATGGCTTGAAAATCTCTTTCAAGGGCAGCATGAGGTAAAGCAGATTTCAGTTACTAAAGAGGAAATGACTAAAACATGAATCATTGAGGCTAGGGATGCCTTTTCTAACTAGTAGTACAGTTAATTCAGCTGTCAAAGTTAGGAAAAGTACTTCTGTGACAGCAATCATCTTTAAAACATTAATGAGTTTCTACAGATGAAATCTTTTTCTCAATGGTTAATCATAAGAATCTTTCTGTCTTCTATGGATTGAGCCTTCACTACATCCATCCTTGAAAACTCATAAGAGTTTAAATTTCCCCGCGACTTCTGTTTTATCACTTGAAAAAAAAAGTGAGAAATATATCTTACTATTTTTGCAATGAATCATCAAATATGAAAACCTCTCCAAATGCTTCCAGCTGACCAATGTATTATTTTTCCAATGTTTCCTTTTTTTTTCTTCCTCTAGGATTGTTTTTAACTGATATACGTACATACGTACATATATATATATATATACTATTGCTTCAGTATGAAACATTTCATACTACAGTTATTTCAACTGGAATAACAAGGTTTTTTACAACTTGTCAATCATTTCACATTTTAAAAGGAGCATGAAATAAATCTAGATAACTTTTCGCTTTTCTTTTGACATCTGATCTATGACAGGCAGTAAAGAGAATATAGTATATTAAATAGGCTTCTCAGGCGAGTTGTTCTGATTTGTGTATTTCATTGTTGCTATGCATTAAAGTACTTTAATGTAGATTAGAGGTTTAGTATGTGACTGGAGCAGGGGTAGGTTCTAAAATTTTTTACTACCAGTTCTGTGGCGTGTCTTATTTTGTGGGTATGGCTTGATGGTGATGTGACAATTCTTTAGGATTTAGCAGAAGTACTGGTCTACCAGGCTTTTAACTGCTTGCAGAGCTGTATCGGTCTACTCATGTATTTTTGCAGGCACTGGTCTATCCATTTATTTTTGCAGGCACCGGTCTACCACCAAACTGTCTTTTACCACTGACCAGCTGTAGGGCGGCCCTTTGAAGCCCCGCCACCAGAGTTTAAACAGTTTTTCCTTATAGCCCATCAGCTGGGACTCAGGAGGCAGCAGTAGATTTGGGGTGGGGCCAAATAAAAGGTAAGAATAATGCGGGGGTGGGGGTGGGGGGGCGGGTGGGGCAGAACCGGTTCGGTGACATCATATCATCACTGCTACTGGCTTGGCAGAACCGGGAGGAATCGGGAGGAACCCACTACTGGACTAGAGAAAGAAAGATCTACCGGAAGCAATTGATCTGTCCCCCCCTTCAGAGACCCACAAAAACACAGCCAGTCGAGGGTTAAGGAAGCACTTGGCACACTCCACAGTTCTTATCTCAAACTTGGCAGCGATATGCACACCGTCTGCCAAGGACTTTATTAGTTTACACAAAAAGAAAATCACCTACGTAGCTTTGCCGTTCATCTAGTTCCAAGACTACGAGGTTGCTATGTTTGTTTTGTTTGTTCGTCACAAACATCTTGACCCACCGTCCTGGCTTATATAGGCTCTGAGTGTGGTCCAGTGACTCATTGATCCTGTGTCTCCAGTCCCGTGTCTCAGGTCTATTTCCTCATACGTCGCCGCAGCTGCAGTAATCGTTTCTCTCGCCTTCTTTGGCGTGCATCCAGGAATGACGTCTCTCCCTCACTCTCATCTGAGACACCTGTTTCCCCACTACTTGGCTCTCTTTCAGTTGGCACCTGAGACGGTGCCAGAGGGGGGGGGGGGGGGCTGGGAGATCTGGCTGGCTCCTCTTCCTCCTGCTCAGAGCTTCCTTCCTCCAATGGGATAGGCTCAGAGGACGGGGCCACAACAGCAATGCCATTTTTTTACCAATGCAGGAATTCAATTAAAAACTTTGTTACATTAGAAGCTTTTTTGCTTATTGTTTTTATTGGTTTTATTAGTGTATCTGTGTACATACTGGTTAACAGAGAAGAGGAAGGTCCCTAATGAATACGTAGTATAAGCAAATATACGTAGTATAAGCAAAAACCTGGAAACCAATTAATGGAAGAAAAGGTTAGTGAGGGCTTTTTAAATTGCTAATTATTAGGAATATGGATTGGTGGATGAAACAAATGGGGAAAATATTATTGAAGACAAATCACTAATGCCGTTAAGATACATAAATCCAGTATAGGTAGTCCTTGACTTACAACAATTCATTTAGTGTCCCTTCAAAGTTACAATGGCACTGAAAAAAAGTGACTTACAACCATTTTTCACATTTATGACCATTGCAGCATCCCCATGGTCATGGAGATGCTTGACAACTGGTTCATATTTATGACAGTTGCAGTGTCCTGGGGTCATATGGTCACCTTTTATGACCTTCTGAAAGCAAGTCAATGGGAAAGCCGGATTTACTTAACAAAGGTATTACTAATATAACAATTGCAGCGATTCACTTAACAAATGTGGCAAAAAAGTCGTAAAATGGACCAAAGCTCACTTAACAAATTTCTGACTTAGCAACATAAATTTTGGGCTCAACTGTGGTCGTAAGTCAAGGACTACTTGTATTTCACGCCTGGACTCAGTGACACACATACTGAATATAACTGCATGTCCTCACATCTGCTGGCAATTGTAAGCAGCATCTCCATGCTGTTACCTTCACCTTGCCTTCCTTTGAAGTCACCAATGGCAAAGAAGGTAAAACAGCAATTAGTCAACACCCTGCCCCATACTTCAGCTTTATCTTACTTTTTCTTCTTGCAGCTTCCTTTTATGTCAAGGAACAAAACATTTTTTAAACAACAACCGGCACAATGCAAGCTTGCAAAGCTGGGTTTTTTTTTAATGAAACTGTGGGACAATTATATGCCAAATTGTGCCTTTCCTCTGGCAGAAGAATGGAATCTGGTTATTTTGAGGAGAGCATCAGGGTTCTTGCCTGTTGCCCTAGGAGAAATGCTGCACTACACAGCATCGCACAATGACCTTAAGGAGTTTGCCTTACCAAGCTGCTTGGTTTCCCCAATGGTACTGTGAGAACACAAAAGGTGAATCAGCGCTTAGATTGGTACAACTTTCACCTGTGGAAAGGTTTAAGTATCTGACTTAAATACTTAAAGACTTCCTCTTCCTGTTCATCGATCTGAGAAGTGAAAAGGAATTTGGTAGGATGTTAAAACCAAAATAAAGAAAAATGGAGTGTGTAGGATGCCTTTGTATGTGGGGTAGGCAAGGGCATCTTCCCCACTGTGTGAGAAATGTATTGAGAGCTTAACTTTCCAAAGCTATGCAATTAACTAACTGTTACATAGCAGTAGACATGAGATACACAGAGTAAGTTTCCACTTAAATGTGGAAAAGGTGGGGAAAAGAAGCACCGGATTTAAACTTGGTAGAAGGAGGGTAGAAGATGGGGCTTCATCCTAATTACTGTGGAGGAAAACCAAATGACTTGTGACCTCCTTCTCATGCATGGTATGGTTACTAGCTGTCTCAGTATGAGCAGAGACAGATCTGCCAAATCTGAACCTAGTAAAAGCCTAGTAGACCTGTACCTCTGCTAAATCCTAAAGAATTGTCACATGACCACAAAATAAGCCACACCCACAGAACCGGTAGTAAAAAAAATTAGAACCCACTCCTGGATACTAGTCATATTTCATTGTCGTTATTCTGAAATATGTTCTACAAGACATATGGATGAAGGCTTGGTTATGAGATTCAGCACTTAATCTGTCATTTAAATCTCTTAGTGTGTTGAAGTATGCAATAAGCAAATTAAAAACAAAAAATTGAATAAAGGTGTTTCCATGCAACACAAAAAAATGGCCTGAAGTGCAGCATTTCATGTTGATGAACCTATTAATAAGATTGACTTTTTGAGAACCGAACAATTTATCCACACTTGACATTTTAGCAAGGAGGCATCTATCCAGTGGTATACAATGACTGGTATAATTATCTTTTAGCTTTCTATCTTTCGTTCTTTTAAATATCCCAGAAAAAGCAAGGAGTAGCATTTTTGAATAAAAATTAAAGTTTGTAGACCTTTCTGGGAATGTTTAAAGCAGCTGCTTCTTTTTATGGACTTGTATTGTTACTCTCTGTACTTGATATGTGATCCTATGAACCAGGCACATTTAATTTAAGATATTCCCCAACAAGGTTTATATGGCCACCCACAAGTTCTCCATTTTACATGTTACCCTTCAGATCTGATCTCTGTACAGCACTAAGGGTAACATGGCTTTGCAATTGGAATGGAGGGTTGAGATTTTAAAAAATGATTAATACCAAAGATTTTTGCTTGAAGAAGACTGCTTTTGTTGTTGTTGTTGTTGTTGCAGTGCTCACCTTACATTTTCCAACATGTTTAGGACCAGCAGGTGATTTTATGTGACAATCAAAGTATCTTTTCAGATGTACTTAAAACTGGAAAAAATACAACCTGACTTCTACATTTCTCTGGAAGTGTATCAACTTTTTGGAACTATAGTACATGGAAGTATATATGTCCTCGTCAGTTTTTGCAAAGTGATTAAAAATCAATTCTAAATTGACCAACTATATACAAAATCAGCAATGACTAGATGTTGTGTAAAGCTGTAATTTTTTCAAAGGAGACCAAAATGATATCTTTTGTAACATCTGTATCACCTAGAGTGGACAATTTGGACTGTAATTTCCATTTTTATCAGCCCCATTTTATTAAATTTTCACTGGAAGTATTATGGTAATAATAGATAAATAGGAAAAAATGGATTCTATCTTGGCTTTTAGCTTTGTTCTTTAAATGTAAGTTTTCATGTAACTAAATGGGGGAAATTACATGGGTCCCTTTAGCATCACAAAATGTACTTATAAAATATTTTTTAAAAGATGTTGCAGCAAGAAAATTAATGGGAAAAAATGAACTTTTTAATGTATTTACTTTTTGTTTGTTTTTAAATATATGTAGTCATTCCTAGGACAAACTAAATTCAGCCAGTTCAGTTGGGTTTAATCTATAATATTCATGTAGAAAGTATCAATTAAACTTGTTACACTTCCTGATAGAATATATCTATACATTTGATCGATTTGCTTGTCTGTATCTTTCTGTAAATAGGATTTTCTCAGTTGAAATTATTATTCACGTGCTCATGTGGATCATATGAGGACCTTTAGCATAATTTAAAATCTTTAAATGCTTTTCTTTAGTGAGTGATGGCCATTCATATTTGCTTCAAATATTTCTTTCATGTTATAAAAATAAATTTCATATTTAATTTTGACTTGCGACAGCAAGTAAGTAAAGGACCTTGAGAGTGTATGCCAAGAATATATATTTCCACCAGAATCACCCAACATGTGAAGAGCATCCTACTGCCCAATTAAAGCAAACAGGCATCTGGGGGGTAGCAATGATATAAAAAGATGCTGGACCTGAATGAACATATTTGGTTACAATGATTCCATACTGCCTGGGAGAAGACAACGAGAAATCAGTATTTAATCAGCATATGGATAGACAATATAAATTAATGATATAATGCTGGATGATGACCACTCAGGTTGGATAGTATTCAACATGCTACTGAAGAAGGACTGAGAGTTGTGGGTCTTTAACTAATAGTGCTTATGATATGGCTAGATTAAAGCCTTGGAGATGTTTAGTTACTGATGTTGACCTGCTTGAAAAAAAAATGTTGAAGCTGCAAAAAAGCATGAATATGGGAAAGCTTAACACAGTAAAAGATTAAATGAATCAATTACATGTTGACCTCTAAGATCATCAGCAAATTGAAATGAAGTGGATTTGGACATTTCAGACAGAAATTCATGCTGTATACTACTCAGGATACATAAAACACAAACAAAAAAGAAATAGTGTTACTTTCATAGCAAGGATTGTATTTAGGTAGATGCAACCAATGAAAAAAATAGAATTAGTTAGACTTTCGTGGACAATCCTTTAATATTAAAATTATCCAAGTTAGTGCTCCAATCATTGATGACATTGATGAGTATTATGATATTACAATCAAGTTTTATCTGAAAGTGGCAGAACATGAAACCAAGATGTGCTACCGAGATTGGATATTGGAATGCCAACATTGGAAATATTAAGAAGGAAACATAAATAATCTGCATGTCCTAGAAAAATGAAATGAAGCACAGCATGGTTTCCTAGCTTCTGCCAATCCAGTGCTTTAGTCATGGGCTACAATTCAGACTCTGACTCCTATTCTAATTCTATAACATTGTTCCAGTCGAGTCTATGGATTGTCAGACTTGAGAATTGACAAACCATGATGATCTGAAGAGGCCGATCAATCATAGGCATCTTGTGATCAGCTGTAGCAACTGGATGAGGAGGGACAGATCTGCATGCAATGGTGAGTAGAACAGCTCCACTCAATGAGGCTCCTTACAAGGCAAAGATCAAAGAATAAACTTCAGCCAGCTCCCTGCAAATAATTTTATATAAGGGCTTTGCCTTCAGCCTTTGTTGGAATCAACTATTTGCTATTCCATCTTTTGATTCTTGCTGCTGTGTGTTCCTAAACTTTTGACTATTGGACCAGCTGACTACCTGGCTCAGCTCTTGATTCCTGGAATAAATTTGGACCAGACTATTGCCGTTTGAACTTCAAACAGAATTATTTATTCAGGCGAGCACTCATTGCACAGACCTTGATTTTTTTTTATCTTACCTACCGTTATCTGCTTAGCTGTAGTAAATAACATTTTAGCAATGGTATCTCTGTCTGTTTATCTGGAACCTAATACAGAACAGTTTCTTCATTGGTTATTTCACTTTGTAGTAGCTATTCCAAATGAAGCAGGAAGAACTAATAACTTTCCCACAAGATACTTAATGGAACATGATGGTTTGAAGTGCTGCATCAAGAATTCTACTATTGATGGCAATTGTTAAACAAGATGATGAAGAAACAGACAGAAATTATCAGGACCAAAGTTCTTAGTATGGAGCTAAAAAGAAAAATCGACTATTTGATAACTGCCCTAAAGCCTACTCTGCAATCTTCAATAAGGGGAAGCAACTTTTATTTCTAATATTGTTGAAATTTGGAAGAAATTGGATGTAATCTGAAAAAAAATGGAATAAACAATGAGAACTCGAAATTATGGGGGTGAAAATAATAAACCAAAAAAGCAAAGTTTTTCTTTACATTATTCTCAGTAGTTGTAATAAGGTTGATTATAACTGCTGACAGGAGGAATTGCTAATGATGTGAACAATCATCCTTCTACAAAACCAATTATGATAAATATCAGGGTAAAAGTTTGTTAATGATATTTTCAAGAAAATTACAGTATAGTAATTTGGAAGTAATGATGGAAGTTTCTTAAACATTGCTGAAGTATTAATAGCAATATTTTCTGATGATTTTTTAAAAGAGTGTGTTCATCCTTTAGAGTAATTATTTTAAAATAATTGGGACCTAAAAAAGATTGATTTTTTCCACAGATTTTGAATAAAGAAACTAAAACAACTATTCTGCCAATATTTGAAGATTTATGAATAAAGAAATTCACTCAAAATAATGTTGCTTGTGTGATTGTTTTTTACCTTGTTAAATTCTATTCTTTGTTGGAAAAAGCTAGCCAGATTTTTTTTTAAAAGATAATGATTCTCCTAGGGTATCATGGCAAAAACATCTTCCAATATCTCAATAATTCATT
The DNA here is from genome assembly GCA_030761175.1 of Masticophis lateralis. Lineage (NCBI taxonomy): Eukaryota > Metazoa > Chordata > Lepidosauria > Squamata > Colubridae > Masticophis > Masticophis lateralis. The sequence goes on from JAUDYJ010000002.1 coordinate 106,493,455, forward strand.
TAACTGGAATGCTCTCTGTTTTTAATGATGTCATCAGTATGTCTCTGATTGCTTGTAATGAAGACCATTTCATTTTGAAGAAAATTAATCTGAACAAGATCTGATTAATTAATTGCTGTATATAATATATGCTTCCTAATTCTGAATTCTATATTTCTCTTTAAGGACTGAAGAATACTATGTTAAACAGCAAAAATTAAAAAAAACACCTATTATGAGATGTTCCACACATTTAAATTGAGATTTAATTACTACACTGAAGGTCTTTGGCTAATTATTTAAATTAAACCCACCTTATTATGAAACGGTTTGATGATTTTGTTTGGTCTTTGTTTTGTTTAGGCTTTGTTTTTCCCATAAATTTCAGGGACATTTGTTATCATATGGCCAATACAATCCCATGAAAAAACAAATGCTTCATTCTGAAACATGAATGTGAAGAATTATTCAACCCAATTTTTTTCTTCTCTTTGGAGTGCAATAGACACCATTAAATTAGAGATGAACATCCTCAACTCAGTTCAATTCAGCTTAAGGTTTTCAGCAAGTTTGAAAAAGTATGACCACTCTGAATGCTTTCCTGTCAATACTCTATAATTCTATCTCTCCCTAACCTAGTTTTCAAAAAGAAGGAGAGAAAAACTGACTGCAGGAAGAATCGTGATATTTTCTGTCTCTCCTTCATGATAGTTCCTAACCACCATCCCACTCCCCAGGCCCCTTGAAAGTCTGTCCTACTCTTCCTCTAGTTTTCTCCCACATAGTCTATTGGAAACAGCTGAAAAGGCTTATCTACAAACAGAGACTTAATTTGGAGGGTTTTTATGATTGCTAAGAGTGGATGGTTTTAATTCTAGGACACACATACTCCTAATCAGTACCATTGCAAGTTAATCAACTACATTAAAATGAAGACTTAATTCCTTCCTAAAGGCTTGAAGGGAAGTATATCATTAAGTGTGGCATTAGATACAGTGCAATGTTGGTATTTAAAGTAAAATCACTGTTTGACCATTGGATTTATGTATCATGTAGGTATCATGTAGGAGATATGGATCATGTAGGAGAATCCTCTAGCTACAATGCAGCTAGAGGATTCTCAAATCATTATGATTATGTCTTCTGCACCGATCTTCAGATAGAAACACTCTGAAATGGTAAAGCATTTAAATTCTCTGCTTTTTGACCACACTTAGTCTTAATGCAGGGAAAAATCATAGCTTCTAGTTTATCATGACCTTTAAAAAAGTGATATTCTCTAGAGTAGTTTTATGTGTACTGAAATGCTTTTGAGTTGTAATAATAAAAATAAATATAAATCTGCAAGTTCAAGGGAAGAACTCATGTAAGCTGTTGAAAGTAAGTTCCTGTTTTCTCTCATGCATACATTCCTACTCTTTACGCTAAGGTAGTCAATGCATCACTGTCTACCCAAGAAACACAAATAGTGTAAACATGGACATGTCTGTGCTCTTTAAAAAGTGTTTTAAAAAACACTCCTGTCTCTGTAGTGTTGCTACTGTTCAAGAATTCTGATACAATTGAAGCATAGTTTGAAGTGGGTTGTTATTTATTTTTATTTTTTTTAAAAAAAACTGCTTCTTTATGGCGAAAGTGGAGCTTTTCTATTTTTATTTTTTATTGTGAGGGAAAATCAGCTTGAGATTTGATATGCATCACTGTGTCCAGAAAGGATGGAGAGGAAGCATTTGGGCTTTAATTTGCCAAACTGACTCCATTAGTAATCAAATTAGTTTTTACTTGGATTAGTTTTTATGTTGCTTAATGTGTTGCAAGAAGCCAGACAGTGTGGGTTTGATTATTAGTGTATTGTGTATACTGAGAAATTAGGTCAATCCAGCTAAAGCTAAGTTTAATGTGTTGTACAAGTGCAGGCAGTAGCTTGGTTCCCATGGCATGCTAAATTTCTCCTCCTGGCTGGTGGCTGAGTAAAAATCCCTGGAAGGAATTTCAATATGTTGGTTAGCATAAATTTACGCTCCTTTTCCTCATCAAAACAGTCATCTCATCTGCCTAGCAACAGAATCCATGTGCAAATCTATTTTTCTTATAACTGAATCCTTTCCTTCACTCAACTAAACTAGGATCTTCCATGCAACGAATGGCTTCCCAAAACCAGAACTGGAAGTGGTGGAAATGGGACCACTATGATTCTGGCTTGGGTATTCAACGGCTGAAGTGGCTGTAAATCATGCAGTCTGTTGCATAACTGTCATTTGATCAAAGAGCCAATTTGGTCTAATGACTAAGGCACCAGTCTAGAAACCAGAAACAGTTTTAATCTTTGTTAAAAGTCAGCTAGGTGATCTTGGACCAGTCACTCTCTCAGCCCAACCCACATCACAGGGTTGTTATTGTAGGGAAAATAGGAGGAGGAGAGAAAATAAGTTATGTTCACTGCTTTGAGTTATACATAAAGTCAATGAAGGTGGGGTAAAAACCCTTTAAAAATACCTCAGGTGGCTTCTGGTCATTATCCAGCACTATCAGGTTAAAAAAGAATGGTTGATCCATGTAAATCAGATTGAATCAACTACTTAATATCCCTTTTATTTCATAGGAGACTAATAAATTGGAATGTTATTTTGTGGAGAAAAGACTGATGTCCATGAATTGGTAAAGGAAATTCATTCTGCCAGACAATCATAAAGTTGGAAGGATTATTAAGGCTACAGAATACAGTCCCCTGCTTATGCCAATAATCTGAATTAAGGCATTTTGCCACAGATAGCCATTCAACATTTTCTTGAAAGCTTGAGAGATGGGGAATGTATTTTCTATCTGGATTTTGTTTTTGAACTACTCATTTTTTCAACTTTTTCTAGACATTCAATCAGAATATCTTGCTCTAACTTAATACCAGTATGTCTTGCATTGTGGAACATAGTGAAGATGATGTTTTGTCTTTGGTGGGATAACTGTGGGGATGCCTGAAAACTGCAGTTTATGCACATTCAAGTCTTACTGTGTACATTTAAATCTTATTCAGAATTATCACCATGTGATTAAGTTGTGTCTTTTATAAGATGACATTTTAGATGACGTTGGCTTTTTGCAAACATCATACATTCAATTCTACTGTCTGCAGGGAGGAATCTTAATTTAGTTTGGATCTTCTTAAACTGAAATATTTCCACATAGTTTTCCCCCTTAGATATCAGTTTCTTTATCATATTTTTGCCTGTTTTTCTGAAAGGGGCACTTCAGTTAATTGAAATAAGGAGTATCATGCCCCAAACTGGGTAATGAATTTAAGGTAAGGCCTTACCACTACATAATAGATTGAATACAATAGATTGAATTTGTCCTTTCTAGATTGTTATTTTCATACGGACTCATATTCAGTGTATATCAACCTCAGTATTGAGATAATTTCACTTCTACCAATGTCAAGTCAAAGACTCCATTCAACTGGATTTATTTTTTCTAAAAGGAAAAAATATTCACTAACCTAATAATGTACATTTACAATGTAGGTTTAAAAAAATTCAATTTAAAAATAGAACCTTATTTATTTAAGAGCTACCGTGAACTATTACTTTTTTAAAACATGTAATCATGTTTGTCTGTTTTTTCCATGTAATAATTTTTAAATGCAACTGAATGTTTATCTTTGAGGAGCACATTGTTCTCTGGCTTTGTAATTCTCTTCCGTAATAAATTGAAGTATTTTCCTTATTTGCCCCCACCCCCTATATTCTTTCATCTTTCCTGCAGTTAAAATTCAGAATAAAGATAAAAGAAAATGGTAATGCATTGCATCTTGAGTGCTGTATGATAGGTTTCAGGATTTATTGCACTTTTGGATGAATTAGAATATAACAACAATTAGTTTTTATGTCTAAAATTCGCATTTATGGTTTCAAAATATTCCCTCTTATGCCACTTTTCTTTGCAAGTGTATTGTATTTTTCTTTTCTGAGGAGAACAGGTAACTCTTAAGTTAGCTTCAATTAAATAGGATAATATAATGTTTGTTTTGCAATAACCAGTGACTTACACTGAGGCATAAGTGTGTTTGATTAATAACTTTGAATTGTTTGATTGAAGAAATAGAAAAATAGTCCTTGGCTTTTCAATTATTACATTTGCGATCTCTAACAGGACAAAAATGTATGTATGTTCATGTGCCAGGGCATCAACTGTCCTAGCCCAGTTTTTTGTCACCTGCAGATATGATAAAGTGTTTCCTGCATATCATCAGTTGATAAAATAATGCTAAATAGTATAGAGCCCAAGACCTAAGGCCTCAAGTATTCTACTCAAATCCTTCAAGAAATGGAGATTGTTCAAATATGAGTTTTCAGCTGGTAACATATCCACTTAATTGTCATGCCAGCCAGCTCATACTTAAGTAGTTTGCTAATCAGAATGTCATAGGATACTTTGTCAAATGCTTTCTTAAAAATCAAAATTTATCATATCTACAAATTATGAAGTTATTTATCTATTTTTTTCAAAAAAAAATAAAGGGTTGGCCTGAGAGAACTTGTTAACTAATCTTTACAGATTTCTGCCCATTTCTGCATGGTTTCAAAATGCTTGTGTCTGCTCTATAAACTTCCCAAATATTGATATCAGGTTAAATGGCCTGTGCTTTTCTGCAATTTTCAGAAAATTGACAATAGGATATAATAGTTGTCCACCTACAGATGTCTAGCACTTGAGGCTTTCACCAGGCAACAGATAGAAATTTCATTGATGTCAGATGGAATTGACCTTATCCTGGAGATTTAGACTGAGAGAGAAAGGGGAAGAGAGAGAGACGAAGGAAGGAAGGAAGGAAGGAAGGAAGGAAGGAAGGAAGGAAGGAAGGAAGGAAGGAAGAAAGAAAGAAAGAAAGAAAGAAAGAAAGAAAGAAAGAAAGAAAGAAAGAAAGAAAAAGATTCTTTGACTATATTGCTATCAATCCCAAGCTTCAATCATGATGTTCACAATTATTTGGTTAGATGCATACATTCCTGTTGGAGAATAACAGAACAGTTGGAAGGGACCTTGAAGGTCTTCTAGTCCAACTCCCTGTTCAAGTAGGAGATTCTACACCATTTCAGACAAATTATTGTCCAATCTCTTCTTAAAAACTTCCAGTGTTGGAGCACCCATAACTCTTGGAGGAAAGTCATTCCATAGATTAATTGTTCTCAGTGTCAGAAAATTTCTCCTTTGTTCTAGGTTGGCTCTCTCCTTGATTAGTTTACATTCCATTGCTTCTTATCCTACTTTCAGATGCTTTGGCAAATAGGTTGATTCCGTCTTCTTTGTGACAACTAAGGAAATATATATTTCCTTAGATGTCACAAAGAAGACGGAATCTTCTTTGTGACATAAGGAAATATATATTTCCTTAGATATTGGAAAACTGCTATCATATCACTCCTAGTTCTTCGTTTCATTAAACTAGACATATTTATCTTAGAAGACTTATCAAAACAAGATTTGCGTCTCTCTGTCTTTTCTTGTTTAGCATTATACCATTTCACTGAACAGCTGGTACACCAATTATTTTCTTTTTATTTCAAAGGTATCTGAAGAAGCTCTCTTTAGGCATTTTGGCACCTTCTCTGCAATTCCAGGCTGGCTCTTTGTATTCATCCTTGATGGTCTGCTTCCTTTCATGTGCTTTATATGTTATCCTATTATATACAATATAATTACCTCCTTTTTATTGTCTCTGTTCTTTTTGAATAAGTAGTATCACTCAGTTACTATAAATCATCAGAGACTTCTCACCAAGTTACCTAATTACCCTTGTTTGGAATTTAAGTTCATATTGCTTGTTTCCCTTACTATAAGCATTAATAGAGAGCCAACTGATGTAGTGGTTAACGCATCAGCTTAGAAACTTGGAGACCATGAATTCTAGTCCTGCCTTAGGCACAAAGCCAACTGGGTGGCTTTGGACCAGTCACTTTCTCTCAGCCCCAGGAAGAAGGAAGTGACAAGCCACTTATTAAAAACCTGTTCAAGAAAACTTCAAGAATTTGTCCAAGCAACATCAGGGAATCGGATGCAACTAAGCAGAAGCCGGGGGTGTTAAATAATGTTATGATCCAGTGCACTTTCTGATTTTTCACCAAATGGTTGAAAAGGCCACATTAGAAAGACTGTATATTTCAACTTCCATCTACAAGGCTTAAGTTTTTATTACTCTCCTTCAGTGAGTCAGTTTAAAATTCTCATCATCATGTTCACCATGTTTTGGCCAGATAGACTTTTACCAGTTTTTGTAAGATGTGATCCATTCTGTTCTAGCAATCAATCTTCCAGATAATTCAGACAAGAGCTCCAGAAATTAAATCTCTCATGTTGTCATCATTTGCATAGCAGTCATTTAGAATTCTTTCATTTTGCATCCTATGAAAAGGTGGATGAGAACATCAATTGAAACTCCAGATTCTTGCCCTTTCTTCTTAGTCTTAGGTGCCTTTGCTCCTCTTTTAAGTCTTATGGGAGGGGCCAATCATCTCCAAGCTCTACTCCCAAGTCGTCCCTTTTGTTTTAACTGTTCTTGCCTTCTGGCAGCTCTGCGCATGCACGCACTGGGAACAGGCTGTTCCCCTGTTCCTCTGCCTCGCTGAGGTCCGACTCTGGAGGCTTTGGAGACAGCACGTACCTCCCAGATGGTCCTTTCTCTGCCTCTGATGCAGAGCCCTCATCTGAGCCTTCCCCAGACTCCAGGACTGGCCCATGTTCTTCCCCAACCTCCTCACTGTCAGACTCTGCTGCCAGCTCTGCAGGCCGCCGGCAGACCACAACATACCGGATGTCCAAAGACAGAAAAGAGCTACATAAAAACCTTGCAAAATAATCTAGTGAGTTGTAATGTAGAATGATGATTTCCTAAGGGAAATGTTAAGGAGATTGAAGTTGATTTAGCCATGCAGTTTATTAGGAGTTAATTGAGGCTATACACTTTCCTTTTTCTTTTCTCCCTTATGCGGTATTTCTCTCTTTCAGAGAACAATGTTGGATTTGCAATATGTCATGTGCACACACATTTGCTCAGAAATTCATGTTTTCTTTGTAATTGTAGTGATTTACACTTTATACATTTAAAATTTGGTGTTGTAAAATATTGCAAAAACTACCTGAGTCATTTGTATTTGTCTAGGGAAAAGAGGTAGGAATGGCCTAGGAGCTACTATGTATTAAGTAGCAATTCCCAATTTATAAGAACATAAATTATATCTCTACGCTAATCTGGGTAGTTGGTAAATTGTTAAAGGCATTGAAAAGCAAGGAAACGACAACATCAATAACAATAAATAAAAATAAAGATGAGCAAAATGACAAAACTTGATGTGAACAAAGAAAAATAAAACAAAGGGGACTTCAATCATCCCATCAAAGGTAAAGTTGTAAACTTACTTGTAAACCAAGTATCAGGCAACATCCACTATATTAACTTTAAAAGTCATTCACCTCGTTCAATCCTATTTTATTCTGTTTACTATTAAGAATCTTGCCTAGGAAGCCTACATTTTGGTTCAGAATAGTAGAAGTATGAATGTGAGTGCAGTTTTCCTCTACAAAATTGATATCTGTGCATGAATCATAGAATACATATATGAAATGGCCTAAAAGTATATGCTCAAGATTGTCATTTGTATAGATCCATTTGGAATGAAACCTGCTTAAGGCATATTCAGAAGCAGAGGTTCAAGTTAACATTTAATTAAAATTTCACAAAGTAAAAAAAAAAAAGTACACTTTTCGGGCCCTCCAACTAAATTGGTCTCAATTTCCATAAACCATTTTTCAAGGCAGTCATCCAACGTGCTTCAATTATCCAACATATCTGACAAAAGGTTTGTTGGATGGAGAGGGCTAATGTAAATTCCTGCTTTGGATTTTCTTTTAATAAAAAAGCAGAAGAAAATGAAATCAAATCAGTAAAAACAATAGGAGCAATTAAATGCTGTTTTAAAAATAAAAGACATTCAGTGGCTTGGATCAATCATTTTTTCTCAGCCCGACTCATTTTCCTGGGTTGTTGTTGTAAAGATAATATGAAAAGGGGAGGGGGTATATAAATCAAATATATAAGAGATATTTTTTAAAAAATATTCTGCTTGTAATACCAATTGTCACACAATTCAATAGTTATTAAAAATAGAAACCTTCTTGTCACACACTCAAAAAGTGCAAGCAAGTAGCAAAGAAAATTAAAGTTTATTAAAATATACAGTCATGGATCAAAGACACAGAGAGGAAAAAAACATAGCTTGGATGTTCAATAAAGGCTTCTTAGTGTGCAAACAAAACATATCAAAAGAAACTATGAAGTCCAAGAACTTCTACTTGTTATTGCTGTAGTATAAAATTTGGCCATAGTACTAGATATTTCCTGATCCTGATTGTTTATTGGATAATAGTGATTTGCCATATGACAGGACTTTAAATTATTTGTAATAAAACAGAAGATTAAATCTACTTTCAAGGATAATAGATTGGATAAGTACACAAACTAGTATCTCAATTTCAGATTCTGAATAAATAGATAAACACACTTCCCTTGAGGGGAAGATACTAGTGAGCACAGTATCCAGATGTGCCGGTATGAAGGCTATCCAATGAACTGGGACCATTAATGATACAAATATTGGGGAATGTTAAAAAGAGGGCATGTGAAAATATTGTGGCAGAGATGTGAAACTTTGGTTCTATATCTTTGTTAATCAAGATCTAAAATTTTCTACTTAAGCTCGCTTCAAGTTTCATCCAAGTCTAACATAGATACAGACTCAGGGGTGAGTCACCAATAAGCCACTCATTCATTATTTGTTTCTTGCAAGGAGACTGGTATCTGTCTGCCAAAACTATGAGGGCTAAAGATTTGTATTCACCAACACAACCACCCATTCAAATTTATTTCAGACTCCTAGTGACTACCTGAACAAGTCCCTGAAATTTTTGTGGTAACATTTTCAGCAGTAGGAAGAAACCTTACCTTCTTCCTAGATCTAAGAAAGAATGACTGAATTCAAAATAGCTTCATGCCGAAGGGAGGACTAGAATTTGTGATTTCCCAGTTTGTACCCTGATGTCTTAAGCCACCATGTAAAATTGGCTCTCTCAGTCAGAGTAACTAAGATCATTTTAGTACCATATGCAAACCTGAAGCAGACCCAGATTCATCTAGATAATCTACTTTCCCCACATATATTTGGAGGTAGACTGGTAGTATCCTCTCTATTGCTATTCCTAATAAAGACAAATTTGCAAATAGGAGTAATTATCTTAAATCACACTGTTCTTTAAGTTCAAGGGAGGCCAGTGAGTATAAATCTGCCATGCCTCTTAGATGAAACAACCTTGATTACCCTTACGGAAGATCTGTACCAGATGACAGATTTTGAAAATGTTCCTCAGCTTCCCCAGATTGTTCCTCAGCTTCCCCAGATTGTTTCCATTACATATGATCAAGGTGCTCCCATAAACTAAGCATAACTGTGATATCTAATTTCACGTGGATGCAAGCAACATACTATCAGTGTTCTTTGCAAATTTATTATAGCAGTTTGCTGAGTAGTCAGCTGAGTTCTTTTCTGGGATAGCTTTGAGCTGTCTGCTCAACATCTGTGAAAGGTCTATTAGGGTAAAATGCAATAGTAATAGAGAAACAAACCCTCTTTGACCCCATCCTTACTATTTAGACAGACATAATTATATAGTCTTTTGTGCTTGGGTATTTTTCTGCATGTTTATTTGGTTTCACTCTAGACAGTTGCCACTTCTCTTTATTGTCTGATACTGCTTGTAAAGCCATACAATTTTTTAGGTTCCAATAGCTATGGAGGGAAGTCAGGAGCACCAGTGCCAGTAGCCCTTTTCAACTCCATACTGAAACAAGGCCTTAACAAAATTGCCATCTGTGTTGCCTGAAAAATCCCTCAGATTATTTGAGGATCCCAATCCTGTGGATTACAAACTACCTAGGCAAATGATTTAAATCAGTTACCTTTCATCTGTATTAAGGTATAGCATTTTAACTGGTTCAGGTGAGTTTATTCAACTGAGAATCATGAAATACTGAGAGATAAAGTAGTATATATCAGTATCGTGCTAATGTGATACAGGCCTCATCTGGAGGTACTGATGTCTAGAGGACTAATCATAAGATACTGTGTCTTACTCTTCCCAGCATCCTTGGGAGATTTATTTTACAAAGGTAACTCCATCTCCAGACTTCAAGGAATGTCAGAAAGAGCTGCACTTTCTTTTCTAATTTAACACATCTAAAAAGCAGTGCTTTTTAGATGTGTTGAACTGTAATTCACATAATCTCTAGTTATGCAATGTATCTTTTTGAATACTTTGACAAGAAATCTTTGTTTTTGTCAGAAGCCTGAAAGCATTCTTTATAGAGACAACCTTTACAATCATAATTTGTTTACTTGATTGAGCTAAGTGCAGTTTTGTATTCAACACATGTGAATAGATAGATAAAACAAAATACTGTTATTAATATCTAGACAATTACATCCCCAAACTTTAATCAAATACTGTTGATTCTTAAAGAGGAAGCAATACTTATGGATAATTGCTTACATGGTACATTATAGCCATTATTCCTATGCTTTCTCTTTTAATTAAAGGAACTTTTTTTTTAAAAAAAATGAGATAATATCATACAGAGTCTGGCGCCAAATATTTTTATATTTTCTATTTTGGAGAATAACACTATTTATTTTTTAAAACATTAATTTTGTAGACACTGGTGGTCAGTTGAAGAAGTACTCTTTGGTTTGGTTATTTCAAATAGCAAAATAAAAAATAGTAAAATTTTCAACTTATTTTTTCCCTCTCTCTTCTATCATTTCAGGACTATACTTTGACCATGTATTTTCAACAAGCATGGAGGGATAAGAGGCTTTCGTATAATGTAATACCTTTAAATCTTACACTGGACAATAGAGTAGCAGATCAGCTTTGGGTTCCTGATACCTACTTCCTGAATGATAAGAAGTCATTTGTACATGGTGTCACCGTGAAGAACAGAATGATTCGTTTACATCCAGATGGGACAGTTCTCTATGGTCTCAGGTCAGCATTAAACATTTTATATGGCCGCATTCTGTATATAAACCAATAGGTTAATTCTCTTTTTTCCTTTTATTTCTCTAGTTTTTCTCTTTTTTAATGTACGTTGTGTAGAATTTTGCCAGATTTACTCAACTTTGTGCTCTTCAAAACAGTTGGCACTAAAGCCCCATAATCTGAATGTCATTATGGCATTTTGAGTCCAAATCTTCAGGAGGGCACTAGATTGAGGAAAGCTAATATACAGGTAGGTCTTGTAACAAAACTAAATGCCTTAATCACAAACAATGCAAGTGACTTCAGTGAAGAAAAATCTTACAGACATGTATAACTCCATATAAAGACCTTTGCTTAACTATTGAGAGGGGGGAAAGAACAGCACTTCTCATCTTTGTCCCCCACTATATTATTGTCACTTGCTTCCAAAATATTAGTTTCTCTGTGCTAGTATATATGTTTAAAAGGGAATAAAAATGGAATGGATGGTGATACCTCTTTTTTATTTTAAATGGTTCTTGTCACACAATAAAAATTACAAAACAGCAGCAGCAAAGCAAAATTGATATGTAACAGCTGAAAATAGGTACCAGAATTATACTGTGGCAGAATATTGAGAATGGTTTGATGTCTGTGAATTTCAAGATAGGAGTTCTGCCGCAAAGATACTTTCTTATTACAAAACAGTAATATGTATATTCGTCCTTGGAATGGGAAGATTTTTTTTTTTTATAAAGTGTCAAGAAAATATTTTCTTAACTCATTCTTCTGCCTTTTCATTTGTCCCCAAATGTCCCCTACATATGTACTTCCCGATATGGTATGAAAAATGCACCTGGGAATAATTTGAAATTGAAGATTTTACAAAAGCCAAGAAAATACTTAGCATTTCTTGAACTATCTTGTCTCTAAATTTTAAAATACGCACAAACACACACACATTTTACAGCCAAGAATTGTGTGGATTATCAGACCTATGATGTCACATAACACTTAAGTGAGTCACAAAATAACTCATCGTAAAATCCTTACATGAATTCACCTATATACGTTGACTTCTAAAAACAGGAAAGTAAACTTTTATATATAGGAAGAACCGTCAGAAAAGAGAAAACTTATTATTGGTTTTTTGTATAGTAATTTCTTCATGCAGTGACTTAGCATTTGACATATACATGAACTTTAATGGGTTTACGAAAGCTGGGCAAAAGAAAGAAAAAGGAAAAAACCCTATTTTCTAATCCATCCAATCTAATCAGAAAAAAATATTGTATTAACAAGGCAGATTAAAAATTTAGTCTTCTCTAAGCCTTCTCCCATCAGATTGCTGTCCAGATGTGTTACATTTCAGCAGCACAAATGCATTTCCTTTAGGAATTCTGGAAGTCTGACACATCTGAAGGAATTCTGGAAGTCTGACACATCTGAAGTCTGACACAGATTGCGGAAGGTTGATTTAACTCTCTAGAAGCAATGCTATCAAAGAAGTAGCTGCTAATTTATGTGACTAATATGGTCTCCTTAAGCTAAGTTAGAGAGCCGGTTTTGTTGTAGTGGTTCAGGCATCAGGCTAAAAACCAGGAGACTGTAAATTTCAGTCCTGCTTTAGGATTAGATAAACCAACTGGATGATCTTGGACCAATCACTTTCTGTCAGCCTTAGGTAGGAAAAGCATTAGATAGGAAAAGCCAATAAAATTGCAGGGACTAGTCATAGGACTCAATACTGACTTGAAGGCACACACAATACAAACTAAGTCTAATGTCAAAGCACTTCCTTGTAATATCAGTTTATATTTAAAAACAATAACATTCAAAATCCCAATATTATTGCAAAGGTAAGAACTGTTGAAAACAGCATGATTTATATCAAAATAAGTTTGGAATCAGGATTTCTGCATTTAGTATTTAGATATCTTTTTCTTCCCTAAAACAAATCTTTTCAGAATTCAACTGGAACTTTGATATGGAATATGAATGCTATGCAAGGCAAGGGACATTTTGACTCTGCTTTAAGAATAAGCAATTTTAAAAATTGCAATAAAATATTTTTGCAGTCTTGTTTTGGTGTTGGTCATGGTATACAATTAAGAGGAAAAGAGTGGGAATACACTTATAGGGCAATATACCGTAATTAAATTTAGGCATATATGTTTCTTCTTTACTTTCCATCTAAATGTATGAGTGACTTGCATTGTAAACTGCCACATATCTATGCAAATCTCATATGATGTATAAGAATGTCAGGACACCATTTCCTTTAAATCTGCCAGCTGTATGAACAGATGGAAAGTATGTTACAGGACCAAAGGGAGATGTCAAAATTCAAACCACAGGGAAAGGAACAACATGCAGACTTTTCTTTTTCTTTTACCATTATATAAAAATATACTGTAAATATTGAAAGATAGCACTAATTACCAGATTACTATTTGTTTTTAAAACAAAATGTCTTGGGATGTGCAATGAAAATAGCATGTTCTTTCAGCTTTTCTTTACTTTGTGGGAATAAATATTTGAATATAATTTTTTCCCCAGAAATCTTTTTTTTTAATCAGATTTTTTTTTATAGAAAGAATCTGAAATCTGATCCATATTTGAGAGGAATAAATCAAAGGAACCAGTAAGATATTGAGATGGTTCTGTTATTAATATATTCAGTTCTCTCTCAGCTCAGTTTTTATTTTTATTTAATAATTGTTATTGTATATTAATTGTTTTTTAATCTTATTGTATGCCATTCAGAATCACTTTATCTTGAGATGGGCAGCAATTTAAATTTGCTATGCAAACAAATAAATAAATAATCATATAAATAAATAAATAATCAAATAAATAAATAACTTTATATTTCTGGAAGTTTTCTTAATTGATTCAAAACAATTTAAGATACCTCATTTTTTTACTTCTCTCAGTAACTTAAACTGAAATAAAGTGGCCTGCCTGACACTACTCAATAGCGAGTTAAGATTTGAGTCAACAACCTCAAACATATTAATACTATAAACTGTAAGAATGCAGATATTTTTATTAACATTTGTAAATAGCTGCATGACCTCATTTATGTGTAAATTAATGTTTTAGTTAAAAAAAACCCAACTGATATATTCACTAATCATTTTCTCTTTTAGAATATTTATTTTTTTATTTAAAAATATAACATACTTAGATATCATTTGCATTTAATTCTTTGGAAGTTACTCTAAAGTTAGTATTCATCTTTATTATGATGATCACTAAACATAGCTATTCAATTTGTAATAGGATTTACAGACCTCAGATGGAAATACATAAAATTACTGATTAAGTTAGGGAGAAATTAAATTAGCAATAAAATACAAGAAATAGTGCTGAAAGATTAAATACTCAAAACTAAATAACTAAATTATAAAACTACTTTGCAGTAAACATAAAAGAAAATGTTCAGTTTTAGAAGACTAATTATAAAATAACATAAAACTTTAAATAGAATTGTCAAATTACATTATTTGTTTCTCATCAGGTGGAACAAGAATTGTCATGCTTCACTATCTGTTTCCTAGTAGTACAAGTTCTTGAAACATAATCTGGCAACTGTTCATAGTCATTATAGTCTACCAAAAAGTAGGGTTTAATATAATTCCATCATAAAATTTCACCATAAAATCATAACAGCAGCATGGAGTCATGAGAGTTATCTGCTCCTGAGTGTCAGGGACAGGACTGTCTGAAAAATGAACATATTGGTACCTTGTTCCAGTACAGTTAAAGGCGGTATGTTAAAATCTACTAGGGAAAAAACCCTATAATATTTTTCTAGTAGTAAAATTTTATAGATATTTAGCCAGGACCAAAGGTTTACTTAAGTTCCCTTACCGAAAAAGGAGAAAATTCCTAACATTATTATTATTATTATTATTATTGTTGTTGTTGTTGTTGTTGTTGTTGTTGTTGTTGTTGTTATTTTAATCTGAATTTCCTATTCCCAAAGTTTTAGCTTTGGGAAATCAGAAAGAATACAGGTATGTTATAAGGTAGGCCGGTATGTATAATAATTTCTCCATCATGTTCTTCCAAGTTGAATAAACATTATATAGTGGCAGCAATGGAGCAAAATTTTCAGAGAAGAATGCCATGTTAAGCCAGTAAATCATCATTTCTGCTTCCACTGAACTGAGAATTACTACAATCAGAATCTTGTACTGTAGACGCACTGAGATACCCCTGAGAAAATCCTGAGGAACTTACATTGAACAGTTTCCAAAAAACGAAAAGTATTTTTACCAACACAGCTTTGATATATTGAACAATTAAAAGTTAACAGTGTTTTCTTCTTGCACCTATCCTAAAATTTTCTTCTCACTTTTAAATATATATTTTAGAGCAAATGGTATGACAAGGGAGATCTCCAAGTGTCATCAACAGTCA
Source organism: Masticophis lateralis (assembly GCA_030761175.1). NCBI lineage: Eukaryota > Metazoa > Chordata > Lepidosauria > Squamata > Colubridae > Masticophis > Masticophis lateralis. The sequence goes on from JAUDYJ010000002.1 coordinate 106,508,923, forward strand.
GCTCTATAGTTCTAATACCAATATATGCCAATGCTAAAAGAAATTACTGTATACTACAATGTGTCATAGAACAATACTGAAAAGAACTTCCATACCATAATTTTCTACAGTGCCATATTTTAAAAGTGAGATTCATCTACATATGAAGAAAACAAAATTCAGAGTGCAGTCATGAAACTCAAGTGTTGTTTATTTGTAGCTATTATATTCTATGGATATCTTTGTTTTAAGATGGAACTAATTCAATAATATTTTCCATTATAAAGAAAAGTGGTTACTTTTAATCATCACAAATGTTACAATATTTTATAATGGGAATTGGCTGGATGGAGTCACTGAAGCAGTAGGTGTGAACTTAAATGGACTCCAGGAAGGCCTGAAGGAATGTTGTCCATGGGGTCATGATGGGCCAAACATAACTTTGTAACTAACAACAAAGAAGTCAGTTTAGCCATCTCAGCAGGTTCATCTTCACCAACCATTCCTCCATTGTAGACAGTGCTTAATAATCTTTAAAATCCTCTGAATCACATGTGTATATGAATACAGAATTTTCTAGCTTTTTTTCAAGTCTATCAACTGATAAAATATTCTTTCTTGTAGTTCATATTTGCAGTATATAATTGAAGTGCCTTTATACATTCTAGACAATTTCTTGGGAGATATAAGCCAACAACACGTCATTTTATAAAAATTATCTTTAAGTTTATAACAGTGTAAATTTCAGTTCTTTCAACCACATATTTATCTGTGGTTATAATACACAGTTCAATCTGTATTAAAAACAAAATGTTTTAATACATTCTTTCACTTGTTCTTCTGTTTCAAATTTCAATATATTTTTACATTTTAGTAATTACATGTTATCATTTGTACACAATTCTGTTTCAGACTCAGTCTCACAATGTTCAAAACCATATGCTCTTTTGTCTATTTTAAATCTTTCTGAAAACCATAAATAAACTGTTGGCAACCATGTCCCATATACTAGTTCTTTTGATTTAAATGTATATTTCCCTTGACAAAATTCCTGTATTTACCATAAGTTAGCCATTTGTTTTTGCTTATTATTTCTCATATATAAAATGCTTTTTGTGCTGAGAGCCACAAAAGTATTTTTGGGCACAGTCTGAGTTTATATCTATACTATATTCTCAGCATGAAACCTCCAACATTTTTAAAATCATTGTTAAAGTCTAATTTTGTGCCTCTTTGGTTTTAGTGCTATATTGGTTTCTTTCCAATTCTTTGGCATCTTTATTCCTTGCAAGATTGATTTCATAGTATTTTGTAAAGGTTGCAAAAGTTCATCATCAAAACATTTATAGTAATAAACTATTAATTCATCTGGTCCAGATACCTTTCTCGTTTAATCTTTCTTACAGCTTCAAAAACTTTCCTTTTTGTTATAAATCCATTCATAATTAGCCTCTGTTAATTTTATTTCTTTAGATATTGGTTAATTATCTCTAAAGAAATACCACTTCATCTAAACAGGTTTAAATAATATTGATAGAATGCTTTTTGTATGGCTGTGTTATCCATTAATACAGTATCTCCCTCTTGCAATTTCAATAACATTTTGTTTTCTTTTCATAATTTATATACCATACATTCCCCTGATTTATTTGCAAACGTTGTTATTATTTCTATGCTTTGCATTGTTCATTTTTTATTTCCATTTCTCATACACTTAACATTTTTTGTTATTTGCGAAGTCATGTCCGACCCATTGCAACCCCATGGACAACGTTCCTCCAAGCCTTCTTGTCCTCTACCATCCTCTGGAGTCCATTTAAGCTTACGCCTACTGCTTCAGTGATTCCATCCAGCCACCTCATTCTCTGTCATCCCCCTCTTCTTTTGCCTGCAGTCGTTCCCAACATTAGGCTCTTCTCCAGTGAGAATATCTCTTAACATAGATAAATGTAAGAGCTTAATTTATTGAAAAATATTTTTCTTTTCTGGAAATTTCTTCTTTTTTCTCTTTATATAATCCAAAATAGCTCCTACCCTATTGATTCTTTTTGTAGCAACATTTTGCTTTGTCTCCATCTAAAAGTACTACATCTGATTTTATAAATTAAAATAGCAATAGCACTTAGACTTAGATACTGCTTCATAGTGCTTTTACAGCCTGCTCTAAGCAGTTTACGGAATCAGCATATTGCCCCTAACAATTTGATTAAACAAAATAACAGAATTATATTCAAAGAAGTCTTTTGAAATATCTCTTAGTAGCCATGTTCTTTGAAATCAAACTGTACTTGAAAAGGATCCATGACTTTCAGAAAAATAGGTGTGCTTTCTCAAATTGCCATTTTTCTGTCTCCATATATCAACCAGCCCTAAATTATACTTCGAATCTAAGAAAACTTTTGGTTATTTGCCTTGAGTGATTTTAATATCTGAAGCTCTAGCCCACTGTGAGGAGATCACTCTATTCTACTTAGAGATCCCTCAAAAGAGCTTTGGTGGTGCAGTGGTTAGAATGCAATACTACAGGCTAACTCACTGCTCACTCCAGGAGTTTGATTCTGAGTGATTCAAGTTTGACTCAGCCTTCCATCCGTCCAAGATCAGTAAAATGAGGACCCAGATTGTTGGGAGCAATATGCTGATTCTGAAAAATAGTCCCTGAAAAATAGTTACAGGGACTGTAAAGCGCTATTGATATTTCTATTGCTATTGCTATTCCAATTTCTATCAGACACTAAATTTCATAAGAGAAACATATTAATCTCTCCAAAAGCCCTTTACAGACCATTACTTTATCCTAATTTAGAGCATAAATTTCCAGTAATCCTACTCTCATGCAAATTAACTTCCTCCCCAACAGTTGTGCTCATCAGTCAGTACAAATTCTGGTTTTAATTGAGAATTTACCTATATATATATATATATATATATATAAAACAACTCTTTTTATTTCCTTTTTTGTTGTTGTTGTTGTTGTTCCTGCTTAAATAAATTATATCCCCAAATGGTTATAAGTCAAAGATTTTATATTCTTTTCCCTAATATATTTGTAGGAAATATATTAGGGAAAAGGTTTTAACTTTTTTAAATAATTATCTTTTTTCTCTTTTGAGGAGCATTTGCTATATTTATAATCTACATTAAGCATTTGTAATCGTAATCAAGCCAAAAAAATTAGAAAAATCTATTCCTATATTGCCTAGATCAGTATCATCCTTCCAGTTTCCTGTTGCACTTGTTGGAATTTTTTTATAGTCTCATCTGACACCTCTATTTGTATTCCTTTTTAAATTTTGCAAGAGTTTTCCTTGCCTTTTGGATGGAATCAAAATCAGTCAAAATCTCTCCTCTTTAAAAGTAAAAATCACATCTTCCAATTTGTCCCATTAAAATTGAATCTTCTGTGTTAATTCTCAGGAAAGAAAAAGAATACTTTTTTTCTCTCATGCAAGATTCTAATAAATTTCTTTAAGAATAATTACATTTGTATTATCAGTCTTCAATCTTGATAATTTTGCAGTCAGCTGCAAAATTTGATCTCTTGTTCTTCCTCACAAAGTGTATCAAAAATCCTTTGGAACCTTTTCTATCCTCATAAATCTCGTATTTATTGTATACAGTTTATCAACTTTTTTCTATAGCCTTCTCATCCAAATCCAAAAAAATTGCAAAAGCTTTAGTAAACTTTTTCCCAATATCTTTATCGGAATTCTCTGGAATTGCTCTAAATCTCAAATAAAATTCCTTCTCTCTCAATTCCAATAGAGCCAAATTATTTAGTTTTCTTTCCAACTATGTCGATAGCTTCTGTCTTTACTCTCCAAAATTTCCACCAATTTGTTTTACATCTCCAGAAAGTCGTTTCACAGGCCTTTTCATCTTCTTAAGTTCTTATTTCATCTCCTCTTTCATCCTTCATCCATTCTTTTTCAAAAGCTGTCAGTTTAGTATCAAGTGATTCAGCTAACTTACTGTTCAGTTGCTCAAATATTTTCTGAATCAAATGTGGTGTAATTCCTCTCACAGCAGGTTGCTCTATATATCCATACCCCCTACTAATTTTACAGCTTTTCTGGTGGTTGCCATTATAATAATATTACCTCAAAATGAATGTTTCTCAAATAAGCTTCCTTTTTTCCCTATTTTGTCTTCCTGTGCCCTTAATTTTTTTTATATCAAATAGCAGTAGTTACAACTACAGTCAGGCTCACAGTCAGCATCTCTATATTTACAGCCAGCATCACACTCTGGCTGATAGTACCTTTATATTTTTTGCTTTTTAACATCCATCAGTTGTCTGCATTCCTTAATGGTAAACAAAAGAAAATTCCACAAAGTCCAGTTTATTTCTCTATTTTAATTCCAATCTGTTCAAAAGAACTTTTACCAAAAAGTAATCTTTAAAAATAAATGTATCCTGTATCCATTTTAAACTTTTTTTACACCTTCTTCTCGTTAAGTTCTTTTTGGCCAAATGTTTTTAAATCTTTAAAACTCTTTTTCCCTTCATAATCCTGAAAGAACGTTGATTCTCCAAGTAGAATTGCTCATCTCTTCTTTTTTCTGCAGAGACTGCACTGCCAGAATCTAGAACAGGGGTGTCAAACTCATGACATGTTTTCATCACGTGACATATCATAACTTTATCCCCCTTCACTAAAAAAAGGGTGGAGGTGGCCAGCACATGACACATCCAGCCCACGGGCCATGAGTTTGACACCCCTGATTTAGAACCTATCTCTGCCATTATGCTGTCCCTGTTCCTTCAGGAATGACTATTTCTCCGTGAATTCTCATTGGAAATCTATTTGTAATTGATACATAGTTTCCTACTACTACTATATTTTTTCTTATTCAGAAAATCTACCAGAAAGGAACTGCAAGCCAACTGCAAATATATTTTGATTGGTAGTTCTATAAACCATGTATCTGGAAGTACTCTCAAATGTTTCTTTTCACTGTGGTAGTGAATATTGCTCTACAACTTCTAACTATGAAAAGATAAAAGTCTAACATAAAATACAAAATCAAGCAACAAAAAAGCAAGTGGTACCTGGAAATTAAATTTACATTGGTTTATGTCTACTTTCACAAAAATTGTAAATGCTTATGTGAAAAAAGATTTATAGTCTTTAAGATGCTACAATACTTTTATTACAAGAAAAAGTTCTATTGGTATATGGTAATTTAACAATTTATGGTAAATTGTTTTTCCTCTTTGTAAATAAAATATGAATTAGACTAAAACATGCACTGAGCATTAGGTTTGGTTTTGTTAAAACTTAAGAAACCATGCAAGCAATTCCACTAAACAGCCTGACAAAGCTGGTTCAGAAAAAAAAAAAGATTTAATACTATAGTCTGTAGGATTACAGAACTCTTTTTGATAAGCTTTTCATCTCATTCAGCATCTCATCATTATCTCTCTAGAGCCTCAAATAATCCATCTATATTATTTATGTGTATGGATTTCAAAGTGGTTTTATAGATGCAAATGTAGGAAAATCCACGCAGGAGATAAGAGTTGTAATTTCAGGCCCTGTATCTAGTAATATTTGCTGTCTTAGATTTTTATGTTTAACACACAGTTCTAAAATGCAAAGTAGGATAATCATTGAAAGATTGCTCAGTCTTACTTCTTCTAATGGCCATATTTTTGGATATTTAAATAATCTTGTTTTAAAGTTGCTCAGAGGAAGGCAAAAGAAATTGCAGTGGGTAAAACTGAAGTTGCTTTGAAGTATTCCAACTCAGAAATGAATCCTTTTCTAAAACCTGTCTCTTCTTCTTTCCATGGAACTGACAGTTGCCTAAGGATGAGCTATGAAAACATTTGTTCATAAACGGATGATAGTTTAGGTCATTAATGCTTATTTATGAATGCAATATCAGGAGGCTATTCATTATATAATTCAGACAAAATATTCTCTAGAGATTATTTTGAGGATGTAAATATTTGAAAATTTCCTAGTATTCCTTTCTCTATAGATTGCAGCTATATAAATTGATGCTGCTGTTGAAAAATCCAATTACTTCTTGAGAATATGAATCTACCTGTCTGCAAAGATGCTATTAAATTAAATGTAATAGACCTTGGAAAATATTTGGCAATTCAGTGTGTCAAGTGGAATTCTGTATGTAGCATCCTTTTATGTTAAACCCCATGCTATTTTTTTCAGCATACTAATCAGTTAGGACAAAACATGAGGCAATAAAAAGGTATAGGAAAATAATTGGGAGGGGGGGAAGCTGCTCAGGGATGGTGCCCTAATTATTTATACCCCTTACATATTCTATTATCTATGTATCTATCATGTTTGCATATCAAGTTATAGGCAAATGTTGAAGAAACCCCAACTCCAATTATACAATATGTTTGGATAAATCCCTAAGTGATTTGTGCAATATGCTTCCGTGAACTCATAAACCAATAAAATATTTACATGGCACATCTTTCTTCAAATTTGAGCATATATTTACCATTTAGGTGCAGTTGTTTACAAACTTACATAACAAAATAAACAATTATAGAAGTTTGGACACCTTGTCAGTAGTTAGTTAATTTGTAAAACTTCATTTGGTGGAAACATCATAGCTTCCAAACATTTCTTGTAGCTGGCTAAAAAAAAAATTTTTTTTTTTTTGCTTTAAATTTTTTCCCTATCTTTCTTGTAGAATTTTTTAGGTGAAAATATTCTCCAATATTCTATGTGCCACAAATTTTATATCTCCTCACTGATTTTTGGAACTATCCACATCTAGAAATAATGAATGAAATCACAAATTTATATCTTTCTTAGCTGTAATTCTTGATTAATTTTGAGGTGTTTCAGACTGAAAGCGCTGATTTATATAACTCCTTTCATCAAGAATTTGTTTCACTGACATATGTGGTATGGCCCAACAGTTATTTTTTTGTTTCCTCAATCACACTTCTAGCACTTTAAAATTAACACATTCCTTTCAGCATTCATTTTTTCTGAACTGCAATCTTTATTAGATGTATGAATTAAGATCCTAAGCTTTAGATGCATGTTTCTAATTGGAGAGGACGTTTCAGTAAGCTCAGTTGGAAATGAAATGAAAAGGTACAAGCTGTGCTGCAGTGGCTATTAAAAAGAGGAGAGAACCGTAACATGTATAATATTTGGAAGGACTTCACAGTTGTTTAAAAACCTGAAATATTCTGTATTGACAGTAGTGGCATGCTATTAGCATTAGTTTTCACTGGCTTTCATTGGCATGGTGATGCTGATGAATTAAATTGAGCAGTGAAGAAAAGGAATGTAAAGTAAAATTAGAAGATTATTAGACTAATAAAGATGGAATGTTAGCAAGAAAAACATGTCCTAAACATTTTGCATAGCATATTTCTTTTTTTTTATTGAAAAAGTTTTACAAGTACAAATTTGTTATTTCCCCTCCACCCCATTTCCCCCCCACCCCCTATCCCCAATCTCCTCCCTTCCCACCCTTGGCTTCCCTTACAAAAAATATTATTCTTATTCATCTACCAATATCAAACAAAAATGAAAAGGTGAAATCCAGATCAGGTAACATATCAGATATTTCTCTCATCTAGTCTACCCCCTTTCAATATTAAATTTTTTCTAAATATCAACCAAATAGTAATACTAATTATCTGATTTATCAATTCCCCTTATTACATAATAAAATCCAAAAACATAATTTTCCCCCAATTACTCATCCCTAAATTTAAACTAATCCCTAAATAACATATTCAGTATAACATTCTATATCAATATATCAATCACTATTCCACATCTTAATTTACCTCCAATTACTTTACCTCCTATATACTATAACTCTCAACTCAACTTAATCTTCTTCAACCAAATACTAACTGATACTTCTTTGTTTGATATTTATTCTGCACATAAACTATCCATTTCTTCCATTCCCAAACAAAAATTTCTTGGGTCCTATCTTTTAAATACGCTGAAATCTTTGCCATTTCTGCAAAACTAGCCATCTTCAAAGTCCATTCTTCAATAGTAGGTAAAATGTCTTTTTTCCAGTATTGTCCAATCAGTAACCTAGCTGCAGTAATCATGTATAATATCAGTCTTGTTTCACTCGATGAGCAATCCTTAACTATACCCAGCAAAAACAATTGCGGAGAAAATTGAAGCTTCTTCTTCAAAACATTCTGCATAACCCACCAGAGTTTAATCCAAAAAGCTTTCACTTTTCTGCAAGTCCACCATATATGATAATATGTAGCATCTAAACATTCACATCTCCAACATCTTGGTTGAACATTGGGATACATACATGACAGTTTCTTAGGATCTAAATGCCACCTATAAAACATTTTATAAAAATTTTCCCTCAAATTCTGTGCCTGAGTAAATTTAACATTCTGAACCCATATCTTTTCCCATGTTTCCATCATAATTGGTTCTGTAAAATTTTGTGCCCATTTTATCATACAATCTTTAACCAATTCGCTTTCAGAATCTCTTTCTAACAATATATTATAAACCCTTTTAATATGCATCGGCCCTTTCTGTTTTATCTGTGTCACCAAATCTTCTTCATGCAACATTAAACCAATTTTTTGATCTTCTCTCCATCTTGATTGAAGTTGATTATACTGTAACCAAGTTAAATTAATCCCTTCTCCCAACAAAGTTTTTAATGACTTCAAGTTCCAGCTGCCCCGATCATTAAAAAGTATCTCTTTATATAAAATCCCCCGAGTGACTTTATATTCCGTATAATATGCCCAAGATCCAACCACAAAGGTATTTTGTAATCCAATTTAGACTGGTGCTTCTTCCAGACTCTCATCAAAGAATTTCTGAGTATGTGACTTCTAAATACATTGTCCGCTTTATTTTCATAAAATAAGTAAGCATGCCAACCAAATTCCAAGTCGTGACCTTCTATATTCAAAATTTCAGTCCTTGTTGTTCCAAACCAATCACTCGCTTGTGTCAATGCTGCTGCTTCATAATACTGCCGAATGTTTGGAACTTTAAGGAAACTTTAAGGTTTCCTGAACATCTTGTATAATTTTCAGTTTTACTCTTGGCTTTTTCTCATTCCAAATAAATTTGTTCAACCCTGATTGCCAGTCAGTCAAGTTTTTATCACTTTTAAGCACCGGGATCATTTGAAATAATATATGCATAGCATATTTCTGATACTAGAGGAATATTAAAGAAGTTTGTTATCGAAACTGTTTAAAGAAAAGTTGGACTAAAAATAAATGAGGTAGGATAATTCCAAAAATACTAATTTATATAATTAAATGTAAGGTTTCTAAGTTTGAATACCATATTTTGCTCTTGTTTCATTCAACTAATCTGAAATTTAAATAGGATTCATTTAGCAAATTCAGAAATTAGAACTGCATTTTATACAATTCTCTTTTCTCTTTCTCTCTCTTTCTTTCTTTCTCGCTTTCTCTTTTTCTTTCTTTCCAAATAGTATTTTTTCTCCATGACAATTTATCCCAAACCTGTTATTTCATCTTTGAATGATGCAGTCATCTCACTGTAATTGGGTCCATTCATTTTGCTGCTGGACATCCTCTTCTACTATTTCCCTCCATCTTTCCTAAGATTACAGCCTTCACTAGAGAGCTAGAACTTCACATAATGTGACTGAAGTAGAATAATTTGAGCCTTCATAGTGTGTCACAGGGAATACCATGCTTGTATGGTTCTGATTTTTGTAGGTAAAAACAAATCATATTTGTGGCTTCCTGATCTATATATAGTTTCCTCATGAAAAAACCAAGATGGTCTAGGATTCCCACTTTTCTAAGTGCATTGACATAATCAATTCAAACAAGGTCTTTTATTTGTTCATTTGTTTAGTTTTATTCCATGATCTATAACCTGAACATGTGCTCAGGGGTATTATCTAAGTTATACAGCAACCTCCTTCTGGCTTCATCTCTTGGCTTATCACCTCCAATGTAGTATAGCTGAGCCAATAAGCTATTTTGTCACTTAAACCAGATGGTCCAAGAGCTGTAAGGCCAACTCTTTCTGATTATCCAGCATACAGCAACCTCCTTCTGGCTTCACCTCTTGGCTTATCACCTCCAATGTAGTATAGCTGAGCCAATAAGCTATTTTGTAAACTGCTACTTATGTGATTGTTGCAAATAGTGAAAAAAAATCTTAGATTTTTCACAAGGGGCTTTGAGACAGAATTGTTTTATTTTTTTTCCTAACATTCAGCAAATTAAAGACAATAGGAAAAAAGCCAAAATGTTTTTCTTCAATACTGATCTCTCCATGCACAAGAGAAAATAATCACAAGACAATTTTGTCTTCATATTTCTATATATTATAATTGTGACTGCTGCCAACCTATCCAACTGTTTTCCAAGAAGCAGAATACTGGGCAGAGCTAGAAGTGCAGTTTTCTTAATTGTTTTACATAGAAAAATCACTGTACTCAGTCTTTATGCATTGATAATTCCTAATAATGATTCTAATAAAAGTCTTCTGATCAAATGTAGTCAAGTACAAATATAGATATCTATCAGTATGTATATATATATACATATATACATATATACATATATACATATATACATATATACATATATACATATATACATATATACATATATACATATATACATATATACATATATACATATATACATATATACATATATACATATATATATATATATATATATATATATATATATATATATATATACTGATAGATCATTAGGAAGACTGTTGATTATCAGCTTGAGGTTGATGTATGTCTGTACTATTTTAAAATAATGAATAGGAGTTTTAGAATATGTGGTTATATTAAAAAAGAAAAAAAGTATTTTAAACTTTTGCTTCTGGAAAATACTTAAGGGATCTAATGATACTGTATGTTTTTACTGCCCAATAAGAATTTCAGAAACAGTTAAGAAAATATTAACAAACCCTTGCATATCCCTCAGTTGTCTAGGAAATAAGCAGCCAGCCAGTCAACCAGTTCAGAAAAGGATTGTTAGAAAGAAATTGAAGGAATGTCTGTCCTAATTAGCTGAAAAATAAGTTAGATTCAAAAAGGAAAGCAATTCATTTAATATCTGTAACTTAATCCCTTTTCCTGTTAATAAATCTTGTTAAAGAAAACTTGAGCCTGGCAAAAAGAAGGGAACAGTTGCAGGGCATTATTCGAAATCTCCAGAGCGTTGTGGGATTCTACCCAACTGAAAGAAGGCAATGTGAAAACCTCCCTATTGTTGCTAAAATAACTACATAGACATGTCTATGAAACCATAGAGAACTGAACCTCACCTTAAGGGGACATTAGTTTTACTATATTTCCAATGTTCTGAGATTTGGTAAATGAATTGCAATCTTTTTGAGGAAAAAAACAATCATAACAATGTTCTTTTAAAATTAAACAGCTGGCCAGCTGCACAATTTAAGCAAAGAAACCCTGCTAATGCCTATATTATGTTATTTGATTAAGATGTTTCCATACTGTATGCTGACTGGAGAATTCTGGGAGTTGAAGTCCACACATCTTAACATTTCCAAGTTTGAAAAATACTGCTCTAAGAATTCCAAAACCACAGATTGGTTTTCGCAGAATAATTACTTGCTTTTGCTGATTTTCTATACTCTGAGAGAGAATACTAAAATAATTATTATAAATAAGTGACAATACCATATTTTCCAATTATTGGGGGTAGAGGTATTATGCTCCTGAGAGATGCTGTACAAACAGCACAAATTAATCACTGAGATTCTTAGAATTGAAAAATGATACTACAAACTTGGCAAACATTTACTTAAACAATTATTTCTCTCTTTTAACTCCATATGCCAACCTAAAAATACAGGAACCTGCTAAATTAAAATGTTTTTGTGTGAGAGAGGATTGTGAGCTAGTCACCATATGTTTTTGTCAATCTCTAGAACTATGAGATGATGAAGGAAACAGAATTGCCCCAAAGCAGCTTTCCTTTCACTCACAGACCCCAATAGGCTCTTTAGTTTACTGAGGAGGTGCAAAAATGAAATGAATGAATAGACACAATGATGGAAATAAACCGGAAATGCAACTAAAGACAGCTGAACACCCTGTAGTAATAGTAGTTTATGATTTGGTACCAAATTACCTTCGGGAATGTGTTCACTGGAATCAGTCAAACCAATTCGATCTTATCACTATGTTTTCTGTAGATTCTGATAGACTGAATTCTGTGGTTTGGACTGTTACATGTTTTCCCCTTGTTATTTGTCTGTACAGAAAATATGAAGTTAATATGAAATATAAAGTACAAAACCAATGTTCAACTAAAGTCAACCAAAACTAGTACATGGCTTTCTTGAAAGTACACATATCTTTCTCTAACCTTGAGTGACATGGAATAGATGCATCAATTTTCCAGTCTTTAACTAGGTTGAACAAATTTTAAAAATGTTTTCATCTCTTTTTCCTAGAATTACAACAACAGCTGCATGCATGATGGATCTACGAAGATATCCCTTAGATGAACAAAACTGCACATTAGAGATAGAAAGCTGTAAGTATTTTTGTAAAAGCTATTTTTTGTTTGTTTCATTATCTCTGGCAATCCATATCACTCAGTTGACCTGCAGGATACAACCATTAAAAATAATAGAAATACAGAATAAATACTGTAATCCAAAATAAAGTCTGGAGAAAAACAATAGTCAATTAAACTCATTCTGACCCAGGGTCTGGGACAGGGGAAGAGCCATATGAATCTCAAGTGGAATGGTGTTCCAGAGGGCAGGTCCATAACAGGTTCTAACCAGATCATATTATTTAACTGATGGAGCCTGGGTCCAAGGAGGAGCCTGGTCCTAAGGAGGAGGAGAATGAGATTGAGCCAGGGCTGATAGAGGAGGATAGCACAGCCTCTCTGACCCTAGAGGAGAGACTGGGGGAATAAGACGAGGCAGTCCTGGGTTCCTCGGGCCTTGGAGGGGTGGCCGGTGATGGAGAGAGGTTGCAGGATGACCAAGTGAAGGACGAGGAGAAAGAAAGAGTAGACAGTGGAGCAGAGGAGTGACGGAACTCTGGAGAGGAGTGATTGCCTCACCCACCTGATCCTCAAGCACGGAGGGTGGAGAGGTGGGATCAACACAGTGCAAACTGATGGCTTGGGGGGAGAGCGCCCCACCCCTTGTCACAAGACTTATTTGGGAAATAAGATTTAAAGAGACAACATGGTGAGAAGCACTTGTTGGAACAACAAGCAGTTGTCGACCTGTTGCCACCTTGTCTTACTGTGCTTAGCCTTGCTTTGCCTGAGTTCAACTTGCCTTGCTTGCCTGGCCTGGCCTGGCTGTGGCCAACAGCTCTGGGAGTCCATTCAACAAGGATTCCCTGGAACCAAATTTCCTGAAATGTGTTTGCTCTTAGAACTGGCTGCTTCTCTGAACTCACAGCAGCCAGGAACTAGTGGAGGTGCATGTGTGTGTTTGGAGCATTGCTCCTGGACTTACAGTGAATTGTGGGAACTTTTTTGGGGGGTGGGTGGGAGTTGGAGCAATTGAAGGGAGTTATGCCTTCACTCCAGCTGTGTTGCTTTCATGCCCAGCCCAGGGTCATCATAGATGGCACCCAAAGCATGGCAATACTATGAGGCTGTATGGGATAAGTAGATACTACAAGAGATATACAGTAGATGATTCCTCAAAAAATCAGATCTTATGCCATGAAGGACTTTATGGGAGATAATCAGCACCTTGATTTGCATTACAGTTGTTTGCTGAATTCAACTGATTAACACTTTTCTCTCACACATGCTATTAACTTAGTTGTTTCCATATCTACATTTAGAGCATTTGAATCCCATCACTGCCTAGTATATATAGTTCTAACATATTAGGGAGTCTGCTATATTCCAGAAGGTGGTGGAAAGAAATTCCTGTCTTCTTTACGTCTTCTCAGTACCTGTAATGCCCTGTCATGTTCCTGGAATTGGTAAATTATGTCATCTTTACTAATCTTAGCCCAGAAGGAATGTGGTAAAATAAATGCAAGAGCAGGGATAAAAATTAACTTTTGATTTTCTACAGGCTTAATAAGATAATCAAACCTAAGGCCCCAATGGCACCCTCTCTTCCAACACAAATGCTTGTTTAAATAGAACCTATCAATTAAAAGTACTGCAGCACGCAATAATTCTCAATAATGCCTAGCATTCTTTTGGATAGGATATTCAGGTTTGGCGACACTATAATAAATATTTTTTTTAAAAAAAAAAGATGAATTCCAAAACAGTCAAAACAAATTGTGCTGCATCATCAGTAGTGTTATTAGGAGCACACTGTAACCCATTTCCTTTCCCCATTGTTCTTCCATGTTACAAGTGCATAGGAAACAAGATCATTTCATTTCTATAAAATTGGGAAACTACTTGTACCAAGTCAAAAGTCTACCCCATGTACATCAATATTCTCTTTATCAATTGGCAGTGAATTCATTGAATCAAGAGTAAGGTAAAGTTATTCCCTGTCCAGTCGTGTCCGACTCTAGGGCATGGTGTTCATCTCCATTTCTTGGCCAAGGGAATAAGCGTTGTCCAGATATTTTCTGTGGTCATGTGACCAGCATGGCTACATGCCAAAGGCGCATAGAATGCTGTTACCTTCCGACCGAAATTATACCTATTAATCTATTTGCATTTGTATGCTTTTGAACTGCTAGATGGGCAAGAGTTGGGGAAAGGAATAGGAGCTTACCCCTTTACATGGCATAGGGGTCTCAAACTCTAGCTGTCAGCTTTTCAGCTGACAAGCATAGCATCTTTAATAACTGAGCCATTGCGCCTCCTAAGGAATCTAGAATACATAGCAATAAACCTGGATTTCATTTAGTGTTTTATGTATAATTAATTTTGGAGGGACATAGCTATTAAAAAAGATGTAACAGTAATAAAATAATCTATGGAGTAATATTTGTGTAGATTAATTTATTATATTTCATATTTCTTAAGGGCCCATCTCCCTCAGATATGGGGGCTCTTGATTGTTTTAAATTCTATAGGTGCAAACAAGCAATAATGACCTAGAATTAAGAAGACTAACATGATCTTTTAAAGCATTTTCAATTTACTTACACTTTCCTGAGAAAGCATTAGCACAACCTACAAAGTATATTGCCAGCTGTGTGCTTTTTTATAAAGTATCAGCGGGATGGAATGTCTTAGATTTCATTTAGCTCAGTGCTAAGTATCTCTGAGCAAAGGAAATGCAATACCTTCCCAAACAGACAAATTAGGTCATAAAGAAGCTCTGAAAATGCCTTCTGTAAAGCACATTCAGGAACATTTAAATAATAGAACTCTATTTAAAGGGCAAAGCAAAAATATGAAAATTGTTCTTAGTGTTTCAATAAAATAAATATATGAAAATGAAACAGGAAATTTGGGGAAAATATATATTTAGAGAATATTTATTTATTTATGTATTGGTTCGATTTATATGCCGCCGTTCTCCGGAGACTCAGGGCGGCTTACAATGCGTTAAGCAATAGCCTTCATACTTTTATATATACCTGCTTAATAGGGCTTTTGGCAGTGTTCTTTTTTATACAAAGTCAGCTTATTGTACTATTACTATAAACAATATTGTATTATAAACAACACTATTGTTTATGCCTAGCATGATATCTGGATATTCATGTATGGTCAAAATTACAGAAAAATGGGGGGGGGGAGTTGAGTGGCCAATAAAGTACGGGTAACATTATAAACCTAGTGAAACAAAAAAGTAAAATAGAAATTGTACATTTAAAGAAAAACAGATTTTACACTATTAGAAAGCATTTTTTAAAAAGAACAATACAAGATTATATGAATATTGATTTATGTAGTTTTGCTTTGAAGTCCTATAAATGTTCCCCAACATTTCTGTCTATGTCTTTCCCATCTTTTATTTTAATGCATGTAGTTCAAATTCTTTAAAATTATTGCCTGAATAACTTTGGTGCAAACAATGGCATTATCCCATATTTTACTCATTAAGAAACAATTATTTTCTCATTATCCCTATTTTCAGTTTCCAATTTAACCTATATGTTAGAAAATCAAACTTCTTTCCCTTTGCAGTTCACAACTGAATCTTCTTATTAAAAATAGAAACTGGAGCAAGCAGAAAACTTCAATGCACAGCTACAATATTCTGGCTTTTAAATAACATAATTTACCTATAAAAACATAGTACAAGAGCTATAAATTACACCAGAAAATCATGTAAGCTTTTTTTTTAAAGTTAAATTTCTTTCTTTCAATCATCTTTTAATAGTTGTAGTTCTTATATCTCAAAAAGCTTTTCCCAACCCGTTTGTACTAACCACCATGGATTTTCTTTCTGTATGAACAGAGTTAATTGAACTTCTGGTAAACATATCTATTTTTTATCGTAGTCTTTATGTGTCATACTTAGGAGTTCAGGTCTACTGGAATCTATCATAGCTTTTGGCAATATATCTATGCATGTCATGAGACACAGCTCTTGATTCCGCTTAGTTCCCTTTCTACTGCGGTGGCAGTCTTCCTTCCTCCTTTTCTCTAACCTGAGAGAGTGACAATTTATTACTATTTGTATAGCCGTTATGTATGCTAAAGCAAGCCCATTTACTCTTGTCTGGTTCCCATTATAGCAAAACAACATTCTTAGCCCAGCTCAGTTCTTGTACACAAATCTCTTCCCTTCAAATCTTTCAACACCAGGGAAGTGGAGAATAATCCATGATTTAATTCTCTGATACTGGGATAGTAAATGGACACCTGAATCTGAACACTCTTCAAACTTACTCTCAGAAAAAGAGATGGATACTCAACCTGGAAATTAGAAAATAGCAACTGCTATTCCAAGTAATTATTCATTATTGCTTGTTCACGAGTCTTACAGATTCAACAAAATAATTGAATCAATCAAGGACATACAGCTTTCAGGCCATTCATTCCAATTCATATGACTCAGTAGCTCTATCTCCTCAGTAGCTCTATCTCAGTAGCTCTAACTCAGTAGCTCTAGAGCTATCTCAGTAGCTCTATCTCAGTAGCTCTGTCAATATTGTTAAAGGCAGCATTGTAAATTTGGCATTGATCAGCTTAAGGAAGATATTTTGAGATGCCTAAGAATTATACCTTTCTTGCCCAGTAAGGGCACGGTAGCTCAGTGGCTAAGATGCTGAACTTGTCAATCGAAAGGTCAGCAGTTCAGCAGTTCGAATCCCTAGTGCCACGTAATGGGGTGAGCTCCCAGCTTCTGCCAACCTAGCAGTTCGAAAGCACATAAAAAAAATGCAAGTAGAAAAATAGGGACCACCTTTGGTGGAAAGGTAACAGCATTCCGTGCACCTTTGGCATTGAGTCATGCCAGCCACATGACCATAGAGATGTCTTCAGACAGCGCTAGCTCTTCGGCTTTGAAACGGAGATGAGCACTGCCCCCTAGAGTCAGGAATGACTAGCACATATGTGCGAGGGGAATCTTTACCTTTACCTTTACTGCCTAGTATTTCAGGATCCATGTTTGGTAATGTTTTATGTTACCACGAAAACACCTCTATATGCTTTTGGATCCTAAACATTATAATATCAGGTTATGCTGCAGAATTCAAAACAAGACTAAGAATGTTTAATTGATGCTGCTTCAAACCATTACCTCTCTAAGATGAGATAAACTCATTATTATAAAAAGGAGCCATTGAACAGTACACATACACATACACAATCAGAGCAGAGCTTCAGTTCCTATTATTTCCAAAATGTAACAAATGATTCTGCCCCATCACCAGGTACTCAGAAGTGTCCCTGGAATTTCAAAATGCTACCATGCTAAAATAACTTCCCTCTTCCTGAAAAGTAAGGTTTGGTTCACTATAATTGACCTAAAGAGCTCATCCCCTTTTCCTGGAGATTTTTGTTGAGAGGACAAGCTTTTCAATTCAAAGTTCTTCTTTTAAGATTATCTAGCCTCCACTGAGTATTTGCAAAATGCACTGAGGTAGTTGTGGTTTATTTAAAAATTCAAATAGGATTTATATGCAGGAGGAGAATACAAGTAGTCTTCGATTTATGACAAAAATTAGGACTGGAAATTCTATCAAGTTATTATGGCCATAAGTCATGACACCCACATGACCAGAAGTAATTTTCTAGCCTATATTGCAGCAGCTGTTAAGCAAGCACTACAGTCATTAAGTGAACCTATTCATTTGAAAACATCACAAATAGCAGTGATGTGACTGTGGAACACTACAATTGGTCATAAACATAACCTGTCAAACATGGTCACATGACCTATGTTGTAACCATTTACTATGGCAAGAGTGCTTACAGTATATAAGCATTCATTTCATGCCCATTATAACTTTGAATGGTCATAAAGCAACTGAATATGGCTTCACTCTGGCTCAGCTTTCTAAAGGGCAGTCACATGAAAGGAAAACTTAATATTGTTGTCAATGCTTTAATTACAATTTCCCTATATTGTAAATAGGCAAACCTGTTGTTTGGAATGACCAAATCTAAGTGATATGTCCTTTTTGACCACAAGCTAGTTACAATTTCAAGTAATCATAGCAAGGAAGAGAATGATTGTTCTTCATTTTCATATCTGAATTAATAATGATGATATTAAATATTTATTCATTTATCCATCGTTAAACGCCCCATGCCTTAAACATGGGGCATGATTATTCTGGAATTAAGAGGTACTAACCAGGGGTGGGTTCTATTTACCTTTACTACCGGTTCACATAGGTTGGGAATGGAATGGAATGGAATGGAATGGAATGGAATGGAATGGAATGGAATGGAATGGAATGGAATAGAATAGAATAGAATAGAATAGAATAGAATAGAATAGAATAGAATAGAATCTTTATTAATTAAGTTATTTGACCATAACAAATTCAGCGTATTATTTTGAAATGGTATATAATCCATTCAATTTTTTAAAAACACAATATTTTGTCCTTTACGTGTACAAACATAACATTTTTCTTTAGCTGGATGATCAAACTTTTACTGTACCTGCAACAGGCAAATCAAAGTGTAACATTCCCTCACCACAGAGACCCTGTTTCTACAGCTTCTCAAACCTCGGTCACCTTAAATACACATATTCATTTAATAGACCATCTTAACAATAGGTTTTCCTATCAAATCCTGCTTAAGTGTTCTCCGGATACCTAAAGCATGAAATACTAAGTGTCATATCCAGGTTGTAGATTCTGAGTTGCCCTTCTTTCATCTAGCATCTATAGTATTTTTAATTTTAATCTAGTATATTATATAAAAATAGTTATGCTTTCAAACTATAGTCTTTGTCAAAGCCCTCTTGAAAACAGGGCTATCCCGTATTGGTTTATGACACTCCAAAAATTTAAGTTAACATTTAAGTTAAAATTAAGCTAAAAGTTACCAAACTATATAACATATAAATAAAAAATATAAAAACAAGTAATTTAAAAGCTCATAGATTCTATGCAACATAGATTTTAAACATTTATTGTTTTAGGCTCTGTAAGATTTTTTTTCACCTGATTTTTTTTTAAAAAGTAGATGCTGGTATATCTCATGGAGGAAAGCTTTCCAGAGCCAGGAAAGCCACCATCCACATAGGAGGGCATCTGTACTGTGATGTCAGACAGTGATGCGTTGCTCCCGGTTCACACCGGTTTGCAAGAACCAGTAGTAAAAAAATGTAGTAGTTTGGAGAACCGGTAATAACATTGGCTGGCCACATCCCCAAACTGGTTCCCGGCCCAGTCACTGATCTCTTACCCCGCCTCCTGTACATCCGGCTGCCTGCCTGCCTCGTCACTGCCACCATGAGGAAAGGCCCCAAAGTTGCACTGGCTGGGATCCATGTGGGCTGCCGCAGGGAGAAGCCAGGTATGGCAACTGCTGGGGCAGAGAGGGCGGGGCAGGCTGTGGTGGCAGGCCATTCTCACCGGGTAACAGACAGGCTGCTCCTGGAGCAGGCAAGAGAAGGAGAAGCCACCAGCAGGGAGGCGAATATAATAACAAATAGATTGTTGTCAAAGTTCCAAATCACTGATTTTCAGGGGTTCTATATATTGGTTGAGATTTTAAGTAATTGGAAATTAGGCTTGGGTTGACCAGTAAAGTGGCCACAGTGTTGTGTTAAATGAATTTATTAGATTCCAGCATGTGTCTTCTTTGAAATTAATGTTAACCCAATTCTATCTTTCAGTAAATAGATTCTTAAAGACCTATTTGGCTGAACACCGTCAATAGTATACATTTAAATCCTTATATTTTCTTCCAGGGATACAGTTAATTTGAAGGAAGCTTTGTAGCTAAAAGTTACAACAAATTCATCAGAGAGATTCTAGCTGGGACTATAATTATTCAATTCCCTTTACTTCCAGATCAAACACAATTAAACAACAAGATTTTGATAGGCTGGGTTACTTTGTATTCCTTCCCACTTCTATTTTTCACATTCTTCATCTGTACAATAGAACTGATTACAGGTATATTAGAGGAAAGTATGAATGAAAACATTGTTTTTAGGAAAAAGCAGTCTACTACGGTCTTGCCAAAAATTGTTTCTTTTAAAACTGCCATTTGTCTTGGCAAAGAATTTTCCATTGGTACTGGGAATTTCTTGTAAGAAATCACTGTTCTGTCTGTGTTTATAGCTGTGCTGCCCGATCATATATTTTTCTTGCCCCATTGATGTTGTTTGCTAAGTTTACACATATTGTACCAAGCATTTAAAATGTGTTTAAATGTATTAGCTCTCCTGAGGATTTAGGTAGGAAAAATGCTAGATCACAGAGAACATTTTCAGGAGCAAAACACTGATCAATACTGCTTAGAATGTGTACTGTATTTTCAAAGCTCTACAAAGGATATACAACCATACATATACATATACACATAACACATATCTGTATACCCACGCATGCACACAAACCAGAGTAAGATGAGAAAATCATTGGGACCTGCTATTTTCATCATAATGTTTACTATCGTACATTAAAAGCCATATTTTATGAATATTACTAAAAGCTGGGGTGTAAAATCTGTTAAGTGCTTGCATTTTTTAAAAAAAAAATAGAAGCCATCAGGACAAACTCATCTTGTTATGAATATACAAAGGCATCCATGTAATTTTCTTGAAATCAGTACAGAAGTAGGTTGCGTTTGCCTTCATTCTGCCTGGTGGTTAGTAAGTAATAATAGCTATGGTATGAAGTTTATACAGTGGGTGGCTAAGAACAACATGATACAAAGAGATCAAAATGATATTAAAGACTTCCAAAAGAAATCAGGAGACTGAACAATGCATTCTTAATCTAGGCTATAATTATTCAATTGGTGAATCCATCAGTTACTGTCTCACAGCATTTTCACAGCATTTCCACTTGTTTCTAACTAAAAACCTAAAATTAGAAGGCATCTCTTGTTTAGTAGCATATGCTGAGATTTGCTAGAAGTAGCTTTGGCGAGGATATCAACTGTCATTCCTTAGAATGTTAAGTTTTAATAAAATGTCAGAAAAAAGTGCTTGGAGGGGGTGGGCAAAGGAATGAATCAGCTTAATCCATAGAAATCTTCTGTGAGGATGGTGATGTAAGGTTTATTCAAGTTTAGCATGTACTCTGGTGGCATATGGAAGCTTAAAGTATAAGCTGATTCTATTATATCTTCATGGAGAAGTTTATGTAACACGTTTCCCCCAAAACTACTATTCTTGTTCATTTATTAAAATAATAGATGTCCTTACTTTTTTGTACAAACTGAAAAATTGTACATCTAGGTATCTTTCCCGTTCCTCCCTTTCTCATAGGCATAAAAATGGAAACAAAAATGTCTTTGGTATTCTGGGTCAAGGACTGGCAATCCTCTGAATAGAATTCAGCATAGCTCTTAAGCCAGTTTGGGGTTGTTGCTTTGGGCCTTGGAGGATGTGGGGGTCAGAAATTGTAAAGGGCTAAGAAGACAGTGTCAAAACAGGACACAGGGTAGTTCCAATAAAGTAACATTTGACATTCTTCATTTGACATTCAAATGAAGAATATGCTCAGAGCCACTGTCTAAAATATAATGTAATAGGGGCGTCAGAAGGAGCATCTCGGGGCAAAAGTGTATCTCTGTTTTTCTTGCCAATGCTCTGCATGGAAGCTTGCTGCCATTTTCTCCAGCAGAGTTACTTTAGTGAATTCCTTTCTTTTCTTATTCTGAGTTACTCAGAATTTTCAGTGCCTGGCAAAATGCCCTTCTGCCCTGCTTCTCAGACACTGGAATTTACAACCAGTTACAATTCCCATGAGGGGAGCTTCAGCCTCTTCTACAAGAAGCCCATCCATCGCTTCTTGAAGAAGCGATGGATGGGCTTCTGCAGGCAGCCACTTTAGAACTAGGTAAAAAATTGTTCTGGTTTGCCGTCTTCAGTTTCTGATGCATAACGTGTTCAGTGTTCATTTAATTTACAGCCAGTTTATCTCCAATCAAGTTGTTAGTCAACTATCCAGAATGAATAAATGTATTCTATGCCAAGCATTTGTTTTGTTTAAAAAAGGATTCTTTATACATTATTTTTATAGTCAGTATAAAAGCAATTAATGCAGAGAGCTCCTACTTAGAAACAGAGATCTTTCTTTAGAGTGAAACTTATCTGATCAAAGGTATTGACACCTCTCTGTTCCCCCCAATCCCCAGGCCATTGCAAATGTTGCTTTCCACATTAATTGATTTCAATACTGACTGTAAAAATAATATGCAAAGTACATTTTTTTAACAACACAAATACTGGGCCTGGAATTCATTCAATTATTTAGAATAGCTGAGAAACAACTCAGTTTAGAGATAAACTGACTATAAATTAAGTGAACACTGAAAAACTTACGCATCAGAAACTGAAGACAGAAAATCAGAACTATGAAGCATGGTAGCCAGCTTTTTTGTACATGGGCCAAATGGTGACCACATGTATACATAGTGTGTAATAGTCAAATTGTACAAAAGATCTAAAAATAGAGCAGTGGTATAAATTGGGATTGCCTGTACATAATAAATAAATTACCATTGACCCTTAAAAAGGAATTGTAGCATTTATTAATAGAATTGCTTATTTGTAACCTATGACTATCATTAAATGTTCTACCTTATGATTCTTGATGAACATATCTTGTATTTTATGTACACTGAGAGCATATGCCCCAAGACAAATTCCTTGTGTGTCCAATCACACTTGGCCAATAAAAAAAATCTATTTAATTCAATTCGATAAAAAGAACTATTCATCCATAACAAGAGGATATTAAACAGTAGATGCAATAAATGAAACAACTTCTGTAGTTCTGTGGCACCTACACTACTTCCAATAACTTTTTGCAGTGTCTGGCATAGTCATGTAGTTGACAAGGCCAATGTTGGCTCTTTTTGTAAACCTAGAAAACTTTAGGGGACAAAAGAGATGTCCTAAGACTAGCACAGGCTGACAGCAGCCACTTGACTTCTGAAAACTGCCACGTTCATAAACCAGTTTTGAACTGTCTCTTCCAAAGATAGATGTACAAGGGCAGCCCAAGGAAAGCACAGAAAACTGAGTGTAGCAGGCTGAAAACCATTGCATGGTCCTGATGTAAACAAACATATAGAAAAGAAGAAGAGAAAAGACTAGCATTTGAATCCTAAAGGTGGTTTTTTTCTAAGAGTTACCTCTTGAAAAAAGCATCTTTGGGACAATCATGACCTGGATGACTGAGAATCTCCATAGATTATATCTCCACTAGCATTGGAGATATAAGAAATTAGGTGTATATATAATGACATATAAGCAGATCTCTGATCTCTCTGATTCCAAAATTCTTCAAATATACTTCTCAGATGCAATTGAGCTATCAAAGAGTTTCAAATGCATATGAACAAGCTGTTATATAAGACTCAACATCCTTCAGACCTCTTGGTGAATCATTCTCTGTAATTTTTCAGCCACTTACACTTCTCTCTCCAATCTTCCATATAAGGAAAGTCAGAAGTAAACCTGTTAATTTCTGTAGATACCTTATCTGCCTCTTTGCAGCTCTCCAAAAAGCTAAATTATTTACAAAGCTTTGGCAGATTTAGTTTCAATAATATCCCAGGGTTGAACTCAAGGCTGGTTTGACTCAATGCCTGCCCAGTCATTTGTGAATCTGTAAGGGTAGAGAATGAGGTAGAGAACTGGATACAGCTCTACATCTCTTTACCGGAGCTGAGTTGAATATAAGTACAGCTCTTTTCTGATCTGGAATCTAAATAAAGCCTGGTCCTGGACCTGCCATGTGGAATAGAATCATCTTAGAGATCTGGATAGCTGTGATACAGTTCACCTTTTGGAAAGTTTTGAAGACCTAGCTGTTTCTCCAGCATTTGGCCAAGAAGATAAGCAAGCTGTAGTACTGATTATTGGGGTGTATTATTTACCTCAGGAGTTATGGTTCACTGCTTGTAGCAGTTGTTTTAATCCTTGTATCTTGCCCAGAATCAATGTTGTGAGATGAATAGCCATATAAATCATTTATTAAATTATTAAATGAATACACACGGAGAGCTGTCCTCGTGATGGCAACATGTTGCCACAAGTAGCTCTTTGGGCTTCCTGAATATTTAGAAGCTAGGGACGCATGAGGATTGGGCTACATGTGTGCTTCTATTCTCTTTCCACATATTCAAGGGAAATTATTTATTTATTAAATTTATATGCCACCCATATCACTATCCAAAACATCACTGGGTTGCTGAATACTGAAAAGAAACAGGAATCTGTAGGTTTTCAAAATTAGCCAAGTCTATTTTGGATTGTGGATTTAGCCATATTTCTACTGAATGCACAACCAATACTCTTACATATTCCAAATAATATTTCTCCAAAACAGAATTTCAGCCCCTGTGCTGGAAAGTAAAATTAACTAAATCTTCTTAACAATTTAACAACATGAAAACAACTAATGTTCTAAAAAATGAGATGAGTGCTTTTACAGAAACAGGTAAGTTATTGATGGCGAGTGACAAGGAAAAGAATTTTATTTTTCTATTATTCAAGAGTTCAGGGATTTGGGGGGAGTAGATAATTAGTTTAATTTGCTGAGTGAGAGTTCATCTAAAGTGTCAAATTGCTCTAGGTGTGCAAACAGCTGGAAGGAAATTGTCTTCAACACATAGACATGTGGTATTTTTAAAGCGCAAATTATGCCCCAAAGGCTCTCTTATGAGTTGAAACTGCTGTTCTGATACATTTTTTTGAGAATACAGCTTAGCAAAAGAGCATTGATAAGCTTAAAATGATGACTGATGATGAAAGCCATTTGCATGTCAGAGCAGTGACAATATTATTTATTGATTTCACTCATCTTTTTTCACATGCCTTCAGGTCTCTATGTATGCATCTATCAGTACGCTTCCTTCACAATGATTAACTCTTGTAAACTGGGGCATAAAACCAGATCTGCTGCTAAAAATCCAAATTCTCCAATAATCTTGAGAATTAAAAACACAAAATATATTGGAAAATATGTGTTAAGAATGTAGTAGGCATAACTGGTGTAACACTTTGAGTTAAATCAGAGTTCAAAAATGAAGACAAACAGAAGGAAAGAGGTAGGAGGGTATAAAGACATGGAAACATCACATGACTTTTGTGATCAACATCACAATAAAATATGGTATGTAATAAAGAAAATGAAGCAAGAAAAAAATAGATGGCCAATCAGACTGCCAAAGAGGAGGAAGATATCATACGTCCTTACACATTCCTATTATTTGGAAAACACTTCTAAGTCATAAGTAAATATGTAGAACTGCATCTCTATAATGTGTCATCTTCTTTTATAAGAAGTCCTAGCACCAATGCTATATCTAACAATAAAAGGCTATGTAGGATTTAAATAGCCATTAGTTGAAAATCTATACCAGGGGTGTCAAACTAGAGGCCCATGGGTCAGATGCTTCATGCGCAGGCCATGCCCATGAGTGAGAAAAACAGCAAAACATCACGTAACGGCAACATGATGCCACGAGTTTGACACCCATGATCTACACCATTGTACTCTTTTGCCCATACAAGATAATTTAGGTAAAAGTGTTTTTTCTCTGATCAAGAAAATCTGCATTTGAATCATTAATCTGCTACATAAGACAGTTTGATATGAAGGTGAAAAAAATAATTATCTATTGATTATCTACAGAACATAGATACCCATCCAGGTGTTCTTAGTGTGAACCAAAGCAGTAACATACTCCATATGTTTCCCCTCTCAAGGGTTTTTAGATCAGAACATAATAAATATAATAACCCCTAATTTTGAACTTCATGTTGTTGTTTTTCCTTTGTTCTGCTTTGAATAAATCTTAGAAAATAAGACTACTAGATCTGGGCTGCAAAAATCTGGGGTGTATAAAGCATAGAAGCAGACTTAATGTTTTCTATAACATCTTGCTTCTATCTATTGGTCATCTAGATTTGGGAGAAAGTGCCTGGCTAAAATCACCCAGCTGGCTTTCATGCCTATGCCAGTACTAGAACTCACAGAAGCCATGCTCATGCAATGTTCCTGGTTTTTATTTTTGTCATGAATACTGAGATGAATATTCAGTGGCTGGGCTCATTGTTTTTGAAGGATTGAGTAATTTTGTGAATGCTGGGTCAGATTTTTGTAGCCTTGGTCTGGTATTCCTATATAAATTTGTATAGCGTTCTATGCATTAATATAGAATGAGTTGCTCTTTTGAGACTCTTTTTCTGCATGTGGGAATGTAAAAGTATTATATAGGTTTTTTAAGTGAATGCTTGAAAACAGATTTATTTTTCCAGTCCAAGAGGTTATATTATGTTATGCTTATTGCATTCTCTCAATTGCATACAATTGAAAGAAATCTAGATAATATATGGATCTAACAGAGTTAAAAAGCCACTTACAAAATACAGCTTCATCAAACAGGAACGAGAGGTACCTTTGCCTCTTGTTTTGTCACACTGAGATTTTGATGAGCTATAAAAGATAAATAGAGGTGCCTGGCAAAATATTTGGTCAATGGAAGAAAGGACCTGTGCACCATAGCAACATATTCTCATGTAATAATGCAGAGAAATGTTGGGCAGAGCAGAACATCAGGGGCAAGGAAATGATTATATGGGGAAATTATTTTGGTGTGTTTATTTATTTATTTTGTTTGTTTATTTATTTATTTATTTTATTGTACTTATATGCTGCTCTTCTCCCGAGGGACTCGGGGCAACTTACAAAAAAAAAAAAAAAGACAATGAGAACAATAAAAATAACTCCACAGACAATCATTTTAAAATCCATCCCAGTTAAAAACCACCCATCAGATCAGCAAATTTGTTGGAAAAGCCATGTCTTCAGCTCTCGGCAGAAAGAGCAGAAATCGGCCATCCGGAGCTCCGTGGGTAACCCATTCCAGAAGATCAGTGCGTCCACAGAGAACGCCCTCATCCTGGGTGCCGCCAGCCAACATTGTCTGATCGATGGCACCTGGAGGAGAGCAGTCCTATGTGAGCGCACAGGGCGGTGGGAGGCAGCAGAAGGTGGTCCTGTAAATATCCCGGGCCCATGCAATGTAGGGATTTATAGGTAAGTACCATAAGCACCTTGAAGCGAATCCGAAGGGCTACCGGTAACCAGTGCAGCTCACGCAGGATAAATGTTTGCTTATGTATACTTCATACTGACAATTTTGGAGTAGGTAACTGTCACCCCAGCATTCCAGACTTATTTTCAAAACAAACTTCTCCCATTTCTACCCTAAAATCTCCCCCATCCAGCTGCTTCAAAATATTGCCTAAATTTGCACTGCAAATTCAGCTATGTTGAAAGTTTTAATAACATGATTTAAAGCATTTGGGGAATGAAATGTGGAAATGGGTCCAGAGACATGTTCTCAGTTCCACCTTTAAAATCCAAGAATAAAAGCAAAGAGGAAGGAAGAAATTCGGAGGGAGGGACCTAGTTTGGTAGTAGTCTGGTGACATTGCCAGATACTCTCCTGCAGCCCTCTGAAAGATCAAGAGGTTGAATTACATACCCAAACCTTTAAATATTCACTTATCCCACAGTTTCTTTTCATTCAGTGAAGAAAGTTCTTTATGACATTCTGCTGTCCACCAAATCCTTTTTTTTAAATCTGTCATTGCCAGCTGTGAAGATGATTTCCACCCAACCTCCAGCTCTATGTCTTTACATTTGCTTATACTGATTCAAAGAGACCACTTGGGAACTCCACATTCATTTTGTATTATCTTCTGTTTTAGCAACAAGACTTGACCCCATTACTGCTTTCTTCTCACTTCAGGTGTTTTATTATAATATTTATTCTTGAGGACCCCATTACTGCAAGTACTGATTTCAGGTTTTAGCCATTTTGCATTTTTTTTCTTGCATCTTGGATTTGTGATAATTAAGCTAAGTACAGTACTAATGCACTTCCACTGCCAATATTGTTAGAGTTGCTAGAAGCTTTTCAATTGTTTTCATTGTTTTAATTCACTGTAATATTAGCCTGCTTGAGCAGCTAAAAATGGGGAGGGTTGATATCAAGGTACTTGTACAAAAATCTTGAGTTAGTTAGGGTATCTTTTCTTTTATGTACACTGAGAGCATATGCACCAAGACAGATTCCTTGTGTGTCCAATCACACTTGGCCAATAAAAATTCTATTCTATTCTATTCTATTCTATTCTATTCTATTCTATTCTATTCTATTCTATTCTATTCTATTCTATTCTATTCTATTGTTGGTTGTCGGAGTTTGTTTGGGTTTTATTTTTGTTCTGTTTTTTCTATGTATGGGTCTTCAAGTCAGTCTTGACTCCTGGCAACTGCCTGAATGAAATCCTGCAGTTTGCTTGGCAAGATTTTTCAGAAGTGGTTTATCATTGCTTTATCACTGGATGTGTTTTAAGAAAAGACTGGAGTGGACAATTTCATTGCCTGAAATGATATAGAGTTTCCTATTTGAGCAGACTGTTGGACTAGAAGACCTCCATGGTCCCTTCCAGCTCTATTCTGATTCCTTCCTGGACTGAGAATATATGTCTGGCCCAAAGCCAACCAGCTGGTTTTATGCTTAAACTCATGATGTTCGAAACTCATGATATCACTGTTTCTTGCCTGGTGCTTTACCATTGGTTCTTTACCATTGCACCAAACTGGTTCGAGAAAATATTACTGGTTACATTATTATATGCTGCCATAAATTTTTAAAAAATAGTTTGGAATTGCGTGCATTCCATTGCATTTTTTTTAATGCAATTCATTGGCACAATGAATTACAGCTATTTTATTCCAATTCATTTTTTTTTCCAGCCAGAGAATTTTGCTATGGAATTTATTTTGTACACAGAGGGATGGGGAGTTAATGTCAGTTTTTCTCAGCACAGTTGTCATAGTATTTAACATGTGGCCAAGGCTATAATAATTTTCCATATGGGATGAGCTATATGAGGCAGAATATAATAGTGTGTGATAAAAGTTCATAAGGAAAATTAAGCAGCCAGAAATTTTGGTATACACACAACCATCTTCAGATTTTAAAAACTGAACCATAGCGAGAACTCAGTCTGGAACCCCATCCTTATTGCCTATGTTTGAAGTAGAAATGTAGCTCTTTGGCTGGATACTAACAGAGCTCCACACAATTATGCATCCTGGCAAGCCTATGCTCCTGTGTTCATAGAGCTTTATAAGAATGCTCAGTGGGACATAATTACATTTTTGCTTCAGGCCTTCCAGATGGTACTGCTGGAAAATTTGCCTTCCTCACTTACAAATGTTGAGAGCCTGCATTAGGCTACAGCATGTGCTGTTATCTTATTTGATCAAAACATGTTTTTAAAAAAAGAATAGGAATTAATATTGGTCATTTCTTTACCTACCTTAATTTTCTGATCCAAAATACCAGTTAATTTTGGAGGCATGGCTACTTGATCACCTTAATATTCTTTTTAGAGAGTTTAACAGTTGTTCTTTCACATTCAAATTAATTAATAACACCACTGCAGAATTTTTAAGGTTTTCTTTATTCTGGTATAAGTAAAGAATAAGAACGAGACAGGTATCATGATTTAAGGTACCAGACTGAAACTAGGAGATTCATGAATTCTAGTTCTGCCTTAGGTATTAATCGAGTAGGTTGACTTTGGGCCAATCTCTCTCTCATACCCATAGGAAAAAGACAAAGGCAAGCCACTACCATAAAACATACCAAGAAAACTTCAGGGACTTTTGGCAGGAGTCAAGACTGATTCAAAGCTCTCTTGAATAAGACTATCATGTAAGGAGAAAGAGGAAATTAATCCTTCTTCCTCCTTCTCCTTTTGTTTGGAAAAAATATATATTAGAACCCTTCTGCACCAGTTTCTTGTTATCCCAAGCCTGTTGTGTTTTATCACACAAAAATAAAGTGTTGTTTATGCAAATACCCCAGTGAGTAAAATAGGTGTAAAATAATTGTCTGTTTCTTTGTATTTATTATGTGTGCTATATATACATGTACTAAAGAAAGAAAGAGATACTGTTTGCCCGGATTGATTTTGATGCAGTCACATGTTCAAGTTCTCACATCGATTACATATTCAGAAATTGCTGCAGTCCTAAACTACTTTACATTTGCCATAGTGAGGTCAAATGAGGAAGTCTTTTTATATTGAACCCTTCTTGTTACATAAAGAGTGTTGGAACTTTTTACAAGGTCTACAAGGAAAAACATTACAATTTTCAGATTCCAAATTGGGAAGTCGATGTATAATGAAAAATGTTGTAGTTTCTTCCTGAAGATCATATTTCTGCAACATATTTGGGTTAGGGACCTTACATTTTAATCACAAAAAACAATACTAAGAAAGAATGTGTTGAGAATGGTAAAGGTAAAATTACAAAGGGTACCTTAAGAAGCAACTACAAACATCTCTGAATTTCTTCTGTTCTTATAGTCCAAACTAGGTCATGAAAATTATTTATATTTTCCTTTGGCAGTATTGTATCACATATTTTACCTTGCACAATGTTCGTATTTTGCAGAAGAATGAATTGCTGTATAACAGCCAGATGTGCAGATGGACAAAAAAAGATAGAAAAATCTAGTCAGCCCAATTTACCAGTATAATGCCCAATTACAGTGGCAGCAAACAACATATGGAATGCTCTAATCAGAAAAACATGGGACTGCAATACATTGCAGTCTTTTTATTGTTTAGTAAGTAGCTATAATAGAAGGCTGGTTTCCTTTTATTTTTTAACTCTGCCTGAATGCAATAAACATCCACTGGATATAAGAGCAATTAACTTTATTTAACTTTACAAAAATATTGTACATATTTGTTTTCCTTTGAAATATGAAATTCAACTTTATATGTGCAACTTTATATATTCGAACTTTGGAAGGTAAGCTTGTCAACTAAATTACTAATTCATATATATCAAATTCTTCTAGTTCAAACATTCAACACTTCTGCTGGATGCTTCCTAGGTCGACGCTTCTTGCCCTGCGAGATTCCCCCCTCTCGCGGGTTTGGCCCTCCACACTATCGAGGGCCTACCTTAATGACGGGTTTTGGGACCCCGAGAGGTGGCATGTCGCGAAGAGGGGATTGAGGGGTTTTTTAAGGAATTTTTTAAGGGGTGTTTTAGGGGGTTCTGGGGTGGGGGAGGGAGCGGGTTTGGGGGGAAACCCGGGGGGGAAAGGGATAGGCCCGACAGTCTTTGATGCCACGGGGGGCTTAGTTTCTGGAGGCAAGAGGGCTCTCAATGAGCCCTCTGTTGAGGGTGGTGTGATAACTACGTTATGTGGGAGGGGCAGATATGGCGAGAGCAGGGGACCATATCATGTGTTGGGGGCGCGCACTCGCTGTCTTCGAGCGATTGCGCGCCCCGGTCCCCGGAGCTATTCCTGTTCCCCGGGTTGTTTAGAGTCTCAGGACCCGGGGCTCCGGCTGTTGTTATGCAATGCGAGGTCCGTGGTAAACAAAGCCCCCCTCATATGTGATCTTCTTGAAGAGGGGGGTGCGGACCTGGCCGGTATTACCGAGACCTGGTTGGGCCACGAGGGGGGAGTTCCCCTCGTGGAGATGTGCCCACCGGGTTTCTTTGCATTCCACCAGCCGAGAGCCCAGGGCAGGGGTGGGGGAGTAGCGGTTATTATTAAGGAAGGTCTGGGTCCGAGGGAGGCCACTGTACCTCAGATAGCCGGGTGTGAGTCCGCCTTTGTGAGATGGGGTCCCGGTGGGCAGATGGGTCTGTTAGTCACGTACCTGGCTCCCTGCCACGTGGCAACGACCCTGCCCGAGCTTCTCAATGTTATAGCCGAGGTGGCGGTTGATACCCCCAAGCTTATAGTTATGGGGGATTTCAACCTGCCATCTATCGGCGAGACATCTGAGATGGCTCGGGAGTTCATGGCTTCCATGACGGCCATGGACCTGACCCAGGTAATTCAGGGCCCGACTCACATTGGTGGACACACCCTGGACTTGGTTTTTGTCTCTGGTCAGTGGCTGAGTGGTCTTGATATTGGGGATATAGGTGTTGAACCCTTGTCATGGACTGACCACTCGCTCCTTCGTCTCGACTTTCTGACAGTTACACCCCATCGCAGGGAGGCGGAACCAACTAGGTGGTTCCGCCCCAGGCGCCTGATGGATCCTGATAGGTTCCAGACGGAGCTTGGGCCATTTCCTGAGACACTGACACGCGACTCGGCTGAGGACCTGGTGGCTGCCTGGGATAGGGCAGCCGGTGGGGCCTTGGACCGGGTCGCGCCTTTGCGGCCTCTGACCCGGCGCCGAACTCACCTATCTCCTTGGTTTACCGAGGAGCTGAGGGAGATGAAGCGCCGGAAAAGACGCCTAGAGAGTGGTTGGAGGGCTAGTCGCTCTGAATCCGACTTAACACTAGTAAGAGCTCATATTAAGACTTACTTAGTGGCAATAAAAGCGGCGAAATCTAATTATTTCACCGCTCTTATTGCGTCATCAGATAATCACCCAGCGCCCTGTTTAGGGTGACCCGCTCCCTCCTTCACCTGGGAGCGCGGGAGGACCCCTTGCAGGGTCGTGCTGAGGATTTTGTTCAATATCTGGATGATAAAATAACTCAGATTCGGGATGAGCTGGCCTCTGACTGGGTTAGTTCGGGCGAGGTGACTGAGCCCAGTCTTGAGAGTGTTATCTGGGCTGAGTTCGATCCTGTGGCTCCTGAGGACGTGGACAGGATCCTGGGTAGACTGAACGCTACCACATGTTTGTTGGACCCGTGTCCCTCCTGGCTGGTGCTGGCCTCCCGGGAGGTTACACGAGGCTGGCTCCAGGAGATTATAAATGCTTCTTTGAGTGAGGGTGTCCTTCCGCCTGCCTTGAAGGAGGCGGTGGTGAGGCCCCTCCTCAAGAAGCCCTCCCTGGACCCGGCTGTTTTGGTAAATTACCGTCCTGTCTCCAACCTTCCCTTTTTAGCGAAGGTTGTTGAGAGTGTGGTGGCGCGGCAGCTCCCCCGGTACCTGGATGAAGCTGTCTATTTAGACCCGCTCCAGTCCGGCTTCAGGCCTGGTTACAGCACCGAAACGGCATTGGTCGCGTTGGTGGATGATCTCTGGAGGGCCCGGGGTAGGGGGTACTCCTCTATCCTGGTGCTGTTAGACCTCTCAGCGGCTTTTGATACCATCGACCATGGTATCATGTTGCGCCGGTTGGAGGGATTGGGGGTGGGGGGCACCGTTCTGCGGTGGTTCTCCTCCTACCTCTCCGACCGGTTGCAATCGGTGTTGACAGGGGGGCAGCGGTCGACCCCGAGGCGCCTAGTGTGTGGGGTGCCACAAGGGTCGGTCCTCTCGCCCCTTCTGTTCAACATCTATGTAAAGCCGCTGGGTGAGATCATCCGTGGTTTTGGGGTGGAATTCCATCAGTACGCTGATGATACTCAGCTGTACATTTCCACCCCAGACCACCCCAACGATGCCGTGGAAGTGATGTCCCAGTGCCTTGAAGCTGTGCAGGTCTGGATGGGGAGAAACAGGCTTCGACTCAACCCCTCCAAGACTGAGTGGCTGTGGATGCCGGCGTCCCGATATAGCCAACTGACTCCATCGTTGGTTATTGGGGGCGAATCATTGGCCCCCACGGAAAGGGTGCGCAACTTGGGCGTCCTCCTGGATCCACGGCTGTCATTAGAGGATCATACGACGGCTGTGGCCAGGGGGGCTTTTTATCAGGTCCGCCTGATACGCCAGTTGCGGCCCTTTCTAGATCGGGACTCCCTGCGCACAGTCACTCAGGCGCTCGTCACGTCTCGCTTGGACTACTGTAATGCTCTCTACATGGGGCTCCCCTTGGGATGCATCCGGAGGCTTCAACTGGTACAGAATGCGGCCGCGCGGGGCATTATGGGAGTGACAGGGCGCTCCCACGTGACACCTCTCCTGCGTGAGCTGCATTGGTTGCCGGTTGATTTCCGGGTGCGTTTCAAGGTGTTGGTAATCACCTTTAAAGCGCTCCATGGCTTAGGACCAGGGTACTTACGGGACCGCCTTCTGCCACCTATTGCCTCCCACCGGCCGGTTCGCTCCCACAGAGAGGGCCTCCTCAGGGTGCCGTCAGCCAGACAGTGCCGGCTGGCGACCCCCAGGGGGAGAGCATTCTCTGTGGTAGCCCCCACCCTCTGGAACGATCTCCCTCCAGATCTGAGAACTATTGCTGACCTCCGGACTTTTCGTCGGGCGTTGAAGACCCATTTCTTCCAACTTGCCGGACTTGCCTGATCCCTCCTATTTTTAAATATTTTAAATTTTAAATTATTTTAAATTATGTAAATTTCTAGAGTTTTAGTTTTATTGATATATTTACAGCCTAAATTTATATGGACTTTTAGAACATTTTAACTTACTATATTGTTATTGGTTTTAAATTGGCTGTTCACCGCCCTGAGTCCGGTAGGAGAAGGGCGGTATAGAAATTCGATTAATAAATAAATAAATAAATAAATAAATAAATAAATAATGACTGTTCCTAGGAATTTATATGTTTGTGTCCTTAAGTTGCTATTGATTTCTGGTGACTGCATGAAGTACTCCCTGTAGGTTTGGGGTTTTTTTCAAGATTTGAAGAAGTGATCTGCCATTACGTTTTTTCTTGGGCTGAGAGCAACTGGCTCATCACACAGCTGACATAGGACTAAAACTGTCAGTCTCCTGATTTCTAGTATGATATTTTAACCAATCTGGATGTCTTACTAGGAAATATCATCAACATAAAGTTCTCTTATTGGCAATGGAGGGAGGGACGGAGGGATGGAGGGAAGGAAGGAAGGAAGGAAGGAAGGAAGGAAGGAAGGAAGGAAGGAAGGAAGGAAGGTTTACGAACTGCACTGTTGTAGTCTACGAATTTGCTGTTGATAAATCTTAAAGGTCCAGTAGAAAAGAAAATAGTAACTAAATGATGTGATTCAGTTCTTAGTCTGTGAATCTTGATTTTTCCCTTCTTAAATCACCTTGTTTCCCCTGAGAAGTAATGAAATCAATTAAATGCAAAAGATGTTACTTATAAGTTTTATATAGTAAGCAGCCAGCCATTTCCCCCACATTTTATAAATTATTAGGATCTAAAAATAATCAATATAAAGAAATATTATCAGCATGAAGTTCTACTATCAATAATAAGAGGGAGGGAGGGAGGATCATTTTAAATAATTTTCTGTTATTCTTATTTAAAGATGTGATTATAGAATAAGCATAGAAGTGAGGGAGAATTAGTGTACATAAAGGGGACAAGTTGTAATATTAAAGAAAATTGCCAGTGATTTATTTCAAATGAAATGGCAAAATCTACTAAAATGTCACATTAAATTACAAAGTAATCTGTCTTTATTTCCTGACTAAAAACTTCACTTATTACTTTATAAGTAGAGCCCCTCTAGAAGTTTGATATGTGTGTGTGTGTGTGTAAGTAAAGTGGTAAATGTAGCTAAGACTCCTTCCGCCTCCTATTTTTCCGACAATGATAATCCTGTAAAAGTGACTTGGGCTGAGAGAAAGTTGGCTTTCATGCCTATAGCAGTACTAGAATTCGCAGGAGCCTTTGTGACTCAATGGTTAGAATGTAGTATTACAGGCTAACTCTGCCCACTGCCAGGAGTTTGATCCTGACTGACTCATGGTTGACTCAGCTTTCCATCCTCCAGAGGTTGGTAAAATGAGGACCCAGGTTGTTGGGGGGCAATATAGTGACATTGTAAACTGCTCAGAGAGTGCTGTAAGGTACTATGGGGTGGTATATAAGTCTAAGTGCTATTGTTGTTGCTACTCTCCTGGTTTCTATTTTTGTCATGGTGCTGGGATAAATATGCTATATTCATTGTTTTTGAAGGATCAAGTATTTTGTGGATGTTGTTTCAGATATGGTCACTGCCAGGGTGGCAGCCTGCCAGCAGTATTTTGCAAACAATATGAGCCAGTGGGAGAGACAGAGGAAACCAGGGGGGAAGAGCAGGGCCATGTTTGAATTTATCCAGGTGGCAAACAGGTAGAGTAGTAGCAGTTTCAAGTTTTTTCTTTCTGGAAGCAGAGAACAATCAGGCTTGTTAGAGTCCAGCATCAGCTGCTTGTAGTTCAGCTGACAAACAGCACCCAAAATTCAGTGGCTTCCAATAAAGGAAAACATTTGTAGTTCAGGGTTGAATAAAGGGGTTTTGGTCCTTTCTGAGCTTGCAGACTTTTCATTACCCAAGCTAGGTAACCCATCAGTGCTAATGATATTACCTAGCTTGGGTAATGAAAGCTCAGAGAAGCACTAAGGACCCTCTTTCAATGGCTTGCTAAAAGAATGGCCAGAGAACAGTGGTTCTGTTTTCACCCATTTAATGGACAGCACTAGAGACAAAATGGGCTCTGATTGGGCTGGTTTGGCACAGCAAGGTGACAGTGACTAAAGCATGAGAGCAGGAATCCCTAGTGAGACAGAAGTTATGTTTCAAAAAAAAAAGTCCAAAAAGTAACATATGATCAAGAATGAAAACAAACATAAAATATAAAAGACTGAACTAAGAAATCATCAGTATAGAATCAAGCCAACAATAGTTAATAAGAGAATTAAAGCTAATTAAATAGCATAAAATTGCTGCTAAACAACTATTTATGCCGAACATAATGCTCTGTTTTTGTTGCTTTGTTTACCTACATAACATAGATCAGAAGAATCATGTATTTCTAAAAAAATCAGTATGCTTATTATTATTTTTTAAGCTCGTTTTTTAGAATGTATGGGAGATTAAATAATATGTTTGTGTAACAATATAAATACTTCAATTTAAACACTTTCCTTTGGGGCTGACAGCTGCTGAATGCATGACTCACATCTCTCCTGTGTGTTTCCTAACTAGAGAATGATATTCTCTTGCCCTAATGCATCAGATGTTCACAAAATCTTGAATGTCACTTGCTGTGTTCTCAGCTTATTCACAGTATTTTTGACAGTGTACCAACCAAACTGTGTTAGAAGCTCTTTTTCAGAAGCTGAAGTCCTTTCACTCACCAGAAAGATAAAATGAAGTAAAGCATAGGGCTAGCTCAGTTTAATTGAGTGAAGTATCATATTATCCCTGGTAGTGATCTATCTAAAGCAGTAATGAGATACGTAGCACATTTTTGGAAGAAAAAAAAAAGACTTCAAGAGGTAAATGTCAGTTCTCATTTACAGAGAAGCTTTAGGAAATACCTCATTTCCAGTCCTGCACACCTGCCATAAACATTTCTCAACTTCTGTGGTGGTTTTGAGGGGGAATTTTTGTTCTGTTTGAAAACATAATTCTAAATTTAAAGTGGTCTTCCTGCCAATGTGGTGCCTTCCTCTCATCCCCCAAACAGCATCACCAACATCCATTCTGGCTAGGAATTGTAAAATGCAGCCTAATGTATCAGCTTGGGAAAGGATGACAAGCATTAGTGGCCAACAGACCTAAAGCACTATCTCATGTTGCCATGGCAACATGAGGGGCAACGTGGCCTGCTCAATTTTTCCATCTGTGATCATTTGCCAAAGAAAAAACTAAAAAGATTAAGCCATATAGAGGTACCCTCATAAAACAGTTACCACGGTGGATATGGCCTAGTACAAAATATTCATTTAGCAAAATGCAGATAGTTGTGGTTACTTTCAACCCCTCCACTTAGCATTCCCAGACTGCTCCTCATAACACTAGCTTTTCTTTCCCAGGCAGATTGACCCACTTTCTACATAATCATTACAGATGGTAAATTGATATTTGAGTCTATGTATTTATTTAGTTCAGAATTTTAACCCATTTTTCTATTCACATTCCCAGCTCTGTGCTCCTAATGAATGAATGATCAAACTACTGAAAAGACAATAAAAGCTGCAAAAAAAAAGATGATGTTGAAAAACTGCATTCCCAGTGAAAAGAATAAAGTAAAATATGAATGTGCTTTAATGTTGAGTGGGGGACAATTTAACATTTCCAGAAAAGGAAGTTAGAATTATATCTGCTGATTTATCAGTAACTGGGAATAGCAATGGCAATAGCACTTAGACTTACAGTATATACAGCCCCATAGTGCTTTTCAGAACTCTTTGGATGGTTTACATAGTCACATATTGCCCAAAACTATCTGGGTCCTCATTTTACCAATCTCGGAAGGAGGGAAGGCTGAGTCAATTCTGAGCCCATCAGGATCAAACTCCAGGCTGTGGGCAGAGTAGCCTACAATATTGCATTCTAAACACTGTACACCAGGGCTCAGTAATAATACTGCATATTAATAGACAAGCATTCAAGACCTCAGCTGGTATTTTTCCTCCTTATGGTTTTTTATCTTTAATTTATACAGACTTGAACTAAGAAATCCTTGAGATAGAGGAAGACTTCATACAGTTCTCCTTTGGCAACCTTCCAAATGTAGAACTGTGCTTTGCAAAATAGGATGCCTGGCTCTCCTACCTCAAGTAAAATACAACCAATCATGAGAGTAGACCAGCGATGAAATCCAATTTTTTTTAACTACCATTCTGTGGGCGTGGCTTTGTGGGCATGGCAGGGGAAGGATACTGCAAAATCCCCATTCCCTCTACACTCCTGGGGGAAAGGTTTTGCAAAATCTCCATTGCCACCCCACTCTGGGACCAGCCAGAGGTGGTATTTGCCAGTTCTTCAAACTGCTCAAATTTTCTGCTACTGGTGCTCTGAACTACTCAAAATTTCCGCTACCTCTTCTCCAGAACCTGTCAGAACCTGCTGGATTTCACTCCTGGAGTAGACAGATATCCCAAGGCAAGGAGTTATGGATCTTTCCTGCCCCAACAGAGGATGCACACTTCCTTGTTTCTACCAGCTTTCTTCTGATTTATATCTCTAAGTGGATTCTACCTTACAGTTGCCTGATACTTAAATTAAGCATGACTGAAATATATGTGGGTTATGTGCATTAGAGAGCTTTTGTTTTGTAAATATTTACAAGGTTCCAAATAAAATATAGTGGTGTGAGAGAACTATATCCTAAATCTTTATTTTTTATTTTTTATTTTTTTTACAGATGGCTACACAACTGATGATATTGAATTTTACTGGCGCGGGGGTGATTTTGCAGTTACAGGAGTGACAAAGATTGAACTGCCACAGTTCTCTATAGTGGATTACAAACTTATCACCAAGAAAGTTGTTTTCTCAACAGGTTTGTGAGGACATTGAGAAAGGGAAAGCCTCTCCAATGTAAAGCTGTTTAAACTGTTTTAATATCACACAAAAGTGTGAACTGCATGGTTTACAAAATAATTTGGGCTTCCAAATAACTTTGGACATGTTAATTAGTTCACTGTTACATTACATCCAGTTGTTATAGATTGAAATTTCCATAGCTTCTATCCAATATTGCAATAGCAATTGTTCTCTGAATATAGCTATGTAGTAGTTCTGAAGAGTTTCTTGGAATTAGATACATAGTGCTACACAGCCACAGAAAATAGCTGTATATGCGTTATTCAGCAGTTTCTAAGGAACAGTTAACAATCCAAGCTAATAAACAATTTTCTGTCTTCTAGAGGTACTCTCCTCTCAAAGCTAAATAGAAAAACCATCAACTTTATCCAGGCATTTTCATTACTGTAAAGTATACTATCCCTTTTCAATCTTTAATGCTCCCTATAGAGTAGTCATTAGCTGCCCACTATTCTATTATTCAGACATCTAAATCTAGTTGAGTTGGGTTATTTTTTTTATTTTGGCAAGCAGTCCTTGGCAGAACAGGAAATTACTTTATGTAATCCATGGTTGAGAAATAACTTTCCAGTTTGCTAATCAAACCAAATCATAATTATTATTATTATATATTGCAAATCTGTAGAATACAGCCTTTGCTTTGTTCTTAGAAAAGAGTGCAAAGCTTTGGAAGTAGCAGGATTAGAAACTCCATTTGAGACCTGAGTTGGACTATTGAGGAAAGTTTAGATCCAGACAATTTATGAGATACAATTTTTACTTTCCATGTCTTTTTATGTTTTCCTA
Organism: Masticophis lateralis; assembly: GCA_030761175.1. Lineage (NCBI taxonomy): Eukaryota > Metazoa > Chordata > Lepidosauria > Squamata > Colubridae > Masticophis > Masticophis lateralis. Next base: position 106,549,429 of record JAUDYJ010000002.1, read on the forward strand.
CAGATTTCTTTATTTTTTCATATGACTATGCAGAGTCTATTCATTATAACTGTGCAGTGCTTTAGATTTGATACTGAAAAATACTCTATAGTACATAGGGATATGAATATGGCATATTTCTGTCATATCTTTCCTGCAGCTGTGTTGAACCATGGCTGTTGCACATGTTATTCATGTGTTAGTAGTGTGTGCTTGTGTGTTTGCATGCATGTGTGGGTGGGTGTGACACAAATAAATGCATCATGCTACTTACCCCCTTTCAAGGTAACTATTGTTAAGTGAAATGCAGAAATAGAATTAAAAATAATAAACCAAAGAAATTAAAGCCATGTGTTAAGAATAAAAAAGTAAATAAATAAATTTGATTTATGCAAACAGTTTTCATAATAACTTTCCATATTTTCACTATATCTTTATATATTTTTCCACCCTGGCAAAATATCCTGACTTCTACCACTTCCATATTCTGATTCATTTATTGTCTTTTGTTCTTCAAATTTCACAGATTTTTTTAAGGTTCCCCCCTCCCCAACTTCATACAGCCATAACCTCCTTTGTCTTCCCTTTTCTCTTAACCATTCACTTTTCCTTCATATACTGTATCTATTTTGCAAATAGATTGTCATTCACTCTATGTGACCAAACCATTTCAATGTATTTCTTTATTCGCTATTCTCTTTTGTTTTCTGTCCACATTCATTCAACAGGCCTAGATTCTTGACTTAATTTTCAAATCTGTATTCCTTGTTGCTTTATACACTCTAAATTACATTTACTGCAAATCATTGGAGTTTCAACTAATGACACGGCATCATCTTTATACAGAAGTATACATACATTGCAAGGGAGGGAAGGAGATTTCAAATGCTTCCCAACCTCCCTGTAGGGAAAATCAGTGGAGAAGCCACCAGGAAGTCAGAAGTCATTCCAATTCCCACTACTTTTTTCCTCTGTTTCTCTGTTTAAGTAAGGAAATAACTCTGAAAGGATAACCCAGCCAGTCATAGGTTATCTAGTATAAATTAAACTTCATTTTTGTAAGAGAAGGACTGGCAAAGCCAAGGTAAGGTGTTAAAAGATATACGTGGGTGTGTGGGAGAGAGAGGAGAGGACTGTTGAAGAACAAATATTTGATCTGCAAATTCATTGCCGAACATACAACCAAAAGATTCTTTCAAAATTTTTATTTTAGTTATTGTGTTCTTTTGATTAGAAAACTATTAAACCTCTCCCCAGATATGCTGGATAAACTAATCACCCTGTAATTTTGTATTCATTTTCTATTTTTCCATTAGTATAGAAATAGTAATATCGATAGCACTTAGACTTACATACTGCCCCATAGTGTTTTACAGCATTCTCTGGGCAGTTTACAATGGCAGCATATTGCTCCCCATCCCCAGACAATCTGGGTCCTTATTTTACCAACCTCAGAAGAATAGAAGGCTGGATCAACTTTCAGCCCATCAGGATCAAATTCCAGACTGTGGCCAGAGTTAGCCTGCAGTACTGCATTCTAACCACTGCACCACCAGAGCAGTGTCATAGTATATAGGAGCAGCAACAGGTTCGTTTACAGTTGTCAGGCATACCATATATATAATATTTACCTTTATGTTAAATAAATCATAACCACTCAGTAAACCAACCAAATTTATATTTTAATAATTTCCTTATCTTAAGCCTTCTCAATTTTCAGTTCTGTTCTTAACATGCAATTACCTTTTTGTATAAATTTCCATCATCTTAGTTTTATCCCAAATGATTTAATTACTTTAATTTTTGATTTTCACCATTCACTCTGGTGAAGACTCCTTATTTACTCTTTTTTTACTAACCCAGCAAACAAACAAAAAACATTTGCCCCTCCTCATAATTTTGTCCAGTCAAAATTTACTTACTCGGGCTCAGACTGATCATCTACATTACCTGTATTTTCTCACTTTGCTCTCTTTATCTATGTTCCTTATAATTTTTTTCTCTATGCAGATATTATACAATTCCTTTCTGTCATTTTCATTTTAGCCGAAATCTTATTTTATTTTTTTTCCATTTACACCATTTCATCATTCCACCAGTCATTTTTCTTTTTAACATAACTTTTCTCATTATCATAACTCCACACATTTCTATAGCATTAGGCAGCATAATTCTTTTCAGTCTGTTCTAAGCAGCTTCCACATCCATTTTCATCATTTCCACTTCACATAGTTGCTGTTAGAAACTTTAATTTAATTTCCAACAGAACCTGTATTTTGTTTTCCTGCGGTCATTCTACTTTCTCTTCTTTAAATGTCCGTTTTTTTCTCAATAAATTTTCCAAAAAGAATAATCCAGCTCACACTGAGAACCTCTTATTACCCTTAAGACCTTCACCAGTTCTCTGAAACTTACTAAAATTAACTAAATTTCAGTTATCATCCTCGTTCTTCCCTTATAACTGTTCACTCAAGTATAACATGAAAGTATCACCAACCTATGGATTCCTATTCCTCATACACATTTTGTAACAATTTAGATGTCAAAATACTTTCTAACATGTATATTCTACCCTTTTATTCATAATTAAACCCACACTTTCACTTTCCCACATGTAAGCATCTATTCGTATCATGACATCATTTCTTTCAGATCTATTAATCCTTTCCCATTCTTTCAGTTTTACAAATATGCAACTTACATTTTTTTCTTCTTTTCCTTTCATTTGTAAATCCATGCTTTTTCTCATTCACCTCCTTTACATTCCAAGTCATTATTGTCCATATTCTATAGTCATCAACAGATGAATCCATAGAGATTGACTTCTGATACACTTCTTGGCTTTGGTCAGTCAAGGCTTTCAGCTACTAAAGTAGTTCTAGATTAAGGATTTTAGCCTATAAAAATAACATAAGCATGCTGGGCATTGATTACACATGTAATCAACAAATAAGTAACACTACAGATTGTAGTCTTCACTTTTTCTATATTATTAAAAAGTGTTCTGTGAAAGCTATGACTATGTACTGTTGTCATATCTCACCCATTTGGATAAGAAGGCAATGTTCTGACACACACTCAATATACAAATCTGATGTATCTGTTTGTTGTCTTTTGAAAACTTTCTTTAGGTACAGTATAAGTTAAGATGCCTAAGTTCTTTGTTCCTTTGTTAAGTTAATGGCATTTTCATCTCAATAGCCATGATAGACTGGAATTGTCTGTTTACATGATATTTGTTCAAACAGTATTTGAAAACTTTTTGTTTTTGTTCTAGGTTCTTATCCCAGGTTGTCCCTAAGTTTTAAACTTAAGAGAAACATTGGCTATTTCATTCTCCAGACTTATATGCCTTCCATTCTGATCACTATCCTGTCTTGGGTATCATTCTGGATTAATTATGATGCATCAGCTGCAAGAGTGGCTTTAGGTAGGTATTTTTTATTTATTCACATTGAATATGTTAACTATACAAACATATATATTTAGATTGCATGATTGTATGAGTGAAAAATTTCCTGTGACCAGCATTTGCACTTAAGCAAATTGGTTCCAAGTTATCTAAAATTGTTACGGTAACTTAATTGAAATGTGAACTCATCTGGACTACATGAAATATGCTCTGGGGTGATGCAGCATTATTACATAGTGTCATTGCAACTCCAGTTTAAGATTCCATGTTTGACTAATTATATTGCAGCTGAAAAATTAAACACGTTCTCTTGTAAATTAAATACACAGAAATAAACAAACTGCTTTTTGTTCTAATCCTGATCACTTTTACAGTATTATGCTTACGTTATTGATAATGTGAAAATTTTTATTGGATTCCTCATGTGATTTTACCACTTAAATTACAAACAAAACGGAGGAAACATCAACTTCAGATAAAAAGCCCTAGATCTGACTAATATCAATAATAAGGCTGGAAAAGACTCCTATTCAATTTCAACTGCCAGCTATGAGACAAAAGAACAAGAATTATTTTTAGAGATAACCACCAATTAGCCAAGCAAAATCAGCAGATCTGAATCAGATATAAGATGCCACTTTAAAGAACTGGCCTATCTGAGCTTCCTTTTCCTTCCAGCCCTAAATCCTTGTCTGCTTTTTGTCTATTTGTTTTATATCTGAAAGCAGCATCTCTCTATTTAAAACTGCTCTGAATGCTGTGAGGGTTAAAGATAATTTGAAAAGGGAGTTGCGGATATAATAAATATTCCTTCCCATCCATCCAAAACCTGAGGTGCTGCTGCTCATCAGTATAAATAATGCTGAATTAGCCCTTCAATAGATTCAATAGAAAGTAGCTTCTAGAATTCCTTATCCAAGAATACAGTAAGATTCAATTGCCCTTCTCTTACAGTCATTATCAGATGAACATAAGCAATACTCTTTTCTGTTTCAAATTCTACAAGTTACAAAAATTGCCAAAAATAATCTTATAAAGAATAATTGTCAGGAGGTATACATTTAGATCCCCTTCATGGATTACTGCCTTGTCATGGCAAAGGGGCTTGCATAGCTCAATGAAGCTATGAACTATGCCGTGCAGGATGGACAGGTCATAGCAGAGAGTTCTGACAAAACATGATCCACTGGAGAAGGAAATGGCAACCCACTCCAGTGTCTTTGCTATGAAAACCCCATGGACAGTACCAAAAGGAAAACAGTTATGATGCCAGAAGATGAGCCCCTCAGGTCGGAAGGTGTCCAATATGCTACTGGGGAAGAGCAGAGGGCTAGTACTAGTAGCACCAAAAAGAGTGACGCAACTGGGCCAAAGCCGAAAGGACAGTCAGCTGTGAATGCATCTGGTGGTGAAAGGAAAGTCCAATGCTGTAAAGATTTTTTCTCCATAGGAACCTAGAATGTTGGATCCATGAATCAATGCAAGCTGGACGTGTTCAAACAAGAGATGACAAGGCTGAACAACAACATCTTAGGAATCAGCAAAATAAAATGGACAGGAATGGGTGAATTTAATTCAGATGACCATCAGGTATACTACTGCAATTATGAAGGCTACTCCATTTCTCAGGAGAAATGGAGTAGCCTTCATAATCAATAAAAGAATAGGAAAAGCAAAACTGGAATACAATCCCCAAAATGACAGACTGATCTCAGTTCGAATCCAAGGCAAACCATTCAATATCACAGTAATCCAAGTCTATGCCCCAACCACTGGTGCTGAAGAGGATGAAATTGACCAGTTCTATGAAAAGCTACAGCATATTATAGAATTAACACCAAAAAATGATGTCCTTATCATCATGGGGAATTGAAATACTAAAGTAGGAAGTCAAAAGATAACTGGAATAATAGACAAGTTTGGCCTAGGAGTACAAAATGAAGCAGGGCACAGGCTGATAGAATTCTCTCAAGATAATACGATGGTCATAGCAAACACTCTTTTCCAACAACCCAAGAGACGACTCTACACATCACCAGATGGTCAACACAGAAATCAGATTGACTATGTGCTCTCCAGCCAAAGATGGAGAAGCTCTATACAGTCAGTAAAAAACAAGACCAGGAGCTGACCGAGGCTCCAATCATCAGCTTCTCGTTGCAAAATTTAGACTTAAATTGAAGAAAGTAGGGCAAAGCACTGGGCCACTCAGGTATGAAATAAATCATATCCCTGATGAATATATAGTAGAGGTGACAAAAAGATTTAAGGAATTAGATCCGATGAACAGAGTGCCTGAAGAACTATGGTCGGAGGTTCACAACATTGTACAAGAGGTAGCAACTAAAACCATCCCAAAGACAAAGAAAGACCAGAAAGCAAAATGGTTGTTTGAGGAAACTTTGCAAATAACTGAGGAAAGAAGGGAAGCAAAAGGCAAGGAAGAAAGACAAATATACACCCAGTTGAATGCATAATTCCAGAGAATAATAGAAGAGATAAGAATGCAATGTAGAAAGAAATAGAAGAAAGCAATAGAATAGGAAGGACCAGAGGAAGGACCAGAGATCTCTTCGAAAAAATTGGAAATAGGAAGGGAACATTTCTGGGAGGGACCTAACAGAGGCAGAAGAGAATTAAAAGAGGTGGCAAAATTACACAGAAGAACTATACAAGAACGAGTTTAACATCCCTGATAACCATGATGGGGTGGTCACTGACCTCGAGCCAGACATCTTAGAATGTGAAGTCAAATGGGCCTTAGGAAATCTGAGCAACAACAAAGCTAGTGGAGAAGACAGTATTCCAGCTGAGCTATTCAAAATCTTAAAAGAAGATGCAGTAAAAGTGCTACACTCAATTTGCCAGCAAATTTGGAAAACTCAACAGTGGCCACAGGATTGGAAGAGGTCAATTTACATTCCAATTCCAAAGAAAGGCAATGCCAAAGAATGTTCAAACTATCGCACCATTGCATTCATTTCATATGCTAGTAAGGTTATGCTTAAAATCCTACAAGCTAGGCTCCAGCAGTATGTGAATCCAGAACTACCAGAAATACAGGCAGGATTTCGAAGAGGCAGAGGAACTAGAGATCAAATTGCCAACATAAACTGGATCATGGAGAAAGCTAGGGAGTTCCAGAAAAACATCTATTTCTGCTTCATTGACTATGCTAAAGCCTTTGATTATGTGGACCACAACAAATTGTGGCAAGTTCTTAAAGAGATGGGAGTACCAGACCATCTTATTTGTTTCTTAAGAAACCTACATGGAGGTCAAGAAGCAAAATTGAGAACTGGACACAGAACCACTGATTGGTTTAAAATTGGGAAAGGAGTCAGGCAAGGCTGTATACTGTCGCCCTGCCTAATTAACTTATATGCAGAGCACATCATGAGAATGGTGGGGCTAGATGAATCAAAAGTTGGAATTAAGATTGCCAGGAGAAATATCAACAACCTCAGATATGCAGATGATACCACTCTAATGGCAGAAAGCAAAAAGGAACTAAAGAGCCCCTTACTACAGGTGAAGAAGGAGAATGCAAAAGTTGACTTGAAACTCAACATTAAGAAAACTAAGATCATGGCAACCGGCCCTGTCAATTCCTGGCAAATACATGGGGAAGAAATGGAGGTAGTGACAGATTTTATTTTCCTGGGCTCCAAGATCACCGCAGATGGGGTGCAATGTACGGCTGTGAAAGTTGGATCATAAGAAAGGCTGAATGCCAAAGAATTGAGTCCTTTGAACTATGGTGCTGGAGAAGACTCCTGCAAGTCCTTGGACTGCAAGGCGATCAAACTGGTCAGTCCTAAAGGAGATCCTGACTGCTCTTTAGAAGGCCAGATCCTGAAAATGAAACTCAAATACTTTGGCCACCTAATGAGAAGGATGGACTCACTGGAGAAAAGCTTAATGCTGGGAAAGATTGAGGGCAAAAGAAGAAAGGGATGACAGAGAACGAGGTGGCTGGATGGAGCAGTAGGCATGAGCTTAAATGGACTCAAGAGGATGGTAGAGGACAGGAAGGCCTGGAGGAATGTTGTCCATGAGGTCGCAATGGGTCAGACATGACTCCGCAACTAACAACAACATACATTTAGATATTATTGTCTTGCTGCTATATCAGGTTTGTTACCTATGAATAACAACTCCTTGTTACGCAGGCAACGAATCTCACAGATGTTTCCTGTAATTTGAATCTATCAGGACTGATGGAAACTATACTTAGTACAATCTACAGGATGCATTGTCCATATCATATTATCTGAAACTAATAGCTGGTTTGGTCTCTGGTAGAGGACCTGAGATTGAGGAAGATACATACCATCCATAGTGATGAGGAGGAAATTTTATATCTTATACTAGTAAATAAATATTTCTCTGACCTAGGACTTTGTCCTCTGTTCATAGATTTAATGCTTTCTTCTATTTTCTGGAGAGATAAAAATGTAGCTAGATTATATCTCAGATCAGAATAGACAGACTTTTGTTTCGTAGGGATTTTTTACTTTTTTCAGCTACTTATTTGCCCAGATATTTTAAATCAAATTGTATTTAATGTTATTTGTTTGTTTGTTTGTTTGTTTCACTTGGTCTGCAATTCAATTTTAGATTATTTTACTACACTTAATGTTTAACCTTGCTGGTTCTTTGGGATTAAGGTACCATTTATAAATTTAAAAATAAACAAAAATTTTGTTATTTATTGATTCCATTTCTATTTCAAGACCATGAGACGGGGCACACAGTACTCATCCTTTAATTTCAGTTCAAAACAATTTAAGAAATAGCAAACATCCTGAAATCAACACTCTACTTTGTCCTGAGTTGGGTTTCCCAGATCCTAATCTAACCATGGCAATCATATCAACCATTAGAGTGAGGTCTTCCCAACAAAACTGTTTTTAAGAAAGTTCTGATTTCTTACACAGCTTTAATATATGTTGCAGTTTTGTAGTTTAAAAGTAATATACCGTATGTCAATTTCTCTGTTTATTTTGTAATGAAACCTTGAATGTTATTAGAATTGGTTTTTGTTATGCATCTTCCAATATATCCAAAGACCCAAATCCTCTAATTGTGTATGCCTTAAGAGCTTATAAGAAGAAATATTACTATAATGTAATATGTGTTAAGCATACTGTCGACTGTTCCTTCAATGCAAGAATCCAGGAGCTCCATTTCAAATTCCTAAACTCTAAACAACATATTTTATTTTTGACAACCAAACCAAACGTTTTAAACCAGAAAACAACACATAAAAACATCTTAACTATAAAGAACATGAAGCAGAAAAAGAGCAGCCTCCATCCTGCCTGTGGTAACATCTCTGTTTAACAAATCATCAGGAGAAGGAACTTTCTTTGCGCTTTAACAGAGCTCAATTAAACCCAAATTTGCATCATTTGTGTGCATAATTGATATAAATGCTGTCGTTTGCAGTAAAACTTCAATTTAATTGACACACCCTCAGTTTACCAATCATTAGTCTATTAAACGGCAGTAAATTCATTCCTTGTAACTGAACCATTAAACCAAAATTTTACTGCATTTCCTTGATGTTGGTTTGCATATTTAATAATACTTAAAATTTTCTCAGCACCACCATAACAAAATCAAACAAGAAAAGTAGGAGTAAAATGTAGGAATGAAGCTTCTTTTTACTCCTCTTTCATTTTCTGGATATACCAATATTGCACCCTATACTACAATGACCTTTAAGAAAAACACACATACATGCAATACACACAGAAAAACAGAGAAAACATAAAGGCATACTAAATTGGAGTTTTATGATGTTTTGCAGGGATTACAACGGTGCTGACAATGACAACCATTAATACCCATCTGCGAGAAACACTACCCAAAATCCCCTATGTGAAAGCCATTGACATGTATCTGATGGGCTGCTTTGTCTTTGTGTTCATGGCTCTTCTGGAGTATGCCTTGGTGAACTACATCTTTTTTGGGAGGGGACCACAGCGCCAGAAGAAAGCAGCAGAAAGAGCTGCCAGTGCTAACAATGAGAAATTACGAATGGATGTCAACAAGGTAAATTGAAATGGGAAGTTTATAGAGTGTTGCAGTATTAGATAATTCATTTCTTCCTAACAGGCCTTTCAGAAGCGATAGCCTCTGCCAAACAAGTCACATAGGAATAAGAGAGTAACATCTTGGCTTTTAAGATAGGGTTTTCCAGATGATCAGAAGTTCCAATGCAATGAAAATATATCCTTATTTACAGCTGGAGGATTCTCCAATCTAATGAAAATATAAATGAAAACTGATCTACAGCTTTTCATTACATAGAGGTCAAATAAGCCCATTTCAAAGCAATCAAATGAATAAGACATGCTGAAGTTTTTTTTTTTTTTAAAGCAAGGCAAACATTTGTTTAGTTAAAATTGTTTTTCCCCCTGTTTTCACACTTCTGGTGTGCTCAACTCCTACATATAAATATATATTTTATTTAAATTTGTTTACCATTTTTATGCTATCTAATTACGTTGTTATTTGGTTGGTTTACAAGAGAGAGACACAATACAGATAATAACCAATATTAAAAGCAACATTTAAAAAAAAATTGCAGTAGGTAAATAAGATACACACACACATATAAGTTATAATAAGAATTAAATTATTTCTTGGAAGTGCTCCTGACAGTTTTGCTTCTTAATAGAACCATCCAATTCACATGATTCTAGTTAGTACTCCAAAACAGAAATGGTCAAGAGAGTTACATGATGTCAGGCAAAAAAAATAGTATTATAGAAAAGTGACTTTATTCCGATTACAAAATAAATAATATTTATTTGATCTACAAAGAATCATCTTGAAAAATCATATTTTAATGCATTAGGAGCCTACATTGTCATTTTAATGGAATTTTCTTTCCTCAAGGTTGATTTCCAAGATCTATACATTGCACATTCAATTTTTTATCATATTTCAGGGTGATGTTTGAAGACTTTTACAATCCAAAATGATGGCTAAAAGTGATAAAGAGCTGCATGAAGTCTTATGAAAAAAAATGTGTGTGTGTGTGCATGTGTCTTTATTCATTTTTTTATTTTACAGGTTAGCATGTTAACAATATATTTTTACAGCAAAGATATCAGTGAAAATCTAGTTCCACTGAAGTACAGAATAAATCCAGATAATACATATTTTTGTAAAATTGTATGTATATAAAACTTGAATTTATAAATAATGTTTTCAATCCAAACTCTTTACCAGTATTTGCATGAAAATTAAGGAAAGGAGTTCAGAGATATATTGAAGATTGTATAATTCCAGATTAGATTTTTTTAAATTTCTTCTTTTCCAACCCCAGTATTATAACAGTGGTACTGTGATAATTTTATTTGATTATAAGTTACAAGTGGACTGAGGTAAACTGCACAATGACTGACTAAATAGCATAGACATCTTTTTTGCTAGCCTTATCTAGCTTCTATATTTAGTTTTATTAATGTATAGAGAGGCAGGGAAAAGAAGGATATGCTAGCATTCATCAATTTTCACTATAAGTGATATACTGCTTTCATTAGTGGCTTTTCACAAGAAAAGAATCTAGAAAACATTGATAAATTACGTTAATTAAAATATACTACACAACATAATTATGTTTACTTAAAAAGTTAAGTTTCATGGAGTTTGGAGAGATTTATATTCAGTTGATCTGATTTAAGTACGTACCCTGAAATTGAATTAAATTGAAATTAATAGAAGAACTTTAAATAACTCATGCCCAGCTCTGTATCTCTTTGAATGTCTAGCCCATTTCATACATTTCAGTAAAAATACTGAACCTATTGAAAAATATTTTCCACAATATTCAGCATATGCTACAAATATACTAACTCTGAAGAAAGTTCTATTTCCTCCAGTGAGTCAGACTCCCAAAAATACATATAAAAATTAAAATCATAATTACAATTTACATCTACCTTTTTATTACTATGGATGTTGAAAATGTCAGTGAGTTTAGAGTGCCATATGTTCTTGCAAATGAGTTTGAGTTGTAGGGGTTTTTTTGTCTAGTATTTTACAGCAAGGGGGCAATTGCTGGAGAGACAATAGTCTTCTGCCCTAATTAACATTCTGAAATTGTGGCTGGCTTGGTCATTATTTTTGTCAAGTGGAAGTTGGAAAAGAGGAGTTATACAGGAGGAGGGGCAAAAATAATGTTCTGCAATATGCAACAGAAGACAAAACAGCAAATGTTGACAAAGGGTGCCCCCTGGAGGCACTGCTTTCCAGAAGTCAAAAAGATGAATACTTTTGCTCAATGTCTATGGAGATTCTCAGTCATTCAGGTCATGATTATCCCAAAGGTGCTTTTTCAAGAGGCAACTGAACTTTCTTTGTTGTTCCTTGAAGACATTTCGCTTCTCATCCAAAAAGCTTCTTCCGTTCTGACTGTCTTTAAGGAACAACAAAGAAAGTCCAGTTGCCTCTTGAAAAAGCACCTTTGGGAATACTTTTGCTCATTCTTGCTTACAATAATGACAATCATTTTGAGAATCATAGGATCTTTAGAACACAAGACTTGTTCTTAATTGACAACCAAGCAGGAAACAGAAGACAAGAGCATTGTAATGGCTTAGAATGTTTTATTAATGTCATTTAGCCATATGAAATACAAACAAAATAACGTAAAAGGCTAAATGAAAGAAAATAAAAACCTTATTTTTGTATCACTCCATATCAAAATGTAGCTTATTTTCATTATTTTTATTTTGGCACAACAATGGCTGAATGAGCTTTGAAAATGTTAGAAGCCACTAAGTTGAGAAATTGCCTATAGATGCCTCCTATACCACATTCATATAAAATAATATAATAAACAAAGCAGTAATGTGAGGGTCTTAGGGTAGAAAAATAGTATGTAAATTCTGAAATAAAACAATGGAAGAAGGAAGTATAAAAAGAATGGAATGAAAACTGCCTAATTTTAAAAGAATAACAGTAGATATTTGGGAACCTGGCTCCTTTACAAACTTAAAAATGAATGCAGCTTTTAAAAAATTAATTACAGTGTTCTGTTTAGATCAGATCTTCTTTCTATTAGGTTGATGCTTGGGATTTTATGGAATACAGTCAATCCTCAACTTACAATCATGATGGGCACCAAAATTTCAGCCATAAATTGAAGCCATCAGTACAGAGGCATCATGTGATTAGACCTTATTTTTCAACCATTTTCATGGCAGTCGTTATGCAAATCACATGGCATTAAACAGATCATGTGGTTTTAAGTCTGAATCCACTCCCTCCGTCAAAGATCGCAAATCACTGTCATGCAACCGTAGGACTTTGCAACTGGTCATAAATGCATGCCAATTGTCAAGCACTTGAAATGACATGACTACAGAGGGGCAGTGTGACATTTTACATCCATTGAAAGTGCTTTAAAGTCCATAAAACCCCCTTTCCGAGGCCAGTGTAACCGTGTTTAGTCATAAGTCAAAGACTACCTGTAGAACATTTTATCAATTGGCTAAAATATTATTTTTTAAAAAAACAAAATAACTTTGTTTAACAATCATACAGCATATAGAGATCTACAAATATAGAGAGATATTCATTTCCTTGTTTTAAGAAATATTTCAACAGTATGTGCTTATTTTATTATTATCATTTATTCATTATATATGAAACATATAATAGTATGTTTCATGTTTAATGAATAAAAGATAATAATTATAATTAGATAATAATTATCTAATAATAATTATTATATAAGATAATAATTTATATTATTTAGTCTTATAATCTTTTTAGTTTACTTAGAACAAATGTATATATTTGTTTAAAAAAATGATATTGATGAATAAAAAGATAATTACTGATGTTTTGCAATTATTATTCAATATCACAATTAGTAATTGCTCTAATAAAAGAAATATCAAAAGAAAATATATCTATATCTGAGGGACTACCTCTCCCCACTCTTATCAGTGTGTCCCCATTGGATCTAGCAGACACGGTCCCATCATCTCGGGACTTAATTTTGGTGGGTCCTAGAACACATGCCTTCTCTAAATGGCACCTGCCTTAAGAAACATCCTTTGTCTCAAGACTGATTATGTTATCAGGCCTGGGACTCCCAGGGCACTGGAGACTTGCTGAGATGCCTCTATTGTTGAGGTGGCCATTGTTATCCTTCACATCACCTAGAGTTTGTATATTTGATTTTTTATGATATTTATTAATATGGATTTTTACATATCTGTGGTTTTTTATACTGTTGTTTTATCTCATTGTTATGTGCTACCCAGAATTGCTTTTGTAAGATGGGTAACTATATAAATTTAAAAAAGGAAGGAAGACATTTGAGTTTAATTCAAAAATATCTATATTATTATAGAGATTTTACATAGAGATAAACTCTATATTTATTATTTATAAATATTTAGAAAAAGGAAAAAAAAACTAAAAGCAGTATAGATGAATATTTAATTTCTGAGTTTCTCCTTTGTAATCCAAAGTACAAAGTACCTGTTGATATAAGCTTTACATCTATAAACTGAATTCTAAATGTTTTTTGTAGAATACATTAATTAATGTTCTCTCTTGAGGGGTAATGTCTATAAAAATAATTTTATAGATTTGCACTGTGGCAAGAAATCATGTCAAATTTCACAAAGGTAGATTCAGCAGTATTACTTAATAAGTAAATATATCCTCTAGGGATGGTAACTATTTTTGTTTGAAAAATCCTCAAAAATCTTCCTCTGTAGAGATTAATGAGGCTCTTAAACATTTTGGGGGGTTTAGTGTCACACAGAGATCAGAAAAAGAGTTCTGATCTCACATTTGATGCAACTGATGCATTTCCAGATCATGCACAGCCCTAAATTTTAGTCATTCCATTACTGCCCGCAACCATCATCATTCCATCCAGATATGCAGTGGTGAAACAAAACTTCAAAAAAGGAAAAGCATTCAGAAGGTCCATCCCTTTCAGAACTGCTCAGTAGTTCCTGAAGTACTCATAAAGTCTTACAATAATTTAATTTTTTTTCAAATTATCTTGGAGGGATATCTCATCTCAAGGAGCCACAGAAGTGTTCTAAAGCAACCTAATTGATTTGGTATTCATATGCTGGCCAAATCTGCAGGATCATAAATTTAAATATCTAAACCAGAATTTGCAGCTGAATGTGTAAATTCTGAGAAGATCAGCACTATATGGTGATTGCAGCAGACTTTATCAAAGGAAAGGTATTTTCAAACTTAATCTCGAGAGCTGATCTCCCTAACATCAAAATGGTGGTATTTGTATAGAATACAGTTTTCTTTTTTTATTTTCTTTGGACTGGACAGTTTGGAGAATGCTACCATTTGAATGAAAGGAAAACCATTAAAAATAGCATATGTGTTACTGAAGTGTCTTCCAAGATGTATGAGATAATCTAATAAACTGAAGGAGCCTAGTGTTGAAGATTAGTATATGAGCTATGAGGTACTTCAGTTCCACAGGAAAAACGTGCTTTGCAGCATGCATGGGCATACATCTAGGACCTATTGGGAACTCCTAAGACTGGAAGGTCTTTCAATAGAAGGCAATATCTCAGGGTTGAATTGTGAAATTCTTGGTGCTCTCTCAGCTTGGTTGTTTGCTTGCAGACATTTAATTACCTAACTATAGCATCATCAAGGCAAATGATTGTGACATTACCTATTTTTATGCAGTAGCTTACCATGCTGATTTTGGAGGAGTGTAGTTTTCTCCTTGGCAGTTTCTTAATTAGAGTACTGTTTTCTGCTTCCACCAAACTCCCTATTCACTCACACTACTATTACCTAGCTGGGTAATAAGATGTCTGCAAACAAACAAATAAACAAGCTCAGGGAGCCCCAAGGACACCAAAAGTATCTTATTTCCTAGGAAAAGATATAATTGTTTTGAGTTCCCAACAGATAGTATATGAGTACTCCTAGACTTCTCTTAAAATCTAAAGTTTTGCATAGTTATAATAGGGGTTTCCTTTTTTTAGTTTATAGGACAATGAGCTAGCACACACAACATTATATTAAGCATTGCCTTGCACAAAGGGAACATTTGTTGATTCATAATATTTAAGGACTAGAATCACACAATTTAACAAACTTTGTTTTCAGTCTAAAATGTAAGAATAGGAAAGTAAAATTGGAGTCTTACACATAGAATGGATTTCTAATGAGAAATTCTCTTTTAAAATTAGTGATATCAAATCTGTTCATATTAAAAGAACTATATTAAGGAAAAAAGGAAAACAGTCCAAGAATGCCAAATAAAATTAAAATAATTCTGGATGTCTCACAATAATCAAACAAAGAAGTTACTATAAAATTAATAGTATAACATAATATAGCATTATAAAAGATGGCAAGTGCAGAAAAGTTTATTTTACTTCACATTCTGCTCTTATTTGTTGTACAATTTCTGTGTAATAATATGCAGTTTTGTGATTGTTTCAATTAAAACTCTTAATTCAGTTCTGAAAAAACAATAAATTTACCGCCCAAAAAATGTATACATTGATCTGCTGAATTAAATTATAATGTACACTTTGAATTTCCAGTGTCTTCATGTGGAAAATCTCCTTCCATGTTTTTTTTATGAATTTCCATTTTGTTTTGTTGTAAGTAAGTGTGCCATTTTTCTGTGCTAACCCCTGCACGGAAATAACTTGGAAAAATAGTTTGAAGACTACTCTATTGAGTAGAGGGGTTTTTTATGTTAAGAACTGCCACTTCAATATTTCAGCATGTTTTACCATTGGCTTTAATGGAACTTATTCCTCCACATTTGGCTTTGAATCTCCCGTACTTGATTTTCACGTTCTTTATTTTCATTTTTCCTGATTTCTTTATATATTTAGTACTTATAATCAGGCTTCATGTGAGATTGTGTAGCCTCTTCTATTTTGTCATGTGATCTGTACTATTAGCATAAATATATTTGATGGAGGACACAGATCTATGTAGAAAAGTCGCCTTCTTTTTCCTTCTGTTGAGTTTCTTATGTTCTGTTACCTTCTTCTGTCTCTATGTTTAGAAATAATGGAATGTAAAATCTATCATCCAATTTCAGAGACATTTAGAGTTACCGTAATTGATTTACAGCTACTATGTTAGTTCTAGTTTTGCTCACCATTCCCTAAATAGTCAAATCTAAAAAATTTATTTAGCGTATTCTCTACTTTGTCTTCCAGATCTTTTATAAAGATATAAAACAAAATGGGACCGAATTGCGATCCCTGGATCCCACTGGAAATCTCTCCCCAACTAGATGGACTGCCACTTACGATTACCCTCTTAAAACGGTTAGATAGCCAGTTTTTGATCCATTTGATTGTATTAACTGTCCAAGACATCTTATGTTGGCCTTCTAACCATAAGATATTGTATAATACTGTATATGGCATGCTTTACTAAAACCCAGATAAAGTATCCATTACATTCTCATTATGTATTATATTGTAACTTTTACAGCCAAAGAACAATTAACAAATTATATATTGCTATGCCAAAGTTTATTAATTGATTCAGCCGACTTCATTTTACAGCCATGTTGATTTAGCCTTTTGTGCTATTTTTTCTGTTCAGTTATATCCTTCTTTTGTTTAATAATTACAGAATAGTTAACTAAGGTTGTAGAATAGAATCAGAATGATCTTATTTCAATCTTTCAGTAGGAAAAATGTCTTCATTTTAACTCTTTTTTTGTCATCAACTATCAGATGATTAAGTCCCTTTTAGAGATGTATTTATGTTTGTCTTAAATTTATTTAAGCCATATTGTTTGTGTTTATGTATGTGTGTTTTAAAGTAATTGTTTAGTATAAACTATTTCCCATCATATTTAATCTTAGCTTTGTTCACTCATTCCTATTGTTGTTATGTGAGGTTTTTTTACATTTTTAATGTATTTACACTTAACATGTTCATGGAATCTTAATTCATATTCTTATACTCTACCATCTTAGATTTGCTTTGCTTCAAATTAACTCTGCTTTCTTTGGTGAACATTTTTCTCTTCATTCTCCACATAGGGTGTATAATTCTATAACAATAATGTCTTAGCTTTGCTTTTTTTCATGGATAGCTTCTTTGGGGCCTATGAGATACAAAACTTCACCCCATTTTCTGTTTGGGGAGCACCAATATGTTTTCCTTATTATTTCTCTAAGTAATTTAGTAAACCTGCCATAATATTGCTACTAGCATGTTTAAAATTGTAATGATCAAATATGTACCAGACTAGGAAAAAACAATGCACAGATGCTAATGAAAGAACTTGTTAAGCAATAATAGATGAAAACACTATAGAAATCTTGGCAGATAGTGTTCATTTCTTCTACTAGATTTTATACATGCATACATGCATGCATACATACATATATGTGTTGCAAAATTTCATCATTGTTTAATTTATTACCTGAAGCTATTTTAAAGCTGTTCACTTGCGAGCCAGACTCACTTATAACTCCCATCTCTTTTCTATGAGCTGCTGTATAGTTTAGAGATAAAGGAATTTTATCTAAATCATTTTACAATTATTTTAGATATAATATATAACTGCCCATTTTGATTTTTTGAATGCACTTGGGAAACAAATAGGTTCACCAAAAGATTTAGAGAAGGTAGAATAAGAAGACACCATTTTGGGTAACTTTATCAAGAAATATATTAAAAAAAGGTGGGGGAAGGATGCAAAGATTCCCATAATATTTATGCAGACATAGGAACAATCTCTGAGTGAAATAAATATGTGGTGTAACTCATTATAGAGAGTATGACCACAGACGCTTGATCTGCTGAGTGGCTGTTTAGGTATTATATTGATGGGCAAATTCAAGTATTTTGTTCTTTCCTTATTTTCTCATGAGCTTAAATATTACATTTAATTTGATTTCAAATTAGAGGATTCCCCTTTATAAAATAAAATAAATGACCACTCAGAATAGAGGTACAAATGAAAATTACTTGCAATAACCTGTTCTCTCAACTAAGACAGCCACATTCCTGCAATCGTTTTAGAAAGCAATAAGACTGACTTTTCCAAACCTTTGGGATAAGGGGTGCAACGTAATTAAAAACCATAACACCAGGGAAGGATTACTTTTAGATAGGAGGCCAAATGATATGTTTTATCTTGTTGACTGTTTTATTGTGAGAATCCGGAGTACATAAAGATGTGTGTAAATCAATAAACAAAATAAAGAAAGACAATGAGAAAGAACAGGTCAGGATTATGTAACCAGCAAGAAAGAAGGCGTGGTACTTCAAATGGAGGAATTAGAAATATTCTGAGTTACTGTCCAACAGCCTCTACCTTAGGGCTAGGGTGGGGAATATATTTCTTTTTTAAAAAAAAATTCCACACCCAGTTTATATAACAGTTTGTAGAAATGACCTTAGGGAGACAAGGGGAAGATCTCCATTAGGGCAGTGGTCAGATAAGCAACAGTTTAGCCCACAACAGAAATGGCAAACATCACAGAAGGGACTTCCCTTTCTCCCTCAGCTGTAAAGAAAATAAGGGAGAAATGTACTTGCAAAATTATTTTAATGTAACCTTACAATAAAAATAAAATGAGGGAGAAATGTACTCGCAAAATTATTTTAATGTAACCTTACAATAAAAATAATTCTGCTGGGCGCGTTTCTTGTCTGGATTACTTCACAAAGTTGGTAGTCACCAACCAGAGTAGCACCATTTTAAAGCTTGATCTTTCTTTTCCTATATGCCAATTTTGGTCCAGTTCTCTTCATTTTTAGAGGATTATAATGTTTGGAGGGGACACATACAGACAGATAGTATCTTAGATGGCTTTACATAATTTCTTTTCAGTATTTCATCAGTTTGGAAAGGATAATAAGGAAGGAAAAGCCTTAATAGAGGTTAATACTTCCAGGAAGAGAGGACAAAGTGGTTAAGAATGGAATACTCAGCTGAATTCTGAGCTGCTGTGAAATTGTCTTTCAAATAATGTTATACTATATTATGAAAAATATGGATTTTTTTTCCCCTCTGCAGCTGGATTCAGCCCACTTTCCAGCTCCAGTTTTTCTTTCTTGCTTCTGCTGCATCAAATTTAGCCTCATCTTATTCTGGTTTTGAAGACTTATCCTGCTTTCAGACAAATTGACAGAGTCTCAAGACTATTTTTCTTCTTTTTTTCTGAAATTCCTTTTGATTAGAAATAATAGAAAGAGGGACAGGATTAAGAAAAATGCTTTTTCCTCCTGGGATTCCAATGGCAACTGCTTGTTCTAAGGATTTTAAAGAAGAGAAAACTCTAAACAACTGGGAATTTTAATGCAGGAAAGGGAGCAGAGTGTTGCTTCAGAGAGCAAAATACACAAAAGGCTTAGTAATATTCCCCCCCCCCCCCTTTGGTAATCTGTTACTTAACTATTGTTTCAATTGATAGAAGCAATAGATCATTTCTGGTCTATCTTACCTATGGCAACTGAAGAGAATGTATACAGCACACCTTTCTCAAACGTTTGTTCATAAACAATATGAGGAAGGTTTGACTAAAAAATATCAATTTTTCCCCAATATCTCAGTACTTTATCCAGATTAGGGTGGAAATGAACCATGATATTATGCAGTTCTAGTTCAATACTTGCATTGCATTGAACTGCATTTCATTGGTTGTCTCATACAGCATCAGAACAACACACATCAATTCTTTTTTTTTATTGAAAAAGTTTTACAATACAAAATTTTTCCATTTTCCCCCCCAAACCCCCCCTTCCCCCCAAACCTCCCCCCACCCCAACCCCATATCCCCCCCATCCCCCCTTGACTTCCGCTACAAATTTTAAAAAAACAAGTACATATAACAAAATAGTATAACAAATAAACCTATAAGTAATAAAATTTTCCTAAAATTAACAATATTATAATAAAAAAACTAATAATAATAAGATTTACCTCATTTATCAACCATCAATATATATTTATCAATCAATACCATACTTATAATATTTAAGCCCAATTAAAAGATATCATGCCTTTCTCTAATCCATTAATATTAATATTAATAATTATATACCTAAATCAATCCCCCTAATAATAAAATATAATAGATCACATCCATATCCATATCAAATAATTTTATCCCAGCTACACCCTTCAACTAAAAAACAAAAGCATAAAACATTTCTCTATTCTAATAAAATATAATATATAATTATACATATATAATTATAATTATACAATTATATCCAAAAATTTTCTCTCAATAATCCATGTTTCAGTCTTCTCTTCATCTTGATTGAAGTTAAATATACTATCTTCCAACATAGTTCTGATAAGTTTCATGTTCCTGCTGCCCCATCAGCAAAAAACATCTCTCCATATAGAAATCCCCCCGAGTGACTTTATATTTGTAATATCCAACCACAAAGGTATTTTGTAATCCTCTAGGTAGAACATTCAGATTAGCTGTACCACCTAAAAAAAGAAAAAACAAATGCAGTTCCTCCTAAATTTCCAAACCTTATATAAAAAGAACTGCAAGACGCATTCCCGGATGTTCCTTTAAAGCTCTTTCAAATCCCGTGACCCTTTTCACTTCCTTCCTTTGGGTTCCCAAGATGTTTTCATCTTTATTTTCTTCTTCTAGATAATTAATTCCAAAAAAAGCTATAATAGGGTAACTACAGATCGTCTGCATATATTGCAGCAATCTGTTTACCTTTCTCAAGATGTTAAATCCAACTCAGGATGAACTTTGTAAAAAATTTTACAATTGTAAAATTTATAAATTTTATAATCCATTTTCGTATATAAATCAAATATAGTCAAAATTATCTTTTAGACTATTCAGTTGATCAGATTTTTTCAATCCTTTCTGCAAAAGATTTAAACATTTCATAAAGATCATTCTGTTGCACATCAGTTGAGTTCCTTCCTTAGCTTCAGTTGAGTTCCTTCCTTAGCTTCTACTTCCTGATGTTTGGCATCACCCCCCTTCTCTTGTAAAGTGCTGGACCTTTGCTGTTTCTGGTTAAATACAATTTGTTTCTCATCTCGAGTTATAAATTTATTTTTTGATCCTTGCTTCGACAGTTCAAGGTCCAGTACTACCTCTCTTAGATCTCTGGGATGCTTTATTTTCAAATCTGGAAAATCCATAATAAAATCCTCTGGACAACCACCCTTTTCTTCTAACACACTTTGAATTTCTTCCATCTGCTTACATTCCACAGTCTCTCTTTCAGGTTCTTTATTCTTAATGCCTTCAGGGGCTCCCTTGAAAATATTATTGTAAAAATGTTCCGCTTTTTCAATAGTATTTAAACAGTATCTCACATCATGATATCTGAAAATTACACCAACTGGTAGATCCCATCTAAATGAAATGTTACTTCTCTTCAATTCCTTGACCAAAAAACCAAAATCTTTTCTGTCCTTTAAAATCTTCGGTGGTAACTCTTTAAAAACACTAATTTTTGTACCTTCTACCTGCACAATAGCAGAATAGGATTTTTGTAAAATATCATCTCTCAGTCTTCTGTCAGTAAAATAGACAACAACATCTCTAGGCAAATTCCTCTGTCTAGCTACACGTGAATTAACCCTATAAACTTTCTTCATGCAGCCAAGAATTTGCTCATCTTCCAACTTTAATAATGCCGCTAAAGCCTTTGCACGAACTGTTCTTAAATTTTCTCTCTTATTTTCTCTTATACCTCTTAATCTAATCGCTGATTCCATAGCTTTAATTTGAAGCATCATCACATCATTCTCAATATTCTGATTTTTGGCATCAGCTTCCACAAATTTTTCTTGTATATCTTTCATCTTGGAATCAAACTTAATACTAATTTCAGCCACTTTCCTCCCCATTTCCACCACCGCACTTGAAAGATCAGAAACTACTTTAGTGATGGTTTGATTCAATTGATCATATTTTCCCTGTACCAGCTCCTCAAGATTCTTCTGTGAGCTTTTTATCTTCTCAACAACATTTCCTAGAGACCTAGTTATAAAATATTTTAAGTCCTCATTTGCAGTTCCCTGCAAATACATTTGAGTCATTTCTGCTTTTTCCTTTGTCTGAGTTGTAAGGGAGCCCCCCCCCCTTGATTTTTGTGTAGGAGTCACACTTCTAAAAGAAGTTTTAACTTTCCCCCCCCCCCAGAAAAACAGAGAAATTCTGTTTAATTCAATTTTTTTTCTTTTCCCTACTAGAATGTTTCTTTTAAAGTACTTCGGTGCTGGCTAAGCTCTGACTTTCACTTTCCACTCTCCATTTTCTCAAGCATTTTCCGAGCAAAGCCAGTCGCCATTTTCAAAACACTTTCTCCAATCTCTCTCTTTTTTTCTTCTAAAGAATTAATGAAAAATAATACTTGCATTTTTCCTTTTTTGATTAATCCATGTTTCACCAGCTTGTTTAAGTTTCAATCAATCTTGTGGTGTTGCTCACGACATCTGGCTCCGCTGCTAAAAGCAACAGAAATCCCTCGCTGCGCGGAGCTTCTCTGGGGGTGAATAGGGAGCCATCACCCTGAGCCCTCTCCAGGACAAGAAAAACGTCCTGGGGACAAACAGGGGACTCTACCACACCCCCAGTAGCTCTACCCACTCTTCCAATCGAAGAGCGGGGTTTAGGAGCCGCCTGCCAGCTGTAAGGCGGCTCTTTAACGCGCGGCAAGGCCGGCGGTCATGGAGCGACCGCCGACAACGACGGAGTCCGACACACATCAATTCTTAATTGGCATTTGTTTTTTACCCAGAACAGAATTCCCCAAAAAAAAGATAAATTCCCAAGAAAAAGTTGATTTTTTTATCATATAAAAATTGGTCTACATGAAGTTAAGCTTGGTTGTAGATTTTAATATATTATTCAATAAATGAATTTTATTTGTTCCATGCTACTCACACTAAATCTGCAGTCTTAATACTGCAAAAAAACCAATCTAAAAACATTATTGATCATTATAGCTCACTGTTATATAAGAATTTGCTCTGAACTGTCAGTTTCCTGAATACAATTGTTTGCTATTTTCCCTTAGCCTTATGTAAGAATGTGATAAGACTGTAATATGAGATGATGAAGACAATAGACTGTTCCAGAAAATATAGATGGTAGCTTCGCTGCATTTCTGCAACAGAAATCCTGGTGACATCACCAAAGAAGTCTGTGCAAGACACTTTATGTATCAGAATGATCCCAGAATTCCATTTTCACTTTGCCCTAGGGCAGTTTCTCATCCTCAGCAACTTTTAAGAGGGGTGAACCTCAATTCCCAGAATTCCTCAGCCAGTATGGCTGGCCAGGAAATTGTGGGAGTTAAAGTCCACTTCTCTTAAAGTTTGCTAAGGTTGAGAAACACTGTCCTAGGACATTCACATATAGCATCTAAGGTATAACAGTCCTTTTACATCATCAGAAAGTTTATCTTCAGATACATTTGGAAAATTAAATACTTCTTGCCACAGCAATACTCTTCTCAGGCAACATATTTTATCTCTGAGGATTCTTTTCTTAGTCTATATTTACATTTATATTTAAAATACTGGTGCAGAAATGCTATGGATCAAAACATTGAGTTCAAAACAGCCTGTTTGAGTGGGAAACAGCTGCTTCATGTTGCTATTCTGAGAATTTTACACTCCCCAAATGCTTAAAATAAGAGTAGGGTTCGTGTTGAAAACATGATGTTTCAAATTCTAAATAATTTAATTTTAAAAGTCTTCCCAATTCAAAGGTTCAGGAAATGTTCTATTTAGAGTTTCAGGCTCTTTGGAAGTAAAGTCGATAATCTCTTCTATCTCTCAGCTATGGTCAAATTTCAGGATCCATATCTAAGTAGCCGTTTAACTCTTTCTACACTTGATCACCTCATTTTTAAGCAGTCTAGCATTTGTTCTCATAGAATTGTGGCATAGTGATCTAAAGAAGGATCTCTGAAATGAATCAGATGGTACAATTGCCTTTCTGAAAGATTGCCTACAGGACCCAATTTATCCAGTGCCTTCAAGAATGTTTTTTGCACAGATCTTCCAGTATCTGTATGTTCATGTGTGTGTGTCTGTGTGTGTGTGTAGCTCCTCGTCTTATGGAACTGTAGTCAGTTTAGTTGTTAGGGCAAAGCCAAATCAGATACAATTAAACATGAACAGCAATTCAAATGTTAGGAGACTAGAAGAGTCATTGAACTTGCTTGGCTGCACTCCAAGCTGTTTTGATTATGTCTATTAGAAAGAACATAAATATATTTCCAATGGGATTTATTCTAAAAATTGTCCTACCCTCTGGAATAGCATCTGTCTGGAGATATATGTGGCTCCCACTCTCCTGGGGTTCTAGAAGTCTCTTAAGACTTGACTCTGTTCCCAGAACTAGGCTTAGGATTCTGTAAAAGCCGTCAAGTCTTTTTTTTCTTTGCATGTTGGGGAGTGCTATTTTAGTTCCAACAGTCATGTGTTTTTAATAGAGTTTTAACATACGAAACATATCGGACATATTGTAAAATGCCCAAATTGTTTTTGAGTTGAGTAGTTTTAATAAATCAAATAAAAAATAGTTACCCTAAAAGAGTATTATTTAAGCAGAAAAAACACAGTGAAAAAGGCATTATTATGTATCATGTTAATAAGTGGTGCACAGAACATAAGGGGGGAAAAGATGGGAAAAATTTCAACACATACCCTGTGACCTATATACATGTTTCTGAAGTGAGGACATGAGCACAAACAGCCAGGGCTTGCATTATGATGGTGGGACACATTCTGTTTCTTTATTTTGGTTTGTAACAGATGCCTATTATGGTGTTTATGACAATCCTATCACCTCTGATCAATAGTTTGGTATATTTTTGATGATAAGGGAATGGGAGAGGAAAGAAAAAGGAAAGGGAAGATCAAATTTAATGAAAAGCAGGACAAGGGGTGACATGATAACAGTGTTCCAATATCTCGGGGTGGCCATAAAGAAGAGGGAGTCAAGCTATTCTCCAAAGCACATGAAGGTAGAACAAGAAGCAATGGATGAAAACTAATCAAGGATAGAAGCAACCTAAAACTAAGGAGAAATTTCCTGCCAGAATAATTAATCAGGATGCAATTGGGCTTTAAATGTTTAAGTTTTATTTCAAAATGTATTTTAATTATGTAAAAGATAGGGGCCAGAAATCTGTAAAGTAATGCGTAAAAGGATATTGTAATAAATTATCTGATGGGAGCTGAGCTGATGTAAAAAAAAAAGGAAATACAAAAATTATTTTGCTTCTAATCATCTCTAGTTGCCATTCAGTTCTAGAACTGTTCAGAAAGGCAAGACAAACAAAATAGTATTTAGTAAATAAGTTTAGAATCTTTTTTTAAAAATAGCATTCAGGAAGATTTTTTTTTAAGGTAGGAAAGAATAATTTATTTGTGCATTTATTTTATTTAAAAAGCTGCTTCATTCTACTGTGTAAAAGGCAAGAAATAATGCAAATGATAGAATACTTATAAATACAATAATTAAAATGGTATTATATAATATTATTCTAAAACCCCATTTAATTATAATAATTCAGGTACTTGGGTCTTCTAGAGCAGAAAGATCTTTGCCGGCTTCTGCAAGGCCAGAAGGTCTCAGAGAGCAAAACATTACAAGAACTCCTACAGAGAATATAGGGGTCCTTTGGCTATATTTTTCAATGACTAGAGACCCTTAGCTTGCATTCCCTATAATAGATAATGTTATAGATACCCACACCTTGAGCTACATAGTTAGTTTACAACTAACTACCACCTTCAATTATACTCTATAACAACTTAGAGTTAAGGCCTCTATTACTTTGAATTAGGGGGTAGACAATTTAAATAATTGCATGCATCTCCCACATGTGTTATTGTTCCCTTCATCAGGATGAAATTTTGTGAATGGTTTGATTTTTCAGGCTACGTTTTGCAAGCAACAAAATGGTACAACTCACATGTCTTAGCATGCTAGTTATGCAATGCATATTTGGTATTAAAGAAGAAAGTGAACAGTGCAGAAATTTCAGCCAGGCAGAAAATAATAGTCTATGTAAAATTCCTCCCAGAGAAAAATAATTACTTCCCTTTGTTATAAATGAACATAGTTTCAGATATTAGATCTCATCTCATTGATATATTAAAATGTTACATGCAACTCCTTTAGATAGCCATCATTTTGGAGTTTCTAGGAACTGATTGGAATTGCCTTTCCAAGTAAGTATAGAAAGGAAAAAAAATCAGCAGTATCTCAGGGTACTGTATAATTGATTTTTGGTCTATCTGTAAATTCCACTTGTGCTATTTATTTAGGTGATTATAAGATGCTTCCATGACTACTAATTTGAGTATTAATACAGTATTCATTTTATATTTTCATCATTTTTGTTTTTCCCATTCATCCATTTTTATCTTTTCAGCTTTCTTCCTATGGAATTATCCTATGCTACATCTAAAGTCTGTATCTTATTGCTGTATAGTTCTTAAGAGTCTTCTTAATGTTATTTTCATGTCATTTCAATTCATATGTTGAGGGGAGAGGGTTGGGCGGGTTTCAATGCCTACCAGTTTGGATATTTATGTGTGCATGTGTATACATGCATATATACACTCACTTATATTTACTACCATTACAAATACATGTTGTCCACAGTGTCAGGGCTAAGACAACAACAGCATTTTTAAAACAAGGACCTACATACTTCTGCTGCTTGTTGGCTCACACTGCCCTGTGCTTTTAATTAGTGTGCATAGTTTACAATAATAACCTATAGTGCATTATTTTTAATGAAAACTAACAGCTGCTTTTTTTCTAAGGAAACTGGTTTTGATTTTATTAACTTACAGGACAGAAGAATAATTGGCACATATCATTGTCCAGAAATGTATTCAACAAAGGTATATTTTATTGTTTTCTTAATGGTTTTATCCTTAGGGATGTAAAACTGAGGGCTTGAACTCATTGCAGACCCAATGGCACATTATTTGTGACCTGGCATCTTCATGCCAAGATCTTGTCCAACTTTGGTTGAATTGCAAAGGGTGTTCATTCTTTTGAATCATCTCCACATCATTTACCCAATCACCACTTAGTTCTAACTGATAATGCATTCTTCATTTCCTATATTGAACTACACTGTATTGTTTGGCAATGTTAGATAGCTCCCACATTTTTGCCTCAGATGACTGCACTTGGTGAAGTGATGTTGCTTTCTAAAGTCTGTAAAACGCTTTGGGATCCTTCTGGATGAAAAGCGCCTGCAGAATAAATGTTTTTCACTGTTGTATTGTAAGCTTTTCTTTTGTTATAAGCATACATTTCCATTAGAAATGGGTGAACCTGTTCTGTTACTTTCCTAATCAAAAACACAGATCAACTTCAAAAATTGGTTCAATTTGCTTTTCATCAATCGAATTTACTGCCTATTTTGGGAAACTGATATCCGTTTAATGTTTATAAAGAAAAATACAAAACCTCTATCTTCCTGTGGAAGTTCATCCATTACTAATGTTCTGCTAGTAAATGATTTCCAGTGTGTTTTTAGAAGAGAAGTAGATGCCTCCAGCCTTCTCAAATAGTAGTATCAACTGAGAAGTGTTTGATTGCAGAAAATTGATTACAAGAATAAAATATGAATCATACAAAATGACATATTTGGAAAAAATATTTTTCTTCTAAATTATTTAACCATACGCCAGCTTCATACTGTTTTAACTGAAATTGCATCTCTGTAGCAGCCATACAAATCTTTAGAGCTGGCCATATGAAATATATATATATATATATGTTTTACTATGAGATTTAAAGAAGGCTGAAGATTGGTTAAAGATTTGGACATTGACTGGAAATTAAAAAATAAAAAATAAACTTTCAGAAAGCTTGCCCACCCTGCTTGTATGATTCACTCCATACAACCTAACCACTCTTCCCCGAATTAACCAATGCTCCTCTTTTATGATTTCTGATATCAATGAAAATGTTATTTGTTTCACAACTGTACCCCAGAGTTAACTTTTTTCCTTTTAAACTGTTTCAATATAGTGACTTAAACTTTAAATAATTTACCATTTGGCAAATGGTGAATTCTTCAGTGTTTAGTTCCATGAAATTCACATGGAAATACTGGGCACATTTGTCTGTACTGTGTAAATATTATCATCCCTACCCATTTACTTGTTTGGGGAGTGGCTAGCTGACTTTTGGTTTCAAGGATGAAGTGGTAATGTCTTGAAAAATGATTTGGCTATGCTTATGCATATACATTTCTTAAGGGAATGCAGACATGATATGCTTGGTTCTCAATATGTTTGTTTCATATGAAATGATAAAGGAACAGTCCCAGACATTCTGACTAGAATTATCAAATTCAATTTAATAATTGACAATGTCATATTTAACCCAATAATAATAATGTACACATTTCTGCAAATGCATGAAACATTGTCTGTAAAATTCACAATACATAGTACTGTTTGTTTGAATATTTCTGAGAGACTGATGCAACTTTTATGTGTTTTGTGGACCCTGATATAAAGCAATTATGCCACTGTCTCCTACGGCAGTAGGCAGGTTGACATACTCATCTATTACCAAATCAATTGCTTGCAGATCTCAAGTTTTCAGGTTGCCAGGAATATGGATCAGAATATTTTTTCAAGCATACGTCCCTTCATCCATGTGTCTTCCCACGTACTCCCTTTTAAAAACAAAGCACTGGTGATACACAGCATTGTCATTGTGATGCATATCTAATTGAGATGTGTGACTGTTTAGATATGTGGAGCCACTCAGCATGGTGGGATCACCAGCCAATTACTGGAGTAGCAGTATTTTGTCTACAATTATTAGATTATTTGTTTTAACTAATTTATATGACTGCCCATCTCACAAATATAACTCTGGGCCTGTAGTTTTTTATAAGTTAAAATAATACTAAGTAATAACAAGATAACAAATCAGTATTAGAAACTTAAAATGACAAACAAGGAAACCAATCAGCATATCACCTGTTTGCCAAATCTCCTGACCCCCATGCCTGGGAAAACAACCTGAAAGGCCAGCAGTGAGAGTTGTCATAGGGTTATCCCAGAGGGTATGCATTGCCAAAGGGCAAGTCCTGTGACAGAAAAGGCATGTTTGCTGAGACCCACAAGATGGTGTTAGCTGAAAGACAGGACTTGGAGCATATCCCTTCTGCCAGACTTGATTTGACTGGTAAAGACCATTGGAGAAAGGCAGTCCTTCAAAAATTTTGATTATTTTCATTTTCTTTCTTAATATTGAGATATTAAAAAAGCAAGCCAATTAAGAGGCAATGCATTCCATAGTTTTGAGAAAATTGAATTGAACTGCTCCATTCTCACCAAAATGTTGCATGCCATGTGAGTCAGTTTGATATCTCTTAAAATGACAAAATGATATTATAAAATCTTTCTAAAGTTCTTTTGTTTTCAAATACAACATAAATAGTTTTCTAAACTGATACGCAGTGTATCAATATTAGATTTAATATAAACGTAACTCGAAAAATACATTTAAAGCTCAGATAGCTGGAAATCAAATGATTACATACTAAGGAATACACTTTTTCCTAGCATGGATGAAGATTGCTGCTAACCCTAACCCTAACACACACACACACACACACACACACACACATTATTCATATCTGATTCTCAGAGATTGCCTGGACAAGTCCCTACAGTCTTCTTGGCAAGATTTTTTAGAAGTGGTTTGCCATTGCCCCTTTCCTAGGGTTGAGGGAAAGTGACTGGTCACCCAGTTGTCCTTTGTGCCTAAGGCAGGATCAGAACTCATGATCTCCTAATTCCTAGCCTGAAATCTTAACCATTACATCAAACTAGTTTTTCTCTTAATTAAAAATACTTGAAAAATAATATTAACTTTCAATATGATTTTACTATAAAATGAATGCCTGGTTAGTTTGACTTTTGAATTACAACTAAATGCTGTGCCTAGTCATTGCATTAATAAGATGATCCAGGATTGATTTTTTTTAAATTTTATTTTCTTCTCAGTGATATCCTCAGTAATAAACCTTGATAGTACCAGTGTAAACTTAAAGGAGTTTCTCTGACAATGAAAAATTAATTATCTTTATACCAAAGTGTGCATTGTAAGCCCCCACACACCCAATTGCATGTTTCAAAATTATTTTCAATGGAGTTAGCCCTGCATACAAACAACAGAACAAATATAACAAGTATCTTGAGGAAAGTAGTGAACACCCGCACTATCTCATGCTACATTATTCTTGAGCTATTAAAAATACTGTTAAGACGTTCAGAACTAAATGATTAGGCCAACAAATATTAGCTCACAATGGCAAAACTACAAACTTCTGAGATTCAGTAACCAGATAAAGCTACTGAAATGTGTCATATAATCTATTTGCCTGAGCTATAAAAAAAAAATAATTTACCAGCCTGTGTCCGTATTCTGACTATGCAGCGTTTCAGATTTGAAAGCAAAAGGGAACTTTGGAAATTATGAGACACACATTTTGTCTTGTCTAAAACTGCTTAAACAGAGCACATATTTCCCTGGAATTGCATGGCAATTCTGCTGTCTCAAGAAAGGATGTAGCTATTTTAAGGCGATAGAAACTGGTATGTTTAATGCACCAAAGCACTAGTGGGTTTCAAATCTGAAGCACCGCATAGCCCTGCTGTGTATGCTTCTCTTTTGATCAGCACTGAGTGTTTAATGGCTTAGATCCAGTCTTTCAATAATTGGTGGCATTTGGTAGCTGATTTCACACATTAAGACAATTTCTTCTGTTTTCCAGATGGACCCACATGAGAACATTTTGTTGAGCACGCTTGAAATTAAAAACGAGATGGCTGCCTCTGAAGCTGTTATAGGGCTTGGGGACCCTAGAAGCACGATGCTGGCCTATGATACCTCAAGTATCCAGTATCGGAAGGCTGGTTTACCAAGACACAGCTTTGGTCGTAATGCTCTGGAACGGCACGTGGCCCAAAAGAAAAGCCGGTTAAGGAGACGTGCTTCTCAGTTGAAAATTACTATCCCTGACTTGACTGATGTAAATGCCATAGATCGATGGTCACGCATATTCTTCCCGGTGGTTTTTTCTTTCTTCAATATTGTCTATTGGCTTTACTATGTGAACTAAAAGCAAAGAAAGCCTCACAAATATCAAGAACTGGATTTCTCTTCAAAATTGATTGTACAGCCAAATGTGGGACTTAGGGAGAACAAAATCTATTCAGGACAAGTTATTTTAAAACACCTTATTTGCTGGCCCACTCTATAACCTGTTCAGTAATGTTTGGATTTCTTTTGCACAACTGTGAAGCCTATCAAGTTACAGTACAAATGTATACAACCTGGCTTTTAAAGATATATAATTGCATTTGATGTTTGGAGACAGACCTGAAACTTGGTCATTTCATTTTTTGTTTGTTTGTTTTTTTGGGTTTTGTTTTTTTTTTTTTTTTTGTAAAAAGTTTTTCTTTAAAATTTAAAAAGTTTTTGGTTAACAAATTTAAACAATTTTTAATTTTTACAACTAAGATTACCATTTCTATATTTCCTTTTTGTCAAAGTGTTCATTTTCATCTATTTTTTACCAATTTTACCCTTCATTTTCATCTCTAATTTTAACAAAATTCCAATTTCCTTTCTATTCTATATTAAATCCCAATCCATCATCAAAGTAATTAATTTTATGGTGTTACAATTGTTCAGTTTTTACAAGAATAGTGAGCCCACTTATTTTATATCTTACATTTTCTTAAGTAACACAGTCCAATATTTTAATATAATCAGTTGCTTCTATAAGTATCTTTTCTATTTATATATTCAAACATTTAATGAAAAAGAAAAAAAACATAGCTGTTCCAATTAGTTCCATTTTCATACATCACATAATTTCTCCATATATTCCTCCAAACCACATCTTAATCATTTCTACTTTCATCACAATATATTATTCAAAACTATTTATTACCATTTCCTCAATTAGATTTTAAAAAAATCTTCTGACTGTTATCCTCTACTTGCTTCCCCTATGTATTGTTTCAAATCCTCGCCTAATCATTTTAATACACCACCCTGAACCATTAACAGTATTACCATTATTACATTTTAAGTTTATTCATATTTCTCAAAAATGAAAAAAAGCAAAACTCATCATTATCTAGATTTCAAAAATATAAGTAATAATATTCCAATTATTTGTACATTTCATTTTCACCATAATATACTTTACCATTATTACTTGCTACAATTCATATTTCAATTCTAAATGTATACCTCTAATTCCTCTTTCATTTCTTTCTCCTTTTTCAATTTTATTTTTACCTTTTTCTTTCCCCTTCTTTCCTGCACTTTAAAATCCTGATCTCTCCTATTTTGCCCTATATTGCCCCTTGTTCCCTCTCTCTTTTCTCTTTTTTTTTAACCTGCTGTTTAACCCAATATTGTCATTCTGTATATAAAAGTTCTGGATTCTTCTCTGCCCTATATTTCCTCTTTCTCTCTTTTGTGTTTTTTCACTATAAATCCCAGTGTAATCATTTAAATTGTTTATGTCCTTTCTATGCCACTCTTCTTTCCATATTTGTCTCTTTCTATCCTCCCTATTACTTTCATTGTTAATCCCAATGTAATCTTTAAAAACCTCTTTTTTATTATTATTATCCACCTATTCAAATACATTTTCACATTTGGTCTCATTTTCTTTATCTTCTTTTTCTTCAGACTCTGTGTGTTGCTTCTCCATTTTTATTTCCTCGTCAGCTTGCCCATGTTCTTTCCCATTTTTTATGTCTTCAGATTTTGATTCCCCATGTATCATTGTAGTTATTTCTCTTATTTCCATTTTCCATGACAGATACATCGCTTTAATCATTTCTTTAATTTCCTGTGTCATTTTATCCCTTTTAAGTTGATATTGTTCCAATTTTAAAAGTTCAGTAGTATTCTTTTTTTTCCCCCAAAGTCAAGCCGCTTGCAAACAAAGGGATCTTTCCCAAAAGTTCTCATGGATATTATCTATAAAATTCACAATTTTCCAAAACACAGACCAAGTTACAATGTTCCTTTTTTGCTCCTGATGGTATCTCTCTTGCAATCCACAATTTCCTGTTATTTAGCAAGTATCCATTTTGTTTCAGTATGTTAACAATCTTAACTAGTTTCTCTTTTTCTTTTTGGCTTTGAGAATACCAAGTCAATTTTGTAGTTCAGTCCAAATTTAAACCACTCTTTTTCCTTTCTTTTTCTCTTCTTGGCTTTGTTTATAAAGCACTTCTGTTACAAGGCTTATTATCCATTATCCATTCTCCTTTTATTTTCCTCAAAGTTCACAAGAACTTTGAGGAAAAGGATCTAATTATTCCTTTCTGATCCTTTACTCAATCTTGGGGTAATTTCTTTCATTTTAAAAATTTTCAGGTTATTTTCCAAATTATTTTGTTTGAAAGTCAATTTTCTATTCAGGTTCTTTTTTTATCTCTTTAAAAATGCATTCCAATGTCCTCTTTTCTTCCCCCCATGCTTATTAGCTGCCATTTTCTCGCTAGGGGTTCCAGGTTTTAAAAAAGATTTTTTCCCTTTTTATGAGTTAGCTAACACTCACCCGGCTCCAAAAACTCCGATCAAATCACCGCTCCGCTCCATACTTAGTCCGGTTGCCCCAGCTTCATGGCAGCCGCAATGGCTGCCGCCCCCGCTGCCTCTGACTATCAAGGAACTTGCCTGTTCCTCTTGGTCTTCCGAGGTGCCTCTCCTTCACCCCCATCCCTACAGGACAGTTCCAGTCCAAAGACCCCTTGGCAATGGTTTGTTGGTCCGGGTTTTTGTGGAGCTCAATGCAGTCATTTTATTTTTGGATGATATTGAAAAGAGAAGCTAAAAAGTTAGTTTTTAATTCTCAGAGCAATTTCTGCTTCTATGCTCATTTGGGTTAAACAGCATTATTTGAATGGAAAGAATACAGTCAAATTATATCAAAATCAACATCATATTCATATCTTACCTTTTTTAATGTTAATTTGAAGCTACAGTAAGTTATAATGCCTGCCATCATACTATGAAGACATGTATCAAGTTGTTGATTGAATTAAGAGTTCTTTTGGAAAATATGAAACCAACTTACACATAATTGGGAAGTGTTTAATTGAGATATTGTAAAGTCAGCATATTGATTTCCATGATGTGAACCATAGAGCTACTACAGTATTTTGGAGATGGCCAATATGTCCAACAGTATACTATTAAATATATCTAGGAGCCTTCTATGTATAAGTGCCAAATGAGAGTGGGCCGGCAGTTTCTTCATAGGTAGTTTTCTCTCAGTGCTTTGTACTTTCTTCTGCAACAGAGAAAGCTGTGCCAAATGTTGTCAAACACAAGGATCAAGTAAACTACAAGTACCATGCAAATTGGAAATCTTGATCATCAAAATATTTCCTAAATTATAGTTTGGGTTGCATTTCCTTCATGTTTAAAAGAGATTGAGTAGATCATAACTTTTTATAGTTCAGATATTTATTTAGATATGCACACAGAAACCTTAAAAGAGTAAGCTTATTGTAAGGAACTGGATTATCTTCTTCACTCAATACTTTTGCATTCAGTTTTAGAACTTTTTTTAAGAAAGGACAATGAATGGGAGAGAGCTACTCATGTATTTTCCAGCTGAAAGGGGACTGGATTATTTCCATCATCAGTTCAAGAAATACCTCTCCACCTTTTTCCCCCTCATATAATTATTTTACAATTATATGGCTGTCATTTGTTCAGCTTTATCCTTTAATTGATTCAACAGAACTTACATGGGATTCATATAAGATAGCTGTGTCTTCCTGGAACAGAGGATCAATCTGTTTCCGGAAATAAATGGATTATAATAGTTGGGGATGAGTATCTTTTGGAACCAGAAATGTTCCATATTCTTTTTATTACATTTTTTTAATGTTTGTATGTATATATTTCCTCCAGCTGATGGTTTCAGTAGCACAAAGGACTCTTTTTTTTCTCTGTAATATACTTTAAAATTGAGCTTTCTAGGCTCTCTGCTAGCATACTTGGTTGAATTATGAATTTCACACTTTGTGAAAAGGCTGGTCTTGTGACTCAGGCACAACAGCACTGAGCACACTTTCTTTTGTCATGTTTTCTTTCACCAGATGGGCAGTGTTTTAGAAAACCCACTTCTGAAGCACCTTTTGGGACAAATAAGATTTTGCTACATTCGTGTGTATGTTATTATTTTTTTCTTTTGCTGAAATTGCCCATTAATTTTATAAAAAATATATTTATATATATGTGAAAACTATCAACCTTGGGATTTTTAGAGATTAGAAAAGAAAATCTTTTCTATCCTTTTTCTCTTCTCAGATTGGTTCAACAAGCCAGCCTTAGAAAAACTACAGAATCAGCTCCTAAAACTGCACTTTACCATAGCTGGAAGTTTATAGTACAAGCCATAATATTTTCTAACCTTTCCAAGTAGGTGGTGAATTTTACCCTGGGGGCTAACAAAGAAAGTTCATATTCACCTCCATGAGGTCATTTATGCTATTAAGTGGAAGATGCTTCCAGGAGTAAATGAGAAATCACATTTTTGAATAAATTAATTCTAAGTGATACGAGGGACTTAAATTAAAATGAGGTTTAAAGTAAGGTGGGCAAATGGAGGATAACACAAAAAAGGTTTATCTCCTCTAACACCAGCATGTGGTAGAGACAAAAACATTACACAGTTTACTTCACAAAGGACATTGAAATAAGCTATTACCGTTGAATTTAACTGAAATATACTTTGGTTTGGTTTTGTTTACAGCCATGTTTTGCCTAATAATTTATTCCTTTAATTATTACTTTTTTTCAGGTTTTGGATGCATACTAGCCAGCAATTAAGGTGTTTTTTCTTCATATATTAAATTCATCACAAAATTACAGCTATATAATATGGCACAGTTTTAACCATAACTTTCAGATTATTGCTCTGTAAATATGTTCTGTATATGACTGCTACTAAGTTTAATATGCATTTTCCAACTAAAACTCATGTGCCATATTTATGTTTGTCTAAGGAAAGCTATGTTTCTATAGATATGGTAGTTTAAATGACTGGGAAGAGAGAATCAATGTCATTCTGAACACTTTCAGCGAAGTTTGAATAATAGCATTGAAAGACACACCTGAGAATTTTTACATTCTAATATATAAAATCATCCAGACAAAAGCACAATGCATAGATAACATGAGAGCAAGTACATATTGCTAGCCAGCTAAGTATATCTAAGAAAACGAGCCTGCTAGGTAAAATATTCATTTCTTTTTTTAAAAAAATAAGCTTAGATTTCAATTTCCCACTTAGTGAAATTAATTTAAGTGAGCCAAGATCAGACCATTATCTACAAATAGACATATTTCCACATGTTTATATATATTCTTGAATGTGTACACATATATGTGTTTATATCTTATGTGTGTGTACCTACACATATATAGACATGCACACACATACATATGCGTTTTTACACGGTCTTCTAATCTAATGAAACCAGTTTGTTCATAGAAATGGATATGTGCCCATTGATATGTAAAGCAAGTGGGAAGATTGCTGAGTAAGGTGGGGGAGAAGCTGTCCCCATATTTACAGCTTCTGACACTGGTGTCTCTTTTATGTTGATGGGGCAATTCAAAATTCCAATTTCCTGCAAGCATTTGCAGCCACAATAAAATTGCAGGACCATATTTACATCTTCTGTTACATCTTTTTGGTGCTATAGAGGGATGTTAAAAGAAGCAGTATATTATTGAAGAAAGCAACAATCCCAGATTCCATCCAGATCCCCCTGCCCCCCTGTCTTGATAGGATGGCCATCATTTTTGAATGATGAGAGGTAATTTGAGATGCCACCAGAAGATGCAAGAAAGGGGAAAGACACACGGATTGAGTTGTTAAGAGAAATGGTCTCTATTTTATCCTCCTGAGAGAAAGATCAGGGCTGAGCTAGAGACATTGTCATCAAGTCCAGTTCAACTTCCTTTTTAATTAGCATTGCATACCTACAGCCTCTGCACTGTTCATAATTGCCTGGGTTTGAGCCAGAATCTTGCATTGGTATTTCAAAAGGAATAAGCTAATAACAGTTGTGTTTCTATAGTCAACCAATATGTGAATATTTTTTGAGAACATAAATTATTAATGTATTTAAAATCTTACTATACAGGGTAACTGGGCATTTCTATATCAGCAGATCAATGCATATAAATCTTATGAAGCATTTCACAGTGGATATTGCGATAGTACTGTATCTTCTACCATCCCTACAGAGGCTAACTCACATTGTTTTGTTGATTTATTTTTTTTTCAACTAAAGCATCTCTACTAACTTTTTTAAAAGTCCTAATACCTAGATAGGAAAAGCAAAACTATGACATATTTCTCTGGGGAGAAAAGAACAAGAGAGTCCAGGTACAATAGTTTAAAAATAGTGATCATAACATTTTGCTATCTGTACATAGGTCATACAATGTGAGCAATCGTAATTAAAAAAAACTGTAAATATTATCAGATTTCTTAACATTTTTAACTTCTAATTTGTACTTTAATGTAAGGCAAAAAGTTGATTCTATTTATGGTTTAGGTTAGTGTCCTAAAATCATGTAAATATTTAAATAAGATGTAAATGAGATGTCAATAGAAAGAGTATTTGTTCAGTGATTTTTTTTTTAAACTAAGTACAGTAATTGCAGTTTTCTAGCAGAACAATTTAAACACCCTTTTGCATAAGACTTGGATTTCAGAGGACAATTTCAAAATTGCAAATAATAAGATTGGCATTAAATGAGCATTAATGTAACCAGTTCATCTGTAAATGAGGAGGCGAAAGAACCGATAAAAATGAGTACCATTATCCATCGACTCTGGTGCAAATGAAAATTCAGGGGTATGTGGATACTTCAGAATAGATGTGCTAGTATGATGCTTATATTAGCATCTCTGAAGCGCTGCAAGTTAGAATTTTTGTTGGGGGGTGTCTGATATTAAAATGAATAAGGCAACTGCTAATTCTGCCGAGCTTCTTGGAGCTACATGCAGTTTGAGAATTGTGGCCTTGATTTTTCATGAGCCTGTTTTGATTTCCGTTAATACTAAGCCTGCAATTCTGAAAGAACTTCAGAATTGCCACTAACTAGGGAGTCTCACCTAAAGGAACTCCTGCAGAAAGTTGGGGCTATCAAGTGACTTATAGAGACCATACTTGTAGTTAGAGAGTAGTCTGTCTAGTGTACCACGAGTCCTTAATAGAATATCTTATTACTTTTTAGACTCAGCAACTTTTAAAATATGTGCACTTTAACTTTCAGAATTCCTCAGCCACCCATGCTGGCTGCAGAATTCTGGAAGCTGAAATCCCCACATCTTAAAAAGTTGCTCAGGTTGAGAAACAAAGAAAATCCTATCGTTTGGGCCACAATGGCAGTCTTTTATCCAGACACAGTAATAATACTGATGATTTCCTCTTCCAGAAAATGAAATGGGTATAATATAGATTTAAAGAACTACAGTTTTCTCATGAGTGTAATATTATTCTCCGAAAGACATCATGCACATTCCTATTGCGCATGAGGATTCCCACTGTCTTTTAGAGACTGTCTGGTACAAAGAGATTTGTCTGTCATTGTTTAGCATTCTGTTCCTTTCCAGCCCAACCCAATCCACCCAATGCCAAAGAATCTTACTTAATCTTACTTACTTCTTACTTAAGAAATATATTTAAAGGGAACTCTAACAAGATATTGCTTAACACCAAAGGTAAAATTTAACAAAGATGCACTAGGAAACATTCAAGAGAATTTTTGAGGAATGAATAAAATGTTAATAAGTAATTACCATGTTATAGCTTATACCAATGGTATTTATAATCCAAGTTAATTAATTCATGATAAAGTGGAGTAGATTAACTTTGCAGGTTATATGCAACACATTTT
The DNA here is from genome assembly GCA_030761175.1 of Masticophis lateralis. Taxonomy (NCBI): domain Eukaryota; kingdom Metazoa; phylum Chordata; class Lepidosauria; order Squamata; family Colubridae; genus Masticophis; species Masticophis lateralis. The sequence goes on from JAUDYJ010000002.1 coordinate 106,588,813, forward strand.
ATGTGTCAAATAATTTAAGTATTTTGATAATGAATCTATATTAATGTTATTATTTTAAGTCTTAACTCCAAATACCTACAATTAAATTCAATTTCTTCTAAATGTTTTGCTCATCATCAAAGTTCTCTAATTCAAATTTAACAGCTTTATCTGTTTGCATTGTTAGTGCCATTGAAAGATTCACCAGGGAATACATTTAAGAGCCATCATATAGTTTTAGTTCATGCAAGCATTTAAGACATCTAAGAACTCTATCATATTTGACCATGTTTTGAGATTTCACAATTTTAATTTGCATGGGTGTTTAAATGATTCTGTTAGTACTGTCTTTGCATCTTCCTCTTCCTCTTTTTTTAACCTAATACTATTTACTCCATAATGTAGTAATCATGAGACTTACTAATGACCTTGTAGCCTTTCTAATATGCACATAATGCACATTTTCCAATGGCTAGAAAATGCAAAATATTAGTGGATAACATTGCATCAGATTTTCATGTTTTTTCTCAGAAGGACTGCTAACCTCTGGAATAACAGAGGTAGTAAAATGATTATTGTAAATTGAATAGCACATAAGAGATATTTTCTTGAAACTAAACTTATTACAGCCAGTTTCAGCATGTAAATATATAATAATGTTGGCTAGTGTGTAATTCTTAAACTAAAAAAATATAAATAAAGGAAATATAAAAGAATCTATTTATTTTTATTATTATTTATATTTATAAGATATAATCTTTCCATGATGGCTAGAGAAAAAAAAACAATCACCCTATTGCTGCAAAATTGAAGGTGATGTGTTGGGTCTGAGGAGCTTGCTTTTTTTAATTTAATGTTTCCCCATGCAACTAAAAGGCCAAAATAGTACATTTATTCACTCTCTTCTGTGTACGCAATGTCATGCAATGCAGCTTTCATGAGGATTTTACCCATGCATATACCTTTACGAATAATAGTATGGTGTCTGGTAAGGGGATAGGAGAGAGTCTGGCTTGTGTAGCATGGTGTAAGCGGGCTTGAAAAGATTTTGGCTGCCCTTGTGGCAAAGTGGAGCAAATATGCCCAAACTGATTGATAGTCCTTATCATTAATAAGTACTGCTGCATGTGGCACAACTAAAACTCGTAACTTGCTGTGTATCTTCTCTGTATTATAAAAAGTGTTAGTTGAAAACTTTAACTGACCAAAGCCATGAGGAGGAGCAGATAACTGTCTCTGTGAATATCAGATCATGATGAATATGACATATGGAAGAAAGATTGTTATGTGGAATGGAAGAGCAGCATAAAAGAAAAATAGATATGTTCAGGTATGCAAAAGAAAGGTATAATAAATCTGTAGAATGATGCTTTGATTGAATGATCTTTGATTGGAGAACTGAAGACATGGGTTTAATAGTGAATGAAAGGGCAAAAATATATGTCAGAAAGTATGAATCAGTATCATCTAAATTGTGGGTGAGTATGAAAGCAGAATTCCAGAGGTTACTGCCAGAATGATAATTTGGGGGGGGGGGGTAGAAATTATTTTTTGAAAAAAATTCACATTTTGAATGAATGTGCCCCTTGGCAAAAATAGGTGGGAAAGAATGAGATGAGTGAACATAGACGTAAGAACTGGGTCATTTGGAAACCCAAATGAGTAAATGAGACCGGTGATGGTATGTGCTTACACAAAGATCTGTTTCGAATATGTAGCTCAAATATGTCTATTCATAAGTATATATGTTAAAGGAATGAACATAAATCTAAAAAGTATGATTGATTTGGTTCCATATGAAGAAAAACACAATCCGTGTAGAAAAGGATGATGAAAGTTTTTGAATGTGTCTCATACTTTTTTAATAGTCAATCTTGGGGAGAAGGGAATGGATATGGAGCAGAAAGAAGTGAAATAAATTAGAGTCAAAATAAAATGACCACAAAAAGAATCTTCTATGAAAAACCATTAGCTTTTTTCACATTGGCATATTACATGTTGGATAACTATGAAATAAACGAAACAAGCATCAAACTCTGGTGGGATTTTCCTTATTCATCAGTAAGAACTGCATGATATTTTGATAGTTTGGGCACAGGTACACAGAAATCCAGAAAATTCAAAAAGAATGAATATTTTTTTTACAGAACTGTAGGTACGTAAGGTGACTGTCTCTAATGTAAAGGAAACTGAATGGATTCTCTCATAAGGAAAAAAAATCAAATTCTGGCCTATCACTTCCTTGCCTGATTTGAAATCTAAACCGGATCATTTTGAAATGTTTGATTCACAATTAAATCAAAATTGGATTTTGGTATGATTCCCAGAGTCCTATCATTTGACACAGAGCCATGTGATCTTGAACAGAAGCTCAGAATTATTTACCATTTGAAATTTAATCATATGGAAAAATAAATTAGGATAGAAAAGAAATAACGTCCACATAAAATCAGGATTTCTAAATCTAATGTTCCATCACAAAATACAAATAAATAATTGGTGCATATTCCATATTGCTTTTCTTTCTTTTCTCTCCACATGAAAATTCTGTAAGTGTGTCGGCTAACTACCAGGACTTAAGGATAAACCGAAAGGAATCTACTTATCTTTTTTTTTTTTTTTAGAAAAAAGGATAATCACATTAAGAAAGATTAAGCATAATATTAAATTACAGCCAATCACACATCTCTCATGCTAATGAAGATCAAAGAAAGAATGACAAATATTGAATCTAGTGGAAAAGAAGAAATAATGTCAAAGAAATGGAAGATTAATATGTTATCGTCTCAGAAAAATAAAAAAACAATTATTAGTATAACCCATACAAAAATAACATAATAACTTCTAAGTTTGCCTTTGACAGGAGGTTCCACAAGTTTTGGGGATCTTATCTCCATGATAATATTTAAAAGGAAATCAAAAAAGTTAAAGCTCTCTTGCATTGGACTCAACTCCTGGTGATTTCACAGGCAGATGGGCTTTTCTTGCAACAACGCTGAGGTGGATTACTGTAGATTACAATGTTTGCACTTTTTTTTACTTTCCCAGACTAGCCTATATTTCTAATCAATCCAATACTAATCCGGCATGACTCTGCTGAGTTTTTCTTGAGATGATTATAGAGAGTAAAGAACATTACCTTGATGGAAACAGAAAGAGGAGAGGCATTGAGTAAACAAACATTGCAGAAGTCCAGATAATAGGGGAGGGTTATGAAAACAAGCAGGAATTCCCCCTAATTCATGTGATCTATAAAAAGGGAGAGGACTTTGTAAGATTATGTTACTATAGGCAATCTATAAAAATCATTTTAGGAAGACATGGTGTCTATTTCTTAGCCTGACCTATTATGTAATGCCAACAGCAAAGGACAGGGAAGTGCATCCTTTGAAAAATTTCCTTTTAAATCAAGCATGATTCTTCATGACTATATGGACATGGTCATATAATGATTGTGGCAATAGTATGGAAGTGATGTGTCTTCTCTTGGAATGCTTTGACTTCCCGGTCTAGTCCATGGCATTATGAGTTCCTTGAAGTCTCCCATCATGGCATTAATCAAATCTGACTGTGTCTAGCTTTTTCTGAGATCAGCCAAAGCACTTAGTTACTGCCACCAGTTTAAATCTAACATTTCAGCCTGTAATATAAAACCAATATTTTGTTGTAAAACTCATCTGTCATGACTAGCATTTAATATTGTCTATTTTCTTCATCAGTATGAAATAAATCTTAAATTTATTAAAGAAACTGGGTGTTACAATCCTGGAAAATCTTCCTAATGTAGGGCAAGATTTGGATTAGAAACGTGTGACTCTCCATGCAGTTGTTGATATACCATTTTGCAGCAATGCCATTTATGGCATTGGGAAAGATGCTGGGAATTGTAGTTCATCCATGTTTAAAAACCACAGGTTGCATGTTCCCAGCTCTGCCACCTGTTGTCTCAACAGCAAGAATTGGTCTTAAATATTTCGTACACTGCTGAACATCTAGGGGATTAAAAAAAAGTCTTAAATTACATCAGACCAGGTTAAGAGACCTATGAGAACATTTAAAGCAGTGGGTGGGAAGCTTATGCTTTAAACAACTGACATAAACCATCTGGTGGGCAATAAAGCCAACCAGCATTACATTTTATAATTAAACCCACATTCTATTAAATTACAAACAACAGCATATAATTTTAGAAATCTCTATTTTACTCCAGGGAAAATGGTAGGACATTAAATATCAATCTAACTTTGAATTTACATGTGAGAATTCATGCTAAGATCTGCCTGGATTACATGGCCAATAGTTTGTCCAACAATATCTGTTCCAAAGCAGATTATGATATATATATATATCATAATCATATATATATATATATATATATATATATATATATATATATATATATATATATATATACACACATACATACATACATACATACATACATATACATATACATATACATATACATATACATATACATACATACATATATATATATATGTATGTATGTATATCCCCCTGCAACTCAGACTAAGCCGAGCACAACCAAGCCCCCACCCAAACAGAACACACCCCCAGCCAATCAGAGCACAACCAACCCCCCATCCAATCAGAGCACAGCCAAGCCCCCAACCAATCAGAACACACCTCCACCCAATCAGAACACAGACAAGCTCCCACCCAATCAGCTCACACCCCCACTAGTAGTTAAAAGGAAGGGTCAGCTGCAATCTCACATTGCTCCTGGAAGAACGAAGCCGAGAACACCAGCCTGAAGATGACGAATGAGACTTCGTCGAAACGTCGCCAAGATACTTCCAATTCTACGCGGGAAAAGACCCGAATAACCAAAGACCTACATACATACATACATACATACATACATATACCGTATTTTCCGGCGTATAAGACGACTGGGCGTATAAGACGACCCCTGACTTTTCCTGTAAAAATATAGGGTTTGGGCTATACTTGCTGTATAAGAAGACCTCTCTTCCAACGCACACCAAATAAAAATTAAAAAACATCAACTGGCTCACCCACAATGTAAAAGCAGCTGTGCTAGACCCAAAATGGCCCCTGCAACAAGCAGGAACCTCACACAGCCACAAAAAGCCCCAAAAAACAACTTTCACACTTTACACACACAAAATTCCACATACAGCTTTGTGAGATTTTGTGCGTTTGTGTAGTTAGAGTGAAACACTACAGAAACACACTAAATCTCAGAAAGCTGCACAAATATTATTTTATATTTTTATTTTTATTTTTATATGAAAGCTAAATTTAAAACTTCCTAGCCTAAAACTTAGATCTAGCCTTTAAATGGCTAGGTCTAAAAAAGAACAACTAAAAAAACCTCAATTAACTATTTTTTTAAAAGCTCCCAAAGGGGGAAAAAACCTTACCCAATAGAACAGGGGTCTCCAACCTTGGCAACTTTAAGACTTGTAGACTTCAACTCCCAGAATTCCTCAGCCAGCTTTGCTTTGCTGGCTGAGTAATTCTGGGAGTTGAAGTCCACAACTCCCTGCCTGCTTGATTGCAGGCAGGGAGATTTAGTTGCTTGCTGATGCAATGGATTGCAGGCAAGGCAAGGCAAGCGTTGCGGCTAGCAGCTAAGGTAAGCAAGCTGGAGGGGGGGGGAATTTTGGTACGTACCAATTAGCAGGCAAAAATTAGCAGCTGGGATGGCCAGCGTTGTGTAAAAGGAAAGTTTTTCCCTTTTACACAGCGCTTGGCCATCCAGGCTCTGGCTATCCCAGCTGAGTTGCCTGCTAATCAGGCAACTCAGCTGGGATGGCGAGCCTTGTGTAAAACGAAAGTTTTTCCCTTTTACCCTAGGCTTGCGTGTAACTCAGCTGATTAGCGGCAACTCAGCAGGCAATTCAGCTTGACTCCTTAGAGCCATTTAAGGCTCGTCAAAGCCTTTCGGGATGGTCTGCCTGGTTACAGGAGAACGACACCCGGCGTATAAGACGACCCCCGACTTTTGAGAAGATTTTTGTGTGTTAGAAAGTCGTCTTAAACGCCGGAAAATACGGTATATATATCACACACTAAACCTACGAAAAGTAAGAAAACAGACATTGGGCCTTTACAGGGAGGAACATGAGATGTGGGTGTGGCCTACTGATGACGGCTAACGAGCCAGAAATAGCTATTTAGGTCTCCCAGAATGCAGCACAAGATTCTGTTTGCTGCCAGAGTGAAAAAGATGGAGAAAACCCAGTATGTAGTGAATGTGATTTTGCTCAATTGTGGTTCCAGAAAAATCTTGGCTACATAGGAAAAACCTGGCTTAAAGGAAAAACACACATTAAACCTACGAAAAGTAAGCAAATAGACATTGGGCCTTTACAGGGAGGAACATGAGATGTGGGTGTGGCCTACTGATGATATATATACTCTGCTTTATAGCAGCGACCGCCAACCATTTTGGCACTAGGGATCAATTTTGTGGAAGAACATTTTTCCACAGACCGGGAAAGAGATGATTTCAGTTTCACTCTCTCACGTGCCACTCATCTCCAACTGTGTGACCCAATCACGGGGATTGGGGACCCCTTCTTAATAGGAAAGATAGCAATAGCACTAGCACTTAGAATTATATATCATATCATAGTGCTTTTACAGCCCTTTCTAAGCGGTTTACAGAGTCAGCATATTGCTCCCAACAATCTGGGTCCTCATTTTACCCACCTCAGAAGGATGGAAGGCTGAGTCAAACTTGAGCCAGTGAGATTTGAACTGCTGAACTGCAGCTAGCAGTCAGCTGAAGTAGCCTGCAGTACTGCATTCTAACCACTGCACCACCTAGGCTCTATAAAATAGAATCTAGGATATATTTGGGCATGTACATTCAATACCTTCAGACTGAAAATGGCAGCTGATATGTGTATGAGACAGCCAAACAAATAACGTTAGAACAAAGTTAACCAGCTCTAGGCTACGACACTCCAAGTGATCACTAGATGGCAGCAAACAGTTGGAAATCTTTATATTTCTTTGCTGCCATCTACTGAGTCTTCCTATTTTGCAGCCTTGGTGCTAGATTTAAGGGATAGCTCTAAGAGGCAGACTGTCTCTTAGAGAACATCAGCCAGTATTCTTCAAGAATGGAACAGGAAAGTTGTTTACCTGCGCTCTCTCTCTCTCTCTCTCTCTCTCTCTCTCTCTCTCTCTCTCTCTCTCTCTCTCTCTCCCTCCCTCCCTCCCTCCCTCTCTCTCTTTACAAAGTATTTCAAAAAGGCACCACACCACCCAGAATAGAAAGGAGTTTTGAACAGCACAATTCATTCTAAGCATTTTTCCCAGCCCCACAAGAAGGTCCTCACCCTACCCCATGTCCAAATGTTTTCCAATTCTAAAGAAGAAGCAAAGCATCACACATAGAAAATAAACAGAAAAAGAAAATGAATGAAGACATTCAGAGGAGACAGAAAATAAATTGAGAAGGCAGCATGGAAAAGGAGGGGGAAATGTGGAAGAGCAGGTGCTTGGCACAATTGCAGGCACCTGCGCTGCCTTCTTTCTCTCCCATCTGAGCCTTTCCCTCAGCAAGCAGAATTGCCAATGAAGCAGTGATCTTGACACAGGTGTAGGAGCAGAAGGAAGCTGAGGCATGTTATGGAGCTCTGCAGCTACCAGCAAACTAAGTAGAGCAGCCAAAGGAAAGGAGGCGTTTTTCCTTCAAGAGGAGTAGACAGTCCAAAAGAAAGGAAAAGGCCCAGCAAAACAGAGCATAATGTAAAAAAAAATGTTCAAGGGCTCTACATGTCAGCCATTAACAGAAAAAGAAGAAATCCCTGAGAGAGGGATTTAAGACATACAGAATAACAAAGTTGGGAGGGATCTTGGAGGCTTTCTACTCCAACCCCTGTTCAAGCAGGAAACCTTATACCATTTCAGACAATGGTTGACCAATCTCTTCTTAAAAACCTCCAGTGATGCAGCACTCACAACTTCTGGGGGCAAGTTGTTCCACTGATTAATTGTTCTCACTGTGAGGAATTTTCTCCTTAGTTCTAGGTTGCTTCTCTCCTTGATTAGTTTCCATCCATTCCTTCTTGTCCTGCCTTCAGACACTTTGGAGAATAGATTGACCCCATCTTCTTTGTGATAAACTAAGAAACAAACATTGATGCATATTAGTAATAGTATAGAGAATAATATGCAGGTAATCCTTGACATACGATCATAGGATACAATCTTATATACAATCATGTATCATAACAGTCAAAAAAATGGGTCAGTAATGTGATTCACCTGACCTTATGACTTTTTTTTTGCAGCAGTCATTAAGTGAACATGTGATCATTTAGTGAACCAATTGTTTGTTATGGTTGAGGCTTTGCCAAAAGTGCTGCAATACTGTAAAAACATGTGGTCACATGATATGGGATGCTACAAACAGTCATAAATGTGGCCACAGTGCCAAGTGCCGAACCATCAGAACTTCAAATTCAAGTCGTAAATCCCCTTTTTCAAGTCTATTGTAATTTTGAATGGTTGCTAAGCGACTGGTTGTAAGACAAGGACTATTTGTATAACAACATTTACACACCCAAACATTTACACACAAGTCTATTTCTTTGTGACAAATGATGGTTTATAAACTACAAAGTCTGAATTAGCTAACATTGCATGAAAATTAATTTTAAATACTGTATTCACCTAGTGATGTAATTGAACTGGCGCTTCTCACATTTCCCTCGCTATGTTTTCTGCTCTCCTTTTGTGCTCTTATCCCCCTCCCGAGTTCATCAAAACTGAATTAAGAAATAAAACACGGCTGCCTAGATCAGATCAAACCTGATAGTAGGATTATTAAGAAGAAACAGAATTAAGGAACACAAGAATAAATGTAAGAATGAGCTAGATGCAAAAAGAATTCATTCAACCCTGAGGTAGTAGTATAATCAAAAGGAGGAGGAGGAGGAGGAGGAGGAGGAGGAGGAGGAGGAGGAGGAGGAGGAGGGGGAGGAGGAGGAGGGGAGGAGGAGGAGGAGGAGGAATGATTGAAGCAAGAAAGCAGATGGAGAGAATGCACCAAAATGTCTTGAGACAAATTCAGATTCAATTAATTTCATTTCTCCACACTAGAAGTATACTATAACGAGATAAAGATACTCTCTTATGTAAAATATCTCACTGACAATCAAAATTCCAATTGGTCCATTGTTAAAACCACAGTACCTCAAAAGACCTGATCTGAAACTGACATGACACCAAAATGCTACATTTGCATACACTTTATATTGAATTTTAGTATATAAATGGATCTTTCAAAATATTTAAAAAATATTCTTTTTTTTAAATAGGCTCTTCTATGTCATATAATTCAAACTTTTTATTCAGTCCATTGCGATGATTGTCACTGCATTATAAAAATGGAACCAAGTCTCCTCTACTTTGCACTTCTTGAGATAAACAAGTCAAAAGGCAGTTTTCTATGCCAGCTATATAAAGTTTCTAGAAATATATAATTAGATGATAGCAGATTGTCTTCGGGAGTTTATAAATTAATAGTAGATATCAGTGGCATAATTTCTTGCAATAAGATATTATTCCAAAGGAAATGAGAGAGAATTTAGATTATCCTCTGAGTTCATTATGATTTCTATCAAACATGTTTCCATTGTCATTTCCAGGGTGAAGTGCAGAAGACAAACGGGTGCTGTTTATATTCATACTTATAAAAACTGAAATTTGCTTTGGAACTATGAGTGCTTTCAAGTGATTAGATGCTCAAAAACAAGTGAAACATGAAAGACAGAAATATTAATATGAGAGACAAATTCAGCACTAACATTATTACAGGAAAATGTCACTAGACTGACAAAGGTTTTTGCCCCTGAATAATTCCATTGTCATTATAGATTTCATCTGTTTTTTGTTTTTTGTTTTGTTTTGTTTTGTTTTGTTTTGTGGTACTCAGATACTTTTTTGGTATGCTGTTTTTATGACTGTCCACAATTGTCTATAGATTTTATTATTATTCTATATTATCTATTAACTATAAACTGGTCTATCTTACTAATTAAGAACACTTTTTAGATGGCTATGGTTATCAGTATTTTATTAATACTGATTACTTAGATCTGAGTTTTCGTTAAATTTTGCTATAAACTGTTTGTATAGCAAAATACAAACACTTTATATTGAATTTTAGTATATAATTAAAATACAACTTATCAGAAAATATTATACATTGAAGACAAGATTTTAGATTCTGTCCAGCTAACTAAAACAGCTATAAGCATATACAGTACATGTATCCAGGTAACACCACCCACAAATTTACAATGTGCTGCCTACTATTACAAACATCCACCCATACACATATGCTACAATCAACAGCATAAATCAATCATTTATAAGTTCACTGGCATAAATGAATTCAACTCTTAACTGGAATTTGTTTAGTGGCTCTTGGTTTATCGCTGGATTTTTATTTTTATTTTTGTTCCATCTTTTGTTGACCTGCAACATGAAGTATCCATAGCTGATTCTAAAGTCCAAAAACTCAGTTGGTGATCAGTAAGGCAAATGGATAGCACAAAATAGAAAGACCAACTAACCATCATTTTTAGGTGCTGAAAACCATGTAACCAGCTTTATGGTTACTGTCCTTCCAACAACTAATCTGCAAGATCTATTCCATTGTTTGGACTGTAGCTATATATCAGAGGTGAAATCCAGCAGGTTCTGACAGGTTCTAGAGAACCGATAGCAGAAATTTTGAATAGTTCAGAGACCTCTGGCTGGTCCCAGAGCGGAGTGGGAATGGAGATTTTGTAATATCCTTCCCCCTGGAGTGGGGTGGGAAAGGATGCAGTAGCCTTCCCCTACCATGCCCACCAAGCCACACCATGCCCACCAAGCCACACCATGCCCACCAAGCCATGCCCAACAGAACCGGTAGTAAAAAAAATTTGAATTTCACCACTGCTATACATGGAACTTCATCCGCTTCCTCCCTCCTCCCTCTCCTCTATTTCCTGAATGAAGATTTTTCATAGAACTAGTAGAACTGCTTTAATATGGAATTTGGAGTTTTTCTTATGTTTCTTTTCTTGTGTTGCTTTTATATCATACAATTAACTGTATTCCAGAACATGAGATTGTCTGCGTTTTTAGACACAATTTTAATTAAATGAATCAAGCTCAAAACCAAGCTATTAATTGCATTATTGGAAAGATATTTCTACCCATTTCAGTGAATGCACAATAGCATATTCCTGTCTAAGAACTTAGACTCAGAAGGAATAACCAAATGTGGCTCCAAGACATACCATGCAAATTACATGGCTGTGAATTACATTAAGTACATTTTCATGAAGTTTGTAGAAAATGTGTCGATTGCCTTTTATGATTTTTGAGCCTTCTTTCTTCCCAGTAGGCTAAGAAAAAATAAAGACATTTTAACATGATAAAATTAAGAATCTCTTAAAAAATCCAGTGGACATCCAAAAAAAGGGGGATATGAAGTAAACATTCTAAATAATGACAGGCTTTTGTTCAGGCTGACATTTGGCTAAAATCTGGAATTCTACAAATTACGTTTGGACCTGAAAAGATTAGACAATTTTATCAATTGCTATAACCAGTGAGCTAGCTGTAATGATACTAAGCAAACTGGAAGTTTTTCCAGTGTCTAATTTAGAAGAACATATATTCAGAAGCGGAAAATCTTTATATATATATAATTTTTATTAAACAGTTTTTAAAAAAACAAACAAAAAACAAACAAAAACAGATATTTACATCTTCTTTTCAATATCTTCGCATCAGTAATCCATATTTATACATTTTCTCTTTCTTAATATATCTTTTATACATATATTTCTAGTAAATCATATATATACCGTTATAATATATTTTCTTAATCTAAATATTTTATTTACATTTTAACATAAAGAGGTACTTAGTTTCCTTTCCAAAATTTATATCTTCCCATTTGTTTCCATATTCCTCCACCTAATTTAACCATAGTTTAGTTTTCTTTTGTCCCCCCCCCCTTTTTTCCCCCCTTTCTCCTCCAAAGAAGCAGAAAATCTTTTTAGTCAGGAAGTGGAATTCCCTGGTTTTGCATGTCATTTCCATACAGTATCTCTATGTTTATTGATTTACAGTTACAAGAAACTGGGATACTCAGGAGGAACAGCCTACTAGTTCCATGATTTCTGTTCCTTTCAAGATGCTTTTCTATGCATTTTGGCTTAAGAGGTAATGGTGGTGATGCTTTCATGGGATGGACAGGTCAAAGTCTGGTCTTCCTCCTGTGATGACTTATATCACTTCTTTTGAAGTTAACAGGGAATTTCACATATCCAATGATGATATAGCTTTATATCTTCCCTCAGAAGAAAGAACATTTGTAGAAGATTTTCTGAATATGATCTGAAGATCAACTATGTTAATGAAGAGATATGACTCTTCATAACATTTCCTGCTTTTTTTTCCAGCATGGTCATAAATTTGAAGAGTCTTTGAATGAATGGTTGTAAGTTGATAACTACCTGTATTTTTTTGTCAGTTCCTTTTTTTTTTTTTTGGTAGTTTAGTATCTTAGAGAGTATTATATTACTTTTCACACTTATTCAGAGGTTTGGTTGATATGGACAATAAAACTTTATTTCATACTAACATTCTGTGAACAGAAGGAATTGGAAGCCAGTCTTTCTTTTTAAAGAGATACATAAACAAAAGTCATCCTTCAAACTTTTTTTATAGCATGCTTGCTGAGTTTGTTACAGGGGCTACTGACACTTTATATTCTTTTATATTGATCATCTTCCATTCTTTGTTTTCCCTCCATTTGCTTTGGCCAAATGTCAGCTGCCTCTTTTTTCTCCTCTTCCCCCATTCACCTCCTGTTCTTTTCTCTTCTCAAAGTCCCCTTAACTTTGTGCCTTCCTTCCTTATCAGTAAGCAATTCACCCACTACTTGCATTCAACAGAGCAATTAGCTGTTTCATTGCAGAAATGAAAGCACTTCTCGTACAAGTATGAGATCTGATTCATAAATGAAATGTACATCAAAAGGAATAAGAGTAAAAAACAAAGTTGTTGATTTGTTTTTACAATATTTATAGCCTATCCAGGGGTGAAATCTAAAATTTGCTACTACCGATTCTGTGGGTATGGCTTGGTGAAGGGGGGGGGCATAATGTGACTGGGTGGGTGTGGCCTTTTTTTTTCTTTTTTACTTTTAAAACCAATTTTTCTACATTGTAAAAAAATGCTTTCAAAAGGCTCTGACGATCTCAGCTGAGTTGCCTGATCAGCAGAGACTTTTTTTCTTTTAAATGCCTCTGCTGATCAGGCAACTCAGCTTGGATCATCAGAGGCATTTAAAAGAAAAAAACCCCTTTTTTTTCTTTTAAATGCCTTTGACGATCCAAGCTGAGTTGGCTGATCGTTAGAGGCATTTAAAAGAAAAAAAGTCTCTGCCGATCAGGCAACTCAGCTTGGATGGTCAGAGGCATTTAAAAGAAAAAAAGGGGTTTTTTTCTTTTAAAACCATTTGATGATCCCAGCTGAGCCGCGTGGTCATCAGAGGCTTTTTTTTTTTACTTTTAAAAGCATTTTTTCAGCCGAAGAGGTTGTAGAAAAAATGCTTTTAAAAGAAAAAAAAAAGCCTCTGATGATTGTATGGCTCAGCTGGGCATGGGGAGGGGGCAGGGATTTTTGCTACCGGTTCTCCAAACTACCCACCTCCATCGCTACCGGATTGGGCGATCCGGTCCGAACCAGGAGCATTTCACCCCTGAGCCTGTCCCAATCCTAATGGAGTTTGGCAAATTATAACCATTTATAATCTTCAAATTGTGGAACAGTGATTATCTTAAAGAGTTAGATGGATATATATTTATCTATCACAAATATGACACTACCTTGTTTCCATGGCAACAAGCTATCAGGCAGGCTTTTATCCTTTCTGAGATCTAGATTTTTGCTTTTCTTGTTTTGAAGCTGCTAGCAAAAAACCCTGTGATATTTGCATGACCAAGTCTTATAATTTGGAGAGGGGTGGGTAGTAAATGAACTCCAGTGTGCTATCCACTACTTACTCGAAGGAAAGAAGAAGTATTCCCTGAATCAAAGTATAAAATCAATTTCCAACTTGAGTGAATCAAAAAGTAAATGTTATTGTCATTGTATGTGTCATATGTACCCATTATGTTAGATGTTTTGGAAAACCAAAACAAGACAAATTCTGTTCTGTGATTGCAAGCAAGATAGCTAATGCCATCATCTCTTAGTGCTTTTCACACAAATCTGCTGTTATGCAGTCTCATCACAGAGAAAAGCCATCCAGAGCATATGTGGGCAATCTACCATTGCCTCCTTATCCAGAAAGACTCCAAGAAATCAGTCAACTAACCAGTACCTTTCTTCTTTGCTGCAGTTTAATCTCCACTTTTGCAGAGCCATCTTTAGATTACCACACCTCCCATGGAAACCCCTTAGGGTTTCCTCCCCTTCCACTAAACCCATTCTCTCTTCCTTTATATGTTAGTTTTGCAATTGTTTATCCTTATTCTTTTTTTCTCTTTGATTAATCTAAATTACTATTTTTCTTGCACTAGTTGCTCTCTTTGGAGTCATTCAGCCGCCTTTCTTTCTTCCTCTTTCTTTCTTTCTTTCTTTCTTTCTTTCTTTCTTTCTTTCTTTCTTTCTTTCTTTCTTTAGAATAGAATAAAATAGAATTCTTTATTGGCCAAGTGTGATTGGACACACAAGGAATTTCTCTTGGTGCATATACTCTCAATGTACATAAAAAGAAAAGATACATTTGTCAAGACTATCACTTAATGATAGTCATAGGGCACAAATAAGCAATCAGGAGACAATATCAATATAAATGGTAAGGATACAAGCAACAAAATTACAGTCATACAGTCATAAGTGGAAGGAGATGGGTGGTGGGAACGATGAGAAGATTAATAGTAGTGAAGACTTAGTAACTAGTTTGACAGGGTTGAGGGAATTATTTGTTTAGCAGAGTGATGGCATTCGGGAAAAAAGTGTTCTTGTGTCTAGTTGTTCTGGTGCAGTGCTCTATAGCATCGTTTTGAGGGTAGGAGTTGAAACAGTTTATGTCTAGGATGCGAGGAGTCTGTAAATATTTACAAAGCCCTCTTTTTGACTCGTGCAGTAATTTTCTTTCTTTCTTAAATTTACCTGCCTCATTGTTTTAGCATTCAGTTCTTAACCACCATGTTCCCACTGCAATCAACTTACTGATATGTTTCTTCAACCTTTATAAAACAAAGAGGATTTATTTAATGTACTGGTGATTCAAGAGGTTACAGAGGGAAGTGGGGTTGGCATTTCTTCTTTTCTAAGAGGAAGTATTCTCCAGATTAAAAGCTGCAATATAAAAAGGAAATGTAAAAGCGGGTCAATCATGTGACTGACCCTTACAACTGTCACAAGATATAACCTTGATGGGCAGGGTCCATTATGGTCCGCTTGTACCATTATTTGTAATTCTATTCATTCAGCATATATGGCTGAGCTTTGCAGATGATTTATGATAAAGAATACAGTTTCTCATTGCAATGTTGGGCCCACAGCCACATTGAACTTAATGGGGGGACTTACATTAACAAATATTCAATTATTCTTTGCTTTTTTCCTATCAAAACGTAAGATTTTTCCTTTTTCAGCACACGAGATAAAACAAATGTAAAAAAGACATGCTGAGACTGCATTGCGTCTATCAAGATGGTGGTTGCCTAAGCAACAGCTATTGCATAACATTTACCAAATATTTTGCTTGCTCATATTTTGAAAACCCAGCAGTATGTTTTACTTTGCTGGATGAAGGGAGAAAGAAACTGGTTTTCCTTCCACAAGGTTATTCTGAAGAAAACACATTTCTCAGTTCACTTTTCCTCATCCAAAAAGCTATGTAATGAGACAATTAAGCCCAGAGCAGAATAGGCTTCTAGTAATATGATGATGTCAAAAGAACAATAAAGGAAATGATGGTGACCATGGTGTTGTTTGTCATTTTAGAAGATGTCTACCAGCCTGACAACAGCTAAAAACTCTCTTTTAGGTGAATACTGAATTAAAAAGAGAACAAGGTTCTGTGTGAAGTTATCCTTGAAGATATCCCAGAAGTTCCACCTAATGCAGAATGCAATGTCCCCTTAAGCATTGATGGAAAACTTTGATTCATCTGATGTGGTTTGAACTACAATTCCCACCAGTAACCTTTATCATTAGGCAGTCTCAATAGGGCAACTGGAAGTTGTAATTCAGTATTACCCAGAAATCTAGAGAATAGCCAATATGCATTGCATTTTTCCAAATTAGATTCACATCAATGTTTTCACCTTTTTGGACATTATGCAGCTGAGGATATCTGCAAGGACTTCCCCATTTCTGAAGATGTAATCCAGAAGCAACTGTAGAATTTTGAACTTCTTGGTGAGGGACAGTAAGCAATTTTTTTTCACTTTTGCTCATTGTAAAACTTTGTATTCTCCAACATGATAGAGTAAGCTGTTACTCTTATATTATTGACATGGCACTGTTTCATATTTACAATAGTTTGGGAAGGGTGTTACTAAATTAAGCATTGCCTTGGGTAACTTTCTGGGCAGACAGTATTAATCGTTTTGGAAATTTGATGGATAGTTTACTTCACAAATTGGTACTTCCCTTCCAGACAATTACAGAAAATGAGAAAATGTAAAACTGGGAACATTTCCTTCTATTTGGCTCAAGACCGAAGACTAGAAATAGAAATAGAATAACAGCGTTGGAAGGGACCTTGGAGGTCTTCTAGTCCAACCCCCTGCCCAGGCAGGAAATTATTTATACACTTGCAGCTGTAGTAGCATAGAATGGAACTAGGTGGGGCATGTATGTTTAAATAAGTAGGGACTTCTCCTTACGTCAGACTGGAAGTATCCATTTCAGGTTTTACAAGTGGTAAAAATCAGAGTTTGCCATGTTGACTCCCTACAAAGCTGAACAATTGTAAATCATAGCATGTTTATAAGAACAGTCCTATAATATCCAAAGGAGCATAAATGAATCTACACAGCATAAAAAACATCCAGAATTGCAAGAACAGTTCATCTCAACATAGAATATGCTGGAAATGGAAATGATAATGAATGAATACCATTCACATAATTCCTTTATATGCTGCAGCTTTAAATCTAGGGAATACTTCCTAGAAGAGAAGAAGACATCCCAGTTGCTCTTCCCTCTGCAACTTCTTTAGTTACTACTATGGTTTTTCTCAATCTTGGCAACTTTAAAATACACAGACACTCAATTCCCAAAATGCTAGCTGAGGAATTCTGGGAATTGAAGCCCCTACATCTTAAAGTTGCCAAGATTGAGAAACATTATCCTATTATATTGTTCTAGATATCTCCCAAGCTTCTGGACTAACTCTTCAGGAACAGTGGGGAAACATTTTATTGTTGTCCTCCGAGTTGCAGAACTAAAGCTGCTCCATGAACAGTAAACTTCTGTTGTGAATAGATGAGTTTGTCCCCAAATCACTCAAGCACACTCCTGTTCATTTATGTTGTTGTTAGTTGCGAAGTCATGTCCGACCCATCGCAACCCCATAAACAATGTTCCTCCAGGCCTTCTTGTCTTCTACCATCCTCTGGAGTCCGTTTAAGCTCACACCTACTGCTTCAGTGACTCCATCCAGCCACCTTGTTCTCAGTCATCCCCTTCTTCTTTTGCCCTCAATCTTTCCAGCATTAGGTTCTTCTCCAGTGAGTCCTTCCTTCTCATTAGGTGGCCAAAATATTTGAGTTTCATCACTTATATGTTAACTTATACACTTATACAATAAGGAAATATTCATCAATCATTTCTTGAATAATAACCCTGTTGTATGTCTCAACTCAGGGCTCACCAAGTAATGTCATCAATATTCTACTCTAGTGTCTATGTGGGTCTGGATGGGGAGGAACAGACACAATCCTGCCAAAACCAAGTGCATGTTGGTTTTGGAGAAGGACAGATCTGGGAGTTTTCCATTATTAATCTTGGATATATTTCCCCACTCAAGACTGATGTGCAATCTCAAAGAGCAGATGACAAGAATGCCTTTTATTTTATTTTATTTTATTTTATTTATCATATTTCTATGCCGCCCACTCTCCGAGGACTCTGGGCAGCTTACACCAAAGACAGTATACTAAATAGCATATTGCCCCCAACAATCTGGGTCCTCATTTTATCCACCTCGGAAGGATGGAAGGCTGAGTCAACCTTGAGCCAGTGAGATTTGATCTGCTAATCTGCTGAACTAGCAGTCAGCTGAAGTAGCTGCAGTACAGCACTCTAACCACTGCGCCACCTCGGCTCTTTCCTAGTTATATCTGGTGCACCAGCCATGCATATTCCTAGATAAGGGGGCTCTCCTCATGGTCACTTATGCCCCAGTCACCTCGTGGTTGGACTATTTTAATGTGTTCTATTTTTAAAAAAATATATTAAAGAGTTTAACAATGCTAAAAGATAATACAAACTAAAATCAAAAAAGGACAGAAAATTGATCTAGTGTTTAAGGCTTCAAACTAGAATGCAGGGCGCTGTGAGTCCCACTTTAGCCTTGAAAGCCAGCTGACTTACTTTTGGTCAGTCACTCTTTCTTAGCCAATCCCACCTCAAAGAGTTCGTGTTGCAGGAAAAATAGGAGGAAGGAGTATTAGAAATGTTTGCTGCATTGCTTATTAAAATAATAAAAGCAGGATATAAATAAATAACTGCAAAAAGAAAAGAAAAGATAGAAGAGAAAAAAATAAATAGAATAGAATAAAGAATATTTAAAGAAGTGACTCTCAATCTTCCTTGCAACAAGTAAAGTCGAACTTAATATTTTCCCATCCCCTATAGGATTGCATACAGACCTCATCTCTTCCTATAGCCCCCATCCATTCACTCTCCAAAAATCATTTTTCCAAGAGCTGGCAAAAAGTCCATTTTATAGAAATGTTTCTTATTTTAACATTGATCAGACTTTATATTCCTTTTTTTTTTTTTTTTTTTTTTTTGCTTCTAACAATCTTGATCTTTATTTCATCCTGTTGATATTGAAAGATTGAAAATCCATTCAAACTTTCTTTCTCCCATCTCAAAAGATTCTTCAAGGCCATAGAAACCCTCTTCTATAAACCCAGGAATAAATCCTCACCAAGGTGAGTTTTTCTTTCCCAGTTTACCATTTGTGTTCCCACTCTGCCTGTCATCTCTGCCTTATAATCCACAATTCCTTTATTTTTCAATATTTCTACATCAGCTGGAGTTTGTTTCACCTCTTCATCTTGTTGGCCTATAAATTCTTCTACATTGTTCTCTTTCCCATCTTTCATTTCTTCTTTAGAGTCTACTTCAAAAAATGCATGCTGTCAGTTTAGATATAAGTTTCTCTCTCAGTTTTTCAAGAATCCTTTGAAGTGTCTCAAGTGCCATACCTTGGTCTGTCATTTTATAAATTTCACTGTTACGTTTTCAGTTCAAGAATAAAGGGCTTGTTTCCTTTTTTTTTCTTTTCCTGCCTGGAACTTCGTTTTATTTTATTTATGTATTTAATTTCTGTAGCTGTACATCTCAATCTAATTGGGATTCTAGTGTCCCATTTCTTTAATCACAAACTCTCCAATTTCTTTCATTCTTTATTATCGAATTTCAACTAGTCATCTCTTTCCTGATAGATTAAACCAGGGATTAAACCAGTAAATTTATCTTTACTACCGGTTTGCAACAGAGCCACACACGACATCAAGGTTGGTGGGCGGAGCCTCCCACCAGTTTTACTACCGGTTCTATAGAACCGGTCCAAATCGGGGGCAACCCATCACTGGATTAAACCATTTATGTTCCCACAAACATCATAATTTGTTTCTTTAATTATTTCAGAAGTCTTAGCAAAAGTTATAATATTCCAAATTCATTGGGTCCCTTAATTCGTTCATAACTTTCTTGAATTAAATTCTTATTTAGCTTTTTGCCATTTATTTTATATTCTTTTAAATTATTTAAGCTGGTAATTTTTTCCTCTATTTTGAATTGGACTGTGTGCAAGTGTACCTAGAAGGATTGAAGCTGTTTTGAAGGCAAAAGGTGCTCACACCAAATATTGATTTGATTTGGATTTCTCTTCCATTTATTTACTTTCGATTTTGTTAATTGATAAAAATACACTATTAACACTTCTATTTCTGAAAGCAGTCTTAATTTACAGCATTTTTGCACAACTGCCTAACACTTTTGTACAGTGCTGTATATCACAAATGTATTTGCACTAGCTTATCATACAAAAGGGAGAGACAGGGAAAGGCCTCAGTGCGAATGATCCATACAGGAGGGTCATCCCCAAAAGTTCATCTTATTTTTCAACCTCATTCTAATCTATGTCATTAAATGAATTGCTCTGGCATTTGAACATTTACACTTTCCATTCCTGAGCCCTCCAGATGTGTTGAATTAAAACTTCTGGGATTGTTGCAGATTAAAACAAACGAATAATGGTTGAAGGAATTGGTTATGTCTAGTTTAATGGGGAAAAAAGGATTAGGGGTGAGATGATAGCAGTATTCCAATATCTCAGGGGCTGCCACAAAGAAGACGGGGTCAAATTATTCTCCAAAGTGCCTGAAGGCAGAAAAAGAAGCAATGGATGGAAACTAATCAAGGAGAGAAGCAATCTAGAACTAAGGAAAAATTTCCTGACAGAACAATTAATCAATGGAACGATTTGCATCAAGAAATTGTGGGTATTCCCACATTGTGGGTATTCCCACATTGGAGGTTTTTAAGAAGAGATTGGACAACCACTTCTCTGAAAAGGTATAATGTTTCTACTTTGAGCAGAAAGGGGGTTGGATTAGAAGATCTCCAAGGTCCCTTCCAACTCTGCTCTTCTGTTATTTTGCTATACTGACTAAAGATGGTTCCTTCTATCTGAGATAATGGAACCTAATACAATATATGTATTATGGGTAGCATTCTGAAAGAAGCAAAGCCCTTTATTGTTTAAGGAATGAGGGGAGAAGGCTGTTTCAACGAGGAAAAAGTACCCTCCCATAGGATTGTATTATTTCAGAAGTTTTTTGAAAGAGGTCCCTTGGCATGCGCCCTCTGTGATCCATTCAAACAGCGTCAACTCATTGTTATTATTGCTATTGCTCTTCAGCACAAACCCAAAGTTGCAATTCTTTCAACAGTCGCATTAAGGATGTGCTGATTTAATGATCTGATTAATTTAAAAAAGAGGCTCTTCATCAGACTCATATGGAAGACTGAAAGATAATGTGTGTGTGCTTTAATAAATAATAGAGAAAATGTTCATGCTTGTCCACAGGTCCAGAGCACTTCTTCTTAAATCTCATTTAAAGCTTGCACAGCCCTATTTTCTGGACACACAGAGGCAGAGTTGAAATGTTACCAGTTCACACCGGTTCAGGCGAATTGGTAGCAGCAGCGGCATGTGGTTTGGTGAACAAGTGGCGGTGGCAGCACAAGGCTCCGCCCACCCGGACGTCATTACTTTCTGGTTTTAACCAGGAAGTAACCTGTTTTTGACCTTCTGCACATGCGCAGAAGGCTTTGCACATGCGCAGAGGGTCCAAAGTCGCATGTGATGATAGCACACGTGGAAGCAGAGCAAGCACGCTCACAGCGCATATGCTTCCGAACCGGTAGGAAGGTAGGATATTTCACCTCTGCACAAAGGGTAAATCTTAGAAGGGAAGGCAATGCACAAGACAATCTATACCTCTCTATTAGAAACAGTCCTATTGACTTCCAGGGCCGTATTCTCAGGGAGGTCTACATAAGACCATGGTCTCAAAAGCTTAATCCTATGGAGCCCCTATGCCAGTAATGGCTAACCTTTTTTTCCTCGGGTGCCAAAAGCGGGCACATGCACTATCGCATGCGCACACATGCCCAGACCCAAAAGGCAATGCCCTGCCCACATGTCCCGGCCCCCTGCACATGTGTGTGACTCCTATGCACACATGACCCCCCTGCATGTGCACACAACTGCCCTCCCCCTGCACATGCGCACGAGACCCCCCTTTTCCCCCCTTCACATCCCAAAACAGCACTGGGGGGGAAGCTTTTGCCTCCCAAAATGGCTGGGAGGGGGAGGAAGCCTCTGCCTCCCAAAATGGCTGGTGGGGGGAAGCCTCCAAAATGGCTGGCGGGGAAGCCTTTGCCTTCCAAAATGGCTGGTGGGGGGAAGCCTCCAAAATGGCTGGCGGGGAAGCCTTTGCCTTCCAAAATGGCTGGTGGGGGGAAGCCTCCAAAATGGCTGGCGGGGAAGCCTCTGCCTTCCAAAATGGCTGGTGGGGGGAAGCCTCCAAAATGGCTGGCGGGGAAGCCTTTGCCTTCCAAAATGGCTGGTGGGGGGAAGCCTCCAAAATGGTTGGAGGGGAAGCCTTCGCTTTCCAAAACGGCTGGGAGCGGGGGGAAAGCCTCGCCTCCCAAAACAGTGCTGGGAGGGGAATCCCCGGAGATCTGGGAAGATACAGGCAGCAGAAAGTGAGGAGAAAGGTAGGTCTCCCCATGCATGTGAGCACATCTGCAGGGCAGACCCAAAAATCAGCTTGCCGGAGGGAAACGCTAATGCATGCGCAGTGGAACTGAGCTGGGTGACAGCTCGCATGCCTGCAGAGAGCACTCTGCATGCCACCTGTGGCGTGTGTGCCATAGGTTTGCCATCACGGCCCTATGCAATCTGTTACACTGCATTCAACCTGGGGGTCTCCAAGATGAATAAGTGTAGTTCTTATAAAGATGCTTCAGAGATGGGGTGCATTTGGGATTCTAACTGATGAGGAAGTCTGGGCTTATAAATAAAAGTGGTTTCAACTCACCCAGCTGTCCTGTCCAGCTGGTTCAAATTAAGTCCTAGATATGACAGCCTCCAACCATCTGGCAAAAATATTTGATATTCAGTAGGAACCATGTCATTATAATAGTCTGGAAGAATGCCCCCCCCCAACATATTATTTCTCTGTTCCAATAACTTCAGTGCATCAGTCTCTCCAAACCTCTTGTATGCTGATGGGCTGCATTCAGCTTCATATGTTTCATACTGTGTAGAACTGCCATGGCTCTACTTGTGTTTAAAGCCCATTGTTTTGGCAGCCCATGGAACTTTTTTTCTTTTTCATAATATTTCCCCCAGCCTTTTATCCCCAGGTTGCTTTGTTATTGTTGTTGCCATAGGAACCCAACCAGTAGGAATATGATAAAACCAATGATTTGACTTGCTTGCAGTTCAAACATGTCGATGTGATTTGAAATTCATTCTCTAAGTTATTTGAATATGGAAAATATTTAATTAGGATTGGTTTTTCCCCCTCTTTTTGTTTTTGATCAGTTGAATAAATGGGGACCTTGACTTCTTTAACCAAAGCTCTTTTTGTAGATTATGAAATGCACGAACTGTTCTGTGCACACAAAGCAATCATTTCCCTTGTGTGGAGCTCTTATGTAAGGAGTTTTGCAGAGATGCAGTAGTTTTACTGATGGACTTATTTTTGGATTTATGTATTCCAGAATGATTATTTTATCAATATAATCTCTGTTCTACTGCTTACGTGTTTCTTCTTATTTTTATTTTGCTGTAATCAAGGTTACCTTAGTCTCCTAAGAAAACCTAGGGAGTTCTAAAACATGGAAAATGCTCAAAATTTTCAGTATCTGAAAATCCAGTTTAAGAGTTGCTGTTAAATTAAGGTTGCATTAATCTATATGAGGGGTCAGCAACCTGCGGCTCTGGAGCCACATGTGGCTCTTTCACCCCTCTGCTGCGGCTCCCTGACACTCAAAATATGTGTCATAAACGCCAATGTGCAACACTCACTGGCACGCGATTTACTGAGCTTTTCAACCCCCGGTAGGCAAACCTTGGATAAATCCAAGAAAAGAAAAGTTTCAGAAGAAAACAGAACGTTTAATTCAACTATATATGCTAGTTTTGTGGCTGCTCAAGAAATAGTCTGATACAGGAAGGGTTTTGTGGCTCCCAGTGTTCTCTTTTCTGTGGGAAACGGGTCTAAATGGCTCTTTGAGTGTTTAAGGTTGCAGACCCCTGATCTATATAAATCTGCTTGTCATTCTTGAAGCTTCAGTTCTCACTCCCTACAGCAGGAATGAGCCACTTTGATCAGCTTGATGGGATGTAGTTTCCTGGTATTTATGTCATTTGAAACCTTTAACTCACTGTTTTCCAGATTGGGCAACTTTAGGACCTGTGAAACTTAAAGTCCCAGAATTCCCCAACCATCATGCTGGCTGTAGAATTCTGGGAGTTGAAGTTCACATAAAGTTCAATTTGAAAAACACTGATTTAAATTATGCTACTTCTTCCATCAGCAGAATATGACACTTTTGCGGGAGGGGAGGTCCTATTTTAATGGCTGGTATGTCTCCAGCAATCTGTCAGTTTAAAGCCCTGCTTTGGGGTGGGAGGGAGGGAGGAAGGAAGGAAGACTAGTTCACAAGCTGTACTGTTATAGTGTCTGAATTTGCTGCTGACAAATGTTAAAGATCTACTAGGAAAAAACAGTCACTAAATCATGGATGTCAAACTCGCCATGTCATGTTGCCATCATGTGACCTTTCATGACATTTTTTCCTTCGGGGAGCTCGGGTGGGCATGGCCTACATGTGATGCATCCAGCCCGCAGGCCGCCAGTCTGTGAATTTTGGTTTTCCCCTTCTTAAATCACATTGCTTTCTCCTGAGAAGAAATAAAATCAATTAAATGCAAAACATGTCACTGATACGTTTTATGTGCTGGGCAGGCAGCCATTTTCCCCCACATTTGTGGCAGATTTTCTAAATTATTAGCAGGAACTAAAAATCAGTGCAATTGAGTTAGGGTCTCTGTGTCAATGCATGGCAGCAGCATTCAGGCATCAACAAGTCAGCTGAAGCGCTGTGATGTCCTCTCTCTCTTGATCTGCCCTGGAAGACTATGTTATGTTATTAAAATTAGCCCTGTGATCACTTTGGCTTCAAGTTAGCCACTTGGCATTCTAGCTTGCTATTCTGAACAGTCATTTTCCTGCTGCTTCTCCAGAAGCAATCCAGAACTGCTATCTCTTACCAAGCAACATTTTCCTTGACAAGACTTATCACGCTGGTATCTTTAGCCTCATTAGCAAGCGAGGGATATGCCCAGCAACTGTCTGCGACACATGCATTTTTATATAAGCCTTTCTCAATTTATATATTGAAAAAGATCTTGCTTAGAAAGAGTGGGCATTAATTACTCGCCCAATTTTACTTAGTGTAATTCTCTTGTACTTACAAGTGGCATATTTATTTTAGCTCAGTGCCTGGCTTGCTTTATTTTATTCCTGTCATGAATTATGCTTATAGAACACAAGGGACCTTTGAATCCCCTTGGAATATATTCTTTAAAGCCCAAATGTTACCAGCAGAGCTGCTTACAACAGAACTGCTTGACAGTTTGCAGACTTTAAAATGCTCTGAAGTTTTAATTATACTGCTCAAGGCACATCTTATTAACATTTAATTTTCTTGTTGCATGTCTCTGTATAAGCAGTAAGGTGATACAACCCAGAGAAAAATCTGAAGTCATCTCATGTCGTCTTCAGCTGACATTAAGCAAGGTAGGCTGGATGACAGCTTCCTAACTAGGGATGGCCTGGAGCTCAACTGGAATCAATGTCCAGCTCCTTGTGGGTGGGGCATTGAAGCAAAAGATGAATAACATAAAGAACCTGGAAGAAACCAAATTGGGGAAGAGGCTGAGATCTGCTAGGTGCAAACTGAAGCAGAGGACTCCTGGATTTAACTAAACGCAAGCAATTAGTTCCAGAGGGATCTGTCCTTTTTCCAACAGTCTAGTATCAGCAATGTCAACTTGTAATACGACTTCAGCTGAAGCCTTGCTTACTTCTGCTTAATTTCTTGGTTGCCATTTGAGGGGAAGGAGGGAGACCGAGGGGAAGGGGGATGGGGGATTCAGGAATGTGGTGCCTCAGCCGACTAGTCACAATATGTCCCAGACAGCATGTGAATGAAGGTTATTTCAACAGACATTTGTCGAAGTGGGAACCTACTCCTGGACTGATTGGCCCATGTTACCTAAGGGACAAAGGGAGTAGGGAGTGGGAATATTTTATACTTTTACCTATCCCGGAGTCTAATTCAGAGCTAGCTCAGGGGTGGGTTCTACTTTTTTTTTTTAATTTGATTTATATGCCGCCCTTCTCTGGAGACTCAGGGAAGCTTACAATGCATTAAGCAATAGCCTTCATACTTTTGTATATTTTTACAAAGTCAGCTTATTGCCCCCACAAACTGGGTCCTCAATTTACCTACCTTAGAAAGGATGGAAGGCTGAGTCAACCTTGAGCCTGGTGAGATTCGACCTTACTAATTGCAGACATCTGGAGTTACTTACCTTTACTACTGGTTCGCAATGGGTAGTAACACGTACGTGCTCTTCTGCGCAAGCACAGAAGTGTTTTCATGACATCAGAGTCAGTGGGCGGAGCCTCCCACCGGTTTTACTACTGGTTCTATAGAACTGGTGCAAACCGGGGGCAACTCACCATTGAGCTAGCTCCACCTTTCTTAAGTACCGATATGATGTACTCAGGAAAGGATCTCTTGAACCTGCAAACTTTGTCAGAGTTTCTGACTCCCTGAGTTCATTACTCAGAATGATGACCCGCAGAAAGAAGGAGAAACAAAAAGTATATCCTAAATAGAAAAAATGTCAATATTGACATTCCATTGACTTTCTGTGTCATACTGTTATACATACACATGGCAGTTCTCTTCTTCGTGTTTAAGTTTGGTTGACCCACAGAAATATCCCTTCTATTCTGACGATTCAATTTGGGAATTATCTATTTATTCCTATTGAAGCTATCAAACTTCTTTTTTTTAACTGGATATTTGTATCTCTACAAAGTATTGGACAGATGTGTAATAGCAAATTCATCCTCAGCAGGAGCAGGAAAAAGAAAGCTTTCTCTGTTTTTCTTCTGTCTATCTTGTAACATTAAAAAGCATGGAAACCCAGTTCAGTATCAAAGACTGGTAGTCCTATTTCTGAGACTAGATCATATAAGTTGCTCATACTGTTCAGTAGAAAATGACTGATTTCAACAACATTGCCTCTCACTTACACAGAAACCCTCTTCAAACCCCCTGCTTGTTGCAACCATCATAAAAGTGAGGCTCTGTATTCAGGAGCAAGGACTGGCCCGTGTTCTCTGCCACTGACTACATCTCTGACAGGGGTGAAATGCTAATGGTTCAGGCCCGTTCGCCTGAACTGGTAGTAAAAAATGCTACTGGTTCGCCAAACTGGTAGTAAAAAGGTGTTTAAAAGTTCCGACAATCAGCTGAGCAATGCACAGTTGCCGGGACTTTTTTTTTTTTTTTTACTTTTTAAGGATTTTTTTACTACCAATTCTCTGGAACTAGTAGTTAAAAATGCTTTAAAAAGTAAAGAAAAAAGTTCTGACAATTGTGCGTCACTCAGCTGATCATCGGAACTTTTTTTTTTTACTTTTTAAGTATTTTTTTACTACTGGTTCGGGTGAATAGGTAGTAAAAAAATGCATTAAAAAAGTAAAAAAAAAAGTTTCCCAAGATCACAGCTGTGCCGCATGATTGTTGGAACCTTTTTTTTTTTTTACTTTTTTAAAGAATTTTTGTACTTCCAGTTCAGATGAATAGGTAGTAAAAAAAATGCTTTAAAAAGTTTTTTTTTTAAAGGTTCCGACGATTGCGTCGCACACCTGTGATCTTGGGAACCTTTTTTTTTTTACTTTTTTAAAGCATTTTTTACTACCTATTCACCCGAACTAGTAGTAAGAAATGTTTTTAAAAGTTTTTAAAAAGGTTCCCAAGATCATGCACCACAGATGATTTCCCCCCCCCCACACTGTTCTACTTATCTTCCCAAGCCTCCTTTTGGTGTGTACTGCGCATGCGCAGGCACAGTGCACGCTTGGCATGCAGCACACATGTGCGGCCAGCAAACCGGTAGCAAACCAGTTCAGATTTTACCACAAAATGTAGAGTGGAGGGAGGCCTATTGTGGAAAGTGCCAAAGCATTCATATGGACTGTGTGAAGAGGGGAAAGCCTCCCCAATTTTCCACTGGAATTGATTGGCTATCCTAGCTAGCCCAGATATCCTACTAAAATCTTCTTTTTCTATGCTGCTTCCTGTCAAAATCCTATTTGCAGGCTTTGAAGATATCATAGATTCAAGCTTCTATATCTGCAGAGTTGCGTAGGCTAGGTAAAATATGAAACTCATTCTGAAAATAACAATAGTAAGAACAATAGCACTTAGACTGATATACCGCTTCATAGTGCTTTTACAGCCCTCTCTAAGCAATTTACAGAGTCAACATATTGCCCATAATAATCTGGGCCCTCATTTTACTGACCTCATAAGGATGGAAGGCTGAGTCAACCTTGAGCCTGGTGAGAATCGATCTACCAAACTCCTAGCAGCCAGTGGTCAACAGAAGTATCCTGTAGTACTGCACTCTAACCACTGGGCTACCGCAGCTCAACAAAATAGTTGAAGAACGTTCTCTGAAATCTGTGTGTCCAGAAGGTAAAGCTAAGTGTGTGAAGGACAATAATGTGACCCAGAATCCCCAGAAAAAAAAACCAGGAATGATCTACAACATATAGTATAAAGATTGCAACAGCCAATATATAGAACAAACAGGCAGAAGACGCATCCATGAACACCAACTAGCAGTTAGCACAAACCTGATGAAAACTCCTTAATTTCACAACACATGGACAGACTTAACCATAGTTTCAAATGGGAAACTGTGACCATCCAAGACCAAATCCAAATATACAAATAATCCTCAATTTATGACCACAATTGAGCCCAAAATGTGTGTTGCTAAGTGAGGCATTTGAGTGAATTTTGTCTCATTTTACGACCTTTCTTGCCACATTTGTGAAGTGAATCACTGCAATCATTGAGTTAATCACAGTCATTAAGTGAACCCGGCTCCCCCATTTGACTTCCATCATAAATATGAGTCACTTGCAAAGTGTCTGAATTTTGATCATGTGACTATGGGGATGCCACAATGGTCACAAGTGTGAAAAACAGTCATAAGTCACTTTTTTTAATGCCATTGTAACTTTGAACGGTCACTAAACAAACTGGTGTAAGTTGAGGACTACCTGTACTAGAAAATTCCTGGAAGTCTGGCACTCTGACAAATTGGGCATAGACACGTAGACATGAAAAATATTGACATCTTGTACAAAAGAGATCATCAGCAAGCCAAAAAGGAACAAAAAGACTAAAATACTTCCCCACCAGCAATCAACACCCTGATGAGCATAGATTAACACCAAGATTACAGACCAACTATCAAGAAGTAAACAATAACAGTGAAGGAACTGCCAAACAAGCTAATGACAGCCCAATCAAAGAACTACCAAGACCACGCCCACCAACACTGACAGGGAAAGCCACTACAATTTAAAATGACAGCAAACCTCACTCCCTTCTAGCACTGATGAAGTTACTTAGTTTGGGTAATGTCTGCAAGAACATAATCAAGCTCAGAGAGCGCTAGGATCCTTCATAATAATATGAATTGTTGTTTTTTCCATACCAAGGCAATGGTGGGAACAGATTTGGCTTGTCACTCTACAGCTAGAACATTCCAGAAGCCAGTAATCTGCTGTGGGCGGTGAGGGTATTTCTCTGTATTCCTACATGCCTTCTCACTTTTACAGTTGGGAACACATAGAACATAAACAGGAAGGAGGAATATACACTTCATAATAAATAAAAAATAAAACACAATCTTGACTTAGTTACAGCAATGCTAATGGACCATTGGTATGACAAATTCATAGGGTTGCTCTGGCTATAATCCTAAACACACCTACTAGGCAATAAGCCCCATTGAACACAGCAGGACTCAATAAATGTAAGGATTTATTATGCACATGCATTGCTGCCACCACCATTGAATGATTATATTTGTATCCACTCTCCCTTGACTTTCCAAAGTGACACCCTTGCATTCAAATGAGCATTAGATTAAGAGCAGATCCTTTGCAGGGTTTTGAAAATGTTGCACATTTATTTTATGCATTTTAACTATGTTTATGCATGAGAAGAAAGAAAAATTATCAAACATACCAAAAGAAATTTGCCAAAAAGAAATTTAGCCATGCTCATCTGAGAGTAGTTTTTGTGGCTGGGGATCAGGATGATAAAAGGCAATGGTCCGGTTGCCATTAGACAATAGAATACAATGTTCTATTTCTTCCAAAAATATCAACACTATTAGGTGTTTACTAACACTTTATTACTCGGGGCAAAAGCATCTTTGAATACTACCTATCTCCAAAATCATATAAAATTGTTTTATTCTCTGGATCAGACTGGAATATCATTTCAAACAAGTGTAGGGGAGTAATGCCTCCTACAAAGGCAGCATTTAAGATCCAGCTGCTGCAATTACTTGTGAGTTCAATCCCAGGCAGGCTCAAGGTCGACTCAGCCTTCCATCCTTTATAAGGTGGGTAAATTGAGGACCCAGTTTGTGGGGGCAATAAGCTGACTTTGTATAAATATAAATATACAAAAGTATGAACGCTATTGCTTAACGCATTGTAAGCCGCCCTGAGTCTCCGGAGAAGGGCGGCATATAAATCAAATTAAAATTTTAAAAAAATTAAATTAAAATTAAATGCTGTCAAGATGCTGTCAACTCTTAGTAGTCACATAGATACAATTGTCTCAAAATAATCTGTCCTCAACGACACCTTTTATTTTCTCAATGAAAATACTCCATATCTCAATTTTTTTAAAAAAAAAAATCATTCTTATCATAATCATGTCCATCCATCTGGCTTCTTTCCTTCCACCATTCACAGCATTATGGGATTCTCAAGGGAGTTGTGTCTCAAAATATGATAATTTGGATCTAGTTGTTTGTCCCTTGAATGAGAACTCTGAATTGTTCTATGAACCTTTTTCTTTACTATCCATTGCATTCTCAGAAATCTTCCCCAAGTTCAAAAGCATTGGTATTCTTTCTATCATGCTTTTTCAAAGTAAAACATATCTAGTGACTATCACAAATAAAACTATTGCCTACATGATTCTGGTCTTTGTAAGTATGATATCTGATTATCTTTTCCAAGGCCTTCATTGCTAACCCTAATATGGTTAATTTGTGGGATATGCCCCAACTGCTGGATTCTTTAATATAGTCAGTCCTCTAATGGAAGAAGCTGTCTATCATTTCAGTATTTTTCATTGTCAGTTCTAAGACTGGTTGCTATACCTGTTGTCATTAATTTGGTTTTCTTTTATTTCTTTCTGTATTTAATTATAGTCTCATTATTTTTTTCACTGTGTTCTTTGACTTTCATTACTAGAGTTTCCAGATCATTTGCTTTTCAAGCTGTCAGAATAATATCACCAGCATGGTACAAGTTATTGACATTTTCTCCTTCAAGGAGACATGGTAGCACAGTGGTTAGAATACAGTATTGCAGGCTAACTCACTGTTCACTGCCAGGAGTTCAATTCTGAGCAGCTCAAGGTTGACTCAGCCTTCCATCCTTCCGAGGTCAGTAAAATGAGGACCCAGATTGTTGGGGGCAATATGCTGGCTCTGTAAACCTCTTAGAGAAGGCTATAAAGCATTATGAAGTGGTATATAAGTCGAAATGCTATAGTAGTGTTGTTATCCAATTGCAAACCCATGCTTATCTTCTCCCACTGTAGCTTCCTTCAGTTCATTCAGCATCTTGGTTGAACAAAGAGGGGATTATACACTCACTTCTTTGTTGATCTGGAGCCAGTCTCTTTCATCGTGTGTTCTTGGACTGTGTGGCTTCATGTTCTATGCATAGACTGCCCAAGAAGATAGGGCATTTCAGAGTTTGACATAGCCAGTGAAGCTCAAGATGACTGTTTTTGGACTTGTTGGCTTGTTCATTTGATTACAGTTCATACTGTTATCTTTTTCCTCTGCTTAATAATAGAAAATTGCATGTCTGTGTGTGAGAATACAGACTCAAATAATTAAATGTGCAAAAATCATTGTTTTATCTGATGCTGCTCATTATTTGCACCCTGTTATTACTATTATCACTCAAGGCAGTATGGGTTTAAAACAACCAGCACTTTAATCAATGCCTATATATCCCACTTTTTCTCATTAATTATTCTGATAACTGGCTTTTTCAAAAGGAATTGATTTAAAAAAAAAAAAAAAAAGCCACCCACTTCAGGAAACTGATTTTTTTTTAACTATACCAAACCAAAGTACTGAGGTGGGATGTGCCTGTTTCTGACACACTTTACAAGCTCCAAAACAGAGAAATGAATCTTTTGCTTTCCATTCTCCATCCCCAATCCCATGCACTCCCACTCCCATAGGAACAGTCCCAATATAACCACCTACACCCCTCTCTCTTAGGTTTGTTTGTTTTTTTAACCTTTCCAGCACTAAGGACATTGAATAGAAAGTTGGAGGGGGGACTTTCAGGAATCTTTTGTCAAGTGTCACCTAAGAAGTAGAAAGAAGACTTAGTTGAATCTGTTAAATCCAATTTAGCCTCCTAATGTGAACAGTTGGCAAATGAAGCCTGGAAGCCTTTTCAGAATAATTGGTGAGAATCACTGTGACTATCCAGATGTTGTTTTGTTGGTTGTTTCCAGAAAGAAGGGGATCTCTTACAGTTAGAAACTTTCTGGAAAAAAAGAAAATTAAATTCCAGCTAAGGTGTTTAGGCAGGGTGGATTCTAACACGATAAGTCAATAGATGTTAGGCACATCCCATTCTTCTTTTCCTTCTTGGTCAAAGTCTTGTTCTAAAAAAAGGAAAAATGCTGGCAAAATACATATGATGTTTTTTTCCCTATTCCTGTTAAATTACATCAACCAGATGGGGTGACTGCACAATACAAACCTCATCTGGATATACCAAAACAACTTGTTTATCATTATTCTCAGTCGATGTGGTAACACAGAAAGAGAATTATGCATTCTGGATTGAAAAATAATCATAACGTTGCATGCCTAGAACTGGATATGATGCTTGAGTCCATTCTATATTCTGAAATGTTGATAGTTGAGCTGTTTTGTTTCTTCCATAAGAAACCAGCAAGTGGATTCATGGAGCATATTACATTCCTATCTTGTATCCGGCAGGAGACCCATAGAACTGAAATAGCCTCATTAAAAGCGGGTTAAGAGAGACTTTTATGAGAATTTGAGAGCCATTCTATTCATCTAATGAAAAGAACTATTGGCTGGCCAATGGCATTACTTTACAATGAGGCTAAATAGAATTAGTCATAACTTTTAAAAGCTGTTGAGAATCATGCTTATAGGTTGCTAAGCAGAAGTATTTCCAGCTGGGGTGGCAGCTTGCACAGCTTATTTGGCAGTAGTTTTGTGCAATCATCCAAAAGGCACAAAAAGAGAAGAGTTCCCTGCAATTTGGCTTATGGGTTTTGCTACATTGCTGATTAATGCAATTTCTCAGAGAGGTTAGCACAATTCAGCTGACGCTGCCACTGCATTTAATACAACAAAAATAGTTTGCAGTCAAACCTAATATGACAAATGAAATGTTTTCTTTTGTGCAGTCATCCATGAAAGGGGACCACTGACTGTTGGAATCTAGAAATTATGGTAGTGGGGAAAAGCTTTAAGGATGTAGAATAGTGAGATTACATTTGCCTTTTTGCATCCTCATATTAACTAGCCTATGGTCTTGAATGGCTGTATTTGTGTTTCATTACCTCAATAAGTATACAAGTCTATCTACAAGCATGGATAGAAATGAGGGGAGGGAAAACTACCTTTTAATCATCCAGATACTAAATATAGTCCTATGTTGAAAAGCTGTTAAAAGGGGAAGTAATCTATGTAATCTTCAACAGACTTTTAATGTACAGAAAATGTAGACGGATTCATTTATATTAAAAGTCTGTTGAAGATTATGTGTGTATTCCTTCTAATAGCAAGGGCAACCAACCATATGAAGGCCATATCATACCAATAGCACTAGCACTTAGACTTATATACCACTTCAGAGTGCTTTCACAGCCCTCTCTAAGCGATTTACAGAGTCAGCATATTGCCCCCAACAATCTGAGTCGTCATTTTTACTGATCTCAGAAGGATGGAAGGATATCATGAAGAATGTACATGATTTTTAAAAAGAGTACCTTCTGCAAATGTGTTCCAGCTCATGGAAGCAATGCAGTTTGTGCTCATTTGCGTAGGAGAATAATTAGGCACAAATATTGCCACTGTGAAGAACATAGAGCTGATCTTGGAAAGAAGGAAAGAATAAGAGCGACATTAAAAGGGAGGGGTACAGTCTTAAGAAAATGAGAAATTCATTACAATCACACCTCTATTTTGTTTATTTGTATCGAACTGTATTATTTTCACAAATAATTCAAATGTTGTTGTCTATAAGTTGGAACAGAGAGAAAGTTGAACTGGCTTTCAGGATTTTACTTTTCCATAACAAGTAACATTCCTGGAAATTCTGTCATGCCGTTTTCTGAGGCCTGCCTCAGAAATCAACATAGTTTCAAAATCTCTAGGACATATCAGTATCTCAACATCTGCATGTCACAGACCATGAACTAGACCTGTTTTGTACAAATTGAGTTCTTAGTCTGCTAAGTTATAATTCACCAAGATGAATACCTATGGCTTGAATGGACTAAAGATTTCATATTGCTGATATATACATATTTACTGATGGCTAGGGTCTGGATCCTTTCTTCAAGCTGTTGCTTTTGTGAACAGTTATTGCTAATAATTGATTGATCACTGGTTGTATTCTTGGTATTTCAAATTTCCCTTTGACCTCACTTTCCTTTCCCTCCCCTTTGCCAATATACCAGGCGGGTTTCAAAACCCATCGCTACTGGTTCAGTTGTGAGCACGCTCGCATTCATGTTTGATGCTTCTGCACATGTACAGAAGAATCCGGGTGGGTAGGCGGAGCCTCCTGCCCCCACCACTACTGGTTTGCCCGTGTTCTGCCCCAGCTACGGGTCCCAAGAAGTGTAGCACACACACAGCTCCGAAAAACTCCATTTAATACAAACAGACCCTTTTCAAAATGCAGGCTTTAACCACAGATGTCCTTATCAGCCTGCTATGAATTACAGAGATTAAACAAAGTCCGACAAGGGTTGGCAATCAGCCCAGAAACCAAGTTTGTAACAAAAAACTCACTCTCAAAATGCTCTGCATAGGACCAAGAGTTTTTTCCAGCAACTTTTGCCATCTGTGTGCGAACTTAAATAGGCTAAGGGAGTGACCAATTAGCCCCAAGCCTTACTCTTGAGGAGACCTCCTCCTGTGTAGCTACTCCTGCCTTTTGGCAGCCCTGCATGCTCGAGCATTGAGAAGAGGCTCCTCCACTTCACTCTCTTCACTTGAAGGAGCCTCTGGAGGTTCTGAAGGCCCTGGCTGAGTCTCTGCCTCTGGCACCACATCCTCTTCAGCCTCCTTGCTGTCTGACTCGAGCGCCAGCTGCACAGGCTGCTGGTGCGACACCAGACTCCTCATCATCGGGATCCGTCACAATCCGCGCAGGCTGCTGGTGGGCCACAACAGCCTGATCTGGGACAAACCGTTGCAATATACCTACCACTAATGCAAATACACTGGCAAACTGGTATAATGAACAATTGGGGACAGACAGTTTTTCCTCAAGAAATATGTTATTCTTTGAATAGCAGCAAGACATTTTAGGGTTTTTATGTGCTTCTCACTCATGGTCAAAATGAATGTCAACTTGGATAGTACAGAAGGAGAGAAGACACAGCTTTTTATGCAAAAAGAGCAAAGGCTTTGTGTTCAGGCTATGCTCAGAGCTCATTTTCAAGTGTAAGATGTGAAGTCTACATGGGTCACTTGATATGATTGAGATATAAGCTGGTAATATTGCCCATACCTGAAGATTTCAGTTCTCTACAGAGTCATAGGTCTCTCTTCCTTCTACTTCCACTGCATAAATCATTTACCTTATCTGGGTATAATGAATATTAAATGGCCTATGGAGGAAATCATATTAACAGACTTCTTTTATTATTAGAACGACTGCTGAGAATAATGGTCAGTTCCTTTGATGAAAGATGTGTAAGGCAAGATAATAAAATATGGAGATTGGTAATAAATCATTTTGACCAGGTACGGAAGGAAAGTAATAAACACACTGAAATGAAAAAGCGACCACTTTGACTAATGGAACCATTCGTTTTCTATTCCCAGAGGGGCTTCATCCTTCCACCCCAATATATGAAGATTGCAAAACCCACTGCATTGCCCCCAAAAAAGATATTTCAGCACCATAGAATGAATGTTCTTCAATTCTGCACTGAGATATTAATTAAGATTGTTAACAGGCTGCCAAATTAGCATTCTTACTAATGACCCTTTTCCTGTATATGAGGCTTTCCTTTGGGAAGGTACCTGTTCAAAGTGGCAAGGGTGGGGGGGGGGGTTCTTTGATATTGCTGACTCACAAATGTGTAAGACAGAATTGCTTTCAGATGCGTCTACTTAAACTCATACATTCCCATCATCTTGTTCCAACTTTGGAAAAAAATTGGCATAGTGTGCGTCTTATCCTTTCAAGAGTTAACCCTAGACTGTAAGTACCACTAAAGCCTCACTGTTTATTCTGCAAAAGCAGAGATTGTCTCTTTGATTGCTAGCCTAGGATTTTATCCAATCACAAATCTATATAGGAACTGCCAGAAACATATAGAAATATATGTTTGATATCTGCCTGGGTATTGGGGAAGGGAGGCGACAGGATTTTATCTTTGTCACAAACAATTCAATCTGTATCTGCTCCTGACTGTTGTGGCAGTGACTCTATGAACGGTATCATTTCACCATTTCAAATGATGTCTGTTGTGAAGAGCAATAGATAAGTCCATCTGTGAATCCGAACTACCTTGCAGTGCATAATGGTGAGATGTGTCCTCCTTCTAATTTACTAACATGCTCTCTTTTGTTCAAAGTCCACCCAAAAAAAGTTACTCCCTCCCCACACCCCCCAAAAAAGAATATTATTATTATTCTGGACTATTGTTGGGCCAAATGATCTCCTTCCCTTGTCATATTAAAAAAAAAAACCAATGAAAAATGTAGCAGCCCTTTGCTTTCATTTATCTAAGTGATAGCATTGTATTAAATATCTTCCCTAAACTGGATTTTTCAGTTTCCATATCTTACTATCTTATATTCCTTTTCTACACTTCACACAATCTGTTTTATGCCAAATGGGAATAGTATGGTGGGTAGATATGTGATTATATGCATATAAGCATATTACATCATCATGATATACATATTTCACTATTGAAATATAAAACAGAAAGTGGAAATTACTTTTGAAAATAGCAAATTTATTCATCAGCAATATAAAGAGATTACATTAAATTTGTGCTAACAACTCATTCCCAGACTCTCCATTGAAGAGTGAAAGATTGATTACACTGCAGGCTTTCTCAGTCTAGTGATCTCCAGATGGGTTAGTTCCAGTGGTGAAATGCTCCTGGTTCGGACCGGCTCAGGCGAGTAGGTAGCGATGGCGGTGGGCAGTTCGGAGAACCGGTAGCAAAAATCCCTGCCCCCGCCTCCCATGCCCAACTGAGTCGCGCGATCATCAGAGCCTTTTTTTTCTTTTAAATGGCTCTGATGATCCAAGCTCTGATGATCCCAGCTGAGTTGCCTGCCGATCAGGCAATTCAGCTTGGATCGCCAGAGCCATTTAAAAGAAAAAAAAATTCTTTTCAATGGCTCTGACTATCCAAGCTCTGACAATCCCAGCTGAGTTGCCTGATCTGCAGGCAACTCAGCTGGGATCGTCAGAGCCTTTTGAAAGCATTTTTTTACATGGTTTTACATGTAAAATTGGCCATGCCCACCCAGTCGCATTACCTCCCCCCATCAAGCTACGCCCAAAGAACAGGTAGTAATAAATTTGAGATTTACCCCTGGTTAGTTAGGTGAAAAAAAGAGTTGAAGTTTATTTGAAAAACAAAAACTGGATATACTGTATTAATTGCAATTAAAATTGTATTTGCGCAACAGTGGGGAAATGATGAGATTCCATCTGAGGGGGACTGTAATGAAGAAAATATTAAAATGTGCAGAAATGGATAGATTAATACTTACTATTAAGGATAAAGAAGAAACTGAATATTTTTTGATATGGGACTATTTTATCAATGGCTAGACAATAGAAACATAAATTAGAAAGGAGGAGATATAAAAGGAGGAAATGCTAAAATGGAGAGTTGTTAAAGAAGATGAAGTTAAGTACTACTGTTATTATATTATCATATTATTATATTATCAATATTACAGTGATGAATACCACAACAAATATATGTATCATGAATGTTCAAAAATAACTGTACCCAGACCACACATTGTTTGATGAAAATTGAATATTATATAAATAAAACAAATAAAACACTAAAAAAACCTGGATTTCCAGTGTTTACCTAGTCATATTTTTGATAAGTGAAAAAGATTTGCAGATTTTCCTCAATTTCTTCAGCTAGAGGTAATGAATGCAACCAACTGTTCCCAGAAAATACAAGCAGCAGCCCCAGTGCTCCTTCCAATCATTAAAACTATATTAGAAGATTCAGAATTCAGTCTAGCTATTGAACATAGCTACATTCATTGTTATTGGTTAAGAACACAATTGGAGGGCAATATGGCAGATCAGCCGGACAATGATACACTCTGTATAACTTAAAATAATATAAGAAGAACTTCAGCAATAATAAAAAAAGGAATCAGCCCAGTATGCTATACAATTGAAAATTTCCCAGCTAAAATTGATAATTAAGTGCTCGCACAATAGAGGAGGAATTCAAGGAAAGGGCAATCTTTTTAAAGTTTCTGGGGGGGAAACATTCTTTAAAAGGCAATGGCTAGAAAAATGCAAAGCTTATATAAAATGGACTATCGTAGTCTGAACTGTGTATCAAAAAGAATAGAATAAGCTTTTCTTAAAAGAGGGAACAGGTGGAAAGTGAAGAAAAAGTTGGATGCTGATCTGGGAAGACCTTCGTTAATAAAACTGATTGTTTTTAACTTTGTGTTTCATGGCAAATGATCAATAAAGCAGTTACTTGGCTTACACTGTATTCTGATGACTTTGAATAGTGAGTATCCTGCATTTGTTCCTGAGTTGGGATAAATTCCAAACTTGTCCATGTGCAGTTACACTCCATGGGGCTGAAATGCCCCCAAATAGGCCAGATGGTTGTGCTGTGATGTCAATGTAGTCCCTATAACCATGCCAGCATTTGATTTTAGAACACCTTGGCCCTAAACACTTTGATATGGAAATGAGCTATGATCATTTCAGACGGACATGCACTAAATAACCTCATATATGTAGTAACCTGCTAACAGCTCATTTGATCTCAGAATTAAGCAGGATGAAATCCAGAAAGCCCAGAGCTGCAGTTGCAGACTGGAACTCAAGAATTATTCTGGAAACAAGGCAATAGCAAATTATTTTTATATTGTTGCTAAACATGCCTACATTGTTTTATCCATGAAAGCTTTTTTTTAAAATGTAAGATAGAGAAATAGAAATCAAAATAAATCATGTGTGTGTGTGTTGGATGCAATATCGAGTACTCAGTAAAATAAAAGCATGTGCTACTGTAGGTTTTCATGGTGGGTGTATCTGTTGTGAGTGTTGAGCTTCAAGGTTTAGTGACCACCATCAAGTCAAAGATTTCCTAACGTTTCACAAGCATCTGTGGCTGATTCTTTTGGAGGCAAATTAGTCTGCTTTGCAGGCCCTGGGCAACTGAGCTGGGACTGACTAGGTGTCATGGTTCCAAACCAAGCCAGCAAAAGAAGAGGCCATACTGTGAGTAGAACAAGTCTCTTTACTGGAGTCTCAGCTTGGCATGTGGTGAACAATAAAATAAAAGCATTTTTAGGCAGCATTACTGGCTTCTGCTAGCCAGCTGGCTATACGGACTCAGCACGCTCCACCCCCCTGTTCCTGGTTGCTCCCTGGCTGGCTCCAGCAAGTACTATTTTTGCCCGGCTCTAGCAAGCACTCTTTGAGCCCAGTTGCTCTTTGGCTGGCTCCAGCAAGTACTCTTCAGGCCTGGATGGCTTCTGAACCAACCTCAGATGGCTTGTCTTCCTGGCTCCTCTCCCAGCATGAGTACCATCACCCAACACCCATCTGTGGCCTCATGCATCCCCCTCCCCCTACGATTGTGTGGCAATTCCAAAATGGTGCATTGTGGCCATGTTGAATGGTGCCCTGTCTAGGCCATTGACACTAGGATCCTATCTTTATAGCTGGGTGAGCTGATCTTTTGTTGATCTTTAGTTGAGCTGGTCTCTCCAACCATCACACGTTGAGGATATGCAATGTAGAAGTTACTGCTTGAGGTTATGGATGAAGAACAGAACATAGCAGGTCACTTTCTAAACATGAAGGGAGTCCAGAAGTATAAGATCCAGCTAATGGGTGGCAGTTAGGACAAAATTTGAGATGGGCAGAACCAAAGTATCATCCCAACTCCCCATCATCCAGTGTCTTCTAAAAATAAAAGGGTCTCCATTATATTGGCTGATGCAATTTCCTACCTTACAGGCTGATACCGATTACCACTGCCAATAGGGAGTTGGCAGTACTTTGACCCTGTTGGTTTGGTGTGTGGTGTGAAGCTCTAGGATTCTTTGGCCTGCCTACAGAAAGAGACTTTTTCCATCTTGATCCTGTTTCTTTTTCATCTCTTCCACTCATGTGTATAAGTGTGTGTGAAAAGCTAAGTTTCTATTCATTGGAAAATGTACACACATCAGATAGCACTAATTCAGGCCTCCTATTTGCTGTCACATCCCAGTGCGGGTAGCAGTTTGAGTTAGTTGTGTTTAGAAACGTAAATGGAAGTGTGTGGGGTGTTATGTGATTTGCTGCCCAGATGAGACATAAGGATGTGTCTTACAAGAGTCAGCTGGATAAAGAGGATTCTTTGTCTCCCTTGCCTTATTTAAAAGGGATGCATTATCTCTTGAGCATCACTGGAAGAGTCCAATGAAAATGACAAAACTGATGGATGATATGTCTCAAGGAGAAAGTTCCTGCCCAATGGGAAAAAGACCATACAACTTTGTCTAAAGGCATTAGGTATGCAGACCTAGTGGGAAGTCTGTTATCAAAGGCAAAAAGAGAGAAATGACTGAGGCCAGGGGTTGCTGTTACTATCCAAGTCATTTCCTCATGGGAACATAACAATGTAGCTGTGAGAAAAAGATGGAAATCTGAGGGTTCTGAAGAATAACTAAGAATGTTAAGGCGAGAAGTTGAAGGTTCCCACTGACAAACTGTCTGTGACCTGCCCCAAAAAAGTCCAAAACATTTGCACCAATGTTCAATTTGTTTTATTAGAAACAAATGTAAAGAAAATGGCTAAACAAAATCTCCAGACAGACAAATAGATTGTAGTAAAAACTTCTCAAGAACATCTTCATGTCACTTTAAGATTATTCAATTAATTCCTTTTTCATCCTCCGAACAAGTTTTTTCTCAACTTAAAAAAAAATCTAACTAATTTATCTGTCATCATATACTTGTCATTTTAATAAATATATAAACAGTCCTGATGCAGATATACAAACATTGCATTGCTGGAAAAAATAGAATTTTCAGGTTAATTTTGTGCCTCTAATCTCCTTCTCCACAGGAGGACTAGTAATAATAACTTGCTCCTTGGAGCTTAATTGGAGAGGGGGGCAGTTTATTATTTTCTTATTGGCATTCATAGAATCCACTGTATTTAGTAAAATTCCATATATATGCTGAACAGAACTATTCAACACAGACAAACCAATAAATATGAATAAAGGAGGTTTGAATGTAGATTAATTTTTCATCAAGGTGCAGCAGTATTGTGACAGAATTAGATATCAGGCATTCTGTTTTGTTCTAAACTATTTCAATCAATTAAAATCACATAGCATGGATTTGCTATATAAATAATGAACTCTACACACATTAGTTGAGTATAGTTTTGCCTAACTGTGGAATTTTAGATATGTCTACTCATAAATACATAATGCTAGGTTCACTGGCCTTTTCTGCAGATAAATGAATAGAGAATTAGACTGCTGGAGAATTGTTTGCCATTACTTTCTCCCTATAATACACTGCTTGTTTTCTCTTCTCAGAACTCAACCCTTTACACCCAAACCTTGTCCAGAATTATTTCAATGGTAGCTATTGAATTATTTCAATAGCTACCATGCCTTGGATTGACTAGGAATATCTAGGAATATGATAGATGAATATGGCTAGAAATAAAATTCTCAGTGAACTCGCACATGCCCCTTGAATATTGCAGATAAAGAATTGGGGAGTAAACACCAATAGAAACTAAATACGAACCTTTCATAACAACTTCTGGAAAAAAAATTTCTCTGTGCCAATCTTTCTTTGGTAAGCTTTGTCTGCATGGCAGCATTTAAGTTTGAAGTCTGCCAGAATCCAAAGAAATGAAAGATATTTGCAAATACAAAAATGCTGATTAAATATTCCAGTTTTTCAAAACCCACACATCGAAAATGCAAACTCTTAATGTTGCTGTGAAATTTTTCATTCAAAAAATAAGTGCAAAAACTCAGGGAGACTAATAACAAATATTCACCTTATGTTTTTTGCCAAAGCACAGTGACTCTTATGTGTACCATTTCACATGTAATGCATTTGAGCTAAATTTTTCCACTTCCAACAATATAACGAAACTAAAGTTCCATTTCGTTCAGCCTCTCCTTTCCAAAATAATAGGACAATGTGGATAGATGGATAATATGTTTAGTCATATATTTTTTTATTATTTTTTTATTATTATTTATTATTGCGATTTATATGCCGCCATTCTCCCGAAGGATTCAGGATGGTTTACAGAACAACAGTTCATAATAGAAACCACAATACAAATTAAAATCCCCATTAAAACCAAATTAAAATTATTGCGGTGTACAAACCCCCAATGGATCAGTCCATTTGGTGAAAGAGCCATGACTTCAGTTCATGGCGAAAGGAGAGGAGGTTGAGGGCTATCCTGAGCTCGGTGGGCAAACCATTCCAGAGGGTCGGTGTTCCGACAGAGAACGTTCTCCTCCTGGGGGTCACCAGCTGACATTGTTTGGCTGACGGCACCCTGAGGAGGCCTGCTCTGTGAGAGTGCATGGGACGATGGGATGTTGGCAGGAGATGGTCCTGCAAGTATCCTGGGCCTAAGCCATGTAGGACTTTATAGGTGAGCACCAGCACCTTGAAA
Organism: Masticophis lateralis; assembly: GCA_030761175.1. NCBI lineage: Eukaryota > Metazoa > Chordata > Lepidosauria > Squamata > Colubridae > Masticophis > Masticophis lateralis. Next base: position 106,632,196 of record JAUDYJ010000002.1, read on the forward strand.
CGAACCTGGAGAGCCACTGGCAGCCAGTGCAGCTTGCGCAGGAGAGGTGTTACCTGGGAGTAACGAGAAGCTCCCATAACTACCTGCGCGGCCGCATTCTGGAGCCTCCGGGTGCATCCCAAGGGCAGCCCCATGTAGAGGGCATTACAGTAATCCAACCGAAAACTAACAAGGGCGTGAGTGACTGTGGAGAGGGCATCTCGGTCTAGGAAAGGGCGCAACTGGCACACAAGGCATACCTGTGCGAAAGCCCCCCTGGTTATGACCATCAGGTGATCATCCAAGGACAGCCAGGAGTCCAGGAGGACACCCAGATTGCGAACCCTATCAGAGGTAGTAAGAATCTCCCCTCCGATCACTAATGATGGAACCTCTACATCCTGAGATGCCGGCATCCACAGCCACTCAGCTTGGAAGGGTTGACTCTGAGTCTGTTCCTTCCCATCCAAGCCCGCACCGCTTCCAGGCAGCGGGACATGACAGAAAGGGCATCCCTATATCCCTTTTAACGTAACAATTGCCCTTGTCTCTCAAATTTTGCTATAATTTGCTTTATGGATGTTCAATAATGCAATGTAATAGTACATAGTATTATTGTTTAACAACTTTATCAAGTCTAGGAAGCAAAAAAATGTTCCTCCCTCCCTTCCTTTGCATTGTATATGAATATTTCTCCCGCCTCTCCCCCCCCCCACCACCTCCAATCAAGGCTATGGCAGGTCTATGCAGCAATCAGATCTCTCTGTTTATCCCCTGAATTGGCAGAATCTTCTCGACAAACAAGTGCATAATATGTTAATCCCATATGACCTTCTTCATTATGCAGTTTGCTTGATTCCTTTTGATTAATAGGGCCGTTGTTAGAATCTAGGGAAAAATACACCACAATGCGCTCAGGCAATCCAAAAAAGAGCAGCCAGAGGAGCCTACTCCACGTTTCTCTTGTTTATGACTGCTTGAGTCCCCGAAGATATGCTGCATAATGAATAGAACCAGATGAAATCTGAAAACTAGCTGAGCCTTGTCTTTTGATCAAAAGTTCATAATGAAAGAAGGCTGAGTGGAAGATTTGACGAGGGATCTTCCTTCCACTTGCCATGTTAACTTTAGTGGTGGAATGTAAGCTATCAAGCATGCAAATAGTGAACATCTGTTTCTTTTCCTTGCAACTTGATGCTGATAAAAGACTGGCAAGTTTCTTTACTTCGGCTTTTGCCTCAAGTAACTTTCCTACCTGTGATTTCAACAATTGTCATCCTTTGGTCAGGGGGGAAAGGGAAATCTTAGTTTGCACATCTGCCCATTGTACATGGAGAAAGACTATGATGCAGGATTGGGGCATGAGAGGCAAAGCTAGATGTCAATCAGTTATAATACTGAAGATTCCATAGATCTTTTAAGTCTTTAAATAAATATACTGAGCTGTGGTGGTGCAGTGGTTAGAATACAATACTGCAGGCTAACTAACTGCTCCCTCCAGGAGTTTGATTCTAAATGGCTCAAGTTGACTCAGCCTTCCATCCTTCCAAGGTTGGCAAAATGAGGACCCAGATTGTTTGGGATAATATGCTGACTCTGTAAACTGCTTAGAGAGAGCTGTAAAGCAACATGAAGTGGTATATAAGTCTAAATGCTACTGCTATACCCGAATAGGATTTATGATTCAAACATGATTTGCACTCTGCTTAAAAAGGGCAATTTCCAGAATTAACATTACATAAACCGATTCCTCCCTGGGATAACTGTTTGCATGCCAACTAAATAAAGCTTAAAGTGGTGTTAGGTTTCACATTTCATATAGTGATAGTTCGATTATTTTTTTTCTGATTCATTTCAGGAAATGTTTCGAAGAAGTATCTTTAGGGGGCAAAAGACACAAAAAATAATGTTTTCATTATAAAAATCAACACAATGCTCTCAAAACCCGATTAAGCAATTCAAATGTTAAAGCACTCAAAGATGAGAAATATGCAAAAATCATACTACGGGGTTTTTTTTTCCAAAATGAAAATGCTTGAAGAGAATTACATTCCCTATATTAAAATCAGCATGAACCTCTGTTTTAGAATTGTGCTATATTGAGTTGCATACTATTAGAAAACAGCAGCTTGACAATAGAGAAAATTGCTCTTTTAAGACAAATAATATTGAAAAATGTAGGCTGAATTCTGAACAGATATAAAGGTGCCTTTAAAATATTAGTGATTATATACATTAACAGAATTTTTAATTGATACAGATATTTGAGAGTAGGGGGATTCAGTGAATGTAGAAGGGGACTGAGAAGAGCACTGCCATAATGGGGAAAGTTCAACGATTTACCACTATTCCATTGAGCTCCATTTATTTAACTTGTTCTATTGTGTGCTCCTGGGTCTTCTAGAAGTCACTGGATACCCCTTTACATTAGGCCATATGCAGGGGTGGATTCTACTTACCTTTACTACCGGTTGGCAAGGGGAGTGCGCAAGCACACTTCTGCGCATGCTCAGATCGTCCATTATGACGTCTGGATGAGTGGGCGGAGTCTCCCACCACTTTTACTACTGGTTCGCAAGAACCGGACAGAACCGGGAGCAACCCACCACTGGCAGTATGTTTATTAATGAGGAACATCTGGGGGCTGGGATCACAAGTTGTCTACCTATGGCAGATACAAAGAAGTTGGGATACCCCAGGAAGCCATCTGCTACCTCAACTATATAGTCAAGAAAGAATAAGGATATAAGGCAGTCACAAGTTTTGCCCACCAAAAAAGTCCTGGCAGAATGAATGGTCACTGAATCTACCCAAACTTTCATGCCAAAAAAAGATCACAGAAAATTTGACCATTCATTCATCTATCATGCTCAGTGTTGCCTACATGGATTGGTAATGGTTTTTCATGGTTTCATAGCAGAAGATATCAGGAAGTGAACTTGTGCTTTTTTGCATGCAAAGCATGCTTTTTAGCATGAGTTATCGGGTTTTTTTTTTTTTTTTTAGTGAGCTCACTATTTTTGCTAACAGCTCGGTATTTGGACATTAAAGGAATGAGAAATGTCTTAGCTGAACTATAACTCTGATTTTGTTTTCAGTTAAAGAAGTGAGACAAATAACATTTTTTAAAAAAATTGTCTACATGTATAAATCATCTCTCTAGTGCTCAGGGAGGGAAAAGGCAAGAATGGTCAGAAGATTGGTTGATGATTGGTTGGCAAGAATAATTCTGAATTTCTTATAAGTTTTGCATAGGGGTCAAGGCCTCTTCAGTCCAAGTAACATGACCACAATTGCAATCTTCTTTGGAGATAAGTCAGACAAGTGATTGAGTAACAGAGGCCAGGGCAGATAATGAATTCAGTGTTAATGAGCAGACAAGGCTATCACTCAAGCATGCAAGATTGGCCACATTCAAGGCTATGTAAGTCTGCTAATAAAAAAAGTAGTACTGACCCTGGAAAATGCTTGATTTGCTGTGCATAGATGAAAGTTCTCGGGCAGGCTTGAATGATTGATGGTTCAATAGGTGGCCTGCTGAACCTGTGTGTGTGAAAGAGAGGTAGCTGTGTGGAAGAGATGTGGCATCTTTTCTACAATGCATAACAAATATTTGCTTGGAGGTACAAAGGCTGAATTCACACCATACACTTTAAGTTATAAACCATGATTTGTAATAGCAATAGCGCTCAGACGTATATACCTCTCCATAGTGTTTTACAGCATTTTCTGAATAGTGTACAATGTCAGCATATTGTTCCCAATATTTCTTATACAGGAACAGGAAACACTAAGGTGGGGCCCAAGAGATGGTATAAAACCAAGGGACTCTCAGCATCTTTTTCTCTTCATCCAACATCTTGAAGCATGTGATCGCCCTTTTCTGCCAGGACCTCAAGCCATGTGATTCTGCTTAGGACCTCAAGCCATGTGATTCTGCTCAGGACCTCAAGCTATGTGGTCAACTCCACCATTAAAATCACCTTTCCAAGCAGTCTCCATGTTTCCAGTGTCTTTTTCCCCATTTGGAACTGAACCCAGAAGGATATTTCTTCCAACACCCATACCCATTCTTGTTTCCTTGTAAATGTTTTTTTTATTATTATTATTCAGAATATGATGCTCTTCTCTATGTTATGCTCACATATTGGATGCTTTAACTGTGGACAGATGATTTTTCCTAAGCCAATCAATTTTTACTTTGAGAGTTCTTTCTTGTGCTAACTATAAAAGTAAATGTAAGCCATTTTTCCAGATTCTTTCTTTTGTAAAATTAAAATGAGAATCCTTTTTAATTGAAATGTTTCAAATAAATCGTAAATTAAATGATCTTCCTTGTCAGTAGCATAATTGGGATCTAGTATACCAAGGCACTTTCTTGGCAGTCACATTTGGCCAATAAATTCCTTATTTTTTTTATGGCTTAATACCTTGCCTATGTAAGTCCTCTAATGGACTCTTAATGGTTTTATGACCCAGAAGATTAACTTCTTCATAGGTCAACTAAAGAACTGCCTAGTTGTTCACTAGGATTTTGAAAGAAAAGAATGGAAGTTGACACTCACCAAATTGCCTCCAATAAGCTTCTGTTAGATGTAAGTTCGTCCTCCCTCTATCTCTATATGCAATGATCTTCCTTATTTTGCAGAAGTCTTCTGCATTGTTGATAGCAATCTCCTGAAGCTCAGATAAATGATAAGTGTTCATTGATAGTGAACTGTAACCTAAGAAAGAATTTCCCTGATGTAAAGATCTCCTGGGCTGGCATGTCAATGTTGACCTAATGTGGCTTCTAGGAATGTGCCTTGGTATGCTAGACCCTGATTATGCTTCTGAAACAAGGAAGATCATTTAACTTACGTTTTAATTGATACATTACAAATAAATTATCAATTAAATGCTATTCCTTGTCCTGGTAACATACTTGGGACCTTGCAATACCTAGGCAAACTCCATTCCTTCCAACCTATTGAACCTCTGTCAGCGTCTGTGTCCATTCTCTCTATGAAATTCGAAGGGAGGCTAATATTTGAACAATATGTGTGATGATTATTAGCACTAATTGGTTTATTTCACTTGGTTGTACTCTGTGTATAAATAGTTGATTAACTAAAGGAGAGCTATACCTTTATGGCAGGGCCATCAAACTCCCGGCCCATGGGCCAACTTTGTCCCACACTGGCCATGCCCACACCCAGTTTAGTGAAGAGGGAGAAAAGTCCCTATACATCACGTGATACCACCATGACGACATGAGTTTGACACCCTTGCTTTATGGGGTTTTTTTATTATGCTTTTGTTTTTATCTCTTCAGAAGGAGATTGTATTAGAGCCTTGGTGGTGCAGTGGACTAAAGTGCTATTAAATAGCACTTAGCTGCCAGCTGCCTGCAATTACTGCAAGTTCAAATCTCACCAGGCTCAAGGTTGACTCAGCCTTCCATCCTTCCGAGGTAGGTAAAATGAGGACCCCGATTGTGGGGGCAATAAGCTGACTTTGTATAAAAAAAGAACACCGCTTGGGGGGGGGGGCAAAAGCCCTACTAAGCAGGTATATACAAAAGTATGACAGCTATTGCTTAATGCATTGTAAGCCACCCTGAGTCTCTGGAGAAGGGCGGCATATAAATCGAACCAATAAATAAATAAACAATAGTATTGCTTTTCTCAAGCTCATACCTCAGGTACCAGCACCATAGAGTTGTCTTCCACAATAATGCCTGGATTATAGGTCACTTGTCTCAGGCTGCAAGGACCCCACAGACAGGATTAAAAGAGGAGCTTAGTCAAGATATTTCCTTTTGGTAGATAGATGGGAGGTTGTAATAGGAGTACTATGTAAGCCATAGCCAGGGACTATCCCAGGTAGGCAGAAAGGAGACAGGATCTGGGAGTATTAGGACTCTTGCCACTGCTTACTCTTCTCCTATCATTCTTTGCAGTTGGCTTTGCTGATCAGTATGATTTTGCAAGGGCCTAAAGATGGGCTTTGAGAATGCTATGAGCTGAAAAGACCCAACCTTCCCAAATGGTATTTAGTATAATTAAAATGAGAAAATACTAAATGCATAAAGGAGAGACATAACTGTATTTTATTTTGTTTACGAAATAAACAACATATATTCTACTGGCTTTACCAATGACTGATTGATTGGAGTAAAGCCCCTAAAATACCCCAAGTCTGGCTGTAAGTCAAGAAAATGTTGGCACATCCTTGGCCTAAGGCAATTGAAAGTATTTTGTACTATCTTTTGCATATGAGTGTAAATCATTCATGCTTGGAAGGACATGGAAACTTGAGGACAATTTGTCTTACCGCACCACTATTTCTGCCCAATTTACACTATATGATCCTTTTGCCTTAAAATAAATCTTCATTACATATGGAGATTAATTATATAAAGCAAACTGAGAAAATCCACATGTGACTTTGATATGATTATCCAACCAATGAAAAGCACTTGGAGCATCCAGCAGCTGTTTGAATAACTTCCAGATAAATAACAAAAGAACTGCTGACTTCTGGATGCCAGGACATATTTGGAACTGTGGAGCGAACATCTGCCAGCTGCTTCCCTGGAATATAGCTCCTGAAATAGTAAGAAGGGTGGGTGGGTGGGTGGGTGGGTGGTGGAATGAATCAGCACCATGTTCCAGTGTTCCCACAAATTCCCAGAGTTGCTTCTTCTGAGATTGTTGGCCATATAAGATGGATGGATGGATGGATGGATGGATGGATGGATGGATGGATGGATGGAGGTAATCCCAAAAATATTTTGAATAGTTTCACATTTATTTGGTTTCTCAGCCATAAATAGGTTAGAAAGACAATGAACAATGGAAATTAATAAGACAGGTCAATTATGATAAATCACTTAGGAAAAAGAAAATTGGGAAGGGGGAATCAGTTGTCATAAAAAGAGTGATATCTCAGTGAAGGAGCCACTGACTTTAATATAAGTTTAAACCCTTCATAGACCACCTACTTCTGTGCATCTCTCCAGTTTTCTTAGATCTTTGAAAGTCCCACACAATTATGATTAATGTTAACCATTAATTCTGATATTCTGTAGTAGGATGCAAGTTATGGAGTAGCTTCTTATTGGAGCTTTTCTCCTTGTTACAATTTAGGAGAGTTTAGGCTTTGTTGGAGCTTTTTCACACAACATGCTTACCTGGTGATTCACCATTAAGCACATTCCTACAAATCACATTTCTTGCAGAGGTTCGTTTTATTCCTTTAACTCTTTTTGCTCCTGGCATGAACTTCTAGAGCTCTGGAGTCCTAAGAAGTCTACCTAACTGCTCATTGTATTTTTCAAATGGACAAAAAGAGGGGTGAAGGAGAAAGAGAAGGGGAACAATAATCCTTCAATCTGGTTGATTAGGTTTTTTTTAAAAAAAAATAGCAGAAACTGACAGCATTACAATCATTTTTATGGTGGCTAGGCTCTATTCAAAGCTGCCACTCAGAATTTGCCTGGGGCAACCCTGATGAACTTTTCTGAGTCACCAGTGAAGCCTCTGCCCCAGGGGAACAGCAGATCAGGTCAGCTTTATCATGAGAGCACAACCTTCAGATTTTCTGTTTACAAAACCCACTTAACCCCAGCCACTAACTGAATCAGGGGTTGGGTTCTTTCTGTCCACCATCACATTAACTGGGTTGGAGCTGTATTTCTGGACAGTACAGAGTCACCAACCACTTAGAACTTGAGCTCTAATGAGCTCTTGTAGCAGGAAATATGATGTCACTTGCTCTTTGTTTTTGTCGGTCAGAACAGCTTGGTTGCAAATTACAGCAGATTTCGATATTTTCTGACAGCTTACATTTTCAGCAAAATGCCCAGTATATACAAAATACGGCAAAACCATTATTTTGTCTGTGGACATCTGACAGTTTTATAAAGTGAAGTGTAAGTGTTCAATTTATACTGTATATCCGTACATACAAACAGAGAGAGATTTGTTCCAATATTTGGGAGCAGGGAAGTGGGCTTCATTTTGATTGAGGGGAGGCAGAGCTTAAAATAATTGGTCAGCTTCAGTGGCATGCATTTCATCCTGATTCATCCACTCTTTATGATTTCCATTAGAAGGACTTCTACCTCCTGTGGTTCTCCTCCTGTCATATTTGCTCCACAACAAATTCCTGCACCCTGTCTCATTCTGATGACGTTAACAAGGAATTACGGTATCTGTGTCATATCTACGTACAGCACATCAACTTTGTTAAGATGACAAACGTACCTTTCCCCCTTCCTTCTGGAAAAAGAGGAACAAGTGTTTGTAACAAATGTGGGCCACAGGCTATAGTCTTTTAGTAAGAAGAGAACACACTTATCTATCAGATTTCTGTTGCTTCTTTCACAGTGTTTTGGCAGATCTGAAGTTGCATAATAAAAAAGCTATGAGTGTCAGTTTGGTGACGTTGTTAAGACATCAGCCTGGAAACCAGAAGGCCATGAGTTCTAGCCCACCTTGGGCACAAACCAGCTAGGCAACCTTGGTCCAATCACTTTCTCTCAGCCCTAAGAAGGAGGCAATAACAGACAGACAATTCTGGGGGGGATGGAATATCAAGAAAACTGCAGGGTTAAGGGGAGGCGGTCTTCAAGAAATGGACACAATTGAATGGAAGAAAAAATAATAAGGCTAGGTTCCAGCATTTTTCTTGATGTAAGCAACCTCTTGATGTATTAATTTTTGAAATATAAAGACTTAAAAAAAAATTATCCAGGTGGGGACAAGTAGCCTGGCAAGTACAAAAAGATACATTTCCGGAATGCTAGTGAAGCAGTGAAAGTTGATCAATTTTCCTGTCCTTGACTCAGCCCCATATTCTTGCACATAATCACACTTCTATGTTTTTAGAAAGTGTTGGCAGTAGCAACTATCATATTGCTAGTGATATTACTGATCATATGCAACACAATAAAGCAGAGAGCTCTTTGTTATAGAAGAGCACAGATTGGGATTATAAACCCAAAACATGGCACAAGAGTACAGCTTTTAACATGTTCCTGATGATGAACTTGATCAGATAAATTTTATTTATTTATTTATATCCTGCATTTATATTTTTATAAATAAAGGTGACGAACATATCTAATGCTCCTTCTTCCTCCTCCTGTTTTCCCCACAACAACCCTATGAGGTGGGTTGGGCTGAGACAGAGGGACTGGTCACCCAGGGTCCCAGTGCAAGGTCACCCAGTCAGCTTTCATGGCAAAAATGGGACTAGAACTCACAATCTCCTGGTTTCTAGCATGATGCCTTAACCGCATGATGCCTTTAGCTAGACTAAACTGGCTAGTCCAGAAAGTGGCCAATCTAAAACAGGAAGATTGATGTATCAGATTCTTTGGAGACAAGAGGATATCTTAGCAAGATACAGGAGGGCTTAATTTTGGCAGGACAGATCCCTGTATTGTGAAATCGGCCAAATACACCTACACTCACACTCACATTTAGAGAGAGAGGGAGGGAGGGAGGGAGAGAGGGAGAGGGAGAGAGAGAGAGAGGGAGGGAGGGAGAGATGCCCTGAGAATGAGAATAATGGTAGCACACTAATGACAATAAAGAAAATTGTGTGAAATGTCATCTAAAAACTCTAACAACATAGACCTTCATTCTCCATGAAATGCCAGCTCTTTTTATTGAAGTCAATTGGTTAAAAAAAAAATCCTTGTTTCTTTTTTTTCCACAGCAGTCAACAAATGAGACACACAATTTTTCCAGCATCTTACTAAACGTCACCTGCATCTCTCCAGCACTGCATACTTTATGATATCAATGTTCCCTTGGAGACATAGTTAATCTTTCACAGCCGAGTGAACCAAGACATTGTGGGTCCAATTTGATAACCTCTTCATTGTCACAGCCCTTCTCAGCTAAGCTAAGAACCTTTTGTCTGCTCAACTCATGTCATCTTTCATAATTGCCAATGAAGAACTGGAAGGGAATTGATCGCTACGCTGGAAGCTTTTTCTTACTTTCAGAACTGATTGTCAGGACTTGCTGCTTCTGCCCACCGAGGACCTGCTTAAATTTCGTGGAAATCAGGAAAACTTTCCAGACTGGAACTTTGGGCTGTATGCACCTAATACTCGAATCAACTGAAGTTCACCTAATTCTGCAATGGCATTAGGTTGTTTCCAAGAGGTGACTCTATGGTCTTCATATATATATTGGTAGATATCTGAATGTCTATATTTCTAGACATAGTGTAATCCTTAGTGCACAAACTCATACTGTAGGCCAGAATATGTTCTGATTCACCCCAAATGTTAAACCAAAATGTCTTGGTTGCTATCTTAGCAGGATCTATGAATTAGGACCATTAAGAAACAGTTAGGACATCATGAGTTTAAGAAGCCTGATTTAGTGTTTTGTGTGAATGCAAGATAGATTTTGATGTAGTCTCACTATCAGAGCTAAACGGCTAAAATCCAGGTAATTACTAGATGGTAACTATGAAAGATGAAAAACTCTTCATTTGCTGCCTTCTCTTGATCATCTGGATTTTTGCAGTTCAGATTTCATAGCTCTCGTGTAAGCTCTTCTGTCTAGCTGCTGCTGAATTCTCTAAACCAGTGATGGCTAACCTTTTTGCCATCGCGTGCCAAGTGCAGGGGGAGCACAGGGGAGTTCCACGCAAGTGTGCCCATACCCATAATTCAGTGGCCCCTGATGCCTTTGCACATGCACGCGTGACCTCTCCACACTCCCCTACTTTTGGCACGCGACAGCAAAATGGTTATTGGTGAACCCGGTGGGCCCATTTTTCACCCTCCCCAGGCTCCAGTGGTTTTCTTGGAACCTGAGGAGGACAAAAACAGTCTTACCCACCCATCTACCCCCCAGAGGCCCTCCGGAGGCCAGAAACAGCTTGTTTCCCAATTTCCGGTGGGTCCGGAAGGCCCAAAAATCAGCTAGCTGGCACGTGTGTTCACGCTGGAGCTGAGCTAGGGCAATGCTTGCATGCCCACAGATACGGCTCCACGTGCCACCTGTGGCACACGTACCATAGGTTCACCATCATGGCTCTAAATTATAAAAAATAGCATATCAGAAACAGAACCTGGAAATTGTTGAGGAGAGGTATCTCTGCTATCCCTGAATTATAAGTATCTCTCTCTTTAATCAGGGGAACTTGGAACATCATATATTATCTCTTTTTCTAATATTTTGTAAATGTATTCTACAAAAATCAGGCATAGATATAAAAAGTTTCTATCTCCCTGATATTGATACAAATCATTGCATTGTTATAGCAAACTAGGCTTTTTATGTATAGTCAGTTTTCATCATTTAGAAAGAAACAAACAGATTGGTCTGTTATGTGTGTTTAATATTGCAGATCAGATTTTACAGATAGCTTGGAAAGTATTTTCTGCTTGGTCAATCACCCAGTACTGCTAGCTGGGTTAAGTTGTTGTTTTTTTTTAATGTAGAAAAGCTGTTACACTGATCATCTGCAGAATTAAATAGATAAACCATGTTATAAATCCCCAAAAATGAAGCTTGAGGCTTTTGCTTTCAATTGCATCATTGCATCCTGTTACTATTGTAGCACTAATCCTTTACCTAAATGACATCAGCCAGGTACAAGGGCGATAAAGAGTACGAATTGCCCATTTAAGAGCAACTGTGGCATTTCATATTGCAAACATGGATTTCATCCACAAAATACTGGACTCTTTTATACTTGTCTGCACGTTTTAGGCAAAGTCTGAGACATAGATGACAAGAGCTATTCAGAGACCAAATGTAACCCCTGAGTGAGAGCCCATTTTATGTTCTCCAACCTTGCTACAAAATTCCAATTATAAATTATCCTGTTAGTGTAATAGAGAAAGAACCAGCAAGCTAAAAACATTGCTCAGCTGATCAACTTTGAAAGACAGTTGTGTAGTCACTGCAGATAACAAGAGTGCCAGATTAGAAGGAAAAAAGTGATTTGTCCAATATAAGATATTGAGTTTTAATTGGAGATGCTTTAGATTCCTTCATTTGTTACTTTAATAAAATTGCCATGTTATAAAAGACAGATGTATCAGGCTGAGGTGTAACTTGTTTGAGACAGAAATAAAATTTTAAGTCTCAATGTCCCAAATCTCTTCCAGTTATTTTTGCAAAAAAAAAAAACCATTTCTCAAACCCAGAACTATTCTTTCTAAGATGAAAGTCATGACTTCCTCAGTAAATTTCCTCTCATCCTAAAGGGAAAAAAGTCAATTTGCTTTATTCAGATTGGTGAGATGGCTCTTATTAGCTTTGTTTAAATTTTTCTCACAGTCCAGACCTTCATTAATGCTGCCATAGTTCCATCTGATTCTTTAACTGAAGGTGATGAGAGAACAAAGGAAGCTTAATTTTTAGAAGGGCAGACAGCAAATCATCTTCTCCCCTACTAGGATCTCTGATAAGCCAGTCTCTCCTCCTCCTTTGTCTGTGTCTTTAAAAAGCAAGTTCCTTCCATTTTACCTACAAATTGAGCAACAAATCCTGGAAATATTATTTGTGAAAATATTATTTGTGAAAATGAAATGTTCATGTCAACCATCTCATGCTGTCTGTACAGTAATAACCAACCAATCTAAGGATGGTGGTATCTTTTCCCCTTAAATTTGTGCATTGGGATGCTGTTTTACCTTCTATCTTCTGATTGAACTGATGTATCATGCAAGGAAGAAGTCTCATCTTAAAGAAGGAATTAAGAGGCACAAAGGGCATTGTGATGTCTAAATCACTGAGTCGCAGTGCTGCTTCTGCTGATTGCCGGCTGACTGCAATTTGTCAGATCGATTCTCACTAGGCTCAAGGTTGACTGAGCCTTCCATCCTTCCGAGGTTGGTAAAATGAGGGACCCAGATTGTTGGGAGTAATAGGGCTGACTCTGTAAACTGCTTAGAGAGGGCTGTAAAGCACTGTGAAGTGGCATTTAAGTCTAAGTGCTATTGCCATTGCTAAAATCAGCCCTTTCATAACAGGATGAACGGACAGTGTTGTCTCAGGGTAGAAGGTGTTTAAAGAAATCAGAATGATAGCTGTGACCATACAATCAAACACTTGTTTTTTAAAAAAATATCTGACACACATATGACAGATGTAAATAGGGGTGAGATTTTCAACTAAACAGACAAAACTACTATCTTAATTTCTTGTTACTCCCCTGAGGCTATCCCTCAAATAGGAATTCTTATTTTATCATCTAAACATTTTCCCAAATGTTTCGTGTCATTTCCCAGCAACTGAAGCTTTGCAACTTCTAGAAGCATTTTATGCAGTAGGTATTAACATGCCTCATTTTCTAACAGTTTGGATTCACTGAAGTGTAAAGAATCAAGATGTTTTATCTGGAGTGAAACAGCAAGTCGTCATGTAGATCAGGTTCATTTTTCTTTGTGGGGATTATCAACATTGTTGATTACTCAGAAAAAGGAAATGGTAAATAATGATTTAACACATTCCAAGGAGTGACTAGAATTAGCATATTTGTCCTTTGGCAATAAGTGACTTCATTCAAGAAGAGTTCCAGGCAGAAAAATAATATTTTATATGAGGGGTCCTCAAATTTCGTCAGTGGGCATATTTAGAATTTTGAGGTAGCTATGGAAGGCATAGTCTTTCCAAAATAATCTATTTCTTAGCAGGCAAACTGATCCCTTCCTTTCCCACTTGCCCATCAAGATATGTTTTATCATCCCTAGCTTAACTTTACTCCAAACCATTGCTAGGTTACAGATCTTCATTTTAAATAATTTAAGAATGCTTCTGTGATCTAAATGTGGGTATGATCTTGAAACACAGAAGGGGAAGAGATGCTGCCTATGAAACAGATAAGATGGGTGACAGCACACAGCTGCATAACAGGCAAAGAAAGAACCTCATAAAGGAATATCCCTAACTTTAAGGAAAAGGTTCCCCTTGCACATATGTGCCAGTCATTCCCAACTCTAGAGAGTGGTGCTCATCTCCATTTCAAAGCCGAAGAGCCAGTGCTGTCCAAAGATGTCTCGATGGTCATGAGGCTGGCATGACTACACACCAAAGGTGCACAGAACACTATTACCTTCCCACCAAAGGTGGTCCCTATTCAGTGTGAAATCTAAATTTTTTCCCTACCGGTTCTGTGGGCATGGCTTGGTGGGGGGGTATTCTGTGACTGAGTGGGCATGGCCAACTTGATGTCACTCACAGCAATGCCCACTCAGTCACAAGACCCACTCCCACCACGCCACGCCCACAGAACCCGGTAGGAAAACTTTTTAAATTTCTCTTCACTTTTGGTTGGGGCCCAGGGCCCAGGGATGCACCATTCCCTGGGGCTCTGGAGCTGCCGCCTGCTTGCCACCTGCCTCAACCAGGTCAGGGAATGCACCATTCCCCAATACCAGCCTTGCCCTGGAGCCGCTGCCCTCTCTCTCATCGCCAAGTGGCATGTCCTTACCTTTCTCCTACAGCTGGCTATCAGGGGAGGCAAGCGCCCAAAAGTTACCAGAGTCACTCACTCTCCTTCTTGAATGTGCCACCACCATCGCTGCCCTGGTCCACACGCCAGCTGCGCAAGCACACACCTAACCTGCTGCTGATGAGTGAATTAAAGGTGTGTGCTTGTGCACTGGTGATGGTGGAGCACATTCAAGAAGGAGAATAAGCAACTCCAGTAACTTTTGGGCAATTGCCTTCCCTGACAGCCAGCCGTGGGAGAAAGGTGAGTAGTAGGATACACCATGTGGTGAATTGCGAGCAGGCAGCAGCTCTGTGGCAAAGCCTGAGTCAGGGAATGGTGCATTCCCTGACTTGGTTGAGGCAGGCAGCGAGTAGGTGGCAGCTCCGGGACTTCGGTGAATGGCACATCCCTGGGCCAAGGCAAAGGGCAAGTGGGTAGTGAGCGGGCGGCGAGCAGGCGGCAGCTCGAGGCAAAGGCCGGAGTCTCTTTCTGGGCATGTCACTTCTGCCTGTTGGACCACTTCCAGAAAGTAATGACTTCTGGGTGGGTGGGCAGAGCCTCCACCTGCCATTGCTACCAGTTCTCCCAACTACCGGCCATCATTGCTACTGGATCAGCCGATCAGGTCCCATCTGGCAGCATTTCATCCCTGTCCCTATTTTTCTTCTTGCATTTTTTACATGCTTTCAAACTGCTAGGTTGGCAGAAGCTGGGACAAGTAACGGGAGCTCACCCCATTACACAGCACTAGGGATTCGAACCACTGAACTGCCGACCTTTATCAGGAACTAAAAAAAGTCAGTGAGAAATTTAAACTTTAAGACTTGCAAGATTCTGTTAATGTAGACTTACAATAAAAAGGAATGAACTCATCTCGTCTGTTTCATTTTTGATCTGCCTAGGGAGGCTGATAATTTGAAGTCCACAGGTGTTTGGGAAATAGAAGTTGATAGGTTTCCTCCAGAAGTGTGGACTTTGACTTTCAAGCTTCTCAGAAATGCCCAATTCTGATAATTCAAGTCCATGCATCTGGAATCTGATTTAACTCAATGTTTTTTTCAGACTTGACAACTTTAAGATGTATGGACTTCATCTCCCAGAATTCCACAGTCAGCATGGAACCTTATAAATGCCAAGGAAGTTGTCAGCAGATAAATATGTACCTACCAGCCTCATACTAGTGATGCAGCTTAACAATTCAACAAGACAATCACTTTGGGAAATGAATGTGTTTAATATTCCATAATTTTCTTTTATATGGAACCTAGAAATATAGTAAATAAAAATGCTGCAATTGAGGCACTGTATGCAGATTTGGAAATTTTGATGTCCTTTTGACTTCCAAAACTTCTCCCTTCATGTCTAAAAAGGATACAACTCTGCACAATCAAAGCAATGTATCAATCAGCCATTTGTACATCCATCTGAATAAGTGATTTCAAAAGAGAACTGAGGAGAATATTATATTAAACCACACTACTAACACATTTCCCCCTTCTCCTGAATATTCATCGATTCCAAATGTTACATTATTGTGTTCTTAAAACTTTTGGTGGAAGGAAAATATTAATGCAGTAATCAATCAGTGAGTAATTAGTTATCTAAAGACTCATCCCCATACTCCCAACCATGGCACAAACATACTTGGTAATAGTCAAACGATATATCCTTGTGATATTGTTTCCATCTAACTTCCCTCCCACAGTTGTGGTAACATCCAGTTGTTTATTAGACTCTTCTCTGGAACTTGTCAAGACTTAGATGGGGACCTTATAAACATGGCTCTAATGCTAATTTAGAGAGCCAAGTTGGTGTAATGCTAAAGGCATCAGGCTAGAAACCAGGTGAGCATGAGTTCTAGTCCATCCTTCGGCAAAAAGCCAAATGGGTGACTATGGACCAGTTACTCTTTCTCAGTCCTCAGAAGGAGGCAACGACAAACCACTTCTGAAAAATCTTGATAAGAAAACTGCAGACTTGTCCAGGAGTCTCTGAGAATTGGACATGGTTGAATGGAAGAAAAAGAAAATGCTGATTTAAGGCATGCTATATTTTCTTTTTAATCATAGATATGTTATCTTAAAAGAGCATGAGACCTGTTTTTGGAAAACAGAATTAACACTCCCTTAAAATGCTATTTTTTAGCATTTTAATCAATTTAAAGAAGGTCAATTTAATCTGGAAAAGAAAGCCAGGTTCTGCCAACTATATGCTACTAGTTCTGTCACCAATGAATGCATTAACAGATTTTCTGCTGCTTTTCTTCAGCTGTGGAGATTTTCTTCAGCTGCAGTGGCATAGTGGTTAGAATGCAATACTGTAGGCTACCTCTGCTGATCACCAGCTGCCAGCAGTTGGAAGATCGAATCTTACCAGGCTGACTCAGCCTTCCATCCTTTCAAGGTGGGTAAAATGAGGATCCAGATTGTTGGGGGCAATATGCTGACTCTGTAAACCACTTAGAGTGGGCTGTAAAGCACTGTGAAGTAGTATATAAGCCTAAATGCTAGTGCTAGTGCTTCTATGGCCAAACTTTTACTATTTTAATTAGGAGGGACACAAATTCGCCTATTCCTATGCCATTTTCTCTCCATCTTGATCTATTTCTGGATGCTGCCAACCATGCCTACTTCAGTCAAGGATGGAGTCCACTTATTATCACTTGATTCCTCCCACTTTACCCCATGCTCTATGATAAGTTATAAACACAGAGGGGGTACCAGATGAACAGGAGGGTCTCCTAATAGTCCTCAGAACTCTTCTTCCCTGACTCTGATTTGCCAGAATATTTCTGAATGTGGATATGCTGTTCTTATAAAAGTTCCATATCCAAAACAAGATCAGCTGATTGATCATAGCCATGGAGCATATTCTTGGGATAAAGCAGGACAATACTTTCCTAGATGAGCTCCCTGTTTTTCCTCAGCTTCTGCCACCTGTCAGTCAAGTTAATTCTAAATAAGGGCCCTATCCTAATTTTGAAATAACATCAAACATCAGTAAGGAACATTGGATTAAAGTGTACAGTATGGTGTACAGTTCACTAATATATACTGGTATATATCCTTCCATTTTTCCCTTCATGTTAGCTTGTATTTTAATGTGTCTTTGAAATTTAATAAATATTTATATTAAAAAAACTATTGCTTAGTTGCTGCTCTCATTCTAGTATCCTTTGCAATCTGCCCTTCTCTTGACCTTTTCATTTGGTAACTCTTTATCATCTTTCTCTATCTCTAGAAATAAATAATGGATCAAGTGCACTTAGAATAGGTACAAAGCACATCAAATACGCTGCCAGTTACTCTGGTCCCTTTGAGAAAAGCAATTTTCCATTAGGTCAGGGAGACAGAGTCAAAAGCCATAGAATGTTCCTTTAAATATGACAGCAAGGTCACAGGCAGTGGCATTCACAGGCACATGGGAAAGGCAGCAATGCCATGCCCACCATTTTGCCCTTTTGGACTGCCTCTCTGGAGGCTCCACTCAATTCAGGCAGCCAAGCCTTTTGGAATATCAGGGTGGTTTGCTACAGATAGACTCTATATCCCAGTGCAAAGCACTGACGTGTGCAAAACATTTTGTGGTTGAAATGTTTCAATTGCAAAACATTCCTTTCCCTCATCAGAAGAATCAATCAAGTCCCTTCTGCGCATGTCCAAGATGGCGGCGCCCGCTGGGACGACGATCTAGGCGGGGGGCGCCGACCTATCTTTTGGGTCCTTGGGGGTCAGTTTTTTAAAGCTATGACCCCAGGACCAGTTGGGGGAACACCCTGCCAGCAAGGAGAGGGTTTTCTCCCCTCCTTGACTGAGCAGGGGGCGAAACGGCGGCGCTGAGAGCAGTCGGGCTGCTCAGCTGGTCGGCGGTGGGGCCTTCGGCGGCAGCGGCGGCGGCGGCGGTAGCGGCTTTTTCCTCATGGCGGAGACTCCCAGGACAGCGGAGCAGCGGAGCAGCGCTGCGCCTGAGGACAGCCCATGGTGGGTGAAGATTGAAACCCAGGGGGTGCCCAAAGGGTTGTAGAAGGTGTTGGGCACCCCCCCTGAGGACCCTGGGGGCACCCCCATCCTCCCCCCGGCAATACTCCTCCCACTTCGTGGGGTTGGAATTGGGGGGTAATTGGATGGCAGCTGCTAGGCAGCTGGAAGACGCTGGCGACCCCCCCCCCCCCGCTTTTCGAGTGGAAGTTGGGGGGGGGCAAATAGAATACAAACTGTCGCTGGAACTTGGCTGGCCCCTGGTATGATATCCTGGCCTGGGCCTTGGGGGGCTTTTAATCTGAGCCCTATGGAGTCTAGGGGTGCTGGAGATAACTGCCCCATTCCGCTCCCCTCTTCCCCAGCGCTTCCCTTTTTGAGACCTATGCCCACCTGACCAGAAATTAGCCTGTGAGACTCACGTATCGCCATGTATTTGTCATCTGCATTCCCCTGACTGTGGAGAGAACTATTTCCATCTGAAAACTGGAGGCCGGGATATGGCTTCATCCCGTCGGCCGAGGGGGCTGGACATCAGTTAATCACCGTGAGAGGGTGGCCTGGTGTCGAGGTCCCTGGAGGCCGAACCGAGATGACTTCATGTTGTACCATGTCAACGGAAGGGCGTGGACCAGCCGCTGTGAGAGGGCGGCTTTTTGGACCTTGACCCCTGGACGCTATGGTTGGCACCGGTTCATTGCTGCCATTCACCACAAGAAGGGGTTGATCAGCTAACCAATGACCGTGAGAGGGTAGTTGGACTTTATTTTTCTTGCTCCCCCGGATTGTGGTCGTCTTGGAATTTGGACTTTGTCCCCTGTGGTGAGAGGACAGTGGACTTGGCCCCGTGAACAGGTCTTTGGGACCCCACCATGTCTTCTTATTTCTTCTCTCCCTTGGACCTTTATGGACCCTCAGACTATGGTCGGGTTAACCCGCTGAAATCAAGATGTACTCAGCAGCGGAGCTTCTTGGTCTGCGAGATTCCCCCCTCTCGCAGGCTTGGCCCTCCACTCTATCGAGGGCCTACCTCGATGACGGGTTTTGGAGCCCCGAGAGGTGGCATGCCGCAAAGAGGGGGTTGCGGGGTTTTTTAAAATTGTCCTTGTCTAACCTTTTAGGGGGATGGGGGAGGGGGGAGGGGAGGGAGGGCTATAGGCCGGGCTCGTCACAGGGGCCTGAAACGGGAGGCGGGGAACGGGGTGAGGAGGAGCTCGCTGCAGAAGGTAAGGAGGGTAATTTCATCAGAGCCATGGTTGGGAGGGGCAGATATGGTGGGAGCAGGGGGCCGTATCATGTATTGGGGGCACGTAGCCGCTGTCTCCAAGCGGTGGCGTGCCTCGGCCCTCAAGACTCTTCTCGCTCCCCGAGTTGTTCAGAGTTACGGCGTCCGGGCCTGAGGTTGATGTTGTGTAATGCCAGGTCCGTGGTTAATAAGGCCCCCCTCATCTGTGATCTTATTCAGGAGGGGGGTGCGGACCTGGCAGGTATTACGGAGACCTGGTTGGGCCAAGAGGGGGGGGTCCCCTTCATAGAGTTGTGCCCGCCAGGTTTCCGAGCATTTCATTGACCAAGGGCCCAGGGCAGGGGTGGGGGTGTGGCGGTCATTATAAGGGAAAGTCTGGATCCAAGGGAGACCACTGTACCTCAGATAGCCGGATGTGAGTCGCTCCTGGTGAAGTGGGGCCATGGTGTGCGGGTGGGCTTGCTGATCGCGTACCTGGCTCCCTGCCACGTGACAGCGGCCCTGCCCGAGCTTCTCAACGTTATTGCCGAGGTGGCAGTTGATACCCCCAGGCTTCTGGTCATGGGGGATTTCAACCTGCCGTCTGTCGGTGAGGCGTCTGGGTTGGCTCAGGAGTTTATGGCTTCCATGACAGCCATGGACCTGACACAATTAATTCTTGGCCCCACTCACACAGGAGGACACACTCTGGACTTGGTTTTTGTCTCTGGTCAGTGGTTGAATGGCCTAGATGTAGGGGATATAGTTATTGAACCCCTGTCATGGTCGGACCATTCTCTCCTGAGGCTAGACTTTCTGACCACCGAACCCCACCGCAGGGAGGCGGAACCGATTAGGTGGTTCCGCCCCAGGCGCCTGATGGACCCTGATGGGTTTCAGAGGGAGCTTGGGCCAATGCCCAAAACTCTGGCTCACGACTCGGCCGAGGACCTGGTGGCCGCCTGGGATAGGGCGGCCGCCAGTGCCCTGGACCGAGTCGTGCCTTTGCGGCCTCTGACCCGGCACCGAACCTGCCCGGCTCCTTGGTTCTCTGAGGAGTTGAGGGAGATGAAGCGCCGGAAAAGACGCCTAGAGAGTGGTTGGAGGGTGAGTCGATCTGAATCCGACCGAACACTAGCTAGGTCCCATCTTAGGACCTATTTGGTGGCGATAAAAGCGGCAAAGCGTAATTACTTTTCCGCTCTTATTGCATCGGCAGATAACCGCCCAGCCGCCTTGTTTAGAGTGACCCGCTCCCTCCTACATCAGAGAGCGCGGGAGGACCTCTTGCAAGGGCGGGCTGAGGATTTTGCACAGTATCTGCACGATAAAATCGCTCAGATTCGGGAAGGCTTGGACTCTGACTGGGTAGACTCCAGCGAGGTGACTGAGGCTGGTCTTGAGAACGTTATCTGGGATGAGTTCGATCCTGTAACTCCCGAGGACGTGGACAGGACTTTGAGGAGTCTAAACGCAACCACATGTTTATTGGACCCGTGTCCTTCCTGGCTGGTACTGGCCACTCGGGAAGTTACACGAGGCTGGCTCCAGGGGATTATAAATGCTTCTTTGAGTGAGGGTTTCTTGCCTACCGCCTTGAAAGAGGCGGTGGTGAGGCCCCTCCTCAAGAAGCCTTCTCTGGACCCGGCTGTTTTGGCAAATTTTCGTCCTGTCTCCAACCTTTGCTTTGTTGCGAAGGTTGTTGAGAGTGTGGTTGCGCGCCAGCTCCCACAGTACCTGGAGGAAACTGTCTATCTAGATCCGTGCCAGTCCGGTTTCAGACCTGGGTACAGCACGGAGACGGCATTGGTCGCGTTGGTGGATGATCTCTGGAGGGCTCGGGACAGGGGATGCTCCTCTGTCCTGGTCCTGTTAGATCTCTCAGCGGCTTTTGATACCATCGACCATGGTATCATGCTGCGTCGGTTGGGGGGTCTGGGGGTGGGAGGCACCGTGCTACGGTGGTTCTCCTCCTATCTCTCCAACCGATCACAGTCTGTGTTGGCAGGGGGGCAGAGGTCGACCTCGAGGCGCCTCGTTTGCGGGGTGCCACAAGGGTCGGTCCTCTCGCCGCTCCTGTTCAACATTTATGTGAAGCCGCTGGGTGAGATCATCCGTGGTTTTGGGGTGAGTTGCCAACTGTACGCTGATGACACTCAGCTGTACGTCTCCACCCCTGACCACCCCAATGATGCCCTCGAAGTGATGTCCCAGTGCCTTGAGGCTGTGCAGGTCTGGATGGGGAGGAACAGGCTTCGTCTCAACCCTTCCAAGACCGAGTGGCTGTGGATGCCGGCGTCCCGGTATAGCCAGCTAGTGCCATCGCTGGCTATTGGGGGTGAGTCATTGGCCCCCACAGAGGGGGCGCGCAACTTGGGTGTCCTCCTGGATTCACGGCTGTCCTTGGAAGGGCATGTGGAGGCCGTGGCCAGGGGGGCCTTTTATCAGGTTCGCCTGATGCGCCAGTTGCGCCCCTTTCTGGATCGGGACTCCATGTGCACGGTCACTCATGCACTCGTCACGTCTCGCTTGGACTACTGTAACGCTCTCTACATGGGGCTCCCCTTGGGGTGCACCCGGAGGCTCCAACTGGTCCAGAATGCGGCCGCGCGGGTGATTATGGGAGCGACAGGGCGCTCCCATGTGACACCTCTCCTGCGCGAGCTGCACTGGCTTCCGGTGGTCTTTCGGGTGCGCTTCAAGGTGTTAGTTTTGACCTTTAAAGCGCTCCATGGCATGGGACCGGGGTACCTGCGGGACCGCCTGCTGCTACCGATAACCTCCCACCGGCCAGTACGCTCACATAGAGAGGGCCTTCTCAGGGTGCCATCAGCCAAGCAATGTCGGCTGGTGGCCCCCAGGGGGAGAGCCTTCTCTGTGGGGGCACCCACCCTATGGAACGAGCTGCCTCCAGAAGTTCGTTTGATCCCGGACCTCCGCACTTTCCGAAAGGCCCTTAAGACCTATTTATTTCAACAAGCCGGCCTTGCTTGATTGTTTTTAAATGGGGGTTTTAACAAAATTTTTCTTATTGATTTCTGGGGTTTTAAATTGGGTATTTTAATGGGGTTAGAATTTTATTTGGAACGCCAATGAATTTAATTTAATTTTATCATTCTTTTAATGTTTGTATTATATGTGTTTTAAATTTGGTTGTTCACCGCCCTGAGTCCCCCTCCCGGGGAGAAGGGCGGTATATAAATTGAAATAAATAAATAAATAAATAAATAAATAAATAAAATAAGTCCGATGCGCCAGGATTGGTCTAAGTCAGTTCAGCCTTGTAATTAGTTATTCTAACCTCCATCCCAAGGTTGGAAAATTCATTTTTCAAACTGGATAAATCTAGATGTTGCAAATAACCCATTCTGAAATTGGAACGGGAAACTGCAAGCAAAGTTTCCTGCTTTCATCAGAATGAGAAAAGTAAAATTATGCCATCACACCACATACTTTAGGGCATGTGTGCAACTCCAGCGTCAAGTTGCTTTCATCATTCTGCCCTTTCCTTACTGCCCTCCCAGATATTTCTGACTGAAAGCTTAGAACATTTTGACCTCAAGTTGTTGCACATGGAAAATGGGTATGATATATTAAGCCATCACCATGTAATGGGCTCTGAGATTAACCTTTTAGGAACAGGAGGAAGGGCTTCACCAAGACAATGGTTAGATAAGAGAAATCTGAATCCAAACCAGGAATGTAATTTGAGAAAATGTCTCAGACTTTAACTTCCCTAGCTCTCTAGGATAAATGGGAGGAGGCACATTCAGATCTGTAAGAGTCTGTTGCTATAACCCTATCATAAGCATTCATAACTTTGGTTTTTGTCTCTGATCTGTCTCAACAATCTGACACACTGCTGCATTCTGTATAATTTTGTTTACATACACCAGGAATGAAGAATGGGAAAGTTCAGATATAAAGGAATAGCTACCATGACAAGTAATACATAATTAGCTGGGATATTAAAACTGATCTGAATTCTTAAAAAAAATATCAGAACTGATCAGATTGTGTCAGTTCTGTAACGTAGACCAAGCAAAGGATCAGACACCATATAGAAGCTACTGGAACTCATTTTATTAGAACAGTTACAATAACAGAACCATGAACGTCTGAATGTGTTTCCCCTCCTCTCTCTTTTATCTTCATGTAAATTGGTGGTAGGAGATCTGGTGTATTTTCATAAACCACTTTCTTGGTCTGGGCTCAAACTACATTTATTAGATTGTTGCCTTGGCAACACAACTTGCCTCTCTCCTTCAAAACCTTCCTCAGCATTCATTAGAGATTATAACTGCTGCACTATTGACCACAACTGTATTCTCTACCAATCATTGTACTGTATGTACTTTGTTTTACATTGCACTTTATCCTATCCCACCTAAGCCGAATGGAGACCGAGCATCTCTGGATGATGGCTGAATTTTCTGCAACTGAACTATCCCTATCTTGGCCTTCTGCCTCAAAAAGAACCCTGGGAATACTTTCACTGTTGTCTTGCTGCATAAGGATGTAATTTGCCTTACTTTTTCATAGCACTTTAGAATTCAAAAACAGACCTTTAGCAGTCCAATTATTGTTCCATACTCACCAAGCATGTAATGACTCTCAAGGCATCCTCTACATTCTAGTTAAAGGAGCTTAAGCATGCTGCCCAGCGGGGCTCTCTGCACCTATACCTCTTAAATTTGGATGCACAAAGCAGGGGGTCCTGCTCCCAACACAAAAGAATGGGAGGGGAGTAATTGGCATCACCAGCAATGCAAAGAAAATTTCAGTGGAGTTTAGGATCTGAGAACATTAAAGGGCGGGGGAATTAACAGAGTGGCTAAGCTGAGGGTAGAAGAGGACATTCTCAAATGGCCAGAGAATCCTGCTGGGGTGTGTGGAAAGCATCTGAACATTAGATGACAATAAAGAGTTATAAATATCTCACTCTTGGCTGTCATCTCCTAATTGCCTACATTTTTAAATGGTAGTCCTACCATCGTATATTTACAATTTACTACTTAATTATGATATTGTAAGTGTAATACAGAGTTGGTAGAGGATTAGACATTCCTCCCATCACACAACAGAGAGGGAGGGAGAGAAACAGAGAGAGAGGGAGGGAGGGAGGGACAGGGAAGGAGAGAGGAACAGGGAGAGAGGGAGAGAGGGACAGGGGTATGTATGTATGTATGTATGTGTGTGTGTATGTACGTATTTTTCTTTAGCCAGGTTTTTCCTACGTAAACCAAGATTTTTCTGCAGCCCTAGTTCAGTGAAGTCACATGCACTAGTTTCTGGGCTTTTTTTCTTCTGGCAGCCAGCAAACCCTCTGCTGCCCATTGGGGAAAAAAGCCTAGAAACTAGTGGATTGTGATTTCACTGAACTAGGGCTGCATAAAAATCTTGGTTTACATAGGAAGAACCTGGCTAAAGAGAAATACACATAAAGCCTATGAAAAGGAAAGAAAACAAATACTGTACCTTTACAGGGAGGATACATGGGATAAAGGTGTGGCTAACTGATCAGGGCTTACAAGCCCGAAATAGATTTATCTTAGTCTCCTTAGTCTCCCAATGGGCAGCAGAGGGTTTGCTAGCTGCCAGAAAAAAAGCCTAGAAACAAGTGGATTGTGATTTAACTGAACTAGGGCTGCATAAAAATCTTGGTTTACGTAGGAAGAACCTGGTTAAAGAGAAATACACACACACACACACACACACACACACACACATATTTACATTCATATATACATATATACATATATACATATATACATATATACATATATACATATATACATATATACATATATACATATACATATACATACATATATACATACATATATATAATTTTCTTTCCCCACATTCTCCTAGGTTGTCTGCCTTCTTCATGCTTTATGAAGGGGTCTAAAGCTAATCTACTCTGATCTACCATGTAATGCCCAAAGCTGCACTTAGTCAACAGAAATGCAATGTCTAAACAAATCTAAGGGTTAGGCATAGCAACCCCAATAAGGGCCACAGGTAGCTGATTAGAGAAGACTGATAAATATAGCAAGCAGGCATTATTCCAACCGTAATGAAATTGAAAGAAAATTTCTCAAGAGCACACCCAGGGCTCATCTGCCAGCAATAAAAGACTGTGCTAAGCATTTCATCTCTAAAGGAAAGGTTTATTGGTGAGTCATCCATGATTCGTAAGGACTTTTGTTTCTTGGCTGATCTTTCTTTGACAAGTGACTGAATTTGACCCTCTGCCACCTATGATTGGGCCATGGCACAATTCACCATTCTGTCTTGGTGGCAAAGTTTGATAAATGCTGTGGGAGAATATTCAGAGTATGCCCAAGGGAGAAGACCATGATTATGCCTCAAGATCTTCGGGACTATCTCAGGGCTTTGAACTGTCTCATTCCACAAACTTTAGTTTTATGAACGACACTAGCAAACTCGACAGCAGTCATTCCTTCTTCCCCCATGGAATAAGTGTATCTTGGTCTTCTAGCAAGGAAGAGAATGCTTGGACAAATGGCTACATCTCCCTGGCATTTTCTTTCCCCAGCCCTGACAATAGTTTCATAGCCTCAGCAATTGGAGGATTGTCAGATTGATGCATGCATCCTGCTTCCCGTGAGATTAAGCAGTCTATTCATCATTAGTGCTTGACATTGTGTTGGGCTGCTCTATGGTGCTAATGTACAGGGATGGACCCATTCTCTCACGGGGAGCTTTATGTGTGAGTTACAGACTCATATAATAGAAGATCCCCCAAATCTGTTTATATTTCTTGAATGGCTGATATTAGGAATGTTTGTGTCCAAAGTAAACTTCAGGAGAGGTTGGATAAGGCATGATTTACAGCAGAGATGGCCCACACTGAGCATTTTACAACAGTCGGAGGGCTATAAAGGGACCTAGTGATATATCACAAATGCAGGCAGCACAGAGTATGATGGGGACATTCTCTTTTATTTGTTTATTCACTATGAGGTGCATTCCTTTAAAAAAAGAGAGAGAGAGCTTGTATACAGTTTTCATCTGTTTCCCACCTTGAAATGTCATGTTCCAGCTATTGTGCTTCAACATGGTTCCAAGAGCTACAGAAAGGGGACTTGGAAATAGAGCCAATGGAGCAGTGGTAAGAATGCAGTATTACAGGCTACTTCTGTTGACTGCTGGCTGCCAGCAGTTCGGCAGTTTGATTCTCACCAGCTCAAGGTGGACTCAACCTTCCATCCTTGCCAGGTCAGTAAAATGAGGATGCAGGTTGTTGGGGGCAACATGCTGACTCTGTAAACTGCTTAGAGAAGGCTGTAAAGTCTAATTGCTATTGCTATTGCTGTACCCATGATTTACTTCTTCTTATCATCTTGTTAATCAGACCCAACATCAAGACTTGCTTTGTATCCTTTCCTTTATTCAATTTTATCAAGCTTTCCTATGTCATGACTGGAAGTAATGAAGCAGTTAATTTTGTCCTGCCAAATAAACAGTCCAACTACTTCCACTGGCCTTGAGTCAAATATATACAACAGAGCATCACATCTTGGCTTCTATATTCCACAGGATTTTGTAAAGATGTATAATACTTTAGCTGAGCAAATCTGGACTGAAAGTTGATTAGATGGATAGCTTTAGGATGCTTGTATTTCTGGTTGTGGCTTTGCTTTTAAAAAATCTTTCTGAATAGAATTATCTCTGTGAGCAGAACATAATCTGCCTCTTTCTCACCCTCTCTGAATCAATACCCTTGTAAACAGAATTGTTCAGCGTGGATTAGCATGAAACAATGTTTCACTGAATTTAACAATATGCTTGTCAACTCCCCTCTCTAACTTCCTTCTGTTTCATCAAAATGGGGTTGATCAGAATGATCAAGAGTTCTCCAAGGCACTCCAATAAACTTCCAGACTGAAGAGAGATTTTACTCCTGGGGACAACTTAATAGAGGGTATATGTTAGATCTAGAACATGATTTGATACTGCAGGGGCTGAAGCTAGGACCATTCATAGGATGCAATATTACAAAAGAGAATGTAATTATCACATGCAGAAGGTCAATCCCCTCACCATCAAAGATTAAATTCTTCGAAGAGATTCAAAGAGAGAAGAGGCAGAAAAAGTATTTTTCAATCACAGCACAGCTGGAAGTAGGTTGCAACTTTTGGCATCTAGTTTTGAAGAGATTTACTGCAGTTGTTTATAACACTATTTCAAATGACCCACTGCTGCTGTGCTTTAATCGTTTTCCAGACTTTTACTCATCTTAATTCAAAAACACTCCTTAATTTGTTGCCTCCATATGCTCTCTGAAATCTGGAGAGGATTAAGTATAAAGTCGGCATCTCTCCCTGCTGCAAACTCAAATCTTTGACATTGCACCAAAAAAAAAAAAACCCCAACAGCTATATCCAGTGTTGGATATACCTAGCATGCAACATTGTTTCCTTTTATCCTTCCCCACATAGATATACCTCCCCAAATCTACTTGCTTGGTACTGTTTTCATAAATAGAGAAAGAAAAGTATGGAGAGAGAGGAAGAGATTATTTTAAACTGCATGCCAGCATTGGCATGTGGAAGATGGCTTGTTCAGAGTACAAAGAATGGACTACAACATGGATTACCCCTTCATGAAAGCTTCCATACCATCACCTGCCATTGCCAGGAGCCAGACTACCAAATGTAATTAATTTTTTTTATAAATTGCACAAGGCTGGGGCAAAACAAACATCCCTATAACCATGATTCATCTCCATTTATCTGCAACTATTTGTCAAACTAATTAGGGATTAAGCAGTATATCCAAATACAGCTGTTTTCCAACCTGGCCCTTTAAAGAAGATTTTCTGGATTTTATCATTGTGTAGGTCTGACAATAAAAGCCTTTCTTTTCAGGTGCACCAGATGTAATGTCTATATTGCTGTGTTACCAACATGACAGAAACAGATGCTTTGGTATGATAATTGTATTTTGACTTTCACTTGAATGGGGCTTTTTTTATTATTACATCTGATATTATTCTGTTTCTTGTGCTTCATTTATTGTGAGTTACAGTCAGAAGGGATGCTAAAATAAAAGTTATTGTATTTATACAGCAGGAACACATGCAGCTAGATGAATGCTCAGGATGAATGGTTTGAAGGAAAACATTAATTTTTTTTTCTCTGATGTTACTGTTTGGTTGCTTACAGAAAAAGCCTGAAAAGTTCCTTGTGGGGAAGGAGAATCCTGTTCATTTCAAATGAACTTTTGGTGTTTATTGTATTGGACATCATTTGCTATTATGAGAGAAAAAAATTATATCCAAGGACAGTAATGGGATGCTGCCAGTTTAACAACTGGTTCGGTGATTGTGCACTTCTCGTGCGCGCGCACCAGTGGTGGGTTGCTCCCAGTTCGCACTGGATCGCAAGAACCGGTTGTAAAAAAATTTAATAGTTCGGAGAACCGGTAATAAGATTGGCTGGCCACGCCCCTGAACTGGTTCCCGGCAGTCGCCGTTCGCTTACCCCTCCCACTCCCAATCTATTGCTGCCTCCTGAGTCCCATCTGATGTCTAGAGGGAAATGAACTGTTTAAACTCTTGCCGCAGGGCTTCAAAGGGCCACCCTACAGCTGATCAGTGTTAAAAGAAAAAAAATGAGTAGACCGGTGCCTGCAAAAATAGAAAAAACAGCCCCTTTCAGCTTCAGCATAAGTTAATTACCACAAATTGATTAGATCAGTCTCCCAACTCTCAGCTGATTTGCTCTCAGCTGTTTTGCGCAGGGGTCTTTTGCTAGGTGCAAAGAGTGCTGAAGCAGTTTTTTTCCCCCGTAGCTATGCTGAAAAAGCGAAACTGAAAGTAAAGCAGGGTCTTTGCTGCAACATGACAAAATGAAGCAGAGAGAGATTGCTTTTTCTTTTTCCTCACCAAAAGAGGTAGGTGCAAAACTGCAAACAATGGGAAATGTAGGGCAAAAGAGGAGAGTTCAAGATTTTAAAACACAAAAAAAAAAAACCTCTATTTAACTAGGGAATTGTAATAATTGAGATACTATTAATTGTATATTGTGTTGAAAGCAGAAATGGTTAAGTTGTGGTTTGGAGGAATATATGAGGGAAATTATTTGGTTTGTTATTATTGATAAATATAATTAATTGATTTATAAGAAATTGGATTGCATGGAAATAATTGGAATATTCATGTTCATATTGATTAATATACAAAAAAGATAGTTATATAACTAATTGATTTATATTAAATGTTGAATTTGTATTAAACAATTGTAATATTACTTAATTAACCAATGTGAGGATGGATATAAAAATAGATGACAATGGGAAGAGGTATAATATAGAATAGAAGGGAAAAATTGAATTTGATTAAGATTAGAGATGAGGATGAAGGGTATTTTTTAAAAAAATAGATGAGGAATAAATATGGCAAAAAGGAAATATAGAAATTGTAAATTTAATTGAAATGTCTAAACACTGTTTAAATTTGTGAACTGGCCAAATACACTGTTCAAAGAAAATACATTGTATGTGTGTTTCTAATTATTGCTATTTATTCATATTTGTTCTCATTTAGTCTTTAAAGTTTAACAATTCATTCTTTATCTTAATATCTTTATATTTGTTTGGGGTTGGCTTTCTTCCCTTTCATCTTTTTTATTCTACAGCAATCTTTCTCCTCAAACCTACCACCTCTCTTTTTTCTTTCCTTCTTACTTTCTCTCCCCCCCCTTCTTCTCCTCCCTACTTCCTTTTCCTTTCTCCTTCTCCTCCTCTCTTCCTCTCTTACCCTCACTCCTACTCTAATTTCCCTTCCCTTCCTTCATCCCTCTCTATTGCTGTATCTTTTTATACATATGGACTACTCAGAGGGCTGAAAAAGTTATTTTTGACTGGTCCTCGAACTTTTGACCACTCCTCGAACTTACGACTGCCCTCACATTTTACGTTTTTGCCCTATCTTGTCACCATGGTGAAGAGAAGCAGTTGTGAAATGAGTGACACGGTTGTTAAGAATGCTGCAATGGGCATAAATGATGACCAGTCATAAGTGCGAAGATTGGACAAAAGTGCAAGGATCTGTCAGAAATGACTTTTTTCAGCCCTCTGAGTAGACCCTATACACATTGACATGGCCACCCGGTCATATGACCAGCTAGCCATGCCCACCCAGTCACATGACCTCCAAGCCACACCCACAAAATAAGCCATGCCCACAGAATCGGTAGTAAAAAAAATTAGAACCCATCCCTGGCACACACCTAATGCACGCTGCATGCACGTGCACAGTTTTACAAATACTAAACTTCTGTGTTACCATTTGGGAGTAACACAGCTGAGATGCGGCAATCTGCTCTACCATGCCAATCAGCTGAGAAGATAAAGGTAAGTAAAGCGCAGCAGCAGATGCAGAGGTGGTTTCAGCAGGTTCTGACCAGTTCTGGACAGTGGTGGGTTCCAACCAGTGTTACCACCGGTTCTCTTCGCGCACACACTTTGCGCATGATTGCTGTACACATGCTCGCTTTGCTTGCACGTGCATCAAACTTGTGCTCCATGCAAGCGCGTTAGGTTTCTGTCCAGCTCAGGTGCAGCAATTCACTCTGCCGCGCCTATCAACTGGGCTAAAAAATGAGAAATAAAGGTAGGAATAACACGGGGAGGGTGGGAGGACCCAGCTCAGTCAAAGAGAACCGGTTTGGTTCTCTATCACATCATCACCACTACCGGCTCGCCCGAACTGGGCCAAACTGGGAGCAACCCACCACTGGTTCTGGAGAACCGGTAGTGGAAATTTTGAGTAGTTCAGAGAACCGGTAGTAAAAGTACTGACTGGTCCTGCCCCCATTTATTCTCTGCCTCCCAAGTACTAGCTGATTGGGAGGAAATGGGGATTTTGCAGTAACCTTCCCCTGGAATGGGGAGTGAATGGAGATTTTACAGTATCCTTCCCCTACCATGCCCAAGCCACACCCACCAAGCAATGCCACGCCCACCCAAGTCAGCCCACAGAAGTGATAGTAAAAAGATTCGAAACCCACCACTGGGCAGATGGGCGGGCCGACCTGATCGTCAGAGTGAACCGCTTCGCTGTCAGCAGACTCTGTAAACCACTTAGCGTAAAGCACTGTGAAGTGGTATATAAATCTAAGTGCTATTGCTGTTGCTATTAAACTCTTTTAAACAAATCCTTAAAGTAATAGAAGGACAAATCAAATCTGGCTTCCTAACCTTCAAGTTTCTAAAAGTATAGTACTTTAGAAGCTAAATCAGTAGCTGGGGCTTGGGATTTCATTAGCTCAAAATTCATGTAAACAAATGTGGATTTTATCCAAATTTGTTAGTTGAGTTTAAAAATACAGATACATCACATCTCATATTCTGAAAAGCAGATTGTTGATTCATGCACTTTGGGCAACATATAGTTTTATTGCTTGATTTATATAATTTGTTTATTGTAATCTGCCCAGATTCCATAAACAAGGTGAATATAAATATGTGAAATAAATAAATAAGCATATTACTGGCTAGTGAGAAATAAAATGAAGTTTTTATCAACACATCTGTTAATTTATTGGATATATTCAGTATACATATCGGAGATATGAGCTTTATTGACCAATGTTGCAGATAAATCATATGTCTAAGACTGTGACAGTAAATAAACAATATATGTTTAATTAGATTATAGGACTATCTAAGTTATCCTTACTTAAAACTCCATTCTGAGGACTATTAACTAGAAGTACATTAATTTAAAATCAATGGAAAAGTTGATGTATTTAACATTTATTTATTTTTCATTTTTTTAATAGCCTGCTTTCCCTCCAGGACTATTAGGAAGCCTACATAGCTCTGTCTGCTCCAATTTTTCCCTTCAAAACTATGTATGTTAGGATGGTCTGTGAGATAATAAATGGTCTCAGGTCACCCATTGATCTTCCATGGCTTAGGAGGTACTTGACCCTGCGTCCATCCATTCCTAATTCAACATTTTGATCTTTATCTCACCTTGTGTAACTTAAAATAAAATTGGGAAAATGTGAAAAGTATACCATATCTTGTATTTTTATCTAGTTAATGAAAAGCATTTTTGGAGGATATTAGCACTTAAGCTAAAAAAAAGCTTTCTTACTTCAGAATAGTGTCTGATTTGCCATGGTAACCAATACTTTTTCTGTTCCACTGTAATATGGCCTTTGTAACCCCTAACTGTCATAACAGATCTCAAAATGGATGAGTTGATTTCTTTCTTTCCTTGGGAAGCACTGACAAAGACTCATTGACAATGCAGGAAAGGGAAAGGGAAAATGCCCATTTTAGAATTTAGATCCATTTAGAATGAACCAAGCCCATATAAAATTTGGTGGCATCAGCTACAGAGTGGGGATAAGACAAAGGTGGCATGATAAGGAGATGACCTTGAAGAATGATTACTGAGCTACTGTCAAACTGCCATTAAGGGGCTTGTGAATGAAGCCTCAGAGTGAGGAAGTGTGATGGCCATCTGTAGTCATCAGATTTAGCTTGGCATTAATATTATCACCGTGTTTCTATTTCCCTGCTGAACTCCATTTTTAAATATCAAAGAGGTGCAGAGGTTGATAACTAAACTTATCTATTCTAAGAGAGGGAAGTGGTTTAAAAGAGGCTGTACTCGAGATTGAGCATTGCCAGTGGTATTTCGTTTCCCAGACTGATTATTGATTTTCATAAGGAGAGTATAACTGTCAGCCAAGTTTTGATTATATTTTATCATTCCTAATTGTGGAAATTATATATTATCATCCCAAAATGTAGGAATCATTCTCTTTTTTAATTGTGGTGCTTCTTTCAACAGAAGCAAAATAGACTGTTCAGGGAGTTGTTAGTTTAGTATGTTTTATGTTTTATGTTAACAAGACACAAACAAAGAAAACAAAGGGCATATCTATTTCTGCAATATGGAGCTCACCAACTCAGTGCCCAGACATGTCAAAACATTCCCAAGACTCTCTCAAGTTAGCTTTCCTTTCAATATTGGTTGAAATTTGGGGAACACATAAAATCTCATAAAACTTTTAGCCATCTCATATAAGTTCTCATGAAATTCCAGGAAACTGATATCAGACCATGATATTTTGCAGTTTCTCTTAAAATTTAATGGGGTTCTGGCAATTTGAGTCTGTGGAATGCCTGGATACCATGAGATAGCATGATGATACTGGGATCTATCAAACTCTGAAATGAGCACAATATTGCAGATGAAGAGTGAAGTCTACATAACAATGCTGAGCAATGTAACTTAATCTTTAGTCTTCGTTTTACTTTTCTTCCCATCCCCCTACCCCCGTTTCATTTTTCTTACTTATTACTTTCTGTTTTCCCTATTTGAAAAAGTATACATGATAACATTCAATGGATGAAGAATTCACAAACTTTCCAGATTGCAATGAATTATTCACTTTCTCTACTTCTGGTTCCTAAGCTTCAAGCCTGTAAAGATAATTGGGAGAGGATAATGCATCAGATGTCACTCAACAAAAACAGAAAGTGTGGTGATGAGTATTTAATTAATTCTTAGGGTGTGAATCAAATTGAGAGGGATGAAAGCATTTATGTCCTATAAGTTGTCAAAAAAGTTAAGGGTTTTTATTATTCAACGCCCATCAACTGGATTTCTCTAAATAAATTGATCAATGAAAGGGACAAACAAAATAGAAATGGAAAATTCTCAAATTGCATTAATAAACACACATGTAAGTGCTATTTAGCATATTTTGTGATTAGTTACTGCTTCCTCATTATTTCAATTCCATCACCTTGATGACTAACATTTGAGTAATGTTAGTCATGCTCAATGCCATTTTAAAACTGCAATCTTGATCAAAAAGGATCAGGCACTTTCTAAAAATAGCAGCTCTAATTAATGTTAATATGATAAATATATTAAAAATCCATCAAGCTTTCAAGCAAATATTAAACATTATTTTATTATTTATTTATTTGTTTAGATTTGTATACCGCCCTTCTCCTTGCGGACTCAGGGCGGTGAACAGCCAAATAAAAATAGTACACAAAAGTTAAACAATTTCTTTAAAAAAGCATATAACTTTGGCTAAAAATTAAAACCATTAACCATTAAATATTTAAAATATCCAACCCTATAATACAGATCTTAAAAATTCAGCGGGGTCAGGCTAGACCAGCAAGCTGAAAGAGATGAGTTTTCAGGGCCCGACGAAAAGTCCGGAGGTCAGCAATTGTTCTCAGTTTTGGAGGAAGATCGTTCCAGAGGGTAGGGGCTGCCACAGAGAAGGCCCTCCCCCTAGGGGTCGCCAGCCGGCATTGTCTGGCTGACGGCACCCTGAGGAGACCCTCTCTGTGGGAACGCACCAGCCGGTGGGAGGCTATTGGCGGCAGAAGGCGGTCCTGTAAGTACCCTGGTCCTAAGCCATGGAGCGCTTTAAAGGTGGTCACCAACACCTTGAAACGCACCCGGAAGTCCACAGGTAGCCAATGCAGCTCGCGCAGGAGAGGTGTCACATGGGAGCATCCCGTCGCTCCCATAATCCCCCGCGCGGCCGCATTCTGCACTAGTTGGAGCCTCCGGGTGCATCCCAAGGGGAGCCCCATGTAGAGAGCATTGCAGTAGTCCAGGTGAGAGGTGACGAGTGCCTGAGTGACTGTGCGTAGGGAGTCCCGATCTAGAAAGGGCCGCAACTGGCGTATCAGGCGAACCTGATAAAAAGCTCCCCTGGCCACAGCTGTCGTGTGATCTTCCAAAGTCAGCCGTGGGTCCAGGAGGACGCCCAAGTTGTGCACCCTTTCCATGGGGGCCAATGATTCGCCCCCAATAACCAGTGATGGTGTCAGCTGGCTATATCGGGACGCCGGCAGCCACAGCCACTCGGTCTTGGAGGGGTTGAGTCGAAGCCTGTTTCTCCCCATCCAGGCCCGCACGGCTTCAAGGCACTGGGACATCACTTCCACGGCATCGTTGGGGTGGTCTGGGGTGGAAATGTACAGCTGCGTATCATCAGCGTACTGATGGAACTCCACCCCAAAACCACAGATGATCTCACCCAGCAGCTTTACATAAATGTTGAACAGGAGGGGCGAGAGGACCGATCCCTGCGGCACCCCACACACTAGGTGCCTCGGGGTCGACCGCTGTCCCCCTGTCAACACAGATTGCGACCGGTCGGAGAGATAGGAGGAGAACCACCGTAAAACGGTGCCTCCCACCCCCAGTCCCTCCAATCGGCGCAACATGATACCATGGTCGATGGTATCAAAAGCCGCTGAGAGGTCTAATAACACCAGGATAGAGGAATAACCCCTACCCCGGGCCCGCCAGAGATCATCCACCAACGCGACCAATGCCGTTTCAGTGCTGTATCCAGGCCTGAAGCCGGACTGGAGCGGGTCTAAATAGACAGCTTCATCCAGGTACCGAGGGAGCTGCCATGCAACCACACTCTCAACAACCTTCGCTAAAAAGGGAAGGTTGGAGACTGGACGGTAATTAGCCAAAATAGCCGGGTCCAGGGAGGGCTTCTTGAGGAGGGGCCTCACCACCGCCTCCTTCAAGGCGGCCGGTAGGGCACCCTCACGCAAAGAAGCATTTATGATCTCCTGGAGCCAGCCTCGTGTAACCTCCCGGGAGGCCAGCACCAACCAGGAGGGACACGGGTCCAATAAACATGTGGTTGCATTCAGTCTCCCCAAGGTCCTGTCCACGTCCTCGGGAGCCACAGGATCGAACTCAGCCCAGATAACACTCTCAAGACCTGCCTCAGTCACCTCGCCCGAACTAACCCAGTCAGCGGCCAAGTCATCCCGAATCTGAGTTATTTTGTCATCCAGATATTGAACAAAATCCTCAGCACGACCCTGCAAGGGATCCTCCCGTGCTCCCGAATGAAGGAGGGAGCGGGTCACCCTAAACAGGGCGGCTGGGCGATTATCTGATGATGCGATAAGGGCGGCAAAATAGTTAGATTTTGCCGCTTTTATCGCCACTAAGTAAGTCTTAATGTGAGCTCTTACTAGTGTCAAGTCAGATTCAGAGCGACTGGCCCTCCAACCGCTCTCTAGGCGTCTTCTCTGGCGTTTCATCTCCCTCAGCTCCTCGGTAAACCAAGGAGATAAGTGAGTTCGGCGCCGGGTCAGAGGCCGCGAAGGCACGACACGGTCCAAGGCCCCACCGGCTGCCCTATTCCAGGCAGCCACCAGATCCTCAGCCGAGTCATGTGTCAGTGTCTCAGGAAATGGCCCAAGCTCCGTCTGGAACCTATCAGGATCCATCAGGCGCCTGGGGCGGAACCACCTAGTCGGTTCCGCCTCCCTGCGGAAACAAGTACTGGCCCTATGCAAATCACTTATTGAAAGAGCCCCTCTAGATCTGCTTAAAGCTGAAAGCATAGCTATTTAGAGAACATTCTGGGCAAAATCTGTAATGCCCAGAAGACATTTCCAGCAGGTCTCATCTGTGAAAGAAGAAAGAAGAATGATTAAAGTGGCTATTCCACAGTTTAAGGTGTATAGGTGGGGGTGTTGGGGTGTTGTAGGGAGTCAATGAGATAACCATGGAGAAAATAGGTGTTGACAATGAAGCAGATAGAATTGAGGAGTCCTTACCACTCTCTGAGCTTGGTTGTTTTCTTGTAAAAAAACAACAAGCCCAGAAAGCACCAAGGACTCCTCATTTCAACTCTGAGCTACAAATATTCTCCTTTATTGGTACAGACAGAATTATTAGGGAGAGACTCAAACTGGCTCCTTCCTGACTCGCTGGGGTATAAGAAGGAAAGAAGGGAAAATGCAGTCAGATTTGCAAGATTCTGTTATTATAGTTTAACTCAATAAAGTATCACTCTAGTCTTCTTATGGAATTGGTTTCCGGATCTGGACAACTTCAAAGGGCTGACAGCAAACAATACAATATTAAACTCTTAATGCTATTTTCAAATAATAATAATAATCAAAACAATTTAAAAGACAGCTTAAAGGCCCATAAGGAAAAGAAAGGTTAATAGTTCCAAAGATGGAGCCCTGCTTTGTATTAAAAGCTGGTGATATCGAGATCATCTTTATGCTCAGGAATAAAGAAAGGAGAAAACTCTATTAAAGGTTCAGTCCATTTGCAATGCAGTGCCTATTTCTAAAGCAGCAGATGTTGGCTTCAATAGGTTTATCCATTGTTAAGTGATGTAGGTTGCAGTCTTAAAGTACAGGTTCCCTCACACATGTGTGCTAGCCATTTCTGGCTCTAGCAATGATGCTCCTCTCCATTTCAAAGCCGAAGAGCCAACGCTGTCCAAAGACATCTCCGTGGTCATGTGGCCAGCATGACTAAATGCTGAAGGTGCACGGAGTGCTGTTACCTTCCCAGCAAAGTGATCTCTATTTTTCTATTTGCATTTTTTACATGCTTTCAAATTACTAGGTTGGCAGAAGCTGGGACAAGTAACAGGAGCGCATTCCATTATGTGGCACTAGGGATTTGAACCGCTGAACTGCCAATCTTCTGATTGACAAGATCAGTGTCTTAGCCACTGAGCCACTGCATCCCCGGTTGCAGCCTTAGAATTCTATATATATTTTAATCCGTATCTGTGCTATAATATGCTCAGATACATATTGATAACTACTGCAGCTCTTTAACCACTATTTTTGGCAGGACATGTTCTCTATTTCCTGAAGCAACTCAACATTTCCTCTGTATTTTGAATCAATTGAACAGTTACTATCAATATATTCCATAAAATAATATTAATTATATTTGATATGGGAATAAAACATTAGAACAAAAAGCCTACTGGGAGGTGTGTTCTCTATATCTTTCAAATTAAATTCAAATACATTTGAAAAGTGATGTAATTGAATTGCAAAGTATTCTATTAATGTCTTTTTACCTGGAATCTTATTTGTGACCAATGTATTCTTACAGAGAGACAGAACATCCCAAGTGAGTGAGAACTCAGACATCCTATCTGCAATTCAGATATGCTATCAGTCCTTGCCTCAGATCTCAGTAATGTAGGGTTATTTGCTTTCTTTCAAGTAGACGAGAAAAATGTCTTTCTTATCACAAATTCTGTCTCTCACAGTGGAAGCCTACTTAGGTTCTTAGCTCATCAAATTTAGAGCTATCCTCAAGGGTTAACTCTTTTCAGAAAAATTTGTGCCATTGTTTTCGATGAACAAGAGTCCCTCTTGACTTTCATTTTAAAAATTGCAACACCTAGAGTTGAAACGCCATTTTTCTACCAACCCCATTTCCCGACATGGAAGTAATATTTCATTGTGCTATCACTGTAGATGATTAGTCTAAAGGCTTCCATGATGAATAGCATGAAGATTGTAAATGCCATTTCTTCTCTTGCTCAGGCTCAGAGACGTGGAAATTCTTCACACACAGTAGATTTTTGGTGGAAAAAAAAATTCTTTGAAGAAGGATATAAAATGTTACCAAAGTTTCAAAGATCAGAATTCTTTTGATTTCATCTCTCTCTCTTTTAGGGTAGTTATTGCATTGCATGTAATCTGTATCTCTGGAGATACAAATATGAAGAGAAATAGATTGGAAGAACCTTGACTAGAATGGATATAGAATTTGAACTACCATGAGAACTCCATAGGAAGATTCATTTCACTGTAACCAGCTAATAATTTGGTATCCTCATTTTAAGGCAGATAATAGCATTTCATGTCTTTCTTCTACTTCCATAGAGAAATTGGTTTTGGATGTTCCACTTGTTTGTGCTTCAAGTCATCAATTACGTTTCAAATGACATATTCTTAATTTCATGCCAGCAGTCACCAAGAATGCACAAGATGACAAAGCTTTACATCTGAAAACTGAAATATGCCAAATCTAACAGATTAGATTTTACTGATCAGAGAGCAATGGCAGAAGAAAGACAATCCCAAAAGTAACCTGGTCATTAAGTAATGTAGGCTTTATTAGTAATAACAACACATTGAATTGCACACAGAATTCTCCTGGTAATCACTGCAGTTCACAGAACAGTGATTACTCAGTGTAAACTGAGGAATATCCATAATTCCCACCGGAAGTTGGGAAACTGGCCGTTTCTGGCCTCCGGAGGGCCTCCGGCGGGTGAGAAAGGCCATTTTTGCCCTCCCCAGGCTCCAAGAAAACCTCTTGAATTATGGGTGTGAGCACACGTGTGCACGACCCCTCCATACTCACCCTGCCTTTGGCACACGACAGCAAAAAGGTTATCCATCACTATTCTAAATGGTTTTCAAGTAGACCCTTGTAGAACATGTTGCGTCCAAGTGAGAGGTGATTAGGTTATGGTTCACTTTTGTCCTGATCTAGGAGAGAAAGTAATTGTTCTACCAGATAGATTTGTGCACAACAACCACCTGTTGCTTGAGCAGCAACCAAAGTCCAGAAGAATTTCCAAATTATATACCAATTCTACCTGGGACATGCAACCTTACTGAGAACCAAATATGGCAAATCCCTTGACGTGAAGTTTTTTTTAAAAAAAACCCAACACTTCTTAATGTTTCTAAAGTTGAGCCTAAACATGTTTCACCCCATCAGTGCTGTGGAGTCGGAGTCGGAGTCGGAGTCGGAGTCGAGGAGTTGGAGTTGGAGGAAATTTTGGGTACCTGGAGTCGGAGTCGGAAGTACAAAAAACTGAGGAGTCGGAGTCGCAGTCGGAGTCGCAGTCAGAACATTTATCTCCCGACTCCACAGCCCTGCACCCCATCCAGACCCTTACAGCATCCAAGTCATATGACTACAACCTGTCATGAAAATTCATTAACCTTTACCTATCTGCTCAAAAAGTAACTTCACATGCTGCCAGGAAATGTTCACAGAACTGTAGCTTTAATCCCGCATAGTTTTCATTAGTCTAACAGTATGACTTCTAACAATGAAAATATCCAGTACATTTGGGAAGGCACAAGTTTAGTCAGTTCTTCCTTCAATTCGTAATCTGCCATAATATATAATAAGTAATAAAAAGTAAGTATATTTCTGAAAAAAGTGCAAAAAACTTAATTTGCAGGGCAGTTTCCATGCTAAGGAATTGCGAAAGAAAATCTCCTATCTATATTGTTCTTAGGTTATATTATCTGCTCAACTGCAGACTTAAGTCAAACTTATCAGTCATTTCAGCTTCAGCAGGATATTGTTGATTCTTTCTATTGCCTGGATTATATAGAGGAGTGTCCGGCAGCAAAAAAAGAAGGAGAAGCATGCAGCCTCCAAACTTGAAAAAGTAATTTCATTGCAAATCTAGAAAACAAATTAAGCAGATTTGCATGTTCATCCGAAGCAGGATTCTCAAACTCGCATCGTTATGGCTCATCACATGATGTATCACAACTTTTTTCCCCTTTGCTAAACCGGGTGTGGGCGTGGCCAGCGCATGATGCATCCGGCCTGTGGGTGTCACACATTTGACACTCCTAGTCTACAGTATACTTTTTTAAATGAGAACAGGGAAAGTCAAGTAATAAACATTAATATATCTAACTCTGAAATCAAGAGTGACTTTGGGAGGCACATCTAGCTATCTAGCTATCTAGCTATTTATCTATCATCTATCTAATGATCAGAATGCTAAATAGTCCATAAGGTCTGCTAAACTGCTGGGAAGGATTTCACAGACAGTTATAAATAATAATCATATATAATCTGTTGTAAATTGTATAAAAATGTGATGAGAATAAACAGACCTGGATACTTACATCCTAACATCTGAATTCCCTTTTAAGGTGTAGAGTCATAAAATAAATCTATGTGTAGCATGGGAAAATGCTTTAAAATACTGTTGCTCTGCTTGTATTCAAAGTTATTCTAATATCAGGAAAGAAGCAAGTTGAGTAATTTGAACTGCAAACCCTGCAATTGTTGAAGGGAAACTTGCAGTTGTTGATGCTATTATGCAGTTGTTGAAGAGCCGTGGTGGTGCAGTGGTTAGAATGTGAAGTACTGCAAGCTAACACAACTACTAACTCCAGCTGTTCAATTCTCACCAACTCAAGGTTGACTCCACCTTCCATCCTTCTGAGGTCTGTAAAATGAGGAGCCAGATTGTTGAAGGCAATATGCTGACTCTGTAAACTACTTAGAGAGGGCTGTATAGTACTATGAAACAGTATATAAGTTTAAGTGCTATTGCTATTGCTATTATTACTGTATTTATATTTTCTCTTTTCTCATAGAGTTCATAACAACTTCCATGGGAGTTTTCTCTAATGTTACCCTCACCCCCCCCCCCAAAAAAAACCCCAAACCCCTTGGAATAGTTGGAATGAGAGAGAGAGACAGTATTCAATCATCCAGTGAATATTGTGGTTAAGTTATGGCTTGTAGTCCAAATCCAGAAGCTTAACCTTATATTACATTGGTTTGTTTTACAGCTTCCATTGACCAGCACAAAACTGACAATGAACGTATCTTTTTTTATTAGATGTCATGTCTTCTCCTTAGAGTGATCTTTCCATAATGGGAATCAGAAGTTACATTTTGAAAGCCTCCAAATAAATATACACATAAGGAAACGTGTAGTGATTAAAGTGCTAATCTAGAAACCAGGAAACAGTAAGTTTTATCAATCAATCAATAAAAGCAATGGAGGCAAAGCAATTGGCCAACTCTTCTGCTTCCATATTTTAATTTTCAATGGAACAAAGGAAAAGAAACCAGCATTTACCTTGAATATGGCAGTCCTTATTGGCAGAGACAGGCTCCCAATAGTTCATTGATTATAAGTTAAAATGCCGCACCTCGATACCTGGATGTTTCCAGGTAGCAGAAGCAGCAAAACAGTATCATTTTTAGTCATTATCCTGAAGCTGACACTGTGTCCTAGGTACAAGGAGCCTCCGTCAATCTTGTATTATGCCCAAGAGCTAAACTAATGATCTGATCGCTGCTGCCACACTTGTTAATAAGAACAGAGGTTGAGGCAAAAAGCAGAGATGTGTTTTACCTATTATTTTTTTCTCTACTTTACCCTGGAACTGTCATTCATAATTGTTCTTTAGAGTCTTCAGCTTTCAGATTCACTGTTTTGAATAAAGTATGCCATAGATGGGACTAAAAGAACTGGATGGAAGAAATAACGGTTTTCAAATGCAGATAATGTTTTTAAAAAACCCACTATCCCAGTACCTTCACTATATCAATCATAGCTCATTCTGATTTGATTTTACATATTCCTCTTTGTTATCAAGCATTATGTCTAAGATGATGTACATGACATGAGTCCCGAATCCTGAGAAACTGGGGAGGGCCGATTCATATTTGAAGATCATTAATTTATCCTGATCTAGACGATTCACTATCAAATCAGGAGAAGCAAAATAGCCTGTGTGAAAATGGGATTTTTGAACTGTCTTTTTCATATCAATGGTGGTGGCAAAATGAACATGTTGCTCTGCCTCTATCGATGAAAAGGCATTTTTTTAAAAAAAGAATTAATAAATAAATGTTACAGTAGTTTTAGGAAAAATT
Organism: Masticophis lateralis; assembly: GCA_030761175.1. NCBI lineage: Eukaryota > Metazoa > Chordata > Lepidosauria > Squamata > Colubridae > Masticophis > Masticophis lateralis. Next base: position 106,675,325 of record JAUDYJ010000002.1, read on the forward strand.
CAGGTAAATTGGCTCATTATTACTTTAGTGGCTATTCCTGTAAAACTCTCCACCTATAGCAGCCTGGGGCAAATAGGAATATGTTTCCTAGGTCTCTGTAATATGCTGAAATAAAAATTGGAAAAGTTAACATGCATATATTAGGTGAATGGTGAGGCATGGAGAACAGTTGTTTTGGTCTCTTTTTCACAGAAAGCCCCTCATGAATCTATATCACTAGAACTGTCACCATTCCATTAAATAATGTAGAAAAACAATTTTTAAAAAGGAGAGACAATAAAACTGTTGGGCTTCTTCCATAATATTTTAGAATGAAGCATGAAGTAAATTGCTTTCCCAAATCCTTATTATACCCAAAACAATCTGCTATTGGAGGGAGGTTTTCACTGATGTCAACATTCAATTCCAAAACGTTAGGAGGTTAATATGCACCTTAAAAGGAACACTTGCACTGAAAAGGAGGTATATAAACCTGGTGCCCAATATCTCACACAACCAAGGCACAAATAACCATAGAAAACAGTGTCCAGTGACTAGGTGGAGAATGAAGCCGGCATAGAGTGGACAGTTAGGAGGAGCTGGACAGATTTTTGTCCTGTATTATACCTCACCTCTTAATTTGAGGACTTGAAACAGTTCATATGTCAGGACAACTGAGAAGAGGAATGCCAGAAGAAAGAGAAAGCACTACTTAAACATAAAACAATTAGATACAGTATTATATTACCTCAACAGTGGGCTGGGGAGGAAACAGAGCCTGCTCTTCAAAAACACAATACATGGAAAAATAGTCTGTCTTTCTAAAGTGCATCTTGCTATGAGTCTCTGCAATAAGGTCTTTCCTGATTTATGCATGCTAGAGATACCATGCCTCCTAGAAGTTCAAGGAATGTCTGTCCCTTAATTGGATGAATGTTAAACAGCTTCCTAGAACACTTCAAAATGGAATTCTGTAGAAAAGATGGAACATGCAAGCTTGCAATTTGCAATAACCTGCTTAAAATAATTTAATGCAACCCAAAATTGCTGACAAGAAATCACCAGGGAATTTGACCAATTGCATTTACTAGGCAGTTAGAAAGAAGATGCTTTCAAATTAATGGAAAACAATTCAAGCCACATTCCAGAGAAGATCATCATCCTGGGTCAGTAGAAGCAACACATTCAGGCAGCAGAATGTTTTAACTAGCAGGCAGAAAGGTTATTGTATTGACACAGAGAAGTTTCTTTGAATTACTGAGGATCCCCAACCTCAATGACAAATTTTCTGAAAAGCCAGCAAGGTTGGGGACAATTTAATGTCCAGAGAAATGATATTTTAAAAGTCAAGTTCAACAAAGAAAAGTCATTCTTAATGTTACTCCCTAAAAGATGGAAACCAAAGCATACCTCGACTGCCAGATCTAATTTCATGAATTGACATAATAAGGAGAGGAACTTCTTCAAATAACAAATGCAATGAAGTGCTTAATAGGTCCCTGGTAACAACCTGAATTGAACTCAGAAGATACAAATGCAGCTTTCAGAGCAGAGATGTAACATGCTCAGAAGAACGCATATAACCGTCCATGCTATTGCATGCTATACTAGACATGGATCTAACATAAAGGTGGATAAGTTAACACTTATGAGAACCCTGTCAACTTCATCAGGACCAACAAGATAACTAAGCCAGGGCGATCCCCAGGTACCTTCATAGAACATGCTCCAAGAGGTAGAGTCCAACTTGAAGCAAATCTAAATGACTTTATCCAACCAATTCCCAGCATATTTCTCACAACAACCTTACAGGTAAACTTTGAGCCAGCCCTTCATTAGGGGGCCCAGGAAATTCCTCATCTTAAATAAGGATAGTGGACAGCTATCCACAGATACAATAAAACAGAGAAACTCTGAGGTATTGACGCTACTATCATCATGAAGTAGGCCTTAATAGCAGCTCTTACTCATGCCTGGTCAAATTTACTCCTCATCACTCACAAACGCCCTAGATCCATGATAGTGAACCTATGGCACACGTGCCACAGGTGGCACGTGGAGCCATATTAGTGGGCATGCCAGCTCAGCTGATTTTCAGGCCTTCTGGGCCACCAGAAGTAGGGAAACAGGCTGTTTCCTGCCTCTGGAGGGCAGGAGTATGGGGAAGGCCCATTTTTCTTTCTTACCTGGCTCCAGATCCTCTCTATTTATCTGGGAAGGACGAAAACAGCCTTTCCCACTCCCTTGGAGGCTCTACAGAGGCCGAAAGGGCCCATTTCCCGATTCCCAGTGGGACAAGAAGTGACATTTTTTGCTGTCCCAATCCTCTAGAGACTCCTAGAGAGGCTCCTAGAGACTCTTAGAGAGGCTACTAGAGAGATTCTGGAGGTTGGGGACAGCAAAAAATGTCACTTCCTGTCCCACCGGGAGTTGGGAAATGGGCCCTTTCAGCCTCCGTAGGGCCTCCAAGGGAGCGGGAAAGGCTGTTTTCGCCCTTCCCAGATAAAGAGAGAGGATCTGGAATGAGGTAAGAAAGAAAAACGGGCCTACCAGGCCATCATGTGCCAGGAGCCGGGGGAGGGGGGGTTACGTGTGCAGGCGTGTGGGCACGGGCACGTGCAACCCTCCCCTGCCCCCCTCCGCTCCTGGCACGCAATGGCAAAAAGGTTAGCCATCACTGCCCTAGATGTCTCTCCACTCATTTATCTCCCTCAACTATTCTGTAAACCAAAGAGAATTCCAAGACCCATAGGAGGAGAGAGGCTGCATGGAGGTCCACGACTCTCTTGTTCTTGTCAGCAAGCCAAGCCTCAATCAGACTGTGCAACAGGCCAACAAGCCTCATTAACTCATTAATCTCCTGGAATGGACCAATCAAAAAGGACAACACTACAGGGGGTCTATGACAATTCGCCACAGCCAACTCTTCACAGCCAATTCGCTGCAGAACAACTTGCTGCAGGACAAGACTTACACTAATATCAAAGAAATCATGGAATAGAATCATTAAAGAAAGGATGCAAAAAGGAGGGACAGAATTAAATGTAGACTGCAAAAATTAAAATATTTTTTTATTTATTTTTAATATTTAAATAGAATTGTTAAATTGACCTGCAGCAAGTTGTCCCACAGTGAGTTGGTCATGGCAAGTTGTCCTGCAGCAGGTTGGCCCAAGTGAGTTGGCCACAGCAAGTTGGCTATGGCAAGTTGTCTCATTCGGCACTAGAGAATTCTAGGACTACCAGATAAGAGAGCTGTCCATATCAGAAAAGCAATTAAAATCCCACCCATTCCAGATCACCACTCTGAAAGCAATTGAGCCATTATGACCACTGTCTTGAATTGGCCCTTTGATGACTGTGTACAAGGTATGTAAGAGAGAATGTACAAGGTATGCAAAAGAATATACAAGGTATGCAAGAGAAAATAGCAATGATGGGTGTTGTAGATCAGGGTATATTTGGATTTGTGCAGAAGTTGATGATAAAATAGTCTTGGAAGCACAGGCCCAGAAGCAGAAATTTTTGCTCCGTTGTCTTATTTTATTCTTGCATTTATTCATTCATGCATTAACCACAGAGCAAAGATCTTCATTTTTGTTACTTTCATTGTCTCTACTCTGGCATTACTGAATTGGCAGAATTTTCATTTCTCCAGCCAGCTTGGTTTCTAGAGAATAGAATACAGTACATTTTTCTTCTTTTTTCCCCACCATAAACATATAATAGGATTATAGCAACCCTTACACCATTCAAAACACTTTTGACATATTCTAGCATGCCATTATAAATAGAGGATAGAAGGGAAGCACTGCACCAATATCTAGTGGCTCCGCAGTTCTCACATTTGCGGCCAACATAATGCAGTTGATAGCTTATCTCCAACACTAAACATCAGAATTCAATTCAACATTATCCTGCAGAAATTTTTGGGAAGTCAAGAAGAAATCCTCACTTTTCTCAGATAGATTTTTGTGCCAACGCTGATGCAATGACAGTGTGTAGAAAAGGAAAATGATAATTTCATCACTTTTCTAAACATAACGTAATTTAGGGATAGGAATGAAACATCTGTACTGTTCATGCATGTGTACCAAATTATAGATCATATCCTGGATACAAAGGAATTGGTTCAGGGTATATTTAAAATACCTATAGATTTATGGCCTAATGAAAAAGGGAGAGTTGCTTCAATCATAGCCTGTTCTACTTAATTTCCTTCAGTGAAGTTGAGGATCTTCTATTCCACTCTGTTGTCCATGGACCCCTCCACCATACACACAAAGAAGAAGGAGTCAGGCTATACCCGAAAGCACCTGAGAGCAGGATAGGAACCAATGGATGGAAACTAATCAAGGAGAAAAGCAACCTAGAACTAAAAAGAAATTTCCTGACAGTTAGAACAATTAATCAGTGGAACAACTAACCTCCAGAAGTTGTGAATGCTCCAATACTGAAAGTTTTTAAGAAGATTTTGGACAACCACTTATCTGAAATGGCATAAGGTTTCCTACCTAAGCAGGGGACTAGAAGACCTCCAAGATCACTTCCAACTGTTCTGTTCTGTTCTGTTCCCTGTCCAGAAGGCTCCAAGGCAGTATGTTTTCCATAGACTGTTTTCAATTTTGAAAAAGACTTCCTAGATCTATAGTTACATCTTAATGTCTGGATTATAAAATTAATAATAGTGATACCAGAGACAGAATCTGAAACAGATGGAATCCTCTAGTTTGAGAAGTTGGTGGGGGAAGAGACCCAGCAGGAAGGCTTATCTATTGCTGCCTTCACCTTCTGAAATATGTTCCTCCATCCCAAATGTAGCTTCCCCCACTCAAGTTATCTTTCTGAAAGCCATTAAAATATGGCTTTTCTAGCTAGTTTCTTAGTGCACTTCTTTAAATTTTAATATGCCATTCTGATATTTATACCTTTCATTGTTTTTATGATTCAATGTGTCACTATAGTGATATAGCGATACTAGAAATTAATTATCCACCCACACACAGAGAGAGTTATGCCTAGCTGATCATTAAAAATCACATACCATATATTCTTCTGAATTGGACATAGCATTCCGTACAAAGAGCATTTACTGAGATTACATTTATATATTTGACAGCAACTCTTTTTCTTGACTTGAAGTCTGAGCACCTTGGGTGGAAGGAGCTTGTGAAAGAGGAACAAACTTCACTTCACTACAGTCCAGCTATGTCCTCACCCTCACCAAAAGATGCAGTAGAAGAGTCCTGCAGAATCAGGGGTGAAATCCAGCAGGTTCTGACAGATTCTGGAGAACCGGTAGCATAAGTTTTTAGCAGTTCAGAGAACCGGTAGTGGAAATTTTGAGTAATTTGGAGAACCGGCAAATACCACCTCTGGCTGGCCCCAGAATGGGTGGGAATGGAGATTTTGCAATATCCTTTCCCCAGGAGTGGGGAGGGAATGGGGATTTTGCAGTATCCTTCCCATGGAGTGGGGTGGAATGGAGATTTTGCAGTATCCTTCCCCTGCCATGCCCACCAAGCCATACCCACCAAGCCACACCATGCCCACCAAGCCATGCCCACAGAACCGGTAGTAAAAAAAAAAATGGATTTCACCACTGTGCAGAGTCCTACAGAGAAGGAAGGAATGCAATAAGGACTAAAAGATTAAAGGAGGCAGTCAAAATCCAGTGAAACAACTCACATGAACATGGGCAGGTGTGTCCCTTTCCCCAAACTTTCTTCCACGTGCATTTATTAAAATTCAACCCAATGTAATTTGTATAATCCAAACCAACACCTCTATGGCATTGTATCATGCAAAGTGTATAAATTGTTCGCAGTAATAGTAAATTATTGTATCAAATAAATCCTAAACAAATAGTCACATCTGGTTTTGGGCTGATGGTTAAAGAGAATTTTTTTGCAATATTTTCTTTGATGTTCCATATAATTTATTCTCCATAGAAGAGCTGCATTATAAAAGAAACTAAACAATGAAAACAGAACTCAAAAGTTCCTAGTTGGCTTTTTGCTACAAGAAGCTCTTGATGTACAGATAAGAATTAAGTCTTAAAGATCTAAATAACAGAGAATATCCTCCTCTTGATTCCTTCTTGGGTTTGCATTTTGCCATGAGCCCAGGGCCCAGGCCTCTCACAGCAGGTAGGAAAGTTATACTCATCTTCCCAAAACAAAAAATAAAAGGGACAAAATAGTAAAAGGGCAAATAGTGGCATAGATTTCTCGATAGGACTTAATATCTAATCAGGCCATCATGATTATTCTTTTAAACTGCATCTCAAAAGATCCCTCTGTTAAAATACTGAAGTTTGCAGATGATACAACAGTGATTGATTCTCATTCAAGACAATGATGAATCCGCATACAGACAGGAAGTTCAACAACTAGCCTTGTGGTGCAACCAGAACAATCTTGAACTAAATACACTCAAAACTGTAGAAATGGTGTTGGATTTCAGAAGAAAACCTCCTACACTACCACCTGTTACAATACTAGACAACACAGTATCAACAGTAGAGTCCTTCAAGTTTCTATGTTCTATCATATCTCAAGACTTAAAATGGGCACCTAACATCAATAACATCTTCAAAAAAGCTCAACAAAGAATGTTCTTTCTGCGCAAACTCAGAAAGCTCAAACTGCGCAAGGAACTGTTGATTCATTTCTACAGAGGAATTATTGAATTTGTCATCTGTACCTCTATAACTGTCTGGTTTAGCTCTGCAACCAAACAAGACAGACACAGATTTCAACAGACAATTAGAACTGCCGAAAAAACAATTGCTATCAACCTGCCTTCCATTGAGGATCTGTATACTGCACAAGTCAAAAAGAGGGCTGTGAAAATATCTACAGACCTCTCACATCCTAGACATAAATTGTTTCAACTTCTACCCTCAAAAAGACACTATAGGGCACTGCACACCAAAACAACTAGACACAAGGACAGTTTTTTCCCATATGCCACTCACTCTGCTTAACAACTAATTCCCGCAACACTGTCAAATAATTTACTAAGACTGTATTACTATTATTCTTCTCTTCCTTACTAGTATCTATCTCATCACTTATTACTATAACTATGTTGCTTGTATCTTTCAATTACATCGTTTTTATTTGTTTCCTAGTACGATTTGATAGCTTATTAGTAACCTTGACTATCACTAAGTGTTGTATCTTTTTATTCTTGATGAATATATCTTATTTTCCTTATGTACACTGAGAGCATATACACCTAAGACAAATTTCTTGTATGTCCAATCACACTGGGCCAATAAAGAATTCTATTCTATTCTATTCTATTCTATTCTATTCTATTCTATTCTATTCTATTCTATTCTATTCTATTCTATTCCATTCCATTCCATTCCATTCCATTCCATTCTAATTTGTGAATGCTGATAATATGCCAGACCACAACTTAGCCACTAGGTACTCCATATTGTTAGTATAAGAGTGCTTCTGGCAAGGGAAATTTTAAAAATGGAGTACATTTTTTATAAAGTTACAATTAGCATGGTTCATTGTAGACCTACATTATTCCAGGAGATGTTCTATTTATTTTAGCACTGGTTGTTATCATTAGCACAACCTTATAGTATACATAGCGGGGTGTGCTTCATGATGGTATTGTTATTATTGTTGTTGCCACAAAGGCTTATCACAGCAGGGAAAGATTAATGACATACATTACATATAATTAATATATTTAATTTGCTATCCTTTACTGCAGCTTTTATCATATCAAGGCTGCTTCATTTTTTTTAATGAATGCTTTGATTTCCTTTGCCATTTTGTCCATATAGATATTTGGAAAACCTGAAAATATTTCAAGCTGCTGTCATTAGCTCAAGTAAGCCACTTTTAAATCATAAGAATTTATTTCAAAGGAAACTTTCACAGGATTCTGTTTCATATCTTGCTTAATAAAGCACAGAATTTGGAAAACATTTGATTAGAGCTACTTTACTAGGATGAATTTTTAACTGAAGTCCCATTACTGTAGGATATATTCCACAGAATGAAAAATGTTTAAAACTGTAAGTATTTCAATGTTTATGATGGAGTAGCTCCAAATCACATCCAAAGCATAGAAGTCTTTGTGGGAAGTATTATATATTTCTACAATTATAAGTAGTGTTGATTGGTGCCTTAGAATGATTGCAGTGGCAAAAGATCCTTTCATTGACTTATTTTCATTTCCTTCCTATCAGAGAAACAATAAACTTATTATTTATATGCTGCATGCTAGGTCATGTATCTATTTCTCTAGAATTTTATTCATTTTCCTCTCATTCAACCAACCCAGAAACCTATTGTGAAGATTAATTTTCAAATTATAAAGTTATGATAGCAATAATCTTAATGCTTTTTTATTTAATTGGTTCTGCTTTCGTCAGAATACTTTCTTTTCATCATGAAAGCATTCATTGTCTAAGCAGTCCTGAAAGTGAATCAAGGAGCTCAGAAATTTAGAGATTAAGATCTGAATTTAAATTTTCTGAATATATAGTAGAGTTTAGGACACGTAACTGCATTCTAAAGTTGCACTTTTTAGAATGTTGAAGCACAATTGAAAAATTAGATATTTATATGTGTGTGAGAAAAAATATAAGTATTTATATAAGTATTATTTGCAAAATTGTACACCCAAGAAAAACACAAAACTAAGTTCTTTAGAAACACTCCTAGATTATATTCACACAAATCTCTCTACAGAATTCATAAACTGTAAGTCTAAAGAGAACTTGTCGTTGTCAGGATGACAATAAATTGAAATTAATAGCCTATCGTATCCTTCTTTAGACATGACCAGGGCAGTTATATGAAGCTGGATCCTGATTAAATGTTAAATCCCACACAGCCGGACAAGAGCAAGTAAGCAAGAGCTACACAAATTTCAATCAATTATCTTTAATGCTCATAAAGGTAAATACATGACCTTGGAAACTAGTAAGAATTCCCAATCTCGCAGATAATCAAGGAAGAAACTTTGAGTGATTTGATATGCTTCTTCTCAGATTTCATTCCAGCTGGAAAGAGGTCCTGTTTATGAAATAAGCTGTTATCAGACTCACCCACTATCTTTTATTGCTTATGTCTGTGTTCTCTTTCATTCCTTCCCAACCTCCTTAACACTTCTCACATCAGAGATGTCATACTTGCAGCCACCAAGCTACTTCCTTTCAAAGTAAAGAAATGTTATGCAAAACACACACAAAATAGTTACTCAAAAACATTAAAGGCATGAAATAAAAAGAGAATAAAGAAACATAACTAAAACTAAAACTATATCAATACCATTCACTATACTTGTCCATACCCTTCTGTCCTGCAAACTGACTTGGTTTCATTTGTCCATTCACTTTCATGCATTGCCTGTTATTCTTTGCACTTCTCATCTCTGTTTTTCTGATGGTGATATCAATCCCATCCAACCACAACTTTCTTAGTCCTTCCCTTCTTCTTCCTTCTATATTTATTCTATCTCCTCCATTTATGTCATATCATCATCATTGAACCAATTAAACAAAGCTTCATACAATTCATTTGATTCAATACATTTAATCTTATCATGAAATGGGAAAAAGATATGTTCAAATATGCAAGTCATCTATTCATCCCTGATGGAATCCAACAGCCCATTCATTCTTGAGAACTAAACCAACCTGCAATTCCATTATTTCATCTTTCCAATTACTCAAAAGATTTTAAGTGTTTGCACAATCAACTGAATTGAATCTATTAAAAAGTATCTCATATTGGACATAGGTTTCTCAATGTACTATATTGGTTATTTATTGCACACAGAATATTTAATCTTGATTTTCAGAATTAAGATGAAGCTTGCTTATACTTCCTGCCATGGGAACAGCCTTCCTGTGTGAAACTTCCTGACACTGAGGAATTGGAATTTTTCAATAACCAGCATAATAACCATCATCAGTAAAATGAGGACCCAGATTGTTGGGGGCAATATGCTGACTTGGTAAACTGCTTAGAGAGGGATGTAAAGCACTGTGAAGCAGCATATAAGTCTGTGATAACCCCTAAAACTTCTTCCCAAAGTGCCCAAAGTACATTAAGTACTCACTGTTATTATTTCTTTCCATACTGTTCTGTATTCAATGTCCTCATTCATTTCATTTTCAAACTTCCGTCAACCCTTCAGTCTACAATTCTCATCTTCCCATTTTATCTTCTCAACCATGTAATAACTAGAAAAGCATTTATGACTCACCTGAGGAATGCCATAGCAGTGTCTATAAAAGAATTCTGTTTCTTTTTTCTCATGTCCTTTTCTCAACCTTGTCCTCTATTTTTCCTCCTAATGCATTCATTCAAAAGGAGAATAATGATGCTTGCTTTGTACTGAAGAAATCAAGAGGCCTACTGTAATTCTGAGGGCCAGTAGAAAAAGCCCTGAGCCCAAAGACATCGGTTCATATACAATCTATAATCAGCTACCCCTGGAACATCTTTTATTTAGGTCACTATCTTTGAATTGATCTTACCTGCCAATATTCTGATGCCCACTGAGCTTTCTAAAGATTAAAGTTTCCACCTATCAGTGGAGCAGTTCTTCCATCCTATCTTGATTGCCTCCACCAAGGCTTTGGCAGTAGTTGGATTGTTCTGAAATTAGAGCACGTCCTTTTGCTTGCATGAATTCTTTGCTGTTTGTTGGCTTTGCCTCTCCCCATTATTTCCCTTGTTACTCTTGTCTCTCCTGGGCCTGGTGAAATTCAGAAATCTAGTATATTAAACAACAAAAGCTGGTTCTGCATCATCTCTGACATATTACGTTCAGTGGGGGCAACCTTTTATAAATGAAGGGATATACTTTGCTGGAAGAAGTGAAATGTGAACAAAGCTCAAAATGCAACATAGCATTTTGTTTGAGTTCATTGGTTCAAAACAAAAGCTTGTAGTGTTCCCCCCCCCCTCCACATGCTTGATGTATTTATGCCAAGAAAAAGGTTAGAAATGTTATAAGGAGACTGAAAAGGAAAGGTTTATTTGTTTTGGTTGACAGAGTTGAAAACAGATAGTGGCTTGAAACAGGCTATCAAATAAACATAGCCGGAAACAATATTTGTACTTAATATAACTTACATAACATTAAATATGTTCAGTAGGGATAAGACTGAAAAAATAGAAACCTAAAAGACCCCTTTAGGGATGCTAAAATAGCCTCGAATCTTTTCTTAAATTTACCTGACCTATATATTTCCAGGTTAAGAGAACAGATAATTACAGGAAAAAAATACAAAATGCCAAAATATTGCTCTGGGTTAAGTAAAAAAATAAAATCCAGGATAGTCATGAGTTGCTGACTGCATAATGTTCCCAAACTGCCTGAATATATAACAACAAAATAAAAGTAAGGGCACTGCTTAGTTTTCCATTTCTATTCCCCAAGCTTTCAAAAACAGTTTGCAGACCATTTGTATCTGCCAGTTTTGGAGCATTAGGGACAAGGAGCAAAGAATGGCTCTTAATCATTGTCCTGGCTGAGCTGCCACAGGCCCTCAAGTAATCAAAATTACTTACCACCACTCTGCAAACAAAAAGAAAAAAAAAAGAAAATTAATTCTTCAAGTTTATTTTGGTCAAAGACCACTGTAGAACAAAACAATTAACAACTGTTTAAAAAATGGAAGTGGAAGGCCATATAGTAGTATATAAACCATAAACTAAAAGAATAGCACAGAATATTATTATAACATCGTCATAGGTCAATCCTATGGGGAGGTGGGGGGACTGGCCTTTGTGTAAAAGTTTCACATTACACTTCTTCAAGAACAGTGAGTTCCTTCATTTTTAAAAAGATGACCCCACTTATATATTACATCAGAGATGCTATAGAACCATTTGAAGGTCAGTGTCCCCTCTGTGCAGCTAGCTTGTTCCCCAAGAATCATCCTCTCTTTCTCATATAAGCTGCTGTCTCTGGTCAGGGGCTTTCATTGCCCCAGGCTGGAATTACTAGAGAATACATTGGGACCAATGAGGGCTTTTTCTAGATCTTAGTAAGAAAAATAGAAATACCCAAGTCCATTTAGGCTCTTAATCTTAAAAGGTGATGAAAATAGAAGTAATGTCCAATTTAATTCATCTAAGGCAGAAGTTCATCAATGCTGGGTTTGACCAAATTTAATGGAAGAGATTGCTCTCAGAGCCTATCTTCAAAACCTTCAAGATAATGCCTACTACCCATTACATCCTCTCCCAGTTTAAATCAATCTTCTGTGAGCACAGAACTACTTCTACTTTCTCTTTCCTAACTCTGTAACATGAAAGGGAAAGGAGATATTCTTCATCAGAAACAGAAGTGTGGGGAAAATGATAAAATCAACAAGTTCTTCTGGGGAAGGGGAAGAGGAAGGGGGACTTCTGAAGGAAAGGGGACTGGAAGTGTGTGTGATGGCTAAGTCTCAAGTTTATTAGAAATCAACTCACATCACTTCTTTATATAAAAGACAAGCTTCCTCAATTTTACAGATAGTCCTCAATTTAGGACCACAGTTGGAACAAGAATTTCCACTGCCGTTGATGCTGTCGTTTAGTGAGTCACACTCAATTTTGCGACCATCTTTTGCTGTGGTTGTTAAGCAAATCACATGGTTGTTAAACAAATCCAGCTTCTCCCATTGACTTTGCTTGTTGAAAGCCACCTAGGACGGTCGCAAATGGTGATCACGTTCTCCCAGGATATTGCAACTTTTGCAAATACCTGCCAGTTGCTAAGCATCCAAATTTTGATCATGTGACCATGTGGGTGCTGTGACACTTCATAAATATGAAGACTGGCTGTAAGTCGAGCTCTTTGAGAGATAGTTCAGAAAATCTGTGCTAGCTGCCTTGAAAGTGAGAAAGTTTAAAAAAAACCTCTTTGTTCTATTCACTTCAGAGTTTTCCAGGAAGAACAGACACTGAATTTACCATCAGCTTCTCTTATTTTCATGCTTATCTTTTTATTATGTTTCTTTCTATTTAAGGACTAGTCCCATATTTTTTTAACCACCTACTCCATTTCTTTCAAACACTCTTTCCATGAGAGATGTGATGAAAATGTGTGAAACATTTTTTCAATCATTTTCATGCAATTGTGGAGGATGGAATTATCTTCTTTGTTCCTCCTCCACACATACATACACACACACACACACACAAAGAAAATCTCAGTGCAAAGTTTATGGGTACACTACACTTTAATCTAGCTAATCTAGACCAATAACGATTTGCTGAATAAATATCCCTCCAATGATAACCTGCCTCTCTAGTTTTCTAGAGTTTAATTCAATCCCAACTCTTTTTTTTCAGAATCAGGAAAGGGAAACTACACTTGTAGATAGAAGGGGGGAAAAGTGTCAACATGCTCACAATAATTATGTGAACAACAAAAATCTATGGAATCAAATTCCAATACATTTCTAAAAAGCATGTAGAATGGGCAAGGTGGAAGGGAGGGGGGCCTTTTCAAAGCAGAAGAAAACTTGTAAGCAATCAGAACAAGGGGTGAAATCCAGCAGATTCTGGCAGGTTCTGGAGAACTAGTAGCAGAAATTTTGAGCAGTTCAGAGAACCAGCAAATACCACCTTTGGCTGGCCCCAGAGTGGGGTGGGAATGGGGATTTTGCAGTATCCTTCTCCTGCCATGCCCACCAAGCCATACCATGCCCACAGAACCGGTAATAAACAAAATTGGATTTCACCACTGAATCAGAACTTGGACAAATTATACATTCACAATGAAAATCCTAAATCATACAGAGTTATATCTGATATCTATGAAGAATCAGGGGTTGAATTTTGACATCAACATCTTTTCATCGACAGAGGATTCTATTCAGTCAGGAGATAATTCTTGCTACAATATTATTTCTTGTATCATTTATGGTAATTCGCCTGTTCCATTATGTCTTTTGAATTAAAGAAGGTTTGCTCTATAACTTTATTGGTAGTGAATAAAATGTGATGTCATTATAGGAACATAAAAACAAACCACACAGGTATTATGCACATTACCATATTTTTTGGAGTATAAGACACACTTACCTTTTTTGGTGAGGAAAAGAAGAAAAAGAAATCTCCCTCTGCCTCTGAGCAATTTTGCCTTGTTGCAGCAAACAGCACATAGCCTGCTTTATTTTCATTTTCGTTTTCAGCATAGCTTGATTAGCACAAGGGGGAAAAAAAATCTGCTCCAGCAATTTACCTCTTTGCAGCAAGCAGCAGAGCCCTGCGCAAAACAGCTGAGAGCAAATCAGCTGAGAGTCGGGAGGCTGATCCAATCAACTTGTGCTAATTAGGCTGTGCTGAAGCTGAAAGGAGCTGTTTTTTCTTCCTGTTTGCTTGCAAGGAGGTAACTGCTGCGAGGCAGAGGCCAAAGGGTGGGGGTCAGTGGGTGGGCGAGGCTACATTTGGTGTATAAGACGCACCTAAATTTTCATCCCCTTTGAGGGGGGTCTTATACTCCAAAAATATGGTAATTGTCTCTTGAAATGGAGACTCATCTTCATCGATGATAAGTTGGCCATGATGAAACTGTGTCTTAGATTAATTTTGTTAGAAAAGAAATCTTGAAGAATAATTTTGCAATTAATGAGGATTATGGGCTAGTTTGGTCTAGTGATTAAGGCACCTGGCTAGAAACTGGGAAACCTTGAGCTCCAGTCCCACCTTAGCCACAAAAGACAGCCAGTCACTCTCTCTCAGCTCAACGCACCTCACAAAGTTATTGTTGTGAGGAAAATAGGAGCAGGAAGGTATGCTGGATATGTTCACTGCCTTGAGTTATTTGAAAAAATAATAAAGGTGAGATACAAATAAATAAATAAATTAAATTGTTTGTTTGTTTCACATCATCTCAAACCTACATATTAGCCACAAATAATGTGTTTATTGCCTATGTAGCATTTTTTTAAAAAAATAATATTCCCCACATTATACATCTACACATGCAGAATTAAAAAGAGTTTTAATTAGCCCTTAGCACCTGGACTATAATAATTAATATTACTTCACCCAATGATAAAATGTTTCTGAAAGCTGAAGTGCAATTGTATGATAAAATTGTGTATCTTTGCTATCAAATGCATGGATATGATAACATAAAGAAAAAAGGAGCTGAGTGAAGCCATCTGTTATTATCTGGCAATAAACAGAGCTTAGTCAGGTAGTGTCAGGTGGACGAGCTACAGGAGATATTGTAAGGTCATAGGAATAATTATAGAATGCAGAATTACTCTATTTTCAGGTCTCACATCTGCAAGATGATACTATCCTAAAATCTGTGAAGAAAATAAAATGTTAGACTAGAGCACATTCATCTCTATTCTAATATAGGGATATCTCCTCTGATATTAATACTGTCCTTTTAAGAGGCATTGCTGGCATACACTGTTGGTATGTTATTCTAAATACAAATTTGGGCTCATCAATGTCTAGCTTGCTGTGACACAAAGATTCCTCACTAACTATTTACAGAGAGCATATCTTCATAGTATTTTCATCTAGTTAATCCAGTCCTGAGGCAACCTGAACTTAGCTTTAGATGTTCCAGTGTGAAATATGTGCTTTCCTTCTTATCCTTACACAAAACATTTTAGGTCAATGTGTAGTATACTTCCATTAACACTTGACTGTGTCTGCAGTACAGACTAAACATCCCATTTGCAGAGTCTATTTCTTCTTTGTAAGAGATATCAGCAAGGGGTTATCAATCTCAAAGAACACCCTAAGTGGGTCTTGCAAGAAATAGACTTTCCCACTGGTAAACAAATACCCACACACTTAAAAAGTATTTCAAATCACTCATGCATACTCTGTGTATGTATTGATCTTCCACTTCTTAAAAAGATCTCTTGAGCTCCCAACAAATGAATAGTCCCACGAAATGATTCCATAGAAGATGCCATCTAGGAGTTGTCTGGATTACTGCAGAATGGAATTCTGATTTCTGATTCATAGGATTATCAGTTTTTAGAAGTTTCCCAAAGTAATTTAAAAATAAGTAAATAATGAATAACTAAATAATACAAAGCAAGCTGAATTCCTGAACCTGCCTTGCCACATATTTAGGAAAGTGCCATTAAACTGCCTAAAGAAGCAATACTGCCTCAATTCATTGCTAAGGCACATTAAAAATAGACTGTAAAGAAAGCCCACAATTTATGCTGATATACTTTTTTCTCAACCTAAGGATGGGAGGAAAGTATATTAAAATGACAGAGCCATTAATGGTAGTTAATCCTTGACAAGTAATAAACTTGGAATAAACAATTTTTTGGAACAAATCGTTCTAGGGCTACCACATCTGGCCTGAAAAAAATCTGAATGAACAGTAGATGATAGAAAAAAAAATTCTGTATCCCTTTGCTTTCACCCAGTGGCCAAATAGACTTTTGCAGACCAGATCTGACATCTCTGCCCCAAATATAAAAAGGGCCACTCAATTTTGGGCAAAGATTGCTAAACTCCTGCTTAGTCCAATGCTACTGCCCCCTAAAACTGCATCATCTGATCACTACTGTGACCTGGTGAGTGTATTTAAAAGAAATGAAGAGCTTTGGGAATAAGAAGTGGCAGAAAAAAAACTATTGTGAAACTTGGCAAGCTCTTATGACAGCCTCATTGATCTGAAGATATATATTTTCTTCAAGCTAAACTTGTTTACAATCAGTAAGAGTTGTACTTCTAAAGGTTTGCCAGCCTTGAGGGAGAGGGGTATGTGTGCACATGTATTTATCTCATCTGTGGTAGATATCATGATACTATCAATGAATCAATGATGCTTAAGAACTCAGAAGTTCCAGAGATAAGACTGGAAGAATGGTGGCATGTTATATAAAAATGGAATCTCTATACCCAGACAATAATTGCAAAGAACCAGAACACAAAATAGTGAGTGCCTGGGATTTTCATTAGAGTATTATGAACTAAAAGGTGTGTTGGTGGGTGGGGGTGTGTTTAAAGACAAGGAATTATAATATTGCTTGGCTTCCTGATTTCTCTACAAATATTCTATTAAGTAAAATCTCAATTTTGTAGCTTTCCGTCTATGGAGAGTCAGATTTGTAGCTTTCCCTTTATATACTTTCAAAACACAGTAGAGTTTCTGTGGGTCACACAGGTTGGTGCTTTCAAATATTTTCTACACACTAGACCAGGGGTCTGCAACCTTAAACACTCAAAGAGCCATTTGGACCCGTTTCCCACAGAAAAGAAAACATTGGGAGCCACAAAACCCTTCCCCTGCCTGAATATTTCTTGAGCAGCCACAAAACTAGGATATGTAGTTGAATTAAATGTTTTGTTTTCTTCTGAAACTTTTCTTTTCTTGGATTTATCCATGATTAGCCTACTGCTGATTGAAAAGCTCAATAAATCGTGTACCAGTGGGTTTCACACATTGGCGGTTGTAACGCATATTTTGAGTGACAGGGAGCCACAGCAGAGGCGTGAAAGAGCTACATGCGGCTCCAGAGTTGCAGGTTGCTGACCCCCTGCACTAGACCGTCCTATTAGTCTGGGCTGACAGAATATACAGTTGGCTTCCCAGCAAACAGGATTCCGAGCATCTAACACACAACAATAGCTTACTGTATTCTTGGAGTGTGTGTATTTTTGCTGACTGTTAAGGAGCTATGCATCCAAAATTTGTCCTTAGGTTTTGATCAAAGGATTCTTTGGTTTTTGGAACCAAGTTGGCATCGTATTGCCAGGGCACTAGCAAGGCAGAAATAATAGAAATAATGAGTATTAAATGTCAACTTATTCACATCTAGCCTTATAATTACATGTGACAAATATTTAAGCTATAACCAATTATGTGAATAATACCACACTACCATCTGGTTGCTCTTTTATTCTTTTTTTTATAGATCTGAAGATTTTACCTCTTGAGTACTGTACAAAAAAACAGATGCCTTTTGCTGACAATCCTTTTTCAAAAGCATGGATGATTGCCTTCTAGTTGTTTCCAAAAATAATTTGTCTTAAAAGCCATTGAAGCCTATTCTTTCTTTCTTTTTTTTAAATAATCCTCTCTTCTTTAGTTTACTATAATTAAAATTTACATTGAACTTTGCCTGCTGTTGGGGCTTTGTTTACATTCATAACCCCACCATAGTATTTGTCAGCTCTCCCAGCTCTGAAATTCAGCTGTACATTTTGAGGAGCCCAGGGTGCTTAGCTCTGAGGCTGACTTCTGTACAGATTTGAGAAAGAAAAATATGTTGCTCTCCTATGGGACAAGACTGCATAAATCCCTTTCAGCTCTAAAGCTCTGGGCTGCACCAAGGCAAACAGACTCTGTTTTCTTACATATGCAGCATCTAGGAAGGGAGATCATTTATTTACTGTAATATATTGTTTCACACATTCACAGCTGTTCGGTTGTTTGCCTATGGATGTATCTCTTAGGCCTTCAATTTTATTCCAGAACAATATTTATGGATTTTAAAGCCTGGTCTTAAAAAGAGCCTTTAAATCACTCCATTGTGATGAGACATTTAGTAAAAAAAGGTATCTCCCAGTGTTACACAAGTGTGCATGACACATTTTACCATTCCATGTTAAAGGCTGATAATCCTTCCACAGAGGTCTTGGAACCCGAGTCCTTGTTACTTGTCTCTCAAGTAGCTGTCAAAAGAATAATTTGGGGTTCCAACATGAGCCGGAGGTTGTACAGGAACAAATAAAAATAAAACTCAGGCCGCTGTGAGGAAAGGAGAAATATATATATTCCCACAAGCAAAGGGATTTTCCTTGGGGGCAGCTGCAGAGAAATGGAGAACAGAGACACTATTTTATATGGGAGCTTGTCCTGGGTGTGGAAAGGTATATGTGTGATTCTAGGTGACACTTGACAGCCCTGGGTGTACGATGTTTACTCTTGTGAACAATAACTCTATTTATGTTTACAGACTGTATCCTTTGATATGTGGATTAGGCCTGTGTAACTTATTCGAAGGTTTCAGGAAGTTTGAATAAAAGGTTTCCCCTCATTTGCAGTTTTTACATACTGTAATTAACTTAGTTTCAGCTTGACTGTCAATTATCCAGTGGAGATGTTGATTCCCAGTCCCTTATGGATTATGTTAACATTTTAAGGGAAGGTGAAAACATTATAAAGAATAAAATATATTGTCATATAAAACTTCCCACATAGCCATCCCCAAGCAGCTGATGTTCAGAGCAATAGACCCAACCACATGCAATCTGCTGCCATTGGCCAC
Source organism: Masticophis lateralis (assembly GCA_030761175.1). Taxonomy (NCBI): domain Eukaryota; kingdom Metazoa; phylum Chordata; class Lepidosauria; order Squamata; family Colubridae; genus Masticophis; species Masticophis lateralis. Next base: position 106,694,555 of record JAUDYJ010000002.1, read on the forward strand.
TGTGCTGACAAAGAAATGTCATTCAAACCAATCTGAAGGGCATCTGGTTGCCTATCCCTGATTTAGGGCACTGAAGATTCCAGGGAACTACACTGATCCTGTGTGCTTTGACTCTTTACATTGCCAAAATCTATGAAATTGAGTCAGATTCATAATGAAGGCTGAACAGAAGGAAGACAAGTAGGGGTAGGAAAGACAGTGAAACCACATGAAGATTTGGCTCTACACCAAAGACAACCATGAACACAGAGCAGAAAAAAAATAGAAATCACTTGGAATATTCCAAATAGTTCAGTTTCTAAAAGTTATATAAGTTTTCTCCAATGTGGGAGTCTTTAAACATGTTGGAATACAATTCCCATCCTTGTCAGCCAGTTTGGGAAAGATCAGTCTAAAAGCCTTACTAACTCAATGGAACTTGATTTGGAGTGAGGGATTTGGGCTGATAACTAAATTTAGCTCTCCATTTGCTGATGTTCTGCCCTTACATTTTGAACAAGAAGAGAACATAGAATCCAAACTCCAGCAAGATAGAATTCAGTCTAGTGCCACCTTATTATTAGGTTAAATAATTGTTCTATATCACTTCAAGTATTGAGAAATTATGGAGGTTTTACACATTAGGGAAGGAGAGCAGGAAAAAGTGTACTAGCTCTATCCCTTTCTCTTATGTCCCCATGTGCAAAGGGCAGACATGTGCAACAGAAGACATCCTCTACCTATGGAAAAAACTCTCTCCAATTTAGGGACATGATTTTAAAAGTTCTGAACTGCAAGCCGTCATCTTCTTTCTCAGGACATATGATGAAAGGGACAGAGATGGGATACCTAGGCCCACCCCTTCTGCACACCAAAATGTGATTGCAGCACCCAACAAGGATATTATCTCTACACAAATGTGTAAAAAACTAAGTTTAAAGATACACAACAACAGGATACTACTGCTGTGATATCTTTTCTGAGTCCTAAATGCTCTGAAAATAGACTACCAGGGAAAACATATAATTTAAGGTAAAAATTACCACTGTGAAATTGAATGCTTACTGCAGAACTCTTTCTGACAGAAAATGAAACGTATATAACCAACGTGTCAAAATGATGGAGCAGTTTTGACATAAGGCTCCAAATTGTTTACTAAATAGTTGCAACGATAATTGAAATTGTAGTCATGATTTAGCATACTTGATGCACATGTGCAAATGATGCTTTTTGATTGTAACTTAGGCAAAATTCAATTTTTTAAAGAATTAGCATACATATTTTTAAAAAGGCAATGGGTTACTTTTAAAGGAAAATGTCCCTTGAGGTCAGTCACTAATATTTTTATATGTCTCAGACATTAAATACTCTTTTCAAACCACTTATTCATTCTGAGATATTTAAATCCAGAGAGAGACTCACTTTATGGGCACATCATACTAAGATTGCTAACCTTTTCATGAAAAGATTAGTTAACCTGAATTGTCCTTCTTCCTACCCCACTGAGAGAACTTTCTTCTTCAGTACACGTTCTGTAGATTTCTGCTCATCTTCTTTTTTTAGATTTGTCCTTATATTGGAAAGCTCTGTTTATTATGTATGTTACTGATGCATATGTTTTTCCCTTTCTGATATGGTATTTACGCCACTGTCATGTATTTGGGAGACAGGCATTAAGTTTATGTAAAATTCAGGGGTGAAATTTACTTACCTTCTTTACCAATTCAGAAGTGCAGGTGCCTTGCGTGTGCACTCACTTTGCTCACTCATGCACACATCACATGCACGCACACATCTGTGCATGTGCAAAACCTTCTGTGCATGTGCAAAACCTTCTGCACATGCGCAAAACCTTCTGCACATGTGCAGAAGTTAAAAAACACATTACTTCCTGGTTAAAACCAGGAAGTAACGACACCCAGGTGGGTGAGCGGAGCTTTGCTTCACCATCACTACCGGATTGCCAGATCCTGTCCAAACTGGGAGCATTTCACCCCTGGTAAAATTCCCTAAGGGCATGCAAAACCTTAATGGGTAGAAATAGAATAGAATAGAATTTTATTGGCCACACAAAGAATTTGTCTTGGTACATATGCTCTCAGTGTACATAAAAGAAAAGATACGTTTGTCAAGAATCATAAGTGATATAGTGATATCATCATATAAGTGATATAGTGAAGGGACATAATAATAATAGAACAGGCAGAATTAGTGGGATGTAATAGTAGAGTCAGTAGAATTGGTTTGACTTGATGTTTTGCTTCTGTAAGAATTGCTTTGCTAAGAATTAGAATTGCCTCTGCCATGTGTTTTTACCAGTGATCTCACCTTTGTGTTTTCTTGTTTTTCTGTTCCACTCCATGCCTGGTGGATATCTCAGGAAGCAGGGTTGCTAAACACCCAGCCCTCTGTTGCTAGGCACTCAGCCCCCCTGCTCCTTGCTGCACAGCCAATGCAGGGCTACAAGGAAGGCATGGGCCAGGAGGCCAGAACTGGGTATTAAGCTAATGTCTTTGAAGATATAAAAGGATGCCATACCTTCCCAAAGCTGTGACCTTTCACTGCATGCTCTTTGTCTGTATGTACTGGTATGGTCTACCCAGCTCTTCTTTGTACAAATTAAAGCTGATATTTTTCCAAGCCTCCTCTTGAGTTTCTCTCTTTGGCACTCTGGTGACTCAAATACATTTTGGGACCTTACAATAGTCATAGGGTACAAATAAGCAATCAAATCATATTAGGAAACAGCCAATATAAATTGTAAGGATACAAGCAACAAAATTAGAGTCAGACAGTCATTAATGGAAGGAGATGGGTGATAGGAATGATGAGAAGATTAATAGTAGTCCAGACTTAGTAAATAGTTTGACAGTCTTAAGGGAATTATTTGTTTAGCAGAGTAATGGCGTTCGGGGAAAAACTGTTCTTGTGTCTAGTTGTTCTGGTGTGCAGTGCTGAAATAAGTCAAGGTATGTCATTCCAAAATTTCTTCAAAGGAAAAATAATATACCAATTAAAAAATGTTAAAAGGGGTATGGTAGCCTAGCTGTAAAGATGAACTTACAGGAATGGGATCCTATTTCAACTGAAGGACAAACATTTGGGGGGCCCACTTGCTAGCCATTAACAGGGTCACAGCCCAGTTGACAATAGTCATAATACAAAACAGGCAGAGTACAACCAATATGAGTACGCCATTTCAGATCCTTTTTCTTATATTTATGTACCCTTCACCTTCATTTAGTCAAGATAGCCTGGCATGATAGAATGGTTAAGGCATTAGATAAAAAGGGAAGTTCCCAGGTTCAAATACTCCCTCAGGCAATGAAGATTGTCAGTGAAAGTGGGCCAGTCACTCCCCCTTAGCGCAAATCAGAGTCAGGCTTTTCTGGGTGATAAACAAAGCCTCTTCTGGCATTAATAGCTTTGCTATAAGGATTAGACGAACACAGTGGAATAAATAAATGGGTCCTGGAACCATAACAAGAAAAGCAACAATACCCTCCTTCCTTTTCTCTTTTATACGTACAGACAAACACACTCACCACATTTAGACTTGAAAAATGACCACATTGAGGAGACTTAAATATCGGATTGCAGTTCTGGAACAATTCTAGGTTGGAACACAAATGCCACTAAGAACAGTGTCATGCAAAAATGAAATATTAAAATGATCTCCCTAGACATTTTTTTCAAGGATGTGAGTATAGGGAAATCTTGAAACTTAACTAGACAAGACAGACCTACCAGACAGACCTACCAGACCTACCAGACAGACCTACCAGAACTATACAGTTCTGGTAGGATAAGTTTTGTCCTTAACAAAATTCACCAACAAATTGCCAAATGTTAGTGGCATGATTTTGCAGAGATTTTCTACTTCCTGGAGGAATGCAATGAGACTGTGTTCCCTACTTTCCTAGCAGCCAACTACTGATAATAATGCTGATTAGTGGCTCTGGCTCTGAAAACAATATGCTCAAATTCTGTATATATGCTTGGGAAACAACATAGACTAAACCAAGGTATTTGATCTGCTCAAATACATGTGCTTTAACATTCTTACAGCACAAGGAATAGGGTTTTTTTCCCCAAAAAAAGTAATCCCATTTGCATGATATTTTTTTTCTTAGAATTGTCAGGCTTCAAAGACTATGTATTAACATGCAATGACCTAACTAGTTTCATACACCCTCCTTTCTTCTTTAGTTGATCTAAATCAAATTCCATTTATTTTGCAATTCAATAAAGAATATGCATAACATTAACTTTTTCTTCAAGAGTGTAAAGGTTCTTTGGGGAAATGCTTTAATTTATGAATTAGTCAGGAGAACACCTGTTTATTTTAATTATACCTTTAGCATAAAAATACAAATTAGAACTTTTCAAGGGATGCTAATTTTTCTCTATGCTTCAAGCTGTGGAAAATCATGTTGATAGACTGAAAAATAGGAGACTCCGAATAGTAAAGAATGATCATCAGATGAGTCTCTCAATATCATTTAAAGTAGACCTTGCTCAAGCTGGTGCCTTGTAGATGCCTTATAAATGTTCTGTATATTGCACTACAAACCTTCTCATCTCAATTTACCATGCTGCCTGGGAATTATAGGAATTACAGTTAACTCACAGGCATCATCCTAGGAAGTATCAGATGAGAAAACTGATTTTCAGAAATGACCATCATACTGACTCTTTTCACAAAAGAGATATATTCCAGGATCCCCACATTAGAAAGTACTGCTGTGATTCAAAAACAGTATAAGTTTTATGAGGGAAAATCATAGAAAAGGAAGAGGGCATACAACTTGCATTTCACCTCATAAAATTTATACTGTTTTATGATGCATAGCTTTACTCAAAATGCATGCTATTTCCATCTGTATATTATGGATAGATGATGAGAGGGGGGGTAACTATAGTTAGTAGCTATATTTCATACATATTTTCCACTATTTTCTTTTGTCACCCAAATTCCTTGTGCAGTGTCATTTGGTTGTAGCATTTAATTTTGATACTATGCTATCTCAATCAGTGTTATGCAATACAAATGTGTTGTTGTTGTTTGGGGTGTTTTTTGGTCAATGTAGAGGCTATCTAAAAAACCTTCATATTAAAACCTTCAATTCAAATGAAGCATGTGGCAATAAATTCTGCAGACAGCAAATGCTGTCTCTGCCTAGTTGCTTATTTATAAAGAACAAGTCAAGCAAGAGCCAATGTGGCAGTGATTAAGATGTTGCACTGAAAGTTGGGAGACCCAGTTTCTACTGCATTTGTAGTCAGAGAAACTCCCTGGATGCCTTGGCTAGTCACTGCCTCTCAGCTCAAACTACTTCACAAGTAGGAAAAATAGAAGGAGAGGAACATCAAAATCAAGTAGTGGCTAGTTCTTCCAAGTCTGGCTGCAAAAAATCCCAGTGGCTGTCTTATGATCTTGTGAATATTTGCCACCAGAACTAATAGTTCTAGTGTGAAGAGATTAATAGTAATGTCTTTTACCTGGGGGTGATGGGGAAACACCCACAGCAGGCAATCTGGAATAAAGGTAGAGAAAGTAGGATGATAAAATGGTAGAATCCCAAGAGTAGCTCTCAAGAGCTCTCAAAGAGAGTGCTAACCGATTTGATGGCTGCAAAGAAATACAATCCTTCCATTCCCCACATACACACACACACACACATACACCATCCAGTCAGAACCTATCCTTTTATCTACCCACCATCCAGACTCAACTATCAGTACCTATCTTCCATCCCTACACACACCACCACCACCATCACCACCATAACTGATGTAGTTCTTCTTCTTCCCCAAGGAAAAAGCAATCCAATTGAGATCCAGGAGTGGATCTGCAAGCTTGAATTATGTCATTATAAATAGATGGTCCCTGCTATCCTTTCTATTCCCAAGTTGAGCTTAACTTCAAATACTACAACCATTGCCATCCAACTTTATAATTTGATCCTTGCAGAAGTTCAGAATACCAGTGGTAAACACTGACAGGTAATGGCAGCATCACTGATGACATTCTATTTAATATAACAGTGTTGGAAGAAAATCCTGAGTCTGAATCTGAGTCAGGTTGTAAAAAAAAGACACTGGGTAGCCATTTGAAGAGGGAGATCATTTTTTTGATGATGATGATGATGATGATGACGATGACGACAGTATACACAGCAAACGAGATGATCATGCTGGATTTCATATCCCAAATCACTAGTCGAAGACTTCCCAAGCATTTAGGACTATTTGATGTATCGGCGGATTATGCGCACAGATCCCAGTAAGGTGGCCTTCTGCAGCTGACCAATGGTGATCTTGTCAGCACCAATTGTTTTTAAATGCTTGCCTAAGTCTTTAGGCACAGCACCGAGTGTGCTGAGTACCACTGGAACCACCTGCTCTGGCTTATGCCAGAATCTTGCAGTTCGCTTCTCAAATCCTGATATCTGGTGACTTTTTCAAGTTGTTTCTCATCGATTCTGCTGTCACCAGGTATGGCAATGTCAAAGATCCACACTTTTTTCTTCTCCACAATCATGATATCTGGGGTATTGTATTCCAAAACTTCGTCAGTCTGTATTCAGAAGTCCCACAGTAATTTTGCATGCTCATTTTCGACCATTTTTTCAGGTTTATAATCCCACCAGTTCTTTGCTACAGGCAGATGGTAGTTGTGACACAAGTTCCAGTGGACTTTGTGTCTGAGCTACTGTGTTATGACATTGTTTGTAGTCAGTCTGAGCTATTGTCTTGCAACCACTCAGTATATAATGAATGGTTTCATCCGTTTCTTTGCAGAGGTCATCAGCAGATTTTTCTATTCTGGCTTTGATTACATTCGTTCTGATGGCTTGTTCCTGGGCTGCAAGAATCAAGCCTTCTGTCTCTTTCTTCAGTGTTCCCTTGGTCAGCCATAACCAGGTCTTTTTTTATTATTATTATTATTATTATTATTATTATTATTATTATTATTATTATTATTATTATTCAGCTTAATATAGCAATGGAAGGGAGACTACAAAGTTAGGAAGCTAAGAGTAGAAGTATTTATAATAATGATGAGGTAATTGATTTTGATGTGAGGCATTTTAAATGTGTAAATTAAAGCAGTCCTGTCCCAGGAACATGTGAAGACCAGGAGAGGAAGAATACCCTCTCTTGCTCTGTGGGGTATGAACACTAGTTCACACCCCACAGAGTGGAATTCAATTTTTTTTCTGCGGGCATGGCTTGGTAGGCTTGGCAGGGGAAGGATACTGCAAAATCTCCATTGTCACCCCACTCCAGGGGAAGGATACTGCAAAATTCCCATTCCCTCACCATTCCTGTGGAAGGATATTGTAAAATCTCCATTCCCACCCTACTCTGGGGCCAGCCAGAGGTGGTATTTGATGGCTCTCCAAACTACTCAAAATTTCTGCTACCGGTTCTCCAGAACCTGTCAGAACCTACTGAATAGCACCCCTAGTGTGAAAATATGTACATCATCCCCTAGATGTGGATTTTTATGGGGGGTTTCAGTTGGGTACAGTACTCTGATAAAAAATTTACCTTGAAGGGATTCCATTTTATATTTGCCAGTGGCAGAGAGGTGCATTTAATTCATTTTCGAAAAAGTGTCAAATGTGGGTAGATAAAGATTAAATGCCTGCTTTATATCTTCATTTGGACACTTGCCTGGCAGATCAGAGGTGGTTAGGTCTGCCACACATCCTGGCTAAAAGGGAATCACAGGGGCTTTTATCGCCCAACAAAAGAATTAAATAAATAATTAAGTTATATATATATTTTAAATAGTCAATTATTTTTCAAATAATGAAATAGCTGGTTTATACTTCCTAGTGAACATCCCTATTCTTAAAGCAACCTTCCCTAAATAAGAACTCAGTTGCTTCTCCGTCACTCATTCCAGATTTGTTGATCAATCCCAATTGTGTTTTATAATCTATGGATTATTTTAAAGTATGATCTTGAAAGTCCCCTTACATAGCAACTGTAACCAAGACAACCAGTGCCCAATACAGATAAAATAACTAGGTTTCCAGCCTAGTTTATTTCTCTATAGTGTGAGTCTACCACTTTTTTCAGAATACAATTACAAAGCATCAACAAATAACAATATTGCATATTTAAATTTAAGAAATCGTTACAGTGATTGATAACACCACAAAACCTCAAGAATAAATGTGTCTGACAATTGTCAGCTTTTTGTTGTCCAGCTCTTATATCATTATAGCAATTCAAAAGCAAAATATACTTCAGAGCTAACGGGCATGTAACCAAGTTGTACTTGTTTCTCACTCCTCAAATCAAGCATATATTTTCTAGGATTGGACTGCAGCTAAGAGAGCAATCATCAATTATGGAAAAAGATGCATCAGCTTTGAGGAATTGGATCAAGTCCTACTGCTGTACTTTGCTAAAGCATGAAGCAAGAAAATAATGTGACTGAGGTAAGACAAAATATCCCTTGATACCATACACCTGCTTAAACATGATGGCAATCAACATTAAATTTCACTTATCTGATTCATAAGCAAACTGCCATTCCCAGCAATAGATTAAAAAATACCACCCATCATCTTCCTTTCTTCCCTCCCTTTCCATCTCATTTCCATATAATTTGATTATTCATCCTCTTTTCTCTGTCAAAAAGGCTTCTGTCTTTGCACAAATCACTTACTGCATTAGAGCATAAAAGGGGGGGGAAAGGGAGAGAGGAGGGACCATTGATCTCTGCATGATGGCACAATGTTTCCATACCAATAACCTCTTGAAAACTCATAAACACACCTCAGTACCTCCATGCATAACCTTGACCAGACAAATGCCATTGACTCTTCAAACAGATTTGGAAATAAAAGAAAAGAAAAGAAATAAAAGCCTAATCCGCTACAATACATGGAGAGTGTATAATGCCTATATAACACCAGATCCAAATTATGACTCAGAATCTGTGTTCTGCATGGATAATTAAAGAGGCACCAATGATCAGCAACTGGCAAAGAACCATGGACAGTGAAGAACTGAAAAGCGTGTGGGTTTTCTTTTTCCACAAACTCCCCTTTCACTAAAGTTTTATAATGTTTAATGTTAGCTTACATTAACTAAATAGAAAGGGTAAAAAGATAATAGAAGAAGAAAAAATGGTACAAATAGGAGATTCTGCAAATGCTGAAGAAGGACCAGTTCTTTCAAATGAAGTGTGTTCTGCTTCACTGAAGAAAGAGGAAACAAGGGGGAAAAAAGAAAGAAAAGTAAACTTTTAGAGAAATTTTGACCTGGGATTTGGGAAATCTGGATCACTGGTGGGTTTCATAAAAGAAAATTGGATTGCTTTTACTTCATGTGAGTGGAGTTACTTTGAAAGAATGAAATATCATGCCTTTCAAATGAAAAGGTCAATAGTAAATGGCCTTTGTTCCTTTATTAATGATGGTGGGACATTGAGAGATTTCTCTCTCTTCTGTTGGTTTCATCCTGAGAAGTAATACCTTTTTCTTTTGATATGACAAGGTAAAGAAGGCTTCGTTTTAAGACAATTTCTTTAGGTATGACAGGATTATGTAAAGGAGAGGCAACTGAGCTTTGATCCAGTCATGTTCGTGTGGTGAAGAGGAAATGACCTAGAAATGACCTTTTAATTTGCCATAGCATATTATAAAAAGATTTGTGACTGTATAGACCACAAATTGTGGATAACCCTTAAAAATGTGGGTGTACTGAGTCCCTTTATTTGCTGACAAAGTAATAAAAATAGTTTGTCTAGCAGTAGTGACTCTTTGGCTGAGCAGCTAAATCAATTCTTCAGCCATTTTGAGGTGGAAACAGGAACGACCATCATTCCAGCATCTACCACTGATAGTACACCATTAACACCTACCATCAATAGACAACTACTTCTACTGCAGATCTCTGATGTGAGACGCGCTTTCCAGAATGTTAATATCTGGAAGGCAGCTGGGCCTGATGGAATCATGGGACGAGTTGTCAGGGATTGCACTGCAGAGCTAGCTGGAGTGTTCACAAATATTTTCAATCTATTTAGTCATTCAATAGTCTGCTCTAACTATTGCTTTCTCATCTTCATACAAATTCTATTATTATTATTATTATTATTATTATTATTATTATTATTATTATTATTATTATTATTATTATTATTACAGACTTAATGCATAATAAAGTCAAAGAATTAACTTCAGCCAAGTACATTCCGCAAATTCGTAAGATATTAATGTCCAAATTGAGCGGAGGAAACATCATAAAAGCTATAAATACCTGGGCTATACCTGTGATTCGATACAGGAATAATTGACTGGACCCAGATGGAGTTAGACAATTTGGACAGAAAAACAAGGAAGCTTATGACAATGAATCATGCCTTGCACCCAAAAAGTGATGTTGACCAATTATATTTACCAAGAGCAGAGGGTGGTCGAGGGCTCCTACAAGTAAAGCAGACTGTGGAAGAAGAAGAACGCAATTTGAATGATTACATCCAGAAAAGTGAAGAACCAATGATTAAGTAAATAAAGGAGGCCTTTTAAAGACAACTAAAACAAAAGCAGAATATAAGAAAGAAATAATTGTGCAGCAAGCTGAAAATTGGAAAAGCAAAGCTCTGCATGGCCAATACTTGAAAAGTATTGAAGACAAAGCTGACCAGAAACTAACCTGGAACTGCTTAAGATCAGCAGTACTGAAAAAAGAAACAGAAAGCTTTATTTTGGCAGCTCAAGAACAAGTCCTAGCCACAAACTTCATGAAGGCAAAAATTCAACATGTTACCACCAACAGCAAATGCCGCCTCTGTAATGAGAAAGATGAGACAATTGACCACCTAATCAGTGGGCACAGCAAAATTTCACAAACTGACTATCTACAACGCCATGACCGAGTTGCTAAGATCATTCACTGGAAATTGTGCCAGAAGTTTGGATTTGAGTACAGCAAAAACCCACTGGGAATATCAGGTTGAGAAAGTTTTAGAGAATGAGAAACTCAAGATCTTGTAGGACTTTAGGATTCAGACTGACAGGCACTTGGTCCACAAGTAGTTGAAAAAAAAAGTATGGTTCATTGACATTGCAATACCTGGTGATGCACAGATTGAAGATAAGCAGCAAGAAAAAATCACAAAGTACCGGGACTTGCAAATTGAAGTTGAGCAACTGTGGAAAAAGAAATCGTGCATTGTCCCGATTGTAATTGGAGCCCTTGGAGCAATACCCAAAGGGCTATCCCACTATTTAGAAATTCTAAATTTACCGGACTTGAACATTTTGACTCTACAAAAAAACACCTTACTTGGAACAGCTTACATCCTCCGACAATACGTTAACATTTCCAAGGTCCTTGGTTAGGACTCGAGATGCTGAGCTATTAACCAGCCTCAAAGGCTGTGAATCTCACTACAGATTAACTTATTATTATTATTATTATTATTATTATTATTATTATTATTATTATTCACTACAGATTAACCAATAATAACAACTACTATTACTACTATTACTACTACTATTACTACTACTACTTTATTGTCATTGTACATGTATATACAGTATACCCATACAATTCACTTAACACCCAAAGACCAGGTCCAACACACATAACAATCCCCAAACATAACTATTCAGAAAACGTGTAGTCCAAGTTTTAATTGTTCTGTATCTTCTGCCAGAAGGCAACAGTCCAAAAAGATTGTAAACAGGTTGGGAAGACTCTCTGAGAATGTTATGCAACTTCCTCAAACAATGAGATTCAAAGATGTCATCCAGGGCAGGTATCTGGAGCCCGATGATATTCTGGCCAATTCTAATGATTCTCTATAGAGCATTTTTGTCTGCTACAGAGCTGTTCCCATACCATGCAAGAATGCCCTATGTCAGGACACTATCAATAGTGCTGCGATAGTAGGACAGAAGTAGATGCTGAGATAGATTTATCTTCCTGAGCATTCTCAGGAAGTACAGCCTCTTCTGTGCCTTCTTCACAAGCATGTTAGCATTCAAAGTCCATGAGAGGTCCTCCAAGATATAAGTGCCCAGAAACTTAAAACTACCAACTGTCTCCACCTCCTCACCATTTATGTACAATGTTAAATGTACATCTCTCTTCCTCCTGAAGTCAATTATAAGTACTTTAGTTTTTTTGGTGTTGAGTGTAAGATAATTTTCTTTACACCATAATGTCAGCCCTTGTATTTCCTTTCTGTAAGCAGACTCATTGTTCTTATTAATGAGCCCCACCACTGTTTGGATGGAAAGGAGTATATTATCACCTTATCTATTCCCCTTCCACAGAATAAACCATACAAACTGCTAAACTAAAGAAATAGGAGTAGGAATTAAAATTGCTTGAAGAAACATCAACAATCTCAACTGTGATAATGGCATCAGTTTGGTTACTGGAAGTGATGAAAAGTTAAAGAATATTTTGCAGGATGTTAAAGAGAGTATATAAGCAGATATATACCACACTATTAAAATGTTTTTTTAAAAAAACACCAAAGATTATGAAGTTCTTGGTTCTCTCTTATCAAAGCCATGGTACCCACAGTTGCAATTTATTAATGCCTGTGAAATATATTGGAGAAAATGGAGTATACCTTGGTCCACATTCTGTATTAGTTAAAGTGGAAATGGACTACTCTCCGGAAGCACTAATAATGAAGCTGAACCTTAAATATTTCAGATCCATAAATGCAAAGGCATAAGTACTGGAAAAAGCTTTGTTGCTTAAAAAAATTAAAGGAAATCCAATGGAAGACAGGGCAGCAAGATATCACTGAAGACTTGAGCTTTCAAGAACTCAAACCAGCAGTTCCTGACAGACAGCCTTGTTGAAATCAAGTATGAAAATTTAAAAGCAACTAATGATTAAGCACAGCTTTTTAGAAAGATCATTGCATAAAGGAAAGCCCTTTTCCAATTTCCTACGATTGCTTATAAATTATATGTGACTTTGCTATGCTACAGAAATCTTCTGAGGACACGAAGACAAGTCATAATGATTAGAAACACAGGCCTGTGGAAAAAGAATCACAAGGCCTTTACCTGCCTTCAACAAGCAAATATAATTTGAGAGCTGGCAAAGGAAAAACATGCTGTAGTGACGCACACAGAATTTCATCAATGAACTGTAAAAAAAAAAAAACAGACTGCAAAAATTGCAGGTTGGTTCAATTTCAACCACTTATCAAGATTTTTTTAAACCACATATTTAGTTTTGCATGTATTTACAGCAGCAAGGATCACATTTGCAAAATACTGGAAAAATGAGCATACTCCACGAGATGAGGATATAATTCGCAAAATGTTAGACTGTGCTGAGATGGACAGACTGACTTTAAAAATAAAAGACAAGGATGACACGGAATATTAGTTGATATGGAATAGATTTTATGAGTGATTAGAGATAGGAGGTAGAAATTAGAGGAAGGAAGATTATTGTTACGTATGAATTAAAGATAAAGATGGTTTATAACTATATGTCAATATATTTAACAGAATTATAAATAAGCCAATATAAAGAGTTTAGCTAAATTACTCTGTTACATTATTGCTACTGTTTCCAATATATGTGCTAATACTTTTTAATGCCTTTTCTTTTTCTTTTGTAAATGATATAATCTGACAATACACTGTATTTAAAATGTTTATGAATAAAAAATAAATATATATATTTTAAAAAGTTTTTAAAAATGGAGCAGATAAGCAATTGATGTAAAGTCCTGGCAGCTGCTGAATGAATATTGATTCTGTACTTGAACAGATCCCCAATATTTTTGTTCCTACAAATGATCAGGGCCCTCAGTGATCCTGTATTGTTTCCCACAAGATAATAGGAAGAAGCAGTGCTGATCCTCTCTGCAGTAAAGGTAAAAGTTCCCCACACACATATGTGCTAATCGTTCTCGACTCGGGGGGGGGGGGGGCGGTGCTCATCTCTGTTTCAAAGCCTAAGAGCCAGTGCTGTCCGAAGACATCTCTGTGGTCATGTGGCCTGCATGACTAAATTCCAAAGGCACACAGAACACTGTTACCTTCCCACCAAAGGTGATCCCTATTTTTCTACTTGCATTTTTTACGTGCTTTCGAACTGCTAGGTTGGCAGAAGCTGGGACAAGTAATGGGAGCTCACCCCGTTATGTGGCACTAGGGATTTGAACCGCTGAAGTGCCGACCTTTCGATCAACAAGCTTAGCATCTTAGCCACTGAGCCACCGTGTCCCTCTCTGCATAGGATGATCATTAATGGTTAAAGCCATGTTTGGGGAGCTTTTTCCTAAGGGGTAGGAAATGGGCTAGACAACTTGATCACTTACTTCCCTATCCATCCTTTTTCCTCCCCAAATGAAATGTAATTGGTACTATGAATGATTAATGGTTTGCCTATTAGGTACTGCACAAACAGATTTTAAGCAGTGTCCCATACTGTGATGGCCAGTGAGTGCCAGAAACGTTACATCTGAAATCATAAATGTATTCAGGTTTTTTTTTTTTTGTTAATATTTCTTTTATTATTATTAGGCATGTCCTTTCCAAGCTGAGTCTCTTCTCTACTCAGCAGTTCCACATAATGGTGAACAGCACATAGAAATTAAAGTGATGCAGTAGGAAAAAAACCTATTTTCCCCATGTAGCATTTTTTACATCTTTCACTCAAGCTGACAAAATCTGCCAATGCATGATAAAATGCCTTTGCTGTGTGAGATTCTTTGGTTATGCCTTCCCATTTAAACAGGAACATTTTCCAGACATAATAGAAAAAAAAAGCTTCACCCTTTCTTTCCAATCCAGGGAAGCAGTCCAGTCTAAGTCAAAAGTCCATAGGAAAACAAGACATTTTATAGAATAATTTCATCTCCCAGAAGGAAAGAAAAACCAGGCAGCAACTGCAAAGCGCTGCAATGAATGCCAGAAAAAGTGTTTCACCCTAGTGAATGTGCTGAATTTTTTTTTTCAGTTACCTGATCTCCAGAAAAGCAAGAAAGAAGCTAACAGATCTAATTCTTGTGTTCTCCAGCACATAATTCAAGTGGATTTGCTGTCAAGGCAGCTTCTTATAACCACAGCAGGAGGAAAGACGTACATATTATGTTTTGACTGCCGTGTGACAGCAGCCTTATTTTACACACACATTTAGACACCCTTCCCTCCTTTCTTTACTCTCTAAGTAGCCAACATGATGACTGAAGTCAGTGGGACACTTGGGATTTGCGCAGTTTTAAGAATTTGAAGAGTTGTTTTTAAAAAAACAACTACTAAAAAATATGTACTGTACACAGAATAACGGGATGATGTGAGGTAAGGCATTTTTCTTTGATCAATTTTTCCAGGCATTGCTTTCCTAATCAAAAGAAGGGCAAGGATGGGTTAAAACTGTGATTGGCAACCAGAGATTGAAATGGAAATGTAAAACATTGAAGTTGAAACTTTCGGTAGAAAAGATTCATAATAAGAACCATTGTTCTATATAGCATGTTTTACATATAGACAAAGTAGAAATTTTTGCTTTAATCAGAAGCTGAAAAAGCTGTCCTGTTTACATAGCAATATAATTATTTAGGTGAAATTTAAACTATA
This sequence comes from Masticophis lateralis, assembly GCA_030761175.1. Taxonomy (NCBI): domain Eukaryota; kingdom Metazoa; phylum Chordata; class Lepidosauria; order Squamata; family Colubridae; genus Masticophis; species Masticophis lateralis. The sequence continues at coordinate 106,710,133 of JAUDYJ010000002.1, forward strand.
TTTTAAACAGTTGGGTTTTCTTTCAGGCAAAAAGGAAGTTTTAGGTTATTAATGATGAATGACAAGGTAATATTTGTATATATTAGCTTTCCCTTGATCCTTAACAGATTTCCATAATAACAAGTTGCTTCTTTTGTTCATTATTTAAATATTTAAATTTGACTTTTCCATCTCCAATAAGTGCAGCTTTTAAGAATCACCAATGGCATGGGTACTACATAAATGCAAAGCTGTCATATTCCTTTTTGGCATAAGCAGTATTACAATGCAAAAATGTAAGACAAAGGAAGGTTTGCAATAAGAAAAAAAGATCTGCAACTAGTTTCTATCATTCACTATAATTCCGCAAAATTATTTTTGTACCTTCAAGTCAGTTTTGACTCCTGGCAACTACTTGGACATGTTCCTGAAATTCTTTTGGCAAAATTTCATCAGAAATATTCGTCATTGCCTCCTTCCTAGGGCTAAGAGAGAGTGACTGGCCCAAGATCACCCCCCTAACATTGTGCCTAAGGCAAGACTGGAACTCATGGTTTCCTGGTTTCTGCCAAGTGCCTTAACCACTACACCAATCTGGCTTTCTCCATATTTTTACCATGCTTTCTCCATAATTCTACATGTTTTTCTACTATTGCAAACTATCCTTGCTCCTAGCACATTCATATACCACTTGATGGATTGCTTTTTATTCTCCAAACATAAACATAGATACACCATCGTAAACAAAAAGCCAGTGAAGCAGCAATAATATTCATTAAAGCAAACAAAGAGTAAATATAATATGAAAAAGTGTGACGGCCTATACAGATTTTTTTAAATCAAAGAAGTCACCATGTTAATTGATTCCTATTGATCCATAGTTATTTCTCATACACTATGTATAAATTGTGGGTCTGTCAGGCTTATAGATCTAGCAATCCCATGAGTCTAAGATCTACACATTTGTGGTGAAGTGACAACATTGATGTATCATTCTCCTGCCCATTCGTTCAAACACAGAAGATTCATGGACAGCACAAGTTATTTTCTTTAGGCTAAAAATTAGGTCTTTCAAACCAGTGGTGGGATTCAAGTAATTTAACAACCGATTCTCTGCCCTAATGATTTCTTCCAAAAACCAGTTTGCCAAACTGCTCAGAAAGTTAACAACTGGTTCTCCTGAAGTGATGCGAACTGGCTGAATCCCACCATTGTTTCAAACAGATTCTAAGATATCTTCCACTGCTGAACGATGCAGTGCTTCTCTGTTATTAAATTCTTAGTAGAGTCACTGAAGATTTTAAAGAGCCTTAAATTGTAACAGATTGTTATTTTTATAGACACTCCTGATATTCAAATAATGCTCCAAATAGTTGCAGGCCATACAACATTTCTGTCTCAGGATAACCCAGACTTTAGGGTTGCGTAGCCTTTGAAAGTGATTCAGAAGAAATATTCTGGAGCTTATTTGAACACATCACCGCTCTGTTATTGATTAAAAACAATTTTTAGATTCCTGTGGTAGCCTGGGGAAATAAAGGTGCCATTGTTTGAAGAGCCAGGTTAACTTTAAAGTGTGGATTCTTTTAAACAGCGGTATCCTTTTTTCAGATTCATACAGAAGCCAGGAAGAAAAGCTGGCGCACTATGGTGCTGTGCTCATGTGAACTTCAAATGCTTTTGAAATACACCCCAAGCTATTAGATATCAACACCCAGTACATCTAAATTCAACCTCCAGATTTGTACCAACACATTTCCAAATATTTATTGCTAAACGTGTTGATTTCTCCATAACTTTGGCTAATTTCATAATCTAGTTTTTGGATGACAAAAATAATGTTACAGCATGGACTATCAGTCCAAGAACTACTCTTTTCTGGTCATCAATCTTCAAACACAGAACCTTGGATATTTATTTATTTATTTATTTATTATATTTCTATACCGCCTTTCTCCCGTAGGACTTAAGGCGGTGTGCAGTCAAGAAAAAATATAGATATACAAACATCATAAAATTGCTAATTAAAATTCTTATTATAACATAGTTTGGCCCAATTAAATAGAACCCAAAATTAGATAACATTTTAAAATCATTCACATGTTCATACGTTTAGCCCCGCCTGTTGGAACATCAGGGTCTTGAGGGCACCCAATATTAGCACCCAAAGTAATCTAGAGTTGCTTGCAAGCACCGAATCTTTAAAATGGTTTGCCAGAAACAATACGTTGCTGCAAGGAGAATATCAGACATTGTGTTGGTACCGTATCAAAGAACAACATTTACTATGATAAGTATTTGAGTTTTAATAAAGTATGGGTCATTCCAACATATGCCATATAATGAAAATATATATAAGGACACCCAGATATAGAAGACATAGCAATCTCTTGTTTAAATACCAATTACATTCTTTACCAAGGACCCAGAACATTTACCTGCCTAAGTAAGTCTATTTTATATGATCTGAAGAGAAACCCACCTTAAGGGTGCTAACAAATACATAGCCAGCAGGACTGTGAAGATTTTTGTTAAAAATGTTCAACAGAGAACATTTATAATAGCACAGTTTGAAGTCACGTGTAAAAGTGATATATTTATTGTAATATACTATGTTCTCTAGCTTTGCATATTTACACCTACTTGATTCTTTTGTTAATTAATGTTGGGTTGTGTCTTGTTGTGATCAGCTGACTATTCAATAAACTGACAAACAAAAAGTGTTGCCTTCAGGGGTCCCACAAATGTACAATTTGCATAAGCGATAATTGTGGATTTTTGGTGATCTCCCAGTTATCATTGCAGGGTTATTTCCAAGCTATAGCCTAGCTCTGGAATCAAACAGTTTCAGATGATGATGATGAAGTTGATGATGATTTAAATTTGTATAGTGCCCAACTTTTCATGGACTCTGGGCATTATTATTGTTATTGTTCCTTAATTTAGCCAGTTTCCATATTTAGATCATAATGTTCTCATCGCACCATATTTATATAGAATGGAAGGGAAGGGGAGGGGAGGGGAGGGGAGAGAAGGGAATAACAGATATGGAAGGGACCTTCTAGTCCGACTCCCTGCTAAGACAGAACCCTATACCAATTCAGACAAATGGTTGTCCAATCTCTTATTTTTTAAAAAAACCATATCAATAATTTAAATCATCTCCCCTTATATACAAAGAGTCTGTCTCATCTTAATGGTGGGAGAGTTATCACTTCAGCAGAATGCAGCAAGCAAATGGGAGTGGAGATGAAGCTTTTCAGAAATGTGCAAAATAAAGTAGAAGATTGCTGAAAGGTCTCAATAGTGTATAGCAGAGCAAACAAGGAGTCTTAATTAGTTAAAGAGACAGCCATGTAAATCAGCCAAGAGAGTCAATGAAGAAGGCAAGTAGGCTTTAGACAGTTTAGCCACTGAGAAGTAAAATGATAGGAATAAATACTTTAGAACACAAAAAACATTTGATTTCTTTGGCATTTTTATTTCCCAAATACACACTTTCAAGCATGATCTTTGATAAATATACACAATGCACATTATTGTCTTAGCTGAAATGTAATTGTTAAATATTTACATTATGGTCATGTAAATACAAAGGAGGTCATATTAGTTATGTGTGGCTGTGAATGTGTTAAATGGTGTATGTGTGTGTGTGTTTGCATCACTAACAAATTGCATAAGAAGGTGAATTAGATAATCTGTGCTTCTGTTTGAGGTGTTAGGGTGCTGTGTATACTCAGAGCAGCAGGATTTTTTTATCTCAATTTGAACAGCAATTTTTAGTTTCTTGTTTTCTTGGGGAAAAAAGAATCCAAGCTCCTTTCCAGCTTTTACCATGTTTAACCTGAACAGAGCAAAATGTCGACCACATCAGTCATTTGTTAAACAGTCGATATATTCTTTGCAAGTCCTTACAGAGGTTTGCAATGCACACAAAACTTCAGCTCTGGAAGACATGCGGATTAGCCTGAATCTCTAGTAATAGAAAGTTAAAAAGGCCTTAAAAATTTGCTTGTTTTGGTAATAAGTTACCACTGTCAGTTAATATGAAATGCTAAAATATCGAAGTAAATTCTCCACAAGCATTCATTTTTCTTGAGACAGCATCCAGTTTAATTGAGTACATTAATGCAATAGACATAATGGACATCTAGGAAAGTAATTGATAAAATCTCCCATGGAATTTTAGACGAGATGGGCAAATATAGCTCTGCATTTAGTATGAGAGAAACATTCTCTCATACTCTCATCACATCTGATGAGAGAACATTCTCTCATACTCTCATTACACCTGATGAAAGAAGACTTCTGCTGTTCAACATATATGTAAAATTGATTGAGAGGTTATAAAATACTATAGCTCATTTAGGTCAGATAGATATAGTGTAGAAATGTGATAAATAACATAAGCAGAACTGCAGATAACACAAAGATTGAAGGGTTAGCAGTAGAGGGTTAGCAGTCAAGATTCAAGAAGATTTTTTAAAAAACTGGACAATAACTGAAAAAGACCTAGCCAAATGAAATTTGTAGAGAAACAAATCCTACATTTAAATATGAAAAACCAGAGGCATAAATATAGGGTAGCAGAGCAATGGGGAAAAGGACTATTGTAAACTTGCAAAATACATTTGAAAAGACTCTTTAATTGTCTCAATAGATCACAGACTGGACACGAGCCAACTATTTAATGTAGCTGCAAAAAACCCAAATTTAATTCTAGACTGCATAAACAGGAGCATAGTTTCAGAGGAAGTCATACATTCTTTTTACTTTGTATGGTTCAGATAGCATGTAAAACATTGTAACCAATTCTGGACATCACATTTAGGAAGGACAGAGGCTAGAGTATATAAAGAGGAGAGAGGCCTTGTTGTAATGTAATACTTCATTGATTAGTCATTAGGCCATGTAAAACACAAAACAGTAATAAGACTATTATTAAATAGTCTTTAATTATTTATTAAAGACTATTATTAAATAGTCTTTAATTATTTAAAAAAAAAAGAAATAAGTAAAAGAAAATGCATCCCTAATTGCTAAGAAATGTCCTGTGTTGTTTTGCTACCAATCTTCTATTTTAAGTTACGCATGTCAACATCCAAAGTCCAATTCAGTTTTCTTATAATAGAATAGGGTAAGGCTAAGAATGAGGATTAGTCTTAATGTTCTTACTTGTGCAAATGGATCTATAACTGATACTATTCCTAGGGGAATAGAAGAACTTGACTTCAGAATTCCTACTTCTCGTTAGTTGTTATTATTCCTACATCATGCATGTATATGGCATTTTACAAAGAATGTGGGGACGGATCTCTATCCCATAGTGTTTAGGATTTAGAAATAGACATAGGAGACTGCAGACACAGTGCAAAAGGACAAAATGCATTGCTCTTTTAAATAATCAAAAGAAAGCAAAATATCATGTTCTCTCTTCAGTGACATGTATCTATGCAAGAACATGGAATATTCACTGAATCTATCACCTTTTGGATATTATTTTTCTGAAATGAATTAATTCATTTAAATCTAAATTTAGCCCCTTACAATATTTTGGTGCAGTTAAATTTATAGCCTCAGCACTTAGAAAGGTATGCTAAATTCTGGAGGTCAAAAATATTTTAATTCCTGTAACTTCACAGTTCCAGTTCACCCAGATGACTTTGATCATAATGTGAGTTTACCTTTAATGTAACAATGCACCAAACCTATTCTCCCTGCTGTGTAGTTCTAATATGCTGATATAGCAGACATGCTTTTAATGAGCATTCTTGTAATTAATTCATCCTAATCTATTATGAACAATGGGTAATCTCATAATTAATTTAAATGGTTGCCCAACTAAATTAGTCAATGTAACAAATAACCAAAGTCAAGCAAGTTTAAATCTCTTTCTCTCTCTCTCTCTCTCTCTCTCTCTCTCTCTCTCTCTCTCTCTCTGTGTGTGTGTGTGTGGGTGGGTGGGTGCGTGGGTGGGTGGCTGTGGGTGTGGGTGTGTGGGTGTGGGTGTGTCAAAGTCATTCAGAATTATTATCAATGCTCAGGCTATAAAGATATTTTGAATAGTTTGCCTTAAATTCTGCTATGCTTTGAATTTTATTATAAAATTATATTCATTAATACCTTTAAGATGCATTTCAAGATTACAATTAATGCAGGAGGAGGTGGAGAATAGATTAAAGTATTCTTTATGGTTGCACAAAGAACTGTGCTGAGGCTCCTTCTCCCTCTTTTTTTTAATATTCCTGCTTCTTGAAGTCTACCATTAACTGTCCATAACAGGAGAGCCAGTTTGGACTAGTGAGTAAGGCACCAGGCTAGAAACCAGGAGAGTGTGAGTTCTAGTCCCATTTTAGGCACGGGTGACCATGGGCTAGTCATTCGTTCTCAGCCCAATTCAAAATAAAAGTAGCTTCTGAGTTGCCACCATGTATCCCAGGGACACATGGTGGCAACTCAGAAACTACCTCTATTTTGAATTGGGCTGAGAACAAATGACTGCTTCATTTTGCTGTTTGAATGAGGTTTGCACAGTGCTACAGAAAGCTTCTGTTCAGAAAAAAAAATAATATTCTTTCATTGAAATTTCCATTGTTATGTCTCTACTACCATATTCAGATTCCACATTCATTTAATCATAAAGTCTTTGATCTGGTTGGACTCTAATTCATACTTCATTAAGAGTTTATAGATCAAGTCCAATGAATGTTCAGAATTGTATGCTTTAGGATGAATTGCTAAGCATGCAAAGCTATTCCCATTTCCTTCCAGAAAAATCACCTATTATCTTTCATTTCAGCTGCTGCATTTCTAGGAAGAAATGGTGGATTGAAGATGGCTCTGTCAAGAGCAGAACACTGGAAAGAGAAGCTGGTGAATGAATTGGCACCTTTAAATGCCTTTCTGGAGCAAGTAGAGGGCCAGGATTACCCACAACTGCTCCAGACAGAGGCTTTCCTATAGCAGACCATAAGACAGAGATCCCCAGCAGGTTTTAGAGCTTTAGGAGCCAGGGGAAAATCATAAATTTAATACATAAACTATAAAATAAAATAAATAAAATCTTGCCTAAAGCATAATTTAGTACCTTCAAACAGACAGTGGGTTTGCCCACTTCCTCTCTTAAATACCTTAGGAAATCACTTGATTTAATTCTTTTTATTTGTTTATGTATGACATTTATATGGCAACCTACTTCCAGAACCATTTAAAATGCAGCCTAGCATTTCTGACTTCTTTCTGCTTCAAACTTAGCTAAATGTACTGCACTGATCCTTTTGCCAACACAGGGATTTACTTCTATACAAGTAAAATCTTTCAGATGAGGCCTCATATGCTTAGGGTGACATTTAGCAATGACTGAGTCTGCAATATTTATTTGTTTGTTTAATTGGTTTCTGTATCTGAGTATCCCAGCAAACAACACTTGGTGGTTCACAATTCAAAAACATATATTACAATTAAAACATTTTATAACTGTAAAAACTACTAATGGTCTAATTTGAGTCCACGCAAAGCAAAACATCTGATCTGTTAACAATACAGCCAGGAGGTGTGGCCTTGGTGTATGTAGCGTCCCAGGCTTGGGAGCGTAGCTAGGTTTTTAAAGTTTTAGAGAAGGCTACGAGGGTTAAGGCCATTCTAATCTCCAAAGGTATTCCACAGAGCAGGAGCTGCTGCAGAAAAACTTGCCTTCCAGTGCCCATAAACTGACATTTCTTGGCTGATGGGATTCTGCAGCATGCCTGTCCTATTTGATCTAATTAGATGGGTAGAAACTCTTGGAAAAAGGTGATCCTTTAGGTATCATGTCCCAAGCCATACAGGCCTTTATAGGTAATCACCAGCACCTTGAATTGCACCCAGAAACTCACTGGTAATCAGTGTAGCTCATGCAGGAGTGTTGTAGCACTTCCCATATATCTGGCACCAGTTACTGCCCATGCTGGTGCATTCTGCACCAGTTGAAGTTTCCAAATGGTCTTCAAAAGTACCCCATGTAAAGCACGTTACAGTAATCTAATATACAGCAAGGTGATCTGGCAGCATGTCCAAATTCAGAAGGATAGGGGTGCAAAGGCATTAGCGTATAACAACTTCTGCCATTTTCTAGTAGCCACATCCATGGCATTGTATCTAATCATCCATGCAGTATACAAATAGCAGATTGTAAAGAAGTTTATTTACATATTCTTTTTAATGAAGATAAGCAACATGAAGGAAGATGTCTGCTAAACCTCTGAATGAATATAAATTAGCTGCTCCATGACTTCCCTTTTCTAATAGTAGTAATTACAAGGAGAAACTCTGTATCACATATTTCACTGTCTTATTACTTGATGAAATGATTAAAAAAATTTATGGCTAATTGCATTAATTAAATTGGAGATCATTAAAAATCTGGAAAATTACACTAGGCTCAAAAAGGTTGAATTACTATTCTAGAACAAACTAATGATCCTTCTAATGACGCTCCTTTTCCAGTTCAGACAACCGCATATACTTTCAGAATTGTACTACGTAAACTTGAAAAAAGATCTTGTTGGCAACTTTAAAAAAGGGGTCTAGAGATACAGGTCAGATTTTGCCTAGGTAGCTTTCCACTTTGCAAATCAGATTATGATGAAAATCCCTTATCCATTATACCAATTCCCACTGTGTTTCCTGTCTCTTAAACTCAGTATTCTTCAATAGTCTCCGGATGAAAATAAGAATATGCTTCTAACATCTCAAGGATGACATCTGAAGCATTTTCATTTTTATGCATTCTCAAAATCTTTAGCACTTTTTCCCCTTCTCCATCAGATGATTTGGAAGTGAAACCTGTTTTGCTTTCAACTAATACGTTTTAAACTTGTTAGAGCAAACGTAGGTTTTCACAGTTAGCCACAATAACAGAGAGAATGACATTGTAACATGTAATAATATTACAGTGTAAATATCTAGAATTGTATCTAGAAGTTGGATGCAAGTCCTATATGTAAATCATAGAATTTGCATTACATTCTTATAACACCTATTTCATCATTGCCTTTTTTGGGATCCTGCCATAGCCAAAAGCTCCTTCTTAACTATCTCCAATCTCAGTTGACACTTCAGTTCCTAAAGAAACATCAACACTTTCGCTTGAAGAAGACTTTCTGTACCTGCTGATTTGTAACTTTCTAATTTATTCATTTCTCATGCTGCTTTTCAAAATACTCAGGCCTTATTATAGCCTGTTTTATATGGATGAAATAAAAATTCTGACATTTGCAAGAATTTATAAATTTAAGGTTTTGGGAGGGGGTTCTCACTGGCTTCATTTTTATTCTGAGACACACTAGAAGAGGGGAATGATTTCTTCAATTATTTTCTGAATTAATTGAGATTATCTGAGAGGTTAGTATACCTGTTAAGAAAGGATGACCAACCAAAAATGATACAGTACCATCTGAGATAAGTCCTAGGATTTTTTTTTAATCTCTGTGGGATTGTGGAGTTTAAACCTTTTTTGTACTTTAAGAGTTTCCATATTGTTGATCTATGAATTGTATTACTTTCTTCATTACCATTTTCCACAATATTCTTCCTAATATCTGGCAGTCTTCAACCATAATATCTGGCGAAAAGAAATACTGAAACATTCTGAACTCTAAGCAGTTCTCAGTGGGATCTCATCATTCCAACATGACAACAAATCATTAGCAAATACATTGTGGGAGTGACTTTTCAGTCCATTAGAAGGTAATTAGTAATTGTGGGTCCCTGTACTGTAGCTAAAGTATTAAAGTCATTAAATAAGCTATTTTAAAAATATGAGCTATAGAAATACAGTCCATCTATACAATTTCTCTATGTCAGTAAAGAATACAGAATTGCATACATAATAAATAGATGCGTTAATTATAGTATTCCTTGTGTGCCATCAAAAATTCGGTTATTCAGAAACATAAGTCATCTAAAATGATAGTCATGTATGTGTATACACCCAAACATAGATACATATGTTAGACAGACAGTCATTTTGGTAGTTGTAGTTATCTAGTAGTCAGAAATTTTTCATCAGATTTTCATCTCTCACTATTTTTACAAAGAGAGGTAAATCATTCTGCATAGAGTAGCCACATTCTTCTTGTTGTGTACTTCTGCATGAAGCAACTGCTGTATCACAAAGATTTCTGAAGACAACAATAACTGAATGAAGTAAAGGCAGAGATTAACATATCATATCTTTTCTTCACGAAAAGAAAGATAAATTGTGTGGCTTTAGAAACTTAAGAGCAACATTTTAAATTCTTGAGAAAAGAGAACAGAATTCTCTTTTCAAACGGTGATGTTTACTAGGGGGGAAAATGTTCTTCCAACTTCTTTTATACATTGATAGAAAATTAAATTCCAGAATAGTTCAGCTGAAGTATACAAAGGAAATATAAAGCACCTTTTGTGAAGGTAAAAGATGTTTAGGACAACTAGCGCAGATTATTTCTCCATCAGGAAACATATTTATTTTCATATTTTTTGAAGAAAAGGTGGGGGCACTGTAAATGTAGTAAAAGCAAACTGAAAATAAAATGAACTAAAAACCAAATAAAAAGAATGCCAGCACTTCCATGGGGCTCAACAGCAAGTTTCTTTTGTTAACTTGAATCTGGATATCAGATGGAATCCAGAGCTGCACACAAAATTTATCAAAACATCTAGATCTAATGTCTACATTAGCACTGCAATTATACTACTTACCCCCAAATGCTAGTATGGTTTCTAAGATGTCTGTAAAGTGTAATTTAAATTGGTTTCCAGCATGGTCATATGTAAAGCCTGAGTGAGTAGAAGTCTGCTAGAGGTTAAGAGCTGTTCACTCCATGTGATGCTGCTGTGCTCAGTTTTGTTAATGAGTTGCCCATCGCCTACAGTAATAACATTCTTTGCAAGGTTATTTTGTTTGTATTTTCTCTCTGCAAGTGAACCTAGCGAACATCCTGGGCTGAATTCTACCATTCATCTAAACCCTTACAAATAGAGGAGTGCCTCTGGTCTTGATTCCACCCATGAGTTGTAAATCACACAAACAAAAATCAGCAGACCTTAGGGGCAAGTACCCAATGAGAGACTATGAAAAAACTGATTGGTTCTCTTTGAATATCCTTGTCTGTGAGCTAGAAGCTGATATGGAGAATAGGTTAGGAAGACCGATGGCAAATTTTTAGTCATTATAATGTAGTTTTAATATATGCCTTGACATTTTTTACTTTTTCTTCTTTATATATCTATTGCTATTGTTTTTCTTTTTCTTTTCTTTTTAAAGGGGAACAATAAAACCTGCAACTCAATGTTTTAAACCAACAGCCCACCAACCTTTTGGACATCAGGGATCAGTTCCATGGAGAAATTTTTTCCATGGACTGGAGGGGGCATGCATCTCACAGATGGGGCTTCACTTGTTTGCATTGCCCGGTTGTTGGCATGCCATGGACCGGTGCCAGTCCATGACCCAGGGGTTGGAGATCCCCGTTCTAAACCACAGTGCTTGATCACGATGCAAAACCATATTGTGACAACCACTACCATATTGTTCCAATTAAATTACTTTAGGAAATTCCCAAAGAGATGAGCTCTGAAATCGATGTTATGTTACAGCAAAAAGGCAGCCAGTGAAAAAAATATATAAAGACGTGAACTAAAGTCATTCTCTTCATCCTCCTTCTCTTCCACCTTCATAATCCCCACAAACAATTATTATAATAATAGAGTTTGTAGCTGAGATTTCATTCCAATTTACAGTTTGGATAGCATACATTCAAGTTCACAAACTGATAAAGCATTCCATATATTTAGAAGAAGTGGCCTTTTCCACTTACCTGGATCTTTTTTCCTTTACAGAATTCTGATTATTTGCATCTTAACAAATTTCCTTTGCCACTTCGAACTCAACTTTATCTATCTTGACCATATCTAACTAATTTTTTATTGCTATTCTCAGATTGCAACATACTTTGAGCCTGTGCTCAAAGTTTTCTTTATAATTTATAATTAGGCCAACTCAGAAGACTTTAGATATGCCAAGGGAACATTTTCAGTTATGCAGTGGCCGACTGTGTGCATGTGTGACTGAGAGAGAAGATAAAAGACTGCAGTGATTTGCATAACTGTTGCATATGTTCTGTTTTTGGGATGAAGTGGGGATGATTTTCAGGATGTTTTTTCAAACTCGTTGATTGAGCTATCTCTCTTAACTTTAAAACAATTATAAATTCCAAATGAGGCTGATGATAAACCTAGTGTCCTGAAATGGTCTGCTATGGTCAAATTTTTAATGGCTTCATTCTTCTCCCAGCACCAGATTCTCAGGTTGACTACCGTCCTGAAGTTTCCTCATGAGGATCAGCTATCTGGAGCACAACTGGGCAATCTCTCATCCTCTCTTTGTCCAGAAAGGTTCTGTCAGAGCAGGTTTATTACTAGTCCATTGGTTTTGGCCACAATATTGTTTCTGCTCCTTCAGGAGCATTTTAGCACACATTCCATCACTTAGAAATCTGCATGTGATAACAGATATGAAGGAATTAGAAAATGGAAATAATTAATGTATATAATTTCAATTAAAATAATATATCTCACCATTGGTGGGAAAATATTCTATGTGCCAGCAAGAACTGTTAATTTCTTAGGGCAGGAGTCTGTAACCTTAAACACTCAAAGAGCCATTTGGACCCATTTTCCACAGAAAAGAAAACACCGGAAGCCACAAAACCTTTCCCGTGCCTGACTATTTCTTGAGCAGCCACAAAACTAGCATATGTAGTTGAATTAAACATTCTGTTTTCTTCTGAAACTTTTCTTTTCTTGGACTTATCCATGGTTGGCCTACTGGGGGTTGAAAAGCTCAGTAAATTGCATGCTGGCGGCTGTTGCACATTGGCAGTTGTGACACATATTTTGAGTGACAGAGCCTCAGCAGAGGGGTGAAAGAGCCACATGTGGCTCCAGAGCCACAGGTTGCTGACCCCTGTCTTAGGGCATCCTCAAGATTCTCTAGTTTTGCTTGTTATGGCTTTGTGTTTTTAAACTAGACTTACAGTATACTCTACAGTTTCTCTTAGTTTTTGTGTGGACCTGCCTTTTAACTGATAATAAATTTTCTTACAATGAGTTTGTTACATTTTAATGTTTTTCTATTATTCTGTACTGGAGTGTTAAGTCAGTATCATAACTGCTAGAAGAATTTGTTCAAATTTCTAATTCATTTGATAAGAGAAGGTAAGAGAAAAAATGTGATATTAGACTTATTGTTGGAAATATATGCAAAGTCTTGCTTTCTTAAATCAAGATGATATGTGAAAACTGATGATATTTAGGAATATCATAAGGATTCTATAATATAATCTTTAAGAATTATCAATGGTTTCATACCAGTTTGAAGAAAATAATAAATTTCCTATTTCGCATATAGAAAATATTAGAAATTAGGTGATATCACTTGACATACTCCAATTTATTCATGTGTATTTCAGGCGAGCTTTGTTTCCTTAAGTAGACAAATACAATTATTATTTTTTATCTGTATGCATTTGTGAAAGTTTCTGTTAAAACAAAAAGGTCTTCAAGGAGAGAATCTGCACTTTGCAATATAGAAACTGTATTTTGAACAAGTTATCGGTTGCAGCTATTCCTAAAATCCATGTGAAAATAATTAATCCTACATGCATATGAGAAATGGCAATATAGACAAGGTTGAATTAAGCTCTCTTTGAAAATCTTTTAAGTAAAGAGACTTTAGAAATTATATTTAAATACTGTTTCCATATGCAGAAAATTGGAAATTGCCATTGCCCTCTGCTGCCACCTTTCTTTCTAACTATTCTTTCTTTGTCAAAGGTGCTGATTTTATGAGCGCTTTAATTTTGCTGTCCTAATGCACTTTCCTTATCTTCTAATTAGGCACTTCTCTTCTTGTAGCATATTTATGATGCTCTCATCTGTTTCCATTTCTGTCTTAACTATATTCTGAAGGATGGCCACTGTAAAAAATCTGTATTATATGACACCCTCTTGTTCTTTGCCTTCTTCACACTGCAGATGCTATTTCTCCATTTAAAAATGAATTGGATGTATAAAACATTTAATGATAGGCTTTCATGTAACTCTCTTTCAAAATAAACTCAAATTTCTTGAAAGACTTTGTGTAATTTTCTTAGTAATAATATAGACCATAAGCCTCTTCTAGGGTGTTCGTTGGGGTTTGGGGGAGGGCATTTGTTGGGGGATTTTTTCCAATTCCTGTATCTGTTTACCAAATGCTCTGTGATTGCCTTTTCCTTTAAATACTAACCAGGCCTAACCATTTTTATCTTTTTGCAGTCAATGGTTTGCTAGGTGCTGTCATTTACTCTGTATATAATTGGGGGTGGGGGAACCAAAAGGAAACCTGTGAGTCAAAGCCATCCAATTCTTAATAAAATGTGCTTTCTAACCATGGATCATGACGCATTGCTCATATGAGACACAGTATTTGCCATTTTAATTTTGATTTTTTAAATAAACTGTCTATAATTAGTTTCTTACCTGTGTGCATTCTGAACACAATCTTAGCATTTGGGAGAGGGAAAAAAATCATGGTACCCATCTTTATGACAGTTTATATTTTTAGCACAAATTATGAAGAAACCATTGCTCTGAGTATATTCTTGATGCGCCATAAAAACCCTTCTGCCGTAGGCTGGATTTAAGTATTCATGAGAGCCTCTAGCTAAGCCTACTAGCTGGAAATTATATGACAACTCATATGTTACAGGCAATATTCAAATGATGGAGAGTATTGATAATTGCAAAGGAATATAGGTATCTCTCTGCACAGTTTGGTGATCATCCAAATTATGACGCTGCATTAGTGAGGATTCATAATTTATATCTGGATAACTGTATTTCAAATATAACTAAGTAAAGATCTAACCTGTTGTCAAATTCTGGGCTTTGCATAGCTCAACTATTTACTGGAAATATATGGAATTCCAATATACTTCTTAGAATTACAATGAGAAAAAAATTAAGAGGATGAGAAATGAATGTTGAACATTGCTATTTTGTACTTATTTATTTCACGTTCATTCCATTATATGAGACTGCTCCATGTCATTTATTTACCTATCTTCTTAATTGATTCAAATAATCAAATTCAATATTTTGGCTTTTTAAAGCAAGTCAAAAAGATGCCAATGCCAATAATTCCTAGTGGTTCACCTGAACCAGTCCGAACTGATTGGATTTCACCCCTGCTGTGATCCACGACCCTCCATGCACATAAAACACAGGGAAAAATGGGGTGGATCATTTTGGTATCAGTAAAGTAAATCTGTACATTCATGGTATCATGGTATGTAAATCATGGTATAAACGACCTTTGTGATCATATTATAAGCAACTGCATTCTTTTCACTGATGATAAAACTATTCAACACCACCGACAATGCTGCTACCCTTCAAAAAGACTTTGACTATGTGTCAGAATGGTCAAACAATTGGCAACTCCAAATCTCAACAAAAAAAATCAGAACAGAAAATACAAGCCAGGTGGATACAACCTTGTAGATGACCCTCACTCTGACAAGGACCTTGGAGTACTCATGATCTAAGTGCCAGAGCCCACTGTAACAACATTGCCAAAAAGGCATTAAGAGTTGAGTAGCTTCTTCTCTGGTAATGTTGTACTACTAACTAGAGCATAGAAAACATTTGCTAGACCAATCCTTGAATACAGATCACCTGTCTGGAACCTGCAGTGCATATCGGACATTAATACAATTGAGTGAGTGCAGACATATTTCACGAGAAGAGTCCTCCACTCATCTGCTCGCAACAAAATACCTTATGCCACCAGGCTTGAAATTTTGGGCTTAGACAATTTAGAACTACACCACCTTCAGTCTGTCCTAAGCGTAATACATAAAATCATCTGCTACAATGTCCTACCTGTCAATGACTACTTCAGCTTCAACCACAATAATACATGAGCACACAATAGATACAAACTTAAGGTAAACTGTTCCAAACTCAATTGCAGAAAATATGACTTCAGCAACAGAGCGGTCAATGCCTGGAATGCACTACCTGACTCTGTGGTTTCTTCCCCAAAGCCCACAACTTTAATCCTAGACTGTCTACTGTTGACCTCACCCCATTCCTAGAGGTCTGTAAGGAGCATGCATAAGCGCACCAATGTGCCTACTGTCCCTGTTCTAATGTCCCCATTTATTTGAATCCATTTCATGTATTCATAATCATGTTTATACTTATATCTGTAATCTTATATATGCTTGACAAAATAAATAAATAAATAAATAAATCATGGCTATTTTCAATCATATGGAATGATTAGTAAAACTAATGAGAAACAGTAAACATCACTTCCAAGCAAGGTGAGAGAACTCCAAAAAAACCACTGATCGTTTACAGAAATAATGCAAGAAGTGTTAAACTGTAAACTCAGTGATACAAAACAAAATTGGGAATTTAAAAAGCCATAGCCCTGGCACCTCAGAGGAAGGCAAGCTGGGAAAGTATTGTCCAGATAGATCCAGTTTCCCCAATATAGTAAGAGAAGATTTAGTTTCTCTCTGATCTCAGGAAAATACCTATGGATTCCATATTTAATTCCCTGTATGGTGTAACCATCTGTGATTGTCCTACCTTAATTCTAATGCTGTGCTACAGGGAACTACATGCCATATATGAATTGCTAATTTTCAAGCACTTGGCTATGGTGATCATATAGAGAACTTTTAAATATTCAGGAAGCTGCTACCAAAAGGTCTTGAGTAAAGTGCAATTATTTAGTCACCCTTTAGATCTATTTTTATACTTGATTATTGTGGTTCCATGTGGTTAATAATGATAGGCCTCCATTCAGTCCCCCCATCACCTTGCTGTATTACATCTGCATTCAGATTCAAGCAGTCTTTGGCCTTTGGGTTTTCTAAGAGACATTTCTGCCTCTTCTAACACTTCAAACAAAAGCAATCAGATTAGGAGATACAATGCATTTTTTCAAAACGAAATTTAGTGAAGCCTTTTGTATTCATCTTGCTTCAGAACAGAATTAATAGCCATTTATACTTTATTTTTATTTTTCCTTTCAATCAGTTGCCTGCCATGTTAAATGAGATTTTAGATTTCTTACCTATTCCATTTCTGTCTGTATACTGGAGGCAGGAAAAGTATACAAATGCATTTGTTATGAGATGAATACAGTAACCCAGCCTGTTTTGTTGCAGTATTTTGTTTTCTTGTAATATATTTATGTACATGATTATTTAAATTAGCAATGAACAATTCTGTCATACTTCATCATGTTAGACCTTCAAAATGAGAAATATGAAAGTAGTTAATAACTGGGACATCGATGCACCCAAAAAAACCTTGCATTATTTCAAAAAATATAATAAATATGGTGAGATATAACTATGAAAAGCCTAATCTTTTTCAGATCTGCTCTAGGCTTTCCTTTTTTCTATGCCATAAGGTTGGCTTCTCCAGGAAGAACAAGAAAAATGTAGGTTTTGGCTTGGATCTAATTTGCATATAATTCAACAACCAATTCTCACAAATAGGAGCAAACCTGCTAGGTAATATCCTAAAGCCTTGGGGCAATGATAAATAAATCTGCTGTATCTTCTCAGAAATGCCTCTTATTCCACTGTGTAATTGTGTTGGGATCATATCAACATGTCAAAAGATCATGCAATAATAACTTTTTCACTAAGCAATAATAATAAATAGATGGTTTATGTGACAGACCTGGTGCTATCCCACAGCAGTATTTTCCAATGCTTCTTTTGCTCATTTGATGAACTTACATTATATTTCTTTTCTCTATAAAGGAACATGTAGTTTTGAAATCTGATTCCTGATATTTCTGACCTTGGAAATGCTGTTAGTGAAAAGCTTTTTCCCCAGATGACTCCATATAGGTTTGCTGAATTGAGGCAGAATTCTTAGTCTCTGCAAGCCATTTTGTTTATTTTCTTTTAATTCAAGTCATCTTTTAGGCCTTAATAGCATTTCCCAGAGTAGAAGTACATTTTAACAGGTTGTAAATTGTGATCAATAAGTTTCTGACTGGAGTTTATCTAAGGTGACTTTATTCCAAAAGAAACTCTAATTGTCTGCAAAATAATTTCTGCCTTTCTTGTTCATTTAACTCTATTGGCCAGATCCTAAGAACCAGGTAAGGATTATAGGATAGAATCTGCAGGCATCTCATTAATAAGGGACACTTTATAACTGGTTATGTGCAAGTAGTGAATTTTACCATCAAAATAAATATAGAATCATAGATGGGGGTGGGTTCTACTTACCTTTACTACTGGTTTGCAACGGGGCTGTACGTGCTTCTGCGCATGCACAGAAGCTTCCCGATGATGTCGGGGTCGGTGGGCGGAGCTTTTACTACCGGTTCTTGCAAACCAGTCTGAACAGAGGGCAACCCACCACTGATCATAGACACAAGAAATATGGGCCAAATGTTCCCTCTTCCTAAGCAATGCAGCACAGGCTTTGATGTGGAAGAAAGAGGAGGAAAGAAAAAAGGAAAGTATTCAATGAAAACCAAATACAATCTAGTATAAACGACACTAGGGACAGGGTTAGAGTGGAAAAACATACTCCCTGCCTCCTATGTAGCCAAGCATATTTGCCTTATTTAGTCATTTATTTATTCATTCATTCATTCATTCATTCATTCATAAATGCCTAGCTCCAGACTACTGTGGATATTTTATGTAAATGATACATTAGATTGCATGTGAAAATTTGAGTCTCCATTTTGATGCCATGCCTTTTTTGCTTTGTCTAGGTGAACATTCTGTTCACTTCAGCTTCAACCTGTCAACTTCAAGCACCATTAGACAGTCAGCTGTACAAGAAGTCCCTTCACCATCATTTGCATTACAGTGGTAACATTATTTCTTGCATATAACTATTCAAGGTACAACAGCCATCTTTTGCTGTAGTCAATGATTTGTAGAAACCAGCTATTTCTCACCCTGGGAGTAGAATATAGACATTATGATTAGCAGCTACAGATAGCTTCATTTACCATAAATTAATATAATTCCCCTATTTAAAACTGTCTAAGATTATGGTCATCATCATAAATTTAATTATCTGTTTTTGTTGTTTTGTAGAAAATTTTTTTTAATTCCTTTTTGTTAAATCATATTCACACAGTCATATCACACAATTTTTATAGTGTGGTAGATGCCCATGCTATGCAGACTGCCTCCATATAGAGTGCACACATGATTAATATGATGAAGATGTATTGGTCTACTTTTCAGGCAGTTCATTTCCAAAAGGCAGAGGGATGGAGGGAGAAACTGGAGAGTTTTATTCCAGAGGCATACAATTTAAGACTCGGGAAAATCTTTGATGTGGCCTGCACAGTTCTTCAAATGTTCTTACCAAATTGTAATTATATAGTAAATTACACATCTGGAGAGTGATCATATTAACTGTCTAGCTTTAAGCATAGATAGATGATGATAGATAGATAGATAGATAGATAGATAGATAGATAGATAGATAGATAGATAGATAGATAGATAGCAGTGATGGTTCGCACCGGTTCTATAGAACTGGCAGTAAAACTGATGGGAGGCTCCGCCCACTGACCCTGATGTCATGAAAATGCTTCTGCGCATGCACAGAAGAGTGTGTGCACATGCGAGTGCAGTGAGCGACCACACGTGGTCCCATTGCGACCTGGTAGTAAAGATAAATAGAACCCACCCCTGATAGATAGATAGATAGATAGATAGATAGATAGATAGATAGATAGATAGATAGATAGATAGATAGATAGATAGATAGAAGGTAGGTGGCTGGGTGGGTGGGTGGGTGGGTGGATGGATGGATGGATGGATGGATGGATAGATAGATAGATAGATAGATAGATAGATAGATAGATAGATAGATAATAGATAGATAGATAGATAGATAGATAGATAGATAGATAGATAGATAGATAGATAGATAGATAGAAGTTCGATTTATATGCCACCCTTCTCCGGAGACTTAGGGTAGCTTACAATGCATTAAGCAATAAAGATAGATAGATAGATAGATAGATAGATAGATAGATAGATAGATAGATAGATAGATAGATAGAGCATGGCCCTCAAAAGCTGTTTGAAACCTGAAAAAGTTTTGTAACCCCCTTTAAATTCACATACACCCAAAGCTTTTTTAAAATACATTAGAATTATTTCCTGTAACACATAGGATTAATGAATTAACCATTACAGGCAAAAGAAATTAAAATATCCCAGTATATATGAAGAAGTTTGCAGTTCTTAATTTAAAAGTCTGCAGCTTTCAAAATTAAAAATATATTTTAATTCATCAAACCTGAATAATGGCAGGAAGAAAGATGAGACAGAAGCAACGGTGTCTAAAACTAAGTCACTGCCACTACTACCCTAGCAAAACCATATGAATTAAAATTGTAAATATGTATTCATAAAGTACAAGCAACAGAAACAATATTTTTAAAACCCACAAAGTAGACATCTGTTACATTGCTGCAGGTCAAATACCAAAGGAAGGAATAGCACAGAAAAGAAATCCAATACAAATAATAATTTCTATATAAGGGTTTGAGAATATGAAAATGCGCAGCTAGAAATTTGCTTACTGGTGGCTCCAAGGTAGCTTTTGGGTACTATTCAGGGTATGCACAGGTCAGTAAACCAGCAACATATTCAAAAATAAGTTGAAGCAATTACATCATAGCTGTATTCTAACAAGGATTTGGCCAGGAACTGTTCTCATGACCTTTTTGGCATGAAATGAAGTGAGTGCTGGCATCCTTTTGGCACAGCATTTCCAATGCCTTGCCCATTCAGTAAGGCTGCTAGAAATAGGATGCAAAAATCCAGAAAATAAGCAGATAGACAGCAAAGAATTGGTATTTCTTTTAATATTTCTTGGCCATGATTTAACAGACAACTGGATATATGTAACCCAGACCCAGTAACCGTAACATTCTGCCATGTCCTGTAGCAGGGCGCTCAAATTTTTGTAACTAGGTCTTTCCAACACACCCTGTTTTGGTTTCCTCACACGCACACATACTTTCCAGTTGTAGACTATCCGTGGATGGGCTTCAAAAATTTTAGCAAGGGGATCTCTGCCTGGTTGCTGGATGGGCATGGTCATGGTGGGCATGGCCTAGTCAGCCTCCTGCACCATGACAGGGGGGCCAAAATGGCCTCCCCAGGCTCCGGAGGCCCTTCCCAAACTTCAGGTAGGCCCATTTTTCGCCCTCCCTGAGCCTCTGCACATGCCCTGCATCCAAAACAGGCCACATGGGGATTCCTGGGAGGGGAGGGGAGGGGTGGACGGGGCCAGCCAGGAGTGGAACTTGGGGGTTCTCCAAACTGTACGGAATCTTAGCTAGAGTTTCTCCCGAACCCCTATGAACCCGGAGCAGCCCACCCCTGAGATTATCTGAGACAAAGAGAATGCTGCTCATTAATCATTTCTTAAACTTTTACTATCTTGCTAGCTTTGGCTCCATATCCCTGTTAATTGTATGTGGAAGTTTTGCCTTTCACAAGGCTTCTAGTTTCTCTGTAACATTATGGAGGATTTTGGACTAAAGTCTAAATTAATAACACATCTAGACAATTCGCTTGTCACAGTTCGTTTTGGCTTCCTCTTATTCTCAGGGTCTCATTGCACAGCTGATTTTCTTGAAAGTGAAGACTTGGGATTTTTTAAAAGAGTGTTGAAAATTCACAAAACAGATAATAGATATGTTTCTTTTTAATTAAAGAAACCACTGAAACAAGATAATCTAAAGAAGGGATCATGAAAGGCATTTCATGATTCCTTCTTTGTGTTTAGCAATCACATGAGAAAAGAAGTAATATTTATCAGCCTTATGTGTATCAAGCCATAGCTATGTTCTTAATCATCCCAGCTTTTGTTTGCATTCAAGTATCATATTCAGGTATTTCAAGACATTCTTTATCAACTCCACACAACTCGGGTGTTGCACTACATTGTGTAACCTATGGCTTCTCGAACTTGCTTTTTAGACATCCACTTTTCTTCACTCTTATGCAAATATGCCAAAGGACAAGGAGGGGCCAATGATTAGGCTGCTGTCTTGAAATTCTAGTTTGTCCAGTCCAGTTATTGCTGGACTAAAAATTTTATTACAACTTTTCCAGTTTGCAAGTCCAGCTACCCTTGCTTTTCAACTCTGGGCTGTTAGTGTTAGACACTGTGCTGCTTTCTGCATACTTAACTCATTGGAAAAACAGTTCTAGGAGGTGAAACACTGCAGACAGATGAGAAGGTCACAGAAGAATCTGATCACTACTGTAAGTACATCTATTCTGGACAATAAAAATATAAATCATAGAAAACAATTTTTTTAAATTACGATACATAGTTCTCTCAACCTTCTTTTATCTATGGTGCTAATTTATTTTGTATATATTGTACATATTATTTCGTACATATTATATATGACATATTTGATTATGGCTGAAGGATTATTAATGGCTCAGGAGATGATTTGTTAATAGTCCAGAATGACTTGCTGGTGCTTTTTCTCTAATTTCTAATGTTTGGGAGCTATCTGAGTAGCTTTCAAGTGTTAGCCACCAGAATGTCAAAAGAGACACTGCAACCCTCCAGCAAGAGGAGTTTGGTCTTGATCTAAATGTATCACACACACATATGCACACATGTGTAAATCTCTGTTGTTGTTATATTTTTTAAGAAAAAAATAAAATATTTTCTCATATTTTCCCAAACATTCCCTTCCTTGCCCTCATGATGGTGGTTGTTATAAAGAAAATGAAGAGGAAAATCTCTTATTTACTGGAAAATTAGATCACCAGAAACATGCATGTATTCAAACAGAATGTAACAGGGAACATCTGCTTCTGTTGTGGGCGAATACAGAAAGCACAATGCCCCTTTGGGTACACACAGGAAACTATCTACAAATATCAGAAGGAATCTAGCAGCACCATTTCCACCTAATAAATATTATTAAAAGGCATGCATTTTTAATATACATCTTACCGTTTTAGAAGCGCAGGGTGCTAAACTGATCTTATAGAGATTTTAAGCTGCAATGAGGCTGGGGAAGATGAGGTTGTGTTTGAAGATACAGGTTACATGTAGCTACAATACAAGTAGCTTATCAGTTAACAATTGTAGTGTGTTAAAAACTTATTGTGTTTATTGAGACCTTTTACAATAGCCCGAAACCTTTTTGATAAACTGCATGTTCAACAATCTGGGGCTCAGTCATGTTGTTAAAGTCTTGGGGGTTTTTTTTCCTAAGATGGTCACCTTGAGATCCCTTAATAGTGCCCTGGGAGATTGAAATTCTCCAATATTACTTGGTTTAAGTTCTGATATCAGGCATTAATTATTTTGCACAAAATGTGTCCCATTTGTCCTATGCAGAATCCAGAGGGGCGTAGCTGGTGGATGAAGGTCTATATCACATTAGAGAAAGAATGTGTGATGGTTGGGGGCAGGAGTAATGGTCCAATTGATGTAAATGTGCAAAATAGACACTGGGGTTTCTTTCAAGATCTGATTTCCATGTTAGCATCATTTTCCTGTTTTTGTTCGTTGCTTGTGAAAAACTGGTTTGGGTGGAATGGTTATCTGTATGCAAGTATGATCCTTGAAGCCAAACCTGAGATACCGCAAAGTCATTATCCAATATGCAGAGTATTAATAATGAATTCAGGTAGTTTGAACAATGAGCTCTAGTTATAACCCGCAGATTCTCCTGTTGTGATCTTTTAGTAAAGCTTCCCTAGCAGTCAATCTGAATCTATTGATTTGTCTGATGATCTCATTGGGTGTATAGTTCCATCTCCTGAATGCCTGGTTTCACTCCATCAGTTGAACATTTCTGTCAAGGAAATCAGAACAAATGCAGTTAAGGATATCTGTGAAGGAAGTTGTTCTAGGTCAACCATATTGTGAAGTTCTATGACTGTTCATGGCCATGCTTTCTCAACCCCTGCCTAGGCAGGAAACTGTGCTGTAGGGTTTCCTGCCTAGGCAGGGGGTTGGACTAGAAGACCTCCAAGGACCCTTCCAACTGTTTCTTCTACTTCTTCTATTTCTAACTTTTGACCCTGAAGCTTTTCCTTTACTTGAGAATCATAACATCTGGACCCGTGGAATGAATCACTCATAAAACTCCATCATAACTTCAGTAATTTCCATCCCATCATCAACCTCAGCCATATCCTATGGAACAATTGCACATCTTTAAGGTCCTAGTAAAATTGCACAATTGACAGATAAATACTTTGTTTATATAGGAAAGCTATTCATGGTGATACAGCTCCCCATGAATACCTATGTGCTTCTAGCTTCCACTCAGCCTCCACCAACAAATCTATTTTCGGCTGTTTTACTTCAAAACATACAGTACCATACAATGCAATGAAACTATTATGGAAATCATTGGATAGAGTTAACATTTTAAAAGAAAGCATCCAAATCAAGAAATAAGGAAAATCTTGTCTGAGTGATATCTTTGGCATTTACAGTACACACTTTAATTTTGAGATCTTACCCCCCCCCCCCACCAAAAA
This sequence comes from Masticophis lateralis, assembly GCA_030761175.1. NCBI lineage: Eukaryota > Metazoa > Chordata > Lepidosauria > Squamata > Colubridae > Masticophis > Masticophis lateralis. The sequence goes on from JAUDYJ010000002.1 coordinate 106,734,732, forward strand.
AAATTGTCCAGCCTTGCTCTAAAAATGTTATATTTAATTTTTGGATACTTTTTTTTTGTTCAGATTTGTATTCTGACATAGACATTCTAAGGAACATGAGCTTGAATCTTAATTCTGACCTTCATGATTGTGCAATGGAATATGATTCGGAAAACAAATTAGCTCCCCATGGGTAAATTTGAACCCTACTGTTTCACTCTAATTTCAATATGGAATGGAATTCAGCACACTTCACAAGTACTTTCTACTGCCTTGCAATGAAGCTCTCCAGCATTTGATTTGCATTTCAGCAGTGAGCTGATTTTCAGCAGTCATTTAGAAGTGACATTGCAATTATCAGAAGTAGCAAGATTAAACCTTTGACTCAAGATGATCACACTGATATTATCTTATTCTTAATCATCCGAAAAACAAAGCAGCATACCTTCTGTTGTGGGATGCAACTTAGTAAGAACTGGCTTACTTTTGAGAATAGATTCAAATGTTTAAGTCCTTCCCATCTGTGAAGGGACAAAATATCCTTCCTGGAATCTATTTCCTTCCTTTGTGCCTTTTCCCATTTCTTTTTTACAATAACTAGACCTTTTCCAGCTTTGACATGGTTTATATTAGCCCTTCATAGTATCGGACTGGGTTATTTGAGCAACTGCCTCTTCCTGATTACATCTGCTCACCCTATCATGGAAGAAGAGCTATGTTGTGGGTCCCATCTACTAAACAGTTACATCTGGTGTGGCCCCAGAGGCAGGCCTTTTCTTCCATGGTACCCACCCTTTGGAACACAATTTCCCTATCCCAGTGTGATTGTCCCATTCTCTGGCATACTTCTAGAAATCCCTCCAAACTCTGCTGTGTCAACAGTCCTGGGGGTCTTAAAGGAATGGAGATCTGCTGAAGTGGCTCCATTGTTTGTAATAGCCAATGATTTTTCCTAAGCTTTTTTTAATAATAACGTCAATGTTTTTCACGGTGGTTTAATATTATATCTCTTTATGGTTTTATCATGCATCACCCTGACTCATATTCTATTAGGTTGGCAGGCATATGATGATGATGATGATGATGATGATGATGATGATGATGATGATGATAGATGATGATGATGATAGATGACAGGCAGATAATCCTTCTAGTATCATTCACTGGATGACTATCTTTACCTAATAGAGCCTTATTACAACTACATTTAACTCCACAAAGTCACCCCTTAGCCATTTGTGGCCAGTGTAGTGGTGTGTTTTACAATTGTCCAAGTAACCAGGCCAAAGGCTTCTGTTTTGCTTTCTCCTTCAGTCAGAAGATCCTATGCCCTATGTTAGGGGTTGGAGAAGAGCAGCATCACTTAAAATTTGTCCCCAGGAGTCACAAGTGGTTCTTCTAATTTTTTCCCACACAATTGTGAACACTTTCACATTGCCACTTTCACTTGAAAGACCTCCAGCTTCACTTCCCCCTTTTCCATTGAGTGAGGTAAAGATAGTGCTCTCTCTTCAACTATTGGACTAGCTCTCTTCTTATTTTCTGATCTTGAATGACTTTTTCTAGTTATTTTATGCTATGGCTGGTGCTCGCTTTGATAGTGTCTAGCCACTGTGTTTTTTGGTGGCCTCGTTTCCTTTTACCATTCCATTCCATTCCAAGCATAACTAGCTTTCTCAGATAGTTTGATCACATGACATGTCAACAATCTGAGGTAAAAACCTCCATATGCCAGTTGCAGCAGAACAATAACAGTAGAGAGACCTTTCTCCATCTCATGCTTTGGAACATTCTTCATAAATTCTTGCTTGAAATAAGGTGGGCCTTTGCCAGATTCATCAGGTTATACTTATGCTCTTAAATTGATATAGATTTTTTACAAATCTACATTTCTTTTGAATGACTATTAATCATTCTATTCTTTTTTTAACTATGGGCTATGTAATTGTAGTCCATTTTAATGAAGCAACCCTGGAATGTGTCAACAAAGGCGGATGAAGAGATATTTGTGCCTTTTCAGCTCTACCTGCTGCTTAATCTCTTGGTTATGCTTGATTGAGATGCCTCTTGCTCCAGCAGCCTAAGTGAGCACCAGCTGCCACTGACTATGGTAAGGATATATGACAAATCATGGAGCATTTACTCAGTGGCTTCAGGAACAAAAAAAATATTCATGAATTGTTTTGTTATTTCCAGTTCCTCCCCAAGAAAAAAAATAACTTTAATGTAGACCAATCACTTTTCAAGAGAAACAATAAAATTTCATTGAAACAAGCGGGAGTGGGAATATGCCATTATGGGACCCTTTCTCCCACTGAAATCAGTCAGCAGGGAGGGCAAAACTGCAGTTGGAGTTATGACTGGTCCAAAAATTAAGAGCCTAACCTTACCTCCAATATAGTGCCATCAAAGCACAGTGGTCCCACTCAGGCAATTTGTTCAATAAAGATCAGCGATACAAAATCAAATCACATGAGTACCTTCAGGTTTAGTTTGCCCTTAGCTATATCAGGTTCAACTGGTACAGATTACTAGCTAGAAAGAAAAATAGATTGCCTGCCAAGAAGTTTTCCTTTCTTACCCTCATATTCTTTAGCCTTAAATTCTGCTGAAAAAATAACAGAAGAATATAATTGTCTTGTGCTCTAGTTGTTTTTTTGTTTTTTTTGTTTTGTTTTGTTTTGTTTTGTTTTGTTTTGTTTTGTTTTGTTTTGTTTTGTTTTTTAAATTTGATTTATATGCCACCCTTCTCCGGAGACTCAGCGCGGCTTACAATGCATTAAGCAATAGCCTTCATACTTTTGTATATTTATACAAAGTCAGCTTATTGCCCCCACAATCTGGGTCCTCATTTTATCTACCTTAGAAAGGATGGAAGGCTGAGTCAACCTTGAGCGTGGTGAGATTTGAACTTACAGTAATTGCAGACAGCTGAGGTTAATCACAATGCTTTAGTCTGCTAAACCACCAGGCCCTAGTTAACCAGAACTCAATCCCACCTCTTTTATTTTACTTGCATTTTTATCCTTAGTCATTTTTTTTAATAACAAAGAGAAACAGCTACAAAACCTAAGAGCAAATGACAGCTATACATTCAATGCCTTGGATCCTGGGTTGGAAAATATAAAAGAATCTCCATCAAGTTCGTTGCTGCCTCCCATCACCATTTTCATTCCTGACACAATCTTGCAACCTGAATATTGCATTTTTCAATAACAATATGATTCAGTCTTTCAGGGCTAACTCTTTAAATCTTAATAATTAAATATTGTAAGTTGGTATCTTTGTCCCCATATGGCTAGTAAATCTGAGATGGAAAATGAAAAATACAGCAGTCATTTGAAACAGCACCATTATATTACTATCACCTCTGTGACTTTCCCAAAGGTGCTTTTTCAAAAGGCAACTGGACTTTGTTTTTCTGAAAGATGTTTCGCTTTTCATCCAAGAAGCTTTTTCAGTTAGGCGCAGGTTCCATACCAAAAGTCAAGGTTCTTTGCTAGCATTAAAAAGTCATTCAGTTCAGTTCAGTTCAGTTCAATCAGAATTGAAGAAGCTTTTTGGATGAGAAGCAAAACATCTTCAAGGAAAACCAAATTCAGTTGCCTTTTGAAAAAGCACCTTTGGGACAACCACGACCTAGATGATTGAGAATCTCCATAGATACCTCTCTGACTTGCCTTTCTTCTGCCACTAATGAAAAAGATGTACCCACACTACAGTTGCATACTGTGTTTATTTTTTTTCTTTACTGTTTACCAGAATGTCCCTCAGTTTCTAGCAATGCTTCTTTTGAAATTGAATGTTTTTCCCATTTTGTCAGCTCTCCCCATTCCTACTCAGATTTAACACAATTTTAACACCTTTCTGATCTTTACACCTGTAGCCTCCTAGTTTGAAAGGAGCTTGGCCTTTTCTGTTTGATTGTTCCTTAAAATGCCTCAAAATTATAAGGTCCTTATCCAATGCCATCCTCTCATCCACTCATTGAAACTGTTTGGCTCTGCTGATCTATGTGAATGCAACTAATTTAAATTTTACTTCCAAGACCGTATGACTACTTTGCCTCACTTCATTAGTGCCAAAATCTGTCACAACCTCTACTTTCTCTTCCCTGCACCAAAATCTTCTGGAGACATAACCTCAGTGAGAGAGGATAACTTTTCATCCTCTGAGAAAATCTTCTCAACTTCTTCCCTTCTTAGAGTTTCACCATCATATCTCAGGAATTTCCTTGCCTGAGGAAAAAAGAGAGTGCTGTTTTGTTCCTGAAACCACTTTTCTTCAAGCTCCCTGTCTTTCCAAGCTTTTCTAGGGCAGTTCTTTTGGTCTCGGAAGAAAAACTTGGCTCTCTAAGAGTCAGAACTTGTAGCATGGTACACATAACCTTGAGTTCTTCCCAGGACGGAAAAGGTCATTCATATGACCATTATTCATATGAAGGATGTCATTCATAGGAGCCCAGCAGGGAGATCATTCATGTTAATAAAAAAACATTGGATTGTCTCACTTACCTGCTGGTTTTCCATCAATATATCTGCTGAGGCTTGCTAAGCAGGGTTAGACCACGTTGCTGAATGTTGATGCCAAACTGGCATGGATGCTTAATAACTGTAACATCTGCCTAATTTGTATTTATCTTCACCCTCAAATCACCAACACCAGTGCTTCAAGGGCTAGAACTTGTTCCTGCTCAGTGAGCAAAGATTAGACTTCCTGATGTTTAGTATAATTTCTTACAGCCGGATTTTAATTTTGCCTTCTGAAGTGGAATTTTGTCACTAGAATATTCCATTTGTGAAGGCTGTTTTATTTCTGCATAAAGGCATTTGATACTGCTGTTGACAGAAAACTTTAACTGCTCTTTCTCAAATTTGGGCTGCAAGGAGGGAAAAAAAATCTGAACTTTTGGGTACATGTAATTAAAGACATCTGCAGAAGAAACGTTTAATGAATACATTGCTTCTTAACCTTAAGATATTATTCAGTCTTGAATTAATGCAAGTGGGTTACTGTAAGATCCTTGATCATTAATGAAGGACCCTATCTATTAAGTTTCTAATCAAGCAAGTCAGATTTTTTGTTTTCTCTGTAGATGCTAGTATAATTACCCTTAATGTCATCTACAAAATTTCATTAAATTAAATAGGCCCTTTCATTTCCGCCACAAATGCACATGTTCAATGCAATTTCTTCTCTTTGTTGTTGAGTAGTGTGTCTGTCTAAATTTGGAACAGGCTAGATCCGGCAAAAGAGAATTCCAAGGGCAAACATTCCCTCCATTTCCTATATACACAGATTTTTCTTTGATATTTTACAAGTGACACTTTATGTATGCTTTTGAATCACAATCTTTTCAGTTCAGGTCTTGGAAATGAGGAAACTTAGCTTTCTCAGGAGTATGGGAATTGTAATGGACCTTCCATTGGGGATGACAACACTAGATACTAACTAAAAAGTTGGTCTAATCTTAGGGTTCCATTTTATTGTCTAGAGGAAGATTTTCTAAACAATGTGAGATGTACCCTTATTGTTGACCACTTACTGTCCTTATTATTATTATTTTTTGCAACTAAACTGAATCAAGCCCTTTTCATATTATTTAAATACAGGTAGTCCTCAGCTTACAGCCATTTGTTTAGCAATTGCTCAAAGTTACAGTGGTAACTTAAGTAACTACAAAGTTACTGAAAAAAGTGACTAATGACCATTTTTCACACTTAAAACCATTGCAGGATCTCCATGGTCATGTCCTTAAAATTCAGATGCTTGGTAACTGGCATATTTATTTAGATATTTATTTATCATGTATTTATGATGATGGCAATGGCCTGGGGCCCTGTGATCATCTTCTGCAACCTTCTGACAAGCAAAGTCAATGGGGAAGCCAGGTTCACTTAACAACTATATTAACAACTGCTGTGATTCACTTAACAACCGTGGCAAGAAAAATCATAAAATGATTAGCTTAGCAACAGAAATTTTGCACTCAATAGCGGCCATAAATGGAAAGCTACCTATAAGCGTAAATGATCAATTAGACTTCTCAAACGTAAGTAGGATCACTCATAAAGCAATACTGTAACATGATTTGGATGTCATTCCTTAGTCTGTAACGTATGTAGAGCCTTGGTGGAGCAGCGGACTAAAGCTTAGCTGCCAGCTGCCTGCAATTACTGCAAGTTCGAATCTCACCAGGCTCAAGGTTGACTCAGCCTTCCATCCTTTCGAGGTAGGTAAAACGAGGACCCGGATTGTGGGGGCAATAAGCTGACTTTGTATAATAAAGAACACCACTTGGGGGGGCCAAAAGCCCTACTAAGCAGGTATATACAAAAGTATGAAGGCTATTGCTTAACGCATTGTAAGCTGCCCTGAGTCTCCAGAGAAGGGCGGCATATAAATCAAACCAATAAATAAATAAATAAATAAATGTAATTAATCTTATGACTTTCAAAGTATATATTTCTGGATGCAGCAATTGCAATTCTACCATCACGTGTCACTTAGAAGTGTGACCTGATCTGCTCCCAAGAAAACATGAGAATAGGATTTCAGTTTTAATGTGCTGTATCTAATTCTTCTCTTCAGATGCAAATATTACATATGAATACCCAAAAAAAAAACCCCTCCCAACAAAGTAAGGGTTCTTTGTTAGTGAAAGATGCAAACCAATGTACAGTATGTGCCAACCCTTAAAACTAAATCTGGAAATAGCAAGGTTATATAGGTGAAGTAATTCATGATGCCCAAGTTCACATCCATGACAGCCACAAATTAAATACAATTTTAAAACCCCTATGGGTGTATGAAGTAAGCAGAAGCAGCAATTTTGGCTTAGCTTGTCCAATCAGCTCACTCTTTTATAAGAAGCTCTAAAAGACATCACCAAATACACACCATACTATCCAGGGAAGTTTCCTTCATTGGCTTAACCATTAAAAGAGCCAATCTCTTCAGATGATTAAGGCGTCAGGCTAGAAAGCAAGAGATGGTGAGTTCAAGTCCCACCTCAGCCATGAAAGCCAGTTGGGTGACTTTGGACCAGTCACTCTCTCCAAGCCCAACCCACTTCATGGGGTTATTGTTGTGCGGAAAATCAGAGGAGCAAGGTATATTGGATATGTTCGCCAATTTGAGTTATTAGCAAAAATAATAAAAGGCATGATATAAACAAACAAACCTAGTCTGGGTGATATCACAAAGCAGTAAACTGAAAAATGATACTTTTACTACAGGCATCTCAACCAAATAATTCTTTCCTTTATTAATTACGATTATTGTTTTGCTTAATCCTATAAATTGCTGAGCAAAACCTGAAGATTGATATGTACACCTAGACATGTTTGTGATCTTTTTTACTATATTTTTTTTTTGTTATTGTGCCTGTTGGTTCTGTTTATAGCATGCTTTTACAACCTAATGTGATGTTATTATATTATATTATAATATTTCGAGGATGAAATCGCAAGCTTTGACATGTGCTTTTAAACAGTTTTATTACTTTACTTTTTGTTACCCTATCATTTTGGGTTTATCCTTTTAATAATGAAAAGTGAGTCAGAAATGTTATAAATGAATCAATAAACCCATTGTTTTTTCTAGTCATTGACAATTTTAAAAGGTTTTTTATCGGATGGGTATGATTTGCATAGAAATTAATTGTTTCATTTTCAGATTTATTTTTTTTCAGCCAGCTTGAAAACTCTATGTAAAATACAACTGGATTCCTCTTGCTGCATGACAGAAGTCTTTTCTAAAATGCCACTTTTGTTCTTGTAGACACTAGACAAAAGAACCACCTCTGCAAGTTTAAAATAAGGTATGGCATATTAATTTATTGGTGCCTTCAAATCAGCATTGACTCCTGGCAACTGCTTGGGTGATGCCCTATAGCAGTGATAGTGAACCTTTTTGGCACCGAGAGCCCAAACAGGAATGTGTGCATTCGTGCGCATGTCTGCACACCGGAGCACCAAAAATCCGAAGACCAGCTGGGTGGTGCGTGCATGCACTGGCCAGCTGGTCTTTGGATTTTCCACATTCCGGCACATGCACAAAAACCAACCAACATGCATGTGTGCACTGGAAACCGGAAGACTAGCTAGTGCATGTGCCTCCAGAGCATGTGCCTCCAGAGAGGGCTTTGCATGCCACCTCTGGCCTACATGCCATAGGTTCACCATCATGACAGCCCTATGGTTTTCTTGGCAAAGTTTTTCAGAATTGCTTTCCCCTTGCTTTCTTTCCAGGGCTCAAAGAGAGAGAGTGACTGGCTCAAAGTCTCCCAGTTGACTTCATGACTAAGTCAGGACTAGAACTGAATGTCTCCTGGTTTCTAGCTGGTGCTTTAACCATTAGGAATTATGATTATCACAGGCTTGTGGAGTTGACTGCCCAAGTACTCCTTACTGGGGAATGAGGGAATTACAGCAACTGAGCTTTCTGATTCAATATGCTGAGATCCTAAAACAGGTCAAGGCACGAAACCCACAAGAGTTAACAGACGACACTCATGCTGAAATCCCTGCAGCAAAATTTGATCGTATGATATTTCCAAGGTTGTGTTGAGCTAGTCTGGAGGGGTTTGTTTTATTTTGGGTTCATGTTTACTTTTCTGATTGAGTATTAACCATTCCAGTCATCTGTGGCTTGGAATCCATCAAAGGAGCAACTGTCTCTTTCCATGTTTTATTATCTTGTCCACCTTAAGCAATGAGGTAGAAAAGCCAGAAGGAAAAGATCTCATACTGAAACACTTTCTTAGATCATTAGCGTCTGTCAACACTTGTAGAGAGTTGATTAACAAGAAATTGCAAACATAGTACTTCCTTTGCACAGGCTGTCTGCTAGTTATTTTTAAGCTGTACTTATATAAGCTGTCACTAAATTAAGGAACTATGGTTTAGACATCCTTAAGGAGTTATTTTTGTCACGTACGATACAACTGCTAACCTCTTTAATTTTTTTTAAAGGTAGTTATTGATTTATTAAGTGAAGTTATTAATTTTATTATTTGATGAGCCTGAATGGTATGTCACATGCATGTCTCTGAGATCTGTGTTAAAGTCACAAGAAGGTACAATCTTGTACAATCTCCTAAGGCAGTTAGACCATGCCTTACCATCTTCCTGAGACTTCAACAAGGGTCCTAAAGATTGAATAACACCATCCCATATCCGAATCTGTCTTTTAAAAAAAAAACCCACCCCTAAAACAAGTCTTTTGACAATAAATTTTACAAATGCAAATTATCATGAGAAATTGAATACAAATTGTAATAATTAATGTTAAGAAGTAAGATTTCTATTTTATTTATTTACTTTTATTTAATTCAATTTATATGCCGCCCCTCTCTGAAGACTCAGGAGAGCTCACAATATATTTTAAATCCTAAAAAAAAACCATTTAAAAATTAAAAACATTAAAACTCATTCATACCATTCATGGCTGGATCTCACCAGATCGCAAGAGCGAGATCAACGACCACAGGCCTACCTGAAAAGCCAGGTCTTCACTGCTTTTCGGAAGGCCAATAGGGTGGGGATGGTCCGGACCTCAGGAGGTAACTGGTTCCAGAGAGCTGGGGCAGCCACAGAGAAGGCCCTCCCCTGCGGGGCCGCCAGCCAGAATTGTTTAGCTGACGGGACCCAGAGGAGACCTACTCTGTGGGATCTTATCATTGCTGGGAGCTATGTAGTAGTTCCATTGCATTTCTAACATAGGTCACTCTCATTCTAGAAGTAGTTTCAGCAAAGTTCACAGTTTCATTGAGTTAAATGTTATTTTCCATTTAATGAGAAAGTACAAGTATGTAGAAAGTGGGCATCACTTTCTGGACAGAAAAGCTGTTGATTGTCACATAATAGAATGGACATATCCTCATTAAAATGCTACAACTTGTTCAGAGTTAGTTGTCTCTCCTATATAAGAAAGAAAGCAATCTCCTTAAGGCAGAGATACATTTCAGAAACACAGTACATGCTGAAGTGCACCAGTTGTTCCTTAGCAAGGACTCAGCAAAAGTCTCTGATATCTGCTTGATCCTTCCTCCTGAGTTTCTAAATTACTTTTCCTCTCCTCTATCTTTTTATGATAGCAATAGCACTTAGACTTATATACTGCTTGACAGTGCTTTATAGCCCCCTCTAAGTGGTTTACAGAGTCAGCATTTTACCCCCAACAACCTGGGTCCTCATTTTACCCACCTCGGAAGGATGGAAGGCTGAGTCAACCTTGAGCCTGGTGAGATTCAATCTGCCAAACTACTGGCAGCTGGTGATCAACAGAAGTAGCCTGCAGTACTGTACTCTAACCATTGTGCCACCTTGGCTCTTATAATGGACGCTCATGCCTTGATTCTTCCTCAGCCAATCTATTGGAGAAATTACTCATGGGGGGTATTGGCAGTCTCTCTCTCTCTCTCTCTCTCTCTCTCTCTCTCTCTCTCTCTCTCTCTCTCTCTCTCTCTCTCTCTCATCCTCCCTCCCTCCCTCCCTCCCTCTCCCACTCCCTCTCTCCCCCCTTCTCCATCTCCTTCCCCCTCCCTTTCCTGCTTCATTTCGAGAGTTGACAGAAGAAGTAAAACCCTTAGATTTATAAACAAGTACAGCAGACTTTCTACCAGAAGGAAGAAGCTGCTTACCCTGCTAATCTTTTCTCCTGGGACTGGGATTTTATATGTTTTCCCCCATTTAATTCCTCAATTTCCCACCATTCTTCTATCCTTTCTCTTAGTACCTAATCTTAGGAGCTAATTAATTCACCTTTAACCTCAGAGTCAAAATATTTAGCTAGAACCTCTTTATAATTTCCCTCAGTGTTCACATTTATTTATTAGTTCAATTTATATGCCGCCCTTCTCCAGAGGCTCAGGGTGGCTTACAATGCGTTAAGCAACAGCCTTCATACTTTTGTATATACCTGCTTAGTAGAGCTTTCGCGCCCCCCCCCCCAGTGGTGTTCTTTTTTATACAAAAAAGAATATACGTATTTTTGCCTTACACTTCTCAAAACTCCTATCCCTTTTGCATGTTGTTGTTTTAGCCTAATAACCTCTCCTGCTTTGCATCAGCTTGTTTATTCCTTTCCATATTTATAAATTGTCTTGCAACAAACTTTTTATGCATGCATCGAGTTGCTTCAGACTACTTTGGACACATTATGCAAAGACCCAGCTCTCTGGAAAAATCTCTAATGCTGGGAACAGTAGAGGGGAAAAAGAGGCAACCAATAGCAAAGTGATGGACTCCGTTACAGAGGAGATGAGTGAACTGTTGGGAGACATGAAAAAACAAGTTGGGGATAGATCGCCTTGGAGAAAATCTATCTATGTGGTCACTAGCAGTTGAAAACAACTTGATGGCTCATAATTAATTAATCAAGCAAGCGAGCAAGCTGTATCCATAGCAGATACTGCAATCTTTGCTTAAACAAGTCCACCAAAAGAAAATCCACCATTTTCTCAAGCAATAGATTCTACTGTTAAACTGTTGTATCATTACATTTTTTTTCTATGACTTGATTCAGAATCTGCATTACTATAACAAGTTTTAATGTCCTGTGCTCTGGAACAATAGAACAATAGCTTTCTTCACGTAACACATCAGTAATGACAGTCATCTTTACTCAACGTTAAACATATTCATTTCTCTCATTTCCTCACTCAGTTTCATTTCCAATACCCTGACTGTCTTTGTAATTCTTCTCTGGGTCTCTTCTAGTTTTTAAAAATAGAGTACCCAAAATGGTCAAATGGTACCTGCCCGATGCATGCCGTGGAATTATTACTTTTTAACATTGGGCGCTCTCTTGATCCAATTAGATTAGGTTTTAGATTTTTATTCCCATGCTGCAGTGTTCTTATTCACTACAATTCTCAAAATGTTTTCATATATATATATCATTAATAAGCCAGGTTATCTGTCATTCTGTACATGGATGTTGTGCCTCTTGAAGATGATCAAAGAAAGGAGTCAAAGCCAGAGAGGACTTGCAAAAAACTTTAATGATACCAAAAGGAAATTTTGCCCTTTCTGCCTTTCTTGCTGCAGGTTCTGACCTCCCTCTCTCTGATAAATTATAAAATCCAGACTGACTCATTTCTTGATAGCTGATCTCATATGCAAAATAAGAATTATTGTCTTCTTCAAGTGAAGGCAGCTCACTCTTGCTATAGATAGGCACCAAAAACCACAATGATTATAACTTGATAACCTATTCAACAAGCAGAGGGGGATGGCTGACCTAAAATTGCCAGTGCTTGTTAGCTTCATTCCTTCACCCCTTTTATCATATTAACACCCAAGAAGCTGTGGTACAAGTATTAAGTACCACGCATGTAATCTGTCACAAGAGTTGAAATGGTGGTAAAGGAAACAGAAATGTTGCAAGGATGAGAGAAAGAAAGGCAAAAAGTTAGGGCCGTATCTTCTAGCTATCAGCCTGCCTATCCTGTACCAACTTGGGAGACGGGGAATCTTTAAATATAAAGCTGATGGGAGGTTGTGGCACTCTAATGGGGATGGGTATTTGTTTCAGAGTTTTGTGGGTTATATTTATTCTGATTTTATGGAATGTTGCTGTGGGTTGCCTAGGACTATCTCTCATATAAGAGAGGCAGCCATTATGTTTTCTAAATAGTAATAATAACAAGAGCAGCAACAGCTTTATCAAAAGGATTGGCTAAGATATGGTTACTAAAGGATGGTTTTCATACTGCAGAAACTTGCAATATGTTTCCACTGCCACCTCTTCAAATTTCCAATAGTCATACACTGCCAGTAATATTTTGACTGTTGATGACTACTTCTTTATAACAGCAGCAATAGCAGTTTTACTCATATTCTTGCACATACAGTTGTATCAGGGGTGAAATCCAGTAGGTTCTGACAGGTTCTGGAGAACCGGTAGTGAACATTTTGAGTAGTTCAGAAAACCAGCAAATACTACCTCTGGTTGGCCCCAGAGTGGGGACGGAATGGAGATTTTGCAATATCCTTCCCCTAGAATGGAGTGGGAATGGAGATTTTGCATTCCCTGCCACGCCCACCAAGCCACACCACACCCACCAAGCCACGCCCACAGAACCGGTAATTTAAAAAATTGGATTTCACCATTGAGTTGTATCTGGAACACAACAGCAACAACCAAGAGACACATCAAAAGATTTGGTCTGGGGCAGTAGTGGGTTGTCCCCGGTTCGCACTGGTTCTATAGAACCAGTAGTAAAACTGGCAGGAGGCTCCGCCCACCAACCTGACGTAACTAAAATGCTTCATGAGCGCGCGCCTGCGGCCCCACTGCAAACCAATAGTAAAGGTAAGTAGAAGCAACCCCTGGTTTGGGGATAATAGCAAGGGGTGCACCTGAAGCTTCGGAATACTTGCTTAGAGTCTACATTCCAAAAAGCAGATAAAGCCCAGGGTGTCTGTGGATGGACTAAAATTTATTGCATTCCTTGTATATATAATTAATATTAGATGAAAGTAGATTAATTAAACATGGTTTACATGATTACTCCCAAGTCATGCTTTTAATCCTTTTCTTTGGGTCACATTAAACATTACAACTTGGTGATAATTGTTAGAGGGCTTCAGGTGGTTGCATTCAAAACTTGTTAGGGGTCACACACAGTGTATGTCTGATTACAGAATCAGCAGAATTTCTAAAGAGCCTTTTTTGTTGTTGATGATAGGAAAATCAACAGCTTTTTCTCTAGATAACTACCGTGTTTCTTGAAAATAAGACCCTGTCTTATATTTTTTTGAACCCTGAAATAAATACTTGGCCTTATTGCCATGCACTCAAAAGCCCGATTGGGCTTATTATCAGGCGATGTCTTATTTTGGGGGAAACAGGGTACAGAAACTCAGTAAAATAGATATAGGAATCTAATATTTCCCAATGATTTTGGACTTTATTTCCCTGTCAGCTCTAACCAGCTAGCCAGTGGCTATTGATTATGAGAGCTCTAATCCAATACATTAAAAAGTACCATACTAAATCACAAGAAGGCAAAGTATTCAGAAAAGAGGGAGAGTTGATTTCTTTAGGCCTATGCCATAAATCTAGCTACCTCTGACGTTGAGTTTCATCTCTTTCTAAAAAAAAAAAAATTGGAACTATAAATCATGAATTCTGTTAGAATATGACACAAGAAAGACATTGATCATATGCACATTTACATGCCCTGCTTCTATTTACAGGGGAGTTATGGGATACGTAAAACTTTATCAGATATTTATGAAAATAATTCACATCTGAAAGGTTGTTTATTCATGGGTTGGTATCATTTAAAAGTTGCATTGAACTACTCTTTGGGTGATCCTTTCCTTGGGAGATGAAGTGTTGTTTCCTACAAGCTGTGTCTTTGGCTGAAATATCACTATTCTGACAGCTCACTGTCAGGAATGTTCTGCCTAAGGAATGGAGCGTGATATCTCTCTGGTGCACATTTTCTGTAGGGAGTATTTGAAAGATGATGAGTCAAGTGATGCTGCCTACTTTTCTAGAATGTAAAACCAGGAATGGAATTCAGTGCAAATATGTTGAAAAGATCCACGTACATGTGGAAAGTGGGCCCTGTTAATGTTCCGGTATCATATTGAGCTTGAGAGTCAATTGCCTGTACATTAGTATCTTTCTATTAAATAGCATGTCACCTAAAGGTTTCTGGAGGATTTGTATTTGTTACAGATAAATCCAGTAGACAGTCTAGTTTAATCTTACCCCTTTCTTGAACTGCTGGCATATTATTTTATATCATGTGAAAAACAATTTGTCCTCTACTGTCAAATAGGCTTGATGTCATAATAGAGAATTTCGAAAAACTCAATGAAATACTTCATCTTCCTCAGGGAACATCTAAGTTCATGTGTAAAAGGGTTTTATATCCATTTTGAAAAGGAAGTAGAATTTGTAAGCAATTTCTTGGCATGGCTTATCATAGCTGTACAAGAGATTGTGCACATTATATCTTTATTGATTGATGCAACTCCCTGCTACTTATCTTCACATTATAGTCAATCTCAGATATTTAAAATGGTACATTAGATTCAGATAAACTCCATATTCCAAGAAAGGAAATGGTTTCCAAAATGGCCTCAGTCCTGATTCTCTATAGCTCCATTCCCAATTTATAGCATTAGAATTTTGGGGCATGGCAAAAAAAGGGATAATGCTCCTTTAAGAAAAAAAAAGGAGAGTTATTTCTCTGGACAGTACTGGATTATGAAGGGAAAAATGGAACTGCAGTGATTTGCCTAATGTTCAGAGCTATCAAACCAATAGGAGTAGCCAATCACAGAGGAGTGAGGGATGAACAAAAAATCATTTGCTCCATATGTCTCTTTCAATTTCTTGCCATCCCTTATGATTGGAGTGGAAATAAAGACTATTAGCCAAGTTGGTTCACTGCTTGCTTTAATTAGGGATTGGTTGCTCCCTTCTTTGATCCTTCCTTTATTCAATTTTTCTGAAGTGAGTGATATATTTTATTTTTTAACTTTATAACTGTTCCGCTGTTCAATTCCTCCTCTTTTCCATTCCCTGTCCCTAATAAACAAACCATTATCTCCTTTTCCCTTCTGTGACTTCCTTACTATAATTAGTCTTATTTTTCCATTGTCTGTTTTCACAGTAAATCTTTTAACCTATCATTACTCCACCCTCAAGGTCAGTTTTACCACAGAGTTCTAGGGCAAAACTCTCCATATACCTCCTATTATTTATGTCTGAACATCAACATAATTGCTTCCTTTGGAACAGAGTGTTCTATGAATTGTGTGGCAAATCTGTTAATAAACATTTTTTTTAAAAAAAATAAATCAGCATATAAAGAAACATAGTCAAAATAGTTATTCATTAGATTAATGTCACATCTTATCTCCAGGAGTTAAAGGTGGCACTTTAACTTCTAAGGGTAAATAGCATTCCCTCCCACAACTGCACAAAATGTTCCTGAAGTTGTGCTACAAGAGAGTGTTTGGCTCCAAATCACCCTATGGGTGTGCAAGACTAGTGGGGGGCGGGGGGGACTTCAATCCAGATATCTCCAATCTAAGTCTAATTTCTGACAAATAAGGACAAATATACCTGTCCAAGGATAATGTTGCAGGATCCAATCTGGATCGGTCACTGAGATCAGATGTCTAGACTTTTGAGCTTTCTTATTCATGCTGGAGCCCATTTTCAGGGAACTTCTCTCTCACCAGAATGTGTGCTTTGGGCTACTTATGTAGTGCCAGGTTATGTGTGCCTTTTATTTATTGTTTGGGGTGTTGATAGACGCCCATTAAGTCATTGGCTGTTGTTTCCTTGTGCTGCCAAATCCTTGGCTCCTGAGTACCTCATAATCTCAATTTACATCCTTACTTCCTGTCCATATTGGGCAAACCCCATTTAAGCCCACAAAAAGAAAAAAAACCACCTAAAAATGAAAACAGAGCAATTAAAAACCAAAGGGAAAAAATGTAGATATTTATATCCTCACTGATATTTAATATTTGTTGATATTTACTCAGATAGTTAAAGCATCATTGGAAGCTTTCAAAAAGAGATTGGACAACTATTTATCTGAAATGGTATAGAGTCTCCTGCTTGAGCAAGGGATTGGACTAGAAGATCTCCAAAGTCGCTTCCAACTCAGTTATTCTATGTTCTAAAGCCATGGCTAAAGACTGAGTCAGATTTCCATCACTAATCTTCTATAGGCAGAGAAAATAGAAGCCAAAATACTCCTGAGGGAGGCATTCCATAGACTGGAAGCCATAGGCCACATTAATTTAATAAGTCCTATTAAAAGCCTTTTACTGGATTAATCAGCAATTATTTTGCCTGGCTCCTTTTTGCAGATGTTTATTTGAGCATGAACTCGGACCTCAACACACTTAAACCTACATTCTCCACTATATGATGCTTGAACTTACAGCCATAGATTCAAGGGAGTAACTCTGATAACATTTTTTCATGGCAGATATTACAAAAGTCACTGTGAGCAGAGAAAAATGGAATTTCTGAAGCTTGATATATAGCAGTTTCCAAGTTCAACTTCTATATTTCTTTCTCCTGCCCTTATATCATAATGGCCTGAAAGCTCTTCATTCCAAGGTACATTGTTATTGTAACAGATCTGTTGGCTTTTACTATTCTTGCCAACTGCTGCTTTCAAAGTGTGACCCAGAATGACGGTCTTCAGCTTGATCCAGCAAGGTTCTTTTTTTATCTTTAGCAATGGCAACTAGTTGTTATTTTTCAACATGGCATCCTCCATATAGGTTGACATCAGCTCCTAGAAGCTCTAGCTAAATGCACTCAGCTCACAGAAGGATCCCATGAAGCAAAATGACTTCTTGTTTCTTTCTCTATGATGTCTGCCTTTTAGCAAACTGTTATGGTAAAGTTTGAGGGGTATGTGCATCTACAACTTTGCTAGCCAGATGTCTCACCCCACAATCATGGATACGTGACTTGACTAGAGAGGAAAGCCTTCCTGGGAGTAAAATTATGACGGAGGAGGATGGCATGATTTTAATGAGCCTTTTGCATTCTGATGAACTAAAAGGTATGTCTTGGTTTTTCTTTCCAAATTAGAGGCAGTAGTATAATCCTATTTCTTCTGTTCCAGTAAATTAGGGATGGACCAACACTTGGTCAGACCAAGTGTTACTTCCAGTATAGACCATAATGGTGATATTCCAATGGGGAGTACTGCCATTTATGGGACAAAAATGTGAATCTTTTTTAAGATTTTTGCTTCTTAATGCATGTACCCTTCCAACCACTAAAACCCAGCTGACAGAGGGGAAAATTAATTCAACCCACAAAAACCATTAAGCAAAAATACAGAGCAAATCATCCTTACTTCCAATACAAGGAGACTCTAAATGCCCTGACGGAGGAAAACAATCATTCATTCAATAGAAGTAGAATTGCAATTGACTTTCTACTTTTGTAGAACTCCATCAACAGTCCCGCTGGATGGTGACTCATCTCATCCACTGTACTGTAGAATCATATTAAATGAATATTACCATTGTGAAATTCCTTCCATTGCTTTCCTAGCAGGATAAAGAAAAAAGAAAAAAGAAATTACATGAAAGAAAGTCAGAAAAAGAATTGTCAGGACTACTGAAAATAAGCTCTCCTAGATAGCTAAAAGAAGAAGAAGAAGAAAAATCTCAAGCTTTGGTGGCCTTTCCTCTGTTCCTCCAGTGTTCCATAGCAGAAATACATCACAGCTATTGAATATAAAAACTATGTTTATTCTTTATAATAATAATAATAAAACCTTACCAATACTGTCAAATACTTTATCAGATCCATGTATGTTTAAAGCATTTTAAATTTCTAGTGCAAGCACAGCTTTTCATTTTTGCTCATCACCTTTCCTGTTACATTTAAAAGAAAAAAAGAAAAAGAAACCTATTTGGTGTAGCTCCAGCTCTTAAATGATTTTCAGTTGTTAACACAAATGTAGGAAGGATGATGGCTGCAAACACCTCCCTAGATGCTTGCTAGACTCCCTCCCCATCTGATTTTAATTATTTTTAATGTTGCTTTTGGAAAAGTAAAGCATGAACCTCCAGCATGATCTTAATTGAGAAAAATGCCTCTGGGGCCCAGAAGGATCCATAGAAAATCTCGAAAAATAAAATTGATAAGTGGTTGCAGCACATCCACCTGGTCAGAAAAAAATAAATAAATGTAGCATGGCAGAGATTAGTTGGGTGAGACAACTTCACCAGTTTCATTTCTTGTAAATAGGAATTCTGTGGGTGATTCCGCCCACAGCAATCACTGAGAAGCCTCTCAGACAGCCATTTTGTGAAACTACCAGTATATTATCTCTGATGTCCCAAAGAGCCTATGGTGAGTTCAGTTATAGGTTTCCTATAACGATTATTATTCCAAATTAAGACATGTAGAATTGGAAACAAAATGAAGTATCCAAGCAGCTGAGCTCTGTTTCCTCAAAATCATTGAAATGTATCAGCCTTCGGTTGTTTCTTTTTTTAACTTTATTGTATTTTTTTGGCAGAACTGCAGCCTTCATAAAACAGTATGTGACTTAATTATGGGTTTTTAAGAAGGATTTTTGCTTCATTTCACTTTACAGATTGAGTTTTTTTGTTTTTGTTTTTGTTTGGGGCTGGGGTGGGGTGGGGTGGGGCTTTTTTGTGGGTGGTGGGGGTTTTTTTGTTTGTTTGGAGGGTTTCTTTGAGCTAAAACCTACTGCTAGCCACAAGAGAACAGGGAAATGGAAAGCGAGGATAAAAGCAAGCTGGAAAAAAAAATAGGAACAAATTTCTGCGTATCACAAAAAGTCTTTTGCAAACAGTGGCTGTAAAAAGAATTCCCAAGGGATGATTCCCAAGCATTGGTGATGTCTAATCTCTGTCATTGTTTGGCAGGAAAACCAATCTGGAGAAATTCCAGTTAGGAAGGCAGAGATAATTGACTAAATAATAATGGAGCAATAAAAGATCCCCAGCCTGAGTAGTAGATAAGCTGTGGCATTTCAAATGCCTTTTAGCAGGGAAAAGAACTGTGCATGCATGCACTAAAGAGGTCTACTCATCTATAACAAGTCACAGTGGTGCCTCATGACTTCATCACACAAATGATGCATTGAGGTATTTGTGGCATAAGTACCAGTAGGTAAGGCACATTATTTTCACTTTGATGTCATAAGACGCAGGGCAACAATGGCCTCCTTACCCTTCACTAAGAAGCTCATATAACCAGGGACAATCATCCCCTGCAATCACTAAATGTATGCATGTAGCAGACTGATCTATAGGGGAGGTGTATTGTGTGTGCATGAGAGTGGGGGGGGAGGGAGAGAGGGAGAGAAAGAAAGGGGGAGAGAGAGAGATAGAGAGAGAGACTGTTTCAAGCTAAAGTCTACACAAAAAAGGGGGCAAGGAGAGAGAGAGAGAGAGAGAGAGAGAGAGAGATGATGGAGAGATGGATGGATGGATGGATGGATGGATGGATAGGTAGGTAGTTATAGACAGATAGACAGACAGACAGATAGATAGATATACACATATGACACATGCAAACATATATACATGCACATGTACACACATACTTTACATCTCTTCATTTTGTCTGTGTGTGTGTGTGTGTGTGTGTGTGTGTGTGTGTGTGTGAGAGAGAGAGAGAGAGAGAGAGAGAGAGAGAGAGAGAGAGATGTTATATGTCATGTCCCTGTACATAATGTTTCATGTAACTTCCTGCCCTTAGGAAGAGGAACATTTCTTTCTTTTTATGTAATATTTATCCTGTGTGATGTTTTTACTTAGGTAGAACACTAGGAGGCAGTATATGATCAGTTTCATCCTGTGTTAGGCCTTCCCCCACATATGTAACCAGATCTTTCTTCATGTGTTCAAATTTTCCTTTGGAAATTTAATTTGTGGATCGTTGTGCTTCAGGTGACAAAATATGGAGCTTTAGCTGTAGGAGCTATCCAGGCTCTGATACTCAATAATACAGGGATACAATATATCTAGCAATATACATCTGACATGTCCCAGTGTAGGATTAATGTGATCACCTCCTACTCATGGGTGGGTTCTACTTACCTTTACTACCGGTTCACAATGGGAAGCTTCTGTGCATATGCAGATCGCCAATGATGACATCCAGGGTGGTGGGCAAAGCCTTCCACCAGTTTTATTACTGGTCCTTGCAAACCAGTCCGAACTGGGGACAACCCACCACTGCTCCTACTTCCTGGTGGTGTACATACCTATTCCATTTACAATAATAACTCATTTCCATCTGCATAGGTCAACCATTCTCTGTCTTCTACAAGTGACTTGTACACCAGAATTATACAAATGCATGTATACGGTACAGTACATACATACATACACACACAGACAGACAGACATCTTTCTCTTCATGTGCAATAGTAAATAACAGGGGGGGAAAGAGGGCAGAAATGGACCAAAAGGAACACTAGAACAGTAGAACAGTAGAAGAGAAAGGGACAAAAATATGTAGAGATATGGGGAAGATGGGAGGTGGCAAGTAGGCAGAAAAGGTAAGAAAAAAGAGAGAAACTTTGGTTAGGCATTAACCAAGAAACTAAATTCTTCCAGTAAAAGTCCCTCCCAAATCTCTTAAATCTTCAAAAAAAGCTCTTCAGTCTTCAATATGGCAGTCATGTCTGCAAAATTGCCCACTGCTTCCTTTTCAACACCTTCTTCTGTTCACATCAACACATATGATTTCCTCAATTGACAGGTTCATATAATTGGAGAAAACTGGAGAAGGGAGCCCTATATAGAACTGAAAGAGGTGCCTTATATCTGAAGGGAACATGTAACAAAGAACGTGTCTATGGCTGTTTAGAGCATCTTTTCTCTAGATTCATCCCACTGTTGTGTCACCTACTCCCAAGCTGTTTTCTATCTGCAAAAGCAGACATTTTATATTTTCCAGCAACTCTCAGAAGCAGCCGACAGAACAGCTGTGGAGGAGTCTGAAAAAAAGATATAGGTCTTTTAATTCTCCTTTAATGCTTCATATACCTTCCTGGAGGTGCTAAAGCACTTACTTCAAAGAATTTGTACAGCTCTAGAGATATATATGGGTCCTGAATTCTTGGAGGAAAGAATGATATACATCTAAAGAATAAGTAACATTAATAATTCACAATAATCCACTTTGTAAAGCCTAGAAGACTAGATGTATTGTCCCCAAAGCCTGAAGTTTGGCCCATAAAATGGATGCTGAATTGTAATGTATAAATTTGAAAGAAGAGAAATATTATTAAACTCATAAAACATCAGCATTTTAATGATCAGAATAAATTCTTTTTTTTTTAATTTGATTTATATGCCACCCTTCTCTGGAGACTCAGGGTGGCTTACAATGCGTTAAGCAATAGCCTTCATACTTTTGTATATTTATATTTTTATACAAAGTCACCTTATTGCCCCCAACAAACTGGGTCCTCAATTTACCCACCTTATAAAGGATGGAAGGCTGATTCGACCTTAAACCTGGCTGGGATTGAACTCGCAAGTAATTGCAGACAGCTGGATCTTAAATGCTGCCTTTGTAGGAGGGATTATCCCCCTACGCTACTCAGGCTCCTCCTTTTATATGCCTGACCTTCACCCTGAAGTTTAAAAGGACAAATTCTGGCAGAATATATATCTATTTTATAAGGTAGAACTTTCTAGTCACATATCCTATGCTTTTCACTATTTTGATTCTGACTCACTTCGAAATCAGGGTTTTTTTTTTCCTGATTTTGTTAAAGGAAATAGCATGCCTTTCTAGTAAGTTCTTGACTGTAACAATGACACATATATCTGCTCTGCTAATTGTATGGACTATTAGAAACAAGAGCACATGGAGACATTAGAATCGATAGTAAATAAAAAAATAAATAACAATGAAAAACGTATCTTTTTTTAATAGCCCAAAAAGAAAAATGCCAGAGAGTGGGTGGCCCTATGTGGCACAACTGAGAAATGTTCAGCCTAAAAATATATGTAATTAAAAAGTCAGATTTTCTCACTAAATTATACCTCATGAATTATACCAAGGTGTTGCAATGTTTGACAGAATTACATCTCTCCTTAAAGACTTCCTTTTTCTTTTTTCAGAGAGAGAGAGAGAGAGAGATTCATATCAAATTTATGTTTTTCTCCTCTGAATTTAAACAAATCTTTAGCTTTTAATGTTATTGATATTTTGATATTTTTTTAGTGTAGAAACTAAAAGTGCCCTATTTAGACAGAGTGAGAATTTTAAAATCTGGCTGATGCCTAGCTACATTCCCAAAAATAAAACCAAACTGCCCCCTACTGTCCATTTCTAACTTTGGAGCTCATGTTTGGTCTCTGAAAAGTAATAGGGAAAAGATTTGGCAAAAAGAAACTCTAAAAACACAATTCTGCAGCACAGGAAAGTAACAAGATGAATACAAATATTTGTGCAGGATTCTTTGCACAGCTATATAACAGGCAATGTTGAATGAAGCTTTTTTTTGTGGGGGGAACCAAATCCCTGTATTAAATTACATTATGTCAGTAGCATAAAGAATGGCCATTCCTCCCATACTCCGCTGCATTTTCCTCTCTTTAACCTAGGAGCCTAAAAGAAAGAAAATGATAAGTCTCAGAATTCTCTCCTGACATTTCATTTCCTGAAAATTGCAATCTTTTTGCAATTTTAGCTGTCTTTCCTATCTCCCTGTATATATATAAATTGTTCTTCTTACTGCCGTTATATAACACTTTCATCTGTTTGGCCTTGCCTTTGGAGACTCAGTCTTGTAGCTGTCTCTTGCCTCCTACCTGGTACCTTCCAATTGGGCTAGCCCTGCAACTCCTATCACTGCCTACCCAATGTGGCCAAAGGCATTCTTAGACTGTGCCTCATGAATCAAATGGAATTTGCTGTTGCTTGCATGAATTTTAAGTATGTTTCTTTTGGAATAAGCATCATTTGGTCATAGTAAAGTTTAATACTGTTGTCAATTTAATATCAGAATGAACATCGTTAATGAAGCATAGGTTCTGTACTAGAGGAGGAGGAGGAGGAGCTAGGGTTGCTGAGGCAATCACCATCATATTTAGTGGGGTGGGGGTTTCCTATATCTGCCAGTCCAGTTACTAACACCAATCCATTTGCTACTACTGCCAATCTTTGGGAAACAATGTTAGTGTTCAAAGCCCAAATTCCACTATTAGGAGAAAGTGAGAATTTCAAAGTTAACATTCATTTTGTGACCAGATTTTGTGACCAGAATGTGTTTTATAAATCTTGAAAAAGAAATTAAAATGTGGAAGAAATTCTCAAGGAGGGCAAGTGGTATTCTTGCAGTTGATCAGTCATGAGCCAAAAAGATCTCTGTGAATGTCCTGTCTGAGGACAGTCCTATCACATCTTCATTTGTCTACAACCACTATAGTCCCTCATACTTTCATTGAATAACAAGAGCAGAAACCATTAAACTTCCTCTCTTGGGCTTTTTCAACAGAAGTCAATGCTCAAGGGACTGGAAGTATTGCCCTTGAGAAATGGGTCCTTCTATCCACCTGTTTCCTCCTGTAAATTTGGTGGACAAATGTGAAATAGTGGGTATTGCATCCTCAGGCCAGTCAGGGGGAAGGAAATAATAATGCATGTGTGAAGTTTCTGATCCAAAACTTGAAAGGAAGCACTAGCATCAGAGCATTCGGGATACAATTATGTAATGGCAGCATCTTCATATAAAGTCAGCCTTCCCAGATAAACCAGACACAAAACACAGCTATGTAACTTAAATCTACTTTATTGTAAGAATCTTGCAAGTCTAAAGGTACAAACTACCCGCCACCCCTTTTAAACATCTGATCAATTACGGGAAGTCCTTCCTAGGTTGGTTCCTCTGATTGTTAAGACCTTGGGGGTGGGGGGGGTTCCCTCCTTTTGTCTGTTTTCCAGGCATCATTTCTTTCCCTTGTCCTCCAAGGTCAGCCACACATTCTGTTATGTATAGATGTCATCCTTTGGTAATCATCACAGTTTGCTGTGATGCCACTGTCAATGAGATGAAATGAAAAAAGAGTATCCATGTGGATAATCAACACAAGTCCTCTAAAGAGAGATTGAAGGAATTGGGACGGTTTAGCCAGGAGAGAAGAAGGGGATGTGACATACGAAAATGTCACACAGAACAAGATCAAGACTTGTTCTCTGTCATTTCTTATGTAAGACACTGAAATGTAGTCTTTTAAATTTACAGGATGGCCAATTTTATCTAAGTGGTAATAAAAATAATGTAAGAGCTTCAATAGTTTGAACCTAGGAAATGGTAAGATGTTCTTCCCTAAATATTTTAAACACAAGTCAAGATAGCCACCATCTGTGATGCTTTTAATTTGGATTCCTGAAGTGAGCTGGTGGTTAAATGTAATGGCCTAACTGACCTCTTCCATCTTTATTGGTATGTGTGCCATCTTAAGATCTCAAAGAAAAGTCAAATTATAAATATAATAATGAAAAAATGATAATAAAATGCATCCACTTGAGGAAGACCCAAAGGTTAGAGGAAGGCTTGGCAGTCTTCTAAATTTAAAACCGTAGGTGGACTCAATACTCAAAGACTTGATGAGAAGTCCCGGATCACTTGAAAGGATGACAGCCTTACATCTATGGTCCCCAAATTAATTCTTATAACTAATTCACACATACTCAAGCAAGTGTAATGTAGTAGGCAGAGTAATTGGCATATAAACCCGTATGGAATAGGAGACTATTAATTCCTGAGAAAGTAGTTGATCAAAAAGTGGAGGTTTTTTGATATTGCAGAGTGACATACATTTATCAGTGTACAGTATATAGACAGACTTGGATGTGAGAGCAATCTAGCTGTGACATCTATCACCCTATTGATCACCAGGGTTAATCTGGCTAATCTATCTGGCTAGGTTATAGTGTCTCCTTCCTCCATCACCATTCCATAAGCATCCCTTCCAAAGCTGGAAGAGGATGACTATCCTAGAGAGAAGGAGTGTCCATCTGACTAGCTGCTAAATTCATCAGAATTGTATTATCTCAAACGAGGATAAGAGACATGGTAAGGCAAGCTTGTTAATTTTAATGGAAGTGTTTTCTTCCGTTGCAATGTTATATCAACAGCAAATCAGTGTGCAATTTATCCCAGCATATCCAGTAACAATTTCTATTTCCCCTAACAATGCTCCCACAAGTTTTCCTTTGCACATAATAGAATCATATTAACACAAAGGACATTATTATAGTGCAGTGGTGGGTTTCAAAAATTTTTACTACCGGTTCTCTGGGTGTGGCTTGGTGAGTTAGCAGGGGAAGGATACTGTAAAATCTCCATTCTCACCCCACTCCAGGGGAAGGATACTGCAAAAACCCCATTTCCTCCCGTTCAGCTGGGACTCAGGGAATAGATGGGGACAGGGCCAGTCAGGGGTGGTATTTACCGGTTCTCTGAACTACTCAAAATTTCTGCTACCAGTTCTCCAGAACTGGTCAGAACTGCTTTAATGGTATTATTTTCCTCATTGGTGAAGTACTGTGCTCCATTAGAAAGAAGAGGAGAAACAAGTGTTTGAGTGTTATTCAATAACAAGAAATGTAGGTTCCTGCACTTGAAAAAAAAAAACCCAATGCCCAAATATAAGATAAGTATTACCTGGCTAATCAATACTACTGATGTGGATGCTGATATAGCAAGAGTAAGCATGAGTTTACTCTTAATGGTCTGCAGTTGCCAAAAGAGCTAATGCAATTCTGGATTGCATCAACAGTGGTCTACAGAGATGACATCACATCTGGTTACCATAATATAAGAAAGATGCTTAGGAGTTGGAAATAGTACTGAGAAAAAGAATAAAAACCCTAAGGGGTCATCAACTAAAGCCATTGAAGACCTTTTAAAGGCATTCAGTAAGTTTAATTTTTAAAAAATAGAATAAGAGAAACTTGATAGCAGTCTTCCAACAAGGGCCTGGTGGCTCAGCAGACTAAAGCATTGTGATTAACATCAGCTGTCTGCAATTATTGTAAGTTCGAATCTCACCAGGCTCATGGTTGACTCAGCCTTCCATCCTTTCTAAGGTAGGTAAAATGAGGACCCAGTTTGTGGGGGCAATAAGCTGACTTTGTATAAATATACAAAAATATGAAGACTATTGCTTAAAGCATTGTAAGCCGCCCTGAGTCTCTGGAGAAGGGCAGCATATAAATCAAATAATTTTTTTTTTAAATTTTAATTTTAAAAAAAAAAAAATAAAAAAAATAAAAAAGGTTGCCACAGGGAAGAGGGTGTGGATGTATTCTCCAGAGTATTGAGAGTAGTACTTAGGAAATGGGAATTTTACAAGAGGAGATTCAAACCCAAAATGGGAGGAATTTCCTAACAGAGAGTGTGGGGATTCTCATTTATCTAAGTCATGGTTGCCCCAAAGATGTTTTTGCAAAAGGCAACTGAACTTTGTTTTTCCTTGAAGATGTTTCACTTCTCATCCAAGAAGCTTCTTCAGAAGTAAAGAAGCTTCTTGGATGAGAAGTGAAACACCTTCAAGGAAAAAGAAAGTCCAGTTGCCTTTTGAAAAAGCACTTTTGGTATTCCTAACAGAGAGTGCTATTAAACAATAGAACAGCCTGCTCCCTGGAAGCATAGAGTGCCATCAATGGAGATTCCCAAGTAAACGGATAAATTTTTGTCCCAGATGAACTGAAGATTCCTACCCTAGACAGAGTAGTTGGACCAAGAACTTCCAAAGTCTCTTACAACTCTGTGACTGTTATTTTATAATCTTATTACTTCCATTTAAATTAGTTACTCCCAAATTCAAGTTCCTTCTTCCTTTATTTCTAATAGTTTCAAACCATTTCATCAATGTATTTTTCTTTTTTTTTCTCCATATATTTTTTCTCAATATTATAGTTTACCGATTGTTCCATATCTGATTTTCCATATTGTGGTCTTCCTCTAGTTTTTGTTACCATACTTCCTCTACTTCTTATTCTTTATTACCACATCTTCATCTCTTTTCTTCTCTTTCCCAGTTTCAATATCAAAGGCTTCTACTTGTACTAAGTTGAAAATAATTTGTGCTTTCAGATTTCTTCTTTCTCTCTCTTTCTCTCCCCTTGCCTCCTTTCTTCATTTTGATATGATAGAAACAACACTAAATATTTGATCCTTAATTTTCCTATAAGATAGGAGTGATGTATCCAAAAGAGAGCACTGTTTTTGGTCATTTGGGTTTAATAATACAGTCCTACTGTCTCTCCTGCTGTTTTCTTTTTTCAACTTTTCTCCTTAAATTAGCTTCACAGAATAATTATATTAATAGGCTGAAGTTGGCATCTCATCCTTTTGAAAAGGGAACAGAGCCATTTCCCTTAAGACAGTATTTGCTTAGTTATTACCATTAGTTAGAGAGAACTAGATTTTTTTTAACCAGAAGGAAAGAGCATTTGTTGTAGGATGCTCATTAACACTACTTCTAGAATTGCTACAAACTGGATCACAACATGACAAAACCACAAGCTTTGGTTGTCTTGTATTACTCAAGTTTTCATTCAGCTGTCATCATCCAGACCCCAAATCTGCCATTTACACAGCATCTTTTGTTAAACAGAATGGATTTAGATTTTTAAAAATCTGGGTGGACAATCTAGAAGAATTGGCAATACTCAGGCTGGTACTCATCTTCTCAGACATTCTTCTGCAAAGACATGGCTTAATAAGAAAGTATGCACAGGTAGTCTTTGGGCCATGGTGGAAAGTAGTATCAGAATTTCCATTGTTAGGGATACAGTCATAAAGTGTGATGTGATTGCATTGCTTAACAATGGCAATTTCGGCAATCCTGGTTACCATCATTAAGGAACAACAGTAAAGAACATTAAGAGAGGAAGTCATGTGATTAAATCTTCTGGCATCCAACTGGCTTCTCTATTATCTTTACTTGTGAAAAATTGGCAGGGAACATCTTAAATTGCAATCATATGGCTGTGGTTTGTTGTGACATAGTAACTGCAAGCCAGACACCAAGCCCCTGTCTTACAATCACCTGACCATACTATGATAGCAGTAGCAATAGCATTTAGACTTATATACTGTTTTACAGTGTTTACCGCCCTCTCTAAGCAGTTTACAGAGACAGCATATTGCTCCCAACAATCCAGGTCCTCGTTTTACCCACCTCGGAAGGAAGGCTGAGTCTAACTTGAGCCTGGTGAGAATTGACTTGCCAAATTGCAATCAGCCAGGATTCAGCAGAAGTAGCCTGCAGTACTGCATTCTAAACACTGCACCATTGCAGTGATAGCCAAAACTAGGAGGCCCTGTCATAATTTTCATTTGTTCAGTGCCATCATAACTTTGAATGAATGGTCATAACCTGAGGACTACCTGTAACACAAATAATATGAGATAGAAAATAATCCTGACTGATGAGTAAACCAGTCAATCCCATTAGCCAACTGAAAATGGAGCTTTTTTTAAAAAAATGGTATATTGGAAACTTATGACTGACGTTCACCTTTTTAGTGGATTCTTTTTCAGAGGAACTTTAGAGTCCCATGATAAACTTAATGTGCCACGCAATGCTTCTGGAAATCCTATAATCTGATTTCTTTCAGAGCAAACCCTTTTGATCAACTTCCTTGGATTGCAGTGAATTCCCACTCTCAAATGATTTTGTGACCTAGAAAATATAAGTTAGGAGTTATAAGATCAGTGGTGGGTTGCTACCGATTCTCCCAGTTTGGGCAAACTGGTAGCAGCAGCGGTGGGAGGCTCCATCCACTCGTCCGGACATCATCAAATACAATATATGCAGGCGCAGAAGCATCTGCGCATGTGCAGACAGGGTATGCACAAGAGCGAAGCGAGCAAACCAGAAGCAAAGGTAAGTCAAACCCACCCGTGTATAAGATCAATGATCAAATGCTTAATGGAAAAACAGATTTCCTCATAAATTATGGATTACTCCAGAATAAGGTCTTCTTCATTAGAAGCAAGGATATTTATGACAATCTCTGATAGGTGGAAACAAAGTTTCAGATGCATCTCAAGGAACTCTGGTTTAAAAGCATTCCATTCTAGGAACATCCCTAGTTTTTCCTTTACATTGCATGCAAATTCTTGTCTCCTAAAAGAAGAAGCTATTATGATGGTCCTAATCTATACTAATGTTTGGAATGGAGGGAATTCTTTGTCCTTTTGGGTACCTATTTATGTCTCAGGTTAGACTTGGAGCTTTGCACCCATTGCCATATATAAGGGGAAATGCAGTTACATGGACATTTCATAGAAGGGTGAGCCTACCAATGCAGCCCCCTTCCCCATCTCATGAAATTCTTTTCAAAAGAGATAAGCAACAGAGTAATATTGACCCTCCAGAACTCAGGCAATTAGTTATAATAGACAGCCTAATGAACAAGAATGGAGATGAGCCTCATAATTTGAATGGTGGGGTCACTGCAGAAGCTTGCTCCTATTTTCATTCACACTTAACATTTTATCCGGGAGTCCTAACTGTGGAGAAGCTGATTTGCAATAAAACCTAATTCTACACAGTTGCAATTGTCTGGAACCTATAATATAATGAAACTTCTTCATTTTCTCAAGGGCACATTTTTACCAATTTTTCAGTGTGCTATTCATTTAAAGCAATGGGGAGATTATAAATTTAATCAAATAAATATCTAATTGGTGCCCAAAGCTTAGGAAAAGAAAAGAAATGGAGTCAATGTTGAATTCCTTAACAAATGTGTCTGTTATTGGGTAAGCAAATATAGAGGGAAGCCATGGCTATCCTAAAGCAGGAAAATATGCACACAAACACACACACAGACACACACACACATTTTTGTGCATCAAGGATAATTCACCATTATCTAGAACAAAGGTAATTTTTCACTCCTCAATTTTTGACTAATCAACAAATAGTATTGAAAAAAAAATCTATCAGAACATCTATCGAAATATTTTGATCAGTGTTTGTGGTAGCCATCCAAACTCCCTACTCTTTAAAAGATATAATAATGGGCTATTCTGGTTTACACAGTGCCATTCGTGTGCATTTTCTCCCCACTGGCCATCTTTTTCTGTTCTTTGTGTGTGTGTGTGTGCGTGTGTGTGTGTGTGCGCAGTTTCTGACTTAATGTTCCACGGCTATCCATAGAGAATTGAAAAATGCAGTCTAACATTTCAAAATTAGTATTTCAGCCAAGTATCCAAGAACCCTGAAACATAATTTTCTGAATTCTGACCAGTTAAGAATTTTCAAGCGGAGAGGTACCGTCATAAGCATACCGATTAGAGATCAATTCCTTTTATCCTGCATCAGATGATATAGCAAAAGTGGTCCTGAGATTCTCAAAAAGCGTGCAGTAAAAGAAAAATCATGCCAAAGGGTTGCAATACAAAAAGAGCTCATGACTTTTAATTCATTGTAGACGGCTTATTTGTTCTTACTTTCATAGAAATCTCTCCTCAAATCTATTCTTTACCACAATCCTTTATATATGTGATATCTTACCCTGCAACATATATTCTAAGATGGCTTCCCCGCTTCCCATCCTCCTGTGCCACTTAGTTCCCCTCTTCTATGACTACGCAAGAACCAAGAAGCCATGTTTGATTACTAGCAAGAGAGCTGCAGAATAAAAAATGCACTATTTTCCTCTATGCAAAGGACAGAGTTGTAATTTGCCAGTCACCTGCCAAGAATAAGTAGCAATTGTTTCTAGTTGCTTAAATTGCAGCAGGGTACTTGCCCACCCACAAAGATACCTCCTGGCTGCAGCTTTTGACCCTTTCAAACTGGCACAGGCAGCAGGGATCGGCTGTGGAAGCTGTTCCCAGCCATAATACACCCTGTTTCTCTGTGCTATCGTGCTTTTAACGTGGGCTGCTGTGTGACCTGTACAAGTCTATGCAAGCAGGAGGAATATTAACAAGTCAAATCAGCCGTGCGTATTGATGTTGCTTTTTGCATTAGCAAAGGCCAAAGCAATGTTTATTGTTTCAAGAAGAAGGTATAATTATGCCAGACGTCAAGCAGCCTGCAAAATATACATTGTCTTCGGGTTCACGGTCTGGAAAAGGAGAATGCAGAAGATGGGCGATCAAATGGAACAAGTTTGCATTTCTTAAGCTTTGCTGCACTATACTTGTATCTCTAGCAGCAGACATTCACTCTGAGGGCCAAGCTGCATGGGAAAAATTCATAACAGGTATTTCCATTGGAAAAGTTAACACAACACAGAGCTGCAGAGCCTATTGACTAATTCTCCCAAGCCCTGCTCATTATTCACCTGTCAAAGATCATTTCTAATCTTAGAGCCAAGCAAGAAGGAAAATAAGCAGGTATAGAAGTAAACTGTGGAGAAAGCAAAGACTCTGCATGCTTTGCCCACAGGTTCTCTTATGGCTTAAGATCATCATGGCTACCACTGTAGTCCAAACCTCTGGAGGCTACTGAATTAAATAAACTTACACCACGACACATGTTTATGTTCTGTGGGGAACAACATCACATTCCATGCTATAAATCAGACGGATTTGTAAACTTGGCCCTCAAGATGCAGTTTTGTTTCCAAGCCATTTCTAATCTTTCAAGGTGGGAATCAAGGTGGGATCTGCAATGCTATAAGATTGATCAATTCCAACCCCTTGGCACTTCCCCAAGACATTGAGGAGATGTCATCAAGCCATGCAGAGAGTATTAAACTGCAATGTGCAGAGTTCTAGGAAGGTATTTGTTCATGTAGCACAAAATGTTACCCATCTCACTTGCAAATATATGAAGCCGGAGGGAAACAAAAGACAGACTGACTTATGGAGGGATAATGCTGGTGGTGCTATTGTTTCTGGCCTCTGTTTTTATGAATTTCTGCTCTATGTTTCACAACCCCCTTTAGTAGCTTTTTTTTATCATTATTAACAGCTACATTAACTCTTCAACCTGGTTCATAAATCCTCAGCTCCCTCCATAGGAACAATAGGCTTGATATGTGTGGGGGGAGGGGTGTTAGTGTGCAGATGGGCTGGTATTAATACTTGAAATTGGAGCTTTTAAGCTTTTTCATGTTTTCTTCTCGCATTTCTGCACAATACCTCACAATTCAAATTGAAAAAGCAAGGTAAACAAGGGCTGTGGTGGCTTAGTGGTTAGAAGGCAGTATTGCCCACTGCCAGGAGTTCGATCCTGACCGGTTCAAGGTTGACTCAGCCTTCCATTCTTCCGGAGTCAGTAAAATGAGGACCCAGATTGCTGGAGGCAATATGCTGACTCTGTAAAATGCTTAGAGAGGGCTATAAAGCACTATGAAGCGGTATATAAGTCTAAGTGCTATTGCTATTGATATTTTAGTCCTCCAACCCCTGGATACAGATTGATTGATTGATTGATTGATTGATTGATTGATTGATTATGTGCCATAAAGTTATTTTCAACTCCTAGTAACCCCATAGACTTTCTCCATGACAACTAGCCCCTCAGGTCCTCCAACAGCATATCCACTACCATTATAGCTTGTATCCACCTTGCTGCTGGTCCTCTTCTTCTCTTTCCTCCCATTATTCTCAGAATTACAACTTTCTCCAGAGAACAAGGTCTTCACATACCACTATCACAACATAAGACCGAAATAAGCTAATCATGTGCTGATAGTGTTGTGTGATCTCAGTGAGTTCAGGATTTCAGGACAGCCAGAGCAGTCCTGGTCTACTGTTAAGAAGTCTGATCATACCATTGGAAATGGGGTCCATAGAGAAAAGCTAGATATATTGTACAAAAAAGAAATTCTAAAGCTGCTGTAGATGTTCTGTTCCTTCAACTAGGGTCTTGGCGCACTCCAAAGTCAAATCCAAATCTCTGTGTCCTCATGCTATCATGATGCGGTTTCATTCCAACAGGAAAATGAGTGAAATTTCCAGTTGCAGTGTTGAAGTTCAGGGAAAGCTTGTGGGTAGGCTGTATTCCCATTGACTGAAAGTCTGGGATCATCCTGCCCTTTCACATGTGGTAGCATTTGGCTTGCAGGTGATTAAAGAGGAAAAAATGGCTTGACCTCCTCCTTACAGCAGCTGCTCACGTATTTTTCCTACAGCCAGACAGCTGCAGACCACTCTGACCTGCTGATTCTACTTTCATGCACAGCCAAGATTATTCTTGCCTTAACAAAGAGTTGCAGGTGCACAGGAGCTGAAAGGAAAGGAACAGGAGTGAATCCATAAATGTGCTCTTTCCTCTCTTCCCTTCAGAGGGCTTTGTTTCCCAGAGACCATCAGAGAGGGTTGGTGGGTGGAAAGAGATTGTAATTCTTTCTTTTCTGTTGGAGGGGGGGGAGGAGATTTTATTTTAATTTTTTTGCTTTTCCAGGGGCCGTCCCTCATTCACATAGGCAACTTTCAATGCCTTGCTCCTGCATCTCTAGAATATCTCTTCCCTTTCTCCATTCTAGAAATGCAGCAACCTACAACCATGGTGACAGCTATTTAAGGAAGTTTTTGGTTACCAGTTTTTCCAAGATGCAATCCTTTCAATCTCATCGTTAGAAATGAGCTTTTCAATTCCTTAGGTGATCAGCCACTTTTTTTAGAATCAGAATCAGAATAGAGCTGGAAGGGACCTTGGAGGTCTTCTAGTCCAGCCCCTTGCTCTGGCAGGAGACCCTATAGCATTTCAGACAAGTGACTGTCCAGTCTCTTCTTTAAAATCCTCCAGTGCTGAAGCATCTACGACTTCTGAAGGCAAGCAGTTCCACTGGTTAAATGTCCTCACTTTTAGGAAGTTTCTCCTTAATTCCTATACTAGTATAACAGTAGCAGAGTTGGAAGGTACCTTGGAGGTCATCTAGTCCAACCCCCTGCTCACGCAGGAGACCTGTACTAGGGATTCAAACCGCCAACCTTTCTGATCGACAAACTCAGTGTCTTAGCCACTGAGCCACCTAGTCACAGGCTTCTTCTCTCCTTGATTAGTTTCCATCCATTGTTTCTTGACTCATCTTCTGGTGCTTTGGAAAATAAATTGACCCCCTCCTCTTTGTGGCAGCCTCTCAAATACTGGAATAATGCCATCATGCCCCCCTAGTCCTTCTTTTCTCTAGACTAGCCAAACCCAAATCCTGCAACCTTCATATGTTTTAATCTCCAGGCTTTTTATCATCTTAATTGCTCTTCTTCTCACTTTTTCCAAAGTCTCATCATTTTTCTTGTAATGTGATGATCAAAACTGGATGCAGTATTCCAGTTGTAGTCTTGCTAAGGCTATAAAGTGGTACTAATACTTTATGTGATTTTGATTCTATGCTTCTGTTTATACAACCAAGGATTGTATTAGCTTTTCTGCTGCCACACACTTTGAATCATGTTTAAGTGATCATCCACTAGGAGTCCAAGGTCCGTCTCACAATTACTGTTTTTGAGCCAGGTTTCGCCTAATTTGTACTTGTGGTTTTTTCCTGCCCGAATGTAAAACCTTGCTGTTCTCCACATTAAATTTCATTTTGTTGAATAGGGCCCATTGTTCAAGTCTGTCATTATCTTTTTGGATCCTGAGCTTATCTTCTGGAACATTGGCTATTGCTGCCAGCTTAGAGTTATCTGAAAATTTGATGAGCTCCCCTTCTATTCCATCATCTGAGTGATTTAACTTTGACTTAGATGAGTCAAAGTTAACTTTGCGGCTACTTCTTTATAACAACAATTACAATCATTTTGCAGAGAAACAAACATACAAGATATGTTCTTGAAGTGTGGATAGAGGGCACTCTAATAATTTCTAATAATAGAAATAATACTCTAATAGAGTAATAATAATACTCTAATAATTTGTTTTGTTTTTGCACAGATTGGGAGAGGCAGGGGATTTTTGTTGCCTCATGACTAACAATACCTTGATGCAAAGCTTTGACAATGACTTCTTTTCTTGTACTCTTTCATTGGTCAGATGATTTGGTAAGACTGATTGGCTGATTCATTGCCCGCTCTCTGAGCTTTCAAGTCAATAGAAACAAAAATTATTGCAAGTCATTTGCAGACTGGCCAGTGATAGACTGAAGAATTGGAAATAATAAAGTATTGAGATGCCTTTAATATGGTACAAATTCAGGAGCTGGCACAGATGGCAGAGTTTACATTCATAGTGCTGAGTCACAAACCATGATTTTCAAATCCTCAGAAACTGGTTTACACAGCACACTGTGGCAAAACAATATAAAGCTTATTATGGCTTAATGTGACAAATTAGCCAGCCAAAAGGTATATTTTGTGCTCACTTAGTGTTCTGGAGATTGAGAGGTTTAGCATTTTTCTCAGATCAGATCTCTGAGGCTGAAGGGCCAGAATGCAAGAAGCAAATTGGTTCTCCACAGTGGCCTGAGTCAATTTTCTATTTGTTCTGCCTGACAGCTGTTGATGTTTATGAGTCTTAAAACTAAGGCATCAGAGGTAGTACAGCCATGATTATCAACTAGCTTGGTGCCAATATTTTCCAAGGCAATAGGAGCATTTTAAAAGCATAATCCTTTGCCTGCTTGGTACCCAAGGCTGTTTTGGGTGGATCAAACTAATCAAGATGGCTGTGTGATCAAAGCCCAGCCCTTCTTTATTTATGAAATGGCTGCAATACACATTTTTGCATGGTCATGCTTGCAATCTTGACTTTCTTTTATTCCTTTTCTGTTGCTGTCCCTGGTGGCCCCATCCAAAAGTCAGAATAGAATAGAATAGAATAGAATAGAATAGAATAGAATAGAATAGAATAGAATAGAATAGAATAGAATAGAATAGAATAGAATAGAATAGAATAGAATAGAATAGAATAGAACAGAACCTTGGAGGTCTTCTAGTCTGGCCCCCTGCACAAGCAGGAGAACCCTGGCTTCCTGTCAGGTTTCCTAATGTCCATATCTCAAAATCCTAACAATCATTATACTGCTAGAGCAGGGGCGTCAAACTCGATTTCATTGAGAGCCGCATCAGGCTTGTGTTTGACCTTGGAGGGCTGGGGTTGGCATGGCCAGCTCAACATCACTTGTGTTGGGGTCGCCTGTGGTGGTCTGAGTACTCTGCCAAAGAAAACAGGCTCCCAAGCTCCATTTTCATCTGTGATGGCCTCCTGCAACCCTCTGCCAGTGAAAATGGAACTCAGAGAGCTGCATGCAGCCCTCCTGAACTCTGTTTTTGATGTCAGAGGCACCATGGGCTGCTCCTTCATTGTTTCCAGGGTGGCCCCATGGGCCAGATTTAAGCACCCCGCAGGCTGGATCCAGCCCCCGGGCCTTGAGTTTAACACCCCTGTGCTAGAGGGTTTTATAAAATCAGTGTTTAAAACATTTCCACAGCCAATTAAACTGTTACCATACAAACAATATCAACAAACCCTGAGCACAGCTATGCCTTTGGTTCAAGCAAATACATAATTTCTCAGAAATAGACCCACAGGAATTGCATGGGCTTCTAAGGTGGACGTAAAGAATATTATTGCAGGCAGAAAGAACAGAAGGAGTCACTTATAATAAAAGCAAAGTAATCAAATAAAGTTTCAACAACAGTGTTATGAGGTAAAGGATACGGTAGAGTAATATCTTTTAAATTTAAAAAATGATCTGAAAAAATGATGGCCATGAACTCTTGTGCTGAAATGGAAATATGCTGTACAGCAAACAAACTTATAGTATTGAATGCATTTTACTTGCTTTCATTTCTATCTTAAAAAGAAATCCAGCTCAGCAGATAAGTATATTCCTGGGATAAGCTACTTGTGTGCCATTCTGTGGTCACTCAATAACATTCAGCTATCATAAGATCAACAATTATTCTGCCTAACCATAAAAGAGATTACTTTACTTTAATTCAGAATGTGAGACCTTTGTTGCTTCTCTGAACATTAATTATATTAATCAGTTGATTTCATATTTGCCACTGAAACGTCCTGTGGTTCAAGTGTGTTCTGGATTGTGTTTGTGTTTAATTCAAATGATACAACAAATGTTCAGCTTGGACTGTATCAAGTCCATGCAATGAAATGTGCTGCTACATTGAAATTCTGTGGTTTGGAAAGAGGACAAGCTAAGCTTGGGACTGAGTCAGCCATCATTCACATTAAGTTCATCAATATGATAATACTGGTGTGGATGTTGGTATTTGCTGGGTACATTTTATGAGCATTTCTTAGAGATGATGGTAGTCTAGAGCAGGGGTCACGAACCTTTTGGACCTCAGGGACCACTAATTTTAAATCCCACAGACCACTAATATGATCTGCCTAATGACCAGCTGGGTGGGTGTGGCTATGTGACTGGGTGGGTGTGGTCAACTTGACATCACTCACATCAAGGGGTGCCTTGACGGCCTCTATCCGCCCCTTCCCTCCCAGCCACTCCTTGCTTGCCCACCTGAACTCCTTAGAGCCCCAATATGAAGCAGTTGTTGGGGCGGCCTCTATCCGCCCCTTCCCTCCCAGCCACTCCTTGCTTGCCCACCTGAACTCCTTAGAGCCCCAATATGAAGCAGCCACTACGACAAAGAGTTGCCAAAACAGCTGGCTCAGTTCAAATTGGATCTGACCAAGAAGGGGGCTCAGCTGAAGCACCTGACTGAGGACCACAAGCATAGGCTTTCAAGCAGAGAAAAGACCTGCGGAAGCGCAAGGCCAGGTACCGGCACCTGGAGGCTCAGCGGGCTGAAATGGTTCAGGCCATGATGCAGTCCCACTGGAACAAGGCCCTCTGGTTCTTCACCACCAGCGGCATTTCCCTCCAGCCTTTGCCCAAAGCCCCTCACCAGGAGGCTGAAGCAGACCCCAAATCAGAATTTCTGCCCCCCCAACCCACACAAAAAGACCCAGAAGGGGGAGACTCTCTGCAGCAACACAAATGTTCATTGCACATATCTGCCCCAGGGACCATAATTTGAGGATCCCTGAGTTAGTGCAATATAAAAAATGCAAATAATTTTTGTGTGGACCACCAAAATTTTCTCACGGACCACCAATGGTCCACGGACCACAAGCTGGTGACTGCTGGTCTAGAGGGCATATCAGGAAAGTGTCAGGTAGAAGAAGTCTCAAAAGTTAGTATTATTATGTACTTTTAATGAATAGCTAGTTCACTGCAACTATAGTATTAAATTTGACATTTGGAATTTAAGTCCCAGTGCTATTGTTATTGTTTTTAATAACAGCAGTTTCCATTTCTTCATGCTAAAACAATGCTGGAGCACTTCATTTTCCTGTTGATTAAAACATGGAGGGGGATTAAGAAATGAACTCCCACAAAAATCTTGTTACAGGGCTGCATTTCCTTCCCTGTAACAGTGGTGGGTTATTCCACCCACCCACCCGGATGTCTCTGAGAATGCACAGAAATGTTGCACGTGCGTGCCCACGAGCAAACTGGTAGCAAACAAAATTGAAACCCACTACTGCCTTGTAAGCTTTTTAGTAGAGCACTCCTGTGGTAAAGAAGCCAGAGTAAATGCTGCAGTATTTCTGCTTATTATTAAAGAGACAGAATCTCTTGGATTGTGGAGTCTATCCTTAATCAACTTGTCTTCTGTTCTTGAGCTCTATCGGAATGATATATTCAGTCCATCCTATTTTAAATCCTTTAACTCTTTCCTTAAATTGAGAGACACAGATGTTACATTATGTATAAAGTTTTTAATTACTACTCCCTTACCTTGAAAGGGAGGGGGGTATTTTTTAACCAGTGCATATCTTCTGTGGTATTTTCAGGTACATTGACTTTGACCAGTTTTGTCCTATTGAAACTCATCAGACACAGGTAAACGGATGTTATTCTATGGGATTAAAACCCTTTATCTGGAGTTTTTAAACAAGTAGTATATGCAGGAAGGAAAGCTATCACAAAACTGGTCATGTGGTGCTTCCCGATGGTTTACATAACTGAAAATATCACCTGAGGAGGAGGGGGGGGGAATCACACTGTGAAATTCATACTGATATCAACTTCAGCCTGTCAGTTTTGGAAGACAATTTTCTTTTTGCTTCTAAATTGCCACATATTTTAGCTGGGGAAGTTGGGAGGGGGTTGTTGTTGGAGCGGTAGAAAGTTAGTCATAACAACATTCCTTGCTCAAGGACTTTTGCCTGTGTCTGATGGAGACTGCCTGAAGATTGTATCGGGTGGAGTGTAAAGAGTTGATTGGACAATGCGATGAACTTGTGGGTGTGGGGCAGGGCTGTGAACTCTTAGCTGGGTGGGGGAAACCTGGAAGCTTTCAGATTCGGGTTTTCCCAGATGTGGCAACATGACATCTCTAATAAAGTGGAACTTTGAGGAAGCACAGGCCTCAGGGCTTTATTTTGTTGGGGTGTTCTTGGAACCCTGACCCAGCCTTCCCCTCCTTTTCTGGGGAATTTCAGAGGAATATATTTAGGATGCTGGACTAGATGGTCCATGGATAATCCAGCATGCTTTTCTCATAAATTCTTGAGTTGCTCTTAATTTATGGTATTTGCTTAATTTATGATATTCAATTTATTCATTTTAATAAGTTGATATATTGATGAAATCGTCAAATCAATGTATTTTCAATTACTGGGTCAAGTGTTAAATATTGTTGTCTCTCAAAATAAATGTTGCCAATCTACTTTAATTTCTATATAACATAAAATTGCATTCAACGCCCATAGTCCAAAGGATCCTCATTTAATTTACAGACCCCAGAATTAGTGCAAAGAAAAAGATCAGTTCCACAGAATGAGAAATGTATGTGCACCACTGTCCAAAAAGTAGTTTGGGAGCTGAAAGTAAAAACATCTGTTCTCTCAGAAACTAAAGTCAGGCGAATAGAAGACTATGAATATATGATTCAAAGTTTGTCTAATCTCAGCAAAGCCGAGGCTCAGGAAGGACTATCCCCAATCCCTGGTGACGATCATTGTATCAGTGCATTGCATTTTTATAACATTTGTCAAACCGCACTGCAAATACCAAAAGGCTTGTAAGGAGAAAGCAAACAAATTCACAAGAATAAGTTTGAGAAAGTCCACCAAAGATGTCTGGAAATGTTTTAATATTTTGCACGGTCACATTTCTTTTGAACCCTTCTGGTGTTTCATAAGAAATTATAGAATCATCTTTTCTTTTGCAGCCCCCATCATTTGGAACAACATCTCCCCACCCCCATCCCGAGATGAGGATAGCACCCTCTCTCCCAGAGTTTCTGAAAGCTTTGAAAACCTGACTGTGGTCTCAGCCCTGGGATTGACCTTTATGTTTTGTTTTGTTTTGTTTTGTTTTGTTTTGTTTTGTTTTGTTTTGTTTTGTTTTGTTTTGTTTTGTTTTGTTTTGTTTTGTTTTGTTTTGTTTTGTTTTGTTTTGTTTTGTTTTGTTTTGTTTTGTTTTGTTTTGTTTTGTTTTGTTTTGTTGAACTTGTTATTTATCTATGTGGGTGTATGATTTACTGTTTTTAGCTTTTTTTTTTTCAATTTTGTACGCCACCCAGAGTCCACAAGTCACCTGCCACAGGGACAGTAACCAAAGCTTAGGGGAAAAAACGTATTAGTAATTGATTAATCAAAAGTCCCAAAGCCTTTGGCATTGGAATTCCAGATGAGGACTTCTTTGTGAAAAGAAGTTCATTGGGAGCAGTAGTGGGTTCCACTTACTTTCGCTACTGGTTCAGAACTGGGAGCACGCGCTCGCTTTGCTCACATGCGGCGCTTTTGCACATGCGCAGAGTGTCTGTGATGACGTCCATGTGGTTCGACGGAGCCTCCCGCTGCTGCCACTACCGGTTCTCCTGAACTGATAGAAACCCACCACTGATTGGGAGACATCTTTTATTGTACCCTCTGTGTTTTCCTGTTCCTTTTTCTGCCTTCTTTTTCTTCCTACAAAAAAGAAACCTCTTGAAAAAGACAAATTACATGCTAGCAGTAGGAGCTGTCTATCAGTAAGTACTCTTACTGCACTCATGCCAAATCTTCTCCCAATGATTGTTTGGACTGTGCATTTAAAACTATTGAAGGGCATCTCAAGGCTTTCAATGGGATGTGCATGCATATCAATGTGGTGCCCACCACATGTGGTGCCTCTTGGAGTCTAGCAATAGCCTTCTCCTCCTTAATACCTACTAGATAAATGGGCATGCTGCTACAAAGCAAAGCTCTTTTTTAAAACATTGTTTTTATGTTTAGAAACAGAAGTGTGCTGCACAGACACCAAAAGCAGAAACAAAGATCTGACAATCCCCACAGACTATCCAACAGTCCGTGCTTGTTACAGTACTGAAATGTCATCTGCAGACCTACATACTGAATATCTCCATAGAGAACATTATAAATATTGTACTACTGTTACTTCATAAAAATACCTATGCTAATGAGTGTGGAGGTGTTCAGCATTAGGCGTTGGTGAGAATCTATTACAGTAGAACAAATTACACGCATTTGAAACCACAGTCACGGTTTGTGTTGCTTAACAAAGATAATGATGAAAACAAGTTTCATTCTCAGCATAGAGCTTCAGGTGTTCCTTCTTCCCACTGTATCAGAAGGAAAACCGAAGAAATAAAAGAAATAAAGAGGGAGAAAAAATAAGAAAGCTATTACGTTTCTTAATTGCTGGTTGAGGTCTGACAGCTATTTCCCCTACAAATAATCAGCTTATATATGTTAATATAATGAGATGAACAGCTTAATATATTTTACTCTTCCCTTTTCCCAGGAACTGAAAAAGGATTATATTTTCATTTGGGAAAGAAAATAGCTTGATAACAAAACAGTGTATAAAAACTACTCCCAGGGATAGAACTTCAGTAAAGAGCAATTCAGGTAAATGCTTAATATAGATGAATGGTGTTCTCAGAATTAGTCAGGTGAGTCTCCCTGAAAATAAATGTGCATCATTCATACTAATTACTTACCTAGATTTTTTTTTTCCTTTTGCATCAGCATTCTCAATGCCACCTAGAAGTATAAGTTACATGTTTAAAAAACCCACACAAACTGCTGCATTAGCTATTAGGTCCATTTGCCTGTAGCAGTTCTAAAAATATAGAAAAGATTTATCTCTACAAAAGATGATTCAGAGTGCCTATGTACATTTGCTTCACATACCAATTGTCTGCACTTTCTATCCTCACTCACTAATGTGCTTATTTTCTGAGACAATCTTCTAGAAAACATTGTTCTAGCAAAATCAGTCATGACTATCTGTTCCACGTAATTTGTATTTTCACTTTAAAAAATGCAAACACAGAAAAAGCAAACTGATTCCAAAGATGTGTAAGATGGAGGAAGAGATTTTGTGAGGGTGTCTCCTACTATCCTATATACAAATACTTGTAAATTATCAAAGGACAAAAAACAAACTTGGGCCTGATGTTTAGCAGAAATAAGAACATTAAAAAGCCAAGCTGAATTAAATTTACAGCCTTCCTATTCTGCATTCTATTCTATCCCTGTATGGAAATCCTATAAACAGAAAATGAGAAAAGAAGGCAGTCAAGAGACATGATAGCAGTATTCCAGTATTTTAGGGGTTGTCACAAAAAAGAGGGGGTCAAGTTATTTTACAAAGCACCAGAAAGCAAGACAAGAAACAATGGATGGAAACTAATCAAGGAAAGAAGCAAGCTGGAATTAAGGAGAAACTTCCTAACAGTGAGA
Organism: Masticophis lateralis; assembly: GCA_030761175.1. Lineage (NCBI taxonomy): Eukaryota > Metazoa > Chordata > Lepidosauria > Squamata > Colubridae > Masticophis > Masticophis lateralis. The sequence goes on from JAUDYJ010000002.1 coordinate 106,777,871, forward strand.
ACAATTAACCAGTGGAACAGCTGGCCTTCAGAAGTTGTGGGTATTCATCACTGGAGGGTTTTAAGAAGAGATTGGACAGCCACTTGTCTCACATTGTATATGGTCTCCTGGTTGAGCAGGGCATTGGACTAGAAGTCCTCCAAGGTCCCTTCCAGCTCTATTCTGATTGATTGATTGATTGATTGATCAATCACAAGCAAGGGACAGTTACTCATGCGCTAACCCCAATACTGAAGTTAGTATTATACAGATGTAGAATGTTAGCCTCCATGAATTCTTTAAAGCTACTTAACCTGATGACTAAAACAACACTATGGCAGCAAATTCTACTGCATGCTGGTAAGAGTTCAGATCATCATTTCTGTTACTCTACTTATAAGGTCCAAGAGCATTCCTTTCTTCAAAATTAGGACAGCTTGGTCATGCGTTGAGTTGACTGGTATAGTTTGTCCATACGTTCTTGTCTGATCATTGTTTATGTACGCATTATGTATGACAGGAAATGAAACAAAGTCTGGTTCCAAAGATTTCTCATAAGAATGTTGGTTGCAAAAGTTGGGAGTTGCACTACAACATATCTGAATTTGATGCTCCTAAGATGTTCTGTTTCAAAAAAATTCAGGATACCTCCCTTTATCTTTTATACACACACATACATGTGCGTGAGCACACACTGTGTGTATATATGCAAGACAACCTATGAACAGCATAGTTCTGTCATTCACTGTTGTCATGGTAACAGGAATACTGCCTGTTTCATTCTGTAATCAGTGATAAAGCACAAATTATTTCTATCCAATATTAATGTATTTTACTATGTTGGCAAATGCCAAAAAGCAGCTTGTGAGCTTTCTATTGTCTTTGATCAAGGACGCAGCAAGCGGAAAACATCAGAAATACATAATATCAGCCTTCACAAAACATCATGTGTAGAATTTAAAGTGCTTGTCCCGATTTGCTATTTCTACAGCAAAGTTACATTTTTATCCCAGATATTTCTCTCAGTAGAAATAATTTCAAGTATTCATTGTTTTAGGACTACTATTCCAATGGTTCAATGTTATTTCTTATTTTCGAATGACATTGATAAGAATTATTGAATTTAATTAGTATGTTTGTGAGTGCAAATAAATGAATGAGAAAGAAAAGTAATACCACATAAAATAAGTTGTATTTGACCTACATACTAACTAGAAAGGCCTAAGTGAGGGAGAACAGCTTTAGGACAATAGATAGAAGAAAAGGATGAAAAACCCAGAACAAATTCAACAATCTAAATCTAAGAAGCAATGGTTTACAAAATAATCATTCTTACATTCAAAATAGAAAATTAAGATTTTATACAAATGGTAAAGAATGTTTTCAATGTGAATGTACTGGGAACCTTTATCAGCTGCTTAAATTTCTGTTTCAGTTAAAAGATAAAAATCATTTAAATCAAGACAAAGTATAGCTAAGTAGAATCAGCTAAGTAGAAGCTAATGAAAAATAATAGTACTTGTCCAGTAGTCCAGTAGCCAATATATGTAAAATGGACAATAGTTAATTGATTTTAAATTATATTGACTAGACTAGACCAGACCAGACCAGACCAGAACAGAACAGAACAGAACAGAACAGAACAGAACAGAACAGAACAGAACAGAACAGAACAGAATAACAGAGTTGGAAGGGACCTTGGAGATCTTCTAGTACAACCCCTGCCCAGGCAGGAAACCCTACACCACTTCATACAAATAGTTATCCAACATCTTCTTAAAAATTTCTAGTGTTGGAGCATTCACAAGTTCTGCAGGCAAGTTGTTCCACTTATTAATTGTTCTGTCAGGAAATTTCTCCTTAGTTCTAAGTTGCTTCTCTCCTTGATTATTTTCCACCCATTATTTCTTGTCCTGCCCTCAAGTGCTTTGGAGAATAGTTTGACTTCCTCTTTGTGGCAACCCCTGAGATATTGGAACACTGCTTTCATGTCTCTCCTAGTCCTTCTTTTTATTAAACTAGACATATCCAGTTCCTGCAACCATTCTTCATATGTTTTAGCCTCCAGTCCCCTAATCATCTTTGTTGCTCTTCTCTGCACTCTTTCTAGATCCTCAACATCTTTTTTACAACATGGAGACCAAAACTGAATGCAGTATTGCAGTATTGCAGTATTTCAAGTGTGGCCTTACCAAGGCATTATAAAGTGCCTTGGTAATATAATGCCTTTCCACTTTAATAGGGAAGAGTCAGAAAAAGAAACACAGGAATAATGCTTTCCTCAAAGCCCCCTTGTTTAAGAAACAAGGGTATCTAACAGTAAGTGAGATTTTATATATAACCTTCCATGAACATGCAGTGGAATATAGTAAACAAGAGAAAGTTGGATTTTCAGTTTTCTACCTATAGCAAGCTGGCAGGGTCATCATGACCGATTCAAAGAGATAATTGGAGACTTTCTGCTAAAAGCATCAACTGAAGCAAAGCAAAATATGACAAGAAGCAGCAGCAGCAGAAGATGTTAGGAACACATATATTTTCAAGAGTAATTGGTCAATTTGAAGAACAATAGACCCTTGAGATGCGCAACAATGACACAATTATTTCCAATACACAGTGCTGTAAAATTAATTAAATTTTAATTAAGAGATAAAGTTCCTAGCAATTATAAAGTGAACTTGATATCTATCATTTTTACTGTTAGGCTAAATGAAGTATCACTGCCTGAAAATATCTTCTGAAAATTTATCCTGGATGAATTTTCAGATTGGCTTCTGAACTTTTCTCCCAAATCATCCTGCTTTTTGTGCTAGGCTGAGAATCCCATTATCTCTTCAAGCTCATAACCATGGATTATACTTTATACATAAGGATTGAGAAAAACTGAAGCAGAAGCACCAAGCACACTTTTTTATTTCAAACGTATTAGAATACTTGAAAACACCATGACATTTTGATAATGACTTTCAATGCTTCTGTAGTTTGCCAGCTCAGGTAGTGACCTAAATTGTGGCATTTAGGATTAATGGTAGTCAACCTAAATCTCATCATTAGAAGGTTTTGAATATTCTTTCTAATGTATTAACCAGAAATAATGGAAATGAGGAGAAAAAACTGGAAATATCATTTGAAAGAACAAAAATAATGAAATGTTGTATTTAGAATTCAGGCGAGTAATGAACAGTTATTACTGAAACATAATCTACTAATCAATGGCAACTATTATTTTTATTCAGCTATATCATCTAGGGATTCTATAACCAAACCAGAAATTATTAATTTGCTGGGTTTTATTGAAACAGAAAGCTAATTTAGGAAAATAAAAATAAATTGGCACAACACGGCCATTATAAAAGATCACGTAGCAATATAAGACATCTGGGGAAACCCACTGATTAGATAGATTTCCACTGAATTGTATAGAATTTTTATTGGCATCTATATTCTTGGAGGTTTGTAATCAATCATTTAATTTTTCTACATTTCCCTTATTCTATGTCACTTACACAAACAAAAATATTAAAGCCCAGAAAATATTCCACTGTTGTACAGGTTATATATAGATCAATATTCATGCTAAAAGTGGATTAAACATGTCTTGTAAGTAATGTAAACTTAATTGTAAGATTAAACTTATTTGTAAGTAAGTAATGATTGTTTTTAAAAAGGGCTAGTACTGGGTCATATAGCCTTACCGTGTTCAAGCTATAGAATCTTACTTAAATATATGGAGCATGGAGATTTACAAATGGGCTCCAGATACCAGTAGTACACCCAACACATCCTTCTTTTTAAGTTTTACCCAGATCACTCCTTGCAGACAAGGATTTTTAATGTGCAATAAAATCTACTTATTATCTAAGCATATATGTAGTTTTGGAATCATCCAAACTGGCTGGGAAAGGTTTGCATTATCTGAACTGTTGCAATGGCCCTATTCACCATTCAGTTCCCATTCTGTTAATTGTCAATGTACAGCTAGTCCTTGACTTACAACCACAATTGAGCCCAAAACTTATGTTGCTAAGTGAGACATTTGTTAAGTGAGTTTTGCCCCGTTTTATGACTTTTCTTGCTATTGTTGTAAGTCCCTTGGGAATTGGGCGGCATAGAAACACGATAAATTAAATTGAATTGAATTGAATTGAATCACTGCAGCTGTTAAATTAGTTACCTGGTTGTTCAGTTGTTCAGTGGCTTCCCCATTGGCTTTGCTTGTCAGAAGGTTGCAAAAAGGGATCACATGACTCCAGAATACTGCCAAGGGTTTGAATTTTGATCATGTGACCATGGAAAGGCTGCCAAAGTCATAAGTTTGAAAAAGGGTCATAATGGTCATTTTTTTTCAGTGCAGTTGTAACTTTGAATGGTCACTAAAAGAACAGTTGTAAGTTGAGGACTACCTGCATTTGTTCATTTAGATTTTCACTCTACATCTAAGAGAGATTTATTTCAGCAAATGCTCACTTTCATACAGCCTTTTAATCTGTTTTTAATAAGAGAACCATTTGGGTTTGTGAAAGGAAGCACAGGAAAAAGCAATTGAAAAGAACTGTTCCTTCACTGCTAAGTAGCCATGGATTTTGTCCCCAGAGTAGATATTGACTCGCTAAACCACAATAGCTATCCTCACTTAGGCATTAATCACCACAAAGAGTAATTGTTCCCTAACCCACACAGTGAAGAATGGACAGCAGTAGTAATCCCCAGTTGCTACTCTGCAAAGTTTGAAAGGTTGGAAAGAATAGAATAGAATAGAATAGAATAGAATAGAATAGAATAGAATAGAATAGAATAGAATAGAATAGAATAGAATAGAATAGAATAGAATAGAATAACAGAGTTGGAAGGGACCCTGGAGATCCATGCTAAGCACTTCCCTTTCTCCATTTTTTGCGTGCTTTCCAAATCTTGATAATGGCTACCATACAACTAATTTAAAGGCAGGTTCATCAGCACCATGGTGACATAAAACTTAGAGCCGTGGGTAACATTAGTTGCCGATGTTGCTGAAAGTATTACTAACCAGTGAACAACTTTACAATGCTGAATTTCCTACTCCAGTGGTCATCAACCTTTTCGGCTCTGCAGATTAGCAGCAGCAGCAGCCGCAGAAGTGGGAGGAGAGCAGATGGTTTCATACAAATGGAGCTTGCCTACCATTTGCATGGTCCAGTTCCCAATGGGCCATGGCCCAGGTCTGGTCCATGGAGCATGGATTGGGGACCCTGTCCTATCCCTATCCATCAAGAAGCTGGTCAGGAACTGTCAATGAAGAAAGTGTCCCTCCATCCTAGTTCATCCATTTACTGTTTGTATATGATATTACTAACCAACCTTATACTGAATGTCATTGGAACCTTTCCATGGGTTTTTTTTTTCTTTTTAACATAAATTTATCTATTTCTGCTCTCGCCTGGCAGTGATGGACACGCATGCGCCAACCTGTCAGGACATAACAATTTCCTAGGCTTATGGTTCTTGGTTTAGCAAGAAAAGTCTATTTGAATAAAAGTTATTGCTTGCTGGTAGGTGCTATCTTAGCTTTCGAAATCTACAAAACAATGAAAATCACTGTCCTACCTCATTGGGTTGATATCCTTGGCAGTTCAGGAAATGATAGCTATAGAACATTCCGGCAAATGAATAGTTACTGTACTTTCTTTCCATGGTGAAATTTAATTATATAAAGAAGCAAGAAAAATCTAAAAATCTAAAATATCATGCTAGCACTTATAAAGTGGCAAGGGTACTTATAGTCCAAATCTAAAAATTACATGACAGATGCTTGCTCTCCATTCTTAATTCAAGCCAGGTTTTGCACATTTTATGCAACTTCCCTTAATACCTCTCTCACAAAGCTCAGTCATAAATAATGCATTTAAAGCAGAGATGCCATGGAAAGATGCAAGTAGAGTACTGAAGATTTGGAAAATAGTTTTCTCTAGCAGGTAATCGTTTACCAGGGGCCCGGAGGGAACAGTTTTCTGCCAGGGAAGTGACAAAGAGTGTGACTTGAATAATTGATTCAGACAGTTCAGCAGAACGGTCCTAGTGTCTTTGCTACTTGCCTATCCAAAAAATGCTTTGTAATATCAAGTTTGCTTTTCTACTTTCACACCTATTTTCTCCCTTTCTCCCTCCTCCTCTCACCCTTCTTTGTTTTACCAACGGGACATCTCATCTAACCTCACTGTGGAGGTCAACGCATACCTGCAGAAATTTTGAAAGCCGAGCACTGTGCTCTTTATCAAACATTAGCATTGTTGTTGAAAGAGCTTAAGAGATCAAGAGACATTAATCATTAGCAGAATCATTTCTCCGTGGGGATGCATTGTAATTGGAACTGTGTCAGCTGCCAAAACAACTGTGTAACAACATATGGCCTAACTTCACTGACATGTGTTGTTGCTAAGGCTCTTTTGGTTGACAAGGTTAGCCAGCAGGTTCTGCCTTTGACAACATCTGACCAGAAGCTCTACCTTCCTTCTGTTGCTCTTCCATTGGCAGCTTTTAATTCCTGCCTTTCCCATAGGTGCTGCTAAGAACAAGAAAATGCAACAGAAACTAGAGCCAGAAGAATTCTAGCTCTGACCTGATTCAGGTCCTGGATAAAGGAGTGAGATTACGGGATTTTGTGCCAGCATCTGAGGCTTCAAGCTTTGCAAATATAATCATCTTTTGGAGAAATACATGACTAGGTTAATGAAACAAGATTTCACACCAGCCAAGTGAAGATAAGACGAAGCAGAGCACTTGATTTTGGCAAAAATACCAAGTGGCAATTCAAAGAATTAAGAAACAGCAATGGATTCATGCTTTGGAGACAAGCAACTGATGTCAAGAATACTGAGAGAAGGGGGAAGAAAGTTAAACTTCTCTTCCCAGCAATCTTGTCTTCAGTTGCTTGTGTCCAAAGCATGAATCCATTGTTATCTCCTAATTCTTTGACGTATCACTTGGTATTAAACCTCTCCCCTAGAAATTACTATCTGGATTGCTAAAAGAAACAAAATATTAATTTTCCTCTACCACTCACTGCTCCTATTCCTGTTCAGCCACAGCTTTACAAATTGCTAAAAAATCAATTCTGTCTTTGCTGGAATTAAAGAGGATACTTTTTTTCAGACATGTGGAAGGAAGGATTCATGGCACTAAAAATATCTTCTGTAAGTTGAGAAGGAAGATGGCTTCTTAGTGCAACAATTTCTCCCCCTCCTTTGAGATTCTGGCTCCATAATTCGCTTTGTAAATCTTCCTCCTCTCCTCTCCTCTCCTCTCCTCTCCTCTCCATCCCCACTCCAGTCTTTATCCTGCCCCGACATGTGAAACTGTTTTATTTGGTTAAGTTTGGTTCTATTTCAATAGTTTGACAGATAGAAATTAATTTTGTTAAGGATAGTTGACAAAAGAGAGAAAATAATCAGGGTCCCAAAAATTTCAAAATACGTCTTTAAAATAGTATTCGTATGTCATGTTGATTATCCTCTTGTTTGTTTATTTGTGTATTTCTGCTTTTTATTGTGGTAGATATATGAAGACTGAAAGCTTCATCAATGGCACATTAATGAATAATATTTTTAGACTGTGGATAAACATTCCAGATATGTGTACAGTCTCTTTCGAGTAAAGCTCACTTCCTGCCAAGTGCATAGATACCTTCAGGTTGTTTTTAGCTAACAATATGAATGTGGTTTGCTGTTCCCTGTAAGATTTGTTTTTTCAGTTTCGTAGTCATTCTACTTGCATGATATTTCCTGTGGTTTTCTCTCCAACAGTATTAAACCTGTTTAGCTTTTTCAAGATCAATCGAGGTCAGCCAGGCTGATAACATCTTGCAAACATAAACGTATAATTTCCTGCAATGACTCTCACAGTTTCAGTAGTATGTATGTGCAGTAGAGTTTGCTCCTCTCACATCAATTACATGTATCTTTCTCACTGCTCAACTATCTGAATTCCACAACAATGATTCAATTTGGGTGGGCAATCTTAATATTCCAGCTGCATCTTTGCAAATCCAAGATTGGGCCATCACATTT